>OY728141.1:1877115476-1882115476 GCA_963277665.1 Viscum album | reverse complement strand
TAGGGTTTAGGGTTTTAGGGGACAGAGTGTTTTTTGTTTTTTAGGGGTGAGCATTTAGGTTTTTTGGGGCCAATGGTTTAGGGTGTTTTGGGGTTAAGGGTTTATGGCCTTTGGGGGTTTGGGGTTTAGAGATTTTTTTGGCCTGGATTTTTCTATTTTTTGGAGCTGAGGGTTTAGGGTTGTTTGGGGTTGCGGGTTTGCAGATTTTTTGGGTCATAGGTTTAAGGTTATTTGAGGCTCAGGGTATAGGGTTTTTAGGGTCTTGGGTTTAGGTTTTTTTGTGGCCATGGGATTATGTTTTTTTTTGCTTAGGTTTTATTTTTTTAGACTGACGGTTAGTATTTTTGGGTTGAGTGTTTAGGATTTTTTGAGGTTCGGAGATTAGGTTTTTTGGGGGCTGAGGGTTTAGTTCTTTTTTTGGAATGAAGTTATAGGGTTTTTTTGGGCTGACAATTCAGGGTATTTTTAGGATGATGGTTTAGGGTATTTTTGGGCTTAGGAGTAGTGGTTTTGGGGGTGAGGTTTTATTTTTTTCAGGATGAGGGTTTTGGGTTTTTTGAGGCTGAGAGTCTAGTATTTTTTGGGGGGGTGAGGGTTGAGGGATTTTTTGGGTCTATGGATTTAGGAATTTTTATAACTAAGGGTACAAGGTTTTTGGGGTGGGGTTTTTTTATTTTTTGGGACTAGGGGTTTAGGATTTGTGGGGGATAATTGTTTAGGGTTTGGGGGGTTTGGTTTTATGGTATTTGTGGAGGAGGTTATAGTGTTATTTATGACTAAGGGTTTATGGATTTTTGGAACTGAGGGTATAGAGTTTATTGTGATTGAGGGTTCAATATTATTTTTGACCGAGGGTTGAGGATTTTTTTAGGGCGAAGTTTTCATGTTTTTTTGGTGAAGAAGAATCATTGTTTTATGGGGCTATGGGTTGAGGGGGTTTTTTGAGATAAGGGTTCATGGTTTATTAGGGACAAGGGTTCAAGGTATTTTGGGATTAGGGACGAGTGTTTTTTAGGGATGAAAGTTTAGTCTGTTTTGGGCTGAGGGTTCCTGGGGCTAAGGGTTCAGGGTGATTTGTGGATGAGGGTTTTGGGATTTTTGGGGCTAAGTTTTGTGTTTTTTTGTCTGAGTGATAGGTGTTTTTGGGATGATGGTTCATGGTTTTGTAGGAATAAATGTTCAGGGTTTTCTTGGGATGAGGGTTTAGGTTGTCTGTGGATGATGGTTTCAGTTATTTTGAGGTGAGGGTTATGGATTTTTCGGGGTTGAGGTTCATGAATTTTTTTGGATGATGGTTAACGGTTTATTGGGATTGAGGGTTCATGGTTTTTGGGTTAAGGGTTTAGGGGTTTTTGGGGCTGAGGGTTATGTGGTTTTGAGGGATTAGGGTTTAGTATTATTTAGAACTGATGGTTTATGGTTTTTTGGGCCTGTAGGTTAAAGGGTTTTTAGAGCTGAGGTTCTGGGTTTATTAGGGATCAGGTTTCATGGTTTTTTTGGCGATGTGGTTTTATAACTTCTTGGGGATAATGGGTTAATGTTTTTTTGGGCATTGTGTTTTGGGTTTTTTTGGATTTGGGGGTTTTTGGGGATGAAGGTTTAGGGTTTATTGGGCCTAACAGTTCCATGAATTTTTGGGCTAGGGTTCAGGGTTTTTTGGGTTGAGAGTTTATTAATTTTTATGGATGAAGGGTTTAGGGTTTTTAAGGCTTGGGGTTCAAGGATATTGGGGAAAATGGTTCATAGTTTTTTGGTATTGAGGGTTTTTATGTTTTTTAGATAAGGGTTTAATGTTTTTTGGTGGTTAGATTTTATGGTTTTGGGGAAAAGGGTTCATGGTTTTTTCGAGGATGATGGTGGGGGGGGGGGGGGTTAGGGATAAGGGATCAGTGTTTTTTGGATGCGTGTTAAGGTTTTTTTGGGTATTATGGTTAAGAATTTTTTGGTGGTGAGGGTTTATATTTTATTAGGGTGTTAGGGGTAAAGAATTTTTTGGTTCTAAGGGTTTATGATTCTCAGGGATGATGGTTTATTGTTTTTAGGGTTATTTTGGTATGTTGGTTTACGTTTTTTGGGGGGTAGAGGGTTTAGTGGTTTTTGGGCTGGGGGTTTATGATTTTTTGGGGAAGAGGATTTAGGGTTTTGTTGGGCATGATGGATTAAGGATTTTTAGGGATTAGGGTAAAGGGTTTTTTGTGGATGAGGATTTAGTGATTTTTTGGGTGAAGGCTTTATGGTTTTTTGCGGATAAGTGTTTATATTTTTTACAGTCTAAGGGTTGAGGTTTTTTTTTGGATGAGGTTTTCAGGGATGAGGGTTGAGGGGTTTTTGGGAATGAGGTTTGAATGTTTTTGGGGCTATGGGTTTATTGTTTTTTGGGGGCTGAGGGTTTAGGGTTTTTTTTAGAACAGAGGAGGGTTTATGGTTTTTTTGGGTCTGAGTGTTGAGGGGTTTTTAGGGGTAAGGGTTGAGTTTTTTTGGGGGACAAGGGTTTAGAATTTTTTGGGCCAAGGGTTTAGGGATATTTGAGGATGATGGTTTAGGTTTTTTGAGTATATAGGAAGTTGGTTATTGGTGACTGATGATTGATAATTTTTTGAGGCTATGGTTTAGATATTTTTTGGGGATGAGGGTCGGAATTTTTAGATTTTGGGGATTTTGGGAATTTTGGGGCTGGAATTTGCGGGTTTTGGGGGTCTATGGTTTTCTATTTTATGTGATAAGGGTTTATTTTTTTTGTTGTTAAGGGTTGAGGGTAATTTGGTGTGAGTAGTTTTGTGGTTTTTGTGGATAAATTTTGAGGTTTTTTGGGGGATGAGGGTTTCGGTTTTTTGGGGATTAGGGCTTAGGGTTTTTTGGAGTTGAGTGTTTATGGTTGTTTGGGGTCTAGGGTAGATGGTTTTTTTTATATGGATTTAGGGTTTTGGGGGATTAGGGTTGAAGTTTTCCTTTGATAAGAATTGATGGGTTTTCGAGTTTAGTTTTTTTGGGGCTGAGGGATTAGGGTTTTTTTGGGATGAAGGTTTAGGTTTTTCATGATGTAGAGGGTTGAGGGTCTTTTTGGGATGAGTTTTTAGGTATTTTTTTGGCTAAGTGTTGACGATTTTTTTTGGTTGGGGGTTCATTTTTTTTGTGCTCAACGTTTTTGGTTTTTATAAGGCTTTCGGGTTTTTTGTGTCTAAGGGTTATGATTTTTAGTGATGATGTTTGAGGTTTTTTTGGGCTGAGTGTTGAATATTTTTTATTGGTGAGGGATTATTGTGTTTTTTGGATATTTGTAAAGGGTTTTTTGGGTGGAGGGTTTATGGTTGGTTGGGTTTTTGGGTTTAGTGTTTTTTTAGGCTCAAGATTGTGTATTTTTCAGGGATGATAGCTGTTGATATTCTGGGTATGTGGTTTTTGGGTTTTTGGGGATAATTGTTGATGGGTTTTGGGGGATGATGGTTGAGGGTATTATTGAAGCTGAGGGTTGAAAGTTTTTTGGGGTAGAGGCTTGACATTTTTTTGGGACATAGTGTTGAGGGTTGTATGGGGATATGGGTTTAGGGTTTTTTTAGTGTGAGAGTTTATGGTTTTTAAGGGTTGAGGGTTTTTTTAGAACCAATGGTTTAGGGTTTAATGGGATGAGGGTTGAGGGATTTTTGGAGATTATGGTTGTGGGTTTTTTTTTGTGGCTATGTGTTGTGAGTTTTTTGGGATTATGGTTGAGGGTTTCATTGGGGATAAGGGTTTAAGGTTTTTTGGAAATGAGTGTTGAGGTTTTTTTGCTGCTATGGGTTGAGGATTTTTTGTAGTTGAGTGTTAAGGGTGTTTTGGGGGTGAGTAATGAGGGGTTTTTTGGGGATGAGGGCTTAGGGTATTTTAGGGTAAGGATTTAGGGTTTTACAGAACTAGGAGTTTGGGGTTTTTATGGATAATAATTTAGTGTTTTCTTACACCTAATGATTGACAGTTTTTTTAGGGCTGAGTGTTTAGGGTTTTTTGGGGCCGGGGTTGATGGTTTTTTTAGGACTAGGGGTTTAGAGTTTTTTGGGGGGAGATGGTTTAGGGTTGTTGAGGTTTAGGATTTAGGGTTTTTTGGTACTAAGGATTGAGGGTTTTTTGTTCTAAGGGTTATAGGTTTTTTTGGATAGGGGTTGAGGGATTTTTGGGGATGAGGGTTGAGGGTTTTTTGGGGATGAGGGTTAGTGGTTTTTTTGGGATGAGGGTTGAGGGTTTTTGGGGGATGAGGGTTGATGGGTTTTGGGGGTGAGTGTTTAGGTTTTATTGGGGGTGAGGGATGATGGTTTTTTGGGGATGATGGTTGAGGTTTTCTTAGGGCCAAGGGTTGATGGTTTTCTGGTGCTGAGGGTTGAAGTAGTTTTGGGGAAAAGGGTTTAGGGATTTTTGGGGATGGGGGTTGAGGGGTTTTTAGTAACAATTTATGTGATTTTTTGGATGAGGGTTTATGGTTTTTTGTAAAATATGTTTTAGGTTTTTTTGGGGCTGTGGTTTGGGATTTTTTTGGATGAGGGTTTATCGTTTTTTGGGGATGAGGGGTGAGGATATTTTTAGGGTTGAGGGCTGTGGGTTATTTTGGGCAGAGGGTAGGGAGTTTTTGGGCAATGGTTTGTGGGGTTTTTTGGTTGAGGTTCGAGTGTTATTTAGAGCTGAGGGTTGAGGGTTTTTTGAGGATGGGGGTTCAAGGTTGGTCAAGGTTGAGGGTTTTGGGTTTTGGGGATGAGGGTTTTAGGATTTATGTGGCTAATGGTATAGGGTTTTTTGGTCAATGGGGTTTAGGTATTTTTAAGTATAAGGGTTTAGGGTTTTTAGGGATTAGGGTTTAGGGATTTTGGGAAGAGGGATGATAATATTTTGTATAGGGTTGAGATGTTTTTTTGGGACTAAGTGTTGACTATTTTTAGGGGGATGAGGGTTAAAATTATTTTGGGTGCAACAATTGACTTGTTTTGCAGCTTAGGGTTTAGTATTTTTTGGGGCTGATGGTTGATAATTTTTTTTGGAAAAATTTCGATGATTTATAGGGTTGAGGGTTTAGTTTTTTTGGGGGGTGTATGGTTTTTTATTGAGGTTTTAGGGATTCAGGGATGAGGGTTTATGATTTTTTTGGGTAGAGGGATCAGGATGTTTAGGGGATGAGGGTTAAGGGTTTCTTTGTACTGAGAGTTTAGGTTATTTTACATTTTAGGAATGATGGGTTTTTCTGGATGATGATTGAGGGTTTTTTGGGGGCTAAGTGTTGAGGGTTTTGGGGGGATGCGGATTTAGGTTTTTTTAGGGATAAGGGTTGAAGGGTTTATGGAGCTGAAGGTTTAGGGTTTTTTGGGGATGAGGGTTGTGGGTTTTTTTGGGGCTGAGGGTTGAGGGTTATTTGAGGATGACGTTTTAGGGTTTTCTTGGGGTTGAGGGTTTAGGGATTTTTTGGGATAAGGTTTTAGAGTTTTTTTGGCATTGAGGGTTTAGGGTTTTCTAGGGTAAGGGTTTAGGGTTTTATGCGGCAGTGGGTTTTGGGGTTTATAGGGATGATGGTTTAGTGTTTTCTGAGGATGTGGGTTTAGGGTTTTCTGGGGCTCAGGTTTTGTGGTGTTTTGGGGATAATGATTTAGGGTGTTCCAAGGATGATATTTTACGTTGTTTTATTGGGATGGGAGTTTTGATATGTTTGTGGTTGGGTATTTAGGGTGTTATGGGGATGATGATTTTGGGTTTTCTACAGCTAAGGGTTTATGGTTTTTTGGGGGTTTTGGGTTTTATTGGGCAGAGGGTTTAGTAAATTTTTATGATGAGGGTTTAGCATTTTTTGGGATGAGGATTTAGGGTTTTTTGGGAAGATCATTTATGGTTTTTGGGGAAGATGTTTTTAGGTTTTTTGGTGAAGATGATTTAGTTTTGTCTATGGATGAGGGATTAGGGGTTTATTGGGATGAGGATTTAGGGTGTTTTGGAGCTAACAGTTTATAGTTTTCTAGGGTTTATGTTTTAGGGTTTTCTATGGATGAGGGTTTAGGCCATTATAGGTCTAAGGGTTTATATTTTTCTAGGGCAAAGTGTTTATGGTTTTGGGGGGCTGTGGTCTTAGGATTTTCTAGGGCAGAGGGTTTAGGGTTTTTTTGGGGATGAGAGCGTAGGGATTTTATGGGTAGATGGATTAAGGATTTCATAGTATGCGGTTTTAGGATTTTTTAGGGTTGTGGGATTAGGGTTCTTTAGGGACAAGGGTTTAGGGTTTTTTGGGAGAATTTTTAGGGGTTATTTGGTATGAGGGTTTAGGGTTTTTTGGGAATGGGGGTATAGCGTTTAGGGGGCAGAGGGTTTAGGTTTTTTTTTATGGCTGGGGTTTTTGGGTATTTGTGGCTAGCGGTTTTCGGGTTTGGGGGCTTAGGGTTTAGCAGTTTTGGGGCTAGGGATTTTGGTTTTTTTATCATTGAGTGTTTATGGTCTTTTGATGATTATATTTTAGGGTTTTTTGGTATGAGGGTTTATGGTGTTTGGGAAATGTGGTTTTATGTTTTTTTGTGTATTTAGGTTTTTGGGTTTTTGGGCCTGATGTTTTAATTGATTTTGGGGCTGAGTGTTTAGGGTTTTTTTCAGGGGCTGAGGGTCTGGGGTTTTTTGGGGCTGAGGGTATAGGGTTTTTTGGGGCTTAGGGTTTTTGGGTTTTTGGGGAAGGGGGATTAGGGTTTTGGGGGGAAGGGTGATTAGGTTTTAGGGGTTGAGTGTTTTATGTTTTTTGGGAATGATGGTTTAGGGTATTTTGGTGATGAGTGTTTAATGTTTTTTGGGGTTGACGGGGGAGGGTTTTTTGGGACTAAGGTTTTTGTGTTTTTGGGGATGAGGGTTTAGGGATTTTGGGGCTTCGGGTTTAGGGTTTTTTCTAGTTAGGGTTTAGGAGTTTTTAGGGATGAGGGTTTAGGGTTTTGTGGGGATGCGGGTTCAAGTTTTTTTTGGATAAGGTTGATAGGGACGAGATTCAACCCATGAATAATACATTTGGGTTTGACAAGAATTTTATGCCCAATTGTTGTTTGAATTGGTCCAGCCTGTATTTTTTGGAATCCAACATAATGGTGGACCACAACACACTTATTTGGGGCCCAAAATGACATATCCACATGAATAATGAAAATAATTCTCTATGGAACATTAAAGATGAAAAAATACATAGAGATGGGCGTCTTTAATAAGGAATATCCCTAATTTAGTTTGTGGAGTCCTTTATTAACACAGAAATGTGGATTTTATTATTTTTTATGTGACCCAAGATTTTCCCCATTCCTTTTAATTTGATTTGGGTACTTAATCTCACTTTATTATGCCTTTATAATGTATTTTCAATCATTTTTATTGGTTTTTCTTGAATCATGTTAATTTGGTAAATCTTTGTACATTTTTCTTTCTTCAGTCTCCTCACTTTGCTGGAAATTTGTGGTTCATCTCCACTACTGGTGACTTATTCTTAAATCTTGGAAAAATATCATAGGGTGGAGTTTCCTTTAATAATTATTCATTTAGATACATTTTATTTTTCCATATTCAATTACTCATTACATGTTTTGGTGTTTCATGTTTTTGGTATCAGAGCTACAGTTCCTATGGGCATGTTCTGCCACATTTTTCTTATTAATATCCAGAAAAAACATCACCATATTGTCTTGTAAAATAGTATCTTCAAATCTTCCTACTCCATGGGAAATAACCAACACACTACAAAAATCACAAATTAATGATATTAGTGCAAATATTTCTCAACAATTGTGAGAATAACGACATGATTCCCCTCAACCATTGTGGCATACTCCACTTCCATGTCCACATAATAGGAGAAATATCGTATCATTTTATGAAGATAGTATGAATGAAAATAATTTAAATGACCCAATGGTGGGTATGGGAAAAATAAGATATAACAAAAATATTGATGGTTGACTGAAGATTTACATTCTAGATTTTGATGGATTTATGAATCTGGATGGTTTTCATGATTTTCTATGGGAAATCAAATGAATCATTTAATTTAGGAATTGTTTCCATGAGAATAATCAAAAGTTATCCATTCTTAAATTTGAAGATTATAAATCTCTTTGGGGGGAAGATCTGATGAAATTGTTGGAATGTGATGGGAAATATAAATTAGGCTCATGGGATAAGATGGAAAATATTTTAAGAAGGCGATTTCTGCCTAAGAAATAAAATAACGAGCTTTATTTACACATTAATAGCTTTTGAAATGGAGATAAATATGTTGAAGAGTACATTTGGGAGTTTTATTCTCAATTAATGTGTTGTTATGTTCCATAATACATCGATTAAACGATTGTATGGTTTTTTGGAGGATTGATGGAATAAATTTCACAATCAATGGAGTTAAAATTTTTATTCTCACTTGATCATGTTTTCAAGCTCTAAATCAAGATGGAAAAGAAAATTTTGAACTCAAAGGAACTTGAAATCATGAACTACAATAGAGGTAAAAAATTTTATAAATCTATTTCTTCAAATAAAACTAGTGATTGAGATAACAAATTTGGAAGAAATAAGATGATGGATGAAGGGAACAAGAAGTTTATTGAATAACCAAAAGGAAAATTTATTTTCTGTGAATATGGGAATCGAAAGTTCCTCCAATTTCATAGGTATGGCCATTTCTAGTCCAATTTCCCAAGATATTTAATTATTACTATAAAATATATCAAGGAGATTGAAAAATAAATTTAAGAAGATAAACATGCTTGTGAATAATATGATAATAAAGATCATGTTGTAGAATAATATCATGTGAGTAACATGTCTATGATATGAAGAGTTTAGTAAGCTAAAATCATCCCTCAAGATGAGCAATGTGGAAAATTTCTCCAAACATGTTTCACCATAAATGATCATTTATTAATGGTGATAATTAGTAGTGGGAGTTGTTCAAGTGTTTCCTTAATAACACTACTATGGGAATTAAATCTTTTAACTGAAAATCATCCTCATTCATATGAACTGCAATGACTAAACAATGGGAGAACACATCATGTAAACAAAATAAGTTTTGATTTCATTTTCCATTACTAGTAACTATGTGGATGAAGTATTTAGTGATATTATTCCTAGGGATTCTAATAATTTATTATTGGGAATGACTTATAAGTTTGATAAGAATGTTAAATATGATGGGAGTAAGAACACATATTGTTTCTTATATAGGGAAAAGAATATTACACATGCTCCTTTGATGCCATCCTATATTTTTTTAAAAAAATTTCCAAAAGAGTCCAAATGTAGCCTCTTTATCAACAAAGATTAAGTGGAGAAATAAATCCATAAATAATTATTTTTTGTTTTATTAATGATAGAGAAGCCATGCCATGAGGAGAAGAGACCTAAAAATATATTGGCCATTTCTTGACTGAGGAATATCAATATGTTATTCCTAATGATCTTATGGTTTTATTAGTAACCTTTAGAGGCCTTGAATATCAGATTGATCTTGTACCAGGTGAAATTTTCCTAATAAATGAGAATATTTGTATAATCAAGAGGGAATCAAAGGAAATTTTCAATCAAGTGGATGAATTTAAGGATCGATGGTTTATAAGTCCATGTATGAGCCTGAGTTATATTCTCACATTATTGGTGCTAAAGAAAGATGGAATATATCACATGTGTATTGAAAATTGAGATTTTAATAATATTACCCTCAAATAATGGTATCCCATTACATAAATAAATTATATTATTAATTAATGACATGGGTCATTAATATTTTCAATGTTTTATACCCAAAGTGGATACCATAAGATTCGAATAATTGAATGGGATGAGTGGAAAAAAACATTAAAAATATAAGTTGGGTTTTTTAGTGGTCAACCATTCCATTCCTCCCCTTAAATGTTCCACATACATTCTTTTGACTCCTAAATAATGTTATGAAACCATTTATTTATAATTTTTTTATTTGTCTATATGATATTATGATTTACATCAAGGATGTATAAATCCATGTGGATCATATTTAGTATTTATTTGGAACTATGATGGAAGAAAATATATATTGTAACCTGGAATAGTACATGTTCTTTTCAATGCAACTGGGTTTTTGGGATATGTGGTATACAAAGAAGGCATCATAGTGGATTAATCATAGGTGGAAGAAGTCAGGTCCTGCCACCACTGGAATCCATCACATAAGTAAGATTTTTTCAAGGTTTGGAATCATTTTATCATTGCTTTGTTTCCAATTTCAGCACTATCATGGAAGAAATCAGTGAATGATTGAAAAATGGAAAATTTGATTGGTAAATGGTAGAAAAGGAAGAATTTTAAATAAATAGGAAAACATTATGTTCATAATTAGTTTTAGAATTACCTAACCTTGATTAGTTAATTGAGTTAGTGGAGGGATTGGTGTTGTTCCCATCCAATAAATGCTTCCCATTACATATTCTAGTGAGAAGATGAATGATTCATGGATAAATTATAATACTTATTACAAGTAGCTTTATAAAATTGTGATATCCATGGATAATTGGACTCATTATTTGAGAGAAAAATTGTTTTTTCTCCACTCTATCCACAAGGACTTAAGTTTTATCAATGGTCATCATAGTATGAGTTCATGGAATGAAAATTGAGTGGAATTATTTGAATCATTATCATTTGTGTCAAAATATAATAAGGTAAAATAAAACATGGTGGAAAGGATTTATCTCAAAGGAATGCATTAATTACTATTAAAAATTATCATATTATTATATTTTATCTTCTAAAAGAGTATTATCAGTTTGATATGAAGTTAAATTATATTTCAATTCAATGTCAAATCGTATTTTTGGAGGATTATTTAGTGCATGATGGGGTTTTCTTCAAGAGAGACATGTTATGTGTTCCAAAGGGTAATTACTGGGACATTATCATTTTGGGGACTCATGAAGGATTACATGGTGGTCATTTTATCATCCACAAAACCTTGAAGATAATAAATGATAATTTCTACTGGACAAATATGTAATCAAATTTCCAAACCATTATTTATAGATGAATTAAATGTACAAGATACAGAGTCATTTCATGATTGGTTTATAGACATAATTCTCCATTTTGAAGCTTCATTAGGAAGAAATAATAATGGATTTCACAATGTATTTACTGAAGTATCAATGAGAAATTTTTTTCAAAGATAATGTTCACCTTCATGAAATTCCTCACAATATTATTTTAGAAAAGAACACTAAATTTATCAACCATTTTTTTGTGGTTATTATGGTGGAAATTTGGTAAGAATATTATTTTTATAATATCTCATCACTATAAAATTAATGGGAAAAAATAATACACAAATTATAATTTTGGAACAATTCATAGAAAATTGGTGATCAAGAATAAGAGATACTGAGTTTTATATCTTTCACACTTTTAATTTACATGCAGACATTCTATTTGTGCTTCCACCCAAAAATATCCATTTGAAGTGGTTTATGGAATCAATATAATAAATTCTATAGATTTGTGTTCTTTTCCTATTTATTTTCATGTGAATATTGACGTGTAGAGAAAGGAAAAGTATACAATGAAGCTTCATGAATCTATTTGTTCTCAAATAGATTAGTCCAATGAATCATTTAAGTGGTGACCTAGAAAGAATCAATAACATGACATTTTACAAGATGAAGAGTATGTGTGGATTCAAATTATCATAGAAGTATTTCCATAAAAATAGAAGAGTAATATGGAACCATGATATAAAGGTTCATTCAAGGTACTTCAGTGGATGAGAAATAATTCCTACAAGTTCAATTTACACAATGATTCTGGTTGCATTTTTTTCAATATTTTACATTGGGTATTTTTCTCCATACATTGAAGAAGGTGATTCCATAAATTTTAGGGGAACTCCTCTCTATACTAGAGGAAATAATATGTAAATTATTCAACTTAAGGAGAATTCCATTAGGATGCACAATAATTTTATGCACAATTGTTATTTGAATAGGACCAACCTTCACTTTTTGGCATCCAACACAATAGTGGGCCACAATTCAAGTATTTGGTTCCCAAGATGAAATATCCACATGTAAAATGAATAGAATTCATATAATCACAATATATAGTAGAGATAATATAGAAAAAATCATCATTAAGAACTAATATTCCTACATTAGTTAGTGGGGTAATTAAATAGAATCAGAAAGTGTATTTTTTGTAATTTTTATGTTTTCTATTAGTAAACCCATGTATTTTAATTCGATTTGGGTAATTACTCTCACTCATTTTGTCTTTATAAAGTATTTACACTCCATTTTAATTATTAAACTTGAATAATATGAATTTGAAAGCATGTTGTGAGACTTTCTTACTTTAGCCTCATCCCTTTGCTCAGAATTGGTGGTGTATCCCCATTTTTGGTGACTTAGTCTTTTAAAAATAGAGAATACTTGGTGGGTGGTGTTGTATTTAATCCATTTTCATTCATTTACATTTAATTTTTCTATATTAACATACTTTTTTTCTTTTGGTGATGCATCATGGGGTTTAGGGATTTTTGGGGATGGGGGTTTATATTTTTTTAGGTATGAAAGTTTAGGTTTTTTTGGTGGTTAAGGTTAAGGGTTTGTTGGGTTGAGGGTTTATGGTTTTTTATGAATGAGGATGTAGGTTTTCATGGGGATGAAATTTTATGACTTTTTTTTGTGGAAAAGGGTTCAAGGATTTTTTTGGGATGAGGGTTCAGGGTTTTTTGGGGATGGGGGTTTAGGGTTTTTAGGGCTGCAGGTTTAGGGTTTTTTATGGTTGAGGGTCTATGGTTTTTTTGATTTATGGGTTTTTAGTTATTTAGGGATGATGGTTTAGGGTGTTTTGGGACTAATATTTTATGTATGTTTTTGGGATTAGGGTCTATGATTATTTTGGTTTATGGTTTTTTTTGGTTTTTTGGGGATGAGAGACTAGGGTTTTTGGGGTTGAGCTTCTAGGGTTCTTTGGGGCATATGCTCTAGGGTTTTTATGAGATATGGTTCTTGGGATTCTTTGGGGTGAGGTTCTAGGGGTTTTTGGAGATGAGGATCTAGTTATTTTAAGGTTGAGGGTCATGGGTTATTGGGGCTGAAGGTCTTGGGTTTTTTGGTGCTATTTGAATAGTATTTTTTTAGCTAAGGGTCTAGGATTTTTAGGGGATGTGGGTCATGAGTTTTCTTGTATTGATGGTATATGGGTTTCTAGGGATAACAGTAAAGGGTTTTTTGGGATGAGGGTATAAGGGTTTTTTTGGATAATTTTCTAGGGTTTTTTGGGCTTAAGGTCTAGGGTGTTTTGGGATTGAGGTATATGGTTTTTAGGGAAAATGTTCTGGGGTTTTTTGGGGATGTTGGTATAATGTATTTTGGGGTTGAGTGTCTAGGTTTTTTTGGGAGTTGTTGGTTTGGGGTTTTTTGGTTATAAGGGTCTATGGTATTTTGGGGTTGAGTGGCTTGGCTATTTTGGGTATGAGGTTTTCTTGATTCATGGCTATTAAAGTCTCATTTTTTGGGGGATGTGGGTCTAGGGTTTTCTAGGGTTGAGTTTTCAGGATTTCTTTGGTATGAGGGTCTAGGGTTTTTTACAATCATGGGTATAGGGTTATTTAAGTATGATGGTCTAGGGTTTTTGGGGATGAGGGACTAGTTTTTTGGGTGTATGTGGGTCGAGGTTTTTTTGGGGTTGAGGGTTTAGGGGTTTTTTGGGAAGAGGTTCTTGGGTTTTTTCGGCTGAAGGTTGAAGGTTTTTTTTGGATGAGGGACTATGGTTTTTTTGGGGATGAGTATGTAGGTTTTTTTCGGGGATGAGTATCTAGGTTTTTTAAGGCTTAGTTTCTAGGGTATTTTGGGGTTATGGATATAGGTTTTTTGGGGCATAGTTTCTAGTATTTTTTAAATATGAGGTTTTTGGGGTTTTGGGGATAAGATTCTCATATTTTCTGGGGTTGAGGGATTAATATTTTTTAGGGTTGAGGTTTTAGGGTTTCTTGGGACTTTGATTTTAGTTATTTTTACTGAAGATTAATTTGATTTTTTGGGGGAATATGGTTGAGGGTTTTTTAGGGATGATGGTTGAGTGTTTTTTGGGGATGCTGGTTAAAGGATTTTAAGGCTGATGGTCAAGAGTTTTTTGTGGATGAGAGTTTTATTAGGTTTAGGGTTTATGGGTTTTTTGGTCTAAGGGTTTAGTGTTTTTTGGGGCTGAGGGTTTAGGGTATTTTGTAGCTAATGGTTCAGTGTTTTTTTAGAGATAGTGATTTAGGGTTTTATTGGACCAACAGTTTAGTGGTTTTTGGGGCTACGTGATTATGATTTTTTGGGGATGAGAGAAGGGTGTTTTTTGGGGAAGAGTGTTTCCGGTTTTCTGGGGAAGAGTGTTGGGGGTTTTTTCGGGGCTGAGGGTCAGGTTTTTTTAGATGGGGCTTGGGTATTTTTTAGGGTTGATCATTGGCGGGGGGGGGGGTTGCTGAGGGTTGGGGGTTTTGGGGCCGAGGATTGAGGAGTTTAGGTATGAGGTTTGAGGAATTTTTAGGGTTGGGGGTTGAATAATTATTGGAGTTGTGGGTCGAGTGTGTTTTGGGGGATAAGGGTTTGGGGTTTATGGTTTTGTTTGATGAGGTTTGAGCGTCTTTATGGGATTGAGGGTTTAGAGTTTCCTAGGGAAAAAGGCTTAGGGTTTTCAATTGTGAGGGTTTATTCATTTATGGGGATGATATTTTAGTGTTTTATTGTGTTGAGGGTTTAGGGTATTTTGGGGATGGGGGTTTATGGGTTTTGGGGGGAGTGATTATGGTATTTTGTGGGTGAGGGTTTTTGGGTTGGGTATTTTGGGATTGAGGGTTTAGTGTTTTTTAGGCTGAGTGTCTATGGTTTTTATGAGCAGAGGGTGTAAGGTTTTGTGGGGCTACTGGTTTAGGGTTTTTTAGAGACCAGGTTTTACGATTTTACAGGGATGAGAGTTTTGAGTTTTTTAGGGATGTGGATTAGGGGATTTTTGGGGATTAGGGTTTAGTATTTTATTGGGATAAGGGTTTATGGTATTTTTTGGATGAGGGTTCAGGGTTTTTTTTGGATTAGGGTTAGAGTTAACTTGGGGATGAGGGTTTTGATTTTTATGGGGCTAAGGGTTTATGGGTCCTTGGGGTTGAGGGTTTATTGTTTTTTGGAGATTAGGGATTACAGTTTTCTTGGGACGAGTGTTTAGAGTTTTGTGGGAAATAGAGTTAAGGGTTTTCAATGTCTAAACAAATTATACCCTCATCCCTAAAAAACCCTAAAACCTCATATAAAAAAACCATAGACACTCATCCCTGAAAACCATAAAACCACACTCTATGCCCCAAAAACCAAAAACCCTCATCCCCCAAAAACCATAAACCCTATTTCCACAAAACCCTATATTCTTAGGCAAAAAAATCCTAAACCATCAACATTATAAAAAGACTAAACCCTCACCCCCAAAAAAACCAAAAATCAGAGAACAAAGAAATCCCCAAAACCATCAGCCCTCCCAAAACCCTAAATCCTCTTCTCCAAACAACTCTAAACCCCCATCCCCAAAATAACCCTAAAGCATTAGCCCAAAAAATAATTAAAATCTAATCCCCCCAAAAAAACAAAAACCATCATCCCCATAAACCACCAACCGTCATCCCTAATAAACCCTCAACCCTAAACCCTCGTACCCAATAACCCTCAACCCCCTAACCCCAAATACATTCAAAATGTATCCCCAAATAACTCTAAAAACCAAAACCCAAAAAACCTAAACCCTCAGTACCAAAAAACACTAAACCCTTAGCCCCCCAAATAATAAATCCATAGCCTCCAAAACACTAAATCGTCATCCCAAAAAAACCCTAGACCCTCACCCCAAATAATCCTCAACCGTGGGTCTTAAATAACATTTAACCCTTAGTAAAATAATTATTTAAAAACTCATACCAAAAAATCTATAAACCCACAACATTAATAAACCCTAAACCCTCATCCCCCAAAAAAACACCCTAAGCCCCCAAAAACCCTAAACCCTCATACCACCAAACCCCTAAACCCTAATCCCCTAAAAATTCCAAAAACCAATGTCCCAAAAAACCATAAACCCTCTGAAGCAAGAAATCCCTTAACCCTAATCCCTAAAAACCCCTGGACCCTTAGCTTCAAATCACCCTGTACAATCATCCCAAAACCCCCAAAACACTCATACCCAAAAAACACTAAACCCTCTTCTCAAAAAAATCCTAAACCCTCCTCCCTAAAAAAACCTAAAAATTCATCCTAAAAAACCCTAAACCATCAGCCCCAAAAAATCCTAACCACTCTACCCCAAAAAACCAAAACCCCTCATCCCCAAAAAAGAAAAAAATATATGTCCCAAAACCCCCAAACACTCAGACCCCAAAAAAATAAATCCTAAACCCTAAGAAAACCCTTAACTCTCATCCCCCAAAAAATATAGCCTCATCCCATAAAAAACTCAATCCACATTCCCAAAACACTCTCATCCTTGATCCTAAAAAACACTAAACCCATTGCATCAAAAAACCAGAAACCCTAAACCCAAAAAAACCCTCTACCCTTAGGCCCCAAATACCCTAAACCTTCCTCCCCCAAAACCCTAAATCCTTTACCCCTAGAACACCTAAACCCTCACCCCAAAAAAACACACAACCCAAAACCCCAAAAAAGACTCAACCCTCAGCCCTATGAAACCGAAATATCATATCCTAAAAAAACCTAATCCCTCAACCCCCAAAAAATCCTTAAACCTCTTCACTAAATAGCACTAAAACATTCTCCCAAAAAAACTATAAACCCTCATCCCTAAAAAATTGTAAACCCCCATACCAAAAAAACCCTAAACCTTCATACCCAAGAATGATTCAACCCTCATCCCAAAAGTCAATCAAACCTCATCTAGAAAAAAACCTCAACCTATAACACTGAAAAACCCTTACCCCTCAGCCTTAAAAAACCATCAACCCTCAACCCCCAAAAACCATACACACATAGCCCCAAAAAACCCTAAATCCGTAGCCGAAAAATGACCTAAACCTTTAGTCCCAAAAAAACCTAAACCATCAGCCACAAAAAACCCTAAACCCTCACCCCCCAAAACTCTAAACCCATAATCCCAAAAAACCCTGAACCCTCATTCAAAAAAAATTATAACCTCATCCTTAAAAACCCTTAAATACTCATAAAAACCATAGATACTCATCCATGAAAACCATAAACCCACACCCTCAGCCGAGAAAACCAAAAACCCTCATCCCCCAAAAACCATAAACCCTGATTCCCCAAAAACCCTAAAATCTAAGCCCCAAAAAATCGAAAACATTTACCCCAAAAAACACTAAAACCCAACCCCCAAAAAATCATAATCCCTCATCCCACAAAAACCATAAACCCTCATCCCTAAAAAACCATAAACCCTTGACCCAAAAAACCCTAAACCCACATCTCCAAAAATCTTAAACCCTCGGCCCTGAAAACCCTAAACCCTCATCCCCTAAAAACCCTAAACTATCAAACCCAAAAAACCCTTAATCTTCATCACCAAAAAATCATAAATCATTAACCCCCAAAAACTATAAACCCTCAGCATATAATAACCCTAAATTGAAATCCCCAACAAACCATAACCCCTTTTCCCCAAAAAACCGTAAACTTAATGCCCAAAAAACCATGAACCTAAAACCCATAAAACTGTAAACTCCCATCCTGAAAAGATCTTAAACCTAAATAATAAAAAATTATATAGACCCTCAGTCCAAAACAACCCAAAAATCTCAGCCAAAAAAACCATCAACCCTATACCTGAAAACCCCCAATCCTTCTACCCTAAAACCCCAAAAAACTATAAAAAAACTGATAAACCCATAGCTCCAAAAAACCCTCAACCATCTGCCCCAAAAAATACCAAACCATCATCTAAAATAAAAATAAACCCTCAGCCCTCCAAAACCCTAAAACCTCAAACCCCCAAAACCTAAAACCCTCTTTCCTAAAAACCCCAAAACCTGAGGCCAAAAAAAACTCTAAAATCTCAAAAAAAAAACCATCAATATATAGACTCGAAAAAAATCCTTAAATTTAATCACCAATATTCCCTCAGGACATAGCCCAAAAAATGCTAAATTATTATCCTCAAAATAAATTAAACAATCATACCCATAAAACCCTTAACCCTCAGCCCCAAAAAACGTGAAACCCTCAGAAACAAACCCCTAAACACTCATGTCCAAAAAAACCTTAACCATCAGCCCCAAAAAAACTATGAACCATCAGTACAAAAAAAACAATACACCCTAATCTCCAAAAAACCCAAAAACCTCAGCCCAAAAAAACCCTACACACTCAACTCCAAAAAAACCTAAAACCCTCATCCCCCAAAACACTCAACACTTATCCCCCAAAAACACAAAACATTCCACCACAAAAAACCTCTAAACCCTACCCCTAAAAACCTTAAACCCAAATCCCTAGAAAACCTTAAACCCTCAGCCCAAAAAACTGAAAACCCTCTTCCCAAGAAAACCCTTAACCCTTAACCATAGAAAAAACTAAACCCTCAGCAACAGAAAACTCCCAACCCTCATCCCCCATAAAATATTCTTTTAGTTACAAAAAAAGAAAAACCCTAAGTCCTAAAAACCCTAAACCCTGAGTCCCGAAAATCCCAAAACCCTCAGCACAAAAAACCCCTCAAACTACATCCTAAAAAAACCCTCAACTCTCGGCCCCAAAAAACCATCTACCCCAATCCCCAAAAAACCTAAACCACAAGCCCAGCGAAACCAAAAAATTTCATCTCGAAAAAACCATCAACCCTCATCACCAAAAAATCATAAACCCTCAACCTCAAAAGACACAAAACCCTCAGCCCCAGAAAAACTCTAAACCCTTATCCCCCAAAAAACCTATACCCTCAGTCCCAAAAAACCGTAAACCCTCAGTCCCTAAAAAACCCTAGAACCTTGGCCCCACAAAATACTAAACCATCATCCCATAAAAACAATACACACAAAAAAAAAACTAAACACATAGCACCAAAAAACCTAATCTTTCATCCCCAAAAATTGTTTAACCCCCCAAAACCTTAAATCCTCAATCCATAAAAAACACTAAACCCTCAATCACGGAAAACCCTAAATCGTCAGCCCCCAAAATCCCTAAACCATCATCTAAAAATAACTCTAAACCATCATTGATAAAAGAACCTTAAAACCTCATCCCCCAAGAAAAATAAAACATTATCCCCAGACTCAATTACACTAAACCAACAGCTAAAAAAACCCCGAATCCCATATCACCAAAAAGATTTAAAGCTCAAACAAAAAAAACTAATCCCTTAGCTAAAAAAACCTTAAACCTTAAACCCAAAAACAATAATAACCCACATCCTTAAAATCCGTAAACCCTCATCCCCCAGAAAGCCTAAAACCTTAACCCCAACAACCCAAAACACATAGCCCCAAAACCCCAAAACACTCACCCAAAAAAATCACTAATCCCTATACCATAAAAGAAGTAAACCCTCAGTCCTAAAAATCGTAAAACCCCATCCCCAAAAATTCATAAACCCACATCCCCGATAAATCCTAAACCCTCATCCACAAAAAAACCAAAATCCCCAATATACCTTAAAAATTACACCACAAAAAATCCTATCCCCTTAGAAAAAAACCATAAATCCTCTGACCAAGAAAACACTAAACACTAAACCCCAATAAACCTTAAACCCTCATCCCAAACCCCCCCTAAATCCTCTACCACAAAAACCCTAAACCTCAACCCCAAAAAACCCTAATCCCTTTGCCCTAAAAAACCCTAAACTCTCATCTAGAAAAATATGTAAACCCTATACCCTAATAAACCCTAAACACTTAACTCCATGAAATCTTAACCCCCAGCCACAAAATATCCCTCAACCCTTACCCCCAAAAATCCCTAAACCGTCATCCCCAAAAAACTATAAACCCCAAGCCATATAAAACCCCAATCCCATAGCCCCAAAATACCTAAACACACTACCCAAATAATCAAAAACCCTCAACCCCCCCAAAAACCCTAATCCCTCATCCCCAAAGAACCCAAAACCCATTTCCCCCAAAAAACCCTAAACCCACAGCCTTGAAAAACTCTCAACACTCTTACCCCCAAAACCCACAACACTTAGGCCCCAAAAATCATCAACCATCATCCCCAAAAAACTCTAAACCCTCAGACCCAAACACCAGCCCAAAAAAACCTCAACCATATACCCCAAAATAAACCATCCCCCACAAAAGACCATGAATCATAATAAAAAAAAAAATCCTCAACCCACTGCCATAAAAAACTCTTGAACCTCCGCCGGAATAATTCCTATACTCTTATCCACAAAAAATCCAAAACCCTTAGCCCCAAAAAACCCCTAAACCCTCAACCCAAATAACCCCAATCCCTCGAACCAAAATAAAACTAAACGAAATATAACACAAAAACCCTAAACCCTAAACCCTATTCCCTAAAAAACCATTAACTCACAGCACAAAAAACCTCATCCCTCATCCCAAAAACCCCTAATACCTTAGACAAAAAAACCCTCACCCCTCATCCCTTACCCCCAAACCCTAAAACCTCAACACTCATCCCTGATAAACCCTCACCCTCAGCCCCAAAACCACTGATCTCATATTCCAAAAAACCATAAACCCCCAGCCCAAAACCCCCTAAACATAGTCACCAATAACCCTAAACCCTTACCCACCAAAATGATAAACCCATAGCACCAAAAAAATCTAAAACCCAACCCCAAAAAAACTCAGTCCTAAATAACTCTCAACACTCTGCCCTAAAATATATGTTAACCCTAATCCCCCAAATACTCTAAATACTCGAACCTAAAAATCCATAAACCCAAATCCATAGAAAACCCTCAACCCTCAGCATTAAAAAACCCCAAACACTCATCCCTAAAAAAACCTAAACCCTAAGCTAAAAAAATACAAAACTCTTAGTCCTAAAAATGACTTAACACTCATAACCAAAAACCCAAATCCCTTAGCCCTAAAAAAACATAAATCCTCACCCTAAAAAAACCTAAAACCCTTAGATCATAAAAACATAAAATCCCTTATCCCCAAAAAACATTAAACCCTTCTAAAAAAAACCATAAACTCCCAGCCCCAAAAAATATTAAACCCTCATCCACAAAAAAAACCTAAACCCACTTCCCCAAAAAATTCCAAAACCCTCCGCCCCAAAGATACATGAACCCTCAGGCTCAAAAAACCATCAAACCTCATCCCCAAAAATCCATAAACCCTCATCCCCCCAAAAATATAAACCGTCATGCCCGGAGACATCTAGACTGTCATCGCCAAAATACCATTAACCCTCAGGATAAAAAATCCATAAACCCTCAATACAAAAAAATCCTTAAAAACTCATCCAAAAAATCAACAAACCTAGAGACCAAAAACCCCAAAAACCTTAACCCCCCAAAACCTTTATCCATCAGCTTAAAAATCCATAAACCCTCATCCAAAAAATATTATAATTCTTGATCCACAAAATCCCAAAACCCTTATCCAAAACCCCCCTAAACCCTTAGCCTCAAAAAATACGAAACCCTTAATCCCAAAAAACTCTACACCCTCAGACCCCAAAAACCCCTAAACCCTCAAAACCAAAAAAAATCCAAAACCCTAAACCCCATAAAACCCTAAATACATGGCCTAAAAAACCATAAACCCTCATCAACAGAAACCCTAAATCCTTAGCCCCAAAAAACCTTACACTCTCAGCCCCAAAAAACCATATACCCCCAACCCACAAAACCAAAAACCGTATGCCCCCAAAAAACAATAAAATTGTATAACTAATCAAAATTAAACTATTATCCAAAAAAACCTATAAATCCTCAGCCCAAATAAACCATCATCCCTAAAAAACCCTCAACCCTCAGCACCAAAATCAACCTCAACCGTCAACCCCTAAAAATCCCAAACTCAGCCCCCAAAAACACTAAAATCTCTGCCCTGAAAAAACCATAAACCCTCATCCCTAAAAAAACCCCAAACACTAAACCCCCAAAAACCCAAAACCCTCATCCCCAAAAAACACTAAACCATCAACCCCCTAGAACTAGAATATTTATACCCATAAATTCCGCAACCCTCGGCACCAAATAACCCTCAACCCTCAGCCCCAGAATAACCTCAACACTTAGCCCCAATAAACACTTAACCCATAGACCTAAAAAACCCTAAAACCTCATTTTCATGAAATGATAAACTCAAATACCAAAAAATTCATTATCTCGCATCCTGGAAAACCCTAAACCCTTATCCATAAAAAACCTTAAATCCATAGCCCAAAAAACTGTAAACCCACATCCCTACCAAACACAAAACACTCAGCCTTTATACCCTAATCACTTAGACCCAATAGACCCTAAACCCTCAACAATCAGAAACCCAAAACTATCATCCCCCAAAAAAAATTAAACCATCATACCCCTAAAACAAATTACACCCTCATCCCCAAATAACTCTAAACCCTAACCACCAAAAATCCCTTAAACCTAATGCCAAAGAAATCACATACCCTCATCCCAAAATCCCTAAACCCTTAGCCCTAAAAATCCATAAAATATATACCCAAAAAACAAAAAACCCCCATCTCCAAAAAAAACCTCAACCCCCAAAACCCTCAACCATCAACCCCCAAAAAAATTCAACCCTCATCCCCAAATACCCTCAACATTTCACCCCAATAAATCCTCATCACCAAAAAACCCTAAACCCAGCTCTCCAGAAAACACTGAACCCTCATCCCCAAAAGACCCTAAACCATTATCACAAAAACCCCTAACCCCTCAACCAAAAAATACACAACCCTAATCCCCAAAAAACACTCAACCCTCTGATCTAAAAAAATAAACCCACATCCCCAAAAAACCCTAATCCCTTATCCCTAAAAAACCTGAAACCATCAGCCCTAAAAAAATCTCAACCCTCAACACTAAATTACCCTAAACCCTCATCACCCAAAACCCTATTCCATCAGTCCTAAAAACCCTAGTCCGTCATCCCAAAAAATCCATGTACCCACATCCCCAAAAATACCTCAACCCTCATCCCAAATAGACCCTCAACACTCAGCACCAAAAACCCTCAACCCTCATTACCAGAGAACCATAAGCCCTTAACCCCCAAAATCCATAAACCCTAAACCCCAAAAAACCCTAAACCCTAAATCAAAATATAAAAAAAGCATTCATCCCCAAGAAATACTAAACCATCATCCCCAAAATCCCTAAACCATCAAACCTAAAAATACCAAAACACTCAGCAGCAAAACAAATATAAACCCACAGCCCAAAGAAAACCTAAACCGTCTAACCACAAAACTCTAAAATATCATCAGAAAAAACAATAAACAGTCTAAACCAAAAATATCTAAACCCCCAACCCCAAAATATACCTAAACTCTCATCCCCAAATAATCATAAACCCTCAGCCTCAAATTAACATAAACCCTCGGCCCAAAAAACCCTTAAAATATAAGCTCTATTAACCCAAACCCTTACCCCTAGAAAACAATATACCCTCATCCAAAAAAAACTCTAAAAATTTTGCCCCAAAAAATACTAAAACCACATCCCCAAATAAATTTAAACCCTCCTCCATGAAAAAACATTAACCCTCAACCATGAAAAAACCTAAACCCTCAACCCCCAAAAAACCCTAAATACTTATCCTTAAAAACCCCTAACCCTTAAGCTGAAAAAACCCTAAACCCACATCCCATATAATAACTAACCCCTTAGACCCAAGAAACCCTTAACCCAATTCAATAAAAAACCTAAACCCTCAATAAAAGAACAGTAAACCCTCACCCCAAAAAATCCAAAAAACCTCATCCTAAAAAAACCCAAAACAATCATCCCCAAAAAACCCTAAACCCACAGCCCAAAAACTCAAAACCCTAAACCCAAAAAACCTAAAAAACCATATCCACATGAAAAATCTATACTCTAAGCCAAAGAAACCTTAAAACCTCACCAAAAATAAACACTAAACCCTCAGCCACAAAAATAACCTAAATCATATGCCCTAAAAACCCAAAATCTTCATAAAAAAACACATAAACACTTTAACCCAAAATTTCATGGCACACTTAACATAAAAAATCCCTAAAACCCCATCCCTAAAAAACACCTAAAACCTAATACTAAAGAAAAAAATAAACCCTCAAGCCCAAAATCCCTAAACCGCCATCCTCAAAAAACTCTAAAACCTCAAGACAAAAAATATCAACCCTTAGCCACCTAAAGACCTCAACCCTCATCCTCAAAACCCCTCGATCATTAGGCCCAAAAAAATTTAAACACTCAAACACAAAATACCCAAACCAATCAGCCCCATAGAACCCTCAACTTTCAACCTCAAAAAAATATCAGCCCTAATCTCCAAAAAACCGAAAAACATTATTTAAAAAACACTAAAACCATAGACCCAAAAAACCCTTTATCATAAGATAAAAAAATCCTTAATCCTTAGCCCCAAACCCCATAAAACCTTATCCCTAGAAAACATGACACCCTCTAACCCAAAAAACCATATACCCTCATCCCCATAAAACCCTAATCCCTCATCCCAAAAAAAGCACGAAACCCTTATCCCCCCAAAACCCTAAAAACTTAGGCCCCAGAAACCATAAACCATCTACCCCTAAAAAAACCCAAACCGTTAGCTAAAAAAACCATTAAAAACTAATCCATATAAAACACAAAATCCTCAGCCCCAAAAAACCCTAAACCCTCATCCCTGCAATACACTACCCTAATCCCAAAAAAATTTCAAAACTCTAAACACTAAAGAACCCTAAACCCTTATCTCTAAAGACCCCGAATCTCTTAACCCAAAAAAACCCTCAACTTATAGCCCCAAAAAACCCTAAAACCTGATCCCTGTAAGAAACTCAACCCTCAGCCCAAAAAAGCATAAAACTTATGCCCTAAAAAACTCTAAACCCTCCACCAAAAAAACCCATCAACCCTCAGCCCCAAAAAACCCAAAACCCTCAATCACAAAAAACCCTAAAACCTCGGCCAAAAAATACCCTAAACCATCTTCCCCCCAAAACCCTGAACCCTCTGCCTAAAAAATCTGTAAACCAAAAGCCGACAAACACCCTAAACCCCCATCCCCTCAAAACCCTACAACCTCAGCTACAAAAAACCCCTATACCATCATCCCCCCAAAACCCTAAACTCTACCCGAAAGAAAAAACAAGAACACTTATCCCCAAAAAACACTAAACCCATAACCAACAAATCCTTAACCCTAAGCCCCAAAAAACCTAAACGGATAGCCCCAAAAACCCTTTATCACCAAAATACCCTAAAACATCATCCAAAAAAATTCCCTAAACCCTCAGTGCCAAAAAAAACTATAAAAACTCAACCCCAAAAAACCAAAAAAACTTATCCCCAAAAAACCCTATACCATCATCCCCATATAACCCTAATCCCTAAGACCCAAAAACCTGAATCCCTAAACTCCCAAAATCCCAAAATTACTTATCCCTAAAAAATCCTAATCCCTTAGCCCATAAAATAACCTAAACCCTAAGTCCAAAATATTCCTAAACCCCTTTCCTAAAAAAAAATAAATGCAAAACCCTAAAAAACCATAAAACCACAGCACAGAAAAACCCTAAACACTTAATCCCAACCACTCCTTAACCGTTTTTCCCAAAAAACCATAAACCCTCAGCCAAAAAAATATAGCAAACCCACTTCTATAAAAACCCTAAACTGAATCGCAAAAAAAATCCTAAACCCACATATCAAAAAATATATAAACCCTCATCCCATAAAAACCCTAAACCCATTATAGAAAAAAATACCCAAAACCATAGCCCTAAAAAAAAATCTTATCCCCAAAAATCCTAAACCTGAATCCCTAGAAAAAGATAAACCCTAAACATTCATCCCCCAAAAAATGTTAAACCCTCGACATGAAAAACTATAAACCCTCAGTCACTTGAAACCCTAATCCCTCACACTTAACAAACCATAAACCCTCCACCCCAAAAAAATAAAGATAAATTAAACAAAAAAAAACCTAAACCATCACCCCTAAAACTCTAAACACTCATCCCTAAAAAACCCTCAGCCCTCAGCCCCTAAAACCCTTAAACCCTCATCCCCCAAAACACCTAATTTCTGAATAGAAAACAAACCTAAACCCACAGCCCCCAAAAACCCTATTCTTTCAGAACCAAAAATCACCAAACCCTCAAACACAAAAAACACTAAAACCTCATCTATTAAAGACCCAAAACACTCAGCCCCAAAAAACCCTAAAACCTCAGCCCTAAAAAACACTAAACCATCAGAACCAAATAAAACCCTAAAACCTCTACCCCCCAAAACCCTAAACCCTCATCCCAGATACCATAAACCCTCAGCACCAAAAAAACCCTCAAAAAAATTCCCCAAAAAACCCCTCAATGGTCAAAACCAAAAAACTCTAAATCCTTAACACAAAAAAATCCAAAAGCCTCATCCACACAAAACCATAAACTATCAGGAAAAAAACCCGAAAAGCTCATAAATGAACCCTAAAACTGCAACCACATAAAACTCCAAAACCTAAACTCAAAACATCTCTAAAACCATACCCCCAAAAAAACACTAAGCCCTCAGCCCCAAAAAACTATAAATGTTCATCCGTAGAAAACCCTACACCCTTATCTCCAAAAAAAACTAAACAAAAAACCAAGAAAACCCTAAACCATCATCCCTAAATGATCCTAATCCCACTACACCAAAAACCTTAGATCCTCATCCCTTAGTGAAAAACTATAAACCCTCAGCCCTAAATACTCTAAAAAATCATCCCTAAAGAACCCTAAACCCTAAACACCAAGAAACCCTCAAATTATAGAACAAAGAAACCCTAAACCAAATTACCATCATGACCCTCAACCACATCCCCAAAAAAGCATCAACCATAAGACCCAAAAAACTCTAATCATTTATCCCCCAAAATCATACACAATAATTCCCAAAAAACACTCAACCCTCATCCCCAATGAATCCTAAAACCCCAACCCCAAAAATTGATCAACCCTTAGCCCCAACAAACCCTTACCACCCAGCCCCAAAAAAACCCTCAACCCTTAACCCCAAAAAACCCTCAACCCAAAGCCCCATAAACACTAAAACACTCATCCCCAAAAAACCCTAAACCCTCATTCCCCCAAAAAAAAGTCACCCCCAAATAACCCTAAACCCTTATCCCAACTAAACCTATACCCTCAGGACCAAAAAACCCTAAACCTCAGCCCTAAAAATGCTAAACCATCACCCCAAAAAACCCTATACCCTCAACCACCAAAAACCCTAAACCTTTATCCCCCAAAACCCTAAACCCATATCCTTGAAAAACCCTAAACCCTCATCCCAAAAAACTTCTAAATCCTCATCCCACCAAAACCTCTTAACCATCATCCCCCAAATTCAAAAACAATAATCCCCAAAAATCATACTCCCTCAGTCCCAAAAAAAACTTAAGTCCACATCCCAAAAAACCCCTAAACCCTCCACCACAAAAATAACAAGAACTCCATCTCCAAAAATCCCTAAACCCTCAATCCCCCAAAATTATAAACCCTCACCCCAAAAATACCTAACCCTTCATCCCTAACAACACTGACCCCTCAGCCCCAATAAACTAAACCCTCATCCCCCAAAACCCCATAAACCTTCATAAATAAAAAACTGTAAACCATCATCCTCAAAAAACTATAATCACTCAGCCACAAAAACCCAGAACCCTATGACCCTAAAAAATCAAAACCCTCAGACCTAGAAAACCCAAAACCCTTAGCCCCATAACCCAAAACCCTCACCCCCAAAATACTGTAAACCCTCATACCCAAATAAGAATAAACCCTCATAAAAAAAATCATAATCCCTCCTCTATAAAAAACCCAAAAGCCTCAAACCTAAAAAACCCTAAACCATTAGCCCCTAAAAACCTAAATGCTATGTCCGGAAAAATTATAAACCCTCAGAAAAAAAAAACATGAAACCTTCATCCCCCCTAAAATCCCTTATCCCTAAAGAACCTCAAGCCTTCAACACCAAAAAACCAAAAACCTCTAACATAAATAATAATAGAACCTCTGCCAAAAAAACCCTAGAACCTCATCCAAAAAAAAAACGTTTACCCTTAGCCCGAGGAAAAACTAAACAATCTTCCCCATAAACCCTAAAACCACATCACTAAAAAACCCTAAACCCTATCATCCCCCCAAAACCCCAATCCAACATCCCAAAAAAAACACAAAATCCATAGCGCCCTAAACCCTAAAACATCATACCCCAAATTCCATAATCATCAACCCTAAAAGACCCTAAAAGCTCATCTGGTTAAAACCCTAAAACCACAACCTAAAAAACATGAAACCCACAACCCCAAAAAAACCCTATGCACTATGTCCCACAAAACCCAAAACAACCAGACCCAACAAATCATAAACACTCCACCCAAAAAAACATAAATACTCAACCTCAAAAAACCCTAAACCCTTAGACCAAAAATCCCCAAAACCATCAGACCCAAAAAATCCTAAAACCTAATCCCCAAAAAAATCTTAACCCTATTCTCGACAAAAACATAAAGCCTCATCCAAATATACCCGAATCCTTGATCCTCAAAAACCTAAAGACTTATACACAAAAATCCTAAACCCTCGACCCCAAGAAACCATAAACCCTAAAACCCAAAAAACCCTAAAACCCCATATTTAAGAAACCCCTAACCATAAAACCCAAAAAACCAAAAAAACCCTCAATCCCAAAAATAAACAAAAACCCACAACACCAAAAAAAAACCAAATCCCACACCCCCAAACGACCCTATGCTCCCATCCCCAAAAATTCTCGACCCATAGCCCCAAAAAACACTAATACCACAATCCAAAAAACCCAAACCCTAAACCCCCAAAAACCTTAAACATTCATCACCAAAAAACCTAAAACAATATCCCCAAAAATACATCAACACTTATAAAAAAAACATAAACCCTCATCCCCAAATGTTCCTTAACCCTCAACATAAAAATAATTCTTATCCCTCATGCCCAAAGAACCTCAAACATCAATCCCCCTAAGAAATAAACTTTTAGAACCAAAAAACTATAATCCCTCAGCCCCAAAAACCCTAAACTGTTATCTATCATAAACCATAAATGCTCAACTCTAAACAATTCTAAACACTCAACCCAAAAAACCCTCAAACCTCAAACCCAAATAACACTCAATATTTATCCCTAAAAAACCATCAACACTCATCCCCCAAAACCTTAATTCCATAAAACCAAAAAATCATAAATCCATAGCTTCCTAAAACTCTAGACCCTCAGCTGAAAAATCCCAAAATCCTCAGTGCCAAAAAACCTGAAACCCTCAACCCCAAAAAACAATAAAACCAATGACCCAAAAAATATAAACCATTATCCCAAAAAACCCTAAAAACTCATCCGAAAAAATGGCTCAACCCTCATCCATAAAAAACCCTCAACCCTCAGCCCAGAAAAACTTCAAAACTCAGCACCAAAATATCCTACACCCTCATCCCAGAAAATCCCTAATCGTGCAACCCCAAAAAACACTCAACCATCATCCCCAAAAAACCCTAAACCCTCAACCACAAAAATCCCATAACCGAAGACCCAAAAAACCCTAATCATTCATCACAATAAAATAAGAAACGAATGGACCTAAAAAACCCTAAACCCTAAGCTCTAAAAAACCATAAACCCTCATCCCAAAAAACACAAAACCCTTCAACCTAAAAAAACCCTAAACCCTCATTTCAAAAAAACCCTAAAAATCTCAGTCCAAAATACCCTAAACTCTCATCCCTAAAAAAACTAAACACTCGGCCTCAAAAAAACCCGAATCACATAGCCCCAAAAAACAATAAATCCTCATACCCAAAAAAACCCTAAACACTTATCTCCAAAAAACCCTAATCCCTTATCCCCAAAAACTATAAACCCTAAACCCTAAAAAACCCTAAACCCTCATCCCCAAAAATAGTAAATCTATGGCCCAAAAACCCATAAACCTTTATCCCCAAAAAACCCTAAACACTCATCCCCAAAAAACCCCATACCATCATCCCCAAATACCGTAAACTCTCAAACCAAAAAACCATAAACCGTCAGCCCCAAAAAAAGTGAAATACTTAGCCCCAAAAAACCATAAACCCTCATCCTAAAAAAATATAAACCCCAAATCCCAAAAACCCAAAAATCATCAGCCCCAAAAAACCCTAAACCCCTACCCTATAAAAAAACCCTAAACCCTCAGTCCAACAAATCCCTTAACCATCAGCCCAAAAAAACACTAAATCCTCAGTACTAAAGTAACCCAAAACCCTCTTCCCCCATATGTCCTAAACCATTGTCCCCAAAAAACACTAAACCATCATCCGCAAAAAAAAATCAACTCCGAGTTCCAAAACTCCAAAAACACTCATCCCCAAACAAATATAAACACTCATCCCCAATAAAACCTAAACCCGCATCATAAAAAAAATCTATACATTCATTCCCAAAATCCCTAAACCCTCATCCACCTAAAAATTTGAACCCTCATCCCAAAGTACCCTTAACCCTTAGCCCCCAAAAGCTGAAAACCTTCATTCCCAACAACCCTCAACCCTAAAAAATGTTTAAACCACAGGCCAAAAATACCCTAAAAACTAATCCTAATTAAAACCACAACCCTAAACCCCCAATAACCCCCAACCCACTGCCCCAAAACCCCTAAAACATAAACCCAAAAAAATCCTAATCCCTAAAACCCCAAACCATCATAAAAAAAACTAAACCGTCGACCACAAAAAAACATTAAACACGTAGCCAAAAAAATTCCTACTCCCCAGCCCAAAAAACCTAAACACTCATCCCCATAAAACACTAAACCCTCATCCCCAAAAAAGATACATTAAACCCTCATCCTATAAAAAACTAAACCCTCGGGCCTAAAAAACCCTCAAGCCTCAACCCTCATCCCTAGAAAAAATTAATCCCTATTCCTCAAAAAATCATATACCCTCAACCCCATAAAAAACTAAAACATCAGCTCTAGAAAACCATAATCCATCCTCCCCAAAAATACCCTCAATCATCAGAAAAAATATAACACTTAGACCTAAACCCTCATCCCTAAAAAAACCCCAAACAATGAGCCACAAAAAACACTAAACCCACAGCCCCAAAAAACCCTGAACCTTCAGCCCCCAAAACCCAAATCCCTTAGCCCCTAGAAACCCTAATCCCTCAACCCCAAATAAACATGAAACCCTTATTCCCAAAAATCCATAAACCCTAATCCCCTAAAAAACATAAATCCTCAGCACCAACAAACCCTAAACCATCATCCAAAAAACCCTAAACCCTAGTCCCAAAAAACCCTAAACCCTCAGTAGAAAAATACCCTAAAACCTCATCCCTAAAAAACCCTATAGCCTTATCCCCATAAAACACTAAACCCTCAACCCTAGAAAACTCTAAAACATTTTCCCTGAAAAACAATAAACCCTCATCCCCAAAACCCCCTAAACCCTCATCCATAAAAAAACCTAAACCCTCTACCCTAAAAAACCCTAACCCCTCATCCCCAATAAACCTTAAACCCTCAACCCCCATAAATGAAAGTAAACCACAAAACCCAAATAATTCCTAAAGCCTAAGATATAAAAAAATCTAAACCCTTAGCCCCTAAATCCGCCAAACCATATGCACAAAAATACCTAAAACCCTCATCCCCAAAAATAGCTAAACCCTCATACCTAATAAACCATAAAAACCCATCACCAAAAATCCCAAAACCCTCATCTCAAAAAACCCTCAACCCTCATCCCTAAGAAACTATCAACCCTTATCCCCAAAGAAACCTTCAACCCCAGCCCTAAAAGAACCACATCCCTGAACCCCAAAAAACAATTGACCCTCGACCACAATAAATCATCAACCCCCGGCCCCCAAAACACCCTGGACCTTTATAAGGAAAAAAAATCAACTCTCCACACTCAAAACCACTAAATCCAAAACCCCAAAAAATCCTAAACACTTGGCATGAAAAAAACTCATCCCCTAGCCCCAAAAATCCAAAACCATTAACCCCCCCAAAATCCTCAAACCTCAACCCTAAAAAACTATCATACCTATGTCATAAAAAATCATATTCCCCCAACACCAAAACACCTAAACTGTCAACCCCACAAAATCATTAGCCACCAGACATAAGAAAACACAATACATATACCCAAAAACACTATCAAAACTCATCCCAAAAAAAATATTCCATCAGCCCCAAAAAACCCTAATCCCTAAACCCCAAAAAACCATAAACCCATGGCCCCAAATAAACCTAAACCCTCACCCTCAAAATATAAAAAAACCCAGCCATAAAAACCCCAAATCAAAATTTAAAAAAAATCCTAAACCATCATCCTAATAAAACCTAAACCCTATACCCAAAACCCCCTTATCAATTGGAAACAAAAAACCCTCAACAATCAGCCCCAAAAACTCTAAAACATCGTCCAGAAAAATCCCTCAACCCTCAACCCCAAAATAACATAAACCCTATCCCCTAAAAAACCCTCATCCCTCATACCCAAAAAACACTCAACCCTATACCTAAAAAAACCATAAACCATATAACCCAAAAAACCATAAAACCTCAACCAAAATAACTATAAACACCCTGTCCCAAAAAATCCAAAACACTAAACCCCAAAAAATCCTAAACCCTTGGAATAAAAAAACCTTAATACCCCATCCCCCAAAACTCTCATCCCCAAATAAACCTAAAACCTCATCCTTAAAAGCCTTAAACCCTCATCCTAAAAATATCCTAAACTATTCTCCCTAAAAGGCCATAATCCCAAATACCCAGAAATCCCTCAACCCTAGGCACTAAAAACCCATAACACTCATCCGCCAAAAAACTTTAATCCCACTTATACAAAAAAATGCTAAAACATCATCCCCAAATACCCTAAACCCGGATACCTACAATAATTATAATGCAACAGCCCTATAAAACCCTCAAATCCAACCCCCCTAAAACCATATCTCCTTATCTTGTAAAAAACCAATACCCTAAACCCCTAGAAACTCTAAAAACATAGCCCCAAAAAAACCATAAACCCTATGACCCCAAAAATCTAAAAACCCTATCCCCCTGAAAAATCTAAACACTCCGCCCAAAAACACTATAAACCCTCAGCCCCCAAAAAACCATAAAAACTCATTCCCCAAACCCCCCAACCCTTATCCCCCAAAATATATAATCCCTCATTCGTGAAAAAACCCTAAACCTACATCCAAAAAAATCTCAAACCCTTAGCCACCAAAAATTCTTTTCACCCGATACCTTGTAAAATAATATGCCCTCAGCCCAGAAAACCTATAAACCCTCAGCCCACAAAAATCCTAAACTGACAGCCCCAAAAGAACCCTAAACCATCAACCAAAAAATCCCAAAACCCTCAAAACCAAAAAACTCTAAACCGTCAAACCTAGAAAACCATAAACCCAGAGCCCCAAGAGAACCTAAACCCTCATTCCCCAAAAACCGAAATGATCAGACCAAAAAAAAAACTCAAAACCCACATCCCTAAAAAATAGTAACCCCTTAGCACAAAAAAACCACAAACCCCCAGCTGAAGAAACCCTAAACCCTTAGCCCAAAAGTACCCTAAACCCTCAGCCCCCAAAACCCACAACCCCCAACCCTAAAAAAATATAAACCCTTGACCAAAAAAAATCTTAAACAGTCATCCCCCAAAAAATGACAATGCTCAGCCCCAAAAAACCCTGAATCTTAGGCCCAAAACCCCCTCAAACCTCAGTTCAAAAAATACCCCTCAATACTCAGCCCTAGATATCCATAAACCCTTATCAAAAAAAATACCCTAAACTCTCATCCCTAAAAAACCCCTAAACTCTCATCCCCAAAAACCTGGAACCTACATCAACAAAATACCCTTAACCATGAGCCCCAAAAACCAAAAACCCTAATTCCCCATACACCATTAACCCTCAACACCAAAACCCGTAAACCCTAATCGCCCAACAAACCCTAAACCCTTAGTCCAAATAATCATATATAGTCACCCCCAAACAACCCTAAACCCTAATCCCCAAAAATATTAAACCCTTATCTACAAAAGAAACCAAAAACCCTGACCCTAAAACACCCTAAACCCCCAACGCAAAAAAAAAAACATAGAACTCTCTTCCCCAGAAAACCCTAAAACCTTATCCTAAAAAGACATAATCTTTCAACCACAAAAATCCAAAACCCTCAACCCTAAAAACCCTTAAAACCACAGCCCAAAAATCACTAAACCTCAGCCCCAAAAACCCTAAACTTTTAATCCAACAAAAACCTAAAACCTCATCCCAAAAAAAATAAACCCTCATCTCCAAAATTACATAAACCCTTATCCCCAAAAAACCATAAAACCTCGTTCTAGAATTTCCTAAACCCTTAACCCCAAAACCTCATCCTAGAATACCCTAAACCCTTAACCCCAAAACCAAAAAACTTCAACCCCAAAAAAACCTTTAAATCTCTTGCACAAAAAAAAACCAAACCCTAATCCTTAAAACCCTAAATCCCCATCCCCCCATCCCCTCAAAATCCTAAACCCCCTTCCCCAAAAACCCAAACACCTCATCCCCAAAAAACCTTATGAACCTATCTCAGAAAAAAGCTAAACACTCATTACAAAATAACACTAAACCCATTTCCCCAAAAATACCTAAACCCTCACCCCCCAAAACCCTCAACCCTAAACCCCAAAAGAACCTCAACCATAGCCCAAAAAACCATAAACCTTCAGCCCCAAAAAAACCAAAAATCCCGACCTCAAAAAATCCTAAACTCTCATTACCAATAAAACCTTAAACCCCCATCCGAAAAAAACCATAAAACCTGAACCCTCAGCTGCAAAAATACATAAACACTCAGCCTCAAATTACCCTAAACTGTCAGAAAACTCTAAAACCTCAGCCACAATACCATAAACCCTCAGCCCCAAAAAACCCTATACACTTAGCCCCAAAAAATTCTAAACCCTTATCTCTAAAAACCCAAAACCATTATCCAAAAAATGCCTTAAACTCTCTTCCCCCAAATACCCTAAACCCTCCTCCTAATGAACCCCAAAACCCAATGCCCCAATACACCCTAAACCCCCATCCCCAAAATTCTCCCTAAGCTCTCTTCCCCAAAAAACACTAAACCCTCAGCCCCCAAAACCCTTAAACTCTCATAATAAAAAATTCATAAACCCTCAACCCCAAAAAAACACTAAACCTTCAGCTCCAAAAAACCTTAAATCCTTCTCCCCAAAAAACCATAAACCCTCCACCTAGAAACCCGTTAACACTCATCCCCAAAAAACTCAAAACCATCATAACAATTAACCATATAACCACATCCCCCCCCCAAAACAAAATGATCATCCCCAAAAAACCATAATCTCTCTTCCCCCAAAAATCTTAATCCATCATCTTCAAAAAACACCAAACCCTCAGCCCCAAAAAATACTAAATATCTGACTGAAAAAACCCTTAACACATAATCACAATAAACCTTAAACCATCAGACCAAAGAATACCAAAACCCTAATACAAAAAAATCTCTAAAATCTCATCACTAAAATACAATATACTTCAAACCCTAAAAAAACATATACCCTCAGTGCCAAAAAATCCTAAACCCTAACCCTGAAAACATCGCATAACTTCATCCCCAAAATACTTGAAACCATCATCCCCATAAACCCCTAAACTCTCCCAAAAAACCTAAAACCCTCGTCCACAAATAACCCTAAAACCACAGCCCCAAAAAACACTAAAACCTCAGAACAAACCCCTACATTCACATCCCAAAAAACACTGAAACCATAGCCTTATAAAACCTTATACCCTATACCACAAAAAACCCTAAACCCTTGTCACCAAAAAACCCTGAACCCACACCAGAAAAACACTAAATCCTCATCCCCAAAATACTCTAAAAACTATGCCCTAAAAAACTCTAACCCTCATCACCAAAAAAACACTTAACATGAATCCCCAAAACACCCTAAACCCTCATCCCCACAAAATTCTAAACCCTCAACACGGAAAAATCCGTAATTTTTTATCTCCAAAAACACTAAAGCCTCATCCTAGAAAAACTCTCAACCCTCATACCTAAAATATAATATACCCTAAGACCCAAACAAGCCTCATCCCTATACATAAAAAACTCAACACTCATCCACAAAAAAACTTTAACCATCAGCCATAAAAAACACTAAAGCCTCAGCCCTAAAAAGTCCCTCATACCTAAGTACCAAAATACACTAAACACTCAACCTCAAAAAACCCAAAACCGTTATCCCCAAAAAACCCAAAACTCGAAACCCCAAAAAACCAAAAATCACCCGCACTAAAAATATCTAGACCCTTTTCCCCACAAAACCATAAATCCTTAGCATTGAAAACACCTCAGCACCAAAACACCATCCACCCTCATCCCCCAAATACCCTCAATACTAATCCCAAGAATACCCTCAACCCTAAGCACAAAAAACCCTAAACTCTCCACCTCAAAAAACCTTAAACCCTCATCCTAAAAAAACCATTATCCTGAGCCCCAAAAAACCCAAAACCAAAAACCCAAATCCCTAAAAAACCATAAACCCTCATCGCACAATAACCCTAAACCCTCAAAACCAAAAAAAAAACAAACCCAAAAAACCAAAAAACACAAGAAACAAAGCCCCAAAAAACCAAAAATCCCCAGTACTAGAAAACCATGAACCTACATCCCCATAAAACCCTTAACCCTAATCCATAAATTCTTAATAATTCAGTCCCAAAAAACTCTAACCCCTCAATCCAATAAATCCCTAAACCCTCATTCAAAAAAAATCCTAAACAATAATCCCTAAAAAATCCTAAACCCTCATCCAAGAAAAAAATAAAACCTCACCCCAAAAACCCTAAAAAAAGGCCCAAAAAAACCTCAACCTCTAGTACCAAAAAAACCTAAACTCTCAGCCACAAAAAATATAAAACCATATACACTCAAAAACCATAGACAATCAATTCCAAAGAATCCTTTACCCTCATCCCCCAAAAACCCAAAACTTCTAGTCCCAAAAAACACATCAATCCATAGTCCTAGAAAACCCTAAAACATCAACCATAAGAAATCCAGAAGCCTTATCCCCCCAAAAAACACTAAACCCTCATCCCCCAAAAAACCCTAAACTATTTTCTCCAAAAAACACAAAAACCTCCGCCCCCAAAAATCCTAAATACTCATCCCCAAAAAACCCTCATCCCTAAGCCCCAAAATTTCCTTATAACATAGCCTCAAAAAAACCTCATCCCCAATCCAAAAAAAACACTAAACCCAAAAAAACTTAAAAACTCATCCTATAAAACCCTAAACCCTCTACCCCCAAAACAATAAACACTCTACCCCAAAAAACCCAGAACACACATCACCAAAAAACCCTAAACCCTCAGCCCTAAAAATTACTAAACCATCATCCCCAAAAAAACCTAGACCCTAAAACCTAAAAATCCCAAAACCATCATCCATAAAATACCTAAACAATCATCCCCATAAAACCCTAAATATTAATCCCCAATAAAACATAAAACCTTAGTCCCAAAATCTCTCTACCATCAGCCCTAATAATTCATAAACCATAATCCCCCAAAACCCTATTCCATTATCTCTAAAAACCCTAAACCCTCACCCCCCAAAAATCCAAAAACCAAACCCCCCAAACCCCCCCCCCCCAAACATTTAACACAAAATAGCTGTAAACATTAATTCCCAAAAAACCCTTACCCTCAGCCCCAAAAAAACCCGATATCGCCACCTCTAAAAAACCATAATCCCATAGACCAAAAAAACCAAAACCTTCATACACAAAAAATAGTAATCCCTATACACCCAAAAAAACCAAAACCCTCAACTCTATAAAACCCATAAACCGTCCACCCCAAATAACACTCAACCCACATTCCAAAAAAACCCTAAACACCCATGACCAAAAAACTATAAACTCACTTTCCTAAAAAAAATCCAAAACCCTAATCATAAAAAAACACTCATCCCCCCAAAGGCTTAAACCTTAGCGACAAAAATCAAAAATCCATCAGTCCAAAAAACGCCTAATCCTCCAGCACCAAAAATCACCAATCCCTCATCTATAGAAAACCTAAAACACTTATCCAAAAAAACTATACCCTTAGCCCAAAAACATTTAAACCCTGATCCCCCCAATAAACTAAACCAACATCAAAAAAATAACATAAACCCTCACCCCACATAACCCGAAATCTGCAGATCCAAAACAACCCCAAATCCTTTGACCAAGGAAACCCAAAATCTGAAACACATTGAAACCCTAAACCCCCAGCCCCAAAAAATGTAAAAACTCATCCACCTAAACCGTAAACCCATAACTGTAGAAAACCCAAAACCACTTCACCAAAAAACACTAAAACCATATCCCCAAAAAATACATAAACCCTCAGATCCAAAAAACCCTTAACCATAACCCCAAAAACTCCTTAACACTCTCCCCCAAAAAATCCTAAAATTTTATCCCTAAAAAACCATAAATCGTCAGTGCCAAAAAACACTAAATCATAATCCCCTAAACCCAAATCCCTCATCCCTATAAAACCCTAAAACATCATCCCCAAAAATCACTAAACCATTAAACCCAAAAATCCCAAAACATTCATCCCTAAAAAACCCTAAACCCTTGGCACAAGAAAAACACTAAACCTTGATCCAAAAAACCCTAAACCTTCACCCAAAAAAACCCTCAACCTTCAACCCCAAAAGCCTCAATGCTCAGCCCAAAAAACCCACAACTCTCTTCACCAAAAACTCTAACTAGCATCCAAAAAATCCTGTAGACACTCAACTCCAAAAAACCTCAACCCTCAGTCCCAAAAAAACCTTGACCTTCATCCCTGAAATACCCAAAACCCGCATACCCCAATAAACCCTAAACACTCATCCCTAAAAATACCTAAACCCTCATCCCCCAAAACCCTAAACCTCTCAGTCCTAAATAAATTATAATCCATAATTCCTACAAAATTATCAACCCACATTCTCAGAAAACAGTCAACATTCCACAAAAAACCCTCAACTCTCAAACCTCATAAACCCACAACCTTGTACCCCAGAAAACCATCAACCCTTAGCCAAAATACCCACTTAAAAGTCATAAAAAAATAACTTAAGACCTTACATGCAAAAAACATTAACCCTTATCCTCAATAAACCATAATACCTTAGCCTAAATAAACTATAATACCATAGACCATAGAATCCTTAAACTATCTTCCCCAAAACACTAAACCCTCGACCCAAAAAAGACCTTAAAAACCCAAAAACCTCATACCAAAAAACCCTAAACACTCAACCATAAAAACAAATAAACCTCAGAACCAATAAAACCAAGAGCTTCTTCCCCATAAACACAAAACATTGATCCCCAAATATCCCTAACCCGATAGTTTCAAAAACACCCTAGACCCACACCCCCAAAAATCATTTTTCAATTAGCCCCAAAAAACCAAGATACCCATCCCCAAAAAATACTAAACCCTAAACCCCCAAAAACCTTAAACCCTTAGCCCCAAAAAACCTTAAACCCTAATTCCCCCAAAACCACGAACCCATATTCTCAGAAAACTAAAAACCCACACTAAAGCCTCATACCCAAAAAACCCTAAACCCCATACCCAAAAAACCCTTTACACTCAGCCACAACAAACCTTAACCCTCATCCCCAAAACCCAAAACCATCAACTAATAAAACCCTAAAGCATAAACCCCAAAAATAATAATCAATCATCCTAAAAAATATAATACATAGCCCAAAAAAACCCAACTGTTGAACACCTAAACCCTCAACCCCAAAAAAATCCAAAACCACACCCATAAAAAACCCTCAACACCAAAAAACCCTAAACTTTCAACCTAAAAAACCATAAACCATCTGCCGAAAATAACATCTACCCCATTCTAATCATACAATCAACCTACATCCCCATTAAACCCTCATCCTACATCCTCAATAAACCATGAACCCTCAGATCCATAATCCCTAAAACCATAGCCAAAAAATCCTTAAACCCTTAGTTCCTAAAAATATTAAACACTCATCCCAAAAAAACCTAAACCCTTGGCCTAAAAAAACCCTATACCCTCAGCCCCAAATATACAAAACCCTCATCCCAAAAAACACTAAATCCTCATCCCTAAAAACCCTTAAAACCAAATCCCTACGAAAACCAAGGACCACATAGAAAAAAAACTCTATAACCTCATCCCCAAAAAACCCACTACCCTAATCCCCAAAGGACCCTAAACCCCCATCCCCAATATACCCTCAACCCTATGACTTAAAAATACCTAAACCCTCATCCTCATAAAATCATAATCCCTCTACCCCAAAAAACCCATAAACCACAGTCCTAAAAAACAAACAACCCGTTTCCCGAAAAAAACCCTAAACCCTAAGCCCAAATAAACCATAAATCCTCCACCCTAGAAAACATTAAACCATCATCACTAAAATAGTATAATATCACAGCCCCAAAAACCTTAACCATAATCCCTAAGAAGCCCTAAACCCTCTGTTCTAACAATCCATAAATCCTATAACAAAAAAACCCTAAACCCACAGTATCATAAAATCCTAAACACTAAACCCGAGCCCTAGAAAACCCCTAAACCCTCATCCCCAATAAACCAAAATCCCCCATTCTGAAAAAAACTCAAAACCCTCCACCCCAAGAAAATCATAAAACCATAAGAATAAAAAAACCTAAACGCTTAACCCCAATAAACCCCAAACCCTTAGACCCAAAAAACCCTAAACACTCAGCCCCAAAAAAACCAAAACCCTTCATCCCCCAAATACCATAAATCATCATCCACAAAAAAAAACAAAACCCTCTACCCAAATAAACCCTAAACTCACATCCCCAGAGAAACCCTAAACCCTCAACACAAAAAATTCCTAAACCCTTATCCCAAAAAAACCCCTAAATCCTCTACCCCATAAACACTCAACCATCATCCCCAAAAAACCGTATAACCTTAGCCACAAAAAACATTAACCCCACTTCCCCCAAACACCCTAAATTATTTTCTCTAAAAAACCTTAAACCATCAAACCCCAAACCCCAAAACCCATAGCCCCCAAAAACCCTAAAAATGCATCCCAAAAAGAACCTAAACCCTCATTCCAAAAAACAATCCTTAAAACACAAGCCCAAAAAAGCTCTAAAACTTATTTCCTAAAATACCCTAGACCCTCTGCCCAAACTCTACTATTACCTATTCCCAAAAAATCCCTAAACCCTCAATCACAAAGAAACCTAAACCCACTACCATAAACAACCTTAAACCATTTCCCCCAAAAAACCTAAAGCCCTCACTAAAAAAACCACTGAACCCTCAGGACCAAAAATCCCTACACCCTCAGCCCCCAAAAAACCTAAACTCTCATCCACCAAAATCCCTAAACCGTCATCCCCAAAAACACCTAGAATTTAAGACAAAAAAAAAACACACATAGAACCAAAAAAATCCTGAACCCTTATACCAAAACAATCCTAAATCCTCTTCCCCAAAATACCATTCACCCTGTACCCCAAAAAAAAAAACCAAAACCTCAGTCCAAAAAAATAATCAACCATCAACCACAAAAAACCCTCAAACCTCATCCCCAAATAACCTTCAACCCCTTCCTTCGAAAAAACCACAATCCTAATCCCCAAAAAAAACTCAAACCACCACCTTAAAAACTGCCAACCGTCAACCCTAGAAAACCCTCATACCTCAAATAGAAAAATCATCAACCATCATCCCTAAAAACCATAAACGATCAAACCTAAAAGTCCCTCAAACCTCATCCACAAAATCCCTCAGCCGCAAAAACCCCCAACACCCATCCCCAAAACACCCATAAACCTCATCCCCAAAAAACCCTAAACCCTCAGACCCAAAAAACTAAAAACCCTCATTCCCAAAAACCCCTAAACCCTCATCCCCAAAAAACACTAAACCCACAGACAAAGAAAACATAAAACATGATCCCAAAAAAATTATAAATCCACATACCCAAAAAATTCTAAACCCTCAGTCAAAAAAACCCTCAACCCTCGGCCCCAAAAATCCCTCAAACCTCAACCCCCCGAAAAACCCTTAACATTTAGCCCTAAAAACCCCTAAACACACATTCCTAAAAATCCCAAAAACCATCAAACCTAAAAAATTAAAGTGCCATCCCCAAACAATCCTAAACCCACCTCCTCAAATAATTCTAATCCACAACCCCAAAAAACCATAAAACTGTTTCCCCAAAAACATTAAACTGTTAGCCCAATGAAATATTAAACTCTCAGTCCCCAAAAAACCCTAAACCCTCAGCACCCCCAAAACCCAAAACCCTCATCCCTAAAAAAATTAACCCTCAACACCAAAAAACAATAAACCATCATCCTCATAAGAACATAAACCTTTAGACCCAAAAAACCCTTTACCATTATCCCAAAAAATTCTAAAATCTCATCCCAAAAAATAGTAAACCCACATACCCAAAGAAACCCTAAACCGTAAACCCAGAATAACCCTAAACCCTCAGCACCAAAAACCCTAAACCATAATCCCCAAAAAAACCTAAACCCCAATCAATGAAAAAACCTAAACCCACATCCCCAAATAACCCGAAATGGTTAGCCCTAAAAAATCCTAATCCCCCATTCCCAAAGAACCCTAAATCATCATCCCCCCAAAACCCTAAATCCTTATCCCCAAAAACACATATACCCTCAATCCCAAAAAACTATATACCCTTAGCCCTAAAAAACCCTAAACCCATTTACCTAAAAAACCCACAAACTACTACCCCAAAACCCTCAACCCCTACCTAAAAAAACCCTCTACCAAATTTCCATAAAAATTATCAAACCGCATCCCCAAAAAACACTCAATTATCATCCCCAAAAATACCTCAACCATTATCACCAAGAAAACCTAAATTATCTGTCCCAGAAAATCGTAAACCCTCATCCTCAAAAAACCATAAACCCTCTACCCCCCAAAAAATCATAAAATCTCTTCCCCAAAAAACCCTAACCCTAGCCCCAATAACCCATAAACCATGAGCCCCAAAGGTCCCTAAAATCTCATCCCCCAAAACCCTCATCAATCATCCCAAAAAACCCTAATCCCCAAAAAACTATCAACCCAAACCCAAAAAAAACCCTTAACCCCTACCCTAAAAAACCATAATCCCATATCCCCCAAACACTAAACCTTGTTCCCCAAAAAATCTTGAACTCTCATCCCAAAAAACCCTATACCCACATACACAAAAAACAGTAACCTTCATCCCTAAAATTCCCTAAACCCTCATCCTCAAAAAACACTTAACCCTCCTCCCCAAAATACCCTAAACACTCAGCACCCAAAAAACAATAAACTCTAATCCCTACAAAACCCTAAACCCTCAATTCTAAAAAACCTTAATCTCTCATAAAAAACCCCAAAACTCTTACCTTTTAAAAACCAAAAAACCATCGTCACTTAATAAAACACTAAAACCACATCCCCCAAACCTTAAACTCTCAACTCCAAAAAAAAACATAAACTCACAACTTTAGAAAACCCTAAACCCTCATCCCAAAAAACAGTAAACTATCATCCTATGATAACACTTAACCCTCTACCACAAAAAACCATAAATCCCCATCCCTGGAAATGCCAAAACCTTCATCACCAAAAAACCCTAAAAATTAATCACCCAAAATATGTTTAAATAGTTATCCCCCAAACCCTAAACCCTCATCCCCAAAAAACCAAAAACCCTCACCCCAAAAAACCCAAAACACTCAGTAACAAAAATAAACTAATCTATCTTAAAAAATACCAAACCATTAGGACTAAAAAAACCCTAGACCTAGAGCCCCAAAAAACCCTAAACTCTCATCCCCCAGAAATCCTAGATCCTCATCCCCCAAAATCCTACATATACATCCTCAAAAAAACCTAAACCCTCATCACAAAAAACTGTTATCCCATGGGCACAAAAAAACCTAAACCCTCATCACTAAAAGGCCCTAAACCTACATCTCTAAAAAAATATAATACTTTAGACCGTCAACACCAAAAAAAACTAAACCCTCTTTCCCCAAAAACCATAAACCCCTAGACATAAAAAACCCTAATCCCTCAATCCCAAGAAACCCTAAAACCTCAACCTATAAAATTCAAAACCCTCAAAAATAAAAAACCACAAAACCTCATCCCAAAAAAATGTAAAAAATTTCCTCCCAAAAAACAGGAAACCTTCAGTTGCAAATAAAACCCTAATGCTCAGCCCCAAATAATCCTAAACTCTCATAAAAAAAACTAAACCCTTATCCCAAACAAAACCCTAATACCTATGCCCTAAAATACACTGATCCCTCACACTAAAATAAACCTAAATCCTCAATCCCCAAAACCCTAAACCCTCAGCCCTAAGAAACTAATTCCCCCATCACAAAACCCCTCAACACTCACCCCCCAAAACCATCAACACCTTTCCCCAAAAATCCTTCAGCCCTAAGGCCCATGGAAACCTCAACCCCCATCCCCAAAAAACTCTCAACATTTAGAGTAAAAAAATTAATACCTCAATAATAAAAAAACCGAAACCCTAATACTGAAAAAAACATAATCCCTCAACCCCCAAAAGCATAAAACCACAACCCCAAAAAACCCAAAACACAATGCCCCCCCAAAAGACAAAAAACCATAAGCCCCAAAAAATCCAAAACTAAAAGCCCAAATAAACCTTAAATCACCATCCCAAAAATACTATAAACACCCTCATCCACAACAAATCTTCAACCCTTAGCCCCAAAAAACACAAAACCCTCAACACCAAAAAACGCAATACCCTTAGCCCCAATGAAACATAAACCCTTGACCCCATATGACCCAAAACAAACAACCCAAAAGATCCTCAACCCACATCCCCAAAAAATCCACAACAATATAAACAAAAAAAACCCTAAACCCTAAAAATCCAAAAATTGTAAACACTCATCCTCAAAAAACCAAAAACACTCAGAACAAAAAATCCCAAAACACTATGCCCCCATAAACTCTACCCCCTCCCCTCAGTGCTATATAAACCCTAAACCCTCCTCCATAGAAACACCTAAACCCAAACCCCATAGAAAATCTAAACCCAGAGCCCTAGAAAACTCTAACCCATCATCCCCCAAAAAATTAACCCCTTGTCCCCAAAATACCCTAAACCCTCAGCCCTAAAAAAAACATAAACCCTCTAACCATAAAAATCCTTGACACTCATCCCAGAAAACCGTAAATCATCATACCTAAAAAACCCCAAAACCATATTCAAAAAAACCCTTAACCCAGTACCCAAAAAAACCTCAAAAAACCACCCCTATAAAACCAAAAACACTCACCCCCAAACCCTAAACCTTAAATCATAAAAAACAGTAAACCATCATCCCCCCAAAAACCCAAAATCCTCATCCCCAAAAAACCACAAAACCTCAGGTATAATAAAACCACTAAACCCTCAACACAAAAAAACCTAAAACTTCATCCCCAGAAAAACCAAAACAATATACACCAAATAACCCTAAAACCTCATCACCAAAAACCCAAAACACCCAGTCCCAAAAAAACATTAAACATTAAACTAAAAAAACACATAGACCCTCATCCCTAGAAAATCGTAAACCCTCAGCCCCACAAACCAAAAACCATCATCCATAAGAAACCCTAAACACTCAACACCAAAAAATCATTTACACTCACACTTAAAATACCGAAAACCCTCATCCCCAAAAAACTCTAGAACCACAGTCTGATGAAACCCAAGAACATCATCACTAAAAAACACTAAACACACAACCCAATAGAAAACTAAACCATCTGGCTAAAAAAACCTATACCCTCATCCCTAATAAATAGTAAACTCCCATCCCCAAAAAACCCTCAACCCTTATCCCCCAAAAAACAATAAATCCTCATCAATTAAAAAACCCAAATATCATCCCTAAAAATCCCTAAACCCTCAAACCCAAAAAACCTCAACCCTTAGTAAGAAAAACCATCAATCCTCATCCCCAAAAAAATATCATCCCTAAAAAACTCTCCACCATCATCCCTATGAAATCATAAACCCTCACCCCCAAAAAACCCTAATCGCTCATCCCTAAAAAACACTAATCCTTCATCCCCAAAAAACCCTAAACACTCATTTCAAAAAGAATCCTAAACCCACATCCTAAAAAAACCCTAAACCCACATCCCAAAGAATACAGATACCCCCATCCATAAAAAACCTTAAATCATTTTCCCAAATAACCCTAAACACTCTGTAAAAAAAACACTTCAACCCTCATCCCCAAAAAAGAATCCAAATTCCGCCCTATAAAACCATTAACCCTCAGACCCAACAAAACCCTCGACCATCATCCCTTAAAAAACATCAACCATCAACCCTAAAAAACACTCAACACTCAGTCCATGAAACCCCAAACCTGTAGACGTAAATATCCCTCAACCTTCATCCCCCCAAGACCCTCAACCCTCAACCCTCTACCCCCAAAAACCCTCAAACCATAGCCATAATAAATGATCAACTGTTAGCCAAAAAAACCATCAGACCTCAAACCCAATAACCCTAAACACTCAAGCCCAAAACCCATAAACCCAAGCCCAAAAAAATCCTAAAACCTTACCCCAAAGAACACTAATCCCTCAACCCTAAAAAACACTAAACCATGATCCCAAAAATCCCTAAACTCTCAACCCCAAAAAAACTCTAAACTGTCTACCCTAAGAAACACTCAAACCTTTGCCACAAAAAACCCTCAAACCTCAGCCTGAAAAAACCTTAATTCATCTGCCCTAAAAAATCCTAAACCCTCAGCACCAAAAAATCTTCAATCCTCAACCACTAAAAAATCAAAAACCTAATCCTCAACAAATCCTATACCCTCAGTCCCAAAATACACTAAACCCTTAGAACCAAAATAAAAACAATAAACCTTGATGCCCAAAAACCCTGAACCCTCAGCACCAAAGAACCATAAACCCTCATCCCAAAAAATACCTAAATGTGTAGCCCCCCAAAACCCCAAACCCTCAGCCCCAAAAACTAAAAAGCCATCATCCCCCAAAACCCCCAAACACTCATCCCCCAAAAAACCTAAACACTCAGCCCCCCAAAACCCTAAACACTCATTCCCCAAAAAACATAATACCTCATACACAATAACCATAAAACCCCAGCCCTAAAAACCCCAAACCCTCAGCATCAAAAAACACTAATCCCTTATCCCCCAAAACCCAAAACCCTCAGTGCAAAAAACACTAAACACTCAACCCAAAAAAACCTAAACCCTCATCCCCCAAAAAATATAAACCCTTATATAAAAACCAAAACCCTTAGCCCAAAAAACCAAAAAACGAGATCCAAAAAAATCATAAACTCTTAGCCCCAAAAAACATTAAACCCCCAGGCCCAAAATACACACCAAACAATCAGCCAAAGAAAACCCTAATCCCTGAGTCACAAAAAATCATTGACCCACATCCCTAAAATACCATAGAGCCTCAACCCCAAAAATCATGAACCATTAAACTTAAAAAAAAAATCCAAAACTCTCATCCCTAAATAATCAATATACACTCAACCTCAAAAATCCCTAAACCCACAACACAAAAAAACATATCCTTCATCTCCCAAAAACCATAAACCCTTATCCCCAAAAAACACTAAAACCTCATCCCCCAAAACCATCAACCCTATACACCAAATAAACCTTAAACCTTATCCCAAAAAACTCTCAACTGTAATCCACCAATCACCCTCATCCCTGAGCCCTAGAAAAATATCAACACTCATCCCCAAAATGTCCTCAACCTGCATCACCCAAAAATCCTCGACCCACATACCAAAAAAAACATAAAAATCATCCCTCAAACCCTAAAACCATATTCCCAAAAAACCATCAACTCTCATCAACAAAAAACCAAAACCCTCAACACCAGAAGACACTAAAACCTTAGTAAAAAAATATGTAAACCCTCATCCCCAATAAACCCTAAACCCACATACCCAAAAAACACCTAAACCCACAGCCTCAAAAAAACCCCAAACCTTCAACCCTATCAAACAATAAACAGTCAACCCCAAAAAACCCTAAAGTTGTGGTCCCAAAATTCTCTAGAACCTTTTTCCAAAAAATTAATAAACACTTAACCCAAAAAAACCTAAACACTCATCCCAAAGTAACCCTAAACCCTTATCCCCAAGACACCCCACACCCTCATCCCAAAAAAACTCTAAACAATTTGCCCCAAATTACCCTAATCCCTCAGTCCTAAATACCCTAAAAACATAGCCTCAAAAAAACCCTAAACACCCAACCCCGAAAACCTTAAACCCCCAAACCCCAAAAAACCCCAACCCACAGAAACCCCCAACCCTTCTCTGAGAAAAACCCTAAACCCTAAACCCTTAACCTAAAGGAACCATAAACCCTTGGCCGCCAAAAAACATCAACCATCATCCCTCAAAAACACAAAAACTTCATCCCCAAAAAACTATCAACCATGTTCCCCAAAAAACCAAAAAACCCATCCTCAAAGAACCCTCAACCCTCATCCCCCCAAACCCCTAAACCTTAATCCCAAAAAAACCATAAACCCTCAATACCAAAAATCCCAAAACTCTAAGCCCAAAAAAAAACAAACACTCATCCCCAAAAATCCCTCATCCATAAAAAACATGAACTGGAAAACCAAAAAAATCTAAACCCTCATCCATAGAAAACACCTAAAACTCATCCCTAAAAAACCATAAACCCTAATCCAAAAAACAACAATCCTTAGCCACAAGAAACCCTCAAACCTCATCCCAATAAACCCTCAACACTCATCCCAAAAATTCCCTGAACCCTTAGCCCAAAAATACCCCAAACCCTCTACCCACCAAAACCCTCAACCCTTGTCCCAAAAAACCCCTTATCTGATAACCCAAAAAAACCCTAGTCCCACCACCTAAAAAAACACTAAACACTTATGAACAAAAAAACATATACCATCACCCCAAAATAACCTAACCTATCATCACCAAAAAACCCTAAACCATCATCCAAAAAAACCCATAAACCACAGTAAAAAATAACACTAATCCATCATGCACAACAAATCATAAACCCTAAATGCCAAAAAACCCTAAACCCTTATTCCCAAAAAATTCAAAAATTCTCATGTAACGACCCAGTTCAGAAAGATGCCCAGGGGAACCCCATACCCGGTTGGTCACATGATCTCAAATGAATTTCCAAAAATGCCAGAGGCTTGAGACTAGTATCGAGGGCCTTGGGTGTGATAATGGGGAAACTATGCCCTCATTGGGAGAGTAACACATCAGAAGTAAAACAGATCACAAAAACGGAAGCAGTAATAACACCATACAATAGTAAACAGCGGAATACTGAAAGTAATAAAAACTAAAGCACATATATATAAATATATATATATGATGAATTATTCATATTTCTAGAAAAGAATCCAAAAAAACCAAAATGCTGGAATACAATACAAAACCAAATTAAAAAAATGGGAAAAAAGTAAAAAACTCCATAGCATCGCAAGCCTCAGCTTTTTTTCAAGCTCTCCAACTCCAAAGAAGTCATGTACCAGAAGTAGAAGGTGCTTTCCCTTATCTATACCTGCAAAAATATAATCAGTTTGTGCCCAAAATCATGACCCAAATAGGGTTTGAGATGAATCATAGTTGTTAACCACCCAAATATCTGTTCCTAATAGTCAGTGAATATATATGGTAGAAAATAATGAAAATTAAGCAGTAAATAAGGAAGTGCACATCACAATAATTCTACAATTCAATTGCATTCAATTTCATATATTTCTTAAGCAACTAATCACAAACAGGTAACCCTCTAGGATGTACTCATTGCCTAATCCCTATGGTTCAACCAAACAACACAAACAACCCTCTGAGAAGTACACACAGTCTAACCCCTCCGTTTCAGCTTTAGAAAAGACACTCTGAGGAATAACTCACCGTCAATTCCCCATGTGGTCTCATATCGGTAACTAATAGGCACTCTAAGGAATCACTCAATGTCCAATTCCCCCTGTGGCCCATATTGAGGAAACTATAGACAATACGAGGGAGCACATACGTCCACCCCCTATAACATGTCAACGTAAAGGTTAAAAAAACACTCTGGAGAAGCCCTCAACGTCCATTCTCCCAATAGTCTACTACACCAGGTTCCCACAGACCTGTGTAAGTCATTCATTCACAAATGATACATGGTATCCAATGTAAACCTCAAGAAATTCTTGGATAAACAATCTACAACATATCATAGAATGTCAGATAATAATCACAGTATCCTAATAATTCTAGTCCTAGGAATCAATGCAGCCTAACATGCAAGCTAGACCAAACAGTCAAAACAAGGAAGCATGGGAAAAACCTCCATAGTATGGAAAAGTTACCCCTATTCCTAAACAATTAACCTCTATCCAAATAAACAAGGCATAGAAGTAAATAACATGGCTATGAACCATAAACACACAATACCGGTATTGGGCACTTTTGCACATAATATTCAATGACTATCTACATAAAGGCACAAATGACCTAACTCGGTGCTGTGAGATCAATATACATGAACCTTAGGCCTTGAATCACCCTAGAACACCATCTATCTACAAAATCGTTAAAAACATTCATCAAGGATAACTCGTGAGAGAGGAGAAATCAAGAGATGAGGTTCAATAAGAAAGGAGAACTCACCAATGTGATTCCAACTCATCATACAGAAGTCAAATTGGAGGATGGATGGTGATTCGGGGGCTCAGAGAAGATTCACAGCTGTACGGATGCTCTTGGATGATACGGTTGATGAAGAATATGGTTATGTCCATTAGATGTGACCCTAATCCCTTTAATGAAAAAAAGTACACGACGTGTTCTTTAAATGTACACAGCTTGTACATGGATTTTCCGACCTCCGCATTAGGTGGTCTCTAGGTCACCACACACGGCCATGTACTCGGCCATTACCCAGCTAGTACAAGTTCACCCACGACAACCAAGTACACGACATGTTCTTAAAGTACTTGGTGTGTACTCCTAAAATTTACAGAAACTCCACTTTTTCTTAAAAACTACTAAAAAGAGAAATGTATCTAAAAAAAGATCTAGTATCTTAAAAACTTCCCCCCTTAAAGAAATTCATCCCCAAATCTCCCTAGCATGGAGGCATAGAAGAAGAAGCCTCAAATAGCTTCGGCCACTGTGATCGTACATTGGCCTCCCTCTCCCAAGTCTCGTCCTGTACTCGCCCATGCTGCCATAACACTCGTATCAGAGGAACACACCGACCATAGAGAACCTTTGCACATCGATCAATAATTCAGATAGGATTCTACTTGAACAAGGTGTCCACCTCGAGCTCATCCTCCTTAGGTTGGAAAACATGAGATGGGTTTGAGAAGTAAAGTCAAAGCTAAGAAACATGGAAGACATCATTCATAGCCGGTATCTAGAGGTAACTACAACTAATCGGCAACTGGCCCAACTCTCTCTAGCACATCAAAAAGTCCAACGTACCTTGTTGAATGCTTACCCTATCTCCTAATCCCCATGCATCCCAACCTCAGTGTGAAACATAGAAAAACCTGATCCTTGACCATGAACTCCATAGGTGATCTCCGTCGATCAGCATACGACTTCTATATTGAGTATACAGTAGCCATCCTCTTCCGAATCAACTATATATGATCTGTGGTCTCTTGGAAAAGACGAGGTCCCATCATAGCTGCCTCTCCTTCCTCTATCCAGTATAAGGGTGATCAGTGTGGCCTACCTTACAAAGCCTCATAAGGTTCCATCTGAATAGTTGCTTAAAAACTATTATTGTTGGAAAACGTTAGAAGAGGTATATGTTTCACCCACAAACCTCCAAATTTAGGATGCATGCTTGAGGCCTATCCTCAATCACCTGAATTATATGCTCATACTGGCCATCTGTATTAGAATGGTATGTTGTACTATGAAGTACCTATGTACCCAAGGCCCTCTGAAATCCCTGCTAGACCTGAGAAGTAGAACAGGCATCCGTGTCTGAAACAATAGAGTAGGGAACTCCATGTAAGCGTACAATCCCTCGGATGTCAAACCTTCCCATCTCATCGACACTAATGTTCTCCTTGATTGGAAAGAAGTGTGAAACCTTCATGAGTCTATCAATGAGAACCCATACTGCATCATTCCCTCGAAGTGACCTCAGTAAACATGTCATGAAGTCAATTGCAACATCATTCCACTTCCCCTCGAGAATGGGTAACTATTGTAAAAGCCCTTCTGGTCACTGATGCTCCACCTTCACCTGCTGATTGGTGGAGCACCTCATGAAAAAAATAGCAACATCTCCCTTCATACCTAGCCACCAATATTAATGGTGCAGATCTCGAAACATCTTTATGACACCATGATGAACTGTCCAAACTAAGGAATGAAAGTCTTGTATCATCTCTTCGCGTATGTATGATAACACCCACGTATATCCATGAAAATGAAAGATATCATCCCCTACTACTATCTATCCAGGAATAGGGTCCTCTCCTAATACACTCACCCATAGGACTAGGCCTTTTGAATCTGATATCTTCCTCATTATCACTTGATCAAGAAGAGTATAGGTAATAAATATAGAAGATAGAAATGTCAATCCTTGTCTTTTGTGCACCTCCAAATGAATTTTAGAGAATAGATCCATAAGTTTCCACTCACTACTAGCCTCCTAAACTACCTGTACCTGATTCCTCCTTCTCAACACATCAAACACTATGTTTCCCTTCCCAAGAGTGTAGGTAGGATCAAAGTCAAAGGGCTGAAGGTATTCCACCCACCTTTGTTGTCTCAAATTTAGATCACACTGAGTGGAGATATATGTGAGACTTTTGTGGTTAGTGAAACCCACAAAATTCTCTCCCATAAGGTAGTGTCACCAACTGAATAAAGCATAAAGGACTGTAGCCAGCTCGAGATCGTGCATCGGGTATTTTTTCTCTTGTCGCCTCAACTGCTGAGACCCGTACGCAATGACTCCTTCCCACTACACAACCACATCTCCTAGCCTGATACCTGATGCATCAGAGTAAACAGTATATATCTTTCCTGGCCTAGGAAATACTAGTATCGGTGCATAATTCAACCTCCATTTCATCTATTGAAAGGTTGACTCACAAGAATCTAACCACAAGTACTTCACAACCTTCTTATTGAGGCTCATCAGTGGCACTTCTAAGCATGAGAGGTCCTATAGGAAACATATTTGGTAACCATATAGTCCTAGAAAAATCCATACCTCAAAAACATACTTCGGATTCTCCCAAGAAATGGTGGCACTCACTTTCTCTGGGTCGACTGATTCTCCTGTCTCTGGGATTACATGACCCAAGAAGTTAATTTGGTCCATACAAAAGTGGCATTTTTAGAGCATAGCATATAACTCATTCTCTCTCAGTGTACTCAAAATGATCTCAATTTGTGTGGCATGGTCTTTTCTAGTGTGAGAGTGCACAGATATATCAACCACGAAGACTACCATGAAAGAATCCATGTATGGATGGAACACTCGGTTCATTAGTGCCCTGAAAACAACAGGCATTTTTGTGAGACCGAATGACATAACCACATACTCATATAGACTATACCTGCTTCGAAAGGCTGTATGAGGTACATCTGATGGTATAATGTGCAACTGATGGTAACCAGATCTCAAATCAATCTTTGAGAACACCCTGGCTCCTCGAAGCAGATAAAAGATATCATCAATCCTCTGAAAGGGCTAACAATTCTTGACCTTCAATCAGTTCAACTTATGATAATCCACACAAATTCTAAGGGTTCCATCATCCTTCAACGGAACCAGGATAGGTGAAACCCAAAGAGAAGTACTGGGTCAGTTGAAACCCTTTTCCAGTAACACCTCCAACTTATTTTTGAGCTCCTTTAATATAGGTGTATCCATCATATAAGGAGGAATGGACACCAGCGCCACTCCTGGAACAAGCTCAATAGAAAATTACACATCTCACTCCGGAGACGAACCAGAAAAGTCTTCTGGAAAGATATACCTGAAATGATCAACCATTAGAGGAAAGTTCAACTGGGAAGTCCCTTGGTCATCCAGATATAGACTAGAAATTTGGGTTGTAACTCCTCTCAACCCATGATGCTCAGGTCCCGCTCTGGTCGCCTGAACATCCCGTTCACCCATATGAAGAAATGATCTACCCTCTGGTGATGTGAAACCGACCCTATGATAATAGCAGTTGACAACTACATGGAAGAGAACTAACCAGTACATTCAGAGAATGATGTCATATCTTGTAATCTCTAAGATGTGGAGGTCCCGTAAGAAGTGGCACCCACAAACCTCAAGTGGGTACTCCATTAAATGACTTACACTAGCTGCTTCAGTCCCCAACGGAGTGTCTAACATCAATATATCAGTAGAAGAAAGAATACAGATTCCATGTCTCCCCACAATAGAAATGGATATAAAGCTATGGGGATCACCTGTATCAAAAAGAACATAAACTAAAACTGAGTTAATTAGGATCATACCTCAAATAGTAGAGGGTCCGAGATCGTTCTCTTGTTGGGTCTACTCCATCGCAAAAATCAGACCTGTATTGCGGCCTTGCGACCCTGCCTGACCACTCTAAGATGATCCACCATGTTGTCGCTGAAACATGGCGACTGGCTACCACAGCCATGACCTCCACCTCAGCCTGAACGGCCGGAAGAACTCTAGTTCCTTAACTGTTGAGAAACTGGTGTTGCTGCTCCTAAACATGGAGTCATAGAGGAACCCCTATCACCAGCTACTGGTGAGAATAACTAACAAAAGCGTTGAATATGGCCCATCTAGCTGAATGATCAGCACTCCACTGGGTCTCTCAGGAAATGTGGACTCATATTCATGCTCGTACAACACTGGTATCACACCACCTGACTACTAGAATAAGTATCATGCATCCTCAGATCCCCATGCGTAGACTCCCTATGGCACTTCCTGTAGTTAGTAGAAGGAATACCATCTCCAGATGTGAAACTTCCCAGACTCACCACTCTAGAATTCCTCATATTTCACTCCATGATTAGCACTTGGTTGACTATAGAATTGATGGAAGTCAACCTGAATATGTTCACCTGAGATCGGATGTCGTGAGTGTGACCATCCACAAACTTCCTTACCAAGAAAAACTCATCACGTCCTTGGATATGCATCAAGGGATAAATCTCAGTGAATCGAGAAGAGTAATCCATGATTGAGAGTGTACCCTAATCCAGAATCATGAACTCTCGGGCTCGATCAACCCTTAAGTTCATCAGGTAGAAGTAGTTGTAGAAGGTAGACTAAAACTCATCCCAAGCCATTACTTGCTGGCTTCCTTCCTACGAGATCACATCCCAACATCTCTTGGAAGAATCCAGAAGTATATATATAGTTAGATTCACCCTCCTCTCTGGAGGCTTCTACAAATGGTCAAAGATAGATATCATGGATTCTAACCAAGAAAATGTAGCCCAATTTCCTTTTTCCCCTATGAAGGTGGGAGGATGTCGCCATTGAAAATCTCGTGTAAACTCTTCTATAGAAGGGGCGGGATGTGGTACTCCTCAGAAGGTCTACAAAAACCTCATAAAGACCTCTCAGAACTTTGTGTTTGCACCCATGTCTGGAATAATGGTTGGTGCAAAAACTAGCATAATTGGAGGATCTGATTGTAGTCCTTTATCAACCATATCTGGTGTCTGATCACATCCCTGTAACTGGCGGACAACCAGAGGAAGTCTCGATGGAATGACTCTGCAATGTTAAGTGTGCACCTTAGATCTAGATTAACAGGGACTGAAACTTAGGAGTGTAAGAAGGGAACCATACAATGAAAGCATTTAAGTTTTCAAAACATGGATACACGGCGTGTATAATTCCTACATGGAATGTTCCCTTAATCCTTCACATGGGTGTGTACTTTTGTCAACCCAGGTCGGGCAACACCCCATACACATAGCGTGTTTCCTAACACAAGGCACGTACTTGAATCCTCTTTCCCTACCTGAGTCCTTCTACAAGTCTAGGCCACACAGTTTCCCTAGAACAAGACTACGTGGCGTGTTAGTTTCAGACACGACGTGTACTAGACAAACTTCACCAACCATTGTTGTTCGCCACACAACTGGTTACATGACTCACTCTACACGACATGTTCCAGATAGACATGGCTTATACTATAAGGATTCCACCACCTTGTGTTGTCTGTCACATTACAGGATTCAAGGGTTATACTACACGACATGTTCAATCTTACACAACATGTGTATCCTATGTTTTATCCATATGTGTCATTGGTCACATGGGAGGACACATGGTCTACACAACATGACAGTAGAACCTGTACACGATGTGTTCCCAAATGATTTCCCAACCATGTGTCTCTTCCCACAAAGCCAGTGACATAGTTAGAGACTACAAGGCGTGTTCATATAGTACATGACATGTACATAAGAAAAACAGTTCCTTTATAAATAAAAGATCACATGGCGTGTATTCATCATTACATTCCGTGTATTCTGGGTTCTTCTGGACAGTTATCCTTAGAAACTACTCTAGAACCCATAAAATAGTGAAACACACATTGAGATTCTAAATTCCGATCTGTGAGGGCCCATACTCCCTATGAATAAAATCTTGTCATCTTATATAAGTTATATATAAACATAAAAGAGCAATGACCCAAAAAATTCCGGTCCATGAGGGCCCATAACACCTCAATAACAAAGTTTTGCATTCATTCAAACTAAATATTTACACAATTTAATACCCTATCAAATATCAGGTATTCTTATCAAGGCATCTATCACAACAACATCCATATCAAACACAACTACTATCACAACAACATGAAATTGCTAATGCACCCTAAATGGCCTGGTAAAAATGCATGACATGTGATATCTAGAAAGTGCCTATATGATGCATGAGATGGGATGCCCTCGTCTAATCGGGTTGCAATAGAAATAGAACCTCAATAATATAAAAATAACAGCAAAAAAACATGTGAATCACCCAACAGTGAAATGAAATCAAATGTAATAATTGAAAAAACAGAAATATCATAATATACGAGGTAAATTGGATTTTCCCTATACACAGGTTACCTAATTCCGGGCACATCTTATTACCAAGTATATATTCCTTACTATCCATGGATATATACTCTAAATAGTAAGTCAAGAACAAAATAACACTTATGATACCACTTTGTAACATCCCGATTTTGGAAGCCGCCCAGAGGTGCCCCATACCTAGTTGGTCACATGACCTCATGAGCATTTCCCCAAACACCAGAGGATGCCCACTAGAAGCTAAATATTTGCATGTGATAGTGGGGAAACTATTCCCTCATTGGCAGAGTAACATAGTAGAAGTAAAACAGATAACAATAGCCAAATTTGTAATAATACCATATAACAGTAAACAATGGAAGACTAGAGGTAATAACAAGTAAATAACACATATATAAATGATGAATGATACATATGTCTATGAAATAATCCAATCAAATCAGAATGCTGGAATATAGTACAAAACCAAAGTAAAAAAGGGAAAAGCAAGTAAACAACTCCACAGCATCACAAGCCACAACATGGTCATATTTTCTCCAACTCCAAAGCAGTCATGTACCTGAAGTAAAAGGGTGATTTCCATTATCTAGACCAATAACAACATAATCTGTTTGGGCCGAAAAGCATAACCCAAATAGGGTGTGAGATGATTCCCAGAAGATAACCACCCAAATATCTATGCCTAATAGTCAGTGAATATATATGGCAATCAATAAACAAAATTAAGTAGTAAAAAAGGAAGTACACGTCTCAATAATCCAACAATTCAATTCCATTCAATTTCATATATTTGTTAAGAAACTAATCGCAAAAAGGTAACCCCATGAGAAGTACTCATATCCTAACCCCTCTGGTTCAACCAAAAAACACAAGCAACCCTCTGGGAAGTACACACAGTCTAACCCCTCTGGTTCAGCTTTAGCAAAGACACTCTAAGGAAGACCTCATTGTCAATTCTCCCTGTAGTCTCGTATCAGTAACTAATTGGCACTCTGAGGAAGCCCTCATTGCCAAATCCACCTTGTGGCCCGTATCAAGAAAACTACAGACACTATGACCTAGCACTTACGTCCATCCCCCCTATGGTCTCATAATGTATAGTTAAACAAAAACTCTTGAGAAGCCCTCAACGTTCATTCTCTCTATGGTCTACTACACCAGGTTCCCAAAACCTTGTGTAAGTAATTCATGAAAAAAAATACTTTGAATACATAGTAAACCTCATGAACTACTTGGATAACCAATCTACAACATATCATAGCTTGTCAGATGATAATCACTCCATCCTATCAATACTAGGCTTGAGAATCAATGTAGCCTAACAGGCAAGCTAGACCAAATGGTCAATACAAGAAAACATGGGAAAAACCTCCAAAGCATGGAAAAGTTAACCATATTAATAAACAATTAACCTCTATCTAAGAAAACAAGGCATAACAGGAAATAATTGGGCTAAAAAATATAAATATGCAATACTGGTATTGGGATCTTTTTCACATAAAATTCAAAGACTCTCTACGGAAAGGAACAAATCACTTACCTAGACATTGTTAGATCAATATATGTGAAACTCCATCCTTGAATCTCCCAATAACTCCATAGATCTACAAAAACTTTAAAAATGTTCAACTAATGATAACTCGTGAGAGATAAGAAATCAATAGATGAGGTTCAAGAAGAAAGGAGAACTCACCGATGTGATTCCAACGCAACTAACGGAAGTCAAATCAAAGGACGGATGGTGAATTGGGGGCTTGGAGAAGATTCGTGGTTGTAAAAATGCTCCTGGACGAGACAAGAAAAGACAAAGATGGTTTTTTCCATCAGACACTACCCTGATCCTTTTAATGAAAAAAAGGAAGTACACAATATGTTCATTAAATATACACGATGTGTACTTGCCTTTTCCGGCCACTGATTTAGGTGGTCTCCAGGTCCCCACACTTTCCATGTACTCGACCATTACCCGAGCAGTACACGATTTCCCGCGGCAACCGAGTACAAAGAATTTACTAAAAGTACACGACATGTACTCCTAAAATTTACAGAAAGTACTCTTTTTATAAAAAATAATCAGAAAAGAAAAACATATCAGAATAGAAGATCCAGGTTATTACACCTCATCCCTATAAATGCCTAAACCCTTACCCCAAAATGAACCATAAACCTTCATCACAAATATTCCCTAAACCTTCATCCCCAAAAATCAATAAGAACTCAACCCTATAAAAACCTAAAACTTATCCCAAAAACCCCAAAATATTCATCCCTGAAAAAATATAAACCCTCATCCCAAATAATCCCACAACACTTGGCCTCCAAAAACAGTAAAACCTCAGCCCCCAAAAACCCTCTAAACTAAGCCATAAATAAACCCTCAACACCTATACCCCATAAAACACTCAATCCTCAACCTAAATGAATCTAATCCCTCATCCCCCAAAAACCTAAACCCTCTTCCCTAAATAACCATAAAACCTCATCCCCAAAAAATCCTCAACCCTCAATGGAAAAAAAATCTAAATCCCCATACACAAGTAACTATCAGCCTCATCCCCAAAAAACCCTAAACCCTCATTCCCAAAAAACCCTGAATCCTCAGCCCCAAAAAACCCTAAACCCTTAACCCCCAAAAAAACTAAACCTTTATCCCACAAAAAACATCAACCCTCATCTCTAAAAAATACCAAATCCTTATTCCAAAAAATCCATCAATCCTCTTCCCAAATGAAACTAAAACCCACATCCTAAGAAAACCCTAAACCCTCATCCCTAATGAAACCCAAAATCCCCAACCCTAAATAATCCTAAACTCCCTGCCTCAAAAAACCCTAATCACTCCCACCAAAAGAACTCTAAACCCTCATCCCTAAAAAAACCAACATCTACCCAAAAAACCCTAAAAACACATCCCAAGAACACAACAAATCCTCAACACCCAAATAACCTTAACCCTCATCCCCAAACACCCTAAACCCTCATCCCCAAAAATCCATAAACCCTTATACAAAAAAAATCCTAAACCCTTATGCCCAGAAAACCCTAATCCCTTTGCCACAAAACACAAAAATGATCATCCCCAAAAAACCAACAACCCTAAATCCCCAAAACCATAAAACCACATCCCCAAAAAAACCAACCTCTCAACACCAAACACACATGAACCATGAACCCCAAAAAAACGCATCAACACTCAGCCCCAAAAAAACCCTCAACCATCAGCTCTATAAAAACCTTAACCCTTTATCCCAAAAACCCTTAGCATTAAACCCAAAAAACACTCAATAATCTGCAGAAAACAAACTCTCAACCGTCATTACCCAAAAAATACTCAACCCTTAATCCTAAATAACTGTTAGTCCAAATAAACCATCAACCCTTAGCCCCAAAAGACATCAACCCTCAGACCCAAAAACACTCATACATTATCCATAGAAAAAGGTAAACCCTCATTCCCAAAAAACACTCAACCCATAGCCTAAAAAACTCTTAACCCATATCCCCAAAAAACCATCAACCATTAGCCACAACAAATCCTAAATCCTTATCCCCAAAAAACACAAATCTCATGGTATTAAAAAACCCTCATCCCTCAGCCCCAAAAAACCCTCATCCCTTAGCCCCAAAAAATCATATACCCAATAACAACCCTACTTTTTATTACACACTTAAACATGATTTATTACCTAAAATCATCACTTGATACAACATAAAATATTATGATTAATTGTTTCATGGGTCTTAGGAACATTACATAATGACTTAAAACATGATACAAAACATCTTTATTGAAAACTTCCTTTACATGACAACTACATTCCTTCGTACATAGCATTGCGTGGGATAACCTGTGGAAATGTATATAAATGGATAAGCTATAAAGCCCACTAAGTGAGTAAACAAGGAATTACATAAAGAATAAATGACATGTTAGGAAATAAGAATATCAATGGAGCACAATAGAAACATGAACATAAAGGCATGATATAGCATGATTATCATAACATGGAAATGTGGCCACATAAATTAACATGGTATTAGCATGAGACAAGGCTCATTGCACATGGAGCATGGGTAAAAAATCATTGAACATGAATTAGAATGAGTAAACCCTCATTTCACTTGACATATCATGATACTAATCTTTACCCAATTCATTGGAGCACTATTAGTGCACACCCTTCTTAAAAAATTCATTTGAAGCGTATGTTGCCAGATGGATCATACAACATTAAATAATTAAAGATCATAATTTATTCCACGATAAAGGATTTTGGAATTAATACATGAAAATCTATAATCAATAAGTAAACATTCATACAGGTGAATTCCCATGATAGGAAAATGGGCATGGTATTCAGGACAAAATGACTTCGGCTTGGAAAATCGCGGTGCAATTTCGGCAGCAAAACAGCATGACATAAGAATTCATAAAAACGGTTGATGGGAGAGAAAGGGATGTCTCATAATATTTACATGAAATGGAAAATAATTGGGTCATATAGATACTTTTCCCAACATGATTAATGGAATTTTAGAATCATAATATAAAATAATTTCCTGAATGTAAATGAGGAGAGAGAAATTACTTATAGAATTTCAGCATGGTAACATGTGTACATGGGAGGAATTGATGGGAGAGAAATGAGTATCTCATCATTAAAACATATATAGGGATGTATGGGTGAGGTGAAAAATAATACCCCAACATTTATAATTGAAAACAAATGGTATGAGAACATAATGAAATTTCGACAAAAATGAGAAAGGAAGAAATCCCTTACATGGAAGTGTGATCCCATAGGTGATCCCATAGGCTTAGGAGAGGATTGAGAGAGGCTTCTAGGGAGAATTGGGAGCCTTGGGAGGATTATAGAGATAAGAGGGCATAGATTGGTCGATCTCCAAATGATTTTAGTGAAGAGGAAGTGGGAGCTTGGATGGGTTTATATAGGAAAAGAGAGGGAATTCTTTATTATTTAGGTTTGCGACACCACACCTTAAACTAATCAAAACCAAAAACTGACCCATATTTTTTTCGAAAGGGGAGTTGAAAAAATTATTTTATAATGAAAATGGTCGAACATATTAAAATATTAGGCTTACTTATGTGTAGGTGATTCACACTATCAAGGAAATGAATTTAAAGAGCTAAAATGTTTTATAAGTCTTGAATGGTCCACTAAAGCATTGTAAAATAAATCAAAAATACATAAAATCACATTATTTTAATGATAAAACATATATTGGCCGAACATATAATTTATAGTATTTTATAACATCACTTATGGGTCTTTATGATGTCACAAAACCCATTATATAATTAAAAAGTATTAAATTTTTACCCAAAAAATCGACTGTCTCAGAAAATTATGAAAAATTCACCATTGGATAATTTCAACATCCTGATTCTGAAAATAATATTTATTTTATATAAATAATTTTCTATATATGTGAATTTTTACTTTTAAAATAAAAACTGACATTTATAAGAAAATCATGGGTTTTGATAAAAACAGCTTTCATACCTTGATAAAAATTATAACTATATTCATAAAAATTAAACATTAATTTATATTTAATAAAAATTAATTTAGTAATAATATCTTATTAAAATATTTTTTAATTCCAAAATCTGTTAATTCATCAAAATAGATTTCTTAATTGAATATTAACTAAAAATACTATTTGTGCTTTAAAACCTATTTACAAAGTAACAATAATAAAATGAATGTATATTCTCTTTAAAAAACAATGAACATAATCATAATGCTTGGTTATTATTACATAACCCCTTAATAAACCCGAATATGACTGAATGGTAAGGTGTGCGATGGTGACAGACTCGTGGGGTGGCTCAGATAACATTACTTGGGTGGAAATCTCTATCAACTTCCAGTTCTCCCATAGGTGGTTCTGTTCGAGCATAACGAGTTGAATCTCGGCTTGGGTTTGGTCAAGAGTGAATCCCAATAATGCCACCTCATTTCTATGCTCTGAAAAAATGGGCTTTGTATGTTGAAATTCTATTAGATGAATCCATTACTTCCTTTGTCTGAGTAAATTGGATTCGATAAAGCCCTATATAAATACAAATCATGTGATCAATGTTCAATGAATATATTAGGAATGGTTAAAATTCTTAATAGTTTTTTAAAATATAAAAACATAAAACCAAATAAGTAAATATGTTATATAACCATTTTACATAATAAGACATTTAATTAGATCAAGAAAAATTTTCATTGATAAAAGTTTGTGTCGTTACAATCTCCCCCTTAAGAATTTTTTCCTTCGAAATTTCCTTTTCCCACAATAAAACAAATGTGGGTAAATCTACATCATCACTTACTCTAATTCCTATGATTCCTCTTCAAACATGTGGTTTCTCAACAACAAATTCATGAGGGGAATGGTCTTATTTCATAGAACATTATCCTTACAATCTAAGATCTTCAACAACTTCTCTTCATAGGTGAGGTCATTATCCAATGGTACCACCATTGGATTGATTACATGTGATGGTTTAGGTTTGTACTGCCTCAGAAGTGACACATGGAATACATCATGCACTTGAGATAGGTTCAATGGGAGTGCAAGTCGACAAGCCACTACTCCAATGTGATCAAGGATCTCAAAAGGGCCAATGTACCTTGAAATAAGGTTTTACTTCATCCCAAATCTCATAACTCTCTTCCATGGTGATATATAGAGGAATAACTTGTCTTTGAAATCAATAATTAGGTCTCATCGATGATTATCAGCATATGTCTTTGTCGACTTTGAGTAGCTTTAATGTGCTATTGGATGGTCGTAACATTCTCCACCATTTATTCAACCATTTCTGGTCTTAGGAGTTTTCTATCTCCAACTTTAACCCAACATGATAGTGTTCTTCACCTCTTCCCATATAGGGCTTCATAAGAATCCATTTAGATGCTTGAGTGGAAACTATTGTTATAATATAACTCAACTAGAGGAAGATGTTGATCCTATCCTCCATTGAAATCTATTGAGTATGCTATCAACATATCCTCAAGTTTTTGGATAGTCTGCTCAGATTTTCCATCAGTTTGAGGATGATAAGCCGTATAGAAGTTCATATCGTACTTAAAGCATGTTGGAGACTCTTCCGGAAATTAGAGGTGAATATTGGATATCGATCATAAACAATATATAGCGGTACTCCATGAAGCCTTACCAGTTCTATATATATATATTCCAGTTGATCCAATGAGAAATCATATTGAATTGCAATGAAGTGTGAAAACATTGTAAGATGATCCACCAAAACCCATATATCATTATTTACATTGTATTTTTTAGAAGTATGGTGACCAAGTCCAAGGTGATGTTCTACCATTTACATGCTGGTATGGGTAATGGTTGCGTCATCCCCTTAGAACTCGGCCTCTCTGCCTTCACTTGCTGACATACGAGGCACATTGATGTATACTCAGTAATCTCCTTCTTCATGTTATCTCACTAGTAATTCTCTCAGGGATATCGATACATATTTGTGTTTCTTGGGTGAATGGAGAAATTCAAACTATGTAAATCATCCAAAAGTTCTTTATTTAACACTGAATTTGATAGAACACATAGTCTTGACCCAAATATCACAATTCCTTCATCATTAAAATTTAACTCCAAGGATTTACCTTTTCCGATAGTTTCTACATTATTCTAAATTCCCACATCATCCTTTTGAGCATCCATTAACCTTTCCAAAAGAGATGGTTGAGCAATGATTTGTGAAACGATTGGTGTTGCTCCCTTATTTATGATTCCCATGTCCATATCTATCAAATCTATGAAGATTGCATCCTTTTCAATTCTCATCAATGATAGAATTGCTGATTCCTTTCTACTTATATCATCTTCCACCTTGTTCGCTTTCCCAGGGTGGTAAGGGACTGATCAGTCATAGTCATTGATCAACTATAAAAGTCTCCATTGGTGCATATTCAACTCTTTCTGTGTGAATATATACGTGTGGTTTTTGTGATCCGTATATATTTCACACTTCTCCCGAAAGAGGTAATGTCTCCAAATTTTTCAACTGAAGATTAATGCAGCCAACTCTAGATCTTGTGTTGGGTAGTTTTTTCTCATGACCTTTCATTTTCCTTGAAGCATAGGTAATCACTTTTTCATTCTTCATCAACACACAACCCTGTGCCCTCTTCTAAGAATCGATAAATACCACAAAAAATTCTCCACTTGTGGGTAATGTGAGAACAAGCATAGTGATAAGGCTCCTTTTCAACTCCTTGAAGCTCTCATCACATTCCTCACTCCAAGAAAACTTCACTCCCTTCTGTGTTATCTTGGTAAGAGGGATTGAAAATCGTGAGAAATTTCTCACAAATCAGAGATAATATCCAGCTAACCCCAGGAAGCTACAGATATCCGTCACAAATGTTAGCCTCTGCCATCCCTCAATTGTCGCTGTCTATAATGGATCCATATATTTCATATCTAATGATGATATGGCCTAAAAATGAGACTTCCTTTAACCAGAACTCACACATGATGTACTTTTCATAGAGCTTTTCCTTTTTCAAGGACTCTGGTACAGTTCCTAGATTCTCCTCATGATCCTCCTTGGATTTGGAGTATATTTGAATATAATCTATAAATACAACAACAAATTTCTCAAGGTAATATCTAAAGACTCTATACACCATGTCCATGAAAATTGCTAGAGCGTTACTGAGTCCAAAAGGAATTACTATGAATTCCTAGTGCCCGTACCTTGTACGAAAAGAAGTCTTGAGGATATCCTCCTTCTTCACCCTTAATTAGTAATATGTCGACCAAAAATCCACCTTGGAGAGGTATTGTACTCCATGTAGCAGATCGAACAAGTTATTAATTCATGGAAAATAATACTTGTTATTTATCATGATTTTTTTGAGATCACAATAGTCAATGCAAGGGCACATTGACCCATCCTTATTCTTGAAAAAGAGGACTTGTGCAACTTATGATGATGCATTTGGGCATATAAACCCTTTATCCAGATTCTCCTGTAGTTGTTTCTTCATCTCCTCAAGCTCCACGACAACCATTCAATACAGAGTCTTGGATCTTTCCAATGCCCCAGGTAGAAGATAAATTGATAATTCAACATCTCTTATAGTAGGAAGACCAGACAATTCCTTGGGAAACACAACAACAAATTTCCCCACAATAGGCATGCCTTCAAGGATGATTTCTTCTTTATACTCATTCATCTAATCCAGATATGCATGCTCATAGGGTATTAATATCAATTCTTGAGATGATGGTGCTAAATAAGATTCATCATCATCCTTGAACTTGTACCAAATCGAGGGTCTATTCTACACAAGGAGAGTGATTTACTTCGAATAGAAATTTATGTTGAATATATATACATAAATCCGATCCATGCCAAGAATTACATTAAATTCCATTAAAGGGAGTATGATTAGGTTTTATAAGAAGTTAAATCGACAAATTATGACAGGGGGAGAGTAATATTCATGGGATTCAATGATTTCCCCATTTTTCGTACTCACTGACATCTTTACATCCATGATTTGTGGTGGTGTTGGGATTTTTCTACTAAAATTTCAGGATATAAGAAAATGTGTAAAACCATAATCAAAAAGTATGTTAGCTATTCTTGAATTAATAACTAGCATACCTGTCACCACTTTTTTTTCAGGGTTCACATTGGTGGTAGTGATGGAAAAAGCTCACCCTTGCTGCCTTGGAGGTTGTTGGTTGCCTCCGAAAACCCTTGTCATATGGAATTGTTTTGAAACATACCATGGTTCTTTACAGTTTAAGAAATGAACAACGTGTTGAGGGTCAAACATAGGATTCCTCTCCTCTTTCGCAACCACATGTTTCTCTTGTTGGAAGTTAATAGCTAGGTTCCCTTATCTTCCACACCAAAAGCATTTCCTCATCCCCTTCAATAAATTTCTAGGGTGATTCTTTATGCACCTTTGGAATATGGGGTTCTGTATTTTCTTAGCACCATTGGATTTATCCATCAGACCACCAGAATTGAAATCCAGCATATGTTTCTTATCCCCATGATACCCTTGAGATTTTCCGATCTCTATTTTGAATGTGCGGGCACATCGGAAAATTTATTCATAGCTCTCAAAGTCATGGATTTCTAGGGCTTTCAAAAGTCTAGGTTTTAACCCACCAAAGAAGTGTTAAACCTTGTATTCGGGGGTAACGGAAAAGATGAAGGCTTATCATGAAATCCTTGTGATGTTTTTCTCATGCGCTCCAATGGATTCATCTTCTTTTTTTCTTGAGGGCATGGTAGTCCCGTTCCATCTTAAGTTGGAGGTTGTGCGGATAATATTTATTAAAGAACATTTTCCATAAATCCTTCCATTCCAATGCCTTGATCTATTCCTCAGTCGTTGTATTTTTGAGAAATGTCCACCATTTATTAGATTCAACCTCTTTATGATAAGAATCTAGAAGAACCTTCTCTTCTTCAGAACATTCAAGGATGGAGAAGATCTTTTCAATGGAGTTGATCCATTGTTCGACGATTGAGGGATCAAATGATCCATTAAAAGTAGGAGGCTTTTGTCTCATGAATCTCTCGATAGTGACTTGTTTTTTCTTAGGGGGGTGGGGGAGAACATTCATCTTGACCCATGTTTCTATTGAAAACTTGAGTGAACTAAGAGAGTATCATGACAAAGTTCATTATTCCCACTCCCATTGGATTGGGCATCTCATTAGAACAATAATCACATTGATCTTTACATCGGTTGTTTGCCTGAGTACTTATATTACCAGCCATTGGCTAGAATAAAAGGAAAGATCGGGGTAACTCATAAAGGGTTATCCAAAGGAAAAAATGAATGACTAATATATTACTTTTATTACATTAACATATTAAATTATAGGATTCAATCAATGTTATCCATGATGTACTTCCTGACATATATTCTTAGGGGAATTTTTTTATTCCTTTAATAATGGACCATACTAAGATTATGAATTTACTAAAGAATATCCCTTGGGAGTGTTTTAACCAAGAGTGAAGCAATGCCCAATGTCATGCACCAGTTCCCGTTCGAGTCTTGTTCAAAGCGGTGTTTTCAGGGTTTTACCCCTAGATGCATCTATGCCAGATCCGCCTCTACCTACTCATATCTAGACAGGGATATATTTTTCAAATAAACTACATACTCAATACTCACCAAAATTTAGGGATGTTTTTATTATACTTAGTCCTATCCCTAAGATTTTCACTACGATTTTCTAATCCTAATCCCAAAAATAACTAAACCTATCCTCTGATACCAACTATAACAACCATGTTTTTTATTACACACTTAAACATGATTTATTACATAAAATCATCACCTGATACAACATTTAATATTGAGTGGTATAGTTTCTTGGGGATTAGAAACATTACATAATGTCTTAAAACATGAAACACCACATCTTCATTGAAATCTTTCTTTACATGACCACTACATTTCTTTATTCTTAGCATTGCATGGGATAACCTGAGGACATTCATAAAAATGGGTGAGTTATAAATCCCAATAATGGAGTAAACAAGGCATAACATAAAGAATAAAGGGAATATTAAACAATAGGCATATCAGTGGAGCACAAGAGAAACATGATCATAAAGGAATGTTATAACATGATTATCATATAATGGAAATGTGGAAACAACAATTAACATGGAATTAGCATGAGACAAGGTTCATTGAACTTGGAGCATTAGTAAACCACAATTACACATCAATTAGAACTGGTAAACTCTTATTGCACTTGATGTATCATGATAATAATCTTTACCCAATGTATTAGATCTCTATCAAGGCACAACAATCTTAAACATTTCATTTCATGCATAAGTGTGTCAAATTGGTCATACAACATGGAATCATTAAATACCATCATTTATTACATGGTAAAAGAATGTGGAATTCATATATGAAACTATATAATCAATAAATAAATTTTCATAAAGTTAAATACCCTTGATAGAGAAATGTGCATGGTATTCTCAACACAATTACTATGGCTTGGAAAATCGTGGACAATTTCGGCAGCATAACAACGTGACATAAGAATTCATAAAAAATGGTTGATGAGATAGAAATAGGTGTCACATAATATTTACATGAAATGGATAGTACGGGGTCATATATATACATGTACCAATATGAGTAATGGAATTATAGATTCATAATACAAAATAATTGCTTGAATGTAAATGAGGAGAGAGAAATTCCTTATGGAATTTCGGCATGGTAAAAGGTGTACATGGGAGGAATTAATGAGGGAGAAAGGGGTCTCTCATCATTAAAATATCAAGAGGGAAGTATGTGGGAGGTGATAAATCATTCCCCAATATTTATAATTGAAAAAAATTGTATAATAACAAAATGAAATTTGTACAAAAATGAGAAAGGAAGAAATCCCATACTTGGAATTGTGACCCCAAAGGTTTGGGAGAGACTTGAGAGAGGATTCTTGGGAGATTAGGGTGCCTTGGGATGATTATAGAGAGAGGATTTCATAGGTTAGTCGAGCTCCAAAGGCTTTTAGTGAAGAGGAAGTGGGATTTTGGGTGGGATTAAATTGGAAAAAAGAGGTAATTCTTTATTATTTTGGTTTGGAACACCACACATTAAACTAATAAAAACCACAAAACAACCCACAGTTTTTTCCAAAGTGATTTTTAAAGCATTATATTATAAGGCCAATGGCCTAACGTCTAAAAATATTATACTTGCTTATGTGGAGCTTAGTCACACTCTCAAGGAAATCAATTTAAAAAGCTAAAATGTTTTATAAGTCTTGGAGGGTCCACTAAAGCTTTGTAAAATATATCAAACAAACCTAAAATCACATTATTTTGAAGGTAAAACATATATTGACCTAAAATATAATTTATATTATTTTATTACATCACTATTAGGTCATTATGATTTCATAAAACAAATTATATAATTAAACGGTATTTATTTTTTACCCAAAAATTCGACTGTCTCGGAAAATTTTGAAAAATTCACCATTGGATAATTTATACATAATAATTATGAAAATAAGAAGCATTTTATATAAAATATTTTCTAAATAGTTTAATTTTTACTTTTAAAATATAAAACTGACATTTATCATAAATTCATTGGTTTTCATAAAAACAGCTTCCAATCTTTGATAAAAATTACAGTAGTATTCATAAAAATTATAAAATCATTTATATTTAATAAAAATAACATTAGTAAAAATATTTTATTAAAATGTTATTTACGTAAAAATCCCTTAATTCATCAAAATATATTTCTTACTTGAATATTAAATAAAAATAATATTTGTTTTTTAAGAACTATTTACAAAGTAACAATCATAAAATGAATGTATATTCTCTATAAAAAATAATGTAAATAATAATAGTTCTAGGTTCATGTTACATAACCCCTTTTAACTCCCCCATAATACTTAAGGGTAAGGTGTTCAATGGTGAAAAACTCTTGGGGAGGATCATATAAATCTCTTGGGTGGTAATCTCTATAAACTTCCACTTCTACCGTAAGCGGTTCCGTTTGAGCTTAAAGTGTTGAAGCTCAACCTGGTATTGGTCAAGAGCGAAGCCCAATGATACCACCTCCTTTTCGAGATCTGATAAATGGGATTCATATGGATTAATTCAACTAGATGAATCCATCGATTCCTTTGACTAAGTAAATTAGATTTGTTAAAGCCCTATATTTAAAATAATTTTGTGATCACTAATCAACAGCTATATTAGCAACGATCACAATTCGTAATGGTATTTTAAAATCCAAAAACAAAAAACCAAATAAGTGCATATGTTATATAACCATTTTAAATAATAATACATTTAATTAAATCAATAGTAATTTTCATTGATAAATGTTTAGGTCATTACATACCCTCAACCCCAAAAAACACTCAACTCTCTGCTCCAAAAAACCATAAACCATCATCCCCAAAATACCCTCAACCCATATCCCTAAAAAACATGAACGCTCAGTCCAAAAAAATGTTTGATTTGGTGTCCCAAGACCAACCATTATTTCTATTATTACATATACATTAAATGATTATAATATTAAAATATCATAATACATTTTGTTTATTTCTCCTCATGAATTTAAGGTTATAATGTCCTAGAATATTTATTTTGTTGATAAGGTCTTAAATTTCACCACTATGAAGAGAACCTTGAAGTTCTCTGAAAATAAACATAATTATAGCTAAGTGGTCATATAATGTTCAATTATGGGACCCATAAAATGTGAATTTCTAGTGTGAGTACTCATTAGCGGGTGAGGCTACTTCTCTTGATGTTCACACTTGTGAATCTCCTTGATGGGAGATCATGACAATTGACCTTCCCATAAGAATTATTATTTTTGGTGTCATTGGATATTTCTATATAAGAGTGTGTTTAATGGTCCATAGACATTAGAAATATCATTAATGTGTTTCATGACATGTGCACTTAGATTTTCAAATGAAAACTATCACAACATATGTTTGCGGGTGGTAGGGTACATAGGGTATGTAATGCATCATATGTTATTAATGGATAAGTCATAGAAGGTATTTTTCCCTTCTATTTTTATGAAATTTGATATATTGAACCTTTGATAGGAATAAAACGATATCCTTAAATTCCATGACCATGGTGTATCAACGTGTTTATATCACATACTTAAAAAAAGCCAAATCATGTATATATATTGGTGAAAAATATGTGAAACCCACTGGATGATATATCATGACAAAGGGATTATATTACACATTGAATTTAATTTTTTGGTTGTATTTATTTAAAAATTAACTTCTTTCTCTTGGGGGCCTTAACCAATTTTAAGATAGAAATATTGGACATTTGGTAAGGCCCCATAATTCCAACATAAAAAAATCTTAAAGGGTCAAGAACTAAGTGTTTCTATCAATTTTTATAAAATCATGTTTTTAATTTTATAGAATAAATATTATTCTCAAGAACAATGAATAATTTTATTCATGTTTTATCGATTGCAAGTAATTATTAATGAATGACAAAATTATGTTAAATAACTTTTGTGGTATTTAATAAATACTGATGAGGATGAAAAGACCTGCACCACATCCATTGATAAATATTTATTTACAAGCTAGTAAATATTATTTATTATTTCATGCATTGGCGTGCATCAAAAAGTAATAATCATATTATTATTATTATATTGTATGTGGTTTGTTAATAATATAATATTATTTTAAGGGAAACATGAAATTAAATAGTATTTATTAACCTAAACCCCATATCTATAATTACATGGTCATGTCAATTGTGTACTATGTACGAAAATAGACAATCATTATACAAAAAGAAATTATCTCTCAAATCATCATTCTCTCACCCTCTAAAGAAAGGGATACACATGAAATATTCTTTCAAGATTGAAGGATGAGTGATCAACATGAAAAACATAATACAAAAGATTCATCACGCTATAATTACAAAATCAATTATAATTTATCGGAGATCAAAGGGAAAATGTGGATCACCGCTAGAGTGATTCTATTCAAATATACTCAAAGCGCAACAATGGAAATCACAAAGGGTTTTTAGAAGATCAAAATTGTCAATGTAGAAAGGCTCCAATGATGAGGTAATCCTTTCATTATATCAAAATAAATTAATTATAAATTTAATAATCAAGATCCACTATTGGGGTTTGGGGAAACTCTATATTAAAAGAAATTTTAATATAATGATCACACAAGTAAATTCCTCTATGTCCGGAACAAACACATGTTATTTGAGGGGTTACATTTTAAATCTATAATTATTTATTTAATTGTTGATCTATGAAAAATATTTTTTATATTTTCTTTTCTTATTATAAATTCTATAATCCTATTTGAATTAAAGATTTTACAATATATTAATCATGTTTGTTAAGTGTTTCATTTTTTTAACAGTCTATGAACAGATGAAGAACAACTAGATATACCATAGGGAAGGGCCTAGGAATATACCTAGAGAGCATTAGACTATAGACTGTGTATCCAATGTACACACTATGTACCCTAGTAAAAGACACATGTCCAGTTATAGTGTGTGTAACTAGCATACATATCATGTAGTATTCATGGTTTTGTAGAGAAAATCATGCATCTACTATGGTCGTAAACATAGTCTTACCAGGTGATACTGACAATCTATTGTAATAATGACAAACAAATCATGTACCTGTCTTGCACACACCATGTGTTTCACTAATTCTTATGTTTGAAATATAAGTCGAGCCCTTTTGTGGGTTGTGAATACACATAGATTCCTTGATACACCACATGAATTTGGTATGTACACACATTGTAGTCTAGATGGGATACTCACCAAAGCCCCAAGCATGTAACCTAGGTGCATGAAAAAATATATTCACAACATATAGATTTATAGTATACACCATGTATTCTACCAATTAATGACATAATTAAATTACATTAAATTTATAATTCCTTCATTAAAAAATATATTTTATTGATTATCAACTGTTGTGTTATAGAATTTAATAATTGTTTTAAAGAATAATAAATTCTCAATAAAATTATTATAATAATATATAATAATTGTTTCTTTCATATATTTTCCACAAATTCTATTAATATGGGTATCTAAAAATGAATTCAAATGGTCATTAAAATGAAATGAATTAAATAATTAAAATAATTAATTTTTCCAAATGAATTTATTTTAACAATAAATAACAAATAGGAAATGTATGTTATACATTTTATTTTGCATATATGTTCAATGTATGACTGGTCATGAGCTTGACTAAGACCAGAGTATTTGTTATCCATTTTAAATTAATTTATTTCATGAGTTTTTATTTATTTAATACAAAGTTAAATTTTATGGATGACATGTCATCCATCTCTCCATTAATATATATGGCCTTCAGGTCTAAGGTTATTTGCTTAGTCTGTCTTTAACAAATCCATTATTTCCCCTCACATTCTTGTGCCTCATAAATACCTATAATTAATAGAGTTTCACAAGGCGCGTGGAGGAAGTTCTAGACAAAAGCATAATGACGCAAACTCAGGTTATACACATGTGGACAATTGGAATACCGTAAATCATACCAAGACTAAAAATAATTGTTATTTACGGTAGGAAATAGGTTGATTTATTATCTTCTCAAAAAATCAACTATAAGATAAACACATGAATGAGCCATTTATTATTTATTTATTTATATCTTAAGCATTTATTATTTTATGGATGAAATACCGTGATCTCATAAATAAATAAATTAATGTTCAAATAAAAAATTTAAATAAACTGATTATGCATAAATGAATTATCCAAAAATTGTTAATTAATCAAGTGAAATACACATAATATTTACAAGACATGTAAAGGATGGTAAAAAGACAAAATTTATGCATAATAAATTACAAATACCTCAAATATATGTTAAATTTGAATAAGAATTCCTTTACATGATAATGAATGAAACTAATAGAACTATGTTTTTTACCAACCATTATTGGGACACTTAATTTTATAATGGGAGTTATTATGAAGGATTTCAATTTAAATAACAATTTTACATCAACAAGAGTATCCCTTGATATATTTGGTGTAATTTTGAGGTAAGTGTTGATGAAATCCATGTTAGGATTTTAGGATTGGGGAATCCACTCAACTTTTCAAGGAATTATAATCCCATATTTGACATAGACCATACTACCTATATACCTTCAAGTAGTATGACAAACCCTTCTTGGGGTCATGTAAAGGGGAATATGTATCCTTTTAACTAAAATTTCCTACTGAATAGAGATTCAGTGTTCAATGGTGAGGGCTATTGGGTGTTGATAAAATAGTGGGAGTATTAATAAATTTAATTATTATTATATCTCATATTATTATTAATAAATTAATTTACTAATAATATTATCTTTTAAATGGTCGAATAAAATAAAAATTTCACCATCCTCTTTATATCTGCAATCAATATTAGTGAAATAAAATATTCTCAATGGTAATAACTTATAGGAGTGGTTCAGATGCCTTCAGGTTGTGTGGAACCAAATCTTATGTGCTAGAATTATCATTATTTGATCCTCTTTCATAGGTTGTGAGTGATTAAGAGTCCACTGTCTATGATATGCATATGAGTGATGTGGTTGAAATTCATTGTTTAATGTTATAATTTATTTAAAGTGAACCCTTTATGTTTCTATAATACATGAATTCTTATTTCCTAATTGATCCTATATGGGGTATGTACCTTGAGAGAGAAAGATAGGAATAATTTGAGATCTCCAAGGATCATTTTCAGATAATGCTTTGAGAAGGTTAACTAGTTTCCCCTCATGTAGTCAAACTCATTAGCTATATTGAGTACTTATAGGTTCTAGGGTTTAAATTTCCTGATGAACGGTGTAGTGATTGAATTCTTACTTCACCACCACATATATTCTCCAACTTTGTTGTAAATTTTACTAAAAAACATTGAGAACTCTCTCATAGATCTGCTCATTATTTTTTTCCATGTTGATAAGGATATAAAGCATGAAAAACCTTTATTCCTCATGTTGAACAAATGGAAAAATAATTAAAAGTTATCTAAGACTAAATTTTCTTCACAACCTTCCATGTATATAAATAACAAGGGAAAATTAATTTAATAGAATGTAATTTGTTTCACATGTGGAAAGATAGAAAACTAGAAGAAAAATAGCACGAAGAAAAATAAGAAATAAGAAAATTATGTCAATTTTTCATCGAGGGAAATTAATCTATTTATATATATTTTTTATTAGATAAAACTTATGGTACTCACATATTTATTAAAATAAAGGAACCATGATGATTTATAATAATTGAATGAGGGGAGTTAGATCTGTGAGAAGAAAAGATAGCTAAACATACGGTTTTAGCTATCAATGACAAGCACATCACGCTCCCAATTGGAATGATATTGGTTTTAAAAGGATGTTATTATATACTATCCATTATAAAAAAATTACATTTGTATTTATAAATGATACAAATGGATTTATTTTGATGTTTGAAAATAAATTTTTATTATTTTATAAAGATAATATTTTTTATCGTAATCCTTATCTAAATAGTGGTCTTTATGTCTTTGATTAAAATAACTAAATAATGGAAACTCATAGTGGAACTATCTCATATGAATCATACCAAACCCAACTATGGTATCACTATCTAGGTCATGCAAAAGAATAAATTTCAACCAAATTATACCAATATGGTTGTTTAGATCCTTTTAAACTAAAAAAGATAGTATAGGTCACACATGTCTACATGTTAAAAATGACTAAATCCCCATTTAGTGGAAAATATGAAAGGATCAAATATCTTCTTGAATTAGTTCATTCCAATGTGTACAGAACATCTCCTATTCAATCAAAGGGTGCACACTCATACTAAAAAACATTTATTTATGAATTTATTAGATATTGATATTTATAAAAAATGAAATATAAGTTAGATTATTTTGATAAATTGAAGGAATTAATGAGTGAAGTTGAGAACTATCTTGGTAAGAATATTTTGAGACACTTCTCAGACTATGGTGGAAAATAACAAAATCTAGAATTCCTTGATTATTTATGGGAGTTTTGGATCATATCTCAACTGACATCCTTTACACCATAATGGAACTTTGTAAGTAAACGATGGAGCCACACCATGTAGGGTATAGTGATATCAAGGTTGATTCATGAGAGTCCACTATTTTCATATTGGGGATACAAGTTATAAACAGAAGAACACATACTAATCCAAGTAGAAACTAATTTGATAAATGGTGTTATATATTAAATTTGAAGAGGAATAAAATCAGTTGTAAATGGGTCCACTAGTAGAAGTTGTACAGGGAAGGATAAGTCAGTACCTATAAGGAATGACTGGTTGCAAAAGGGTTTAAAAAAAATCAATGCACTGACTATGATGAAACATTTTAACCAGTTTCAATGTAGATATCCAATGGAATTATACTTTCCATTGCGGTTTTCCATGACTTAGATATTGGGAAAATTAGTTTCAAAGAATCCATATATAATAGAAACCATTCACAGGATATCAATATGACACAACCAAAAGGTTTTGTGACTCCGAATGATGCTAATATGATATGAAATTTTCAAAAAACAATTTATGGATTAAATAAATAAATTAGTCCATGATTCATTTTATTTTATCAGGCCATAATGAAATTTGGTTTCTTAAAGAATGAATTATATCCTTTTATCTATAAACGAGATAGTGAGATGTCATTAATTGTATTAATAGTATATGTTTATGATATATTACTTATTGGAAATAAGATACCAATTTTACAGTCGATTATGTCCCGGTTTAATAAATGTTCAACCATGACGTATTTGGGAGAGGTGGAATACATTATTGCGATCAAGATCCATCATTATTGATCCATGCTATTATTTGAATTAAGTTAGAGTAAATATATTGTCAATAATATAATGGGGATCAGTATAAAACAATATTAGGGGAAATTTCTACTAGTGTCACATGGTATTTATCTTTCAAGGGAAATATTTCCTTAAACACATGAGTAAAGAAAAATAATGGAAAGTATTTCATAGGAATCGGTGATTGGGACAATCATGTATGACATGCTATGTACTAGAATATATGTCACTTTCACATTAAGTTTAGTTGGAAGATATCAAGTATTCCTGGGTGACCGACATTGAATGGAAGTCAAGACTACCCTATTGTACTAAGGCGTACTAAGGAATCATTTCTGGTCAGTTGAGGAGATGAAGAACTAGTCAATTGAGGATATATAGATTATAGTTTCTAAATAGATAAATAGGATATGAAATCACAAACATGATACAAATTCACTTCGAATGGAGGTTCTATGAGCTATAGTAAGTCAAAGTATGATATGTTCACTAATTTTAAATTAGGGTCCTAGTATATTTCAAATTTGAGGTAGTTAAAGAAGTAGTATATATGCACAACCTTTTCCAATAGAATGACATGGTACCTAGTAGTAAATATCATATCTATATTATTTTGATAATACTGAAAATGTGTCTCCCACAAAATAGCCAAGGATAATTTTGTAGATGGATCACATACATTGGAAGTATCATCTCTTAAATTATTTTTTCTTAGACAGGCAAGGTTGTAGTAAACAACATTTCCATGGGAGTAAACATGGAATACCCCTTTAAAAAATCCATAAACAAGAGAAAACATTATTATCATGTGAGGTCTAGTGGATTAAATATCATAGGTAGTTCGCTCTAGTCCAAGTGGGTTTTTGTTGGAGTTGATGTACTAGTTCAAACTATTTGTACTTTTATTACATTTATATTTGATGATTTGAATATTAAAACATCTTATTATATAATTTTCGTTGTTTTTAATTTCTTTAATGTGATAATGTCCTAGAATATTTGTCACATTGAAAATGTCATAGTAGTTCCCTACTATGATGATAACCCTAAAGTGCTATGATGATATTCTAAAATATAGTTATGTAGTCATATTATATTCTATGATGGGACACATAGAACATGTTTTTCAGGTGCAAGTACCCATAAGTGGATGATTCTTCTTCTTAGGAAGTTCAAAGTTGGTAATCTTGATGTTGGGAAATTATGAGAATAGACCCACTAATAGGAATTCTACATGTTATCATGTTATCAGATATTCTTATTTATGAGGAAGTGTAATGGCCCATAGACTTTAAGATTATCATTAATTCCTATCATAAATCAAGAAATTAAAATATCTAAAGAAAAATATCACTCCGTATATTGGTGGTCTGTAGGGTACATTGGGAGTATCATGATGTCCACGTTATTAAAGGATAATTCTAGGAAGGAATTTTTCCCTTTCATCATTATAGAAGTTGATATCTCAACTCTTTTATTGGAAATTAAATTTGACCATAAATTCCGTGGACATGGTGTATCAATGTGTTTATTTAAAATATAAATGAATGATGTCTTGATTATTTAGGTTGGTGACACATATGTGCATCCTACGTGACGAGATAATATAAAAAAGGGATAACATTACATGGTGAGAATTTATATGTGGTTTTCATTATTGTGAAATTATGTTATTTCTCTGGGGGGGCCTTAACTTATTTTTAGAATGTAGGCATGCACATTATGTAAGACCACCTAATGAAAATAAATCCTAGAGGGCCACACACTACGTTTTTTGATTGATCTCCAAAAAATTCTATTCTGAGTATAATGGATTAAATATTACAATCAAGATTGAGGGAAACTTTTATTCAAGTTTTATCAATAAAAAATATTCATTGATGAATAAAATATTCAAATATAATATTTATTCTGGTATTCAATAAATGTATATGATGATGAATGGTCCATGACCATCTCTATTGATAAATATTTATTCACAAGATGGTAAAAGTTTTTTCCTATTTTACTTGCTGGAACACATCAAAAAATAATAACACTAATATTGTTTTTACTATATGGCATGGGTTTGTTAATTATATAATATAATTTTATGGTTTTACATGAAATAATTTTTTTCCTAACATAATTTATTGATCTATAAATTGATTCCTTTTTATATACTATATTATGAAGGAAAATAAAGAATCATTGTGCACAAACGAATTCTCTCTTGACTCATCCATCACTCTCCCTCTCAAGAATGATAAATGTAAGAGTGATTCATTCAAGACCAAAGGATAAGTTATCAACAAGAAAAAGACAGGAAAATAAATTCTCTAGAACCTAAAAGTTGATTGGTTTTTCTTGAAGATCGATAGAGTACATGTTGTTCATGGATAGAGGGATTCTATTCTTTTATCCTCATAGCACAACAAAATAAATCTGAAAGGGTTTGTATAATATCAACATCATCAATGAATAAAGGATCCTATTCCAAGGTAATCATTTCATCAGATCTAAATAAATTAATTACGTATTTAACATGAAAGATCCCCTATTGGGGTTTTAAGAACTCTAAATTAAAAAAATTTAATATGATGCCCACTTAGGGCCTTCCACAAAAATAGGAACCTATAAAAAACCCTTAACCATAACGTCCAAGAAAACCTAAAAAATCACCCCAAAAAACCTAAACACTCCACCATAAAAAATCCTATTCACATATCCCTAAAAAACCCAGAACCCTAATCCCCCAAAAACAGGAAACCCTTATCCCAAAAAAACCTTAGTCCCCTAGCCCCATAAACCCAATACCCCCATCCATATAAAACCCTCAACCATCAACCCCAAAAAACCATCAACACTCAGCCCTAAAAAACCATCCCACTAATCCCCAAAATACCCTCTCCCCTTAGCCACAAAAAATTCCACCCTCTGCCCCAAAAAAACATAATCCTTGTTCCCCAAAATACCCATACTCTCAACCCCAAAAAACTCTAAACACCTAGCCCCAAATAAACCTAAACAAATATAAAAAAACATAATACTTAATCCATAAAAAAACCAAAACACTCATCCTCAAAAAACACTAAATCATCAGGCCTAAAAAAATCAAGAACAAATCCCCAAAAACCCTAAACCCTCATCCCAAAAAAACATAACCCCTCACCCAAAATATCATTAAACCCACACCCATAGAAAACACTAAACACTCAATCCCAAAAAACACTAAAGCATCAACTCCAAAAAATCCATAACCCCTATCCCTAAAAAACCCTAAACCATAGACAAAAAAACCACAAAACATTATCCCTAATAACCCTAAACCCTATACCCCAAAAAACTATAAATCCATATCCCCATAAAAACCTAAACTCTCTTCCCAAAAAACTCTAAACCATGCTCCCCAAAAAAACCCAAAACCCACGTCCCATGAAAAACCCCATCCCTCATTCCCAAAAAACCATAAATCTACAACCCCAGAAAACATTAATCCCACATCCACAAAAAATCCTAAACACTCAACCCAAAGAGATTCTCAACCTATAGCCAAAATAAACTCAAAAAACTGATCCCCAAATAAATCCTCAATCCATTTCCCCAAAAAAACCATAAACCTCATACCTAAAAAATTCTCAACCCTTGGCCCCAAAAAACCATCATCCCTAAAAAACACTAAACCTTCCTCCCCAAAAAACCCAAAACCCTCATCCCAAAAAAAAAACACAAACCCTTCACCCACCCAAAAACAAAAACTAACCCCCAACCCAAACCATCAACAATTTGCCCCAAAAAAACAACCCTCACCCCAAAAAACTCAACCCTTAGCACCCAACAACACTCAACCCTCATCCCAAAAAAAACTAAACCCTCATACCCAAAAACACCTCAACCCTCAACACCAAAAAAACATCAACACTCAACCCTAGATGACCAAAAACATTGAAACTAAAACACCCTAAACCCTCTTCCCCCCAAAACCCGCAATCCTCATCCTAAAAAAACACCTTAACATCCATTCCAAAAAACCCCTTAAAAAATACATCCAGGAAACCCTAAACTTCTAGCCCCCCCAAACCCTCAATCATCAAACATAAAAAACCCCCAATCCCAATCCCCAAAAAATACTAAACCCTCAGGCCCAAAAAACCCTAAAAAACCCCTGCTAAAACCCCTAAACCCACATCCCCAAAAAACCATCAAGCCTCAGCCCCCAAAATGCCCAAACCCTCACCCCTAATAAAGACAGAACCCTCAACCCAGAAAAACCCTAAACCCTCAACTCTAGACAACCCTAAACTCTAATTCCCAAAAAAACCCTAATTTCTCATCCCCCAAAAACCCTAAACCCACACCCATAAAAAACACTCAGCACTCACCCGTAAAAATCAATCAACCCACAACCCAAATATCACCACCTTATAGCTCTAAAAAGCACTCAACCCTCGACCCCAAAAAATCCTTCACCCCCATCCCCAGAAAAAAAATCAAAACTTACACAAAAAAAATCATAATCACTCACCCTAAAAAACACTAAAACCTCATCTCTATGAAAACCCTAATCCCTGAGCCCGAGAACCCCTCAATACTCATCCCCAAAAAACTAAACCCTAATCCCAAAAAACCTAAACCCTAATCCCAAAAAACATTAATCCTCAAACCCTAAAGACCCTAAACCATCATCCCAAAAAACCCTCAAACCTCATCACCCATAACCCTTAGCCCTCAACCTTAAAATATCCTAAACACTCATCCTTAAAATACCCACATCCCTTAGCAAAAACCCTAAACCCTTCACCCAAAAAACCCTAAATCCCCATACCATTTACACCCTCACCCATAGCTCTACAAATCCTCACCAGACAGCTCTAAGAAAATCCAAAAACCTTCTCTCCAAAGACCCATAACCCACATAAAAAACCCACATCCCCCTTCCCAAAATTACATCACCATCAGGCCTCAAAAACACACAATCCTCATCCCCCAAAAAACTAAACCCTCATCCCCAATAATGCCCTCATCACTTATCCTTGAAAAATACTTAAACCCCATCCCTAAAAAACCATAAAAACATAGCCCTAAAACCCATCAAATATATTCCATTAAGAACCATGCTTCCTCATCCCCCAAAAAACCTAAACACCATGACCCAAAAAAACAAAACTCTCATCCCCAAAAAACACTAAACTCACATCCCAAAAAATCCTGCATCCCATAGCCCCATCAATCCATAATCCATTATCCAAAAAACCCAAAACTTTTATACCCAAAAACTATATACCCTAAGCCCCCACAAAAGATCAATCATCATCCCAGATAATCTTTATACCTCCATCCCTACAAATGACCTAAATACTCATATATAAAAAAACCATAATATTTTTCCCCAAAAAACTCAAAAAACTCAAAACCCTCATACCCAACAAACCCTCAACATTTATCCCCAAAAAACCCTCAACCCTCAACCCCCAAAGACCCTCAAAACATCCCCCCCACAAAACCCCATACACTAATATCCAACAAACCCTCAACCCACAGCTCCTAAAAACACTCAACCTTCATCCCCAAGAAACCAGAAACCCATAGCCCCAACAAAACCTAAAACCTCGTCTTCATAAAACCCTCATCCTAAAAACACCCACAACCCTATGTCAAAAAAAAATCATGATCCTTTGGCCACAATGAATCCTCAATCTATATAACTTAGAAACCCAAAACCCTCATCCCAAAAAATATCTCATCCATTAGCCCAAAAAAATCTTCAACCCTTAGCCCAAAAAACCCTCAACCCCTTGCCCCAATAAACATTAAACCCCTACCCCAAAAACCATAAACCCTAATCCCCAAAAAACCTTAAACCCTAGTCCTTAAAACCCTCAAACCTCAAACTAAAAACCTATCAATCCTCAATCTTGAAAAAACTAAACCCTTTGCAACAAAATACCCTCAACACTCAGCACCAATAAATCTATATCTTTTCCTCAAAAGTCCCTAAATACTCTACCCCAAAATAATCTAATCCATCATCCCCAAAAAACCCTATACCATCATACCCCCTAAATAAACCCTCATCCCAAAATAAAACTTAACTCTCCCCCCATAATTCCTCAAAACCCCAACACAAAAAATCTCTAAACCCTCAACCCCTGAAAAAACCCAAAACCATCAACCCTAAAAAATATTAAACGGTCATCCCCAAAAAACATAAATCCTTACTCCCAAGAAAACACAAACCCTCTTCCATAAGAAACCTAAACTCTAATAACCAAAAAAAACCCTCTGTGCTTATCTCCAAAAAACCCTAAATTTTTATCCCTAGAAAACTCACAACCCGCATCCCCCAAAAAATCGCAATTCGTAGCCCCAAAAACCCTCAACCCTAAGCCCCAAAAAACATTCAACCCCGATCTCTAAAAAACCCAAAACCCTTAACCACATAAATCCATAAAACCTTTTTTATAAAAAAAACCCTAAACCCTCAATGTCAAACAACATAATCCCCCATCAAAAAAACATTAAACTCTAACCCCACAACCCTAAACCATGGGGCCCAAAAAACCAGAAACCCACAGCCCCCCAAAATCCAAATTCCTAATTCCCATACAACTCTAAACCCTCAGCCCCAAAAAACCCTTAAACCTCATTCAGAGAATCCCTAAACCCTTATAACCCCCAAAACCATAGTATTTATTCCCACCAAAACCCTGAACACATAGTTTCGAAAAACCCTAGACCCTTGGTAATAAAAATCTATAAATCATTATCCCTCGAAAACTACAAACCATCATCCCCAAAGATCCCTAAAGCCATATCCCAAAAAAACTATCAACCCTTCATCTCAAAAAACCCTAAGCCCTCATCCCCCCCAAAATCATAACCCTTATCCACAAAAAACATAAAACCCACAATCCCAATAAATCCTAAACCCTCATCCCTAAATAACCATAAATCCTAAACCTTAAAAAACTCAAAACCCTCATCCAAAAAAAACCCCAATCCCCCATCCCAAAAACCCTGAACCCATAGCACTAAAAATCTAGGACCCTCATCCCTAAAAACCATAATACCAAAACACCCAAAACCCATTAAACCTTATACCTAAGAAACCCATAACCTTATCCCAAAAAAATCCTGAATACTTATCCACAAAAAACCATAAATCCTAATCCCCCAAAACCCATGAACCATCATCCACAAAAAACACTAAACACTCAACCCCAAAAATACAAGAACCCACATCCACAAAAAAACCTAAACCATCATCCATAAAAGTCCCTGAACCCTCATCCCCCAAAGAAACATGAAGCCTCAGCCCAAAACACCATAAATCCTCATCCCTAAAAAACCACGAACACTCAATCCCAATAAACCCTGAACCCTCATCCCAAAAAAACCATGAACCCTCACCCACAAAAATACTAGAACACTCAACCCCTATAAAACCCTAAAACCTCATCCCACAACACTTAGAACACGCAGCTCCAAAAAACCCTAAACCTTTATCCCAAAAAACCCTCAAACCCCATAAAAAACCCTTAAACTTCAACCACAAAAAACCTTATCCCTCATTGAAAAATAACCTTGAACCCTCTAACCCAAAATATCATCAACCCTCAGCCCAAAAAATCCATTAACCCTCAGCCCAAAATAAACTTTGAACACTCTTCCTTAATAACCCTTGACTACTCTACCCCTAAAAAATGAAGCGAAAACCCCAAAACCCCCATAAAAAACCATGAAACCCCATCTATAAAAATTTCTGAGACTTCAACAATAAGAATCCTTGATCAAATAGCACAAAAAACCCCAAAACAGAAATACCTAAACTACCCTAAACCCTCATCCTGAAAAAACCTGAACCCTTATCCCAAAAAATCCGTGAACCCTCAACCCCCCAAAATGCTGAACTATCATCCCCAGAAATTACCTAAACCCCAATCCCCGAAAAATGATGAGCCCTCTTCAGTAGAAAAAACCAGAACCCTCAGCCTCAAAAAACCTAGAATCCTTAGCCCAAAAAAACACTAAACCCTTATCACCAAAAAGCCTAAACCCCCTGAAAAAACCCCGAACCATAATCCCTAAATACCCAAAAAACCCTAGCCCCCAAAAAATAAGAAACTTTATCACTTAAATACCCTAAAATGTTAGGCCAAATAAACAATAAAATCTTCTCCCTAAAAAATCCTAACCCTTAACCATAAAAACCCTAAATTCATATCACTAGAAAACCCTGAACCCTTGGCCCCCAAATACCTTGAACCCTTAGCCCGAAAAACCTCTAAACCATCATCCCCAAAAAACCCTCAACACTAATCCCTAAAAAACCACCAACCATCTTCCAAAAAAATCCCTGAACCAACAACCCAAAAAAACCATGAAACCTCAAACCAAACAAACCCTAACCCTTTTCCCAAAAAAACCATTAACCATCTCCCCAAAAAATATGAAACCCTCAAACCTAAAAAATCCCAAACCATATTCCCCAAAAAACCGTAAACCCGCTACATAAAAAAACAATGAATGGTCAACCCCAAAAAACACCAAACCCACACCTCCAAAAAAACACTAATCCCAAAATACTCATCCCAAATAACTAAAACCCTTATGCATAGAAAAACCAAAAAAACTAAATCATCAACCCTAAAAAACCCAAAATCATTAGAACCAAAAAACCCTAACACCAAGAAATCCTCAGCTGCAAAATACCCTAAACCCTCAACACTAAAAAAACCATAAACTGTTAGCCCCAAAACCACGAATCCCTCAACCCCCAAAAAACCTAAAACCATTCCCAAATAACCAAAAACCCTCATCCCAAAAAATCATAAATATCAACCCCGAAACCCTAACCTCCCAAAAAAACCCTAAATAATATACCTAAAAACCCACAATCCTCAGTTTCAAAAAATCCCTAAACCCTCATCCCAAAAAACATTAAATTGTATGACCAAAAAAACCCTCAATCCTCTTCCCCCCAAAACCCTCAACCCCCATCCAAAAAATCTGTGAACCCTCAGCCCCAAAAAATCCTGACCCATCAGCTCCAAAAACCATTGAACATTTAACCCCCCCCAAATCCTCATACCATGGCCCCAAAGCACCCTCTACCCTCAACCCTCATTCCCATTAAACCCTAAACCCTCATTCCAAAAAAACCCATAACACTCATCCCCCAAAAAAACCCTCAACCCTCAGAAAAGAAAAATCTACCCTCACCCCCAAAAACCCCTAATCCATAATCCCTTGAAAACCCTAATCCATCAGTGCCAATAAAGCCTAAATGCACAACCCAAAAAAAAAATCCCAAAACCCTCCTAATAAAAACTTAAACCCACTTCCACAAAAAACTCATAACCATCATCACCAAAAAACCATAAAACCTCATCCCAAAAAATCCATAAACCCTCATCCCTAAAAAACACTAAACTAGTATCCCCAAAAAATCATAAACCCTTAACTGCAAAAAACCCTATACACTAAGCCCCCTAAACCTCAACCCTCATCATATAAAAAACCCATAACCCTCAACCCTAAAAAAAATTCAACCCTATTCCCCAAAAAAACACTAAACTCTGAGCCTTAGAAATCTTATCCCCTCAACCCAAAAAAATCCAAAACCCCATTCCAAAAAAATGATTGACACTTAATCCCCTAAACCCCTCAACCCTATTCCCCCAAACCCTAAACCACCAGCTGTAAAAAACCCTAAACCCTCATCCCTAAAAAATCCTCAATCATTAGCCCCAAAAAACACTCAACCCTCCAACCCAAAATTTTTTTGACCATGTGACAGAAATAATCTTAATCCCTCAACCATAAAAATCCTAATCCATCAAATCCAAAAATCCTTATACCCTCAGCCCCAAAATACCATAAACCCTATGCCCCATAAAATTCTTAACCCTCATCCCCCCAAAACCCTAAAACATCATCTCTAAAAACTCTAAACCCGTATCCCCAAACACCCCCAAAACCTAAACACCAAAAAAAACACTTAACCCATCTCCCCAATAAACTCACATCCCTCAGTCCAAAAAAACCCTCAACTCTCAACCCCCCAAAAAACCCAACCCTCATCCTCAAATAAACCATAACCCATTAGCCACCCAAAACCCTAAACCATTATCCCTGAAAACAGTAAATAATTATCCCTAACTAACACGAAATCCACACCATTAAAAAATCATGAACCCTCAGTCCAAAAAACCACAGACCCGTAGACTCATGAAAACCTAAACCCTTTCCCCGAGAATACCCTCAACCCTCTTGCATAAAAAATCTGGAACACTCATCTACAGAAAATCCTAAACCCTAAACCCTAAAAAACTAAACCCTCATCCCCAAAAATATCGCAATCCATCGCCCCAAAAAAACTCAACACTATATCTCAAAAAACCCTAAACCCTCATCCCAAAAAAACCTAAATCCACAGCCCCAAAAAAACCCTTAGCCTGTAGCCCCAAAAACCCTAAACTCTCACCCCAAAGAACCCACAACCCTCACATTTAAAAAACTCGCAACCGTCATCCCAAAACACCCTAAACACTCATCCCCAAAAAACCCTAAACCGTCATACCTAGGAAACCATCAAACACAATTCCTAAAAAAACCCTCAACCACAAAAAATACCTAAACCCTATGTCCCAAAAACTCTGAACCATAATTATGTAATAAAAAATCACCCCTCATCCCTAAAAAAACCATCAACCCCCAGCCCCAAAAAACCATAAACAATCAACCCTAATAACCATAAACCCCAAGACCCAAAAATACCACCATCCCCATCCCTAAAAAACACTCAACCCAAAACCCCAAAAAAACCTCAACCATTATCCCCAGAAACCCAAAACCTCAGACCCCCAAACCCAAAACCCAAAACCCTTAGGCCTAAAAAACCCAAAACCCTTATCCCTAAAAACCCTAAATCCTCATCCTCAAAAAACTCTAACCACTTATCCCAAAAAACCATAAACCCTAATACCCCAAAACCGTCGACCTTTTCACAAAAAAACCTTCAACCCTCAGCCTCAAGAAACCATCAAACCCAAAAAATTATCAACCGTTAGCCCAAAAAAACCCTCAACTCTTAGCCACAAAAAAACAAGATCCCACATCCATAAAAACCCCTCAAAAATTAACTCAAAAAACCCTCAATCCTCATAACAAAAACCATCAACCCTCATCACCAAAAACCCCATCAACTCTTATCTTGAAGAATCATAAACCCTCATCACCAAAAAAACATAAACCCTCAGAACCAAAACACCATAATCTATCAGCAATTAAGAACACTAATCCCTCAATCCAAAATTTCCAAAACCCTCAGCACTAAAAGACCCTAAACCCTAAACCCAAAAAACCCTAAACCCGCATCCCTAAGAAACAAAAATATCTAAGCCCCCAAAACCCTAAACTCATACCCCCAAAAAAACCTCAATCCAGAGCCCCAAAAAACCCTAAACCTTCAAACCAAAAAAACCTTAAACAATTAGCCCCAAATAATCCTCAATCGTAAGAGCTATAAAACCGTAAACCATTAGCCCGAAAATACAAGGAAACCTCACTCCCAAAACCCATAACCATCAACCCCAAAAACCCCTAAACTCATAACTAAAAAACACTGAACACTAATCCCCCAAAAACACAAAATCCTTTTCCATTGAAAATCGTAAAACCTCCTCCCCCAAAAACCATAAAATATCATACTGAGAACACCCTCAACCTTTGATGCTGAAAAACCATCTATCCTCAGTCCCTAAGAACCCTAAATACTTAGTCCCCAAAAACCCAAAACCCACATTCTCAAAAACCCCAATACCCTCAACACTAAAAAACTCTCAACCATCAACCCCAAATAACCCTCGGCTCTAATCCACAAAAAACCCCACCTTCTGCCCAAAACAACCATAAACACCAAGCCCCCAAAAATCCTAATAAAGTATCTCCAAAAACCCAATAAACCATCAACCCCAAGAAACCGTCAACCCAAAACCCCAAAAACCCTAAACCCTAATCCCCATAGAACCCTATACAATCAACCCCAAAAACCCTCAAATATCATCCCCAAAAAACCCTAAACCCACAGTCCCAATAAACACTAAACCCACATATCCCAAACAATCTTCAAACCTTTTTCCAAAAAAAATCCTCAACTGTCATCCCCAAAATATCCTCAATCCTTAGCTTTAAAAAATCCTCAACAGTGATCCCCGCAAAACCCTCAACCCTTGTTCCCAATGAACCCTCAGCCCTTATTTCCCCCAAACCCTCAAAACTCCTCCCAAAAAACCATTAACCCTCCGCCAAAAAATAACTCTCAACTCTCATCCACAAAAAACCAAAAACCATCATCCCTTGAAAACCCTAAACCCCTACACCTAAACCCCCCCGCTCCTCATCCCTAAAAACCCTTAAAAACTCAGAACAAAAAATGATCAACCTTTAACATTGAAAATTCCTCAAAACTGAAACCAAAAAATCTTTAAAATAATAGCCTTAAAGAAACATTACCCCTCACCCCCCAAAAAACCTCAACTCTCATCCCAAGAAAACCATCATTCATAGAAAACCATAAAATCTCGGGCAAAAACCCGTATACACTAAGCCCCCAAAACCCTAAATTCGTATCCCTAAAAAACCTAAACCCTAATCTATAACAAAAACTCAATCCTCACCCCTATGAAACCTAAAAACCATCATCCACATAAAAAATCTTCCCACATCCACAAAAAACCCTTAAACCTCATCCCAAAATGAACCTCAACCCCCATCCCTAAAAAACCCATATACCATCAGCCCCAAAAAACTCGAAATCCTCTTCACAAAAAAAAACACTAAACCCTTATCCAAAAATAATCCTAAACCCTCAGCCATAGAAAAACATAAACCCTCATCCTAAGAAAACCCTAAAACCTCTACCTAAAAAAAATATAAGCCCTCAGCCTCAAAAAACCATAATCCCGCATTCCTAAAATATTATAAACCCTCATCCCATAAAACTCGAAACCCTTAACCACAGAAAAATACCCTCATCCCCAATAAACTTATACACCCCCATTCCTAAAAGACAATAAACCCTCATAACAAAAAATAAACTACACCCATAGCTCTAAAAATCCATAAGTACTCATACCTGAAAACCCCTAAAATATCAGCACTAGAAACCCCTAAACCATCATCCCAAAAAACCCTAAACCCCCAATATTAAAAAAACCTAAACCATTAGCCACAAAAAAACCTCATAGCCCAAATATTTTAATCCATCAGCCAGAAAACCATAATCCCTTAGCCCCAAGATACCCTAAATCATTATCCAAAAAAACCCTACACCGTCAACCCCCAAAAAATCTTAAACCCATAGCCCCAAAACCCCAAAATCGTCATGCCCAAATATCTGTAAACCCTATTCCCCCAAAAAACCTAAACCCTCATACCCAAAAAACCCTAAATCTTCAACCCTTAAAAACCCTATACCATCAGCCACAAAAACCTTTAACCCTCAACCCTAAAGAAGACTCAGCCCTCAGCTCCAAAAAACACTAAACCCTTATTCTAAGAAAACTCCAATCCCTCATTCCCAAGACACCATAAACCCTCTTTTTATAAAAACCTATACTATCTTCCCAAAAAAACACGAACCCTTAGCCCCCAAAAAACCAGGAACCCTTAGCCCCCAAAAACCATGAACCCTTAGCCCCCAAAAAATCCTGATCTAACAGCCATAAAACACCCTGTTACATTAACCACAAAAAACCCCAAACCTTCCACCCCAAAAAACCCAGAAACCTCATCCACCAAAAAAATCTGAACCCTCATCCCAAAAATCCACAACCATCAACCCCAAAAAACACTGAGCCCCAAAAACCCTAAGCAATCTGCCAAAAAAACCATCAAACATCAGCTCCAAAAACCCCTGAACCATTATCCATAATAATCCATCAACTATCATAAACAAAAAAGCATCAACCCCTATCCCCTTAATCCATAATCCCTCAACCCCAAAAAACCCTAATCCCCCAGCCCCAAAAAACCTCAAATCCTCAGTCCCAAATAGCATAATCCTTTGTACCTAAAAAAACCTCATCCCTCATCCCCAAAAGACACTAAACCCTCAACCCCCAGAAAATCCTCAACACTCAGTTCCAAAAAACCCTAACCCACATGCCTAAAAAACATAAAACCTAAACCCCAAAAAACCATAAACCTCATCCCACAAAATGCTAAATCCTAAACCCCAAAATAAATAAACCCTTAGTAAAAATTAACCTCGATCCTTATCTCCCAAAAACCCTAAACCCTTATCCACTAAAAAACATAAAATCTTATCCCCCAAAAAAACTAAACCATAATCCCAAAAAACCCTAAACCTTCAACCCAAAAAAAATTGAATTCTCATCCATACAAATCCTAATCCATAAGCTCTAAAAATCCTTAGACGCACAGCCCAAACAAACACCAAAACACTCTGCACCAAAACACTATCCCTTAGCCCAAAAAATCTCGACACATAGCAGGAAAATACCCATACCCCTTGAAAAAAAGAAAACCTAAACCCCAATACCCCCAAACTTTCAAACCTCATCCCCCAAAAACATAAACCATCATTCCCCAAAAAATATAAAATCTCAACCCCATATAAATCTAAACCATCATCCCCAAAAAACCATCAACCCTCAGCAAAAAAATCCCAAAACCCTCCACCCCAAAAAATCATCAACCCTCAGTCCAAAAACCCCCCAAGCCTCAGCCCCAAAAAACCAACAAACCTCACCATTTAGAAAAACCTAAAACAAAAACCCCAAAAAGCACTCAACCCTCATCCCAAAAAAACCATAAACCCTGAAACCAAAAATAGGTCATCCCTCATCCATAAAACCCCTAAACCCTTAGCCAAAAAAACCCTAAATCCTAAACTCCATAAAACATAAACCCCCAACCACAAAAAATGCCTCAACTCTCATCCCCAAAAAACCCTAAATCCTTACCCCAAAGATAACATAATGCCTCAGCCCCAAAAAACCCTTAACCACAACATCAGAAATCCACAAAACCTCATACACATAAAATACTAAACCATATACCCTAAAAACATTAAACTATCATCCCCAAAAAACCCTATACCCTCATCCCCCAGAAGACCTCACCCAGTAGCCCCAAAAAACCCTAAACCCTCATCCCCCCAAACCATAATCCCTCATCCCCAAAAACCCTAAACCCTCATCCCCAAAAATCTATGAATGCTTAGACATAAAATACATTGGAACCTCAACCCCAAAACACCGTCAACCCTTAGGCCAATAATACACACAACCCCCAGGCATAAAACCCCCAACCACCAGTCCCCCATAACCCTCAATACTCAGCCCCAAAAAACCATAAATCCTTCGCCCAAAGAAACCCAGAACCCTCTGCCCAAAGTACCCCTAAAACTTCATCGCCAAAAAATCCCTAAACCCATAGCCCAAAAAAACCCAAATCCTGAGCCCAAAAAATCCCTAAACCCCCATCTCTCAATAACAATACACCCTTATGACCAAAAAATTGAAAACCCATATCCCTAAAAAAATTACTAAACCCTCATCCCTAGAAACACTAAACCCTCTGCCCTAAAAAATTCTATACCCTAAGCCCCCCAAATTAATGTAACCCCTCAACCCCAAAAAACCCTAAAGACTTATCTCCAATATAGCCTAGTCCCTCATCCCCAAAAACCCAATACCCTTTTCCCCAAAGCCTCAAAAACCCCAAACCGTAAACCCAAAAAAACACAAAACCCTCATCCCCCAGAACCCAGAACCCTAAAAATACCTGATCCCTCATCCGTAAAAACCATAAAACCTTAACCCCCAATCCCAAAACCCTCATCCCCAAAAACCTTCAAACCTAATACCAAAAAAACCAAGAAAAATCACATTGAAAGAATACAGAACTCTCATACATAAAAAACATTGAACCATCATCCCTAGAAAACCCTAAACTAACATACCTAAAAAACCCTAAACCCTCAGCCCCAAAAATATTGAACTCTTAGAAACAGAAAACCTCAAACGATAGCCCCCAAAACCTTTAACAATAGCCCCCAAAAAACCCTCACCCCTCAACCGCAAAGAACCCTCACCCCTCAACCCCAAGAAACCCTCCCCCAAAAAAAACAAAAACACTTAGCCCAAAAAATACCTCAAACCGGAGTCCCAAAAACCCTTAACCCTCTACAATAGAAAACACTAAACCTTAAACCCTCATCCCTAGAAAACCCTCAACCCTCCCCCCCCCCAAAATCCCTAAACCATCATCCATAGAAAACCATAAACCCTATGCACCATAAACACCTAAATTGTCATCCCTAAAAAACCAAAAACCAAAAACCCAATAAATCCATAAAACCTTATCCCTAGAAAATCACAACCATCTTCCCTGGAAAACAATAAAACCTAAACCCTAGAAAACTCTGAACCTTTAACCGCAAAAAACCTGGATCACCTAGCCAAAAAAACCCAAAACAATAAACCCCAAAAAATCGTAAACACTCAAACATAGAAAAACCAAAACCCTAATCCCCAAAAAAACCCTAGAACATCATCCCTAGAAACCCTAAACCCACAAAATAGAAATCCATAAACCCTATTCCCCATAAAACCCTAAACGCCCATCTACATTAAACACTAACCACTCATCACTAGAGAACCCTAAACCCTTAGACAAAAAAACCTAATCCCACCACCCTAAAAAAACCCTAAACACTAATCTCTAAAAAAATTAAACCCTCGTCCCTAGATATCCCTAATCCTTCAGCCCCAAAAACTCTAAACCCTAACCTATTGAAAACCATTAAACCCTAAACCCCAGAAAACACTAAACCCTCAACCCTAGAAAACCATGAACCCTCACCACAAGAAATACTTAATCCAGAATACCTAGAAATTCCTAGACCACTAGCCCTAGAAAACCCATAACCCTCAGCCCAAAAAAACCCTAAACCCTTGTACCTAGAGAACCCCAAAACATCCACCCTAAAAAACCATAGACCCTCAACCCAAAAAAAACATTAACCATCATCACAAAGAAACCGTAAACCATTTTCCCAAGACATAGATAAACCCTCAGCACTAGAAAACCCTAAACACCCATCCCAAACAACCCAAAACACTCAACCCCTAAAACCTTGGCCCTAAAAAACTCTAAACCAAAATCCCTAAAAAACCCTAAACCTTGATCCCTAGAAAACCCCAAAACATATTCCCTAGAAATCCCTAAAACCCACTCCGCAAAAAATCCAAAACCCAAAGACCCAAAAAACCCTAAACCCTCAACCCTAGAAATCTCTAAACTCTCATCCCTTCAAATCCCTAACCCCTCATCCCACGAAAATACCCATCCCAAAAAAACTATAAACACTCATCCTAGAATAACCTAAACCCTCGTCCTCTGAAAACCATATACCCTCATCCCAAGAATACCCTAAACCCATATCCCTATGAATCCATAAACACTAATCCCACGAAAACCCTAAACCATCATCACCCAAAAAACCCTAAACCCTTATACCCATAAATCTGTAAACCCATAGCCCTAGAAAACTCTACCATCAACCCAGTACATCCCTTAACTTAAGAATAAGAAAACCCAAAACCCATATGCCAAAAAACATTGAAACCTCGACCATAGAAAACCCCTAAAACTCAGGCCCCATAAAACCCTAAACCCCCATCCCTAGGAAACCCAAACTCCGATCCCCATAAAACCATAAATCCTCATTCCCTGAAAACACTATACCCTCATTCCCAGAGAACCCTAAACTCTCAGCCCAAGAAAACCATAAACCCTCATCCTAAGATAACTGTTGAACTTCATCCCTAGAAAAACCTTGTGTCCAAGACCGAGAAAACCCTAAATTGTGTCCCCTAGAAAAACCAAGACCTTCAGTCCAAGAAAACATTAGACCCTCAGCACTAGAAAACCCTAGACACTCAATCCCAGAAAACCCTTGACCATTGACCCCATAAAACCCTAGACTCTTAGCCCCAAAAAACCCTATACACTCATCCACATAAAACCCAAAACCCTCATCCCCAGAGAACCATAGACCATTATCCCCAGAAAACCATATACCCTCAGCTCCATAAAATAATAGACCCTCAACCCAAGAAAAACCTAGAACCTCAGGAATAGAACACCCATAAACCTCAGCCCTAGAAAATCCTTGACCTTCATCACTAAGAAACCAAAATCGAAAACCATAAATGTCACTAAATAAAAATCCATCAAGCACCACAAACCCTTATCCCCAGAAAACCCTAATCCATCACCTCTAGAAAACCCAAAACCCTCATCCCCTAAAATCCCAAAATGGTTAGCCCAAGAAAATCTTATACCCTAATACCTAGAAAACTCAAAACCTTAGGCTCCATAAAACCCTAATTCCTCACCTTAAAAAACACAAAACTTTCATCCTCATAAAAACCTAAACCCTAATCCTTATAAAATCATAAAACAAAACCCTGAAATACTTAAACACTCAACACTAGAATATTATCAATTGTTATCCCCCAAAAAACACCTAACCCTCATCCCCACAATACCCTAAATACCCGAACCCACAAAACTCTAAACCATCAACCAAAAAACACAATAAACCATTTTCCCTAGAAAACCCTAAACCCTTGGACGAAGAAAATTAAAAACCCTAATCCCTATAAAATCTTAACCTCCATCCCCAGAAACCTATAAATCCTCATTTATAGACAAAACTAATCCCTCAAACCCATAAACCCCCAAACCCGATCCCCAAAAAACCCTAAACCCCCATCCATAGAGAGAACCCTATACCCTTAGCCCCATATATCCCCAAACCCTTATCTCAAGAGAACCCTAAACCCTCATCCTTATAACACCCCAAACACTTAGTCCTAGAAATCTCTAAACCATAATCCTTGGAAAACTATAAAACCTCATCTCCAAATAACCCAAAACCCTAAGAACTAGAGAACCCAAGACTCTCAGGCCCATAAAACCACAAACCATCACCCTAAAAAACAACTAAATCCCCAACTCTAAGAAACTATATACCATAATCCAAAAAAATCATAACTACTTATCACCATAATACCCTAAACATCCATCCCCAGATAATACTAAACCCTCAACCCTAGAAAATCCTAAACCCTCAACCTCAGAAAACGAAAAACTCTCAACGCCATTAAACCCTAAACCCTTATCCATAGAAAACTAAAACTACAACCCAAGAAAACCCTAAATACTCAGTGCTAGAAAACCCTAAAACCTAAATCCTAGAAAACTATAAAACCTCATTCCCAAAAAATTCTAATCAATAATCCCCCCCCAAAAAACCCCTTCTACCCCCAAAACCTTAAACCCTTAGACCCATAAATCAATAACACTAATCCCTATAAAACCCCATTCCATCACCAAAAAAATCCCAAAACCCACTACCATGGAAAACACTAGACCCTCCTTCCTAGACAACCGTAAACACTCCTAAAAAAACCCTAAACCCACATTCCCATAAAACCTTAAAACCTCATCCCCCAAAACCCTATATCATTAGAACCACAAACCCCAAAAACCTTGCCCATGGAAAACCGTAAACCATCCACCCCAGAAAATCCAAAGCTCTCTGCGTTAGAAAATACTAAACCCTTATCCCCCAAAAATTCTAAACCCTTAGCTGAAGAAAAACCTAAACCCACAACCCCAAAAAATTTCAATCCCTCATCCCCAGAAACCCCTAAAACCATACACACCATAAAGTATTAAACCCCAAACCATAGATGACCCCTACCCCAAACATTGAAAAACATAGACCCTCATACCTAGAAAAGCCTAAACCACAAATCCATAAAACCATAAACCCTCATCCCCAAAATTCTCCAAACACCAACCTTAGAAAAATACAAAAACCGCATATTTTGAATACCCTAAACATTTATCCCTAGAATTCCCTAAATTATAATCAATTGAAAACCATAAACCCATATCCATAGAAAACACTAAACCATCATCCTCAGAAAACAATTAACCCTCATCCCCAAAATTCCCTAATCCCTAGACCATAGTAAACCCTAAAATCTCATCCATAGAAAACTGTGAACCCTAAACACCAGAAACACCTAAAACCACAACCCCATAAAAGCCAATCCTTTAGCCCAAGAAATAGAAAAAACCTCGACACATGAAATTCCTAAACCCTAAGCCCCAGAAAACCCTAACCCCTCACCCCAAAAATCCATAAACACTCAAACCTAGAAAACCCTAAAGCCAAAGTCCTAGAAAACCATAAACCCTCAGATCTAGAAAAACCTAAACCCCCAGCCTCAGAAAACCCTAAACCCATAGACCTAGAAAAAAATAAACCCTGAGACCCAAAAAAACCCCAAACCCCATACCCATAAAAAACCCAAAACCCTCATCCCTATAAAAACCTAAACCCTCACTCCAAAATAACCCAAAACCCACATCCCTAGAAAACCATAACCCTTGTTTCGTAAATCCTTAAACCATTAGCCCAAGAAAACCCTAATTCCACATCCCCAGAAAACTCTAAACTCTCAACCCCCAAAAAATAAAAACCAGAATCTATAGAAACCCCTAATCCCTCATAACTATAAATCCTTAATCACTAAACCCCAAAAAACACAATCCATTATCCCTAAAACATGAAAAAACCCATAGCCCAAGACAACCTTATACAAACAGCCCCATAAAACCCTAAAGCCACTACCCTAGACAACCCTAAACCAACATCCCCAAAAAACCCCGAACCATCCTCCCTAGAAAACCCAAAACTCTCATCCCTAGATAACCATAAACAATCATTCATTGAAAACATTATAAATTCAGCACTAGAAAATCCTAAAGCATTATCCCCATAAAACTGTAAACCCTCATCTCCAAGAAACCCTAAACCCTCAACACTAGAAATCCCAGAAACCTCATCCCTAGAAAACCCCAAACACTCATCCCGAAGAAACCCCAAACCCTCATCACCAGAAACACGTAAACACACATCCTAAGGAAACTATAAAATCACAACCCCATAAAAAAATAAAACCTCATATGCACAAAATCAAAAATTCTCCTCCCCTTAAATCCATAATCCATAATCCCTAGAAAACCCTAAACCCCCATCCTCACAAAACCTTGAACCCTCCCTCTAAAACTCAAAAACTATTCAACACATGAAAAGACAAAACTCTCAACCCTATAAAACTCCAAATTCATGCCCAAAAAAACCCAAAACCATCATCCCTGAAAACCCTAAACCCTCACCACATAAAACCCTATACACTAAGACCTAGAAAACCCTAAACCCTAAGCCATAGAAAACCCCAATACCTCATCCAAAAAAACCCTATACCCTCATCCCCATATATACGTAAACAATCATACCTTGAATACCATAAACACTTAACCCTAGAAAACCCTAAACCCTTGGACCTAAAAAACCACAAACCCACAGACCTAGAAAATCCGAAACCCTCAGCCCCAAAAAACCATAAACTCTCAGCCCTAGAAAACATTAATCCCTCATCACCAGAAAACCCAAAACCCCCATCCCCAGAAACACATAAAATATATGTCTTGAAAAACCCTAAACACTCAACCCAAGGAAACAATATACCCTCATAAAATTAAATATCCTAACCCACAGTTCCATAAAATCCCAAAAAATTATCCCAAAAAAACCCTAATATCACAACCTAAGAAAACCCTCATCCCCAGCACAGAAATCCCCAAACTCCCATACCAAAAAATCCTAAACCCCCAGCCCTATAAGACACTAAAACCCTTGACCAAAAAACCCTAACCCCAAGCAACCAAAAACCCTATAACCCATCCCCCAAAAAATTTAACCCCCAGCACTGGAAAACCCTAATTCCCCATCCCTAAAAAATCATAAACCAGTTGCCCAGAAAACACAAATCCAAAATCCACAAAAATCAAAAAACCCTCAACCTTAGAAAACCATAAAACCTAAGAAATAAAAAAATCTAACACCATACCCTATAAAATCCAAAACCCTCATCCCCATAAAACCAATAACACCCAACACCAAAAACCCTAAACCCCATGCCCAAAAAAACTATAAACAAACAAACCTAAAATAAATAAATCAACATACCTAGAAAAACCTAAAACCTTATTGCTAGAGGACCCTAAAACCTAATCCCCAAACAATGACAAACCCTCTTCCCTAGAGAACCCTAAACACTTAGTCTTGGAAAATGCTAAACCCTCATCCCCAACAAAACATAAACCATCGGCCAAGAAAAATCCTAAACCCCCCTCCTACAAAACCCTAAATCTACATCCCAAGAAAACCCAAATCCATGGTACATAGAAATACCTAAGCATTAATGACCCGAAAAACCAAGACCCTCATCAATAGAAATCCATAAACCCTCATCCTCAGACATTTCTAGACCCTCAGCCTCAGAAAATCCTAAACCCTAATCCTCAAAATCTTATGAACCCTCATCTTTATAAAAACCTAAAACCACTGCCTTAGAAAACCTTGAACATTTTTCCCCAAATAACCCTAAACCCTCAACCAAAAAAAAATGTAAATCATCATCATTAGGAAAACCTAAACCCTCATCCCCAAAAAACACTGAACACTCAGACCATGAAAACACTAATCCTTGTTCCCCAGAAACCCTAAACCATTAGCCCAAGATAATCATAAAACCAAATCCCATGGAAACCATAAACCCTTATCCCTATAAATCCTAATACCTAATACCCAGAAAACCCTAAAAACATATCAACAAATAACCCTACATCCTCATCCTCAGAAAACCATAATCCCCATCCTAAGAAAACACTAAACTCTCAACCCTAGAAAACTACAAACCCTCATCTGAAAGAACCCTAATACCGAATCCCCAAAAAACCCTAATCCATCAAACTTAGAAGAAACTAATACCACATCCCTAGAAAACCCCAAACAATTATCCTTAGATAACCCTAATCCTCCATCCACAAAAAATATTAAACCCTTATCCCTCAAAAAGACTAAACTCTATGCCATAAACCCAATAAATTTCTAAACCCTCATCTCCGAAAAACCCTAATCCCCAAAAAACCCTAAACCCCCATTCAATGAAAACCATAAACCCTCATACAAAAAAAACCTAAACCCTCTTCTGAAGAATAAATTAAGCACTCATCCTTAGAAAACCCTAAATCCGCATCTGTGGAAAAACCTAAACCGTAAACCCGAGAAAGAACCAAACACTAAAACCTAGAAATCCCTAAAACTTATGCCCCAAAATACCCTTAAACCATAGCCCTAGAATGTCCTAAACCCTCATCCTTAGAAAACCCTAAGTCCTCATCCCAAGAAATCATTAAACCATTATCCCCAAAAAACCCTAAACACTCAACCCCAAAAAATATAAACCATCATCCCCAGTTAACCCAAAATGCTAGGCCCAAGAAAACCATTAATACTCATGACAAGAAATACCTTAAACATTAACCCTAGAAAATCATAAACCATTAGAACCAAAATATCCTAAACCCCGGCCTGAGAAAACCTTTAAAACCCAGATTAGAAAAACCCAAAACGCCAACCCCAGAAAACCATAAACCCCATGACATAGAAAAAAGTATACCATATCCCCCAAAACCCTAATCTCTCATCCCCAAATAACACTATACAACCAACCATAATAAATCATAAATACCCACCCTAGAAAACCATAAAATTTCGACCATAGAAAACTATAAACTACTAGCCCTAGAAAATTGAAACCGCACCCCCTAAATACTTAAACCCTCATCCCCCAAAAAATAATAAACCTACAACTATAGAAAACCCAAAACCATCATCCTTAGAAAATTATAATCCCTCAGCCACATAAAACCCAAAACACACTGCCCCGAAATACCATAAACCTCCATCCCCATAAATCACTAAAATAAAAGACACAAAAACACTAAACACCCATCCATAGAAAATAATAAACCCCTATCCTCAGAAAATCCTAAACCCTCATCCAAAAAAACTCTAATCCCTCAGCCCTATAAAAACCTAAATATCTTTCCCCAAAAAAAACTAAATCATCATCCAAAAAAACCCTAAACCCATAGCCCCAGAAAACACTAATCCTTATCCCTAGAAAAACCTAAAGCACCATCCTTAGAAAACCCTAAAATATTACCACTAGAAAAAAAAAACCATATTCTCCTGAAAACCATAAACCTCAGCCACAAAAACCCTAAAACGTCATCCCCTAAAACCACTAATACCATAACTTCACAGAACCCTTAACCCTCATCCCCAAAAATACCCAAATCCCAATCCCCTATAAAAAATCTCTCATACCCCCAAAACCCAAAACCCTTATCCCCAAAAAAACACAAAAACCTCTACTCAAAAAATGGTAATTCCAAAGCCCCATATAACCCTAAACCATCAGTGCCAGAAAAGTTCTAAACCCACATCCCCAGAAAATCATCTACCCTCAGCCCTATAAATCACTGAAGCATAATCCTTAGAACACTATGAACCATTATCCCCTGAAATCCTTGAACCCTTAGCCCCACAAAACCTTCAACCTCGATCCTAGAAAACCATTAACCATCATAAAAAAAACTAAAAACCCTCAGACCTAGAAAACCATGAATCCTCAGTCCCAATAAATCCTAAACCCTATACCCTAGAAAACCATGAACCCTCAGCCCTAGAAAAACTTGAACACTCACCCCCATAAAAACATGAACCATCCTCCCCAGAAAACCTTGATCCATCATCCTTAGAAAACAATGATCCCTTAGCACAAGAAAACCCTGAATCATATACCATAGGAAACCCTCAACCCTCAGCCCCAAAAAAATGTTGAGGCCTTAGCACCAGAAAATAATGAATCATAAACCCTATAAAACATTGAACCCTCATCCGAAAAAAACCATGAACCCTTAGCCCTAGAATATTTGGAATCGTCTGCACCAAAAAACCCAAAACCATCAGTGTCAAAAAAAAAACCTAAACACTTAGTACATAAAAAACCAGGACACTCAATCCTAGAACACCGTAAACCCACATCTTTAGAAGACACTAAACCGTCATTCCAAGAATAACCTAAACCCTTATCCCTAAAAAGTGTAAACCCTCATCCCCCGAAAAAATTAACCCCTAACCCCTAGAAACCCTATACTCACAGCCCCCAAAACCCAAAAACCATAGCCACATAAATACATTAGCGCTTACCCAAAAATATAAAAACCTTATCCCCATAAATACCAAATCCCTCATCTCCAAAAAAACCCCAAACCCTTAGCCTCGGAAAACTCATAAACCCTCAGCCCCCAAAAAACCAAAAACATTACCCTAGAAAACCCTAAACCCTTAGCCTATGAAAAACATCAACCATGAACCACAAAAAACCCTAAACCCCCATCTCCCAAAAACCATAAACCCTTATCCCTAGAAAAATTTCATCCCCAAAAAACCCTGAAACCTATTCCCCAAAAAATCTAAAACCCTAATCCCTAGAAAAAAGAAAACCCTCAGTACTAGAAAACCATTATCTGTCGACTCTTGAGGTCATTATACCCTCAGCCCTATAAAACCCAAAACCATCAGTGCCAAAAAACACTAAACCCTCAGCCCAATAAACTCCAAAAACTAAACCAACAAAACCCTAAACCCTCATCCCCAAAAAATACTTAACCCTCAGCACCAAAAAACTCCGAACACTCACCCCCCAAAAAACCATCAACCCTAGAAAACCCTATAACCTCATCCCTAAAAACCTCTAAAACCTCATCCCTAAAACCCCTAATAAATCAACCCCAAAAATCCCATAACCTGTCATCCAAGAAAAACAATAAACTATCAATTCCAAAATCCATTAAACCATCGACCCCAATAAACCAGAAAACCCTCAACCTTAAAAGCACCTAAACTATCAGCCATAGAAAACATGAAACCATTAGCACAGAAAACCCTAGACACTCAGCCCCAAAAAACCAAGAACCCTTATCCACCATAACCCCTAGAAATCATCACCAAGGAACACAAAACCCTAATCCACAAAAAATATTAATCCCAAAGACCCAAAAAACACTAAACCCTCAGCCTCAAAACACCTATACCCTAAACCCCAAAATACCACAAACCCTTATCCCTGAGAAACCAAAAAACCACATATCTTAAACCATCAAACCATCATCCCCAAAACCCAAACAGCCACCCTAAAAATAAACTAATTCATCATACCCAAAAAACCTAATCCCACAACCCCTGAAAACTATAATCCCTCATCCCCAAAAAATCAATACCTTCACCCCAAAAAACCACAAATCGTCATCCCAAAAAAACACTAAACACTTTTACCTAAAAAACCCTAAACCCTCATCACAAAAAACCCTAAACCCTCATCCCCCAAAAAATCCAAATCCCTTAGCTCTAAAAAACCATAAACTCTCAGCCTAGAAAACCCAAAATCCTCTACTCATAAAACCCTAAACCATATCCCCAAAAAACCAAAAACCCTTAGTCCTAAAAAAACCAAAAAGATTATCCTAAAAAATGTTAATGGATAAGCCCCAAATAATCCTAAACCATTATCCAAGAAAACCATAAAACCTCTTCCTAAAGAACACTAAACCCTCATCCCCAAAAAATCATATACCTACAGCCACAAATAACCCTTATCCCTAATTCTAAAAAAAAACTCTAAATCCCCATCCATAAAGAAACACCAAAACCTCAACAACATAAAACCCGAAACTCTAATACCTATAAAACCCTAACAATTCAGATATAAAAACTTTACCACTGATCCCCAAAAAAACATAGCACATGATCCCCTAAAACTCCAAAACCCTCAACCCCATAAAACCCCAAAACACTTAGGAGACAAAAAAACCCGAAAACCTCAACTCAAAATAATCCTAAATGTTCGGCTCCAAATTCCATAAACACTCATCCCGAAAAAACCTAAACCATCAACCACAAACACCCTATACCGTAATCACCAAAAAACCAAAACCATCATCCCCCCAAAAAATAAAATGATCAGATCCAAAAAAATATGAAGCTTCAACCCCCAAAACAATAAATCATCAGCCCAAAAAAAAACTAAACCCACAAGCCAAAAAATGAAAAGCCCCAACCCCCAAAAAACCCTAAATCCTCAGCCATAATAAAATCTAAAACATCATCCCCAAAAAATCCTAAATCCTCAACCCCAGAAAACCCAAAACTCACATCCCTGAAAAACTCTAAACCCTCAACCCCAAAAAATCATTATACCCTTAGTAACAAAAAACCATAACTTGGATCCCAAAAAAACCCAATACATTCATCACCAGAAAATCCTATGCCATCATCCCTAAAAAACTCTAAATCTTCATCCCAAAAAAACCATACACCCCCAACCAAAAAACCATGAACACTCAACCCTAGAAAAACCTAAACCCTGATTCCCCCAAAACACCAACAAATCATCCCCAAACCCTAAAACCTCATTCCCAAAAAAAAAACTAAACCTTCAACTCAGAAAATGTTGTAGACCCTAAACCCCCCAAAACACTAAACCCTAAACACTAATCCCCTTGAAAACTCTATACCATGAGCATAAAAAATCCCTAAACCCCCATCCAAAAAATATACTAAACCCTCATCTCCAAAAAAATTCTAAACCCTCTACCCAAAAAAGAATAAACACTTAGCCAAATAAAAAATCTAAACCATCATTCCTTGAAAACCTTAACCCTCATACCCAAAAAATATAAACCCTCATCCCTAAAAAACCCCAAACCCTCATTCCCAAAAAACCCATAACCCCTCACCCTAAAAAAACCCTAAACCCTTAGACCCAAAAATTTAAAAAAAACATTATCCCTAATAAACCCTAAACCCTCATCCCAAATAAACCCTAAACCCTTTTCCTCAAAATACTAAACCCTAATCCCTAAAAACCCATAAACCTTCTTCCCCCAAAAATCATAAACCCTTAGCCCCAGAAATACTAAACCCTCAATCGTAAAAAAACCTATATGCTAAGGCCCGAAATACACTAAATTTTCATCCCCAAAAAAACCTAAACCCTAATCCCAAAAAAATATATACCCTTAACCACAAAAAACCAAAACCCTCATCCTGAAAAGACCCTAAACACTCAACCAAAAAAACAGTAAACCCTCAGAACCAAAAAATCCTAAACACGCATCCCCAACAAACCCCAATCCCCAAGCCCAAAAGTCCAAAACCCTCATCCCCAAAACCCTCAAATCCCTAATCCCAACAAACCCTAAATTATCAACCTAAAAAAACTCAAACCCTAATTCCCAAAAAACACTAAACCCTTAGCTTAAAAAAATAATCTATCATTCCCAAAAACCCTCATTCCCAAAAACCCACATCCATAAAACCTCAAACCTTCAAAGAAAAAAAAATCAAAACCCTCATCCTAAGAAAACCATAAACCCTCATCATCAAAATCCCCTAAATCCTCATCCCTAAAATACCCTAAACCCCAACCCCAAAAATCATAAACCCTAATACCCAATCCACTAGACCCTTATCCTGAAAAAAACCCAAAACCACCATCCCCAGAATCCTATACACTAATCCCAAAAAAACGGTAAACCCTCAACCTGAAAAAACAAAACCCTCATACCAAAAAGACTGTAAACCCCCACCCTTAAAAAAACCAAAAAACACTCATCCCCAAAAAACCCCTAAACCCAAATATCTAACAAAACCTAAAACCACATACCCACAAAACCAAAAACATTAATCCCCAAACCCTTAAAACCCGAATCCAAATAAAACTTAAACCCTAAACCTAAAAAAACCCTAATCAATTGGCCACAATAAACACTAAACTCTTAGCTTAAACAAACCCTAAACCCTCATCAACAAAAACCTAAACCATCAAACAAAAAAAAAATCGAAACCTGCATCCCTAAAAAACCCTAAACCCTTATCCCCAAAATCTCCAAAATCCTCAGCCCTAAAATATCCTAAACACTCAACCACAAAAATACATGAATCATCATCCCCATACCACCAAACCCACATCCTCAAAAAAACCTAAACCACCACCCCAAAAAATCATAAACACTCTTCCCTAATAAACCCAAAACGATCTTCCCCAATAAACCCTAAACCCGCATCCCTCTAAAAACCTAAAAAATCATCCCTAAAACACTGAAAACCATGGACCCAAAAAACCTAAAACCCTCAGCCCAAAAAACCCTAAACACATAGCCCCCAAAATCCCAAAACCCCATCCCAAAAAACCCCTAAACTGCCAATCCCATAAAACCCAACTACCTATTCCCCAAAAATACATAAACTCCCAACCCCAGTAAACCATAAACCTCATCCCCAAAAACATGAATACCCCATCCCCAAAACCCCAAAACCATATTCCCCAAAACCCTTGAACATTTTGCCTTGAAAAATCCTAAACCTTCATCCCCAAAAACCCCAAAAGTCTCAACCCAAAAAACCCTAACCCCTATTCCATAATGAACTGTAAGACATAATCCCCAAAACCACCTAAAACCTCATCCCTGAAATCCTCTAATCCTTCTTACCAAAGAAACATTAATCCTCATCCCCAAAAAACCCTAAACCCTTATCCCCAAAACCCCAAAATACTCAACCATAAAACCCCATAGAAATTAAGTCTCTAAAACCACTAGAACTGCAACCCAAAAAATTCATAGACCATCTGCGCTAAAAAATTATAAACCATCATCCCCAAAAGTACTAAACACTCAGAACCAAAAATCCCTAAACCCTCATCCATAAAAAACCATAAAACCATATACCCAAAAAACTATAAACCATCCATCCCCAAAAATAAAATCAATCATCCCCAAAAAACTCTAAACCCTCATCCCTAAAACCTCTAAACCCTCATAACCAAAAAAAGGCTAAACACTCAAACCTAGAAAATCCTAATCCCTCATTCCCAAAAAACCCCTAAACCCCTAAACCCAAAAAACATTAAACCTATAGCCCAAAAAAACATAAACCCTCATCCTCAAAAAACCAAAACCCTCTTCCCCAATAACCACCAAACCCTCAACCCAAAAATATCCACAAACCATCATGCCAAAAAAATAGTAAACCCGTAAATGAGAAAAACACTATACTCTCAGCCACAAAAAATTCAAATCATCAGCCCCAAAAAACCTAGATCCTCATCCCACAAAAACCCTAAACCCATATCCTGAAAAAAATAAACCCTAAACCCTAAAAAAATGAAAACCCTCAACAATAAAAAAACCTAAACCCTTAGCCCCAAAAAATCATAAATCCTCATCCCCAAAAACCCTAATTCCTTAGGAACTAAAACCCCTAAACACTCCTACCCAAAATAACCATAAACCTTCATCCCCCAAAACCCCTAAATGCTTAACTCCAAAAACCCCTACACACTTATCCAAAAAACAAAAACAAAAACTCTGAGTTCTAAAAAACCCTAAAACCTCACTCCAAACCCCAAACCCATATCCCCAAACCCCCAAAAACCTAATTCCGAGAAAACCCCAATCCCTCTGCCTCAAAACACCTAATCCATCATTCCCAAAAAAACCCTAAAAACTCATACCTTAAAAACCTAATCCCTTTTCTCTAAGAGACCCAAAACCAAAAACCCCCAATCCCATAAACACTTTTCCCTAGAAAAACCTGAACACTCATCCCCTAAAAAAGAAATAAACACTTATCCAAAAAAAACCCTACAACCCCATCACTAAAGACTGTATAACCTAATTCACAAAAAACCCTAAACTCTCTAACATAAAATCCATAAACCATTAGCCACAAAGAACCATAAACCCTTATCCCTAAAAAACACTAAATTCTCAACCCCATAATACCATAAACCATCAACCACAAGAAACATAAAACCTTCTGCCCAAAAAACCCTAATCCATAATCCCAAAAAATACATAAACCCTCATCTCCAAAAAAAACCTTGAACCCTCAACCAGCAAAAACATTGATCCCTCTGCACAAAACAATCCTAAAACCTCAACCCCAAAAACCGAAAACCCTCATCCCTAGAAAAATGTAAACCGTCGTCCCCTGAAAAATGCAAAACTCACAGCCCCAAAAAAATCCTAAACCCTTAGCCTCAGAAAAACCTAAACCATTAATCCCAAAAAACCCTAAACCCTCAGCCCAACAAAACCCTAAACCCACAACACCCTAAAAAACAAAACCGTTATCGCACAAAAACCTTAAACCCACAGACCTAAAAATCCCTAAACAGTCATAAAAAAACCCTAATCCCTAAACCCCAAAAAATTATATTCATTATCCCCCCAAATCCATAAATACTCTTCCAAACAATAAACCTAACCCTCATCCCCAAACAAACCCTAATCCCTGATCACCAAAAAACCCTAAACCCTCATCCCCAAAATATCCTAAACCCTGATCTACCAATAACACTAAATCCTCAGACCCAAAATCTATAAACTGTCACCCCCAAAAAAATTTAAACCCTAAACCCCAAAAAACCTGAATCCCTTAACCCTAAAATAGTAAACCAACGACCCTAGAAAACCTTAAACCCAAATCCCCAAAAAACCACAAACCCTTTACACTAAAAAAACCAAAACACTTAGACCAAAAATCCCCCAACCCCTCATCGCCAAAAGAACCCTAAGAATTCATCCTGAAAAACCACTAAACCCTCTACCCCAAAAAACCAAAACCCTTGTCCTAAAAAAACCATAAACACTCAACCCCAAAAATCACTGAACCCCCAGTACCAAAACCCTATACAATGTCTTCCTCAAAACCCCCAAAACGCTTAGCCCAAAAATCCTAAACCCTCATCCCCCCAAATCCATAAAACCCTCACCCCAAAATCCCTAAACCCTCTTCCCTATGATACAATTAACCTTATGGACCAAAAAATAGTAAACCCCCATCCATAAAATCCTCTAAACCATCATCCCCCAAAAAACCTTAAATCCTCGTCTCTAAATTACACTAATCCTTCAACCCAAAAAAGCCCTAAACCTGTAACCACCAAAAATTCTAAAAACTCATCCCTTTAAATCACTAGACCCTCCACCCTTGAAAACATAGTCCATCTACCCCCAAAAACCATAGACCTTCAGCGCTAATAAATCCTAAATGATCAGTACCAAAAACCCTAAACTCTTAGTTGGAAAAAAATCTAAACCCTCATCTCAAAAATCCTTAAACCATTAGACAAAAAAAACCATAACCCTCATCCCTAAAAAACCTAAACCCTTATCCCTAAAATACTTTAAACCCTTAGACCCAAAAAAACCATAAACACTAAGCCCCATAAAATGCTAAACACTCATAAAAAAACCTTAAACCCAAAACCCCCAAAAAAGCTAAACCCCCATCCCAAAGAAATCATAAACCCTCATCCCAAAAAACCCTAAACCCTCAGCCCAAAAAAACATGAAATTCTTATCTACAAAAATCCCTAATCCATGAGCCCCAGCAAACCCTAAACCTAGTGACACAAAAAAACCAAAACCCTCAACCAAAAAACACCCTGAACCCTTCTCACCAAAAAACCCTAAACCCTTATCCCCAAAAAACCCATAAACCTCATCCCCAAAAATCCATAGACTCTCAACCCTAAAAAACCCTACACCCTCACCACTAAAAAATCATAATACCGCAGCCTCCCAAAACCCAAAACCTTTAACAACAAAAATCCTGAACCCTAAACCCCAAAAAACCCTAGACCCTTAGCAACCAAATCCCATAAACCCTATTCCCCAAAAACATCCTAAACCCTTATCCAAAAAAACCTCTAAACCCTGAAACCAAGAAAAACCTAAACCCACATCCTGAAATTACTCAAAACTGTAATCGCTAAAAAACAATACATCATCATCCCAAAAAAAACTTAATCCCTCTTCCTCATAAACTCAAAAACCCTCAATCCCAAAACACCCCAACCCCTCATCCCAAAATCCTATAATTACTCATCTCTCGTAAACCCCAATCCCTCAGCTCATAAACTCTTAAATCATCTTCCCCATGAATCCTGAAACTCACATCCTCAAAACTTCAAAACACCCTGTCCCAAAAAACCCCAAAACCTCAACCCCAAAAATATCAAACCCTCAACCCTAAAAACTGATAAAAACTCATTACCAAAATCTCTATACCCATAGAACTAAAAATCCCTAAATCCTCAGCCCCCAAAACCCTAAACCATAATACCCAAAAGACCAAAACCTAAATCCCCCAAAACCCAAAACCCTTAGACAAAAAAAACTATAATCCCCCCAATCCAAGAAAACTATAAACCCTAATCCTCCCCAAAAAACCTAAACCGTCATCCTAAAATCCCTAAACCCCCAAAAAACATAAACCCTTGTCCCAACATATACTAAACCCTCATCCCATAAACACCCTAAACTCTACTCTAAAAACAAATCTAAACCCTAACCCCAAAAAACTGTAATACCTCATCCCCCAAAAATACTAATCCTTCATCCCCAAGACACATTGAAGCCTCATCCCCCAAAACCCTAATATTTCAGCTTCATAAAACCCTAAACCCTCATCCGCAAAAAAAAAACTAATCCCTCATTCCCACAAAACCCTAAACCCCAATCACCCAAAAACCCTAGACCCTCAACACAAAAAACCCTAAAAAAACTAATCCCCCATCCCAAAAACAACCATAACACTAAACCCAAAAAACCCTAATCCCTCATCCCCCCAATGCACTAAACACTCAACGTCAAAAAATAGTAGACCATCTGGCCAAAATACTATAAACTGTCATACCCACAAAAACCAAATCCCTCAGCCCAAAAACTCTAAACCCTCATCCCAAAAAAACTGAAACCCTCATCCCCAAACAAACATAAACCCTAATCCCTAAAAAACCCTAAATCCTCACCCCCAAAAACCACAAAATATCATCGAAAAAAACCATAAACCACCAACCAAAAATAGCAGTAAACCCATAGTCCCAAAAAACCCTAAACCCTCATCCCCAAAATAGTATAAAATCTAAGAAAAAATCCCAAATCCCACGACATGAAAAAATCCTAAACTCTCAATCCTAAAAAATCCTAAACCCTAGCCCCCCAAAACCATAAACCCTCTAGCCTAAAAAATCCTAAACCCTGACCCCCAAAAAACACTAAACCATTAGCCCCAATAAACCCTAAACCCTCAGCCCCAAACAACCCTAGATGATCTACACCGAAAAAATCTCTAAACCCCTAGACCAAAAACCCATAATCCACCAACCACCCAAAACCCAAATCCATCATCCCTGAAAACCCCAAAACATTCATTAGTAAAAAAACCTATAATCTCATACCAAAAAAACCTTAAACTCTTATCCCCCAAAAATACTAAACCCTTATCTCTAAAAACGCCTAAATCCTCAACCCCCAAATACCCTAAACACTCATCAATAAAATTCCCTATAACCTCATCCCCAAAATTTCCTAAACCCTATTCCCAAGAAACATTAAATCCAAATCCCCAAAAAACCCTAAACCCCCAGCGCCAAAAATATCATAATCCCTGAACCCCCAAATCCCTGAAAACTCAAGCCCCAAAAAATGTAAACCCTCATCCCCAAATATCCTTAAACCCTCATCCCCAAAAAATCCTAAATCCTTCAGCGCAAAAAACCCTAAACCCTCGGCCACAAAACACCTTAAACCCACATCCCAAAAAATCCTAAACCCTCAGCCAGAAAAAGAACCAAACCATATTCCCTTAAAAAATCCTAATCCCTTAGGCCAAAAATACCCTAAACTATTGGTTAAAAAACACCCTAAACTGTTGACCAAGGAAAACCTAAACCCTTAGCCCCAAAAAACCCTAAACCCTCAACACCTAACAACACTAAACCATTGGTCCTAGCAAAACCTAAACACTCAGCCCCAAAATTCTCTAAACCATCATCCCTAAAAATCCATAAACCCTCATCCTCAAAAAACCTAACCCATCCACCCAAAAAATTCTAAACCCTTATTCCTAAAAAATTGTAAATACACAACCCTAAAAAACCCTAAAACCTCAGTCTAAAAACAGCCTAAACCCTCAGTCCCCAAAAAATCTAAACCCTCATCCCTAAAAAACCATAAACCCTCAACCCTAAAAAATATAATCATTCATCCATAAAAAAACCCACAACCTCATTATGAAAAAACCCTAAACCATCATCCACAAAAAACCCTAAACACTCACCCCTAACAACCCATAAACCCTCAGCCCCAAAAAAACCTAAAACTCATCGACCAAAATTCGTGTACACTCATCCCAAAAAAACACTAAACACTCAAACCCAGAAAACACAAAACCCTCAGCCGCCCAAAACCTTAATCCCTCGTCCAAAAAAACAAAACCCATAAACCCAAAAAATCCCCAAATACTTATGAAAAAAACCATAAACATTCATCTGTAAAACACCATAAATCCTCAACCACAAAAAATAATTAAACTCAAAAACCCCCAAACCCTCGACCCAAAACACTCTAAACCCATAGCTCTAAGAAACCATAAACACTCATCCCCTGTAAACCCAATTCCATCAACCCAAAAAAACCCCAAACCCTCACCCCTAAGAAACCATAAACCGTATTCCCCAAAAAACAAAAACCCTAGCTATAAAAAATGTCACACCCTGAACCATAAATAATTGTAAACACTTTTCTTGAAAAGGCTCTAAATCCTCATCCTCAAATTACCCTAAACCTATAGCCCCCCAAACCCAAAAATTATAGCCCCAAAAACTCAATAACCTTAAAACCAAATACCCTTAAACCCTCATCCCCAAAAAACATAAAACACTCAGCCCCGAAAAAACATAAAAACCTAAACCCAAAAAACATGAAAGCATCATCCTTGAAATTCCCTAAACCCTCAACCCCAAAAAACCCAAAACCTTAAGGACAAAAAAAACCCTAAACCTTAAACCTAATAAACCTTGCACATTGAGACCCAAAAAACAATAAACCCTAATCTCCCAAAACCCTAAAACCTCTGCCCCCAAAACCCAAAATCCTCACCCCCAAAAAAACCATAAGCCCTCACCCCCAAAAAAATCATAATCCATCTTCCCCAAGAAACACTAAACCCTATTACCTAAAAAAGGATAAACCATATCCCCCAAAATCATAAAAAATAATCCCAGAAAGAAAAAAACCCTCAACCCCCAAAAATCCTTAGATTTCAGCTTCAAAATAACCCCAAACCATCATCCCCACAAAACCTCAAACCCTCAGCCACAAAAAATTCTAAACTGTCAGCCCCATAATAACATAAACCATGAGACCAAAAAAACACCATAACCTCTACCTCAAAATCCCTAAACCATATGTCCTAAAAAACCTCAAATACTGTACCAAAAAATCATAATCTATCAGTTATAAAACCCCTAAACCCTTATCCCCAAAAAACACTAAACACTCAGTCCCAAGAAACACTAAAACCATGAATCGAAAAGAACCAAAACTCTCAACCCCCAAATACCCTAATCCCACAACCCTAAATACACTTAAATCCTCATCCCGTAAAAATTGTAAACCCTCAGCCCTAAAATACACAAAACCAACAAGACACAAAAAAACTAGAAACCCTCAACCCCAAAAAACTCTCATTCAAAATAATATGAACCCTGATTAAAAAATAAATAAAAAACCCATAGCACCCAAAAAATCTAAACCCCCATCTCCAATAAATTCTAAATCCTCAGCTCCAAAAAAATCCCAAACACTCAGCAACAAAAACCCATAATACTCAACCCCCCAAACCCCAAACCCTTATCCAAAGAAACATCAAACCCTCAACAAAAATAAACCAAAAACCCTCATTAAAAAAACTAAACTTATTCCCTATTAAATATAAAAACATAAACCTGAAAAATTCCAAAACATTCAGAACAACAAATATTAAAACATCAAACCCGAAAAAACCAGAAACCATGAGCCCCAAAAAACCCCACAAACACAAAAATAAAAAAATCCTAAACCCTTTGTCCAAAAAAATCATAAAAACTCCCCCAAAAAACCTTAAACAATATGTAATAAAAATCCCTAACCCTCATCCTTGAATAATCTAAAACCCATAGTCCCCAAAAACCCAAACCCTCAGACCAAAAAAATAATGAACCCTCACCCCCATGAAACCCTAAAACCTCAATAGAAAAACCCTAAACACTAACGATAAAAATTTATAAAACCACATCCCGAAAAAACCCTAAACACTTTCTTGAAAAAACTCTAAACCCCCAGCCAAAAAAATTATAAAGCCTTATCCCAAAAACCCGTAAACTGTCAAACCAAAGAAACCCCAAACCCTCAGACCCAAAAAAACCCAAAACCCTCCTAACAAATGAACACCTAAACCATCATCCCCAAAGAACCCTATACACTCATCACCCAAAAACACATACACTCATCCACAAAAAACTATAATCCCTCAGACCCAAAACACTCAACCAGAAAAAACCCTAAACCGTCTGCCCCAAAAAACCCTAAACAACTTTTCAAAAAGCCCTAAAACCTCATCCCCCAAAATACCGAAACTCTTAGACTGAAAAACACTTAAACCCCTATCTCAGAAAAAACCCCAAATCGTTATCCCCAAAAAAGCCGAACCCCTTAGCCCTAAAAAATCGCAGTCCATCATCCCCAGAAAACTGTAAACCCTTGACCCAAAAATGCGCAAACCCTCATACCAATAAAATCAAAAACCCTCTGCACCAAAAAAATATAAATCTCGAGCCATAGAATACACAAAAAAAATCAGTCCCCAAAATATCCTAAAATATTAGATATAAAAATCCATCTACCCTCAACCCCAAAAAACATTGAACTCTCATCCCCAAAAAAATATGAAACCCTTATCCCCAAAATTCCCTAAACCCTAATCCCAAGAAAACACTAAACCCTCACCTCCAAAAAAACTAAACCATCATCCCACAAAAAAACCCTTAACCCTTAGCACAAAAACACTTTCAACCTTTATCCCTAAAACCCCCAACATTTATCCCTAAAAAATCCTCAACACATAGCCCCAAAAAACCCTAAATCCTAAGCCCAAAAAAACCCAAAAACCTTATCAAAGAAAAACATAAAACCACATCCCCACAAAACTCTAAACCCTCAGACCCCCAAAAATTCTTAAACCTCAGCCATAAAAAACACTAAACCCTATACCCACCAAAACACTCAAAACTCATCCCCAAACAACTGTATCCCCTAATTCCAAAAAATTCACAACCTTCAGCCCCAAAAAATCCCAAACCTAATCACTAAATAAACCTAAACCATTTGACCCAGAAAATCCTAGACACCCAGCCCGAAAAATTAATAAATCCTTAACTCAAACAATATCCACATTTTTCCAAAATAAACTCTAAAAACTCATCCCTAAAAACCCTCAACCCTTTGCAGAAAAACCCTGAATCCACAACAAAAAAACAATCAACCCCAAGCCCTCAAAAACCATAATCCATCTACCAAAAAATTTATCTTCCCTTAGAATCGAAAAAACCTCAACCCCCAACCCCAAAAAAACCCTTATGCTTCATCCCAAAAAACTCTCAAAACTCAGCCCCAAAACCCTATTCCCTCGGCCCCCAAACCCCTCAACCATTAGTCCCAAAAAGCAGCAACCTATAGCCCCCAAAAAACCCTAAACTATAATTCTCAAAAAACCATAAACCCTAAACTCTAAATAACCCTAAACCCTAATTCTCAAAAGACCATAAAACTGAACCCAAAATAACCCTAAAACCTCTACCCTAAAAAAATACTAAACCCTCATCCCCCAAAACTATATACACTCAGGCTCTTGAGAATGTGAACCCTCATCGAAAAAAACCCAAAACCCTCAGCCAAAAAACAACTAAACCCTTATCCACAAAAAACTATAAACCCTCAGCCCTATATAACCATCCACCGTCATCATAAGAACCCTAAACTCTTTCCCCTAAAATACCCAAAACCCTCATCCCAAAAAATACCAAAAACTGTTGCCTTAATAATCATTCTACCCTAATCCCCAAAAATCCCTAAACCCTCATCCCCCCAATACACTCAACCCCCATCCTCAGGAAACCCTCAACCGCAATCCACAAAAAATCCTAAACCCACATCCATATAAAAACCTAAGCCCTCATCCCAAAAAACCTTATACCCTTAGCCCCCCCCAAATCCAAAAATTCATAGCCCCAAAAATCCTTAAACCGTCAATCCAAAAAACCCAAAACCATATATCCCAAAAAACCACAAACCCTCGTTCCCAAAACCCCTCAATACTTAGTTCTAAAACCCCTCCACTCCATGAAATCCTAAACCCCCATCACCCCAAAAAACCCTAATCCCTCTTCACTAAAAATCCCCTATTTACATTAAAAAACTAAACCATAAGGCCCAAAAAACCCTAAAACCTCTGACCCAAAAAAACTATAAACACTCAGCCATAAAAATAGAAAAATTCTTAGCCCCAAAAAACCCATAACCCACAACCCCAAAAATACCTCAACCACCAGAATACCCTAAATTTACTTCTTCAAAAAATGATAAACACTCAGCCCCTAAAAACCCACCATCCAAATCCCCAAAAAAACCCAAATCACTTATCCCCAAATAACCATTAACACACGTCCCAAAAAATCCCTATACCATCAACCCCCCAAAACCCAACACATTAATACCAAAAAACCAAAACCCTAATCCCCCAAAAACCCTAAAACCTCATCACTTAAAAACCCAGAATCCTCATCCACAAAAAACCAAAAACCCTCTGTCCTAAAAAATCCTCAACCCTCATCCCCAGAAATCCCTAAACCCTCACCCCCAATTAAGCCTCAACCCTCAACATAGAAGACCCTAAAATATCATCTCAAAAAATCCCTCCACCCTCACCCTAGAAAAACCATTAAACCATATCACAAAAAAAATCATAAAACTTTTTCCCAAAAAGATGAAATCCTCAACCCTAAAAAATATAATACCTATAGGCCAAAAAAACACTGATCCCTTATCCACAAAAAACCCTAACCCCTCTATCCCAAAATGACCTTCAACCCTCAGCCACAAAAATCCACAAACCCTTAGCCCCAAAATTCCCCATGCACTCAACCTAAAAAAATTAAACCCTAATCCCCCAAAATAATTAACTATCAAAAAAACCCTAAACTGCCATCCCCAAAAAACATTAAACCGTTATCACTAAATATTATTATACCTTAGTCGAAAAAACCCTAAACACTCCGCCCCAAAAATAAACTAAAACCTCACCCTATAAAAAACTAATAAAAAACCCCCAAAAACCCTAAACCCCCATCCCAAAAAACAAGAAACCCTTATCCCCATAAAAACCATAAACACTCATCCCAAAAAAATCCTAAACCCTTAGCCCTAAAATACCTAAATCCTCAACCCCAAAATCACTAAACCCACAAAATAAAAAAACTAAAGCCTAACCACAAGAAATCCTAAAACACTCACCCCCAAAAATCCCAAAAACCTTAGCCCCAAATATCCCAAAACCATGTGCCACAAAAAAACCCAACGACGTCAACACCAAAAAACACTGAACCCTCAGCCCCAAAAAATATTCCACCCACATCCCCAAAACACCCTCAACCATCAGCCCCAAAAAAACCGCAACCCTATACCCAAAAAAACAATAAAAACTCATCCCCCAAAACCCAAAACCACTATCCCCCAAAAATAATAAAACCTAAGCCCCCAGAAACCCTAAACCATTAGCCCCAAAAGGCCCTAAACCCTTAGATCTAGAAAATACTAAACCCCTAAACCTAAAAACCGCTAACCCCTCAGCAGGAAAATCCTAAAACCTCATCCCTATAAAATCATCATGTCTCAACCCCCAAAAACCCTAAACTCTCAACCCCCAAAAATTTAAAATCCTCATTGTCAAAAAAAACTAATCCCATAGCCCCCAAAACCCCTCAACCATCATCCCCATAAAAACTTCAACCCTCACGCTAATAAACCCTCAAACCTCATGTCTAAAAAACCCCAAACCCCCAATCCCCAACCCTCAACCCCCAAAACCCCTCATCCTTCAATCCAAAAAAGTCCATAAACATTTTCTATAAAAATTCCCTAAATCCCCATCCACAAAAAACCCTAGACACTCAATGCCAAAAATACCTAAAAACATGGTAAAGAAACATAATTGCCCAGCCCAAAAAATCATAAACACACAATACCAAAGAATCCCTAAAACCACATCCCCAAAAATCCATCAACCCTCAGAAACAAGAAAAATTAACACTAAGCCCAAAAAATCCTCATCCCTCAGACCCCAAAACCACTAAACGTTTTTCCCAAGAAAATCATCAAACCTCAGATCCATGAAAACCTAAACCCTCGGCCCCCAAAAAACCCGCAACACTTATCCCTAAAAAACCCTCAACCCTTAGCCCCAAAAAACCCTTAACCCTGAGCCCCAAAAAAACTTGAACACTTAGCCCCAAAAAACCATCAACCCTCATCCCCCAAAAAAACTTAACCCTAATCCCCCAAAAAACCTAAACCCTCAGCCACAAAGAAAATCTAAACACTTAGTCCAAAAAAACCCAACACCCCCTTCCCCATAAAAACCACAACAACTCAGCACAAAAAAACTCAAAAACCTCATTCTTGAAAAAACCTTAAAACCTCTTCGGCTCTCAACCCAAAACTCTCATCCCGCAAAAACCCTCAATCCTCATCCCAAAAAAAACAATAACCCCTCATCCCCAAAACTATCAACCCTCATACCTCCTAAACCATAAACCTCATCCACTAAAAAACCCTAGACCCTTAGCACCAAAAAACCCTAAACCCTCAGCCCTAAAATTCTATGACCCTCATCCCCAAAAAACAGTAAAACCTCTTCCCTAAAAACCCATAAATCCTTAACCCCAACTCACCTTAAGCCCCCATCCCTAAAAAACATAAAACCCTCATCCCAAAAAAATCCTTAGATGATCAGGCCCAAAAACCCTTAAACCCTTATCCCTAAAAAGAGTAAAACATCATTCCCAAATATGCTAAACTCTCAATGGGAAAAAATCTAAAAACCCTCATCTCCGATAGGTATAAAACCCTCTACCATAATAATACCTTAATACACAACCCAAAAACCCAAAACCCTTATCTATAGAAATACCTCAAACCTTAGCCAAAAAATACCATCAACACTCATCCCCAAAAAACCACAAACCATTAGCTATATAAAACCTTAAATCCTCTTCCCCAAAAAAACCCTAAACACTCAGCCCCAAAAATCCAAAAACCCTAAGTTACAAAAGCCCCAATACCTAATACCCAAATAACTCTAAACCCTTAGCCCAAAAAAAATCCAAAAACCATAACCCCAAAAATACCCTGAACATTCAACTATAAAAAACTCCAAGCTTCATATTGGATAAAACCTAAACCATATGCCCCAAAAAATCATAAACCCTAATCCTCTAAAATTCCTAAGACAACAGCCCTGAAAATATCTCAACCCTCAGCACCAAACAACCCTATACACTCACCTAAAAATCAATAAATCCTCAGCCACAAAAAACACTAAACAATCCACCCTAAAAAATGATAAACAATAAAACCTAAAAAACCCTAAACCATAAACACCAAAAAAACCCTCATCCTTCAACCCCCAAAAACCTTTAACCCTTAGCCCCAAAAAACCCTAAACCCTTAGCCAGAAAAAACCATTAAAACAAATCCCAAAAAAACCCTCAACCCTCAACCCTTAGTGTGACACCCCAAAATCTCATAATATTTTATCTATTTAATTTAATTTAATAGCTTATATTGCACACAACAATGACTTGTCTTGCGTTATACATAGGATTGAGGTTCTTCGAAACAACACATTAGTATTATAATTATTTAAAAGATATATTTTTTATCAATTAAATATTGTAAAATGAATAGTAAAAAAATTAATTTTACGTGTTATTTATATATTTTTCAGAAAAAAATACATATTTATGAAATTTATATGTTTTGATAATATATATATATATAGAAAAACTATTTTCTTTAAAGAACTACTTTTTATGTCCTCTAGTGACCCATCAGAAAACTAATTTTAGGCACTCCTAAAAATTAAATTTGGTTAAATAGACTTTATTTTTTAATTCATAATATCCAAATTATAATAGGGTGATTTTTTCATTTTTTTCTGAAAACATTCAATTTTTGATGAATTGTGAAAAATACTACATTGTACATAAAAAATGACTTTTCCATTTAAATAATTATTTTTAATTAAAATTTATCATAAAAAAAAATAGAAACATAATACATATTATCCCAATGTAATTCGTTTGAGTCGTTTAATAATAGAATTAGATATAAAAATTCATTGGACTTTTTTTAACATCTTTTTACCCACCTTCTAGACACATTTTCCAACCTTCTAGGCACATTTTCAAATTAGCATAAAACATAATTTTACTGATTATAAGAAATGAATTTCAAAAATATGACAAACATGGTTGTCATCAGTAAGTAAAATTTGGTTTAATTGGATGAAAATAATTTTTTTTTTGAATAAAAACTATTGAATTTTATTTACCACAGTTAAAAGTATATAGGGTAATTAAAGGTAGAAAAATAATATAATAATATAAAATTACCCCAAAACATATCCTAATTATATTTTATAAGTATTGTTCGACCAAAATCTACACTATGAGAAAAAATATGATTCTTTTTTGATCCACTTGGGTTAGATTGGGACATTTAGTATATTTTATTTAAAGAAGAGTTAAAAGTGGTAAATTCAAATTTTAATAACTAAACCATTTATAATATAAAGTTATACATAAGATAAATTCAACTATAAATATTACTTATAAATATAAATAGATTTAATATATAATGGTATTTTATTGATAATTTTTAGACATTAAATAATTAAATTTATTTATGCCACAATGATGATGTTGTAATTACCTTATTAATGAAAGATTGAAATAAATGATATTATATATATTAAAATAAATTTAATTCGAACATTTTTATGCCGTAAAATAATTTTCTAGAAGACATTGAAAATTATGGATGATTTAATACCTTGGGTTCAAAAGAATCTAGTTATTAAGACTTTAACAATAATCAATTACTAAATAGTGAAAAATTGACATAAATGAGTTTTTAAAACAAACACTATTTTATTAAATGATATGAAAATCATAAAAATATAATATTCTACCAAATGAATTATATAATTATAAAACTATCATTAATGATCCACTTGAGGTTCCCTTGTCATTTTATAGTAACTAAATTAACCCTATAGTATAAAAATACAAGACATTGTAAGCGTTAAACAATTTAACTAAGGGTTAATCCCAAAAGATAAGGATAATGTTATGAACTAAACAAGTATAAAACCCATTGGATGTGATTATTTTCACCCATACTCATATTTTACTGTAAATAAATTAATTTGTTGCTATTATAAGCCGAAAATAATTTTATAATAAGTTAATATTTCAATATTATTTCTAAAGTACCCCTCACCTCTCTTATAAAAGGGTACCTCCTGTTATTTTTAATTCACACCTCCAAATCCATTTGGATAGGCCAATATCTATCCAAATATCCTCCCAACTACTCTAAATTCATCTTATAGGCCTTAATTTGAGCATAAAACCAACCTAAGGGGCCCCTTAGTTCAAATAAAAAGGAAACACCTGAAGAAGAGGTAATTATTTTAGCACCTCTTTCAATGTTCTTTTATTATTCTACTTCCTCTTTATCAGTTTTTTCCATAATAAAATAATAACTCCAGTACCTTTTATATTCTGAGATGTTATTATAAATGTTTTACAACAATATTCCTCATTATATTTATCCTATGAACCACAAAGTCACCATGTGTGTGTACAAACAACTTATCGTCTCCACATTGTGGTGTGATTTTTTAGTCAAAACTATGTTATTTGGATGGATATAATGATAATTATTATGTATATAAATAATAAAAAAACATGATAATGTTTTTATATAGTTAATATACTATCCAGTTACACACTATTTAATCATTAAAGAAATTATGTCGTCGCTCATGCGTACACATAACTTACCGTCTCCATGACATGATGAGATTCATTTCCACCTTCACCATTCAAGGATGATTATAAAAATATATATTATTAATAATTATTTAATATATCACATAATAATTCTACTAGGAATATATATATATATATATGTATATATCTATATCTTTGTTTGTGTGTATTTATGTTTATTTCATTCACTTACTTCCATTCCATACGATATGAAAATGGAAACAACGTTTATGCGTACGTATGGACTACCGTCTCAATGAATGGTGTATTCCATTTCATATATCAATCTATTATATATATATATATATGTATTAATTTATGTTTATTTAATTCACTTACTTCCATTCAATATGATATGAAAATGGAAACAATGTTTATGCATACGTATGGGCTACCTTCTCAATGAACAGTGTATTCCATTTCATATATCAATATATTATATATATATAGATATATTTATATTATATTCTGTATATATATGATATATAAATCATGTTTTATATTATAGAAGTAATTAAATCATGATCTAAGTGATACGATCAAGAATAAATGTTAAAACATGTACGATAAAGAAAGCAATTATTACACAAAATGTTACATTAACCATGAAATAATTATTAAATGGGTAGTATAATGTCATAAATGAATCATATATGATATCATAAATATAAATATTATTTAGGTATAATTTAATAACATACAATGGTCATTATAAAGGAGGTTAAATGTACCCTCTACTATAGGAAAGTATAAGGTAAGGGTTAATTCCTCAATCTCATTATTATTTGATATAGTTTGTGTGTAAGTATTTACTCGGACATTTTTATCATCTATGTACTTGTTTCATAAATATGTCTTCAAAAGAAGTCATTTTTGGATTTATGGAATGGATTTTTTTTACTAGATCATCATTTTCAATGTTTTAAATATTTATTTTCCTAAATATTATTAATTAAGATTAATGTTTTAAAATTTATTTAAAGGATTTATTTATATGGAAATGATTGTTTTAGAATGTAAATTCCTTTCAAAAGTTTAAAAGTGGTATGTGACACTTTGATTAAAGAATATATTTTAAATTAATTCATTTCTAAATTGTGAAACTTTTAAATTATTAAAATAAAAAGGGATATTTTGCTCAAAGTGTTTTACTAATTATTTTCATCTATGATAACATCCATTATTGGATATTATTCTTGATTGTGATTTATTTACTATACTACAATATTCCATATTGTTTTGAATGAGTTAGGATATGTTTGATTGTGGATGTTCTATTTTTAAACCATTCATGATTTATGATTAAATTATTAACATTTCATATGCAAGTTTTAAAACGAATGTGTATGTTATATTTTACCCTTTTCATATAAGGAATACATTGGACATAGTAAGTGATGGGTAGGGCCCACTATAGCCAATCGATGTATCAGTTGGTATCATGATTCAAACTAGTGTCTTGGAACAATTCCTTGATATTATTTTTATTTTTAGTCTTGGCATGAGGCCTTGACTATGTGATTTTGATGTCCAACATTATAAATTCCTTCAGTATGAGATTATTTATTGATGTTAAATGTGATTATTCAACTAGTAGAATATCCATCTAAATAAGTAAATGGATTTATTTGATTTATATTTTCCATATTATTCTGATGTTTATGTTTAAAGGTCTTGTGTTTCAATTTTAAACCTTTCCATAAATGTTTATGCTTATTTGTGATAGTTTCCACTGTATTTTTATCCATACTGAGCATTTGAGATCACCCCTTTATTATGTTTTATTTTTCCACAAGGCCAAGAACTGTTTTATATTTGATATTCATGGTTAAAATAAGTGAATAATGGAGTTCTCAAAGGATTATATATGTTGTAGTTTATGTTTTTAATTTTAAGGTAATGTTAATGAATGTAATATATTTTCCAAGACTTCTAAACTGATCGGTCATTTCAGACATGATTCCTTGTATCATGCCAATGTATTAAAATAATGCACTAGATATGGGATTCTAGAGTGGGGGCATTATAGTTGGTATCAGAAGAAGTTTAAAAATAACCATGGGAGCTATAATTAGAAAAACTCTTATTAGAGAACATTACCCAAAGATAAATATTAAGGATTACTATAAAAAAATTCTAGAATTTTGGTAATGTAGGGATTTTGTGAGTATTCCAAGAAATACATCCCTATCTGGATACTACACATGGATGTGGTTCTGGCACAGATGTACATAAGAGTAAATCCTCTGACAAGGTGTTTCGAGCCTGACTAGAGGTAACCCGGTACACGATAATGGGCCACACTGCGCACATAGTTTGGCACTCACATGGGATATGGTTAGGATAATTCACATTCACATTACAAACCATAATTATGGATTTATGATTAAATATGTCTGGACAGAAACCATTTGTATGATTATGATATTAGATATGCATAAATTTTTTAATTAATGTAAAGTGTTTCACAAGTATTTGGATTATGCATTATTTAATCTAGTATATTCCACTTTATAGAAATGGTGCCTTATAGAAGGAATGAGAACCCAACCAAAGCACATGATCCAAACAGTGAGAAGGATCATGTCTTTCATGGTATTAATCCAATATTTCAATGGGACATAATCTCCCATGAATTCTCATTATATGAGGACATAATTTCACATGATAGTAGGATAGATAAGGAATATCCAAGTTATTATGACTTTAGAAGGAAGCATGAGATGAAAAAGATAGTTATGAATAACATGTATAGAGAGTAAAAGGGGAAGAATGATTTTCCAACATGTTATAACTATGAAAATAATCACCCTATGAAGTGGTTGAAAGGATTTTTTTGTTATAATTATAAAGAAAATGGTCATCAGAAAAAAGAATGAAAAGGGAAGAAAGAAAAGAATAATATTCAGTGTTTCAACTATAGTGAAATGGGGAATCACGCAAACAAATGTCTTAACCATCTAGGAAATATAGATTATTAGAATCAAATGGATCAAGGTCAAGCAAAATCCGTTACTGTAATCGAGGTGGAATAATAATTGTATTAGTGTTTCTGGATTGAAGAATTATTTCATTTGAGTGTCGTATAAATGATGTACTGGTTTTATTAATTATGAAAATAGATAAGGATTATACTGCAGTACTATTTCATCGAGGATTTGAGATTTTTTGGTACAACGAAATGTGACTCAATATCAAGTTAAACATTTTGGAAAATACATGGTTTAGGGAAAGATGAACCTTAATATGTTCCTGATACCAAGGTAGTGATTTTGGAATAAGAGATAATTGATTTGGATAAATTATATTGGATATTCTTGACTACCTTGTAATTAATTAATAGTTTTTTTATTCCATCATTGTTGGATTTTACAACAATTTTTGATTTAAGGAGTATATCCAGTATTCAATAAGGAATAAGGGAGAATGAATGCATTCAATAAGGTTTTATGGTAATTTAGGGTGTTACCATGTTGTAAAAGAATACATGATGAAGTTATTCACATGTTATTATGTGAAAAATAGATCTTCATTATGTTCATCTCCCATATAATGTTTTGGACTATGAGTTTGGACACAGCTATTTTGGATAAGTCTAATGGTTGTAATGGAGTAAGTTGAACACTTGATATTGGATACTTTGACCTACCATTTTTGATTTCAGTAAACATATAGAGGATTAAGGAAATAATTGTGGACCTTATGAGTTATAAAATGCCTTTTAGGCATAAAAAATCATTTTTGAATATTCATTTCCTAGTATAATGGATGCAGTGAAAATAGATCGAAGCACAACCAAATGATGAGATTATGATTATGACAGGTAATGAAATGAAGTATGTTTTCTTGAGTTCTTATCATAATAGTCAAGTAACACCTCCTTTTCCAAAAAATTATCTAAAAATATGTGTTATCCTAATACCTTATGTTTTTTTTAATCAATGATACTTTAAATAATCATATATTTATGGATTTTAGGCCCTCAATTTTCCATTTATTGTTCATTTGTTTCTAATTGATGACCTCAATCACTCCCTATAAATATTTATGTTTTTTCTCCAATTATATGTCTCTAATTTCCACCAATGTTCTCTTATTCGAAATCATAATTTGGTGGTGACTTATTCATTTCCATTTCCCACTTATTAAGACTAAATTTTCTTAACCCTATTTCCGATGTGGGTTTTCTACAAAGGTATTTTCTATTTTCACCCTTTTATATTCAAAGAACAATTTCAAATTATGAGGACACAATTTATTAAAGGAGGGGAAAATTTAACACACTAATAGTTAATAGTATGTTATCTGTTTAAAGTAATTTAATAGGTTATATTTCATGCAACACTGACATGGATTTCATTATATGCAACTTTTAATTTCTAAGAAAGAACACACTAGAATTTTAATTATTTAAATGATATATTTTTTTAACAATTAAATTTTTTAATATGAAAAATAAAAAATAAATTTTAAATGATATTTATAAAATTTTCACCTAAATAAAACATATTTATGAAAGTATATGTTTGGTTGAAATAGTTATATATTTAGAAAATCTATTTTCTTAAAAGAACTACTTTTTATATCCTTTTCTGAACAATAATAAAATTATTTTAGACACTACTAAAAATTGAATTTTGTAAAATAGACTTCATTTTTTAATTCTAAATATCAAAATTATTATAGGGTTATTTTTTGGTATTTTTATGAAAACATTCAATTTTGGATGAATAGTGTAAAATACTACATAGTACATAAAAACTGACTTTTTCATTAAAAAAATTATTTTTAATTAAAATTTATCGTAAAGTAAAAATAGATACATAATATATATTATACTACTGTAATTAATTTTAGTCATTTTATAATAGTATTAGATATGAAAATTCATTGAACTTTTTAAACATCTTTTTACCCACCTTTTAGGCACATTTACCCACCTTCTTGGAACATTTTCAAATTAGAATAAAACCTAATTTTACTACTTCTGTGAAATGAATTTAAAAAATATAAATTACATGGTTTTCATAATTAAGTAAAATTTGGTTCAATAGGATGAAAATAATTTTTGAGGAATAGTAACTTTTGAATTTTATTGACCACGGTTAAAAGTAGATAGAGTAATTAAAGGTAATTTTTTTTATAATAACATAAAATTACCCCAACACATGTCTTAATTCTGTTGGATAAGTTACTTTCGACCAAAATCAACCTTTGGAGAAAAATATGATCCTTTTTTATCTACTTGGGTTATATTAAGACATTTATATTATTTTATTTAAAGAATAGTTAAAAGTGTAAAATACGAATTTTAATAACTAAAAAATTTTTAATATAGAGTTATACATCAGATAAATTACACTATAAATATACCTTATAAATATAAAAATATTTAATACATCATGATATTTTACTTATAATTTTTAGACATTAAATAATTAAATTTATTTATGACAAAATGATGATGCATTAATTACTTTATTAATGAAAGATTAAAATAAATGATAATATAAATATTAAAATAAATATAATTTTTAAATTTTGAGTCCATAAATTATTTTTTTAGAAGGAATTGAAAAAATTGGGATGAGTTAATACCTTTGTTTTGAAGTAATCAAGTTGTTACGACTTTAAAAAAAATCAATTACTAAATAGAGTCAATATTGGCTTAAATTAGTTTTAAAAAAATTACTGTTTTATTAAATGATATAAAAATCCAAAAAATATAATATTTTTAAAAATGAGTTATATAATGATAAATATATCATTAATGATCCACTTGAGGTTCCCTTATAATTTTATAGTTACTAAATTAACCCCATAGTGTAAAAATACAAGAATACATGGTAAGAGTTAAAATTTTTAACTAAGGACTAATCACAAAAGATAAGGATACTTTTTGGACCTAAACATGTATAAACCCTATTGGTTGATATTATTTTGTCCTGTACTCATATTATCCTCTAAATAAATCAATTTAGAGCTATTATAAACTGAATGAAATTTTATAATAAATTAATATTTCAACATTTTTTCTAAAGTGTCCCTCACCACTCTTATAAAAGGTCACCTCGCATTATTTTTAATTTACAACTCCAATTCTAGTTTTCTCATCCAAAACCTATAAAAATGTCCTCTCAAATACCCTAAATTCATTCTAGATTCCTTAATTTTAATAGAAATCGAACCTATGGAGACCTTTTGTTCAAATAAAAAGAAAACACCCGAAGAAGAGGTAATTATTTTATCACCTATTTCAAAGTTCTTTTCTTCTACTATTTCCTCTTTCATTGTTTTTTACCTGATAAAATAATAACTTCAGTAACATCTACATTATGATATGTTATTCAAAATATGGTACAACCACATTCCTTATTCTATCCATCCTATGAATGAAAAGGTCATTGTGCATACGTACATACGGCTTACCGTCTCTACGTCGTGGTGTAATTTTTTATTCAACACTATGTTATTTGGATGGATATAATGATGATTAATGTGTATATAAATAATTAAAATGACATTATAATTTTTTTATAGTTAATATACCATCCAATTATACACAATTTAATCATTAAGGAAATGATTTCGCCACTCGTGCGTACGTACGACTTACCTTCTCAATGACGCGATGTGATTCATCTCCACATTCACCATTAAATGATGATTATAAAATATATATTATTAATATGTATGTAATATATGAAACAATAATTCTACTAGGAAAATATATGTATGTATTTATATATATTTCATTCACTTACTTCCATTCAATATGATATGAAAATGGAAACAATGTTTATGCGTACGTACGGCTTACCATCTCCATTAACGGTGTATTCCCTTTAATATATCTTTCTATCATAAATATATATTATATTATGTATATATATGATATATAAATCAATTTTTTTAAGTAATTAAATCATTATCTGAGTGATAAGATAAAAAATATCATGTTAAATCACATACAATAAAGAAAATGATTATTACACAATATGTTACTTTAATAAGGATATTATTATTAAATGGGTAGTATAATGTCATAAATGAATCATATATGATATCATAAATATAAATATGATTCTGGTATAATTTAATAACATACTATGGTAATTATACAGAAGGTTAAACGTACCTTCAACTAATGGAATGTATAAGGTAAGGGTTAATTCCACAATATCATTATTATCCGAGATTGTTTATGTGTAATTATTTACAAGAAAAAATTTATCATCCATGTCCATGTTTCATTAAAATGTCTTGAAATGGAATCTCTTATGGTTTCATGGAATGGACTCTTTAACTAGATCATCATTTTAAATCTTTTAAAGACTTATATTCCTACATATTTTTAATTAATGTATATGTTTTCAAAATGATTTGAAGGATTTCTTTATATGGTCATTATTGTTTTAAAATGAAAATTCTTTTCAAAAGTATCAATTTGGTATGGTACACTTTTATTCAAAACACTCTTTTAAATGAATTCATTTATAAATTGTGTGACTTTTAAATGATTTCATGAAAATGGGATATTACTCTCAAAGAGTTTTACTGATTATTTTCAGCTATGTAAAAATAATTTATTGGATATTATTCTTGATTCATTTTGATTTATCATAAAACAATCTTCCATATTTTCTTGAATGAGTTATGATACATTTGACTGTGGATGTTCTATTTTCATACCATTCATGGTTCTGGTTAAAGTATTAACATTTCGTATGATAGTTTTAATATGAATGTCTATGATATGTTTCGCCATTTTAATATGGGGAATGAATTGGACATATTAAGTGAGGGGCGAGGCCCATTATAGTTCCTTGATTAATCAGTAGGTATCATTATTTAATCTAGTGTATTGGAACAAGGCCTTGAAAATATTTTTATTTGTGGTCTTGGAACAAGGCCATGAATTTGTGGTTATGATGTCCAACATTATGCATTCTGTCATTATGAGATCAGTTATTAATGTTACATGAGATTATTCAACTAGTTGAATATCCATCTGAATAAGTAAATGGAATTATTTGATTTGTCATTTCCATACAATTCTGAAGTTTATGTTTAAGGTTCTTGTTGTTCAATTTTATACCTTTCCAAAAATGTTTATGATTATTTATGATAGTTTCCGCAGTATTGTTATCCTTACTAAGAATCTGAGATCACCCCTCTATTATATTTTATTTTCCCAAGATTCAAAGAAGTATTTTAGGTTTTTATATTCAGGGTTAATCTAGGGGAATAATGGAATTTTCAAAGGATTAAATATGTTATAGTTTATGTTTTGAATTATAATGTAAGGTTGATGAATGTAATATTTTTTTTCCAAGAATGCTAAACTGATTGGTCCTTTGAGACCTGATTCCTTATATCATGCCATTGTATTAAAATAATTCACTAGCTCTGGGCTTCTCGAGTCAGGGCGTTACACTCAGCCCCAAAAAAATCAATATTCATACCAAAAAACTGTCAATATTTATCCCAGAAAACCTTATACCTTGATCCCCAAAAAAACCCTAAACCCTAAACCCCAAAATACCCTAAACACCAAGACCAAAATATCTATCAACCCTATGTTGCAAAATACAAAAAAACCACTACCCAAAAAAAACATCAACCTGAGCCCCTAGAAACCCTTTACCCTCATCCCTAATAAACTTCAATCCACTTTCCTAAAAACACTAAACACTAATCACTAAAAAAATATAAAAACTCAGCCAAAAAACCCTAAAACACCATCCCCAAAAAACCCACAACCCTCATCTACAAAAAACCCTACAAACTCAACCCCATGATACCCTCAACCCACATCCCCGAAAGACCCTAAACCCTTATCCCCATAAAACACTAAATCCTCCACCCAAATAACCATCAATCCCTATCCCCCAAAAAGCTAAACCATCAACCCCAAAAACCATCAAACTTCATCCTAATAAAACACTAATCACTCATCCCCCCAAAAACATTAAACCCTTATCCCTAAAAAGATCTAGACCAACAACACCAAAAAACTCTAAACCCAAATCCCTAAAAAACCATAAAATCTCATCCAAAAATACCCTAAACCCTGAACCCCCAAAATACTTAAACCCTCAACACAAAAAACCCAAACCAATCAGCCTAAAAAAACATTAATCTCTCATCACAAAAAAACCCAAAAACCTCCACCCAAAAAAAACCACATACCTTCACCCTAAAAGGCCGCTCAACCCTCAGCCCAAAAAACCCCTAAACCCTCATCCCTAAAAAATCTAAAACCCTCATCCCATAAAATCCCTAAATCCTCAGTCCCAGAAAACCATTTACCCTCATCCCCAATAAACCCTCAAACCTCATCCCCCTAAACCACTGAACTGTTAGCCATAAAAAACACACAAACCTCAGCCCCAAAAAACCATCATCCCTTAGCCACAAAAAACACCCAAACTTAATCCCCAAAAAATCATAAACCCTCATCCCTTGATAACCCTAAAAACTAAACCCTAAACCCCCCAAAACTTCTATCCCCAAAAAACTATAATCCATCATCCCCAAAAAACACTAAAACCATATCCTAAAAAACCAAAAACCCTCATCAACATATAACCCTAAACCCCCAATCCACAAAAAACCCCAAACCTTGAGCCCTAGAAAGCTATCGACAAACAACCCCAAAAATCCCTAAACTCAGATCCCTATAAAACCGAATCCCTCATCCTGAATATAACTCAAAACCTCAGCCCCCAAAAACCCTCAACTATCAAAATCCAAAAATATAGTAAACCATCAACCCCAAAAATCCATAAACCTATGACCCCAAAAACCCAAATCACTCTACCCCAAAAGACCCTAAACCCTCATCCCCAAAAAATTGTAAATTATCTTTCGGAAAAAACCACAACCCTCACCTTAAAAAACCACTAAAACCACACCCCAAAAAACCCTAAATCCTGATCCCAAAAAACCAAAAACCCTGAACCATCATCCTTGAAATACCCTAATAACTCTCCTCCAAAAAACCCTCAATCCACAGCCCCAACAAACACTCAATAATCATACCTAAAAACCAACTTCCCTCATTACTTATCCATATAATCCCTCTATCATCATCCCCAAAAAATCCTAAACCATCATCCCTAAAAACCATAAACCCTAACAAGTCCAAAAAAATCATCCCAAAAAAAAATAATCCCTCACCCCCCAAAAAACACTAAACCAACAACCCTAGAATCCTAAATCCCTCATCCATAAAGAACCCTAAATCCTCACCCCCAAAAAACTATAAGTAATAATATCTAAAATCACTAAACAATAATAAAAACACTAAAACCTCATCCACAAAAACCATAAACCCTCATCCCGTAATATCCCTAAACCCTTATCCATAAAAATAAAAAAAACTTCAGTCGAAAAAAACCTCAAGAAAATCTCAAAAAACCCCTAAACTCTCAGCCCCTAAAAAACCTAATCCCATAGCTCGAAGAAAACACAATCCCATAAGACACAAAAACTCCAAAACACTCTTCCCCAAAAAACCCTCAACCCATAGCCCCAAATAACTCTCAACCCATACCCCAAAACCCATATAACCTCAGCCAAAAAAACCAAAAACCTTAGTCCAAAAAACCCAAAGCACTCATCCCTACAAAATAAAAAACCCAACCATAATAAACACTAAGCCCTTAACATCAAGAAACCCTCATCTCTAAACAACCCTCAACCATCAGCCCCAAAAATCCCTAAACCCTAGTCCCAAAACACCATCGAACGATAGCCCCAAGAAACCCTCAATCCTCATCCCAAAATACTATAATCCCTCAACCAAAAAAACCCTACACTCTCACCCCCAAAAAAAATCCTATACCCTTATCCCCCCAAAACCATAAACCCTCAGCTCAAAAAATAATACACCCTCAGCCCCAAATAAAACCCTCAACCCTAAGCCCCCAATAACCCTCAACCCTCATCCTCAAAAAACCCTCAAACCTCAGACCCTAAAAACACAAAACACTCAACCCACATCCCTCAAAACTCTCTATACTCATCCCTACGAACCCAACATCCTCATCTCCAAAAAACCCTATGTACCCAGCCCCCAAAACACCCTACCCCAAAATTCAAAAAACTAAAAACCCTCATCCCCAAGAAACTATAAACCATTAGTCCCAAGAAATCATATACACTCAACCCCCAAAAACAATATACCCCCCGGACAAAAAATTTCTAAAACCCTCAGACCTAAAGAACCCTAAACCCTCTCCCCAAAACACCCTAAAAAATCAGTCCTGAAAATACCCTAACCCTCATCCGGAAAAACCCTCAACTCTAATCCCTAAAGAAACACTTAAACATCATCCCCAAAGAACCTTAAACCTCATCCTCCACAAAACCAAAACCATCAGACCCTACCTAGAAAACCCCCAACCCTCATCCCCAAAAATCCCTCAAACCACATCTCTAGAAAACCCTAAATTCTCATCCCCAATAAAACCTAAAAACTCATCCCTAAAAAATCATGAATCCTATATCCTAGAAACCCTAGACCCTCGACACCAAAAATCCATAAACACTCATACATAGAAGACCATAAATCCTTAGGACCACAAAACCATCTACACTTCATCACCAAAATACCCTCATCCCTCGTCCAATAAAATCCCTCAACCCTCATCCCCAAAAAATCCTAAACACACAGACCTTAAAAAACCTAAAACCTCATTCCTAGAAAACCCTAATCCTCCAACCACAAAAAACCCATAACCCTAATCACAAAAAGGTAAACCCATATCCCCCCCAAAACCATCAAACCTAATCCACAAAAAACCCTAAACCCTCATACTATGAAACCCCCAACACACAGCGCCAAAAAATACCTCAAACCATTAGCCCCCAAAAAACCTCAACCCTCAACACCCAAAACACTTTAACACTCATCTGCAAAAAACCCTAAACACTCCGTGCCAAAAAACACTCAACCGTCATCTGTAAAAAACCATAAAACATCATCCAAAAAAAAGAAAACCCTCAGCCCCAAAAAACCCTAAAATCTCAGCCAAACAACCCTTAAATACCAACCTAGAAAAACTATTACCCTTAACCCCATAAAACCCTCAACCCCAGCACCATAAATCCCTAAAGCCTCTACCCCAAAAAAACCAAAATTCACAACCCAAAAACTTCCTAAAATCACATCCAAAAAATCCAAAACTCTCTACCCTAAAGACCCTAAACCCAAAAATTCAAAAAACTCTAAACACTATATACTAAAAACCCAAAACTCAGTGCCCTAGAAAACCATTTACGCCCAGCCACAAAAAACACTAAACCCTCTTCCCAAAAATCTCTAAACGCACAGTCCCAAAAAAATGTGAACACTCATCCCAAAAAATTCCAATACCCTAATCCCAAAAAATCCATTAAACCTCCCCCCAAAAAACTCTATAACTTCAGAAAAATAACCCTCAAACCTCATCCCCAAAAAACCATAAAACCCCATCCCTGAACAATCATAAACCCTCAGACCCAAATATCCCTATACCCTCATCCCCAAAAAACCCTAAACCGTCATCCCCAACAAAACCATAAAACTTAAACCCCCAAAATCCTAAAACTGTAATCTATATAAAACCATAAAACCCCATCCCTTAAAATGAAAAACCCTTAGCCACCCGAAACCCTAAACCTCATTCAGAAAAATTGTAAACACTCAACCCAAATATCAAAAACCCTCAACCCAAAAAAACCATAAATCCCAAAAAATAATAAACCCCAGCACCAAAAAATCCAAAACCCTCATCCTAAAGAAAAAAATAAATCCTCAGCCCCAAAAAACCAGAACCCTCGACCCAGAAAAATCTCAACCCCAACCCTAAAAATCCCTAATCCCTTAGCCCCAAAAAACCATCAACCCCCATCCCCAAAATACCCTAAAAACTTTTCCCTAGAAAAACCTAAACCCTCATCCCCTATTAAACCTAAATTCTAATCCCTAATAAAACTCTTAACACTTAGCCTCAAAATATCCAAAACCCTTATCCCTAAAAAACCCTAAAACCTCAACCTAAAAATTCCCTCAACTCACATATCCAACTAAAAAAAATCATTCATCCCCAAAAAACCAACAACCCTCATCCACAAAAAACCCTATTCCCTGAACACCAATAACCCCTTAATTGTTGTCCTGAAAAACCCTCAACCTCAAGCTCCATAAAACACTCAGCCCTCCCCCATGAAAACCCTAGACCATTAGCCCCAAAATAACACAAAACCCTCAGCCAAAAAAACCTAAATCCCCAAACAAAAAAACGCTAAACCCTAATCTAAAAATAACCATAAAACATCATAACCTCAAAACCCTAAACCCTCATCCCACAAAAAACCCTAAACCCTCAAACCCAAAAAACATTCAAATCATATACATAAGAAATCCTCTCCCATCGGCCCCTAAAAAATCTCAACCCCCTGTCCCCAAAACCCTAAACCATTTGCCCCAAAAAACCATAAACTGTAATCTCCAAAAAAAACCAAAATCTTATGACCCCAAAAAAACCCTAAACCCTTAGCCCCCATATACCCTAAACCCCCAGCAACAAAATAAACCCTAAATACTCTTCCATAAAACCCCAAAACTCTCATCCCTATAAAAACCAATAAATTCATCCTTAAAAAATTCTTAACACTCAACCAAAAAACCCAAAACACTCATCCCACCAAAAATATTATCCCTCAATCCTTATAATCTCTACACCCTCATCCTGAAAAATAATTATCCCATTGACTACCAAATTCCCTAAACGCTCATCCCCAAAAGGACATAGACCCTCAACCCCAAAAAACCTAAACTCTCAAACCCGAAATCCCCCAACCCTTAACCCTCAGCCCCAAAAAACCTAAACCCTCTATCCCAAAAAATTCTCAGACGTCATCCCCAAAAAACCCACAACACTTGGCTTGAAAATACTATAAAACCTCATCCCCAAAATACCCTAAATCCTAAACCACCCAAAAGCACTAACCCCTTATCCCCAAAAAACCCTAAGCACTAGCCTAAAAAAATATTCCACACTTAGACCCAAAAAACCATATTCCCTCAGCCATAAAAACACTAAAACCTCATCCCCATGAAACCATAAACCCTCTTCTCCAAAAATATCCTAAATGCTCTGCCCTAAAAACCCATCATAATTTAGAAAAAGACCATAAACCCTTAATCGCAAAAAACCCTAAACCCTCCTCCCCAAAAATCCATCAGTACTCATCCACAAAAACCCTCAACCCTCATCCCCCCAAAACCTTTAACCATCATCCCATAAAAACTCTCAACCTTCAACCCCAAAAAACCCTTAAAAGTCAGCCCCATGAAATCCCTCACTCTTGGAACCCAAAAATACCTAAACCCTCATCCCACAAAAACTTCAGCCTTCATCCCCAAAACCCTCTAGCCTCATCCTTAAAATACTCACAAACTTAAACCCAAATAAATCCTAAACACTCAGCCCCAAAACACTCAACCACCATCCCCCAAAAAACCCTCTACCCTCGACCAAAAAATAACCTAAATCCTCATCTTTAAAAACCATTACCCATCACACCAATAATCAGTAAACCCTCATTCCAAAAAAACCCTAAACACTCATCCCCAAAAAACCTTAAACCCCCTACCCCAAAAATCTCTATACACTCAGTGAAAAAATCCTAATCCCTCAACCCAAAAAACAATAAAAACTCAACCCAAAAAACACCTACTCTCTTATCCCCCCAAAAAACCTAAAACCTCTTCCCCATAAACCCCTCAAACCATAGACCCCCAAAAACCCCAACCCTCAACACACTTCCCCAAAAAACAGTGAACAACCAGCATAAAAAACCCTAATCCCATAGGCCAAAAATCCCTCAACTGTGAGCTCCATAAAACCCTAAATCTGTAGTGCCAAAAAATCATATACCCTCATTCCCAAAAAACTCTTACACCACACCACCAAAAAACCTAATCCCTAATATCCAGAAAATAAAACACAAATCCACACAAAACCCTAAACCATGAGTCCAAGGAACCCTATACCCACATCCCCAGATAACATATATCCATAATACCTAGAAAATAGTAAACCTTCATCCCCATAAATTCCTCAACAATCAGATGCAAAAAAATCCTAACCATCAACCCCTAAAAAACCTCAACATTGAACCAGAAAAAAACTTGAACCCTCAGCCTTAAAAAACCATGAACCCTAATCCCCAAAAAACTCTCAAATCTCATCCCCGTAAAAACCATAAAAACTTATCCCCCCAAAAAAAACCTAAACCCTTAGACCTAAAAAAACCTTCACCTATCAACCCCAAATAACCCTCCACCCCCACCCTTCAAAAAACTAAGAACATTAGCCCTAAAAGGCTATTCCCTTAGCCCCAAAAAACCCTTAACCCCAGCCCCAAAAAACCCTCATCCCCAACCCCAAAAAACCCTCAAAACTCAGCCCCAAAATAACATTAACCATTTACTAAAAAACCCAAATCTCACAGCCCCCACCCCAAATAAACAAAATCAACATCCCCCAAAACCCCAAAACCTTCCTCCAAAAAACCATAAACACTAAAATCCAAAAAAAAAACACTAAAAAATTTGTCACAAAAATCTTTATCCCCTAAAACCAAAGAAACTTAAACATTTAGCACAAAAAAACCCTAAACCATCATCCCCAAAAAACCCTCAACACTTAGCCCCAATAAATCCTCATATTACAGCCCTAAAACCCATAAACAATCCACTATAAGAAACCTCAAAACGCCACCCCAAAAAATGCACAACCCTCATCCCCAAAAATCGCTAAACCCTCAGACACAAAATACCCAAAACCATCATCCCCAAAAACCCAAAACCCAAAACCCAAAACCCCAAAATCCCTAAACCATTAGAATCAAAACCTTAAAACCCTTATCCCCCCAGAAAACTATCAACCATAATCCCCATAAACCCCATAAACCTCAACCCAAAAACCCTTAAACCGTAGCCCCAAAAATCCATAAACATTATCCCTAAGAAACCCCAAACCCACTACCCTAAAAACCATAAACACTCAGTCCAAAAAAACCCTAAACCCTCATCCCCAAAAAACACTAAAACCTCATTCTGAAAAAACCCTCAACCCTCAACACCAAAAAACCATAATAAAAAATTAATAATAAACCCTCATCCCCAAAAAATCCCATAACCTTATTCCCCAAAAATATAAAACCATCATCCCCAAAAACCCTAAACCCTTAGCCCTACAAAACCATCCACCCTTGACCCCAAAAAAACCATAACCCTCAACTCTTAAATAAATCTTCGACCATCTCCCACAAACAAACACAAAATGTTAAACACCAAATACCCTCAACCATCAACCCCCAAAAAACCCTCAAGCCTCTTCCCTAAAAGGCCATGAAAATTTATTCCTTGAATAATCTAAAACCATAGCCATGAAAACACTAAACTCTCATCCCAAAAAAACCATGAACCCTTACCAAATTGAAAAAACCAAAATCCCTAACCGTAAAAAAATAAAACCCCCTAAAAAATATCCCCAAAAAACCCTAAACCCTCATCCACAAAAAACTCTCAAGCCACTTCCCTAAAAAATCATTAGCACTCATAAACAAAAAAACCATCAAACATCATCCCCAAAAAAACCATTAATCCTTAGTCAATAGAAACCCTAATCTTTAAACCCTAAAACCCTCAAACTTCTTCCCAAAAAAACCCAAAACACTCATCCCCCCATGAAACCCCGAAACCCCCTCCCCAAAAAACCATCAACCATCAAGAATAAAATTCCTCAAGTCCTTAGCACCAAAACACACTAAACAAATATCTGTAAATGACATGAATCCCCCAATCCCAAACAACCATATCCCCTTGTTCCTGAAAATCTTCAACTATAATCCCCAATAAAATCTCAGCCGAAATATCCAAAAGAACCTCAACCCTTCTCCCCAAAAAACACTTAAACCTAATCCACAAACCCTCAATGCTCAAACACAAAAATTACTCAACTCTCAACCCCAAAGAACCCTCAACCCTATGCACCAAATACCTATAAATCTTCATACCTAAAATAACCTAAACCCTATTCCCCCCAAAACCCTAATACCTGCCCCAGAAAACCACATAACCAAAACCATAAAAACGTTGAAACCCACATTCAAAAAAATCCATAAAACCATATGGAAAAAAAACCCCAAAATTTCTTATTCCACATAAACATAAACCATCACCCCCAAAATACCCAAAAAACTCATACTCAAAAAAACTCTCATCTGAAAAAAATTGTCATCCCTAGTCCCTAAAAGAATTTAACTATAAGACACAAAAAACCCCATACCCTCAACCCAAGAAAAACAACCAACCTTCAGCATAAAACATCCCTAAACTCATACCAAAAAACCCCCAGACCCTGAGCCCCAAATAACCCTCAACCATCATCGACCTATAATCCCACATCCCTGAACCCAAAAACCCTAAACCCTTTGGCCCAAAAAACCCTCAACAATGATCCGAAAATAAAATTGATACCAAAGACAAAACATTATCAACCCTAAACACAAAAAATACTAAACCCCCATCCCCAAAAAACCTTCAAACCAAATCAAAAAATATCCCAAAACACTTAACCCTGGAAAACCCAAAACCCTAAGACCCAAAAAACCCACCGAACTCTGCCCAAAAATACACTCAACTCTAAACCCCCAAAATCCAAAACCCCTTGGTCACAAAAAACCCTAATCCCTTAGCCCTAAGAAACCCTAAACTCTCATCTATATAAAACACTCAACCCTTATCCCCACAAAACCCTAAACCCTTAGATGTTGTGTTCTTTAAGTGTAAAATTTTGTTTCCAAAATAGTTTTTAAATAACATTCATAGGAATAAATGTTTTGTTTGTTAATGAATCTATGATTGTGTACTGAAATTAATATCAATGTTTTAGGCAAATGTGCTATGTTTTAACCCAAATTGTAGGTTTTTTCATTTCATTTCATAAAACATTATGAAAAAATATTTTTTTTCAATTCAGTGTAGTTTTTTGTACCTATTGATATTCTTAGGGAGATGTTTGTATAATTACCATGATAGATAATTCTTAAATGTAAGGGATACCCACCTTTGTTTGTTATTTGTAGTCATTTCTTATATCATATTTTATTTCTCTTATTCTTTTTTTGCAGATAAGAGTATGATTTTATGAATTTAATATTAACGGTGGTTATAATGATTTTTTATTATGGTTTACATTGTTTATTATAAGATAACTTTTTTCCCTTCTAATAGAATGGAGAGAATATGTATGTATCATACTGATCATATTTAAACTGAGTTTTAAAAGAATTTCGTTAGTTTTTTATGATTTTTCTTTTCAAAATACTTGAGGTAGAGGTTTTATAGAGTTTCCATGTTCTAATTGTGTTGGAAGACCATGGTTAATCCATGAAGAAGTCATCTATCATATAAAAAGCCTGGATTTCGAACAAACTATTCTATTTGGTACCACCATTGAGAGATAGAACAATATTATATTGTTTAGGAAATAAAACAATGCACTGGTGTGGAGAATTTAATATTTGATTGGTTTCCATTTGTGCATCATCATTAGTGAGATAGTATGCCAGTATATGAAGACAATGATTTCAATAGTCATGAGGAAACGACTAAAAATGGTGATGTTGAGAGGGTGAAAATATTAATGGATGATGCCAATACTCCGGTATATCAGGAATTCACTAAAATGAACAAGTTATAATTTTTATTGAAATTATATCATGAAAAAACTAGGTACAGAATTTATAATACCACCATTTATTATATTCTTACATTTTAAGGGATTTAATTCTAATGGGGTAGATATTCCCTCAAATCATTATAATCAATGGAATTTAATTAAGTAACTTGGTTTTTCTACTAATAATGTTCATGTTTTTTCGAAATACTACAATTTATTTTGATAGGAAACATTTTACCCTAATGACTATAAATAATTTGGCACATCTAGATGGAAGGAAAATGCAGAGAGAACACCATTTTGTGTGCCATATAAATTCATGTGGCACTTCCATTGATTCCTAAACTTCAAAATCTATTCCTGTATTTAGAAATATCATCCAATATATGATGGAATTATTCTAAGAGAATTAAAGGTAATGATGAGTTGGTTCATCTTGTATATAGACTAGCATGGTGGGCATTTGATGCAAAAAATCTTGGTTTTATTGCTAAGGTGCATAATGTCAGATTGGGTCTATCCTTTGATGGTTTTAATGTTCGCGGTCATATGCTTACTACTCACAGCACATGGTTATTTTTTTCATGTCTATAATCTTCCACTATGGATGTGTATGAAAAAAAACCTATCACTTTCTAAAGTGTACTGATATATGGAACTTCTAATCATTGTAATGATATAGGTGTCTACTTACAATCTTTTGTAATAGAGTTGAAGCATCTTTGAGATATGGGTATGAAGACATTTGATGCTTCTTAAAAAAATATATTTCATATGCATGATACCCTTCAATGGACTATAAATGATTTCCCTACTTATGAGGTGATTTATGGTTGGATCATGGAGGGAAAACTATCATTTCTTGTAGGTATGAAGAATACCTGGTCGAGAAGGCTTAAATATCATCGCAGTTTTAGTTTCATGGGGAATCGTTGATTATTTACAATGGATCATCAATACAGGATAAAACATTAGAGATTCAATGATACTATTGAAACTGAACAAAAACCTCAACGTATATCAGGTAGTGATTCTATTGATGAATTGAATGATTTTAGTTTCTCATTAGGAAAAGGTTAGCGGAAATCTTAAAAGAGGAATAATGTTGACATTGAATCCACTTAAAATTGTTTAGAAATAACTCACATTGAGAAAAATATATGTAAAATATAGATTTCAATTCTTCTAAATATTTAGGGGAAGACTAAATATGACTTCTGATCTCATTGGGACTTGTTGGATTGGGGTATTAGATAAAAAATGTGTCCTTTGTGTATAAGTGAATCCAAATGGAAAGTTCCTTGTGCTTATTATTTGATGACATAATCATAGAAAGATCAATTTTTTAAAGTATAGGAGAATATCAAGGATCTTCATGGAAATTGTAGAAACATGTATAAATGAGTGAACATATGGGATTTGAAACTAAAATCCATAAGAACTCAGGATTATAACATCTATATTTATGAATTAGTTCCAATAGCTATTCAAAATTTTCTATCCAATAATGTAAGGGTGACAGTGATTCACTTATTCCATTTTTTGGATACCATTGTGCTAAAATTTTATCCATGTCATTGTTGAAAAAAATGCAGTAGCAGGTGCCCATAATTTTTTGTGAGATGGAAAAAATTTACTCTTTCCTTTTTCTCCTGCAAGTTATATTTACTGTCCATCTTCAAATTAAAATACATATTATGGGACCGTTTTTTGGGTGGATGTAATCTACTAAAATAAATATGTGCATAATGAAATCATATGTCTAAATAAGTCTTATCCCGAAGGTTCTATTGTGAGAGGTTATTTGGATCAAGAATGTATGGATTTCTATTCGATGTATTTTTCTCATGTGAGCACTAGAAATAACTAGCCAATGGGAAATGAAGATGACCAGTATAGGAAAATTGATCACTCATTTCCATCTCTTCCCCAAATGGGAGGAATTTTTGGGTCTTATACATAGGCTACATTGAGCCTCGAAGAGTGTGATATGGCACATCGCATAGTATTGCTTAAATATTGTTTGTTCGATGATTATATCAAGTAAGTAATTTGTATATTTACAGGTTATCTCATATTATAAAATTTCACATATACCTTATAATTTTATTATCATTTTATGAAGGGAAAATAAGAAAATTATAAGAAGAGTTCATCAAACTTTTCCTTTGAGAAGTAGAGAGGCATTACATAGCCTAGAGTTTCTTGCTTGGTTAAAATCAAAGGTATGGCCATTAATTTAATTATATTAAAATATAGATATCCATTTAATTTTATTATTCATAAATATTTCAGGTTTGGAGTCCCCCAATTGACTCCGTTTTTCATGAATTATGAGTGTTGGCTTTTGGTCCCAATTCATTGGTTCGTGAATGAAAATCATTAATAATCAATGGGTATAAATTTTTTAAAACTAACCGAGCAGAGAAAATGAGAACACAACATGATGGAATTGTGTTAAATGATACAATGTATTGGTATGGAATTGAATTTTATAGTCTTCCTCAATATACTGATTTGTATTATTATGGACTTGTCAAGAATATATTGTTATTTGACTACTACTCTCAGGGATGAGTCACTGTTATGAAATGTAAATGGTTTGATTCAATGATGCAACAAGGTACATTTAATGATGAATATGGATTCATAGTTATTGATATGAGTCTATTACAACATACTAATAAACCATACATTTTGGAATTAAGGGAAAAACATGTGTTTTATGTGAAAGATCATCTGAGACATTATTATGGTGTGAATAATGATGTAATATGAAGACATATTTTTCATCATGTTGGTGATGAAATTTACACCATTGACTCCCCCATTGGATTTCACAAAAATATTTCATTTGATGATTCAAATTTTCCCATTGTGAGAGTTTATTTTGAACCTAATGTAGTGGTAGGTAATATAGACAAGCAACTATAAATGTTCATTATTCATTCAGTTTACCTTAACATGAGATTCTCATGTTAGTGTTACTATAATTATTTCAATTTAGTTTCTCTTTAGAATGATAAGTTTGTTTTATTATAGCCTGATTTCATATTATTTAAATAGATTTATTTTTATTTAGAAAACTTGTTTTAAGACATGTTTGTAGAAAAATTATAACTTGGTTTTAAATTATTGTTACTAATAGATGTTATGACATTGATTATGCCTTCTTTCAATTCTATGTTGTATGCCTAATTTATAAAAACTGTTTATAAAAACTTTACACTTCATTCTTATAAAGATTATGCCAAATACTTCAGAACATAGATGGAAGAAACTATTTGATCATGATCGACATGTGCGCGAGCATGCGTTCCCCCCTTTGTTTCCCTTAGTGAGTATAATAATTGTAATGTTTTTATTCTTCATTACATATAATGTCATGTTAATATTATTTGTGATTTTTTTTCAAGGACATTTAGATCTACCAGGGTTGAATCCTCATCCTTCTAGCTTAGGTCTATGTGAGGATTTTCCTAGACCTAGACAAATGCCCATCATACCCATTCCAACACTAACCCACCTAAGGACACCCCATATACGACACCATTAAATCCTCCATTTGAGTCTCTAGGGTTGTTTTTATCCATGTCTTCATCATCATAATCACATATACCCTCTTATTCATATACCATGTCGATGTCACTTCCAGGGATGATCCCACTGATTCCCCCATCATATCATTTAGGCTCTTCTTCCCAAACCATGTCTACACCACCTCCATGAATGTTCCCACATTTAACATACTGATATTGGATGATGTATCCCCCAACCTAATACCCATATTACACCATGTCTATCCCACCACCAATTACTATCATCCATCCAACATCTGAGGAGTCTATTCATTCATCTTCCACTCCATTTCTTGAAGAACACCCTAATCATTCATTGGAATTGACACTTGGTTTTGATGTTGCTGATCCAGGAAAACCCATAGATCTATCACAATCTATTGAGCAGCCTATAGCGGGTTCTTTTTAATATCACTATGTCAAATTATATCATTTTTTTATTGTTGTACCATGACTTAATTTGTCTTCTTTTACCCCCTCTTTTCATATTTAGTGGGATCTTCTGTTAGGCAGTGTGGGCATACTCAAATAAATACATCCTAGGACTTCCAAACACAGATAATGGTAGACTAAAATGATGAAAATCATATGGTAGGTGATAATGCAAGGTAGTGTAGAAGTTTTTTCTCCACTTTATCCAAATACCATGATATTATTCTGGGGGAACCGGTATCATGTAGATAGCTCAGAAAAGACATCAAGGACAAATCATTGGAGCAGATATGGGTAAGAAAATTATATAAAATTATATATGTATTAATGTTATATTTATTTGAAATTAGATTTTCATTGAAGATTCGATTAAACATTCCAAATGGAGAAGCTGCTAAGACTACAAGGTTGATGGATGTTGGAGATTTATGGCGATCATACAAGCATGACTTTTATGTTGGTTGGAAGAGAAGAGTAGGTTCTAATTTAGATGGTGTACCAAAATTCCTCGAATGTCCAAAAACTCATTATCAAAAATTTATTTTACATTGTTAGACTTATGAGTTTAAGGTACCCCCAATATTTATTGGTTTTCATAGATAATTTAATTCTTATTACTTATATTGGATGTTTGTAGGAAGCGTCAGGGAAAAATAAAAATAATAAGGACTCAATGACTTATTTGGACACATTGGGACACACTAAAATGTTCAAGCAAGCGAATCACCAGGAATTTTAATCTAAATTAAAATAATTTCCTTATTTAAACTGTTACTTAGTTAGATTTACTTTCTAAATTTTAAATTTTATTCTCATTAATACCTTTAATAAAATTTTGAAAACCCCACTTTCAAATGGCCTATTAGGCCTATAGGCCAATTCTGTATGAGGTTTAATGGAGACTGTTTCTATAGGTCTAATGACCAATTGATCTTTAGTCCTAACTTATAATTAATGATATGCCTAATGACCAATATTCCTATAGGAATAACAACCAATGGGCCTATAATCCTAAAAAACTATTAGCATATAGAATAAAAAACCAATAGGCCGATTAGGCACAACTACTAATTATCTATAAGGCCTAAGGTCCAATTGTCCTATTCAGCCAATGGGCCAATTTTTTGTTAGGTATATCATCCAATTATTAATTAGGCCTAATGGACAATTTTCGCATAGGCATAATGGCCAATTGGCCTCTAGGGATAAAGGCCAATTGGCTAATTGGACTAAGGGAAATTTTACTTTAGGCCTATGTGCTAATTGTTCATAATTACTTTCTACCAAATGACCTTTAGTCCTATAGGCCAATTGGACATTAGTCCTAAAGGTCAGTTGGCCTATTCTACTAATATGCCAATTGTCACATAGGCTTAATGGACAATTGGCCTATTAGGCCTAATTGTATAACGTCCAATTGGTCTATATGCCTAATGGCTAATAGGCCTAATGTCCAATAGGCCTATTAGGAAAATGGAATAATGTCCAATTGGCCTATAGGACTAGTGGCCAATTGGAATATAGGCCTACTAGGCATATGGCCTATTAGGCCAAATGACCAATTAGGCCAAATGGCCAATTAGGTGAAATGTCCAATTAGGCCAAATGGCCAATTATCCTATTGGCCTAATAGTCTAGTTGTCCTAATAGGATAATTGGACATTAGGCATATAGGATAATTTTACATTATTCCATTAGTCCTATATGCCAATTGGAAATTAGACCTATATGCCAATTGGATAGTAAGAAAATAGGCCAATCAGATATTATTCCATTAGGCCTAATTCACAATTGGAATATAAGCCTAATGACCAATCAACCAATATGCCTAATTCCCAATCGGCCTAAAAGCCTAATGACCAATTTTCCAATAAAACTAATGGCCAATCGTCCTATAGGCCAAATGGACAATTGGCCAATAGGCCTAATGTCCAATTGGATTATTAAGCCTAATGTCCAATTGGCCTATCGTACTAATGAAGAAATGGACTATTTGGCATAATGGCACAATGTCCAATTGGACAAGATGCCTAATGACCAATTAGATTATAGGACTAAGGGCCAATTGGTATATTAGGCCTAGAGTCCAATTGGCTGATATGCCTATGGCCAATTGTCTAATAGGCCTAAGGGCCAATTGGCCTATAGGCATATGGCCTAGTTGGCATATTAGGCCTAACGACTAATTGCCCTATAGTCCTAACAACCAATTGTCCTATAAGGCTTAATGGCCAATTGATCATTAATCCAAATGGAATAATTTCAAATTTACCTATAGGCCTAAAGATGAATTGGTTTATAGGCCGAATGGCCAATTGGCCTATAGGCCTAAATAAGAATTGGCTTATATGCCTAACGACCAATTGGCCTATATTCTTAATATCCAATTCTCCTATTCGGCCTAACTACTAATTAGCCTATTAGGCATAATGACCAATTGGCCTATTTGGCCTAACAACCAATTGGCATATTAGTCCTAACAACTAATTGGCCTATAGGCCTACTCGTCAATTTGCCTATTAGGCCTAATGGCCAACTGGACAAATTTGAAATTATTCCATTAGGATAGTTGGACATTATTCCATTAGGCCTAATGAACAATTGGAATGTACTCCTAACATCTAATTTTCCTATATGCCTAAGGGCCAATTGGCCCATTAGAAATTATTTCGTAATGTTTAGTTGGCCTATAGGCATAATGAATAATTTTCCTATAGGCCTAATAGCCAATTGACCAACAGACCAATAAGAAAATTGGCCGTTAGGCCTAAGGGCCAATTGGTCGACAGGCCTATGGGCCCATTAGACTATTGACTGAAGGGCCAGATGGTTATTAGGCCTAAGGGCCAATTGGCCTATATGCCTGAGGGCCAATTGTCCGATAGGCCTAAGGGAAAATTAGACTATAAAGCTTAATAACCAATTGTTCTATAAGCCTAAATACCAATTGGACTCTTAGGCCTATAGGCCTATTGAATTATAGTCTTATGGGACAATTGGCCATTAGGCATAACAAATAATTGGCCTATAGGCATAAGGGCCAAAAATCCGTTAAGCCAAATAATTTTTTTTCCTATAGTCTTATAGGCCTAATGATACGAAACTGGTAGATGACCTTGACTTGATGACATGTGTCAAGTTGGAGTTATAAGGACCAATGATTCAAGGATGATTAAAGAGACTACAAGTAGAAACGAAAGCCCATATAAGTTCATTAAAAGGCCAAAACCAAAGGTGCATGCATAGAAGTGGTGAATGGGATTATTATCACTCTTATTTATGTTTAAATGAAATTAATTAAGCCCAAGACACATGTTTGTACGAATTTTGGAAGCCTTTCCCACATGGTGATTCTATAATGACATCGTTAGACACCAATGTCAAATACGATGGGCTAAGTACTCAAAGTCAAATCCGATGGGCTATGGGTTGAATGTCACGTGATACCTTTCCCAAAAGTCTTTGTTATACATTATCTTTTTGAATTTAATGGGACAAGGTATGTTTAGACTTTATGACTTTAGGGTATTAGAACCTTGACTATTGTATCACCCCTTAGGTTATAAATAGTCACCACATGGAATTTTATTTTCATTCCACATTTAATTGAGAGATTATAATTTATTTCACTCTGTTGTGTGAGGATTTTCCAAGTTTTCCCCTTTCTCTTGTGAATTATTTCCTTTTCAATCTACAAGTTAGATTGGTGATCCAAGATCATAAAGCCCCCAATTCCGTGCCTCAACCCAAGTGTGTTGTTGTGTGGATTGGATATCACATACCTCCTTTGAGTGTGTTGTCTAAGTAGTAGGTCTCGCTCATTATAACGTTGATTGACTACTTACATCTTCTATCATAACCCACCATCCACCACTTATCCCCAAACCATATCCTTCATCCGCCGCCCTACGCCGATACAATTAGGGCACCTTGTGCATCTCAGATCAGTTAGTATTAGAGCTCTGGTTAACATGATAGGAATCTATACCTCATTTTATATTTCTTTTATCCATTACCTTTCTCAACTTTAATTATTATCCACCCATCAAAAAACATTTTATTTGAAAACCTCTAGAATTTGCCTTTTATTAGTAATATTGAAATATTTTCACATTGATTCAATTGTTCATCCATCTTCTTTTCGCATTTAATTCTCTATATGTGATTTGTATTTGAAAAAAAAATCAAATTCTCCCAACTCATCATTTTGTGATTATCAAAATTAAGAACATCGTTTTCATTGAGAGATTTCAAAAAAATTCTCTTACTTTTCATTCATCATATTTTCTTTAATCATGAATAAATAATAAACCTTCATCCATGAAGAAACCCCATACACTCATCCCCAGTAATCACTAAATCTGCATCCCTACAAAAAACTAAACAGTCATCCCCAAAAAAACCTAAACTCTCATCCCTAATAAAACCTATATTCTGATCTCCCCAAAACACTAAACCCCTATCCCAAAAACAGTAAACAATTATCCCCAAAAAATAGAAAAACCCCATCCCCAAACAAACCTCTTAATCCTATGCCCTAAAAACCTTAAACACTCATCCCTAAAAAACCCAAAACCCTCATACCCCAAAAATACAAAACCCTCATCCCAAAAAAACACTAAACCCTAAACCCCAAATAAAGATTATGCCTCTCTCCTTAGATATCCCAAAAAAACTCATCCCTAAAAATCCCTAATACCACGTCCCAAAAAAACCCTAAACTATGAGCTCAAAAAACCCTTAACCCTTTATACCAAAAAACACTCAACCCTCATCCCCAAAAAACCATCAACCCTTATCCCCGAAATAACCCTATACCTTTACCCCCAAAAATTCTAAATCTTCAACTCCAAAACACCTTATCCCTTAGCCCCAAAACCTATAAAATCATATCCCCAAAAAACCCTCAACCCTCATCCCCAAAAAAACCCAAGCCCAAAAAAAAATCAACCTTCATCCCCAAAGAACACGCTACCCTCATCCTTATAAATAATCAACCCTCATACCCGAAAAACCCTAAACGCTCATCACCCAAAAAAATTCCACCATCAACCCCAAAAAACCCATAACACCTAGCACCTAAAAATTCACCACCCCTAGCTCCCAAAACCAATCAACGATTAGCCCCCAAAAACCCTCAACCCTTAGGCACAAAAAAACCCTCAACCGTTAGGCTCAAAAAACATGAAACCGTTATCCCCCAAAACCCCTGAACCCTTATCCCCAAAAACCCACCAACTTTAACACCCAATATCCCTAGACCCTCATCTCTAAAAACACTCTAAACCCTTAGTCCCAAAAAAAATCTAAACCTTCAGTCCCAAAAATCCTTAAACCCTCAACACAAAAAATTATGAAACCCTCAGTGCTAAAAAACCGTAACCCCTTAGCCCAAAAAATCCTAAACCATAAACTAGGAAAAATCATAAACACTAGACCAAAAATCCCTAAATCCCCATTCGTAAAAAACCATCAACCCTAATCCCCCCAAAACCATCAACCCCTAACCCAAAAACCCTTCAACTGTTAGCCCCAAAAAAACCTATATCCTTCCAAAACCCTCAACCCTCAGCCTCAGAAAACCCTAAGCCCACATCCCCCCAAAATATAAAGAGAAATTAGGCCTCTGTACTAGACCTCCATGACCTAAGGCTCGATGGTCACTATACTGAACCCTCCCCCCATGGCGGGGGTGGGTCTTCCGATGCCCGATAATGGAGGTCGACCTCTAATATTTACCCCCTTCTCAAATCCTCAGTGCATTCCTCCATTTCCTCTGATTGCTCTTAGTCTGAAGGTTCCAGATCTATTCACTAGATCCCAACAATTTTCAATCTAAAATACTGACTTCATGAACACATTTGCCTTGTTGCATTATATGATTATTTCAAGGTTCAAACACCAGTGGCCGTCAGTCGATGCTTTTGATCTCTTAGTCTTTGGTTCCTAGAGTTCCCAAGAGCGTGCGACAGTAGGGCTCCCCCACTCCAAGCACATCATGATAAGGTTCGCATCAGAGGATGATTTGCTATGAGCTTGGTCATCTGCACCTCGAATCTGCAATGGATCTCAATTTATTCACTTCAAATGGTCATATTAATTTAATATAAAATGTGTCACACCTACAAAGGCCATTTGGGTAAGTCTTATTGAAATTCCGATTCTGTTTCAAAATCTATCGATCCTCTGTATGCTTGGAAACTTCATGGGTCATTATTTGTGTTCGGATAGTAGGAAGAGGTCCATGTACCATCCAATTTCTACCAGAATATGTGTTGAAGTTGATATGTATAAGCCACCAAAAGAGTTATTTTGGGTTGTTGTAGGTGAGTAGTTTCGTCATAAGTAGTTTGTGTTCTTTGAATCATAGTATGAATTCTATCCCTGGTGAAAGAAAATGGGCCCTCAAATGGAGTATTATTAGCACGGGAATATAATGCAGAAGGAATTTGGTTTGAGTGCTAAGCATAAGAGATTGGTCCAAGGTGAGACTACTGTTGTTTGTAGTAATTCCATGGTGGTTAGTGGGTCCTCTGGTCATGAAGCCCCCGACTGACCTCTCAATCTGGAAGCTGACTTGCGAGAAGCGATCGAAGGGGTGTCCAACTGTGAGAACATTCTTCTAGAACAAAATATTTCATACATTTTAGGAATATTGAAGAGTGACCTGGGAGTGGTGAGTTATGCAATTTTTTTATGTTTAAGGGTGCTGCAATGGGTTGTGGTGAGGAAGTGACAGGAGGATCTGTTTCAAATGCAAGTGACGAGCATGAAGAGTCTCCAAATGCAAGCCCTCAAGGAGGAAATTTCCAAACTAGAAACAAGGAATTATCTATTGGGGAATTTCAAATGGAGGATGCTGGAATCTTCCAGACTCCTTTGGTTGTTTCCTACACTGAGGCAGCCAGGTCCGGAAAAGGTATCTCCAATAAAGGCAAGGAAGGGGTCCATTCAGACTCAATCAGGATAAGTCCTATAATTAAGGTGGTTGATATCTAACTAGTTAACCATTTTTAAATTTTGGCTATAATTGATCCAGTTCAGGAGTTAGAAACCCTTTTGTCTAGGTTGGAAGAGTAGAATGACCCTGAAAATGATTCCATTGATGAGTATTCTAGTGAGTTAGCTGGTGATTCAGACGGAGATGGATATGGAAACAAGCTTCCAAGTCGGAGAAGAAGCAAGATCCATGGGGGTGTCCGCAAATAGAGAAAGTACAATTCATTTTTTACACTACTTATGGAGACCAGATCCATGTAGAAGTCGAAAGCTATGCTGGTGGGATATGACCCCAAGGATGTCTGCCAACAGGTGGAACCTATCACAGTGCAGGAGAAATCCTTGTAATTGCTAATAAAATCAGGAGAGGAGGTGCTGGATTCCATTCTTCTGATTAAAGCCACTGATGAATATGCCTACTGAATGATGAGAAGGTTATTAAAGGTATCCCTTAATGTGGAGCAATGTTCTTGGATTGACAAGCCATATCTTATAATGATAAGAGGGTTCAATGATAGGAAGATCAATGTAGAGGAGTACATCCTATCCTGGGACAAGCTGGTGATAATGTTTCAAGATCTTATAATGGATGAAACAGATGCACAGGTAAACACTATATCCGGGAAGTTATTTTGGGAGTTAAAACATGATAGGCTTAAGTTGTGCTTTAATGAATATGGTATTTCCTTTTGTTTTTGAATTATGGTTTTTTCACTTTTTCCTCAAATGTTTTTGATAATAAAAAATCCAATTTTCAGTCTTATCCCCCAGAAAATCCTAAACACTTATCTTCAAAAAACACTAAACCATCATCCCAAAAAAATCCTAAACCCTAAACCCTAAACCCTAAAAACCCTAAACCCTCATCCTTAACAAACCTTAAATGCTCTTCCTTAAAACCCCTAAATCCTCAAACCAAAAAACCCCTTAAACCTATGCCAAAATAACCAAAACCCTCAATCCAAAATAACAATAAACCCTCATCCTCAAAGAACCCTAATCATTATGCCCCAAAAAACCCTCAACCCTCATCCCTAAAAAATCTGCAATCCTTATCCCCAGAAATCCCTCAACCCTTTTCCCCCCCAAAAAAACACAAAACTCAGCCCAAAAATATTCTCAACCCTAATATTCAAAAAACCATAAATCATAGACCCTAAAACCTTTCAACCATTGTAAAAAACACACCATATACCCTCAACCCCAAAAAATAATCCACCCATAACCCCAAAAAACCCTTAAAACCTCAACCCAAAAAACCCTCAACCACAGTCCAAAAAAACCCTCAACCCTCTATCCCAAAATTCCATATAGCCACAACCCCAAAAAATCCATGACCATTTTCAAAAAAACCGCAACAATTATCCCCAAAAACTCTAAACCCTCTCCCCATAATACCATCAACCCTTAAGTACCAAAAAACTTAGAAACCCCATCCCCAAATTACCATAACCCCCCCTAAAATTCTAAACCATCATTTTCAAAATTCCATAAACCCTCATCCCCATAAAAACCAAAACCCTTAGGCCCAAAGAAATAATACCTCCATACCAAAATAAAATAAAATATCAGATCAAAAAAACATAATCCATCAGTGCAAAAAAACCCTAAAACCTCATCCAAAAAAACCATGAATCCTTAACCCAAAAAACCAAAAACTGAAAGCCCCAAGATACCCTCAAAACATATCCCAAAAAACACTCCAACCTATGAAAAAAACAAAATAATTTCTATCCCAAAAAACCCTCAACTATCATCCCAAAATAACTATAAACCCTTATCCCAAAAAAACCCTCAACCATAACCACAAAAAACCCTAAACCCTTATCCCCAAACAACCCTAAATCATCACCCCAAAAAACCCTAAAATCCTTCCCCCAAAAAAACCCCATCCATGAGCCCTAAAAATCTCTGCACACATATTTCCAAATAATCCTCATCTCTCGACCCCAAAAAACCATCAACCCTCTTCCCATAAAAAACCCTTAACCCTTAGACCCCAAAACCCAAAACCCTCAACCCCAAAAAACACCCAACCCTCAACCCCCAAAAAATGAAATATCTTAGCCCCCCAAAACCCACCCTCCTTCACAAAAAACCATCCACCCTCATCCCCATAAAACTCTCTACCCATATACCCCCAAAACCCTAACCATCATCCCTAAAAAACATTGAACACACAGCCGTAAAAAAACCTAAACCCTCAACCTCAAAAAAACCAAAACCATAATCCCCACAAAACACTAAACACTCAACCCAAAAAATACCACAATCCATTATGCCCCAAAAGCCTAGACCCTCATCCACAAAAAACGCTAAACCATTATCAACATAAATCCCTAAACCCTCAACCCCAAAAAACCAACAACACTCAGCTGCAAAAAATCATCAACCCTCCCCCCCCAAACCATTAATAAACATAAAAAACAATAATCCCCTTACAAACATCAACCAATATCCTAAAAAACCCTCAACCATCATACCAGAAAACCCCATCAACCCTTAGCCCCACAATACTCTAAACACATATCCCCAAGAAACCCTCAACCTTCTTCCCCAAAAAAACATCATCCCAAACCCTAATAAACCCACTAACCTTATCCCACATAAATCCTCATCCATCAAATCTACAAAATAATCAACTTTCAGACCCAACAAACCCTTAAACCATTTCCATAAAAAAACCTCAATCATCAACCCCAAAAATACACTAACCCTATGCCCTAAAAATACCCCAACCCCCCAACCCTAAAAACCATTCAACCCTTAGCCACAAAAAAACACTCAAACCTTATCCCTAAGAAAACCTAAACCGTGATCCCCCCAAATCTCTAAACCCTCATCCTAACACCCCCAATCGTAAACCCCTTTCAAACTCTCAAACCTCAACCATAAAAAACCTATAACATGTTACCTAAAATACCCATATCCAGGGCCCTAGAAAACTCTAATCCATCATCCATAAAAAACTCTCTACCCCAGCAAAAAAAAAACCCTAAACCCTCAGTCCTGAAAAAACACCATCCCTCAGTCTAAAAAAAATCTCCACCCTCATCCCATAAAAACCCTCAACCCTAATCCATAAAAAAGCCAAATCCCTCAGTCCCAAATAACCTGAATCCCTCTCCCACAAAAGACACTAAACCCTTACTTTAGAAAAACACTATACCCTTTTCCAAAAAAAATAAACACTCATCCATAAAAACACTAAACCCTCATACCACAAAAACCCTAAACCATCAACCCTAAAAACCGTAAGGAGTTATCCCTAAACAACATTAACCCCAATCCCCAAAATACCATAAATTGTTAGACCCAAAATATCCATTACCCTAAGAAAAAAAACCCTCATCCCTCAACCAAATGAAAAACCTCAACCCTTAATCCCAAAAAAACCTCAACACTCAACTTAAAAAAACACTCAACTCATAGTCCATTAAAACAAAAAACCCTCAACCCATATCCCTAAAAACACTAAACTCTTTTACCCAAAAAAACCTAAACCATTTCCCCCTGCATACCCTCAACCCCCTTCCCCCAAAAACTATAAAACCTCATCACTAAAAACCCTAAACACCCAACCGAAAACACCCCTAAAATCTTATCCAAAAAAACCCTCAACCATCAACCAAAAAAAACCCTCAAATTTCATCTCTAAAAAACCCTAAACCCTCAACCCCCAAAAAACACAACCCTAATCCAAAAATACCTTCAATCCTAAGCCCCCAAAAAACATCAACCCTCAGTCCCCAAAACCCTTAACACTCAGCCCCAAAAACCCTCAACCATCCTCCACAAAACACCATAAATAATCGACCAAAAAAACCTATATCCCTCTCCCCGAAAAAAATCTTGAACACCCATCCCCCAAAAACCCTAAACCTGTTAACCCAAAAAGAAACTATATACCCTCATTCCTAAAAAACCCTAAACCCTTAGCCTAAAAAACCCTAAACCCTAAACCCCAAAAAGAATCCTAAACCCTTAGAAAAAAAAATACACAAACCCTTATCCCCAAAAATCTCTAAACCCTAAACCCCAAAAAACCCTCATTCCTCAGCCACAAAGAACCATAAAACCTAAACCCAAAAAACACATAAACCCTTAACCCTTAAAAAACCCACAAATTTAGGCCATAAAAAATGATAAATCCATATCCCCCCAAACCCTCAAACCATAGTCTAAAAAACCATCAATCCTCATCTCCAAAAAACTATCAACCCTTTATCCAAAAAATAATCAACACTTAGTCAAAAATAACCCACAATCCATGACCCCAAAAATAACTTTATCCCCAATAAACTATCTACCTTCAGGCCCAAAAACCCTCAACCCTCAAACTCACAAAACCATTAAGCCTTGTACCTATAAAAATCATCAACCCTTGGACTCAAAATACCATAAATCCTTATCCCAAAAAAAACCTAAAATCCACATCAAAAAAAACCTTGAAACCCTTAGCCCAAAAAACCTTCCACACATAAACCTAAAGAACCTTCAACCCTCATCCAAAAAACACTCAAACCTGAGGTCCCAAAACCCCAAAACCCTCATCCCCAAACACCCTAAACCCTCCAGACTAAAAATCCCTCAACCCCAAAAAACTATCTACCATCAGTTGGAAAATAATCAAATCCTTCCCCAAAAAAACCTTCAACCACCATCCCCAAAAAAACGTCATCCCGGAGCCCCAAAAAAACATCAAAACACATCCCCCAAAACCCTAAACTGTCAACTCAAATCAAAACATAAACCCTCAAACCTCGGCCTAAAAAACCCTAAAACTTCATCCCCTAAAAACATTCAACATTCAACCTTAAAGATACCTCAACCTCTGCCTGAAAAAACCCTCAAACCTCATCCCCTTTAAACCCTCAACACTCAACCCAAAAAAACCTCAAACCCACATCCCCATAAAACATTAAACCCTCTTCCCTAAAACCCTAAAACCCTCATCCCCAAAAAACCCTAAACCCTAAACCCAAAAAAAAAACATAATCCCTCATCACCAAAAAACAATAAAAAAATATCCCCCAAAACCCTAAGACTTCATCTCCAAAAAACCCTAAACATAGATCCATAATGAACCATAAACTATTAGTGCAATAAAAAAGCCTAAACCCTCATCCCCAAGAAAACATAAACCAAAATCCCTAAAATACTCTCAAATATATTCCCCAAAAAATAGTTAACCCTAATCTTGAAAAAAATAATCTACCCTCAGCCCCAAACCCACCAACCCTCAGCCCAAAGAATCCCTAAACTGTCATCCCCAAAAATCTACATCACTGAGCCCCAAAAAATCCTCAACCCTAAGACACAAAATATCAAAAACCCTCAACCACAAAAAACCCTCTTCCCTCTTTTCCAAAAGACCCTAAAACCTCCTGAAAACCCCAAAATAGGGTACCCCAAAAATCACTAAACCCACATCACCAAAAAAACCCACAAACCTTCTCCCTAGAAATTCTTGAACCCTTAGCCCCTAAATAACCTCAACACTCAGGGAAAAAAACCATAAACCCTCATCCACTAAAATTCTAAAACCCTAAGCCCCAAGAAACTCAAAACCCTTAGCCTCAAAAAACTCTAAACCCTCTTCCATAAAAAATCCAAACCCCACATCCCCATATAATACTAAACCCTAGTCCCTACAAAACCCTTATACATCACCCCTAAAAAACAATCAATCCTCCTTCCCAAAAAACTCTGAACCCTCAACCCAAAAAAATCCACATCCATCATCCATAATAAACACGTCATCCAAAAAAATAGCCAACACTCATCCACAACAAACACTCTACCCCCATCCCTAAAAAACCCTTAACCCTCACCCCCCCAAAACCCTCAATCCTCATTCTGAAAAAATCCATGAACACTCATCCTCAGAAACCCTCAATCCCCAGACCTAAAAAACCATCAACCCTCATCCAAAAAACCCTCAACCTTCAGCACTAATAAAAACTCTAACCACAACCCCCAAAAACCATTAACTGTTAGACCCAAAAAACCCTCAAATGTCAGACCCAAAAAACAATCAGTCATTAGCCACAAAAAACCCTCTATCCTTAGACCCAAAAAAACCCTAAATCATCACCATTAAAAAACTTTCAACCCTAGCCCCAATAAACCATCATCCCCAAAAAACCTTCAACCATAACATATAAAAAACCCTCATCCTTTATCCCCAAGAAACTCTAAAACCTTATCCCCAAAACACCCTAAATCTTCATCCCCACCAAATCCCTCAAAATGCATCACCAAAAAACCATCAATCCTCAACCCAAAAAAACCTCAACCCTGATCCCCAAAAAAACCCTCAACCCTCAACCCCATAAAAATAACAACCCTAATCCCCAAAAAAACTATCAATCCTCATCCCCAAAATCCCTCAACCATTATACCCTAAAAAACCTCAACCATCATCCCAAAATATCCCTAAACCATAATCCCCCAAAAAAAACCCTAAACCCTCATCCCTGAAAAACCCAAAACTCTCATCCCCTAAAAACCCAAAACCCTCATCCCCAAAAATACCTAAACCCTCATCCCAAAAAAAAATCTTAAATTATAATCCCAAAAAATACTAAACCCTAATCCCTAGCAAGACCTCATCGAGAAGCCCAAAAAATTCCTCCTGACTCAACCCCAAAACACCTTCAACTATCATCCCCTAAAAACCATCATCCTTCAGCACTAAAAAACCCCTCAACCCTAAGCCCCAGAAAACCAACAAAACATGAACTAAAATATTCCTCAACCCTTATCTCCAAAAAACCCTCAACCCTCATCCCTAATAATCCCTCAACCCTTAGTCCCAAAAAATATAAACCCTCATCTGCCAAAATACCTTAGGTAGCCCCTAAATCCCTACACCCTAAAACCCAAAAAACCCTAATCTCTCAACCCTAAGAAAACCCCATCCCTGAGAACCATTAAACTCTATTACCTTTTCACCATAAAACCCTAAATCCTAATCCCTAAAAAACCTAATCCCATATCCATAAAAATATTAAACCATAATCCATAAAATACATAATCCTCTTCCCAGAAAACCCCCTAAACCCACATCCCCTAGAAATCCAAAAACCCTCATACCCAAAAAATTCTAAACCCTCCACCCTAAAAATTACAAAAACCCTCATACCTAAAAAAACAAAACCTTTATCCCCAAAACTCCCTCAACCCTCCACCAAAAAAACCATAAAATTTTAGTCCCAAAATTTCACAAACCATAATCTCCCAAAAACACTCAATCCCAAAAAACCCACAACCCTCAGCCAAAAAAACACTCAACACGCATAACAAAAATACTCTAAACCCTCAATCCCAAATAAAACCTCATCCATCATCCCTAGAGAACCCTCAAACCCCACCCCTAAAAAACCCTCTACCATCATCCCAAAAAACCATAAATCCTTATCCCGTAAAAACCATCAACCCTGAGCCCCTAATATGCCTCATATTTAATACCCAAAAAGCCCTCAACCCTCACCTTCAAAAAACAGTCAATGCAATACCCCAAAAAACAATCTAACCTCATTCCCAAAAAACGTTAACTTCCAACCCAATAAAAACTCAACCCTTATCCACAAAAAACCCTAAACTCCATGTCCAAAAAGACCCCATACCTCAATAATAAAAACATTCAACACTGGGGACCAAAAAACCCTAATGCCTCTGCAAAGAAAACACTTTATTCTAAACCCCCAAAACACTAAATCCTCAGCCGTAAAAAACCCTAAACCCTAAAACCCAAAATCTCTAAACCCTCCACCCCAAAAATTCCTAAAATCTATTCTCCAAAAAAACCTAAAACCTCATCCCGAAAACCCAAAACCCGCATCCCCACCAAATCCTAAAACCTCATCCCAAAAAACCCCTATACACCCAGCCATAGAAAATTCCAAATCATGAGCCAAAAATATGCTTCAACCCTCATTCCCAAAAAACCATCACCCCATATCCCCAAAAAAACCAAAAATCTTCATCCCTAAAAAACCCTAAACACTCAGACCCAAAAAACCAAAAACCCGCAGCCCCCCAAAACCCAAAAACCTTAGTAAAAAACCCCAATAAAATTTATCTACAAGATTATATAAACCCTCATACCTAATAATACCAATACCCTAGACCCAGAAAAACCTAACCCATTATCAAAAAAAAATCGATAAACACTCATCCCCGAAAGACCATAAACCCTCATCATAAAAATACCCTAAACCCATATCCCCAAAAAATCATGCAGTCTGAAACACCCAAAAAACCTCAACACATATCCCTATGAAACATGGAACCCTCCATCCAAAAAAACCTTGAACCATAATCCCTTAAAACCTCTCAACCCCCATCCCAAAAAAAACTTAAACCCTCATCTCCAAAATACCCTAAACCCATATCCCCCAAAAAATCATGCAGTCCCACAACCCCAAAAAACCCTCAACCCTCATCCCCCCAAAACCCTAAACCCCCATCCACCCAAACCCTAATCCCTTAGACTAAAAAGACCTGAACCCCTATCACTAGAAAAACATAAACCCTAAACCCCAAAAATAATTCAAACCATAGCCCCAAGAAAAACCTCAACACTCTGCCACAAAAAACCCCTCTACCCTCAGCCCCATAAAATACCAATCCCTCATCTGCAAAAAATCCCAAATTCCGTATCCCTAGAAAAAACTAAATCCTCATCCCCAAAAGACATTAAACCCTTACCCGCAAAAATACCTAACATATCAGCCCAAAAAAACTAAACCATTAGCACCAAAAAAAACCAAACCCTATGCCACAAAAAACTCTCAACACACATCCCCAAAAAATGGTCATCCCACAGCCCTACAAAATCCTATAACCTCAACCACAAAAAACCCTTAGACCGCAGTCCCAATAAACTCTCAACCCCCATAAAAACCATCAACCCTCATCCCCAAAAAACCATAAACCCTCATCCCCAAAAAACACTAAATCCTCATTCCTAGAAAATCCTCTACCATATGCCTAAAAAAATCCCTCATCCCTTATCCCCCAAACTCTTATACAATCAAATCCAAAAAATCCCTCAACCCTAATCACCAAAAGATGCATAACCCTCAGCCCAAAAAAACTCTAAACCCCCCTTCCCAGAAAACCCAAAATCCAAAACCCCAAAAATTCCCAAACCCTTTAGCCGAAAAAACCCTAAACCCTGAGTCCTAAAAACCTTAAATACACAGCCCTAAAAAACCCTAAACACTCTGGTCCAGAATACCTTAAACCCTTATTACAAAAAAAATCTTCCAAAAAACCATAAAACATTAGTAAAGAAATATACCCATAGGCCCAAAAAAACTTAACCATCATCCCAAATTAAACCATAAACCCATGACCCCCCAAAACCACTAACCCCCTGCTTCAAAAAAACCCTCAACTCAAAAAAAAAACAATCTTCAATCCTTAGCTAAAAAACCCCCCTGAAAATTATTCCCTAAAGAATCGTAAATACTTTTTACCAAAAAACCCTAATCCCTCATCCCAAAAAAACCCTAAACCTTAAACTCCTTTAAAAACTAAATACTTTTTCTAAAAAATAATTGAACCTTAGCCTTGACAACCCCTAAACTACTAGTCCCCCAAAAAGACCCAAAAATCTCAGCACCAAAAATAGCTAAACGATTAGCCAAAAAATCCCACAACCCTCAGTCATAAAAACCCTAAACACTCAACATCAAGAAACATAAAACCCTCATCCCTAAACATCTCTCAACCCTCAATCCCAATAAACAAAGAACCGTCGACCCCACAACCCCCCAACACTCTTCCCCCAAAAACCCAAAACACTCATCCCCCCACACCCCATACACCTTTTACCTAAAAAACCCAAAACTACCATCCAAAAAAACCCTCAACCTTTAGCCCTAGAAAAACTAAATGTTTTCCCGAAAAAGCCTAATCCCTATTCCCAAAACAACCCAAACCAATCAATCCAACAAACCATCAACCCCCATCCCTAAAAAACACTAAACCCACAACCCCAAAAAATAGTCAACCCTCAGCCCCCAAAAAAATCTAAATCATTATCCCAAAAAATTCTTTAAACCATAGTCCACAAAAACCCCCAACCATAATCATGAAAAAGCCATATACCCTCAGCAATAAAAACCATAATCCACCAGCCCCCCAAAAACCATAAACCGTCATCCCTAAAAAACATTAAATCCTAAACCAGAAAAAACCATATACCCACAATCCCAAAAAACCATAAACCCTCTTTCACAAAGAAACCCTAAACCATCATCCCCACCAAAAAACCAAAAACCATATCCTCCCAAAACCTAAAACCATAACCCTAAAACCTTGAACACTCATCCTCAAAAAAATCCTAAACCCTCCAACCCCAAATACAAAAACCCTCATCCCAAAAATACCATGACACTAAGACCCAAAATTCCCTCAATCCTCAGTATGAAAACACCCTAAACTATCAACCCTAAAAAATCTAATCCTTTATTTCTAAAAAAACCCTCAACCCTCGGCTCTAAAAACCCTTCAATCCTAGGCCCCAAAAAACCCTCAATCCAAAAAACCTAAAAAACCCCTTCCTTTAGCCCAAAAAAACCTCTAATATCACCACCTCATAACCCTTAGGACTCATCCAAAAAATACTCACCCATTATCCCAAAAAATCGTCAATCATTGGCCACAAAAAATTCTCAACTATTAGCTCCAAGGAAACCCTCAACCTTCATTGCCCCAAAAATTCACCCCTCAAGCAAAAAAAAACACTCAACCCTCAACCCCTGAAAGTCTCTACGATCATTTTTAAAAAAATATACATCCCAATTTCAAAAAAAAAATCATAAATAATAATCCCATAAAAACCATAACCCAAAACCCTCAAACCCAAAAAACCCTCAACCGTCAGTCGCAAAATATTTTCAACTCAAAGCCACCGAAAACCATTAATCCCGAGCCCCCAAAACACTAATCCATAAGAAAAAAATCACAACCCTTCATACATAAAATCCCGTCAAACCTCATCCCCCCATAACACTCAATCATAATCCCAAAAAATACTCAACTCACATCCCAAGAGAAACATTCAACCCTCAGCTCTCAAAACACTGAACCCTCAACACCAAAAAACCTTCAACCATCATTTCCAATAAACCCTAAACCCTCAGCCCCAAAAAATGAAAAACACTCATCCCAATAAAACCCTATACCCATATCCCCCAAAAAACATTTACCCTCATCCCCAAATGACTCTAAACCCTCATCCCAATAAAACCCTAAACCCTCATTCACACACATCCCTAAATCATCAACCCAAACAAACCATGAAGCCTTATCTATAACAAACCCCAAACTATTTCCTAACGAAACCATACAACACTATAAACCCTAAATTATCAGTCAGAAAAATCATCAACCCTCAGCCTTGAAGATTGGTAAACCCTTAGCCCTAAAAAAAGGCAATCCCTTAGCCCAGAAAATACACTGAACTATTAGCTCCAAAATACCCTAAACCCTCTACCTCAAATAACCATAAAACCCCATCCCCCAAAACACTAAACCTTTGTCCTAAAAAAACATAAAACCCACAGATCCAGAATACCTATATGATCAACCCCAAAAAATCTCTAAGAACCCAGCCCAAAAAATCATAAAACCACTTTCCCAAAACACCATAATCACTTATACCTCAAAAAAAATACAATCAAACCCAAAAAAACCCTAAACCCTCAGCCCAAAAAACCCTCAAACCCTCAATCCCCAAAAATACCCTAATACCTTAGCTTAAAAAATCCATAAACCATCATACCTAAAAATCCATAATTCCTAATACTAAAAAAACACAAATCTATCATCCCTCAAAAACCCACATCCCTCTATCCCAAAAAACTCTCAACCCAAAATAACCTTTATCCCTCAGCTCCAAAAATCCCTCAACCCTCATCCCCCAAAACCATCAACTCTTAACCCTAGAAAACCCTAAACCCTATTACCCAAAAAAACTTAACCCTCATTACCCCAATAACCTAAACCCTCATCCCAATAAAACCCTCAAACCTCAACCCTCATCCCCAAAATACCCAACATCCCTAAAAATTCCTCAAACTTGAACCCCAAAAAATGATTAACCGTCATCACATTAATCCTAAACCATCACCCCCAAAACCCAAAAACCATTATCCACAAAGAACACTTAACCCTCATCCCTAAAAAACCCACAACCCACAACCCTCATCCCTCAAAACCCTCAAGCCTTATCCCTAAAAAACCCTCAATCCTTATCCCCAAAAAACCATCAACCCTCAACACCAAAATAAAATAAACCATCATCCATAAAAAGAATCAACCATCAACCCCAAAAAAATCATATACCCTCAACCCCACAAAACCATACACCCTCATCCCCAAAAAAACCCTGATCCCTAATCCTAAAAAAATGATCAACCCTCGTCACTAAAAAATCCTAACCATCATCCACAAAAAAACACTGAACCGTTACCCCCAAAAACCATTCAACCATTATCCCTAATATACCCTAAACCCTAAACCCAAAAAATTAACCCTCATCCCCAAAAAATCATAAACCCAAATCCCCAAAAAACCATAAACCCTTAATCCACCAAAACCCCTAAACCCTCATACCCAAAAAACATTAAACACACATTCAAAAAAACCATTGTCCTTCATCCCCATAAAATATTCAACCCTCATCCCCAAAACACCATTAACCCTAAACCCCAAAAATATTTCAACCCTTAGCCCCAAATAACTCAAACACTTATCCCCCCAAAACCCTGAACCCCTAACCCCAAAAAACCCTCAACCATCATCTTCAAAAAATCATAAACCATCAACCCCACAAAACCCTAAACCCTCATTCCAAAGAAACCATAAACACCCAGCCCCATAAAACCCTAAACCATAATCCTAAAATATCACTAAAACCTCATCCCCAAAAAACCCTAAATCCTTATCCAAAAAAGCCAAACCCTCAGAAAAACCCTCAACCCCAAAAAAAACTAAACACTCATATCCAAAAAACTCTCAAATATTAGAACAAAAAAACCTTCAACCCTCATCCAAAAAAAACCCCTCAACCCTAGGCCCAAAAAAACCCAAACCATCATCCCCAAAAAACCCTAAACCCTCACCCCAAAAAACCCCTAAACACTCATCCCAAAAAAATATATACCCTTATCCCTAAAACACAAAACCCTCAGCCATAAAAAACACTAAATCCCCACCCAAAAAACCTAAACCAATTTCCCCAGAAATCCCTAGACCCTAATCCCAAAATAGATAATCCATAATCCCCAAAACCCTAAATCCTCTTCCCAAAAACTCTCAGCCTCAAAATATCTTAGACCCTCATCCCCAAAAAACCCTCATCCCTCAGCCCCAAAAAACACTCAACCCATATCCCCAAAAAAATACTCAACCCTCGTCCCCAAAATTCCATCAAACCAATTCCCAAAAAAATTCTAAATACTCATCACCAAAAATAATCAACCATATTCCATGAAAAACCCTATACCCTCATACATGATAAAACATATATCCACAACACAATAAATCCATAAAATCTCATTTTCAAAAAAAGCCTCAATCAACAGTCCAAAACCCTCAACACTCATCTCCGAAATTCCCCAAACCCTCCGTCTTGAAAAATCGTCAACCCTTATCCCCCAAAAATCCACAACCGTCAACCCAAAAAAACAATAAACCATCATCCAAAAAACAATAAACCATCAACCCCAAAAAAACATAATCCCTCAGAAAAAAACCAATAATGAAACAGTCCCTAAAAACCAAAAACCCTCAAACCCAAAATACTTAAACTCTCAACCCCAAAAATCCTTATACCATCAGACCGAGAAATTCCTAAACCCTCTTACCAAAAAATCTCAATCCGTAATCCCAAAAAACCCCTCAACCTTCCGCCCCAAAAGACGTTTTACACTAATCCCCAAAAAACCCTCAACCTCCATACTAAAAAAACCATAAACCCTTTGACATAAACATTCCATGAACCCTTAGCCACAAAAAATCCTCAATACTCATCCCAAAAAACCCCAAAACCCTCAAACCTAAAAATATTTTATACCTTAGGCAAAAGAAACTTCCCCCCTTATCCCCCCAAAAAAGTCAACCCTTATCCACATAAAACGGTCAACCCTCAGACCTAAAAAATCATCAACTCTTATCCCCCAAAACCTATCAACCCTCAGTTAAAAAAATACATCAACCCTTTTCGTAAAAAACACTCAAACACCAACCCACCAAAACATAAAAACCTCATCCCTAAAAAAACTCTAAACCCTCACTAGAAAAATCTTAAATCCTCAACCTCAAAAAACCCTAAACCCACACCCCCAAAAAAACCTAAACCCTTATCACAAAATAACAAAAGACCCTCTTCCATAAATAAAACCATGATCCTTCAGTCTTAAAAATACCTAAACCATCAGCCCCCAAAAACCCAAAACTGTAATCCCCAAAAAACCATAAACACACTTCTCCAAAATACCAAAAAACCACAACCCAAAAAATCCCTAAATCCTTGCCTCATAAAATCTGAAACTCTCATCCCGAAAAATTTCTAAACCCATTGCCTCCGAGAACCCTGAACCATCGTCTCAAAAAAAACCTAAACCCTTGATCATAAAAAAACATAAACCATTACTACCAAAAAACCCCTAAATCCTCATCCCCCAAAAGACCCTAAACACATACCCCCACAAATCCCTCAACCCTCAACCCTTAACCCTAATCCCAAACAACCCAGAACCCCTAGCACTAGAAAACCCACAACCATCTGCCCGAAAAATCCTAAAACCCTCATCCACATAAATCCAACAACCCTCATAATAAAAAAAACCCTTAAGCGTCAACCCCATGAAAACCTATAGAAAAAAAAACCCTCAACCCTCAACCCAAAAACCCCCAGATCCTATTCCAAATAACCTTAAAAAATACCCACATAAAAACCCTAAACCATCAGCCCTAAAAAATTCTCAACCCCTATTACAAAAAAACCCTCAATTCCTAGCCCAAAAAAACCTCAATCCTTAGAAAAAAAAAGTCATCCTTCATCCCAAAAGACCTTAAACCTAAACAAAAAACCTAAACCCTCAACCTAATCAAACTCTAAACCCCCTGCCACAAAAAAACCTATAACCACATCCACCAAAAAACCTTAAACACTTATCTAGAAAAAAACCAATTCCCTCACCACCAAAAACCCTCAACCCTCATCCTAGAAAAAACCCTCAACCCCCATTATTAGAGAAACAACATCCCTAAATAAAAAAACCCTCATCTCCCAGAGCCAATAAATCAAACCTTATCCCAAAAAAATAGTTAACCCTTATCCCCAAAAAACCCACATCCCACATCCCTCAACCCAAAAAACCTTCAACCCTCATCCACAAAAAACCCTCAACCCTCAGAACCAATAAAACCTCTACCCACAACATAAATTACCCTCAATCACTAGACCCACGAAACCCTCAACACATAGACCAAAAAAACAATACACCCTTATACATAAAAAAACATCATGCCTTAGCCCAAAAATCCCAAAACCATCACCCAAAAAAATTGTCTAACGTTATACCTAGAAAAACCTCATCTTCTAAAAACCCTCAACCCACATTCATAAAAAAAAAACATAAACCCCTATCCCTAAGAAAACCTAAACCCTCAACCTCAAAAAACTCACAACCCCTATCCCCAAACAGCCTCAATAATTATCCTAAAAAAACCACCAACCCGTAGCCCCAAAAAAAAACCCAACACTAAGCCCCAAAAAATCCTCAAACCTTATCCCCATAAAACTGTCAACCCTCTGTCCCATGAAAATTTCAACCATATCCCCAAAAAAACATCACATCTTAGCCCTAAAAAACTCAACCCTTTCATGTAAAAACAATATACAGTCATCTTGAAAAACTATAAACCCGCAACCCTAAAAAACACTAAACCCTTATCCCAAAAAACTATTAACCCACAACCCTATAAAACACTAAATCCTTATCCCAAAAAACCCAGAACACTTATTCCCTAAAAAAATCATCATCCTTAAAAAACCTAAAATATCATCCCCAAAAAACCATAAACCCTTAGCCCCAAAAAAACATATACCCTCAACCTAAACAATATCTCAATACTAAACCCAAAAAATACCTCAATCGTTAGTCCCAAAAAATCCTCAACCAACAACATATAAAAGATATCGTCCCTTAGCCCTAAAATACCCTCAAAATAATCCTCAAAAACCATCAACCATAAACTATTAAAAAACCTCAATATAAATCCCCCCAAAACCCTACACCAACATCCCCAAAATTTCATCAACCATTATTCATAAAAAACCTTCATCCCTCAAACCCATAAATCACACATCCTTCTGCCCAAAAAACCCTAAACCTTCATCCAAAAAATTCATAATCTTTCATCTTGTACAAACACTTATACATCATCCAAATAAAACCATAAAAACTTAGCCCCAAAAACCGTAAACCCTAATATATAAAAAACCATAATCTCACACCCACAAAAAAAATAAACACTCTTCCATAAAAAACACTTAACCCTCATCCCCCCAAAACCCAAAACCCTCATCCGCAACAAAACTGCAAAAACCTCATCACCAAAAAAAGCTTTACCCTCAACACAAAAAATACCTAAAACCTATGTTAAAAAATTAAAACTTTATCCCAAAAAAACCCTCAACCCTCATCCCCAAAAAAACCCAAACCGTCATCCCCAAAACTTCCTAATTCATCAACCCCAAAAAGATTCAACCATCATCCCCAAAAAACCCTCAACCCCATACCCAAAAAACACTAAACACTCAGTCCCAAAAAACCCAAACCCCAAAACCATAAAAAACCCTCAAAACTCAACCCGAAAAACCCCCATCCACTATCCCCAAAAAAACACTAAACACTCAGTCCCAAAAAACCCAAACCCCAAAACAATAAAAAACCCTCAAAACTCAACCCTAAAAACCCTCATCCACTATCCCCAAAAAAACACTAAACAATCAGTGCCAAAAAACCCAAACCCCAAAACCATAAAAAACCCTCAAAACACAACCCTAAAAACCCTCATCCACTATCCCCCAAAAAACCTCAATACTCAAACAAAACTACCTTGAATCATAAAAACCAAAAAACTCTTAACCCTTTGGGCCTAAAAAGCCTCAACCCTCTACCCCAAAAAACCCTCAATGTTTAGCTCCTAAAAACACTCATTGCTCAATACCCAAAAATAGTATAACCTCATCCCCAGAAAAGAACATCTAACCTATTCCCTAAAAAATTGTCAACCCTTAGCCCCAGAAAACCCTTAACTATTATCCCCCCAAAAAACTCAACCCTTAACCATAAAAACACTCAACACTCATCCCCCAAATAACCCTAAACACTCATCCCCATAAAACCTAAACAATAGACCCACAAAAAATACAAAAACCATATCCCCAAAAAATAATAAACTGATATCCCAGTTGGGAGTCATTAATTCCCTATGGTACGAGGAATTTTTTTTATAAAACTCAAACAATGCTACTCAATTAATTGTAAGTGTAGTGAAGTGGAAGTTCAAGGTAAAACCAATAGGGATGGAGAAATTTGTTTTATTTGGTTTTAAAAAATATTTAATTTTATTAGATTATTGAAATAGATGAAATATGGTATTATTGATTGATTTTACGAAAGCAGAATAAAAACGAGGAAGTAGAGTGATTGTTTTTGTGAGTAGATTTGGAAAGCATGAAAGGGTTAGGTAATTTCTCAGATCTGGTGTAATTTTATTTAAGAAAATATTTTGATTAATTCATGATTGGTTCCAGATTCGAGATGATAAAGATCCAGTGATCATGGTATCCCCTCCTTGATATGAAAATTTTCTATTTCCCTTAGTCTGGTAATTTAGGATTTTACCGATTCAAGTTTGTCTTGGTACAATTTTTTAAACCTGATTTCCCCTAAAGTCAAAAATGGTCATGCCTTATTTAGTTTTTTCATATTTAAATTTAAATGTTATTTTTTAATTAAATTATCAATGGTCATGTTAAAATAAAAAATAAAGTTATTGGAAGTTGATTAAAGAAATTGTACAAGCCAAACATATGAATAATAAAAAGAATTAAATCCAGCACACCTTCCCCCATCAATTATATTTTCCTAGAACAAGATTAGTTTACCCCTTCATCCAAGTGATGAGAGAATAAAATGGAGGGAGAAAAGAAAACAAAAAGAACAGAAAAGAATGAACTTGGATAAGGCACAATAGCTTCAATCCAAGCTTTGATCTCTTTCTAAATAAGTGTGTTCTGCAACTGAAGGAAGGCCTTCAATATATAAGATTTTGATGGGATGTTCCCATACCATTACGTTATGTTTAATGTGATTAAACGTCATGTAATCCTGATCAAAATTTGGATTTGTTATTTTTGGATCTACGCAAATGACGTTTGAAGACTTTTACCATTGACTCATGTCATGACATGTAACTATGGCTCACGATGTGTAATAGATTTTCAACTCAGAATTCCACAACTTCGTTTCACGATCTATGGCATGTAATAAACTAATACTGCACATTATGTACTGATGATTCACAATATGTAATTACTTTTTCTACTCCCAAATCTCATCTTTCCTTCGTTTCTTCAGTTTTGAGTCTTAGAAATGCCCCACAATTCTTCTCAAAAATATGGTGTCACACTGCATCTCTTTTCTCGCAGTGTGAACTATCATTTTTTGATCCATTTTCTCCTATTTTAGTTCATTTTTTAATAAAGAAGATATTCCTCCAAAAAATAATTAAATAATTAAATACCTTCCAAAATTAGTATGATTATTCATTTACATACAAAACTAAATACCTTAAAACACTCTAAAATATATTCTTAAGATATACTTATCATAAACTATCATCCCTAAAAAACTCTAAAACCCCATCCCAAAACAAAATAGTTAACCCTCATCCCAAATATCCTTGACACCTCATCCCAAAAAACCCTAATATCTTAACCACAAAAAACAAAAACCTTTAACACTAAGAAAACCTAAACTCTCATCCTGAGAAAATTCTAAACCCTGAGACAAAAATAACCTTCAACTGTCATCCCAAAAAAACACTCACCCCTTAGTCCCTAAACCCTCATCCCCTCAAAACCCAAAACCCTTATCCGAAAAAATACCCACAACCCTCATCCCTAAAAGGCCCTCAATCCTTATCCTCCAAAAGCCCTAAACCCTAAATACTGAAAAATCCTAAACCACTAATACCAAATAATGATAAACCCTGAGCCCGCAAAATCCAAAACCTTCATCCCCCAAAACCCCAAGTCCATAGTAGAAAAAAAATCCATAAACCCAAAACCCCAAAAAATGATATACATCCATTCCCCCCAAAACCCTACACCCTCATACAAAAAAAACCAAAAACCCTCAACTCCAAAAAAAATATAAACCCACTATAGAAAACCCTAAACCCTCATCCCCAAAAAATCTTAAACCCTCAGCCCCAATAAATCAAAACCCTCATCCCCAAAATACCCAAAATCCCCAACCCAAAAAAACTATAAGCCCTAACATCCAAAGAAACCTAGACCCCCATTCCTAAAAAAACCCTCATCACGTAACCCCAAAAAACCCTAAACCCTCAGTCCCCCAAAACCCTCAACCCTCATCCCTGAAAACCTAAAACCATTATACCCAATAAACCCTAAAACCATAGCCCCAAAACACCATCAACCCTCTTCCTCAAAAAACCTCTACCCTGATCCCAAAAATACCCTAAACCATGTACCCAAAAAACCTTTAACCCTCATCCCCCAAAACCGAAAACCCTCAATCCCCCACAGAAAACACAACCCTCATCCCCAAAATAACCCTCATCCATTCTAAAAAAAACCCTCAACCCCTACCCCAAAAAATACTCACCCCCAGAGTGAAAATTAACACATATCACTAATCCCCAAAAAACAATCAACCATCAGTCCAAAAAAACCCTAAATGCTCAGATCCCAAAAAACACTCAACCTAGAAAAACACTAAACCCTAAGCCAATAAAACCCCTAAAATATTATCCCTAACAACCCAAAACCTTAAACACAAAAAATCAGTAATACCTTTACCCCAAAAAAACCTAAAAACTCAGCCACAAAAAAACCCCAAACCTTCATCCCCAGAAAACCCTAAACCATTTTCTCTAAAAGAAACCTAAAACCTCATCCAAAAATTTACTAAACATAAAGACCCAAAAAACACTAAACCATCATCATAAAAATATATAAAATCTTATACATATAAATCCATAAACCTTGATGCCAAAATAAACTACAACCCTAATCCCCCAAAAACCCTCACCCTCAGCCCCAAAAAACCATAAGCCCTATTCAGAAAAAAACCTAAAACTCTAAAAAAACCCCTCATCCATCATCCCTAAAAACCCTCAACCCTCCTCCCCAAAAAACCCTAAACCTTCAACTCCCAAAAACCATAAACCCACTTCCCAAAAAAACCAAAACCTTTATAACCAAAAAACCCTAAACCCACAGGCCCAAAAAACTCTAAACGATTATCCCACAAAACCCTAAACCTTCGACCCAAAAAAACCAAAAACACTCAACCCCAAAAAATCATAAACACTCATCCACAAATAACTCTAAACCCACATTACCAAAAAACCCTAAAACCTCATCCCAAAAATCCATAAACCCTCACCCCCAAAATTCCCACAACCCTAAGTGATGAGAACCATGTCTAATTCACCAATTTGTTTCCCAGGTGGAGGAGGTGGATTTGTAAGGATTGATAATACAAGGAAGATTTAAAAGGTTGAACTCTATAATGGGGATCCATCTCAATTAAATAAAGGATCAATGTATCTCACCTTCCATGGATGGAGAAAATGGGCCTATTTTCTAACTTATTCAAGATCAAACAAGATTTTTAAATATTTTTCCACTTGGTTTCCAAAATTTATTAAGCCTTTCCCATATAGAGAATTCCTGAATGGAATATTTTGACACTAAAGACAAATCCAGTGGGATAGGTACTAAAAGTCAAATTTGGTGGGATATAGTTGGAAAAGAATTTGTTACATTAAAAAAAGTATATGGTAGAATTAACTTTTTTTATTATAAGTGAATAAATCATGTTTAGCTTCTATGTCTTTGGGGTATTATAAACATGAATATTTTATCATCCTTTGGGTATAAATATCCACCCCCATGGAACATGTATGGAATTCATTATATAACAGAGAGAATTTTCTTTATTTCCCACCATTGTGTGAGTATTTTTACAGTTTTTCCACTTTATCTTCTACTTTCATTACCTCTCAATCTACAAGTTAGATTTGTGATCCAAGATCATAATGCCCCCAATTTTGTGCCTCAACCCAAGTGCACTATTTTGAGGACTGGGAATCACATTCCTCCCATGATTCTATTGTCTATGCTAGAGGTCATGCTCCTTATATAGTTGACTGACTACGTGCACCCACTATCCATACCCATCATTCCATACTTATCCGCAAACCACAAACTTGTGTCTATTTTTATAATAAATTTGGGGGGGGGGGGGTCGGGAATAGCTTGGCCCTAACCTACTTTTCCCAAACCACATACTTCATATAAAACCCTACATAGTGAAGATTGTTCCGTAATGAACATCTCACATCATTTAGTATCAGTGATCTTGTTTACATGATATACATCTATCCTTTCATTTATTTTAATCAGCCATCACCCTTCTTGTATTTCTATATTATCAAACCATTAAAAAAACTAAAAAAACCACTTTTCATTGAAAAAATATAGAATTGGTCTATGTTTTCAAATCATGGAATATTTTTTCATTGATCCAATTATTCATACATATTCTTTTTTCATTTGATTATCTATATGTGATTTGTATTCTAAAAAATAAAATTCTCTCAACTCATCATTTTTTTATTTTCAAACTAAACACATCCTTTCTTTGAATGATTAAAAAACACTTTACTATTTGTTCATACTATTGTGCATTAAAACATATATCACAACTCTTTCATAGGATATTTAATAAAAAAAGAAAAAAGCATCGATACAATTAATTCATAAACACTGATCCACAGATAACTCTAAACCCTCATGCCCATAAAACCCTAAACCCTCATCCCCAAAAAAACCAGAAAACCTCACCCCCAAAATACTTTCAACCCTAAGTAATGAGAACTTCATCTAATGCACCAAGTCATTTACCAGTTGGAGGAGGTGGATTTGTAAGGATTGATAACACGGGGATGATTATAGTGGTGGAACGCTATAATGGGTAACCATCTCAATTCAATAAAGAAAAAATGTATCTCACCTTTCATGGATATAGAAAATTGGCCAATTTTCTAACTTATTCCAGATAAAACATGATTTTTAAATATTTTTCCACATGGATTACTGAATTTTGTAAGCCTTTCCCATATGGATAATTCTAGAATGGAATGTTTTGTCACTAAAGACAAACCCAGTGGGATAGGTACTCAAAGTAAATTCTGGTGGGATATAGTTGGAAAGGAATTTGTTACATTCCAAAAAGGATTTTGTAGAATTACCTTTTTTATTATAAGGTAATAAATCATGTTTAGATTCTATGTATTTGGGGTATAGAACCATGAATATTATATCACCCTTTGGCTATAAATATCCACCCCATAGAACATGTATGGAATTCAGGATATAATAGAGAGTATTTTATTTGTTTACCACCATTGTTTTAGGATTTTCCTAGTTTCCCCCTTTCAATTGTACTTTATTTAATTTTCAATCTACAATTTAAATTGGTGATCCAAGATCATAATTCCCCCAAATTCATTCCTCATCCCAAGAATGTTGTTGTGAGGATTAGGAATCACAGACCACCCTTGATTGTGTTTTCTATGTTATAGATCATGCTCCTTATATAGTTGACTGAATAAGCACATCCACTATCCATACCCATCTTTCTCTACTTATCCCAAAACCACATACTTGCGTCTCTTTTTCTAATAAATTTGTGGGGGGGTCAGGAATAGCCTGGGCCTACACATACTTTTCCCAAACCACGTACATCATATTCCACCCTACACAGTGATGATTGTGCAATAAAGAGAATCTCACATCATTTGGTATCATAGACTTTGTTTACATGATAGAAATATATCCCTTCATTTATTTTAATTTACCCATCACCCTTCTCTTCATTCCATACTATCCAACCATTAAAAAACTCAAAAAACACACTTTTCATTTAAAAACAATAGAATTTTCCAATGTTTTCAAATCGTGAAATATTTTTTAATTGAGCCAATTATTCATACATATTATTTTCTTCATTTGATTATCTATATGCAATTTTTATCCAAAAAAATAAAATTCTCTCAATTCATCATTTTTTTCTTTTCAAACTAAACACATCCTCTCTTTGATAGATTAAAAAACTTCTTTCTATTTCTTCATAATATTATGCATTAAAACATAAATCCCAACTCTTTCTTAGGATATTTAATAAAAAAGAAAGAAAATATTGTATGAGTGTGCATCCTCTATAGTGTGAGTTTATTTTTCTTATACTGTGTCTTTCTCCCGGTGTGTGTGCTTTTTCCGGTTACTTATCATGGCGATGGATTGTGGGAAGATAATAGTTCATGCTAGTGATAATGGAAGCTGAAGTAGATCTAACACACTAGAAGATATGTAACTACAAATGAATGATTTGGGGATCCATTTTTAGAATATTTTTTATTGGAAGTTGGAGTTTCTATATGATAGGATTGATAACATAGAAAATCAACCCATCTCGAGGATGATCCATGATAACCCATGACACACTCTGACACCACATCAACCCCATATCTAGAAGGAGGCCATTGAAAATTTTGATGATTATTTTTAAGATGTACTAAAAATGAGTAGGAGGTGCTGACAACAAAGAGGATGACAAATAAGACCACATGATGATGACATAATTGGAGGTATTATGGTGAAGGATCCCTCTTTTCAAGGACAAAGATGTATGGAAGCATACATGGGGTGGGCGATTCAGATTAAAAATCATTTTCATTCCATGTATATTCAGAGTTGAAAATGGTCAAACTTGTTTTCATTAAATTTACTTATTATGCTTTAATTTTGTTGGATCAAATGAAAAATTAGATGTTAATATATGGTAGACATCCCATCTACACATGGGAGGACATGAAGTTTTCCATGTGGAAGTAGTTTTTCCCCTCACATTGCCATAGAGCACTAAAAAGTTTATTTCTTCACCTAAGGGATTAATAGGGTTTAATATTACTATAAGAAGATCAAATTTTTTGTGATTCAAGAAAAAATTGAGTAGAATATGGTGGAATGATTGGTGAAATTTTTACACAAACTCAATCAGGAAATTAGCGATCAAATGGAGATGTACCACCATGTGGAAAACAATATATGATCCAACAAGACACCACAGTCAAGAAAAAAATCAAAAGGAGGAGAAAAATGAGGTGTCTCACTATACATTTAACTCCATGGAGAAATTGAAGAAATGGAATATGAGAATAATCTGATACAAAATAGGTTGTTGATCGCTAATTTGACAAGGTAACTCTTCCACCAAACATACCTACTATTGAGGCCAACTAAACTAGGAATCCAAATATTCGATGGTTTAAGTATATAGAAGGGGTCACATTCCTAGTGAATTCCCAAACTGGAACATCAATAACCTCATTATGTATGGTGAATTAGAGACCAATGGAGGGATATCAGAGGAGGAAGATGAGTAATCCCCAAAAATTGATAATGGATAATTTACAGAAGATGGTGATACTCTTGTCAATAGGAGAGTTCTAAGTGAAAAAATGACCATTTTAGAGAATGATAAGTGTTACAAACTATTCCATACATGGTGTACAATCCTTGAGAAGGTATGTAGTATTTTCATTAAAAGAGGATGTTTTAGAAACATTGTGAGCACCATGTTGGTGTAGAAGTTGGGACTTCCAACATTAAAGAAGCAATATCCATAACAGAATAAATGGTTGAATGATAGTGTGGGACTAAATGTCACTAAAAAGGAGAAGTTATTTTTCACCGTCGGTAAATACAAGGATGATGTATCGTGTGATGTTAATTCTATGAAGGTATTCCATTTTTTTGGGTCAAACTTGGTAGTGAAATCGACATGTTATTCATGATGGGTTCTTAAACCATCACACATTTATTCTATGAGGGGAACCTATAACCCTCAACCCATTTCCCCCAATAAAATTTATTAAGATAATATTTTTTGGGAAAATAAAAAAATTAGTGATGTGTAAAAAAAGAGAGAAAATGAAAAATGAGAGAATGGGGAAAAAGAGTGTATGAGAGAAGAAAATAAATGGATATAATATAAAAATCACAATGGAAAAAATATTTGAGAAGAGAAAAATGTGTGATGTTTGAAATAAATGAGCAGGGTTAAGTGATCCTTGATTTCTCATAAAAACCATTTAGTACATATGTTAAAATATGTTATGTTGAACAGTAGTGACTTAACGTCTCCTTTTCCACATGTTGTTGGGTATTTGTTGCAGGACTTTAGTGAGGTATTTCTTGAGGAGGTGCCACCCATATCACACCCATTAATGCTATTAATCATAAATTTACCTCAAACCTAGATCATCATTACCAAAAAACCTAACATATCACACCAAACTAGATAAGACAAAAGATATTTGAAGGAAATTTCCGGATTTTTTGGATGTGGGAAATATCATAGTGGTCCTTAGTCCCTATGTTGTAATAGGGCTTTTGGTTCCCCAGAAGGATCAAACAATGAGAATGTTCATTTATTACAGAGCCTTCAATATCATTACAATTAGGTATCTTCATCATTTATATATATTATATGATATGCTAGATTAGTTAAATTGACCTAGTATTTTCTCCAAAAATGATTTAAGAAGTGGCTACCATCAAGTTATGATGAAATAATAAGATGTGTGGAAAATGAATTTAAGAGAAAAAAATTGAATTTATGAATGGTTATTCATTCCCTTTGTTTTCACCAATGCGCCTTGAAAATTTACGAGGTTAATGAATCATGTCTTACATGCATATATTGGAAAATTTTTGGCAGTCTACTTTGATGATATTTTGGTGTATATAAGAAATTTAAAAGAATATGTGAATCATTTAAGAAAATCCATAGAGAATATAAGACAGGAAAATTCTCTTTGGAATCATTTAAAAGTGTGCATTTTTCTTCAATAAAATAGATTTCCTTGTATTTTTTGTAAGCGGTGATGTAGTTAAACTAGATATTGAGAAGATAAAATCCATTCAGGAGTGGTCTAATACCACCTCTTTTAGATAGGGAAAAAGTTTTCATGTGCTTGTAAGTTTTTTATAGGATATTTGTGAAGGAATTAATTACACTAGAAGTAGTTTTGAATTTGTGGAAGAAGTGGAATGTTCCATTAAAATAGGGTACAACTGAAGAGAATGAATTCCAAGAACTCAAAGTGAAACTCACCCATGTGTCCCAAATTTTTCTCCTTGACTTTGATAAGGCCATTGAAATTTTATATGATGCAAGTGGAATTGGAATAGAAGGAGTATGCATGCATGAAGGATGGCCTATTTCTCTCTTTAACTATATGTAAAATGGCCCAACTCTAAACTATGATACATTTGATAAATATTTGTATGAATTGTTTAGGGTACTAGAAACATGGAAGCATTATCTTAAGCCAAATGAATTTTGATCCATCCCAATCAACAGGATCTTAAATTCCTCAGGAGGCAGCATAAACTAAATAGGAGAAATTCTATATGGATGGAATTAAATGAATCATTTGAATATGTCATAAGTCATAAAAAGGGTAAAGAAAATATTGTGTATGATTCAATTTCATGAAGATATTATATTTTTAAGATGTTGAAAAACTTGTGGGAACATATATTGTCTGTCAGAAAGTCAAATATAAAATGAACAGACAAGGATTATATATTCCTCTCTCGACACCCAACACCCTTTGGGAAGACATATCAATGAACATTATTTTGGGGATACTAAAGGACAATATGAGAGAGATTCTATTTTTTTATTGGTGGATCAGTTTTCTAGAATGGGACATTTTATTCCTTAATTGAAAACAAATGAATCCACTAATATTTCAATTATTTAATTTTATTAATTATTCAAACTAAATTTAATGCCAATGAATATTATTTTGGAAAAAGAAAAAAGATTCCTTAGTCACTTTTGGAAGAACTTGTGGTGAGAAAAGTATGAAATTTAATATTATCCACTACTTTTCAACTACAGACCGATTGGAAAAAGGTGGTGAATTGAACACCGTCATCCCTTCTGTGAACAATTTTTAAGAAGAATCTCAAGAAATTGGAGGAGTGTATTCGACATCTTGAATTCATATATAATAGGGCCAAGAATTACATTACTCAATATTCTATATTATAAATTGTTTATGTATTTATCCATATTTTCCCTATTGATTTATTTCTTTATACAATGTAGGAATCAACTAATATGAATATGAATGGGCATGAAAAATTCATCAAGATACTCCAAGAAAAGGCAAGGAAAACTATCTTGTGAATGACCCATACCTATGTTGATCGCGCAAAAATGGGTTTCAAGATATTTTTGTTCGAGACCACAGACATAGTATGGATTCATATGTTAAAGGAATGATTTCCGAGAAAGAGAAAATCAAAACTCCATCCACAAAGATAAGGACCCTTCAGAGTGATCAATATGACTATCATCAATTCTTTTTAGATAGCCTTTCTAGGAGGGTATAGTGTATGTTCAACTTTAAATGTTTCTAATCCTTCTCCATTTTTGTGTGCAGAGGATGAAGAGTTGAGGATGAGTAATTTTTAAAAAGTGTTGGATGATGAAAAGAATGTTGAAGGAAACAAGTCAATTTCCTATGTATAGGAGCTATATTTTCAGGACTCGATGATGTAAGGGAGATAAAATATGATGGATTATACAGTGGGTTCACATCTCACTTCAATAATGGACTAGTGGATCTCACCATGAAATGAGATATTGTAATCAATCATATAAATCACTTAGTAAGTTCCATATCTATGTATCTTGAGATTTCGATTCCATTTCTTTTAAATCCTCTCTGGGTTCTTCAATTTCCCATGGTATTTTAATTTTCCTTCGATAATTCTACTTTCATGAAATAGAAATGAAACATGATACTTAGGGGTATGAATGTTAAATCCAAAAGGTGTTATAAAAGGATAATATTGAGCAATAGACTGGTCTCACTCTTTATAAGAATCCTTCAAATGTGACAGATACCCCTTCATATCCTTTAGAGTCTTGTTTTTTTTCAATGGATCATTAAGTTTCTTATCTATCTATAATAGGTTGAAAAGATGGTTTCTCAATGACTTGATTGACTGAGTGGAAGAGTTTTATTTTAAAGGTTAGATGATGTGAAGGAGATTAAAGAGGTCAAATTCTATAGTGGGATCCCATCACAATTCATTAAAGGCCCTATGGTTCTCATCTTTCATGGATGGAGAAAATTTATCTATTATATCACTTATTCATTCCCAAACATGATGTATAAATATTTTCCCATATGGTTGCATGAATTTTGGAAGCCTTTTCCATATAGAGAATTCTAGAATGGAATATTTTGATATCCCTAACATGATTTTTAAAGATTATCCCACATGGTTGCATGAATTTTTGAAGCCTTGCGCATATGGATAATTTTGGAATGGAATATTTGGACACCAAAGACAAATATAGTGGGTTATAGTTGGAAAGGAATGTGTAACTTTTACAAATATCCTTATTAGATTTTAACTTTTTGACTTTAAGGGATCAAAGTAGGTTAATCCTTATGGATTTCGGGTATTAGACCCTTTACTGCTATATCCCCCCATGGCTATAAATAGCCACCCAGAACACTTTTATTGAATTAATGATTATAAAAGACATCTTTTTATTTGCTTCTCTTCATCGTGTGAGTAATGTTCTGGTTTTTTCCCTTGCTCTTATGCATTATTACCTTTTCAATCTACAAGTTAAATTGGTGATATAAGATTACAAAGCCCCTTGATTCCATGACTCAACCCATGTTTGTTATTGTGTGGATTTTTCATCACATCCCACCATTGAGTGTGTTGTCTAAGTAGAAGGTCACACTCCTTATATAATTGATTGACAACTTTCATCCATTGTCTGTACCTGTCATCTGCCACTTATCCCTAAACCACATACTTCATCTGTAGCTCAAAACCATGTAGATTAGGACACTACAAGCATCTCAAATCTATCATCCTCCCAACAATATAAATCCTCATCCCCAAACATCCCTTAACCCCAAAAAATTGTCAACCCTAAGCCCTAGGTAGCTCAATCCCTCAGCCCCCAAAAAATCCCAACCCTCATCCCAAAAAACCCTAAACCTCATCACTAAAAAACCCTAAACCCTTATCCACGAAAAATCCTTAACTTTCAGCCCCTAAAAAACCTCAACACTCAGCCCCAAAATATCATAAAAACTATACAACAAATACAAAAAACCCGTATCCCCAAAATAACACAAACCCTTATCCCCAAAAAACTCTCAACCCTTAGCCCCAAAAAACCCTCAACCCTAACCCCCAAAAATCCTCAACTGCAGCACTGAAAAACCCACAACCATCAGCCCAAAAAATAACCCTAATCATTGAGCCTCAAAAAACACTCAATCAAAGTCCAAAAAAATCCACGATCCCTTAAAAAACTCTAAACCCTCAACCCCCATACCCAAAAAACCTAAACCATCATCCCTAAATCCCCTAAACCCTTAGCCCAAAAAACCCAAACCCTCTACCCTAAAAACCATTAACTCACAGCCCTATGAAAACCTAAAACCTCATCCCACAAAAAAAATAAAACCTCAAATACACAATAACCTAAACTATCAACAAACAACCCCAACACCCAGCCCAAAAAATCCCTAAACCTTCAACCCCAATAACCCTAAACCTACATCCCAAAAACTCCCCCATCCCTCATCCAAAAAAATCCTAAACCCTTAGCCCAAAAATCCCTAAATTATTTTCCCTAAAAAACCCTAAAACATGAGCCCCAAAAAACTTATCCACAAAAAACCATAAAACCTCATCCACAAAAATCCATAAACACCCAGCGAGAAAAAACACAACACCGTTGTCTCCAAAAAACCCTCAACTCTCAGCCCCAAAAAACAATCAACCATTAGCCCAAAAAACCCTCAACCCTCAGTCAGAAAAAAACCATAACCCACATCCCAATAAAAACCCTCAACCCTCGCCCCTAAAAAACTCTTTCCCCTCAATCAAAAAAACACTAAATCCTCATCCCCAGAAAACACTAAATCATCAACACAAAGAAACATTAACCCTCACCCCCAAAATAACCTTAAACCATGAACACCCAAGTTCATAAACCCTCTAACCAAAAAAATCCTCAACCCTTTTCCTTATAAACCCTCATCCCTAATCGCCTAAAACACCACAAACCACTTCCGTAAAAAATCTCTACCCTCTACCAAACAAATCCCTCAACCATGAGTCAAAAAAACCCACAATTGTTATCCCTCAAAACCATAAATTCTCAGATACAAAAACTCATAAACCCTCATCCCCAAAAAATATAAACCCTCATTCTTAAAAAACCCTATACCATGTACCCCCAAAAAACCCTAAACCCTAAGACATTAAAAACCCTAAGCCATAATCCCCAAAAAACCCAACCTTCTGCACTAAAATATGTGAAACCCTCATCCCTAGAAAACACTATGCACTTTTCCCCCAAAAACAATAAACCATTAGTAAGGAAAAAACCCTCAACCTATATCCCCAAGAAATAAAAAATCATTAGCCACAAAAAACCCTCAGAACATATCCCCAACAAACCCTCAAACCTCTACCCAAAATATCCCTAAACCACTCTTCAAAAAACCTATGACTCTAACCCAAAAGTTATAAACACTATTCCTAGAGAATCCTAAACCATAATCCCAAAAAAATCCAAATCCCTCATCCCTATGAAACTATAAACCCTCATCCCCCCAAAAAATTGTCCCATAGCCCCAAAAAACTCAAAACCCTCATCTAAAAAAATCCCCAAACCCATAGACCAAAAAAACCTAAAACATCATCCCCAAAATACCCAAAACCCTCATCACCAAATTCCTTAAATCCCCATAAAAAAACCTAAATGTTGTGTCCCAAAAAACTCTAAGCCCTCAGTTCCAAAAATCCTAAACTAGCAGAACAAAAAATCCATAAACCCTCATCCCAAAAAATACCATAAACCATCAGCCCCCAAAAAAATAAAACCTCATCCCTAAAAAACATTAAACCCTCAGCCTTATAAATCCAACAACTCTCATCCCCATAAAATCCTCAAACATCATCACAGAAAAACCCTAAACCCACAACTGCAAAAAATACTCAACCCATAGCCTAAAGAATCATCGACGCTCCACCCAAAAAATCCCTCAACCTTTGGCACCAAAAATGTCTGAACACTCTTTCCCAAAAAAGACTCATCCCCCAGTCCCAAAAAACTGTCAACCCACAATCCCAAAACACCCTCAACCCTCTGCCTAAAAAAACACATATCGCTTAACCCCAAAAAACCATCAACCCTCAACCCAAAAAACCCTCAATCCTCATCCCAAAAAAAACTCTCAACCCTCATCCCCACAAAAAATCAAACCTCAACCACAAAAAACCCCCTGACAGTAAGCCACCACAAATCACAACCATCTGCTAATCCCCCTTTCCACAAACCTCATCCCCAAAATGCCCCCATCCGTAAGCCCCTAAAAACCCCCAAACCTACGTTCTAAAAAAACCTCAACCCTCAACCACAAAAACGTGAAACCTCTACTCCAAAAAATCCCAATGCCCAACCCCAAATAATCCTAAACCCTCATCCCAAAAAAACACTAAACCATAATCCCCAAAAATCCCAAAATATTAGCACCAAAAAACTCTAAAACATTAGTCCCAAAAACCCCTATACTCTCAACCCTAGAAAACTATAAACCTCTAGCCCCAAAATACCCTAAAATCTCATCCCCAAAATAATTATACACCTAGCCCAAAAAAACCAAGAAGCATCATCCATTGAAAATAGTAAACTCATAGCCCTATTAAAACCTAAACACTAAGTAACAAAAACACTACACCCTCATCATCAAAAATACACTATATCATCAACTATAAACAAACTACACCATTGACCCAAGAAACCCTAGACCCTCAACACCAAAAAGTGCTAGACCATCAACCAAAATAAACATAGTCCCTCATCCCCAAAAAACACTAGACCCAAATCCCTAAAAAACCATAGAAAACCTAGACCCTTAGCCCCCAAAACCCATGACCCTCTTCCACATGAAACCCTAAGACCTAAACATAAAACAACTCTATACCCACAGCCCAAAAAACCTATATCCATAGCCCCAAAAATCCCTAGACCCTCATACCCAAAATATCCCAGACACTCATCCTAAAAAACCATCACTATTAGCCCCAAAATAACAGACCCTCTAACCAAAAAACCCTAGAAACTATACCCCTAAACTCCTATACACTCATCCCCAGAAAATCCCTAAACCCTCGGCTATACAAAAACCTATATCCTCAGCTCCCAAAAACCACAAACAATTTTCCATATAAAACCCTAAACACTAATCCCCCAAAATCCTAAACCCTCATCCCCAAGAAACCATAAACCACCAGACCCAAAACAAACCCTAAACCCTTATCCAAAGAAAACATAACCCAAAACCCTAAAACCTAAATCCTTCATCCCAAAAATACATAAATCCCTCATCCCCAAAAAATTCAAAATGATTAGTCCCAAATTACCATAATCTCTAACCCCAAAAAATTAGTAAATTTTATACAAAAAATTACACTAAACAACCACCCCTCCAAAAAACTAAACCCATAAAACCAAAAAATCCAAAACCCCCTACCCCCAAAAAATAATAAACCCATAGAACAAAAAAACCATAATCTGTCATCCCCAAAAATGAAAAACACTAAGCCCCCAAAAACCCTAATCCCTTATCCCAAAAACCCTAAATCCTCAACAAAAAAGTAGTAAACCCTCAGTCCCAGAAATCCCTCAACCCTCCACCTCAAAAAACCTTAAACCGTCAACCCAACTAAACCATAAGCCTCTTGAAAAAATCCCTAAACACTTATCCCAAACAGACCCAAAACCCTGCGAACCAAAATACCCTAAAACATCGATAAAAAAAATCCCTATACCATTACAAACAAATAATCCAGAACCCTTGGACAAAAAAATACTATAAAATTTCATTCTTGAAAAACCCTAAACCCACACCCCCAAAAAACATAAACCGTCATCTAAAAAAAACCATAAACCCTAAACCCCAAAAAGGATAGTCCCTAATCCCTAGAAAAAAATAAAACATATGTTGCATTGTGGAAATCACGAAAAGAAAATGGGAATATGGAACAAAAATATGTAGCAGAATGACCAAAGATTAAAGTAAAATCCACCAACCAAGTTTTCTCCAAGTATAAAGATAAATCCACTGATGATGGAGATACACCATCAATTTTGATCAAAGGGAAGGGGCTAAAGCCAAAAAATTTCCAAGAAAGATTTCCAAATTTAGAGTATTGATGTAAAACTAATACAAAGGAGTAAAAATATATTGTATAGAAAAAATAAACTACAAGTAATCATCCGAATTTAATTAAAATATATTATTGACCTCAAAGGACACATAGAAATCACAAAAACAATTTCCCAAACAAATTAATGACCCCACAAACTAATGTAGTGAGATTCCTTCATAATGTTTATTTTTCATGTTAGTTATCCTCTTTAATGTGTTGCTATAAATTTTATTCTGTTTCCATGTGGGTATGTCATTTGGGGCCCTAATAATTGTTTTGTGTCCCACCATTGTATTAGATTCAAAAAAATTAAAGCTGGTCCAATTTGAATTAAAATTGTGCTTAAAATTCTTGTTAGGCCCAAAAGTATTCTCCTTAGGTCTAATTTATTCCATATCATTCCCTTCGAGTGGGAAATTATTTCCCCAAAAATCCATGGAATCATCTTCTTCAATGTGTGTGGATAAATCCCCAATAATTAATGTTCTAAAGACACCACCAAAATCATTGGGTTAATTGATCATGTAAGAATTGTTTCCCACACAGTCAAATACATTGAATGGAACTTCATCTTGTACTTTCATCTTTCTCTTTATTTTTGGTGGAAATCTTTCCTTATGACGGTGAACTCACACTTTGTCGTCATGTTGAAAAATGACCTACTTCCGATGCGTATTAGCTCTCCTATTATATTCTTTATTATATCTCTCTACTTGAGGATTCATATATTCATGAATCTAATTTATCCTCTTTGACTTCTTCTTCACATCATTATTCACTTGAAAATGACGAGGAAATGAACATAATTCCATAGTAGTTATTGGATCGATTCTATAAACCACATCAAATTGTGATTGTTTATTTTTAGTAATTTGTGATTTGTTGTATGAAAATTAATCTTATATAATAAAAAAAACCAATCTCCCATATTCTTGTTAACCAATGTTTAGAATTTTGTTTCCAAACGTATCTTAGGTAACCTAAATTTTCCCATCATTCAAGGGAGATAGGTTTTATAGAAAAGAATCATTGTACCACATTTCCCTATAATGTCCTCCAAAAATTGTAGTGAAATTTATTGTCTATTTCCATAATAGTACTGCAAGGATTCCCATGAAGGAGAATAATCAATTTGAAAAATATATATCACCAAGTATTTGGTAAATATATAATGAAATCAATGTTGATATCCTCCCTTGGATACTAAGTAAAAGGTAATAGAGTGTATAAACCTGGATTGAAATGAATCTTTTCTCTTTGACATGTCCCACATCATGAATGAATTTATTGGAAATATTATTCCATATTTTTTTAATAGAAATTATTATTCAAATCTCTAAGGTATTTTGGATTCCAAAATGGCCAAAAGGTCCCCTTTCATGATTCTTCCATACAATAGACCACACAACCTGTTTCTATTGATGAGAAGCACATCTTGCACATAATAGTCCTCAAAAAATCTATTATTACATAGTATAAAAATAGAATTTTACTCTATATCTTGAGGAGAGTCCACGTCCATAGGTTCAAATACAAGAATCTGAGGATATAGAATAGTAAATAATGTATACCATATAGCTAAATAATTGTCCTATATGTTTTTATTCACTATATGGTATTTTGAAACAAAAGAGAATGATAATAAGAATTTAACCCACAATACATGTCTTGAAATCAACACACATTTACCATTGATAAATCTCAATGACTGATGAATAAAATGAAGAAGAAACTGGGTTGGTCTCAAATAATGGGACTAATGATCCTGGGCTCTCACAATCTCCTAAAATATCATATCATGTTAGCTATAATTCCTCCTTGAATGAAAACAATTACAATCCCAACTTCACTTTAATTAAACTCCACGTGAAAGACTTGCTCAAAATTATGTCATTCCAAAATTGGTGTTTTTGAGAATCTTTTGTGAATTATTTCAAATACTTCATTTTCTGTCATTGACTACTAAAATTTGCAATTTTCAAGAATCGAGTGATTGGTTCTATGATAGTTCTAAAATTATAAATAAATTGATGATAAAAAAATTTCAAACAAAGAAAACTCCTTACTCCTATGATGGATTATAGTGGTGGCTAGGACATGATTTATTCAACTAACTATTGATCCACCAGGATTATTTATTCAGATACCACAATTCCCAAAAAATCACTTTCTTTGACTTTTTTTCACATTTCCAACTTTCCATATAGCTATTGATCCTACCAAATGCAAAATACCTACCAAATATGATCCACATGGATCTGCAAATCCTTACTGTAAATAAAAATATCAACTAGATAAGAATTTTTTTTGCTAATTAATGGTTTCAGAACATCATTGATGAGATTCATGAATATTCTAGGAGTATTGGAAAGGTGTAATGGAATGTAAGATATCACAAACAATCCACCGTTGATTTTTTGAATGTCTTTTTCAACTCATCTCCTTCATTCAATTAATTTTGGTGGTATCCACTCCGATAGTCAACCTTTTAAATGATTGATGACCCATGTAATTCATTGACTAAATAATCGAGTCATGGAACGGGATACTTGTATTTGATGGTAGTATTATTGATTTATATACTATAAATACACATATGATATGTATCATCTTTCTTCAACATCAATAATGATTGAACAGAACACGAGCTCATTCTTGGTCTTATAATGCCTTGATACATCAATTCATACACATTGTTTTTAAATTTCTTTTATTCCTCGTGATTTCACTTATATGTCATCTTATTATGAAATATCACACTTGGTACAAGATCAACATGGTGTTCAATTCCTATAAATGGTTGTAATCAACCTGGAATACCATTATTTTATAAATCATGATATTTCTTAATTAATGAATGAGATGAGAGATGGTGATGGATCTTATCTTCATGGAATGACCTATCCAACATCAATAAAAAACAAGCTTTTATGTATTTAAATCTCCACTTGGGAATTATTAATAAAGAGGATACCTTTTTCCTCATTTGTAACAAATGTTTTTTTATGAATCTCTGATGGATTCAAAGGAGGAAGTATAATATTATATTCCCCATATCAAAAATAAAATGTGTTCTTCCTCCCATAATATTTGAATGGTGTCATATTGCTCCTATTATGTCATATTGAACCTATTATGTGGAGATAGATGTCAGGGATGCTACTTTAGTGTAGGGGAATTATGTCATTGCACTTTCAAAATTTGAGAAAATGTCTCACTAATTTTAGTACTTTGAGATTGTAGCAGAGTGTTAGATATTTACTATAGAGTATGAGGAGTATATATTCTTCAATTTTAATAAATTATTGACATTTTTTTCTAGTGATTAAAATGAATAATGTGCCATAACATACTTATACGAACTACATCTATGATACCAAACAGATGCATCACCAGAAGCATTTAATGAGTAAGTGAAGAAGGAATAGTAAAATGTAGCTAAATTGAAATGAATTAAATGAAATCTAACCTATGAAGGTTTCTCTATTAATAAATACATTGTCCCCAACAATATAGAAACACCACTAATTCATGGAAAAGGGAAGAGACTAAAGAAAGAATGTTTCATAAAAAGCTTCAGGATTCATAGAATTCAAGTGTAACCATTAAAATTGATTGAAAATACATTATAAATAAAAAATAAAGTGAGTGTAATGGAAAAAATAGAATTACATGGAATGGAGGAACTCCAAGGTCATATAAAAAACAAAACCACTTTCCCATAGTAATTAATGTCCCTAATAAACATGTAGTGAGATTCATTCTCAACGATTCTTTTCTCCTTATTCTATGTTTACTTTAATTTTATTCTAAAATTTTTTCGTCCCATTCCATGTAGATATGTCATTTTGGGATCAAAATTCGTCTTTTGTGAGCATCAATTGTGTTCGATACTAGAAAGTGTGTGCTTTCCAAATTCGATTTAAAATTGGGCTTAAAATTCTTATCAAGATAAAAAGTATTCTCCTTGGATTGAACTAGGTCCATATCACCCATTTCTCATAAAAACCCTAGACCCTCAACCACAATAAACCATAAACCCTTAGCCCTGAATACACCATAAACCCTCATCCCAAAAAAAAAATAATCCCTTACATGGAAAAACCCCTAACCCCTTGATACTGAAAAACCCTAAAGCTCATCCCTAAAAATACTAAACCCTCAGCCTAAAAAATATACTCAACCCTAAAAAATGCTAAATCCTCATTCCCAAAACACCCTAAACACTAGGGGCCAAAGAATCCCAAAACTCTCAGCCCAAAAAAAAAACAATAAAACCTTCGCCCAAAAAATGGAAAACCTCAACCTCAAAAATCTATAAACCCACAGCCCCAAAAAACATATAACCATATGTTCTAGAAAACCCTAAACCCTTATCCCCAAAAAACTCTAACCCTAAGACCCAAAAAATCATAATCCCATAGACATTAAAAACCATAATCCCTAAGAACCAAAAACACTAAACACTGAAACCTATAAACCCAAAATCTCATCCCCAAAAGACCATATACATGCAGCACCAAAAAACCCTAAACCCTCAGCCCCAAATACCCTAAACCCTCATCCCCAAAAAGCCATAAACTCAGAGCTCCAAATAACCTTAAATATTGATCCCTAAAATACCCTAAACACCCAAGTACAAAACATCCAAACCCTAAGCCCCAAAACCATGAAACCATCACCACAAAATACTGTAAACCTATAGCCCAAAAGACACTAAACCCTCAGCCCCAAAATACCCTAAACACTAAACCATGAAATCCCTAAACCCTCGTCCCATGAAACCCTAATCCTTGATCAAGAAAAAAACCATAAACTCTCCTCCACAAAAAACCCTAGACATTCATCCCCCTAAAACCCTAATCCCTTAACCCCCAAAAACCCTAAACCCTCATCCATAAACACCTTAAATCCCTATTCCCAAAAAAACATTAACCATCATCCCCAAAAAACCTTAAACCCTTAACCAAAAAACCCTTAAACCCGTTAAAAAACCCTAAACCCATCCCCCAAATACCCTGAACCCTAAGACCTAAATATCCATACACCCTCATCCCCAAAAAACCTAATTCATCTCCAAGAAACCAAAAACCCTCAACCCTAAAATACCCTAAACATTTAGCCACAAAACCTTAAATCCTTAGATAAAAAAATAAGCCTAAATCCTCAACCCCAAGAAACCCGAAACCCCCATCCTCAAAAAACCTTAAACCATCGGTACAAAATAACACTATAGTTTCAACCATGGAAAAAAAAACTTAAACCCTCATCCCCAATATCCATAGGCCCTTATCCTCAAAAAATACGAGACTTTATTCCCCCCCAAAACATAAAAATTCATCCCCAAAAAACTCTAAACCCTCACCCTAATAAAACTAAATCTTCATTTACAAAACCATAAAACCTCAACAACAAAAAACCCAGACCTAAATCCCCTAAATCCCCTAAACACACACACCTAAAAAAACTAAACTCTTTGCCTAAAAAATACCTTATCCCTCTGCCCTAAAAAAACCAAAATCTCAAGAAATAAAATTCTATAAACCCTCAACCCTAATTACCAAAAAACACTCATCCCTAAAACCCAAAACACTAATCCCCAAAACCCTAAATCCTATTCTACAAACCACCAAAAACCTCCCAAAAAACCCCTATACCGTTAAGAAATAAAATACTAAAACATCGTCCTAAAAAACCCTCTTCACCAAAAAACTCTAAACCCTAATCCCAAAAACAACATAAACCATCAACAAAAAAAATAAACCTTAATTCCTAAAAATCATATATACTAAACCCCAAAGAACCCTAAATCATTATCCTTAAAAAACCCTAAACCCTCAGCCCCATAATATCCTAAATCCTCACCCCCCATAAAACCTAAAATATGATCCTTTGGAAACCCTAAACCCCATCCCCAAATAACCCTAAACCCCCATTCCCAAATAACCCTAAAACCTTATAAAAAACCTGAATCCATCAAACCAAAAAACCTTAATACCTCAACCATGAAAAAACACTAAACAGACTGCCCCAAAAAACACTAAACCCTCACTCCTAAAAAATTGTAAACCCTTATCCCCACAAAACCCCTAAACTCTCAGCCAAAATATACCCTAAACCCTTATCCAAAAAAACCCTAAAACCTCGTCTCTCAAAAAAATATAAACCCTCCACCCTAAAATCCCTAAACCATAAACCCCCCAAAACACTATACCTACACCACTAAAAAATACTAAACCCTTAGCCCCAAAACTCTCGAAATTATCTGTCCCAAAATAACTTAAATCAACATCCCCAAAATACACCAAACCTCAGCCCAAAAATCATAAACCCTAAATCCCAAAAAAAACATAAAGTCTCAACTCTAAAAAACAGAAAACCCACTGCCCAAAAAAACCTAATCCCAGATATCAAAAAATACTTTAAATACTCTACTACAAAAAAACCATAAAACCTCAATGCTAAAAAACCCAAAAACCTCAGACCCAAAAAACCCAAAACAGTCATACCTAAAAAACCCTAAACCCTCCACCCCTAAAAAACCAAACCTCTCCACCACAAAAAATCCTATAAACCCACCACAAAACCCCTTAATTCACATCCCCAAAAAAACACTCACTCTATGCCCCCAAATTCCCTAAACCCTAAGCCCCCAAAATCAATAATCCATTAGCCTCAATAAGAAATAAACCCTATACCCTAGAAAACCCTAAACCCCCATTTCAAAAATTCATAAACACCCATCCCTGAAAAAGAAAAAAAAAACTTATTTCCAAAAACCCGATACCCTCATCCCCCCAAATCCAGAAACCCTAACCCCACAAATACCCTAAAACCTCAGCCCCAAAAACCATAAACCCTCATTCCCAGAAAAACCAGTGCCTTAATCCATAACAAATCCTTAAGCATGATATCTAAAATACATAAACTTTCATCCTAAAAAAACCTAAACCATTAGACCCAAAATATCATAAACCCTCATCCCGAAAATACCCTAAACACACACCCAAAAATACCCTAAACCCTCATCCCCAAAAAAGAACCGGAACTCTCAGCCCCAAAAAAACCCAATCCCTCAGACCCAAAATACCCCAAACCCTCATCCTCAATAAATCCTACAACCTCATGCCAATAAATCCTAAACCCCCTTCCCCAAAAAATCCTAATCCCTTAACCCCCAAAAATCCAATACCCTAAGACCCAAAAAACTGTAAATACTTAGTCCAAAAAAACATAAACACTCAATGATAAAAAATACCATAAACCCTGAACCTCACAAAACCCTTAACTCTTAGCCTCAAAATTCCATAAACACTCATCTTCAAAAAACAGTAAACCCTAATCCTCAAAAACACCTAAATCCTTAGCCCCCAAATCCCCAAGACACTGATTCCAAAAAACCCATAAACCCTCATCCCCAAAAACCCCTAATCCCACATCCCCCAAAAAACACTAAACTCCCAACCCCCAAAACAACTAAACCCTTAGCCCCAAAAAACCCTAGACCCTCAACACCAAAAAAACACTCAACCGTCGGGCCCAAAAACCATAAACCCTCATCCCAAAATGACCATAAACCATCACTCTTAATGAAACCCTAAACCCACACCCCTAAAAACCCTAAACCCTAGTATTAAAATACTAGTAAACCATCAACCCCCCCCCAAATATAAACCTTCATCCCCGAAATAACCTAAACCATTTTCCCCCAAAACCTGTAAACCCTCATCCCTTAAAAACAATAAACCCTCATCCCCAGACACCCTAAACCTTACGCTGAAAAAAACCCAGAAGCCTCATCCCCAAAAAAGCATAAACCCTTAGACCCAAAAAACCCAAAAACCCTCATCCCCAAGAAGCCCTAAACCCTCGGCCGTAAAAATCCCTAAACCCTCATCCCTAAAAAAAACTAAACATTCGTTAAAAAACACCAAACCCAATGCAACAAAAAACCATAAATCATCATCCCCAAAAAAACCATATACCCACATACCTAAAATCCCTAAACCCTCATCACCAAAGCCCTAAACCATCATCCCCAAAAAACACTAAACACTCATCCCAAAAAAACCCTAAACCCTCATCCCCCAAATACCTAAACACATAGCCCCAAAATATCCTAAAACCTCATACCCAAAATACCCTAAACCCTCAGCCACCAAATATCCAAAACACTCAACCCCAATTAATACTAATCACTCAGCACTAAAAAAACCTAAAACCTTTCCCCAAAAAAACCCAATACACTCCACCCACAAAACCCTAATCCAAAAGAACCCTAAACCAACAGGCCCCAAAAATCCCTAAACCCTCTACCCAAAAAAACCTAAACCCTCTACCAAAAAAATTACAAACCATTCGTCACAAAAAACATAAACACTCAGACCCAAAAACCCTCATCACTAATCCCACAAATTCTCAAAATCCTCATCCAAAAAATAAAATAATCCATTATCTAAAAAAATACAAAACACTAAACCCCAAAACCCTAATCCCCCAGAACTAAAACATCCCCAAAAACCTAAATACTCATCCCAAAAAAACCATAAATCCTCAGCCCCGGAAAACCCTAAACACTAAACAGCCCAAAAATCCTCATCCCTTAGCCTCAAAAAATAATAAAACCTTATCCCCAAAACCCTGAACCCATAGTTCCAAAAAACCCTAAGCCCTAATCCCAAACAAACCCTATCCACTGAGACCCCAAAAACTCAAAATCCCAAACCCCAAAAAACCCAAAACCATCAACCCAAGAAACCATAAATCATCAACCCAAAGAACCTTAAACCTCACCCCAAAAAACCTTAAACCATCATTCGTAAAAACCCATAAATTCATAGTTCCATAATACCCAAAACCCTCATCCTAAGACACGAAAAACACTGATCCCTAAAATACCCCAAATCCTCATCCCCAAAAAACCCTAAACCCTAAACCCTAAAAAGCCTAAACCCTAAACCCCAATGAATCCTAAACCCTAAAAACTAAAAAACCATAAATACTAAACCCCAAATAAACTTAAAATCTCATAAATAATACAAACTAAACCCACAATACCAAAAAACCCAAACCCTCATTCCCAATAATCTCTAATCCGCAACCACAAAAATACCCAAACCCTCAGCCCCAGAAAAACCAAAACCCTCATCCCCAAAGAACCCCAAAAAATTAGCCCCCAAACCCTGTATAACATAATCCCTAAAAAACCCTAAATTATTATCTCCAAAAATCCCTAAACCCTCAGCCCCAAATATCCCTGAACCCCCATCCCCAAGAATCCTTAAACCCTCAACCCTAAAAATTATTAACCCCTCATCCCCATAAAACCTTAAAACCTTATCCCTAAAAGAACCTAAACTAACATCCCTTAAAAACCCTATACCCTCATCCACAAATAACCATCATCCTTAGAAAACCTTAAGTCCTCATCCCAGATAAACCATAAACCCTCAACCCTAAAGAAACACTAAACCCTGAACCCAAAAATACTAATCCCTCAGAACCAAAAATATTAACCCCTCATCCCATATTAACAATAAATACTTATCCCAAAAAAACCCAATACCATAATCATAAATAACCCCTAAAAAATCATACACAAACCCTTAAAATTCAAACCCAAATACCCAAAACCCTCTTACAAAAATACATATAAACCCTTATCCCCCCAAACACCCAAACCCATAGTCCCAAAACCACAAAACCCTCTTTACCAAAAAACCCAAAACCCTCTACCCTAAGAATCCCTATGCCCTCAACAAAAAAACTCCAAGAACACATAAAAAAAACCCTAATCCCTCAACCACAAAAAACATAAAACCTATACTCTAAAAACCTAAACCCAGAGCGACAAAATTCCAAACACCCTTATTCCCAAAAAACCATAAACCCTTATTTCCAAAAAAACTAATATAGTCTTCATAAAAATACATAAAACTACAACACCAAAAAAACCATAAACCCAAATCCACCAAAAAAACCTAAAACATCATTACTAAAAGACACTAAACCCGCATCACCAAAAAACCCTAAACCCTCTGACCTAAAAAACACTAAACCCTCAACCCCAAAAAACTCAAAAAACATAGCCCCAAGAAAACGTAAATCATATTCCCAAAAATCCCTAAATAGCCAGCACCAAAATACCCTAACCACTTAGTGCCAAAATACCATAAACCCTTATCCCCAAAAATAAAAAAGACTTAGCAATAAGAAACCCTATACCCTCACCACTAAAAAAACAAAACCATCAGCACTAAAAAACCCTAAAACCTCAATATTAAAAAAAAAACTATACCCTAAAACCCAAAAAATCCTTAGTCCCCTATCACCAAAAGACCCTAAAACCTCATTCCCAAAAAAACATAAACCCTCTTCCCTAGAAAACCATATAGCATCATCCCTATAAAACAAAAAACCCTTAGCCTAAAAAAGCATGAAACATGAATCCTTAAAATACCCTAAACCCTCAATCCCAAAAAACTCTATTCCCTAATCCCTAAAAAGCCTAAATCCATTGTCCTAGTAAAATCTAAACCCTAAGCACTAAAAAACACTAACCTCTCATCCTCATAAAATAGTGAACCCCCATTCCCATAAAACCCTACACACATATCCCCTAAAAACCCTATACTCTCAGCCAAAAAAACCATAAATTCTTATCCCCAAAAAAACTAAAATATCATATTGAAAAACCCTAAACACTCATCCTTAATAAAACTTAAACCCTCATCACAAAAAATACCTAAACCCTCAACCCCCGAAAATGATAAACCCATAGTCCCAAAAAATCATAAACCATTAGCCCCAAAAAATCCTATATCATCACCCCCAAAAAACTATAAACCCAATGACAAAAAAACATAAACCCTCATACCCAAAAAACATAAACTATCTGCCATAAAAAACCTTAAACCCTCATCCATGAAATAAATTATGCACCATTCCCCATAATACTATAACCACTCATCCCCAAAATAACCTAAACCGTTATCCCCAAAAAATGTTAATCCCTCAACCACAAAACTCTAAACCCTCAAAACAAAGAAAACCCAAACCCATCATCCCCAAAAAACCATAAAAAATAAATGCCAAACACATCTTCACCCTTAGGCCCAAAAAATTCCAACCTATCATCCTTAAAAAAACCCTAAACCCTCGGCCCAGAAAACAACTAACCATCTTCTGTAAAAAAATAGAAAACCCTGAGACATAAAAAACTCTATACCGTAACCCAAAAAACCCTCAACCACAAAAAAATAACCCTTGACCCCAAAAAACCATAGACCACATCCGCAAAAAATACAAACCCTCAACTGAAAAAAAATCAAAAACATCAACCCCAAAAATCCCTAAACCCACAGCCCCAAAAAACCCATAACCTTTAGCCATAAAAAAGCATAGACTCTCATCCCAAAAAACCCCTAAACACTCAGCCCCCAAAAACCATGAACCCCCATCCCCAAAATGACTAAAACCCTCAGACTCAAAAAAAATAAAAACCTTCAACACCAGAAAACCATAACCCCTTATACCAAAAAAAACCATAAACCCTCTTCCCCAAAAAACACTAAACACTTATCCTCAAATATCCGGGAAACCACTACCCCAAAAAATCCTAAACCCTTTGCAGTAATATATCCTATAACCTCACCAACAAGTACACCCTCATCCATAAAAAACCAGAATACCATCAGCCCAAATAAACTCTAAAGGCTTATCCCCAAAAGGCCCAAAAAGTACTACCCCCAAAAAATAAACCTTCAACCCCAAACGACCCAAAAACCTCTACCCAAAATAACCCTAAAAAATCTACCCAAAATCCCCTAAACCCTCTCCACAAATAACTAAACCCTAAACTCTAAAAACCCCCAAAACCTCATCCCAAAAACCGTTAAACCCTTGTACCCAAAACCCCAAAACCCAAATCCCCCAAAACCATGAATCAATTATCTCCAAAAAACCCTAAACCCTCATCCACAAAAATCCATAAAACCTTAGACTCACAAATCCCAAAATCCTCATCCCACAAAACACCTAAACCGTCTACCCCCCAAAAAGCCTTAATATGTCAGCCCTAAAAATCCCTAAACCCTAAACCCTCAGTCCCTAAAAACCCAAATCCCTTATCCCGAACAAAAAACAAAACCCTCATCCCAAAAAACACTAATCCCACATCCATAAAAAACCATAATCATCATCCCCAAAAAACCCTAAACCCTTAATCTCAAAAAACCCTAAAATAAATTCCCCAAAAAACCCTAAACCCTTATCCTAAAAAAATCCTAAACCCACATCCACAGAATATCCTAAACACTCATCCCCAAAAAAACCCAAAACCCTCAACCCTAAAAAACACTAACCACTAACCTGAAAAAACCTTAACCCGCATTCCAAAAAAATCATAAACCCCATCCACAAAAATCCTATGACCCACAACAACAAAAACCCCAAAACCCTCATCCCATAAAAAAACCATAAACCCTAATTCCAAATAAACCACAAACCTCATCCCAGATACTCCAAAAGCCTCAACCAAAAATACCATATACCCTAAGCCCAAACCCCTAAAAACTCATCCCAAAAACCACAAAAAACTTCATCCACAGTGAAACTGAATCCCCATCCCTAGAAAATCCAAAATCCTCACCCCCCCTAAAACACTAAACCTAATCCCCAAGAAAACCCAAAACCCTTAGCCCCAAAACACGCTAAACCCCTAGCACCCCAAAACACTAAACCCTCTTCCCCACAAAACCCTAAACAAAATACCCAAAATATCCTAATCCCTCAAACTCAAAAAAAAAACAAAAAAATAAACTAAAGAAACCCCTCCTCATCAAAAAATTATAAAACCTCTCCCCCAAAACCCATAAAGTTTCATCCCTAAAAAACACTAAACCCCCATCCTAAAAAAACTGTAAACCCTCATCCCCAGAACCCTAAAGCCTCAGCCCCAAAAAACCCATAACTACAATCCCCAAGAATCCCTATACCCTCATCCCTAAAAAAATGTAAACCCTTATCTCCAAAATCCCTAAAACCTCCGCCATAAAAAACCATAAATGCTCATCCCTGAAAACCCATAGACCCTAATCTCCAAAAAAACACAAATACCTCATCCCCAAAACATCCTAATCCTCCATCCCCAAAAAACACTAAACCCTAATCCACCCAAAAAATCTATATCCTCATCCCCCAAATTCCCTAAAATATTTCCCTAAAAAAGACAGACCTTCATCCCTAAAAAACACTAAACCCTCAGCCCTAAAAAACCATAAAACCGGAATCCCAAAAAATAAAAAATCCTCATCCCCCAAAACCACTAAACACTTTTACTAAAAAACACTAAACCCACAACACAAAAATCCCTAAAACCTCTACCTGAAATTCCCCTAAACCCTCAGCCCAAAAAAACCCTAACCGCTCAGCACAAAAAATCTAAAACCCTTAACCCCAAAAAACCTGTTACCCTCAATTACAAAAATCATTAAAACTTGTCTTATAGAAACATAAAAACCACATACCCAAAAAACTATAAACCCACATCCTCAAAAAACCCTAGATCATTATCCAAAAAATACCCTAAATACTCAGCCCAAAAAATCCCTAATCCCTTCTCCCTAAACTCACAAAACTCTTTAACCAAAACCCATAAATCCTCAAACCTAAAATCCTATAAACCCTCAGCACTAAAAATACATTAACCATTTACCCCAAACTACTACATCTACATCCCCCATATCACAGAAACTCTTATCACTAAAAAGAACTAACATTACAACCCCAAAGATACTAAACCCTCACCCCCCAAAAATCATAAACTCCCAAGCCAAAAAATCAATAAAACCCATAGACCAAAAAACATACAATATTCATATCCCCCCAAAAACCTAAAACCTCAACCCAAAAAAACCTTAAATCTCTGCCTGAGAAAACCCAAAACCCTCATCCCTAAAAAAACTCTAATCCCTCAGCCCTAAAAAAACTAAACCCTCAACCCCAAGAAAACCCTAAACTAGTAACTCCTAAAATCCCTAAAACCTCAGCTGTAAAATATACTTAATCATCAGACCACAACAATCATAAACCCACAACCCCAAAAAACACTAAAACATTTCCCCCAAAAAACCAATAACCCTCATCCCCAAAAAAACCTAAATCCTCAGCCCCCAAATACCCTAATCCCTCACCATAAAAAAAATCCATACACACTTTTCCCCAAAAGTCACTAACCCCTTACCCCCAAAAAATCCTAAACCTCCCCCCCCAAATCTATAAACCCTCATGCCCAAAATACCCTGTACTCACACCCCCAAAATAACAAAAACCCTCAACCCCATAAAAGGAAAAACCCGAAACCCCGAAAACCTTTCAACCCTCATCCCTAAAATACCTCGAACCCTCATCCTCAAAAAATTATAAACTCTATGCCCCAAAAAACCCTAAATACTCATCCCCAGAAAAATCATAAAACATCAGCACCAAAAAACTCTAAACCGATATCCTAAAAACACCCTAAACCCTTATGCCCAAAAAACACAAAAGTGTTCACCCCAAAAACCTCAAACCCTAAGCCAAAAAAACCCTAAACCCTTAGCCCCAAGAAAACATTAATACTCATCCAAAAAAAACCCTAAATGATCTTCACCAAAAACCCTAAATTCTCAACCCCCAAAAAAAACTAAACCCTTATAAAAGTTAACCCTAAACCCTCAGCCAGAAAATTCCCCAAACCCCCAGGCCTAAAAATTCCTAAATGCTCAGTACCAAAAAACCATAAAACCTATGCCCCAAAACAAAATAAACACTAATATTCATAAATACCCTAAATACTCATCCCCAATAAACACAAAACCTTCATAAAAAAATTAAATCCATAGTTATAAAACAAACCTTATCCGTAAATTTTTTTGAGCCTTGAGCCCCACAATCCTAATCCCTTCGTCCCAAAAAACCTTAAACCCTCATCACTAAAATACCTTAAACCCTAAGGTCTAAAACTCCTAAACCCTCATCCCCAAAATAACCCTAAATTTTCATCCCAGAAATCCCGTAACCCTCATCCATAGAAACAATAAACCCTAATCCCCAAAACAAACCCTAAAATATAATCCAAAAAATTATCTAAACCCTTAGCACTGAAAAATCCTAAACACTCATCCACAAAAAACCCTAAAGCCTCATCCTCAAAAACACTAAATCGTGACCCCCCAAAACCCCTAAAAACAACATCACCAAAAAAGCAAAAAACCTCATCCTTAAAACTACTAAACCAATATCCCACAAAAAAGATAAACCCCCTTCCCCAAAAAAATATAAATCCATATCCCCAAAACCCCCCTAAACTCATAGCCCCAAAAAACCAAAATCCATCTACCCTAAAAAAATGTAAACCATCAACATAAAAAAACATTAAACCCTCATTCATAAGAAAACCCGCAAACGTCATCCATAATATCCCTAAACCCTCTTAAACAAAACCTCAAAATATTCATCCCTAAAACACACTAAACCCTCGCCGCTAAAAAATAATAAACCCCCATCCGTAAAAAAAATACTAAACCGTCATCCCCATGATGCACTAATCCATCATCCCCAATGAAACTGAAACCCTCACCCCAAACAAACACTATACCCTCAACCACAAAAACCTTAAACTCTCATCCCTAAAACCACCTAAACTCTCATCCCCCCAAAACCCAATACCATTGTCCCCAAAAAACCCAAAAACCTCAACCAAAAAAACCATATAAGTATAATCCAAAAAAAACCCAAAACCTTGATCTCTAAAAATATTTCAACCATCTTCCCCAAAAAATACTAAACCCTCCATCTAGAAAAACATAATGATCCAGCCCCAATATACCCTAATCCCCCAACAGCATGAATATGCAAAACATCATCCCGCAATACCCAAAAAACCTCTTCCCCAAGAACTCTAATCGATCAGCCCCAAAAAAACCCAAAACCCTTAGACCCAAAAATCCATAAACTCTCATCCCAAAAAACACCTAAATAGTCACCTGCAGACACCCTATAAACTCAGCACCCAAAAGACCTAAACACTTATCCTAAAAACAACTAAACCTTCATCCCCAAGAAACCCAAAACCCACATCCCCAAAAACCAAAAAACCCTTAACCCCCTAGCTCCTAAATATTCAGATCAAAAAACACATAAATCGACTTCCCTAAAAACACCAAAACCCTCCACACACAAAAAATCTAAAACTTCATCACCAAAAAAACCAAAAAAAATGGCCCTAAAAAACCATAAATCCTCATCCCTAAAAACCCCAAAACCATAATAAATAAATCATTTTGTCCCCAAAAAACCCTAAACCCTTCGTCCCAAAAAACCCTAAACCCCCACCACCAAAATTATCTACCCCCATCCCCAAAAATCCACAAATCTTTATCCCTAAAAAACCATATTCCTTAATCCCTAAGAAACCCTAAAACCTCAACCCCGGTATACCCTAAACACTCATCCAAAAAAAGAACTAAACCCTTTGCACCAAAAAACCCTAAACACTTCTCTCTAATAAACCCTAAACCCCATGCTCAAAAAATCCTTGAACCATCATCCCTAAAAACGCAAAACCCTCAGCCACAAAACAACATAAACCTTCATCCCATCAAAACTACTAACCCTCACACCAAAAAACCTTAATACCTACCACCAAAATTCCATAATCTACCTGCTGCAACAAACCCTAAACCCTCATCCCAAATAAACATACACCCTTAGTCCAAAATAACCTAAACCATTATCTCCAAATACCCTAACCCTGAGCCCCAAAAACCCTAAACCCATAACCCCCAGAAACTCAAAAACCTCTCCCCAAAATACACTAATCCATCAACCCTAAAAAAACCTATACCCTTAACCCCAAAAAACCCTAAACCCATAGCACCAAAAAAACCCTAAACCCTAAACCTGAAAAACCCCTGAACCATCAACCCCAAAAAACATTAATCCCTTATCCCAAAAAACACTAAACCCTTATCCCCAAAACAACCTAATATCTCATCCCTAAAATTCTGTAATACTATTACTGAAAAAACCTAAAACCCCCTACCCTAAAAAATCCCTAAACCCTTAGCAAAAAAAGCACTAAACCTTCATCCAAAAAAAACTAAACACTACACTCCAAGAAAACCACTAAAAACACTAAAAAATCACTTAAAACCCACACAAAAAAGTTAATATAGAAGTGTGATGTGTATTTCAATAAAAAGGATTAAATTCAATGCCACTGAATGAAGTTTCTCCAAGTTTAAATACTAAGTCACTAGTAATGGAGATGCACCACAAATTCTGGGAAAAGGGAAGATGCTAAAGCATGAATGTTTCTCATAAAGCTTCAATATTTATTGGATTCATTTGTAACAAATAAAAATGAGTTAAAATACATTATAAATAAAAATTAAAGTTAGAGTAATTACCAAAAGTGAATTACAAGACATTGGGGAACTCAATGGTCATATAAAAAGAAAAAACCACATTGCCATTTTAATTAATGACCCCACTATCTAAATTAGTGGACTTCATTCTTAATTATTATTTTATCCATTTTCTCTTTTCTCTTTAGTGTTTTTTAGTAATTTTCTTCCTCTTCCATAATGATATGTAATTTAAGTCCCCAAATATGTGTGTTGTGGCCCAACATTCATTTGGAAGCCAAAATGTGTGGGATGATCCAATTAAAATAATAATTTGGATTAAAATTTTTATCAAGCACAAATGGATTCTCTTGGGGTTGAATATAGTCTATAAAATTTCCCCTTTATTGGAGAGGATTTTCCCCCAAATCATGCTTATCTCTCAGCCCCAAAACTCCTTAAACCTTCATCCTTAGAATAAAATACAACCCTCTGTCCCCATAAAACCTCAACCCTCAACTTCAAAAAACCATTAATCCCTAGGCTCCAAAACCCTAAACATTCATCCCAAAAAAATCTCATCCCTCAAACAAAAAAAAATATTCAACCCTCATCACCAAAAAAAATCATTGCCCTAAAAACCAATAACCTTAAATCAAAAAAATTCCAAAACCATATGTGGAATAAAACTCTAAACCCTAAAACCCAAATAACCATAATCACTCATCCCCCCAAAACCATAATACCTCTACCCCAAAATATCCTAATCCATCATCCCCAAAAACTCTAAAACCTCATCCAAAAAAAAACAATAAACCTCAACCAAATAACCCTTCAAATATCATCCCCAAAAAGCATAAAATAGTCACCCCTAAAAAACCCTAATGTATCCTCCCATAAAAACCCTCAAACCTCAGCCCTAAAAACCCCTCATCCACAAAAAACCATCATCCCTTGTCCACAAAAAACCCACAACTCTCAGCCCCAAAAAACACTCAACAGTCATCCCCCCAAAAAACATAAACCCTCTTCTCCAAAAAATAAAAAACCCTCAGACGAAAAAACCCTAAACCCACCTCACAAAAAACACTAAACCCTAACCCTATAAAAACCCTTTATCCTCAGCCCTGAAAAACCATAAACCCCCAAACCCAAAAAAAACCCTCAACCCTCAAATGCAGAAATCCCTAAACCCTCAGTCCCAAAAAACTACCAAACCACATCCATAAAAATGTTAATCCCTTGACCCCCAAAACCCTTCAACACATGTCCCCGAAAAACCCTAAACCCTTATCCCCAAAAAACTCCTAAATCCTCATCCCCAAAAAAAAATTGGCCTTCAGCCCCAAAATTCCTTAATCCCTCAGCCCAAAAAATCCTCAACCCTAATCCCCAAAAATATCTAATACCTCAGTACAAAATACCCTTAATCCTTATCCCCCAAAACCTTAAACAATAATCCCAAAAAACCATCAACCAAAATCCCCAAAAAACACTAATCCCTAAGACCCAAGAAAACCTCAACCCTCAGCACCATAAGATCCAAAACTCTCTTCCCCAAAAAACACTAAACCTGCATCCAGAAAAACCCTCAACCCTTATCCCAAAAACCACTAAACACTCAGCCCCAAAAAACTCTACACCCCCATTTTCCAAAATTCCTAAAACCGCAAACAAAAAAAATCTTAAACACTTAGCCCCAAAAACCTAAACCCTAATCACAAAAGAACCGTCAACCATTATTCACAAAAAACCCTCAACCCTCCTCACAAAAAAACCCTAATACCTCATCCCACAAAAGTCATTATCCTTCATCCCCAAAAAACCCTAAACCCTCAGTCCTAATAAACCTTAAAACCTCATATATAATGAACACTAGACCCTTATATCCAAAAAACCCTAAATCCTTAGCCCCCCAAACCCAAAAACCTCAGTCCCAAAAACTCTAATCCATCACCCCAAAAAAAATCATCAAATCTTAGCCCAAACAACAACCTAAACCCTCAGCCACAAAAAACCAAATCCTTAAGCCCCAAGAAACACTAAACCCTCATCCAAAATACTCAACCCACACCCTATAAAATCCAAAACAATTAGTACCAAAAAACCCTAATCCCTCATCCCAAAAAAACTATAAATCCCAACCCTAAAAATCTACATTCCCTCAGCCCCAAAAAACCATACACCCTTAGCTAAAAAAACCCCCAACCCTCAACCACAAAAAAACCAAAACCCTTAACCAGAAATACCTCCAACCATCGGCCCCCCAAAAAATTCTCAACCATTAGCCCCAAAAAACCCTCATCCCTCGTCCACAAAAATACCCTCAACTCGCAAACCCAAATACCACTAAACCCTCAACCCCCAAAAACCCTAAATCCTCATCCCCCAAAATCCCTAAACACTCATCCCCAAAAAAACATAAACCCAAAGCTCCCAAAAAACATAAACCCTTATCCCCCAAAAACCCTAAAAATTCACCACAGAAAAACAAAAAAAATATCAGCATAAAAAATCCTTAAAAACTCATCCCCAAAAACACTAAAATGTTATCCCCAAAAATAATAAACTCCTAAAAGACAGAACCAGATCACTCAACCCTGAAAAAAACAATAAACACTAAGAAAAAAACCAAATACCCTCAGCTGTAAAAATATTATACAATTTCCCCCCAAAACCATAAAACTCATCACCCAAAAAACACAATACCCTCTGTCCTAAAAATATATAAACCCTCATTCCTCTAAATTCTTAAACTCCCACCCCCAAAAGCCCTTAACCCTCATCCTCAAAATATCTTCAACCATTAGCCTATACACAACCCTCAACCCTCATCCCCAAAAATCCTTGAGCCCTGATCCCCAAATAAACCTATAACCTCTATCCTAAAATACCATAAACCCTTAGCCCCCCAAAACCCAAAACCCTCATCCCCAAAAAATCTTGAACCCTTAACCCCGAAATTACCTAAACCCTCACACCCTAAAAACAGTAAAATGTTATCCCTAAAAAAACACAACCTTTATTCCCCAAAAACCCTAAACCCTCAGTCCCAAAAAAACCCAAAACCCTCACCCCAAAACACTAAACCCTCTGCCCAAAAAACCCTAACCCTCTGCCCTAAAAAAACCAAAACTCGCACTCCCAATAAATCCTAATCCCTCACCCAAGAAAACTCAATCTCGCATCCCTAAAATCCAAAAACTCTCATCCACATAAATCACTAACCCCATATCCCTAAACAATATTGACCCATCTTCCACAAAAATAACTATACCCTCAATCCCAAAGAACAATAAATCCTCAGTCCCAAAATCCCTTAAACCCTTAACCCTAAAAAACAATAAACCCTATGCCCCCAAAAACCATAATCCATCATCCCAAAAAAACACTAAAGCCTTCACAGAAAATAATCATAAACCCTCATCACCAAAAAATTATAAACCCTCATCTCCAATAAATAAAGAATTCTCATCCTCAAAAAACCATAATCCCTAAGCCACAAAAAAACCCAAAACACATAATAATAACAATCCCTAAACCCTCAAACCATAAAAACCTAAACCCTCAGCCCTAAATATATAATACATTTTCCCCAAAAAACACAAAAACACACCACCTAAAAATCCCAAACCCCTCCGCCCTAAAAAACCCTTAACCATTAGCCCAAAAAAACCTAAACAATTAGAAACAAAAAATATTAAACCCTCATCGTAGAGAAACCTAAATCCTCATTCATAAAAAACTAAACCCTCAGTCCTAAAAAACTTATACCCTTGGTCATTGAAAACCATAAACCCTGAATCTTGAAAAACCCTTAACGTTGTGACAAAAAAACTATAAATCCCTATCTATAAAAAACCCAAAATCCTCTTCCCCAAAACACCATAAACCCCCATCCAAAAAAAGAACCTGAAAACCTCAACCATAAAAAACTCTAAACCCTTAGTTTTGAATAATCATAAACACTCATGCCTTAAAAAACGTAAACCCTTATCCTCATAAAATCATAAACACTCAACCCCATAAAACCCTAAATACCTAACCCCAAAAAACTATAAAACATAAACACGATGAGACAATAAACGTGGAGACAAAAAAATCTAAAACCCTCATCCACAAAAAATCCTAAACTCTCATCACCAAAAAACTCTAAACCCTTCACCCCCAAAAAACCTCCAAATCATCCCCAAAACACCCTAAACCCTTAGCCCCAAAACCATTAAACCCTCGATTATAAATATCCATAAATCCACATACCCAAAAGAACCCTAAATATTAATCCCCAAAAAATACTCAACCCTTAGCCCCAAATAACACTAAACCCACAACCCCAAAAAACAAGAAATCCATAGCCCCAAAAAACCCTAAACCCTTAACAAAAAAACAAAAACTCTCATCCCTAAAAAACCACCAACCCTCACCCCAAAAAACCATCAACCCTCTGCCCTTAAAAACAATAAACCCTAAGCTCCAAAGAACACAAAACATTCACCCCCCAAATACCAAAACCCTCAATCAAAATAGAACATTAAACTCACTGGTCCCAATACCCTCAACCAATAGCCCCAAAAACCCTCATCCATTAGCCTCAAAAAACAATCTGTCCTCGTCCCTAAAAAACCTCAACTCTCAGTCCCCAAAAAAACCACATCCCACAGGCCCAAAAAACTATGGATCCTTAACACCCTAAAACTCTCAACCCTATGCCCTAGAAGAACCCTGAATACACATCTCCAAAAAAGACTAAAACCTCATCCCTGAAAATCCTTTAACCGTCAGCCCAAAAAACCCAAAACTCAGATCCCAAGAAACCCCTCAACCCTCAAAACCTAAAAACCCTAAACCCCAAGCCAAAAAAGTAGTCAACCCCAAACCCAAACAACCCTAAATATTCAACCCAAAAAATCCTAAACCCTCAGACCCAAAAACCCCTAAATCCCCATCTCCAAAATACCCTCAACCCTCATCCCCAAAAACCCAAAACCCTATTCCCCCCAAAACCATCAACCCTCATCCCGAAAAATCCCTCCACATTCAGTGCCAAAAAAACATCAACCCCCATCCCCCAAAAACCCAAACCCCTTAGCTGAAAAATACGCTCAACCACAAAATCGATAAACCCTCAACCCTAAATAACCCTAAACCCTCATTCAAAAACCTTGAAAATTCATACCCAAAATACCCTCATCCCTTTGAACTATAAAACCCTAAATTCTAAGCCCAAAAAAACCCTCAACAACTACCCCCAAAAACATCAACCATTAGCCCAAAAAATCCTTCAATCCTCATTACAAAGAAACACTCAAAACATAGCACAAAATATCCCGAAAAATATTAGCTCAAAAATACATAAACCCTCATCCCCAAAAATACCTACACCCTTTTTCCCAATAACACCTCAACCATCATCCCCCAAAACACTAAACACTCATACCCAAAAAACCCTAAACGAACGTCTAAAAAATTACCTCAACCCACAACCCTAAAAACCCATCATCCCTCTATCATAAAACACCCCAACACTAATCTTAAAAAAACTCATCAACACACAGTTACAAAATAACCAAAAACCATCAACCCTAATTAATCCTTATCCCTCAACCCCAAAACCTCTAAACCATCAGCCCCCAAAAAACCCTAAATCCTTATCGTCAAAAAATCGTCAATTGTCATCACCAAAAAACCATAAACACTATGATCAAAAAGATTCTAACCCAACATCCCCAAAAATCCCTCAACACTCAACCTTAACATTTCATCAACACTCATCTTCAAAAAACCAATACCTCATTCCCAAAGAACCCTCAACCCTCATCCCCACAAAACCCTCTACCACAACTATGAAAAACCCTCAAAGGTCATTCCCAAAAAGCTCTCAACTCTCTTTCCTAAAAAACCCACTACCCATGTATCCAAAACACCCCTCAACCCCCATCCCAAAAAACCCTCAACTCTTAGCCCCAGAAAACCCTTAACCCTTCGCACTAAATTCCTGCAACCCATAGCCCCAATGAACTCAAAACCCTCATCCCAAAAAACCATCAACCCTCATACCGAAGAAAAATCAACTCTAAATTCCAAAAAACACTTAACCCTAATCCCCCCAAAACAATGGACCCATAACCCACAAAAAAACCCCAAATCCCCATCACCAAAAAAACATAAACAATCAACCCTGAAAACCACTAAACCCTGATCCCCAAAAATCCCTATACCCACAACCCCAAAACACCCGCAACCCTTAGCATTATAAATACCTCAATTCTCAACACCCAAAACCCTCAACCCTATGCCAAAAAAAACCCAAAACCCTCACCCCTGGAAAACCCTAAACTCTCATTCCTAAAAAACCAAAATAGCTCATCCCCCCAAAACATAATCCCTCAACCCAAAAAATATAAACCTTGAAGCCCAAAAAAACCCAAAACCCTTAGCCCAAAAAAACATTAAAACCTCATCCCTAGTGTAACCAAATCACTTACTCCATAAAAAACCAAATCCCTCAACCCTAAGAAATCCTAAACCCTTGATCTGAAAAAAACCATAAGCACTTAGTCCTAAAAAATGTAAACCCTCATCGAAAAACCCAAAATCCTTATCCCTAAAAAACCCAAAACCCTAAACCCTAAAAACCCCTCAACCATCAGCCCCAAAACCCTAATCCTCATCCCCAAAAAATCTAAATTCAATATCTTTAAAAAACACCCTAACCCCATAACGCTAAAAAACTCTTATACCATCATTCCCATAAATCCGTCAACCCTCGACCTAAAAAACTTCAACACTTGGCCCTGAAAATCCCTATACCCTCATCCCCCAAAACCCCTCAACACTCCACATCAAATAAAAAACATCAAAACCCAGCCCCAATAATCCTTAAATCCTCATCCCCCTAAAACCCAAAACCCTCAACTCCAAGAAAACCAAAACATTCTTCCCCCAAAACCCTTAAACCTCAGACCCAAAAAATCATAAAACCCTATTACCTAAAAAAACCTACACCCTTGGTCCCAAAAAACCATAAACCGTCATAAACCAAAAATCCATAAACCATCATCCCCAAAAAAAACCCTAAACCCTCCGCCCAAAAAAACCCTTACCCCTAAGCCAAAAAACGTCTAAAACATCATCCCCAAGAAACCCCAAACCCTCATCCCTATAAAACACTATGATCTCAACCCCAGAAAGACCTAAATTTCATACTAACAAAAACCAAAACACTCATCAACAAAAAACCCTATACCCAATCCCAAAAAAACCATACAATCATTTTTCTAAAAAACCTTAGACACATAGCCCCAAAAAAAAACACCGACAGGCCTAAAAATCTCTATACACTCATTCCCATAAAAACAGAAACACTCATCCCAAACAAAACCCTCAACCCTCAACCACCAAATTCTCTAAATCTGAGTCCAAAAAATCCTCATCATTCAAAACCAAAAAATTCTGAACTCTTAGCCCCAAAAAACCTATACCCTTATCCCTAAAAAACCCTAAAATCTCGCCCCAAAAAAACCTAAACCCTATTCCCCCCAAACTCCTAAATTTTCATTCGCAAAACCCAAAAAACCTTATCCACAAACAATCCAAAACACTCTTCCCAAAGAAAGAACATAAACCCTCATCCATAAAAAACACTCAATAATTACTCCTACAAGACTCTAAACCCTCATCCCCCTAAAAAACTAAACCCTCATCCCCAATAAACCTCAGACCCTCAGCCTATAAAATCCCTAATCCTCCAGCACAAAAAACCTGAAACCCTCTTCCCAAAGAAACTATAAACCCTCTTCCCAAAAAAACAAAAAACACTCACCCCAAAAAACCATAAACCGCCAGTCTCAAAAAACCCAAAACCAAAAAATCTAAAATAACTCTAGTCCCTAACCCAAAAAATAACCTAAACACTCATACTAAAAAATTCCTATCCCTCTACCACAAAGAAACCTAAACGCACAAACCCAAAAACCATAATCACTCCTCCCCAAAAAACTCTAAACCCAAAAATCAAAACCCCCGAAATCCCTAAACCCTCATCCGAATGAAAATATAAACCCTCATCCCATAAAAACCCTAAAACCTAACCCAAATCAACCTTAAATACTCATCTCCAAAAAACAATATTCCCTTTTCCACAAAAACCTTAATCCCACTACCCCAAAGAAACCCTAAACCCCATATTTAAAAATCAGTAAACCCTCGAACCCTAAAAACACTAATCCATCCTCCAAAAAACACTAAACCCTCATCCCCAAAAAAATCTCAACCCAAAACCCCCAAAATACATCAACCATAAGTCCTAAAAAACCCTCAAGTCTCATCACCAAAAAACCATGAACAGTTATCCCTAAAAAGCCCTAAACCGACAATAACAAAAAACTTCAAACCTAATCGCCACAAAACCCTCCAACATTATCCCCAAAACCACTAAACCCTTATCCATAAAAAACCAAAACCCTTGGCCCCAAAAATCCTAACCCATCATTCCCAAGAAACCAAACATCCTCAATCCATTTATCCAAAACTACCCTTAACCCTCAGCCCATGAAAACCCTCAACCCTCAACCGAAAAAAAACCCTCAATACATAGCCCCAAAAAATCCTCAAACCTCATCCCCAAACAACCCCTCATTCATCGACCCCAAAAATCGCAAAACAATCAAACCCAAAAAACTCAAATCCATAAGGACCAAAAAACCCTAAACCCTCAGCCCAAAAAAAACCCTAAACCATCAACCCAAAAAACCATAAACCTTATGCCCTAATAATCCCAAAAACATTATCCCCAAAAAACACTAAACCATCAGCCTATGAAATCCTAAACCCTCATCCCAGAAATAACTAACCCCTTAGACAAAAAGAAACCATAAATACTATTCTCAAAAACCCCTAAATCCTCATCCCACTAAAACCCTATACCCTTTTCCCAAGAAACCATACACACTCAGCCCTATAAAACCTTAAATTCTCAGCTCTAGAAAACCATAAACCCTCATTCAATGATAACCTAAACCCTAAAAACTAGAAAACCAAAAAACCACAGTGCCATAAAATCGTAAAACCACATCACATGAAAACCAAAATCCCTGAGCCTAGAAAACCTCAAACACAGATCGTAAAAAAAACACTAAACACTCAGCCCCAAAAAACCCTAAATATGCATCCCCAAAAAACATTAAAAACTCATCCCCCAAAAAACTCAAATCGACATCAACAGAAAACCCCACCCATCAACCCCTTAATCCCCAAACCCTATGCCCTAGAAACCTGTAAACCATTCTCTCTAGAAAACAATAAACCCTTATCCCCATAAGAACCAAACCTCTCATCCCTAGAAAAACCTATACCCTAAATCTCAAAAAACTATAAAACCTCACCCTTGAAACCACTAAACCCTTAACCCCAACAAAACCTAAACCCTAGTCCCCATAACACCGTAATCACATGGACTAAAAATTCCCAAATCCTCTACCCCAAAACACCCTGATTCCTCAGCCTAAAAACCCTAATTCCTCATCCCCACAAACCCTCAAAACTCATTCCCAAAATACCTAAACCATCATTCCTACAAATCCCTACACCCTCATCCCCAAAACTCTAATACCTCAACCCCAAATGTCTCCAAACCCTCATACCTAAAAAAATTTCAAACCTCATCCCTAGAAAAACTCAAACACACATCCCTAAAAACCACTAAACCCTTAGCCCTAATAAACCTTAAACCCTCATCCCCCAAAACACTCAAACCCTCGTCAATAAAAAACACTAGACCCATAGCCCTAGAAAAACATAAACCGAAAAAAATAAACCTTGGCCCCAAAAAACATAAACCGTAGACTCCAAAAAACATTAAACCCTAAACACTTATCAGAAAAAACTATAAATCCTCAGACCCAAAAAACCTTATTCCCTCGGCCCCAAAACACCATATGCCCTTAGTGCTAGAAAATTGTAAACCCTCATCACCATGAATCCCAAAACCCTCAACCCATGAAAACCCTAAAATCTCTCCCCAAGAAAACCCTAAATCCTCATCCCCAAAAAATCCAAAACCCACAGCTTAAGGAAACCCTAATCCCCCATCACATAATAACCCAAAACCATCATCCCATGAAAACTAGAATACCTCAACCCTCAGAAATCCCTAAACCCACATCCATAGAAAATAATAAACAGTCATCCCTGTAAAACCCTAAACCCTTATCCCAAGAAAACACAAAACCCACATCATTAGAAAATGCAAAACCATCATCCCTAGAAAACTGAAACCCATAATCCCAAGAAACCCCAAAACCCTCTATACTAGAAAACCTTAAACCTAAAGTCCATGAAAACCATAAATGCTCGGCCCTAGAAAAACCTAAACAATCATCAAAAGAAAAACCTAACCCCTAAACCCAAAAAACACATAATACTCATACCCAAAAAAACATGAACCCTCATCCCCAAAAAACATTATACCCTCAGCACCAAAAAACCCTCAAAACTCATCCCTCCAAAAACCTAACCCCTCAAAAAACCCTAAACCCTCATCCCAAAAATACAAAAAACCCATTTCCCTAAAAAAACACTCACCCCTGAACCATAAAAAACATATAACCCTACACCCCAAAATACCCTAAACGCTCATCCCCACAAAACCCTGAACCCTTTGCATAAAATACCCTAGAACCTCACCCCCAAGAACCCTTGACCCCTTATACCCAAAAAACCATGAACCCTCAACCTAAAAAATATTCAACCCTCAGGCCCCAAAAACCATAAAACCTCATTCCAAAAAACTCTAAACCCTCATTCCCAAAAATACCAAAACCCTCATCCTCAAAAAAACCTCAACCCTCGTCCCTAAAAAACATAAACTACACGCCCCAAACAACTCGCATCACTCATCCCCAAAAAACCCTAAACACTCATCCCAAAAAAACCCCCCTCCCTCATCTCCAAAAAACATGCAATATTTAGCCCTAGAAACCCATTGCCCTCATGACAAAAATACCAAAACCCTCATCTCTAGAAAACCATAAACCCACAACTAAAATAATAATAAAAACCATCAACCCCAAAATACGCTAAACCTCATGTGCCAAAGAGCCCAAAACCCTCATCCAAAAAAACCCTAAGCCCTCATTCTCAATAAACCTTTAACAATCAACCTTATGAAACCCTAAAACCTTATCCCCAATAAATCATCACACCCACTAAAAAAACCACAACCCAATATCCTAAAAAACCCTCACCCCTCATCCCCAAATAACGTAAAACCCTAAGCCCCAAATAACCCTCAAACCTCAACCCTAAAAAAACTCAACCCCCATCCCTAAATAACCATCAACCCACATCACTAAAAAAACATAAAGCCTTATTCCCAAAAAAACTATAAACCAAAAGCTCCTATAACCCAAAACCCTCATCCCCAAAACCCCCATCCATCACCCACAAAAAACTGTCAAACCAGGGCCCAAAAAATCCATAAACCCTTATACACTAAAACCCTAAACCTTTAGTCCTAAAACCCTCAAACCCAAAAGACACTCAGCACTTAGCACCAAAAAACCTCAACCCTCAACACCAAGAAATCCTAATAATTATGTCTCAAAACAATTAATGCTCTTCCCCAAGAAACCATGAACCATCTTCCACAAAAAACAAATAACCCTCAGTTCTAAAAAACCATGAACCTTTATTCCCAAAAAAACATGAACCCTCATACCCAAAAAACCATGAATCCTCATCCCTAGAATACACAGAACCATCATCCCCCTAATAACATTAACCCTCATATCAAAAATCCTTGGACACTCATCCCTAAAAACCTTGAATTTTTATCTTCAAAATAACATAATCCGAATCCCCAAAAAAACCAAGTACAATTAAGACCCAAAAAAAACTAAATGTTTAGCCCCAAAAAACCATGAACCCTCATCCCCAAAAAACACTAAACCCTCATCCCCAAAAAACCCTGAACCATTTTCCCGAAAAATCACTAAATCATCAACCAAACAATCCTTGAACCCCCACCCCTAAAATATCCGAGACCCCCTACCCCAAACCCCAAACCCTCATCCAAAAAAACCATAAACCCTCAACCCAAAAAAACCTATAACCCTCATCCCAAAAAAAAAGTTAAACCCTCATCCCCAAAAATCACTTAACTGTTATCCCCAAGAACACTAAACCCTCTACCCATACAAAACACTGATCCCTCGGTCCCTTGAATCCAATAACCCTCAATCCCAAAAAACCGTGAATCATTAGTCCTAAAAAACCATGAACCATATGCCCCAAAAAACCCTGAACACTCCACCTTAAAAAATCAAAAAAGCTCAGCCCTAAAAAATCCTAATAACTCTACCCGAAAAAAACCTAAACCCATATCCCAAAAATGACCAGAATTATCAACCCTAAAAAACCATGAAAGATCATCCCCAAAAAAAATGAACCCTTAACCCTAAAAAATCCTAATCCTTCGGCCCCAAAATATTTAGAACCCCCATCGCCAAAATTCCCAAAACCCTTATCCCTAAAATATCTTGAACAATTAGAGGAGAATTTTACTAAACCATCATCCACAAAATACATTGGATAATAAGCCCCAAAATACGCAGAAACATTAGCCCAAAATCCATAAAAGTTTGAACAAAATAACCCTGAACCCCTATCCAAAGAAACCATGAACCCTCATCCCCAAAAACCCAGACACCTTGGTCAAAAAACCATGAACACTCTATAGAAAATAATTATAAACCCACATCCCCAAATAACCTATAACCCTCAACCCCTAAGTACATAGAACCATCAATCTCAAAAACCCCAAAACCCCACATCCTTAAATATCCTTAATCCACCAACCCTAGAAAACCCTAAACCCCAAACCATAGAAAACCCTAGACCCCCATATCTATAAATCCATAAACCCCCAGTACTAGATATCCATAAACACCAAGTCCCATAAATCCATTATCCTTCACCCCCCAAAAACCACTAAACCTTCAGACCCAAAAATAAGTAACCCTCATTCCTAGAAAATAATAAACACTGAGCCCCAGAAAACCAAACACCCATAGACCTAGAAAACCATAATCCCTTAGAAATATGAAACCATAGACCCTTAGTCCTATAAAATCCTAAAACTCATCCTAATAAAACCCCAAACACTCTTCCCCAGAAAAACCTAAACCCATTGCCCCATACAATCCAAAACCCTTAACACCAAAAAATGCTAAACCATCTAACTGCAGACCCTACACACTTATTCCCAAAAACATCCCCAACAACATCCTCCAGAAAACAGTCAACCCCATCTCTATAAATCCCTAAACCCCGGTCCACAAAATCCCCCAACACAATGCCCCCGAAATCCATAAATCCTGAACCCTAGAGATCCTTAAACCCTCTTCCCCAAAATACCCTAAACAGTCATCCCCATCAAACCCAAAACCACCAGACCCAAAATCCTCTAAACCCTCGACTATATAAAAACCTAAATGTTCATCCCTAGAAAACCATAAACCCTCAATCCATGTGAAACCTAAACACTCATCTGATGAAAACAATAACCACTCATCCACAGAAAAACCTAACCCCTCATCTATAAAAACCTCAATCTCTAATCCTCCCAAACCCTCGACACTCATATCTATAAAATTAAAAAGACTATACCCAGATAACCATAAAAGCCAAGACCAAAAAAAATATAAACCCTCACCCCCAAAGGGCCCTAAACCCTCATCCCTAGAAAACTCAAAACCCTAAGGCCAAAGAAACCCTAATCCATCCATCCCTAAAAATCATGAACACTCAGACCGAAAACCCTAAACCATAAGCCTATTAACACCATAAACCCTCATTCCCAAAAAACCATTAACACATAGCAGTAGAAACCCCTAAATCCTTGGCCCCAGGAAACCCAAATCCCTCATCCCTTGAAAACAGTAAACCCTCAGACCTAGAAAACCCTCAACCCTTAGACTAAAACAACCCTAATCACTCAGACCTAGAAAAACCTAAACTCATAGCCCCCAAAAAACCTAAACATTCATCCCCAAAATACCCTAAACCATTATCCCAAAAAACACTAAAAACTCAACCCCCAAAACACTAAACCCTCATCCCAGAAACCATAAACCCTCATCCCCCAAAACCCATCAACCCTTATCCAAAATAAACCCAAACCCTCACCCCAAAAAACACAAATCACTAAGCACAAAAAAACAATAAACCCTCAACCCTAGAAATTTAAACCCTTAGCCCTAAAAAAATAAAACCACAGAAAACCCCTGAACCCACAGCAACAAAAAAACTTAATCCATGAACCAAAAAAATCTTAAACCCCCATCCCTTAAAAAAACTCATATCTCACCCCCGATAATCTATAATCACTTATCCCAAAACAAAACCAAAACCTTTATCACCCTAAACACCCAGCATTAAAAAACCTAAACCCTCATCCCTAAAAAACCATAAACACTCTTCCTGAAAAATGGTGAACCCTTCGCCCCAAAAAATCCTAAACTGTTAGCCCCCAAAACCCTAATCCTTCGGTCTAAAAGAACATTAAACTCTTATCCCCAAAAAACTATAAACCCTAATCCCAAAAAAAACATAAAACTTCTGTCCCAAAACACCTACACCCTCATCCAAAAAATAACTTAAACACTCAACCCACGAAAACCATAGACCCTCATCCCTAAAAAACACAAAATGCTCTACCCCACAAAATAGTAAACCCCAACTCCCCAAAAATCCTAAACACTCATCCCTAAAAACCATAAACCCAACTCCCCCAAAAATCGTAAAAATTCATCCTGAAAATACCATAAACCCTCATCCCCCAAAAATAAAAAAAAGCCTCGCAAACCCTGAACCCTTTTCCCAAAAAAACACTAAATCCCCACACACGAAAACCTAAAACCTTCACACTAAAAACCATAAAACCATATCATTAAAACATAATAATCCTTGATCCCCAAAAACACTAAAAACATATCTCTAATAAATCCTAAACCCTATTCCCACAAAGACATGTACCCTCATCCCCAAAAACCCAAAAACACTCAGACCCCAAAAACCCAAAAACACAAGCCACCAAATACACTATATTTTTAGTCCTTAAAAAATATAAAACCCCAGTCCCAAAAAACCCTATACCCCTATCCCTAAAAACCCTAAATTTTCATCCAAAAAAACACAAAACACTTGATCCCAGAAAACCCTAAACACATATCCCCAAAAACTCAATACCATCATCCCCAAAAAATATTAAACCCTCATATAGAGAAAACCCTAAACCCCCATCCACAAAAAAAACCGCAAACCCATAGCCCCAAAAATCTCTAAACTCTTTTCACAAAAAACTCGTAACCCAGTAAACCAACAACCCCTAAAACATTTACCCCAAACCCATGAATCATCAACCATATAAAACCCTAAACTCATATACCTAAAACCCTTAAATCTTGATCCCAAAACATAGGTACCAAAAAAACTAAAACATAAGTCCCCAAACCCCAAAACCCTCAATCCCAGAAAACAATAAACTCACAACCCTAAAAAAACCTAAACCATATCCAAAAAATCCTAATCCATCATTTTCCAAAATCACTAAACCATCCGCCTCAAAAGACCCTAAACCCTCATCCCTAAAAACACTAAACTGCCAGCCCAAAAAATCCCTAAAACACCGTCCCCTAAAATACCAAAACCCTTATACCTAAAAAACCCTAAAGCCTAAACCCCAAAAAACACTAAACCCTCAACCCAAAAAACTGTAAACCCTCATCCCTAACAAACAATAATATTTTAGCTGTAAAAAATCCAAATATCATAGCCCCAAAAAACCATAAAAAAAGCCCCAAAAACCTTATACCCCATTCCAAAAAACACCTAAATACAAATGCCATAAAAAACCTAAATAATCATATCTAAAAATAACCAAAACCTCAGTACCAAAAAACCCTAAATCCCCATACCAAAAAACCATAAACCCTGAGCATCAACACCCCATTAATCCCTAGCCCCACAAACCCATAAAAACGGATCCCCAAAAAACCTCTAATACCTCATGCCACAATACCCTTATTAACTTAGACATAAAAAATCCCAAACCATCATACCCAAATCACCCTAAATCCATAGTTCAAAAAAACCATAAACCATGAGCCCCCAAACCATTGAATCCTCATCCCTCAAAAACCCTAAACACTCATCCTCAAATAACCAAAACCCACAACCCAAAACTCCTTAAACCCTTATCCCTAAAAATATATAAACCCTTAGCCCCAAAATCCCTAATCTATAGTACCCCAAAAGCATTAAACCCCAAGAACCAAAAATCCCCAACACTCTTCCCCCAACAACCTAAAACCTCATCCCCTAAAAAACATTAAACCATCATCCAAAAAAAAACCATAAACCCTCCACCCCTTTAACCTAAACACTCAACCCCCAAAATACCTTAATACCATAGCCCAAAAGCCCTAAACTATTAAACCCAGAAATACATAATCCATTACCCCCAAAAAACCCAAAATCCTTATCGCCAAAACCCATAATCCTTCAGAAAAAAATACTTAACCCCCATCAACAAAAAAATTATAAAACCTCATCCACAAAACACAAAAAAATTCATACTAAAAAACCCAGAAACCATCATCCCTAAAAATAAAAAAACACTCTGCCCCAAATAACCCTAAACCTTCATCCCCCAAAAAACATTACCCTTATCCCCCAAAATCCCTAAAACCTCAACACGCAAAATCCCTTAACCCTCGTCCCTAAGAAAAACTAAACCAGTAGTCCCAAAAACCTCTTAACCCTAATCCCTAAAACACCCTAATTAATTAGCCCCAAGTATCCCTAAACCCCCATCCCCAAAAATCCCAAACCCCTTTATCCCTAAAGAAACACAAAACCGTCAACCCCAAAACACCCAAAACCCTCAACACAAAAATCCTGAAAACTCACCCAAAAAACCCTAAATCCAAATCCCCAAAAACCCCTAAACCCAAATCCCCAAAAAACCAAAAATAATAATCCCCCAAAACCCCTAAAATCATAGACCTAAAATACACTAAACACTCTTCCCCAAAAAACCCCAATCCCACAACCCCAAAATCCCTAAATACATACCCCAATAAACCCTAAAGCCATAACCAAAAAAACCCTAAACCCTCATCCCCAAGAAACCCTAAACCATTTTCCCCCCAAAACCCATAAAACATTATCTCGAAAAACACTAAACACTCAGCCCTAAAAATCATAAACCCTCTCCAAAAAAACTATAAACACTCAACCCCAAAAAACAATAATCCATCAACCCCAAAACATCTAAACTCATTGTCACAAATTCCGCTAAACCCCTATCCCTAAAAACTCTTAAACTTTAGCCTTAAATAACCCTAAACCCTTATCCCCCAAACCCAAAACCCTCTACCCAAAAAATCTCAAAAACCTTACACGTGAAAATATATAAAAAAATTATCAAAGAATTTAACACTAACCCCTTATCCTTAAAACCCCCTATAACCTCAGATGTAAAAACTACTAACTCTAACCCCTCAACCCTATAAATCCTTAAAAACATAACCCCAAAAAAGCCTAAACTCCCAAACCTAGAAAACCATAATCCCTTAGCTCCAGAAACCCCAAAACACTCATCCCCATAATACCCTAAACCATTAGACCTAGAAACCCTTAAACCCTCAACACATGAAAAACTAACCCCCATCCACATAAAACCATAACCCCTCCTCCCTAGAAAAACCTAATCCCTCATCCCCAAAAAAACCTAAAAACATTAGCCTAAAAAAACACTAAACTGTATACCTCGGAAAACTATAAACCTTTAACTCAAGAAAAAACTAAACCTTCAGCCCTATAAAATACTAAATATTTATCCCCAGAAAACCCTAAAGCCTTTTCCCTATGAACCACTAAACCCACATCCGAAATAAAAACTAATACCCCCAATCCCCAAAAACCCTCAACCCACATCCCCAAATAAACCAAACCCCCAGCCTTAGAAAACCCCAAATTCTCGTTCCCATGAAACCCTTAACCCTCCGTACTTGAATACCATAAACCCTCATCCTTAGAAAACCCCAAACACTCAAGCCTATAAAACCCTATACCCTTATCCCCAAAAACCCAAAACTGAATACCCAATATACCCTAAATGTTGATCAAAAAGATACCCAAAACCCTTATCCCCAAAAAAACCAAATGGTTTGGTGCCAAAAAACCTTAAATCCTCAGCCACAAAAAACCCAAAACATTCATGGCAAAAAAACCTAAACCCTCAGCCGAGAAAAACTCTAAAACTTCAAACCTTAAAATACCCCAAACCATCATCCCAAAAAACCATCAAACCTCATCAATAAAAAACCCTCTTCTCTATTAAAAAACACAAAACTCTAATCCTAAAAAATCATAATCACTCAGCACTAAAACACATAAATCCTCACCTCCAAAAAACACTAAACCCCTAGAATTAAAAAAACAAAAAACCCTTGGTTCAAAAAACCCTAAACCATCAGCATAAAAAACAATAATATCTCATCCTTAAAAAATATTAAATCCCCATCCCCAAAAAACCATAATCCCTCAGCCACAATAAAAATTAATTACATATCCCCAAAAACCCTAAACCCTCATCCCCAAACCCCTAAAACATCATTCCTAAAAAATCATAAACCAAAATCCCCAAAAAATGATAAAACCTAATCCCCAAAAAACCATAAAACCTTAATCCCAAAACCAAAAATCCTCCACCCAAATGAACCATAAATCCATAACCCTAAAAATTAATAAAACATCATCGAAAAAAAACCTAAATCCTCATCCCCAAAAACCCCTATACCCAGATCCCCCAAAAATCCTATACTCTAGACCAAAATATAATCTAAACCCTAATCTCTAAAAAACTCAAAACTCTCAAACCCAAACAAACCTAAACCCTCTGCCCCAAAAAACCATAAACCCTTTTTCCTAAAAATCCCTAAACCACCATCCCCAAAAACCCTATGCCCTTGTCCCCAAAAAACCCTAAATCATAATCCCCTAAATACCCTAAAACCCTATCCCCAAAAAAACATAAAAAATCATCTCCCAAACCTGAACCCTCATCACCAAAAACCCAAAATCCCCCGTCCTAAAATATCCCAAAACCTCACCCTAAAAACCCATAGAACCTTATACTTAAAAATTCTTAATCAATTATCTCCAAAAAAGATAGAAACCATAGATCCGAAACCCTAAACCATCTTCCCAAAAAAACCATAAATCCTCAACCCAAAAAAATCCCTAAATCCTAAGCCCCAAAAAACCCTAAAACCTCAGCCTTGAAAAATAAAAAACACTTATCTCCCAAAAACCATGAATCCTTATCCCCTAAACCCCTCAATACCTAAAACCCCTAAACAATTATTCTTAAAAAACTTTAACACTCTGCCACAAACAACTGAAAACAATTGACCCCAAAAGACCGTACACCCTTATCCCAAAAAACCCAAAACCATCAACCTCAGAAAACCCTAAATCCTCTTCACCACAAAACACTAAACTCTCATCCCTAAAAGAACCCAAAATCCCAACCCCAAAAATCCTTAATTCCTATGTTTCAAAAACATTAAACTAATAGCCCAAAAATCACTACACCCATAACACCAAACCCATAAACACTAATCCCTAGAAAACCTTAACCCAATATCCCTAAGACCTGCATACCAAAAAAACATAAACCCTATGAACCAAAAAAAACCTATACACTATAGAACAAACACCAAAATCATTGGTCCCAAAACACCCAAACCCTCTATTATAAAAAACACTAAAACCCTCAGTCCTAGAACACCCTAAATCCCCAAGCCCAGAAAACCCTAAAACCACATGCCTATAAAACCAAAAACAATAAAACATCAACCCTAAAAAACCCAAAACCCTCATCCCCAAAAAACTTAGAACCCTCACTCCCAAAAATCTCTAAACTATCCACCATGAAAATCCATAAACCCTAATCCCCTAAATCCCAAAACCGTTTTCCCCAAAATAACCTAAACCCGAAGAAAAACTATTTGAATAGGGACATATCCCAACAGATCTATACCCACAGTTTAGTAGAACCTTTGGTATAGAGTTTCTTGTCCAAGCCTATACAAACAGTTTTTTAAAAACCATTGGTATAGGTTGGTCTATACCAATGGTTTTTTTAAACAGTTGGTATAGAATTCAAAATATTTGAATCCCACTTCGGATCCTACTCCCCCCTCCTCAGTCGAACCCTCTTACATCCCATGCATCTATGTGTCCACCCTCCCCTCAGGAGATCTTAGACGTCATCCTCCCCCCCTCCGACGTTTTCAAACTCTTCACTTCCCTCTTCTGTTGACTTCATCTGCCCAATGCTGCCCTCAGGTGATATTTTCCACCACACCGCCCTCTTCACATGATTTCATCCACCCCACTCTTTGTATAGGGATTTTCTGTTGCAATTTTTTCAGAGGTTACATTTTATTCTCTCAAATTATTTATTTTCTATAGTTATTAAATATTTTACAATTTTTTTATTGATGTTGATATGGTTTGGATGTTTGTTTTTTGTCAATTTTCTCTTACATTCATTCAAATTGATTTTTTCTCATAGGAAAATGGGTGGAATTTAATGATTGAAATGGTATCTTGATGTGAAATGGTTTTTTTTAAAATCCTTATGTTTGATAAAATTTGTTGGATTGTTTTCATAACAAAACACACATGTTTTTGGTATTATAATAAAAATGTGTCATTCAATGTGGATTAATTTTGTGTGTGCTAAAAGTGTGATTTCATATTTTGATGGTATTTTTGGATTCAAAATATGAATAGGGGTATACCAAGCATTGTGGGATTATATTTTTTGATGAATATATTTCCATTTCTAATTGTGTTAGCATGGAATGTTGTTTTGTACAAAAAAAAATCCAATTATGTATGTTGTAAGTATAAAAGTTAAGGCCTGATTTACACATTATTATTAGTTGGTCATTGATGGTTCCATTTTAGACCCCAATGATTTTTTGGTTGTTATTATTATCCATGTGATGGATGCTTGGTTACGTGATGCATGTTGTGATTGTTTATTGGGGGCACATTGATGGTAGTGTAGGAGGTGAGAAGGACATGATAATGCTGTTATCCCAAGAAGCTTATCATTTTCTAGAGATGATGCTACTGTACATGTTCTACCGAAACTATTTTTCCATGATGAGATTGAGGTTTCTAAGTGGGTAGTAGTGGGACATTTATAGGATAGTAATGGTTGGGCATTGGATAGACCCCCCTAGTTTTATGTAAACCCATGATTTTCGTTTTTTGACTATGGAATCTAAATTGAGTGATTCAGTGGATAGATGTATGATTGTACCCTACCGACAACTAGGTCGATGTTTTCATGTCTTTTTTGATCAGCCAACGAGTCTGTACCCTAGTGGTATAGTCTCCTGCTTGGCATCCCAAAGATGCAGGATCAAATCCGGGCATGGGAGAATTTCTGGGGTACTGTAGGTGTATTGTAGCAGGGCACTGTAGTTGTACTATAGCAGAGGCGGAACTGTTGCAGCGGTGAAACAGTAGTGGCGGAGGGACTATAGTAGGTACTGTAGCGGCGACTGTACAGTAGCAGCGCGGGCACTGTAGTAGTACTATTCACCGAGGGGTCCTTTAGGCCAAAAAATGGTCTTTCAAGCCCTGTATTTAGGCCACTTGGCCTCAGACATTCGGTCTATGTAATGGGTCTCCCTCTACCCAGTCTAAAGAGGTCTTTTCTTTAAAATAATAAATTGAGGCTTCGACCCCAACCTTTTAAAAAATGTATTTTTTATCATGTTAGTCATCATGATTTCACCTATAGGCCTAATGGAAAATTATATAAATGAATTATACATAACATTAATACATCAATTGGCATATAGACCTAATGGTGAATTTTATATTAGGCCTAATGGAAAATAGGTCTATCGGCCTATATGCCAATTGGCCTAGTATGACTATATTCCAATTAGAAATTATATTTATATTTAGACTGTCCATTAGTCCTATATGCTTATTGGGCATTACGATTAATTTTTCATTAGGCCTATTGGAATATTGTCTAATATTCCCATATGCCTAATGTCTAATCGACCTATTATGCCTAATGGATAATTGACATATATGCCAAATAGAAAATGGGATTATTAGGATGATAGTCTGATCGGTTATTAGGCCTATAGGATGATTGGCCATCAGGCCTATTAATCCCATTGGTCATTAGGCCTATTAGGCCTATAACCCAATTGGAAATTATGTCTATAGGCCATTTGAACATTATGCCTAATAAGAAAATTGGCCATTAGGTCTATAGTCCAATTAGACATTATTTATAATGTCCAATTGACGAAGTGAATATATTAATCTTTTTTTATCCCCTTTATTTAATGTGAAAATTCAAATATATTTTTCCACACCTTTTCTTCAAATTTTTTTATATAATAAAATGAATGAATGAGAATCATGGAGGTATTCTACTAGCTTCATCTCACACCAAACAATGTGTCGGGATGTCCTTTATATCGATTGTATCCCAATGTTCTTAGATTATTTTTTGGAACCAATGTTCTTATTGTTTACCTTTTATGTCCGGGTCGACATAGTGGTTCCTAACTATGTGCTTATTATTTTTGTTTGGTTTACATATCTATGTTTTGAATTGGTATTTTAAAAAGTTTTAAATGAAATAAAGACAAAGTTTAATCATATAATTCTTCCAAAGTATGCTGTAAATAAATTTTACATGGTGTGATCTTTTAGTGTGAAATTTTGTTTCCAAATTAGTTTTTAAATAACATTCATAGGAATAAATGTTTTGTTTGTTAATGAAACTATGAGTGTTAGCTGATTTTAAAAACAATGTTTTAGGAAAATGTTCTATGTTTTAACACAATTTTAAGGTGTTTTCATTTAATTTCATAAAACATTATGAAAAAATATTATTTTTTCATTTTAGTGTATTTTTTTGTGCCTATTTATATTATTAAGGAGATGTTTGGATATTGACCATGATAGAGAATTCTTAAATATTAGGGATACCCACCTTTGATTGTTATTTTTAGTCATTGCTGATATCATATTTTATTTCTCTTATTATTTAGTTTACAGATACTATTATGATTTTATGAATTTAATATTAATGGTGGTTATAATGTTTTTTTAATTATGGATTACATTGTTGATTGTAAGATAACTTTTTTTCCTTGTAATAGAATTGATTGAATATGTATGTATCATACTGATCATATTTCAAGTGTGTTTCAAAACAATTTCTAATTTTTTTAAAGATTTTTCATTTCAAAATACTTCATATTGAGGCTGTAAAGAGTTTATGTGTTCTAATTGTGTAGGTAGCCCATCGTTAATCCAGGAAGAAGTTAGCTACCATATAAAAAATCTGGATTTCAAAAAAACTATTCTATTTGGTACCATCGTTGAGAGACAGAACAATTTTCTATTGTTCAGGAAAGAAAACAACGAACTGGTGTGGTGAATTTATTATTTTATTGGTTTCTATTTGTGCATCATCATAAGTGAGATAGTATGCCAGTGTATGATAACAATGATTTCAATACAAAGTAGGAAAAGACTGACGATGGTGATGTTGAGAGAGTGAAAATTTTAATGGATGATGCCAGAACTTCGGTATATCAGGAATGCACTAAAATGATCAAGTTATAATTTTTAATGAAGTTATATCATGAAAAAATCAGGTATGGAATTTCTAATACCACCATTGATTATATTCTTAAATTTTAAGTTATTTCTTTCTAATGGGGTGGATATTCCCTAAAATCATTATAATCCATGGAATTTAATTAAGTAACTTGGATATTCTACTAATAATGTTCATGTTTTTTTGAAAGACTACAATTTATTTTGGTAGGAAACATTTGTCCCTAATGACTTTAAATAATGTGGTACATTTAGATGGAAGGAAAATGTAGATGTAACACCATCTCGTGTGCCACATAAATTCATGTGGCACTTTCCATTGATTCCTAGACTTCAAAATATATTCATGTATGTAGAAATATCATCCAATATACTATGGAATGATTCTGAGAGAATTAAAGGTAATGATGAGTTGGTTTATCTTGTATATGGACTATCATGGCAAGTATTTGATGCAAAAAAATCATGATTTTATAGATAAGGTGCATAATGTCAGATTGGGTCTATCCTTTGATGGTTTTAATGTTCGTTGTCATATTCTTACTACTCACAGTACATTGTTAGTTTTGTTTCATGTTTATAATATTCCTCTATGGATGTGTATGAAAAAACCTTTCACTTTATGGAGTGTACTGATATATGGACCTTTTGATCCGTGTAATGATATAGATGTCTACTTACATCCTTTTGTAATAGAGTTGAAGCATCTTTGAGATATGGGTATAAAGACATTTGATGCTTCTTCAAAAAGTATATTTCATATGAGTGATACCCTTCTATGGACTATAAATTATTTTCCTACTTATGAGATGATTTATGGTTGGATCGTGAAGGAAAAACTATCATTTCTTGTAGGAATGAAGAATACCCAGTCGAGAATTCATAAATATCATCGTAGTTTCAGTTTCATGGAGAATCGATGATTATTTACAATGGATCATCAATACAGGATGAATCGTTAGAGGTTTGATAATACTATTGAAACTGAACAAAAACCTCAACATATTTCAGGTAGTGATTCTATTAATCAGTTGAATGATTTTAATTTTTCATTAGGAAAAGGTTAGCGGAAAAATAAAAAGAGGAATAATGTTGACACTGAATCCACATACAATTGGAAAAACATAAGTATCTTTTTTGAGTTCCCATATTAGTATACCAATTTGTTACATCATTTTTTAGACATAACTCACATTGAGAGAAATATATGTTAAATATATCTTTCAATTATTCTAAATATCAAGGGGAATACCAAATATGACTTCTGATCTTGTTGGGACTTGTTGGATTGGGGTATTATATCAAAAATGTGTCCTTTGTGTATATGTGAATCCAAATGGAAAGTTCCTTGTGCTTATTATGTGATGACATAGTCGTAGGAAGATCAATTTTTTGAAGTATTGGAGAATATCAAGGTTCTTGATGGAAATTCTAGAAACATGTATAAATGAGTCAACATAAGGTATTTGAAAATAAAATCCATAAAAACTCAGGATTATCACATCTATATTCATTAATTAATTCCAATAGATATTCAAAATTTTCTATCCAATAATGTAAGAGTGATAGTGATTCACTTATTTCATTTTTTAGAGACCTTTGTACTAAAATTTTTTCTATGTCATTGTTGAAAAAATGCAGTAGGAGGTTCCCATAATTTTTTGTGAGATGAAAAAAAATTACTCTTTCCTTTTTCACATGCATGTTATATTTAACAGTCCATCTTCAAATTAAAATACATATTATGGGACCAGTTTGTTTTTGGTGGATGTATCATACTGAAATAAATATGTGCATAATGAAATCATATGTCTAAATAAGAATTATCCTGAAGGTTCTATTGTGAGAGGTTATCTGGATCAAGAATGTATGGATTTTGGTTTAATGTATTTGTCTCATGTGAGAACTATATATAAATAGCCAATGAGAAATGAAGATGACCATTATAGGGAAATTGATCAAACATTTCCATCTCTTCCCCAAATAGGAGGAATTTTTGGGTCTTATACATAGGCTACATTGAGCCCTGAAGAGCATGATATGGCACATCACTTTGTATTGTTTAAATATTGTTTGTTCAATGATTATATCAAGTAAGTAATTTGGATATTTACAGGTTATATCATATTTTGAAATTTCACATATACCTTATAATTTTATTATCATTTTATGATGGGAAAATAATAAAATTAAAAGAATAGTTCATCAATATTTTACTTTGAGAAGGAGACATGCTTTTCATAGCCTAGAGTTTTCTCCTTGGTTGAAATCAAAGGTATGACCATTAATTTAATTATCTTAAAATATAGATATCCATTTAATTTTATTATTCATAAATATTTCAGGTATTGAGTCCACCTGTTGACTCTGTTTGTCACGAATTATGAGTGTTGGATTTTGGTCCCAATTAATTGGTTCTTGAATGAAAATATTTAAAAATCAATGGGTATAAATTTGTTAAAACTGACCGAGAAGAGAAACTGAGAACACAACGTGATGGAATTATGTTAAATGATACAATTTATTGGTATGGCAGTGAATTTTATAGTCGGCCTCAAAATAAATATTTGTATTATTATGGCCTTGTTGGGAAAATTTTGTTATTTTATTACTACTCTCAGGAATGAGTCACTGTGATGAAATGAAAATGGTTTGATTCAATGATGTGACAACGTACATTTAATAATGAATGTGGATTCATTGTTATTTATATGAGTCTATTTCTATATACCAATGAACCATACATTTTGGAATTAATGGAAAAACATGTGTTTTATGTGAAAGATCATCCGAGACCTTATTACAATGTCATTAATGATGTAATATCAAGACATATTTTTCATGATGTTGGTGATGAAGTTTACACCATTGACTCCCAATTGGTTTTCACAAAAATATTGAATTTGATGATTCAAATTTTCCCATTGTGAGAGTTTATTTTGAACCTAAAGTAGTGGTAGGTAATATAGAGAAGCAACTATATATGTTCATTATTCATTCAGTTTACCTTAACATGATATTCTCATGTTAGTGTTACTATAATTATTTTAATTTAGTTACACTTTGTAATGATAAGTTTTTTTAGTATTGCCTGGTGTCATATCATTTAAATAGATATATTTCAATTTAGAAAACTGGGTTTAAGACATGTTTGTTAAAAAATTATAACATGTTTTTAAATTATTGTTACTAATAGATGTTATGAAATTGATTATTCATTCTTTGACTTCCATGTTGTATGTATGATTTAAAAAAACTGTTTCTAAAAAAATCACACTTCATTCTTATAAAGATTATGACAAATACATCATAACTTTGAAGGAAGCGACTATTTGATCCCAATCGACATGTGTGCGAGCATTCATTCCCTCCTTCGCTTACCTTAGTAAGTATAGTAATTGTAATGTTTTTATTCTGCATTAGATATAATGTCATGCTAATATTATTTGGGAATTTTTTTCAAGGACATTTAGATCCACCAGAGTTGAATCCTCATCCTTCTAGCTTGGGTCTGTGTGGGGATTCTCCTAGACCTAGAAAAACACCCATCGTACTCATTCCCACACTAACCCACCTACGGACACCCCATCAACCACACCATTAAATCTTCCATTTGAGTCTCTAGGGTTGTTCTTATCCATGACATCATCATCATAATCACATATACCCTCTTATTAACATACCATGTTGTTTTCGCATCCAGGGATGATCCCATTGATTCCTTAATTATATCATTTATGCTCTTCTTCCCATATCGTGCCTACAACACCTCCATAGATGCTCCCACCTTTAACATACTCATATCGGATGATGTATCCACCATCCTACTACCCATATTACACCATTTCTATCCCAAATATAATTAATATCATCCATCAAACATCTGAGGAGTCTATTCCTTCATCTTCCACTCCATTTCATGAAGACCACCCTAATCATGCATTTGAATAGACACTTCGTTCTGATGTTTCTGATCCATGTCAACCCATATATCAATAACAGTCTATTGAGAAGCCTACAACATGTTCTTTTTGATATAACTATATCAAATTATATAAATTTTTTCATGTTTTACCATGACTTAATTTGTCTTCTTTTACCCCCTCTTTTTCATATTTAGTGGGATATTCTGTTTGGTGGTGTGGGTGCACTCATATGAATAAAGTCAAGGATTTCCAAACACAGATGATTGGAGTCTAAAATGATGAAAATCATATGGTAGGTGATAATGCAAGGAAGTGTAGAAGTTTTATGTCCACTTTATCCAAATACCATGATATTATTTCGGTGGTACTGGTCTAATGGAGACAGCTCAAAAAAGACATCAAGGAAAAATCATTGGAGCAGATATGGGTAAGAAAATTATATAAAATTATATCTATATTAATGTTATATTTATAAGAAATTACATATTCACTGAAGATTCGGTTAAACATTCCTGATGGAGAAGTTGCTAAGACTGCAAGGTTGATGGATGTTGGAGATTTATGGAGATCACACAAGCATGACTTTTATGTTGGTTGGAAGAGTAGAGTAGGTTCTAATTTAATGGGTGTACCTAAATTCCTAAAAGGTCCAAAAACTCATTATCAAAAATTGATTTCACATTGGATGACTTATGAGTTTAAGTTACCCCCAATATTTATTCGTTTTCAAATAAAATTTAATTCTTATTACTTATATTGGATATTTTTAGGAAGCATCAGGGAAAAATAAAATGAATAAGGACTCAATGACATATTAAGACACATTGGGGCACTCTAAAATGTTCATGCGTGAGAAAAAATATGTATTTTAATCTGAATGAAAATAATTTCTTTATTTATACTTTTACTTAGTTAGATTTAAATTCTAAATTTTAAATTTTATTCTCATTAATACCTTTAATAAAATGTTTACAAAACCACTTTCAAATGGCCTATTAGGCCTATAGGCCAATTAGGTGTGAGGCTTAATGCAGAATGTTTCTATAGGTCTAATGACCAATTGGTCTTTAGGCCTAACATTAAATTTCTTATAGGCCTAATTACCAATTGGCCTATATGAATAACAACCAATTGGCCTATAAGACTAATAGACTATTAGCATATAGGCCAAACAACCAATAGGCCAATTAGGCACAACTACCAATTATCATATATGCCTAAGGTCCAATTGGCCTATTAGGCCTAAGGGCCAATTGGTCATTAGGTATATCAGAAAATTTTTCATTAGGCGTAATAGATAATTTTTGCATAGGTCTAATGGCTAATTGGCCTATAGGGATAAAGGCTAATTGGCCTATAGGACTAAGGGAAATTGTCCTTAGGCCAATGTGCTAATTGTTCATAATGCCTTTCAACCAATTGACCTTTAGTCCTATTGGCCAATTGGACCTTTGTCCTAACGGTCAATTGGCCTATAGTAATAATCTACAAATTGTCACTTAGGCTTAATTGAAAAATGGCCAATTAGGCCTAATGGTATAATGTCCAATTGGCCTATATGACTAATGGCCAATTATCCTATATTCCTAATGGCCAATATGACTAATGTCCAATTGTCCTATTTGGCATAATGGCATAATGTCCAATTGTCCTATAGGACTAGTGGCCAATTGGACTATAGGCCTACATCGCATATGGCCTATTAGGCCAAATGACCAATTAGGCCAAACGGCCAATTAGGCCAAATGTCCAATTAGGCCAAATTGTCAAATGGCCTATTGACCTAATAGTCCAATTGTCCTAATAGTCCAATTAGACTTTAGGCATATAGGACAATTGGCCAATTGGCCTATAAAAAAATTGGACATTAATCCATTAGGTCTATATGCCAATTGGAAATTTGACCTAAAGGCCAATTGGCCATTAAGAATATAGGCAAATAATACATTATTCCATTAGGCCTAATTCCCAATTGGAATATAAGCCTAATGACCAATAGAACTGTTGGCCTAATTCCCAATCGGCCTATAGGCCTAATGACCAATCGTCCTATAAAACTAATGGCCAATCGGCCTATAGGCCAAATGGTCAATTGGAAAATATGCCTAATGTCCAACTAGATTATTAGGCCTAATGTCTAATAGGCCTATATGATTAATGTTGAAATGGACTATTTGGCATAATGGCACTCTGTCCAATTGGCCAACAGGCATAATGACCAATTGGATTATAGGACTAAGGGCCAAATGGTATATTAGGCATAAAGGCCAATTGGCTGATATGCCTGTGGCCAACTATCTAATAGGAATAAGGGCCAATTGGCCTATAGGAATATGGAATAGTTGGCCTATTATGCCTAACTACCAATTGGCCTATTGTACTAACAACCAATTGGCCTATAAGGCTTAATGGACAATTGGTCATTAAGACAAATGGAATAATTTCAAATTTTACTATAGGACTAAAGATGAATTGGCTTATAGGATGAATGGAAAATTGGCCTATAGGAATAAATATGAATTGGCTTATAGGACTAATGGACAATTGGCCTATAGCCCTAATATCCAATTGGCCTATAGGCCTAATGGCCAACTGGCCTATTGGCCCAACAACCAATTATCCTATTAGTCATAACTACCAATTATCCTATTATGCATAAGGACCAATTGGAATATTTGTCCTAACAACCAATTGGCATATTATGTCTAACAGCCAATTGGCCTATAGGCCTACTGGTCAATTGGCCTATTTAGCCTAATGTCCAATTGGACAATTGAAAATTATTCCATTAGGATAGTTGGAAATTATTCCATTAGTCCTAACGACCAATTTTCATGTACTCTTAACATATAATTTTTCTATAGGCCTAAGGGCCAAGTAGCCCATTAGGAATAATTTCATAATGTTTATTTTCCCTATTGGCATAATGACTAATTTTCATATAGTCCTGACATCCAATTGACGAATAGACCAATAGGAAAATTGTCCATTAGGCCTAAGGGCCAATTGGTCATCAGGCCTATGGTCCCATTAGCCTATTGGCCTAAGTGCCAAATGGTTTTTAGGCCTAAGGTCCAATTGGCATATATCCCTGAGGTCCAATTATTCGATAGAACTAAGGGACAATTAGCTTATAAGGCATAATAACCAATTCTTCTATAAGCCTAAAAACCAATTGGACTCTTAGGCCTAAAGGCCAATTGAATCATATTCCTATGGGACAATTGGCCATTAAGCATAACAAGCAATTGGCCTATAGGCATAACGGCCAAAAGACCGATAAGCCAAATAAAAAATTTCCATCTAGGCCTATAGGCCTAATGATACAAAACTGGTAGATGACATTGACTTGATGGCATGTGTCAAGTTGGAGTTGCAAAGACCAATGATGCAAAGAAGATTAAAGATAATATAAGTGGAAACCAAAGCCCATATCAGTTCATTAAATGGACAAAACACAAGGTGCATGTATGGAAGTGGTGAATGGGATTATTATCACTCGTATTTATGATTAAATGAGATTCATTAAGCCCAAGAAACATGATTGTACGAATTTTGGAATCCTTTCCCACAAGGTGATTCTAGAATGGCATTGTTGGACATGAAAGTCAAATCTAATGGGCTAGGTACTCAAAGTAAAATCCGATGGGCTATGGGTTGAAAGTCATGTGATAATTTTCCCAAAAGTCATTGTTATACGTTATCTTTTTGAATTTAATGGTGATGTTCCCAATCAGGATCCAAGTATCATTGAAAGGGGGAGGGGTGAATTAGTGATATCTTTTTCTTTTTATGTTTCCTGTTTTTTGAAACAACCTTCGCCTAATGTTAAAGAGTTTCTTCCCTGCTGAACAAACACAACCTCCGGAATACAAGATTTACAATGTTCAGTACTCAACAAGAGTAGCAAAATCCTTGGAATGGTACGAAAACAATCCAGTACCACACCATCCACTATAAAACAATCCTTTGATGTGGAATTCAATGAGTAGGTTATACCCTTACACTCGTGTAGAATTTTGAAAACAATCCAATAGTGCATTTGCTCCATCTTATCACAAATAGGGTAATGTAACGATTCTGTGCTTCTTAATGAACTTTCAAAGCAATTATTCAATTTCCAACCCAATATCTAGTAAGAACCTCCTGGTGAAAATAGATTGTGCGCCACTCCCTGCTTGCGTGCCTCCCTGCTTGCACGCCACCTGCTTGCGTGCCTCCTTGCTTGCGTGCCCCACTGCTTGCGCACCACCTGCTTGTGCGCCTACTCAATACTTGCATGCCACCATTGAGAATATATCACAATTTTCACACCACAATTGTATTATACACATCCCACTTCTTGAATGCACCTCCATGCTTGCACGCCTTTGGTAACTTGTGCGATAAGACTTCCGTGACAAAACATGCACGGCAAAAGTTGTGCATCAAAACTTTCACGACACCCTACTTGTGTGCCTTATAAATAAAACTATTCTTCTATGCCACTTCAGCTTGCGTTCCACCCTCTGCTACTAGTGGGATCAGAGCACCCTCTACTACTTGCGCACTCAGAGCTCAAATTATCTCTTAAGTGTTGAGAAATGAAAAATGAGGACTCTAGTCATCTATTTATAGGCATTTTGGCGACTTGTGCACCACATACACATGCACGCCGTTCCTACATGGGAACCGCTCCATCACTTGCACGTTGTTCCATCACTTGCATGTCGCTCCATCACTTGCATGCTGCTCCATCACTTGCGTGCCCTTCCATCACTAGCATGACACTTTCTTTCCTTTGTCATATTTTGATATGACGATGTTGGAATATGACTTGTGCGCCAATACTTGCATGCCAATACTTTCATGCCACTCTGGAATTCCACACCACTTTCTATCTTTTGCCAAAAACACTTCTTTAATCCACCTATCCTTCATAAGGTTTGCATCACTAGTTGTCCTGACTTATGATATTTGTGAAATACATATCAGCAAAGCATCGACTGGTTGATGGTCCTTTTACAGAGTGAATTGATTTATCTTCTTTGACAACAAAATACAACAATCTGCAAAGGATAACTCTTGAAACTCCCTTCTCCATCCAACTTGGTCCCAACAATCTCCTCTTTTGGATTTTGTTGTAAACCAAGATTCATAAATCACTGATCTTTGTAACCTTATGTAATGAATTACTTATCAACAATTCTAAGCCTACGTGAGCTAACTCATTGTCAGAATTAATAATTATTGATAGCCAAAACCATGTTGTCCAAAGGCAGTGACTATGGAATATCATGATCATATCTCCTCATCCTTCTTCAGAACATCTTTCAAGATTCTACATCAGCATTCTTCACTTCTTCAACATTTCCGGAATACAAAAAAGATGTTTCCTACAACCACTCCAACAAACAGTTAGAATAGTTCACACACATACATGATGGATTCACAGATTACCCACAACTCCCCCTTTATGCATTCATATATAAAAATAGATTTATGAAACAATTCAATATCTTGAAAATACTATCCAATGGCAAGATGAGAGTGGGGACAGAACGACATACCTTAATCTTGATGAGAAGGAGGATTGACACCCATGTTCAACCTCAATTTTGTAATTGGTTCTTTTGGTAATGGTTTGGTGAATATATCAGCAACTTGGTTAGATGTACGAACATACTCTCGCCTTAATTCATTATTTTCAACTTTCTCTTTGATGAATTGGTACTTTATATCAATGTGTTTTGAATGAGAATGTTGTACCATATTTCTTGTTAGATTTATTGAACCCTGATTATCACAACCCAAGAGTAATGGTAGCTTTAATTCAACAAGTAGATCTTCTAACTCAGTCTTGATCCACATTAGTTGAGTTGCGGCTTGAGTAGCAGCACCATACTTGGCTTCAGCTGTGCTAAGTGTTATTGAATTCTGTTTCTTGGTATGCCAAATAACACAACTTCTCCCCATAAAGAAAACTCCACTAGATGTGGGTCTTCGATCATCAACATTTCATGCCCAATCAGCATCAGAACACCCGAATAGATTAACATTTCCTAAGCCATTATACTTGATTCCAAAATTTGTTGTGCCTTTGATATATTTGAGAATTATTTCTCCCACAACCAAATGTGATTATTTACGAGCACTCTAAAATCCTTCACATATAGTGATAGCATAGATGATGTTGAGTCTTGAGGTAGTCAAATACAACAGACTTCCAATCAGCTTTCAAAACTCATTCTGATCAACTTCCTTGCCTTCTCTATATTTAGACAACTTGGTTCCCACTGAAATTGGTGTGTAAAATGGTTTCAAACTTTCCATGCCAAACTTCTTCAAAAGTTCCTTAGCATACTTTTTTTGAGACAGAAAAGCATGATTCTTCTTTTGTGAAATTTGTAGCCCTAGAAAGTACTTCATTTCTCCCATCATGGACATCTAAAATAACTTCCTCATCTCCTCAGAAAATTTTTCTCATGATCATTCATCATTTCCAGAAAATATAATATCATCAACATAAACAATAACGATCAGTGAAAACTATTGACATTCCTTGATGTAGAGATTGCTGTCAACTGTCCCTTTCTTAAAGTTCGTCTTCTTTAAGCAAGTATCTAATTTAGAATACCATTATCTCAAAGCCTATTTTATCCCATACAAAGCCTTCTTAAATCTTCACACATAACATTCATCCTTTCCAATAATAAATTCACAAGTCTGATCAATGTAAACTTTTTCGTCGGGGACACCATTCAAGAATGTAGATTTTACATCCATTTGAATGATTTTGTAACCTCGTTGTGCAACAATAACAAGAATGATTCTGATTTTTTCTAATCTTTCCATTAGATAAAAGGTTTCATAAAACTCAATGCATTCAATATTTGAATACCCTTTTCAAACCAATCTTTCTTTGTTTCTTATTAAATTACCATCTTTATTCAGCTTGCTCCGGAAAACCCACATTGTACCAATAATGTTCTTGTTGTCCGGATTGGGTACAAGTTCCCAGGTATCATTCTTCTCTATCTGATCAAGATCTTCATTCATTGCATGAACCCATTATAGTTTCTCATATTCTTCATTTAAATCATTTGGTTCAACTTTAGAATAAAGAGGAGTATGTGATATAGCATTCATTTTTCTTCTTGTTTGAACCCTCTGATGTTTGTCTCCAATAATATTCTAAGCCTCCACTTGTTTCCTCAACCTAGGATGAGTTATACAAACTTCAACCTCATCACTCGAGATTTATGAGATAGATTCCTCTTCACTGGTAGGATTAATGTAGTCTTTAGCATTATCAGAATCATTAACAAAAGCTTCTCTATCCTGCTCAACTTCCACATCAACATATGACTGATTTTCTTTCTCAACATTATCAATAACTTTTACATCTAAAGAATCAATAATTTTTCCTATTTCTTTATTGAGACATCTATATCTTATTTCTTCTGGAGCATAGCCAAGAAAAATTTCATCATCTCCTCTTTACTCAAACTTTCCATGGTTTCCACCTTTCTTCTTTATAATGCATGGACTCCCAAATACTCTTAAATGTTTCAGACTTGGAGTTTTTCCATAGAACATTTTATATGAAGTCATATATGAGTTTATCCTATAGAAGCATATGTTCTGAATATAAACCACAGTGCTCATGGATTTCCTCTAATAATAATTAGAAACACTATGTTCAAGTAACATAGTTCTCCCCATTTCTACCAGACTTCATTTCTTTCTTTCGGTAACCCCATTTTGTTGAGGTGTGTATGGTGAACAAATTCATGCCAAATTCAATGTTTATCAAGGTAACTTTCAAACTCTTCATTCTTATACTCACCACTATTATCGGTTATCAACTTATTCACTGAATACTCACAATCCTTTTCTCATCACCAATCTCCTCTTCTTGATAAATCAGGCATATCTCAGACACTGCCTTGCGTTGATAACTTACACATGTTTCTATAACACATATGTCCCAGCCTTTTTAGCCATAACTGATTTTCATCCACCATGCCCATGTAACAATAATTTTGTACTTCACCAACATGGAAGAAGTTTCCTTTTGTACGTTGGACTCTTGTAACTATATTTCTTTCATTCTCACATTCCACAATGAACCCATATTTTCTAAATATAACTTTTTTGCCCTCATCACAGAGTTGTGACACACTCAGAAGATTATGTTTCAACCATTCAACATATAATGTTTTCATATATTTTATTTTTTCTTTTCTTATGATGGCTGATCCAACACATGTGATTCTCAAAGATTCATTATTTCCAAATGTAATGGTTCCTTTATTGAAGTCTTTCTCTTTGTATCCTTGAATGAAATTTCTCTATCAGCTTTTGTTTTTCCCTTCATAGTCTTCTCTCTTCTCTTCTCATAAGTAATGAGAGTGCTATGCAGATCATACAAAGATAATGTTTCAGGGTCTTTATCTTCTAATGAAGACACTTTAGCATCAAACTTGTCAGGATGAATTCTCAAGATCTTTTCAACAACTATAGAATCCTAAAATGTTTCAACAAGACATCTGATTGTACTGACAATATCATTTATCATGGAAAATAAATCCCCAACAGATTCAGATTGTCACATTTTCAAATCTCCATACTTCAGTCTCCAGATTTGTAGTTTAGCCTTCTTCACTTTTGTATTTCCATCATAGATGTTCTTAATTTTTTCCCATATTTTTTTGGTTGTAGCAACACATTTCACTCTTAAAAATTTACTCTTATAAAGAGATGAGAGTAATGCATTTTTAGCTCATCCATCATTCTCAAAGTTCTTCTTATTGACAGGAGTAAGAGGAACCTTGCCATCAATAACAAGAAATCCATCCATTGTAGTTTCAAGAACATCATATCCCAGAGACATACGATAAGGCATCATTCTGTCCATCCAAATGTTATTGTTCTTTCCATAAAAAATCGGAATCCCCTTACTGTTAACGCAATCTAGATTCTCCATCACTACTTCTCTTCAACCACTTCAACAAAGAATAAACAAAGGGAACCTATCCCTTTGATACCAATTGAAGTTCCTAGTCAGGATCCAAGTACCACTGAAAGGGGGAGGGGGTGAATCAGTGATATCTTTTTCTTTTTATGTTTCCTATATTTTGAAACAACCTTCGCCGCCTGTTAAAGAGTTTCTTCCCTGCTAAACAAACACAACCACAGGAAGACAAGATTTTAAAGGTTCACTACTCAACAAGAGTAGATACATCCTTCGTATGGTACAGAAACAATCCAGTACCACACAATCCACTAGAAAAAAAATCCATTGATGAGGAATACAACGAGTAGGATATACCCTTACACTCATGTAGCACTTTAAAAAGAATCCAATAGTGTATGTGCTATCTCATAGAACAAATAGGGTTATGTACTGATTCTGTGTTTCTTAAATAACTTTCACAAATCAAATATTTCAAAAAAATACTTCACTTTCCTACCTAGAAGCTGGTAAGAACCTTCTGGTGAAAATAGCTTATGCACCACTCCCTGCTTGCACGCCACCTGCTTGCGCTCCTCCCGGCTTGCGCGTCTCACTGCTTGCACACCACCTGCTTGAGCAACTACTCAATACTTGCGCGCCACCATTGAGCATAGCTCAAAACTTGCGTTCCACCTTTGTCTTATACAAATACCACTTCTTCAAAACACCTCCCTGCTTGCATGCCTCTAGAAACTTGTGCGACATGACTTTCACGACAAAACGTGCACAAAAAAACAAGCGTGGAAAAAATTGTGTGACACCCTACTTGCGCGCCTTATAAATAACCTTAATCTTGCATGTCACTTCATCTTCCGCGTCGCCCTCTGATACTTGCACGATCGGAGAACCCTCTACTACTTGCACACTCAGAGGTCAAATTTTCATTTAAGTGTTGGGCATTGAAAAATGAGAAGGATAGTCGTCTATTTATTGGAATTTTCGTAACTTGAGCACCGGTCCATCACTTGTGCACCGCTCCATCACTTGTGTGACCTTCCATCACTAGCACGACACTTCCATTCCTTTGTCATATTTTGATATGATGATGTTTGAATATGGATTGTGCACCAATACGTGCATGCCAATACTTACGCACCACTCTTGACTTGCACGCCACATTCATTCCTTTTCCAAAAACACTTCTTTACTCCCCCTATCCGTTATAAGGATTGCATCACAAGTTCTCCTGACTTAGGATATTTGTGAAATACATATCAGCAATGCATCATTTGGTTGATGGTCATTTTACAAAGTGAATTGATTTATCTTCTTTGACAACAAAATATTACACTCTACTAAGGCTAACACTTCAAAATTACTTCTCTATCCAACTTGGTCCCAAAATATGGGACACGGTAGGTTTAGAATTTTTGACTTTAGGGTATAAGAACCTTGACAATTGTATCACCCCTTAGGCTATAAATAGTCACCCCATGGAATTATATTTTCATTCAAGATTTAATTGAGGGATTATTCTTTGTTTCTCTCTGTTGTGTGAGGATTTTCTCGGTTTTACCGTTTCTCTTGTGCATTCCTGCCTTGTTAGTCTACAAGTTAGGTTGTTGATCCAAGATCATAAAGCCCCCAATTCCGTGCCTCAACCCAAGTGTGTTGCTGTGTGCATGGGATATCACATACCTCCCTTGAGTGTGTTGTCTAAGTAGCAGGTCTTTCTCTTTATAGTGTTTATTGACTACTTACATCTTCTATCCAAACCCACCATCCACCACATATCCCCAAACCTCAACCATCATCCACCGTCCTACACCTTGAAAATTGGGCCACCTCATGCGTCTCAGATCAGTTGGTATCAGAGCTCTGGTTAACATGATAAGAATATATCCCTCCTTTTATATTTCTTTTATCCATTAACTTTCTCAACTTTCTTTATTACCACCCATTAAAAAACATTTTCTTTGAAAACCTCTTTAATTGGCCTTTTTTGTGAAAGATTGAAATATTTTCACATTGATTCAATTGTTCATCCATCTTCTTTTCACATCTAATTCTCTATATGTGATTTGTTTCTAAAAAAACTCAAATTCTCTCAACTCATCATTTTGTCATTCTAAAAATTAAGCACATACTTTTCTTTGAGTGATTTCCGAAAAAAAATTGTCTTACTCTTCATTCATCATATTGTCATTTATCCTTAATATATAATAATCACTCATCCATGGAGAAACCCAAAACACTCCGCCCCAATAAACACTAAATCTTCATACCTAGAAAACACAATATAGTCATCCCCAAGAAAACTTAAACCCTCATCCCCAATAAATCCAATATTCTCATCTCCCCAAATAACTAAACCCATATACCAAAAACCGTAAACCCTTCGCCTCAAAAAATAGAAAAACCTCATCCCCAAAAAAATCCCCTTAATCATATGTCCTAAAAACCTTAAACACTCATCCCTAAAAAACCCAAAAACCTCAACCCCCAACAATCCAAAACCCTCATAAAAAAAACCTAAACCCTAACCCCCAAAAACAATATTCCTTTTTCCTTAGGGATCCCAAAAAACTCATCCCTAAAAATCCCTAATGCCTCAACCCAAAAAATCGCTAAACTGTGAGCTCAAAAAAACCCCTAACCCTCTATACCAAAAAACCCTCAACCCTCATCTCCAAAAAACCCTCAACCCTCAACCCTCATCCCCAAAAAACCATCAACCCATAGCCCCAAAAACTTTATAACGTTAGCCCCCAAAAATCCTAAAACATCAACACCAAAACACCTTATCCCTTAGCCCCAAAACCTCTAAAATATTATCGACAAAAAACCCTCAACCCTTATCCCCAAAAAAAACCCATGAAAAAAAAAACAATCAACCATCATCCCCAAAAAAACTCAACCCTCATCCTTAGAAATAGTCAACCCTCATACCCTAAAAAACCCTAAACGCTCATCACCCACAAAAAATTCAACCATCAACCCCAAAAAAACCATAAACCCCTAGCTCCCAAAACCAATCAACGACTAGCCACCAAAAACCCTCAACCCTTAGCTTCATAAAACCTTAAACCCTCATACCCAAAAAAAATCAACCCTCACCCCAAAAAAACCAAATTTTCTCCACCGCAAAACCCTACATTGCCAAAAAAACCTATGCCCTTATCCCCAAAAAATCCCCAACCAATAGTCCCAAAAAACCCTCAACCGTTAGGGACAAAAAACCTGAAACCGTTATCCCCACAAACCCCTGAACCCTTATCCCCCAAAACCCCTCAACCTTAAGCCCCAAAATCCCTAGACCCTCATCCCTAAAAAAACTCTAAACCCTTAGTCCCAAAAAAATATAAACCCTCAGTCCCAAAAATCCTTAAACACTCAACCCCAAAAAATTAGGAATCCCTCAGTGCCAAAATAACCCTAATCCATTAGCCAAAAAAAATCCTCAACACCGGCCCAAAAATCCTTAAATCCTCGTCCCCAAAAAAACCATCAACCCTCATTCCCCATAAACCATCAACCCCTAGCTCCAAAAAACCATCAACTGTTAGCCCCAAAGAAACCTATATCCCTCCAAAACCTTCAACCCTCAGCCCCAAAAAACCCTAAACCCTCATCCCCACAAAAATTAAAGAGTAATTAGGCCTCTGTACCAGACCTCCATGACCTAAGGTTCTATGGTCACTATACCAGAACCTCCCCCCATGGCAGCAGAGGGTATTGCAATTCCCAACAATAGAGGTCAACCTCCAATATTTTCTCCCTTCTCGAATCCTATGTGCATTCATCCATTTCATCAGATTTCTCTTAGTCCGTAGGTTTTAGAGCTACTCACTAGAGCCCCACAATTTTCGATCTAAAATCTAGACTTCATGAACAAATCTGCCTTGTTGCATCAGACACTTATTGTAATGTTCAAACACCGGCATCTGTCAGTCGATGATTTCGATCGCTTCATCTTTGGTTCCTAGAGTTTACAAGAGCATACGACAGTAGGGCTCCCCGACTCCAAGCACATCATTATAAGGTTTACCTTAGAGGAAGACTTGATACAGGATTGGTCATCTTCACCTCGAATCTGCAATGGATCTCAATTTATCCTTTTTAAATGGTCATATGACTTTTATATGAAACCTAACACACCTACAATGGCCATTTGGGTATGTATTCTTTAACCTCCTATTCCGTTTCAAAATCTGTCGATCCTCTGTATGATTGGAAACTTCATGGGTCGTTATTTATGTTTGGATATTAGGATGAGGGCCGTCTACCATCCGATTTCTCCTAGAATATGTGTTGAAGTTGATATGTCTAACTAGTCGGTAGAGTTGTTTTGGGTCATTGTAGGTTAGGAGTTTCGTCATAACACTACAAAAAAATGACTTTTACCAATAAACATTCAGTGGAATATATTATATATGTTGGTAAAAATGAGTAATTCCAATAGATATTAATATTTTTTGATATTAGATTTAGATACCAACATTTATTTTGACCGACACAAATATCTGTTGGTAATAATTGTTTAATACCAACAAACACTTCACCAACAATTAAATTTGCCACATTTTCATGTTAATACCAACGGTTTTTTTACCAACAAATCAATCTGTAATTATTAATTAGTATTACCAATAATTTGCATGAAAATAAAAAAATTTGTCCATTAATAATTCTATAAAAATAATAATTTAACAATATAATTATTTGTAACTATTATTTGATTGTTTACAAAAAAATTTATATTTATATTAACATTAAAAATTCTTAGAAGGATAACTTCTTACTTAATCACATAAAATTATTTTTTTATCAATAAAGAAATACGTTCAATATTTGGAATAAATTTCAAATTTAATCAAATATATATTATATTATAAATATAATTAAAATTATATTTTAAATGAATTTAAAAAGAATAAAATTTAATAAATAAATTTGAATAATTGATTTAATAAGATGACAAACACATTCCCTCCATCATTTCACTAACCTCGAACATACCCTCTCCCCTATCATTGTCTCCCGCTGGCACCGCCCGACATTTTCGGTACCTAAGACATGATTTATCATTATTGCCTTCATCCACAACCACGCCCCCCTAAATTATTCAAGATCACCTACACCCCATGTTTTTTATGCTCAATATATTTTTTCCACCTTTAACTAAAAACATTAGGTATCATGAGTAGCCAGACATAAACCAATCTCCCATTCAATCGGTTGATGATTAAGCCTCTTATCAGGTATTCTCTTTTTCTCTTCATATTTTAATCATTTGAAATCATGTTTTTCCGGCACCTGAATTGAAAAGTATCTAGGGTTTCATTGAAATTCTGATGAAATTATTTTTTTGGTTTTTTTATTTATTTTCTAGGTGTTTTTTGGTTGCTAGATGCATGATTATCTAGATATAATTCATTTATTTGAGTCATACCTCCATACTTGTAAGCATCAATTATCCCTACATACATTTCCATTTTATTCACTTGTTAATGAAATATAGTGTTGAACCAGAGGACACAATAAGGGACATCATCAGGTTCATCACACACTCTGCGATATCTAATTTTACATCTGGATGTTCTGCTTTCTTTGTCTATTGGGCCTCTTTCATTTTTACCGTCCAACAGGTGATAAAAATATAGATAGATTTATAAACCATTTTTGTGCAATGTACTTCATTCATAGAGCTTAGGCCTGCTCAAATTACTTGTATTTTTTTGAACTAGAGAATATTTCACCATTTGGTCTATTCATTTTTCATACAGGGTGAAATTGTGGGTCTTATATGTGGAAAAAGGGTAATGACTTCCCATTTTTTGTTTTAATCACAACCAATATTCTCTGAAGATTACACATTAATATATTTTTTGTCATATATTGTTACATTTTTATATTATGTGTGGATAAAATTGGTGGTTTTAATTTTTTATTGCTATATTAGTGTGTTGTTGTTATGCATTTTATTTATGTTATTAGGTAAATCTCTTTACATGAACACTGTTAGCCTTAGTTTCTAGTTGAAAACATACTAAAACTACTTCTATACATTACAAATCTAAAACATTTCACTTGTCTGCATTTTCTATATAATTAAAAATCCATTAAAAAATAAAATAACCTTCACATATTTTATGTTTCTTTATTTTGAATTCATTTCACTGTAGTTAATCAGTTCATATTTTCTTTGTTAAACTGTCTATATATATATATTGTTTAAAAAAATACATAAACCACATTTAAAATTTCCATTAAAAAATTTATGTAACACATTTTAGATAACATATTAATGTCTGCAATTACACTAATAAACATTAAAATTATTTAAAAAAAGAGTTGTATGTATTACACTAATATTCATACTAAATTTTTGTCATCTATGTTTTTAAATAACACCAGTATGCATACTATATGAAAAAAATAAAAGTTAGGAAGACCACCATAAACCATACAACTAAATGCTTCATTTTGAAAATAGTAAATAGATTGTATGTATATAACTTTTGTAATATATAAATCTGTATTCATTTAGTATGAAATTTTTTTATTGAAATTACATAAATATGATCACATACAATAAAATTTATGTAATGTACAATTTCATACCCCCACACCTCAAAAAATTTAGGGGCTATATTAACATTGAAAGGATAATTTTCCCTAGATCTTGGGATGCTCCTGGGAAAAAAAATAGTTCCCACACCACAAATGATTGGTGATGAACCTTCTTGCATATATATTAGTGACTTTAGTCTGAAAGGATTCATATTTAATGAATATGTTGATCCCTATTTGAAAGATACATATAGGATAATAGAGGATTATCTAGTGTAATTAATGTATTGGATGGAGAGACAAGAAGAAATTGTTTTATAAAAATAAAAATATGGTGAAGTCACTACGGATTTTTATCTCCAAGTCAAAGAACAAATGATTGTATTTTAATCATAAGAATTTAAAATGTATTTAGAAGTATAGATACATCCCATGGCAGTGAACCTTCTCTCTTTTCTTCTAATGGGTTCACATGGAGTTTATGGTTGTCTTGTGGTAGGGCTAGGCCAATTTAATGGTTGTCTTTTAATCAGAAGAATCTTTGGTTTTTGGTTCTCAAAGTTTTATAGATCTCTATCTAGATGCTTTATTTATTTTCTTTTGATGCTTCTGAGAGATATGTCTTTGTTTATTATATGAGTTTTATCTTTATCCTGCCCCAACTGGTTTTATAGGGATGAGTGAAATTTATGTTTATTGGTTCATACTTTTTGGAAGTTGTGAAGGCATTAGATGATCAGTTGGTGTAATATTTGATTCTCAGTGTGTGTGAACATGTTTTTGTGATGATTCTGCTGATTATGTGAATTGTGTGAACCTTTTCTAATTTTCAGTTTTTTCTAGTCATTCACCTGCATGGTGTGATTTATTGTGGCCTAATGCTTTAGAATTGACTGTTTAGTTATAATTTGTAAATATCCCCTATAAATGACATTATTTTTGGATGGTTAACCTCTCATTCCCATGGTTTTCTGATACTGATTATTTTCAATTAATAGCTGTTGGTTTTTTTGTGGCATGTTAGCATGCAATACATTCACTAGGAAGTGATATTATTGGTGATATTTCCTCTCCATAATGGCTGAGAAGATAATTCATGGATATAATGATCTTTTAGTAGATAGGATCTTCTCCTCTAGCAACAGCTCCCCTTTCTGGATCAGGTAATAGCTAGGAAAATAACAGGACATTTCAGACATGTTTTGTATATTTTTCTTGGTTTCCTCACATTGTTTCTCTCTCAATTCCATGTTGTTGTAATCACATTAAACCTAATTATTGTATTTTAACACTTTATTGTTTTAATAAATTTAATTATTGCATGATTAGGGTGACCAATTCATGTCATAGTTTTTTAAAAAATGAATTTTCCGGAATTATTTGGTTTTTAATATATGTGTAGGCATATCAACTATTTTCATAGAACACATACAGTGAATACAAGTTTTCGAACTACTTACAACTATGTGCATAAATTATGAATTTGTGAATTAAAATTACAATCAGTTGTTTACACTACTATATAAATTATACCCTTTCATATCTTTTATGCCACTTTGGAATTGATGTTTTATGCAAACAAATAATGAATACATAAATGTTATACTATTTTCCTATAGTAGTATGTATATAGTTGGAATTCATTCTATAAAGTCATAAAATTATAGAATTCATAATTCTTAAGTGACTAAATGTACACATGTAAGGATTTTTGTACAGTTATAAGATTATATTTTAGGCAAGACATCTACTCAGAGGAAAAATGACCGTAGAAGAAATGAGGTCATTATTGGTCAAGTCAGTTATAGTTTTCCAAGTGAGTAGCTGTTACCTAGTATTTCATAGCAATGTATTAGTGTGTTTGTGTGTTCTTTATGTATTAGTGTTTGTAATCTAGTATTGGTTGGTGTTTGTTGTTCTCGAAAACAGTTTTATTGTTTTGAAAATTAAATAAATGAAAAAAACATGTTTGTCAAAAAAAATTACATTTTTATTTCATAATCATCTAATATTTTGTTATTTTATTTTATATGAATCTTATTTTTGCTATCATAGTGAGACCGGGCATGAAAAGCTCCGCAAGTGCAATGACCCTGCTTAGATGAATGTGGATGATCAACATATTAGCCTACCTGTTCTGATGCTTTCATGTGATTGGTATTGTTGGAACATGGAAGGGGATCAAATAAATATTTTCAGACACAAACCAATCTTGTACCCAACAAACATGCAAAAAAACTTCAGGTTGGTACATTATCTTCCTAAAATTATTTATATTACATTTTTAATAAAATTCCATAACTTGTAAGTATAAAATCCGGTTCGATGATTGTGTTGTAGGTGAACCCTTATAATTACAGGAACAAGGGATCATTGTTATGCTTCAAATTCCGTCAGTACCCATACAAAGAAATTCTATTACTGGATAAGAAATATTGTAGGTGATGGAATCCTCACAGATTTCACAGGTAGCCTCCTCAATTTCCAGGTATCGAATGCCCGCAAGGATATATTTATATTTGATTTTTTATAGTTTTAATAGCTTTTATGAAACATTAATGTACTTGGGATTGCTTCCAGCCACCTGCTACTAAATTTGGGGATGGCCTACTTCATACTGCCAATGTGAACTTATGATCGCCACCATTGTGTCGATGTCACGACTGAGTGGGTGAACTACGTGCATGAACATTTCTGCCAGTGTGATCTATTATGATCGCTGGCATGGATGGACTAGAGTTTGAGATACCTCATTGGCACTGCTGGGGTTGGGGCTAACTCGATAGGCCGGTTTATTGGGGGGGGGGGTAGATCTTGTTTGGGGGATCCAGCATGGCAGGAGGGAGAGGGGTCAACATCTTTGTATGGATTTTTTTGTAATGAATTTTATTATTCATATAATTAATTTTATTTCTAATTTTGACCATGTGTTGAAATAGTATTCGGTTTAATAATTAAAAAAGTTGTATTATATATGATAAATTGAAAAATATAATATGAAGTTTTATTGGTAGTAAAAATGTATGATTTTTATTTAAATAAAATTTTAAAAACATATTCTTGTAATATTATTAACAACAGATAAATTTGTCATTAGAACTTATTTCTAAACATTTTAACCAATGCATATATTATCTGTTTGTATTATTATAATTGTAACACAACTATTCTATCTGTCGCAAAAACAATTTACGAAAAAAAATTTACCAACAGTTTAGTGACAGGGATATATATGTTTGTAAAACATTTTTCCAATAGAAAATGTACTTTTACTAATAGATATGTCCATGTTGGAAAAGATAAATATTTTTTAGTGTGAGGAGTTTGTGTTCTTTGAATCCTAGTATGAATTATGTCCCAGGTGAAATAAAATGGTCCATCAAATAGAGGATTTTAGGTGCAAGAATATAATGTAGAAGGAATCTAGTTTGAGCACTAAGTAGAAGAGCTTGGTCCTAGGTGAGACTGCCATTGATAGTAGTAATTCCTTGGTCGACAGTGGGTTATCTGGTCGTGAATCCCTTGACTGACCTCTCGACCTAAAAGTAGACTTGCAGGAAGAAATCCAAGGGGTGTCCAAGTCTGAGCACATACTTCTAGAACCAAAGATTTCAGACATTTTTGGAAGATTGAAGAGTGGCCTGGGAGAGGGGAGTTCTGAAAATCCTTTTTTGTTTAAGGTTTCTGCAATGGATTCTGGTGAGGGAGTGACAGGAGAATCTATTTCATATGAATGTTTCGAGCATGCAGGCTCTCCGAATCCTAGTCCTCAAGGAGTAAATTCCCATATTGGAAACAAGGAATTACTTGTTGGGGAATTACAAATGGAGGATGCAGGAATCCTCTAGATTCCTTTGGTTGTTTCCTACACTGAGGAAGCCCGGTTTGGAAAAGGTATCTATAATGAAGGCAAGGAAGTGGTCCATTGGGACTCAATCAGGATAATTCCTAGAATAAAGGTGGTTGATATCAAACAGGTTAAGAGTTTTGAAGGTTTTTCTAACGTTGATCCAATTCCGGATTTAGAAACCTTTTCGACTAGGTTGGAAGAGAAGAATGCCCCTACAAATGGGCCCAGGGATGAGCATTCCAGTGAGTTAGCTGGTGAATCAGATGGAGATGAAAAGGGAAATAGGCTTCCAAGCCTGAGAAGAATCAAGATTCGTAGGGGTGTCCACAAATAGAGAATGGAGTGTTCATATTTTCCATTACATATGGAGACTAGATCTGAGAAGAAGTTGAAAGCTAAGTTGGTGGGAGATGAACCCAAGGATGTCTGCCAATAGAAGGAACCTATCACAGTGCAGGAGAAATCATTGGAATTGCTATGGACTCAAGAGAGGAGATTAAAGATTCCATTCTACCGATTAAATCCACTGATTAATATGCCAACAGAATGATTAGTAGGTTATTAAAGGTATCCCCTAATGAGGAGAAGTGTTCGTGGATTGAAAATAGGGATCTTATAATGATAAGAGGGTTCAATGAAAGGAAGATAAATGTAGAGGAGTACATCTTGTCCTGGGATAGGCTAGTGTTAATGTTTTAAGATCTTCTAATGGATGAACCAGATACACTGGTAAACACTATATCCTGGAAGTTATTTATGGAGTTAAAATTTGATATGATTAAGTTGTGCTTTAATGAATATGCTATTTCCTTTTGTGGTTGAATTATTGTTTTCTCACTTTTTACTAAAAAGTTCTTGATAATAAAAAATCTAATTTTTAGTCTCATCCCCCAGAAAACCCTATACAATTATCCCCAAAAGACCCTAAACCATCTGCCCAAAAAAATAATAAAACTTCATCCCTAAAAACCCTAAACATTCATCCCTAAAAAATCTTAAATGCTCCACCCTAAAAAACCCTAAATCCTCAAAACCAAAACAACCCTTAACCCTCATCCAAAAAAACTTAATCCTCAATCCAAAATTACAATAAACCATCATCCCCCAAAAATCCCTAATAATTATGTCCCAAAAAAACCTCAACCCTGAACCCTAAAAAAACTGCAATCCTTTTCCCCGGAAAACCCTCAACCCTTTCCCCCCCAAAAAAACTCAACCCTCAGCCCAAAAATATTCTCAACCCTAATCCACAAAAAAACCCTAAATCGTTGACCCTAAAAACCCACTACCATTTTCACAAAAAAACATAAACCCTCAACCCCAAAAAATCATCCACCCATAACCACTAAAAACACCTAAAACCTCAACCCCAAAAAACCCTAAACCACAATCCCAAAAAACCCTCAACCCTCAATCCCAAAATTCCATATACCCACAGCCCCAATAAATCCTCGACCATTTTCACAAAAAAACCTCAACAATTAGCCCCCAAAACTCTAAACCCTCTTCCCAAAATACCATAAACCATTCAGTACCAAAAAACTCAAAACCCCCAGCCTCAAAATACTATAACCCCCCTAAATTTCTAAACCCTCATATCCAAAATTCCATATACCCTCATCCCCCAAAAAACCAAAATCCTTATCCCAAAAAAATAATAATACCTCCTTACAAAATACACTAAAACCTTAGTGAAAAAAAACATAATCCATCAGTGAAAAAAAACCTAAACCCTCATCCAAAAAAACCATGAATCCTTATCCCAAAAAAACAAAAAACAAAGCACCAAAATACCATCAAAACTCATCCCAAAAAAAACACTCAAACCTCAGCAATCAAACATAATAATTTTTATCCCAAAAAACCCTCAACTATCAACCCAAAATAACTATAAACCCTTAGACCAAAAATACCCTCAACCATAACCACCAAAAACCCTAAACCCTTATCCCCAAACAACTTTAAACCATCACCCCAAACAACCCTAAAACCATTTCCCCCAAAAAAACCCAACCATGAGCCCTAAAAATCCATACACCCATATTCCCAAATAAGCCTCATCCCTCAACGCCAAAATACCATCAACCCTCTTCCCATAAGAAACCCTTCACCCTTAGACCCAAAAACCCACAATCCCCAACCCCAAAAAACACCCAAACCTCAGCCTGAAAAAATGAAATCCCTCAGCCCCCCAAAACCCACCCTCCATCAGAAAAAACCATCAAACATAATCCCCAAAAAACTCTCAACCCTTATCCCCCCAAAACCCTTAACCATCATCCCTAAAAAATATTGAACACACAGCCGCCCAAAAAGCTAAACCCTCAACCCCGAAAAAACCCAAAACCATAATCACCCCAATCCTCTAAACACTCGTCCCAAAAAATACCACAATTATTTATCCCCAAAAAACCTAGACCCTCATCCAAAAAAAACCCCAAACCATTACCAACAAAAATATTTGAACCCTCAACCCCAAAAAACCAACAACACTCTGCCGCAGAAAACCCTCAACCCCAAAAAAACCCTTAATACTCATAAAAACCCATAACCCCCAAAAAAACCCCAGCCCACATCCCAAAAAATCCCTCAACCATCATACCAAAAAAACCCTCAACCCTCAGCCCGAAAATAATCTCAACACAAATCCCCAAGAAACCCTCAACCGACTTCCCCAAAAAACCCTTATCCCAAACCATAATAAACCATCTTACATCAGCCCCACAAAAGCCTCATCCATAAAAACTATAAAATAATCAACTTTCAGAACCAACAAACCCTTAAGCCATTTCCATAAAAAAATATCAATAGTCAACCCCAAAAATACACTAACCCCTATGCCCTAAAAATACCCCAAAACTCAACACTAAAAACCCCTCAACCATTGGCCACAAAAAAACACTCAACCCTTATCCCTAAGAAAACCTAAACCATCATCCCCCCAAATCCCTAAACCCTCATCCCACCGCTCCCGAATCGTTAACCCCCAATACCCCTCAAACCTCAACAATAAAAAACCTCTAACATGTTACCTAAAATACCAATATCCAATGCCCTAGAAAACTCTAATCCTTCATCCATTAAAAACCCTCTACCCTCAGCCAAAAAAACCCTAAACCCTCAGTCCCGAAAAAACACCAACCCTCAGTCTAAAAAAACTCTTCACCCTAATCCCCTAAAACCCTCAACCCCCATCCACAAAAAAACCCAAATCCCTCAGTCCCAAATAACCTGAATCCCTCATCCCCAAAAAACACTAAACCCTTATTTCAGAAAACCACTTTACCCTTTTCCCCCCAAAAAATAAACACTCCTCCCTAAAAAATACTAAATCCTCATCCAAAAAAACCCTAAACCATCAACCCTAAAAACACTAAGTCCTTATCCCTAAATAACATAAACCCCCATCCCCAAAATACCTTAAATTGATTGTCCCAAAATATCCTCTACTATAAGAAAAAAACCCTCAACCCTCAACAAAAAGAAAACCCTCAACCCCTAATCCCAAAAACCCTCAACAATCTGCTATAGAAAACACTCAACTATTATATCATTAAACCAAAAAACCCTCAACCCATATCCCTAAAAACACTAAATTCCTTTACCCAAAAGAACCTAAACCATTTTCCATAGCATACCCTCAACCCCTTCCCCAAAAAACATTAAAACCTCATCCCTAAAAACCCTAAAAGCCCAACCACAAATACCCCAAAAATCTTGTCCAAAAAAACCCTCAACCCTAAAAAACCCTCCAATTTCATCCCTAAAAAACCCTCTACCCTCAACCACACAAAAAACACAACCCTCATCCGAAAATACCCTAAACCCTAAGCCCCAAAAAACCATCATCCCTCATCCCCCAAAACCCTTAACACTCATCCATAAAAACCCTCAACCATCTCCCACAAAACACTGTAAACAATCAACCCAAAAAAACATATAGCCCTATACCCAAAAAAATCATCAACACCCATCCCCCAAAAACCCTAAACCTACTAACCCAAAAAAACTCTAAACCCTCTGTTCTAAAAAACTCAAAACCCTTAGCCTCAAAAAACCCTAAACCCTCATCCCCAAAAAATCCTAAACCCTTATCACAAAAATCCATAAACCCTTAGACCCCAAAATCCCTAAACCCTCAACCCAAAAAACCCTTATTCCTCAGCCACAAGGAACCACAAAACCTAAACCCAAAAAACACCTAAACGCTAAACCCTTAAACAAACCCTCAAATTTAGGCCATAAAAAATGATAAAGCCTTATCTCTCCAAAACCTCAAACCTCAGTCTAAAAAACCATCAATCCTCATCTCCAAAAAACCATCAACACTCAATCCGAAAAATAATCAACCCTTATCCAGAAAAACCCACAACCCACAACCCCAAAAATACCCTTATCCCCAATAAACTATCTACCCACTGGCCCAAAACCCCTCAACCCTCAAACTCAAAAAACCATTAAGCCTTATACCTATAAAAATCATCAACCCTTAGCCTCAATATACCCTAAATCCTCATCCCCAAAAAACCCTAAAATCCACATAAAAAACCCCTGAAACCCTTAGCCCAAAAAACCCTCCATACTTAGACCTAAAAAAACCATCAACCCTAATCCACAAACCCTCAAACAAGAGGTCCCAAAAACCAAAAACCCTAATCCCAAAACTCCCTAAACCCTCAAGCCTAAAAATCACTCATCCCCAAAAAACTATCTACCCCCAGCTGGAAAATAATCCACTCTTACCCAAAAAAACCCTCAACCACCATCCACAAAAAAAACGTCATCCCTGAGCCCTAAAACACCTTCAATGATCATCCCCCCAAAACCCTAAACTCTCAACTCAAATCAAACATAAAACCTCAACCCTCAACTAGAAAAAACCCTGAATCTTCATCCACTAAAATCCTTAATCATTTAACCCGAAAGATCCCTCAACCTCCTGCCTAAAATAACCCTCAACCATCATCCCCTTAAAACCCTCAACACTCAACCCCAAAAAACTTCAAACCCACAACACCATAAAACATTAAACCCTCTTCCCTAAAACCCTAAAACCCTCATACCCAAAAAACACTAAACCCTAAACCCCAAAAAATCATAATCCCTCATCACCAAAAAACAATAAACCAATATCCCCCAAAACCCTAAGCCCTCATCTCCAAAAATCCCTAAACCTGGAGCCATAATGAACCATAAAACCTTAGACCAATAAAAAAACCCCAAACCCTCTTCCCCATGAAAACATAAACCAAAATCACCAACATAAAATCAAACATATTCTCCAAAAAACAGTCAACCCTAATCTCAAAAAAAAAATCATCTACCCTCAGTCACCAAACAGCCCGACCCTCAGCCCCAAGAATCCCTAATCTGTCAGCCCCAAAAACCTACAGAACTGAGCCCCAAAAAATCCTCAACCATTAGACACAAAATATCACAAACCCTCAACCCCCAAAAACCCTCATCCCTATGCCCCAAAAGACTCTAAAACCTCCTGAAAAACCCAAAACAGACTAACACAAAAGCCCTGAACCCTCATCACCAAAAAACCCTCAAACCTTCTCCCCCGAAATTCCTAAACCCTTAGCCACAAAATAACCTCAACACTCAGTGAAAAAAACCATCAACCCTAATCCAATAAAATTCTTAAACCCTAATCCCCAAAAAACCTGAAACCCTCAGCCTCAAAAAACTCTAAACCCACTTCCATAAAAAATCCAAACCCCACAACCCCATAAAATCCTAGACACCTAGCTACAAAAAACCCTATACCCTAGTCCCTAAAAAACCCTTATCCCTCACCCCTAAAAAACTCATTCCTCAGCACCAAAAAATCTCAACCCTCAACCCAAAAAAATATTCATCCATCAGCCATAAAAAACAGCTCTTCCAAAAAATTAGCCAACAATCAGCCACAAAAAAAACTCAACCCCCATCCCAAAAAAACCCTAATCCCTCATCCCCCAAAAACCCTCAATCCTCATTCTAACAAAAGCCATGAACTATCCTCCAAAAAAACCCTCAATCCCCAGACCTAAAAAACCATAAACCCTCATCCAAAAAACCTTCAACCTTCAGCACAAATAAAAATTCTAACCACTACCCCAAAAAACCGTTAAATGTTAGACCCAAAAAAAACCCTCAATCCTTAGACCCAAAAAAATCAATCATTAGCCACAAAAAATCCTCAATCCTTAGACCCAAAAAAACCCTAAATCATCACCACCAAAAAACTGTCAACCCTAGCCCCAATAAACCCTCATACCCAAAAATCCTTCAACTATAATATACATAAATCCCTCAACCTTTATCCCCAATAAACCCTAAAACCTTATCCCCAATACACCCTAAATCTTCATCCCCCAAAAAACCCTAAAAAATAATCCCCAAAAAACCATCAATCTTCAACCCCAAAAAAACCTCAACCCTGATCCCCAAAAAAACCTTCAACCCTCAGCCCCATAAAACCCACAACCCTTAACCCCAAAAATACTACCAATCCTCATCCCTAAAAAACCATCAAAAATTATCCCCTCAAAAACCTAAACCCTCATCCCTAAAAATCCCTAAATCATCATCCACAAAAAAACCCTAAACCCCCATCCTTGAAAAACCCAAAACTCTCATCCTCTAAAAACCCAAAACCCTTATCCCCAAAAATACCTAAATCCTCATCGCAAAAAAATCATAAATGTTGATCCCAAAAAAATACTACACACTAATCCCTAGCAAGATCTCATCTCAAAGCCCAAAAAAATCCTTCATGCCTCATCCCCAAAAACCTTCAACTATAATCCTCTAAAACCCATCATCCCACAACACTAAAATAACACTCAACCCTAAGCCCCAAAAAACCATCAAAACATGAACTGAAATATTCCTCAACCCTTATCCCCAAAAAATTGTCAACACTCATCACTCAACCCATAGTCCCAAAAAAAACCAACCCTCATCCCCAAAAATACCTTATGTATCCCCAAAATATATAAACCCCCAACCCCAAAAAACCTTAATCTCTCAACCCTTAGAAAACCCTATCCCTGAGCTCCATTAAACTCTATTCCCTTTTCACCATAAAACCCTAAATCCTAATCCCCAATAAAACCTAATCCCTCATCCATACAAATATTAAACCATCATCCATAAAAAAATAATCCTCCTCTGAAAAAATACCCTAAACCCACATCCCCTAGAAATCCATAAACCCTCATACCAAAAAAATTCTAAACCCTCCACCCTAAAAATTCAAAAAACCCTCATACTTAAAAAAACTAAAACATTAGCCCCAAAACTACCTCAACCCTCCACCAAAAAAAAACAATATAATTTCATTCCCAGAATTTAATAAACCCCAATCCCCAAAAAACCCTCTACCCCAAAAACACACAACCCTCAGCTAGAAAAACACTCAACACTCATCCCCAAAAAACTCTAAACCCTCAATCCCAAATAAAACCTCATCCATAATCCCCAGAAAACCCTCAAACCCCACCCCTAAAAAACTCATCTACCATCATCCCAAAAAACCATCAACCCTTATCCAGTAAATACCCTCAACCCCCATCCCCTAATATGCCTCATCCTTATACCCAAAAAACCCTCAACCCTCATCTTCAAAAAACAGTCAATGCAATACCCCAAAAAACTATATAACCACATTCATAGAAAACATTAACTCTAAACCCTAGAAAAACTCAACCCTTAGCCACAAAAAAACCTAATCTCCAAGTCCAAAAAAACCCCAAACCTCAAAAATAAAAACACTCAACACTAGGGCCAAAAAACTGTATTGCCTCTACAAAAAACACTACTGGAAAGGGGACTTTTCCCAACACGTGTATACCAACGGTTCAAAGAACCGTTGGTATATGTTGTCTTTACCAATGGTTTTCATAAAGCATTGGTAAAGACCTTGTACAAGTTACTTTTCCCAACAGTTTTATGAAACCGTTGGGAAAAGTGGGGAAAATCACTTTTCCCAACAGTTTGAGGAAACCGTTGGGAAAGATTGGGAAAATTTTAGTTTTCCCAACGGTTTCATAAAACCATTGGGAAAGATTGAGTTTTCCCAACGGTTTTTAAAAACCATTGGGAAAAAACCCCAAATTCTCCAAATGCAGGAAGCGGCCTCCCCATGATTCCAGATCCCTTCCTCTGGTCTCCAGAAGCGATTCCTTGGTAGAAGCACTTCTGAATCCCCACCTCTTCCATTGGATCAAAAGCAACCAGGTTAGAATCCTTCTATATTTTATCAAGGATATAGTTCTACCTCTTATAAATCGTATCATTATATTTTCAACAATTTCTTGATTCCCAATTTTTAGAGTTTTTGTAAAATGTTATGATTGTTCCACGAATTGTGTACTCAAATCCCTATATCGGTGTATTCCCAATTAATGTTTTCATTACACATTTACATTTATAAGGGAATGGTGTCTCTTTATTGTGTTCTAATTTTGAAGATTCATAGTTTCTTTAATCTCAATGCTTAAAATATTATAGCTTCATGTATATGAACTAATAAGAAATTGTTAGTAATATTTATTGATATTATTTCATGAAAATCACTCCTTTCATTGAGATCATGCCAAAAATAGAGATCTTGTTCATCTTAATTTTTGTACACTATGTGTATTACATAACAAGTATGTATCATGTTTCTATAAAAAAATATATATATATATATATAAAATGACACACTATTCACTTATCCTTTTCACAATAGAACTTATGGAGTATCTTCTTGAACTTTTCCAAATAGTATGTGGTCCCTAATTAGTACTTATTCCTTCTTCATGAAACTAATTCACAGAATGTCAAATTCACAATATTAGTGATTATTAGTTTTTTTAATATAACCATTAATCATTCTTCCTTCAACATCATACATGTGTTATTCAATCACCTTTTTAAAACAAAATTACCATTTTCACTGATTTGGGGTTCCTCAAAATGCTTGGGAAAATCAGAATAATTCATGTATTGAATCGTGTTTCTCATATGGTTTCATGGATACAAGTTCATCTTGAAAATCATGACTGCGTGATTCAAATATCATGAGGACCATGAGATTATTATTATTTACAAAAATGAAGTTTTTTTCTACAACTATGTGTTTTTGTTTTCACTTTTGATTTTGCCGAAAGGGGAGCTTTGTGGTCATTAATCATTGTTGTGGGTGGTCATTTAGGATGTAAGATAGTATGTCTTTATTTTACTTGATATGTCTAATATTATTATTGATTTATGTTCAATTTGATTATATTTAACAAGTTATGTTATTTAATAAGTTGTTATTAATGGTTGTAATAATGACGATATGGTATAAGGGTTCATATGGTGTGTATAAGGGTTCACATGGTGTGTATAATGGTTGACATGGTATCAGTGAACATAGTCATTAATTTAAGCCTTCATTATCACTAGCATGTAAGAAATTGAATGATGTAAACCCATCCTCACATGATTTCTTACCTTAGATAGTGTCCAACATATGGAATACGAGCTTTTGAATTCATCAGTTAACTAGGATCATATATTCCATTTCCCCCAAGATGATTGTACTAATATAATTTTAGGGTCAAATAAATATGGTTCTCATTGTACGTTGTATATTATGTGTCCTTCTTGGCAAATACTCACTTTTATGAGGGTGGGGTCCCTTTCACTACCCATTCTGGCATGTGTAGACAGTCATAAAAATGTTAGATAAGTCACAAGTTTATTTCAGTAATGTTGTTATCATTGATGTACTTTATTAAGAATTTCAAATTTAAAAATAAATGTTTTTGTCTATAATTAATGAAATTAAATCTTTTTATAGGCCATGAACAACCTATTAGTGTAGAAGCCTAAAATTTATTCACCCATGGGGTGCGTTTGACTTGGGGATGTAATTGGGTAATGAAAGGTATGGCCAGGTGTCAATAATGAGTTATTGAACATGAGTGAATGATTTGGGAAGCCTATAACACATGATGGGACCTGAGGCATGTGCCTCTTATAGACCTAATGAAAATGAATATAAATAAATTTTAATTTAATTTATGAGTACTTGTTCTTTACATTATTTTAATAGTTCACTACATCGACTAGAAACTTCTTCCTTTATCATTTACTTAAATGTATTTTCTATTAAAGTTCAATCTTATTGAATTTTTAATGACAAAATGACTTATATAAATTCTTTTTACAGAATGGAATGAAGTTGGATGTATGAAACCGATCAGATCTCATGCGATTTTCAAAACAATTTGGAGAGCTTTATAGATTTTGCATTTCACAATTCTTCAGATAGTGGTCGCATACACTGCCCATGTTCCAATTGTGTTGGTAGACCTTATTTGAACCGTGAAGAAGTCAGCTACCACAAAAACAAAAATTGTTTTCAAGTAAACTACTTTGTGTGGTATCACAATGGGGAGAAAATGAAATATCAAATTGGCGATGATTGAAATGAAAAGACTAGAATGGAGAATTTGTTAGATGATCGGTTTCCATTTTTTCGTCATCATGAAAAATAATGAATTTCGACTCAAGAAGACTTCGATATGAGCACAGCTGATGCATATAGTGAAAATGATGATATTGATAGGGTGAAAATTTTCAATGATGCTGCCATGACTCCAGTATATCGACAATGCGATAAAATGAAAAGGCTGAAATTTTTAATCCGATTATTTCATGGGAAAACTATGTATGGGATTTCTAAAATAGAAATTGATTACATTCTTACCCTCTTGAAGGATTTACATCCAGATGATGCAGATATTCCCTCAAACCACTATATGGCATGGATGCTATTTGAGGAACTTGGATTTTCAAGAAACAAAATTCATGCTTTCCTGAAATATTGCAGTTTATTATGGGAGGAAACTGCTAAACAAAATGATTGTATAAAATGTGGCACATCCCACTGGAAGTCAAAATCTGATGGAACACCATCCCGCGTTCCATAGAATGTAATGTGGCACTTTCTATTGATCCCTAACTCCATAATCTTTTTATGTCTGATGACATATCAATAAAAATGAGATGGCATGATACCGAGAGAAAGAAGACTAATGATGAGTTCATTCATCCTGTAGATGGATTTTCATGGCAGAGATTTGATGCTCGACATCCTGATTTTGCAGCTGATGTGTGTAATGTGAGGCTGGGTCATTCATGCGACGGTTTTAATCCATTTGGGCAGATGCTTACTTCGCACAACACATGGCCAGTTTTTATACACATTTATAATCTTTCCCCATGGTTGTGTAGGAAAAAACCTTTCACTTTCATGAGTATAATCATATTTAGTTCTTCTGATCCTGGCATTGATATTGATGTCTACATGAAACCTTTAATAAAAGTGTTGAAACTTATTTGGGATGTGGGTGTGCGCACATACGATGCATGTTCGAAAGACATATTTCAGATGCGTGTTGCGCTTATGTTGACGATCAATGATTTTCTGGCTTATGCAATGATGTCTGGATGGAGCACGAAGGGAAAATTTTCATGTTCAGTTTTTATGAAGAATACACAATCCAGAAGACTGAAACAACACTATAGTTTCAGTTTTATGGGACATCGACGATTCTTTCCAAATGATCATCTATATAGAATGAATCGTCGAAGATTTGATAATACCATAGAGACTGATGATCCACCTCAACGGATGTATGGAACTGACGTGCTTAATGAATTGAATGATTTTCGTTTTTCGTTCAGGAAGGGTCAAATGAAATCTGGAAAGAGAAAGAATGATTCCACTGAAACCTGTTACAATTAGAAGAAGGGAAGTATATTTTTTAATTTTCCTTATTGGTAAACAATTTTTTTATGTCATTCATTAGACGTAATGCATATTGAAAATAATATCTGTGAAATTTTGCTTTCGGTTCTTCTGAATGTCAAGGAGAAGACAAAAGATGATTTACGATCTTGGCATGACTTGGTGGATTGGGGCATCAGAATAGAATTACATCATGTGCGTATCAGTGAAAATAAATGTCAACTTCCATTTGCTTCTTATGTGACGAAACCTACGAAAAAAACAATTTCTGGAAGTATTAGAGACTATTAGAGTTCCTGATGGCTATTCAAGCAACATATCTAAACGGGTCAACAGAAGAGAGTTGAAGCTAAAATCTTTGAAGACTCATGATTATCACGTTCTATAGCATGAGTTTCTTCCAATTGCAATCCGTCATCTTTTGTCCAATAATGTAAGGGTGGATGTTATTCAGTTTTTCCATTTGTTTAGAGATCTTTGTGCTGAGAAGTTGTCCAAGTATTTCTTGCAAAAAATGTTGACAGATTCCCCATTAATTTTGTGTGAGTTGGAGAAAATATTTCCTCCATCATTTTTCACATGCATGCTGCATCTGACAGTCCATATTCCCACTGAAATACTTCTTTGAGGACTGATTTCTTTTTGTTGGATGTATCCAACTGAAAGAAATATGTTCACATTAAAGTCATATGCTTGAAACAGAAATAATCCCGAAGGTTCTATCATGAACAATTACTTGGCTCAAGAGTGTATGGATTTCTGCTTGATGTATTTGTTTGATCTTACAATAATATTGAACAAACCAATGGGAAATGAAGAAGAACATTATGATAAAATTGATCCCAGTTTTCCATCACTTCCTCAAACAGGAGGAATTCCTGGATCATATACATTAAGGACATTAAGCCATGAATAGCTGGAGATGGCACATCGCACAGTTTTGTTCAACTGTGATTTGTTCGATGACTATATCAGGTAACTAAATTGATTATGTATATCTTATATATATATCTATTAAACTATTCATATTTATTATCTACAGAGAACATAAAACAATGATAAATAGGAAGAATCACTCTTTATCTTTGAGAAGGAGATAGACTTTTCATTGCAAAGAGTTTTCTTGCTTGGTTAAAATTGAAGGTATAAAAAAATTAATGTTTAAAATAATTATATCAATATTTAATTAAGTTTAATAGTCATTTATATTGCAGGTATTGAGTTTGCCTGCTGAATCTTTCTCTGAGGAAATAAGAACTTTTTATTTTGGTCCTAATACCGTGGTTCGTGATTGTAAATCCATTATTATCAATGGGTGCAAATTTAATGTCACTGAACAAGAAAAGAACATGAGAACACAACATGAGGGTGTTATGGTTACTGCCACAACAGATTGTTATGCCAATGCATCAGATAGTAGACCGCGATTTGAAAATGTGGGTTATTATGGAGTTGTTGAGAAAATAATAATATTGGATTATTACTCTCATGGATGATTCACAATGATGAAATTCCATTGGTTTGATTTGATGACGAGACATGGAACATTTATTGATGATTTTGTATTTTGAGTAATTAATATGACTCGCACTCTTGCTACCAAAGAAGTATATGTGTTGGCATTAATGGCTAAACATGTTTTTTTATGTCAAAGACCAACTTCGACATGAATTTGGTGTCATAGTTGAAGTAATTCCAAGACATATTTTTGATGATGGTGATGATGGAATTGACACTGTCCCTAGTGCCATTGGAACCAATCCATTTATTTCTTTTGATGACTCAAATAGTTCAATTGTCAGAGTTGATTCTGAACCTGAAGTTGTGGTTGAAAAAAAATATAGAATCATTCATCCATGTTCTCAATTAATTTGGTTTACCTCGAGTTGGGTTGTTATGGTTGGTAATATTCAAATTTATTTAGTATTGATCACAAATATGTTTTAGCTGACTTGAACGTTACGTGAATTTTCAATGTTTATTGGTTGCAATTTTATTTGAATTGCATTTTCTAATTTGGAATTGAACTGTATTCAAACATAGTCAAACAATATTTCTAACTGGGTGAACATTACAACTTGTATGATTTATTAAATCAATTCAATCTCTTCTAAAACAATTGATAGCTCACTTGACCGTTATGGGAATTTTCAATGTTTATTGGTTGTAGTTTTATTTGAATTGAATTTTCTAATTTAGAATTGAACTATATTAAAACATAGACAAAAAATATTTCAAACTTGGGGAACATTACAACTTGTATGATTTATTAAATCCATTCGAGATCTTCTAAAACAATTGATAGTTGACTTTACCATGATGTGAATTTTCAATGTTTATTGGTTGCGGTTTTATTTGAATTGCATTTTCTAATTTGGAATTGAACTGTATTCAAACATTGCCAAAAAAATATTTCTAATTTGGTGAACATTACTACTTGTATGATTTATTAAATCCATTCAAGCTCTTCTAAAACAATTGTTAGCTAAATTACTAATGAATCCCAATATTCCCTCATATATTTAGTTTTTTGGGTCACACATTAGATTCCTTTTCCTAATTAATTACATATTTGTTTTCAAAAATAGGAAATGAAGCAAATTGAAGAGAGATGAAGGAAAAAAATGATGGAGAACAATCATCGAATGACAGAGTTGGGAATTCCATCATTAGTGCCTGTAGTGAGTACTTTATTTCAAATTGATACATTTAAAGAATATATAATGTCATGTGATTAATTGTTTTTGTAAAAATTTTTGTAGGATCCACCTATACGTCGGCAGTTATTTGATGAGGAGCCTAGTACTGGTCCTAGTACTCAGGCTGGTGGTACGAGGAGGGTTCATACCAGAGGTGGACGAGCAGCTGTGCGTACCCGACTAGACCATGCCCCTCCCACTGACATGCAATCCTTCCCACATTATGATCCCGATGTGTCGTTAGGGAAACATAGGATATTTAGGCCTCCCATGTTTTCGCTATCTTCTGTATCTTCTGGCCCATCATTTTCACATCCCATAATGATTCCCACTCCCCAGTCAGCATTCGGTCAGACAGTTGTCCTGTCTTCTTTTCCTTCTACTTCTGTCTCTCCGAGCATCTATATTCCATCGTCTTCAACTCCTGTTCCACCACAAGATGTTCCATCAGAATCTATTGATCCAGTAGTGCTCAATGATCAGACCGGCACAGGTATATTTATAGAACCCTAAAAAAATTATAGCAATATTTATTTTCATTATAACATGTTTTGGTAAAATATTGTTTTTCTTTCATGACAGATACATCTACTGAAAGGAGGCGTGGACGGGGGCATACACGCATGTGTTCAGTGTGGAACCGCCGCACACAGGTTATGGTGGATTATAATGAAGACAACCAAATGGTTGAGAAAACAGGGCAGCAATGTCTGAGTTTTTTGGTGAAGCTTGCCAAATACTCCGACATCATTCCCGTCCGCTCGCTATCGTGGAGACATTTGCCACATGAGGTCAAGGATAAAGCTTGGGCGGAGATATGGGTAAAAAAAATCTATTCTATTTATTTCTATGAATTATTTTTGTATTTTCTGAATTAATATTTTGATTTCAGCTTCGATTTAATTTTCCCGATGGTGAGGGTGCATGAATGGAACTTTTAAAGGATTTAGGCGATCTTTGGAGAGGCTACAAACATGAGTTGTATATTGGCTTGGATTCTAGAGTTGGCACTAAGTTAGAGGCGGTACCAGTGGTGGATGATTTCTCTATAGAGCAGTATCATCAGATGATTACTCATTGGACGAGTACCCAGTTTAAGGTATTAATAAAATTTGAGGTATTTAAATAATAACTTTCATGTTTTTCATTAATAAAATCTGTTTCATTTTCTAATTTTATATAGGAATCATCTGGAAAAAATAAAAAGAATATGATGCAAAAAACTACCTCCACACACTGGGATGCACTATGATGCCTGATCATGAGAGGAAGCAGGTATGACAATTGTTTATAAGTTTTCTTTACAACTTACACATTCTTTTGTTTTCTCAATTATTTAATAGTTTTCTAATTTTTTCATATAAATTTAGTTTTCAATGTCATTATAGAGACAGATACAAAATATTGAAGGACATTTGCCTTGAGAAAAGCTGTTTTTCTAGAGTAGACGAAAAAAGGATGGACGTGCCGTTAATGAAATGACTCAACAGTAGATTGTAAGTTTTAATATGTTGAATTTATATTTTAATATCTATTTTCTAACTTAATGATATATTTATATTTGTAATAGGATTCTTTAGAGGCCCTCGATTCCCATGAACCAGACACTTTTGGGCCAACAGATCACTTACATCAGGTGTTGGGAGGGGAGCATGCTGGCAGAGAATGCTGCCGACCTAGGATAGCCCCAACGAGGTATTGGACCTCCTCAGGTACGATTTGTAGTGCCACCGAGCTGTAGCTAGTTAGGGAACATGTAGAACAGACTGAGAAAAGGGCCACAGAGATGGGAAAATAGTCTGCTAGGGAAAACAGTGCGTTTATGGAATTTATTGAAGTTCTACATCCAACACTTATAGCAGTGGCCAGCCCAGATTTTGATGAGTATATGTCGTCGATACGTTCTATATATGGTGCACCAGGTGGAAGTTCTTGTGGTGGTCAGGACGATTTGCAGCTTGACAATGATGATGGCAAGGAGTCTGATGCGGAAGAGGATGGAGAGGAGGGCGAGGCGGGTGGTGAGGGAGAGGAGGAGGGCGACGGTGAGGAGGAGGGCGAGGGTGAGGAGGGAGAAGATGATTATAGGGACGAGGATGAGGTTGATGATGATGGTGATGATGGTGATGGTGATATGGGACATGTTGATCCATTACATTTTTGACTGATATTACTGAGATTTGATATCTAATCTATTCTAGTTGTTGGTTTTATCTAGACTCGTAGTATGGTATTGGAGTTGAATTATTTTTATATATTATCTATTTTTAAGGATGTTGTTGTCTTTTAGTGGTTGTGTGTTTGGGAACCCCCCTCCTTCCTAGACCCTGTACAACCCCCACCCTCCTCCCTAGACCCCGGACAGCCCCGCCAGATAGCCCCCCAAACACCCCCCCCCAAGACAGCCCCCACCCTCTTCCTTGGACCCCGGACAACCCACCGAACACCCCCCCCCAGAGAGCCCCCAGACAGCCCCCCCCCCCCCCAACAGCCCCGGACAGCCCCCCACCCTCTTCCTTGGACCCGGGACAGCCCCCCGGACAGCCCCCAGATAGCCCCCACCCTCTTCCTTGGACCCCAGACACCCCCAAACACCCCCAGGACAGCCCCCTAAACATCCCCCATAAACATCCCCCTGGATAGCCCCCCCCAACCCTCCTCCATGGAACCCGGACAACCCCCCAGACAACCCCCAGACAGCCCCCAAGACAGCCCCCCACCCTCTTCCTTGGACCCCGGACAACCCCCCCCCCCCCCCCAAACACCCCGGATAGCCCCTGGACAGCCCCCCGAATATCCCCCCAGACAGCCCCCCTACCCTCCTCCCTGAACCCTAGACAGCCCCCGGAGAACCCCCCAGACAGCCCCCACCCTCCTCCTTGGACCCCGGACAACCCCCCGAACACCCCCCGGACAGCCCCCCGGACAGCCCCGCCACCCTCCTCCTTGGTCTCCGGACACCCACCAGACATCCCCCCAGACAGCCCCCACCCTCCTTGATTTCATATAATACTAGAAAATCTATAATATATATTTTATTTATTTTCATCATGATAATCAATGTAAATCACATTTTCACATATAATCAATATCATAGATTCTTGGTATGTTATAAAAGAGATGTATTCATTGGGCATGACATTGTCAGCTCTGAAATATTTCATAGCATGATAAACTAAAATCTAATCCATACTAAGAATGATATAAAAATATTTTATATAAATGTCTACATAGTTTTATGTAAATACCATTCCACTAATAGACACATGAAAATTCTCATAAAATGGACAATATTTTAAGTACATACGGAAAACTGACCAAACACATTCGGTTTTCATTGAAACCTTAGGATAAAGATCCATGGGTCATATGTGATGTGTAAAAATCAACCCTGCCTCAATCCGAGGTGCGGTGTGGCCACCACCACTCAAAGTGTCTGCCTTTTGTTTCAAAAGGACATCATTTAAATTGAATAACATCAACTGACATATGGAAAACCGAAAAAACGTATTCGGATTGTGTCGATACTTTAGGACAATGATTCATGGGTCATATGTGATGTGTATGAGTCAACCCCTCCTCAATCCGAGGTATGGTTTGGCCTCCACCACTCAAAGTGTCTGTCTTTTGTTTCAAAAGGACGCCATTTTAAGTGAAAAACATCAACTGGCATACAGAAAAATGACCAAATGCATTCGGATTGTGTCGATAATTTAGCACAACAATCCATGGGTTATATGTGAAGTGTACGAGTCAACCCTGCATTAATCTGAGGCATGGTGTGGCCGAAATCACTCTAAGTGGAACTCTTTTGCTTAAAATGGACAACATTTTAAGTACATACGGAAAACCGACCAAACACATTCGGTTTCCATTGAAACATTAGGAGAATGATTCATTGGTAATATGTGACGTGTACAAATCAACCCCGCCTCAATCTAAGATGTGGTGTGGTCGGCACCACTCAAAGTATCTGCCTTTTGTTTCAAAAGGACTTCATTTTAATTGAAAAACATCAACTGGCATATGGAAAACTGACCAATCACATTCGGATTGTGTCAATACTTTAGCACAACGATCCATGGGTCATTTGTGACGTGTAAGAGTTAACCTCGCCTTAATTTGACTCGTGGTGTGGCCGCCACCACTCAATGTGTATGTCTTTTATTTAAAATGGACAACATTTTAAGTACATACGGAAAACCAACCAAAAACATTTGGTTTTTGTTGAGTATTTATGAGAACAATTCATGGGTCATATGTGACGTGTATGAATAAACCCCGCCTCAATATGAAATGTGGTGTGGACGGCACCACTCAATGTGTCTATCTTCTGTTTCAAAAGGACGTCATTTTAATTGAAAAACATCTAATGTAATACGAAAAACCGACCAAATGCATTCAGATTGTGTTGATATATTCGCACAACGATCCATGTGTCATATGTGATGTGTACAAGTCAACCCTGCTTGAATACGAGGTGCAGTGTGGCCGCCACCACTCAATGTGTCTGCCTTTTGTTTCAAAAGGACGTCATTTTAATTGAAACACATCAACTAGAATACAGAAAACCGAAAAACGCATTCTGATTGTGTCGATACTTTAGCACAATGATCCATGGGTCATATATGACGTGTATGAGTCAACCTCGCCTCAATCTGAGGCACGGTGTGGCCGCAACCACTCAAAGTGTCTGTCTTTTGTTTCAAAAGGATGTCATTTTAAGTGAAAAATATCAAATGGCATACGGAAAAGTGACCAAACACATTCGGATTGTGTCGATACTTTAGCACAACGAGCCATGGGTCATATGTGATGTGTACTAGTCAACCCTGCCTTAATCTGAGGCACGGTGTGGCTAGAATCACTCAAAATGGCTCTATTTTGTTTGAAATGGACAACATTTTAAGTACATGCAGAAAACCGACCAAAAGCATTTGGTTTCCATTGAAACATTAGGATAACGTTCATTGGTCATATGTGACATGTACGAATCAAACCCGCCTCAATTTGAGATGCGGTGTGGCCAACACCACTCAAAGTGTCTGCCTTTTGTTTCAAAAGGACATCATTTTAATTGAAAAACATCAACTGGCATACGGAAAACCAACCAAACGCATTCATATTGTGTCGATAATTTAGCACAACGATCCATGGGTCATTTGTGACATGTACGTGTCAATCCCTCCTCAATTCGAGGTGCGGTGTGGCCGCCACCACTCAATGTGTCTATCTTTTGTTTCAAAAAGACGTCATTTTAAGTGAAAAACATCAACTGACATATGGAAAACCGACCAAACACATTCTTATTGGGTCTATACTTTAGAACAATGATCCATGGGTCATATGTGACGTGTAAAAGTCAACCCCGCCTTAATCGGAGGCACGGTGTGGCCAGAATCACTCTAAGTGGCTCTCTTTTGTTTAAAATGGACAACATTTTAAGTACATACGGAAAAACAACCACACGCATTTGGTTTCCATTGAAACATTAGGAGAATGATTCATGGGTCATATGTGACGCGTACGAATCAACCCCGCCTTAATCTGAGATGCGGTGTGGCTGGCACCCCTCAAAGTGTCAGCCTTTTTTTCAAAAGGACGTCATTTTAATTGAAAAACATCAACTGGCATACGAAAAACCAACCAAACGCATTCATATTGTGTCGATACATTAGCAAAACGATTCATGGGTCATATGTGACGTGTACGAGTCAGCCCTAGCTCTATCTGAGGTGTGGTGTGGCCGCCACCACTCAAAGTGTCTGCCTTTTGTTTCAAAAGGACGCCATTTTAATTGAAAAACATCAATTGGCATACGGAAAACCAACCAAACGCATTCGGATTGTGTCGATACTTTAGCACAATGATCCATGGGTCATATGTGACATGTACAAGTCAACCCCGCCTCAATACGAGGTGCGGTGTGGCCGGCACCACTCAAAGTGTCTGTCTTTTGTTTCAAAAGGACGTCATTTTAAGTGAAAAATATCAACTGGCATACGGAAAAGCGACCAAACACATTCTGATTGGGTCGATACTTTAGCACAATGATCCATGGGTCATATGTGACGTTTACCAGTCAAACCCGCCTTAATCTGAGGCATGGTGTGGCCGAAATCACTCTAAATGTCTCTCTTTTTTATAAAATGGACATGAATTTAAGTACATATGGAAAACCGACCAAACGCATTTGGTTTCCATTGAAACATTAGGGGAACGATTCATGGGTCATATGGGACGTGTACGAATCAACCCCACCTCAATATGAGACACGGTGTGGCCGGCACAACTCAAAGTCTCTGCCTTTTGTTTCAAAAGGACGTCATTTCAATTGAAAAACATCAACTTGCATACGGAAAAATGACCAAACGCATTCATATTGTGTCTATACATTAGCACAACAATCCATGGGTCATATGAGACGTGTATGTGTCAACCCCGCCTCAATCCGAGGCGTGGGGTGGCTGCTACCACTCAAAGTGTCTGTCTTTTGTTTCAAAAGGACGTCATTTTAACTGAAAAACATCAACTGGCATACAGAAAACCGAACAAACGCATCCAAATTGTGTTGATACATTAGAACAATAATCCATAGGTCATATGTGACGTGCACGAGTCAACCCCGCCTTAATCGGAGGCACGGTGTGGCCAGAATACTTCTAAGTGGCTCTCTTTTGGTTAAAATGGACAACATTTTACGTATATATGGAAAAATGACCAAGCACATTCAGTTTCCATTGAAACATTAGGAGAATGATTTATGGGTCATATGTGACGGGTACGAATCAACCCCACCACAATCTGAGATGCGATGTGGCCGACACCACTCAAAGTGTCTATCTTTTTTTTCAAAAGGACGTCATTTTAATTGAAAAACAACAACTGGCATACGGAAAACTGACCAAATGCATTCGGATTGTGTCGATACATTAGAAAAATGATACATGGGTCATATGTTATGTGTACGAGTCAAACTCGCCTCAATCTGAGGTGTGGTGTGGACACCACCACTCAAATTTTCTGCCTTTTGTTTCAAAAGGAAATCATTTTAATTGAAAAACATCAACTAGCATATGGAAAACTGACAAAACTCTTTCAGATTGTGTCGATACATTAGAAAAATGATCCATGGGTCGTATGTGACATGTACGAGTCAACCTCGCCTCAATCCGAGGCACGGTGTGGCCGACACCACTGAAAGTGTCTGTCTTTTGTTTCAAAAGGACGTCATTTTAAGTGAAAAATATCAACTGGCATACAGAAAAGTGACCAAACGCATTTGGATTGGGTTGATACTTTAGAAAAATGATCCATGGGTCATATGTGATGTGTACGAGCCAACCCCGCCTTAATCTGAGGCATGGTGAGGCCGGAATCACTCTAAATGGCTCTCTTTTGTTTAAAGTGGACAACATTTTATGTACATACGGAAAACCGAACAAACGCATTCGGTTTCTATTGAAACTATATATGAATGATTCATGGGTCATACGTGACATGTAAGAATCAACCTCACCTCAATCTGAGATGCGGTGTGGCCGGCACCATTCAAAGTGTCTACCTTTTATTTCGAAAGGACGTTATTTTAATTGAAAACATCAACTATCATACATAAAACCGACCAAACGCCTTCAGATTGTGTCGATAATTTAGCACAACGATCCATGGGTCAAATGTGACGTGTACGAGTCAACCCCGCCTCAATTTGAGGTGCGGTGTGGCCTCCACCACTCAATGTGTCTATCTTTTGTTTCAAAAGGATGTCATTTTAAGTGAAAAACATCAACTGGCATACAGAAAACTGACCAAACGCATTCAGATTATGTCAATAATTTAGAAGAATGATCCATGGGTCATATTTGATGTGTATGAGTCAACCCCGCCTTAATTGGAGGCATGGTGTAGCCAGAATCACTCTAAGTGGATCTCTATTGTTTAAAATGTATAACATTTTAAGTACATACGGAAAACCGACCAAACGCATTCGGTTTCCATTGAAACATTAGGAGAACGATTCAAGGGTCATATGTAATGTGTGCGAATCATCCCCGCCTGAATCTAAGATGTGGTGTAGCCGGAACCACTCAAAGTGTCTGCCTTTTGTTTCAAAAGGATGTCATTTTAATTGAAAAACATCAACTGGCATATGGAAAACTGACCAAACGCATTCGGATTGTGTCGATACTTTAGCACAACGATTCGTGGGTCATTTGTGACGTGTACGAGTCAACCCCGCCTCAATCCGAGGCATGGTGTGGCCGCCACCACCCAATTTGTTTGTCTCTTATTTCAAAAGTACGTCATTTTAAGGGAAAAACATCAACTAACATACGGAAAACCGACCAAACGCATTCGTATTGTGCCTATACTTTAGCACAATGATCCATGGGTCATATGTGACGTGTATGAGTCTACCCCGCCTTAATCGGAGGCATGGAGTGACTGGAATCACTCTAAGTGGCTCTCTTTTGTTTAAAATGGACAACATTTTAAGTACATATGGAAAACCGAACAATCGCATTCGATTTCCCTTGAAACCTTAGGAGAACGATCCATGGGTCATATGTGAAGTGTACGAATCAACCCCACCTCAATCTAAGATGTGGTGTAGCTGACACCACTCAAATTGTCTGCCTTTTGTTTCAAAAGGACGTCATTTTAATAGAAAAACATGAACTTATATATGGAAAACCGAACAAACGCATTCGGATTGTGTCGATACATTAGCACAATGATCCATGGGTCATATCTGACGTGTACAAGTCAACCCCGCCTCAATCCAAGGCACGATGTGAACGATAGAACTCCAGGTGTATGTATTTTGTTTAAAATGGACTTCATTTCAGGTAAAAATATATGGTATACAAAAAACTAATCAAATAATGAATTGACTTCTGGATTGCACATATAATTGTCCTCTAAATTTTAAACTGAATTCTAAATGAATAATGTATGTTTATAATTACCTTATGAATTCTAAATTAATTATGGATGTGTATAGTTCCAGCATTATATGTTAAATGTGTATGAATTTGTTGTCTATATGTCTGGGATAGATGGTTATTGAAGGTACAATAATTGTATATGTATCTGTTAGTTTATTGTAGGTACAATAATTGGATTGAAAATGGGAGGGCACAAAATGAGGCCTTCTGTGCAAATTGCAAACCCGCTATGCAATTTGCACAACATAGGTAATGCCAAGGGTTAAAAACTGTTGGCATAACATCTTGGTTTTTTTACCAATGGTTCATTTAATCATTGGCAAAAATACTTTCCCAACGGTTCAATGAACCGTTGGGAAAGAGGGGAATCCTTGGGATTTACCAACGATTCAAGCCAAACCATTGGGAAAAACTGTCCCAACGGTTTGGCACAACCGTTGGGATAGGTTGGGATTTCCCCACCCTATCCCAATGGTTCACAGTAAACCGTTGGGAAAACCCTTCCCAATGGATTACTTCCCTATGGTTTGCAGAACCGTTGGTATAACATATACCAACGGTTCTAAAGCCTTTCCCAACAGTTCAGAACCATTGGGCAATGCTGTATTTCCAGTTGTGAAAAAAGACTTTATACTAAACCACAAAAACACTAAATCATCAGCCGTAAAAAACCCTAAACCCTGAGACCCAAAATCTCTAAACCCTCAGCCCCAAAAATTCCTAAAATCTAGGCTCCAAAAAAGCCTAAAACCTCGGCCCCAAAACCCAAAACCCTCATCCCCACAAAATCCTAAACCCTCATCCCAAAAAACCCCTAAACTCCCAGCAATAGAAAATTCCAAATCCTAAGCCGCAAATAATCTTCAACCCTCATTCCCAAAATACACTCACCCCAAATCCAAAAAAACCCAAAATCTTCATCCCTAAAATTCCCTAAACAATTAGACCCGAAAAACCGTAAACCCTCAGCCCCCCCAAAACCCAAAAAGCATAGTGAAAACCCCAAAAACATTATTTCCAAGATGCTGCAAACCCTAATACCTAATAATACCAATACCCTAGACCCATAAAAACCTAACCCATTATCCAAACAATTCCCTAAACACTCATCCTCAAAATACCTAAACCATCATGCCAAAAAAAAACCATAAACCCTCATCCCCAAAAAACCCTTCACCCCTCTTCGCCAATTTTCCTAAACACTCATCCAAATAATCCATCAACCCTTTAAACCAAAAAACCATCATCCCTTATCCAAAAAAAACCCTCAACCCTCCGCACTACAAAAACCATAAACCCTCAGCCCCAAAAAACTATAAACCAGAATTCCCATAATACACTAAACCTCCATCCCTAAAAAACCTAAACCCTAAACCACAAATAACCCTCAACACTTAGGACAAAATAAATCCACAACCCCATCATTAAAACCCAAAATCCTCTTAAAAAAAACCCAAAACCATCTACCCCTAAAATCTCTAAACAGAAGTCTATAAAAGACCATCCACCCTCAGCCCAAAAAAATTGTAAACCCTCAAACCAGAAATACTATAAATAGTCAACCACCAAATAATAGTAAAACATCACCCCAAAAAATGTTTACTCACTACCATAGAAAACCCCCAACCCTCAGCCCAAAAATTTGAACTATCATCCCTAATGAACCTCAAATCATTACTCCATAAAACCCTCAACACTTAACACCAAAAAACCATCAACACTCATCCAAAATAACCCAAAACATCCATCCAAAAAAAATTCTATACAGTCCTCACAAAAAAATCCCAACCTTAAACTCCAAAAACAATAAACACTCCCCCAAAACCTTAAACCCTTGGCCCTAAAAATCCCTAAACCATTAACCCCAAAAATTCCTAAACCCTTATCCCAAAAAACCACAATCCCTCAGTCCTAAAAACCAAAAAACCCTATCCTCAAAAATCCCTACACCCTCAGCACCAAAAAACACTAAACATGCACCACATAAAAACTAAACCATCATAAAAAATACTAAACACTCAACAAAAATAGAGGACCCTTACCCTCATCCAAAAAAACAATAAACCCTCATCACTAAAAACCCTCAACCCTAATCTCAAAAAAACCCCAACCCCAACCCCAAAAAACTCTCAAACCTCACACCCACAAACCCTGAATCCTCATTCCCAAAAAATCTAAATTATCATGCACAAAAAACCATCAACCATGATCCCAAACACACCCTAAACCCTAAACACCAAAGAATCATAAAATCTCTTCCCCCCAAAAACAAATTAACCCTCAACACCATAAAAACCTATAACATCAGCCCAAAAACCCAAATCCCACAACCACAAAAACCAACAAACCATCCAGAAAAAAAACCCTAATTCGACATCCCACAAAAGCTAAATTCATATCCCCAAAACCCCTAAATAATAATCCCCAAAAAATACTCAACCCTTGGACACATAAAATAATAATATTCAACCCCAAAAAACCCTTACACATATCCTTAAAAAACCTGGAACCCTGGATCCAAAAAAAACATAAACCATAATCCCTAAAAACCTCTCAACCCCATACCGAAAAAACCATAAAACCTCATCTTAAAAATAACCTAAACCAGTAGCCCAAAAAAAATCATGCAGTCCGCAACCCCCCAAAACCTACAACACTTATCCCTATGAAACATGGAACCCTCGATCCAAAAAAACCTTGAACCATAATCCCTAAAAACCTCTCAACCCCCATCCCCAAAATATCTTAAACCCTCATCATAAAAAGACCCTAAACCCATAGCCCCAAAAAATCATGCAGTCCGCAACCCCAAAATACCCTCAACCCTCATCCCCCAAAAACCATAAACCCTCATCCTCCCCCAAAACCCTAAACACTTATACTAAAAAAACCTCAACCCCAATCACTAGAAAACCCTAAACCCTAAAGGCAAGAAATCCATAAAACCATAGCCCCAAAAAACCCTCAACACTCTACCCCAAAACACCCTCCACCCTAAGCCCCAAAAAATACCAATCCCTCATATGCAAAAAAACCCTAAGCCATCATCCCCAGAAAAAACTAAATCCTCATCCCCAAAATATATTAAACCCTGACACAAAAAAATACTTAACATATCAGCCCAAAAAAACTAAACCATTAGCAACAAAAAACACCAAACCCTAAGCCCCAAAAAAACACTCAACCCACATCCCCAAAAAACGGTCATCCCATTTCCCTAAAAAACCCTATACAATCAACCCCAGCAAACCCTTAGACCTCAGTCCTAATAAACCCTCAAACCCCCATAAAAAACCTTCATCCCTCATCCCAAAAAACCATAAACCCTCATCCCCAAAAAATACCAAACCCACATCCCTAGAAAAACCTCAACCATATACCCCCAAAAAACCCTTATCCCTTATCCCCCAAACTCCTATACCATTAACTCCAAAAATAACCCTCAACCCTCAACACCAAAATATGCATAACCCTCAGCCAAAAAAACCCTATACCCTCATTCCCAAAACTCCCAAAACCCAGAACCCTAAAAATTCCTAAACCCATTACCCCAAAAAACCATAAACACTGAGTCTTAAAAACCATAAATACACAACCCTAGAAAACCCTAAAACCTCTGGTCTAGAATACCGTAAAACCTTCTCACCAATAAAAAACTCTTCCAAAAAACCATAAAACCTTAGGAAAAAATGGTATACCCATAACCCCCAAAAAACATAAACATTATCCCAAAATAAACCCTAAACCCACCTCCCCCAAAACCACTATCCCCCTGCTTCAAAAAAACCCTCAACTCAAAAAAATCTTCAATCCTCAGCCCAAAAAACCCCCAAATGTTTTCCCAAACATATTGTAAACAATTTTTAACAAAAAACCCTAATCCCTCATCCCTAAAAAACCCTAAACCCTAAAATCCTTTAAAAACTAAACCCTTTTCCTAAAAAAACATTAAAATTTAGCCTTGAAAACCCCTAAACTCCTAGCCCCCCAAAAAAACCCAAAATCCTCAGCACCAGAAATAGCTAAACCATTAGCAAAAAAATCCCACAACACTCAGTCCTAAAAACCATAAAAACTCAGAACCAAAAAACACAAAACCCTCATCCCTAAATAACTCTCAACCCTCAATCCTAATAAACCATGAAACCTATACCCCAAAACCCCCAACACACTTCCCCCCAAAAACCCAAAACACTCATCCACCCAAACCCCAAACCCTTTTAACTAAAAAACCCAAAACTCCGAACCACAAAACCACTCAATCATAAGCCCCAAAAAACCTAAATGTTTTTCCCCAAAAAACCTAATCACTATGAAAAAAACAACCAAAACACATCAATCCAAAAAACCATTAACCCCCATCCCTAAAAAACCTTAAACCAACAACCCCAAAAAGTAGTCAAACCTCAGCCCCAAAAAAATCTAAATCTTTATCCCAAAAAATCATTTAAACCACAGTCCACAAAAAATCCTCAACCCTAATCCTTAAAATACTGTATACCCTCAGCAACAAAAAATCTTAATCCCCCAGCCCCTAAAAAATCTCAAACCCTCTTCCCCAAAAAACATTAAATCCTAAACCCTGAAAAACTAAACCCACAATCCCAAAAAACGTTATACTTTCTTTCCCAAAGAAACATTAAATCCTCATCCCCCCCAAAAACCCTAAACCCCTATCCCCCCAAAACCAAAACCCATAACCCCAAAACCATGAACACTCATCCCCAAAAAATCCTAAACCCACCGCCCCAAAATCCCCAAACCCTCATCCCCAAAGAACCATGATCCTGAGACCCAAAATTCCCTCAATCATCATCATGAAAAAACCCCAAACCATCAACCCTAAAAAACTCTAATCCTTTATTCCTATGAAAACCATCAACCCTCAGCTCCAAAAACCCCTCAAACCTAGGCCCAAAAAATCATCAATATAAAAAAACCTAAATAACCCCTACATTTAGCCCAAAAAACCTCAAACCTCACCACATAATAACACCTAAGACTCATCCAAAAAATAATCACCCGTTAGACCATGAAATCCTCAATCATTGGGCACAAATAATTCTCAACTATAATCCCCAAGGAAACCCTCAAACCTCATTGCCCCAAAAATTCACCCCTCGTCCAAAAAAACACTCAACCTCAACCCCTGAAAGTATCTACCCTCATTCTAAAAAATATAGTCAGACCAATTTCACAAAAAAACATAAATAATAATCCAAAAATCCCAAAAACCAAAACCCTCAAACCCAAAAACCCCTCAACCCTCAGTACCAAAATATTGTCAACTCAAAGCCACCGAAAACCCTTAATCTCGTTCCCCCAAAACCCTCATCCCTACGATAAAAAATCATAAAACCTCATAAATAAAAACCCCTCAACCCACATCCCCCCCAAAACTCAATCCTAATACCAAAAAATACTCAACTCACATCCCAAAATAAACATTCAACCCTCAGCTCCCAAAACATTGAACCCTCAACACCAAAAAACCATCAACCATCATCCCCAATAAACCCTAAATCCTCATCCCCCCCAAAAAAATGAAAAACACTCATCCCAATAAAACCTTAAACCCATATCCCAAAAAAATCATTTACCCTCATCCCGAAAAAAACTCAAAACCCTCATCCCAATAAAACCCTAAACCCTCATCTGCAGACATCCCTAAATCATTAACCCAAAAAACCATAAACCCTTATCTCTAACAAAAACTAATTTTTTTTAAAGAAACCCTATACAATTATAAAACCTAAATCCTAATTCAGAAAAACCCTCATCCCTCAGCCTTGATGAATTATCAACCCTCATGATTAAAAAAACAATCCCTTAGCCCAGAAAATACACTAAAATATTATCTCCAAAAAACCCTAAACCCTCAGCCTCAAATAACCCTAAAACCTCACCCCCAAACAATAAACCTTCATCCTCAGTAAACATAAATCCCACAAATACAAAATACCTATATGATCAACCCCCAAAAAACATTAAGACCCCAGTCCAAAAAGGCCATAAAACCACATTCCCAAAACTCCATAAACCCTGATACCTCCAAAAAATACAATCAAACCCAATAAAATCCTAAAACCTCAGCCCAAAAAAACTGTAAACCCTCAATCCCCAAAAATACCCTAATAACTTAGCTTAAAAAAATCCATAAATCATTTTCCCTAAAAATCCATAATGCCTAATACTAAAAAATCCCAAATATATCAGCCCCAAAACACCCACATCCCTCTATCCCAAAAAACCCTCAACCAAAAATAACCTTTACCCTCAGCCTCAAAAATCCCTCTACCCTCAACCCTCATCCACCCAAACCCTCAACTCTTATCCCCAAAAATCCCTAAACCCTAATACCTAAAAACACTTAACCCTCATCCACCCAAAACCCAAAACCCTCAACCCCAAAAAACCCTCAAACCTCAACCCTCATCCCCAAAAAACCCATCATCCATAAAAACTCCTCAAACCTAAATCCAAAAAAATGCTTAACTGTCATCCCATAAATCCTAAACTATCACCCCCAAAATAATAAAACCTCTATCCACACAAAACACTCAACCATCATACCTAAAAAACCGACAACTCTCATCCATCAAAACCCTCAAGGCTTATCCCCAAAAAAACACTCAATCCTTATCCCCAAAAACCATCAACCCTCAACACAAAAATACATCAAACCATCATCCCTAAAAAACATCAACCATCAACCCCAAAAAAATAATATACCCCCAACCCCACAAAACCATATACCCTCATCCCCCCAAAAAAACCCCTGAACCATAATCCCAAAAAAACCATCAACCCTCAGCCCTAAAAAATCCTAACCATCATCCACAAAAATCACTGAACTGTGACCCACAGAAAACCTTAAACCATTATACCTAATATACCCTAAACCCTAAACCCCAAAAAATTAACCCTCATCCCCAAAAAATCATAAACCCACATCCCTAAAAAACCAAAAACCCTAAACCCTCATCCCCAAAAACACTAAACACTCATTCCAAAAAATCATTGTCCTTATGCCCCATAAAATTTTCAATCCTCGTCCCCAAAACACCATCAACCCTCACCCCCAAAATACATTAACCCTTTGCCCCAAAAAACTCCAAACACATATCCCCCCAAAACCCAAAACCCCTATCCCCCCAAAACCCTCAATCCTCATCCCCAAAAATGATAATCCCTCAACCTCAAAAAACCCTAAACCCTCATTCCAAAAAATCCATAAACACCCGGCCCCATAAAACCCTAAACCATCATCCTGAAATATCACTAAACCCTCATCCCCAAAAAACCGTAAATCCTTAACCTAAAAAATGCCAAACCCTTATAAAAAACCCTCAAACCCCAAAACCAATAAACCCTCATGCCTAAAAAAACCCTCAAATATTAGAACAAAAAAAATCTTAACCCTCAAACCTTAGCCCACAAAAACCTAAACCATCGCCCCTAAAAAACCCTAAACCATCATCCCAAAAAAGCCACTAAACACTCATCCCAAAAAATATATACCCTTATCCCCAAAACCCAAAACCCTCAGCCTGAAAAAACCCTAAATCCCCACAAAAGAAACCTAAACCCTTGTCCCAAAAAATCCCAAGACCCTAATCCCCAAAAAAGATAATGCGTCATCCCCAAAACCCTAAATCCTCGTCCCCAAAAAACCCTCATCCTCAAAATATCTTAAACCCTCATCCCCAAAAAACTGTCATCCCTCAGCCCCAAAAAACCCTCAACCAATATCCCCAAAAAATACTCAACCCTCATCCCCAATATTCCATCAAACCAATTCCTAAAAAAATTCTAAATCCTCATCACAAAAAATCCTCAACCATAATCCATGAAAAACCCTATACCCTAATACCCTATAAACCAAAAATCCACAACCCAAAAAATCTCTAAAATCTTATTTTCAAAAAATCCCTCAACCAACAGTCTAAAATTCCTCAACCCCCATCTCCAAAATTCCTTGAACCATCCTTCCTGAAAAATCGTCTACCCTTATCCCCCAAAAAGCCTTAACCTTCAACCCTAAAAAACAATAAACCATCATCCAAAAAAACACTAAACCATCAACCCCCAACAAACATAATCCCTCAGCAAAAAAAATTATGGAAATGGTCGAAAAAAACCAAAAACCTCAAACCCAAAAATCCCTAAACTCTCAGCCCCAAAAATCCTTATACCATTAGACCGAGTAATTCCTAAACTCTCTTACCAAAAAACCTCAATCCTTAATCCCAAAAAAACCCTCAACCTTCATCACCAAAAAAGGTTTACACTCAGCCCAAAAAAATCATCAACCTCTATACTGAAAAAAACATCAAAACTTTGACATAAACATGCCATCAACCATTAGCCACAAAAAATCCTCAATAATCATCCCATAAAAACTCTAAACCCTCAATCCTAAAAATCTTTTGTCCCTTAGACAAAAGAAACTTCTCCCCTCAGCCCCAAAAAACTGTCATCCTTTATCCACATAAAACGATCAACCCTCAAAACTAAAAAACCATAATCTCTTATCCACCCAAACCTATCAACCCTCTGTTAAAACAATACATCAACCCCTTTCAAAAAAAAATCAAAAACACCAACCCCCCAAAACAAAAAAACCTCAACCCTAAATAAACCCGAAACCCTCACTAGAAAAATCCTAAATCCTCATCCTCAAAAAACCCTAAACCCAGATCCCAAAAAAAAACCTAAAACCTTATCACAAAATAATACTACACCCTCTTCCATAAAAAAAACCTTGAACCCTCAGTGTCAAAAATCCCTAAAACATTATCCCCCAAAAACCCAAAACTGTAATCCCCAAAATACCATAAACCCTCAACCACAAAAAACCTGAAAACCATAACCCAAAAAATCCCTACATCTTTGCCTCATAAAATCAAAAACTCTTAGACCCAAAAAATCCTAAACCCATTGAATCAAAAAACCCTAAACCCTCATCTCCAAAAAAATCCTAAACCCTCAGTCCTAAAAAAACATAAACCATTATTCCCAAATAAACCCTAAATCTACATCCCCCAAAAACCCTAAAACCACACCACACAAAACCCTAAACCCTCAACCCTAATCCCAAAAAACTCACAACCCCAACATTAGAAAACCCACAATCATCAACAAAAAAAATCATAAAACCCTCATCCCCATATATCCCCCAACCCTCATAATAAAAAAACCCTTAAGCCTCAACCAAAAAAAACCCATAGCACCAAAAAACCCTCAACCCTCAGCCCAAAAACCCCCAGATCCTATTCCCAAAAATCCTAAATTAACAGCCACATAAAAACCCTAAACCATCAGCCCCATAAAATTCTCAACCCTTTTTAGAAAAAACTCTCAATTCATAGCCTAAAAAAAACCTCAACCCTTAGCACCAAAAAAACCTCATTCGTCATCCCAAAAAACCTTAATCCTAAAACAAAACCTAAACCCTCAGTCTAATCAAACTCTAAACCCCCTGCCACAAAAAAACCTATAACAACATCCCCAAAAAAACCCCAAACACTTATCTTGAAAAAAATCTAAACACTCACCACAAGAAACCCTCAACCCTCATCCCAGAAAAAATCCTCAACCTGTAGAAAAACAACAAACCTAAATAAGAAAACCTCATCTCCCAGAGCCAAAAAAATCAAACCATATCCCAAAACATAGTCAACCCTTATCCCCCAAAAACCCACATACCACATCCCTCAACCCAAAAAACCCTCAACCCTCATCCCCAAAAAACCCTCAGCCCTCAGAACCAATAAAACCTGTACCCACAACCCTAAATTACAATAAATCCCTAGACCCAAAAAACCCTCAACACTTAGACCAAAAAAACAATCCACCCTTAGACAGAAAAAAACCATCAAGCCTTATCCCCAAAAAACCCAAAACCCTCACCCCAAAAAAATTGTCTAGACTTATACCTAGAAAACTCTCATCCCCTAAAACCCCTCAACCTACATCCATAAAAAAAACATAAACTCTTATCCCTGAGAAACCCTAGACCCTATTCCTCAAAAAAACACTCAAACCTTATCCCCAAACACCCTCAATATTTATCCTCAAAAAAACCATTAACCCATAGCCCCAAAAAACCCTCAACCCTATTCCCCAAAAAATCCTCAAACCTTATCCCCAAAAAACATTCAACCCTCTATCCCAAGATAAGTTCAACCCTTTGCCCCCCAAAAAACATCAAATCTTATTCCTAAAAAAACTCAACCCTTATCATGTAAAAACCATATACCCTCATCCCAAAAAACTATAAACCCACAACCCTAAAAAAAAATAAAACCTTATCCAAAAAACCCCAAAACACTTATCCACTAAAAAAATCACCATCCTCAAAAAACCTAAAACCTCATCCCCAAAAAACCATAAACCCTTAGCCCCAAAAAAACCTATACCATCAACACTGAACCCAAAAAAATACCTCAATCGTTAGTCCAAAATTATCCTCAACCAACAGCCAAGAAAATCAATCATCCCTCAGCCCTAAAATACCCTAGACCCTAATACTCAAAAACCATCAACCCTCAACTCTAAAAAAACCTCAACCGAAATCCCCCAAATACCCTAAACCCCCATACCCAAAACTTCCTCAACCCTTAGTTATAAAAAATCATCAACCGTCAACCCCATAAATCACACATCCCTTAGCCCCAAAAACCCTAATCCCTCATCCACAAAATTCATAATCCCTAATCCTGTAAAAACACTTATACATCAGCCAAATAAAACTGTAAACACTTATACCCAAAACAAAAAACCCTAATCTCTAAAAATCCTTAATCTCATAACCACAAAAAAATAAACACTCTTCCATAAAAAAAACATAACCCTCAAACCACCAAAACCCAAAACCATCTTCCCCATCAAAACTGCAAAAACCTCATCACCAAAAACCCTATAAAATCATCCCCAAAAATACCTAATACCTATGTTAAAAATGTAAAACCATCTCCCCAAAATACCCTCAACCCTCATTCCCAAAAAAACCCAAACCTTCAGCACCAAAATTTGTAAATCATCAACCCCAAAAAGCTTCGACCATCATCCCCAAAAAACACTCAACAACCAGCCCCAAAAAAACACCAAACACTGAGTCCCCAAAAACCCAATCCCCTGAACCATAAAAAACCATCAATCATCATCCCTAAAAACCCTCATCCACCATCCAAAAAAAAACCTCAACCCTCAAACAAAAATACTTTTAAATATCAAACCCAAAAAACCCTTAACCCTTTGGGACTAAGAAACCCTCAGCCCTCTACCCTAAAAACCCTCAATGTTCAGCTCCAAAAAACCCTCAATGATCAATACCCAAAAATAGTATAACCTCATCCCCAAAAAAGAACATCTAACCTATTCCCTAAAAAATAGTCAACCCTCACCCCCAAAAAACCCTTAACCCTTATGCTCCCAAAAAAGTCAACCCTTAACCACAAAAAACACTAAACAGTCATCCCCCAAAAACCCCTAAACACTCTTCCCCATAAACCCTAAACAATAGTCCCACAAAAAATAAAAAAACCTTATCCCCAAAAAAATAATAAACTGATATCCCTGTAGGGAGTCATTAATTCCCTATGGTTCTATGCGAAAACAAATTTACAAAACTCAAACTATCCTACTCAATTAATTATAATGTAGTGAAGTAAAAGTTCAAAGTAAAACCCATAGGGATGGTGAAATTAGTTTTATTTGGTTTCAAAAAATATTTAATTTTATCAGATTGTTGAAATAGGTGAAAGTTGGTTTTATAGATTGATTTTACGAAAGCAGAATGAAAACGAGGAAGTACTGTGATTGTTTTTGTGAGCAGATTTAGAAAGGATGCTAGGGTTGGGTAATTTCTAGGATCTGGTGCAATTGGATTTTAGAAAGTATTTTGATTAATTCATGATTGGTTCCAGATTTGAGATGAAAAATATCCAATTATCATGGAATCCCCTCCTTGATATGAAAATTTCCTATTTCAATTATTCTGGTAATTAAGGATTTTTCTGAATGACGTTCATCTTGGTACAATTTTTTAAACCTAATTTCCCCTAAAGTCAATAATGGTCATGAATTATTTAGGTTTTTCTTTTGATAAATTTAAATGTAATTTTTTAATTATATTATCCATGTTCTTTATAAAATAAAAAATAAAGGTATTGGATGTTGATTGAAGAAATTGTACAAACCTAACACATGAATAATAAAAAAATATAAATCCAACACACCTTCCCCCTTCAATTACATTTCCCTAGACCATGATTAGTTTACCCCCTCATCATAGTGATGAGAGAATATGATAGAGGGAGAAAATAAAACATAAAGAAATGAAATGTAAGAACTTGTATAGGGAACAACAGCTTCACTCCAAGCTCTGATCTATGGATGAATCAGTGTGTTCTGCAATTGCAAGAAGGCCTTCAATATATAATATTTTGATGGGATGTGCCCATACCATTACATGATGTGTAATGCGATTACACATCATGCAATCCTGATCAATATTTGGAATTTTTATTTTTGGATCTACGTGAATGACATTTGATGACTTTGACCATTGACTCATGTCATGACATATAACTATGGCTCACGACGTGTAATATCTTTGCAACTCAGAATTCCACAACATGGTTTCTTGATCAATGTCATGTAATGAAGTAATACAACTTGTTATTTAATGATGATTCACAACGTGTAATTCCTTTTTCTACTCCCAACTCTCATCTTTCTTTGGTTTCGTCAGTTTGGTGTATTATAAATGCTCCAAAATTCTTCTCAAAAATCCGGGGTCACACTACTTCTCTTTGCTCGCATCGTGAACTATCGTTTTTCCCCATTTTCTTCTATTTTAGTTCATATTTCATAAATTAGATATTCCTACCAAAAAAATTAAATAATTAAATTCCTTTTAAAATTACTAAGTTTATTCATTTATATACAAAAATAAATACCTTAAAAGGCTCTAAAATATTTTCTTAAGATACACTTATTATAAACCATCATCCCCAAAAAACTCTAAAACCCCGTCCCAAAAAAAACCGTGAACCCTCATCCCAAATATCATTAAAAACTCATCACAAAAAACCCTAATCTCTTATCCACAAAAAAACAGACACCTTTGTCCCAGAAAAACCCTAAACTCTCATCCTTAGAATATTCTAATCCCTAAGACAAAAATAAGCTTCAACCATCATCCCAAAAAAACACTCACCTGTTTGCCCCAAAATTCCCAAAACCCTCATCCCCCCAAAACCCAAAACCCTTAGCCCAAACAAAACCCACAAACATCATCCCTAAAAGTCCCTCAACTCTTATCCTCCAAAAGCCCTAAACCCTCAGCACTGAAAAACCCTAAACCCCTAATAACAAAAAATGATAAACCCTGAGCCCCCAAAACCCAAAACCATCATCCACCTAAACCCCAAGTCCTCGGTAGAAAAAAATCCATAAACCCAAAAACCCAAAAAATGATAGAAATTCAACCCCCCAAAACCCTACACCCTCTTCCAAAAAAACAAAAACCCTCCACTCCAAGAAATTTATAAACCCTCCACCATAGAAAACCCTAAACCTTCATTCCAAAAAATCTTAAACCCTCAGCCCCAAAAGATTAAAAACCCTCATCCCTAAAATACCCAAAAACCCCCAACCCAATAAAATTATAATCCCTAATATCCAATGAACCCTAGTCCCTCAGTCCTAAGAAACCCTCATCCCGTAATCCCAGAAAACCATAAACCCTCAGTCCCCAGACACCATCAACCCTCATCCCTGAAAACCTGAAACCATCATACCCAATAATCCTTAAACCCATAGACCAAAACACCATCAACCCTCTACCTCAAAAAACATCTACCATGAGCCCCAAAATAACCTAAACCATGTACCCAAAACCCCTTAACCTGCATCCCCAAATAACCCTAAAACCTTTAACCCCAAGAAAACTCAACCATCATCCCCAAAATAACACTCACCCATTTCCAAAAAAATACCTCAACCCCTACCCCCAAAAATACTCACCCCCAGAGTGAAAATTAACACATATCACTAATCCCCAAAAAACTATCAAACATCTGTCCAAAAAAACCATAAAGGCTCAGATCCCAAAAATGATAAATCTGAAATCCCAAAAAACACATTATCCTCATACAAAGAAAACCCTAATCCATCATCCCTAACACACCCCCAACACTGAGCCCAAACAAACCCAAACCTCATCCCTAAAAAATCCTAAAACCATATCCTTATGAAATCCAAACCCCTTATCCCCAAAAAAACCATAAAACCTCAATCCCAATAGACACTAAACTGTTAACCTAAGAAAACCCAACCAATATACAAAAAACCCTATACCCTAAACCTCAAATCCCTTAAACCTTGGTCTCCAAAAACCCTACACCCTTATCTCTTGGAAACCTTCAATTCTCATTCCCCCAAAACCCTCAACAATCATCCCAAAAAATTTCACAGCTGTTAGCCAAAAAATTCAAAAAACAATCTACCCAAAAAAACCCTCCACCCTCACCCACAAAAATCTCAAACCCTCAACCAAAAAGACCCTAAATACTCATCCCCCCCCCCAAATCAACCCTCAGCACCAAAAAACCCTTAACCCTAATCCCCAAAAAACACTCAACCCTCAGCCCCAAAAAACCCTAAAACCTTATACCCAACAACCCAAAACCCTGAACACCAAATAACAGTAATCCCTTACAACCAAAAAACCCTAAAAACTTATCCACAATAAAATTCAAACCTTCATCCCCAAAAAACCCTGAATCGTTTTCTCTAAATGAAACCTAAAACCTCATCCAAAAATTTACTAAAAATAAAGTCCCAAAAAACCCTAAACCATCATCCTAAAAACCCTAAAACCTTATACATATAAATACATAAACCTAGATGACCAAATAAACCACAACCCTCATTCCCAAAAAACCCTCAACCTCCGCACCAATAAACCATAAGCCCTCTTCCCAAAAAAAACCTAATACTCTTTCCACAAAAAAACCTCATCCCCCATCCCTAAAAAATCCTCAACCCTCCTCCCCCAAAAACCCTAAACCTTCAACCCCAAAAAACCGTAGACCCATTGCCAAAAAAACCAAAAACCTTAGCACCAAAGAAACCCTAAACCCACAGGCCCAAATGACTCTAAACGATCAACCCACAAAAACCCTAAACCTTCGACCCAAAAAAACCAAAAACACTCAACCCCAAAAAATCATAAACACTCATCCACAAATAACTCTAAACCAACATGCCCAAAAAACCCTAAACCCTCATCCCAAAAAAACCCTAAACCCTCACCCCCAAAATACCATCAACCCTAAGTGATGAAACCCATGTCTAATGAACTGATTTGTTTCCTAGGTGGAGGAGGTGGTTTTGTAAGGATTGATAACACGAGGAAGATTAAAGAGGTTGAAATCTATAGTGGGGATCCATCTCAATTCAATAATGGCTCAATGTATCTCACCTTTCACAGATGGAGAAAATGGGCCTATTTTCTAACTTGTTCTAGATCAAAAAATATTTTTAAATATTTTTCAATTTGGTTTCCCAAATTCAGAAATCCTTTCCCATATAGATAATTCTATAATGGAATATTTGGAAACTAAAGACAAATCCAATGGGATAGGAACTCAATGTCAAATTTGGTAGGATATAGTTGGAAAGGAATTTGTTGCATTCCAAAAAGTATGTGGTAGAATTATCTTTTTTTATTATAAGGGAATAACTCATGTTAACCTCTATGTCTTTGGAGTATTATAACCATGAATATTGTATCATCCTTTTGATATAAATATCCACCCCCTTGGAACATGTATGGAATTCATTATATAACAGAGAGCATTTTCTTTGTTTCCCACCATTGTGTGAGGATTGTTCCAGTTTTTCCCCTTTAACTTGTACTTTCATTACATGTCAATCTAAAAGTTAGATTGGTGATCCAAGATCATAATTCCCCCAATTTCATGCCTCGACCCAAGAGCACTATTGTAAGGATTGGGAATCACATACCTCCCTTGATTCTATTGTCTATGCTATAGGTCATCCTCTTTATATAATTGACTGACTACGTGAATCCACTATCCATACCCATTATTCCCTACTTATCCCCAAACCACAAACTTGCGTCTCTTTTTTCTAATAAATTTGGGGGGGGGGTCAGGAATAGCCTGACCCTACACCTACTTTTCCCAAACCATATACTTCATATGCAGCCCTAGGTAGTGAAGATTGTTCCATAACGACCATCTCACATTATTTAGTATCATAGATCTTGTTTACATGATATACATATATCCTTTAATTTATTTTAATTTACCCATCACCCTTCATGTATTTATGTATTATCAAACCATTAAAAAAACTAAAAATTGACTTTTTATTGAAAAAATATAAAATTGGCCTTTGTTTTCAAATCTAGGAAAAAAATTTCACTGAGAAAATTATTCATACATATTCTTTTTTCATTTTATTATCTATATGTGATATTTATCCATAAAAATTTTCTCTTAACTCATCATGTTTTTATTTTCAAACTAAAAACGTCCTTTATTTGATAGATTAAAGAAAATCTTACTCTTGGTTCATAATATTGTGCATTAAAACATTAATAACAACTCTTTCATAGGATATTTAATAAAAAATTTGAAATAGCATCAATACAGATAATTCATAAAAACTCATCCCTAGAAAACTCTAAACCCTCATGCCCAAAAAACCCTAAAACCTCATCCCAAAATAACCATAAAACCTCACCCCCAAAATACCTTCAACCCTGCGTAATGAGAACCATCTCTAATTCACTAAGTCATTTCCTAGGTAGAGGAGGTGGATTTGTAAGGATTTATAACATTGGGAAGATTAGTGTGGTGGAATGATATAATGGGTATCCATCTCAATTCAATAAAAGAAAAAATGTATCTCACATTTCATGGATAGAGAAAATGAGCCTATTTTCTAACTTATTTAAGATCAAACATGATTTTTAAATATTTTTACACATGGATTCCTGAATTTTGTAAGCCTTTACCATATAAATAATTCTAGAATAGAATATTTTGACACTAAAGACAAACCCATTGGGATAGGTACTCAAAGTCAAATCTGGTGGGATATAGTTGGAATGGAATTTGTTACTTTCCAAAAAGTATTTGGTAGAATTAACTTCTTTTACTATAAGTTAATAAATCATGTTTAGATTCTATGTCTTTGGGGTATGTAACCATGAATATTGTATCACCCTTTGGATATAAATATCCACCCCCATGGAACATGTATAGAATTTAGGAAATAATAGAGAGAATTTTCTCTGTTTACCACCATTGTTTTAGAATTTTTCCAGTTTCCCCCTTTTCTATTGTACTTTATTTACTTTTCAATATAAAATTTAGATTGGTGATCCAAGATCATTATTCCCCTAATTTCATGCTTCAACCCAAGCATGTTTTTTGGAGGATTTTGCATCACATACCACCCTTGATTGTGTTGTCTATGTTACAGGTCATGCTCCTTATATGGTTGACTGAATAAGTGCATCCACTATCCATACCCATCTTTCCCTACTTATCACAAAACCACATACTTGCGTCTCTTTTTCTAATAAATTTGGGTGGGGGGTCAGTAATAGCCTGGCCCTACACCTACTTTTCCCAAACCACATACTTTATATGCAGCCCTACAGAGTGAATATTGTGCAATAAAGAGAATCTCACATCATTTGGTATTAGAGAATTGGTTTTCATGATAGGTATATATCCCTTAATTTATATTAATTTACCCAACACCCTTCTTTTCATTACATACTATCCAACCATTAAAAAACTCAAAAACCCCACTTTTCATTTAAAAACTATAAAATTGGCCTATGTTTTCAAATCATGAAATATTTTTTCATTGAGCCAATTATTCATAGATATTCTTTTTTTCATTTGATTATCTATATGTGATTTTTATCCAAAAAAATAAAATTCTCTCAACTCAACATTTTTTTCTTTTCAAACAAAACACATCCTCTCTTTGATAGATTAAAATACTTCTTAGACATTATTCATAATATTATGTATTAAAATATTAAGCACAACTTTTTCTAAGGATATTTATTAAAAAAGAAAGAAAAAAGTGTATGAGTGTGCATCCTCTCTAGTGTGAGTTTGTTTTTACCATTCTGTCTGTTCTCCCCATGTGTGTGTTTTTTTCCTATTACATATCATGGTGAAGGATTGTGGGAGGAGAATATTTCATCCTAGTGATAATGGAAGATGAAGTAGATCTAGAAAACTTGATGATATGTAACTCCAAATGAAATATTTGGGGAGCCATTTTTAGAATATTCATGATTGGAAGTTGGAGGTTCTATATGATAGGATTGATAACATAGAAAATCAACCCATCCCAAGGATGATCCATGATAACCCATGACAAACTATGACACCACGTCATCCCCAAATCAAGAAGGAGGCGATGGAGAATTTTGATGACGATTTTGAAGATGTATTAAAAATGATTAGGAGGTGATGACAACCTAAAGGATGCCAAAGAAGACCACATGACAATGACATAATTGGAGGTATTAAGGTGAAGGATCCCTCTTTTCAAGGAAAAATTGTTCTGGAAGAATACATGGAGTGAGAGATTTCGATTGAAAAATCATTTTCATTCCATGTATATTGAAAATGAGAAAAAGGACAAACTTTTTTCCATTAAATTTACTTATTATGCTTTAATTTTTTGGGATCAAATGAAAAATTAATGGTTTAGATATGGTAGACATCCCATCTACACTTGGGAGGACATGAAGTTTTCCAAGTGGAAGTAGTTTTTCCCCTCACATTACCATAAAGATATCTAAAAAATTTAGTTCATCTCCTAAGGGATTAATAGGGTTTAATATTACTATAAGAAGATCCAAATTTTATTTATTCGAGAAAAAACTGAGTAGAATATAGTCGAATGAGTGGTGCAATTTTTACACAAACTCAATCAAGAAATTAGTGATCATATGGAGATGTACTACCTGTGGAAAAACAATATATGATCCACCAAAACACAAAAGTCATGAATCAAATCAAAAGGAGGAGAAAAATTAGGAGTCTCACTACACCTTTAACTCCTTGCAGAATTTGACTAAAATAAATAGGAGAATCATCTAATACAAAATAGGTGGTTGATCGCTAACGTGACAAGGTATCTCTTCCACCTAAAATAACTACTATTGAGGCCAACCAAACTAGGAATCCAGATATTCGATAGTTTATGTATAAATAAGGGGTCATATTCCTGGTGAATTCCCAAACTGGAACACCAATAACCTCAATATGTATGGTGAATTGGAAACCAATGGAGAGATATCTGAGGAGGAAGATAAGGAATCCCTAAAAATTGATAATGGATAATTTGCATAAAATGGTGATACTCTTGTCATTAGGAGAGTTATATGTGAAAAAATGACAATTTGATGGAATGATAAGTGTTATAAAACTTTCCATACATGGTGAAATATCCATGGGAAGGTAAGTAGTATTATCAATGATAGAGGAAGTTGTAGAAACATAGTGAGCACCATGTTGGTGTAGAAGTTGGAACTTCCAACATTAAAGAAGCAATATCCATACTAGAATAAATGGTTCAATGATTGTGTGGGAATAAATGTCACTAAAAGGTGAGGTTATTGTTTACTATTGGTAAATACAAGATGAGGTACAATGTGATGTTAATCCTATGAAGGTATTCCAATTATTTTGGGTCAACCTTGGTAGTGAAATCAACATGTTACGCATGATGGGTTCATGAACCATCACACATTTATACTATGAGGGGATCCTATAACCCTCATCCCATGTCCCCCAATCAAAATTTTTAAGATAATATTTTTGGGGAAAAGAAGAAAATGAGTGATGTGTAAAAAATGAGAGAAAATGAAAAATGAGAGAATGTGGAAAAAGAGTGTATGAGAGAAGAAAATAAATAGAGATAATATAAAAATCACAATGGAAAAATTAATTGATAGGAGAAAAATGTGTGATGTTTGAAAAAAAATGAGCGGGGTTAAGGGAGAATTTATTTCTCATAAAAACTATTTAGTACTTACGTTAAAAGATATTATGTTGAACACTAGTGGCTTAACATCTCCTTTTCCACATGTTGTTGGGTCTTTGTTGTAGGACTTTAATGATGTATTTCCTGATGCGGTTCCTCCCGTCTCACACCCATTAAATCTATTAATCATTAAATTTACCACACACCTAGATCATCATTACAAAACAACCTAACATATCACACCAAACTAGATGAGACAAAAGATATTTGAAGGAAATTTCAGGATTTTTTGGATGTGGGAAATATCATAGTGATCTTTAGTCCCTATGCTGTAATAGGGCTTCTGGTTCCCCAGAGGGATCAAACAATAAAAAAGTTCATTGATTACAGAGCCTTAAATATAAGTAAAATTAGGTATATTCATCATTTATATATATTAGATGATATGCTAAATTAGTTAAATTGATCTATTATTTTCTCAAAAAATGATTTAAGAAGTGGCTACCATCAAATTATGATGATATAATAAGATTTGTGGAAAATGAATTTAAGAGAAAAAATTGAATTTATGAATGGTTATTCATTCCCTTTGGTTTCACCAATGCGCCTTGAACATTTATGAGGTTAATGAATCATGTCTTACATGAATATATTGGAAAATTTGTGTCAGTCTACTTTGATGATATTTTGGTGTATATAAGAAATTTTAAAGAATGTGTGGATCATTTTAGAAAATCCATAAAGGATATAAGACAAGAAAATTTGTTCGGAATCATTTAAAACTGTTCATTTTTTTCAATAAAATATTTTTCCTTGTATTTTTTTGTAAGCGGTGATGTAGTTAAACTAGATGTTGAGAAGATAAAATCCATTTTAGAGTGGTATAATCCAACCTCTTTTAGATAGGAAAATATTTTCCATGTTCATTCAAGTTTTTTATAGGAGATTTGTGAAGGAATTCAGTACACTAGAATCACCATTGAATGTGTTGAAAAATAATAATGTTCCATTCAAATATGGTATTACTCAAGAGAATGAATTCGAAGAACTCAAAGTGACACTCACCCATGTGTCCCAAATATTTCTCCTTGATATTGATAAGGCCATTTAAATTGTATATGATGCAAGTGGAATTGGAATAGTATGAGTACTCATGCATGAAGGATGGACTATTTATTTCTTTAACTACATATTAAATGGCCGAACTCTAAACCACGCTACATTTTATATATAGTTGTATGCATTGTTTAGGGTACTAGAAACATGGAAGCATTATCTTTATCCTAATGAATTTTTTATCCATCCCAATCAACAAGATCTTAAATTTCTTAGGAGACAACATAAACTAAATAGGATATATTCTAGATGGATGGAATTAATGAATCATTTGAATATATCATCATTTATAAAAAGGGTAAATAAAATACTGTGGATGATTCAATTTCCTAAAGATATTATATTTTAAAGATGTGGAAATTTTTTTGGGAACATGTATTGTCTGTTAGAAAGTCAAATCTAAAATGAACACACAAGGATTATATATTCCTCTCTCAACACCCAACACCATTTGGGAAGACATATCAATGAACTTTATTTTGGGGCTTACAAAGGCCAATATGGGAGAGATTCTATTTTTTTATTGGTGGATCGGTTTTCTAGAATGGCACATTTTATTCCTTAACATAAAACAAATGAATCCACTAATATTTCAATGATTTTATTTTATTAATTATTAAAACTACATGGAATGCCTATGAAAATTATGTGAGATAACGACAAAAGATTCCTTAGTCATTTTTTGGAAGAACTTGTGGGGAGAAAAGTAAAACATTTAATATTCTCAACTAATTTTCAACTACAAACCAATGCGTAAAAAGGTTGTGAATTGAACACCGACATCCCTTATGTGAATTTTTTTTAGAAGAAGCTCAAGAATTTGGAGGAGTGTATTCCACATCTCAAATTCATATATAACAGGGCCACGAATTACATTACACAATATTTTCTATTATAAATTGTTTATGTATTTAACCCTATTTTACATATTTTCCCTATTTCCTTAGAGTATATAGGAATCAACTAATATGAATGTGAATGGGAATGAAAAATTCATCATGATACCCCAAGAAAAGGAAAGGAAAACTATCTTTCAAATGACCTATACCTATGTTGAACTGGAAAAATTGGGTTTCAAGATATTGTTGTTCGAGACCAGTGACATAGTCTATATTCCTATGTAAAAGGAATGGTTTCCCAAAAAGAGATAATCAATACTCCTTCCACGAAGATAAGGATGCTTCCAAGTGGTCAAGAATATTATCATCAATTCTTATGAGATATCCTTTCTAGGAGGGTATAGTGTACGTTCCACATTAAATGTTTCTAATCCTTCTCCATTGTGTTTGTGTAGAAGATGAAGAGTTTAGGATGCATCTTTTACAAAAGGGGTAGGATGATGAGAATCATGTAGAAGGAAACAAGTCAATTTCCCAGGTATAGGAGTTAGATTTTCAAGACACGATGATGTAAGGGAGATTAAAATGGATGAATTATACAATGGGATCTCATCTCACTTCACTAATGGCCTAGTGGATCTCACCATGAAATGATATCTTTTAATCAATCATATAAAGCACTACGTAAGTTCCATATCAATGTATCTTGAGATTATGATTCTATTTATTTTAAATGTTCTCTAGGTTCTTTAATTTTCCATGGTGTTTTCATTTTCCTTCCGCAAATCTACTTTCATGAAATGGAAATGAAACTTGATAATTAGGGCAATGAATGTTAAATCCAAAAGGTGTTATAAAAGGATAAAATTGAGCAATAGAGTGATCTTACTCTTTATAAGAATCCTTCACATGTAGTAGATACTCCTTCCTATCCTTTAGACTCTTGTTTTTGTCAGTGGATCTTTAAATTTCTTATCTCACTCTAATAGGTAGAAAAGATAGTTTCTCACTGACTTGATTGACTGAGTTGACGAGTTTTATTTTAAAGGTTAGATGATGTGATGGAGATTAAAGAGGTCAAATTCTACAAAGGGATCCCATATGACTTCATTAAAGGCCCTATGGATCTCATCTTTCATGGATGGAGAAAACGTACCTATTATGTCACTTATTTAGGCCCAAACTTGATGTATAAATATTTTCCCACATGGTTGCATGAACTTTGGAATCCATTCCCATATGGAGAATTCTATAATTGAATATTTTGATACCCCAAACATGATTTTTAATGATTATCTCACATGGTTGCATGAATTTTTGAAGCCTTACGCATATGGATAATTTTTTAATGGCATATTTGGACACCAAAGACAAATCTAGTGGATTATAGATGGAATGGATTGTGTAAATTTTACAAATATCCTTGTTAGATTTTATATTTTTTACATTAAGGGAACAAAGTAGGTTAGTCCTTATGGATTTGGGGTATTAGACCCTTGACTACTATATCACCCCTTGGCTATAAATAGCCACCCCCTCAAAACTTTTATCAAATTCAAGATTATAATAGATAGCTTCTTATTTGTTTCTCTTCATCGTGTGAGGAATGTTATTGTTTTATCCCTTGCTCTTATGAATTATTACCTTGTCAATCTACAAGTTAGATTGCTGGTACAAGATTACAAAGTCGCTATTTCCATGACTCAACCCATGTTTGTTGTTGTGTGTATTTTCCATCGCATCCCTCCATTGAGTGTCTTGTCTAAGTAGAAGGTCACACTCATTATAGAATTGATTGAATACTTTTATCCATTGTCTATACCCATCATCTGCCACTTATCCCTAAACCACATACTTCATTTGTAGCTCTACACCACGTTGATTAGGACATTGCAAGAATCTCAAATCTTTCAGCCCCCAAAAAATATAAACCCTCATCCCTAAACAATCCTTAACCCTCAACAAAAAAAATTGTCAACCCTGAGACATAGGTAGCTATAACCCTCAGCCCACTAAAAATCCCAACCCTCAACCCCAAAAAACATGAGACCTCCTCACTGAAAAACCATAAACCCTTATCCCTAAACAATCAGTAACATGCGGCCCATAAAAAATCTCAACACTCAGCCCCAAAATATCCTAAAATCTATAAAAAAAATACCAAAAACCCTCATCCCAAAAATAACACAATCCCTTAGCCCCAAAAAACTCTCAACCCATAGGCCCAAAAAACCCTCAACCCTCACCCCCAAAAAATCCTCAATTGCAGCAATGAAAAACCCACAACCATCAGCCCAAAAAATAACACTAATCATTAAGCCCCAAAAAACACTCAATCAAAGTCCAAAAAATACACAAACCCTAAATAAACTCTAAAAACTCAACCCTAATACCCAAAAAAACCTAAACCATCAGATCCATATCCGCCAAACCCTTAGACCAAAAAAGCCCGAACCCTCTCCCTAAAAACCATAAACTCACAGCCCTAAGAAAACCTAAACCCTCATCCCCCAAAAAACATAAAACCTCAAATCCAAAATAAACTAAACCATCGACAAACAACCCCAACACTCAGCCCCCAAAAACCCTAAATCCTCAGCCTAATGAACCCTAAACCTTCATCCCCAAAACACCCCCATCCCTGATAAAAAAAACTGAACCCTTAGCCCCAAAATCCCTAAACTGTTTTCCATGAAAAAACCTAAAACACGATCCCCAAAAACCTTATCCACAAAAAACCATAACCCGTCATCCACAAAAATCCATAAACACCTAGCCAGAAAAAACACTACACACTTGTCTCCAAAAAAATCTTAACTCTCAGCCCCAAAAAACTATCAACCATTAGGACAAAAAACCCTCAACCCTCAGTCCAAAAAAAAACATAACCCACAACCCAAAAAACCCTCAACCCTCTCCCCTAAAAAACCCTTTCCCCTCAACCAAAAAAAACACAAAATCCTCATCCCCAAAAACCACTCAATCCTCATCACCCCAAATACCTTAACCCTCATCCCCAAAATAAACTTAAACCTTGAAAACCCAAGTTCCTAAATCCTCTAACCTGAAAAATCGTCAAACATCAACATTATAAACCTTCATCCCTAATCCCCCAAAACCCCACAAACCTCTGCCCTAAAAACTCTCGACCCTCTACCCAAAACATCACTCAACCATAAGTCAAAAAACCCACAATCGTTAGCCCCCAAAACCATAAACGCTCAGAGAAAAAACTCCTAAACCCTCATCCCCAAAGAAGATAAACCCTCATGTTTAAAAAACCCTATATCCTCTACCCCAACAAAACCCTAGACCCTTATCCATAAAAAACCCTAAATCATCATCCCAAAAAACCCAACCTTCAGTAGCAAAAAATGTGAAACCCTCATCCCCAAAAAACACTATGCATATAGCCCCCAAAACAATAAACCCTTAGTATGAAGAAACCCTCAACCTATATCCCCAAGAAACAGTAAATCATTAGCCGCAAAAACCCTCAAAAAAAAATCCCTAAACCCCTCTTAAAAAATACCTAAAACTCTAACCCAATAATTATAAACACTCGTCCCAGAGAATCCTAAAACATCATCCCAAAAAAATCATAATCTTTCATCCCTAAGAAACTTTATACCCTCATCACCCAAAAAAAATTGTCCCACACCCCCAAAAAACCATAAAACCTCATCTAAAAATACCCCAAACCTATAGACCAAAAAAACCTAAAATTTCATCCCCAAAAGACCCAAAACCCTCATCACCAAATTCCATAAACCCTCATCCACAAAAATACCTAAATGTTTTGACTCCCAAAAAACTCTAAACCCTCAGCCCCAAAAATCCTGAACTAGCAGCACCAAAAATCAATAAACCCTAATCCCAAAAAATACCATAAACCATCATCCCCCAAAAAACATAAAATCTCATCCCCAAAAAACATTAAAACCTCAGCCCTATAAATCCAACAACTCTCATCCCTAGAAAAACCTCAAACATCATCACAAAAAAACCCTAAACCCACAACTGTAAAAAAATACTCAACCCTTCGCCTAAAAAATCTTCAACCCTCCACCCCAAAACCCCTCAACCATTGGCACCAAAAAAGTCTGAACAAACATTTCCAAAAAACACTCAACCCTCAGTCCCAAAAAACTATCAACCCTCAGTACCAAAAAACCGTCAACCTTTAATCTGAAAAAACATATAACCCTCAACCCAAAAAGAAACTTCAACCCTCAACCCCCAAAACCCTCAAACCTCTTCCAAAAAAAAACTCTCAACCCTCATCCCCAAAAAAAATCAAACATCAACCCCAAAAAATGCCTTACTGTCAGCCCCCACAAATCACAACCATCTACTAAGACCCCCCCAACCCTCATCCCACAAAAAAGCCCCATCCCTATGAAACAAAAAACCCCCAAACCAATGTTCTAAGAAAACCTCAACCCTCAACCACAAAAACCCTAAACCTCTACCCCAAAAAATACCAACGCCCAGCCCCAATGAATCCTAAACCCTCATCCCAAAAAACACTAAACCATAATCCACAAAAATGACCTAAACCTGAGCACCAAAAAACACTAAATCCTTAGTCACAAAAACCCCTAAACTCTCAACCCTAAAAATCTATAAACCCTTAGCCCCAAAATACCCTAAACCCTATTCCTCAAAAAAATTATACACTTAGTGCCAAAAAACCCAAAACCCTAATCCCTAGAAAACACTAAACTCATAGCCCTATAAAAACCTAAACACTAAGTAACAAAAACACTGCACCCTCATCACCAAAAATACACTATATAATCAACCATAAAAAACTACACCATTGACACAAAAAACCCCAAACCCTCAACACCAAACATAGTCTGTCATCCCCAAAAAACACTAGACCCTCATCCCTAAAAAACTATAGAAAACCTAGACCCTTAGCCCCCCAAAACCCTATACCCTCTTCCCCATAATACCCTAAACCCTAAACTTAAAAAAACCGTATTCCCACAGCCCAAAAATACCTAGATCCACAGCCCCAAAAACCCCTAGACCCTCATACCCAAATAATCCAAGACCCTCATACCTAAAAAACCGTCACTGTTAGCCCCAAAATAAAAGACCATCAAACAAAAAAAAACCCTAGAATCTATACCCCAAAACCCCTATACACTCATCCTTAGAAAAACCCTAAACTCTTAGCTGTACAATAACATATATCCTCAGCTCCCAGAAACCCCAAAAAAATTTCCACATAAAACCCTAAACCCTCATCCCCCAAAATCCTAAATCCTCATCCCCAATAAACCATAAAACCACCAAACCTAAAAGAAACCCTAAAACCTTATCCTAAAAAAACCTTAACCCACAACCCTAAAACCTAAAGCCTTCATCTAAAAAATACATAAATCCCTTATCCCCAAAAAACCCAAAACGATTAGTTAAAAATTACCATAAACTCGAACCCCAGAAAATTAGAAAATTTTCTACAACAAAAAACCCTAAACCCCCACCCCTCCAAAAAACTAAACCCATAGAACCAAAAAATCAAAAACCACCTACCCCAAAAAATCATAATCCATTAGAACAAAAAAACCCTAAACCCTCATCCCAAAAAACCAAAAACCCTAATCCCTCAAAAACCTTATATCCTTAGACCAAAAACCCTAAATACCTAACCAAAATGTAGTAAACCATCATCACCAAAAAACACTCAACCATCAAACCCAAAAAACCCTAAACCCTAAACCCAAGAAAACTTTAATCCTCAAGAAAAAATCCACAAACCATTATCCCAAAAAGACCCTAAACACTGCAAACCAAAAGAAACTAAATCCTCAATACAAAAAAAACCCTACACCATTAGAACCAAATAATCCAAAAACCTTGGTTACAAATTACCATAAAATTTTATCCCCAAAAAACACAAAACCCACACCCCCAAAAAACATAAACCCTCAACTGAAAAAACCTTAAACCCTCAACCCCCAAAAAACCCTAGTCCCTAACCCTAGAAAAAAATAAAACCTATGTTTCATTGTCGAAAGAAAGAAAAGAATTTAAGAATATGGATAAAAATTATGTAGATGAATACCCAAGGTTTAATGGAAACTCCACCAACTATGGATTCTCCATGTATAAAGTTAAATCCACTGATGATGGAGATACACCATCAATTTCGACCAAAGGGGGTGGGATAAAGCAAAAAAGTTTCCAAGAAAGATTTCCAAATTTAGAGTATTCAAGTAAAACCAATATAAAGGCGTAAAAATATATTATATAGATAAAATAAACTATAAGTAATCAACCAAATTTAATTAAAATCTATTGCTGAACTCAAAGGTTACATAGAAATCACAAAAATCAATTTCCCAATCAAATTAATGACCCCAAAAACTAAAGTAGTGAGATTCCTTCATAATGTTAATTTTTCATGTTATCTGTCCTCTTTAATTTTTTGTGATAAATTTTATTATTTTTCCATGTGGGTATGTCATTTTGGGCCCTAATAATTGTGTTTTTTCCAACCATTGTATTGGATGCAAAAAATGAAATCTTGTCCAATTTGAATAAAAAAATTTCTTAAAATTCTTGTTAGGCCCAAAATTATTCTCCTTAGGTTGAAGCTAGTCCATATCATTCCCTTCGAGTGGGAGATGATTTCCCCAAAAACCCATGGAATCATCTTCTTCAATGTGTGGGGATAAATCCCCAATAATTTTCGTTCTAAAGAAACCACCAAAATATTTGGGTTAATTGATCATGTAGGAATTGTTTCCCACTCATTAAAGTACATTGATTGGAACTTCATCATATACTTCTATATTGCTATTTATTTTTGGGGGAAATATTTACTTTTAAAGGTGAACCCAGACGTTGTCTCTATGTTGAAAAATGACCTACTTCTGATGCTTACTAGATATCTTATTATATTATTTATTATATATCTCTATTGGAGGTGGAATATATTCATGAATCTTATTTATCATCTTTGACTTCTACTTCACATCGATATTCACTTGAAAATTCAATAGGAAATGAACACAATTCCATAGCAGTGATTGGATTAATTCTATAAACAACATAAAATGGTGATTTTTGATTTGTAGTAATTTGAGATTTTTTGTATGAAAATTAATCTTATATAATATAAAAAAACCCAATCTCCCATATTCTTGTTAACCAATGTTCAGAATTTTATTCCAAATGTATCTTAGGTAACCTCAAATTTCCCATCATTTTAAGGGAGATATGTATTATAGAAAAGAATCTTTGTACTACATTTCCCCATAATGTCCTCCAAAAATTGTAGGGAAATTTATTGTCTATTTCCTAAATATAACATCAACGATTTACATGAAGGAGAATTATAACTTTTAAAAATAGATCTCACAGAGTCTTTGGTAAATTTATAATGAAATCCATGTTGATATCCTCCCATGGATACTAAGTAAAATTTAATATAGTGTATAAACCTGGATTTAAAAGAATATTTTATCTTTGAGATGTTCCACATAATGAAATAATTTCTTGGAAATATTATTCCATATTTTTTCAATAGAAATTATTATTCATATCTCTAAGGTTTTTTGGATTCCAAAATGACCAAAGTGTCCCCATTCATGATGCCTCCATACAAGAGAACACACAACCTGTTTTTCTTGATGAGAAGCCCATATTGCATAGAATAGTCCTCTAAATATCCATTATTACATAGTATTAAAATATAATTTTACTCTATATCTTGATGAGAATCCACTTCCATAGGTTCAAATCCAAGAATCTGAGCATATATAATAGTACATAATGTAGACCTTATAGCTAAATAATCATCCACTAGGTTTTCATTCACTATATGGTATTTTTACACAAAAGAGAATGATAATAAGAATTTCACCCACAATGTATGCCTTGAACTCAACATTCATTTACCATTGATAAATCTCAATGATTGATGAATAAAATGAAGAAGAAACTGTTTTGGTCTCAAATAAAGAGACTAATGATCTTGGGCTCTCACAATATCATAAAATATCTTATCATGGTTGCTGTAATAACTCGAATGAAAACAATGACGATCCCAAGTCCACTTTATTCAAACTCCACTTGAAAGACTTTCTAAAAATTATGTAATTCCAAAATTGTTGTTTTTGAGAATCTTTTATGAATTATTTCAAATACTTCATTTTCTATCATTTACTACTAAATTTTATAGTTTTTCAAGCATCCGGTGATTGGTTCTATGATAGTTATAAAATAATAAAAAAATTTATGATAAAAAAATTCCCAACAACGAAAACTCATTACTCCTATGATGGATTCTAGTGGTGGTTGGGACATGATTTATTCAACTAATTATTGATCCACCAGGATTCTTTATTCAGATACCACAATTCCCAAAAAACCACTTTCTTTGATTTTTTTCACTTTTCAATCTTTCCATATAGCTTTTGTCCCTGCCAAATTCCAAATGCCTACCAAAGATGATCCACATGGATCTATACATCCTTAGTGCAAATAAAAATATGAACTAGATAAGAAAAAAATGCTAATAAATGGTTTCAGAACATCATTGATGAGTTTCATGAATTTTCTAGGAGGATCGGAAAGGTGTAATGGAATGTAAGATAACTCAAACAATCCACCTTTGATTTTTTGAATGTCTTCGTTGACTTATCTCCTTCATTCAATTAATTTTGGTGGTATCCACTCTGATAATCAACCTTTGAAATGATTTATGACCTATGTAATTCATTGACTAAATAATCGAGTCATGGAATGGGATACTTGTATTTGATGGTAGTATTATTGATTTCTCTAATATAAATACACATATGATATGTATCATATTTCTTCAACGTCAATAATGATTGAATAGTACCCGATCTCATTCTTGGTCTTATAAAGCCTTGATACATCAATTCATACACATTATTTTTAAATTCCTTTTATTGATCATGATTTCACTTAAATGTCATCTTATTATGAAATATCACACTTGGTACAAGATCAACATGGTGTTCAATTCCTATAAATGGTTTTAATCAACCTGGAATATCATTAATTAAAAAATCATGATATTCTTTAATTAATGAACGAGATGAGAGATGGTGATGGATCTTATCTTCAAGGAATGACTTATCCAACATCAATAAATAAAAAACAAGCTTTTCTGGATTTCAATATCTACTTAAGAATTATTAATAAAGAGGATACATTTTCCCTCATTTGTAACAATTGTTTTTTGATGAATCTGTGATGGATTCAAAGGAGGAAGTATAATATTATTTTCCTCTTATCGGAAAGTAAATGTGTTCTTCCTCCCATAATATTTTAATTCCCTATTAAACATCCAAGTTCTTCCTAGAAATAAGTGGCAATAATCCATAGGAATAACATCACACATTACCTAATAAATATAGTTTTTACCAATAGAAAATGGAATCCGAACCTATTTGTTTACTTGAAGTGTTCTCCTATTGGTCAAGCATTGCAGTTTGTATGAAAAAGGATGATTCTAAGTTGGTAGATTGAATTTCCCCACTAGTTTTTTTTGATGCAACATTTTTGAAACATCAACTATGAATAATAATCATTCATACTTGATATTTTTTGATGCAATGAATTTGGAACATGTTTTCTCATTGTTTTTTAGGGAATATATTCTTCATTTAATACAACCAAAATCCTTACAATCAAATACACACTGTATTATAGTTCATCACATTGAATTAATAAAAGATAAAACTCTTGAATTAACTCTTTAATAATTTTATCTCTTTATTGAAACCTATTCCTTTACAAATAAAGATCTTGATAATAATTCATGAACAGAAATCATTTTCTCAATATCATTTTCATCTTCTACTATGAGAATTTTTTCCTTACCCATCACATTCCCACTATATGTTCATGTTTTCCCACCAAAGAGTTCCATAATAATTAAATTTCAGAATTAATATCTTTTAATACTTCTCATCAAAATAATTCTTAAACATGAAGAATCATTCAATTTCCCATAGCCAATATAAAAAATTATATGGATTAATACTCCCATAAAAATTAGAAATGTTAATCTTCAATCCTCTAAAAATATCTTCATCATAAATTCTTCTTCACATATACACCTATACAATGGTGGAGTCATCCCAATTTATATAATCTTCATAAAATGGTGTCATATTGTGCCTATTATGTGGAGATATACGTCAGGGATACTTCTGCAGTGTAGGGGAATTCTGTCATTGCACTTTCAAACGTTGAGAAATTATTTCACTAATTTTAGTAATTTGAGATTGTAAAAGAGTGTTAGATATTTACTATAGAGTAGTAGGAGTATATGATCTTCCATTTTAATAAATTAATGAGAATTTTTTTTCTAGATATTAAAATGAAGAATGTGTCATAACATACTTATATGAACAACATCTATGATACCAAACTGATGCATCAACGAAAGCATGAAATGAGTAAGTGAATATGGAATAGTAAAATGTAGCTAAATTGAACTGAATTAAATGAAACCTAACCTATGATGGTTTCTCCATTATTAAAGACTATGTCCCAAACAATAGATAAACACTGCTAATTCAAGGAAAAGTGAATAGGCTAAAGAACGAAAGTTTCATAAAACTCTTTAAGATTCATAGAATTCAAGTCATTAAAATGGATTAAAAATACATTATAAATAAAAAATAATTTGAGTGTAATGGAAAAAATCAAATTACATGGAATGGGGGAACTCCAAGGTCATATAGAAAGAACAAAACCACTTTCCCATGGTAATTAATGTCCCCAATAAAAATGTAGTGAGATTCATTCTCAATGATTATTTTGTCTTTATTCTATCTCCAATTTAATTTTATTCTGTAAAATTTTCTTCCCAGCCCATCTAGATATTTCATTTTGGGATCAAAATTGGTCTTTTGTGAGCATCCATTGTGTTCGATTCTAGAAATTATGTGCTTGCCAAATTCGATTTACAATTGGGCTTCAAATTCTTATCAGGAAAACAGTATTCCCCTTGGATTGAATCAGGTCCATATCACCCTCTTCACTAAAAAAACCTAGACCCTAAACCACAAAAAAAAAATAAACCCTTACCCTAAAAACATCATAAACCCTCAACCCTGCAAAACCATAAACCCTTACATGAAAAACCCCTAAACCCTTGATACCAAAAAACCATAAAGCACATCCCTAAAAAATCCTAAACCCTCAGCCTGAAAAATATCCTCAGCCCTAAAAAATGCTAAATCCTCAGGCCCAAAACACCCTAAACACTAGGGGCCAAAGAACCCAAAAACTCTCAGCCAAGAAAAAACAATAAAACCTTATCCCCAAAAAATGGAAAACATAAACCTCAACAAATCCTAAACAATCAGTCCCAAAAAAACATAAATCAATATGTTCTAGAAAACCCTAAAACCATATCCCCAAAAAACTCTTTCCCTAAGACCGATAAAATCCTAAACCCATAGTCATTAAAAACCATAATCCCTCAGCAACAAAAACCCTAAACACTAAACCCTACAACCCCAAAATATAATCCCCAAAAAACCCTAAACCTGAAGCACCAAATGACACAAAACCCTCATCCCCAAATACCCTAACCCCTCATACCCAAAAAACCATAAAATCTAAGCCCCTAATAATCTTAAATACTAATCCCTAAAATACCATAATAACACAGTTCCAAAAATCCTCACCCTCAGCCCCAATAACATGATACAATCACCATGAAATACCCTAAACACGTATCCCAAATAACTCTAAACCCTCAGCCCCAAAATACTCTAAACCCAAAACCCCAAAACCCCTAATCCATCATCCCATGAAACCCTAAACTTTGATCCCCTAAAAAACCACAAATGCTCATACCCAAAAAAAACCTTGACCTTTATCCCCCTAAAACCCTAATCCCATCACCCCCAAAAACCCTGAACCCTCATCCATAAAAACCCTAAATCCACATCCCTCCAAAAAACATTAACCCTCATCCCCAAAATACCTTAAACCCTCAACCCCAAAACCCCAAAACCCCAAAACCCCAAAACCCATAAAAATCTTTAAACCCATCCCCAAAATACCCTAAACCCTAATACCTAAATATCCCTAAACCCTAATCCCCAAAAAACCAAATTCATCTCCAAGAAACCAAAAACACTCAACCCCAAAATACACTAATCACTAATCCAAAAAACCCTAAATCCTTAGATAAACAAATAAGCCTAAATCCTCGTCCCCAAAAAATCTGAAACCCCCATCCTCAAAAAACCATAAACCATCAGTCCCAAATAACACTAAAGTCTCAACCAAGGAAAAAAACCTAAATCCTTGTCCCCAATATCCATAAACCCTTATCCCCAAAAAATACCAAACTTTCATCCCCCCAAAACATAAAACTTCATCCCCAAAAAACCCTAAACCCCCAGCCTAAAAAAAATAAATCCTCATATACAAAACCCTAGAACCCCATCAACAAAAATATCCAAACCTAAATCCCTTAAATCCCCTAAACACACATACCTAAAAAAATACTAAACTCTTTTCCTAAAAAATAACTTAACCCTCTGCCCCAAAAAAACCTAAATCCCGAGCAAAAAAAATCCCTAAACCCTCTACCCTAAAAACCACTAAACACTCATCCCTAAAACCCCAAAAACTATTCCCAAAAACCATAAATCCAAATCTCCAACCCCCCCAAACTCCCAATAAACCACTAATCCCTTAAAAAAATACTAAATCCTCGGCACTAAAAAACCCTCTTCACCAAAACACTCTAAATACTAATACCAAAAACACCATAAACCATCAAAAATATAATCCTTTATCCTTAAAAACCATAAATCCCCAACCCCAAACAAGCCTAAATAAATATCCTTAAAAAAACCTAAACCCTCAGTCCCATAATATCCTAAACCCTCATCCCCCATAAACCCTAAAATCTGAGCCGCAGAAAACCCTAAACCCCCATCCCCAAATAACCCTAAACCCCCAACCCCAAAAAAACCTAAACCCTTATAAAAAACCTGAATCCATCAAACCAAAAAACCTTAAAACCTAAACCACCAGAAAACACTAAACACATAGCCCCAAAAAAGCTAAACCCTCATCCTTAAAAAACTGTAAACCCTTATCTCCAAAAAAACCCTTCAACTCTCAGCCCAAATATACCCTAAACCATTATTCTAAAAAACCCCTAAATCCTTATCTCTCATAAAATTCTAAAAACTCTTCCCTAAAAACCCTAAACCATAAACCCCCCAAAACACTAAACCTATATCCCCAGAAAATCCTAAAACATTTTCCCCAAAACTCTCTAAATGATCAGTCCCAAAATGACCTAAACCATCAGCCCAAAAAACACCAAACTTCAGGCAAAAAATCATAATCCCTGAAACCCAAAAAAAACATAAAGGCGCAACCCTAAAAAAATGAAAACCCACTGCCCAAAAAAACCTGAACCCGTATATCAAAAAATACCTTAAATACTCTTCTGTAAAAAAACCCTAAAAACTCAATGCTAAAAAACCCTAATCCCTCAGCCCCAAAAAACCCAAAACAACCATACCTAAAAAACCCCATACCCTCCAACCCTAAAAAAATAAACCTCTCAGCCCCAAAAAACCTTAAAAACCCACCACAGAAACCCTTAATGCACATACCCAAAACTACACTCACCCTAAGCCCCCAAAATACCTAAACCCTAAGCCCCCAAAATCCTTAATCCATTAGCTTCAATAAACTAGAAACCCTATTCCATAAAAAAACCTAAACCCCCATCCCAAAAGTCATAAACACCCATCCCCAAAAAACAATTTATTTCCAAAAACATGAATCCTTCATCCCCCCAAATCTTAAAAACCTAACCCCCCAAATAACCTAAAACCTTAGCCCCAAAAACCATAAAACCTCAACCCCAGAAAACCCAGTTCCTCTATCCCTAAAAAACCCTTAAACTTGAGCTCTAAAAGACATACACTCTCTTCCCAAAAAACCCTAAACCATTGCCCCCAAAATATCATAAACCCTCATCCCCAAAATACCCTAAACACAAACCCAAAAATATCGTAAACCCTCATCCCCAAAAATGATCCTGAACTCTTAGCCTAAAAAAGACCCCAATCCCTCACACCCAAAATACCCCAAAACCCCATCCCCAATAAATCCTAAACCCTCTTCCACAAAAAATCCTAATCCCTTAACTCCCAAAAATCCAAAACCCTATGACCCAAAAAACTGTATATCGTTAGTCCAAAAAAAAACATAAACACTCAATGATAAAAAAACCCTAAACCTTGATCCTCACAAAACCATTAACTCTCAGCCTCAAAATACCCTAAACACTCATTATCAAAAAGCAATAAACCCTAATCCTCAAAACACCTAAATCCTTAGCCCCAAAATACCCCAAACACTCATTCCCAAAAACCTATAAACCCTCATCCACAAAAACCCCTAATCTGATAGCCCAAAAAACCCTAATCCCCCAACCCCCCAACCCCCAAAACATCTAAACCCATAGCCCCCAAAAACCCCAGACCCTCAACCCCCAAAAAACACTCAACACTCAGGCCCAAAAACCATAAAACCTCATCCCCAAATGACCATAAACCCTCACTCTAAAAGAAACCCTAAACCCACACCCCTAAAAAACCCTAAACACTCGTATTGAAATACTAGTAAACCCTCAACCCCCACCAAATATAAACCTTCATTCCCAAAATAACATAAACCATTTCCCCCCAAAACCTATTAACCCTCATCTCTTAAAAACACTATACCCTCATCCCCAAACACCGTAAACCTTACACCCAAAAAAACCCAAAACCCTCATCCCCAAAAAAGCATAAACCATTAGACCCAGAAAACCCAAAACCCTCATCCCTAAAAAAACCTAAACATTCGTTAAAAATAACACCAAACCCAATGCCACAAAAATCCATAAATCATCATCCCCAAAAAAACCATATACCCACATCCCTCAAATCACTAAACCTTCACCCCCAAATCCCTAAACCATCATCCCAAAAAAACACTAAAATCTCATCCCAAAACAACCCTAAACCATCATCCTCCAAAACCCTATACACATAGCCCCAAAATATCCTAAAACCTCATACCCAAAATACCCTAAATCCTCATCCCCCAAATATCCAAAACACTCTACCCTAATAAATCTTAATCCCTCAGCACTAAAAAACCTAAAACCTTGCCCCAAAAAACCCAATGCACTCAACCCCCAAAACCCTAATCCTAAAGAACCCAAAACCAATAGGCCCCAAAAATCCCTAAACCCTCTACCCCCCAAAAAATATAAACCCTCTACCCAAAAAATTACAAACCATTCACCACAAAAATCCTAAACACTCAGACCCAAAAACCCTCATCACTGATCCCAAAAATTCTCACAATCCTCATCCAAAAATACAATAAACCCTCATCTAAAAAAACACTACACACCAAACCCCAAAACAAAAATACCCCAGAACTAAAACATCCCTAAAAAGCTAAACACTCATCCTAAAAAAAACATAAATCCTCAGACCCGAAAACCCCTAAACCCTACACCGCCCAACAATCCTAAACCCTCAGCCTCAAAAAATCATAATACCTTAGCTTGAAAACCCTCAACCCACAGTTCCAAAAAACCATAATCCCTAAGACCAAACAAACCGTTTTCACTGAGACCCCAAAACCCCAAAATTCCCAACCCCAGAAAACCCCAAACCATCAGCCCATGAAACCATAAATCATCATCCCCAAAGAACTTTTACCCTCACCCCAAAAAACCTTAAACCATCATCCTTAAAAACAATAAATTATTAGTGCCACAATACCCAAAACCCTCATCCCAAGACACAAAAAATAGTGAGCCCTAAAATACCCTACATCCTCATCTAAAAAATACATGAAAACCTCAACCGTAAGAAATCCTACCCCTGAACCCTAATGAATCCTAAACCCTAAAAACTAAAAAACCATAAATCTTAAACCCCAAAAAAACATAAACTCTCGTCCATAATACAAACTAAACCCACAATACCAAAAAACCCAAACACTCATCCCCAAGAATCTCTAACCGTCAACCCCAAAATACCTGAACCCTCATCACCAGAAAACCCAAAACCCTTAGACCGAAAAAATTTCCCTCATCCACAAATAACCCCAAAAAATTATCCCCAAATCCCTCTATACCATCATCCTTAAAAAACCCTAAATTCTTAACCCCAAAAATCTCTAAACCCTCAGCCCCAGAAATACCTGAACCCCTGTCCCCAAGAAACCTTAAACACTCATCCCTAAGAAACCTTAACCCCTCATCCCCATAAAACCATAAATCCTTAGCCCTAAAAAACCCTAAACTAACATCCATTAAAAACCATATATCATCATCCACAAAAAAAACCTCATCCTTAAAAAACTTTAATTCCTCAACCCAGATAAACCAAAAAATCTCCACCCTAAATAAACACTAAACCCTATACCCAAAAAACTAATCCCTCAGAACCAATAATCTTAACCCGTCATCCCCTAATAACCATAAATCCTTTTCCCTAAAAAACCCAATACCATAATCATAAATTACACCGAAAACATCATATCAAAACACCTAAAATTCATCCCCAAATACCCAAATCCCTCATCCAAAAAAACATATAAACACTTATCCCCCCAAACCCCTAAAACCATAGTCCCAAAACCACAAAACCCTCTTTACCAAAAAACCCAAAACCCTCTACCCCATGAAACCCTAAAAACTCAAAAAAAACTCTAAACACACATCCCAAAAAAACCCTAATCCCTCAACCATAAAAAACTAAAACCTCAAATCTAAAAACCTAAACCCAAAACCACAATATTTGAAATACCCTCATTCCCAAAAAACCATAAACCCTTAATGCCAAAAAACCCTAATATAGTTTTCATAAAAAAAACATAAACCCACAACACCAAAAAAACCCTAAACCCAAAACCCAAAAAAACCTAAAACATCATCCTTAAAAGTCCCTAAACCCGCATCACCCAAAAACCCTAAATCCTTTGCCCAAAAAAACAGTAAACCCTCAACCACAAAAAACTCAAAAACCAAAGCCCCAAGAAAACGTAAATCTTAATACCGAAAAATGCTAAATAGACACCAAAAATATACCCTAACCACATAGTTCCAAAATAACATAAGACCTTAGACCCAAAAATACAAATGACTTAGTAACAATAAACCATATACCCTCAGCACTAAAAATTCAAAACTATCATCACTAAAAAACCCTAAACCTTCAAACTCAAAAAAACCTATACCCTAAACCCCAAAATATCCTTAGACCCCTAACACCAAAAGAACCTAAACCATCATCCCCAAAATACCCTAAACCCTCTTCCCTAAAAAACCATAGAGCCTCATCCCTAAAAAAACCCTTAGCCTAAAAATGCATGAAACATGAATCCCCAAAATACCCTAAACCCTCAATCCCAAAAAAACTCTATTCCCTCATCCCTAAAAAGCCTAAATCCATTGTCCTAGTAAAATATAAACCTTAATCACTAAAAAAACTAACCCCTAATCCCTATAAAACAGTGAACCCCCATCCCCATAAAACCCTACACATATATTCCCTAAAAAACCTATACTCTCAGCCCAAAAAAACATAAACTGCCTGCCATAAAAAACCCTAAACCCTCATCCCCAAAATAACTTATACAGTAACCCCCAAAATACCAAAACCGCTCATCCCCAAAATAACCTAAACCTTTATCCCCAAAAATTGTTAATCCCTCAACCATAAAACTCTAAACCCTAAAAACAAAAAAAACCCAAACTTCTCAGCCCCAAAAAATCATAAACAATCAATGCCAAATACATCTTAACCCTTAGGCCCAAAAAAATCCAACCAATCATCCCTAATAAACTCTAATCCTTCTACCCTAAGAAACCATCAACCCTCTTTTGCAAAAAATAGAAAACCCTCAGACATAAGAAACCCTACACCCTATCCCAAAAAAACCCTCAACCCCAAAAAACCAATAACCATCGTCCCCAAAAAACCATAAACCACATCCACAAAAAATCCAATCCCTCAACTGAAAAAAAACTCAAAACCATCAACCCCAAAAATCCCTAAACCCCCATCCCCAAAAAACCCATAACCTTTAGCAAAAAAAAACCATACACGCTCATCCCAAAAAATCCCTAAGCACTCAGCCCCCAAAAACCATGAACCCCCATCCCCCAAAAAAATAAAACCATCAGAATTAAAAAAAACTAAATATTCAACACAAAAAAAACCCCTTAGACCAAAAAAACCATAAACCCGCATACCCAAAAAATTATAAACACTTATCACCAAATATCCTAGAAACCACTACCACAAAAAATTCTAAACCCTTTGTAGTAATATATCCTATAACCTCACCCATGAAAAAAATAAATCATCATCCATAAAATACCAGAATAGCCTCATCCGAAAAAACTATAAAACCTTAGCCCCAAAAAACCCTAAAAGTACTTCCCCAAAAAGACTAATCCTTTAACCCCAAACGACCCTAAACCCTCTACCACAAATGACCCTAAAAAATCTACCCAAAATCCCTTAAACCCTCCCCTCAAATAACTAAACCCTATACACTAAAAACCCATAAAACCCCATCCCAAAAACCTTTAAACTTCTATACCCAAAACCCCTAAACCCATATCCCCCAAATCCATGAATCCCCTATCCCCAAAAAACACTAAACCCTCATCCAAAAAAAATCCCTAAAACGTTGTACCCAAAAAACCCTACACCCTCATCCCACAAAAATCCTCAAACCTCTACCCCCAAAAAAGCCAAAATATGTTTGCCCTAAGAATCCCTAAACCCTAAACCCTCTATCCATAAAAACACAAATCCCCCATCCCAAACAAAACACAAAACCCTCAGCTCGAAAAACACTAATATGACATCCATAAAAGACCATAATCAACGTCCCCAAAAAACCCTAAACCCTTAATCTCAAAAAACCCGAAAATAAATTCCCCAAAAAACACTAAACCCTTTTCCCAAAAAAACCCTAAACCCACATCCCCAGAATATCCTAAACCCTCATCCTCAAAAAACCCTAAACCCTAAACCCTAAAAAACACTAACCTGTAACCTGTAAAAAACCTTAACCTCAATTCCCAAAAAATCTTTAACCCCCATCCCCAAAAATCCTAAGACCCACAACACAAAAAAAAAACCCGAAGCCCTCAGCCCCTAAATACACCATAAACCCTGATTCTTAATAATCCCCCAAACCTCATCCCCAATACTCCAAAAGCCTCATCCGAAAAAACAATATACTCTGATCCCGAACCCCTAAAACTCATCCCAAAAACCACAAAACATTCATCCACAATGAAAATAAATCCCCCATACCTAGAAAAAATTATATCCTCACCCCCCAAAACACTAAAACTAATACCAAAAAAAACAAAAAACCCTCAGCCACAAAACCCCCCAAAACCCCTAGCCCCAAAAAAACTAAACCCTCTTCCCCCCAAAACCCTAAACAACAGCCCCAAAATATCCTAGTCCCTCGAACAAAAAAACAAATCATAACCTAAAGAAACCCCCCGTCATCAAAAAATTATAAACCCTTGTCTCTAAAAACCCATAAAGTTTCATCCCTAAAAAATACTAAACCCTCATCATAAAAAACTATAAACCCTCATCCCCCAGAACCCTAAACCTTCATCCCCAAAAAACCCAAAACTACAATCACCAAGAAACCCTAAACCCCCATTCCAAAAAAACTGTAAACCCTTATCCCCAAACCCCTAAAACATCAGCCATAAAAAACCATAAACCCTCAACCCTAAAAACCCCTAGACCATAATCCCCCAAAAAAACCCCAATACCTCAGCCCCAAAATATCCTAAACCTTCATCCCCAAAAAACACTAAATCCTTATCCACCCAAAAAATATATATCCTCATCCCCCAAATTATTTAAAATATTTCCCAAAAAAACATTGACCCTCATCCCTAAAAAACACTAATCCCTTCGCCCCAAAAAACCATAAAACCTCAATCCCAAATAATAATAAAAACCTAATCCCCCAAAACTACTAAACAAAATGCCTAAAAAACCACTAAACCCACAACATCAATAAACTGTAAAACCTTATCCTGAAATTCCCAGAAACCCTCAGCCCAAAAAAACCCTAACCACTCATCACCAAATATACAAAACCCTTAGCCCAAAAAAACCTAAAACCCTTAGTTCCAAAGATCATTAAAACCTTGTCTTCGAGAAACATAAAAACCACATACCCAAAAAAAACATTAAACCCACATACTCAGAAAACCCTAGATCATTATCCAAAAAATACCCTAAGCACTCAGCCCAAAAAATCCCTAATCCATTACCCCTAAACATACAAAACCATTAAACCAAAACCCATAAAACCTCAAACCAAAAAAAAAACAAACGCTCAGTCGTAAAAATACCTTAACCATCTACCCCAAACAACTACATCTACATCTCCAAAATCATAGAAACGCTCATCCCTAAAAATAACTAACTTTACAACCCCAAAAATACTAAACCCTCACCCCCAAAAATCAAAAACCCTCAGGCCCAAAAATCAATAAAACTCGTAGACAAAAAACCCCCAATAATATTATCCCCCCAAAAAACCTAAACCCTCAACCCTAAAAAACCCTAAACTCTATACCAGAAAAAATACAAAACCGTCATCCCTGAAAAAAAACTCTAATCCTTCATCCCTAAAAATCCCTAAACTAGTAACTCCAAAAATCCCTAAAACCTCATCTCTAAAAAATACTAAATCATTAGATTTCAAAAAAACATTAACACACAGCCCCAGAAATCACAAAACCCTTACCCCCAAAAAACCAATAACCCTAATCCCCAAAAAACCTAAACCGTCAACCCCCAAATACCCTAATCCCTCAGCAAAAAAACCCCTAAACACTTTTCCCCAAAAGATCCTAACTCCTTATCCCCAAAAATCCTAAATCCTCCCCCACCCAAAATCCCAAAACACTTATGCGCATAATACCCTATACCTACACCCCCAAAATAATAAAAATCCTCAAGCCCATAAAAAGAAAAACCTGACAACACTAAAACCCCTCAACCCTCATCCCTAAAATACCCTGAACCCTTATCCTCAAAAAATCCTAAACTCTATGCCCCAAAAAACCCTAAATACCCATTCCTATTAAAATCATAAAACATCGGCCCCAAAAAACACTAAACCCATGTTCCCAAAAAACCCTAAACCCTTAGGGCCAAAAAACACAAAAAGTTTCTCCCCAAAAAACCCCAAACCCTAATCCAAAAAAACCTAAACCCTCATCCCCAAAAAAACATTAAAAATCTTCCCCAAAAAACACTAAATGATCCTCACCAAAAACCCTAAATTCCAAACCCCAAAAAACCATTTACCCTTATAAAAATTAACCTAAACCCTTAGCCAAAAAATTACCCAAGCCCCCAGGACTAAAAATTACTAGATGCATAGTACCAAAAGACCATAAACCCTATTCCCCAAAAAACCATAAACCCTAATCTTCGTAAAAAACCCTAAATCCTCATCCCAAATAAACAAAAAAACTTCATAAAAAATTAAATCAATAGTTATAAAAAAACATTATCCGTAAAAAATCCTGATCCTTGAGCCTCACAATACTAATCCCTTAGGCCCAAAAAACCATAAACCCTCATCCCTAAAAAACCTTAAACCCTAATGTCCAAAACTCCAAAACCCTCATCCCCAAAATAACCCTAAACGGTCATCCCAGATAAACCCTAACCCCCATCCGTAGAAACCATAAACCATAATCCCCAAAATAAACCCTAAAACATAATACAAAAAATCTCTTAAACCCTTACCACTGAAAAATCCTAAACCCTCATCCACAAAAACCCTAAAACCTCATCCCCTAACACAGTAAACTCTGAACCCCCAAAACCCCTAAAACCACATCCACAAAAACCCAAAAAAACACATCCTTAAACCCGCTAAACCCATATCCCACAATAACTCTAAATCCTCTTCGCCAAAAAAAATCTAAATTCATATCCCCAAACCCCCCCAAAACACTTATCCCCAAAAAACCAAAATCCATCTACCCTAATAAATGTAAAACTTCCACCTAAAAAAACATTAATCCCTCATTCATAAGAAAACCCTCAAACCTCATCCACAATATCCCTATACCCTCTTAAACAAAACCTCTAAACCTTCATCCATAAAACACACTAAACCCTCAACCCTAAAAAATAAAAAACTCCCATCCACAAAAAATAATAAACCCTCATCCCCATGAAACACTAATAAATCATCCACAATAAAATTGATACCCTCATCCCAAACAAACACTATACCCTCACCCACAAAAAACCTTAAACTCTCATCCCGAAATCCCCCTAAACTCTCATTCCCCCAAAACCCAAAACCCTTGGCCCAAACAACCAAAAAACCTCAACCTAAAAAACCATATAACTGTAATCCAAAAAAACCAAAACCTTGATCTCTAAAAATATTTAGACCATATTCCCCAAAAAACCCTAAACCCTATACCTAAAAAAACATAAATAACCAGCCCCAATAAACCCTAAACCCCGAACTGAAAAAGTATCCAAACCTCTATCCTTCAATACCCAAAAAACCTCTTCCCCGAGAACCCTAATCCATCTGCCTCAGAAAAACCCGAAACCCTTAGCCTTAAAAATCCATAAACTCTCATCCCCAAAACCCCCTAAACACTCACCCGCAGACCCCCTAAACACTCAGCACCCAAAAGACCTAAACACTTATCCTAAAAACACATAAACCTTCATCCCCAAAAAACCCAAAACCCACATACCCAAAATCCAAAAAACCCTTAACCCCATAACTCCTAAATACTTAGATCCAAAAACACCTAAACCTACTACCCTAAAAACACCAAAACCATCCAAAAAATGATATCTTCATCACCAAAAAACATGGCCCTAAAAAACCATAAATCCTCATCCCTAAAAAACCCAACACCTTAATCCTCAAAAAACCTTCTTCCCCTGAAAAACCCTAATCCCGACATCCCAAAAAACCCTAAACCCCTACCACTAAAATTCCCTATACACCCACCCCCAAAAGTACTTAAACCTTAATCTCTAAAAAACATATTCCCTCATCCATAAGGAACCCTAAAACCTCAACCCCAATATACCCTAAACACTCATCCAAAAAAAGAAATAAACCCTTAGCACCAAAAAAACCTAAAACCCATGCCCAAAAAAAACCACGAAACCCTCATCCCTAAAAATCAAAAAACCCTCAGCCCCAAAAAATCCAAAACCATTATCCCCACAAAACTCTGAAACCTCACCCCAAAAAACCCTAACACCTACCACCAAAAAAACCCAAAACTGCCAGCTGAAACAAACCCTAATCCCTCATCCCAAATAACCCTAAACCCTTAGTCCAAAAAAACCTAAACCATTAGCCCCAAAATACCCAAACTCTGAGCCCCCAAAACCCCAAACCCATAACCCCCAAAAACCCAAAACCCTCATCCCCAAAATACACTAATCCATCAACCCTAAAAAAACCTAAACCCTTAACCCCCCAAAAACCATAAACCCTGACCACCAAAAAAACCATAAACCCTCAACCTAAAAAAACCCTAAACCATCAACACCAAAAAACATTAAACCTTTATCCTAAAAAAACACTAAACCCTCATCCCCAAAACAACATAATATGTAATCCCTAAAATTACATAATTCTATTACTGAAAAAACCCTAAACCCCCTACCCTAAAAAATCTCTAAACCCTAAGCCACAAAAACCCTAAACATTCTTCCAAAAAAAACCTAAAACCTAAACTCCATGGAAACCCCGAAAAACAATGAAACATCACTTGAAACACAAAAATAATTATTGAATCTGTAACTGTGAGGTGTATTTGAATAAAAAGTAATAAATTCAATGCCACTGACTGACGTTTCTCCATGTTTAAATACTAAGTCACCAATAATGGAGATGCACCACAAATTCCTAGAAAAGGGAAGATGCTAAAACATGGATGTTTCTCAGGAAGCTTCATATTTATTGGATTCATTTGTAACAAATAAAAAGGAGTTAATATACATTATAAATACAAATTAATGTTCGAGTAATTAAAAAAAGTGAATTACAAGAAATGGGAGAACTCAATGGTTATTTAAAAAAGCAAAAAACCACATTCCCATTCTAATTAATGACCCCACTATCTAAAGTAGTAAACTTCATTCTTAATTATTATTTTATCCATGTTCTCTATCCTCTTTATTGTTATTTAGTAATTTCTTTACTATTCCTTGTTGATATGTAATTTAAGTCCCCAAATATGTGTGTTGTGGCCCACCATTCTGTTGGAAGCCAAAATGTGCGGGATGATCCAATTAAAATAACAATTTCGATTAAAATTTTTATCAAGCACAAATGGATTCTCTTGGGGTTGAATCTAGTCCATAAAATTTCCCCTTTTTTGTAGATAATTTCTCCCCAAATCATTCTTATCTCCTAGCCCCAAAACTCCTTAAACCCTCATCCTTAGAAAAAAATTCAACCCTATGTCCCCATAAAACCTCAACACTCAACCTCAAAAAACCATCAACCCCAGGCTCCAAAATCATAAACATTCATCCCAAAAAATCTCCTCCCTCAGACACAAAAAATATTCAACCCTCATCACCAAAAAAATCATATCCCAAAAAAACCCTTAACCATCAGTCAAAAAAATATTCCAAAACCATAAGTGGAATTACACTCAAAACCTTCATCCCAAAATAACCATAAACACTCATCCCCCCAAAACATTAATAACTCTACCCCAAAATATCCTAAACAATAATCCCCAAAAACTCTAAAACCTCATCCCCAAAAAAACAATAAACCCTCAACCAAATAAACCCTCAAATATCATCCCCATAAAGTATAAAATATTCACCCCTAAAAAACCCTCATAACTCCTCCCAAAAAACCCTCAAACCTTAGCCCTATAAAACCCTCATCCCCAAAAAACCATCATCCCTTGTCCACAAAAACCCTCAACCCTCAGCCCCAAAAAACACTCATCACTCATCCCCAAAAAAACATAAACCCTCTGCCCCAAAAAATACTCTACCCTCAGACGAAAAAAACCTTAAACCCTCCCCACAAATAACACTAAACCCTAACCCTAAAAAACATTTTATCCTTATCCATGAAAAACCCTAAACCCCCAAACCCAAAAAAACCCCTCAACCCTGAATCCTCTACCCCAAAATATCCTAAACCATCATCCCCAAAAACTCTAAAACCTCATCCTCAAAAAAACAATAAACCCTCAACCAAATGAAGCCTCAAATATCATCCCCAAAAAGCATAAAATACTCACCCCTAAAAAACCCTAATGAATCATCCCCAAAAAAACCCTCAAACCTCAGCCCTAAAAAACCCTCATCCCCAAATAACCATCATCCCTTGTCCACAAAAAACCCTCAACCCTCACACCAAAAAAACTCAACCCCCATCCCCCAAAAATACATAAACCCTCTACCACAAAAAATATTCAACCTTCAGACGAAAAAACCCCTAAACTCTCCTCACAAAAAACTCTAAAACCTGATCCCTAAAAAATCATTTATCCTCAGCCATGAAAAACCCTAACCCCACAAACCCAAAAAACCATAAACACTCAAATTCACAAATCCATGAACCCTCAACCCCAAAAAACTATCAACCCTCTTCCATAAGAAATGATAATCTCTTGACCCCCAAAACCCCTCAACACATGTCCCCGAAAAACCCCAAACCCTCATCTCGAAAAAACCCCTAATTCCTCATCCCAAAAAAACAATTGGCCCTCAACCGAAAAATTCCTTAAACCCTTATCCCAAAAAAACCTCAATCCTAATCCCAAAAAATCTCTAATCCATCACCAAAAAATACCCTCAATCCTTAGCCCCAAAAACCTAAAACAATCATCGTGAAAAACCATAAACCCACAGCCCCAAGAAAACAATAATCCCTAAGACCCATGAAAACCTCAACCCTCAGCACCAGAAGATCCAAAACTCTCTTCCCCAAAAAACACTAAACCTGAATCCAAAAAAACCCTCAACCCCTATCCCAAATATCACTAAACACATAGCCCTAAAAAACCCTAAACCCTCATTTTCTAAAAATCATAAAACCTCAAACCAAAAAAATCTTAAACTCTTATCCCCAAAAACCTAAACCCTAATCACAAAAGTACCCTAAATCCTTATTAAAAAAACCCCTCACCCCTCCGCAAAAAAAACCATAATACCTCAGCCCCAAAAATTCTTTATCCTTCATCCCCAAAAAACCCTAAAACCTCAGTCCCAATAAAACCTAAACCCTAATCTATAAATAACACGAGACCGTTATCCCCAAAAAAACCCTAAAGCCTTAGCCCCCCAAACTCCTAACACTCAGTCCCAAAAAACTATAAACCATCACCCGCAAAAAATCATCAACTCTTCACCTAAAAAAAACCTAAACCCTCATCCACAAAAAAACCAAAAACCCTAATCCCCAAAAAACACTAAACCATAATAAAAAAACTCAACCCTCACCCTATAAAACCCAAAACCCTTAGTCCCAAAAACAATAATCCCTCAGCCCCAAAAAACTATAAATCCCCAGCCCCAAAAATCTACAAACTCTTAGCCCCAAAAAACAATACACCCTCGACCGAAAAAAACCATCAACCCTCAACCAAAAAAACCCAAAACCCTTAACCAAGAAAACATCCAACCCTCATCCCCCCAAAAAACCCTCAACCATTATCCCCAAAAAACCCTCATCCCTCATCCACAAAAATACTCCCAACCCTCAAAACCAAATACCCCTAAACCCTCTGCCCCAAAAAACACTAAACTCTCATCCCAAAAAATCCTTATACACTCAACCCCAAATAAACCTAAACCCACAGATCCCAAAAAACATATACCCTTATCCCAAAAAAACCCAAAAACATCACAACAAAAAAAAATCAGCCTAAAAAATCGTTAAAAACTCATCTCCAAAAACACTAAACTATTATCCCCAAAAATAATAAACTCCTAAACCCACAGAACCATAACACTCTTCCCTGAAAAAACCATACACACAAAGAAAAAAACCAAATACCCCCAGCCCTAAAAATACTACAAAATTTCCCCCCAACACCATAAAAATCATCTCCCAAAAACACAATACCCTCATCCTAAAAATATATAAACCCTCATTCCTCTAAATCTTAAACTCCCATCCCCAAAGCCCTTAACCCTCATCCTCAAAATTTCCAAAACCATTAGCCTATAAACAACCCTCAACACTCATCCCCCAAAAAAACCTGAGCCCTCATCCCTAAAAAGACCTATAACCTCTATCCTAAAAAATCATAAACCCTTAGCTTACCAATACCCTAAACCCTCGTCCCCAAAAATTCTTAAAACCTTAAACCCAAAATACCCTAAAATCTCACACCCAAAAAACACTAAAATTTAATCCCTAAAAACCAACACCTTTATCCCCCCAAAACCCTAATCCCTCATTCCCAAAAAACCCTAACCCATCACCCCAAAACACTAAACACTCTCCCTAAAAAACCCTAACCCACATCCCTAAAAAAACATAAACCCTCACCCCCAAAAAACCCTATTCCCGCACCCAAGATAACTCAAACCCTCATCCATAAAAATCCAAAACTCTCATCCACAAAGAACACTAAACCCATATCCCTAAAAAATATTAACCCATATTCCCCAAAATAACTATACCCTCAATCCCAAAAAAAGAAATCCTTAGTCCCAAAAAACCCTAAACCCTAAAACCTAAAAAACCATAAACCCTACACCCCCAGATACCCAAATCCATCATCCCAAAAAAACAGTAAACCCTTAATAGAAAATAATCATAAACCCTTATCACCAAAAATATATAAAACCTCATCTCCAATTAATAAATAATTCTCATCCCCAAAAAACCCTAATCCCTAAGCCACAAAAAACTAAAAACACTCAATAATAACAATCCCTAAACCCTAAACCCAAAAAACCTAAACCATAAGACCCAAATAACTAATACATTAAACCATAAAAACTCTAAACCGACCACCTAAAAATCCCAAAACCCTCCGCCCTGAAAAACCCAAAACCATTAGCCGAAAAAAACCGAAACACTTAGCAACAAAAAATATTAAACCCTCAATCCTAGAGAATCCTAAATCCTCATTCATAATTAACTAAACCCTTAGTCCAAAAAAACTATACCCTTGGTCTTGAAAAACCATAAACCCTAAATCTTGAAAAACCATTAACGTTGTGACCAAAAAACTATAAATACCAATCTCTAAAAAACCCAAAATCCTCTTCCCCAAAACACCGTAAACCCTCATCCAAAAAAAGAACCAGAAACATTCATCCCTAAAAACACCCAAACCCTTAGTCCTATAAAATCTTAAACCCTCAGGCTTAAAAACCCTAAACCCATATCCCTATAAAATCCTAAACACTCAACCCCATAAAACCCCGAAACTTAACCCCAAATAACCATAAAACATCATCACTATGAAACACTAAATGTGGAGACAACAAAATAGAAAACCCTCATACACAAAAAAAATGTAAACCCTCATCACCGAAAAACCCTAAACCATTCACCACCAAACAACCTCAACCTCATCCCCAAAAAACCCTTAAACCATAGCCCCAAAACCACTAAACCTTCAATCATACATATCCTTAAATCCACATACCCAAAAAACCCTAAACCATAATCCACAAAAAATACTCAACCCTTAGCCCCAAATAACAATCGACACTTAAGCCTAAAAAACCCCTAACCCTGAGCCCCAAAAAACCCTCAGCCAAAATAATCCATCCACCCTCATCCCCAAAAAATCCTCAAAAACTATCCCCCCAAAACCCCTTAACCGTCAGCCCCAAAAATCTTGAAACCCTCATCCCCAAAAAACCTAAATCCTAAGACATAGAAAAAACACCAACACTCATACCCAAAAACCCTCAACCCTAAGCCCCAAAAAACCATAAAACCACCTCCCAAAAAAACCTAAAACCTCATCATTAAAAAAACATAAAGCCTCAATCCGAAAAAACCAGACACCCTCTTCCCTGGAAATCCTTAAACACTCATCCCCAAACAACGCTAAACCCACAACCCCAAAAAACAGACAATACATAGCCCCAAAAAACACTAAACCCTTAACCAAAAAAACAAAAACTATCATCCCTAAATAGCCCTCAACCTTCACCCCAAAAAACCCTCAACCCTCCACCCTAAAATCCTTAAACTCTAAGCTCTAGAGAACACTACGAATTCACCCCCAAATACCTAAACCATCAATCCAAATAAAACATGTAGCTCACTGGTCCCAAGACCCTCAACACATAGCCCCAATAAAACCCTCATCTATTAGCCTCAAAAAACACTCAGTTTTCAGACCTAAAAAAACCTCAACTCTTAGTCCCAAAAAAACCACATCCCACAGATCCAAAAAACCCTAGACCCTTAACACCCTAAAACTCTCATCCCTATGCCTTAGAAAAACCCTCAATACACATCTCCCAAAAACCCTAAACCATCATCCCAATAAATCATTTAACCCTCATCCCAGAAAATCCAAAACTCAGATCCCAAGAAACCCCTCAACACTCAACCCTTAAAAACCATAACCCCCAAACCCAAAAAACCCTAAATATTCAAACCAAAAAATCATAAACCCTCATTATCAAAAAACCCTAAATTCCTATCCCCAAAATACCCTCAAACCTCATCCCAGAAAATCCAAAACCCTATTCCCCCCAAAAAATCAACCTTAATCATAAAAAATCCCTCAACATTCAACGCCAAAAAAACATCAACCCCCACCCTCCAAAAAACCCGAACCCCTTAGCTGCGAAATACGCCCAACCCCAAAATACATGATCCCTCAACCCCAAATAACCCTAAACCGTCATAAAAACCCTAAAAACTCATCTCTAAAATACCCTCATCCCTTATAACTATAAAACCCTGAATTCTATGCCCCAGAAAATCCCTAAACCCCCATCCCCAAAAACCCTCAACCACGATCCCAAAAAAACATCAACCATTAGCCCAAAATATCCCTCAATCATAATTCCAAAAAAACACTCAAATCATTGCACCGAAAATCCCCTAAAACCCTAGCTCAAAAATACATACACCCTGATCCCCAAAAATACCTACACCCTTTGTCCCAATAACACCTTAACCCTCATCCTCCAAAACACTAAACAGTCATCCCCAAAAAACCCTAAATCCACAACAACAAAAAAACCTCAACCCAAAACCCTAAAAACCCTCAACCCTATATCTTAAAACACCTCAACAGTCAGCCTAAAAAAACCCATCAACACATAGTTCCAAAAAATAAAAAACCCTCAGCCCTAATTAACCCTCAGCCCTCTACCCCAAAACCTCTAAACCATCAGCCCCCAAAAACTCCTGAACCATTATCCTCAAAAAATCTTCAACTGTCATCACTAAAAAAACAAAACAAACTATGCCAAATAAAATTATAACTCCTAATCCTCATAAATCCCTCAACACTCAACCCTAAAATTTCCTCAACACTCATCCTCAAAAAACCAATCCTTCATTCCCAATGAACCCTCAACCCTCATTCCCAAGAAACCCTCTACCACAAATCTAAAAAACCCTCAAAGGTCATATCCAAAATCTCTCAACTCTATTCCCTAAAAAACCCTCAACCCATGTATCCAAAACACCCCTCAAACCCCATCCCCAAAAAACCCTCAACTCTTAGCCGCAGAAAACCCTAAACCCTTACCACTAAATTCCTGCAACCCATAGCCCCAAAAAACTCAGAATCTGCATCCCAAAAAATCCATCAACCCTCATCCTAAAAAAATAAACCCTATGTCACAAAAAAACCCTCAACCCTAATCCCCCAAAAACCATAAACCCATAACCCCCCCAAAAACCTAAATCCCCATTACAAAAAAAACATAAACAATCAACCCTAAAAAACACGAAACCCTGATCCCCAAAAATCCCTATACCCACAGCCCCAAAATAGCCACAACACATAGCAAGATAAATACCTCAATGCTCAACCCCCAAAGCCTCAACCCTCTGCCCAAAAAACCCAATACCCTAACCCCCCAAAAACCCTAAACTCTCAGCACTAAAAAACCAAAATAGCTCATCCCCCAAAACCCTAATCCCTCAACAAAAAATATCAAAACCCTAAACCCCAAAAAAACCCCAAAACCCTTAGCCATAAAAAACATTAAAACCTCATCCCTAGTGTAACCAAATCCCTAACTCCATATAAAACATAATCCCTCAACCCTATAAAATCCTAACCCATTTATCCGAAAAAACCATAAGCACTTAGTCTTAAAAACAGTATACCCTCATCAAAAAAACCCTAAATACTTACCCCTAAAAAACACTAAATCCTAAACCTTTAAAAAATATCATCCATCAGCCCCGAAAACCATAATCCTCAACCCGCTAAAAAAATTAAACCAGCAGCGTTAAAAAACACCCTAACCCCACAACACTAAAAAACTCCTATACCAACATTCCCACAAATCCCTCAACCCTCAACCCCAAAAACCTCATCCCTCAGCCCCAAAAATCCCTATACCCTCATCCCAAAAAAACCCTCAACACTCCACCCCAAAAAAACCATCAACACCCAGCCCCAAAAATCCTTAAATCTTCATCCCCCCAAAACCCAAAACCCTCAACTCCAAGAAAACCAAAACCATTATCCCCCAAAACCCTTAAACCTCATCCCCAAAAATCCTAAACCCCTATTACCTAAAAAAACCTACATCCTTGGTCCCAAAAACCCAAAAACCCTCATGCCCCAAAAATCCAGAAACCATCATCCCCAAAAAACCCAAAACCCTCAACCTGAAAAAACACTTACCTCTAATGCCAAAAAACCTCAAAAACATCATCCCAAAGAAACCCCAAACCATTGGACCTATAAAACTCTATGATCTCAACCTCACAAAGAACTAATTTCATACTAAAAAAACCTAAAAAATTATCATAAAAAAACCCTATACCCTCATCACAAAAAAAACAATAAAATATTTTATCTAAAAAACCTTAGACGATTATCCCCAAAAAACACAACACCAACAGGTCTAAAAATCTCTATACACTCATTCCCATAAAAACATAAACACTCATACCAAACAAAACCCTCAACCCCCATCCCACAAATTCCCTAAATCTTAGTCCCAAAAATCCCCATCCCTCAAAACCAAAAAACCATGAACCCTTAGCCCCAAAAAACCTTTACCCTTATCTCTAAAAAACCCTAAAATCTCTGACCCAAAAAAATATAAACCCTATGCCCCCCAAACTCTTAAATCTTCATCCTCAAAACCCCTAATCCCTCATCCAAAAACAATCCAAAACCCTCTTCCCAAAAAAACATAAACCCTCAGCCATAAAAACAATCAATCATTAGTCCTACGAGAACCTAAACACTCATCCCCCCAAAAAACTAAACCCTCATCCCCAAATAACCACAAACACTCAGCCTGTAAAACCCCTAGCCTCCATCACCAAAAACATGAAACCCTGATCTCATTGAAACTATAATCCCTCTTCCCAAAAAACTGAAAACACTAACCCCAAAAAAACCATAAATTGCCTATCCAAAAATACCCAAAACCCAAAACTCTAAAATAACTCTAATCCCTAACCCAAATAATAACCTAAACACTCACACTAAAAAAATCCTAACCCTCTACCACAAAGAAACCTATACCCCCAACCCCAAAAACCATAATCCCTCCTCCCCAAAAAACTGTTAACCCAAAAAACAAAACCCCTGAAAACCCTAAACTCTCATCCGAATGAAAATCTAAACCCTCATCCCATAAAAACCCTAAAACCTAACCCAAAACAACCCTAAATCATCTTCTCCAAAAAAAAACTATGCCCTTAGCCCTAAAAAACCTTAATTCCACAGCCCCAAAAAAACCCTAAACCCCCATATTTAAAAATCCCAAAACCCTTGGACCCTATAAAAACTAATACATCCCCCAAAAAACCCTAAACCCTCATCCCAAGAAAACCCTCAACCCACATCCCCCAAAAAACCTCAACCATATGTCCCAAACAAACCTTCAAGTTTCATCACAAAAAAACCCTGAACACTCATCCCCAAGAAACCCTAAACCCACAACAACAACAAAAATCATCCCTTATCCCCACAAAACCCTCCTCCCTTAGCCCTAAAACCCCAAAACCCTCATCCACAAAAAACCAAAACCCATGGCCCCAAAAACCCTAACCCATCATTCCCATGGAACCAAAAATACTAAATATAATTATCCAAAGAAACCCTTAACCCTTAGTGAAAAAAATCCTCAACCCTCATCCGCAAAAAACCCCTCAATACTTAGCCCTAAAAAACCCTCAAACCTCATCCCCAAAAAACCCCTCATCCCTCAACCCCGAAAATCACAAAACAATCAACCACAAAAAACTCAAATCCATAAGGTCCAAAAAAACCCTAAATCCTCACCCCCAAGAAACCCTAAACCATCACCCCCAAAAACCATAAACCCTCTTCCCCAAAAATCCCTAAAAAATTATCCCCAAAAAACCCTAAACCATGAGGTAAAAAAAAGTAAACCCTCATCCCAAATATACCTAACTCCTTAGACCCAAAAAAACCATATATCCTATTCTCAAAAAACCCCTAAATCCTCACCCCAATAAAACCCTAAACCCATTTCCCAAGAAACCCTAAACACTCAGCCCCATAAAACCCTAAATAATCAGCTCTAGAAAACCATAAAGCCTCATTCCATGAAAACCTAAACCATAAAAACTAGAAAACCATGAAACCATAGTGCCATAAAATAGTAAAACCACATCACTTGAAAACCCAACACCCTGATCCCATAAAACCTCAAACCCAGATCTTAAAAAAAACTCTAAAACCTTAGCCCCCAAAAACCCAAAATCCTCATCCCCAAAAAACATTTAAATCTCATCCCTAAAAAATCTCAATTCTCCATCCACAGAAAACCCCAAACCATCAAACCCATAATCCCCAAACCCTAAGCCCTAGAAACCCTTAATCCTTTCTCTCTAGAAAACAATAAACCCTTATCCCTAGAAAACCCAAACCTCTCATCCCTAGAAAACCCTATAACCTAAATCTAAAAAAACCAAAAACCCTCACCCCATAAAAAACTAAACACTTTACCCCAGAAAAACCTAAACCCTCATCCCCGTAAAACCCTAATCACATGGACATAAAAATTCCTAAATCCACTACCCCGAAACACCCTGATCCCTCACTATAAAAAACCCTAATTACTCATCCCCCAAAACCCTCAAACATCATTCCCAAAATCCCACCATCAGCCCCAAAAGTCCCCAAATCCTCATCCCTAAAAAAATTTCAAACCTCATCCCTAGAAAAACTCAAACAAGCATCCCCAAAAAACACTAAACCCTCATCCCCCAAAAAATTCAAACCCTCATCCATAAAAAACACTAGACCCATAGCCCTAGAAAAAAATAAACCAAAAGCCTGAAAAAATAAACCTTGGCCCCAAAAACCATAAACCGTAAACTCCAAAAAACATTAAACCATAAACCCTTATCCAAAAAAACTATAAACCCTCAGACCCAAAAAACCATATTCCCTCTTCCCCAAAACACCCTAAACCCTTATTACTAGAAAATCGTAACCCTCATCCCCAGAAATCCGAAAACCCTCAACCCCTGAAAACCCTAAACTCTATCCCCAAGAAAATCCTAAACCCTCATCCCCAAAAAACCCAAAACCCACATCTTGAGGAAACCCTAATCCCCCATCACATAATAACCCAAAAACATCATCCCATGAAAACAGGAATACCTTAGCCCCAAAAAATCCTTTAACCCACATCCATAGAAAATAATAAACAGTCATCCACGTAAAACTCTAAACCCTTATCCCTAGAAAACACTAAACCCACATCATTAGAAAACGCAAAACCCTCAACCATAGAAAACCCAAATCCATCATCCCAAGAAACCATTAAACCCTCAATACTATAAAACCATAAACCTAATGTCCATGAAAACCATTAACCCTCACCTAGAAAAACATAAACCATCATCACATGAAAAACCTAATCCCTCAACCCAAAAAAACTCGGAATACTCATACCCAAAAAAACATGAACACTCAGCCACAAAAAACAGTATAGACTTAGTGCCAAAAAAACCTCAAACATCATCCCCCTGAAACCCTACCCCCTCAAAAAAAACCCTAAGCACTCATCCCAAAAAAACAAAAAACCCATTTCCCTAAAAAAACACTCACCCCTCAACCATAAAAACATATAACCCTACACCCCAAAATACCCTATACCCTCATCCCTAAAAAACCCTAAACCATTAGCATAAAAAACCCTAGAAGCTCATCCCCATAAATCCTTGAACCCATAGACCCAAAAAACCCTGAACCCTCAACCTAAAAAATATTCAACCCTCAGGCCCCAAAAACCAAAAACCCTCATTCCAAAAAAATCTATACCCTCATTCCCAAAAATCCCCAAACCCTCATCCCCAAAAAACCCCCATACCTCATCCCTAAAAAACATAAACCAAGAGTCCCAAAAAACTCACATCACTCATCCACAAAAAACACTAAACACTCATTATCAAAAAAATCCCAACACTTATCTTCAAAAAACATGTAGTATTTAGCCCGGAAAAACCCATTTACCTCAAGACAAAAAACCCAAAACCTTCATCTCTAGAAAACCATGGACCCGCAACTAAAAAAAAATAAAAATCCTCAAACCCAAAATAATCTAAACCTCAAGTTCCAAAAAACCCAAAACCCTCATCCAAAAAAACCCTAAACCCTCATTCTCAATAAACCATTAACCCTCTACCTTAGAAAACCCTAAAACCTTATCCCCAATAAATCATCACACCCACTAAAAAATAACAACCCTATATCCTCAAAAACCCTCACCCCTCATCCCCAAATAATAAAAAATCCTAAGCCCCAAATAACCCTCAAACCTCAGCCATAAAAAACTCAACCCCCATCCCTAAAAAATAATCTACCCACATCACTAAAAAACATAAAACCATATTCCCAAAAAACTATAAACACATAGTTCCAATAACCCCAAACCCTCATCCCCCCAAACCCCCAACCCTTGCCCACAAAACACCATCAAACCATTTCCTAAAAAATACATAAACCCTTATACCCTAAAACCCTAAACATTTATCCCAAAAACCCTCAACCCCAAAAGACACTCAACACTTAGCACCAAAAAACCTCAACCCTCAACACCAAAAAATCCTAATCATTGAGTCTCAAAAACCATGAAATCACTACCCCAAGAAACCAGGAACCATCTTCCCCAAAAAACAAATAACCCTCAGTGCTAAAAAACTATGAACCATTTGTCCCAAATAACCATGAACCCTCATCCCCTAAGAAACATGGGCCCTCATCTCAAAAAGTACATGGACCCTCATCCCTAAAAACCTTGAACCCTCATCCTCAAAATTACATAATCCAAAGCACAAAAAAACCAAGAACAATTAGGCCCCAAAACATCCTAAAAGTTTATCCCCAAAAAACCATTAACCCTCATCCCAAAAAAAACCAGAACCTCATCCCGAAAAACCCTAAACCATTAGCCCCAAAAATCACTATATACACAACCAAAAAATCCTTGAACCCCTACCCCCAAAAAATCCCAGACCCCCTAACCTAAAAACCCAAAACCTCATCCAAAAAAACCCTAAACCATCCACCCAAAAAAACCTAGAACCCTCATCCCAAAAAAACCATAAACCCTCATCCCTATAAATCTCTAAACTGTTATCCCCATGAAAACTAATCCCTCCGCCCATACAAAACACTGATCCCTCTGTCCCTTGAATCCCATAACCCTCAATCCCAAAAAACCTTGAATCATCAGTCCTAACAAACCATGAACCATCTGCCCCAAAAAACCTTGAACACTCCGCCTTAAATAATAAATAAATATCAACCCTAAATAATCCTTAATTTTATACCCCAAAAAATCTAAACCCATATCCCAAAAAAGCCTAGAATCATCAACCCTAAAAAACCATTAACCCTCATCCCCAAAAAACCATGAACCCTATCCCTAAAAGACCCTAAACCCTCGGCCCCAAAATATCATGAACACCCATCCCCAAAATTCCCTAAACCCTTTTCCCAAAAATATCTTGAACAATAAGATTCAAATGTCACTGAACCCTCATCTACAAAATACTCGGAATATTAAGCCCCAAAATACCCAGAACCGTTAGCCCAAAATCCCTAAAAGTTTTTCCAAAATAACCCTGAACCCTTATCCTAAGAAACCCTGAACCCTAATACCAAAAAACCCTAACACCTTGGCAAAAAATAACATGAATACTCTGTAGAACAAAATTATGAACCCACATCCCCAAAAAACCTGGAAACCTCAACCCCTAAATACCCAGAACCCTCAAACCCAAAAAACCCAAAAACCCCCATCCTTAAATATCCTTAATTCACAAACCCTATAAAACCCTAAACCCCGAACAATAGAAATCCCTAGACCCCCATCTCTATAAATCCATAAACCCCCAGTTCTAGATATCCATAAACACCAAGCCCCATAAGTCCCTTATCCCTCACCCCCCAAAACGCCAGAACCCTCATACCCAAAAAGAAGTAATCCCTCATTCCTAGAAAATAATAAACACCCAGGCCCAAAAATCCCAACACCCACAAACCTAGAAAACCATAATCCCTTAGAAATAGAAAAACATAGATCCTTAGTCCTATAAAAACCTAAACACTCATCCTAATAAAACCCCAAACACTCTTCCCCAGAAAACCCTAAACCCACTGCCCCGTAAAATCATAAATCCTTAACACCAAAAAAATGCTAAACCCTCTGCCTGAAAACCCTAAACACTTATTCCCAAAAACAACCCCAACACTAGACACCAGAAAACCCTCAACCCCCATCTCTTTAAATCCCTAAATCCTGGTCCACAAAATCCCCTAACACAATGCCCCAAAAATCCCTAAACCCCAAACACTATAGATCCTTAAACCCTCATACCCAAAATACCCTAAACACTCATCCCCATCAAACCCAAAACCACCAACCCCAAAATCCTCTAAACCCTCGACCATAGAAAAACCTAAATGTTCATCCCTAGAAAACCCTAAACACTCAAACCAAGTAAAACCTAAACACTAATCCCATGAAAACAGTAACCACTCGTCCACAGAAAAACCTAACCCCTCGTCCATACAAACCATAATCCCTCATCCCCCCAAACCCTAGACTCTCATCCCAATAAAGTTAAAAACCCTATACCCAAATAACCCTATACACCAAGACCAAAAAAAATCAATAATCACCCCCAAAAGTCCCTAAACCCTCATCCCCAGAAAAATGAAAACCCCAAGGCCAAAGAAACCCTAATCCATCCTTCCCTAAAAGTCATGAACACTCAGACCGAAAACCCTAAACCATAAGCCCAAGAACACCATAAAACCTCATTCACAAAAAACCCTTTACACTTAGCACTAGACACCCCTAAATCCATACCCCAAAAAACCCAAATCCCTCATCCCAAGAAAACAGTAAACCCTCAGCCCTAGAAAACCCTCAACCCTTAGCCCCAACCAACCCTAATATCTCATCCCTATAAAAACCTAAACTCATAGCCCCAAAAAACCCTAAACATTCATCCACAAAATACCTTAATCCATTATCCGAATATACACTAAAAACTCAACCTCCAAAACACTAAGCCTTCATCCCAAAAAACCCTCAACCCTCATCCCCAAAAAACCATCAACCCTTATCCCAAAGAAACCTAAACCCTCACCCCAAAAAACCCTAATCACTAAGCACAAAAAAAATATAAAACCTCAACCCTAAAACATTAATCCCTTGGCCCTAAAAAACCCTAGAAAAAAACCCGAAACCAACAGCACCAAATAATCCTAATCCATGATCCACAAAAAACATAAAACCCCATCCCTTAAAAAACCTCATATCTCATCCCCAAAAAACTATAATCACTTATCCCAAAAATAACCCAAAACCTTTATCCCCCTAAACACCCAGCCATAAAAAACCCTAAACCCTCATCCAAATAAAACGGTAAACCCTCTTCCTGAAAAAATAGTAAACCCTTCACCCCCAAAAAATCCTAATATGTTTTCCCCCCAAACCCTAATCCTTCAGTCTAAAAGAACCATAAACTCTTATCCCTGAAAAATGATAAACCCTAATCCCAAAAAAACATAAACCTTCTACCCCAAAACACCTAAACCCTCATCCCAAAAATAACTTAAACACTCAACCCATAAAAACCCTAGACCCTCAGCCTAAAAAACAGAAAATGCTCTTCCCCAAAAAACAGTAAACACCAAATCCCCATAAATCCGAAAAACTCATCCCTAAAAACCCTAAACCTAATTCCCCCAAAAATCATAAAATTCATCCTCAAAATAACTTAAACCCTCATCCCCCCAAAATCAGAAAAAACAAGCCCTGCAAAACAAAAACCCTCTTCCCAAAAAACTCTAAACCCCCACCCAAAAAAACCCAAAACCATCACACTAAAACCCATAAAACCATATCATTAAAAAAACAAAATATGTGATCCCCCAAAACGCTAAACACATAGCTCTAATAAATCCTAAACCCTATTCCCCCAAAGACATGTACCCTCATCCCCCAAGACCTAAAAACACTCAGAACCCAAAAACCCGAAAATCCAGGCCACCAAAAACACTATATTCTAACCCCTAAAAAATATAAAACCACAGTCCCAAAAAACCCTAAACCCATATCCCTAAAAACCATAAACCATCTTTCACAAAAAACAAAAAACACCTGACCCCATAAAATCCTAAACACTTATCCCCAAAAACACAATACCATCATTCCCAAAAAATATTATAATCTCATATAGAGAAAACCATAAACCCCCATACACAAAAAACTGCAAACCAATAGCCCCCAAAATCTCTAAACCCTTTGAAAAAAAACTTCAAACCTAGTAACCCACCAACACCTAAACCCTTTACCCCAAACCCCTAAATCATCAACCATATAAAACCATAAACTCATATACCTAAAACCCGTAAATCTTGACCCAAAAAAACCTAAAGCATGGTACCCAAAAAAACTAAAACATAAGCCCCCAAACCCCAAAAACCTCAATCCCAGAAAACAATAAACCCTCAGCCCTAAAAAAACTTAATCCATATCCAAAAAATTCTAATCCATCATCCGCAAAAATCACTAAACCATCAGCCTCAAAAGACCCTAAAACCGCAAGCCTAAAAACCCTCCAACATTAGCCCAAGAAATCCTTAATACCCCATCCCCTAAAATACCAGAACACTTAGCCCCAAAAAACCCTTAATCCTAAACCCTAAAAAACCCTAAACCCTCAACTCCAAAAAACATCCAAACCCTCAGTACCAAAAAACCCTAAATCCCCATAACAAAAAAACATAAACCCTGAGAAGCAACACCCCATTAATACCTAGCCCCCCAAACCGATAAAAACAGATCCCCAAAAAACCACTAATCCCTCAAGCCCCAATACCCTTATTTGCTTAGCCATAAAAAATCCCAAACCATCATACCCCAATCCCAATAAATACCTAGTGAAAAAAAAACCATAAACCCTGAGCCCCCAAACCCCTAAACCCTCATCCCTAAAAAACCCTAAAAACTCATCCTAAAATAACCAAAATCCCACAACACAAAACTCCATAAACCCTTATCCCTAAAAATTTTTAAACACATTTCCCCCAAATCCCTAATCTATATTATCCCAAAAGAATTAAACCCCAATGCCCAAAAATCCCCAAACTCTCATCCGCCAAAACTCCAAAACCCGATCCCCAAAAAACATTAAACCATCATCCCCAAAAAACCCCTCAACCCTCAACCCTCAACCCATTCAACTGTAAACCCTAAAACCCTAAAAAACCTTAATCCGATAGCACAAAAAAGCCCTAAACTATTAACCCCCGAAATATATAATCCTTTAGCCCCAAAAAAACCCAAAATCCTTAGCCCCAAAAACCCTAAAACGTCAGAAAAAAAGAATTACTTAACCCTCATCCCGAAATAATTATAAAAACATAGCCACAAACCACCAAAATCATCATACTAAAAAACCCAGAAACCATCATCCCCAAAAATCAATAAAAACATTACCCCAAATAACCCTAAACCTTCATCCCCCAAAAAACATTACCCTTATCCGCCAAAATCCATAAAACCTCAACCCCCAAAATCCCATAACCATAATCCCTAAGAAAAACTAAACCCACGGTCCCAGAAACCCCATAAAAATAAGCCCTAAAACCCCCTAATTAATTAGCCCCATGAATCCCTAAACCCCCAGCCCCCAAAAAACCTAACCCCTTTATCCTTAAAAAATCCCAAAACCCTAATCCCCAAACCACCCAAAACCCAAAACCCTAAAATCCCAAAAAAATCACCCCAAAAAACCCTAAATCCAAAGCCCAAAAAACCCTAAACCCTCATCCCCAAAAAACCCTAAACAATATTCCCCCCAAACCCCTAAATTCATAGCCCTAAAAACACTAAGCACTCATCCCTAAAAAACCCAAACCCTCAACCCCAAAATCCATAAATACTTATCCCAATAAACCCTAAAGACATCACCCAAAAAACAAAAAACCCTCATCCCCAAAAAACCCTAAACCATTTCCCCCCAAAACCCATAAAACATTAGATGAAAAACACTAAACACTCAGCCCTAAAAAACTTAAACCCTCTCCCAAAAAAACTATAAACACTCAACCCCAAAAAACGTTACCTCATCAACCCCAAAAAACCTAATCTCTTTTTCAAAAATTCCTCTAAACCTCTATCCCTAAAAACTCTAAACCATTAACCTTAAATAACCCTATACCCTTAGCCCCCAAACCCAAAACCCTCTACCCCAAAAATCATAACATCCTTATCCTTGAAAATCTATAAAAACTTACAAAGAATTTAACACTAACCCATTATCCCTTAAAACTCCCTAAAACCTCATCCATAAAAACCACTCACCCTAACCCTTCAACCCTAGAAATCCTTAAACACATAACCCCAAAAAACCCTAAACTCCCAACCCTAGAAAACCCTAATCCCTCAACTAAAAAAACCCCAAAAATCTCATCCCCAAAATACCCTAAACCCTCAGACCTAGAAAACCATAAACCCTCACCCCATGAAAACCCTAACCCCCATCTACAGAAAACCATAACCCTTCAGCCCTAGAAAAAACATAATCCATCATCCACAAAAAAAACCTAAAACCCTTAGCACCAAAAAATCCCTAAACCCTGTTCCCCAGAAAACTATAATAATTTAACTCAAGAAAAAAAAACATCATCCCAATAAAATCCTAAAGATTTAGCCCCAGAAAACCCTAAATCCTTAGCCCTAAGAACCACTAATCCCGGATGCCAAATAAAACCTAATCCCCTCAATCCCCAAAAACCTTCAACCCCCATCCCCAAATATACCAAACCCCTCAGCCATAGAAAACCCCACAGCCTTGATCCCAAGAAACACTTAACCCTCCGTACTAGAAAACCATAAACCATCATCCTTAAAAAACCCTAACCCCCCATCCCATAAAAACACTATATCCTCGACCCAAGAACACCCTAAACCCTCATCCCTAGAAAACCCTAAACCCTCAAGCCTATAAAACCCTATACACTTAGCCCCAAAAAACCCTAAACCACATCCCCAATATACCATAAATGTTGATCCAAAAGATACCTAAAACCATCATCCCCAAAAAAACCTAATGTTTTGGTGCCAAAAAACCTTAAATCCTTTGACCCAAAAAATCAAAAAATTTCATGGAAAAAAAACCTAAACCCTCAGCCTATAAAAAATCTAAAACTTCAACCCATAATGTACCCTAAACCATCATCCCAAAAAAACATCCACCCTCGTCACTAAAAAAACACTGATCCCTCATAAATAATACAAAACTCTAATCCTAAAAAGCATAATCACTCAGCCCCAAAAAACATAAATCCTCAAATCCAAATGCTCCCATTGTGAGAGTTTATGTTGAACCTAAATTAGTGGTAGGTAATATAGATAAGAATCTATATATGATCATTATTCATTCAGTTTTCCTTAACATGAGATTCTCATGTTATTGTCACTGTAATTATTTAATTTTAGTTTCTCTTTGGAATGATAAGTTTTTTTAGTATTGTCTTGTGTCATATCATTTAAATAGATATATTTAAAATTAGAAAATTGGTTTTAATACATGTTTGAAAAAAAATTATAACTTGGCTTTAAATAATTGTTACTAATAGATGATATGACATTGATTATGCCTTCTTTGACTTCTATGTTGTATGCATGATTTATAAAAAGTATTTAAAAAAATGTACACTTAATTATTATAAAGATTATGCCAAATACTTCATAACATTGAAGTAAGTGACTATTTTATCTCGATTGAAATGTGTTCGAGCGTGTGATCCCTCCTTCACTTACCTTAGTGAGTATAATAATTGTAATGTTTTTATTCTACATTACATATAATGTCATGTTAATATTCTTTGTGAATTTTTTTCAAGGACATTAAGATATACCATAGTTTAATCCTCATCCTTCTAGATTGGGTCTGTGTGGGGATGCTTTTAGACCTAGACAAACACCCATCATACCCATTCCCACACTAACCCACCTACGGACACCCCATCTACCACACCATCAAATCCTCCATTTGAGTCTCCAAGGTTGTTCTTATCCATGCCTTCATCATCATAATCGCATATACCCTCTAATTCATATACCATGTCGATGTCGCATCTAGGGATGATCCCACAAATACATCCATCTTATCATTTAGGCTCTTCTTCCCATACCGTGTCTACACCACCTCCATGGATGTTCCAACCATTAACATACCCATATCAGTTGATGTATCCCCCAACCTACTAAACATATTACACCATGTCTATCCCACCTCCAATTACGATCATCCATACAAAATTTGAGGAGTATATTCCTTCATCTTCCACTCCATTGAATGAATACCACCCCAATAATGCATTGGAATAGACACTGCATTCTGATGTTTCTGATCCAAGACAACCCATAGATCAATCACAATCTATTGAGCAGCCTACATCATGTTATTTTAAATATAACTATGTCAAATTATATCATTTTTCATGTTGTACCATGACTTAATATTTATTCTTTTACCCCCTCTTTTCTTATTTATTGGGATATACTGTTAGGCAGTGTGGGCGCACTCATATGAAGAAAGCCTAGGATTTCCAAACACATATAATGGTAGACTAAAATGATGAAAATCATATGTTAGGAGATCATAAAAGTCAGTGTAGAAGTTTTATGCCCACTTTATCAAAATACCATGATATTATTCCAGTGGAACCGGTCTCATGGAGACTGCTCAGAAAAGACATAAAGGACAAAGAATTGGAGCATATATGTGTAGGAAAATTATATAAAATTAAATCTATATTAATTTTATATTTAAATGAAATTAAAAGTTAATTGAAGATTCGGTTAAACATTCCCGATGGAGAAGCTGAGAAGACTCCAAGGTTGATGGATGTTGGAGATTTATGGAGATCATGGAAGAATAACTTTTATGTTGGTTGGAAGAGCAGAGTAAGTTCTAATTTAGTGGGTGTACCCAGATTCCTTGAATGTCCAAAAACTCATTTTCAAAAATTGATTTAACATTGGAATACTTATGAGTTTAAGGTACCCCCAATATTTATGTTTTTTCATATAAAATTTAATTCTTATTACTTATATTAGAATTTTTTTAGGAAGCTTCTAGGAAAAATAAAAATATTAAGGACTCAATGACATATTTAGACACATTGGGGGACACTAAAATGTTCAAGCATGTGAATCACCTGGTATTTTAATCTGAATTAAAATAATTTCCTTATTATACTTTTACATAGATCGATTTATATTCTAAATTTTAAATTTTTTCTCATTAATACCTTTAATAAAATGTTGAAAAAACCACTTTCAAATTGCCTATTAGTCCTATAGGCCAATTGGGTGTTATGATTAATTGAGAATGTTTCTATAGGTCTAACAACCAATTGGTATTTAGGCATAACATACAATTTCATATAGGCCTAATGACCAATTGTCCTATAGGAATAACAACCAATTGGCCTATAAGCCTAACAGACTTTTAGCATATAGGCCAAACAACCAATAGGCCTAATAGGCACAACTACAATTATCATATAGGCCTAAGGTCCAATTGGCCTATTAGGCCTAAGATCCAATTGGTCGTTAGGTATATCAGCCAATTTTTCATTAGGCCTAATGGATAATTTTCACATAGGCCGAATGGCCAATTGGCCTATAGGGATAATGGCCAATTGGCCTATAGGACTAAGGGAGATTGTCCTTTAGGACTATGTGTGAATTTTTCATAAGGCCTATTAGCCAATTGACCATTAGTCCTATAGTCCAATTGGAACTTAGTCCTAATGGTCAATTGGCCTATCAGACTAATATGCCAATTGTCCATTAGGCTTAATGGATAATTGGCTTATTAGGCCTAATGGTATAATGTCCAATTGGCATATATGAATAATGGCCAATTGTCATATATGCCTAATGGACAATAGGACTAATGTACAATTGTCCTATTAAGAATAGTGGAATAATGTCCAATTGGCCTATAGGACTAGTGGCCAATTGGCCTATAGGCCTACTAGGCATATGGATTATTAGGCCAAATGACCAATTATGCCAAATGGCCAATTAGGCCAAATGTCCAATTATGCCACATGGCCAATTAGCATCTTGGCCTAATAGTCCAATTGTCCTAATAGGAAAATTGGAAATTAGGCATATACGAGAATTGGCCAATAGGCCTATAGGAAAATTGGACATTATTCCATTAGGCCTATATGCCAATTGGCAATTAGACCTATAGGCCAATTGGACAGTAAGAATAAGTCAATAAGACCTTATTCCTTTAGGAATAATTCCCAATTGGAATATAAGCCTAATAACCAATTGACATATAGGCCTAATGCCCAATTGGCCAATTGGCCTAATAACCAATCAGCCTATAAAACTAATGGCCAATCGTCCTATAGGCCAAATGCTCAATTGGCCTATAGGCCTAATGTCCAACTAGATTGTTAGGCGTAATGTCCAATTGACCTATAAGACTAACGACCAAATAGACTATTTGTCATAATGGCACAATGTCCAATTGGACAACACACCTAATGACCAATTGGCTTATAAGACTAATGGCCAATTGGTATATTAGTCCTAAAGGCCAATTGGCCGATATGCCTATTGCCAATTGTCTAATAGGGCTAAGGGCCAATTTGCCTATAGGCCTATGGCCTAGTTGGCCTATTAGGCCTAACGTCCAATTGGCCTATAGGCCTAACAACGAATTGGCCTATAAGGCTTAATGGCCAATTGGTCATTAATCCAAACAACCTAATTTCAAATTTGCCTGTAGGACTAAAGATGAATTGGCTTATAGGACGAATGGACAATTCGCATGTAGGCCTAAATATGAATTGGCGTATAGGCCTAACGGCCAATTGGCCTATAGGCATAACGACCAATTATCCTATTAGGCCGAACTACCAATTAGCCTATTAGGCATAACATCCAATTGGCCTATTTGGCCTAACAACCAATTAGCATATTAGGCCTAACATCCAATTGGCCTATTGGCCTACTGATCAATTGTTCTCTTAAGCCTAATGGCCAATTGGACAATTGTAAATTATTCCATTAGGACAGTTGGACATTATTCCATTAGGCCTAATGACCAATTGGAATGTACTCCTTACATCCAATATTCCTATAGGCATGAGGGACAATTTTCCCATTAGGAATAATTTCATAATGTCAAGTTGGCCTATAGGCATAATGACCAATTTTACTATAGGCCTAACATCCAATTGACAAATATACCAATAGGAAAATTGGCCATTAGGCCTAAGGGCCAATTGGTCGACATGCCTATGGGCCCATTAGCCTATTGGCCTAAGGGACAAATGGTTGTTAGGCCTAAGGGCCATTTGGCATTTACGCCTATGGGACAATTGTCTGATAGGCCTAAGGGACAATTAGGTTATAAGTCATAATTACCAATTGGTCTATAATCCTAAAAACCAATTGAACTCTTAGGCCTAAAGGACAATAGAATCATAGTCTAATGGGACAATTGTCCATTAGGTATAACAAAAAATTGGCCTATAGGCATAAGAGACAAAATTCCTGTAAGACAAATAAAATTTTTTCTTATAGGACTATAGGCCTAATGATACAAAACTGGTAGATGGCATTGAATTGATGGCATGTGTCAAGTTGGAGTTGCAAGGACCAATGATGCGAGGAAGATTAGAGAGACTACAAGTGGAAACAGAATCCCATATCAGTGCATTAAAAGGCCAAAACCTAAGGTGCATGCATGGAAGTGGTGAATGGGATTATTATTACTCTTATTTATGTTTAAATGAGATTAATTAATACCAAGACACATGTTTGTACGAATTTTGGAAGCCTTTCCTACATGGTGATAATATAATGGCATCGTTGGACACCAAAGTCAAATCTGATGGGCTAGGAACTCAATGTCAAATCCGATGGGCTATGGGTTGGAAGTCATGTGCTACTTTTCCCAAAAAACATTGTTATACATTATATTTTTTAATTTAATTAGACAACGTAGCTTTAGCCTTTATGGATATAGGGTATTAGAACCTTGACTATTGTATCACCCCTTAGCCTATGAATAGTCACCCCATCGAATTATATTTTCATTCAAGATTTAGTTGAGTGATTATGCTTTATTTCTCTCTGTTGTGTGTGGATTTTCCTGGTTTTCCCTTTTCTCTTGTTTATTATTTCCTTGTCAATCTACAAGTTAGACTGGTGATCCAAGATCATAAATCTCTCAATTCTATGCCTCAACCCAAGTGTGATATTGTGTGGTTTGGATATCACATAAATTCCTTGAGTGTGTTGTATAAGTAGTAGGTCTCACTCCTTATAGAATTGATTGACTACTTACATATTCTATCCAAACACACCATCCACCACTTATCCCCAAACTGCATCCTTCATCTGCTGCCATGCACCATGAAAATTGGGCCACCTGATGCGTCTCAGATCAGTTGGTATTAGAGCTCTGGTTAACACAATAGGAATCTATCCCTCCTTTTATATTTCTTTTATCCATTACCTTTCTCAACTTTCTTTATTATCCACCCATTAAAAAAATTCTTTGTAAACCTCTAGAATTGGCCTTTTTTGTGCAAGATTGAAATATTTTCACATTGATTCAATTATTCATTCATCTTCTTTTCGCATTTAATTCTCTAAATGTGATTTTTATCTGAAAAAATCAAATTCTCTCAACTCATCATTTTGTGATCTCAAAATTATGTATATCCATTTCTTTTAGAGATTTCAAAAAACAATTGTCTTACTCTCTGTTCATTATATTATGCATTAAAACTCCAAGCACATCACTTTTTGAGTATTTTGACAAAAAAAATAAGAAAAAAAGTGGATACAATTACTTCATCATCATGATTTACATTGTTAGCACTTTCCATTTCCATACATCACTCTCTCCATAATTTTTCTTCATCCCTATATTATATTTGGATCATATTTTAATTAATTTTTCCTATCTTTCACGATAGGGAAAATCCTAATTACCACCTTTCTATCCCCCTTTCCACCCATCCTTTATCCAATTTCTAATCTCTTTTCACCCTTTACCCTTTACCACTCAAGCGGGTTGTATTAAAACAACCCCCAACACAATCTTTATTAGAGAAGGATTAGTGGAAAGTGATCACCCTAAACAAGGTATTGTATTTCATAAGATCTTGGTATTTATATTGAGTGTTGAGAGTGGAGAGAAATAATCAAAAAAACATTTTTGAGTGTGTATCCTTGCATGTGTGTGTGTGTGAGTACATCTTTTGGGTGTGACTGTGTATCCTTGTGTGTGTGTGAGTATGTGTGTGTGTGTGAGTGTGTGTGTGTGTGATTGTGAGTGTGTAAATCCTGTGTGTGTGTGTGTACATCTCATGTGTGTGTGTGTGTATCCTTTCACTCATGTGTGTCTCCGTGTGTGTTTGTATTCGTGTCATGGAAGAAGAATGTGGAAAGAGAATCGCTCATTCTAGTGATGAAGGAAGCCGAAGTAATCCCCCACACCCGAAGCTACACCACTCCAAATTCAATATTTGTTGATCGATTTCGAGAGGCTTATTGATCAGAATTTGGAGGTGAAACATGAGAAGATTTATAACCTAGAAAATCAACCAAGCCGGAGGATGGTCCATGATAACACGTGGCGGCCTCCAGCTCCACATCACCCCAACATCATGGAGGAGGATATGGATAGCCATAATGGTGATTTTGAGGATGTCCCAAAAAGGAGGTGGTTGTACCAATAACCTAGAGGAGTCCAAAGGAGACCACATGGTGATGAACTACTTGGAGGAATTAAGGTGAAGGTCCATTCATTTCAAGAGAAAAGCGACCTGGAAGCATACAAGGAGTGGGATATGCTGATCAATAAATTCTTTTCATGCTTATCCAAACATGGGAATACGTGAAGTTTTCTATATGGAAGTGATTTGTTCCCTCACACTACCAAAGAGATCTCCACATCATGCTTCAATGCATCACCCAAGGAAGTAAGAGTGTATAAGATTACTACAAGGAGATTAAAATTTTCGTGATTCGAGAAAACATTAAGGAAGATCCGGAGGCAACCATGGAACAGTTTTTACATGGGATAAATTGGGAGATTTCTGATAAAGTAGAGATGTACCGTCATGGAGAGATACAAGATATAATTCATCAAGACAACAAGATAGAGGAAAAACCTAAACCCTTATCCCTAGAAAATCATAAAACCTACGCCCTATAAGACCATAAACCCTCATCCCCAGAAAAACATAAACCATAATCCCCAGAAAACCCTAAATCCTCTACCACAAAAAACCCGGAACCCATAGTGCCAGAAAACCCTAAACCCTCATCCACATAAAACCATAAACCCTAATCTACTGAAAATCCTAAAACCCCAAACCGAAACACCACTAAACCATCATCCCTAGAAAACCCTAAACCCTCGACCCCAGAAAACCATATACCCTGAACCCCAAAAAAACCTAAACCCTCATACCTAGAAATCCCTAGACACTAAATCCCATAAATCATTAAACACACATCCCCAGAAGAACCAAAACCATCATCCATAGAAAACAATAAACCATCATAAAAAAACTATAAACACTCATCGTGAGAATACTGTAAACCCTTATCCATAGAAAACCCTAAACCCACATCCCTATAAAAACCTAGACCCACATCCTCAAAAAACCCCTAACCCACAGACCCTGAAAACCCTAAACACTTAGCCCAAGAAAACCCAAAACCCCCAGTCCAAGAAAACCCTAAACACTCATCCACTAAAAACCATTAAACCCTCATCCCCAGAAATCCTAAAACCCTTCTACCTAGAAAAACCTATACCCTCAGTACAAGAAAACCACTGTCTCTCCATCCTAGAAAACCTTGATATATTTCCCCAGGAAACCCTAAACACTCAGCCCATGAAAACCCCAAACCTTCATCCCTAGAAAAGCCTAAACCCATATCCCCATAAAACCTTAAACCCCCAGCCCTAGAAAATCATAAACCCCTACACTAGAAAACCTTAAACCCTATTTCAAATATATTACTAAACCCTCTACAATAGAAATCCCAAAACACTTAACCCCTCTATACCAAAAAACCTAAAACCCACAACCCCAGAAAACCATAAACCTTTATCCCCACAAACCCTAAAGCCTATACATAGAAAAACCTAATCCCTTATCACAAAAAAATCCTAAAACCGTGTCCACAGATAAACCTAAACCCATAGGCCAAGAAAAAGATAAAGCATCAGCCCAATAAAACCCTAAGCCATCACCCCATAAAAAAATAAACCCCTATCCTCAGAATATACAAAACCCTCAGCCCCAAAAAAACCCTATATCATCACCCCTAGAAAACCCTAAACCCTCATCTGATGAAAGCACTAAATTTTTAGAAAAAGAACACCCAAAACCCTCTTCCCGAGAAGATCCTAAAGCCTTAGTGATAGAATAATCAATACACCATTTCTTAGACAACCCTAAAACTTCATCTCCATAAATCCCTAAACCCACTACCATAGAAAACCCTAATCCTTCTACTCTAGAAAATGATAAACCCACAACCACCAAATCCCCTAAATTCTCAGCCATATAAAACTATAATCCCTAATCCCCAGAAAACCACAAACCATCAGTCTAAGAAAACCCTAAACCCTCAGACACAGAAAACCTAAAAACCTCAGCCAAAAAATACCCCACACCCTCATCCCCCTAATACCCAAACCCTATGCCCCACAAGTCCCTAAAATTGTATCCCCACAAAACCCTATAACCTTTTCCCAAAAAAACTCTAAACCTTCATTCCTATAAAACCCAAAAGCCTCAACCCCACAAGACCCAAAAACCTCATCCCCAAAACCCATTACCATCATCCAAAAAAGACCCTAAACCCTCATCCCTAAAAATACCTAAAACCTCATCACCACAAAATCATAAACCATGAACCCAAAAAAACCCAACCCCACATCCCCAAAAAACCCTATACCCTTAGCCCCGAAAAATCCTAAAACCCCAGCCTCATGAAAACATAAAACCTATACCCTAGAAAATCCTAAACCCTTATCCCCATAAAACCATAATCCCTAAAACCCAAAAAAACCATAAACCCTCAACTCCAAAAAACCCCAAACACACATTCCCAGAAAAACCAAACCCCTCAACCCCAGAATACACTAAACCCTCAACCTCCGAATACCATATACCCCCATCCCCATAAAACCCTAAATCCTATACCACATAAAATTTTAATACCTTAGCCCTAGAAAATTATAAACAATTGTCCCTTGAAAACCCTAAAACCCCTGACCTGGAAAACAAAAAACCCTTATCCACAGAAAACCATAAACCACAATCCCTTGTAAACCCCAAAACCTTATTTCCATAAAACCCCAATCCTATAGCCCAAGAAGATAGAAATCCCATAGCTCCATAAAACCTAAAAAAACACAATCCTAGTAAACCCTAATCCCTCATCCCAAAAAACCATAAACCTAGATCCCAAGAAAATTAAAATCCCATCACCCCAGAAAATTCTATACACTAATCACTAGAAAACCCTAATTTCCTAGCCTAAGGAAACCATAAATTGTTATCTCTGGAAAACCATAAACACTCAACCTCAGAAAAAACTAATCCCCCATCCCCAAAAAACACTAAACCTTCATCCCTAGAAATCCCTAAACCCTATGCCCAATAAAACCCTAAACCCTCATCCCTAGAAGAACCTAAACCTTCATTCCCAGAAAATCTGAAATCCCCATCACTAGAAAAAACTTAAACCTCATCCCCAGGAAAACCCTTAACCCCAAAAACCCTTATACCGTCATCCCTAGAAAACTAAAACCCCTCAACCCCAGAAATACCTAAACCCTCGGGCCTAGAAAACCCTAAACCATCTTCCCTAGTGAACCATAAACACTCATCCCACCAAAAACATAAACAATCATCCCCAAAAATTGATAAACACTCAACCATTGATATCCAGGAACCCTTATCCTATGAAAATCATAGACACTGAGCCTTGGAAATCTCAAAAACCTTATTTATCTAAGGATCTAAACACAAAACCCCGAAAAATATTTAACTCTCATTCCAAGAAAACCCTAAACATACTTTCCCAGACAAACCTAAACCATAATATTGAGAAAACTCTAAATCTTCATCATTGGAAAACCCTTAACCCTCATCCTTGAAAAACCTTAAACCAGTAGCCCTAAAAAACCATAAACCCTCAATATCGGAAGACCAAAAACCCTAATCCCTAGAAAACCACAAACCCCTAGCCTCAGGAAACCCTAAACTATCAACACAAAATAAACCTAAAACCTCTACCCCAAAAAACCCCTAAACCCTTATCCCAAAAACCCCTAACCCCTCATCACTAAAAAACCCTAAACCCTCAACACCAGAAAACTCTAAACCCTCAATCATAAAATAATCCTAAACACTCAACCAAACAAAACCCTAAATCCTCATTACCATAAAACCATTAACCCTTAGCCCAAAAAACCCAAAACCACATACCCTAAAAACCGTAAACCCTCAAATATAGAAAACCTCAAACACTCATCCCAATAAAACACCAATCAGATAGCCCTAGAAGAGTTGAAACCCTCATCCCAAAAAACCCAATACACTCAGGCCCAGTAACCCTAGACTTTCAGCCCCAAAAAATCCCTAAACCCTCATCCCTAGAAAACCCTAAACCCTCAGTCCCAGAAAACATTAAACCCTCAGCCCTAGAAAATCCTAAACCCTCAGCCCTAGAAAACCCTAAAACCTTAACCCTAAAAAACACAAAATCATCATCCCTTGAAAACCCTAAGACCTCACCCACAAAAATACGTAAACCCTCATCCCTAGAAAATTCTAAACCATGAGCCCTAGAAAACCCTAAAACCTCAGTTCTATAAAACCCAAAACCATTATCCCTAGAGAACCCTAAATCCTTTTCCTTAAAAAAGCCTAAATCCTTTACCCTAAAAACCCTAATACCTAGAAAATCCTAAACTCTCATCTCCATAATACCCTAAACCCCCAGTCTCGAAAAAATTATCCACCTCAGCCCACCAAAACCATAATACCTATTACCACGAATTACATCTATTTTAAATCCTAGAAATACCTAATACCCACATCCTCAGAAAACACTAAATCCACAGTCATAAAAAATCCCAAAACCTCAACCCTAGAAAACCATAATCCCTTAGTCCAAGAAAACCCTACACCCTCAGCCTCAGAAATCCCTAAACCCTCATCCCTACAAAACTATAAACACACATTCCTAAATATCCCAAAACACTAATCTTTAAAAACCCAAAAACCTCATCCCCAGGAAACCCTAAAACTTCCACCATAGAAAACCCTAAATCCTCAGCCCTTTATAACCCAAAACACTCATCACCAAAAAAAATCCACATCCCCAAAAAACCATAAATTTTCAACCTTATAATGCTATATACCATCATCACTAAAAACTAATAATCCCTTATCCCAAAAAACCCTAAAAACATAGCCATAATAATACTTAAATCCTCATCCCCAAAAAAACCAAAACCCTTAGTATCAGAAAACCTTAACCCCCAACCAAATAATACCCTAAAGCCTCATCCCCAAAAAAACCTTAACCCATAACCCCAGAAAACCCAATACACTTATCCCTATAAAATCCTAATCATTCAAACCCAGAAAACTCTAAACCCACATCCACAGAAAACCTCAAACCCTAATCCACATAAAACCCTAAGCCTTGATTCTTAGAAAACCATAAACCCTCATCCCCATAAAAACATAAACCCTCATCTCTAAAAAACCATAAACACTCATCCCTAGAAAACCCTAAACACTCATCCCCATATTCACCTAAACCCTTAATCCTAGAAAATTGTTAAGCTTCACCCCTAGGAACCCTAACCCCTCATCCTAGTGAAACCCTAAATCCTCATCCCTAGAAAAACATAAAACCTCATCACTAGAAAACCCTAAAATGTTTACCCCAAAAAACACCAAACCTACAAACCGAGAAATCCCTATACCCTCTTTTATAAAAAATCCTAAAACCCCTGCAACTAAAAAACCATAAACAATCAGCTCTAGAAAACACAAAACCTTCAGCCCATGAAAACAATAAAATACCAACCAGTAAATACCCAAAACCCTAAACCTAGAAAAACCAAAATCCAAATCCCATGAAAACCATAAACCCACAATACAAGAAAACCAAAATCCACCATCTATAGAAAAGCCAAAACCCCCACCCACATAAAACCCTAAACCCTCAACCACAGAAAACCCTTAACCCTCTTCTTGAGAAATCCTTTACCAAAATATATAGAAAACCCAAATACCTCATCCCTAGAAAAAAAAAACCATAAAATCTAGAAAACCCTAAACCCTCATCTATATAAATCCCTAAAACCCTACTCCTTAAATTGTTAAAACCTTAGGCAAAGAAAACCATAAACTCTCATGCATTGAAAAGAAGAAACACCTATCCCTAGAAAAACCTAAACCTTTATTCCCAAAAAACCCTAATCCCTCATCCCCAAAAAACCCAAAACCCAAATCCCCAAAAAATCCTAAACCCACATCCTCAAAAATCATAAACCTCTAGACACAAAAATTATTACACCAACTGCCCCAAAAAACCCTAAACTCTCCGCATAAACAGAACCTAAAATCCCATCCCTAGAGAATCCTAAAGCGTCATCCCTAGAAATCCATAAACCCTCATCCAAGAAAACCCTAAACCATAAACTACAGAAAACCATAAACCCTCAGTCCAGGAAAACTATAATCCCATATCCCCAGAAATAATTAAACCCTCGCCCTTAGAAAATACAAATCATTCAACCTAAGATAACCCAAAACCCTCTTCCCAAGAATAACCTAAATCGCATGTTAAAGAAATCCCAAAACCCTCTTCCAAAAAAACCCCAAACCCTCTTCCCCAAAAAATCCCAAAACCCCCTGCCTCAAAAAACCATAAACCCTCTGCCCTAGAGAACCCTAAACCCTTAGCCCTAGAAAACACTAAACACTCAACCCCGAAAAAAACTAATCCATGATCCCTAAAAAACCCTACAACCTTAACCTATGAAAATCCTAAAACCATATTCCCAAAAAACAATTAACCCTTATCCCCTCGAAAACCCAAACCATCATCCCTACAAAACCCAAAATCCTCATTATTATTGAACCAAAATTATTCTTCCCCATAAAATCACAAACTGTCAGCCCAAAAAAAACACTAGTCCCTCATCGACAAAAAACCCTAAACCATGATCCCTAAAAAACTATACACCATTTTCCCCATAAAACCCTAATCTCTCAATCAAAAATGAACCAAAACCCTAATCCATTAAAAACCTTCAAACAACATCCAGAAAAACCCCAAACCCTCATCTCCAAAAGGCCCAATCCCTAATACATAAAAATCCCTAAACCATATGCCCCAAAATTTAATAAATCTTCAGCTAAAGAAAACCCTAAACCCTCATCCTTAAAAATCCTTAAACCCTCAACCCCATAAATCCATAAAAACTCAGCACCAGGAAACCCTAAAACCTAAACCCCAAAAATCCTTAAGCCCTCACCATAGAAAACCCAAGACCCTAATGCCTATAATACTGTAAAAACTCATCCAAAAAAACCCCTTAAACCCCCATCCCCAGAATACCCTAATCTTTCAACCTATGAAAACTATAAACACTTAGCCAAAGAAAACCCTAAACACTCAGATCTAGAAAACCCATAACCATCAACCTTAGAAAAATATAAAACCAAATTACCAAAATACCCCATAACCTCATACCCCTAAAACCCCAATCCCACATCACCAGAAGAATTCAAACCCTCATCCCGAAAAATCTCCCAAAAAGTCAGCCCTAGAAAAACAAAAACCATCATCCCTGGAAATTCATAAAGCCTCAATACAAGAAAAACCTAAAGCCTTAGACCATGCAAAACCTAATACATCATCCCCAGAAAACCATAATCCCCCATCCCTAGAAAATCATAAACTGTCATCCCCAGAAAACCCTAAACCGTTATCTCTAGAAAGATATAAACCTTTAGCCATAAGAAACACCAAACACTCAGCTCCCGAAAACCCTAAACATTCTGCCCGAAGAACCTAAATCTTATTCCCTAGAAAACCATAAAACCTAATCACCAAAAACCCTAAACCATCATCCCATAAAACCCCTAATCCCTTATTCCTAGAACACCCCCAACTCTCATCCCCAGATAAACCTAAACCCTTAGCCTCAGAAATCCCTAAACCCTCAGCCCCACAAAATACTAAAATACCATCCCTCGAAAACCCTAAACCCTCAACATAAAAATACCCTATAACCTCATCCCTAGAAAAATCTAAGCCAATTTCCAAACAAAACCCTAAACCCTTATCCAAATAAAACACTAAACCGTCAGACCCAAAATACCATAAACCCTCAGCCCCAATAAACCCTAATCCCTCAACACATGGAAACCCTAAACCCTAAGCACCGGAAATCTATGAACCCTAAATCCCATAAAAACCAAAACCCTCATCCCTAGAATGAACTAAACCCTCAGCAATAGAAAATCCTAAATTTTCAGCCAAGAAAACCCTATAATCTCATCACTAAAAAACCAGAAACCCTCATCCCCCAAACCCCTAAAAACTCATCCCCATAAAACCCTAAAACCTCAAAATCCAAGAAACTATATACCCTCTACACTAGTAACTCAAAACCCACATCGCTAGAAAACCATAATCCCTTAGACCTATAAACCATAAACCCATAGCCACAAAAAACCTTATACCATCTGCCCTAGAAAATAGTAAACCCTCAACCCCATAAAACACTAAACCCTCAGCCCTAGAAAACTGTAAACCCTCTTCCCCAGAAAAACCTAAGCCCTCATCCTCAGAAAACCCAAAACCCACATCGCTAGAAACCTCAAAACTCCCATCCCTATAAAACACAAAACCCTAAGCCCTAAAAACCAAAAACCAATTTCCCCATAAATCTAAAAAACCTCATCCCCATGAAACCCTATACCCTGAACCCTAGAACACCCTAAATCCTCATAGAGAAAAAAAACTAAACCCTCATCCCTAGAAAACCCTAAATGATCATCCAAACAAAACCCTAAACCCTCAACCATAGAAAAAAATAAACATTCATTCCCCAAAAAACCTAAGCTCTCTTCCCCAGAAAACCTTAAACCCTCATCATAAGAAAACCTTAAACCCTCGGTCCCATATGACCCAAAATCCTACACCCCACAAGACCTGAGGCCCTCATCCATATAAATCCCCAAACCCTCAACCATGTAAAACCCTAAACTCCTAGGCACATAAAACCATGTAATATCGACAATATAAAATACTTCACCCTAAGGACAATAAAAAACCCTAAACCCTTTTCCCCAAAAAACACTAAATAGTTATCCCTAAAACACTAAAACTTCACCCACCATAATCCCTAATCCCCCATCGCCAAAAAATCATATACCCTTATACCATAAAACCAAAAAACCTTATCCCAAAAAAACCAAAATACCTAAAAAAAACTCAACCCTCATCCCCCAAATAACCATTAACCCTCAACCTAGAAGAACCATAATCTCTCATCTTAAAAAAACTAAAACCCCATACTCATAAAACCCCAAACCCTTAGCCCCAGAAAACCCCAACACCTTAGTTTGAGAAAAACATAAACAATTAGCTCGAGAAAACCCTAAAATATAAGCCCCAGAAAACAGTGAACCCTCAGAACTAGAAATCCCTTAACACACGTCCCTAGAAAACCCTATAACCACAACCCTAGAAAACCCCAAGCCCTCAAGCCCAGAAAACACATAACCTAATAAATTATAAAAAACCCCAAAACCATATCCCTAGAAAACCCATAACCCCTGAAAACCCCACACACTTAGCCATTTTAAAACATAAACTCTGAGCCCTATAAAACCATAAACTGCTATCCTCATAAAACACTAAACCCTCATCCATATAAAACACTAAACACCCAACATGGTAAAAACTAAATCCTCAACGCTATCAAACCATAAACCATCATCCTTAGAAAACCATAAACCCACAACCCCATATAATGATAAACCCTCATCCCCCAAAAATCTAAACCCTAAGAACTGGAAAAACGAAAACCCTTAGACCCATAAAACCCTAAACACTAGACCATAAAAACCTAGACCCTGAACTCTAGAAAAGCATAATACCTCAGCTCTAGAAACCCTTAAACACATAGCCCTATAAATCAGTAAACCCTTAGCACCAGAATAACCATAAACTCATCCCTAGAAATCCCTATACCCTCATCCCTAGAAACATCAATCCTTGAGCACCATAAATCATTAAAACCTCTGCCCCATAAAACCCTAAAACCACCACCATAGAAAACCCTAAACCATCATTCTTGTGAAACCCAAAACCCTAATACTCAGAAAACAAAAATCCCTCATCTCCAAAAAAACCCTAAATTCTTAAGCCTAAAAACATTAAACACTCGGACCCAAAAAACTGTAAACCCTCATTCCGAGGAAACAACAAACCCTTAGTCCCAGAAAACCCTGACCTCTTAGCCTCTAGGAACCCTAAATTTGATTCCCTAGAAAACACTAAACTCTCAACCTCAATAACCATACACCCAAAGCCCCATAAAACCCTAAACCCTCATCCCTAGAAAACACTAAACTCTCACCCAAAGCCCCATTAACCCTCAACCCTAATAAAATACAAACACTCATCCCCAATGAAACCTAAACCCTGATCCATATGAAAACCTAAACCCTCAGCCCCATGGTTCCCAAAACCCGCAACCCTAAAAATACTTGGACAATCATCCCTAAGAAACCCTAAAACCTAATCCCCATGAAAACCTAAACCCCCATCCCCATGAAATCATGAACCCTCATCCCAATGAAACCCAATACCCAAAGCCCCAAGAAACCCTCAACCCTTGGTTGTAACAAATCCTCCACCCTCAGACCTAAAAACTCAATACCCACATCCCTATGAAACCCTCAACACTGATACCCATGAAATCATAAACCATCATACCTAAGATACCACAAACCCTCAGCCCCATGAAACCCTCAAACCAAAAACCCCTAAAATCCAAATCCCTAAGCCCAATGAAACCATGAACCCTTATCCCCAAGAATCTCTGGACCCTAACTCCCTTTATAATCTAATCCCTCATACCCAAAAAATTTTGAAACAAAAATTCCTTGAAATGGTAAACCCTTAGACACAAGAAACCTTGTAACCTCATCTCTAAAAAATACTAATCCCTTATCCCTCTGAAACCATGAACCTTAAACCCCAAGAAACCATTAAATCCTAGCCAAAAGAAACTGGAATCCTTCAAAAAAATAATCCTTGAACATTCATCCCAAAGAACCATAAACCATCACCCAGAAGAAACCATGATCCATTATCCATAAGAAAAATTGAACCCTCAGCCCCAATAAAACCAGAACCCTTATCCCCAAGAAACTATGAACCCTTTCCCCAAATAAATCCTAAACCCTCAACTTCACGAAACACTAAACCATAAACCCCAAGAAACCCTAAACCCTTATCCCCACAAAACACTAATCCCTCATCCCCCAAAACCTTAATCTCACAACCCTAAGATATCCAGAACCCTGATACCCAAAGAACCCAAGACCCTCACCCCCCAAAATCCCTAAACCCATAGCCTAAAAAACCTGGAACCCTCATCCCCAAATTACGCAAAACCCACTTCCTTAAAAAACCGCGAATCATCATCCCCATAAAACCCTGAATACTTAGCCACAAGAAACCCCTAAAACATAACCTCCATAAAACACTAAAACCTCATCCTAAAAATACCATGAAACCTAATAAGAAAATTTCCTTCAATACCCATCCCAAAAAACCATAATCCCTCTACCCCAAAAATCATGAACTCTTAGCACCAAAATACATTGAACAATGAATCCAAAAAAAAACCCGACCCTCTTCCATAAAAAATTGAATCCTATGCCCCAAAAACCATGAACCCACATCCCAAAAAACAGTGTAACATATTCTCAAAAATCCATAAACATAAACCCCCTTAAAACCATAAACCCTCATCCCCAATCCACTAAACCCTCAAATATAAAAAACCCTAAAATCTCAACCCTCCAAAAAACTGGACCATCGGCCCCAAAAAACCCCTAAACCCTCATCCCCTAAAAACCCCTAATCCATCAACCCCAAATGACGCTAAAGTCTAAACCTCCAAAAACCCTATACCCTCTGCTACAAAAAACCTTATACTAATAGCCCAATCACCCCTAAACCCTAATCCCTAAAAAACCATAACCCCTTAACCCCGCAAAAACCTAAACTCATTACTCTAAAAACCATGAACCCTCATCCATAAAAAATCCTAAATTACTAGCCTAAATGAATCCTAAACCCTCATTCCCAGAAAACCATGATCCTTGATACCCAAATAACCAAGAACCATAATCCACAAAAAACATTGAATGCTCATACCCAAGAAACCCTGAACCCTGTGTGCCAAAAAACAATGAACCCTATGACAAAATAAATGCCAAACTATGAGCTATAAAAACCCCTGATCCCTGAGCCAAAAAAACCTTAATCCATCACCTAAAAAATTCCTTAACCCTCTTCCCCAAATAAACCAAAACCTATAGCCCTAAAAAATCCAGAAACCTCATCCCTAAAAAATAGTGGAACTTCATCCCAAAAAAACCCAGAACCCTGACCCCCAAAAAACCTTGAACCCTCAGCACGCACCTTGAAAAAAACCTTGAAACCTCAAACCCAAAAAAAATTGAACTCTGAGCCCCAAATACTAGGAAACCTGATCCCAAAATAACCCTGAACTCTTATCCCCAAACAACCATGAACCCCCAACTTCAAAAAAACCCTAAACCCCAATCCCCCAAAAATCCCAAAACACTCAACTGGAATAAACTCTAAACCCTCACCCACAAAAAACCCCTCAAGCCTCATCCCCAAAAAACCCGAAACCCCCAATCCCAAAAAATATTAAACCCTTCACCCTAAAAATCATAAACCAAAATCCCCAAAAAAACCTAAACCATCATCCCCAAAAAACCCTGAACCCTCCTCACAAAAAAACCATGAACCCTATGGTCCAATATTTTGTGAACCCTTGACCCCCAAAAATACTGAACCATTAGCTGTAAAAATCCATGAACCCTAATCCTAAGAAAACCTAGATCCATAATCCCCCAAACAATCCCTAAACCCTGATCCCCAAAAGACACTAAAACAAGACCCATATAAAACCCTTAACCAATATCCCAAAAAACCGATGAACCCTAAGCCACAAAAAATAATATATTTCCCCCCAAAAAAAAAACCTAAACTCCCATTCCCAATAAAATAAACCATCTTCCACAAAAAACACCACACCCTCATATCTAATAAGCCCCGAACCCTTAGAACCCATAAACCATGAACCATCAACACCCTATAACCATGAAAACTCATCTAAAAAAACATCAACCCTAATCCCCAAAAACATAGAACCATAAACCCAAAATACCTATGCCCTTAGCCACAAAACATTGAACCCCCACCCATAGAAAACCCCAACCCATTTGCTCAAATAAATCTAATCCATCATCCCTGAAAAAACTAAAAAAAATTCTGCAAAAAATCATAAAACCTCAACACCAAAAAACCCTAAATCCATTGCAACAAAAAAACATAAACCCTTACTCCTAAAAACCATAAATATTTTTCCCACAAAAACCTAAACCCTCATCTGAAAAAACACTAAACACTCATTCCCAAAAAAACATAAACCCTCATCCCCAAAAAACAATAAACCCTCAGTCCCTAAAAACCCTAATCCCTAATCCCTATACAAACCAAAACCCTCATTCCCAAAAATCCCTAAACCCTTCTTCCCAAATAACCCTCAACACACATTGATAGAAAAACATGATCCCTCATCCCCAAAAAACACTAAAATTAAAAAAAAAAACTCAACCCTCTACTATAAAAATCCTCAAAACTCATCCCCAAAAATATTTGAACAATTAACCCCCCAAAACCCTAAACACTTATCCCCCAAAAACCCTAAATCTTCATCCCTTAAAACACTCAAAATAATCACCAAAAAACCATAAACCCACAACCAATGAAATCATAATATCTCACCCCTAATAACCCTAAAACTTTAGCCACAAAAAACCCTCAATACTCAGTCCAAAAAAACCCCTCAACACTCAACCCCATAAAACCATATACCCACATCCCCATAAAATCCTATACCCTCATCCTCCAATAAAATCTCAATAATCACCCATATAAAAACACTAAATTTTCATTCCACAAAAAAACCTCAACCCCAAAAAAACTAAAATCTAATCCCCAAAACTCCAAAAAGTCTAGGACTTGAATTACCCTCAACCCTCACCAACAAAAATCCCTAAACCCTCACCAACAAAAAAACTAAACATTCTTCCCCCAAAACACCTCAACCCTTATCCATAAAATCCTTTAACCATCAGACCCAAAAACCATCAACCCTCACCCCCAAAGAAAACCCTCATTCAAAAAAAAACATTCAACACTCATTATAAAATAACCTTAAACCCTTAGAAACCAGAAATCCCAAAACATAAGCCTCATAAAACACTAATCTCTCATCCCCAAAAAACCCACAACCCTTAGTCCCAAAAAACCTCAACCCTTAGTCCTAAATCCTCTCAAAAATCATCCCTAAAACCCGTCAACCATCATCCCCCCAAATACCACAAACCTCCCCCCCAAACATAAATCCATCATCCATAGAGACCCATAAACCCTTATTCCTAAATAATCATAAAACCACTACAATAAAAAATCGTAAACCCTCAACCCAAAAAAACCCTAAACCCTTAGCCCCCCAAAAACCCTCAACCCTCAGTTCCAACAAACCTTGAACCCTCATCACATAAAAATCCCTAAACAATGAGCCCTAAAAAACCCTCAATCCTCATCTGAAAAAAATCCTTAAACCCTCATCCCACAATAACCAAAACCCTCAGCCCAAAAAATATATAAAAACCCTCATCCCCAAAAACCAAAAACCCTCATCCCTAAAAACCAAAACCCTTTACCCCAAATCCCTAAAAACACTAAACCCTTAGACCCAAAAAATAGTCAAACAAAAACCCCATGAAATCCTAAACACCTTCCCACAAAATTCTAATTTCTCAGTTCATAAAAACCCTCATCCCTTATCTTGAAAAAAACCTCAACCCCCATCCCCAAATAATCCCTAACCGTCAACATAAAAAATCCATAAACACTCAACCCTAAAAACCCCTAAACAATCATCACCCAAAAACCAACAACCCACATAGCTAAGAAACATTAAACCACATCCAAAAATAACTCTGAACTCTCTATACCAAAAATAATCAACCCTCAGCACCATAACACCCTAAACCCATAGACTAAAAAATACATAAACAATCAACCCCAAAAAAATCTAAACCCTGAACCCAGCACACCCACAACCATCAACCCCAAAAAACAATCAACCATCACCCCAATAAAAAGGTAATCCCTCATCCCTGAAAAAACCTAAACCTCATCCCTAAAAAAGACTAAAACTCATAAAAAACCCTAAACCCTCCACCCAAAAAAAACCTAACCCCAAATTCCCAAAATACAGTTAACCGTCAGTTGAAAATATCCATCAACCCTCATCCAAAAAATACACTAAAACATTGGTCCCAAAAAAACCCTAAACCATCAGACCAAAAAACCTAAACAATCATCCCCCAAAAAACATAAATCATCAACTCCAGAAAACCATGTAACCTCATCCAAAAAAAATCCAAAATGCTCAGCCCCAAAATACCCTCATCCCACAGCCCCAGAACCACCGAACCCTCATCCCCAAAAAACAGTAAACCCTCATCTCTCAAAAACCCCCATCCTTCAACCCCCAAAAATGTTGCGACCCTCTATTTTGATACATTAAAATTACATAACATTTTTGGAATACTTAAAAGATTATACACATAGATTCCCAAATTCTTTACTTTTCTTGAGACTTTGGAAACTTGAAATCCTAAACACTGATACATAAGTGAGATACATTATCTCGCACTAGGTTCTTATTGACTAGATCCCTTCTTATACACCTCAAACATAAAACATATCTTCATAACCTAGGGAAGGAAACATAAAAAGTGGTGAGATCAAATGCTTAATAATGGTAAATAAGGGAGATATGTAACCATAATCATGATAATATGGATATGAGAACATGATTATGAAAATATAAGATCATACCCTACATATAAAATATCCTATACATGAATCATGGCATAAATTTTGGGAGTTTATAAGATATGAATAATAAGGAAATAAAAACATAATCCATGAAATAATAACTTACGAATAAAACATGGAATTGTGGGAGACACATATGCATATATAATTATTTCCATAGTAGTCAAGGCATCACTACCAAGGCTATCTTACTAGAAACATACTATTAATGAACTAGGTTCACACCCTGTTCCAAAACTATATTATTTAACTTATTTCACTACTCATTCCGGCCTTATAATACTGAACTGAGTTCATTTTCAGTTCCATCCCAATAATGCTAAACTGAGTTCATTTCCCATTTTATCCTTGTAATACTGAATCTAGTTCATTTCTCATTCCATCCATGCATATATATTGAGATATAAATCTTTACCCAATGAATTTGAGGGAGATATATGTCCCAACTCTCTCAAAATGAAATCATACATACATGTTCCACAAGATCATAAATTATTATATCATAACCATGAAAGGAAATGGGTATTAAAAACATGTAATCGTGTCATAACCTATAAAAAATGGATTTCATAATAATTTCCCCAAAAGCAAAATATGTGAAAGAAAAACTTTTTTCATAAAAATATAACCCGTGAAAGAAAATTGGATTTCATAAAGACCATGAAATTATGAAAAACCCATTCATAAAAACAACATTAATGGAACCATTAGATAATTTCCTAGAATTTAATGAGTAATATCAATACTTTTCAACTTAGATGGAAAAAATTTTAAAATATATTTCAATAATGTTTCATGAGGAAAATATCCTTCCTTCTTAAAAAAATTGTTTTTAATACATAAAACCATTTTAAAATCATTTTCATAGAAAATACCTTGAAAACATATAAAGAATACTTGAAATCATTTTGAAAACCATTTTCCTTGAAAACATATAATTTAAGAATCAAAAAATTTTAGAAAACATTTTCTTTTAAAAAATCCTCATCCCCAAAATACCTTGATCCATCGTCCACAAGAAACCATTATCCTAGGGATGAAAATACCCAAAAAACCTTGCTAGAAAAAAATCCCTAACCAATAGTTATAAAAATAAAAAATCCTCATCCCCAAAATACCCTAAACACTCAACGACAAATAACACTAAAACCATATCCCCAAAAAACCTAATACCTCAGCCCCAAAAAACCTGAAATAATAAGCACCAAAAAACCCTAAACCTCGATCCCAAAAAAAACCCATACCCCCAGCCCCAAAAAACCATAAACCCTAATCCTGAAAAAACTCTAAACCATCAGCCCCAAAAATACCTAAACCCACATCTCCAAATATTTCTAAATCCGTATCTCTAAAAAACCCGAATTCCAATTGTCTAAAAGGTGTAAGTCCTAATCACCAACAAACCCTAAACCCTCTTCCCCCAAAAACCATAAACCCCCATACCTAAAAAAACCAAACCCCTTTGCCCCAAAAAACAATAAACCCTCATCCCCAAAAAAACCTAAACTCTCCACCCCAAAATACCCTTAACAATCATCTCTAAAAAACCCTAAACCACTGCTCAAAAATCAAAAAACCCTCAACCACAAGAAATGTAACCCCCTAGACCCAAAAACTAGAAACCCTCAGTCTTAAATATCCTAGTCCCTTTTCCCTAAAATTTTTTAAACCCTCATATCAAAAAACCCTAAACACATAGCCAAAAAAAATCCATCTGCCCTAAAAAAATTTACTCATCCTCTAAAAACCATTATACCTTACCCTAAAAAAACCCTACAACATTATCCCCCAAAACCCTCATCCCTAAAAACCCTACCATTAGCCCCAAAAACCCTAAAACCTTATGCACAGAAAAACTCTAAACCCTTATCCACCAAAAAACCTATACTCCTTGAACTAGAAAATCCTAAACCCACATCCCCAAAAAACCATAAACTCTCAGCGAAAATAACTCCAAAACACTCATCCATAAAAAACCCTAAAATCTCAGGCCCAAAAACTCCAAAATCCTCAGCCTAAAAAAACCTAAACCCCTATCCCCAAAAACCCTAAACCCACAACCCAAAAAACACTAAAACATAATCCCTGCAAAACCCTAAACCATACCAAAAAACCCATAACCATCATCCCCAAAAAACCCTAAACAATCAAGCCCAAAAACATAAAACCATCCTCATCAAAAACCCAAAACCCTCGTCACCCAAAAAACCCTAAACACTTAGACCCCCAAAACCATAAACCACCAGCCCTAGAAACCCAAAAAACCCAAAAAAATAAACACCAAAAAACCCTAAGCCCTAAAAACTCCAAAACCCAATATCTTAAAAGTATGTCAACACTCATCCTCAAAAAATTCTCTTCCCTCATCAAAAACGAAAATTCTAAATCCTTAACCCCCAATGAAACCCACAACCTCAGCCACAAAAATCATAAATCCTTATCCCCAAACCCTAAACCCTCATCCCCAAAACTCTTAATACCTCATCCATAAAAACCATCAACACATAGCCCTAAAAAACCCAAATCCATCAGGCCCAAAATGTTATACACTCTTGACCCTGAGAACCAAAAGACACCCAACCCTCAGCACCATAAAACACTAAACCCTTGACTGAAAAATAAAATCCATGAACCCTAATCCAAAAGTATAACTAAAACCACATCCCCAAAAAACTCTAAACCCTTATCCCCAAATATCCTTGAATCCTCATCCCCAAAAAACATCAACTCTTATCCACCAAAACCACATAATACCTCTCCCTAGAAAAACCCAGAATGCTCAACCCCAAAAAATCCCCAACCCTGAGCCCCAAAAAACCCTAATACCTCTACCCCAAAAGACCCATGTCCTTAGCCCCAAAAATACCTTAAACCCCCATCAGAAAGACCCCAAAATCCTCATCCCCAATACTACTAAACTTGAGCCATAAAATCCCTAAACCCTTATCCTAAAAATATCCTAAACCCCCATCCCCAAAAAACACAAAATCCTTGTCCTCTAAATTCCTTAAACCCTCATACCAAGAAATTAATCAACCCATAGCTCATGAAAACCATTTACCCTTAGCCACACAAAAACATCAACCCTCATCACTAAAAAAACTATCAACTCTCTACCCAAAAAATATCTCGACCCTCACCTCCATAAAAACCTCAAACTATAACCCTAAAAAACCAAAACCCTCATCCCTAAAAAACCCTCATCCATAATCCCTAAAGAATATAAACTCCCAATCCCAAAAAAACTCTAAACTCTTATCTCTATAAATCACTAAACTCTCATCCCCAAAAAAGTAACGAACCCCCATCCCAAAAAAACGATAAACCCTCATCCCCAAAAAACATTGAAACCTCATCCACAAAAAACATGAACCCTCATCCCCCAAAATACCTCAACCATAAACCACAAAAATTCATAAACCCTCATCCCCAAAACACTAGAAACAATCATCCCCCAAAAACCTTGAACTCTCATCCACAAAACCCCTCAACCCATAGCCCCCAAACCCCCAAACCCTTAGTGTCAAAAAAAAACGCACCCAAAAACCAAATACCCTCAACACCAAAACACTAAACCCTCATACACAAAACCCTCAACCCCCTTCCCAAAAAAACAATAAACACTCATCACCATGAAAACACTTAACTGAAATCTCTAAGGACCAAAAAACTCTTTGCCCCAAAAAACCCAAAACCCTTATCCGAAAAATACACAAAACCCTCACGCCCAAAAAACCATAACTCCTCACACCCCCCCCCCAAAACCATAAAACCAAAACCCCAAAAAAACCTAAACCCTCAACCAAAAAAATACCTTAACCCCTAGACAAAAACATTCCTAAAACCTAAGCACTAAATAATTCTAAACCCTCACCCCCAAAAAATCATAAACCATATGTACCAAAAATCCATAATCTTTCAGCACCAAAAAACCCTATACTATCACAAAAAAACTAAACTCTCATCCCAAAAAAACATAAATTGTCATCCCCCCAAAAAATAAACCCTCATCACCAAAAAATCCTAAACCCTCATCCCCAAAAAACCCAAAAACCTCATCCCCAAAAACTCTAAACCCTCAACCCCAAAATACCCTAACCACTAAAAACTAAAAAAAATTAATCCCTCATACCCAAAAATCCACCAAAACCTCATCCCCAAGAAAACCCTAAACCCTCAGCCCAAAAAAATCATACAAACGTTTCCCAAAAAAACACTAAACCTTCAGCACCAAAAAACCATTAACCAACATCCTAAAAAAACTATAATCCCTCATCCCAGAATACACTAAACCCTTATCCCCGAAAAAACACTAAACCCTCATCCCCCCAAAAAGAATGCTCATCCCCAGAAAACAAAAAACCTATCAACCCTAAAAACTCTAAAACCTATTCTCCAAAAAACCCTAAAACCTCAACCCCAAAAAACCCATAACCCTCATTCCAAAAAACCCTAAACCCTCCACCTAAAATATTTCTATGCCTCTAGCTCTTAAAAACCTAAATCCATATTCCCCCAAAAATCCCTAATCACACAACCCAAAAAGCCAAAGACCCCCATCCCCCAAAAAAACCAAATCACTCATCCCCCCAATACCTTAAATCATCAGCCCCAAAAAACCATAAACCCTCATCTGTAAAAACCCATATAACCTAAGCCCCCAAAACCCAAAACCCTCATCCCCCAAAAACCATAACCACATATCCCCCTAAAAAACTAATTCCTTATTCAAAAAAACCCTAATCACTCATAAAAAACCCCTAAAACCTATTCCCCAAAAAATCTATATGTTTCACCCATAAAACCAAAAAACCATAGAACCAAATAACCCAAGTCCCTCATGCCCAGAAAACACTAAACCCTCACCCTAAAAAAAATCAAACCCCTATCACAAAAAACTCAAAAAACTCAGCACAAAAAAACCCAAATCCCTCATCCCCAAACCACCCCAAACACTTATCCACAAAAAAATCTAACCATAATCCCCAAAAAACACTAAAACCTTAGACATAAAAAACACTGAAACCCTCGTCCATCAAAAAACCTATACCCTTGATGTAAAAATCTGCCATCCCCAAAATAACCCAATTCCTAGGCGCTAAAAACCCTAAAACCTCAGCCAAAAAAAATACTCAAACCTTAGCCCCAAAATATCCTCAATAATAAACCCCATAATTCCCCCAACCCTACGCCATATAATACCCCCAACCAATATACCCCAAAACCCTAAACCCTCACCCCCAAAAAACCCTCAACTATCATCCCCAAAAAACATTCAATCCTCCACCCCAAAAAACCCTCATCCCTTAACCCCAAAAGCCTCTACCCCCAATGAAAAAAATCACAGATATCAATCCTAAAAACCTCTCCAAACTCAGCCCAAAATAATCCTGATCTTTCATCCCCCAAAAAAACCAACCATCAGCCCCAAAAAGCCGTAAACACTTAGTCCTAATACACCCTCAACACTCATCACAAAAAATACTCAACACTCATTATGAAAAATACATAAACCCTAAACACTAAAAAACCACGCAACCCTCACCCATAAAAAATCCTAAACCCTAATCCATAACAAACCACAAACCTTTATCCCTAGAAAAACATAATCCTTCAAATCTAGAAAAAAATACCCATCTCCACAAAAAACCATCAAACCTATACCCCAAAAAACTATAAACCCTCAACATAATAGAAACCCTAATCCCTTTTGTCTAATCCCCAAAAAACACTCAACCATTATCTGTGAAAAAAACTCAACCCTCATCCTACAAAGACCTAAACCCTAAGCTCAAAAAAACCCTATGTCCTTAGACACAAAACCCCTACATCTTCTGTCCCCAAACTAATAAACAATATTACTTAAAAAACTATAAACCCTCAAACCAAAAAACCAAAAAACCCTTAACCCTAAAAAACACAAAATTATCTTCCCCCTAAAAAACATGAACCCTCATCCACCAAAAACCCTCAACACTCATCCCCCAAAAAACCTTTATCCTCATCCCAAAATGAACCCTCAACTCATAACACTAAAAAAAATCTCAAACCACTTCCATGAAAAAAAAACAGAACCCATTAACCCAAAAAACCCTCATCCCCCTTCCCTAGACAAAGATGAAAAATCATCCCCCAAAAAAACCTAAAACCTCATAACCTAAAAACCTTAAACCCTCATCCTCAAAACCCTAACCCCTGATCCCCAAAAAATATATACCCTCAACCTGAAAAATATATACACCGTCATCCAAAAAAACCCTCATACCATAGCCCCAAAACCCTCAACTATCAGCCAAAAAAACCCTAAACCCTTAGTCATGAAAAACCCAGAAACCTCAACCCCAAAAAATACAAAACCTTTATCCCAACATAATACTATTCCGATATCCCCCCAAAACACCCAAATCTTAGCCACAAAAACCCCAAAACCCTTATCACCAAAAATACATGAAATCTCAGGACCAAAACCCAAAACCCTCATCCCCAAAACCCCAAAACCCTCAGCTCCAAAAATATAAAAACCCATAGCCCAAAAAAAATAGAAACCATCAACCGCAAAAAACCCTAAACCCTCTATCTTAAAAATCCATAAAACCTGAGCACCAAAAAACAAATCCATTGACCCTAAGAATCACAAAACCCTTATCCCCATGTCTAAAAAATTCTAAAGCCTAAATCCCTAAAAAACCCCATATATTCATCCATAAAAAACAATAAATCCTCATCCCCCAAATAACCCTAAATCCTTATCCCCAAATGAACCAATACACTTAAACCCAAAAAACCCAAACCCTCAAACCCCAAAATCCTAAAACCCCCATCACCCCAAAATCATAAAAATTCAACCTCATAACCCTAACACATCAATCCTAAAACCCCCTAAAAACTCACCCCCAAAAAACTGTAAACACTCTTCCCTAAAAAACCCTAAAACCTCATCCCGTAAAAAAAATTTAACCCTCATCCCCAAGAAACCCTAAATCCTGATCCCCAATAAACCCAAAACCCTATGACCCAAAAAACCTAAACTCACATCCCCAAAAACCTATAACCCTTAACACCAAAAAAACCTATACCCACATAAACAAAAAAAACCTTAAACCCTTATAAAAAACCTAACATCTCCAACAAAAAAAACTCTAAACCCTTGTCGTAAAAACCATAATCCGTCAAACCCAAAAAACACTAAACCCTTATCCCTAAAGACAATAAAAACCTCATCCACAAAAATCTATAAACTTTATTCCATAAAAACACTAAATCCTCATCCAAGAAAATCCCAAACCCTTAGCCATAGAAAAACCTAAACCCTTCCCCACAAAACATAATCCTCATCCCCCAAAAAAACATAACCCATATAACTAAAAAATCCAAAATGCTCAATCCCAATAAAAAATAAAACACTGAACCCCCAAAACCATAACCTATAGCACCAAAAAACACTAAAACCAAAACACTAAAAAACACAAAACACTCCACCCCCAAAACCATGACCCCTCATCCCAAATAAATTATAGAAACGTATCCCCAAAAAAACTAATCCCATAGCCCCGAAAATCCTAAACCCCTAGCCCCAAAAAACCATAAACCCATAGCCCCAAATAACCCAAAACACTTATCCCCATAAAACCCTAAACCATATTCCCCAAAAAACATATAAACCCTCATCCAAAAAAACTGTAAACCCTTAGCCCAAAAAAACCCTAAATCTTCATAAAAAAACTAAACCCTAATCCCCAAAAAACCCTGATCCCTCAACCACCCAATGAAACCCTAAACCCTCATCCCACAAAAAACACTAAACCCTCAACTACAAAACCCCTAAACCATCATACCCAAAATACCCTAAACCATTATCCACTAATACCCAAGACCCACAAGAAAAAGAAACAGTAAGAAATCATCCCATGAAAAAACACTAAACCCTCATCCCAAGAAAACCCCAATCCCTCATCCCTACAAAAACCTAAACTATCATCCCTTGAAAACCCTAAACCATTTTCGTCAAAAAACCCTAAACCCTCAGCCCAAGAAAACCTGAAAACCTCATTCTAAAAAAACCTTGAACCCTCAAAACCCTAAACAAAGAAACACCCTCGTCCCTAAAAAACCCAAAACCCTTAGCACCCAAAAAACCCTAAATTCTCATCCTATAAAAACTAATCCCTCATCCATAAAAAACTCAAAACCCTCAGCCCAAAAAAATGAAAAAATCACAGCCCAAAAAAATTCTAAACCTTGAACCCAAAAAAAAACCATAATTCCTCAACCTAAAAAAAAATTAAACACTCAACCCCTAATACCATAATCCCTCATCACCAAGAAATCATAAACACTCATTCCCAGAAAACTCTAAACCCTCATATTATGAAAACCCTAAACCCTCTGCCCCAGAATAACCTAAACCATAATCTCCATAAAATAACAAAGCCTCATCCTTAGAAAACCCTGAAACCTCATCCCTAAAAAACCCTAAACCCTCAACCTCTAAAGAAACCCTAATATCTCAGCCTAAAAAAACACTAATCCCATAACACCAAAAAACCCTTAACACTCGCCATAGGAATCCCTAATCCCTTAACCCCAAAAATCTCTAAACCCTAATCCCAAGAAAATTCTAAATTATTATCCCCAGAATAATATAAACCATCATCCTTAGAAAACCCTAAACCCTCATCCCTCAAAACACTAAACCCTCTGCCCATGGAAACCCAAAAACCTTATCCCTTGAAAACCCAGAACCCTACATCCCTGAAAACACTCATCCTTGTTCCCATGAAACTCGAAACCTGTATCCCCAAAAAACCCCAAACCCTCATCCACAAAAACCCCAAAACCCTCATCCCACCAAAACCCTAAAACATCAGCCCCAATGAATCCTACAACCTCATCACTAAAAAATACCTAAACTGCCAGCCCAGAAAACCTTAAAACATCATCCCTAGAACACCATAAATCCACATCCCTAGAAAATAGTAAATTGGAATCCACAGAAATCCATAAACCATTGGACCTTAAAAACCTTAAACCCACATCCCTATAAACTAAAAATTTTCATCCCCTAGAAACCCTAACCCTTCATCCACAAAAATCCCTTAACCTAAAACTCTAAAAAAACCCATTCCCTTAGCCCAAGAAAGCCATAAACCCTTAACTCTAGAAAACCCAAAACCGTAATCCCCCCAAAACCCTAAAACCTCGTCCCCATAAATCCCTAGAACCTAAACCACAAAAATACCTTTATCTTTTTCTTCAAAAACCCTAACCACTCAAACAAAGAAAACCCTAAACCCTTATCCAAATAACAAACTAAACCATATGTCCTAGAAAATACTAACCCTTATCCCCATAAACCCTAAACCCTCATACCTATAAAACACTAATCCATTAGACCCAAAAAACCCTAACACTTCATCCCTAGAAATTAGAAAAACCTGAGCCCCGAAAAAACCCAAAACCCCTTGCCTTAAAAAACCCTAAAGCCTCATCCATAGAAAACCCTTAACCTTCAGCACCATATTACCTCAAAATTTTATCCACCCCAAAAAAAATATTAACCCCAAGAATATCAAATACCCTCTTCCAAAAAAAAACCTAAACCCTCAGTCCCACAAAACACAGAACCCTTCGTCCCGAAAAAACATTAAACCAACAACACCCCAAAAAAAACCTAAACCATTATCGTTAAAAAACCATAAACCCTCATCCCCACAAAACCATAAACCCAAATGCCCAAACAACCCCAAACACTATACTCCAAAAGACCTAATCCCTCAACCCCAAAATACCAAAAATCATATCCCCCCAAAACCCTAAGCATTTTTCGCGAAATACCATGAATCCTTAGCCTAAAAACACCTAAACCCTAAGCCCCCAATAACCAGAAAACCTCATTCCTAAAAACCCATAAACCATCAGCCTCAAAAAACCCTAAACCCTTAGCCCAAAAATCATGAACTCTCATCCATAGAAAACCCAAAACCCTTAAACCTTAAAAAATCATTAACCCTCATCCCCACATAACAGTAAACCATGATCGTGAAAAAACCAAAAATATCAATCCAAAAAAAAAACCGTCATCCCAAAAACCCTAAACCATCGGCACAAAAAAACCCTAAAACACTAGCACCCAAAAACCTAAACCCTTGGAGCCAAAAACCCCAAAACTCTCATCCCTAAATTATTTTAAATCCTCATCCTCCAAAAAAACCTAAACCCTTAACCCAAAAAAATCTAAACCCTTTGCCTCAAAAACAACCGTCAGCCCAAATAAACCTAATCCATTAGCCCCAGAAAACCCTCAACCCTCACCACCTAATGATTCCTAAACCCTCATCCCAAAAAACACTTAATTCTAATCCAGAAAAACCTTATACCCTAATCCCAAAAAATCCCTAAACCCTCAACTGCAAAAAAAAATCTAATCACTCTACCCCCAAAAAACCCTAAACCATCATCCCCTCATACCCTGAACCCTCTACCCTTGGAAAACCTAAATCCTCATACCCAGAAAACTCTATACCCTCATAAAAATAAAAACATAAACCCTCATCCCTAGAATATCCTAAAGTACCATCCCCAAAAAACCCTAAACCCTCAGCCCTAGAAAACCCTAAACGATCATACCATGAAAATTCTAAAATCTTACCCCTAGATAAACATGGACCCTCAAACCCTAAAAGAACCCTAAGACATCATCACCATTAAAACTCTGAACCCTCATACCCAAAAAATCATAAACCATTATCCTCAAAAAACTGTAAAACCTCATCCCCACAAAAAACACTAAAACCTCCACCCCCAAAAAACCCGAAATCATCAGCACCAAAAAAACTAATACCTGATTCTTGGATTCCCTAAAACCTCATCCCCAGGAAACCCTAAACCCTCACCCCATAAATCTCTAAACCCTCATCCACAGAATGCCATAAACACTCATCCCTATAACAACATAACACATCATCACCAGGAAAACTATAAAACATCATACCTAGGAAAACCCTAAACCCTCACCCCAAAAGAACACAAAACTCTTAGCACCAAAAAAACCTTAAATCGTTATAATAAAACACGAATCCCTCAACACAAAACCCTAAACTCTCAACCACAACAAAACCCTAAACCCTCATCCGTTGAAAAACCTAAACCCCCATCCTCAGAAAACTCTAAACCCTTATCACAAGAAAACCCTAAACCCCTATCCCTATCCCCAAAAAATGATAAACCATAAACCCTTGAAAACACAAAACCATTATTCCAAAAAAACACAAAAACCTCTACCCTTGAAAATCCTAAACCCTCAGATCCCAAAAACCCTAAACCATGTACCCAATAAACATGAAATTTTCAACCCCAAATAACCATAAACCCTCATCCCAAAAACCCCCAAATTCCCATCCCCATAAAACCCTAAACCCTAAACCCCATAAAATTATAAACACACATCACAAATAATCAATAAAGACTCAGCCATGATAACCCTAAACCCTCAGCTCCATAAAACCCTAACCCTTCATCCCTTGAAAATAGTAAACAATGTTACAAAAAAAATCCATAACCCTTATCCCTAGAAAAACCTAAACCCCAAACCCCATAAAACAGTAAATTTTCATCACCAAAAAAACCCTAAACCCTCAGCCTAGGAAAACCATAAACCTGTAACTCTATGAAACACCAATCCCTCATCCCAAGAACATTCTAAACCATCATCCGAAGAAAACCCTAAACCATTAGGCCTAGAAAACCCTAAACCCTCAACCATAAAAAACCTTAATCCTTCATCCTCCAAAATCGTTAAAAACTCAACCGAAGAAAACCCTAAACTCTAATCCCAAGATAAGCCTAATCCCTTCGCACTAAAAACCCTAATCCTCAACCATAGAAAACCCTAAACACTTCTACCTAGAGAAAACTAAACCCTAAAACCAAGAAAACCCTAAACCATAATCCCCAGACAGCCCAAAAACATGAGCCCCAAAAAACCCAAAAAGCCTGACCTCAACAAACCCTAAACCCCAACCCCTAGAAAACACAAAACTCTTATCCCTAGAAAACCCTGAATCCTAATTCCTAGAAAACCCTAAACCAACTATCCTAGAAATACCTAAACCCTCATCCCAAGAATGTTGTAAACCCTCATCAATAGAAAAATCTAATCACTTAGCCGTAGAAACATCTAAAACTATTTCCCCAGAAAACCCATAGCACTCTTCCACTGATAACCATAAAAACCCATCCCTATAAAAACCTAAATCCTCAGCCCCAGAAAACCCTAAACCCTAATCCCTAGAAAACCCTAAATTCTCATACCTAGAAAACCCGAATACCACAACCCCTAAAAATCCTTAACTGTTGGCCCCAAAAAACCATAAACCCTCAACACCAAAAATCCTAAATTCTCAATCCCTGAAAACATTAAACCCTCATCCCCAAGAAACCCAAAATTTTTTATCCCTAAAAAATATATAAACCCTTACCCGTATAAAATCCTAAACCCTTAGACCCAAAGACCTTAAACCATCAACCCCAAAAGCCCCTGAAACATCCCCACATAAGACCACATATTATAAACCCCAGAAGACCCCATGTTTTCATCCCTAGAAGACCCTAAACACACACACCCAAAAGAACCTAAAACCTAAACCCCCAAAAAATCTAAACTATCATCCCCAAAAAACCCTAAACCCTTATCCATAGAAGACCCTAAAACCTCAACCCTAGAAGACCCTAAATTCTCATCCCTAAAAGTCCCTAAACCCTCATCCCCAAAAAACCCTAAACTATCATCCCTAGAAAAACCTGAACCCTTATCCCCAAAAACTCTAAAACCTCATCCCTAGAAAACCATAAACCCTAAACCTCAGAAAACTATAGACCCTCCTTGCAAGAAAAACATATCCCTAATCCTCGGAAACAACTAAACCCTCATACATAGAAGAACCTATACCCCCATCCGCAAAAAACCCAAAACCATCATCCCTAGAAAACTCTAGAGCCTCAGTCCTAGAAAATCTTAAACCCTAAGACCCATCAAACCCTAAACACTTGGCCCCATAATACTATAAACCCTTGGCCCTGGAATACCCAAAACCATGAGCCCTAGAAAACCCAAAACCAACCATCATAGAAAACCCCAAACACTAATCCTCCCAAATCCATAAACCCTTGGCCCAAGAAACACATAAAATTTGAAATCTAGAAAACCCAAAACCCATAAACCTAGAACCACCTAAACCCTCATCCCCTAAAACCCCTAATCCTTCATCCCCAGAAAACAGTAAACCCTCTACCCTAGAAAATCAAAAATTATTAGCCCAAAAAAAAACTCTCAACCTTCGAAAACACTATACATTCATCCCTAACAACCAAAAATATAATTCATAGAAACTCTAAACCCTGATCCCTATATATTCTTAACCCCTATCCGCCGAAAATGCTAAACCTTGAGCGCAATAAAACCCAAAACCCTTATCCACATAAAGTAATAGACCCTCATCACTAGAAAAACATAAACCCTCAACCCCCAAAAACCAAAAACCCTCATCCTTAGGAAACCTTAAACCCTCATCCCCAAAAAACTATAAACCATATGCCCTAGAAAACCCTAAATCATTTCCCAAGAAAACACTATACTCGAATCCGTCAAAAACCCTCAACTTGTGGCCACAAAAATCGCTAACTCACAGCCCTAGGAATCTATAATCCATCGACCCTAGAAAACCCGATACCCAAAACACTAAAAAACCATAAACCATCAACCCCAAAAAACCCTAAACCCTAAACCCCAGAAAACCCTAAACCAAAATCCTGAAAAACCATAAACCCTCAGCTCATGATAAAACAAAACCCATTGCCTCAGAAAATCCTAAACCCTTAATCCCATAAAACCCTAATCCCTTATCCCTATAACACCCTAACCACATTGACTAAGAAAACCCAAAAACCTCATCCCAAGAAAATCCAAACCCACAAACCTAGAAAACCCTAAACCATCATCCACATAAAACATGAAATCATAAACACTAGAATACCATAAACCATCATCCTGAAAAAACAACAAATTCTCAGCCCCTAAATACCCTAGACCCTCCTCCTAAAAAGGCACAGACCCTCAACACCAAAGAAACCCAAACCCACGTCATCTAAAAACTATAAATCCTCTGCAAAAAAGATCTAAAAACCCTTAGCCACAAAAAAACTAATCTCTAATCACTTACAATCCTGAAACCATGTTCTTCTCAAACCATAAACCCTTAGGCCAAGAAAACCATAGACTGCCAACCCCAAAAATCCCTAAACCCTCACCCCTAAAAACCCTAAACCCTCATCCGAAAAAACCCTGAATCCTCATTTAAAAAAAACCTAGTCCCACAGGCCCATACAACCGTAAACCCACATCCACAAAAAACACTAATTTCTCATCCCAAAAATACCATATTCAGTTACTAAAAACCATAACCCCTCTCCCTAAAAATACCATGAACACTCATCCCATGGAAACCCTAAACCCTTGGCACCAAAAAACCCTAAACCCTCAACCAACAAAACCCTAAACCCTCAGGGCCCATTAAACCCTAAACCTTAAACCCCAAAAATCCCAAAACCCTGTGCACCAAAAAAACAATAACCCCTTAACCCCCAAAAAACCAAACCCACATACTTGAAAAACACTAAACCCTTAGACAAAAAAATCACAAACCCTCATCACCAAAATCACTGAACCCTTCGAAAAAACCAAAACCCTTATCCATAAAAAAACCATAAAACCTCCAAAAATATAACCCGAAACGCTCATCCCCAAGAAACCCTAAATACTCAACCCTAAAAAACCAAAAAATATAGGCCCAAAAAACCATACACCATCCACCCCAAAAATCCCTAAAACCACACCCTAAAATAATTCCATAAACCCTAAGACACAAAAAAACACTAAACCCTTACCCCACCCCCAAACTCTAATCCCATAGTGATATGAATATAATATATGAAAATAAATTTATGAAATGTGAATAGTTAGAGTTTCATGACCCAATGATGCAAAGAGGATTAAAGATACTAAAATAATAAATGGGAGCCCATCTCGGTGCATTACAAGGCCAGAACCCAATGTTCTTTCATGGAATTGGAAAATGGGCTTATTATAACTCTTATTTAAGATCAAATTAGATGCATGAAGCCCATGAAATATGTTTTCAATATTTTTGGAATCCTTTCCCTCATGGATATTAAATAATATCATCTTTGGACACCAACGTCAAAATTGGTGGGCTAGGTACTCAATGTCAAATCTGTTGGGCTTTGGGTGGAAAGGAATGTGCTACTTTTCCCAAAAGTATTTGTTAGACTTTATATTTTTGACATTAAGGGGAAAAGGTTGGTTTATCCTTTATGAATTTAGAGAATTAGACCCTTGACTATTATATTATCCCTTTTCTATAAATATCCAGCCCATGGAATTGTATTTTCATTGAATATTGAAATAGAGAGCTAATAATTTGTTTCTCTCCATTGTGGGAATATTGTCTCGATTTTATCCCTTGATCTTGTACATTCTTGGCTTGTCAATCTACAAGTTAGATTGGTGATCCAAGATCACAAAGCCCCCAATTCAATGCCTCAAACCAAGTGTGTTGTTATTTGGATTCACCATCACACCCTCCCACGATGTGTTGTCTAAGTAGTAGGTCATGCTCTTTATAGTGTTGATTGACTACTTTAATCCACTATCTATACTAATAATCCATCACTAAGCCCTGAACTATATCCTTCAGCCCCCACCCTATATCGTGAAGATCTATTCACCCCATGTGTCTCACTTTAGTTAGTATCAGATCTCTAGCTAACATGGTAGGAATCCATCCCTTCATTGACATTAATTTTACCAATTTCCCTCCTTATCAATCCTTATTATCCACCCATTAAAAAAACAAAAAATATTCTTTTCCTTAAAAACCTCTTGAATTTTTCTGTGTTGTGCATGTATGAAGTATTTTAAATTGATCCAATTATCCATCCATCTTGTTTTTACATTTATTTCATTATATTTGATTTGTATCCAATAAAATAAAAAAAATCAAATTCTCACAACTCATCATTTTGTTATTTTCAAAATTAATCACATCCTTTCTTTGAGATGTTTCAAAAAAAATATTCTTAGTCTCTGTTTAGTCATCTTGTGCTTTAAAATTCCAAGAACAACACTTCTTGGGGATATTTGGACCCAAAAAAGCTAATAGAATTACATCATTGTGATTTATATTATCAACACATTCCATTTCCATACATCACAATCTTCATAATAAAACTTCATCACCATATTATTTTTGGATCATGTTGTTATAAATATTTCTTATCTTTCAAAATTGGGAAAACCCCACATACCACACCTTTTCTATCTCATTCCCACCTTTTACACAAATTTTATACCACCTTTTCCACCCATTAATATTTTAAATCATTTACCATGAAAATAGTTTGTGTTAAACCATCCCCTGAAACAAACCGAATTGTGGAAGGATTGATGGCACGTGATCTCTCCAAAAAAGGTATTAGATTTCATAAGAGATTTGGATTTTAATTGAGTGTTTTGAGCAGAGATAAATTTTAAAAAATAATTATAAAATATCCTTGTGTGTGTATCTTGTTTGTGTGAGTGTGTATCCTTGTGTGTGTGAGTGTGTATATCTTCTGTGCAGGTGTTTTCATTATTTTGTGCATGAGTGTGTATATATTGTGTGTGTGAGTTTTTATACTTGTGTGTATGAGTGTGAACATATTTTTTGCATGTTTGTGTACATATCACGTGTGTGAGTTTGTATCCTTGCATGCGTGTGTTAGTGTGTGTATCATTGTGTTTTTTTCTCCCCATGTGTGTTTGTGTTTATGTTACTTATCATAGAAGAAAATCATGGAAAAATAATTGTTCCTTCCAGTGATGAATGAAGTCAGCATAGACCCTCCCCACAAAAATCTACACAACACAAAATGAATTCTATGGTTAGCCATTTTTTGAAGCTTATTAATAGGAATTTAGAGGTGCTACATGAGAGGATTGAAAACAAAGAGAATCACCCAATTTCGAAGATGATCCTTGGTAACCCATAGTTTTTTCCAGCACCATGGAACCCCCTACATCTTGGAGGAGGAGATGGAAAAAATTGATGGTGTTGTTGTGGATGTCCCATAAATGAGGTGGTTGTACCAACAACCTAGAGGAGGTCAAAGGAGACCACATGATGAGAACCTAATTGGAGGGATCATGGTGAAGGTACCTTCATTTCAATGGTAAACAATCTATAAGAATACTTGGAGTGGGAGATGCAGATCAATAAATTATTCTCTTGTCGTACATATTTTGAGGATAAATAGGAAAATATTGTATCCCTTGAATTCCTTGATTATGATTTAATATGTTGGGATCATGTTCAAAAGGAGAGATCTGGATACAATGGATGTCCAATCCGTATTTGGGAAGGCATGGTGTTTACTTTGGGTAAGTAGTTTTTCCCTCATACTACCATATAGATATATAAAAAAAGATTTTGTGGCTCACCCAAGGAAGTAATAGTGTATATGTTTACAAAAAGAGATTCAAATCTATATGATTTGAGAAAACACTTAGGTGGATATGGAAGAAACCATGGAATTATTTTTAAATGGGCTCAATCGAGAGATTGTTGATCAAGTGGATATGTATCTCCATTTAAAGATAGAAGTTATTATCCACCAAGCCACCAAGATCATGAAAAAAAATATGAAGAGGAGTGGAATGAGGAATCCCACTACCCCTTTCACTGCATGGAAAAATTTGAGGATAAATATTGGAGAATCATTAAATTTGAAAGAGGTTGTTGATTGTAAAATTGATAAGGTAATTATTCCACCAAATAAACCTACGTTTTTGGGAAAACAAATGATTAATTGGGGTATTCAATGTTTAAAATGTCAAGGAAGGGGAAAAATTGCTAAATAATTCCCAAACCACTGCACCTTGTCCATCAAGAAGTATGGAGAATGGAGACTGATAGAGAGATCTCAAGGGAAGAGGTGGAGGATTCCTCAAAAATTTATAATGGTTATTTTGTAGAATAATGTGATCTTCTCATCATAAGGAAGGTTTTTAGTGCTCAAATGTTGTTTAATGAGAAGGATAAAAGGGAGAAACATTTTCATACCTGATTCAAAATCAATGGAATATTATTCAGTGTAATAATTGATGGGGGAAGTGTAGTAATGTAGAAAGCACTAAGTTGGTTTAGATGTTGGGACTCCCAGATTTGAAGTACCAACATCCATTCCCGCTTCAATGGATGAATGATTGCGGAAAACTAAATGTCACAAAATAGTTTATGGTATTATTCTACATTGGTAAGTATAATTATATGGATCTATGTGATGTATTGCCAATGAAGGCATGCAACATACTTCTACATCGGACCTGAAAACATGATCGGCATTTGACCCAAGATGGTTTGCTAAACCTTCATTCTTTTTTACTCTGAGGGGAACATAAAAGCTGCATCTCGATGTCCCCCCAAACATGTTCTAGAAGGTCAAATTTTGAGGTAGAAGAAAAAAATTAGGGATCAAGAAAAAATGAGATAAATAGAAAAATGAGAGAATAAGGGGAGTGGTGAGAATGAGGGAAGATGATTTATTGAGTTAGAGAAAAGAGAGGTCATTGAGTGAAAAAATCATATGATAGAGAAGTGAGAGGTTAAAGATCTTTAGAATTCTTATAAAAACCTTTTAGTACATCTGTACAAAGAGTAAATGTTTAAAACTATTGAATTAACCTCTTCATTGTCATCAATTATGAAATATTTATCACAAGTGTATGATGAAGTCATTTTTGAGTAGGAGTGAACTTATTTTATACCTATTAGAGAGATAAATGAAATTAATATATTCATTAATAACATCAGGGTTCTAAAGGATTGGAAGGAGTGTCAACCGCATGAAGAGTCTTCTTACATAAGGGGATATCACTCTCAAACTGAATTTTATCCATATGGAACTTCTTTCAGATTTAGCCTCTATACCCTATTGATCATGTTTCATTACCTTAGTAGGTAATTGGAAATATGGATGAAATAAAATATGTTGATCAAAAACATGAGAAATCATTGAAATTGGAAAGTCTTTAAAAGAAACTGAAGTCAATGATCAAGATTCATGGACATGAACCATACTTGATTCTTGATAGGATTGATTATAAGATCGCCTTACAAGGTGAGTATAAAGTTATTTTGAATGTCAATGGTTCTAATCATTCCTCATATTTGGATGAAGATGATGAATAGTCAATAATGGATCATTTTCAAGAGTAGAAGGATGATATGAAACCAATATATGAAAATTACTTGATGGCATGTGCATGGATAGTGTTTCATGGCCCAATTATGCAAGAAATATTAATGATACTACAAGAAAAAATGGGATCCCATCTCGATGCATTAAATTGACCAAACCCAGGGTGCTTGTGTGGATTTAGAAAATGGGATTATTATCACTCTTATTTAATCCCAAATGAGATTCATGAAGCCCCAGACACGTGTTTTCATGAATTTGGGAATCCTTTCCCACATGGAGATTCTAGAATGGAATCCTTAGACACCAAAGTCAAATCCAGTTGGGTAGGTACTCAAAGTCAAATTCATTGGTCTATGGGTGGAAAATCATGTTCTACGTTTCCCAAAATTCTTTTTTAGACTTTGTATTTTTAACATTAAGGGGATAAGGATGGTTTAGGCTTTATAGCATTAGTTTATTAGACCCTTGACTATTATATCACTGCTTGGCTATAAATAGCCACCCCATGGAATTGTATTTTCATTGAAGACTGTAATAGAGATCTTGTGATTTTTTTCTCTCCATTACGGGGGGATTTTACCAGTTTTCTCTCTGGCACTTGTGTATTCTTGCCTTTTCAATCTACCAAGTAGATTGGTGATCCAAGATCATGTAGCCCCCAATTATCTACCTCACCCCAAGTGCGTTGTTTTGTGAATTGGATATCACATCCCCCCCTTGACTGTGTTGTCTAAGTATTAGGTCGTTCTCCTTATAGTATTGATGGAATACTTGCATCCACTATTCATACCCATCATCTACCATTTATCCAAAAACCACATCCCTCATCTTCCACCCTACTCCATGAAGATCAGGCCATCTGGTGTATCACAGATCACTTGGCCTATAAAATCCCAAATCTTATCCCTAAAAACCTGAATCCCTCCACTAAAAGATCCCTAAACCCGCGTCCCCCAAAATCACTGTGCTATCAGAACCAAAAACCAAAAACCATCATCCCGAAAAAATCCTAAACCGTTAGCCACAGAAAACCCTAAACCATCTTCCCCAAAGCCCTTCCACCCTCAGTACCAAATTATCCCTAAACACTCATCCCGAAATAACTATATACTCATGGGACAAAAAAAACTCCTCATTACTTTGAACCATACGTATGATGGTGCATTAACTATTTCATCTCCTTGCATTTACCATGTCATGAGTTTGCATGCTCACCTCAAAGTTTTTAGGAATATATGATGATGATGATGGTGATAGTGAACCCTTCAAGAAATATGATTTCATTACTTTGGGATTCATAGTAAGTATTTTAGTTATGTCATGAAATAATTCCGATCTCAAGACCTTTATAAATACCAGTCAATGTTTCCCACATCCATGATTAGTCATCAACAAGTGAATAATAAAATCCCTCTTCCCCATCGCCTATCTCAGCATGTCTCTTGTACATGCAAGGATCCTTTATCACATATGTTTCCTAAAATCAAAAAAATTATGAAGTTTTAAAAATTATATTATGTAATTTTAAGAAAGTAAGTAAAATAATATTAACCACAATATATTGTTCTCTCACTCCAATAAATTCTCTAGCACTACTGCCAATGTACATCCTCTTTTATACCTCCAAAAATTAATTATCTGATAAAATACAAAGACTATAAATTTATCAAATAAATTTTTCTATTAAAATTAATATTTATAATTTTTAAATAATATTAATTACCAAAATTCCATGTGGTATACTAAATGTAGGACTCCCAACACTATGTGTGAAATCCCATCTCACATGATTCTATCTACCAGAATCAATATCCATTTAAAATTCTCTCATATCCTATATGTGAACAACCCATTTGAACATAATTATACTAAATTCATGCATATTTCATTAAATATATATTCATATATCTCCACTAAATAAAATTTAATATTTATTTGAAATTTTCACACATAAAAGTGTTACATGCCTAAAAAATTAGGTGTCTCATGCCTTGATCAAAAATAGTCCAGTAATCTTGAAAATATCTAATAAAATATATAATAATTAATTATATAAACATAGAGAAAAGTTATTTTTTTCATACCAACAATTTATTGAACATATGAAGATGTAACTAAGTAGGATATTGATCCTAATAAACCACTAGATAAGAGAAATATTTCCTCCGAATAATCATAGCCTAACCCAAGTCTTGATGTGAAGCACTATGAAAATAAGAATAATTAGTAACATAATTATTAAATTTAAGAAATTAAATATAAAATAAATAATATTTACATTGAAACAAAAATCATCTAATGAAGATGAAATTAATGATATAGACATATCTCTAGAAAAGGATCCAAAATCATTACTCATGTAAGTCCTAGTCCACTACTAGTATATATAGTCATGTCAACACCCCTAATGGATGAATGTTAAGGCACATTACCAAGTAGCGTATCTTTAGTGAAACTAAAAATATTTTCATTGTATTTTTCTCATAAAATAAAAATCATATAATAAATTACATGAAATAATTTTTATTCTATTGATAAATATTTATTTTATAAAAATTAACGAAATTTTCTAAGAAATAGGTTGAAAATAATGTTACCTATAAATAATTATTAATAAAGATATAAAACAATACATGTTTATTGATAGAAAACAATACATCATTATTAATCTCATTCATCATCATTATATTTAGTTTCCTTAGTGTCAATGTCTTCATAATTATCCTCTCCATCATTACTTTCTATACATGATTCAATATCCTCATCATCTTTATTATCAATGTCAATAGTTACATCCTCAATAGTATCAAAACCTCTATCCCTTAACTATGAGGTATCATCATCAATTTTTTATCTCTTTAGTTAAGAGACATATTCAGCGTTAATTTTTTTTTCTAAATTTCAATATATTTTAAATTCAATTTCATTAATGTAATTTTACATAAACTAGTTTTCTTGATATTGCATTTTTTACACTCCACACTCGTCTTTTAAATGTCTCAATGAAACATAATAATTTTCATGAAAAACATTAGCTACTTAATATTCAATAAAAAATTGGTCATTTAACCTAAGAATAATATTATATTGAAACCAATGATCACATTTCATGGATGAAAACAGAACCCTCAATTAGTACAAAAACAATTATAGTTAGACATTATTTAATAATTATGCAATAGATATTATAAATCAATTATAAAATCCAACATGACATGATAGTCAACATCAATTTCTTTTTCTTTGATATAATTTAAAAAAAGTATGGTCATTGATTATTTTTTATTTTCCATATTTAGTTGTATGAAACTGAAATCCCTTATCCTTATAATAATTATATTTTTTGGCCAATATGTATAGTTTAATAGTCAGTGTATAAAATAAACTGTCAAATTTATTAAATTTTTATCTATATAGATAAATAAAAAACAATTAATATTATATTAAGTAACAAAATTTTTTAATATGTTTGATCATAAGAAATTTAACACACACGTATTTTGAAATGGTTTTAAAAAATATGATGGTGATATTTTACAAAAACAATTAGGTTATTTTTGTGAATTTTGTTTAATATAATCACCATATAACTTTTAAAAATTTAATATAAGTTTAATGTTTACAATTATTTGAAAATCACTAACAAAAACTAGTACATACTTCATATATCATATAATTTATCACAATTAAGAAGATCATAAATATGATCTCTATATATTTTATCATACAAAATCTATCATTCATTATTACCACAAATAACATAATGAGGCTTATTAATTACTAAAAACTGGTGGTATGTGACATATTTAAAAAATTACACATTATAGGTCATTTGATTATTATTTTTAAGTATATTCATATTTAAAATAATGATAGGATAATTTTGAAAATTCCCCTAACATGTATGCTTCAATAACTGAACCATAAATTGATCCCTTGTTATATACCATCATCATCAAATTTTCCTTACATTTCTCAAATTGGTTCATCCTTTGAAATTATACTGGCCCTCCAAAATATATCATCACTTGGAAAAAACAATGTTAACTATTTCATTGACTCAAAATATAACAAATAAATATTTTTAAAATTTGAATAAAATAAGAAAGTCCTCTTTTTTTCAATATACATATTGTATCATAGACACTATTTATATAGAAATATATTGAAATAAATATAAAATTTCATTAAAAACTTCATATATTGAAGAATATTGAAACCCACTATGGCCAATATGAAGTAATAATTGCATGATGACAATAGTGTAAAGAATTACTACACTAAAATTATATCTGTTTATAACGAAACAAAAAAAATTAGTAGCAGAACCATCTACTAACGTCAAATATTTAATCCATAGAAACAATTATCCTCATTTATTGTTAGATATATCATTAAATTATTTTAAAATCAGTAATGTTTAGGATCATTCATTTTCTTTTAAAACATGTTCTAGATACTTTCACATTAAAATAAGATCTCACCAAGCCATGATAGCATCAACAGTCATTCTGGGATTGTCTAATATAATATAAAATATGTTGTAAAAAAAATAAACTCAACATACAATGCTTCTATCAGGTGATGAACCAAAAAAATCATACCAATGTGGATGATCCCAAAAAATATATACCTATATCATATTGTAATGCCTGTCAAAAAAAACTTATTATTATAGTTTTTGTCCAATAGTGATAGTAAGTAATGAAGGGACAATATATTTTACAGGAATACCTTAGAGAACTATTGGGGTTTTATCTGATTCAATTATATTTTTTTAAATAACATCTTCTCAATTGTTATAGATTGAAAACATGAAGAATACTATGATAACAATAAATAAACATTGATTGAGTCTATTAACAAGAATAAATTATTTTTCGTCAGTTGTGTAGTATTGAAATGATTTTAGAACATGTTTATTCCATAAAAATAATATATCATACGTTGGAAAGTCAGTATTCTTCAACATTAATACAACATTGATTATAAAATTCTAATATACAACTGCATGATATGTAGTTTCACCATTGTTCAATAATAAAATTAGCTCATCAATTCATGGATTTGAATAAAATTTTATATTCTTTTTTGGATGTCCTGTAATATGCAATTTCAAATATATATATATATATATATATATATATATATATATATATTTCTTTCATAAACATCTATGAAGGTAAGATTTACAGTTTTAAAAAAGAACACCAATAAAAATATTTACTATAATAATAACCCAATGACTAAAATAAATTAGTAATACTATATCCGACCAAAGGATATGACGTTCTAGAGAGAAATATGGATGCTTTTAGATAATGTCTTCCCTTGGAATCCTATCAAAATGATGATTTAATCTTTTACTGATAAAATCATTATATCTATAACATTCCATCAATATTGATGAGTTCTAGTCACAATGTTATCAAAATAAATCTATATTTTTTAAAAGGAATAAAAAATGAATCCTTTTTTATATAATTATAAATCGATTATGAACAGGTTGAAAATTTACCAAACAACCCATATTCAACATAACAAAATATTCATTCATCCAATCATGCATGGGGGTTTTGAAAAATAAGACACAAATTATGGAACAAAATTTTCATTTTATAGAAATTTTATGTATATGTATTTATTTTAGGAAAAAACAATCCATTAAAAGAAAATATTTGTCCAAAGTAAGTGTTATTCATTCTATAGTTGGTATTAATTTCCAAAAAAAACTAACAACATACAATTTTTTATTTTCTTTCTAGGAAATAAATCCTCCAAAAACACAACTCATGAATTCCAAATGGTTCTAATTAAAGATTATATTTATTATTATGAGATTAAGTTCTTTAAAAAATGGTATTGATGCATGATGTGAAGTTTTTTGAAACACTGATGGTTCTATAAGATTCAAATTTGTATTTCCTTCTAATTTGTTTTCTCAATATTGATACAAAAAGATAAAATCACTCTAAATACCAAAACACAAAAGATAAACTAAAATATTTATGAATATTTCATTTCCTTTTGAGATTACACATCTTACAGATGTACAAAATACTCCCTTTTTTTGAATTTGATAGTGTGAATGATTTAAAAGTTTCAACACCTTGATATACATAGAATTTAAATAATAATATTTTTTATTTCAATTATTATATATCCTATCATGATCTCACAGTAAAAAATGTTTCTAATATTCTAGTTTCGTAGGTTAAAAAAATATTAATTAGTTTATTGAATAGATTTTATTACGAATCTTGTTTTCCCTAAAAATTTTAATTACTTTTTTAATATGTTTAAATTGTTGGTATAGGTTCTGGTATGGAAATGATATCAGGTATTTCATTTGACATGTATTCCATTCTCATTTTAATGAGTCTTTCCTTATAATTATTTAACTAATTTTGAAGAAGTTATAATTAATTATTTTTAATTATCTGGAATGAGATAGAAACTCATGGAAATTGATAGATGCCGAATAGACTTGGTTGACTCAGACCACTCTTTTTATCCTTTCAAAATAAGGAGTTGTCATCAGTTGAGGTAGGTGTTCAGGTACACTATACCATATGGTTTTATATAAATTGTTTTTTTGGGATATGATATGAAGTTCAACACTATGGTAGAATGATCCTTAGATCATAATTATAAGATGATTAAAATTGAATTCAATTATATTGATTCACCAAACCAATTTAAATTTGAGATTTAGTGTCATGATTTATTAAATGACAAATTATATTTCTTAACTAATAAATTGAAATATTCCTAACAAATTTACATGGTTGTATGGTCCATATTGCACCTTCTGTATTGTCTTGTATCATGGATTTAGATATTTGAGGATTGACTGGTTGTGTATTATCAATATCATTGTATTATAGAGCCTATAATGATGACTGATCACACTATGTGGGTCTGTGTGTCTGGGTGTATCCCCATAAGAACTATTTTTTTCTACATCCAAATGGTTTTCATGTGTTTCCAATGATATGATGTCTGATTCCTGGATAACTTGTGGTTGAATTCAAAGCCCATAAGAAATATATTAGTTCTTTACCACATGAGTTGTTCATGTGTAAACCTGAGATATGTTATTGTATATATTTTATGTGGGTCTAAATGACTATGAATAATTCTTCATTTCATGAAATGTTTTATCTGTAATTTTTATCATATATTGTATGACAATGTTTTTTTCTTGTAGTTGATCTTTCATGATAATCCATGTGTACTATTCCTCTAATGGGGGTGTTTCAAATGAATGTTCAGTGTAATTTGGACTATCCACTCATGGGAGGTATGCCAAATATTCTCTTTGGAATATGAAATGAAGGAAAATGACTCAGGTTCTTGAAAATTGTCCCTTCTATCATGGAGATGAAGTAGGTACAACTCGGGTTTGTTGCTTCTTAGTGACTGTGTAACTGCATAGAAAATGGGTACATATTACTTAATTATTAATTTGTGATTTTTTGTTATGTTTTTATAGTTTATGTTTTTCATTTTTTCAATCATCTCAGGTTATCACATGAATGTAAAATGAATTTTAGTAGTTGGGTTTAGGACCATAAATGTGGTACTCTATTGAGTTTCACTCACACACTAAACAAGAGGCTATAGAACATGGGTACCAATGTAGCTCTGAATTCTTTTAGGTATAGTTTTTTAGGAACTAGTTTGTTTATCATATTGGATATCTATCTATGATTTTGGAGACCTCTATATGGATGAAATGTGTTTTGGAGTTAGAGAAGATATTCTTTTACTATATTTCCGTTATGAAATGTATATCATCATCTTATAAGATGATCCACTATTGTTTCCGTTGATTGGATAATCTCACTTAAATAGATGTCCTATTTATTTTTCCTCATACTCCATTTGTATATGGTTACAAATTTGGTTATTTATTTTAATTATGAACTCTGATGGTGGGTATAGTCTCCCATGATTTCACATGACATCCTCACTACTACTCAGTATCATATGATGTAAGTGGAGGAATGCCTGAGGTCTTATGTCTTTCCATATCAGACCTATTAATTAATGTTAGGATGTTACATAATGTTTTATATAATTAAGGAAAAATTACATTACAATGTCATCATTTTTTCATAGAGTAAATTTTTGCATAATAGGAGGTTATCATGTTTACTTTGATGTCAAATTAATGAAACTATTGTTTCATTCAAGATGTTTCACCATAGACAACAATATAGATCCTATATATCCATAGAAACATTGGAAAACCTTTGGAAACATTTACTGAGAAAAAATTGCAATAAGGTATGTAAAAGAAAAAATACCCTTTAATAAAATTTTAAAATCATGAAATCTTGTAAGAATATTATTTATTTAAATTAATAAAAATTAACGTAAAATAATATTTTACACACATATAAAAATCTTAATTTACAAAAAACATCATAAATCATTTAATATAATGAATAAATAAGAAATCATAACCATTATTGTTTCTTGAGAAATATAAGATCTCATTAAAATATTATCCTTGATGAACAATCCATAAAACGTTATAAGGATAAAAAATATGAAAAATAATTTACATGTCTCATAAATTCAAAAATATTTCCATTAAAACAAATAGAAATCATAGAAAACCCATGTAAGTGTCATGGAAAAATTTCTTTACAACACCCTTTAAAAAAAAATTGAACCCACAACCCCAAAACAGTGCCTGAACCCCAGCCCCAAAAAGCCATAAACCCTCAGCCCCATAAAACCAAAACCCTCACCCTTTGAAAACCCTAATCCATCATCCCCAAAAAACCTGAACCCTAATCCTTAAAACAAAAACCCATATACCCAAATTATGGTTTAACCCCCATCCCCAAAAACCATAAACCCTTATCCCCAAAAAAACCTTGAACCCTCTTCCCCCAAAAAAGCTCTGAACTCTCATCCCCAAAAAACCCTAAACCCTCATCCCAAAAAAATCTAGACTGATCTATCATAAAAATTACCAACCACTCATCCCCAAAAAACTATAAATACTCAACCCCAAAAACCAACCAAACTGTCAGCCTAAAAAACCATGATCACATTTCCCCAATAATCCCTAAACACTGAACCCCAAATATCCCTAAATACTCTACCCCAAAAAACCCAGTTCCCACAACCCTAAAAAAACTTGAACATTAATCCCCAAAAAAACCTAACCATAATCCCCTAAAAACATAGAATCCACATCCCCAAAAAAGTCTACCCTGGGCCCCAAAAAACCTATACCCTTATCCCAAAAAACCATAAACCCAAAACCCTAAAAATATCAAAAACCATCAGTCCCAAAAAAACACTCATCCCTAAAAAATCTAAACCCTCATCCCAAAAATCTCAAAACCCTAAGGAATATAAAACCCTAGACCCCCATCACTAAAAACCCATAGATCCTCACCCCAAAGAAAACACTAAACCCTCGGACACAAAAAACCCTGATCCCTCAAACCCCAAAAAATCCTAAACCGTCAGCCCAAGAAAACCCATAAAACCTCATCCCCATAAAACCAAAAAACCTATATCTAAAAAACTAGTCCCTTAGACCTAAAAAACCCTAATCCATCCGACCAAAAAATCCCTAAACCCTCATCCCAAAAAATCACCAAACTTTCACCCCAAAACCCCTAAAAACATATCCCCAAAAAAACACTCACCCCTCTTCCCAAAAATACCCTCAACCCACATCCCAAAACATGACAGACCCTTATTCCCAAAATCACAAAACCTCCAACCCAAAAAAACATAAACCAATCATCCCCAAATAAATCATTGAACACTCAGCTCCAAAAAAACACTAATCCCTTCACCCTAAAATATCCTAAACCCTCAGCCCTAGAAAACCCTAATCCTTATCCCCAAAAAACTATAAACACTCGTCCCTAAAAAACATAATTCCATCATTTGCAAAATTACCTAAACCCTCAACCCCAAAAAAACCCTAATCCCTCCATTCCAAAAAATACTAAACCATTGTCACTAAAAACCCTAAACCCAATCCCCATAAAACCTTAAATACTCAACTCCCAAAAAACCTAAACCCCCATAAAAAATATAACTTAATCTCTCAGCCCAAAAAAACCCCAAAATAATCATCCTAAAACACCCTTAACCATCATACCCAAATAAATATAAACCCTTATCCCTAAAATAAAACTAAAAAATTAGCCACAAGAAAACCCTAAACCACGAGTCCCAAAAAACCCTGATCCCTCATCCCCAAAAAACCATGAACACTAAAACATAAAAAAGCATAAAACCTCATCACAAAAAACCCAAAACCCCTAGATCAAGAAAACCCTGAATAGTTAGCCCCAAAAAACACAGAACCCTAGCCCAAAAAACCCTAAACTACCACCCCCAAAAATCCAAAAACACTCATCCCTAAATAACCTTGTACACTCATCCCCAAAAAACCTAAACCCTCATCCCCAAAAACCCTAAACCCAAGGAACCAAAAATCCATAAACCCTCATCCCAAAAAAAATAAACCCTTAGACCAAAATAATCTAAACCCATATCCCAATATAACCATAAAATATCATTCCCAAAATACCCAAAACAATCAGCCCCAAAAACCCCTAAACAGTCATCCCCAAAAAACCCAAAACCCACATCCCCAAAAACCCTAAACGATTAGCCCCAACAATCCTTAAACAACTAGCCACCCAAAACCGAAAACTCTCAACTTCCAAAACACTAAACCATGAGTCCCAAAAAATAAAAATCCCTAATCCCGAAATCCCTAATCCCTTATAAAAAGACTCTTAAACCCTCATCCAAAAAAATTATAAACCCCCATCCCCAACAAAATGATAACCCCTCATCCTTTAGAAACCATAAAACCTTATCCCTAAAAACCCATAAAAACTAATCCAAAAAACCCTAAATACTATGTCATAGAAATTTATAAACCCTCATCCCATGAAAAACCTAATACCAAATAACACCAAAACCAAAAACACTAAACCCTAGAAAACCCAAAACCATCAGCTCCAAAAAAACCCTAAACCCTTACCCCAAAAACCTCTAAATATTTATCCCCCATAACCCAAGACCCTATTCCTCAAAAAACCAAAAACAATTAGTCCAAAAAACACCTAAATCTATAACCCAAATAATCCTTAATCCTTCAGCCCCAAAAAACCTAAACCCACCGTTGGAAAAATTACTAAACCCTCAACATAAAAAACCCTAAACCCTAAACCCATAAAATCCTAAAAATTCATCCCCAAAAAACCGTAAACACACATCCAAAAAACACTGAACCCTTGGCCCTAAAAAAAATTAAACCCTAAGCCACAAACCCCAAAACTCTTAGGGCCAAAAAACCCAATACCATTGCCTTCAAAAAACATAAAGCCACATCCTGAAAAAACCCTAAACCCTTGGCCCCAAAAAAACCCTAAGACCTTATCAAAAAAAATATTCTAAACCCTTATCCAAACAAACCATGAACCCTTATCCCATTATACCCTAAAGCCTGATCCCCAATAAACCCTAAACCCAAAACCCCCCAAAACCATAAACCCTGAGTCCAAAAAATTGCTAAACCCTTAGCCCCCAAATACCCATAACCACGATCCCCAAAAAACCTTATAACCATAGCCCAAAAAACCCTAAACCATCATCCCAAATAAACCTATACCCTTAGATATAAAAACACAAAAAAGATCTTCCCCAAAAATCAAAAAAACACATCGCCAAAAAAACTTTAACCCATAGCCTTAATAACCATCAACACTTTTCTCAAAAAGAATTCTAACCCCTCATCCCCAAAAAATCCTACAATATCCGCCCAAAAAAACCCTAATCCCTCATACACAAAAAACAGTAACCCATGAACCCCAAAATACCTCCACCCCCATACCCAAAAAACAAAATGGTCATATCTATAAAAAACCTTAAACCACCATAAAACCCATAAAACCTCAGCCCCAAAAAACTATAAACCCTCATCCCCCTAGAACTTTCAATTCTTCACCCTAAAAAAACCATCAACCCTCATCCTCCATAATATCTCATACTTCATCCCTAAAAAAAACCTCAACCCTCATCATAAAAAAACCATAGACCCTCACCCGAAAAAAAACTAAAACCCTCATACCCAAAACCCCTAATCTCTCAGCCCCAAAAAACCCTCAATCCTCATCCCAAAAAATCACAAACCATATTCCCCTGAAATCCATCATCTCATAGCCATAAAAAAACCTAAGACATTATCCTCGAAAAACCCTAAACCCTAATCCCCCAAAAAATCTAATACATATGTCCTAAAATACACTAAACCCACATCCCCAAAAAAACACTCAACTCTCATCCCCCAAATACCATCAACACTCAGCCCCAAAAAACCCTCAACTCTCATCCAAAAAACCCCTCAACCATCAACCCCAAATAAGCCTAAACCCTCAGACCCAAAAAACCCTAAACCCTTTTTCACAAAAAAGCATAAACCCAATACCCCAAAATAATAAACACTCATCCCAAAAAAACTCTAAACCTCTACCCCAAAAAACCCCTAAACTATCTGTACAAAAAACCCTAAAACTGCATCCGCAAAATCCTCCAACTCTCTATCCCAAACAACCCCCAATCCTCATATCCAAAACACTAAAACCTTTTTCTAAAAAACCCTAAACCAATAACCACAAAAACACCTAAACCCTCATCTACTGAAACCCAAAACCCTCACCCCCAAATAATATTGAACACTCATCCCAAAAAAATATTTGAACCCTCATCCAAAAAAGATGAACACTTACCTAATAAATCATAAAACCTCATCCCTAGAAACCCAAAGCCTTTAGACCCAAAAAACCATAAACAATAATCCCCAAAAACCCTAAACCATCATTCACAAAATAACCTGAACCCTTGGCCCAAAAAACCCTAAACCCTTAGTGCCAAAAAAACACTAAATTATCTTCCCAAAAAACCCTAAACCCCCATTCATAAAAACCCCTAAACACTCATCCTCAAACAACCCTAAACCCTCAACAAAAAAAAAACATAAATCCTCATGCACAAAAAAACCTGAACCCAAAGACCAAAAAAACCCTACACCCCAACAGAAGACACCCTTAGTAATCTTCCATTAATAAACCAAAAACCTCATCCCTTAAAAACCTAAACAATGAGCACCAAAAAACCCAAATACCACATCCCTAAAAACCATGAACCCTCATCTTCAAAAAACATTGAACCCTTAGCCTTGAAAAACCTTGAACCCATAGGCCCAAAAATCCTTAAAAATAGAGATCAGAAAACCATGGACCCCTTCCCTAGAAAACCTAGCCCCCACACACAAAATCTTGAATCACCATCCTCAAACATCCTTAAAACCACATCACTAAAACCCCATCCCGAAAAAAACATGATACAATCATCCCTCCAAAACACTAAGTCCTCATCCCAAAAAAACTCTAAAACCACATCTCCAAAAAAAACCTAAACCCACATCCCCAAAAAACCATAAACCCTTAGCTGAAAAAACAAAAACCAGTATCCCCCAAAACCCAAAACCCTCATCCCTATGAAACCCTAAACCCACAGCCCCCAAAAACCTTCAAAACATTGCACCAAAAACCATAAACACTCATCCTTAAGAAAACCTAACCTCTCAGACCCAAACATCCCTAACCCCTTATTCTCAAAAAACTAATCCCATAGCACCAGAAATCCCAAAACCCTCAGTGCCAAAAAACCCTAAACACTCAGCCACAAAAAACTCTAATCCCTTAACCCAAAAAACCATGAAACCTATGCCCACAAAAACCATATACCCTCTACCCTAAAAACCCTAAAACATATTCCCAAAAAAATCATAAACCCGCTATCCTAGTAAATGATAAACCCTTGTCCCTAGAGTACCCTATTTTCCAAACCATCAAATACCATAAACCATAAACCTAAAAGATCCAAAATTCCTCATGCCCAAAAAACCCAAAACCATTGGTACAAAAAATAATGAAACCATAATCCCTAAAAACTCTAATCACACAACACCAACAAACCATACACAGTGAGCCTAAAAAATCACTAAACCCTCTACCTCAAAAACCCTAAAATCTTATATTCAAGAAATCATAAACCTCATCCCCAACAAACCATAATCCCTCAACCCAAAAAACCTTAACCAATCAACCACAACAGACCCTAAACCCCGACCCCAAATAAACCATAAACCCTCATGCTCATTAAAACATAATCCCCAACTCCAAAAAAACCTTAACACTCATCTCCAAAAAAACATAAATCCTACCCGAGAAAACACTAATCTCTTATCCCAATTAACCCCTAACCCCTATCCCCAAAATCGTAAATTCAGAACCCCAAAAAACACTAAACCCACACACAAAAAAATAATGAACCTTGATCCCCAAAAAATAACCATTTTACCTACTATACCCTAAAACCTAATCCATAAAAAACACTATAACTTCAGCCCCGGAAATCCCTAAACCCTTAGACCAAAAAACCCTATACCCTTAGCCCCAAGAAAACCATGAACCTTGAACCCAAAAAACCAAAAACCCTCAACCCCCAAACATCCTCAACCCATATCCCCAATAAACCCTCAACCCTCATCCCAAAAAAAAACTGTAAACCCTCAACCCCAAAAACACTCAAACCTCATACCAAATATAAAAAACCTCAAAAAACCAAAAAACTTTTCCCCAAAAAACCCTAAACACACATCCCCAAGAATCCTAAAGCCTCACCCAAAAAAATCCCTCAATCCCCATCCCCAAAAATCCCTAATCCCTTATACACAAAATACCCTAAACACAGTACTCAAAAAAACAAAACCTCCAGCCATAAAAAACCCCTAAACTCTCAACCCAAAAAAACCTAAAACTCGACCACAAATCCCTAGAACATCATAACCAAAAAACCCTAAAACCCTGACCCCAAAATACCTCAATCCTCAAACCAAAATTATGTTAGCCCCCATCCCTAAAAACCCTTATCCCTCTTCCCCAAAATTCCATCAACCCTCATGCCCACAAAAAACTCAACACTATTCCCAAAAAACCCTCAACCCACTATCCAAAAAAAACTCAAACCTCAGCCCTAAAAAACCTTTAACCCTCACCATAAAAAAACCTCAAACCTCTGCCCCAAAAAACCCTAAACGCTCATCCCCCAAAAAACCTCAATTATCAGCCCCAAAAAACCCTAAACCCTCATCCCAATAAACACAAATCTCAAAAAAACAATCAATACATTTCCCCCCAAAAAATACTAAACCCTCAACCCTAAAAAACGTTCAACCCCTACCCCCAAAATAATAAATAATGGAACCTAAAACCCCTAAACTCTTTTACCTAAGAAACCCTCAACCCCAATCCGAAAAACAATCCTCAGCCCTCTACCCTCCAAAACCATCAACACTCATCCCCAAAAAACCTTCAACCCTCTGTCCCAAGAAACCCTCAACCCTCATCCTCAAAAAACTATCAACCCTTATCTATAAAATAATCTAAAACCTCTACCTTAAAAAATATTAAACCCCTGGTCGTAAAAAATCCTAAACCATCAGCCCCACTAAACTATAATCCCTAAGCCCTCAAAAAAACTATACCCTAAGCCCAAAAACACCAAAACCCACATCCCAAAAATTCTCAAAATCATTAGTCCCAAAAACCCTAAACCCTGAGCCCTAAAATCCCCAATCCCTCATCCCCAAAAAAACATAAACCATCATCTGTAAAAATAGATAAACAACCCGCCTCAAAAAATAGTCAACCCTCATCCCCCAAAAGTTCAAGACCCCCAACCACAAAAAATCCTAAACCCTCAACCCAAAAATAATTATACCCTCAACCCAAAAAAATCTCCAAACACTCAGCCCAAAAAACCTAAACCCTCAGGCAAAAAACCCCAAATCTCTCAACCACAAAAAAACTAAACCCTCATCCCCCAAAAAATTATAAAACCTCTAACAAAAAACCATAAACCCAAGTTAGAATGACATAAATACTTTTCCAAAAAAATCTAAACCCTTATCCAAAAAAACTTTAACTATTACCCCTAACAAACCCTAAACATATAGCCTAAAAAACCATGAACCTTGAGCTATAAAAAAATACTACACCCTCAGTCCCAAAATACCATAAACCGTGATCCCAAAAAACCATTGAACCATATACCAAAATACACCTAACCCTTAGCCAAGAAAAAACCAAAAACACTCATTCTTGAAGACCCTCAACTCACTGCCCCAAAAAATACTCAACCCAAATACCCAAGAAATCCATAAACCTTTGGCAACAAAAAAAATTCAAAACCCTCATCTTTATAAATCCCTATACATGTGTCCCAAAAACCCCTAAACCCTCTTCCCAAGAAAAAATCAACCCACATCCTAAAAAAACCCAAAAATCTCAGTCCTAAAAATTCCTTAGCCACCTACCCCAAAAAACTCTAGGCCCCTATCCCCAAAAAATCATAAGCCATTAGTCCTAAAAAATTAGTAAACCCTCAGCGCCCAAAAAAACCTACATCGTCTTCCAAAAAAACTTCAACTCTCATAAAACAAAATCTCAACCCAAAGCCCTAGAAAAACCGAAACCCTTAGCCCTAAAAACCATCAACCCTCAGCCTCAAATCCCCCTCATCCCCTATCCCAGAAAAACCCTAAACCGTTAGACCAAAAAACCATTAACTGTTACCACCAAAAATCCAAAACCATCACCTCAAGAAAAATCCTAAAATCTCAACCCCAAAAAACACTCGTAAACCATCACTAAAAACCCTCATCCCTCAAAACAAAAAAAACATCAACACTCATCCAAAAAAAACACTCAACCCTTATCCCCAATAAAACATAAACCATGGTCCTGAAGAAAGCCCTCAACCCTCATCCCCAAAAACACATCAACCATGAGCCCCAAAAAAAACCCTATACCCCAAACACCAATAAACTATCAACACTAATCCCCAAATAAATTTCAACCATCATCTTAAGAAACTCTCAACCCTTGGCCCCAAAACCCCCCAACCATCAGCCACAAAATATCCTCAACCTTTAGTCCCAAATAAACTACCATCATGCAGCACCAAAAAAATCTCTACCTTTATCACCCCAAAACCCTCAACCATTATCCCCAAAAAACCCTCAACCCACAACCCCTCTGAAACCCTAAACCCTCATCCATAAAAAACTCTAAACCCTTAGTTATAAAAAACCCTAAAACTTTACCTTGAAAAATTCAAAATCCTTATCCCAAAAAACCCAAAATATCCCATACCCAAAAAACCCCAGAACATCATCTCTTGAAAATCCTAAACCCTCATCCCCAAAAAACCTAAAACCCTAAAATAAAAATTCCCTAAACCCTCAGCCCAAAAAAAATTAAACCCCCATCCCCAAAAAATACAAAACACATAGTTGAAAAAACACTAAACCCTCTACCAAAAATAACCATAATACTCATAAAAAAACACCCTAAAAACTCAACCGTAAAAAACATTAAACATTCATCCCCAAAAACCCATGATCCTTGTGGGCCAAAAAACCGTGAACCCCTCCCCCAAAAAACAATGAATCCCTAGCCCAAAAAATCCTCCACCTTCATCCGGGGAAAACTTTAAACCCTCATTCCCAAAAAACCTATACCCTTTCCCAAAAAAACTATAAACCATTATCCCCAAAACCTTCATTCCCATAAAAACCTAAACCCTTATCCCCAAAACCCATATTCCCATAAAAACCTAAACCCTTAGCACAAAAATACCTAAAACCCTCATCCCCCCAAAACACTAAACATTCATCCAAAAAAATCATAAACCATCATAGCTAAAATACCCTAAAACATCTTCCCCAAAATCACTAAATATTCATTCAAAAATAAACCTACACCCTAATAAAAAAATCTCAGTCTCAAAAAACCTATAAATACTCATCCCCAAAAATAGAAACCTCTCAGCCACAAAACCCCTAAACCATCATCCCTAGAAAAACCTAATTACATAGCCCCAAAATACCTAAACCCTCATCTCTAAAAGAAACAAAAATCCTTATTCCCCAAAAAATCATAAACACTCACGCAAAAAACCCTTAAACCATAAACCCCTAAAAACCATAAACCCTATGAATTTTTGAAACCCTATAATTACATCCACAAAGAATCCTAAACCCTATTTCACATAAAATCATAAACCCTCAACCCTAGAAATCCCAAAACCTTAGCCCTAAAAAACCCTAAACCTTGATCCCCTATAAAACATATCCCTTGAAAACCCTAAACCCTAATCCCCAAAAAACCCTAAACTCTAAGACCAAAAACCCCTAAATCCTTGGCCCTACAAAGTCCTAAAACCTCATCCCCAAAATTATCTAAACACACATCCCCAAAAAATTATAAACACTCAACCTAATGAAACCCAAAAATCATAGCCCTAGAATACTATAATTCGTTAACTAAAACAGACTCTAATCCCTCATCCAAAAATACCCTAAACTCTAATGCCCAAAAAACCCTATACACATAGTCCCAAAAAACACTAAATACTTATCCCCAAAAAACCATAAAAACTAATCCCTAAGAAACCCTAAATGTCAAGACCTAGAAAATTCTAAACCATGATCCCCAAAATACCCTAAACCCATATCCGTAAGAAACCCTCATCCCTGAGCCCCCAAAAACCCAAAAACCCTCATACCCAAAAAACCCCTAAACTCTCAACCAAAACACCCAGAACCGTCAGCCCTAAAATACCCTAACCCCTCATCCCCAACAAATGTTAAACCCTAATCCCCCGCAAAAAACCATCAACACTAAGCCTCAAGAAAAGCAAAACTCATAGACCTAAAAATGTGTAATTTCTTCAACAAAACAAACCATAAACCCTCATCCCAAAAAACCCTAAACCATCAGGCCCAAAAAAACCTATACCCTTAGCCCCAAAAAACACAAAACCCTTAGACCAAAAATAACCTAAAACCAATTCCCCCAAATAACCTAAACCCATAGCCCTAAAAAACCAAAAAACCTAAGCCCCAAAAACCCTAAACAATTAGATGCAAAGAAACCCTCAACCTTGTACCCCAAAAAACTGTAAACCCATAGCCTTAAGATAATACTAAACACTGAGGCCAAAAAATGTGAGACCCTGAGCACCACATAACCCAGGACTTTGATCCCTGAAAAACACTATACCCTAATCCACAAAAAATGTTAAACCCTTATCCCAAAAAACCCAAAACCCTCATCCCCCAAAAATCATAAACCACCAGCCCCAAAAAACCATATATGGTCAGTCCAAAAAAATTATCAACCCTCATCCCCAAAAAATCCTCAACCCTTGGCCCCCAAAAATAGAAAATCCACAACCCCAAAAAATCTCAACACAAAGCCCCAAAAACCCTTAATGCCAATCCAAAAAACCCCTAAACCCTAAGTCCCAAGAAACATCAATCCCCCAGCACCAAAAAACCCAGAACACATCCCCCAAAAACCATAAACCCTCATCCATTAAAAACAATCAACCCCCATCCCCAAATAATTCAAAACCTGCAGCCCAAATAAACCCTCAACCCTAAAAAACCCTATACTCTCAGCCACATAAAACCCTAAACACTCATACCAAAAAATCATAGAAACCTCATCCCCCAAAAACCTAAACCTTCATCTCTAAAAAATCATAAGCCCCTACCCCGAAAACCCTCAAACCTCAGCCCAAAAAACCTTCAACCAACAATTCAAAAAGATCCAAACACATAGGCCAAAAAACCCTACACACACATCCCCCAATAACACTAAACCCTCAAAACCAAAACCCATAAAACCTCATCCCCCAAAAAACCTCAAAAATCAACCCTAAAAATCACTCAACACCATTCCTCCGAAAATACTCAACCCTCATCCCCAAAAAACCTCAAAAAGCAACCCCAAGAATAACTCAACCCCATTCCTCCCAAAACACCCAACCCTAATCCCCAAAGAAAACTCAACCCTTTTCACAAGAAACCCTCAACCCTCATCCAAAAAAAACATAAACACTATGTTCAAAACAAACATAAACCATAATCCATAAAAAACAAATACACTTAACACCAATAGAACACAAACCCTCGTCACTAAAAAAACACTAAAACCTCAGCCGCAAAAAACGCAAAACCCTCATCCCAAAAACTAAACATTATCATCCTAAATAGTCCCAAAAAACCTCATCCCAAAAAGCCTAAACCCATAGTCCCCAAAAAACCCTAATCCCTCTTTCTAAATAACCCTAAACACCTATCCCTAAAAAACCCTAAAACCTTACCCCAAGAATCCAAAATATTTTATCCCTAAAAACATTTAACCCGTGGCCCAAAAAAACCTGAAACCATTAGCACCAAAAATTCTAAACTGAGATCACCAAAAATCTCTAAACCCAAAGGCCCAAAAAACACAAAAAAATAATACCGAAAAAATTCAAAACGTACAACCCCAAAAAATGTTGAACCCTAATCCCTAAATAACCCAATACCCTCAACCCCCCAAAAAACACTAAACCCTCATACAAAAATAATCCCAAAAGTCTCATCTTAGAAATTCTCTAAACAGTCAACCCAAAAAAACTCTAAACCCTTGTAACAAAAAAACCTAAACCCTCATACCCAAAACACCCCTACCCTTGGCCACGATAACCAAATCACCACAAGCAAAAAAACAACCAAACCTTTTCCCCAGAAAACCCTAAACCCTCATCCCCCAAATCCCTAAACCCTAATCCCCGAAAAACCCAAAAACCTCATCCAAAATCAACCCTAAACCCTCATCCCCGAAAAAAAATCGTAAACATAGATCCTTAAAAAAACATTAACCCTCGTACGAAAAAAGCCTCAAACCTCAACCCAAAAAACCCCTTATCCCCGAACACCAAAACAAACCTTCATCCCTTAGCCCCAAAGTCCATAAATTCTCATCCTTACAAAACCCAAAAACCTCATAACCGAGAAACCCAAAAACCTCATCCCTCAAATCGCTAAAAAATCAGTTCCAAAAAACCATAAACCATTAGTCCCAGAAAACACTCAACCCTTAACCTTGATCCATAAATACCATCAAACCTCATCCCAAAGAAGCTATCGAATCATAACCCCAAAAATCATTTAACCCTCAATTCAAAATAATCTCCACATTTAACCATAAAAAACAATAAACTCTTAGACACAAAACTCTCATTCCTTATCCCCAAAGTCATTCAAAAATTATCCCAAAAAAAACTATCAACCCTGAAACACAAAAACCATCAACCATCACCCCCAAAAAACCTTAAATCTCATCCTCAAAACCCTAAACCCTCAATACCAATAAAACCTCAACCATTAGCTTGGAAAAACCCTCAACCCTCAGCGATAAAATATCCTTAACCCTCATAACCAAAAAACCCTCATCCCCAAAATAGCCTCAACACACATCCTCCCAAAACCCTTAACCCTCAATCCCGAAAAACACTCAACCCTCAACCATAAAAAACCAATAAAGAATCACTCTAAAAAACCTCAACCTTCATCATCAAAAAATCCTCAACCCCATCCCCAGAAAACCTTCAACCATTATCCCCCCAAAACCCTCAATCCTCATCAACAAAATAATACTAAACCCTCATCCATAAAAAACCCCTAAACTCTCATCTAAAAAAACCCTAAACCCAAATCCGAAAAAAACCTAAACTCCCATCCCAAAAAAATCATAAACTATTATCCCTAAAAACCATCAAACCACATCCCCAAAAAACCCTCAACCCTTAGCCCCAAAAATCACTGAACCCACATCCTCAAATAACACTTAACCCAAAACCCCAATAAAACCTTGAACCCTCATCACCAATATAATCCTTAACCCTCTACTCGGAATAACCATCCACCCTCAACCCCGAATAACACTGAACCCTCATCCCAAAAAAACCAAACCAATAGAATAAAAAAACACAAAATCCTCAACCCCAAAATACCCTTAACCCCTAACCTAGAAAAAATGTCAACCTCATTCCCAAAAAACTATAATCCCTCATCCTAAAAAACCCTAAAAACACATCCCCCAAAACCATAAACCCTCAACCCCATAAAATCCTCAATAATTAGCCTCAAAAACTCTAAACCCTCTGAACCAAAACCCAAGAACCCCCATCCCCAAAAAACATTCAACCATCAACCCCAAAAAACCCTAAATCATCACCATAAAAATACCTAAATAGTCATAAAAAAACCCAAAAACTCTCATCCCAAAAAAATCAAAACCCTAATCCCAAAAAAACCCAAAATCATCGTCCCCCAAAATACCTTAACCCTCATCCCCCCAAAAACATTAACCCTATTAAAAAATAAATAAACCCTAAGTACAAAAAACCCTAAACTCCCTACTAAAAACCCAAAAAATCTTTTCCCCCCAAAAAAGTAAACCCCTATGAAAAAAACGAGAAACTCTAACTGCCCAAAAACTATAAATCCTTATCCAAAAAAACACAACCCTCATCCCAAAAAACAATAAAACATAACCCCTAATCACTAATAAAACATCAATATTCATCCCCAAAACACCCTAAACCCTCAACCCTAAAAATAGTCAACCCTTAGAACCAAAAAAATAAACCCTCATCCCCAGAAAACCCTCAACACTAAACGCTAAAAAACCCTAAATCTATGCCCCTAGGAAAACAAAAAACCTCTTCCCTAAGAAACTATAGAACCTCATCCCCAAAAAACCCTTAACCTCTACCCAAAAAACCTTAAACCCTCATCCTCAAATAACCATAAACCCTCATCCCAAAAAACCTTCAACCCACAATCCTAAGAATAACTAAACCCTTAGATGTAAAATACCCTCAATCATAAACCCCAAAAAATCCGCAACCCTTAGCCCCAATAAAGTCTAAATACCTAGCCCAAAAAACCCTAAACAACACCAAAAACCCCATCAATCATCATCTCCAAAAAACCATAACCCCCTCCCCCCCACCCCTGAAAAAACCCTAAACCCCCATCCCTTTAAAAACTAAACACTCATCCCCAAAAAACCCACAAACTCGAGCCACAAAAAACTGTCAACCCTCATCCCTAAAAAAACCACAACAAACAGCCCAAAAAAAACCCCTCAACCCAAAAAACCACAACCCTCAACCCAAAACATTGTCAACCCCCATGCCCAAAAAACCCTAAACCCTCATCTTCAAAAAAATCCTATCCACTATGTTCCAAAAAACCGAAAATATTCATCCTCAAAACACCCTAAACCCTCAGTACTAAAAAACCGAAATAACTAAACCAAAATACTTAAACCCTTATCCAAAAAAAAACATCAACCCTCAACCATGAAAACCATCAATGCACATCCAAGAAACACCGATAACACTTAGCTCCAAAAAAATCAACCATAAAAAACCATAACACTAAATCCCAAAAAACTGTAAACCCTCCACCCCCAAAAAACCACAAAACACGACCCCCTAAAACCCTCAGCCATCAGACAAATAAAACCCTCAACCATCAGCACCCAATAAACCCTCAACACTCAACACCAAAAAAACCATCAAACCTCAGTGCAAAAAAACCCTTAAACCTCATCCCCAAAACACTACAAACCCTCAATCCCAAATATTTCTTATCCCTAAAACGAAAAAAAACTAAACCCTCCACACCAAAACACTAAACCATCATCCCCAAAACTATGTAATCCCTCTTACCCCCAAAAATCCGAAAACACTCACCCCAAAAAAACCTAATCTTTTATCCCAAAAACCCCACAATTTCAACCCAAAAAAACATAATCCCAAAACCCCAAAAAAACCTATAACTTTAGCCCAAAAAACTCTAAAAACTCATCCAAAAAAATACCAAACTAATCAATAGGAAAAAAAACATCAACATTCATCACTAAAAAAACCTAGAAACTTATCCCCAAATAATCACTAACCCCTCAGCCCAAAGAAACCATGATCCTCATCACCAAACAACCATAATCCCCCAGAACCAAAAAACCCTAAACCCTCATAAAAAAACACTAAACCTTTAACCAACAAAAACAAAAAACCATCATCCCTAAGAACCCAAAACCATCATCCTCCAAGACCTTAAACCCTCATTCCCCCAAAACACTCAACCATAAACCCCAAAAAAACAAAATACCGTAGCCCCAAAAAACCCTCAACCCACATATGAAAAAAAAGTCTTAAAACATTAATTCTTAAAACCCCTTAACCCTTAGTGCAAAAAACTGATCAACTTTAATCCCCAAAAAACCTTCAACACTCTCCCCCAAGAACCCTAAACACTCATTCCGAAAAATATATACTCTCAGCACCAAAAAAAACCTAAACCCTCATCCCCAAAAAACCCTCAACCCTAATCCATAAAATTACAAAAACCCTTATCCCCAAAAAACAAAACCCTTAACCCATAAAAAGCCCTCAATCATTATCCCCCAAAAAACCCTCAACCTTTGGCCCTTAATAATCCAAAACCCTTAGCCATAATAAATACTAAACCCAAAACCCTTAAAAAGTCAACCCAAGGACCCTATAATATCAAAACCCTCAACCCCCCAAAAACCCACAAACCTCATCCCCAAAAAATACCCTCTACCAACATCCCCAAAAAACCTTCAACACTCAGGCCCAAAAAACCCTCAACCCGCAGCTATGAAAAAAAACTCAAACCTAAGTCTCCAAACCCCCAATAATAATCCCCCTAAATCATCAAACCTAATACCCAAAGAAAGCCTAGCCTCATCTCTAAAAATCCCTAGACCCTCATCCCCAAATTACCCTCATCCCTTATCCCCAAAATACCGTCAACCCACAGCCCCAAAAATTCATCAACCCTCATCCCTAAAAAACCATCAACTGTGATCCCAATAAATCCATCAAACATAATACACAAAAAAACCTCAACCATCATCATAAAAAAAACCTCAACCCTAAAATGTAGAAAACCATAAACCACCAGCCGAAAAAATACCATCAAAAATTTTCTCAAAAATAACCCTCAACAATCCACCATAGAAAACCCTCAACCCTAATCCCAAAAAAACCCTCAATCCATGGTCCCAAGAAACCCTCAACTGTGACAATTAAAAACCCTCATCACATAACCCCAAAAAATTCTCATCCCTCAACCCTAAAAAAATTTCATCCATCATCCCCCCACAACCCACAAAAACATATCTAAAAAAACAAATCCCCATTTCCAAATAACCCTCAACCCTATTCCCATTAAAATACTCAACCATCAGCAGAGAAAAACCTCATCCATATTCCCCAAAAAAGATGAACCATGAACTTGAAAAAACTTCAAATATCAGCCTTAAAACCCTAAACCCTTAGCCCTAGGAAACACTCAACCCTAAGCCCCAAAAAACATAAACTATTAGCCCCAAAAGGTCCTCACCTCTCAACACCAAAAAAACCCTAATCATTCAGTCGCAAAATACTCTAAACCCTCATCCCTAAATAAATCTCATCCCTATTCTCCAAAAATCCCTCAACCAAATGCCCCAAAAAAACACTAAACCCAAACCCTAAAAAGGAAATATATACTCATCCCTAAAAAAACATAAGACTTTAGCCCTATAAAAAACTCAACCATCATCCATAAAAAAACCCTCAACCCTTATCCCCAATAACCCTAAACCTTCAGAACTAAAAAAACACAAACCATTATCCCCAAAAAGCCATAAACCCTTAGCCCCAAAAATCCCAGAACACTCAGCCACAAATAACCCAGAACAACCAGGCCCAAAAAACCATACAACGTATAGCCCCAAAACAGTGAACCCTTATCCCTAGAAAACCCTAAATCATCATCCCTAATATTCCCTAAACCTTCAGCCAAATATAACTCCAATCCCCTGGCCCTTAAAAAATCTGAACCCTCCACCCTATTAAAACCCTAAACCCTCAGCCCCCAAAAAACTAAAATCCTCATACACCAAAAGCATGAACCCTCATTCCAAAAAAATAATGAACCCTTCACCCCAAAGTAACCAGATTCATCAGATTAAAAAATTCCTAAACCGTCAACCCCAAAAAACCTAGAACCGTCATCCATAGGAAACTATAACCCTCTATCCCAGAAAACCCTCCACCCCCAATCCCAAAAAACCCTCAACCCTCAGCCCCAAAAAAACCTTCAACCCTCTCCACAAAAAACACTTAAAACTCAACCCAAAAATATTAAACCCACAAATCCCCAAAATACTTAACCCTCATAACCATAATTTTAAGAACCCGGTTTTTGCAACGAAAGACTTTGGAATATTCTTGATGATATTCTAGAGTGGCTCCTTCAGATGGCGTGTGATTCCGAGCCCCAGAGTGGCCGAAATTAAATTTCCATAGCGTTCACACTAGAAACGCCAAATAAATTGGATAACTCCTAAACGGTGCTTCAGATCAGAGATCCGAGTGTACGGATGGGTCCGGAATGGGGTGTTTACCCTAGTAACGACATAAAACGTGTCGGCGCGGGACGTTTGGACCCCTCGCTCACTTTCGGAACGTTAAACGGATAAATTTATTTATTTATTTATCCGTTTAAGGGTGAAACTCCAGTATCTCTTAAATGGTGGCACGGATTGGAAAACTGAGGGCACCGTTGAGTTTGGAACATTCCTTTTACCCTAGGAAGAGTGTAACTTTCGCGGGCGCGACCCGTCTATGAAAAATGCCGCCAGGGGCGTTTTCGTAATTTAGTGCCTTCACACGTTAAATTTTATAACTTTCAAATGGAAGCTCGTAATAAAATTCTGAGACCACCATTGTGCTCGGGAGGTGTTTTTAACCTATGTGTGACCTAACTTTTAGTGTGTTTGGGGTTTCAGGTGCGGATTTAATTTGGGATGAGTTTTTAATTAATGGATTAATTAATTTCCCTTCTTTAACCCATCTCCCCCCCTTCTTCCTCCCCTATCTTCTTTCCTGGCAGGAGCTCTCAAGGAGGAACTCCTATTCTCCTCCACCTCTCTGGCGAGGCGCGATAGCTCCGGCATGGCGTGGCAGCTCCGGCGGATCGTCGCGAAGCGTCGGGCTACGCCCCTACAGGTAGGATCGTGCGTTTATTATTTTAAACTCCAGAACCTTCTTTGAAACAATTTATATGTGTCTAATTGCTGTTTAATTTCTGAGCAAAGCCCACGGTTGCGTAGTAATTTTTATGATCTTTCCGACGCTTATTTCAGGATGAATTTCCGAGTCCCGAGCTGCCTGCAGCGGTCCAGCGAAGTTTGCGGGTTTTCCCAGTGGGTTGATGTTTTCCGGCCATTTTTGAGGGTTCTGGCGGTTCGGCAGTAGCGTGTGGCATCAACTCCTGGCGGTGAGGCCGAGCGCGGCAGAGCGGGCTCCCTTCAGCGGAGGCAGCCGCAGGCTTCGGAGGCTCATCGAGCAGGGTCGCCGGCTGGAGACGGAGAGCGGGCTGCGGGAGCGCGGGCGAGATGGGGGCGACGGTGGCTCGCGGTCTATAGGGTGCTGAGGACGTCGACGCGTGCGGGTGAGCGAGGCGGTCTGGGGGCGTGTTGCGGAGGATCTGCTGGCCTGGTGGCCGGCCGGTGCTGGATTCGCCGAACCACCAGGGACCCTGGTGGAAGAGGAGACCCGATGTTGTGGGTCTCTTCTAGAGGTGACCTGCAAAAGCCGGTTAACAAAAACCAAATTAAAAAGAAAAAAAACGGAGCAAAGAAACACGTGGGAGAAATCTACCTTAATTGGAGAGAGAATCGCCCATATATATATATATATATATATATATATATATTGATTTTGATAATTATAATAATGCTATCATTTTTAAAACGCTAAATCGGGCGTAACTTCCCCGTGCGTCGTCCAAATCATGCGCCGTCAGTGGCAGTGTGCCTCAGTTTTCGATACGGTCTGTTTAAGACCATCTTTGGGTATCTTTTGGTGAATCGTGGAGCGGGTTAATAAAACCCCCAAGAAATAATAATATTAATATTGTTAATAATTGGTTTTTCTGAGATAAAACACCCATACAGTGTCCGTTCGACGTGTCATCTATGGCTGCGTAGTCCCGACAATGAGCCTGTCTTTTTGAGTCCAATATTGGATACTTAATTCGGAGTTGAGGCGTGGCCCACACGGGCCTTCGTTCGAGTTGTACGCAGCATTTTACAACTTTTTCATCGGACATCCATTCGGGGCGTGCAAGTAGTCATTTTTGGGTGTTTTTTTGAGGGCATTGTAATGACGCAATCCGCCCGCTTTAATTCCGCACGATGGTGCGGGCCCCGCGAGGGCCGTTTTGGGAGTTGACGGTGATTTCCAGCTTTATCACCGGGCGACCGTTTTGGACAAGTGAATAGTCCATTTCGTGTACTTTTTCGGAGGGATCGCAACGGTGTGATCCGTTCATTGAGTTTCGGGACTGGGATGCGGGTCCCACGTGGCACCGCTCGTGTGCGGTGCGCCGAGATGCACATTTTTCTCCGGATATCCGTTGCACTCAAGTGAGTAGTGCTTTTGATGTGTTTTCCTGAGGGGATCGTAATGGTGCGATGCGCCCGACTGTTTTCGGGGCCGAGGCTCGGGATCACGGGACGTCGTTCGGGCGTGAGGCGGTGTTGGTGACTTTTCCGTCGGATATCTGTTTCAGGCGAGTAAGTTGTCTATCTCGTGGGTTTTTTCACGAGGATTACAACGGTGTGATCCGTTTGGTTGTGAGGAGCCTCTTTCATGATCTTGTTAAATGTGGAAATGTGAAAGACGCTCTGATGGTAGTTCTTCTCGCCGTGTTTGCAGAGAACCCTTGGCGTGTGATTGCGTGCACCCCTGTGTGAGTGAAGGTGTGTGGATAGATGTGCCTCAGCCGTTGAGGTGGCTGGTTGGAGTTGTTGTGTCATGCCTTCTCATTGATGTTGGGAGCTGAGAGCACGATAAACCTTGGGATGGAGACGTGGTATACTCTTGGAGTATACGGGAGTGCTTGGAGGTACGTGTGGTTTGTACCTGAGAACGTTTGTGCGCTCAGTTGGGGTTGACGTGGGGCCACACGTCGTGTGCGCCCCATGTGCGTGCCATGCCTTGATTTGCGTACTTTGACCTCTCGTGATGTAGAGGGTCTCTTTGTGCTCATTTGTTTGACTAGCAGGGTGGAGTTTTTCCCCTAGCTCTGTACCCGTTTGTTTGACCAGCAGGGTTGAGCGGCCTCCCCCTGGTTTCATTCTCGATGGATTGGCCGGTAGCAGTGTTAGTTACACCTGGTGATGGAACAGGCACTGAACCCCTTTGGGTGAGTTGTGGTGGAGTTGGGTGGTTGCGCCATACCCACTCCTTGTTCGGTTGGCCAGTGTTGTACCCTCCAGTGGAGATGACCAGGGCGGTTCTGAGTTTTACCCTCCAGCGGGGCTGGGCAGTGGGTTACTCATCAGATTCTAGGGTTTACCCTCTAGTTGAGACTGGGCAGTGGGTCACCCGACGCACTTAGGGTCTACCCTCCAGCAGAGACTGGGCAGTGGGTCAGCCGACGAACTTAGGGTCTACCCTCCAGCAGAGACTGGGCAGTGGGTCACCCGCCAACCTCTTAGGGTCTACCCTCCAGTAGGGCTGGGCAGTGGGTCGCCCGTCGTCTAGTTCCAGGTCTACCCTCCAGCACGGCTGGGCAGTGGGTCGCCTCTCGACTTATTCCTGGTCTACCCTCCAGCGGGGCTGGGCAGTGGGTCGCCTGATGATGTAATAAGGTCTACCCTCTAGCAGGGCTGGGCAGTGGGTCACCGGATGATGTGTTATGGTTTACCCTCCAGCAGGGCTGGGCAGTGGGTCACCCAGTATCTTAATATGGTTTACCCTCCAGTGGGGCTGGGCAGTGGGTCTCTTGATGATGTGTTGGGGTTTACCCTCCAACAGGGCTGAGTAGTGGGTCACCCGATATCTGGTTATGAGTTACCCTCCAGCAGGGCTGGGCAGCGGGTCAAAAGTTGGCACTCCAGACTCAGTCCTTCCTACTAGGCTAGTCTGTGTCTTTCCTCCATGGTTACCGAAGTGGGACCCTTGGTTGTACGGGTCAGTGTTGTGACGACTTGACTTTGAGGAGACCTCTCGACTGTAGGGTAGTGACGAGGTGTGGTTTGAATTTCCCTAGAACTCTCAAGTACGAGGGGCACTTTCCCCACCGAGAAGCTTTCTTGTGACTTGATCTAAAACCGTGTGGGCGAGTCAGTTCCGCCCAAAGCGGATAGTGTCAAGGTGCGGTGATTGAGCCCCTTGGCTTGTGGTTCAGGGCAGACGTGCGTGATGCTGGGCATCGATGATGGTGTTTCTTCTACGACTGTAGGCGACTCATTTTTCTTGGGATTAGCTACGAGACATAGATCCCCTTACGAAGTTGTTCGGGTTTCTTGTTGAGCATACAGATATGTATATACCTTGTTTCCGGTACCCACTTCTTGGGTTTGGTTACTCTCCTCCAGGAGAGGCGAAGACATGCGGGGTATGCCACGTGCTTTCCATGTCTAGCTTCCCATGTTTGTATGAGTCTACTCTCCTGCCATAGGTAGCAAAGACTCGACGAGAATTTCATCTTCTCACCATTTCCAACTCCTTGTGTCTGGACGAGTCTACCTCCTTTCTCTTGTTGGGTTGAGATGGACTCTCTACTGCTACTCTTACTGCCTTTCTATTGAACCTCTTTTACTTTCCCTGTTCGCTCTACTGCTCACCCTTCGGTACCTCCATTGTTTCTCCCTCGAGCCTTCAGGGTATCCTACTAAGTATTTTAATACTCACACCTGCTTGGGCTTTTCCCGCACTTGGTGTGCCCTTGTAGATGACAGACAGGTTGGTCGTGACTTTAGTGGATCACATGAGTTTGGGATCTTGGATCGCGTACGGTGGTCGTAGTTGGGTTCCAGGTGGGGGACCCTTCCAGCTGTTTTCTTTTGTTCACCTGTTGCCAGGTTGTGGAACTTTTTGGTTGGGTGCAGGTTTTGCCCCTTTTCTTTTCAGTTTACTTTAAGCTTGTACTTGTACTGTTTAGAGGTCGATGCACATTTGTGGTATTTATATAGCAGTTGTTCTTTTTTACTCTTCTTGTTCTTTCTTTTACTCTTCACTTTTTCATTGAGTGTGATGCGTGTGTGTATACAGGTACGTAGGCAAAGGACTCCCCGAGTTGTTGTGCCTTCGGCACTTGTCGCCAGCCCCTGGCCTATTGAGGCGGGCCTGGGGTAGTTGTGGCTCGAGCCCGGGTAGGGTCGGGTCGTGACAAAGTGGTATCAGAGGTGGTTCATTCCTTGGGACGTTGTGCGGACGTCCCTAAAAGAGGAATTGGTTGGGATTTAGGGCAATAATGTTAACGTGTCTCGAGAGCGGCTCTCAGGCCAGGGAGTCCAGTGATGGTGCAGCGGCTGACGTATCTATTCACCAGGACCTTGATAACCCGCTTGTCTACTTAGCATGCCGAGACACTTGTTGCAGGGAAAATTTGTTTGTGCATCACATAGGACTGAGTCTTGGCTGTCCTTCTTGAGTCAGCTCCCCATCGTTGTTCTTGTTGGTATATACAGTATGCTCATCTGACCGCGACACTCCTTGATAATATTCAGGATGTCTCCGCGAAGACAGCCAGCCAAGACACCAGCTTTGGTGTTTGACGACGACCATGTGAGCAACGAGGCCACAGTACAGGACCCATCATGCGAGCACCTTTCTCCGGGTGGGCCGATAGCTGCACCCCCACCTGTTGAGTAGTAGGCAGCTTCAGTAGAGCAGACGGGGCTTGAGTGCAGGTAGAGTGCACTTCGTGAGTTCCATCGGAAGAGACTACTGAGTTTTAGTGGTGATCCATACCCTCAGGCAGTATAGGTTTGGCTCGAAGCAGTGGTTCACCTTTTCATGCTTGTGCAGACGCTGACAGATCAGATAGTGGCTTTGGCAGCCACCCTTTTTTTGTGGAGTAGCGTAGCGTTGGTGGAGTCTGGTGACTCAGTTTTCTGACGAGTCGTCGCTTTCGTTGGACGACTTTCATTTTTTGTTTCGTGAGGAGTTTTTCCCCTCCTGCTTACGCTCCATTCGGATTCAGATGCTCTTTTAGATTTAGCAGGGAGGGATGATGGTGGCGGAGTACATAGCTAGTTTTTTAGACCGTTCACGCTTTTACCCGGACTTGGTCCATGACGACAACCTCCGAGCGCTGAAGTTTGAGCAGGGTCTCTGCCGAGAGATTCATGCTGTCATAGTACCCTTGGGAATTTCTACATATTCTGGGGTGCTAGAGCAGGCGCTGGTGATAGAGGGCTTCCTGTCACATTCTGGAGTTGGTGGTGGCAGCAGACACGTTGGAGTCAAGACGCCTGCCGCAGCTAGTGGGCGTCGGCAAGCAGGACCTCGACACATGTAGATTTCTGACAACCAGACTCATGGGCATGGTCGTACACCACAGTGGCGCTAAAGGGAACCAGTGTAGCCCAGAGAGATTCGGTGCTATTCTTGTGACGGGCGAGGTCACTTGGCACGAGACTACCCCACCCAAGTTGCTGAGAGCTTCGGGAAGGCAGCAGGCACATCACCACAACAGAGGTAGCGTCGTGATTGGAGTAGTGCCCAGAGAGGTGGTTCTAGCAGAGGAGTGGGAGGAGTTGGAGGTGGGGGATGAGTTTATGAGGTCTTCCCATCACCAAGAGGCGGTCCACGTCAGGCTCCGGGAGCTGATGGTTGAGAACACGGACAACCGCGAGCTTTGGATGTCTACGATCCGGTAGAGCATGGGATGGTGAGAGGTACCCCTTGCGACTCTTCTACTTTTTGCAGTAGAATTTTTAGGCTCTGCGTGTGAAAGGCTTTTCTCCCTGCTCCTTGTTTGAGGTGTTACCAAGGTGACGCAGGGCGTCGGGTGTAACCTTGTGTTGGTAAGGAAAAGGCGTGAGAACTTTTCCTTTAGTCGATGGTGTTGACTCCTTCGCTTCTGAGCGTGTAAGAGAGTCTTGGTTGAGAGACATCGACTGTGAAATATTGGGTGTCTAGATATTCCTGGGTGTTCCAACATAAGGATATTCTGAAGGAGGGAATCACTGGGCCTTGTTCCAGGTGTGGGTGGTGATTCCAGTCACGACATGCGACGTAAGGGTTCGGTCGGGGAGGTGAGCTACCCTCGTGAGCCTTCGGGCCGTTCGAGACCATGAAAAGGGATGGCGAGGTGCCCTACCGCCTTGCTCTAACCCCAAAGTATGGAGTGGGTGCACGACATCGGCAATGGCCGACCTCGCGTGAGCGGATCAATCCTTTGGTCCGTGGGCGGTGACGCAGAGCTGTGCGTGGGTTCTTCTGGGTATGGGAAAGCCAACTGTGGGTTTAGTACCCTGTGTTGCTCCCTAGTTTTGCTTTTCAGGGACAAAAAGCTTGAAGTAGGGAATGATGTAAGAACCCGGTTTTTGCTACGAAATATTTTGGAATATTCTTGATGATATTATAGAGCTGCGCCTTCAAACGGCATGCGATTCCGAGCCCCGGAGTGGCCGAAATTAAATTTTCATAGCATTCACACCTGAAATGCCAAATAAATAGGATAACTCCTAAACAGTGCTTCAGATCAAATATTCGATTGTACGGATGGGTCTAGAATGGGGTTTTTACCATAGGAATGACATAAAACTTGTCGGTGCGGGACATTTGGACCCCTCGCTCACTTTCGGAACGTTAAACGGATACATTAATTAATTAATTTATTCGTTTAAGGGTGAAATTCCAGTATCTCTTAAACGGTGGCACAGATTGGAATACCGAGGGCACCGTTGAGTTCGGAACATTCCGTTTACCCTAAGAAGAGTGTAACTTTTGCGAGCGCGGCCCGTCTGTGAAAAATGCCTCCAGGGGTGTTTTCGTAATTTAGTGGCTTCAGTCATTAAATTTTATAACTTTCCAACAGAAGCTCGGAATGAAATTCGGAGACCGTCGTTGTGCTCGAGAGGTGGTGTTTAACCTATGTGTGACCTAACTTTCAGTGTGTTTGGGGTTTCGGGCACAGATTTAATTTGGGATGATTTTTTAATTAAGGGATTAATTAATTTCCCTTATTTAACCATCTCACCCACTTCTTCCTCCCCTCTCCTCATCCCAGGCAGGAGCTCTCAAGGAGGAAATCCTCCTCTCCTCCACCTCTCCGGTGAGGCGCGATAGCTCCGGCGTGGCGTGGCAACTCCGGCGGATCGTCGCGAAGCGTCGGGCTACACCCCTATAGGTAGGATCGTGGGTTTATTATTTTAAACTCTAGAACCGTTTTTGAACCCGTTTATATGTTTCTAATTTATTTTTAATTTCTGAGAAAAACCCATGGTTGCATAGTACTTTTTATGATCTTTCCGACTCTTGTTTCAGGATGAATTTCCGAGTCCCGAGCTGCCGGCAGCGGTCCGGTGAAGTTTGCGGGTTTTCCCGGTGGGTTGAAGTTTTCCGGCCGTTTTTGAGGGTTCCGGTGGTTCGGCAGCAGCGTGTGGCATCGGCTCCAGGCGGTGAGGCTGAGTGCAGTAGAGAGGGCTCCCTTCAGCGGAAGCAGCCACAGGCTTTGGAGGCTCAGCGAGCAGGGTCGCCGGCTGGAGACGGCGAGCGGGCTGCGGGAGCACGAGCGAGCTGGGGGGCGACGGTGGCTCGCGGTCTGTGGGGTGCTGAGGGCGTCGACGCGTGCGGGTGAGCGAGGCGGTCTGGGGGCGTGTTTCGGAGGATCGGCTGGCCTGGTGGCCGGCCGGTGCCGGATTCGCGGGACCACTAGGGACCCTGGTGGAAGAGGAGACCCGCTGTTGCGGGTCTATGCTAGAGCTGACCTGCAAAAGCAGGTTAACAAAAAAAAATTAAAAGAAAAAAAAAATGGAGCAAAGAAACGCGTGGGAGAAATCTCCCTTAATTGGAGAGAGAATCACCCAAATATATATATATATATATATATATAAATTGGTTTTGATAATTATAATAATGTTATCATTATTAAAACGCTGAATCGGGCGTAACTTCCCCGTGCGTCATCCAAATCATGCGCCGTCAGTGGCAGTGTGCCTCAGTTTTCGATATAGTCTGTTTAAGACCAAATTTGGGTATCTTTCGGTGAATCGTGGAGCAGGTTAATAAAACACCCAAGAAATAATAATATTATTATTGTTAATAATTGGTTTTTCTGAGATAAAACACCCATTCAGTGTCCATTCGACACGTCATCTATGGCTGCGTAGTCCCGACAATGAGACGGTATTTTTGAGTCCAATATTGGATACTTAATTCGGAGTTGAGGCGTGGCCCGCACGGGCCTTCGTTCGAGCTGTACACAGCTTTTTACAACTTTTTCATCAGATGTCCATTCGGGGCGTGTGAGTAGTCGTTTCTGGGTGTTTTTCTAAGGGCATTGAAATGAGGCAATCCGCCCGCTTTAATTCCGCACGATGGTATGGGCCCCATGGGGGCCGTTTCGGGAGTTGACGGTGATTTCCAGCTTTATCACTGGCGACCGTTTTGGACATTTGAATAGTCCATTTCATGTACTTTTTCGAGAGGATCGCAACAGTTCGATCCGTTCATTGAGTTTCGGGACCGGGAAATGGGTCCCACGTGGCACTGCTCGTGTGCGATGAGCCGGGATGCACCTTTTTCTCCGGATATCCGTTGCACTCAAATGAGTAGTGCTTTTGACGTGTTTTCTCGAGGGGATTGCAATGGTACGATGAGCCTGACTGTTTTCGGGGCCGAGGCTCGGGATCACGGGACGTCGTTCGGGCGTGAGGCGGTGTTGGTGACTTTTCCGTCGGATATCCATTTGAGGCGAGTAAGTAGTCTATCTCGTGGGTTTTTCCATGAGGATTACAACGGTGTGATCCGTTTGGTTGTGCGGAGCCTCTTGCATGATCTTGTTAAATGTGGAAATGTAAAAGACGCTCTGATGGCGGTTCTTCTTGCCGTGTTTGTAGAGAACCCTTGGCGTGTGATCACGTGCACCCCTGTGTGAGTGAAGACGTGTGGATAGATGTGCCTCAGCCATTGAGGTGGTTGGTTGGAGTTGTTGTGTCACACCTTCTCGTTGAAGTTGTGTGTCGATAGCACGATAGCCCTTGGGCTGGAGATGTGGTATACTCTAGGAGTATACGGGAGTGCTTGGAGGTACGTGTGGTTTATACCTGAGAACGTTTGTGTGCTCATTTGGGGTTGACGTGGGGCCACACGTCGTGTGGGCCCCATGTGCGTGCCATGTCTTGCTTTGCGTACTTTGACCTCTTGCAATGTAGAGGGTCTATTTTTGCTCGTTTGTTTGACTAGAAGGGTGGAGTTTTTCCCCTAGCTCTGTACCCGTTTGTTTGACCAGCAGGGTTGATTGGCCTCCCCCTTGTTTCGTTCTCGATGGATTGGCTGGTAGCGGTGTGAGTGACACCTAGTGATGGAACAGGTGCTGAACCCCTTTGGGTGAGTTGTGCGGGAGTTGGGTGGTTGCGCAATACCCACTCCGTGTTCGGTTGGCCAGTTTTGTACCCTCCAGTGGAGATGGCTAGGGCAGTTCTGAGTTTTACCCTCCAGCGGGGCTGGGCAGTGGGTTACTCATCGGCTTCTAGGGTTTACCCTCCAGGAGAGACTGGGCAGTGGGTCACCCGACACACTTAGGGTCAACCCTCCAGCAGAGACTGGGCAGTGGGTCACCCGACGCACTTAGGGTCTACCCTCCAGTAGAGACTAGGCAGTGGGTCACCCAACAACCTCTTAGGGTATACTCTTCAGTAGGGCTGAGTAGTGGGTCGCCCGTCGTCTAGTTCGAGGTCTACCCTCCAGCACGGCTGGGTAGTGGGTCGCCTGTTGACTTATTCCTGGTCTACCCTCCAACGGGGCTGGGCAGTGGGTCGCCTGATGATGTAATAAGGTCTACACTCCAGCAGGGTTGGGCAGTGGGTCGCCGGATGATGTATTATGGTTTACCCTCCAGCAGGGTTGGGCAGAGGGTCACCTAGTATCTTAATATGGTTTACCCTCCAGCGGGGTTGGGCAGTGGGTCGCTTGAGGATGTGTTGGGGTTTACCCTCCAGCAGGGCTGAGTAGTGGGTCACCCGATATCTGGTTACGAGTTACCCTCCAGCAGGGCTGGGCAGTGGGTCACCTGTTGGCACTTCAGACTCCGTCCTTCCAACAAGGCTAGTTTGTGGCTTTCCTCTGTGGTTACCAGAGCGGGACCCTTGGTTTTACGGGTCAGTGTTGTGACGGCTTGACATTGAGGAGACCTCTCGACTACAGGGCAGTGACGAGGTGTGGTTTGAATTTCCCTAGAACTCTCAAGTATGAGGGGCAATTTCCCCACCGAGACACATTCTTGTGATGCGATCTAAAACCGTTCGGGTGAGTCAGTTCCGCCCAAAGCGGATAGTGTCAAGGTGCGGTGATTGAGCCCCTTGGCTTGCAGTTCAGGGAAGACGTGCGGGATGCTGGGCATCAATGATGGTGTTTCTTCTGCGACTGTAGGTGAATCATTTTTCATGGGCTGAGCTACGGGATGGAGATCCCCTTACGACGTTGTTTGGGTTTCTTGTTGAGCATACAGATATGTATAAACCATGTTTCAGGTACCCACTTCTTGGGTTTGGTTACTCTCCTCCAGGAGAGGTAAAGACGCGCGGGGTATGCCACGTGCTTTCCGTGTCTAGCTTATCATTGTTGGAAGAGTCTACTCTCCTACTATAGGTAGAAAAGACTCGACGAGAAGTTCATATTCTCACCGTTTCCAGCTCCTTGTGTCTGGACGAGTCAACCTCCTTTCTCTTGTTGGGTTGAGTTGGACTCTCTGCTATTACTCTTACTGCCTTTCTGTTGTACCCCCTTTACTTTCCCTGTTCGCTCTACTGCTCACCCTTCGGTACCTCATTTGTTGCTCCCTTGAGCCTTTGGGGTATCCTACTGAGTATTTTTATACTCACCCATGCTAGGGCTTTGCCCGCACATGGTGTGCCCTTGCAGACGACGGACAGGTTGGTTGTGACTTCAGTGGAGCACATGAGTCCGGGATCTTGGATCGCGTACGGTGGTCGTAGTCGGGTTCCAGGCGGGGGACCCTTCCAGCTGTTTTATTTTGTTTACCTGTTTCTAGGTTGTGGAACCTTTTGGTTGGGTGCGTGTTTTGGACCTTTTCTTTTCAGTTTACTTTCAGCTTGTACTTGTACTGTTTAGAGGTTGATGCACATTTGTGGTATTTATATAGAAGTTGTTCTTTTTTACTCTGCTTCTTCTTTCATTTACTCTGCACTTTTTCATTGAGTGTGATGCGTGTGTGTGTACAGGTACTTAGGCAAAGGCCTCCCCGAGTTGTTGTGCCTTCGGCGCTGGTCGCAAGCCCCTGGCCTATGGAGGCGGGCTTGGGGTAGTTGCGGCTCGAGCCCGGGTAGGGTCGGGTCATGACAATAATACTCTAAAACATTAGAAAAAAAAAGATGAATCCTCATAATAAAAAACCGTAAACCCCCTTCCCCAAAAAACCATGAACACTCATCCCCAAAAAACCGTAATCCCTCATCCAAAAAACACAGAATTCAAATCCCCAAAAAACACTGAACCCCAATCAGCAAAACAACCATCTACCATCAACCCCAAAAAACTAGTAAACCTCATATTTTAAAAACTATAAACCCCAAGTAGTAAAATATCATTAACCCATAGCCTAAAAAATAGTAAACCCTAATCCCAAAAAACCTTTAACCCTGAACCCCAAAAAACCTTGAACCCTCACCCCTAAATACATATCAACCGTCAGCCCCAAAAAACCATTAACCCTTTTTAAAAAAACCCAATTAACCTTAAGATCCAAATAAACGGGAACCCTCATCCCAAAAAATCCTAAACCATCAGACCCAAAAAAACACTCAACCCTTAGACCCAAAAAATTCTTGAACCATCAACAACCTAAAAACTAAAAACCTTATCCCTAACAAAGTATTATACATCAACCCCCAAAATCCAAAACCCACAACCCCAAAAATAAACTAAACCCACATCTAAATAAAAACTAAACCCTCACCCAAAAAAACCCTAAACCCACCACCATAAGAAACTCTAAACCCCAACATCAAAAAATCCTAATACCCCTACCCCATAAAACCGTTACAACTAATCCCCCAAAAAATATAAACCCTTTTCCCTAAAATATTGTCAAACCACATCCAATAACAAAACTAAACACACAACACCCAAAATCCCTAAACCATGATTCCCAAAAATCTCTAAACCCAAATATGTGAAAATAATCCATAACCCCTTGCCCAAAAAACTCTAAATACTCATCTAAAACAACGATCAACCCACAGCCATAAAAACACTAAATAAACGCCCCAAAAACCTGAAACCCTGTTTCCCAAAAAACCCTAATCCCCAAAATGTGAAAAAATAGAAAACCACTAGCCTAAAAAAGCCTTCATCCCTCATTCCCAAAAAACAATAAACCCTCAGCCCCCTAAAAATTTCAAAACATTATCCCCAAAAATAGTCACCCCCTTGACCCAAAAAAGCCTAAACCCTAATCACCAACAAACCATAAACTCTCTCCACAAATAACCTTGACACCTCATCCTCCCAAAATCCTAAACCCTAATCCTTAAAAAATCCTAATCACTTAACCAAAAAAACTCTAACCCTCATTCTTAAAAAAACTAATCTCTTATATCAAAAAACCGTGAACCCTCATCCCCAAAAAACCTAAATCTTCATCCCCAAAAAACATTAACACTCGTCCCAAAATATCACTGAACCCTCAACCCCAAAAACCATGAACCCTCAGCCATATAAAACCCTAAACCCTCATCCCCAAAAAACCTAGAACCCTAGCCCTAAAAATCAATGAAACCCCAACCCAAAAAAATCCCTTAGTCTCCAGTACAAAAAATCCCTAAACCCATTACCACAATATTCCCAAACCCTCTGCCCCAAAAAATCATAAATCCTCATCTCCCAAAAAACCCTAAAACCTCAACAAAAAAAAACTATAAACCTTAAGTACCAAGAAACCCTAAACACTTATCCCCAAAAAACCCAAAACCCTTAGCCCCAAAAAATCCTAAACAATCAAACCCTAAAAATCCTAAACACATAGACCTAAAAGTCCATAACCCCCACCCCAAAAAATTGTAAACCCTTAGATCCAAAAAAATATAAACCCCCATCCACAGAAAACCCTAAAGCGTCTTCCCAAAAAAAAAACTACAATCCCTTTTCCCCAAAAAATCTTAAACCCTCATCCCCAAATGAACATGAACCCTCACCCCCAAAAAATCATAATCCCACACCCGAATAAACCCAAACCCCTGAAAACCAAAAACCCCTAAATCCTCATCTATAAAAACCCTAAACCCTCATCCCCAAAAAAAACATGAACTCCAAAAAAAATAATTCCTGGAAACTCCATCCCCAAAAAACCATGAACCCCCCGTAATAAAAATTGTTCAATCCCACACCCATAATAATCCCAAAACCTCTACGTCAAAAAACCATAAACTCTCAGCCCCAAAAAACCCAAAACTCTCATCCCCCAAAAACCATAAAGCCTCATCACCAAAAAACCCTAAACCCTCATAACCAAAAATCCAAAAACCCTAAAAAAAATTAACATGCATCCCCATATAAACAAAAAATAACCAACAACCCTTAAAATCCCTAAACCCCATCACCATAACACTGTAAAACCCCAGCCCCAAAAAACAATGAACCCACCTCCCAAAAAAACCTAATCCCACACCCCCAAAACCCTAAACCCTCATTCCCAAAAAAACATAAACTCAGAGACCCAAAAACCTAAAAACCTTTTCCCTAAAAACATAAGCTTTCATCCCCCAGAACCCTAAACCCTCATCCCCAAAAAATCCTAAACTCTCCTAAAAAAATAAAACCCTTATCCCTAAGTATTCTCTAAAACCTCAACCCCAACAAATCCTAAACACTCAACCACAAAAAACCCTGAACCCATTACCCCAAAAAATCCTCAACCCTCATCCTCAAAAAACCCTCAACCCATAGCCACAAAAAACCCTCAAACCCTTTCCCTTGGAAACACTAAACCCTCATTACCAAAATACCTTCAACTCTCAGCCATAAAAATCATAACCCCTATGTTACAAAAATAACCCTCAACCCTCAGGCCCAGAAAAACCTCAACCCTAAACACCAAAAAACTTTCAACCATAGACCCCAAAAAACCCTCATCCCCAAAGAACCCTCAAACCTCATCCCCAAGAAACCCTCAATCCTGAGTTACAAAAAAACATAAATCCTTGTCGCTAGAAAACCATAATACCTCTACCATAAAATACCCTAAACCATCAGAGAAAAAAACCCAAAACCCTAACCCAAGAAAACCTTAAACCCACATCCCCAAAAAACCATAAACCATGAGATCCAAAAAAAACTCTAAATCCCCATACTCAAAAAACTCTAATCCCATATCCCCAAGAAAACATAATCCCTCTGTCCCAAAAATCCGTAAACCCTCAGTCCAAAAAAACCCTAAACCATCATAAAAAAAACTAAACCTTTAGCCCCCCAAAACACTATACCATCAACACCAAAAACCCTAAACCCTTAGCCACAAAAAATCCTAAACAAACATCCCAAAAAAACTATAACCCTCAGCCTCTAAACTCCCTAAATCCTCAACTCTAGAAAACCCTTAACCATATGCCCCAAAAAACCCAAAACCTTTAGCACCAAAAAACACTAAAACCTCATATCCTCAAATACATAAAAATATAAACCCAAAAAACCATAAACCCACATCCCCATAAAATACTAAACACTTAGACCCAAAAAAAACCGTATACCCTCAACCCCAAAAACCCTAAATACTTAGCCAAAAATATCTAAACCTGTATCCAAAAAAACATGAACCCTTAACCCCAACAAACCCTAAACCTATATCCCCAAAAAACCATGAACCCTATGCTATAAAAAAATACTAAACCCTTAGTCCCAAAATACCCTAAACCCTGATCCCAAAAAACCATTTACCAATATACCAAAATACCCCTAACCATTAGCCAAGAAAAAACCAAAAATCCCTCATCCTAGAAAACCCTCAACTCACAGCCCCAAAAAATGCTCAACCAAATCCCCCAAAAATCCTTAAACCCTTGGCGACAAAAAAAAATTCAAAACCCTCATCCTTAGAAATCCCTATACACATATCCCAAAACACCCCTAAACCCTCTGCCCAAAAAAAATCAACCCACATCCTCAAGAAACCCTAAAATCTCTGCCCTAAAAATTTCTTAGCCACCTACCCCAAAAACTTATAAGCCCCTATCCCCAAAAAATCATAAACCATTAGTCCTAAAAAAATAGTAAACCCTTAGAACCCAAAAAACATAGACCATCTTCCCAAAAAAAAACATCAACTCTCATAAAAAAAATCTCAACCCAAAGCCCTAGAAACACCACAACCCTTATCCCTAAAAACCCTCAACCCTCACCCTCAAATAACCCTTATCCCCCATCCCAATATAACCCTAAACTGTTAGACCAAAATAACATAAAACATTACCAACAAAAATCAAAAACCATCATCTCTATAAAAATCCTAAAATCTCAACCCCAAAAAACACTCATGAACCATCACTAAAAACCATTAGCCCTCAAAACCAAAAAATAAACTTCAACACTCATCCAAAAAAACACTCAACCCTTATCCACAATAAAACATAAACCATGCTCCCCAAAAAAACCCTCAACCCTGAGCCCCAAAAACACATCAACCATTAGCCCCAAAAACTCCCTATACCCTAAACTCCAATAAACTATCAACACTGATCCCCAAAAAATTTCCAACCATAATCCTTAAGAAACTCTCAACCCTGGGCCCCAAAACCCCCCAACCGTCACCCAAAAAATATTCTCAACCTTTAGTCCCAAATAAACTACCGTCATGCAGCCCCAAAAAACCACTACCTTTATCCCCCAAAATCCCTCAACCCTTATCCCCAAAAAAACCTAAACCCACATCCCCTCCAAAACCATAAACCCTCACCCATAAAAAAACCTAAACCCTTATTACTAAAAAACCCAAAACCTTTACCCTGAAAAATTCAACAACCTTAGCCCCAAAAAACCCAAATATCTCATACCTAAAAAACCCTAGAACATCATCTCTTGAAAACCCAAAATCATCATCCCCAAAAAAACCTAAAACCCTAAACTAAAAATTCTCTAAACCCTCAGCCCAAAAAAATTAAACCCCCATCCCCAAAAAATACAAAACACATAGTTGAAAAAACACTAAACCCTAAGCCAAAAAAAACCATAATCCTAATCCTCAAACACCCTAAACTCTCAACCCTAAAAAACATTAAACATGCATCCCCAAAAACCCATGATCCTTGAGTGCCAAAAAACCATCAACCCCTAGCCCCAAAAAACAATGAATCCCTGGCCCAAAAAATCATCCACCCTCATCTATGGAAAACTTTAAACCTTCATTCCCAAAAAACCTATACTTGTAGCCCAGAAAACCCGTAAAACCTTATCCCCAAAACCTTCATTCCCATAAAAACCTAAACCTTTATCCCCAAAACCCACATTCCCATAAAAACCTAAACCCTTAGCACAAAAAAACCTAAAACCTCATCCCCATAAAACATTAAACATTCATCCAAAAAATCATAAACCCTCATAACTAAAATACCCTAAAACATCAGCCCCAAAATCACTAAATATTCATCCCAAAATAACCCTACACCCTCGTAAAAAATCTTAGTCCCAAAAAACCTATAAATACTCATCCCCCAAAAATACTAAACACTTATCCCCAAAACCCCAAAACCATAAGCCCTAGAAAAACCTAATGACATATCCCTAAAATACCTAAACCCTCATCTCTAAAAAAAACCAAAATCCTTATTCCCCAAAAAATCATAAACACTCACGTCAAAAAAACCCTTAAACCATAAACCCCCAAAAACCATAAACCCACATCATTTTTGAAACCCTAGAATTCCATCCACAAAGAATCATAAACCCTCTTTCCCATAAAATCCTAAACCCTCAACCCTAGAAATCCCAAAACCTTAGCCCTAAAAAACCTTAAACCCCGATCCCCTGAGAAAACACATCCCTTGAAATCCCTAAACCCTCATCCCCAAAAAACCCTAAACTCTAATACCAAAAAACCCCTAAATCCTTGGCCCAAAAAAACCTTAAATCCTCATCCCCAAAATTTTCTAAACCCACATCCCAAAAAACTCATAAACACTCAACCTAAAGAAACCCAAAAATCATAGCCCTAGAATACTATAATTCCTTAGCCAAAACAGACTCTAATCCCTCATCCAAAAATACCCTAAACTCTAATGCCCAAAAAACCTATACCCTTAGTCCCAAAAAACACTAAATACTTATCCCCAAAAAACCATAAAAACTAATCCCTAAGAAAACCTAAATGCCAAGACCTAGAATATTATCAACCATGATCCCCAAAATACCCTAAAACATTATCCGTAAGAATCCCTCATCCCTGAGCCCCAAAAGAACCCTAAAACCCTCATACCCAAAAAACCTCTAAACTCTCAACCCAAACACCCGGAACCATCAGCCCTACAATACCCTAAACCCTCACCCCTAACAAATGTTAAACCCTAATCCCCCGCAAAAAACCCTAAACACTAAGCCTCAAGAAAACCAAAACTCATAGACCTAAAATGTGTAATTTCTTCGACAAAACAAACCATAAACCCTCATCCCAAAAAACCCCAAACCATCAGGCCCAAAAAACCCTATATGCTTAGCCCCAAAAAACACTAAACCCATAGACCCAAAATACCCTAAAACATATTCACCCAAATAACCTAAACCCCTAGCCATAAAAAACCAAAACACATAAGCCCCAAAAACCCTAAAAATTTAGATTCAAAAAAAACCTCAACCATGTACCCCAAAAACCGTAATCCCATAGCCCTAAGATAATACTAAACACTGAGGCCAAAAAATGTGAGACCTTGAGCACCAAATAACCGAGGACTATGATCCCTGAAAAACACTATACCCTAATCCACAAAAAATGTTAAAACCTTATCCCAATAACCCCAAAACCCTCATCCCCCAAAAATCCTAAACCTCCAGCCCCAAAAAACCCTAAATGGTCGTCCAAAAAAAACTATCAACCCTCATCCCCAAAAAATCATCAACACATATCCCCCAAAAATAGAAAATCCATAACCCAAAAAAATCTCAACACAAATCCCCATAAAAAAACCATAAACCCTAATTCCCAGGAAACATCAATCCCCCAACACCAAAAAACCCCGAACACATCCCCTAAAAAACATAAACCCTCATCCCTTAAAAAAAATCAACCCCAATCCCCAAATAATTCTCAAACCGTAGCCCGAAAAAACCCTCAACCCTAAAAAACCCTCTACTCTCAGCCACAAAAAAACCCAAAACACTCATACCCAAAAATCCTAGAAACCTCATCCCCCAAACACATAAACCTTAATCTCTAAAAAATAATAAACCCCCTACCCTAAAAAACCCTCAACCCTTAGCCCAAAAAACCCTCAACCTACAATTCAAAAAGATCCAAACACATAGCCCAAAAACCCAAACACACACATCCCCCAATAACACTAAACCCTCAAAACCAACATCCATCAAATGTCATCCTCCAAAAAACCTCAAAATGCATCCCCAAAAATCCCTCAACCCCATTCCTCCAAAAATACTCAACCCTCATCCCCTAAAAACCTCAAAAAGAAACCCCAAAAATAACTCAACATCATTCCTCCTAAAACACTCAACCCTCATCCACAAAAAACACTCAACCCTAATCCCAAAAAAACCTCAACCCTCAGCCAAAAAAACCTAAACTCTATGTCTGAAACAAACTTAATCCATAATCCATAAAAAACCAATACTCTTAACACCAAAAAAAGCCCAAACCCTCATCACTAAAAAAACAATAATACCTTTTCCTAAAAAAACGAAAAACCCTCATCCCTAAAACCAAACATTATCATCCTAAATAGTCCCTAAAACCTCATCCCTAAAAACCTAAACCCATAGTCCCAAAAAAACACAAATCCGTCATTCTAAATAACCCTAAACCCTTATCCCTAATAAACCCCAAAACCTTACCCCAAGAATCCCAAATATTTTATCCCTAAAAACGTTTAACCCTTAGCCTAAAAAAACCCTAAACCTTTAGATCCAAAAATTCTAAACCGAGATCACCAAAAATTCATAATCCCTAAGGAACAAAAAACAAAAAAAGATGATACCGAAAAAAATTCAAAACCTAGATCCCCAAAAAATGTTGAACCCTAATCCCTAAAAAACCCAATACCCTCAACCCCCCAAAAAACACTAAACCCACGTACAAAAAACCGTAAACCCTCATCCTAGAAATTCCTTAAACTCTCAACCCCAAAAAAACTCAAAACTCTTATAACCGAAAAACATAAACCCTCATACCCAAAACACCTCATACCCTTGGGCATGATAAAAAAAACCCCACAAGAAAAACAAACTACCAACCCTTAGCCCCAAATAACCCTAAACCCTCATCCCCCAAATCCCTAAACACAAATCCCCAAAAAACCCATAAACCTCATCCAAAATCAACCCTAAACCCTCATCCCCAAAAAATCCTAAAATTAGATCCTTAAAAAACATTAACCCACATCTAAAAAAATCCTCAACCCTCAACCCGAAAAATCCCTTATCCCCTAACACCAAAAAAACCTTCATCCCTTAGCCCAAAAGTCCATAAATTATCATCCTTACAAAACCCAAAACCCTCAGAACCAAAAACCCCAAAAACTGCATCCCTCAAATCCCTAAAAAATCAGTTCAAAAAAACCATAAACCTTTAGTCTCAAAAAACAATAAACCCTTATCCTTGATCTGTAAATACCATCAACCCTCATCCCAAAGAAACTATTGAATCCCAACCCCAAAAATCATTAAACCATCAGTTCCAAATAACCTCCACCCTTAACCATAAAAAAACAACAAACTCTTAGACACAAAACTCTCAACCCTCATCCCCAAAGTCGTTCAACAATTATCCCAAAAAAATATCAACCATAAAACACAAAAACCATCACCCATCACCCCCAAAAAACTTCAACTCTCATCCTCAAAACCCTAGACCCTCAATACCAAAAAACCCTCAACCATTAGCATGGAAAAACCCTAAACCCTCAGTGACAAAATATCCTTAACCATGAGAACCAAAAAACCCTCATCCCCAAAATAGACTCAACACTCATCCTCCCAAAACACTTAACCCTCAATCCCAAAAAACACTCATCCCTCAACCATAAAAAACCCATAAACCATCATTCCAAAAAACCTCAACCGTCATCATTGAAAAATCCTCAACCCCAGCCCCAAAAAACCTTCAACCCTCATCCCACCCAAACCCTCAACTCTCATCAATAAAATAATACTAAACCCTCTTCCATAAAAAACCCCTAAACTCTCATCTAAAAAAACCCTAAACCCAAATCCGAAAAAAAAAAACCTAAACTCCCATCTCCTAAAAAACCTTAAACTCTTATCCCTAAAAACCATCAACCCACATCCCCAAAAAACCCTCAACCCTCAGCCCCAAAAACACTGAACCCACATCCTCAAAAAACACATAACCCTCAACCCAAAAAAACCTTGACCCCTCATCACTAATATAATCCTGAACCCTCTTCTCAGAATAACCATCAATCATCAACCCCAAAAAACCCTAAACCCTCAGCCCAAAAAAAAAACAAACCATCAGAATAAAAAAAACAAAATCCTCAACCCCAAAAAACCCTTAACACCTAGCCCTGAAAAAAAGTCAACCTCATTCCCAAAAAACTATAACCCCTCAGCCTCAAAAACACGAAAACCACATCCCCAAATAACCCAAAACCCTCATCCCCATAAAATCCACAATAATTTGCCGCAAAAACTCTAAACCCTCTGTACAAAAACCCAGAATCCCCATCCACCAAAACCTTCAAACATGATCCCCAAAAAAATCCAAAATAATCACCACAAAAATCCCTAAACACTCATCCCAAAAAAAACCCAAAACTCTCATCCCAAAAAATCCAAACCATAATCCCAAAAAAACCCTAAATCATCATCCCCCAAAATACCTTAACCCTCATACCCCCAAAATTGTTAACCCAAATAAAAAAAACAATAAACCCCAAGTCCCAAAAAAACCCTAATATCCCTACTAAAAAACCCAGAAACCTCTTCCCCCCAAGAAATTAAACCCCTTGAAAAAAACCAGAAACTCTGAGTGCCAAAAAACCATAAATCTTTATCCAAAAAAACTCAACCCTCATCCCAAAAAAACAATAAACCCTAAACCCTCATCACTAATAAAACATAAATATTCATCCCCCAAACACCCTAAATCCTCAACCCAAAAAAATAGTAAACCCTTAGAACCAAAAAAATAAACCCTCATCCCCAGAAAACCCTCAACACTAAACCCTAAAAAACCTAAATCTATGGCCCTTGGAAAACAAAACTCTTCTTCCCTAAGAAACTATAGACACTCATCCCCAAAAAGCCCTTAACCATCACCCAAAAAACCTTAAAACCTCATCCTAAAAAAACCATCAACCATCAGCCCAAAAAACCCTCAACCCACCATCCTAGGAATAACTAGACCCTTAGATGTAAAAAACCCTCAATCATCAAACCCAAAAAATTCGCAACCCTCGACTCCAAAAAAGTCTAAATACATAGCCCAAAAAACCCTAAACAACACAAAAAACCCCATAAATCATCATCTCCAAAAAACCATAACCCCACCCCCTAAAAAAAACCCAAACCCCTATCCCCTAAAAAACTAAACACTCATACCCAAAAAACCGAAAAACTCGAGACCCAAAAAACCATCAACCCTCATCCCTAAAAAAACCTCAACAAACAGCCCCAAAAATCCCCTCAACCCAAAAAGCCACAACCCTAAACCCAAAAACATTGTCAACCCTCATCCCCAAAAAACCCTAAACCCTCATCATCAAAAAAACCCTATCCACAATGTTCCAAAAAACCAAAAATATTCATCCTCAAAAAACCCTAAAACCTCAGTACTAAAAAACCCAAAAACCTAAACCAAAATCCTTAAACACTTATCCCAAAAAAACCTCAAACCTCAACCAAGAAAACCATAAATTCACATCCAAGAAGCACCGTCAACACATAGCCCCAAAAAAAATCAACCATAAAAAACCATAACACTCAGTCCAAAAAAAATGTATGCCCTCCACCCCCAAAAAACCTCAAAACTTGACTCCCGCAAAACCCTCATCCACCAGTCAAATAAAACCCTCAACAATAATCCCCCAATAAACCCTCAACACTCAACACCAATAAAACCATCGATCCTCAGTGCAAAAAATCCTTTAACCCTCATCCCCAAAACACCCCAATACATCAATCCCAAATATTCCTTATCCCTCAATCCTAAAAAAAATAAACCCTCCACCCCAAAACACAAAACCATCATCCCCAAAAATCCATAAACCCTCTTACCCCCAAAAATCCAAAAACACTCACCCCAAAAAAACAATAACTTATATCCCAAATAACCCTATAATTTCATCCCCAAAAAAATATAAACCCACAACCCCAAAAAAACCTATACCCTTATCCCAAAAAACACTAAAATCTCATCCAAAAAAATCCCAAAACACTCAATAGAAAAAAACCATCATCTTTCATCACTGAAAACCCCTAAAAACTTATCCCCAAATAATCACTAACCCCTCATTCTGAAGAAACCATGATCCTCATCACCCTAAATCCGTAATCCCACAGAACCAAAAAACCCTAAACCATCATAAAAAAAACTAAACCTTTAACCAACAAAAACAAAAAACCCGCATCCCTGTGAACCCTAAACCCTCATCCTCCAATACCATAAACCCTCATTCCCCTAAAACGCTCAACCATAAACCCCAAAAAAAAACCCATATCCCCAAAAAAACCTCAACCCTCATAAGAAAAAAATCCTAAACGTTAATTCTTAAAACACTTTAACCCTTAGCCCCAAAATCTAATCAACATTAATCTGCAAAAAACCTTCAACCCCAAGATCCCTAAACACTCATCCCCAAAAATATATACTCTCAACACCAAAAAAACCTAAACCATAATCCCCAAAAAACCATCAACCCTAATCCATAAAAATCCAAAACCCTTTTCTCCAAAAAAAACCCTTATCCAATAAAAAGCACTCAATCATTAGCCCCAAAAAACCCTCATCCTTTGTCTCGTAAAAATGAAAAACCCTTAGCCATAATAAATACTAAACCCACAACCCTTAAAAAATATCAACCATAGGACCCTACAAAATCAAAACCCTAAACCCTCAAAAAACCCAAAAACCTCATCCCCCAAAAATACCCTCTACCAACAGCCCCAAAAAACCTTCAACACTCAGGCCCAAAAAACCCTCAACCCGCAGCTATGAAAAAAAACTCAAACCTAAGCCCCCAAACCCCCAATAATAATCCCCAAAAACATAAAATCTAAGACCCAAAAAAACCTCATCCTCATATCCAAAAAACCCTGAACCCTCATCCCCAAATAACCCTCATCCCTTATCCCCAAAAAACTGTCAACCCATATCCCCAAAAAAATCATCAACCCTCAGCCCTAATAAATCCTCAACCCTGTTCCCAAAAAATCCATCAAACATCATACACAAAAAAAACCTCAACCATCATCATAAAAAAACCCTCAACCCTAAACTGTAGAAAACCATAAATCACTAGCCGAAAAAATACCATCAACCATTTTCCCAAAAATAACCCTCAACAATCCATCATTGAAAACCCTCAACCCTTATCCCCAAATAAACCATCAAACCTTGGTCCCAAAAAACCCTCACCTGTTACCAATAAAAATCATCATCACACAACCCCAAAAAATCCTCATCCCTCAACCCTAAAAAATTCTCAACCATCATCCCCCCTAAACCCACAACAACATATCTAAAGAAAGAAATCCCCATTCCCAAATAACCCTCAACTCTATTCCCATTAAAATCCTCAACCCTCAGTAGAGAAAAAACCTCTTCACTAATCCCAAAAAAAACATGAACCCTGAACTTGAAAAAACCTCAAATCTCATCCTAAAAATCCTAAACCCTTAGCCCCAAGAAACACTCAATCCTATGCCGCCAAAAACATAAACTATTAGTCCCAAAAGATCCTCACCTCTCAACAACAAAAAAACCCAATCATTCAGTCCCAAAATACTCTAAACCCTCATCCCCAAATAATTCTCATCCCTCGTATCCAAAAAACCCTCAACCAAATGCCCCAAAAAAACACTAAACCCCAACCCAAAAAAGGAAATATATCCTCATACCTAAAAAACCACACGACTTTAGCCCTATGAAACCCTCAACCCTCATCCATAAAAAACCCTCAACCCTTATCCCCAATAACCCTAAACCTTTAGAACTAAAAAACAAAAACCATTATCCCCAAAAGGCCATAAACCCTCAGCCCCAAAAATCCCAGAACACTCAGCCACAAATAACCCAGAACAACCAGTACCAAAAAACCATACACCATATAGCCCCAAAACAATGAACCCTTATCCCTAGAAAAACCTAAATCATCATCCCTAATAAACCCTAAACCTGCAGCCACATATAACCCCAATCCCTTAGCCCTTACAAAATCTGAACCCTCTACCCAATAAAAACCCTAAACCCTCAGCCCCCAAAAAACTAAAATCCTCATACCCCAAAATCATGAACCCTCATTACAAAAAAAATAATGAACCCTCCACCCTAAAGTAACCAGATTCATCAGATTAAAAAATTCCTAAACCTTCATCCCCAAAAAACCTAGAACTGTTATCCACAAAAAAACTATAAACCTCAATCCCAAAATACCCTCCACCCCCAATCCCAAAAAACCATCAACCCTCAGCCCCCAAAAAAACCTTCAACCCTCTCCACAAAAAACACTTTAAACTCAACCCAAAAATATTAAACCCAAAAATCCCAAAAATACTTATCCCTTATTAACATAATACTATGAACCATCAGCCAAAAAAATGAATCCTCATTATAAAAAACCCTAAACCTCCTTCCCCAAAAAACCATGAACACTCATCCCCAAAAAACCATAATCCCTCATCCAAAAAACACAGAATTCAAATCCCCCAAAAAAACTGAACCCTCATCAGCAAAAGAACCATCTACCATCAACCCCAAAAAACTGGTAACCTCATATTTTAAAAAATATAAACCCTATGTAGTAAAAACCATTAACCCTTATACCAAAAAAACACTAAACCCTAACCCCGACAAACCTTGAACCCTGAACCCAAAAAATATATCAACCCTCAGCCCCAAAAAACCCTCAACACTTTTTAAAAAACCCCCATTAGCCTTATGATCTGACTAAACATGAACCCTCAACCCAAAAAATCCTAAACCTTCAGACCCAAATAAACACTCAACCCTTAGTCCAAAAAAATCATGAACCGTCAACCACCTAAAAACTAAAACCCTTATCCCTAACAAACTCTTATAAATCAACCCCAAAAATCCAACACCCACAACCCCAAAAATACACTAAACCCACATCAAAATAAAAACTAAACCCTCCACCTAAAAAAACCCTAAACCCACCACTACAAGAAACTCTAAACCCCATCACCGAAAAAATCATAATTCCCCTACCCCATAATACCCTTACAACTAATCCCCAAAAAAATATAAACCATATTCCCTAAAATATTCTCAACCCACATCCATTAAAAAAACTAAACACACAGCACCAAAAACCCTAAACCAAGATTCCCAAAAATCTATAAACCCAAATATGTGAAAAAAATCCTAAACCTCTTGCCCAAAAAACTCTAAATATTCATCCATAAAAAAATGATCAACCCACAGCCATAAAAACACTAAACACACAACCCCAAAAAACCCTAAACCCTGATTCCCAAAAAACCCTAACCCCCAAAATGTGAAAAAACAGAAAACCACTAGCCTAAAAAAGCCTTCATCCCTCAGACCCAAAAAACCAAAAACCCTCAACCCCCTAAAACAGTAAAACATTATCCCCAAAAATAGTCACCCCCTTGACCCTAAAAACCCTAACCCCTCATCCCCCACAAAAAATAAACTCTCTCCACAAATAACCTTGACCCCTCACCCCCCCAAAACCCAAAAAAATAAACCGTAAAAAACCCTAATCCCTTAACCAAAAAACCACAAACCCTCATCCTTAAAAAATCTAATCTCCTATACCAAAAAACTTTAAATCCTCATCTTCAAAAAACATAAATCCTCATCCCCAAAAAACATTAACCCTCATCCCAAAATATCCCCGAACCCTCAACCCCAAAATCATTGGACCCTCAGCCACATAAAACCCTAAACCCTCATCCCTAAAAACCTAATACCCCTAGCCCTGAAAAACCTAGAACCCCCATCCCTAAAAATCAATGAAACCCTAGCCCAAAAATTTCCCTTAGTCTCTAGCACTAAAAATCCATAAACCCATTACCACAATAATCCAAAACACTCTGCCCCAAAAAATCATAAATCATCATCTCCAAAAAAAACCTAGAACCACAACACCAAAAAAACATAAACCTTAAGCACCAAGAAACCCTAAACATGTATCCCCAAAAAACCGAAAACCCTTAGCCCCTTAAAAACCTAAACCTCTAGCCCCAAAAAACCCTAACCCATCAAACCCTAAAAAACCTAAACTCTTAGACCTAAAATAACATAACCCCCACCCAAAAAAATTGTAAACCCTTAGCTACAAAAATATATAAACTCCCATCCCCCCCAAACCCTAAATCTTCTTCCCCAAAAAAACATTAATCCGTTTTCCCCAAAAAATCCTAAACCCTCATCCCCAAATGAACCTGAACCCTCACCCCCAAAAAATCCTAATCACACACCTGAAAAAACCCAAAACCCCAAAAACCAAAAAACCCCTAAATCCTCATCCATAAAAACCCTAAACCCTCATCCCCAAAAAACCATGAACTAAAAAAAAATCCTGGAAACTCCATCCCAAAAAAACCCTAATCCCCTCACAATAAAAAATGTTTAACCCCACACCCATAATAATCCCAAAACCTCTACCCAAAAAAACCATAAACTCTCAACCCCAAAAAACCTAAAACTCTCATCCCCCAAAAACCATAAATCCTCATCCCCAAAAAACCCTAAACCCTCATCACCAAAAAACCAAAAATCCTCAAAAAAAAAATTAAACGTGCATCCCCAAATAAACCAAAAAAACAAACAGCCCCTAATATCCCTAAACACCATAACCATAACATTGTAAACCCACAGCCCCAAAAAAAATGAACCCTCATCCCCAAAAAACCTAATTCCACACCCCCAAAACCCTAACCCCTTATTCCCAAAAAAACCTAAACTCGGAGACCCAAAAATCCGAAAGCCTTGGCCACAAAAACACAATCATTAATCACCCCAAAACCCAAAACCACCACCCCCAAAAATCCTAGACTCTCCTCCCCAAAATATCCAAACCCTTATCCCTAAGAATACTCTAAAACCTCAACCCCAAAAAATCCTAAACACTCAACCACAAAAAACCCTAAACCCATTACCACAAAAATCATCAACCCTCATCCCAAAAAACCTCAACCCATAGCCAAAAAAACCCTCAAACCCTATCCCTTATAAACACCAAACCTCATTCCCAAAAAACCATCAACTCTCATCCACAAAAATCCTAACCCATATGTTACAAAAAAAAAACCTCAACCCTCAGGCCCAGAAAAACCTCAACCCTCAACACCAAGAAACTCTCAACCATAAACCCCAATAAACCCTCATTCCCAAAGAACCATCAAACCTCATCCCCAAGAAACCCTCAAACCTGAGTGCTAAGAAAACATAAATCCTTGTCGCTAGAAAACCATAATACCTCTTCCATAAAATACCCTAAACCATCAGCGAAAAAAACCCAAAACCCTCAACCCATGAAAACCTTAAACCCACATCCCCAAAAAACAATAAACCATCAGCCCCAAAAAACTCTAAATCCTCATACTCAAAAAACCCTAATCCCTTAGCCCCAAAAACATAATCCCTCTGTCCCAGAAATCCCTAAACCCTCATTCCAAAAAAACTGTAAACCATCATCCTCAAAAAAATTCTTAACCCTTAGCCCCCAAAAAACTGTACCCTCAACACCAAAAACCATAAACCCTTATCCACAATAAATCCTAATCAAACAGCCCCAAAAAACTATAACCCTCAGCCTCCAAACTCCCTAAATCCTCAACTATAGAAAACCTTAAACCATATGTCCCAAAAAACCAAAAACCTTTGCACCAAAAAACACTAAAACTTCATCCCCTCAAATACATAAAACTACAACCCCAAAAAACCATAAACCCACATCCCCATAAAATACTAAACACATAGCCCCCAAAAAACTCTATACCCTCAACCCCAAAAACCCTAATCACTCAAGCCCAAAAAATGCTAAACCCACAGCCCAAAAAACCCCTAAACCCTAATCCCCAAAAAACCCAAACCCTCAACCATAAAAACCCCTAAACAATCATCCCTAAAAAATGATAAAGCCCTAACACCAAATTCCTAAACAATTATCCCAAAAATACATCATACATCAACCAAAAAAACCATCTTCCCTCAGCTTCAAAAATCCCACAACCCTCATCCCCCAAAAAATTATCAATCCTCAGCCTCCAAAAAATCTCAACCCTTTACCCTAAAAAAACCTCAACCCACTTCCCTATAAAACACTCAATCATCTTCCCTAAATATCCCTCAACCCTCAGCCCAAAAAAACTCAACCTTCATACCCCAAAACCCTCAACCTTCATCCCTAAAAAACTATTAACACTCAATCCCATACCACTCTCAACACTCGGCCCCAAAAAACGCCTAAACCCTCAGCTTAAAAAACCTCAATTATCAACACAAAAAAACCTTAATCCCTTAACATAACATCCATAATTTCGAAAAAACCATTAACCTATAACCCTAAATAATACTAAACACTTATCCCCAAAAACCCCTCAACCCTCATACCAAAAAAATCCTCAACCCTATTTTCATACAAAACCATCAACCCTCAGACCCCCAAAAAAACATCAACCCTCAACCCATGAAAGGGATCAACCCTTATCCCCAAAAAACTGTCAACCCGTAGGCCCAAAAAACCTTAAATCCTTTGTTCCGAAAAGGCCTTCAACAGTTACCACCAAAAAAACCCTAAAACCTCATCCCAAGAAACCCTCATCCTTAATAAACCATCAACCATATTCCACAAAAAAAAACTGAAACCATCATCCCTAAAAAACAATCAACCCTCAATGCCAAAAATCCCCAAATCATGAGCCCTAAAAGACCCTAAATCCTTATCCCCAATAAACTCTCATCCCTCAGTCCAGAAATCCTCAACCATTTCTTCCAAAAAACCCTAAACTCCCTGCCATATAACACCCTCAACCCTCATTCCTAAAAAACCATCAACCCACTTCATTAAATTTACCTCACCCCTCATCCCCAACAAACCCTCTATACTCATCCCCAACAAACCATCAACCCTTGGCACAAAAAACCCTCAATCCATAGCCCCAAAATTCATCAACACTTAGACACAAAAAACCCTTAATCGTCATCCCCAAGAACCCCAACACTCATACTTAGAAAAACCTAAACCTTCATAATGAAAAAAAACCTTAAACCCTCACACCCAAAAAATACCCTAGACCCTCATCCTCAAAAAAACTAAACCCACAAATTCAAAAAATCCCTAAACACTTATCCCTAAAAAACCTAAACCCTCATCCCCAAAAAACACTAAAATCTTAGAAAAACAACCTATACCCTAGCCTTAAAAAACCAAAAACCATTATCCCAAAAACACCTCAAACCTATACCCAAAATAACCCTAAACATTTACCAGATAAAACTATAAATTGTAAGTACCAAAAAACCTAAAACATCATCCCAAAAAAACCCCTCAATGTGAAACCACAAAAAAACATTAAAACCACATCCCCAAATAACCCAATACCCTTAGCCGCAAACAAACCTAAACCATCACCCCTAAAAAAACAATCAACCCAGAAAACCCCATAAACTATGCCCGTAAACACTCCACAATATCAACCCCAAATAATCATTAACCATTAGCCGAAAAAACCCAGATCCCTCAGCACTAAAACCACTGAACCCATAACACCAAAAAATCAAAAACCCACTTGCTTACAAAAACCTCAATCTCAACCCCATAAAACCCTATATCCTCATCCAAAAAAAATCCTAATCAATTTTCCTTAAAAAACTATAAAGCATCTCCCCCTAAAAACCACAAACCATATTGGAAGAAAAGGATTAAATCCTCATCCCCAAAAAACCCAAACCCATATCCAAAAATATATATAACCCCATTTCCCTAAAAAACTATAATCCTTGAACCTATACATCCCAAAATCATCATCCCAAAATACCGAAAACCCTCTACCCAAAAAATCATAAACATGCAGCCCTAAAAAACCCTAATATCTTAGCCCAAAAAACCAAAACCCTCATCCCTAAAAAAAATCCAAAACCCTCATCCCCAAAAAACCTGAATACCTTATCCCAAAAAAACCATAAAGGTGTAGCCTCAAAAAATCAAAAGCCCCCAGCCCCAAAAAACCTAAACACCAAGCCACAGTAAACCTGAAACCCTCATCCCTAGAAACCCCAAAATCATCAACCCCCAAAAACCCAAAATTGTCATCCTCAATAAATATTGGACACTATTCTCCAAAAAAATGAAAAAATTTAAACCACAAAAACACTAAATTCTTCCCTAAAACCCCCAATCCTTAAGGATGAAGACACCCTAAACCACAGGTCCAAGGCCCAAAAACCCTAAACCCTTAGACTCAAAAATCACTCAACCATCAAGACCAATAAAACATAAAACCTCATCCCTAGAGAACCACCAACCCTCATCCCCAAAAAAGTATCAACCCTAATCACCAAAATTCCCCAACCATTATCCCCATAAAATTATCAACCCTCATCCCCATAAAAATTTTAACCCTTAGACAAAAAAACCCCAACCATTATCCCATAAAACCGTAACCCCTAACCCCAAAAAATCATCAAACATCAACACAAAAAAACCAAAAAAATATTCAAAAAAACACCCAACCCTCATACCTAAAAAAATATCAAACCATAGCCCCAAAAAACCCTCAACCCTCAGCCCCACAAAACTCTAAACCCTCAGCTCCAAAATAAACCCTAAAGACTCAACCCCCCAAAGACACTCAACCTTTATCACTAAAAAACCCTAAACCCAACACCAAAAAACCCTAAACCCTCACCCAAAAAAATAGTCCCTCTGCCCTAAAAAGTATTCAACCCACAACCATAAAAAATACCTCAACCATCATCCCAAAAAAAAATTAAACCCTCAGGCCCAAAAATTATTCAACCCTCAGCCCCCAAAAAAACACTAAACCATCAGCATAAACAACCATCAATTATTTAACAATAAAAACCCTCAACCCTCATCCCCATAAATCTCTCATCCCATAGAACCATTAAAGCAATAACACTCATCCCAAGAAAACTATCAAACCTCTACCCTAAAAAATCCTATACACTAATCCCCAAAAAATCATTAAACTCAACCCAAAATAACCCAATACCTTCAAACAAGAAAAACCCCTCAACCCTCATCCCAAAAAACCCTTAAACCATCTACCCCAAAACCCAAAAACCCGAAAAACTCAACTCCAAAAAATAGAAAAATTTTACCCCAAAAATCTATAAAATTTATGAACAGAAACCCCACAAATATCTATCCCAAAAAAACCATAACCCTTACTTTAATAAAACCATAAAATCATAGCCCCAACGAATTCTAAACCCTCAAACCCTAAAAATCCTAAAAACCCTGTCAAAAAATACCCCAAACCCTCATCCCCAAAAAACACTAAATCAAAAGCCCAAAATATCCAAAATCCTCATCAACAAATTACCATCAAAACTTATCCCCCAAAAAACCTAACCGTAATCCCCAAAAAAACCTGTTTACTTTAAAAAAAATAAGCCATATCCCCAAAACACCCTATACCCTTGCCCAAAAAAATACATACACCCTCATCCTCAAAAAACCAAAAACCCTCATCCTAAATAAATCCTAAACACATAGCCCTAATAAACCCTAAACCTTATCCCTTAAAACCCTAAACACTAAACCTAAGAAAACCCAAAACCCACTTTACCCCAAAAATCAAACCCTTATCCACAAAAAACCCCAAACCCTCAATCCTAAAAAATCCATAAAAACTCATCCCATATAAAACCATAAACCCTAAGCCCCAAAAGACCCTAAACCATCATCCCAAAAAAATCATAAACCCTTAGTCCCAAAAAAACCATATACCATAAACCAAAAAACACTAATGCCTAAACCATAAAAAACATAAACCCTCAAACCCAAAGAACTCTAAACCCTCCACATAATAAAATATCCCACAACTCTCACCACTACAAAAAATCCCTCGACCCTCATCCCTAGAAACCCTCATCCCCATAAATCCCTCAAAACCATAGCCCGAAAAAACCCAAAACACTTAGCCCCAAATAACACTCAACACTCATCCCCAAAAAACCATCAACCACGAAAAACCCTTAAACCTCAGCCTAAAAAACACCTAATCCGAAAACCCAAAAAAATAAACCCTCATCCCCCAAAAATAGTCAACCATAATCCCAAGAAAAACACACATCAATAAGAAAAACCACTAAACCATATTCACCATAATGTCCAAAACCTTAGCCCCATAAATAACCTTTAATTCCCAGCCGCAAAAAATACCCAATGCTCTACCCCAAAAAACACTAAACCATTATCAAAAAAATACGATCTACCCACAACCCAAAAAATTACTCAAAACTAAGTCCCAAAATCCATAAACCCTCATCCACAAAAAACCATAAAACCTCATTCAAAAAAACCCTAAACACTCGGGTGAAAAAAAACTCAATCCTTAGGACCAAATAACCCAAAAACATGAGCCATAATAAATCATAAACCATCATCCCCAAGAAAAACCTTAACCCACAACCCCCAAAAAACATAAACCCTCACCCCGAAAAAAGCCTAAACACTCATTCTGAAAAAACTATAAACCCTATACCCCCAAAACACTAAACCCTCATCCCTAAAAATCACTAAACAATCGACCTAAATAAACCAACAACAATATACATCCAAAAATCTAAACTCAAAGCCTAAAAAAACCATAAACCTTAATCCCTATTAAACACTAAACCCTCCACAAAAATCGTATTTCCCTTAGTCCCAAAATTCCCTAAACCTCATCCCCCAAAACCCTAAAATATCGGCCTGAAAAAACCTTGAATTCTTAGCCCCCAAAAACCCGATGTCTTCATCAACAAAAACCCCCATCCATTGTCCCCCCAAAAAAACTTCAACGCTCAGACCCTGAAAAGCCCTCAACCCTCATCCAAAAAAACCTCAACTATAATCCCCAAAAATCCTAAATCCGCTTCCCCCCAAAAATCTAAACCCTTTACAATAAAAATCCCCCTCAAACCTTAGACCCAAAAATACTAAACCCTCATTCATAAAAAAACTAAATCCTCAGCAACAAAAAACCTTCATCATTCATCCCAAAAGAACGCTAAACCCCAAACCCTAAAAATACCAAAACACCAATCAGAATAAAATCCAAAACTCACCACAAAAAAAAACCTTAAACACTCGGCGCCCAAAAAAAATTAACCATAATCTCCAAGAAACCATAAACCCATATCCCTGAAAAACCCTAAACTCTCAACCCTCCACCCAAAAACACCCCAACACTCATCCCCAAGAAACCAAAAACCCCTATTCACAAAAAACACTCGATCTTCAGCTCTAAAATATAGTAGAAATTGATATACAAAAATCCTCATTACTCAACCCCAAAATACACTCAACCTCAGCCCCAGGAAATCCAATTTTATAAGACCAAACAAAACCATCAACCCTCAGCCCCCAAAAACACTATATTCTCATACTTAAAAACCCTCAATAATCATCCTCAATAAAAACTAAACCCTCAGACCAAAAAACCCTCAACTATCATCCCCCGAAAACACAAAATCGTATCCCAAAAAACCACTTAACACTCTGCCCAAGAAAAACTAAATCCTCAACCCCAAAACCCAAAACCCTTATCTCAAAAAACCACAAACCTCATCCTAAAAAACACCTAAACCCTCTATAAAAACTCCACAAATTGAGACAAAATATACCTAAACCCTCATCCTAAGAAAACTCTCAACCCTCATCCACAAAAAATCCTTAATCCTCATACATAAAAAACCAGAAACTACATCCCACGAAAACACTAAACTCTCCTGCCAATAAATAAGTAAATCCTAAACCCTAAAGACCCTAAAATCTCATCCAAAAAAAACCCTAAACCCTCATCGAAGAAAACCCTCAACCCTAAACCCCCAAAAACGTGAAACCATCATCCATAAAAAACCATAATCCCTCATCCCTAAAAACCACTCAACCCTCAATCCAAAAAAATTGAAAACACTCATCCCTAAAAAATCCCTCAACCCTCTCCCCTAAAAAACCCTATAACCACATCTATAAAAATCCATAAACCCTAATTCACTAAAAAAATAAATCCTACATAAAAAAACACTCAACCCTCTACTCCAAATAACCATTAACACCTAGCCCCATTGAACCATAAACCATCATCCCCAAAAAATCATAAACCCTTATTCCCATGAAAACCAATGCCATCAGCCTTGGAAAACCTAAAAAACTAATCTTCATAAAATAGAAAGCCCTCAACCAAAAAAATCATAATCCCACAACCATATAAAACACTAAAACCTAAGCTCTGAAAAACCCATTACCCTCACCCACAAAACCCCTAAATTAACAACATCAAAAAACCCTTAACACATAACGAGAAAAAATGTACACCAATAGTACCTATAAACTGTAAACCCTTAAACTAGAAAACTCTAAACCCTCAGACACAAAAAAGTTAAACCCTATGTCCTAAAAAACATTGAAACTAAAAAAACCTTAAAACCTCAACCCAAGAAAACTCTAAACACTCAGCCCCAAAAACCCCTAAACATTAATTCCAATAAAATCCAAACCTCTTTAACCAAAAAAAATCAAAACCCTTGGTCCTAAAAATGTTTAAACCCTCAAGCTCAAAAAATACTAAACCATAAACCTCAAAGAACCCTCAATCCTCAATGACAAAATATTCTATACTTACACCCCTAAAAAACCTAAAAACACACATCTACAAAGAACACCGAACTCTATTCCTTAAAAACACCAAAACACTCAGCCTAAAAAAACCCTAAACATTCTACTGACAAAACACAAAACCCTTATCACCATATAACCCCAAAACCCTCTCCCCAAAAAACCTAAACCCGTATCCGAAGAAATACCTAAAATCTCATCCCAATAACCCTAATCCATGAGCATCCAAAAACCCAAATGCCTTATCCCAAAAATCCCAAAAATCCCCATCCTAAAAAATCATTAACCCCCATCACCAAAAAACACTAAACCCAAAGACCCAAAAAATTCAAAACCCCATCTCAAAAAAACCAATAACCCCTAGAAAAAAATACAATAAACCTCTATCCCTAAAAACCAAAAACCCCACCCTAAAAAACCCTAATACCTACCCCCAAAACCCTAACCCCCCTGACCTAATAAACCCTAAACCCCTAACCCAATAAACTGCAAACCCCCTCCCCCCGAAAAACACTATACACTAGGAAAAAAAATCCTAAACCACTGGAACCAAAAAATGATGAACCATTATCCCCAAAAAATACTAAACTACCATCAACAAAAACCACTATACCCTCTGCCTAAGAAAACCCTAATCCCATAGAGCACAAAAACCCTAAACCCTTAGCCTGAAAACCCCTAAGAACTAAACCCCAAAAATACCTATACACCCAGTCCTAAAAAACACTAAACCATAATCCCTATAATAACCTAAAACCTCAGATAAAACCCTAAACCCTCTTAAAAAGATAACTATAAACTCTCATCCCTAAAAAATATTAAACCCTATTCCACCAAATAAGCTAAACCATCTTCCCTAAAAAACCTACACTCTATGTCCCCAAAAACCCCAAACCCTCTACCCCAATAACCCCCAACCCATAACCCAAAAAATTCATAATCCCTCATCCAAGAAAAAACATAAACCCCCATCCCCAAAAATCCTAACCCCTTATCCATGAAAATCCCTAAACCCTTATCTCCCCAAAACCCAAAACCCTTAGATACAAAAAAACCATTCAACCTTAGCCCCCCACAAAATCAAAACCCTCATCCCTGAAATAACATAACCCCTCATACCTAAAAATACCCTAAACCATCACCCCAAAAAACACTAATAAAATATCCCCAACAATCCCTAATTCCTCATCCTTTCAAAAACTAAACCTTTCTGCCCTAAAAAAACATAAAACCCATATCTTCACTAAACCCTAAACCCTCAACACAAAAAAATAAAATCTATTCCCTAAAAATCCAAAACAATCTTCCCCAAAAAACCCTAAATCCTTATCCTGTAATCCCCTAAAAGAACATATCCAAAAAACAATAAACCTTAAGCCCCAAAATACCCTAAACCATCAGCCTCAAAAGTCCATAAATCCCATATCCCAAAAACTGTAAACCTATATCCACAAAAACCCTAAAACCACAACCCAAAAAAATTTATACACTTATTCCCAAAAAAACTATTAACCTTCTGGACCAAAAAACCCAAAACCCACAGACCCAAAAAAACTTAATCCCCAAAAAACCCAAAACCCACAATCCCAAAAACCCTAAACCATATCCTCCAAAAAAACCTAAACCCTCAACCCTATAAAACCCAAAACCCTCAACCCCCCCAAAAAACCAAAAACCCACATCACTGTAAAACCATAAATCCCCAACCCTTAAAAATACATAACCTCACCCCCATAAAAACCCAAACCTTATAACCTAAAAAACCCTAAACCATCAGCCTCAGAAAATGCTAAAACCTCGGCCCCAGAAATCCCTAAACTAACATCCCCTAAAAACCATAAAACCTAATCACCTAAAAATCCGAAAATTTCACCTTTATAAAACCCTAAACCCTTATCCAAAAAAATCCTAAATCACTTCCATAGAAAACCATATTCCCTTAGCCTCAAAAAACCAGAAACCAACATCCCAAAAAACACTAGTCCCTCAGCCGATGAAAAACCTAATCCCACATCCCCAAAAAATCATAAACCATTAGACCATAATACCCTCAACCCTAAACCGCATAAAACCATAATCCCACATCCACAGATTACCATAAACCCCCATTCCCAAAAAAACCTTGAACCGACATCCTTTGAAAACCTTAAACCCTCAGCCATAGGAATCTCTAGACCATCAGCCTCACAAAACCCCAAATCCTTAGTCCTAGAAAAATCATAACCCTAGGCCCTTGAAAATAATAAACCCACATTCCCAAAAACCACTAAACCATCATCCCTAGAAATTACTAAACCCTCAGACCAAGAAAAATCTATACCCTCAGCCTCAAAAAACCCAAAACCCTTTAACCTGAAAACCCTAAACCCTCCTCCTAAGAAAATCACAAACCAAAATCCATAGAAACCCCTAATTCCTCATCCATAGAAAACCCTTAAACCTCCAAACAAATAAAATCCCAAAATCGCCATCCCCAAAAATCCTTAAATCGTCAACCCCAAAAAACCATAAACACTTATCCTTACAAAACGGTAGACCCTTATCCCTAGAAATCATTAAATCCTCAACCATAGAAAACCCTAAACCCTAAACCCTAGAAAACCATCATCCCTAGAAAACCCTAAATTTTTATCCCTTGAAAAACCTAAACACTAATCCCCAAATAACCCTATACCATTAGTCCTTGATAACCCAAAACACTCAGCCCCAGAAAACCATAAACCCTTAGGCCCAAAAAATTTTAAACCCCCATCCCATAAAACCCTAAACCCTTAGCCCAAAAAACCCTCAACCCCCATCCCCAAAAAACCCTAATCCCCTAGATTCAATAAACCCAAAAACCCAACCCTAGAAAACCCTAAACCACCCACACCACAAAACCCTAAACCCTAGAACCGGAAACTTATAAACCCGCATCACCATAAAACCCCAAACCAATAACCCCTAAACACCGTAAAAAACTACCCCATAATTCCCAAAACCCATAGTTCTAGAAAACTGAAACCCATTTCCCTAGAAAACACTAATCCCATTTACATAGGAAACCCTAAAACCTAAACCCTAGAAGACCCTAACCCCTTAACCCTAGAAAACCTTAAACCACCCACCTAAGAAAACCCTAAAACCCCATCCCTTGAAAAACATAACCACTCATCCCTATAAAACCTTAAACCACATTCCAAAGAAAACTCTAATCTTCAAGCCCAGAGAACCCTAAAACTCATTCCCAAAAAACCCTAGTCCCTCATCCCATGAAAACCATACATCCTAAACCCTAGAAAACCCTAAACCCTCACCCCTATAAAACCCAATACCCTTATCCCTGGGAAAACACAAACCCCAAGACCCATAAAACCCTAAACCCTCATCCATAGGCAATTATTAACCCTCATCCCAGGAAAACAAAAAAACCAAAACCCTAGAAAATCCTTAACCACAATAATTTTGAAACCTAAAAACCTTATCCCTAGAAATTACTAAACACTTATCACTAGAAAACCCTAAATCGTCATCCCCAATATACCCTAACCCATGAGCCCTCGAAAACTCTAAACATGCATAATTAGAAATCCCTAAACACACATCCCCAAACAAACCCTAAACCCCTCCCCTAGAAAAACTGAAACACCCAGAAGGAGAAAACCAGAAAAACCAACCCCATAGAACCCTAAAACCTATTTATAAAAAAACCCAAAACCCAAAATCCAAAAAAATAATGCTATATCCCTAAGAAACTCTAAACCCATATCAACAATAAACCATTAACCCTCATCCCTAAAAAATCCTAAACCCTATACCCTAAGAAATAAAAAAATTCATCCCCAGAAAACTCTAAACCCTTATCCTTAGAAAACCATAAACCCTCAGCCCCAAAAATCCCTAAACCCACCTCCCTAAAAAATCCTAAACTGTAATCACCCAAAACCCTTAACGATCAAACTCAAAAAACCCTCATCCATCATTCCCAAAAAACCCTATAACGTAAACCCAAAAAATACTAAATAGTCATCCTTGAAAAACATTAAAACATCATCCCTACTCCATAAAACTTGAATACCCCTAAACCCTCGGTGTTAGAAAAACCTACACCATCATCACAGAAAACCCTAAACCCAATGCCCATAGAAAACCGAAACACTTTACACAAAAAAACCTAAATCTTAAGACATAAAAAAAAACCCTACCCCCAAAAAACATTAACACTAAACCCCGGAAAACAAAACTCCTTATCCCTAAAAAACCCCAACCCCTTATCTCACAAAATCCTAAAACTCTTGCCCCCAAAAAACCCTAAACCCTAAATACCAAAATACCCTAAACCCCCTACCTAAATATACAAAAACCCAGAAACACAAAAAAAACTAACCCCTAACCCCTAAAAAACACTAAACACAATGAACATAAAACCTAAAACCATTATCCCCTGAAACCCTAAACCCTCTGCACCAAAAAAAACATAAACTATCATCAACAAAAAACACTAATCAATCAAACAAAAAAACTAACCTCACACCCCCAAAAAATTCTAAAACCTATGCCACAAAAAACACTTAACCTACATCACCAAAAAATAAAAAACTCTCAACCCAAAGAAACCGTAATATTACTTCCCTAAAACCCACAAAAACCTCATTCTAAAAAACCCTAATACATTAGTTCCAAAGAAACCCCTAGACACTCATCCACAATTATATCTAATTCCTTGGGCCTGAAAGACCCAAAACCCCTAGCCCCATAAAACCCTACCCTAAAATACTCTAAACCCTCATCCCCAACTCAGCCCCAAAAAACCCAAAAACTTCAGCCCAAAGAAACCCTAAATCCCCAGCCTAAAAAACCATATACAGTAAAACCCAATAAACCATAAACGCTCACCCGAAAAAAATTTATTCCCCAAGCTCCAAAAAACCATCAATCGTTAGCCCCAAAAAACCATAAATACATAGCCCAAAATAAACATAAACCATTAGTACCCAAAACCCTATATCCTCAACCTTGAAATACCATAAACCATCCTCCCCAATAAACCATAAGCCCTCCACCCCAAAACCCAAAACCCTCATCCCTCAAATATGCTAAACCCTCAGCACAAAGAAAAACTAAATCCTCATCCATAAAAAAATATAAACCCTCATCACAAAAAAACCTAAACTTTTAGTCCCCAAAATCCCTAAACCACAAACACTCATCCCAATAAAAAGAGAGACAATAAGCCCCAAAATGACTCAAAACCCTCAACGCCAAGAAATACTAATCCATCACAAAAAAACCATAAAACCTTACTAATAAAAAACCAAAACTCTAAACCCCCCAAAACCATAAACCCTCACATCCAATAATGACCCTCATACCACAAAAACCCAAAACCCATAGCTTTGAAAAATCCTCAGCCTCGAAAAACCCAAAACACTGAGACCCAAAAAACCCTATATCCTCCACAACAACAAAAAACCATAAACCCCCAACCCATAAAAACATATACCCATAATCAAAGAAATCCTAATCCCTCAATCCTAAAAAACCAAAAACCATATTCGCCAACAATCCCTAAACCCTCATCCCCAAAAATCCTTAAAATTTCTACCAAAAAAACCTAAACCCTCAGCCCATAAATCCCGGAAACCCCAACACTAGAAAAACCCTAATTCCATATCCTCAAAAGACACTAAACCATCAACTCTAAAAAATCATAAACCCTCTACCTTAAAAACCCTTATACCATCTCCCCTAAAACACCCTAAACCCTCATAAAAAAAATTCATGAACCCTCATCCCAAAAAATCCATAAAACCTCACCCTAAAAAACCCAAAACCCTCAACTATAAATACACTACACCCTCTGAACCAAAAAATATTATCCCTCATCCCTAAATAATCAATAAGCCTCAACTCCAAAAAATTCAAAACCCTGATCCCAAAAAACCGAAACCCTCCATTTTAAATAACCTTGTCCAATCAACCCCAAAAAAACCCTAAACTATCATGCAGAAAACTCCTAACCCCTCATCCCAAAAATAATGTAAATCCTCATAAGAAATTATTATAAACCCTCAAAGAAAAAAATAATGAACCCTAAAAACTAGAAAAAATCTGAACCCTCGCCCCCAAAAATGTTAAACCATCATCCCCAAAAAAACCAAATCCATTAACCCTAAAAAAACACCTAAACACAAAACTCCAAAATAATCAATAAACCTCCTCCCGAAAACACCTAACCCCTAATCAAAAAAACACCATAAACACGTGTCCCCAAAACCCAAAAACCCCCATCCCCAAAACTCCAAAACTATCAGCCCCAAAAAAACCCATAACCCTCATCCCCAAAAACCCTAAACCCTCAAAACCAAAATCCAAAAACCATCATCTAAAAAAACCTCTAAACACTTAAACCCAAAATCCCAAAACCACCATCCCCCCAAACCCTAATCCTTCATCCCAAAGTAACCCTAAAACCCAACCCCAGATAAACACAAATGAATTTTCCCCCAATACATTAAACAGTCTGCCCTTGAAACCCCTAAACTACAGTACCAAAAAAACATATAAAACCAGCACCCCCAAAACCCAAAACCCTCATCCACCAAAAACCCTAAATGATCAACACCTAAAAACCATAAAACACCATCCCAAAAAACCCTAAAATTTCGACGTTTACAAACAATAAAATCTCATCCTTAGAAAACCTTTAACCATCATAAAAAAACTTAAATCCTCATACCCAAAAAACTATAACCCTCATCCCCTAGAAACACAAAACCTACAACCCCAAAAACCAGTAAACCATCAACACTAAAAAACCCAAAACTCTCAGCCCCAAAACCACAAAACCATCATCCCTAGAAAACACTAAAACCTCATGCCCTAATACCCCTAAACATTCATCCCAAAAAAATCAAAATCACTAAACACTAAAACCCTAAACCCACAGTCCGAAAATACCCAACCCACCTACCCCAAAAAACCTAAACTTCTGGACCAAAAAACCTCAAACCCTCATCCCCAAAAAACACTAAATCATCATCACTAAAAATCCATAAACCCATAACCCCAATTAACACTATATCATTTTCCCAAAAAAAATCCTAAACACTCCGACCCAAAAAACCCTAAACATTAAACCCCAAAATCCATAAAGACTTAGCCCCTGAAACCACAAACCCACATTCCCAAAAACCCTAAAACATCATCCTAAAATTACACTAAATAGTCAGCCCCAAATACCAAAATCCTCACCTCAAAATAACCAGTAGCCTTCTATCCCAAAAACTAGGAACCCTCATCCCTGAGATACCTAAACTCTCATATCCAAAATACCATAATTCCTCGGTGTAAGAAAATCCTAATCCCTCATCCAAAAAAACCCTGAACCCTAAACCCTAAAAAACACTAAATAGTGATCCCAAAAACCTATACATTCGACCAAAAAACCACCTTAACCCTCAACCATAAATTATCCTAAACACACCACTGAAGAAACTCTAAATGCTCAGCATAGAAAAACCCTATACCCTAATCCCCCCAAAACAAAAAACCCACACCCCCATGAAACCAGAAACAATCATCTCCAAAAAAACCCTAAATCCTTATCCCTAAAAAACCCAAAATACTCAACCCTAAAAAACCTAAACCCCCATCCCCAAGAAAACCCCTAAACCTTTATAACTAAAAAACCCTAAATCCTTAGACCCAAAAATCCATAAACAAAATTAAAACCTCCTCCCTAAAAAAACCCAATCCCTCGGCCCCAAAAAAACATGAAACCATCATCCAAAAAAACCCAAACACTCATGCACAAAAAATCCTCAACCCTCATCCCTGAAAAACAATAAACACAAAACCATAAAAAACCAAAAACTCACAATCCCAAAAAACCCCAAACCCTCAACACTAAAAAATATAAAACCCTCAAACCCAAAAAACATTGAACCATTAGCCTGAATAAATAGGAATATTATAACCCCGAAAACCCCAAACTCTTATCCCAGATAAACCTAAACCCTCAGCCACATGTATAACTAAATCATCCATAAAAAAAACCCAAACCACCATCCCCCCAAAAACCTAAACTTCTTTCCCAAAAAATCCAAAATCATCATCCCCAAAAAACACTAAATCCTAATTACTAAAAATCCATAAACTCTCAACCCCTACATAACCCTAAAACCTTTTTCTTAAAAAATCCTAAACCCTCCACCCCAAAAAACCCTAAACAGAAAGCCCAAAAAATTCATAAATCCTTATCCCCCAAACCCTAAACCCTCATTCCCCAAACACTAAACCCTCATCCTAAAAAACCCTAAACACACAGTTTCCAAACCCAAATCCCTCAACTTTAAAAAACCCAAATCCCTCTATCCAAAAAACTTGAAACCCTCACCCCCCAAATCCCAAAACCCTCATTTACAAAAAACCATAATCCCTTGGTGTAAAAAAACCCTAATCCCTCATCCCAAAAAACCTAAACCCTAATCCCTCAAAAATTCTAAACCCTCAACACTAAAAAATCATAAACCCGTAGAAAAAAAACCATAAACCCTTAGGAAGAAAAATACATAAAACCTCCACCCCATTAAACCCAAAACCCTCCACCCCAAAAAACCATAAAATTGTGGCCCAAAAAAATAAACCATCTATGACAAAAAAGCATAAACCATCATCCCAAAAAACCCTAAAATATCACCCCCCAATTCTTGTAGCCTCATCACCAAAATCCTAAAAATAAATCTCCAAAAACCCAAAACCCTTAGCCCCCAAAAAACCTAACCTCTCAACACCAAAAAATCACAGAACCTCTGCCCCAAAAGGAAAAAACCCTAACCCCAATCACCCTAAACCCAATCCCCATAAACCAAAACACTATTTCCAAAAAAATCCATCACACAAAAAATAGAAAAAAATCAACCAAAAAACCTCAATCCTTCATCCCAAAAAAACACAAACCCTTATTCCCAAAATACATTGTAAATCCTTATCTTAAAAAAATCGTAAACCATTATCCTCAAAAAATCCATAATCCCTTAGCCCCAAAAAACACCAAATCCACAACACAAAAAAATTCTAAACCCTTAGCCAAAAAAGACTCCAAGCATTCATCCCAAAACAAACTAAACCCTCATCACAAAAAACCCTAAACCCCAAAATCCAAAAAACCCCATACCCTCAGCCCCCAAAAATAAAAAATCCTCAGACTAAAAGCCCTAAACCCTCATCCCAAAAACACATTAAACACTCATCCCCAAAGAAAATTATATCCTCATCCTAAAAAACCCTAAACCCTCTGTCCCAAAAGAATTTAAACCCTCATCCCCAAAAAAATATTAAAGCCTTAGTCCCAAAAACACTAATCCCTAATCACAGAAAAATTATAAACCTTCATCCAAAAAAACCAAAAACATTAAGACCGAGAAAAAAACAAAACCTAGACCATAAAATCCCTAAAATTTCATTACCCAACATCACCAACCCCACAAACCCAAAACAATACTGAATCCCCAAACCTAGAAAACCTAAAATCCACTGCCATAAAAACCCCTAAACCCTCATCCCCAACAAAATTGAACCCCTTAGACCCAGAAATCCTTAAACCGTTGTCCATAAAAAACCCAAAAACCCAAGCACAAAAAACCAAAAACTCTCAACCCCCCAAAACCCTAAATGTTCATCCCCAAAAAACACAAAACCTAAGCCCCAAATAATCCCATAACCTCAGACCCCAAAACCCAAAATACCCATCACTAGAAAAACCTATACCCCCAGAACCAAAAAACAACAAACCCTAAGCCTAAAAAAACCTGAAACCCTCATCCCCACCCCCACCCCACAAACAAAGATAAAACCTCAACCCTAAAAACTAGAAACCAACATCATTAAAAATCCTTAAACCCATATCCCCTAAAATCCAAAAACCCTTAGCCTCAAAAAACCATAAACCCTCTTCCCCAAAAAACTCAAAACCCATATCCCAAAAAAACCCCAAATCCTTAAATTTACCCCAATCCATCAACTCTAAATAACCCCAATCCCTCAACCCCAAAATACCTAAACCCATACCCCCAAAAATCACAAAACCTTCATAACCAAAAAACCCAAAACCCTCACCCATAAGAAATCCTAAACACTCAGCTCCAAGAAACCCAAAACCCTCATCCCCCTAATACCCTAAACCCTCATCCCTAAAAATCCCAAATCCATCATACCCAAAAAATCCTTGACCCACATTCAGAAAAAAAAACGTAAACACTTAGCCCCAAAAAAACCTAGTCTCTAATCCCCAGAAATCCATAAACCCTATCCATAAAAAACCATAAACCCTAAATTCAAAAAAAAAACAATAAACACAAAACCCAAAATACCCGAAACCCTCATCCCAAAAATCCTAAAACCTCATCCCCCAGAAACCTATACCCTTTTTCCTAATGAAAACTAAACCCTAATTACCAAAATAGCATTATACATTGAGCCTTAAAAAACCTTAAACCCTTAGTTGATGAAAATCCTAAACACTCATCCCCAGAAAATCATAAAACCCCAGACCTAGAAAACCCTAAAACCTATCCCTAAAAACATTAAATCTATATCCATAGAAAACCCTAAACACTCATCCCCATGAAAACCTAACCCCCCATCCTTAGAAAACCTCAAACCCTCATACCAAAACCCCTACACCCTCATATCTATAAAACCCCAATCCCTCAGATCCAAAAAACAATAATCTCCCAGCCCTAAAATACACTAAAACATTTTTCTCGTATATTCCTATACCCTCGGCCACAAAACACACTAACACCTTGGCCATAATAAAACCCTACATCCTCATCCCAAAAAGATGCTAAATTATTGACCCTAAAAAACCTCAAAATCCTTATCCCAAAAAAAATTTCCCTTAACCCTAAAAAACACTAGACTTCTACAGTAAAAAAACACTATAACAATTGCCTCAAAATACACTAAATCACTGGATACAAACATCCTAATATATCAGCCATGAAAAACCATATACCCTCATCCCAAAAAAACAACCAAATATCATCCCAAAAACACTAAACCCTCACCAAAAAAATAATCCTTCATCCCCAAATGTCTCTAATCCCTATACCCTAAAAACTATAAAACCTTAGACAAAAAAACCCTAAACCCTAACCCCACAAAAACACTAAACCAATGTCTCTAAAACCCCCTTAACACTCTTCCGAAAAAACCCTAAACCCTTAGGCTCAAAAAATACTTAATCATATGCCACAGAAAACCTAAACCCTTGGCCCCAAAATACCAAAAACCATCAAACCCAAAAAAACCTATAACCTTGATTCCAAAAAATTATAAACCCTTAGCTGTAAAAAACCATAAATCTAGTTCCTCAAAAAATTTAAACCCTCATTTCTCAAAAAAGATAATCTCACATCCGCAAAAAACACTACACATTTATCCATCAAAATCTCTTAACCCTCTTCCCCCCAAACCCATAAACCCTCACCAACAAAAAAACCCTAAACTCTAACCCCACAAAACAATAAACTCTATACACTAATGAAATCCAATGACATGGCCCCACTAAAACCTAAAACATAATCCCCATAAAAACCCTAAACCAATAACATTAAAAAACACTAATCCCTCGATATGAAATACCCAAAACCCATAGACAAAAAATTGAATCCCTCATCCCCAGAAACCATAAGCACTCAACCCCAAAAACCCTCAACCCTCAGCCCTATAAAATCATAAATCCTCAACCAAAATAAACCCTAAACCAACATCCCAAAAAATTGTAAACCATCATCCCCATAAAACTCTAAACCCCCCTCACCAAAAAACCCTAAACCCTTTGTCCCATAAAACCTAAAAAACTCAACCTCAAAAAACAATAATCCTTCATCCCCATAAAAAACTAATCCCTCAACCAAAAAACCACTAAACCCTCATCCCTAAAACCCTTAACCCTTTAGCTGAAAAAAATACCTAAACAATAATACCCAATAAATCATGTACACTCAATCAAATAATTCCCCTGAACCTCATCCCCAAAAAACATTCAACTATAATCCATAAAAAAACCTAACACTGCATCCCAAAAAAACCCCAAAACATATGTAACATAAAACCCAAACAACCCTCCCTGTAAAATATTAAAACTCGTACCAAAAAAAACCCTTACGATAAACCCAAAATAAGTCATAAACCTTGAGCTCAAAGAAACCCTAAACCCTTTTCCATGAGAGAACTCAAACCCTCAACCCCAAAAAACCCTAAACCCTCATACCCAAAAAACACTAAACCACCCGGACCAAAACCCCAAAAAAAAACTTAGCCATAAAAACCCCTTAACCCTCATCCAAAGAAACCCTAAAACCCGAGCACTAAAACCCTACACTAATCCTCAAAAAACCCTAAAACCCTTGAAACTCCATACCCACAAATTCCTAAAATACTCTGCCCCAAAAAAATCCTAAACCCTCTACCACAAAAATACACTTGATCCTCCTCAAAAAAAAACCCTGACCCTCAGCTGAAAAAAATACAGAAGTTCTTGGCCCCAAAAAACCCTAAATCTTCTCCCAGAAAACCCTGAAACCATAGCCCCAAAAAACCAAAAAGCATTTGCCCCAAAAAAAATCCCAAACCATTAGTATAAAAAACCCTAAACTCTTAGCCCCCCAAAAACGCTATACCCTCAGCCACAAAAAATCTACACCCTCAGCCCTAAAAATCCCTAAACCCTCAACCCCAATAAACCCAAAACATTATCCAAAAAAACAATAAACAATTAGCACAAAAAAAACTAAATAGTTAGTACCAAAAAACCTTAATTAATCATCCCCAAAAACCCAAAACCCTCATCCCAAAGAAAACCAAAAAACTCAGAAAAAAAACCCCTTATCTGATAGGCCCAATAAACCGTAAAACCTTAACCAAAAAAACAATAAACCTTAAACCGCCAAAAAACCCAATAAAATATTAAACTGTCATCCCCCTAAAACCAAAAATCCTCTACCCCCAAAATCTCTAAATCCTCAATCCAAAGAAACCCTAAACCCTCAAACCCAAAAAATATAAAAACCCTCATCCCTAAAAGAACTGAAACCCTCCCAAAAATCCATAAAACCTAAATAAATATATTCAGTACTCAAGAACAAAAAATACCCAAATCCTCATCACCAATACCCTAAATCCTCAGTACCAAAATTCCCCAAACCTTCAGTACTAAAAAACCCTATACCCTTAGCCATAAAAAATTTAAAACCCTAAGCCCAAAAAAACCATAAACCCTCAGCCCCAAAAATCCCTAAACCCTCTACCCCAAAAACTATAAACCCTCATCCCCAAAAAATAAAAAACCCTTAATGAAAAAAACCCTAAACCCTCAGCCCAAATAAACCCCAAACCATCATCCCTGAAAATCCCTAAACCCTCAGCTTTAAAAAAGACTAAAAACATATCCTAAAAAACCCTATTGCCACATCCAAATATTTGAAAAACACTTGGATCAATAAAACAGGAAATCATCATCCCCAAAAACCCCCAAAAAACACAACCATAAAAAACCAAAAATTATCCTCTAAAAAACCTAGACCTATATCCCCCAAAACCAAAAACTATTAGCCCCAAAAAACCATAAACCCACACCCCTAAATACCCATAAACCATAATCCCGATAACACATTAAACCATCTTCCCCCAGAAAACCCTAAACCAGAAGTCCCAAGACAGTCTAAACTATCATCTTTTAAAGACAATAAACACTAATCCCTAAAAAACCCAAATAATCTGCCCCAAAAAATCCTAAACCGACATCCCAAACAAATGTAAAATCTCTTCCCAAAAAAACATTTTCATGTATCAAAAAATTTCAAAACCCCCAGCCATAAAAAACCCTAAACCCTCAGCCCCCCAAAACCACAAAACCTAATCACAAAAAACCCTAAACCCTCCACCCAAGAAATACCTAAATTCTAAGGCCAAAAAAACCATAGAACCTCAACCCAAAAAAACCCTAACTGCTCATCCCAAAAAAACCTTAAACCCTCATCCCACAAAATTCAAAAACCCCCATCCCCAAAAAACCCTAAACCTACTTACCCATAAACCGTAAACCATAATCCCCATAAATTACTAAACTATAGAGAAACTCTATTTTCATACATTCACATTACATAACATTTTTGGAACACTTTAAACAATATAAAAACAAACCCACCAAGACTGTACTAGTTAAGTTTTATTGAAAACCCTAAAACATGAACAATGATACTTAAATGAAGTAAAACATCTCCTAATAGGTTATTCATGATGAAAACCCTTCTTAGACACATCAAACATAATACATATCTTTATAGCATGGGGGAACAAACCATAAAAAAGAGGTGAGATCATATGATAGGTAAGGGTAAACAAGGAAGATATGTCACTATAATCATGAGAATAACGGTATGAGAACACGATCATAAAAATAGAAGATCTTACCTTGAATATCAAAGATAATAAAGATGAATCATTTCATAAATATTTTTAGTTCATAAGACTTGAATCATAAATAAATAAAGAACATAAGCCATGAAAGCATAACATAGGAAAGAGTCATGGAATTGTGGAAGGAACATAAGCATATATAATGATTTCCACAGTAGTCAGGGCATTTCTTCCAAGGCCATATTACTAGAAAAAATCCCCTAATAAATTTGGTTCACACCCCTTTCTAGCCCTGTATTACTGAAATGAGTTCACTCCTCATTGTATCCCTGTAATATTGAACCGAATTCATTTCCCATTCCAGCCTTGTAATACTAAATTAAGTTTCTTTCCTATTCCAGCCATATAATACTGAACCGAGTTCGTTTTTCATTCCATTCATGTATATCTCATGAGATATAAATTTTTTTCCCAATGCATTGGAGGGAGATATAGGTCCCACCAATATCATAATGAAATCATACATAAATGTGCCAAAAAATCATAAACAATCATATAATAACCCATGCAATGAAATGGGTATCATAAACATGTAAACATATCATAAACCATGAAAAATGATACAAGTTTCATAATCATTTCATCAAAATCATAACCCATGAAATAGAAATGTAATTCATAATCATATAACCCATGAAAGGGAAATGAGTTTCATAAAAACCATGACATTAAGCATAACCCATTCAAAGAAAGAATATGAGTGGAACCTTGAGATAATTTCCTATAAAGAAATAAGTAACATAAATATATGTAATCATAGATGGAAAATAATTTTGAAATATCTTAAAAAAAAATTTCTTGAGTAATATATCCTTTATTCTTTGAAAATGGATTTTTAATAGATTAATCATTTGAATATAATTCTATTAAAAATTAACTAGAAAACATATAAATAGGACTTGAAATAGTTTCTAATACATTATCCTGTAAAAACATATAAAATAAGATTAAAAACATTTTAAGTACCTTTTCTTTTAAAACACATTGAAAAATTATAAAGAAATATTGAAATTTTTTTGAAATCATTTTTACTTGAAAACACATGAACGAAGCTCAAAAATTTATTAAAATTCATTTCATTAGAAACACATTGAAAACATATAAATAAATATTGAAAAAAATTTGAAAAAAATTTTCATTGAAAATTAATTTTAAAAAAACATCTTCTTAAATATTTTATTTTTAAAAATATAAATCATGCTTTAATGGAATGGTGGAAGGTAAATTTGTACATGACGTCTGAGGTAAAAATAACATTCCTTTTTCTTGGTATAAATTTTTGAAAAATGATTTTTTGAAAGATAAAATATGATTCCTTTGAATTAATTGGTAAAGGGAAAAAGGGTAAAAAAATTACAAAATATTATAGGATAATGGTACAATATTCTTGGAATCCCTTTTTAGAAAACATAGATTTCTCACCAAAGATAGGAAAAAGTCGGGATTTCGTAAAAACACTTTCAGAACTATATTATGTACCAATGAGTATAAAAATGGATACAATACATTAATATATCATAAATAATCAAGGGATAATAAATTTAATTAATATTTATGAGATATGGATCATAAGATTTCATAAATGGAAACATAAACATAAATAATCTTGAAATTCAATGAGATTGTTTCAATAAACTCTTATCACTTGGTATCTTGGGATCATACTCACCATGTAAGAAAAATAAACTAAATGATGCTTAAAATATACTGAAATGAAGTATATTCATGATATAAAATTTAAAATGGATTTATATACACCTCAAAAAAGAATTTTGGTGCATAACCAAACATGAGTCTCAAAGAAGGTAAATTGAGACAAACCTTTTTTTTTCTGATTTGGTATCTTTTGAAAATTAAAACCCATGAAATAAAGAGCATAGAATTGATATGTAAATTACCATAAATTTAATTAAAATAATCATATAATAAATCCATGGGATGTATACACACTACATGAAAGGAATTTGTGTTGAATAAATCATGTATCTCACGAAAATAAAAAGTGAGATGAAATTCCCTAACCTTGTGTCTTGACTCTCTTTGTACTCATACAAACCACCTCAATATAAAATATAAATTTATTATATATATTTTATTGAACCATATTCTTATATAAAAATCATATATGGTTTTATTATGTTCTTATATTACCCGCTGGTTAACAATCCTATGTTAAGGTTTTTCTTTGGGTAATATTTGCTTTATTCTTCACATGTGTCTTAATTTTTTTAATTCTTTGGTTATTATACTTATATCATGATTTCTAGAATGTATAAAATTATATTAATATAATTTATATACATTATAATTGTTTTAAAATAATCTATATAATATATAAGTATGAAATGGAATACACAGTTCTTGGAGACAGAAAGTCGTATGTACACATGAACATTGTTTCTGTTTTTGTTGTCGTATTGAAAGAAAGAAAAAAATGACATAGAAGTATCTATATATGTATAATAATAATTATTACAATAGAATTATTATTTTTTATAATCATATGAGTTCAATAAAAACATCATTAATTTATTCAATGTAGTGAGTGAATGAATCACATTACTTTGAGGGGGGTAGTAGACCACACTTCCTCAAACAAAATTATCATATTTACACCAAATGGAAAGTAAAAAAGATATGAATTGTAAATTGAAAAAATAATATTAATAAAATATTAACTATAATAAATGATATATATAGATTTGTTTTATCATGATATCCACCATTAGTGGCGGTAAAGAAAAAATGAAGAACAATGGTTTAGTGATGAGGTAGTTCATCATACACATAAATTGTATGTTCATTACCTATTAGATGGATGTGTGTGTATGTTTAGGTAGAAAAATCATCAAAAAAACATCCTAGTATATTTTATATAATGATTTTGTTATAAAATAATTGAATAAATGGAGTTCATGGGGTAGAGAAAGGAAATAAATGAAAGGAGCTTGAGAGAAGACATTACCTCTTAATCAAGTAACTCCTTTTGGTTTGATCCAAAAGGATTCCTTGGGTAGCATTCTATCAATGGAGAGGCATAAAGTATGAATGGATGGATGTTGGTAACTATATTGGGCATATATTTTCTAAACCTTTGTGGTTTGATATGTCGGGAGTATAGGGAGAGGTGGTGGCCTTTTATAGAGAAGGGAAAGGACATAGTTGACATTTTTGAAAACAAGCTAGGTGTACCCACGTTTTTACCAAAAAAAGTCATACCAAACCAATAAAACTCAATAATGTGAGGTTAATGTCCAAATAAGGTCCATACAATGGGTTTTGGACAATTTTATACATCATTGTGTGTCTTAAATTTATGGTTTCAAACTTCATTAACCTAATTTTTCTCTAAACCGTTGTAATTAGTTTTAATCACTTTCACAATAATTTTTGGTTAAAAAAAGATTATATTATTATATGTTTTAAATTATTTTTATTCCAAAAATGAAATTCATTTTTCCTAATTTTATTCGTATAAGTGGAAGAAAATAATTTAAAATTAATTCTGCAGTCTGGTCGACAATGCGGGGTTTTGATGTAAAAAATTCAAATTTTTGCTGTATTTTTATACCCATGATTAAAGAGATGTTGATATCAATGAAATACATTGTATTAACTGAAAAAATATTATCTAATTAATCTTTTAAACCAATTTAACATATGATATAACCAAATAAAAAATTATATGAAAAGGTAGTTTTGAATTAAAATTCGGCATTTTTAACTATTCGATAAAATATGAAACCTTATAGGAAAATACCAAAAAATTATCCCCACATAATTTTTATATTTTTATTTAAAAGGTGAAGTTTATTTTGAAATATTAAATCTACAAAAGTTCCATTTTTTTTAAAATGGGTTCTCTATTAAAAGGAGGTAAACCAACTATTATAAAAATATAGGTTTTAACCATAAAATTGGGTTTGTTCTTATCTTATGTCTATCGAATGTCTTTGATCAATATAAGAAATATTTTATTAAATATATAACATATATATTAAATTAATATCACTAACTAATTAATTTAAATTTTTAGTGTAAAATAGCTCTGATACCAAATTAATATTTTCTTTTATAATCAACCGGTCATCATATTCATTTCTAATTAATTGGAATCCTATAAATTCATATTATATTTTTTTAAAACCATATGTTTTCATAAATTAATAAATATTATTCCTAACCTCTAATATAAATGCGATTTTATATATTGTCATGTTAAATAATAAATTTTTAATATGTTACTGTTCAGTAGAACTCAATCTTGCATGTAACGCAAGCCATATAGGAAAGTCATTGTTGCATGTAATGAAAATTAACCTCATTATTTTGATTAGAGAAAGATAAAATTTATTTTGTATTTAGTGTAGGATTAACATGGTGTTTTATATAATTCAATCCAAAAATAGCGATTTGATATAAAATTATCTATTTTTAGTGTTTCATGAAATGAAAAATATCAAAAATGCTAAATTAATTTGAAAGAAAAATCCAAAAATATCAGGGTGTTACATAAACCATCGACCACAAAAAACCCTAACCCTCGGCCCTAAAACCATAAATCCTCATCCCCAAAAGTACATAAATACTCATCCCCAAAAAACCCAATACCCTCAGCCCCCAAACCCCTAAAACCTCATCCCCAAAAAACCCTAATCCTTCAGGAAAACAATTCACTAATCCATCATCCCCAAAACACCCACAACCCCAAATAACTGTAAACTCTATTCCCCAAATAACACTAAACTCCATACCCAAAAGTCCAAAAATCCTCAACCCAAAAAAAAGAAAATTCCTTGCCCCCCAGAAAACTTCAACCCTCATCACCAAAAACCCAAAATCCCTCATCCTCAAAAAACATAAACCATCATCCCCAAATAAAATCCTAAACCCTCATCCATAAAAATCCCTAAACACTCTTCATTAAAAAATAGTTAACTCTCAGCCCCAAAAAAACATAAACCCTTAACACCAAAAAACGTTAACCAATCTCTATAATAAATCCTAATCCATTTACCCCCAAAATACCTATATCCTCTCCCTAAAAAAACATAAACCCCTGACAGAGAGAAATCCAAAACCCATAGCCCCCAAAACCATAAACTCTATACCCAAAAAACCCTAAACCCTAAACCAAAAAAAACCTTAATCCATAAGACCCAAATAAATATAATCCTTCATCCCTAATAAAACCTAAAACCTCAGCCAAAAATACCCCAAAACCCAGTTCCCTAGAATACTCTAAACCCTAAACCCTAAAAAACCTAACCCCACCCCCCAAAACCCATAGCACTCAGCCTAAAAAAACATAAACCCTCAAACATAGATAATCCTAAACCCTATATCCTATAAAACCCTAATCCCTAACCCCCAAGAACCATAATCCCTCATCCTCAAAAAACTAAACTTTCATCCCCAGAGAACACTAAACCCTCAGTACCAAAAAACCCTCAACACTCGACCCACCAAAACCCAAAACCCTCATCCCCAAAAACCCTAAACCCATGTCCCGTTAAAATCCTAAACGCCACCCCAAAAAATACCATAAAACCTTGGCCCCACATAACCTTAAACACCCATCCCTAATAATCCAGAAACCTTAATCCCAAAAAAACTTCATCCCTCATCCTTAGAAAACCTAATCCCACAACCCCCAAAAAACTAATCCCATATCCATAAAAACTATAAAACCTCATCCCCAAAAAACCCTAAATCCTCAGACCCATAAAAATTACACAGTCACCCCCATAAATCCCAATAACTTTATCCACAAAAAATTATAATCCCTAGGCAAAAAGAATCCTATATCCTCATCCCCAAAAAACCCCTAAAATCATAGCAAAAGAAAAAATTTAATTACTCAACCACCACAAACAATAACAACTCAAACCCAAAGAACCCTAAAACCATCACCTTGAAAACCCCAAAACATTTAGCCTAAAAACCCCTATTCCCATGGCCCAAAAAAATAAACCCTCATCCCCAAAAAACACTAAACCGTCATCACCCAAAAAAACCCATAACCCTTAGCCCAAAAAAACCCTAAACCCTCTCCCAAAAAATCCTTAAACCAACATCCCAAAAAAACCAATACCCTCAGTGCCAAAAAAGCTATGTCCATATCCCCAAAAAAACCTAAACCCTAATCCCTAAAAACCCCTAATCACTGAGCCAAAAAACGTGAAACCCATAGAGTAAAAAGGAAAAAACCCTCATCCCCCAAAAAGACTAAACCATTTTCTAAAAAAAATACCTTAAACATCATACCAAATAAACCCTAAACCCTCACGCCCAAATAACCCTAAAACCACATACACCACAAATCCTAAATCTTCAACCCCAAATAATCATAAATAACCATCCCCAAAAATCCCTAAAGACTCTTCCCTAAAAAACCTCATGCCCTCATCCCCCCAAACCGCTAAACCCTCAACCCCAAAAAACCATGAATTCTCATCCCTAAAAGAACTAAACTTTATGCACTAAAAAACCAAAATACCTCTACCACAAAAAACCCTAAACCCTCATCCCTAAAAAACCACATTCCTTCAACCCCCAAAACCCAAAACCGTCATCCCTAAAAACCAATAAACCATGTCCCTAAAAGAACATAAACCCTCATCTCAAAAAAAACCCTAACTCTACATCCCCAAAAACCCATAACCCTTCACACCATGAAAACTTAATCACTCAGCCTTCTTAATCCCTATTACCTCATTCGAAAAAAATCAGAATCACTCATCCTGAAAACCCTAAACCATCAAAACAAAAAACCCCAAAACTCAAGCCCCAAAAAAACCTAAACCCTAAACCCTAAAAAACCATAAACACTCAACCCCCAAAACACTATATACACATAGAAACAAAAAATAGTATACCTACATCTCTATAAAACCCTAAAAATCCATACCAAAAACCCTATACCCTCTGCACCAAAAAAACATTAACCATCATCCTAATGAAATTGTAAAACATCTTCCCAAATAAACCCTAATCACTGCACCAAAAAACCATAATCACTCATGCAAAAATAACCCTAAACCCTCAGACCCAAATATCCCAAAACCATCAGCCCCAAAATACCCTAATCCCAAATCCCCCAAAAACATAAACCCTCATCCCTAAAAACCTTATACCCTCATCCCCAAAAAACTACAAATATTTATCCCCAAATCCTAGATTCCATGGTCCAAAGAATCCCTAGGCCCCTGACCCCAAAATTTCTTATGGGATAATTCCCTAAAAACCCTAAATCCTAATCCTGAAAAAACTCTAAACACTCATACCCAAAAAACCATAAACCCTCATACAAATAAATCCCAAACCCTCGACCCCAAAAAACAATAATACCTAATCCTAAATAATCCCTAAACCCCCATCCCTAAAAAACGCTAAAACATCAGTCCCTCAAAACCCAAAACCATTGGTCTCATAAAATCCATAACCTTCACCCCCAAAAAACCCAAAAACTTGCAACCAAAAAACATCATACCCTTAGCACTAAAAATTAATAAATACTTTCCCTAAAAATCCTTAAATCCATATAAAACTTACGTTTTGGGCCTCAAAAACTCCTAATCCCACATCCCTAAAAAATATTAAAAATAATACCAAAATAACGCCTTAACACTCAATCCCAAAAAACACTATACCCATTTCCCAAAAATCCCCAAACCCTAATAAAAAAGAAAACCTAAACCATACACCCCCAAAAATAGTAATCCTTATCCCCAAAAAACCATAAACACTTAGCTTTAAAAAATCTAAATCTTGATACTGAGAAAAACCTAAACCTTCGGCCTTAAAACAACTAAAATATCATCCTCAAAATACACTAAACTCTCAGCCCAAAAATACCTAAAACCATGGACCCAAAAAACCCTATACCCTTGGCCCTAAAAACCCAAAAACCGCTACACCTAAAAAACCCTAAATCCCCAGACCATAAAAACACAAAAAACTCTACCCAAAAAAAATCCCTAAACCCTCATCCAAAAAAAATACTAAAATGATCGTCCCTAAAAAACCCTAAACCCTCAGCCCTAGAATACCCAAACGTCTCTTCCCTAAAAAACATTAAACTTAGAGCCCCAAAAAACCCCAAACACTTTGAACCCAAAATCCCAAAACCCTCATCCCCAAAAAACCCTAGACCATCGGCCCTTAAAAACCCTAAACCATAAACCATAAAAATTAAAAATCCCTCGTCTCCAATACACCCTAAACACTAAGCCAAAAAAACACTATGTACACCACTCGAAAAAATGGAAACCCTCAACCCAATAAAACCCCAAACCATCATCCTTAAAAAAATTAAACTCTCTGTATAAAAAATCACAAAACCCTTAGACCAAAAGAAACCAACACTCTCATCCCCAAAAAACACTAAACTCTTATCCCCATAAAACCCTAAACCCTCATCCACAAAAAACCACAAACCATCAACAATTAAATCCTTAAACCATCTACGCCAAAAAACATGAACACTCAGAAAAACAAAAACCCATAACCCTAAAAATCTCTGAATCACAACCCCAAAAAATCATATACACTCATCCCAAAATAAACATAAACACTCATCCCCTAAAACCCCAATCCCTCATCCCAAAAAAACTCTAAACACATAGATCGAAAAAACCCAAAAAAACCCAAACCCTCTGCCAAAAAGAAACATAAACCCTCAACCTTAAAAACCATAAATCCTAATCCCAATGAAACTCCAAACCCTCATCCCCAAAAAATACCAAACCATCACCCCCAAAAAAAGCCTAAACCCTCATACCCAAAAAACCCAATCCCTTAGCCCAAAAAAACCCAAAACCCTTATCCCTCAAAAAACCCCAAACTTTCTTCCAAAAAAACCCTAAAACCTAATCCCCAAAAAACCTCATCCCTCGTCCCAAAAAACACAAAATACATGACCCCCAAAAGAACATAAACCATTAGCCCCCAAACACCCTAAAACCTCAGCCCCCATAAAACCCAAATCATCAACCACAAAAAACCTAAAACCACCATCAACCAAAAACCATAAACCCCCATCCATAAAAAAATTGAAAATAATTCTCCCAAAAAATCCCTAAACACTCATGCCTTAAAACCCCTAAATCCTCATCCCTAAAAAACCGGAAACACTCAGTCCCAAAAAACACTAAACCCTTGGCCCCAAGAAAACCTATAACCCAGATCCCCAAAAAAATAAAAATCCTATGAACCAAAAAACCCCCAACCCTTTGAACAAAAAAACCCTGAACCCTCACCTCCAAAGAAACCCAATACCCGGGACATAAAATATCCACAAACCATCAGCTCTAAAAACCCCTAATCTCATACCCCTAAAAAACATTAAACCCATATTCTAGAAAAACCAGGAACCATTAGCCAAAAAAACCCAAAACCATAACCCCCCAAAAATCCTAAATCCACAACCTTAAAAAACTATAAACACCCATCCCCAATAAACCCTAAAACCTATGTGACAAAAAACCATAAACCCTCAGCCCCAAAAAACCTTGAACCCATAGCCCTAAAATACCCTAAACCCTCATCCACAAAAAAAAAAGAACGAAACCAACAACCCTAAGGAACACTAATCCCTCTGCCCCAAAAAAACGTAAGACCTTATCCACAAAAAACCCTAGACCATCATAGACTAATAAAACCATAAACCCTATCTCCAAAAAACCCTAAACCCTTATCCCTATTAACACTAAATCCTTAGACCAAAAAACCCAAATCCTCGGACCAAAAAAACCCCAGACCTTCATCCCCCAAAATCACCTAATCATCAACCCCAAAATACCAAAACCATCAACAAAAAATTTCATAAAACTAACAAAAGAAAAATAATCCCTCAAACCTATAAAAACCTAAACCCAAATCCCCTAAAATTATTTAAACCCTAATCTGTAAAAAAACCAAACCCTCATCCCCCAAAAATACAAAACCCCCACTCCAAAAAACCCCAAAACCATAAAATCCAAGAAAAAACAAACCCACAGCCCCTAAATAACCATAAACCCTCATCAAAAAACCCCAAACACCCATCCCAAAAAATCTAAAATTTCATCCCTAAAAATGGTAAATCCCTTAGGACCAAAAAATCCTAAACTCATGTCAACAAAAAACTATTATCCCTCCACACTAAAAAACCATAAACCCTCATCCCATAAAAACCCTATATCCTAATCACCAGATAAACCATAAACTATCTTCCCCCAAAATCCTAAACAATATTCCCCAAAAAACTATAAACCTCTATCCCTAGAAAACCCTAATCCCACAGCCCAAAATAACTATAAACCACATCTCCAGAAAACCGTAAAACCTCAGCAATAAAACCCCTAAACCCTCATCCCTGAAAAACCTTATCACATGGCCTTAGGAAACCATAATCATTTGACCCTAAATATTCCTAAACCCTCCACGAGAAAAAAACCCTCAACCCTAAACCCCTAAAAAACATTAAAACCTCATACAAAAAAATCCATAAAACCATGGTCACAAAAACCCTAATCCTCAACCCCAAAAAACAATAAACCCATATCTAAAAAAAACTAAACCCTCCTCCCCATAAAACCTTAAACCATTACCCCCCCAAACACGAAACCCTCATCCCGAAAAAAAACTAAATTCTAAACATCAAAAAACATTCAAAAATTAACACCCAAGAACCCTAAACACTACACACCAATTATACAATAATCCTCAACCCTAAAACACCCAAAACACTTGAACCTAAGAATCTCTAAAACCTTGGTCCCAAAAAAACCATAAAACCTCAACCCCCAAAACCCTAAACACTCAGCCAAAAAAAACTCTAAACCTTATTCCCAAAAAATATCTAAAACCTAATCCCCAAAAATCCATAAACCCCCAACACCAAAAGGCCCTAAACCAACATACCAAAAACCTGAAATCCTCCTATCAAAAAATCCCTAAAAATTCACCCCCCAAATAAACTAAACCCTCATACCCAAAAAACCTAAACCCTAATACCCAAAAAACCCCAAACCCATTTCTCCCAAAAAACAAAACCGTCATCCCCAAAAAACTCTTAACTGTTGACCACAAAAAACCCTAAACCTTCAAAAATGAAAAAAATGAAAACCCAGTATCTCAAAAAACCCTACACCCTTAACCACAAAAAAACCCTGCACCAACTACCCAAAAAAACCTGAAATCGTTATGCAATAAAACAGTGAACCCTCATCCCCAAAAAATCAAAACCCTCCACCTAAAATAACCCTAAACCCTCATCCCAAAAAAAACCCCACACCCTCAGCCCTAAAAAACACTAAAACCATATCCCCAAAAAACTGTAGACCCAAAACCCCAAAAAAACAAAAACACTCAACCCCAAGAAACTCCAAACCCTCTAACTCAAAAAAACCTACTCCCTCATCCCATAAAATCTTAAGCCCTCACCCCTAAAAAACCCCATAGCCTCAATCCCCAATAACCCAAAACACTCATCCACAAACAACTCTAAACCCTCATCCAAAAAAACACTTAGATCTTATCCCAGAAAATGCTAAATCTTCATCCAAAAAAGACCCAAAACCCTCAACCCCAAGAACATCCAACACGCAACCAAAAAAACCCCAGACCGTTATCTGCAAACAACCTTAAACCCTTACCTCTAAAATACCAAAATCTTCACCCCCAAATAACCCCGACCCCCATACCCAAAAATCCATAAACCCACTCCCCAAATATCCCTAAAACCTCTACCCCCCAAAACCCCATTCAATCATCCCAAAAAAACCCTAATATCTCAACCCCAATAAAAACCCCAAACCCTGAGCACTAAAAACCCTAAACTCATATCACTATAAAATCATAAACCCTTAGCCCCATAACCACAAACCCTTGGACCCAAAAAATACCCTATTCCCAAAAAACTGAACCCTTTCCCCCAAATCCCCAAAGCCTCAAACACAAAAAACGTGAAACACTCATCCCTAGAAAACCCTAAATCCTCATCCAAAAAACCCAAAATTGTTAGCAAAAAAAAACCAAGTAACTAATCGATGAAAAACACTAAACCATCATCCCCCCAAAAAATCCATTCCCTCATAACTAAAATAAACCTAACCGTCATCCATAAAGAACACATTAACCCTAACCAAAAAAAACCCAAACCCTCACTCCCAAAAAAACCTCAAACACAAAAAACATGAAACCTTTAGCCCAAAAAAACCAAAACCACTTCCCCACAAACATTGAAACCTCAACTCCAAGAAAAAACTTGTACCCTCAGCAAAACAACCCAATCTCCTCGACCAAAAAAACCCTAAACCACCAGATCTAAAAAAACCCTAAACTCTCATCCCTAGAGGACCATAAAAACTTATCCCAAAAACAACATAAACCTGCGGCCCCAAAAAACTATAAATAAACATCCCAAAAATCTATAAAACCTCAGCCCCAAATATCATTTAACGCACATGAAAATCCTAAAACCCCACCACTAAAAAATCATAAACACCTGGCCCTAATAAACACAAAACCCTCATCCCTGAAAAACCCTAAACCATCAACCCCAAAAAACATTAATCCCTCAACCCCAAAAAAACCCTAATCCCTCAACCACCAAAAACTCTAAGCCCTCATCCTCATAAAACCCTAATACCTCATTCCCAAATAACCCTATATCCTCATACCCAAAAAAACCATTAAACATCAACCTTCAAAAAACCAAAACTCTTGGCCCAAAAACATCAAAACCCCAGGACCCAATAAACCCCCAACCCCCAGAATGAGAAAACCACAAACCATCATCCCCAAAAATCCCCAAATCATCAACCCAAAAACACCCCATATCTTCAACACCAAATAAACTCAAACTCACAACCCAAAGAAATAGTAAACCCTCAACCCCAAAAAACCTAAACCCGCGTCACTTAAAAACCCTTAAACCATCATCCCAAAAAAATATTACACCCTCATCCATAATGAAACCTAAACCCTTATCTCTAAAAAACCCTAATCATCAGCAATAAAAATTCCAAATTCCAAATCCCCAAACCCTGAAAAACCCTAAACCCTTATCCTTAGACAAATTTAAGTACCCATCCCTATAAAATTATAACCCCACTTCAATAGAAAACCCTAAACCATCATCCCTAGAAAATAGTAAACCCTCAGCCCCAAAAAATCCCAAAAACACATCTTGAAAAAAACCATAAATGAACTACCATAGAAAAACCCTATATCACAACCCTAGAAAACCCTAAACCCTCAGTTCTATAAAACCCCAACCCATATCCCCCAAAACCCTAAACCCCCATCCCCAAAAAACCTGACACCTTTATCCCAAAAAACCCTAAAACCTTAGTCCCATAAAACTATTAACCATATTCCTATGAAAACGTAAACCATCATCCTTAGAAAACTATAAATCCTTCGACTCAAAACACATGAAATCCTATTCCCCAAAAATAGCTAAAATCTCATTGCTAGAAAACACTATACTCACTAATGCAAAAAAAACCCAAAACATCATCCCCAAATATCCCCATACACTCAAACTCAAAAAAAAAACTCTAAATCATCATCCATATAAAACCCAATACCCTAATCCCAAGAAAACCCTAACCCCTTAGTGCCAGAAATACCTAAACCCCGACCCCTAAAAACCCTAAACCCTCAACGCATGAAATTTTTAAACCATCATCCCCATAAATCAATAAACAAACAGCCCCAAGAGACATAAACCCTTAGCCTTAGAAAACCATAAAACCCCAGCCTGAGGAAACTATAAGCCTTAAACCATAAAGAACCCTAAACTTTCATCCTTAGAAACCTTAAACCCTCAGACCCAAAAAATTTCTAAACCCATAGCCCCATTAAACATTAAATACTATGCCACAAAAATCCCAAAATCCTCATCTATAGAAAAATTCAACCCCTTGTACCTAGAAAAATATAAAACCTCAAGAAAAAAAGAATCCATTAGTACAAAAAATATCTAAACCCACAGCCTAAAAAACCATACACCCACATCCCCAAAAAACCATAAATGCTTATCCCCCGAATCCACGAACCCTTAGTCTTTAAAACACAAAATCCTAATACCTCCAGAACCATAATCCTTTAGTCCCAAAAAACCCTAAACTGTATACCCTAGAAAAAACCTCAAACCATAGCTTCTGAAAACCCCAGACCCACATCCCTTGAAAACCCCAAACCCTCATCCCTAGATAACCCCAAAACCTCCACCCCAGAATAACCTAAACCTGGAGGCCCAAATAACACTAAACTCTCATCTCAGGAAAACCCTATACCCTCACTCATATAAATCCCTAAACTCTAAACCTTAGAAAACCCAAAACATTCATCCCTAGAGAATTCAAAATCCTAATCCTCAGAAAACTCTAAACCCTTAACCCCATGAAACCCTAAATCCTCATCCCCCTAAAATGATAAACCCTCAACCCCAAGAAATCTCAAACCCATAGCCCTATAAAACCCAAACACTCTTCCCTAGAAACTCAAACCCTCATTCCTAGAAATTCCGAAGCCCTAAACCCTAGAAAACCCTAAAGCCTTACTCATATAAATCCCAAAACCATCATCCCTAGAAAACACTAAACACTCATCCCCTGAATATCCTAAACACGTATCCCTAAAAAACACTAAAACCTCTTCCCTAGATAACACCAAAAACTCATACCCAGTAAAACTCAAACCCTCAATCCCAAAAAACCCAAAATGCTCAGCCCTAGATAAACCAAAACCCTCTACAACAAAATTCCCCAAACCCATATCCCAAGAAATCTTGAAAACCTCGGCCCCAAAAAATTACAATCCTTCACCCAAGAAAATGAAAAACACTAGGCCCCAAAAAACTGTAAAAACATATCCCTTGAAACCCCAAACCCATAGCCCTAGTATTTTGTAAACCCTCAACCATAGAAAACCCTAAAATTTTAGCCCCTGAGAATCATAAACCCTCATCCCCATAAAACTTTAAACCCTCATCCTAAGAATATCATAAACCCTCAGTCTAGAAAATCCCTAAACCCTTGGCCCCAGAAGATCCTAAACTCTTATCCCAAGTAATCCATAAATCCCCATACCCTAAAACTCCTAATCCATTAGCCACATAACACACTAAAAATTATTCCCTAAAAACCCTAATTCCTTAGCTTCAAAAAATACTAAACCACCATCCCTAGAAAAACATAAAACCTTATCCCAGTAAAACACCAACTACTCAACCCTAGAACAAACTATATCCTCATCCCAAGAAAACCATAAACCCTCATCCGAAGAAAAACATAAACCCTTGTCCCTAGAAAACCATAAAACATGATCACCTAGTAACCCCAAACCCTAAGACATATAAAAAATTAACCCACAGTCTCAAAAAATCCTAGACCCTCATCCCTTCAAAACCCTAAATCCTTATCCCCAAAAAACCTTAAACCCTCATCCCAAGAAAACAACAAAACCTTAATCCCCTAAAACCCTAAACCCTTTGCCCCATAAAAAATTAATCCCACATCCCAAAAAACCAAAAAATATTATCCTTAGAAAACCCTATGCCATAATCTACAGAAAAACCTAAACCTAAGTCCCAAAAACAACTAAACCCCTAGATCCAGGAAATCCTAAAACCCCATCCCAAAAAATCATAATCCCACAGTCGTAGAAAACCCTAAACCCTCAACCCAATAATACCCCAAACCCTCTACCACTAAAAACCCCTCATCCCCAAAATACCCCAAACCCCCAACCCATAAAACCTAAACCATCAACCCTATAAAACTCTATAACCTCATCCCTAAACACCCCAAAACCTCATCCCTAGAAATCCATGAACCCTTACACAAAAAAACCCTAAACTCACACAATAGAAAACCATAAACCCTCTTCCCCAGAAAACCCATAGACCTAATCCCCTAAAGAACCAAAACCCTCAGTCCTAAGAATCCATAAACATTTTCCCTAATAAAATTATAAACCCTTAACCCCAAGAAACCAATACCTTCATCCCCATAAAATTCAAATCTTACCACCACATAAAATGATAAAATCTGAACCCCAGAAAACTCTAAACCCTTATCCAAAGAGACCCTAAACCCATAACCCTATATAACCTAAAACATTCAACCATAGAAGAACCTCAATCCTCATCCTCGAAAACCCAAAAACCTCATCCCCAAAAAACCCAATTCCCACACCCCCAAAAAACACTAAACACTCGTCTCTAGAAAACCATAAACCCCTACCCCATAATACCCAAAACCCTTATCCCAAAAAATCTAAAACACTCATATCTAGAAAACTGAAAACATATAGTCCCATAAACCCCAAAACCCTCATCCCCAAGAATCTTAAACCCTTATCCTATACACCCTCAACCCTCAACCCTAGAAAACCCTAAACCATCATCCCTAAAAAACACAAAACTCTCAACCCCAAAAAACAAAAGACCACTTTCTCTAGAAAACCCAAAAACCATTAGCCTCAAAAAACCCCAAACATTGAGCCCTAGAAGCCCATAAAAACTCATCCCTAGAAACCCTAAACCATCAACCGCAAAAAAACTAAATCCCAACCCTAAGAAAACAAAACACTCTCTGCCCCAAAAACCCCTAACCCCATAGCCTTGGATAACCCCAAACCCTCATCCACATAAACCCTTAGCCCTCAGCCATAGAAAACACTAAACCATAATCCCTAAAAAAATATAAAAAATATTCCCCAAAAAAACCCTACACCCTTATCCATATAGTTCCCGAAACCAACATCCCCAAAAAAAATAAACCCATAGCAATATAAAACCCTAAGACATCAACCCCCAAAAAATCTAATACATCCTCATAAGAGAACCCTAAATCAATAGCACCAAAAAAAACCCAAACCCACAGCCCTAGAAATCCCTAATCCCTCATCCCAATAATACTTTAATCCCTCATCCCCAGAAAACCCTAAACCCTCAGCCCTATAATACTCTAAAAATTCATCCTAAGTAAAAAAACTAAACCCTCATCCACAGAAAATCCTAAACCCAAATCCATAAAAAATACTAATCCCTCATCCATAAATAATCCTAAACCATTATCCCTAGAAAAATCCTAAACCATCATCCCTAGAAAACCAAAATCCCTTAGCCACATAAATCCCTAAACCCTCATCACTAGAAAAACCTAAACCCTCATCCCTAGAAAACCCAAAACCCTTGTTCATAGAAAAACATGAACTGTAAATCATTGAGAACCCTAAACCCTCAGGCCTATAAAACCATAAACCCTTATCCCTAGAAAACCATGAACCCCCTACCTCAGAAATCTCTAAACCCCCATCCCTAGAAAACCCAAAACTCTCAGCCTTAGAAATCCCTAATCCCTATGACCTAGAAAACCATAAACCCTCATCCACATAAAACCCCAACCCCTCATCCCCCAAAAAACCTAAACCCTCAGTCCTATAATACCTTGAACCATCATCCTCAGAAAAAACCAAAATCATATTCCTTTGAAAACCCTAAACCAACATCCCTAGAGACAACCAAATAGTAAACCCAAGAAAAACATATGCCATATGCCTCAGAAAACCCTAAACTCTTAGCCCTAAAAAACTAAAAACCCATAATGACACAAATACCTAAACCCTTCTACCCATAAAATCCAATAACTGAATCCCAAAAAAACTGTAAACCCTCATCCCCAAAAAACCCTAATCCCTCATCCAAAAAAACCAAAACTCTAAGCCCCAAAAATCACTAAACTATCATCCATTAAAATAGTAAACCCTTAGCACCAAAAAACCCTAATCCCTCAGCCTGACAAAACCCTAAATCCTTTTCCCCACAAAACCTAAACCCTCATCCCAAAAAAATCAGAATCCCCCAACCCCACAAAACAATTTAATCTTGAATCCCATAAAACCCTATACCTTCATCCCCAACAACACAAACCCCCCCCAATCTAAAACCTGATCCCCTAAAAAATCTAATCCCTCTGTAAAAAAAACCTTGAACCCATAGTCCCAATAAACCCTAGACTCTCATCCAAAAAATACCTAAACCATCATGCTAACAAAATAAAAAACCCACTACCCCAAAAATCCAAAATCCTCACCCCCAAATAACCATAAAATCTTTGCACTAAAAAAACCTAAACCATAATCCCTAAAAAAATCCCTTATCACCAAAATACTCTAAACCCTCATCCCCCCAAACCCCAAACCATCATCCCAAAAAAACCATAAACCCTCAACCCCCCAAAAAAACCCAACCACATAGCCCAAAAAAATGTAGAAAATAAAGCCTCAAAAAATTAAAAAAACTCATCCCCAAATAACCCCAAACCCTTAGGACCAAAAAAAACCAATCCCTAATCCCCAAAAAAACCCAAATTCGCAGCTGTAAAAAACCACAAAAAACCCTATCACAAAAAAAAAACCTCAACCCCCCCCCCAAACCCTAACCCTCATCCATAAAAACCCAAAAACCCTTAGCCCTAAAAAACCCCAAATCCTCATCCCCAATATACCGAGAAACATCATAAAAAACTAACCACTCATCCTAAAAAAACCCACAAAACATCTACACCAATAAACCCAAAAACCATCCTCCCCCAAAAAAACATGGACTTAGCACCAAAATGCCACAAACCATCAATCCCAAACCCCCCCCCCCCAAACCCTCATCCACCAAAAAAATCTACAGCCTCAGTACCAAAAACCCCAAACCGTTATCCCCACAAAAACACCAAATCCCCATCGTAAAAAAACCCTACACCATAATCCCCAAAAAATCAAAACCCTCATCCCCTAAAAACCCAATCTCTCGGTCCCAAAAAACATGAAACCCTCTACACCAAAAATCCCTAAGTGCTCATTCCCAAAAAATCAATTCCTCCTCCCCATAAAACCCAAACTCACATACCCAAAACCACAAAAACACAACCCCAAGAGACCCCAAACCCTTAGACCCAAAAAACCCCAGAATTTCATCCCCTAAAAATCACAATCTTTAGTACCAAAAAACCCAAAAACCTCAGTACCAAAAAAACGGAAACACCCAGTCCCAAAAACAACTCTAAACCCCCAGCCCCAAAAATCCCTAAACCCTCATCCCCAAAATACCCTAAACTCTCATCCTCAAAAAATCATAATCCTTGTCCAAAATATACCTAATAACTAATCCCCAGAAAACCCTAAACACGAAACCCAAAAAAAACCATAAAACCTCAAACCCAAAAAAACCATACACCTCTGGCCCAAAAAGACTCTAAACCCTAAGCACCAAAAATCCATAAACCCTCCCTCCAAAAAATCCCTCAACCCCATGCCTAAAAAACTGTAAACTCTAAAACCCAAAAAACCTAAACACTAAGCACCAAAAAACCATAAACCATTAACCCTTCAAAATGCTAGATCCTAAACCCCAAAAAATCCTAAACCCTCATACCTAAAAAATCATAAACCCTCCACCCTAAAAAACATAAAATCTCACAATAGAAAAACCTAAACCCTCATCCCTAGAAAACCCTAAAACCTAATCCCCAAAAAACCCAAAAACCTCATATCCAAAAAACCATAAACCATTCTACTATAAAAACCTAAAAAATTAGCTGAAAAAAACCTAAACCCTTAGCCCCAAAAAACCCTAATCCCTCATCCCCAAAAAACACTAAACCCTTAGCCCCCAAAAAACTAAAACCTCATCCCCGAAAACAGTAAAAACATTACCCCATAACCCTTAAAACCCAACCACAAAAAACATTAAACCATCAACTCCAAAAAACCCCAATACCCCCTGCCCCAAAAAAACCATAAAGATGCATCTAAAAAAACCAAAAGTATCAGCCCAAAACACCATAACCCTCAGTTCTAAGAAACACTAAACCCTCAGACCTAATAAACCCTAAACACTAATACCAAAGAACACTATACCCTCTACCCTAAAAAAACCATAAACCCTAAGCCCAAAAAATACTAAACCTCTATCCACAAAAATCAAAAAACCCTCCACCTCATAAAACTCTAAACTATCAGCAACACAAAACCCTATACCCCCTTCCCTAAAAAAAACCATAAACCATAACTCCAAATAAACCTAATCCTCCATCCTAAAAAACCCTCAAATGTCATCTACAAATAATTCAAATCCTTCACTCCCAAAAGACCCTAAACCACTAGCCCGAAAAATCTTTTAATCCTCATCCCCCAAACCTCCAAACCCAAAAAATGAAAAACTTTGAGCCCCAAAAAACACTATAACAAACACACGAAAAGTATCAAACCATTAGGCCCCAAAAAACCATAAAAAATCATCAATAAAATACCAAAACCCACATCCCCCAAAAACCAAAACTCCTAGCCGATAAAATCAATACCCCTAGCCGAGAAAACAAAAAACAATCATCCCCAAAAAACACTAAACCTTTGGCACCAAAAAATTCCTAAACCTTATCCCATTAAACCCTAAACACTCAACCACAAATACCCAAAACTACTAACACAAAAAATACCTTAACCCTCATCCCCACGAAACTCGGAACACCCATCCCCAAAAAAATATATAACACACATCCCCAAAAAACAAAAAACCCTCATCCCCAAAAAACCTTAAACCCTCATCCCCCAAAAACCCAAAACCCTCACCCCCCCAAAACCCAAACTCCAACCCCCTAAAACCTAAAATTGTCAGCCCCAAGATTTGTAAACCCTCTCCCCCAATGTACCCTAACCCATCATCCCAAAAAAAAACATAAAACATACCATAAAACTTCAGCCTAAAAACATTACAGCCTCATCCAGAAAAAAAACCTACACCCCAATAATGAAAAGAACAAAAAACCCTCTGCTAAAAATATCCTAAACCCTAAAATCAAAAAATACATAAACCCTCAGTCCAAAAAACCCTTATCCCTCATCCCCCAAACACCCTAAATCCACATCACCAAAGCAAAACCTCAACCCCAAGCCCAAAAAACAATAAATTTGCAACCCCAAAAACCCTAGACCTTATACCCCAATGATTCCTAAACCCTTAGAACTAAAAAATATTGAACCCACTGCCCCAAAAAACCATAAAACCTCACCCTAGAAAACCCTAAATAGACATCCCAAAAATATCATAAACCCTCAGCCATAAAAAACCCAAAACCCTAAGATCTAGAAAACCCTAAAACATCATACCTGAAAACAATAAACACATAGCCCCATAAAAACCTAAACTCACATTCCAAAAAATCACTAATCCCTCAGTACCAAAAAATCAAAACACTCAGCCTCTAGAAACATAAACCCTCATCCCAAAAAACACAAACCCTTAGTCGCAAAAACCCTTAATCCCTCAACCCCAATAAACCCAAAATAATCATCCCTAAAAAAACCCAAAACACTCATCCCAAAAAGCCCTAAACCCTCATCCCTAGAAAACAATATTTATCGACCCAAAAAAAAACATTAATATCGCATCCCCAAAAAACCCTAAAAAATCATCCCCCAAATATCCCTAACACCCAGCCCTAAAAAACACCACCATTAAAAAACCCTAAATCGTCAACCATAAAAAAATCCTAAGACCCTATCCCAAAACCACCATAAATTGTCAACCCCAAAAAACTACAAACATCCAGCCACAAAAAATAGTATACCATCAACGCCAAAAAATACAAGATCCATAACTCCAAAAAACCCTTAACCTTTATCCCCCAAATACCCTAAACTATTAGCACCAAACAATTTTAAATTTGTAGCCCAACAAACTCTAAACCCCTAGTCCTGAAAACCCCAATTCCTCCACACCAAAACCCATTAAACCCCATCCCTAAAAAACCAAATACCCCCACTCTCAAAAAACATAAACCCAAACCCCGAAAAAACCATAAAACATCAGCCTAAAAAACCCTAAACCCTAACCAACATAAAACCTACACCCCCATGACCAAAAAACCTTATAAAATCATCCAATATAACCCTAAACATTCAAAACCAAAAAAAAACTAAACCCTAAGGCCCAAAAAATCCTAAAACCACATCCCAAAAAATCCTTAAATACTTATCCCCAAACCCCATAACCCCCGACCCCAAAAAACCCTAAAACCTCATCCCCAAAAAACTCTAATCCCTCAACCCCAAAAAAATATAAATACCTCATACCAAAAAAGACCATAGACCCTCAGCCCCAGAAAAAAAATCAATATCCATCATCCCAAAATAAACCCTAAATTCTCAGCCCCAAAAAACCCTAAACACTCAGCCACACAAAACCTCATCCCTCAGCCCCAAAAATCCTAAATGTAGAAGAACAAGAAGCTCTAAAACCTCAACCCATTAAAACCTAAACCCCCAGTCCCAAAAAATTCATAAAACCTCATCCACACAATACCATAAAACCTAATCCCCAAAAAAATCATAAACTCTCAGCTAGAAAGACCTAAAACCATATCCACAATAGACCATAAAATCTCGTCCCCAAAAAATCCTAATCCCTCAAACCAAAAAACCCTAAACCATTGGCCATAAAAAACCCTTAACTCTCAGTAAAAGAACCCTAAAACCTCAAACTGATAAATGAGTAAACCCTCAGAACCAAATAACAATAAACCCACATCCCTAAAAACTAAAAACCCCCATCCCTAAATGACCCTATTCCTCTATCTAAAACCCCCCTAATCGACCAATCCCAAAAACACTAAATCCTAATCCATAAAATCCTTTAATCCCCAAGTCCCAAAACCCCTATACACTCTACCCCAAAAATAGAAAACCACCAGCCTCAAAAACCCCAAAACCCTCTACCCCCAAAAACCCAAAACACTCAAATCTGAAAAATAGTAACCCCTCAAACCCAACAAAACCATAAACCATCAGCCCCCAAAACCTTTATACCTCAGTCCAACCAAACCCTAGACCATCATACCCCAAAATAAAAAAACATCTTCCCTAAAAAAACCTTAAACCCTTATTCCCAAAAAATGGAAACCCTCATCCCCCAAACATAATTAACCCGCATCCCCCAAATTCCCTAAACCCTCATCCCCCAAAAAACCTATATACTCATCCCTAAAAAACCCTAAACACCCTTCAACAAAAAACCTAAACCCTCATACTAAAAATTCCTAAACCCCCAGCCTCAGAAAACCCAAAAACCTCAACCCTAAAAAACCCTAAAACCACATCGCCAATTAACCCAAAATCCTAGGCACCAAAAAAACGAATCCCTCAGCCCCCAAAAACCACTAAAACCTTAACCCCAAAAAACATCTAAACACTCACCCTAAAAATCCCTAAACCCTCATCACTAAAAAACCCTAAAAACATAGTCCCAAATATCCCTAAACCCTTATCCCTAAATAATATTAAACCCTCAGCCTCAAAATACCCTAAACCCATATCCCCAAAAAAACTCTCAACCATCATCCCAAAAAATAATAAACCATTAACCTAGTCAAACAAAATCTAAACCTACTATCCCCAAAAAACATATTCCTTCATCCGTAAAAAACGTAAGACAAAGCACCCAAAAACCCTAAACCAACAACCATAAATAAACTCCAAACCCTCAGCCCTAAAAAATACTAAACCCACAGCCACAAAAACCAGAATTATTCAGTCCAAGAAAACCCTAATCCCTTATCCTAAATAACTATAAATTCTATTTATAAAAATTTTTAAACCCCCATCCCCAAAATCTTCTAAAACATTATCCCTAAAAACCCTAATCCTTCAACACAAAAAACCTCTTAACCCCAAGCCCCAAGAAACATGAATCCACCAAAAAATATCAATCCTAAAATCAAAAAACCCCAAAATTTCTATCCCTAAAACTCCCTAAACCATCTACCTAGAAAATCCTAAACCCTTAGCCCAAAAAAACCGTACCCCTGTACCCCAAAAACCTATACCCCCATCCATAAAAACCATGTATATCTTCCACAAGAAACCCTAAACCTCTAGCCCCCATGAAACTAAACTATCAGGCCCATAAAACACAAACTTTCTGGGCCAAAAAACACATAAACCTCATCCTTCAAAATACCTAAACCCTCATCCCCAAGAAAACATTGTAACCCCAGCCACAAAGGACCATAAAATATAATTATAAAATACCTAAACCTTCATCCCACCAAAAAACTAAACTCATATCCACAAAGAACCATAAACCCCTTTCCCAAAAAAACCTCATACCCCAAACCCCAATAATACTAAACCCCTATCCCCCAAAAACACAAAACAACCAGTACCCAAAAACTCTAAACCCTCATCACCAAATAAACCTAAACCCTAAACCCTAAAATGTTCAAAAACAAATAGCCCCCTGAAAAACCTAGACACCCATTACTAAGAAACACCAAACTCCCAACCAAAAAAAACACTAAACCCCCTACCCCAAAAACCCTACGCCCCCCAACCCCAAATACCCATAATCCCTCGGACCCAAAATTCCAAAAACCTTTATCCCCAAAAACCCTAAATCATCAGACTTACAAAATCATAAACCCTCATTCCTAAAAATTTATAAACCATTAGGCCCAATGAAACCCAAATCCTTAATCCCAAAAAACCCATAACACTTTCCCTAAAAAACCCTAACCCTCAAACATAAATAAACACTAAACCCTAAGACCTAAAAATACCTAAACCCTTAACCCCCCAAAAATCCTAAACCCTCACTCCCAATAAACCATAAACTATCACACATTAAAAACCTTAACCACTCTTCCCCAAACATCCCTAAACCCTCATCTCTAAAACCCCATAAGACCTCATCCTTAAAAACCGTAAAATTATAGCCCCAAAAAACCCTAAAACCTTGGCCCTAAAAAATCCTAATACCTTTTCCGAAAAAACCCTAAACCCAAGTTCCTAAAAAACCATCAACCCCAAAAAACAATATTCTCTCATCCCAAAAAAACCTTAAACCCTTAGAACTGAAAAATTCTAAACCCTCATTACATAAAAACCCTATACCCTCTTCCCAAACAAAATCCTACACCTTTATCCCCAAAATAACCTAAACCCTTAGGCTGAAAAAAACCTAAACCCTCAACTTGAAAAACTATAACCCCTCATCCCAAAAAAACCCTATACCCTCAACCAAAAAAACCAAACCCTATAACCTATAAAATAATAAAACCAAATCCCCCAAAACCCTAAAACCTAATCCCCCAAAAAACACTAACCCATCATACCCAAAAAACTCCAAACCCTCATCCACTATCCTAAAAAACACTAAACCCCTATCCATAAAAACACCTAATCCCGCAGCCATAGAAAAGCATAAAACCTCAGTTCCTAAACCGATAGTCCTAAAAATATATTAAACACTCAGACCAAAAACATCCTAAACCATCGTCCCCAAAAAATAATAAACCACAAATCCCCAAAAATGTAAACACTCATATCCAAGAAATGATAATTAGTCAACCCTAAAAAACCTAAAACCTAAACCCCAAAAAACACAAAACACTAAGGAACAATAACGCTAACCCCTCAACCCCAACAAAACTTATACTATAAGCCCAAAAACCCAAAAACCCTCAACCGTAAAAACCCTAAACCCCTAGAACCTAAAAATATTAAACCCCATCCTCCAAAAGAACTAAACCCTTGATCCCAGAAAACCCTAAAACTTCGGCCCCAAAAAACTCAAAAATAACATCCCTAAAAAACCCTAAACCTTAATCTATAAAAAAAACTAAAATATCAACCCAAAAAAATTAAAACAATCATCCCCAAATCCACTAATGAATCAGTACCATAAATCCATAAATCCATAGGCCCAAAAAAACCTAAACACACAGCCCCAAAAAAATATAATCACTTGAAAACAAAAAATTGAAAACCCTCATCTCGAAAAAAAACCCGTAAACACTCATCCTAGATAAACCTAAACCCTAATCCCAAAACACCCTAATCCCTCAACACTTTAAATCCATAAACACTCATCCCAAAAAACCCGAAACCTTAATCCCCAAAAAACTGTAATCCCTCATCACCAAAAAACCCTAAATCCACATCCCCAAAAAACCCAAAATACTCACCCTAAAAGTCCCTAAACACTAAGCATAAAAACCCTTAAACCCTTTGTAACAAAAAAATAAAAACCACCAGATCCAATAAAACCATAAACAGTCACGCCAAAAAATCCAGAACTCTCATCCCTAAAAAACCCTAAACACTCTACACTTGAAAAACAAAGACCTTTAGCTTTAGAAAACCAAAAAACCACATCCCCCAAATCGCAAAACCTAATATACAAAAAACCCTAAAACCATAACCACAAAAAAAACTTAAACGTTGACCGCAAAAAATCCCAAACCCAAAATCCCAAAAAAACTATAAACACTAAGCCCCAGAAAAACCCAAAACTCTCATCTTAAAAATACCCTAAAATATAATCCCCAACAAACACTGAACCATTAATCCTAAAAAAAGATAGAACCCTAATCCCTAAAGACCCCAAATCCTCATCCCCAAAAACCCCAAACCCACATCCCCAAAAAACCCGTAACGCTCAACCAGAAAATTCTCAATCTCTTAGCCCAGAAAACCTCAATCCTTTATAACAAAAAAACCTAAATCCCAAGCCCAAACAATTACCAAACCCTAATCCCTAAACAAATTAAACTATTATCCCTAAAAACCCAATCATCATTCCCTATAAAACAAGAAAACATTGGCCCCAAAAAACCAAATTTCCTCATCCCCAAAATACAGTAAACCATAAGCCTCAAAAAAACAAAAACCTTAAACCCCCCAAAACCCAAAACCCTAATCCCAAAATATTCCAAAACCCTCAGATCTAAAATACCCTAAATCCTCATCCCCAAGAAACCTTAAAACCACAATCACCGAAAAAAATACCAAACCCTCATCAATGAAAAAACTACAAAATCTCATCCATAGTAAAACGTAAACCTCTATCCCTAGATAAACCCAAATCAACATCCCCCAAAACCCCCCAAACCATCAGGTCTAAAAATCCTTAAACCCAAAGCCCCCGAAAAACCATAAACACTCAACCCAAAAAAAATATAAAGCCTCATTCCCAAAAAACCCAAAACCTTATCACTAAATAACCATAAACAATCAACCATAAAAAATCTAAACCATCCAAGAAAAACCTAAACCATGTACCCCAGAAAACCCTAAAAAATTGACCATAGAATACCCTAAACCTTAATCTTTACAAAAATGATAAACCCTCATACCTAAAAACCGATAAACACATATTAAAAAAGGCCCTAATTCCTCAGCCCCCAAAAACATTAAAACCTCGGCCCTAAAATAACTCTATACACCCCACCCTAAAAATCCCTAAACACTTGTTCCTAAAAAACCATAATCCATAAGCGTAGAAAACACTAAACCCTTACCCAAAAAACCCAAAACACTCTACCCTAAAAAACCCAAACCCCAAATGCTAAAAAAACCCAAAAAAAATCATAAAAACCCGAAAATACATAGTGAAAAAAAACCTTACCCGCCACTATTTAAATCATGAAACCCTCAGCCCCAAAAAAACCTAAATACTTGACTCCAAATAACCCTAAACACTCAATTCTAAAAAACCGTAAACCCATAGACCCAAAAAAACCCTCTACACTCAACCACAAATAATCCTATACCATCAGCCCCAAAAAACCCTAAATCCTCACACCCTAAAACCCTAATCACTCAGGCCCCAAAACCCAATTCCTCACTTCCCCAGAAAATGACAAACCCTCATCCCTGAAAAATAAAAAACCCTATGACCCAAACACCCTAAACCCTCAATCCCACAAAACCAAAAACACTAAACACCACAAAACCTAAAAACCTCCACACCAAAAAACCCTAAATCCATATACCCCCAAAAATACAATCTCTCATCCCCAAAAATCCATAAATCATTAGCCACAAAAAACAGTAAACCCTTATCCCCATAAGACCTAAACCCTCATACACAATAAATCCATAAAACCACTTCCAAAAAAACCCCAAACATACATCTGCAAAAAATTATACACTTAGCCTCCCGAAACCCCCAAAAAATAATCCTAAAAAAAACTAAAACCACATCCCCCAAGAACCCAAAACCTCCATACCTCAAAAAATCACAAACCATCATCCACAAAAAAACCCAAAATCCTTTCCCTAAAAACCCAAAAACCAAAAAACCCCCAAAACTCAACACTAAATAACCATATACACTCATCACCAAAAAACCCTAAAAACTCATCCAAAAAACATTGTAAACCATCATCATAATAAATTCATCAACCCTAAACCCCCAAATACCATAAACACTCGGCCCAAAAAACAAAAAACCCTCAGCCCAGAAAATACCCAAACACTAAGACCCAAAAAACTCCAACCGCGCAACCCTAAAAACACTAAACCCTCAACCCCAAAAAACCCCAAACCCCTAGCCCCAATAAATTAGAAACCCAAGGCCCCAGAAATCCCTATACCCATATCTCTATGAAACCTTAATCCCACAGTCGTAAAAACATTAAATATATAGCACATAAAAATCATAAACCCTCATTCCCAAAAAACACTAAACCCTCAACCAGAAAAATCATTAAACATTTATCCTGAAAAAACATAAACCCTTTGTACCAAAATTTCAAACCCCCTCATCCCCCAAAAACGTAAAACAATCAGCCCTATAGAACCCTATACCCTCATCACCAAAAATACCAAAACCGCAGCCTCCAATAAGATGAAACCTTCATCCCTAAAAAATGAAAAACCCTTTTTCCAAAAACTCGAAACCCTTTACACCAAAAAACCATAAATTCCTAGAATCAAAAAACACCAAATCCTTATCCTCTAAAACCCCATGTCATCCAAAACCACCCCGAACCCTCATCCCTAAAAACCATAAACTATAGACCCCATAAAACACTAAAACCTCACCTTCATGAAACCAAAAACAATCATCATAAAAAACCAAGTACCCTCATCCCCAAAAACCCAAAACCCTCATCCCTAAAAATCACTAAAACATGATCCCCAAAAAACCCTAAACACTTTTCCACAAAAAAAACCTAAACCCTCATCCATCTAAAACCCTAAATTATAATATCTAAAAACCCTAAACCCTAATCCAAAAAAAACCAACACACATAGCTTCTAAAAACAACAAAAACTCATCCCAAATTAATGCTAAACACTCAACCCCAAAAAATCGTAGACCCTCATCCCCAAAAAATCATAAACCCTCAACCACAAGAAAACCCTAAATTCTTTTCCCAAAAAAAACATAAACCCTTAGCACAAAAAACCCAAACCCTTAGCCCCAAAAACTCTAAAACCACATTTCTATAATAAACTAAACCCATTGTCCCAAAAAATCATTATAAACAGAACCACAAAAAACTATAAACCCTCATCCTCAGAAAACCCTAAACCCTCATCCCCAAAAAACCATAAACCCCATGCCCTAGAAAACCCTAAACTCTCATCCCTACAAAACTCTAAATCCTCAACCCTAAAAAACACTAAACCCTAAACCCTGTAAAACATAAAAACCTTATCCTAGAAGACCCTGAACTCTCAGCCCCATGAATCCCTAAATCCTTATCCCCAAAACCCCCAAAAACTGAGACCCAGAAAACCCTAAATCCACAACCATAAGAAAACATAAACCCAAACATTAAACTACCCTAAAACATCATCCAAAAACCCCATAAACCTTATCCTACAACACCCTAAACCCAAAGGCCCCCAATAATCCTAAACCCTCATCCAAAAAAATTACTAAACCCTCAGCCCCAAAAAACCTAAACCCTCATCTCCGAAAAACTCTAAACACTGATCCCCAAAAAACACTAAGCCCCCAAAAACACTAGACCCTCATTCCCAAAATTCCATAGACTTATAACCCCAAAAATAAAAAACCCTCACCCCAAAAAATACTAAGACCTCAGTCCCAAATGAACCCTAACCTCTGGGCCTAAAAAAGACCCAAAACTATTGACCCTATAAACCCAAAATCTTCAGCCCTAAAAAAATATAATCCATCTACCATAAAAAACCCTATACCCTTGTCCCCAAAACCCCTATAACCTCATCCCAAAAAAACCCTAAAACATTGGCCCCAAAACCCTAGTTAATTGGATATAAAAAATGGTAAAACCTTAGCCCTAAAAACAATAAAACCTCATCCCTAAAACACTAAATGCTCGTCCCTAAAACCCAAATCCCTCAGCCACAAAAAACCATAACCCCTCAGACACAAAAAATTAAAAACCATCTGTCTAAGAAAACCCAAATCCCTTATCCCCAAAAAACCAAAAAACCTTGGCCATAAAAACATAAAAATACTCAACCCAAAAAACTGTAAATTCTCATCCCTAAAAACCATAAATACATGGCCCCAAAATACCCTAAAACCTCATCCCACAAAAAATCAACAAAATGAACCCCAAAAAACTATAAACCCTCATCATTAAAAAAACACTAAACCATTGGCCATAAAACTATCGAAACCCTAAGCTAAAAAACCCTACTCCCTCATCCCAAAAAACACAAAACCCTCATCCCAGAAAAACCCTAAACTCTTAGCCCACAAATCATTAAATACGCAATCATAATAATCCATAAACCCTCAACCGTAAAATAAACATAAACCCCCATCCCCAAAAAACCCCAAAAAACCATCCCAAAATATCCCTAAACCCTCACCCCCAAAAAATACCTAAAACATTCATAAAAAATGATGACCTTCTGCCACAAAAATCATTAATGCTCAGCCCCAAAACCCTTAACCCTCTTTCCAAAAAACCCTAAACACTAATCACTAAAACAAACCAAAACCATATAACCTCATCCAAAAAAACAATACCCATAGTCCCAAAATACGCCAAACCCTCCACCCCCAAAAAACAATGAACGCTTAGCCCAAATATTATACTAATACCTCATCCCCAAAAAATCCCAAATCATCAACCCCAAAAAACCATAAAAACTAATCCTTATAAAACACTATACCCTCTACCAAAATAAACCCAATCCTTAAATCCTATAAAAACCCTAAACCATCTACTCTAATAAAACCCAAAACCATCATCCATAAGAAATCCTAAACACTCATCCCCATAAAACCCTAAATCATCAACCCCCAAACACCCTAAATCCTCATCTACAAAAATACCATAATTCCTCAGCCACATAAAACCCATAACCCTCATCCTAAAAACCCCTAAACCCTATACCCCAAGAAACCCTAGCCTCAAACAAAAAAAATCCAAAACCCCCATCCCTATATAACCTGTAAACCTTAGCCCCCAAAAAACTAAAACCCTTAACTCCAAAAAAAACTAAACCCTAGGTCATAAAAAACCCTAAACCCTTGGACACAAAAATATCCTATACCCTCTGCTGAAAAAAATCCCTAAACCGTCCACCATAAAATACCACAAACCCATAGCCCCAAAAAACCACAAATTCTCAGCCCCAAAAAACCCCAAACCCTCGACAACAAAAAACCCTAATCCTTGATCCCAAAAAACCATAAACCCTTGTCCCAAAAATACCACAATTCCCAAACAAAAAAATCCATTAACCCGAATCCCCAAAACCCTAATCCTTTAGTCCCAAAAAATGATAAATCTTTGTCTCATATTAACTCAAAACCCTATGCCCCCAAAAGTTCTATACCCTCAGCCCCAATAAATCATAAACCCTCTCCCCCAAAAAACAAAAATCTCTTTTCCCCAAAAACATAAAAAAAACAAATAGCCTCAAAACCCTAAACACTCATCCCCAAAAAAACAGAAACCATTAGCACCAAAAAACCCAAATATGAGATTTCCAATAAAACCATAAACCCTCAAACCAAAAAAACCATAAACTCTCAACCAAAAAAACCCTAAACCCTAAACCCCAAAAAACCAAACATTAGACCCAAAATATAAGAAATCCTCAAATAAAAAAATAGAAAATTAATATGCCCCAAAAACCCCTCAACCATCAGTTAAAAAAAACCTAATCCCTCATCCACAAAAATCCCAAAATCCTAAGGCCCAAAAAAACCAAAAAACACCCTGCTCTAAAAAACCCTAAAACCTCAACCCTATAAAACCTAAAACCCTAAACAATAAAAAAACATACCCTATAAAAAATATACAAACCCTCTCCTCCAAAAACCTAAAACCCTCATCCCAAAAAACCACAATCCCTCAGTCCAAAAAAATTAATAAACACTCACAACCAGAAATCCTAAATACTCTACACTCAAAATACACAAAATCTTAGAGGCAAAAAACCAAAAAACCCCATCTCCAAGAAACACCAAACCCTCATCCCCAAAAATAACATAAACCCTAATACCCAAAAGTCCTAAACCCTTGGCCCCAAAACATATAAAACCCACATCCCTAAAAAAATTTATACCCTCATCCCAAAAAATCCTAACCCATGAAATGAAAAAAAACTCAAAACATCATACCCAAAAATCCCTAAACCATCATCCCTAAAAAACCCCAAACCCTCAACCACGAAATAACCATAAACCCTCAGTGTTAAAAAACACAAATAACTCCCCCCCCCCCAAACCCAAAACTATCAACCATATAACACCCAAAACCTTCATCCCTAGAAAACCCTAAATCATTCATCCCAAAACAATCTAAACCCTGAACCCTAAAAAACCATAAACCCTCATCCCCAAAACATCGTAATCCCTCATCCCCAAATATAAATAAATGCTAAGACTCCAAAAAACTCTCATTCTTAAAAACCCTATTCCATCATCCCCAAAAAACCACAAAATCTCATAGAACCCTGAACCCTGAACCCCCAAAATTCTAAACCTTCATCCCAAAAAAAACATACACCCTCATTCCCAAAAACCATAAACCTTCTGTACAAAAAACTCTATATCCAAATCCTCAAAAATCTAAAAAACATCAACCCCAAAATCCCTAGTCCCTCTTCCCCATATTACCATAAACCCTTAGCCACAAAAATTCCTAAACCCTTATCCCAAAAAAGAATAAATCTTCATCCCCAAAATAACATAAACACTCATCCTGAAAAAGCCTAAAACCCTTAGCCCCCAAAACCCCAAAAAACTTTGAGCCAAAAAACACCATGATTCCTAATCCCCCAAATACTCTAAACGCTCATCACCGAAAACCCAAAAACCATCATCCCTAATAAACCCTAAACCCTAACCCCCAAAAACCACAACACTCTATGCCCAAAAAACCCTAATCCATCAACCCCAAAAACCTAATTCCTTATCCACACAAAAACCATTAAAACTTATCCCTAAAAATCCCAAAAAACACATACCTAAAAAATCCAAATCCATCATCCCCAAAAAATACAAGACCACCATCCCCAAAAAAATTCCTAAACCCTCTTCTCCTAAGAAAACCTATACACTCATCCCTAGAAAACACTAAAATCATAGCCATAAAAATCCCTAAACACATATACTAAAAAACCCTTAATCCTATGGCCACAAAAAACCCTGATTCCTCAGCCCAAAAAATTTCTATACCCATGGACACAAAACTCTCATCCCCCCAAAACCTAAACCCTCATCCCCCAAAACACCAAAACCATCGACCACAAAAAACCCAAAACACAAATCCCCCAAAACCCTAAACCATGTCCCCAAAACCCTATAACCTTGGCCCCCAAAACCCCTATAACCTCATCCAAAAAGAACCCTAAACCATTGGCCCCAAAACCCTAGTTAATTGGATATAAAAAATTTTAAAACCTTGGCCCTAAAAACAATAAAACTTCATCCCTAAAACACTAAAAGCTCGGCCCTAAAAACCCAAATCCCTACCCCACAAAAAACTATAACCCCTCAGACCCAAAAAATTAAAAACCATCTGTCTAAGAAAACCCAAATCCCTTATCCCCAAAAAACCCAAAACCCTTGGCCATAAAAACATAAAAATACTCAACCCAAAAAAACTGTAAATTCTCATCCCTAAAAACCATAAATACATGGCCCCAAAAACCCTAAAACCTCATCCCACAAAAAATCAACAAAATGAGCCCAAAAAACTATAAACCCTCATAATTAAAAAAACACTAAACCATTGGTCATAAAACTATCAAAACCCTCAGCTAAAAAACCCTACACCCTCATCCCAAAAAACAAAAAACCCTCATCCCAGAAAAACCCTAAACTCTTAGCCCACAAATCATTAAATACGCAATCATAATAATCCCTAAACCCTCAACCGTAAAATAAACATAAACCCCCATCCCCAAAAAACCCCAAAAAACCATCCCAAAATATTCCTAAAACCTCACCCACTAAAAATCCCTAAAACATTCATAAAAAAACGATGACCTTCTGCCCCAAAAATCATTAACGCTCCGCCCAAAAACCCTTAACCATATTACCAAAAAACCATAAACACTAAGCACTAAAAAACCAAAACCATATAACCTCATCCAAAAAAAACAATACCCATAGTCCCAAAATACCCCAAACCCTCCACCCCCAAAAAACAATGAACGCTTAGCCCAAATAATATTCTAATACCTCATCCCCCAAAAATCCCAAATCATCAACCCCAAAAAACCATAAAAAACTAATCCTTATAAAACAATATACCCTCTACCAAAATAAACCCCAACCTTAAATCCTATAAAAACCCTAAACCATATACTCTAATAAAACCCCAAACCATCATCCATAAGAAAGCCTAAACACTCATCCCCAGAAAACCCTAAATCATCAACCCCCAAACACCCTAAATCCTCATATACAAAAATACCATAATTCCTCAGCCAAATAAAACCCTTAACCCTCATCCTGAAAACCCCTAAACCCTATACCCCACGAAACCCTATCCTCAAACACAAAAAAAAAAACAAAACCCCCATCCCTAGATAACCTTTAAACCTTAGCCCGCCAAAAACTAAAACCCTTAACTCCGAAAAAAACTAAACCCTAGATCATAAAAAACCCTAAACCCTTGGATGCAAAAATATCCTATACCCTCAGCTGAAAAAAATCCCTAAACCCTCCACCATAAAATAACACAAACCCATAGCCCCAAAGAACCACAAATACTCAGCCCCAAAAAACCCCAAACCCTCGACAACAAAAAACCCTAATCCTTGATCCCAAAAAACCATAAACCCTTGTCCCAAAAATACCACAATTCCCCAACATAAAAATCCATTAACGCTAATACCCAAAACCCTAATCCTTTAGTCCAAAAAAGATAAATCTTTGTCTCACAATAACACAAAACCCTATGCCCCCAAAAGTTCTAAACCCTCAGCCCTAATAAATCGTAAACCCTCTCCCCCAAAAAACAAAAATCCCTTTTCCCCAAAAACAAAAAAACCATTGTCCTCAAAAACCCTAAACACTCATCCCCAAAAAAATAAAAACCATTAGCACCAAAAAACCCAAATATGAGTATTACAAAAAAACCATAAACTTTCAACCCAAAAAAACCATAAACTCTCAACCAAAAAATCCCTAAACCCTAAACCCCCAAAAAACCAATCCTTAGACCCAAAAAATAATAAATCCTCAAATAAAAAAATAGAAAATTCATATTCCCCAAAAAACCCTCAACCATTAGTTAAAAAAACATAATCCCTCATCCACAAAAATCCCCAAATCCTAATGCCCAAAAAAACCCAAAACCCCCTACTCTAAAAAACCCTAAAACCTCAACCCTAAAAAACCTAAAACCCTAAACAATAAAAAAAACATACCCTACCAAAAATATACAAACCCTCTCCTCCAAAAACCTAAAACCCTCATCCCAAAAAACCACAATCCCTCAGTCCAAAAAAATTAATAAACACTCACCAACAGAAACCCTAAATACTCTACACTCAAAATCCACAAAATCTGAGAGGAAAAAAACCAAAAACCCCCATCTCCAAGAAACACCAAACCCTCATACCCAAAAATAACATAAACCCTAATACCCAAAAGTCCTAAACCCTTGGACCCAAAAAACATAAAACCCACATCCCTAAAAAAATTTAAACCCTCATCCCAAAAAATCATAACCCATGAAATGAAAAAAAATTCAAAACATCATACCCAAAAATCCCTAAACCATCATCCCTAAAAAACCCCAAACCCTCAACCACGGAAAAACCATAAACCCTCAGTGTTAAAAAACACAAATACCTCCCCCCCCCCCCCCAAAAAACCCAAAACTATCAACCTTATAACACCCAAAACCTTCATCCCTAGAAAACCCTAAATCATTCATCCCAAAACAATCTAAACCCTGAACCCTACAAAACCATAAACCCTCATCCCCAAAACATCGTAATCCCTCATCCCCAAATATAAATAAATGATAAGCCTCCAAAAAACTCTCATTCTTAAAAACCTTATTCCATCATCCCCACAAAACCACAAAACCCTATATCTCATAGAGCCCGGAACCCTGAACCCCCAAAATTCTAAACCATCATCCAAAAAAAACATACACCCTCATTCCCAAAAACCATAAACCTTCTGTACAAAAAACTCTATATCTTCATCCTCAAAAATAAAAAAAATATCAACCACAAAATCCCTAGTCCCTCTTCCCCATATAACCATAAACCCTTAGCCACAAAAATTCCTAAACCCTTAGACCAAAAAAGAATAAATCTTCATCCCCAAAATAACAGAAACACTCATCCTAAAAAAACATAAAACCCTTAGCCCCCAAAACACTTTGAGCCAAAAAAAACCATGATTCCTAATCCCCCAAATACTCTAAACGCTCATCACCGAAAACCCAAAAACCCTCATCCTTAATAAAACATAAACCCTCACCCCCAAAAACCACAACACTCTATGCCCAAAAAACCCTAATCCATCAACCCGAAAAACCTAATTCCTTATCCACAAAAAAAACCATTAAACCTTATCCCTAAAAATCCCAAAAACCAAATACCTAAAAAATCCAAATCTATCATCCCAAAAAAATACAAGACCACCATCCCCAAAAAAATTCCTAAACCCTCTTCTCCTAAGAAAACCTATATACTCATCCCTAGAAAACACTAAAATCATAGTCCTAAAAATCCGTAAACACATATACTAAAAAACCCTTAATCCTATGGCCACAAAAAACCCTGATCCCTCCACCCAAAAAATTTCTATACCCATGGACCCAAAAAACCCAAAAATCTCATCCCCCCAAAACCTATACCCTCATCCCCCAAAACCCCAAAACCCTCGACCATAGAAAACCCAAAACACAAATCCCCCAAAACCCCAAACCATGGCCCCAAAAAATGATACAACATCATTCCCTAAAAAAACTAGACCCCCATCCCCAAAACACCCTAATATCTCAACCCTAAAAAACCCTAAACCCATGGACCCAAAAAAACTGAAACCACCCCACCAAAAAATACTGTACCCTTGGCCTAGAAAAAAAACCTAAACCATACACCTGAAAAACCATAGACCCTAATCCTAAAAATACCCTAAACACACATCCTCGAAATGACGTAAATACTTAGCCATAAAAAACCTAAACCCTTATCCCCCGAAAATACAAAACCCTCGTCCCCAAAAAAACCCAAAACCCAAAACTCGAAAACCATTAAACCCTCATAAACAAAAAACCCTTAACCCACATCCCCTAGAAACCCTAAACCCTCAAACATAAAATACTCTAATCCCGAAGAACTAATTAACCCTAAACCCATAGCCCTAAAAACCCATAAACCCTCAACCCCAAAAATACTTCAACCATCATGCCCCAAAAACCCAAATCCCTATGCCCTAAAAAACCATAAACCCTCAGTCACCAAAAAAAAACTAAACCTTATGTTCCAAAAACCTCTAACCACTCAACCCCAAAACATTAAATGCTCACTCCAAATAACCCAAATATCCTAATCCCTAAAAAAACCTAAACCCCCAACTCTAAAAACCATAAAACATTAGCATCAAAAAACCATAAACCCTTGGCCAAAAAAAACCTCAGCCACTAAAAAACCTAAACTCTCACCCCCAAAATAACATAAAACCTCAATCACCAAAAAAATAAACCATTGACAACAAAAAACCCTAAACCCTCATCCCTAAAAAACCCTAATCCTTCATACCCAAAAAACCCTAAACACTCAGCCCCAAAAAACAAAAAACATTCACCCTCAAAAATTCCAAAATCCTTGAACCCAAAAAACCCTAATTCCTCATTACCAAAAACCCCTAAACCCTGATCCCCCCAAAAAATACTCTCAGTCTTAAAAAACCAAAAATCCAAAATCCTGAAAAATTCTAATCCCTCAGACCCAAAAAACAATAAACCCTCAGCCATAAAAAAAACATAACCCCTATCCCAAAAAGACCCTAAACACTCGGCCTAAAAAATCCTAAACCATCCACCATATAACACCACAAAAACATCATCCATAAAAAACCAAAAACCCTCAACCCCCCAAAACCCTAAACCCTCATTCAAAAAAAAACCCTATACCATCATCCCCAAATGACCCAAAACTCTCATCCCCAAAAAACCCTAAACCCTCATCCCTAAAAACCCAAAACTCTCATCCCTAAAAACCTAAAATTTATATCCCAAAAAATATATAAACTCTTGTCTCTAACAAACCCTAAACCATCAACACAAAGAAAACATAAACTCTCATCCACCAAAAACTATAATCCCAAAATTATAAAAAACCCCAAACCCTTAGTCCCAAAATGCCATAAACTAGCATCCTGAAATAACACTAAATCCTTGGCCACAAAACCCTAAAACCTCATCCCCAAAAATCCCTAAATACTTGAACCCAAAAAACCTAAATTCATGGCTCCAAAGAAATACCCTCTACCAAAAAAAGACAAAACCGTAAGCCCCAAAAAACCCAAATACCATATCTAAAAAAACCCCTAACCCAAAGACCAAAGACCAAAAAACCCGAAACCCTCACCCCCAAAAAACCTTAAACCATTGGTCAAAAAAATATTGAATCCCTCATCCCTAGAAAACCCTAAACTTTGGCTCCAAAAACTATAAACAATCAATGAAAAACAAAACACTACTCCCTCAACTCCAAAAAACACTAAACCCTCAACCATGAAACACACTGAACACTCTACCCCAAATGAACTAAAACCACACCTAAAAAAACCCCAAACCAATGGACCCAAAAACCATAAACCCTAGGCCCCAAAAAATATTAAAGAATCAGACCTAAAAAAACCCATACCCTCATCAATATAAAATCCTAATATATCAGCCCAAAAAAACTATAAACCCACAGCCCCAAAAAACTCTAAACTCAACCCAAATAATCCTAATCGCCCAACACCAAAAAAATGATAAACTATCACCCCAAAAAGTGATAATACTTCATCCCAAAAAAATAAACCCTCAACTATAAAAATATAAACCCTCAACCCCAAAAATCCATAACCCCTTATCCCCAAAAATCACTAAACCCTTAGCCTCCCAGAACAAAAAACCCTATGCCCCAAAAAAACAGAATCACATAGGAGCAAAAAAACCCTAAACCTGAAATTCGAAAATTCATGAAAACTTCAACCACAAAAAACTCAAACCCTCACAAAAATCCAAAAACACTCAGCCCAAAAAAACCCCAAACCCTTATCCCCCAAAACCTCAAATAAATCAATCTAAATAACCTTAAAACCACACTTCCAAAAAACCTTTTTCCTCACCCCCAAAAATCCAAAAAACCTCATACCCAAAAAACCTTAAACCCACAACTCTAAAAAACCACCTACCCTTATCCCAAAAAAATCATAATCCCTTATTCCCAAAAACATAAAACACCATCCCTAAAAAAACCTAAACACTCCACCCCAAAAATCATAAACCCTAATCCCAAAAAACCCTAAACCCTCATCACCAAAACAACTCCCAAACCATCATCACCGAAAATCTCTCAACCCACAACCCAAAAAAACCCTAAACCCCCCGACGCAAACAACCCTATCCACTCATCCTCTAAAAAACACTAAAACATCACCTAAAAAAACCCTAAACCCAAAACACCTCAGCCTAAAAAAACTGAAAACCCTCCTCGATAAAAAACCCTAAATCTTCATCCACCAAAACACTAAACCCTCATCCCCAAAAAATCCTAAACCATCATCCCTTAAAAACCCTAAACCCTCACTCCTAGAACAACATAAATTCTCAACACTAGAAAAACATGAACCATCATCCCCAAAACACTCTAAACACTTAGCCCTAAAAACCCATAACCGTCATAGAAAAAACATAAACCCTTTTCCCCAAAAATCTGAAACCCTCAGGCCCAAAAAACTGTAAATCATATAACCCAAAAAACCCTAAACCCTCATCCCCAAAAAACCCCAAAATCATCAAGAACATAAAACCCTAAACAATCATCCCATGAAATCCAAAAATTATCAGGCACAAAAAAACGAAAACCCTCATCCTTAAAAATGTTAAAACCTTACCACCCAAAAACACAAGACCTAATACCCAAAAAATCTGAAATGTGCAGCCCAAAAAACCTAAACCCACAGTCCTAGAAATCCAAAAACCCTAATCCCTAAAAAAACCATAAATCTTCTAACCCAGAAAACATGAAACCTCATACTTGGAATTCCCTAAACCCACATCTAAAAAAAATCATAAACCAACATCCCTAAAAAAACCATAAAACCCCATCCCCAAAATAATATAAATAATAATCCCCTAAAAACTAAAACCATTATCCCAAAATTCCATAAATTGTCAATCCCAAAAAACAATAAACCCACCGTCCCAAAATACTTCAAACCCTCTACCCCAAACACCCCAAATCTGTCAAACCCTAAAAACCCTAAATCCTCATACCCAAAAAACCCTAAACCCCCAATAGAAAAATACCCTAAACCCCATACCCCAAAAAAACCTAATTACTCATCCCAAAAAACCATAAATTCTATTCCCCAAGAAACATTAAAGCCTAAACCTCTAACAAAACACAATTTTCTTATCCCTATGAAAACTCAAAAACATCATCCTAAAAAATTCCTAAACACACTTCCCTTAAAAACCCAAAACCCTTAGTACAAAAACCTTTAAACGCAAATTCCCAAAACCCCAAAACCCAAAAAAACCTAAACCATCATCCATAGAAAACTATAATCCACCGGACCCAAAACCCCAGAGCCCTAAAAAACCTAAATCCTCATTCATACAAAACTATTATCCCACAGTACCAAAAATCTATATACCATCAACCCCAAAATAACCCTAAACCATTAACCCAATAAACCCTATATCATCAACCCAAAAAAACCCTAAACACTAATCCCAAAAAACATTAAACCATTGTCCCCAAGAAACCTTAAACTCTCATCCCCAAATAACTATAAACACTCACTCCCAAAAATCCAATGTCCTTTTCCCCAAAAAACCCTAAATCCTCATACCCAAAAAATCTAAAACGACCACCCACAAATCTAAAACCCTCTACCTGAAAATCCATATACCCTAAAACCAAAAAATCCTTAAAAACATGGACTCAGAAATCCAGAAAACCTTTTCAAAAAAACCAAAACCCTCACCATGAAAAAACTATAAAACACATGGCCATTAAAAAAATTTAACCCCAAAATACCATATACTTTCTATCCCAAATAAACATAAACCCTCTGCCCTAAAGAACCATAAATCCTTCATAAAAAATAATTCCCCACCCTTAGCCTAAAAAACCCAAAACCCTCATCCCCAGCAAAAACAAACCACTTGGCCACCAAAAACACTAAACCATTTCCCCCAAAAAAATCCTAAACCCTTATCCCCAAAATACATTAAACCCTCACCCAGAAAATCCAAATGCCATCAACCCTATGAAACCCTAAACCATCACCCCCAAAACATCCTTAATTATTGGACCTAAAAAAACCCTACATAATCATCCATAAAATACCCTAGGAACTCATCCCTAAAAAATCTTAAAACATCAACCCCAAAAAACCTAAACCTTGGATCCCAAAAAACCATATCCAAAATCCATAAAACCATCATACTATTGACCCCAAAAAACCATAAAACCACATCCCCAAAAAACCCTAAACCATCAACCCCAAAAAACCCTAAAATCTTCGGTTAAAAATAAATAAACCCTAAAAAGAAAAAATTATTAAACCCTAAGCCCCAAATAAACCAATAAACTCAGTCGTAAAAAACCCTAAATCGATGGTTCTATAAAACCATAAACCCTCTGCCCCAAAAAACCTTAATCCCTCAAAAAAAATCGAAAACCCTTGACCACCAAAATACACTAAACCCTCCACCACCAAAAGTTATAAAACCTGTACACCAAAAAACCCAATACCCTCAGTCCCCAAAAAACATAAACCCTTAGCACCAAAATACCCTAAAATCTCGATCCCAAATAATCATAAACCCTCAAACCCAAAATACCCTATGCCCTCATCCATAAATAACCCTAAAACCAAAATCCTCAAAACCTGTAAACCGTCTTCCCAATAAAACCATAAACTGTCATCCCCAAAAAAGCCTAAACCCTTATAATCAAAAAACCACAAACCATCAGCCGCAAGAAACCCTGAACCCTGGGCCCTAAAAAACCTCAAACCCACAACCCCAAAAAAATTCTCAAACCCTCACCCCTAGAAAACCCTAAATCCCTATCCCAAAAAAACCCCTAATCCCTTGGCCTAAAAAAATTATAAATCCAATTCATCAAAAAACCATAAACAAATGGCCCAAAAACCCAAAACCCTCATCCTTATAAAATACTAAACCCTTCACCTGAAAAATCCTCAAATCCTAATCAACCATACCCTAAACCATCAGCCCCAAAAAACCAAAAACCCTCAACCCAAAAAAACCCAAAAACCCACATCCCCAAAAATACCTAATTCCTCAACCCTAAAAAACCCTAAACCATCGGCCCCAATAAATCATAAATCCTTAGTGCCAAAAAAGACAAAATTGTCGACCCCAAAAAATAGTAAACCCTCATCCCTAAAAAATTCAAAACACTCAACCCCCCCCCCCCCAAAACCTAAACCCTCAGCTGCAAATAAACATAAACCCTCACCCCAGAAAACCCTAAACCCCTAACCCCAAAATATTCATAATCCACCAAACCCAAAAAACTATAATCCCTTGTCCCCAAAAAACATAAACCTTCATCCCCAAAAACCATAAACCCTCATCACCAAAAAAATCCTAAACCCTTAGTGCCAAAAAAACCATAAAATCTTATTTCCAAGAACCGTAGACCCTCATCCATAAAAAACCATAAAATGTTACCCCAAAGCACCATAAACCCTAAACCACAAAAAACACAAGACCCTTATCTCCAAAAACACTAAACCCTATGCCCAAAAAACCCTAAACCCGCAGCCCAAAAAACCATAAACCCTCCACATAGAAACACCATAAACCCTCAGCCGCAATGTACACTAATTATTGGCCCCAAAAATGCTATACCAATATCCACTAAAAATCCAAAACATTATTCCCTATGAAAATGAAATTCTACACCATAAAAACAATAAACCCTCTTCCATAAAAAAACACTTAACCATCATTCCCAAAAAACACTAAACCCTCAGACCCAAAAACCTAAATCCTTATCCTAAGAAAACCCTATACCCTCATCCCCAAAAAATAATAAACAGTGATCACTAAAAATCCGAAACCCCTCATTTCCAAATAAAACATAAACCCTCCTCCTAAAAAACACTTAATACATTGTCAAAAAAACCCTAATCCCTCAGCCTAAAAAACCCTAAACTGTAGGCCCTAAAAAACCCAGAACCCTAAACAAAAAGAAACCATAAACAATTATCCAAAAACCCAAACACCTTATCCATAAAATAAACCTAAACCATCTTCCCCAAACAACTCGAAACCCTCTGCCCTAAAAAAACATAATCCTATTTTTTTTAAACCCAATACCACTAGACAGAAAAAACCCTGATCCCTCGGCCCCAAAAAACCTGAAACAATCACCATAAGAAACCTTATAACCTCATAACCAAAAAACCATAAATTTAAGCCCCAAAAATCTATAAGCACTAAACCCCCCATAAACACTCGGCCCAAAAAAATACTAAACCGCAACCCTAAAAATATATAAACCTAATTCCCTTAAAACCACTAAAACCTTTATCCCCAAAAGACCCTAATACCTCAGTCACAAAAAACCTATTCAATCCACCCCAAAAATACCTTAACCCTTAACCCCAAAATACCCAAAACCCTCAGCACCATAAACCCCAAACACTTGATCCAAAAAAACCCAAATACCTCTGCCCCAATAAATCCTAAAAACTCCACCCAAAAAACCATAAACACTCTTCCCCAAAAATCACAAATGCCTCAGTCCCAAATGCCCCTAAATTCTCATCCCCAAGAAACCTTAATCACTCAGAGCCAAAAAACCCAAAACCCACTGTCACAAAAAAACCCAAAACCCTTTGCCCCCAATACCCCGGAACCCTCATCCCCAAAAAACATTAATCCCACAACACAAAGAAACTCTAAACCCTCAACCCCAAAAATACCTAATCCCACTACCCCAAAAAACACAAAACCCTCTGCCCACTAGAACATGATTCCCTCATCCCCAAAATACACTAAAAATTTATCCAAAAAAAACTATAAACCCTCGACCCCAAAAAACAATAAATCCTCATGCCTAGAAAACCCTAAATACTCAATCCCAAAAGACAAAAAATCTTCATCTCCCCTCCAAACCAAAACCCTCAACACCAAGAAACCCTATACCCCAAAAAAACCCTAAAACCTCAAAACCCGAAATATATAAAAACCATTCCCCAAAAAAATCGTTAAACCCTTGGCCCCAAAAAAACCCCAAACCCATTTCCCTAAATAACTATAAAACCTCAGCACCATAAAATCCCAAACTCTCATCCCCAACAAAAACAGAAACACTCTTCCAAAAAAAATCATCAACCCTAAGCCCCAAAAAAACCTAAACCCTTAGACATCAAAAATAACAAACCCTCATCCCCAAAAAACCCTATACCCTACAACCAAAAAAAACTGATAAACCTTAGCCCAAAAAAATGCTAAAAACACAACCCTTCAAACCCTAAAAGATTGTACCAAAAAATACTAAACCCTCAGATCAAAAAAAACTTCACATTTGGCATAAAAAAACAATAAACCCCCATCCCTAAAAAACTCGAAAAACTATGAACAAGAAAACCCTAATCCCTTGGAATCCAAACACCCAAAACCCTGAGCCCCAAAATACCCTAAAACATCATACCAAAAATCCTGAAACCCTCATCCAAAAAAACCTAAAACCTAAATCCCAATATACCATAAAACATCGGCCCCAAAGATCATGAAAACTTCTACCCCAAAAACTCTAAACCCTCAACAACCGAAAACACTAAACCCTCTTCCACAAAATACTCTAAACCACTAGTCTAGGTAAACTACAAAACCTCGACCGCAAAAAAACCCAAAATCTTCTTCCCTTAGAAACTCTTAATCCCTGATCACAAAAAAACTAAACCCTTCACTAAAAAGACCCAAAACCCTCAACCCCAAAAAACCCTAAACCCTAAACCCCAAAAACTCAAAACCCTCAGCCTAAAAATACCATAAATACTTGGCCCAAAAAAACCACCCCACAATTAGCCCAAAAAAACAATAAACCCTAAGTCCCAAAAAACCACCAACCCTTATCCACAAAAGACCCCAAACCCTCAGCCCAAAAAAACCCCAAACCATTTCCCCTAAAAACCCCTAAACCCTCAACCAATAAAAACCTAAATTATCTTTCTTAAAAAAACCATAGCCTCAAGTACAACAAATCGAAAACCCTTACCCCTAAAATACCATAAACACTTAGACCTAAATACCCCCAAACTATTATCCCCAAAAACCCTAAACCCTTAGCCACAAAAAACCCAAAACACTCGTCCCAAATTAATAGAAAACCAAAAACCACTAAGAACCACAATCACCCAACCCCAAAAAACCTTCAACCTACCCCAATACCCCAAATCCTAAACCACCAAAAACCCCAAACCCTCTACCCCAAAAATCCCAAAGCCTCACCCAAAAAAAATCATAAACTCTCAGCCTAAAAAAACCCCCCAATCCCCCATCCCCCCAAAACCCTGAACCCTCAACCTCAAAAAACCACAAACACACAAGACAAAGAAAACCCTGAATACTCACTAATAAAAAACACTAAACCATCATCCCCAAAACCCAAAACCCAAGCCCACAATAAATCGTAATCCTACAGCCCCCAAATACCTAAACTTTCCTCCCAAATAAAACCATAGCATCAACCCCAAAAAATCTAAAACCCTCAGCCCCAAAAAAACATAAACCCTCTACCTCATAAAATAACAAAATCCTCAAGTCTAAAAAACCCTAAACCATCATACCAAAAATACCATAAACCCTAAGACTCAATAAAAATCATATTCAATTGACCCTAAAATACACCAAACCCTCATACCAAAAAACCATAAACCCCTGGTTATCCAAAAAAACAGAATCCTCATCCTTAGGAAAACCTAAACCCTCAGCCCCCAAAATCATGAAACCTTGAGCCATATGAAACCCTAAACACTAAACCCACCAAAACCCAAAAACCTCACCCTCAAAAAACCATGAACCCTCAAACCCAAACAACACAAGACACTCAGCCAACAAAAAGTAAAAAATAGGCTTGAAAATACCTAAACTCACAACTTTAAAAAAAATCTAAACGCTTTTCATAAACACCCCTAAATCAATAGCCCGAAAAACCCACAAACCAATGACCCAAAAATACACAAACCCCCAGCCACTAAACCATAAACACTCGGCCGTAAATATCATAAAATCCCAACTCAAAAAAATTCAAAATACTCTACCCAAAAAATATTAAAACTCATGGCCCCAAAGAACATTATAACCATACCCTAAAAAACCCCTGAACCCTTAGCCCCAAAATAAATTAAACCCTCCCCCTAAAAGCCTAATCTATCAGCCCAACAAATCCTAAGTCCTCATCCCTAAAAAACCCTAAATCCATATCCCTAAAAAAACATTGACTACTCAGCCTCAATGAAACTCAAAATTTGGGCCCCAAAAAACCCTAAACTCTCATCCCTCAAGAACCTTGAACCCTTGTCCCCAAAAAACCCAAAACCCTCGGCCCCAAAAAAACCAATAACCCCAACCAAAAAAACCTTATTAATCAACTCCAAAATATCTATACTCTCATCACTAATAAATCCTATACCCTTGTCCTAAAAACACTAATTATTCGGCCATGAAAAATCCTAGACCATCACCCCACAAAACCATAAACCCTCATCCCTAAAGAACCTTAAAACCCTGACCTAAAAAACCCTAAAACCCTCAGCCAAAAAATACCCAAAACACCCATCCCAAAAAATAACATAGACCCTTAGCCTCAAAACACCAAAACCATCATCCCAAAAAGGCCCTAAACCCTTATCCCCAAATAACCATAAGCCTTCATCCCCAAAAAACACCCAAACCTCATAAAAAAACCATAAATCTTTATCCCCCAAAAAACCATGAACACTTTTCCACAAAACAACCTAAACCCTTTTCCACCAAACCCCAAAACACCCATCCCTAAAACCCCTAAACCTCATCCCAAAAAAACCCCAAATCCACATCCCCAAAAATTCTCCAACCATCAACCACAAAAAAACCCCAAACCCTCATCACCAAATGGACTCAATCCCTCAATAAAATAACACTAAACACTCAACCGCAAAAAAAAACTAAACCCTCATCCCCTAAAAACCATTAAACCCTCATCCCCCCCAATAACACCAAATACATAGACATAAAAACCCTAAACCCTCAACCCCATAAAAACTTAAATTCTCCTCTCCAAATAATGTTAAACCCTATTCCATATAAAATTCCAAAACCCCCACCCCCCTAAGAAACTATACTTTATGTCCCAAATAAAAAAAGCCACAGCCATAAAACCCCAAAAAAACTCATACCCAAAAAACCCTCAACCCTCAACCGTAAAAATTTCTAAACTGTCATCCCCAAAAAAACCTAAAACTCAGCTCTAATAAATGTTAAATCATCCTACCAAAAAACCCTAAATGCTCTACCCCAAAAAACATAAACCCACATCTCCAAAAAACCATAAAACCTCAGTCCCAATAATTGATTCATATTTAGTCCCAAAAAAAACCCTAATACCCAAAAATCCTAAAACTCTTATCCTGAAAAAACCCAAAACCTTAACCCAAACAACCACCAGTGAAAAATAACCCCAAAACACCGGGCAAAAAAAACACTAAACCCCCATCCCCATATAACCCCAATACTTCGTCCCTAAAAAACCTAACCCATCATACCCAAAAACACCCCAAAAACTCCACAACAAAATACGCTAAAACTCTGGATCCCAAACACCATAAACCCTCATCCTAAAAAACACTTACACCTCATCCATTAAAAACCTTAAATACTCACCTCCAAAAAACCATAAATCCTCAGCCCAAAAAAACCCAAAACACTCAACCCCAAAAAACCCAAACCCTATTCACAAAAATCCCAAAAACCTTCGCTACCTGAAACCATAAAAATGATCTAAAAAATCCCCATCCTCTTATCCCTAAAATCCAAAAAAATTATTCCAAAAAACCATAATCCTTGGGCCCAAAAAAATAAAAACCCTAAAAAAATCAAATCCTCATCTCCAAAATGCCAAAATCCTTAAGCCCCAATAAAACCTAAAACATAGGCCCCAAAAAACCCAAACCCTTAGCCCCAAAAAACCCTAAACCATTAAACCCAAAAAAAAAATAAACCCTCAGCCACCAAAAAACCTACACCACTATCCCACCAAAAATCCCTAACCCCCACCCCCAAAAAACACTAAAACCTTAGTCCCCAAAAACCCTAACCCATTAGGCAAAAAATTACCAAAAAACATAGACCTAAAAAACCATAAACCATCCTCAAAAATAAACCTAAACCCACGACCCCAAAAACTACTATACAACCTCCCCAAAAAATTCTAAACATTCGTCCCCAAAAAACCCTAAACTCTAATCCCCCAAAAAACCCTAAATCTTCATCCCTAAAAAACCCTAAACCCCTAGTCCAAAAAACCATAAACCCTCTATTACAAATAATCCTAACCCTCATACCTAATAAAATCATAAATCTTCAGTCCAAAAAACCCAAAACCCTCGGCCCTAAAAACCCCTAAACGCTTATCACCCAAAAACCCTAAAATCACAACCCAAAGAAAACCCAAAAACCTTGCTCCCAAAAAATACAGAACCATCAGCCCCTAAAACCTTAAAAAATAATTACTAAAATATCATAATCCCTCGGTCCCAAAAAACAACAGACCCTATATAAGGACCCCGACTTAAACATTACATAATATTGAATTAAATGAATAATTCACATTGAGGATCGTTTCAGGTTTAGCGTTTTAGAGAATTAGGACATAACTATTAAATCTCAAAAAAATTACAAAGTAGACACTTCTACCCAATATCCATTTGTTTTAGAAAACATGAACTCTTGAAAAAAAGATTCATGTCTAATTCCATGTTTAAGACAACATTAATTTTCCATGATCCCATCCTTGACCCTATTCCATATTATGTCCTGTAAAAAACATTTCAAAAACTTGGGATGAGAATAAAAATCTCAGTAAGGGATACACAATGAAGTAAAACTGTTAGTTTTTCAAAACAATAAGTAAACCATTAATACTTTAACATAATTAATATTATTCACCTTTATGAAGTAGTAAATACTCTTCACTGAGTAAAAGATCATTACTTACCCTTTTGTAACAAAAAGATTACCATAAAACCCATATAAAGAACACATAACATATAAAGGTAACTTGGGACCTAAACATATATAAATGGAATAACCATACGGTTGACTTCCACACATATCACTAAATGGAATAGCAATACAGTCGACTTACATACCCAATGAATTGGTGGTTTTAATGTAACCACCCGTCTTGGTATTCAAAGCACCACACATCATTTGGTTTATCATCTAACCACCCATCAAATATCAATGTACCAATATAAAATCATATCACATACAACAAATATAATGGAAAGGAATCATTTCCACATTTCAATCACAATATATAACTTAAATATATTTACATAACATGTCCTTTTTCAAAAACCATTTTCAATACCAAAAATATGTGAAAGGTTATAAGGTATTTATTTTATTTTATAAAAACATTACGGCTTGTTGAGGAAGCCAAATATCAAATAATACTTGCGGCAGTGGAAAAGTCCATTTTCACCGCGTAGGTTAAAAGAAACATTATTTTTTTCCATTTAGTAAAATGCTTCAGAGAAAAAGATTCCATTTGAATGAAATGAAAATTCAAAGGTTTTTATACAACATATAAAATAAAGTCTTGTATTAGAAAAAAATATGACTCAATGAAAGGAGATTGAGATGAATTCCCTTACCTCGTGTCCGACTTAACTCGATCGTTCATTAATATCCTGGGTAATATAATAAAGTTAATTTCTACTTTCTTAAGAACCCTTTTCAAGTTTATTATTCCTTTTATATTTATTATTAATATGTTTTAAACATTATGTAATCATTTATGTTAATAAATTTTGTTTTGTCGATATTTGGCACTTGAGTCAAAAATGAACAGCTTATATTTACAAGTTGTCCATGTGGTCAATATTCCATTATATTCAGAATTATATTCATGATTTAGATATCATATATATCATATATCCAGTATATACATGTATTTTTAATATTACATAACATTTAGAGGTATGAAATGAAATGCACCATTAATGGAGATGGTAAGCCGTATGTACGCGTGAACGATATTATCATTTCATTTTCTTATTCTAATGGAAATAAAACATAATGATACATAGGTATATTATAATTCTAGTATAATAACACATATAATATCATTATCACTATACTTTAAACATCCCACATAAGGAATTAACGATTCACATCACTTTAAGGGGGCGGTAGTCCACACTTCCTCAAATGAGATTATCGTATTTACCTACTATGGAAACCATAAAGTTATGCTATAAATGGGAATTACAGAAGCATAATGAAATCATAAAAATAATATATATCATATATAAATACAGTTCCATCATAATGGCCACCATGTGAGGCGGTAAGATGTAATTGAACAATCATCGTTTCGTGAGGCCTTAGTTTGCCATCCATAGAAACATTGTATTCTTCTTCTAGTAGATGGAAGTGTTTGTAAGTGTAGTTCGAATACTTCTTATAAATACATCCTAGTATATTAAGAATACTGGTGTTGTTACAAAAGAAAGGAAATATAAAGAGTTTAGGGGTTGGATAAGTAAAAAAATAAAAACAATTTAAGAGAAACGGTTACCTTTAATTTGGGTAACTCCTTTGGTTTGAACCAAAAGGACTTCTTAAAGTGCCTTCTGCCTAAGGTAAGGATTCTAGGGGGATTAGAGGAATGTAGGGAGATTAATTGGACAAATGTTGGATGATCCAAATGACTTGACTGGTGTGAGTAATTGGTAAGAAGTGGTCTCATTTTATAAGGGGAGGAGGGGCTCTTTAGGAATTTGTGAAAATATTATTTTATACTATAATGATATTCAGTTTCTAATGGTCAAGAAATCATTATAGTCTAAGATAAGATGATTCATGGTCTAAATAAAATAATCCAATCCGAATTGGTCATGTTTTGGATAATATTTTAATCATTATATTCTTATTTATTTAAATCATTTATTAATGAGATAAATACTACATCATTATTGTGTCATAAATAATTTACTTTATTTGATGTCGAAAAATTAAAAAAAACTACCATGATATATGAAATCATTTTAGATTTCCAATGAATATTTATATTCAAAAATATGACTTATATAACAGCATATAAAAATTAATTACTAACATAATTTTGTTAATGTCAATTTTGTCTTTAGATTAAATTAATTAATCTAAATTGTCATTTTCACTCCCAAGTGGATCAATGGGGTCCCAAAATCGACCCAAATATGACCATTGTCATAAATGTCTCAAAAAATAAAGTTTTTACAAGTGTTAAGGTAATTATAAATTATTATAATATTCTTTTAACCTTGAATTACCCTATTTCCCTTTAACCGCGGTATATAAAAGTCAAAAGTTACTATTCACCAAAAATTATTTTCATCTTAATGAACCACATTTTACTCCTTGATAAAAACAATGTATGTCGGATTTCTGAAATTCAATCCACAGAATTGGTAAAATTTCATTTAAACGGAAAATTCAGTTTTTTTAACTACCACTAAGTGGTTTCACTATTCATAAAAAATTGATGTTTTTCAGAAAAATATAAAAGATTAATCCTAATCTATATTTGATATACCAAATTCAAAAATGATTTCCATTTTTCTAAATTCATAACATAGAAGTGGCATTAATTAATTTTAAAATTAATTCCAGCTGTCAAAACCAAGAGCGTGTTTTTAAGAATTAATAACAATCAGAAGATTGACACTTGTTTATGTCGAATTTCAAAGTTAAATTAATTCCAATGACCAAAATTGGATTAAATGGTAAAAATATATTCTAATTACACTTTAATTCTAATTAAAAAGATAGTCTGACAATATAAATAAATTAGATTAAAACATAGTTTTGAAATAAAATTCAATATTTTCACTATTCATTAAAATATGATCTTTATCAGAATAATCCCAAAAATTTACACAAAGTAAATTTTGATATCCCCATTCTAAATACAGATTTTATTTGGTCACATAGAATGTATTAAAGTGACCAAAACTATATTTAAAGAGCGTTCTCCACTAATAGGCGATAAATCGGCCTTTTAATGTATATTATGCTTAAAATTAGATTCATTCCCATTTTAAGCCTCTATATTTTATTAGATAAATGTAAATACATTTAAGAAACATGTATAATCATATTGTAGTTAGTTTCATTCATTCCCGCCAATACAACAACTAGGATTTAACTACCATTTAAAATAATAATATTATATTATTAGTGTGCAATGTAAGATTCCAAAGAAACCTGTTGTTGTGTATCAGGTACGCTATCTAACATAGCAACCCCTTTAAAGTAAAATTAATATTTAATACATAAATATTTATAAATATTAAATATGTCTTATTCTTCATTTACCTGGGATGTTACATCCTTCCCCCCTTTTTGGAATTGTGTCCTAGTAGTTTTTATTTACTTATCAAAATAAGTGGGGGTATTTATACCTCATAGCATTTTTAGATTCCCACGTTGCCTCTTTAACCATATGGGGTTTCCAAAAAACCATTACTTGGTAAATTACCTTATTCCGCAACACCTTCTCTCTACGGTCAAGAATCTGAACTGGTTGTTCTTCATAAGAGAGATTGTCTTCCGATTGAACTACCTCTGGGATCAAAACATGAGATGGATCTGGCATATAAATTCTCAACATCGAAACATGAAAAACATTGTGTACCTGGGATAAACATGGAGGTAAAGCCCCTCTGTACGCAACTGATACAACTTTCTCCAGAATTTCATAAGGTCCGATGAACCTCAGACTCATCTTTCCCTTCTTACCAAAATGCATCACACTTTTCGATGGAGAAACATTGAGAAAGACATTATCACCTACCTCAACGGAATGATCCTTCCTCCAGTTTTCAGAATAACATTTCTATCGGCTCTGAGCTGTTCTCATGTAATTCTTAATCAACTGAACTTTCTCTGCCATCTCTTCTACAAATTTTTGTCCCATTAGATTCCTTTCACCTACTTCATCCCAAAAAGTTGGAGTTTGACAGTGTTTTCCATATAATGAATCAAACGGGGCCATCTGTATACTGGAATGAAAATTGTTATTATAAAAAAATTCTACCAAAGAATGATGTTGGTCCCAACTTCCCTGATAATCTAGTGAACAAGCACGTAGCATATCCTCCAAGGTCTGTATTGTTCGTTCCGATTTCCCATATGATTGCAGATGAAAAGCTATACTAAAATTTAATTCAGTACCCAACGACTTCTGAAGGCCTTTCCAAAAGTTAGAAGTAAACCTGGGATCATGATCAGATATAATAGATAGGGTAACTCCATGCAACCATACTATCTCTTTAACATACAACTGAGCAAGTTGATTTAGAGACAACGTATCTCTAATAGGAAGGAACTGAGCAGATTTAGTCAATCAATCAACTATAAACCAGATTGCATTATTAACTTGAGATGTCTTTGTTAATCCCACAACGAAGTCCATGGATATATTTTACCATTGCCACTCTGGCACCGGTAGAGGCTGATGCATTCCTTTTGGTAACTGTCGCTCTGATTTAACCTACTGAGAAGTAAAACACTTCATAGTAAATTCATCAATATCTTTTTTCATTCCATCCCACAAGTAATTCTTCCAAAGATCTCTGTACATCTTAGTTCTACCAGGATGAACTGAAAACAGAGAACTATGAGCTTCACATAACAACTCATTCTTCAACTATGAATCACAAGATACACATAATCTACTACCAAATCTCAAAACACAATCATTATCAATGTTAAATTCAAGAAACATAACCTTTTAAACTAACTCTACCTTTTTCAGCAACTCATTGTCTTCTTTCTGCGCTTGCTTTAATCTGTCTGATAGAGATAATTTCACTGACACTTGAAACAAAACAGATGAATTCCCTACACCAACAACTTCTATGTCAAAGTTCATCAAATCAAAAACTAAAGGATCTCATTTCAAATGTAGCATGGTTAATGAAGTATTACTTTTTCGACTCAAAGCATCATCCACTTTATTTTCTTTTCTCAGATGATAAAGGATCGTTCAATCATAATCCTTGATTAATTCCAACTATCTCCTTTGTCTCATGATAAATTTTTTCTTAGTGAATATATACTTTAAACTTTTTTGATCGGTATATATTTCACACTACACTACATACAAATGATGCATCCAAATTTTTAAATCAAAAACAACAACAACGAATTCCAAATCATGTGTGGGGTAATTTAACTCATGAGGTTTCAATTGACGTGAATCATAAGCAATTACATGATCATTTTTAATTAGGAAACATCCCAATCCTTTCAACGAAGCATCACTGTAGATAACAAACACACCAATTATGGATGGCAGTGCCAAAACTAGAGCATTCACCAATCTCCTTTTCAATTCCTGAATACAATCATTACATTCTATTGTCCAGATGAACTTAACACCTTTTCAAGTTATCTTAGTGATAGGACTAGATAACCGTACAAAATTTTCAACAAACCTCTAGTAATAACCTGCCAAACCAAGAAAAATATGAATCTCGGTTATATTTGTGGGTTTTGTCCATTATTCAACAACTTTTGTTTTAGCTGGATCAACAGTTATGCCATTTTTTGAAACAATGTGACCATGGAAAGAAATTTGTTGTAACCAAAACTCACACTTGCTGAATTTCCCAAATAATTTCTTTTCTTTTATGGTTTACAAGACATCACTTAAATGAATTTCATACTCCTCATTACATTTAGAATAAACCAAAATAACATCAATGAACACAACCACAAACTTATCCAAGAACTCACGAAAAAATCTATTCATAAGATCCAGGAATACAGAAGGTGCATTGGTTAACCCGAAAGGCATAACTACAAATTCATAATGTCCATATCTAGTAGGAAACATAGTATTTGGAAAATATGATTCCTTTACTTTCAACTGATGGTACCCCTAACTAAAGTCAATCTTCGAAAAATACTGAGCTCCCTAGAGTTGATCAAACAAATCATCGATATGATGAAAAGGATAATTATTCTTAACAATGATGTTACTCAATGATCTATAATCAATGAAAAGTATCATTGAACCATATTTCTTTTTAACAAACAAGATAGAATCACCCTATGGTGATATTCTAGGTCGAATGAAACCTTTATCTAATAACTCATGCAATTGATTCTTTAACTCTAAAAGTTCAATTTGAGCCATTCGATTAAGGGGTTTTGAAATTGGCTTAGCATCAGGAACTAATCAATAGTAAATTCAACTTCCTAATCAGGTATAATACCAGGAAACTCATCAGGAAAAACATCAAGGTACTCATTTACCACTGGAACATTATTAATCTGAATAGTTCCTTTTTATTCAACAATATGTGCAAGGTAACATTCATTTCCATATTTTACTAGTTTCTCAGTTTCCTGATATGTTATCAACAGCATGGGTTCATTTTTGTATACAAACTGAAAATCATTCTGAAAAGAAACTTCATTAGCTCTAATGTCAACCTTAGCATGATAAATAGAAAGCCAATCCATGCCCAATATAACATAAAACTCTTCTAGAGGAAAAACAATAAGGTTTGAAAGTAGATTCTTTCCTCATACAAGGACATGAATGTTCTTAAGTTTTATTTTTTTCTCAACATTTTCTCTAGGTGTTTTTACCGCATGTTCAGTATTAATATCATGAGATGGAATTCACAATTTACTAGAAAAATATTAGAAATGAATGAGTTTGTAGACCCTGAATCAAACAACAGATTGGCATAATCTGAACAAACAAAAAGTATACCTGATACTACTTCGTTTGATGGCCCAATATCTGCTAAAGAAGTTGCAAAGGATTTCACCACCCATTTTTTCTTGTCGTCTGGAAACATTCCATCATTTGAGTTCTTTGATGGACACTCATTTGCATAATGACCCATTTCCTTACACTTAAAACATATTACAGATGGTTTTTCATTGCCTGCTTGATCATCTTCATTACAGTTACGCGCAATATGACCAGACTTACCACACCGTAAGCACTTTCCAGACTTCGATAAACATTCTCCAGGATGATTTTTACCACACTTCTCATAAGTTGGATATTTAGTTTTCTTACCTCCAAGATTCATTGATGAATTCTTCCCCTTTTCCTACAAACTGGACCTATTGTTCTGTTGTTTGTCAAAGAACAGTTGATCATCAACAAACTCTATTTCCACCTTCTCCGCACATCGAACAAGTTTTTCATAACTTTTGAGCACACGAGAGGCTAATTCTCTTCGATATTGTGGCTTCAGTCCTAAGTAAAATAGATTTATCTTACAATCTAGATCTCAGATGAAATTTGGTGCATACCTTGACAATCGAGTGAACTTTTCTTCAAAAGCGTCCACTGAGTCATCCTCCTGCCTGAATTCCTAGAATTGTTTTTCCATCCTAAGAAAAACCATCTTAGGAAACTTTTTCTCAAGAAACATACCTCTAAATTCATCCCAAATAAAAGCATCAATCTTCTCACTATCCCTGATATTTTTCACCATCGACCACCACTGATAAGCTACACCTTCAAAATGGTAAACAGTGAGACTAACCTTTTGATGTTATGAACATCCAATAACATTGAAAATATTTTCCAGTGCTTTAATCCACCCTTCTTCTAGGAAAGGGTCAGATGATCATCTGAATGATGGGGGATGTTGCCTCATGAAATGTTCCACTACTGACATGTTCCTCTATTGTTGAACTGGCTGATCTCGTACATGGATTCCACCACCATTTATAGCCTGAGTCAACTGTTCCATCACTGCATCAAACTATTCTGTTCTGATCCGACCATCTCAGTTTTCTGATTTGGAAGGTTGTCTTCCTCCTGATGTCGTCCCAACATAGCTTCCCTATTTCCTCTACGGAAAACCATTCTGAACGCATAAATATCTTAGGTGAAGCAAAATGGTAATCTATTAATGCTACATGATCTTGATATTAACATAAATTACTTTATGGATATTACTTTCACAATATCCTAACTCCTAAAGTTATCAAACCTCCCTCTGATACCAACTATAAGGACCCTGCCTTAAACATTACATATTATTGAATTAAATGAATAATCAATATTGGGGATCTTTATAGGTATAGAGTTTTTGAGAATTAGGACATAACTATAACATCTCAAAAAAATTACAAAGTAGATACTTCTACCCAGTATCCATTTTACTTTAAAAACATGAACTCTTGAAAAAAAAGAGTCATGTCTACTTCCATGTTTAAGACAACATGAATTTTCCTTGATCCCATCCTTGACCCTATTACATATTATTTCCTGTGGAAAACATTTCAAAAACATGGGATGAGCATAAAAAGCTCAGTAAGTGATACACAAAGAAGTAAAACTGTTAGTTTTTCAAAACCATAAGTAAACCATGAATACTTTTACATAAGTAATACTTTTCACCTTTATGAAGTAGTAAATACACTTCACTGAATAAAATATCATTACTTACCCTTTTATAACCAAAAGATTACCGTAAAACCCATATAAAGAACACATAATATATAACGGTAACTTGGTACATAAACATACATAAATGGAATAACCATACGTTCGACTTACACACATATCACTAAATGAAATTACCATACATCAGACTTCCATACCGAATGCATTGGAGGTTATAACATAACCACCCATCCTGATATTCATAGCATCACCCGTCATTTGGTTTATCACATAACCACCAATCAAATGTCCAAGTACCAATATAAAATCATATCACATACAAAAAATATAATGGAAAGGAAAAATTTTTACATTTCAATCACAATATATCACTTAAATATATTAAAATTACAAATCCATTTTCAAAAACCATTTTCAATACCAAAAATAGGTAAAAGAGTATAAGGTATTTATTTTATTTTAAAAAAACATTACGACTTATTGAGGAAGCCAAAGATCAAATAATACTCACGGCATTGGAAAAGGTTTTTGTCACCACGTGCATTAAAAGAAAAATTATTTTTTTGTCATTTAGTAAATTGCTTCGTAGAAAAAGATTCTCTTTGACTGAAATGAAAATTCAACGGTTTTTATACAGAGTATAAATGAAAGTCTTGTATTAGAACAAAATATGCCTCAGTGAAAGGAGATTGAGACAAAGTCTCTAACCTCGTGTCCGACATGACTCGATCGTTCTTTAATATCCAGAATAATAAACTAAAGTTAATTTATAATTGATTAAGAACCTTTTTATAGTTTATTATTCCTTCTATATCACTTATTACCATGTTATAAACATTATGTAATCAATTAAGTTATTAACTTTCATTTTTTCGATATTTGGCACTTTAGTCAAAAATGAACACCTTATATTTACAACTTGTCCAGGTTGTCAATAGTCAATTATATTCAAAATGATATTCATGATTTAGATATAATATATATCATATATATCCAATACATACATGTATTTATAATATTACATCACATTTAGAGGTAATAAATGAAATGCACCGTTCATGGAGACGGTAAGCCATACGTACGCATTGACGTTGCTTTCATTTATATTTCTTATTTAAATGGAAATAAAAAATAATTATGCAAAGGTATATTATTATTGTAGTATAATATTATATATAATATCATTAACACTATCTTTTATACATCCCACGTAAGCCATTAACGAGTCACATCACTTTAAGGGGGCGGTAGTCCGCACATCCTCAAATTAGATTGTCGTATTTACACACTATGGAGACCATAAAGGAATTCTATAAATGGGAAGTACAGAAGAATAAGGAAATCATAAACATAATATATATCATATATAAATAATGTTCCATCATAATGGACACCATGTGAGGCTATAAGATGTAAATGAACAATCATCGGTTCATGAGGCCTTAGATTTCCATACACAGAAACATTATGTTCTTCATCCATTATATGGAGTTGTGTGTAATTTTAGCTAGAATACTACTTATAAAAACATCCTAGTATATTGAGAATACTGGTGTTGTTACAAAATAAAGGAAATAAAAAGTGCCTAGGGGTTGGATAATTAAAATAAATGAAAACAATTTATGATAAACAGTTACCTTTAATTTGGGTAACTCCTTTTGATAGAACCAAAAGGACATCTGGAAGTGCCTTCTTCCTAAAGTAAGGATCCTAGGGGGAGTATAGTGATGTTGGGAGATTAATTGTGAAGAGTTTGGACGATCCAAATGGCTTGAGAGGTGTGGGGAATTGGTTAGAAGTGGTCTCCTTTTATAAGGTGGAGGAGGGGCTCTTTAGGATAGTGTGAAAATATTATTTTATAATAAAATGATATTGGGTTTTTAATGATCCAAAAATCATTATAGTAGAACAAAAGATTATTCATGGTCGAAATAAAATCATCTAATCATAGTTGGACATGTTTTGGATAATATTTTAATCATTATAGTCTTATATATTTAAATCATTTATTAATGAGATAAATACTGAATCATTATAATGTCATAAATAATTTAATTTATTTGATGTCTAAAAATTATAAAAAAAACACCAAGATATAGAAAAGATTTTTATATTTCCAAATAATATTTATACTCGAAAATAGGACTTCTATAACATCTTATAAAAATTAATTACTAAAATATTTTTGTTAATGTCAATTTTTTCTTTACATTAAATTAATTAATCTAAATTGTCATTTTCACTCCCATGTGGATCAATGGGGTCCCAAAATCGACCCAAAGATGACCATGGTCGTAAATGACTCAACCAATAAGGTTAGGACAAGTGTTAATATAATTTTGAATTATTATAATATTCTTTTAACCTTGAATTACCCTATTTACCTTTAATCGCGGTAAATAAAAGTCAAAAGTTACTATTCACCAAAAATTATTTCATTCTTAATGAACCACATTTTACTACTTTATAACAACCATGTATGTCGGATTTTTGAAATTCAATTCACAGAAGTGGTAAATTTTCATTTAAATGAAAAAGTCGGTTTTTTTAACTACCACTAAGTGGTTTCACTATTAATCAAAAATTGAAGTTTTTCCGAAAAATACCAAAATTTCAGCCTAAGATATATTTGATATTAAAAATTAAAAAATGAAGTCTATTTTTTCAAATTAAAAACATAGAAGTGGCATTAACTAATATTAAAATTAATTCCCGCTATAAAAACAAAGAGCATGTTTTTAAGAATTAATAACTATCAAAAGATTGATACTTGTTTATGTCCAATTTCATAGTGAAATTAATTACAATGACAAAAATTAGATTAAATGGTAAAAATATATTCTAATTAAACTTTAAAACCAATTAAAAAGATAATCTAACCATATAAATAAATTAGATTAAAACATAGTTTCGAATTAAAATACAATATTTTCACTATTCATTAAAAAATGATCTTTATCGGAAAAATCCCAAAAATTTACACAAAGTAAATTTCGATGTCCCCATTCTAAATAATGATTTTATTTGGTCATATAGAATGTATTAAAGTGACCAAAACTATATTTAATGAGGGTTCCCCATTAAAAGGTGATAAATCGGCCTTTTAATGTAAATTATGCTTAAAATTAGATTCATTCCCATTTTAAGCCTCTAAATTTTATTAGATAAATGGTAATACATTTAACAAACATGTGTAATCATATTTTAGTTAGTTTCATTCATTCCCTCCAATACAACAGCTAGTATTTAACTATCTTTTAAAATAATAATATTATATTATTAGTGTGCAATGTAAGAATCCAAAGAAACCTGTTGTTGCGTATCAGGTACACTATCTAATATAGAAACCCATTTAAATTAAAATTAATATTTAATTAATAAATATTAATAAATATTAAATATGTCTTACTCTTCATTTACCTGGGATGTTACACCCTCAAGCCAAAAAATATTAAATCCTCAGCCCCCAAAAAAACCTAAACCCTCATAAAAAAACTCTAAACCATTAGTCCCAAAAAATCCTAAACCCTTAAAAACAAAAAACCCTAGACCCTCAGCCCCAAAAAAACTCAAAATAGTCGGTCCCAAAAACACCCCATAATACTCAACCCTAAACAACCCTAAACCCTCGGTAAAAAAACACTAAACACTAATCACCTACAACCCCTAACACTCAGCCCCAAAAAATGATAAAACCTTAGCTTGGAAAAAATTTAATCCCCTAAAACCATTAACCCAATATATAAAAAAACCCTAAACCCTCATCCCCTTAAATCCATAAATGCCCATCCCCGATAAAAACTAAACCATCATCCCCAAAAATTCCAAAACTCTCAACCCCCAAAAAAACTGAAACTTTCAACCCAAAAAACACTAACCCATAATCCCCAAAATACCATAAACCCTAATCCCCAAAAAACCCTAAACCATGCTACCCAAAAAATCCGAAACCTGATTCCATAAAAAAAATGAACACTCAGCCTTAAAAAACACTAAACCCTTAACTCAAAAAAAATATAAACCCTCAACCCCCACCCCTAGAAAAAAAAATCATCCCCAAAAAACTCTAACCCTCCATCCACAATAAACACTAAACACATAAACCCTAAAAAATTCTAAACCCATAGCCCCTGAAAAACTCTAAACCCGCATACACTAAAACAATGGCACCCACATCGCCAAAAAAACTATAAACCCTTTACCCCCAAACCTGAAACACTCACCCCCAAAAAATTCGCAACACTCCTCCCAAAAAAAACACAAAACCCTAATCCACAATAAAACAAAAACCCTCATCCCCAAACTACCATAAACCTTATTCAAAAAAAACCCTAATACATGATCCCCAAAAAATCCTAAACTTTTAGCCCCAAAAAATGCTAAACCCAAAACCCCCAAAAATATAAACCCACATCCTCAAAAAACCCTAAACCCTTAACCGCAAATAACACTAAAACCCTTTCCCCTAAAAACCCTAAACCCTAAACTACAAACAAATCCCTAAACCCACTACCTTAAACCCCAAAAATCCTCATTTACAAAACCCACAAACCATAATACCCAAAAATACCAACACCCATAGCCCCAAAAAAACATAAACCCTCTTGCCCAAAAAACCCTAAAATCGCAGCTCCACAGTCCCCAAAAATCTTATCCCTAATTAATGTCAAACCTTCATTCCTAGAAAAATATATTCCCTCACTCCTAGAACACCCTAAACCCTTAAACAGAAAAAGCCATAAACCTTATGCACCATAAAAGCATAAAAAATCACCCCCCAAAACCCTAAACCCTCATCCCTAGAAAACGCAAAATTTCCATCCCCCCAATCCCAAAACCCTAGACCCAAAAAACACTAAACACTACTCCCTAGAAAACCATAAACACTAATCCATATAAAACGTTAAATCATTATCCCCAAAAAACATAAACCCTCATCCCCAAAAAAACCCTAAACCCTCATCCCCAAGAAATCCTAAACCTGAAGACCTAGGAAACTATAAACCATCATTCCCATGAAACACTAAACCCAAGGTCCAATGAAACCCTAAACCCTTAGCCAGAGGAAATCCTAATCCCTTAGTTCTATGAAACCCTAATACCTTGACCCAAGGAAACCATAAATCTATAGCCTTGTAAATCTCTCAAAACTCATCCCCTAGAAACTCTAAACCATCATCCCCTAGAATCCATAAACCCTCAAACATAGGAAACCCTAAACACTCATCCCCCTAAAACCATAAAACTTCATCAATAAGAAACCCTATACCCTCATCTTGAGGAAACCCTAAACACTAAACCTTAGGAATCCCTAAACCCTCATCCCTAGGAAACCATAAACTATCATCCCAATGAAAAGCTAAATAATCATCCCAAGGAAACCGTAAACCTCATCCCTATGAACCCCTTTACCCTCAACCCTAGAAAACACTAAACCCTCATTCCTTGGAAACCCTAAATCCTATGTCCCTAGAATCCCTAAATACCCAACCCATATAATCCCTAAAATCCCGATCCATAGGAAACAAAAACTCCTCAACCCCTAAGAACCCTAAAACCTCAGTCCAAGAAAACCTTAAACCCAATGAAAAAGAAAACCATAAACCCTAATCCCTAGAACCCCAGGATAGCCTAGCCCCGAGCATTTCATTCCATATCCCTAGAAAACCCTAAACCCTTAGCTCTAAAAAACAATAAAACCCCATCTCACCCTAAACTCTATTTCCAAAAAAACCTATAAATTATTCCCCAAGAAACCTTAACACCTACATGAAAATAGCCAAAACCCATAGCATTAAAAAAACTCTAAACCATCATCCCTAAAATCACCAAAAACCTTAGCCTTAGAATACCTTTAACCAAAGTCACCAGAAAACCCTATTTCATCATCCCCCATAAACCCCAAACCCACACTCATAGATAACCATAAACCCTCACGCCTAGAAAACCCAAAACACACATCCCCAGAGACCTCTAAACCCTAATCCCAAGAAGACTCCAAACCCTCATCCCCTAAAAACACTAAACCCTTATCCCTAAAACCGTAAAACTCATCCCAAGAAAACCCTTAACCCATAGACCTAGAAAACCCAAAACCTCTAGAACCAAAAATTTAAAAACCCTCATCCCCAAAAAACCCAAGACACCCATCTGTATAAAAACATAAAACCTCATCCACAATGAAACCAAAAAACTAAGCCCCGAAAAAACCCTAAAAACTTATAGCTAAAAAACCACAAACCCTCATCCCCCTAAAACCATAAACCCTCATCCATAGAAAACACTAAACCCGTAGAATATGAAAACTCTAACAATCAACCCCCCAAAAAACGAAACCCTTATCATTAAAACACCCTACACCCTTATCAAAAAAAAACCCCTAAACACTCATGCCCAAACAACCAAAACCCATCAACCCCAAAAAACCTGAAACCCTCACCCAAAAAACCCTAAACCTACAGCCACATTAACTCTAAACCCTAATCCCTAGAAAACCCTAAAACCTAATCCCCACAATGTCATAAAACCTCATTCAAAAAAACCATAAACCCTCGACCCACAAAACCCTAAACACACATCCATAAAATACCCTAAACCCTCAGACTTAAAAAACATAAACCATAAGTCCTAAGAAACACCAAACCCCAAGCCCCAAAAACCCCAAAATCCTCATCCCCAAAAAATCATAAACCTTAAATCATAAAACCCCCAAACACTCATCCAAAAGAAACCTTAATCCCTCGTAAAAAAATCATAAATCATCTTCTCCATGAAACCTTAATCCATAATCCCCATAAAACCCTAAATCATCATCCCCAAAAAACCCTAAACCCTCAATCCCAAAAAACGTGAAACCCACATACCAAAATAACCCTAAACCCACATATATAAAAACCCTAAACAATTATCCCAAAAAACATGAAACCCTCACCCCCAAATAACCCTAAAAATTATCCAAAAAACCATAAACATCCATCCCAATAAAACATTATACCTTATGCCCAAAAAAAACCCTAAAATGTCAGCTCAAAAACCTCTAAACACTCATCCCAAAAAATCCATAAGCCTTGAACCCTAAAGAAACCTAAACCATCAGTTTAAAAAAACCTAAACACTTAGACCAAAAAATCCATAAATCGTCAGCCAACAAAAAACCCAAATCCCTCATCCCCCAAAACCAAAAAACCCCCAGCCTCCAAATCCCTTAAAACCCTAGATCCAAAAACCATGAAACCTTGATGCCCAAGACAATCTAAATCCATATTACCACAAACCCGTAAAACCTCATCCCAAAAAAATCATATATGCTCACCAAAAAAACCCGAAACTCTTTGCCTCAGACCTAAACCCTCATTCTACAAAACCATAAACCCTTAGTCCCACAAAACCGTAAAACCACATCCCTATAAAATCATAAAACATCAACCCCAACAAACCTATAACCATGTTCCCTATAAAATCATAAACCCACATCCCCATAAAAATCCTAAACCCTTAGTCCAAGAAAACCATAAGCCTTAATCCCCCCAAAACCCAAAACCCTCCACCCTTGAAAATTCTAAAACCTTATACTCAAAAAACCAAGATCTCTAAACCCCCAAAAAAACCTTAAACATCATCCCCAGATAACCCTAAAACCTCATCCCAAAAAACCATAAACCCTTGTCCCTATAATGACCTTAAACCCTCAACCCTAGAAAACCCTTAAACCATCTTCCCCAGAAAACCATAAAACCCAATCCAAATAAAACCCAAAAACCCCATCCCAATAAAACGTTAAACCCTCATCTCCAAAAAACCATAAACCCTCTTCCATGAAAAACCCTAAACCCTCAGTCTCATGAACATACTCGGGTACCCTGGTTACTTAATAACTAATCTGATCTACACTTGACTAGAATAGCATTTTCAGTCTCCATGGGTTGGCGACTAGTAGAAGGAATCATACAAATCTAAATAGGGAATGAATTTTCCACAAACATTATGGAAGAAAGTTAACAAATCAGTAATCATACCAAATAAACTCTTCTGGTAGAATTTTACCATACATAAAACATGTATGAAAACCAAAATTACTGTAAAACTTTATCAATAAAATAGGATAGATAAATAGCCCAAGTTCCAAAAGAGGCAATTCTCCAAGTACATAGATCAATAGCTAGAACCACCTCCTAGTCGTGCTTTAACCCTACTCAAAACTAAAAGGATATAATCTACAAATACGCGAAGACACATGTTTGGTGTGAGCTAAAATCCCAATAGGGTCTCACAAAGGATACCATAATAAGATGAAAAAATTTAATTTACAAAATAAAGTGCATAAAATTTTCAAATAAAAATTATTTTCATTTCAAAATCATATTTAAAAAATCATGCTTTACATTTAAAATGATGGAAATACTTTAAACAAATGCTTCACATTTCATTTGATGGGATATTTCTAAATAAATGGATTATGAAAACACTTTTACATAAAACATTTTATATAAATTAAAAAGGAATGTAAAAAAGTTTAAAAATATTGGAATACATTTATACATCATATATAATCAACGGAGAAACATAGTTATCCTCTAAGACGTATGATATTTTCAGGTTATGGGATCCTCACACACTCATGAGAGAGACCAAAATGTGTAGACATGTCCCTAAACACTATCAAGAGAGTACTCATCAATGTCCCATTCGGGAAATAATATGTTCTATCCAATGTTTTGTTAGTGTTTTAAAGGTTTCAATTCATTTTTAGGGAAATTCCAACCTAGCATGTTTGTCCCAAATAACTCACTAACTATGTAGGACTGCATGTTCTCAAGTAGAATTCAATTATTAGAAATTTATTTTAAGAAACCATAAAATACCATTAAATATCATTCCCCCATTTCAAAAATTCAAATTTTAATTTAAATCCCAACATTGGTTTTTAATAAAAACCATTCATTTTTTATGATAAACCCCTATGTTTTCTATCACAAACATTGTAATCCATTTTCAAAAATAATAATTTTAAATCGATTCACATTTAGATTTCAAAATTAACTTCCAAAATTAAATTCAACAAAATTTAATTTCGAACAGTTTCCATCAATTTCACCAAAACCCACAATTAGGTGGAATTGGGATTTTTAATAATTTATCCATCAAACCCATTACAAAATTTAAACTAAAAATAAATAAATTTCACCAATTTCTATAAACACCCCCCAAATCAATTGAGTTGGTGGTTTTCCCAATTCATCTAAATGTCCCATATTTAAAATCCCAATTCAATGGAATTGTGATTTTAAAAAAAAACTATTTGAATGAAAAATAATTATATTCAACCAATTGAATTTAAATCGAACCATTGAATTTAATCAAATTAATTTAGGGTTAATAAAAATTTGGCATCATGACGGAACCACTGACCCCAGAATCAACAAATCTCGAAAAACCAAACCCTAATATGGATTCATCAATGAAGAACTATGATGATGAAAACAGGGAATAAAACCTAGGTTTTTATCCCAAAATAGACGGTGTTAGATCCAAAAACCAACATTGGGATCTAAATATCCCTAGGGGGATAATAGAGATAGTGAAAGATAAAGAACATGGTGTAGAAACTAGCCAGGAGGATATCAAACGACATTCACCATGCTTCAATACACTTTTGGGAGGGTGTATAGGGGTAAAAAGAATCAATATAATGCTTCTAAGGAATAAGAAATCATATGGGGTAATCTTATGTTTGTATGTCTCCTAATGTGATGGTTTTGTATTTTAAAATAAGATTTTTGTATTATTTAAAACACGTGCATGGTTAGAAGGATAAGGCATATGGTTAAACCAAACTATGCACTCTAGTCATGCTCCTACTTTAAATGGGGCACACAATTTCTCCTAAGAGGGTCAATAGTATGAAAAACCATGCAATAACATTATAAAAACCCACTGCCTGGGTGTTGATGGTTTACCTTGAGAGGGAACATGGTTTTGGGAAAATTGTGTGCCAACCATGCACTAACCTAAATTTTTTCATAACTTTTAAAATATTACATGATTAGCCCTCAAATAAAACTCAACCAAAGAATTTGTAAAAATTTGGTTTTAGGAATACCTGAAAAAAAAGTAATATGACATTACAACTTCCCATTCAAAGAAACATTATTTCCCCCAAAATCCTACGAAGAAGAATCTGCTCCAAAAAGATAATGCCACTACTCTATCATTAGTGCTTCCCTCTCCCATGTCTCATGATTATCAAAACCATTCTACAATATCACTCGATTAAAAGGTATCGACCTCCCACAAAGTACCTAGGTTTAAAAATCAACTATCTGGATTGGTCGTTCAGTCACGAATAAATTAGGTTAACCTCAAAATTATGCCAGCTCAGAACATGAGATTGATCATATAGATACTTTCATTACTGATAAAAATGGAATTCATTATGTATTTACATCATCTATAGTGGAAGTGCTAAATAGTAAGAAACTATCCCCACCTTCTCAGCATCCTCAAAATGTCCCAAAAAATGAAGAGAAAATATCCCTGGCCTCCCAAGCTGTCAACGACCCAACTATGGTGAATCATTCAAGAAAACCTGGTCACCAATAGAAAACTCCAACAACCTAAAACTACGATCATTTTAATACATATATAGGATATGTGCCCTCAAAATTCTATAAAGAATCAACTGAATCATTATTGCCATCTCTTGAACCAAACATGGTCCAACCAAGGAACTTTTACCAATCTCTGACTGACACAATAGATATCTACAAGGTCGGACATACATGTTCTTAAAAGGAACCATTATGATCATGAACTACTAACTTTGGTTATAGGAAAATTCAACCATCCCCAAATGATCTTCCCATGATCCAGCAAATTCAAGAACACAAGCACAATACAGATCCTCAAGAATATGTGTAGATATTTCTGTCTATCCGTACGACCATAAAAGGAATTCCATACACAAACAGTTGTGAGATCATAGTTCCTCCTTAAGGTATCTCAAAAAATGATAAGTGAACTATGGATCCCTATTAGATACTATAGAAGAGGGTACTCTTTATAAATTAATGATTTATTTCGTATAGATATTTCCCAACACCTCAACTTTGGTTGTATCATGAATGGGTATAAAGTGATCCTACTTGGTCAACCTATTGATCACTACCCATATCACATTCTTATTTATCTATGTTCATGGCAACCCAACCAAAAATTCCATGGCAATATCATCCCAATTTCAATTAGGGACTCTAAGTGGCTAAAGTAAACTTGAAGGTTTCTTATTCCCTACTTGGTCAACCTATTGATCACTACCCATATCACCTATTGGCATATATGACAATTAGAGAAAAATTCAGAATTGTCTTGTATCATACCAGGACACCAAAATTTTTTCCACATGTTATCGAACTTCTTTATGGTTGTTGGGTTTAATTCCCACTGGGAGTTATGTAAATCCACTATCACAACTTTCCTTGCTGATAACGGCACCACAAATCAATTTTGATAGCATAAAATTCCCTCTTTGGATAATGACCACTCAACAATTGTATCCCTACTGAAAAGAGAGTATCCAATGATATGGATCCCATCATCAAGATAATGTTCAAGAAAATACATTTTGATAATAGTGTGTGTCCACTGAACACTATCCAAAGAAACCTTATCCTATGATTCGTGGACTTGAATATACAATTTTACAATGAGATCCTTCAAGTTCCACTCTTCTGACGATTATTAAATGGCCTTGGTGGGAAGATTTGTACTCCAGGAAACTGTAATTAAATTCCCTTTCCCTAGGTATAGGTGATTTCAAAGTCAAATGATAGTAGTTATTAAACCCAATGCCTCTAGTGAAAATTCAAATATTTTTTAGAGAAGATATAACTCTAGATCTTGTGGTCTAAAAACATGATAAACCTTTCTCTATAAGGTAGTTCCACCAACTCTTAAGCATGTGAATCACAACTTCAAGTTAAAGGTTACGGGTCAGATAATTCATCCCATGTGGCCTAAGATAATGAGAGCCATATGCATTGACATGATCACAATGCATAATAATTCAACCCTGTCTAGAACTTAATGCATCACATAAGACCACATACCCCATCCCATCATCTAGAAGAGTCTGCACCGATGCAGTAGTCAAAATACGATTCATATTAATAAAATAACTCTGTCATTTATCATACCAAGAAAAAATTACTCTCTTCTGAGTCAGATAAGTCATCATAGAAGCCAACATTGAGAATTCCTTAAAGAATCAGTGATAATAACCTGTTAAACCCAAGAAACTCTAAATCATGAAAACATTATTTTTTTATTCTCAAGTCATAAAATCATTTACCCTTAGGGGATCAACTGATATCCAATGTTCGAACACTACATGTCCTAAAAATTTCACTTTTTGAATCTATAAATCTCAATTTGAAGGCTTGGAATAGAGTCTGTGATTTCTCAACTGACTCATAACTATTATCATATGATGCCCATTATCCTCCTAAATCATAGAGTAAATGAGGATGTCATCCATAAATACTCCCAAAAATGTATCAATATGCTCATGGAAAATCATATTCATTAAATTCTTAATGATTGTTCGATAATTGGTTTAACCAAAGGACATAACAAGGTACTAATAATGAGCATACTTGCTCCGAAAGGCAGTTTTCTGAATGTTCGATTATTTTTTCCTCAACTGATGGTAACCAGATGAAAGATCAATTTTCAAGAACCAATTTTCCACCTTAAACTAATCATATTGATTAACAATAAATGGAAACATGAATTTTTTTCTTTATTGTAACTCGATTGATCTTTCAGTGATCAAAAAAATGGATCAATGAACCACTGGCCATCATAGAAAAGCAAACCAGCACTGCCCAAGGTGACACACTCAAGTTTATAAATACTTTATCTATAATACAATCCAACTGAGTCTTCAGATCTTTTATTTTTTCAGGTTCAATATGGTATATAGGAATATATACTAGTTGTGTAATCGACTATAAATTGATAGAAAAATCCACCACCCTCACCAGCAGCAAACTAGATAAGTCATAAGAAAACACATTGGGAATCTCAAAAGAACTAGAGGGATATCATCGCTAAAATATCCCAACTCTAAATCAAGATAAAACCCTAATACTACCTTCCCCAAATCCAGATAAGAAGTTTCAACTCTACTCAACCTTGTGTCCCATTCCCCTTGAATGATATGGTACACACCATTGGGTGTACTAAGGGAGACCCATCAAAGATTACAACAAATCCAAGATTTATTATAAATTAGCCAATCTATGAAGAATATGATGTCAAGTGGTTTAAATTTGAGAACTATAAAACAAAAAGCAATCTTTACATATGATAGGGAGAAAACACAAGCGGGGAATCCGAGACCCTGTTACGTTTTCGATCCAATGGTGTAGTAATATCCATTAGATAAGATAAAATATCCATAATAATATTTGGTATATTAACAATATAGGTTGACACAAATGAATGAGATGAACTGATATCAAATAAAGATATCACTAATAGTGAATCTATAATGATGGTACATATCACAGTCATAAACTTGTAACTGATTCCTCTTGAGACTCTTCCACTGCGTGAAGAAGATTTGTTCTGAATGTATATGGATGAAACAATGTTATCCTTGAAGGGTCTGATTACGCCACAGTTTTAGACGTATATGATGATCCCATGACACTAAACGATGTGGAATAAATGTGGATGAATTTTTATAAGTGACCTGAGCATCCAAAAGAACCACATATATTGGGTGCCTCAGTGAAAATAGTCATAGAATAACCAACCCTTTCACACTAGTAGAAAATAATTGTACCACTTTCAGGTACTGCTAGAAGTTTATAATCACCATATTATGGAGAAGAACTATGAGAATCATCACACTTCCACTTTCCTATGAAGAAACCAACACTTCCATTGTGGGATAAAGAAACTCCTGATAACCCTCATTTTCAATCCAGGTCCATTTCAACCATTGATGCTCTATCAAGCACATCATTATAAGAAGGTATCTTTATTGAGAAAATATAGGAATGAATATCTTAAAGATGTCCCAACTCCAAACTCCAATACTTCATATTCTCATTCAATACTAGATTATGTGTGAAATTTCCAAGCAAAAAAATGGTTTTCATATTCTTTTATGGTCCTATCATCCTTCTCAAGTTTGAAAAACATTGTATCCTTGGCCAATAGAATAAAATATTGATAGAACTGGTTAGTTAAATGAACAATTAATTCATTCCACTCTAATCCCTCATGCTTTTTATCTATCACCATTGCATCCCACCATCTCTTGTATGGTCCTTACAACATGAAGGTGGTGCACATTACCTTGATTTTTTCATGTGTTTTAAAAAACCCAAAAATATTCTCTATCCTGATCGTCCATTCCTCAGACTTTTGAGATTCATTTGATCCTTTGAACACTATAAGATTCTAGACATGGAATTCATGGGAACGATCTTCAAGAACATCCCTTTGAGGTTCCAAAACTGGAACCTGAATGGGAATTGGTGGTGGTTTCTATCCTAGAGCTTGGACAGTACGCACAATCACCTCAACTAAGTTAGGGTCCATTGGGGGATTTTCTCATAGTGGTTTAATTGAAAATTCCTCGTGGATACCATCCACATGTATTATCAGAGGAATGATGATACACAATACCAATAGAGAACAAAGAAGACATTATATTAACACCCAAAAAGAGCAACAAGGGGATATTAATTCCTATATATAGACAACAATATTTTGTTTCCCCCTCTATCCAAATAAAAACTAGGGAAAATACTAGAACCAATATTCAATAAATCTTTCCCAACCACCCTAGTGAATTAAAGTTTGTTACGGTGAAATATGGACATGAAATCAGTCGTGAATACCTCCTATGTCCTAAAATGATTACTCTATACATACTTACTTCAAGACAAGAAACTCAACCTAGAGCTCTGATACTAATTTTTAACCAACTATCCTAGGTACCTTGGTAACCTAATAACCGATATGGTAATGACATGACCCGAAGGGCATTCCTGATCCCCATGGGTTAGTGACTAGCACCTGGAATCATAAAAAAATAAAGATGTAATGAGTTTTTGACAAACATTATGGAAGAAAGGTAACAAATAATTTTTCATACAAAAGAAACTCCACTCAAAGAAGAGTACCAGAAGTCATAAAACTATGAAAACCCAAAGAACTAAAGAAATGTACTAGTAAAATTGGACAAATAAATACCCTATGTCCTGATGGATGAAACCCACCGTGTCTACAGATAAAAAGCTAAAACCACCTCCAAGTGGTGCTTTACCCCTACTCAAAACTGGAAGGAGTTAATCTAAAAAAACTCAAAGGCAGGAGTAGGGACACAATTTTTAGAGAATAAATTAATCGAAGTGAGAAAATGTTTTTGGAATTTCTGATATGTCAAGAAAAATATATCGATGTTGCACAATTTTCTAGAAAAGAAAGATTACAAACATGGTGAATAAGAAAGTTGATTATTTTTCAAAATGAACCCTTTAAATTATTCATTCAAATATTTGTGGGCCAATGATAAGACAATCAAATCATGGAGATAAGTACTTCAACACCTTCAGTGATTAATTTAATGTCATCTCTTGTATTGTGTATATGAAACATAATTCAGATGTTATAGAAATGCTTAAACAACAATGTGTACACAAATCAATCAGAACTGGAAAGAGATGACACATCTAAATCCCACTGGGGAACTAATATATGATAACCAATGTTTTTTTAGTGTTGTAAAGCATCAATCCATTTCTATGGAAATTCCAACCTAGTGTGTTTGTACCAAATAACTCACTAACTACCTAGGCTTACATATTCTCAAGTATAATTCAATGATGGGAAATTTAATTTAGGCAGCCTTAAAATACAATTATATTCTTTCCTCCAATTAAGGAATTACAATTTCCATTTATTTTCCAAAATAGGGTTTTAATAAAAATATCCTTTTTCCAAGATAAAACACCAAGGCTTTTTCAAAACGATTTTATGAAATTTTCATAAATAAGAATTTGAAATTGATTCACACATGGATTTCACGATTCACTTCTACAATTAAACACAATAATTTAATTTCAAATAGTTTCCATCAATTTCACAGAAGAAACCCAATATAATGGAATTAGGGTTTTTCACAAATTTTCCATGAAAACCATTCCAAAATTTTAATTAAACAATTTAAATTTCACCACCTTCCATAAACACCACCCAAATCAATGGAATTGAGGGTTTTCCCAATTCATGGCGAATATAACATTTTTGAACCCCAAATTTAATAGAATTGGATTTTTTCCAACAAATCAATTGAAAATTTTTTAATTAAATTCAAGAAATTTCATTTAAAAAAACCATTGAAATTAAAAAAACAATTTAGTGTTAATAAAAACTAATATTCATGAAGGGACCACCCACCTCAAAGTCAACAGATCTTGAAATTCCAAACCCTAATTGGTATTTTTCAGTGAAGAATGAATATCATTGAAACAGGGAATCAAACCTAGGTTTAAGATCCCAAAACAGAGGGTGTGAGATCCACAAAGAAAGTTGAAGATCCAAAAAACCCTAGGGAGGAGAAGAGATATAGAGGAAGATAGATAATGGGGTGAGGAAACTAACTAGGAGGAGATTGAATGACATATTTCATGCTTTGATCCACTTTCAAGAAGGTATAGAGGGTCCAAAATTGCCTCCTGGATGCTCCCGGGGAAGAAGAAATCATATGGGGTTGTTCTAGATAGGGATGGAACCAAAAGTGTGGGTTTCAGTATTTTAAAATATTATTTTTGGATTACTTAAATCCAATGCATGGTTAGCTGGACATGGATGAATGGTTAGAACAAACTATGATCCCAGGTTGTGTGTCTTTTTTAAATGGGCCACATGGTTTGGGAAAACAATGTGCCAACAATGACTAGAAATTTTCAAATCTTTTAAAATTTCACCTGATTCACACTGAAGATGGATTAAAATTAGCGGTTTAGAAATACATGAAAATATTAACAAGATGTTACACTTAGCCCCTATAAATCCCTAAATCTTTGACATCTATAAACCCCTAAAAACTCATCCCTAGAAACCAATAAAACATATCCTTATAAAACCCTAAACCTCTAGCACCAAAAAACTCTAAACCCTCACCCCTAGAAAACCCTAAACCCTAAACCCCCCAAAAACCCTTAATTGTCAGCCTTAAAAAATCATAAACCCTTAGTCCTAAATAACCTTAAACCCACATCCCCAGAAAACCCTAAACACTAATCTCAAAAAAACCCATAGACCCCAATCCCACAAAACCCAAAGCCGTTATCCTCAAGAATCCAAACCCACCATCCCAAAAAACATGAAATTTTCATCCCCAACAAACATTTAACCCTTGGACCCAATAAACCATGAACCCACAGCTCAAAAAAACCATGAACCCTTGACCCCAGGAAACTCAATAACCATGGCTACAAAAAACTCTAAACAATCGGCACCAAGAAACAAGAAAATCAAATCCATAAAATAATCTAAACCCATAGCCACAAAAAATCCTAAACCATGAGCCTTAAAAACCCTAAACAATCACCCCAAAAAAACCCTAAATTGCCAGTAAAAAAACCTATAAACACTCAGCCCCAAAAAACACTAAAACAATAGCCCAAAATGATTCATATATATTGGCCCCCAAAAAAACCCAAAACCCAAACCCCAAAAAACCGTAAACCATCAACCTCAAAAAACACTAAACTCTCTATCCTACGAAACCTTAAACCCTAAGAACCAAAAAACCCTAAGCCCACAGCCCTAAAAAACCTTAATCCCTCATCCCAAAAAACCGTAAATCCACATCCCCAAAAAACCCTAAATCCTTATCCTTATAAACCCCTAAACCCTTTTCCCCAAAAAACCCTAAACACTTGGCCCTACAAAATCACAAAATCTCAGCCAAAAAAACAAAACCTCGGTCCAAAAAATCCCCAAACCATAAACCCCAAAAAAACCCCACACGCTCAACAACAAAAGGGCTCCAACCCTGAACCCCCCAAAAAATAAATCATCGTCTCCAAAAATCCATAAACCATCATCCCCAAAAAACCCTTTAACCCAAACCCCAAATAATCACAAAACCATTAGCCATAAAAACATCTATACACATGGCCCCCAAATAACCTAAACCCTTTGCTATAAAAAATCCAAAACCCGTCCATAAAAAAACCCAAACCCTCATCCCTAAAAAACACTATACCCTAATCCCCAAATAACACAAAACCCTTACCCCAAAAAAAAACCAAACCCTCACCCCCAAAAACCCTAATCCTTCAAACTAAAAAATCCCCAAACGCTCATCCCCAATGAATCCTAATCCACATCCACAAAAATTTTTAAATTCCCCTCCCCAAAATAACATAAATACCCTGCCCCAAAATCCATAAACACACGGTTCCAAAAAACTATAAACCCCAAACCCAAAAAAACCACAAAACCTCATCCCCGTAAAACAAAAACCATAAGCTGAAAAACCCATAATCCCTTAGCACCAAAAACCACATACCCTTAGAACCAAAAAAACCATATATACCTAGCCCCAGAAATCATTAAACCCTCATCACAAAAAAAAAATCAAAAACCCTTAACACCAAAAAATTATCATCCTTCAATGAAAAAACCCTAAAACCTCATCCCCCAAAAACACTATACCCAAATCCCATAAAACCCAATACCCTCATCCCCAAAAAACCACAAACCCTCATCCCAAAAAAACCCTAAACACTCAGCCCCCAAAATCCCCAAACACTCATCCTTGAATGACTCTAAACGTCAACCCTAAAAATTACCTAATATGCTTCCCCAGAAAATCCTAAATGTTCATCCCTAAAAAAACCTCAATCCATAGGCCTAGAAAACCTTTAAACCCAAACCCCCAAAACCCAAAAAACCTCATCCACATAAAACCACAGACCCTCAGCCCCAAAAATTCCTAAACCCTGATCCAAAAAAACACCAATCCCTTGGACCCAAAAAAGCATAAACACTTAGCCCCAAATAACCCCAGTCCCTCGTCCGTAAACATCCCTATACCCCCATCCCCAAATAACAGTAATTACTCACCCCAAAATAACACCAAACTCTGATCACCAAAAAAAATCACAATCCCTCTAACCAAAAAACCCCAAAACCATCAGTCCCCAAAAACAATAAATCATCATCCCTAAAAAAACCTAAAACCTCAGGTACAAAAAACACCAAAACCTTGTCCCCAAAAAACCATATACCCTCATCCCCCCAAATCCCTAAATCCTCAACCCCAAAAAACCCAAAACTATTAGGCCCAAAAAACCCCAAACCCTTAACCTTAAAAATCCCAAAACACTTTTACATAAAAAACCCTAAATTATTAGTCGAAAAACGCCATCCTATTTCCCCAAAAACCATTAACCATAATCCCCAAAAAAACATAAAACCAAGGACATAAAAAACCCAAATATATCACCCCAAAAAATTAATCATCCTAAAAAAACAAAAAAAAAACATTAGCAATAAAAAATCCTAAACACTCGACCCAACAAATGCCAAACCCTTAGCTTCAAAAAACCCTAAACCCTCAGCCCCTAAAAAACCCTAAAACTCTGTCTAAAAAAACCTCTAAGACCTCATCCCAATAAAAAAACCTCATCATTCAAGCCCAATAAACCCTAAACCCTCTTCCCTAAAAAAACATAAACCATGGTCCACAAATATACCTAAACCCTTAGAACCAAAAAACTCTAAACCCTCATCACCAAAAAAACTAAACTCTTAGACCCAAAAATTCTAAACTATCATCCCAAAAAACTCTAAAACCTAAGACCTAAAAACTGTAAACCCACATCCCTAAACAACCCTAAACCCTTAGGCCAAAAAATCATAAACCCTAAATCTAATAAAACACCAAAACCATGGTCCAAAAAACCCTAAAACCACATCCCCCATAAGCCATAATCCCTCATCCCTAAAAACCCCAAAAACATTCCTTCCTAAAAAATACTCAATCATCTCCCCAAATACCCAAGCACTCATCCTTCAAAACTCTAAAATCGTGGCCCCAAAAAACCATAAATCATTGGCCTAGAAAACCCTAAAACCTAATCCCAGAAAGAACCCTAAAAATTTTTCCCAAAAAATGAAAATCTATTTTCCACAAAAAACGTCAACCCTTTCCCCTAAAAAACCATAAACCCTAAACCCCAAAAAACAATTAATCGACAGACCCAAAAAACCAAAACCACTCATCCCCAAAAAAACCCTAAACCCAAAGCCCCAAAAAAACTAAACACTCATCCAAAAATAAACACATAAAACTCAATCCCAAAAAAACTAAAACCCTTTCCATGAAAAAAACCAAATCCCACAACCTAAAAAACCATAAACCCTCAGCCTGAAAAAAACCTAAACCCTCGTCCCCTTAAAACCCTAAATTATCATCCCTAAAAACCCTAGACCCTCAGCCTAAAAAATACCTAAACCATAAACCCCCAAAACAACCAAAACCCTCAATAATAAAAAACACTAAAACATCAGTACCAAAAAAACCCTAGACCGTCATCCACAAAAAAACCTATGCCATACCTATAAAAACCAATAATCCTCATCCCCCAAAACCCCAAAATATTAATCCCCAAATATGTTAAACCCTCATACCCCAAAAAACCGAGACCCTCATCACCCCAAAACCCTAAACCCTAATCCTAAAAAACCATAAACCCCAAACCACAATATTCCATAAACACATCTACCGCAAAAGTCCATAAACCCTTATCTACAAAAAATCTATTCCCACATCTTCTAAAAAACCCTAAAACCTCATCCCCAAAAATCCGTAAACCTTCTATCCCCAAAAAAATTATAATCTCCCAAAAAATGACAACCCTCACCCCCCCAAACCCTAAACCCTCATCCCTAAAAAATTATAACCCTCATCCCCAAGAGACCCTAAACCTCGGTCGTAAAACTCCCTAAACCCTTATCCCTAAAAAATTGAAAATAGTCAACCAAATAAAACCCTAAACCCTCAATCCCCAAAACCCCAAACCCTTATCCTCAAAAAACCTAAACCTTCAGCTGCAAAAAAACCCTAAACCCTCAGCCCCAAAAATCCTAAAACACACAACACGACAAATACCATAAACCAAATTCCCCAAAACACATATTCTCAAAAACCCAAACCCCTCAACCCCAAAAACCCTAAACCCATAGTCCCCAAAAACCCTAAATCCTCAGCCCCGATGAACAATAATCCCTCCTCCCCAATGAACTATAAACCCTCATCCCTAGAAAATCCTAAATAATTTTTCACAAATAAACATAGACCCTATGCACCATAAAAAATTAATCCGACAGGCCTAAAAAATCCCTAAACCAACATCCCCCAAAAACACTAAACTCTTATCCCTAGATACCCCTAAACCCTCAATCCCATGAAACACTAAAACCTCCTCCCAAGAAAACCCTAAGGTCGCTGCCCTTAAAATCCCTAGACACTTATCCCCATATAACCTTAAACCCTCCGGCCCAAAAACCCTAAACCCTCATCCAAAGGAAACCCTAGGCCCTATGATACTCTAATCCCTCATCACCATGAAACAAAAAAACATCAGCCCTAGGAAACCCTAGACCCTCATCCCAAGGAAACCCAAAACCCCCAACCCCAAGAAACCCCAAACCCTCATCCCTTGGAAAACATAAACACTTAGTCCTAAGAAACCCTATAACCTCTATCTTTGGAAAACCTAATCCCTCTACCCTTAGAATCCATAAACACACATCCCCATGATACCCTAAACCCTCATCCCCATGAATCAGTAAACCCTTATCTATAGAAAACACCACACCCTCATCCCCAAGAGTCCCTAAACCAACAAACCAAGGAATCCCTGAACCCTCAAACAGAAAAAAAAAATTAACCTTCATCCCTATGAAACCCTAAACACTCATCCCCATTAAAAAATAAAACCTCACCCCCAGAAAACCCTAAAAACTCAGTCCAAGGAAACCATAATCCATCAACCCATGGAAACCAAAAAACCTCACCCCTAGGAAAACTTATAACCTCATCCCTATGAAAACAAAAATCCTCATCCTAAAAAAACACATAACCATATCCCTAGAAACACCTCGACACCCAACCCTAGAAAACCCTAAAAACTTATCCCCAAGAAACCCTAAACACTCACCCCCAAGAAACCCAAAACCCTTATCCCCTAGAAACCCTAAACCTTCATCCCTAGGAAACCCAAAATTATCATCCCTAGAAAACATGAAGCCATCTTCCATAGAAAACCCTAAAACCCCACACATAGAAAACCCTAAACCCTTAGCCATATAAAACCTTAAGCACTTATCCCTATAAAACCCTAAAACATCATCCCCAAAAAGCCTAAAACATCAATGTTAAAAAACCCAAAAACTCTAATCCCAAATAAAAAATGAATCTTAATCCCTAAAAAACCCTAACCCCTACCCCAAAATAGCCAAAAACATCATAAATAAAAAACCATAAACCTTCATCCCATAAAACACCAAAACCATCATCTGTAGAAAACCGTTAACCCACATCCACAGAAAACCATAAATCCTCTGACCCAAAAAACCTTAAACCATTAGCCCCACATAACCCAAAACCATCGCCACTATTAAACCTTCATTCCAAGAAATACCTAAACCATCATCCCTAAAAATCCCTAAAACCTCATCTAGAGTAAATCCTAAACCCTCAGCCCAAGAAACCACTAAACCCCCATCATAAGAAATTACCAAACCCTCATCCCTATAAAACACTAAACACTCATCCCCACAAAAACCTGAACCCTTAGCCCGAAAAAAAACCCATAATCCATTAGGAACAAAAATTCCTAAACCCTCAGCCCCAAATAACCATAAACCCTCTACCCAAATAGACCCTAAACCATCATCCCCAAAATATCCTATAAATCATCACCAAAAAACCGTAAAACCACATCCCTTGATAAACATAAATCCACAACATCATAGAACCCAAACCCTAGACCATAAAAAACATAAATTCTTTTCCCAAAAAAACAATTCACCCTCGTCCTCAAAAAAACCTAAACATTGAGACCAGAAAACCCATAATCCCTCCGCATGAAAAAACTGTAAACCCTCATAAAAAAACCAAAATGCCAAGCCCCAAAAAACCATAAACCATCATCCCCATAAACCGTAAAGCCTATCCCCAAATAAACCTAAACCCTCGGACCCAAAAAACTATAAATGATCCACCCCCCCAACGTAAACCCTCATCCCAAAACACCATAAACCCTCAGCCCAAAAAATCCTAAACCCTAAGCCCCCAAAACCCTAACCCCTAAACCCTAATCCCTCATCCACAAAATATCCTAAAACCTCAATCCAAAGACACCCAAACCTATTCATCCTAAAAAATCCCTTATCCCTCAACCCCAAAAAACCATAAATCATTTTCCACAAAAAACACTAAACCACCAGTCCTATAAAACCCTAAAACCCTCTTCCCAAAAAAACCTAAAACACTCATCCCCAAAAAATCAAAAAACCTCTAACCCAGAAAACCATGAAACCGCATCCCAAAAAAACCCTAAACCATAGCCCCAAAAAACCATAAACCATAAACCCTAAACCCTAAAAAACTCTGAAAACTTAGCCCCAAAAATCATTAAACCCTCAGCCCCTGAAAATCCTAAACCCTAAGACCCATAAACGGCTAAACCATCAGACCCAAAAAACACTGAACCATCATCCCCAATACACCAAAATGCTCATCCAAAAAACCCATAACCCTTAATTCCATGAAAATATTAAACCATCAGTCATAAAAAACCCTAGACACTTTGCCCAAAAACCAAAAAACCATTATCCCCAAAAAAACCAAAACTCTTAACCCACCAAACCCCTAAAGCCTAAGTCCCATGAAACCCTCAAACCACGTCCACACAAACCCCTAAACTCATATACCCAAAAAACACTATACATTCCTCCCTAAAATCAAGAACTCCACATCCACATGAATCCCTAAACCACCATCCCCAAATAATCCTAAACCCTCATCACAGAAAACCCAAATCCCTTAGTAACAAAAAACCATAAACCCTCATCCCTAGAAAACCTAAAATGCTCTACCCCACCAAACCCTTCACCCCTTATCCTTAGAAAACCCAAATCAAACAACCCCAAAAAAACATAAATCCTTAGTTCGAGAAAAACATAAACACTCAGCACAAAAAAACCCAACCCCTAAATATGCAAAACCCTCATCCTCAAAATCCCTAACCACTCATCCCAAGAAAATACCGAAACCATATTCCGTAAAAATCCTTAAACATTCAGACCCAGAAAACACTAAAACCTCGGCCATTAAAAACACTTAAACCCTCAGCCTCAGAAAACCCTTAATCCCTCAGCAATAGAACATCCTTAAACCCTCCACCCTAGAAAACCCTAAACCCTCATCCATTGAAAACCCTAAACCCTCAAACCCATAAAAGCCAAAACCATCATCCCCATAAAAACATAAACCCTCCGCCCAAGAGAAACATAAACCATCATCCCCTATAAATCTCTAAAACATCGGTCTATCAAAACCCCTAGACACATGTCCATAGAAACCCTCAAATATAGAGTCATAAAAAACCATAAACCCTCACCCTCAAAACAGCCAAAATACTCAACCCTAGAAAACCCTAAATCCTCATCTCCAAAAAAACCTAAACCCACAATCCCAAAAAAACACTAAACCCACATCTCAAAAAACACTGAAATCTCATCTCAGAAACACATAAACCATTATCCCCAAAAAACCCTATACCCTCTTCCCAAACCCCCTAAACCATTATCCCCCCAACCCCTAAAAAATCATCCCAAAAGAACAAAAAACCTCTAACATAACGAAAACCTAAACCCTCATCCACAGAAACCTCTAATAACTCATCCCCATACAAACCTAAACCCTCGTCGCCTGAAAAAAATTCAACTCAAAACTGAAGAAACCCTTGAATCCTCAAGCCCATAAACCCCTAAACCCTCAGCTCAAGAAAACACTATACCCTCATCCCATAAAACCCAAAACCCCAACCCATAGAAAAACCTAAACCCTTTACCCTAGAAAACCCTAAACCCTCAGCTCAAGGAAACCCAAAACCCTCATCCATAGGATACCATAAACCCTTATCCCCATGAAACACTAAACCCTTAGCCAGAGGAAATCCTAAACTATCAGCCCCAAGAAACCCAAAACCATAAACCCGAGGAAAAACTAAACCCTCTTAACCAAAAAATAAAAACTCCATCAACCCTAGGAGACACTATGACCTCACACTCAAGAATCCTTAAAACCTCATCCCTAGGAAAACATAAACCCACTTCCTCAAGAAATCATAAAAACTAATCCCCAAAAAAACCCTAAATATTTATCCAAAAGAAACACTAAAACCAAATTCCCTTGTAACCATAAACTTCTATTCCTAGGAAAACCTAAATCCTTAGTCCTAGGAAACCCTAAACCCTCTGTTCTAGGAAACCCTATTCCCTCAGCCTTGGGAATTCCTAAACCCACACCCCAAGGAAGACCTAAACCCTTAGCCCAAGGAATCCCTAGACCCTCGGTACTAGGAAACCCTAATCCTGTATACATAGAATACCCTATACAATTATCCTCGAAAATCCTTAAGACATCAGCCCAAAAAAACCCTAAACCCTCAGCCCCAAAAAACACAAAACCCCTATCCCCAGAAAACGGAAAACCCTGATCCCCAAAATAACCTAAACCCTAAATCCCATAAAACACTAAACTATGACCCCTAGAAAACATGAATCCCTCATCCATTAAAAACCCAAAACCCTCGTCCCCAAAAAACTATATACTATAACAAAAAACCCTCATCCCTAGAAAATCTGAAACCTCAACCCCAGAAAACCCTAAACACTCATACCAAGAAAACCATTAACACTAATCTCTAGAAAAACCAAAGAACCGAATCCAGTAAAACACTAAAATGGATACCTGATGTAACCCTAAACTCCCATCCGCAAAAAACCATAAACTCACAGGCCCAAGAAACCCGATACCCTAATCCATAGAAAACCCAAAATCACTTTCCCAATAAAAACATAAACCCCCCATACCTTGAAAACCCTAAACCCTCATTCCCCCAAAAACTAAACTTGTAGCCCCCCAAAACCTTAAAATATCATAACAAAAAAACCTAAACCCTCATACCCAAAAAACACTAAACCCTCACAACTAGAAAACCATAATTCAGTATCCCAAAAAATTCTGTAACCCTCAGGCATAGAAAACCCATATAATGTCAACAACCAAAAACCTAAAACTATCAACCCAAAAAAAACCTAAACCCTCATCCCCCCAAAACCATAGAAACTCATCCCAAAAAAAATCCTAACCCTAAACACCAAAAAACCCTAAATTCTCAACCCAAAAAAATCTATTACCTTACCCTAAAAAACCATAAATCATCAGCCTCCAAAAAACCTAACCCTCAGTCCCAAAAAACCATAAACCCTCAAACGCAAAAAAACATAACCCACCCAAAAACCCATTCCAAAAAAACCCTAAACCCTAAAACCCAAAATACCTTAAACCTTGAGCCCCAAAAATACCTAAACACTTTTCCTTAAGAAACCCTAAACCCTCTTCCTCAAAAAACCCTAACCCCCAATCCTAAAAACCCTAATTCCTAAACCCCCAAAAAACCAAAACCCTTATTCCCAAAAAACACGATTCCTTCGTCCCTAGAAAATATAAACCCTCATCCCCAAAAAACCCTAAACCCATACCTATGAAAAACTATAAAACCTCATCCCTAAAAAAACATAAACCCTCAGACTTAAAAAAACAAAAAACCCTTACCCCTAAAAATCCTAAACCCTCATCACCAAAAACCATAAACACTAAGCTCCCCAAATACGTAAACCCTCAGGCCCAGAAAACCCCAAACCCTTAGCCCTAGAAAACCCTAAACCCTAAACCCTAGAAAAACATAAACCATCTACCCCAGAACACCCTAAACCATCAAAAATGAAAAACCAAAAACTAATAGCACATGAAAAACCTATACCCATAACTGTATGAATCCCAAAACACTTAACCACAAAAAAACCTAAACCAACAACCCATAAAACCCCAAACCCTCATCCAAATAAAACCAAAAACCATCTTCCCCAAAAAATCCTAAACCTTAATCCCCCAAAAACCCTAAAGACTAATCCCCAAAAAACCCAAAATACTCATCCACAATACAAACTAAGCCCTTATACCCAGAAAACAATATACCCAGAGCACTAGAAAATCCAAATCCCATAGACCCAGAAAACCCTAATCATAAGGAACTGATAACCCTAATCTGTCAACCCTAGAAAATCCTAAACCCTCAAGTCCCAAAAAAGATAAACATTTAGCCCCCAATAAACCTGAACCCTCAACCTATAAACCCTTACATCACCATCCTTAAAAAATAGTAATCCCTCATCCATATAAAACCCAAAACCATCAGACAAAAAAACGCTAAATAATAAGCCCAAAAAAACCAAAAACCATCATCCCCAAAAAACTAAAAACCCATCACCCCAAAGAACCCTAAACCCTCACCCCAAAAAACAATAAACCCTCAACCCCCAAAAAACTCTCAACCCTCAACCCCAATAACCACTAAACACACATCCCCAAAAAACACAAAACACACTTCCCCAAAAAGTCCTAAATTTCTTGCCCTAAAAAAACATAACCCCTTAGATCCCAAAACCCCCAAAACCTCATCCCCAAAAAACACAAGATTCTTATCCCCCAAAAATCTTAAACCCTCATCCCCCAACGAATAAACCTCATCCAAATAACCCCTAATCCTTCATCCCAAAAATCCCCTAAATCATAATCCGAAAATAATCTTAAGCTTTTATCCCCACAAATCCCTATTCCCTATGTCCTAGAAAATCCTAATCCCTGAAAATGCCAAACACTAAACCTTCATCCCCATAAAACACTAAACCCCCATACCAAAAAAAACCTAAACCCTTCACCTAAATAAATACTAAATTATCTTCAAAAAAAAAACAATTACCCCTCATTATTATATAACCCTAAACTCTCAGCCCTAGAATACCATATACCCTCTTCCCCACAAAACCCAAAACCCTAACCCACAAAAAACAATAAAACCATAGCCCCATAAATATTTAAAAGGTCATCCATAGAAAAATCCAAACCGTTGACTCTAAATTCCCCTAAACCCTAATCCACAAAAAGCCTTAAATCCTTTTCCCCAGCAAACCTAAAACCCTTATCCCAAGAAAGCAATACACCCTCAACACCAGAAAACCTTAACCCCTTAAACAAAGAAACCACATTAAACCTCAACCATAGAAACCCTTATACCCTATACCCTAGAAAAACCATAAACCCTTCCCCAAAAAACTCTATACACACATCCAAATGAAACCCTAAATCCTCCACCCCAAAATAGGATAAACAAAAATCCTTAGAATAATCTAAACTTTCATCCCTAGAAAACCCTGAATCCTTAGTTTTAAAAAACATTAAACCCTCATCCCTAAAAAACCCTAACCCCTCATACATAGAAATACCTAATCCGTCTACTATAGAAAAATAATTACTCTATTCCCTAGAAAAACCTAAATCCTCAAACACAGAAAACAGTAAACCCTCATCCTAAAAAAACCCTAAACCCTCTCCACTATAAAACCCTCAAACCCTAAGACACATAAATTGATTAAAATATCAGTGTTAGGAAACTGTAAACCCTCAACCCAAATATCCCATAAACCTCATCCACAAAAAAACATATACACTCATCCCCAAATAACCCTAAAACCTTATCCCTAGAAAATACAAAAACCCCAATCATAACAAAACTCTAAACCCTGAACTCTAGAAGATACAAATCCTTGAGCCCCACAAAACCCTAAACACTCATCCCTTGAAAAGAATAATCCCTTAGCCTCAGAAAACCCAATACCCACATCTATATAAATCTAGAAACCCTCATCCCTAAAAAACCATAAGCACTTATCCCCAAAAAACCCTAAACCCTCATCCCCAAAAAACACTAAACCCTTATAACCCCATATCCAAAAATCCTCAAGTCGAAAAACCCTAAAACCCTCATCCACAAACACCCCCAAAACCTAATACCAAAAAAATTCCAAAATCCTCATCCAAAAAAATCCTAACACCTCAACCCCATAAACCCCTAAACCCTCAGGCCCAAAAAATTATTAACCCTCAGCTATAGAAAACCCTAAACCCTAAACCTCAAAGAACCCTAGTCCTCAGCCCAAGAAAACTGTGAACCTTCATCCTATGAAAAATCTAAACCCTCAAACCCATAAAACCCTATAACATTAGCACTGGAAAACCCCAAAACCCAAACCACGATAAACCAAAAACCCTCAACCCCAAAAAACCCCAAACATTCAGTCCCAAGAAACCACAAACCCTCCATAACAGAATACCTAAAATGCTCAGTATTAGAAAACATGAAACACTCAGCCCTAAAAAACAATAAAACCTCATCCCTAGAAAATCCTAAACCCTAATCCCCATAATATCATAAACCCTTAGCCCCAAAAAATGTAATTCCCTAGTCCAAAAAAACCAAAAACCCCCATCACCATAAAACCATCATCCATCATCCCCAGAAAATCCTAAATCCTTATCATCAGTAGTACGTAACCCTAATCCCCAATAAATCTTAAACCCTTCATCCCAGAAAATGATAAACCCTCATCCCTAGAAACCCCTAAACATTCATACCTAGGAATTCCTAAATCCTTAGCCTTAGAAAACCTTAAAACATCAGCCCCATAAATTCCTAAACCCTCATCCCTAAAAAGCTATAAATCTTTGTTGGGACCAAGTTGGTTGGATGATGTTTTTGGATGTTAAATGTAAGTTTCAGCTAAAGGTGTTTTTTTCAATGGAGAATGACATCACATAACTTTTTATATTTTATGTTTTCATACTGACCATCATATTCAGGACATCAAAATCACATTTATTTATAAATTCCATCAGTTTTAAGATAATCTTAATGGGAGAAAAGATCATTAGACTCCCCTCATGTCCAAATTGACAGGAATATAATAATGAGAAGATATATCAATATCTAGTTGGACATGAAGTAAATTTGATGATTATTTTATATTTTGTAATTCAAAAAAGTCATAGGTTTTCTGAGAAACATGAGATGGAAGACTTAGGAATGAATGAGAGATAACTAGATCCGTTAATCATATTAATGTTTGGAAAGAAAGAATATAGTGTAAATAATGGGATATTACAATAAATTACAATTAATGTTAGATGATGATATACCTATCATAAAATATTTAAAAAAACATGAGGAAGTCTTAATTACAAGATGAATTTTGGAGAAGAATAAATTTTGTGAGGCCAAATCTTTCTTATCTCAATTCACTAGTGTGTGATCACCGAACAAATAATTATATGAAGGATGGGAAGGTTGTTTGAGACATTTTAAAATGAAGATTCTGGTTTTTATTCAGACCTATAATCCACAAGAAACATATCTTCAATGAAATAAGAGGATGTGTATCATAATAAAAAAAGAAAAGAAGTTTATGAAGTCAAAGCTATTGGAACCTATCCATCAGACATGGTGTACAACCAACCATTAGAGGTGTAATCTATTTTGGGGGTTTTGGGACCTATGAATAAGGAAGAAAACTATGTTTGGAATAATAAAGAAAGTTAGATTTGATGAGACCAATGAAAAATTAGATCAGAGATCAATCAACAATGTAGTCAGGCTTTGTCCATCAAGATGAGTTGTTTTTTGTTTCCCATATTAGTCAAGAGAAAGAAGAACTGGGATTTACCTAACAAGTGGGTCAAGATTGAAAAAATAAATGATATGACATGTTTTCAAGTGTGTCAAGACTATCGGACTGGAGTTGACACAAATATTTGGAGTGATGCAGAGACTGATCCATCAGGAGCTGATTGACACTAATATACCTCATTAGATGATGGACACCCTCCGATACAGAATCATTGATTTGAAGAATTTTTTTCCAAGTGAGTTTAAATCCAAAGATGAGGTGTTTCCAAGGATTTACTTGAATCTTTTAAAGTTGCAACCATGATTATGGATGAACAGTTTCCACACACACATAATTTCTAATGAGTATCATAATGAGAAGTCTTCAGTTTTGACCTATTCTTATGAGAGTCAATAAAATCAGAGTGACCTTATGTATTCATCATAATGCGAAAATCAAAGTATGACTTATAATTAGATTGAAGAATTTTTTTGAAATTTTGAAGCTAGATAAAGTCATGAAACGATTATAGAAGGATTGATATGGAACAAGAAGGGTTTTAAAGAACTGGAGAAGTCAAAAATATATCCAAAATTCAAGGAAATTTAGTATTTGTGAAATTTGGTTGAGTGAGAAATTTTTTGAGAATCCTATCTAAACCACATTTTCTAGACCATTAAAAGTGGGAACTAATTTTTACTTTAGTACACTGATGTATTATTGAAAATAGAAGGTGGAGCACTGAAAATGTGTAGAGATAAGGAGTTTAAGGATTCATAAACCCCACGTAATTTTTCTATATGGAATAAGAATGGAGAAGAGAGAAGACTATAATAAATGATTCTAGATCGAATTGAGAAGTCATATTTGGATTTCTAGACTTAGACAGAAAAAATGAACAAAAATCAGCAGTATTCAGGTAGGGTTATATAATCAAACTGATCTATCAGACTGGATAATAGACTAGGTTATTAGACTGAGTATCATTATTATGCATAGTGTAGTTCTTACCTACTGTTGTGTAGAAAGTGATGATTTATTTCGAAGATCAAATTTGTGAAAGTTGAAAAGGTAGCACAACTAACTTGTTTTGAAGAATCACGTGAAGTTTTCCTAACTTGTCACAAAAAAATTTATTACATCCTCTTATGCTACTTGAATCACATGAACTGTTGTGTTGAACATAGTTCTACACAAGTGAATGTGAATATCCTACTTGTTTTATCCACCTAAAATCATTGTTTTCTAGTGGATTTTGTGGTGTTTGATTATTTCCAAATCATACCAAGGATGTAGCTAATTTTTTGAATAGTGAACCATGTAAATTATGATGTTCCTATAGATGTGTGATTAGTTTTTTTCTAAAGGTGATAAATATTTTATAGGAGGTGAAGGTAGTTTCATGAGAAAAAAACATAAAAGAAAATAATATCACTGATTCACCCCTACCCCTCTCAATGTTACATCGATCATGGTTGGTCACTTCCAAGTGGAGTCAGAATGAGGTTCCCATCATTTGCACTTTGTTGATGTTTTGAGAGATAACTCCTGAGGTAAAATCTCAATTCTGTGAAAAGTATAGGGATTCTGGTCATTGATGGTAAGAAAACTCATATATGGAAAGATAGAACGTTTATTTTTTCTTATGTCACTTGGGTTTGATGTTCTTGAGGATACAATAGATAAATTTCCTCCCATTGATGAAAAATTCACCTCACATCTATTGATAAGAAGAATCTAGAGAATGATATAATTGATAAGAATGATATACTCTCATCACATTATGAATGTTATTTTTTTAAGAGTGATGGGTGTTTCCATTTCCAATGGTATCTTGGAAAAGGTGGAAAAAATTTATTAATGCAATAAAAAAGTACATAAGAAAACATTAAAAATTGGTGGCTAAAGTATGAAGATCTCAATATGGGAGAATATTAATTAGTTGGTGAATTATTATCTTGGGTGAATTACATTTTTATCACTATGAGATGTCTTAGCGAAAAATTAAAACATTCTACTATTGTAGAAAACATCTTGAAAATTATTCCCAAAATGTTTCATGTTAAAGTTTCATCATTAAAATAGAGAGATCCTAAAACATTATCATTGGATTATTTGTATTTTAATGTCGTTACATATAAAATGATATGGGAGAAAGCTATGAAAGAAAATCCAAAATTATATCAACAAATGTATTTAAAGGATTCCAAGAATTCAAAGCTTAATAATATTATTAAATAATAATAATTTAGTGATTTTGATTCTGATAGTGAGGTATGTAAAAATATTGGTGATGTTTTATCATTATTTTCAAAAAATGTAAATATAGGTACATGCTAATATAAAGGGAAACATCCATATAAATGATTTGAGTGTGGATAAATTAGAATGTTTTTAGTTAATTATCCCTGAAAAAATAATTTATATGATAGTGAAGATGACGGTAGAAGGTAGAGAAGATCATGGAAGAAACATGGTGATAAAGAAAAATATTATTCTCATGGGAAGGACAAAAAATTTTGTAAATCAAAAAGGAGAAGTTTCTCATATAATGATGATGATGAAGAAGATAGTGAAGTTGAATACAAATTTAATTTTGAGAAGAATAGTGAAAATAATTTTTTTTGTAACCATTAACATGAATATTTCATAAGAAGCAATTCTAAATAAAAATAAACTAAATTATAATATCATCAAAAATAAGAGTTGAAAGAATATGTGAGAAATATTGGAAGGCATGAGAAAGAAATCCAGATATTGGAAAATAAAAAACCTTTAATAAATTTTCAAGAAGGTTTTAATGATGATAAATCTAAGATGGTAGAAGATATTGATGATTTGAATAAATATCTTGAAAAATATAAGAATCAGAATGCACATTTGGAAGTTATGTTGAATGAAAAAGAAGAAGATTTGGAATTTTTCCAACAAAAACATTATAAAGTTTAGTAGAGGGTTACAAATATTATGAATTATAATTCTAAAGTTGGGGAAGGCTCTAGAAAGGGTAAACCGGAGGAGGATCAAAAATTACCTTAAAATGATGTAAATAAAGTTGAATTTGTTTCTAATAGGAAGAAATATCGGAGAGTTCAGTATGGGTCCAAAACCAATGAAGTGGAGATGTAAGAAGTTTCTAATAATTTTGAGTCGAGAAATTTTTTGAAAAATACTAGTTTTTGTAAGGATGAAAATAAATTTGGGAAGAAAAATGAGATTATGGTTGATGAAATAATGGTTGGTGGTCAATGAAGTTATGGTAAGAATGTTGAGAAGGTTGCTTTGAGACATTTTCATAACTCTCGATAGTATGGATGTTTCAAAGGAAAATATTATATCTATGGGAACTACGGGTATTGTGGTGGTTTCATACACATGGTGAATATATGTTGGTTTAATCAACAATATTACAACTATTCTAGCAATTATAGAAGGAAAAAATTGAGCGGGAGATATTACTATCAAAGGAAAAATGTCTTAGAATGATGTTTTTATGAAATTTTAGAAAGTTATTCTGAAATTTTAAAATAGATTCCAACCTTTGAAAACTATTTTTTAGCTATTTGAACAACCTGGACATCATGAAAAATGAAGTATTTTTTGTTATCAACAAAACAATTTTTTTGAACAATTATTAGAACATTTATGTTAAGAATGGTAAAGGGAAAGAAAAGGATCTTGTTGTTGAAACCTCTCTCAAAGCTATAAAAGGAGAACTGACATGGAACTTGGAAAATGGGTCTTCTTCTCAATGATAGAAGAATTAAAATTGTTAAATACAATGGATGAATTTGAAGAAGAAACATTGAATTTTGGCAATGATGAATCACTCAGAATCAAAGGTGTTGTGTCAACTATCATTGGTAAAGAAAATTTGAAATCCAAGAAAGATTTATTTTTATGATGGGTTGAAATAAAACGTGCTATATTTTTCAAAAAATTGTCTTGAAGTCAAGAATGTGATTTACAAAAAATAAGGGTTTTTTGTGAAAAGTGGGGAATATGGAAAGGTATTTGCAAGAGGCCAATGTACTAAAGTAAAAATGATACAAGTTGGTGAGGTTGAAAAATCTTGTTACCTATGTATGATAGTATAGAATTAGTTATGGAATAAAAGTTTGGGACACATGTGGTAGAGAATAAAGTCATCAAAGTGAGACAATTTCTGTGGAATTCCACATATGTCAAGAAAAAGATATTAGTGTTGCACAATTTTTTAGAAATTAAGGATTACAAACTAGGTGTGTAAAATAGATTTTTTTTCAAAATTGTTCCTTGAAATTACTCATTCAAATATCTATGGGCCAATGGTAAAACAATAAACTCATGAAGATATGTACTTCGTCACCTTCATCGATGAATTTACTCTCATTTATTGTGTTATGTATATGAAACATAAGTCAAATTCAATGGAAATGTTTAAAATTTTTGGGATAAAAGATGAAATGGAAGGTGAGTATTCAGTGAAGATGCTAAGAATAGATAGTTGTGGTGAATAATGAAAATAATAGTTTGAATGTTATATTTGGAATCATTGAATTTTTAATGAGTTCAGCACACCATTCACTCCTCAACAAAATGGTGTTTTTAAAATGAAAAATACTAGTCTAGTTGAAATGGGGTGAACTACGTTACTTTAACATGTTATATCTCATTACATTTTGAGCATTACCGGAAAACATTTTTGTATTTAAAAACTGATGTTTCTATAGTCAATGTTTATATATGACTCCATATGAAATGTTTTATGATTAAATTATAATTTTCAATCACATAAAAGTTTTTTATGTCCACACATCATAAATAATTAAGGTGGAAACCTTGGAATGTTTGACTAGATAGGTAAGGATTGAGTTTTTCTTGGATATGTTGTATAAGGAAGAGTATACATATTTTTCGACAAAGATTCTATAATATTTTTGACTTTTTTGAAGTGAAAGTTATCGAAAAGACTATGGAATATAAACAAACTCATACAAATAAGGAATATTATTATGAAGAAATAATTTTTTATAATGATTCTGTTATGGATGATGAAAATTGTAATCCTATAGAAGAATAATCAAACAAAACTATTTCTAGTGATGAGGAATAATCTCTAAAATCTTATCCCATGATAAGGAAGAAAGTGGAAGTTAAAATAAATATTGGCGATTAACATAAAAAGGTTCAAACAAGAATTACATAATAAGTTGTTTTAGAAACTTCCTTTTACTCAAAAGTTGAACTGGAAGATGTGAATGATGCTTTTGAGCATCCGAAATGGGTTTAAGAAATGAATTAAGAGGTGGATCAGATAGAAAATAATGATTCATGGGTACTTATACCTAAACCAAATAAAAAACGTAATTGGTACAAAATGGGTTTGTAAGAATAATATGAATGAAGATGGTGAAGTGATAAGAAATAAAGCAAGATTAGTGTGAAAAGGTTACTCAAATGTTGATGGAAGAGAATTTTATGACACTTTTTATTTACTTCCAAGGTTAAAAACAATCATAATATTTCCTTCTATTGTTGCAAAATGAAGTTAATTTTTTCTTAGAAGGTTGTGAAATCCGAATTTTTACAAGGTGATCTTGAAGAGGAAGTTTATATTGAATAACCATGTGGATTTCTCATTGGGGAAGATGAAATTTATTTTGGAAAAATGAAGAAATACTTTTATGGACTAAATCAAACACTAGGGAAATTGTATACAAACTAGATACTTTCTTGTGGAATATGGGTCTCAATAAAGGAAGGACTAAAAGTAATCTGTACGTTATGGAAATACAGGAGTCTTCCCCATTGTAATTGATTTTTTTGATGACGTTATCTTTACTGGGAATGATGAAATAACTTATGAAATGTTTAATTAATAGAAGAAAAGTTTGTTTGAGATGACCATACTGGGTGAAATGAAATAGTTTCTTGGTCTACAAATCTCACAATGGAAGAAACACTTTTTTATTTCTCTAGAATAGTATGTTGAGGAACCTATTAAGAAGTTTGGCATGGAAAATTCAAAACCAATTTCCACACCAATTTCAGTGCGAACTAAGTTGTATAAAGATGATGATGGTAAGAAATTTTATCGTAAAATTTTTCGAAAGTTGATTGGGAGCTTTTTATATTTGACTTCCTCGTGACTAAACATTGATTATACTATTACCTTATGAGAAATAATTATGAGTTCTCTAAAATAATAACATATATTTGATGAAATATAATTCTTAGAGATATAAAAGGAACCCCAAATTTTAAAATTATGTATGATATCTTAGAATGTGTTTACTTGTTTGGGAACTCAGATGATCATTGTGAAGGAAATATTGATGAGAAAATATATGCATTTGGGGGAGTTTTATTTCTGGTAAAATTTTTTATTAGTTGGCATACAACAAAATAAAATTCAAGAACTCATGGTCAAACCTGAATATGTTTCTTCCACCCAAGATGTTACTCAACATTTTTGGACAAATACTTAGTTGGAACACATAATTGTTGATGCAAAATTTACGATTTCTCTTTGGTTGTGTTAATCAAAAAGAAATTCAATACAACATTTTGGTTCAAAACATATTGAGGTCCAATATCATTTCACAAAAGAGAAAGTAGAGAAGAATTAATTGGAGTTGGAATATGTTCCTACATTAGAACAAGTTGTTGACATTTTAACAGAACTATTACTGAAGGAATCTTTTTATAAACCGAGGATGAATAAGGGAATCCAAATTCATTCTCTTCAATAATGAGGTATTTGTTTTTGTCCCTTATCTCCTCTAGTATTTGGAACATTTTATCAAGGGGGAGAATTTTTTAATAAATTTATCCATTGATATGTGCTAAACCTTTTAAGGAAGCATATATGTAGGAGTTTTGTGGGTAATCTATGATCTAAACATGTAAATATTGTAACTATTATAACTTTTTTCTAGAGTGGTTGTAGGAAATGTTTGTTGAAATAGAATTTGAATATGTGACTAAATATGTGTAGAAAATATGAATATGGTTTTATGGGATACTAATTTTGGACAACATGGTTTTTCTATCAGTAATTCTTGTTTGCTACAATGCGTTATTTCATTTAGGCTCAAACTTTTTGATATTAAATCCATATCTAGAGGTTAAAAAGTTCAATGATTTATGAATCTTGGTTGAAAAAAGGGGAAGATTTTTGGGACTAAGTTGGCTGAATGATGTTTTGGAATCTGAAGGATTTTTTCTCTGACGGATTTGTATTTTGATGTAAAAAAAGAAATAAATCACCTAATTTTTATTTTTAATGTGATCAGACTAACCACATTTTTCATAAAATCGGACTCACTTTGCATTAGAATGTCAATCGGATTGAGGAGAAGTTTTCTAGAAGAAATACTCATTGGAATCACCTTTTTTATGGAATTAAAGAAAGATCCTAATGATTATCTATATCAATATATACATGTATATGATTTAAATATGACGATTATTTTCAATTTTTTAATTCAAAAATGTAATAAATAGTCTGAAAATCTGTTGATGCAAGCCTTATGAAAGAATGGGAGATAACTAGTAGTTCCAATCATATTAAGGTTTATAAAGAATGAAAATGATTGGAAGTATGGGAAGTTAAAATACATCCCAATGAATGTTAAATGATGCTATGATGTTCTGAAAATTTCTCAAAATCATGATGAAGTCATGATTACAAGCTGATGTTTGGAGAAGAAGAAACATTATAAAGTCGACGCTTCTTGGTTAGTGTGAGACCACCAGTTGTAGAATTGTTTGATGACTCGAAAGGTTTCACGGTACATGTAAAAATGAAGATCATTGTTTCCCATCCAACATATAAGACACAAGATAAATATCTTTAGAGAAATTAGCAAATGTGTATTATAATCAAAAATGGAAAGAAGTTATTGCAGTAAAAACTGCTCAATCTGATTCATCGGATGCATTGTTCATGTGATCATTAGAGGTAGAATTTTTTGGGGGTTATTTGGAACAATGAATAAATAATATATGTTTTTTGGGACCTATGAATAATGTTGGAGTTAGTGAGACCATGGAAATATCAGATCAGATATCAATCAATGATGCAGTCAACCTTTTCCATCAAGATGAATTGATAGTTATTTTTCAAATGAGTCAAGAGAAATATGAACTATAATTTTATTTAACAGGTGGGTCCAGATTGAATGAAGATAACTCTGACATTTTTTCAAGTGGCTCAAGACTGTTAGACTCAAGTTGAAAAAGATTTTCAGAGTTATGTATAAACCGATCCATCTTGAGTAGACTAACATCGATATACCTCATCAGACACTAGACACAATCAGATGTAGGATCATTGGTATACATAAAAGAAGAAATGAATAATGGGTTAAAGAATCTACAAAACATTTGTCAAGGGGAGCTCATAGTTTGAATATTTGAGAGAATTTTTTTGTCAAGGGAGATTGTAGCCGAAGTTGAAGGGTTTATGAGGAAGTATTAAAGTCTTTAGATATTGTGACCATATTTATGGTAAATCGGTTTTCAAATACATATTTTTTGTACTGAGTATTGTAATGTTAATTATTAAGATATTATTTATTTTCAAGTGGGTAATGAAAATCGGTGTGACATTATGTATCTATCATAATGAGAAAATTAGTGTGATAATTCAAACTATACTAATGATTGTTCAGAAATTTTGAATTGAGCTAATGTCGTGAGAATATTCGAGAAGGTTTGAGAAGAAATGAGAGGTGTTTAAAATCCCTGAAGAAGGCGAAAATGTATCCAAAAATGTAAGGAAAATTTATCGTTCATGATATTTTATTGAGCGGGAAATGTTTTGTGAATCCCACCTTAACCACATTTGGTGAACCTATAAAAGGAAGAAGTACTTTTAAATTTCTGACAGATATGTACAATTAAAGTGAGATTGTAGAGCGCCAAAAATTGTTAGAGAGAAGGAGGTTCTATATTGATCATTCCTAAGGAAGTTTTTTTACAGAAGATGAAAGGAGAAGATAGAAGATCATAAAAAAAATTTGACCAGAACAAGAAATCAGATTGGTATTTCTGAACTCATATAGAGGAAATTAAGAATTGTATCTGCAGTATTAAAACATGGTTATATAATTGGACTGGTATATTGGACTCGATATCATACTAGGGTATCAGAATTAGTATCATTTCAAAGTCTTGATTAGTTCTTACCTTCAACTCGTATGGAATTTGGAGAACTATTTGGAATATAATATTTGTAATGAGTGAAAGGGAATCAGATGTATCTTATTTTCATGCATATAGGTAATGTTTCTTACCTTGTTACAAGAACTTGTAATATATCATTTTGTGCCACTAGAAACAAATGCACTATTGTATTAAACATAGTGACACACAAGTGTAAGTGCATATCCTACTTGTTGTATCCTCATAAAAGGATTGGTTTATAGTGGATTGTGTGGTATTGGATTTTTTCCAAACCATACAAAAATGTAGCTACTCTTGTTGAGTAGTGAACCTTGTAAATTCTTGTGTTCTTATGGATTTTTTATTGATTTATTTTCAGAAAGGAAACAACTCTTTAACTAGTGGTGAAGGTACATTCAAGATAAAGGAAACATAAAATAAAAATATATCACTAATTAAATCCTCCCCCTCTATGTGTTATGTCTATATTTGATTGTCACTTTGAACCTTCATCCCCACAAAACCATAAGCTTCAGCACCAGAAAACCATAATCCCTTAGCCCTAAAAAACTCTAAACCCTCAACACAGAAAACTTTAAACAGTAGCCCCAAGAAACCCAAAACCCCCAACCCCAAATAAAACATAAACCCTTATCCACAAGAACCCCTAAACCCTTATAAAAAACTAGAAAACTCTAAGTCCCAAAATAACCCAAACCCCCATCCCCAAAAAAACCTAAACCATAAAACCCTACAAAAACCAAAACTCTCAACCCCAAACAACCCAAAAACATCATCCCTAAAAAACTATAAATCGTCATCTCTAAAATAACATGAACACTCATACCCCAAAAGTCTTAAACCATAAACCCTCATCCCAAAAAAACCCTAAAACATCACCCAAAATACCCTAAACCCTCACTAATAAAAAACAATAAACTCTGTCCCCAAAAAAACCATAAACCCTCATCCCTAAAAATCCCAAACCCTCATCCCTAGAAAACCCAAAACTATAAGACTCTTAATTCCCCAAACCACCAGCCGTAGATACCCTAAACCCTCTTCCTTAGAAAACCTCAAAGCATCATCCCCAAAATACACGAAACCCTCCACCATAGAAAATCCAAGACACTTATCCCCAAAAAATTGTAGCCCCACTATCCTAGAAAACCTACAACCATCAACCCCAAACCCTAAATTCTCTTCCCTAAAATACCCAATCCCTCATCCCCAAAAATACCTAAACCCTTTACCAAAAAAACACCAAACCCTCATCCAAAAAACGATAAAACACCAGCCTCAAAAAACCTTAAACCATCGACGACAGAAAAACTTGAAACCCTATTCCCAAAAAACCATCAAACCTCAGCCCAAAAAAACCCTAAACCCACTTCCCCAGAAAAAACCAGACATTCATCCCCAGAAAACACAAAACCCCAAGTCCTAGAAAACCATAAAAATTTCGCAGGAGAAAACACCAAACCATCAGCCCCAAAAAACCCAAAACCCTCAGTCCAAAAAAACCCAAAAAACCTCAACCCCAAAAAATCCTAAACACTCAGCCCCAAATAATACAAAACCATCATCCCCAAAAAACCATAAAAATTAGTCTATAAAACCCTAATACACTGATCCCCAAAAATCCAAAACCCTCAGCCCCAAAAAAACCAAACACCCCTAGCCACAAAAAACTCTAAACCCTCTACCCATAAAAACCATACACTTGAACCCAAAAAAAACTATACCCTCCTCCACAAAAAAACATGTTCCCTCTTCTCCAAAACCCCAAACCCTCATCCCCATGAAACAAAAAACATTGATCCATAAAAAATCCCAAAAAACTAATCCCTGAAAAAACCCTCAACCCTTATTCCCCAAAACCCCTAAAGCCTTATCCTAAAACAACCCAAAACACTCAACCCTAAAAAACACTAAACCCACTTCCCATAAAATCCATAAATCCTCCTCCCCAAAAAACCATAAACCATTAACCCCAAGAAACACTGAACACTCAAACCCAAAAAATCCTAAACTCTCATCCCCATAAAACCCAAAACCCTCGACCCCAAAATACCCTAAACTCTCGGCCCGAAATTACCAAAAACCCTAATTCCCAAAAAACCCTAAACCCTCAACCCGGGAAAACCCTAAACCCTTAGCTTCACAAAACTATAAACCATATTCCCCAACAAATGATTACCATTAAGAACCAAAAAAACCCAAAACCCTCAGCCACAAAACCCCTAAACACTCATCCCCAAAAAACCTTATTCTCTCATCCCCAATAAACCAAAAATCCTCATATCTAAAAAACATGAAACCCTTATCCCAAAAAAATCCCCAAACCCTCAGCCCCCAAAATCCCCAAACCCACAACCATAAAAAAAACTAAACCCTCATTCCTAGAAAACCCTAAACCCTCAACACCAATAAACTTGAATCCCTCGGTCTAAAAAAACCCTAAACCCTTAGCCCCCAAAAATCATAAACCGTTTGTCCAAAAAACCCATAAACCCTCAGACCACAAAAAACTAAAACCCATACACAATAAAAAACCTAAAATATTAGCCCCCCAAATCCCTAAACCATGGGATCAAAAAAACCTAAAACCCCCACCTCCTAATAAATCCCAACACTCATACAGAAAAAAACTAAGACCCTCATCCCCTAAAAACCCAAAACCCTCAACCCTAAACACCCAAACCCTCAGCACCAAAAAAACACAAACCCTCATCCCCAGAAAACCATAAACCCTCATCCCCAAAAAAACCCTAATTCCATATCCCCAAAACACAGAAATCCTTTAGTCTTAAAAAACCCAAAACCCTCATCCTCAAAAAACCTAAACCATCAGCCCCAAAAAACACCAAAAACTCAGGCCTGGTGAACTCTAATCCCTAAACCATAAAATCTTAAAACCAAAGCACAAAAAAAACCCAAACCCTTAGTCCTAAAAAAATGAAAAACTCTTCCCTAAAAAACCCCAATACCACATCCATAAAATTCTCCAAAACCTCATCACCAAAAACTGTAAACCCTCATCCCAAAAAAACAATAAACAATTAGTAGAAATAAAACACTAAATGCCCTGCCTCAGAAAACACTATACAAGCATTAAAAAACCCTAAACCCACAGACCCAAAAAAACAAAAACTCTCATCCCGAAAAATAATGAAACACTCAAACCTAAAAATCCCTAAAAACTTAGCTCCCAAAAAAACTAAACCCTCATCCCTAAAAATCCATAATCCTTGAGCCCCAAAAACATTAAAACCCATGCCCCAAAAAAACAAAAACCTTATGCCCCAAAAAACCCTATACCCTTTATCCGAAAAAAACCATAATACTTACACCCCAAAATTCCCTAAATCCTCATCCCACCAAAAAACTAAACCCATAGACCCGAAAAAACCTAAACCCTTAGCCCCAAAAAACCCTACACCATTGAAAAAAAACCATAAACCCACAACACCAAAAAACCCTAAACACTTGGCCTCAGAAAACCATTAACCCTTGAACCCAAAAAATCATAAACCCTTAACACCCCTAAACCCTAAACCATCATAAAAAAAACTAAAACCTCATCCACAAAACCCTAAACCCTCATCCCAAAAAGCTGTAAACCCTTAGCCCTAAGAATGCATAAACGCTCAAATTCAAAAAACACTAAACCCTGAACATAAAAAACCCCTAAAACCTCATCCCTAAATAACCATAAACACTTAACCCCAAAAAACCCTAACCCCAAAACAAAAAATTACCCCTAAACCTCATTCCTAAAAAACCCTAAAGCCTCAACCCCCAAAAAGCCTAAACCCCCAACCACCACCACCCCCCCCAAACCCAAAAATATCATCACTAATAAACCTAAAACCCATAGAACCTAAAAAACCGCAAACCCACTTCCCCAAAATACCAGAAAAACACTCATCCCCAAATATACAAAAACCCTCATCCCTACAAACCCCAAAACACGAGCCCCTAAAAACACTAAACTCTCATCCAAAAGAATCCTAAACCCTCCACACTAAAAAACACTAAACCTTCACCCCTGAAATCCATAAACCCCCATCCCTAAAAATAACCTAAACCATCAGTGACAAAAAAACCTAAAGGATAAACCCTAAAAAACACTAAACCTTGAGCCACAAAAATCCTAATCTTTCAACCCCATAAAAGATAAAACCTCATTCAGAGAAATCCGTAAACTGTTAACTCAAAAATACACTAAATCCTCAACTGAAAATAAAAACCTAAACCATCAACCCTAGAAATCCCTAAACCCCCAACCCAAACAACCCTAAACCCTATAACATATAAAACAATAAATCCTTAGCTCAAAAAAACCCTAAACCCAATGACCCAAAAACACTAAATTGTTATCCCAAAAAACCCCTAAAACCTCGTCCCCAAGTAACCCTAAACCCTCATCCCGAAAAACACTAAATCCAAAACCCAAAAAATACTAAACTCTCATCCCCAAAAACACTTAAACCCAAATCCCCAAAAAACCTAAAGTTGAGCCCCAAAATTACCAGAAAACGCTTCCCCAAAAAACCTAAAGTTGAGCCCCAAAATTACCAGAAAACTCTTCCCCAAAAAACCATAATACCTCCACTTAAAAACCCATTCCCTCAACCCAAAAAAACCATAAACACTTAGCCCCCCAAAACCCTAAAACCTTCTCCCCAAAAAACCTGAAACCATCTTCCCCAAAAACTCATAAACCATCAGCCCCAAAAAACCATAAAATCTAAACACCAAAAAACCATAGACCCTTAGTTAGTGAAGAACCTGAACCCTCATCCCCAAAAAATCCTAAATAATATTCCCCAAAAAAACTATAATCCAAAATCCAAAAAAAAAACTACACCCTCACCCCACAAAAATCCTAAACACTCAGCCTCAAAAACAATTTCCCCTTAGATCTAAAATAAACTAAACCATCAGCCCCAAAAAAACCAAATCTCTAACCCCAAAAAAATATTAAACTCTTAGCCCCATAAAACAAATACCTCACCCCCAAACAACCCTAATCCCATACTCCAAAAAACCCTACATCATTGCCCACAAAAAAAAGTAATCTCTCATCCCCAAAGAAACCCTTAAACCATAATCCCACAATACCCTATCCCTTATCACCAAAAAACCCTAACCCTTATACCCGAAAACCATAAACCCTTATCCCTAAAAAATACCTATACCCTCAACACCAAAATACTAAAAACTCTCATCCCCAAAAAACTCTAAACCCTCAACCCCAAGAAGCTAAAATTCCCAACCACCAAAAGACCTCAAATACTAATCCCCAAAAGGCACCAAACCCTCAAAATGAAAAAACCACAAAATCCATATCCCCCTAAAACCCACAACACTCGGCTCTAAAAAACCTAAAAACCTTGGCCCCCAAAAACCCTAAAACCTCTGCCTCAAAAAAACTAAAACCTCCAGAAAAATAAAATCTAAACCCTCATCCCACAATAAAAACCTAAATCCTCAGTCCCAAAAATCCCTACACCAGAATCCCAAAAAACCTCTATACCCTCAACCCAAGAAACCCTAAACCCTCATCCTTAAAAAACCCCAAACCATTAGCCCAAAAATTCTTAAAACCTCATCAAAAAAACACTAAAAACCGACCCTCCAAAAACCTCGAACCCTTATCCCCTAAAACCATAATCCTTCAGCCCTAAAAATCATTAATCCAACAACCGTAAAAAAATCCAAAACCCTCAGCCCCAAAAACCCCCAAACCATGATCCCTGAAAACCCCAAACCCTTAGTTTTAAAAAAACCACAATCCCTCAGCCTAAAAATAACTAATCCCTTGGACCTACCAAACCCCAAATCCTCAAACAGAAAAGACATAAACCCTCAACCCAAAAAAACCATAATCCATCAGTACCAAAAAAACACTAACAACTCAAAGCTAAAAAATTCGAATCCCTCACCCCCAAAAAAACCCCAAAACCTCAGCCCCTAAAAACACAGATTCATCAAACCCAAAAAAAAAACCTATACCCTCATCCCCAAAAAACCCAAAAGCCTTTCCCCAAAAAAATCATAAACCCGCATTCCAAAGAACCTGAAACCCTAATCCCAAAAATCCATAAAGACTTGGCCCCCCAAAACCCAAAACCCTCTTCCCAAAAAAATCTAAACCCTAATCCCTTTAAAAAATCCTAAACACTAATCCCCAAAAAACCCCAAACCCTCAACCCGAAAAACCTATAAGAGCCATACTAAAAAAACCCTAAACACACTAGTCCATATAATCCTAAACCGTTACCCATAAAATACCTTAAACCCTAATCCATAATATTCCCAAAAAAACTCATCACAAAAAAAACCGCCAACCCCCAAATACCTGAATCTGTTATTCCCAAAACTCCTAAAATACTTGGCCCCAAAACACCATAAACCCTCTTCCCCAAAAAACCTTAACACTAATCCCTAAAAAAACAATAATCCATTAGTCCAAATAACACTGATACCCTCATCCCCAAAGAATCTTAATGCATCAGCCCCCGAAAAAAACTAAATGCACAGTCCCAAATAATCCTAAACCCTATTCCATAAAAAAAACCCTGAAACATCAGAAAAAATAATATTTCAAACCACATCACCAAAAAACACCAAATACCTCATCCCAAAAAACCCTAAACCATTAATCCCCAAAAATCCTTCAATCCTTAGCACCAAAAACCCCTAAAACATTAGCATGAAAAAAGCAAAATCATCTACCCAAAAAACACTAAAATATCATCCCAAAAAAACCTTAAACCCTCTTTCCCATAAATCCATAATCACATGTTCCAAAAGAACCATTTTCCTTCGACCACAACAAACTGTAAACACTCATCCCTAAAAAATCGTTAATCTTTAGCACAAAAAAACACTAAACCATAAACCGAAAAATAGACTAAATTGTCTTCCCCAAAAACACCTAAACCATTAATACCCTAAAAACCTAAAAAATAACCCCCAAAAAATCATAATCCCTCCTCCCCAAATATTCCTAAACCCTCATCCCCAAAAAACCCTTAAAATGTGACTCATATAAACCATAAAAAAATCGACCCCAGAAAACACTATTCTCTCATCCCAAGAAAACCCTAAAACCTCAACACCAAAATCACTAAACCCTCATCCACAAAAAACCATAAACCATGATCCAAAAAATCTCTAAACCCTATTCTAAAACAAACCCTAAATCTTCATCGCCCCAAAAACCTAAAACCACTATCCCAAAAAATAGTAAACACTAAACCTTCATCAACCTAGAAAACAAAACCCTTGTACCTACAAAATAAAATACCATTATCCCCAAATACCGTAAACCCTTAGCCCTAAAAAACATCAAACCCTTCACACAAAAAATCATATACCCATATTGGAAAAACACCCTAAAACACCGGCACCAAAAAACTCAAAAACACCATCGCCAAAAAATCATAAATCTTCATCCAAAAAAAACTAAACCATCATCCCCAAAAAACCCTAAACTCTTTTCCCCAATAAACAACAATCTCATATCCCCAAAAAACCCCAATCCCTCAGCTTCAAAAAACCCGAAGGCCTCATCCCCAAAAAAATCCAAAAACCAATACAACAAAAAAAATATTAACCAATATCCAAAAAACCATAAACATAGATCCCCAAATGCCTAAACATTCATCAACCCAAAACCCTAACCACACAGACCCAAAAATCCAAAACCATCATCCAAAAAAAATCTAAACCCACAAGCCCAAAAATCCATAAAATATCCTATCAAAAAATCCTTAAATACTCATATGTAAATTTATATATCCTCAACCCAAAAAACCATAAATCATTAGACCCAAAAAACAAAAAACACTAAACTCACCAAAAAACCAAACCCTTAGCCCTAGAAACCTAAAACCCTAAAACCCAACAAAAATAATAAACTCTCATCCCTAAAATATATACCCCAAAAAACCCAAAACCTTCAGCCCCAAAAATCCCAAAACCCAAAACCCCAAAAAATCCTAAACCCACATCCATAAAAATCCTTAAACCCCCATCCCAAATAAACTGTAAACCCTCAACCCCCTAAAATCAATATCCATAGGCCAAAAAATGTAAAAACAAAGCCCTAAAACCCCCATCCCCCAAAACATTAAACCCACATCCCCCAAAATCCCAAACCCTCAACCCCAAAAAAAATATAAACCCACAACCCTGAAAAAACAAAAAACCCTTGGCCCTAAAAAACCATAAACCCTCAAGCAATAAAATCCGTAATACCACATCCCTAGAAAACTATAATCCCTTGGAATAGAAAATCCCTAAAACACAACACACAAAAATACGTAAACCTTGAGTACTGAAAGACCCTAAAACTTTTTCCCAAAAAATCATAAACCCTTATAAAAAAAAACACTAAACCCAAAAACATAATAAAAAATAAACCCTCATCCAAAAAAAACTTAAACCCTCAACCCAAAAAGACACTATACCTTTGTCCATAAAAACCCATAAACCATACACCCCAAAAAACCGTAAACCCTCTTCCCAAAAAACCACTAAATCCTCTACCACCATAATTCTGAAAATCACATCCCCAAAAATATATATACCGAGAAAAATTTAATTACAAAACCCTCATCCCAAAAAAACCCTCAATCCTCAACCCCATAAATTTTAATCACATGGACCTGAAAAAACCACACAATCAACCCGAAAAAACACTAAACACCCAACCATAAAAAACCACGAACCCTTATCACCTAAAAACTCTAAACCCTCATCCTCAAAAGAACTAAACCCTCATCTATAAAAAATAAAAACCCTTGTCCCCCCAAAAAACAATTAATTATCACTCCAAAACCCCTTAGTTCCACAGCCCCAAAAAACCCTACCCCATCAGCTCCAAAAAACACAAACCCTCTACCAAAAAATCATAAAAACTCATCCCTGAGAATAATTAACCCTCAGTCCTAAAAAATCCTAAACAATTGTCCCTAAAAAACCCTAAACCCATAGCCCCAAAAAAAGATAAACCCTCGTCCTTGAAAGATCCCAATCTCACAGACACCAATAAAACATAAACCCACTACTCTAGAAAACCCTAAATCCTCAGCCCAAAAAAACATTCACACTCATCCCCAAAAAACAAAAACTCTTATCCCCAAAAAACATCAAACCCTCTACCATAAAAACCATAAAAACTTCCATAGAAAACCCTATGCTCATAACACCAAAAAACCCTAAACCCATGGCCCCAAAAACCCTAAACTATTGGATATAAAAATCCCTAAAATATCTGCCCCCCAAAACCCTAAAACATCATCCATAAAAAAACCCTAAACCCTAAGACAAAAAAAAACCACAATAATAAAAAACCTAAACCTATATAACCAAAAAATACTAAACCATTATCCCCAAAGAACCCCTAAAACCGCATCCCTAAAAACCCCAAAACCTCGCCCAAAAAAAGCCTAAACATTTATCCCCAAAAAACACTAATCCCTCAACCCAAAAAACCTGAAATCCTTCACACAAAAAACCATAAAACATAAGCCCCAAAAATACATAAACCCTCAGCCCCAAAAAACCCTAAATCCTTTTGCCCTAAAAACCCTAAACCCTCTCCCCTAAAAAAACCAGAACCCTTAAACCCAAAAACCCTAAACTCTCTTCCCCCAAAACCATAAACTCTTATCTCAGAAAAAAATAGAAACCCTCATCCCAAAAAATACCTTAAAACATTAGCCAAAAAAACACTAAACCTTAACCCCAAAACCCATAGACCGAAAAAACAAAAAACCCTTAGCCACAAAAAACACTAAAACCTCATCCCACAAGAAACCCTATACCCTCATCCCCAAAAAAACTATAAACCATCATCCCCAAAAGACCCTAAAATCTCTTCTATAAAAAAGACTGGACCCTCATCCATAAAAAACCTAAATCCTATACAACCAAAGACCCCATACTCATAGCCACAAAAATCCATAAACCCTCATCCTTAAAAATATATAAACCCTCAACACCAAAAAATCATAATCCATTATCCCAAAAATACCATGAACCCTTATCACCAAACAATCCTATACCCTCCCCAACAGAACCCTAAATTATCATCCCCAAATACATGAAACCCTCAACCCCAAACAAACCCTAATCCCTCATCCCAAAACAACCATAACCCCTCATCCCCAAAAAACCATAAACCATCTATCCTAAAAACCCTAGACCCTAATCCCAAAAAATCGTAAATTGTCAGCCCCCCAAAACACTAAACCCTCTGGCCCAAAAAACCCTAAACCCTATACCCTGAAAAACACTAAACCCTCATTCCCCAAAAACCATAGACCCTCATCCCAAAAAAACCCTAAATACTCGTCCCTAAAAAACACCAGACACTCAGCCCCAAAACACCCAAAATCTTATTCCCCAAAAGACCCCAATCTCATGACCCTAAAAAAACCCCAAACCCATAGCCCCAAAACACCAAAACCCTCAACCCCCAAAATCCACAAACCTCATACCGCCAAACCTCAGCTCAAAAAATCCCTAAACTCTCCGCCCCAAAAAAGCATAAACCCTCATCCCTAAAAATTAATAAATACTTTTCCCAAAAAAATCCAAAATCTCAACCCCAAAAAATCCAATACATTATCACAAAAAACCCCAAACCCTTAGCTCCAAATAATCTAAACCACCAGCCCCAAAAATCCATAAACCCTCAGCCCCAATAAAACTGAAAACCTTCATCCCCCAAAAAATCTTAGATCATTATCCCCAGGAAACCATACACTGTATACCCCAAAAAACCTAAAACTTCATTCCCAAAAAAACCTTAACTATCAACCCAAAAAAACCTAAACACATAGCCCCAAAAAACCCTAAACCCACTGACGTAAAAATTTATAAACCCCCAGCCTCTATAATCCTTAAACTGGTATCTACAAAAAAACCCTAAAACCTATCCATCGAACAAACCTAAACCCTCATCCCCAAATGTCCCTAAAACCTCAACCTCCAAAACCCTAAACTCATAACCACAAAAATCCCTAAATCCCCACCCACAAAAAAACTAAAAACCCTATGAACCAAAAAACCCAGAAACCAAAGCCTCAAAAAACCCTAAACCCTTAGTACTAGAAAACCCAAAACCATCATGCCCACAAAACTTAAAATCCTCAACCCAAAAACACCCTAAACATTTTTCCCCCCAAAACCCAAAAACCTCAACACCAAAACAATCCAATAAAAATCGATCATAAATTATTCATAAACCCTTATCCATAAAAAACAATAAACCATCAAACCCAAAAAACCTCAAACACTCAACCCCAAAAAACCCCAAGCACTCAGCCTAAAATAATCCCAATCCAACATCCCTAAAAACAAGAAACAGTCAACGCAAAAAAAATCTTATACACTCATCCCCAAAAAACACAAAACCCTATGATACAAAAAAATCAAAACGCTCATCCCTAAATAACCCTAAACCCTACACCACAAAAAACAATAATCACTCATCCTGAAAAAATTTTAACCACTAATCCCCTAAAAAAAGTAACCCCCCCCCACAAATTTATAAACCCATAGTCCAAAAAAACTCTATCCCTCATACCCCCATAGCATTAAACCCTCATCACCAAAAACCCTAAAACATCATCCCCCAAAAACATAAATCCATCAGCACCCAAAAATTCACAAACAGTTAGCCGTAAAAAACCACAAACCATCATCCCCAAAGAAAGACCTAAACCACAATCCCAAAATCCCAAAATCCTCATCCCCCAAAACCCTTAACCCTCATCCCCAAAAAACCAGAAACCCTTATCACTAAAAAACTATAAACACTAATCACTAAAAAGACGCAAAACCCATTGCCCCAAAAGTCCCCCAACCCCCATCCCAAAAATACCCTCAACCCTCAACCATAATAGAACCTAAACAATCATCCCAAAAAATACATAGACCCTCTACCACAAAATACCCTAAAACATTAACCCCCAAAACCCTAGATCCTAATCCCCAAAATCTCCAAACCCTTAGCCCCAAACAACCCAATACACTCATGCGTAAAAAACCCAAACCCTCAACCCCAAAAAACTACAAACCCTAAGCCCAAAAAAACCATAAACCTTATGCCCCAGAAAATCCTAAACCCCCATCCCCAAAAATTATCTAAACTGTAAAACCCAATTAAACCTAAACCCTCGAACCCAAATAACCCTAAACTATCATCCATAAAAACAATAATTTTTCTATGCAAAAAAATCTCAGAACTAAATCAACAAAAAACTCTGAACCCCCAACCCAGAAAACCCTGAACCCTTATCGACAAAAAACCCCAAACCCACATCCCTAAAAAAACCGAATCCCTAAATCTGAAAAAACATGAAACCCCCAGCCACAAAATCCTCTACCTTTTACTGCAAAAAAATCCTACTCCTCAGCACATAAAATACATTGAACCCTCATCCTCCCCAAAAAAATATGCACTAAGACCCAAGAACCCGAAAACCCTTACCCCCAAATAAACCCTAACCCCTCACCCTAAAATATCTCAAACCCTTATCCCTAAAAACCCTCAAACTACTATCCTAAGATAACCCTAAATTATTAGACACAAAAAACCGTAGTCCCTTGACTTTAAAAAATCCAGAACCCTCAGTCCCAAAAAAATCATAAACCCTCATCCTTAAAAGATACTAATCCCTCGTCCCCAAAAAACCCTAAACCCTAAACTCCAAAAATACCTTAAACTCTAAGACCAAAAAAACTGAACCCTGAGCCCCCAAAATCACTAAAACCTCACTCCGAAAAAACAATAAACCCACAATGCTAAAATACCCCAAATCGTCAATCACAAAAACCGAAATATCTCAGACTGAAAAAAAAACTAAACCCTAAACCCTAAAGGAACCTAATCAGTTATACCCAAAACCATAAACCCTAATCCTAAAAAAACCTAAACCCTTAACCCAAAAAAACCCATCAACAGTCCACACAAAAAACAATAAACTATCATCCCTAAAAAAACCCTAGATGATTATCCACAAAATACCCAAATCCCACTGCCCCAAAAAAACCTAAACCCGAAACCTTGGAACACCGTAAACCCTCAGCCCCCAAAAAACCCTAAACCATCATCCCCAAAATACTATAAAACCACATCACCCATAAACCTAAACCATCCTTCGTAAAAAATGTAAACAATAATCCTCAAATTACATAAATCCCCAGACCTGAAAATCCCTAAATTCATAGTCAGAAAAAAAACCTGAACCCTCAGCCCCAAAAAATGTGGAATTCTCATCCCCAAAAAACCCTAAACCCTCATCCCCAAAAAAACTGAAACCCAATCACCCCAAAAAAACTTAAACCCTCATCCCAAAAAACCCCAAACAACGGGCCACAAAAATCCACAAAACCTAATCCCCCAAAAAACCTACGCCCTTAGCCATAAAAACCCCCAAACCCACGCCCCCAAAACACTCTAAACCATCAATGCCAAAAACCCCAAAACCCTCTTCCCTAAAAAACTCTAAGGTACAAGTCCCAAAAAACCCTAAAACCTAAGCCCCGGAACACTGGAAACCCATAGAAACAAAAAAACCATAACCCATACACCAAAACAATCCAAAAAACTCATCACTAAAAAACCCATAACCCAAATATCCAAAAAAACCAAAACTCATATCCCTAAAAATACCAAAACGCACATCCTCAAAAATCCCTAAACCCTCAGCCCTAATAAACACTAGACCCTAAACCCCAAAAAACCATAGACCCTCATCCCCAAAAAACTATAAACCCTCAACCCCAAAAAACCTATACCCTCTCCCCCCAAAAATCCCAAAACATTCTCCCCCCAAAACCTAAACCCAGAACCCAAAAAGACAATAAACCATTGAAAAAAACATAAATACGCACCCCCAAAAACACTAAACACTCATCCATAAAAAACATTTTAACCAAAGACATACCAAAAACCTAAACCCTCTACCCCAAAAATCTCAAAACCCTTAACCCAGAAAACCCTAAAGCCTCATTCACAAAACAAATTAAACCCTCAGCCCAAAAAAAATCTAAACCATCATCCCTAAAAAACACAAACCCTTGTCCATAAAAAATTCAAACCATCTTTCCCCAAAACCCTCTACCCTAATCCAAAAAAACCGAAACATTCGGCCGAAAAAAACCAAAAACCCACAACTCTAAAAAACCCCTATACCCTCATCCCCAAAAGACCATAATACCTTCTCCCCACAAACCCCCAAACCCTCATCCAAAAATAATCCTAAACCCTTAGGAATAAAAATCCCTGAACCCTAATCCCCCAAAAACCCAAAACCGTCAACCCCCCAAAAATGTAAACCCCCCAATTCAAAAAAAAAAACCGAAAACCCCCAGCACAAAAAACCTGAAAGCCTCATCCATAAAAATTGGTAAACACTTATCCCTAAATTCCCCAAACCCTCAGCCCTAAAATCATTAAAAACTCATCTCCAAAAAAACATAATACCTCAACCCCAAAAAACCCTAAATCCTATGCGCCAAAATACAACATACCCATAGACCCCAAACCCCCGAACAATTGGCCACAAAAATCTCATACCCTCATACACATAAAACAACTAACACTCAATCGCAAAAAACCTAAAACACTTATCCTTAAAGAACTCAATACCCTCAACCACAATATAACCTAAACCCTTATCCCCAAAACCCTTTAACACATTACCCCAATAAATAATAAACCATCATCCTTAAAAACACTAATCCATGGTCCACAAAAAAAATCCAAAACCCTCATTCCCAAAAAAACCAAAAAACCTCGTCCCCAAAAACCCAAAACCAAAACCATCAGGCCCAAAAAACATTAAACACTATGCCTCAAAAACTGAAATGCACATCCCTAAGAAACCCAAAACACATTACCTCAAAAAACCCCATATCCTCAGCCATAAAAACCATAATAACTCATCCACAAAAATCAATAAACCCTCGAACCCAAATTACCTAAACCCTTGCCACCAAAAAACCCTAAACCCTTAGCCAAAAAAAACCATAAACCCTATGCACCAAAAAATCCTAAACCAGCATCCATCAAAAACTCTAAACCCTCGGCACCCAAAAACCATAAATTTTTAGCCCCAAAGTAACCTAACCCACAACCTCAAATATTCCTGAACATTCAGCACCAAAAAACCTTAAACTGTCATCCCCCAAAAATTTAAAAACCCCAACCCAAAAAAAATACCTAACCCTCAGCTCCAAAAACCCTAAACCCTCAACTCCAGAATATCATAATCCATCATCCAAAGAAAAATATAAAACATAATCCCCATAAACCCCTAAACGCATGGCCCTAAAAACCCAAAACCCTCATACCCCAAACACCCTAATTCGTTATCCCTAAATAATCATAAACTCTCAGCCCCCAAAACCCTAAACACACTTCCCTAAAGATTCATAAACCCTCAACCACAAAATATAGTAAACCGCCAACACAAAAAATACTAAACCCTCATCCCCAAAAAATTTTAAACCCTCAGCACCAAAAAAACCATATCCCCTCAATCCCACAAAACAATAAAATTTCTTCTCGAATATAACTTAAACCCTCATCCCCCAACAAACCCTAAATATTGAGTCTTGAAAAACACTAAACACAAACCCCAAGAAACCATAAATCCTAATCCACAAAATAAACAAAACCCTGAGGCCAAAGAAACCATAAAGCCACATCCCCACAAAAACTAAACACAATTCCATAAAAAAATTCTAAACACTCAGCCCGAAAACCACTCATCACTCACCCCAAAAAAATCATAAAACCATATTCCCAAAAAAAGGATGAAGAATTAGATCCAAAAGACACTAAACCCACAACCCCAAAAACCCTAAACCCAGTTCCATAAAAAACCTAATCCCTCAGACATGGAAAACACTATATCCTCTTCCCCATGAAACCATAAACACTCTTCCCCAACAAACCCTAAACCCTAAACCCCTAAAAAACACAAAACCTCCACCCCCAAAACAAACACTTAACCCTCATACACAAAAAAAAATCCTAAACCCTCAACTCTAAAAAACCCTAAACACTCATCCCCAAAAAACAAAAAACCCATAACCCCCAAAAAACACAAACCATTAGCTCCGTGAAACAGTAAAATGTCAGCATCAAATACCCTAAACCCTCATCTCGAAAACCCTAACCCCACATCCTCAAAAACCCTAAACACTCATAAAAAAACACTAAACTGACATTAACAATAATCCTTAAACCCTCAGCCACAAAAAAACACTAAACCCAAAACCCCAAAAAATCATAAATTCTCAGCCCCCCAAATCCCTAAAACCTTATCTCCCAAAAAACCAAAACCCTTAGCCACTAAAATTCCTAAACCCTCATTCCCAGAAAAACCTAAAACCATGATCCCAAAAAACCCTTAAATTCTCAACCCCCAAATACACTAAACCCTTAGTCCCAAAAAACCCAAAACCCAAAACCCTGATAAAACCTAAATGCAAATCCCAAAAAACCCCAAAACATCATCCCCAAAAAACCATAAACACTCATCCTGAGAAAACCTTAAACCGTATTCACACAAAAAATATAAACACTTCACCCTAGAAAACCCTAAACCATCATACCCAAGAAACCATTAAGCCTTAGCCCAAAAAATCCTAAACCCACCACCCAAAAAACCCCTAGACCCTAATCCCCAAAACACCTTAACCACTCAACCCCAAGAAATCCTAAACCCTCAACACAAAAAATCCCTAAAACCTTATCAATGAAAAACAGAAAAACCTAAGTCATAGAAATCCATAAACACTCAGCACCAAAAAAACCCTTATCCGATAGCAATTGAAAACCCTAAACCCACCTCCCCAAAAAACATAACACTCGGAAACAAAAAAGCTAAAACCTCATCCCCAAAAACCATAGACCCTCTACCACCCAAAACCCTAAACCCTTGAATCCAAAAAACCATAAAACATCATAACCAAAAAACCAAGAACCCTCGGTTGAAAAACCTCTCAACCCTCACCACCAAAAAACACTCAACCTTTATCCCTAAGAATAGAAAACACTCAACCTAAGGAAACACTCAACCCGAATATCCAAAAACTCTCAAAACACCACCCCATAAAAGGAAAAAACCTTATTGAAAAAACCCTTAGATATAAAAAAACATATACCCTAAACCCCAAAAAAAACTCTAAAACCATGGCCACAAAAAAACCCTAATCCACAATACCAAAAAAAACTAAACCCCTATCCTAAAAAAACCTAAACCATCATCCCGAAAACACCCTATTTCCCCAACCTTGAAAACCCCTAAATGATCATCCCAAAAAAACCCTAATCCCATAACCCCAAAACCCATAAATTCTCAGCCCCATAATTCTCTAAAACCCCAGCCCTAAAAATCCATAAACCCTCATCCCAAAAATAACATAAACATGCATCCCAAAAAAATTCACTCAGGTCTAAAAAACCCTAAACCCTCTGCACCAAAAAACCTAAACACACATCCCCTAAAAACCCTAAACCCTCATCCCCAAAAAACCTTAACCGTAAAACCCCCCAAAAATCTAAAACCTCATCCTTAAAAAACCTAGACGCTCATCCCTAAAAACACTAAAATAACATTCCAAAAAAATCCAAAACACCCATACCCCAAAACCACTAAAACCATAGCCACAAAGAACACTAAACCCTCATCCTCATGAATCCCTAAAACCTCATCCTAAAAAAACCTATATCCTCATCCAAAAAAAAACTCAAAACCCTCATCCCCAAAAAACAATGCACCCTCAGCCCAAAAAACCCTACCCGCTCAGCCCCAAAAAAACCCAACACCCTCATCCCCCAAAAACCATAGGCCCCAAACCCCAAAAAACCCTAGACACTCATCCATATAAAACCTTGAACCTCATACCCAAAATCACATAAACCGTGTACTTAAAAACCCATAAACCCACTATCCTAGAAAACCCAAACCTCTCATTCCCAAAAAAACCTATACCATAAACCCCAAAAAATACAAAAACCCTCATCCCCAAAAAACCATGATCTCTCGACCCTAAAGAAACCCTTGAATATATTCCACTAAAAACCATTAACCATTATACCTAGAAAACCCCACACACTCATCCAAAAAAAAATCTAAACAATCACACACGAAAACCTAAAACAATCAGCGCAAAAAAATCCATAACCCTCATCACCCAAAAAAACTATAATCCCTTAATCGCAAAAAACCCAAAAAAACTCACCCCCTAAAAAACCCTTATCCCAAAAAACACTAAACACTAATACCCAATAAAACCTAAACCCTTATCACATAAAAACCCAAAAACCTCATCCGGGAAATATCCCCCAACCTCAGACACAAAATCAAGAAACCATATACCCCAAAACCCCAAACCCATAACCCTAAAAATCCCCAAACCCTCATCCCCAAAATACATAAACCCCCAACAAAAAAACCTCAAACCCTAAGGCACAAAATACCCCAATCTAATAGCTCCCAAAAACCCCAAACACAATCCCCCGAAAAACATAAACCCTGAACCACAAAAAACACCAAACTCCTAGCCCCCAAAAATACAAAACCCTCATCCCCTAGAAACTACACAAATCCATCCCAAAAAGATACCCCTTCCCCAAAAAAAACCAAAAAACACAACCCCAAAAAAACTTGAAACCCCCACACCAAAAATACTCCAAACACCTTGCCCATAAAAAAGCCAAACCATCAATAACAACAAAACCCAAAGCCCACAGACCAAAAAAATTATAGACCCTCGTCCCAAAAAACTCCAAACTCTCTATCCTAGAAATTACAAAATATTAGCCCCAACAAACCCTAAAACATCATCCAAAAAAACCCAAAAACCTCATCCTCAAAAAACCATAAACCCTTATCCATAAAACCCCCTAAACCCTCAAACCCCAAAAAAACTTAAACAACATCACCAAAACCCATTAACCCTCAGAACCAAAAAACCGTAAACCCAAATCCCATGTACACCCTAAACCCTCATCCCAAAAAAACCTAAACCCACTACCCAATGAAACCTAAAATTATCAACCCCTGAAAATCCTAAAACCTCAACCCTAATAACTCAATTCCCTTACCACCCCCCCCCCCCAAAAAGCCTAATCCCTCAACCCCAAAAACCCAAAACCCTCAACCCCCAAAATACCTAGACCCTCACCCCCCAAAAACTCTAATCCTTCATCCCCCCCAAAACCCTGAACCCTCAACATAAAAAACCCATAAACTCTCAGCCCCAATAAAACCTAAACACTCATCCCCAAAAAACCCAAACCCATATCCCCAAAAAGCCTCAATCACTCAGCACCAAAACTCCCTAAAACCACGTCCCAGAAAAACCCTACACCCTCACCCCCTAAAACTCTAAACTCTCAGCCCAAAAAAAAAGACTAAACCCTCAACCCGAAAAACTCTAATCCTTGATCCATACAAAAAATAAACCCTCATCGCCAAAAATCACTAGATCCGTAGAACCTAAAAACATAATCACTCATCCCAAAAAAACACGAGACCCTCTGTTACAAAACACTCTATACCCTCAAATACAAAAAAAAACTGTAAACACATAGCTCTAAATAAACTAAAAACCTCATCCCTAAAAAAACTAAACCCACAAACACAAAAAACCTCAAACCCTCATCCATAAAAAAGTATAATTTGACCACATCTCCAAAAAAAACCTACAACTCTAAGCCCTAGAAAACCCTAAAACATCATACATATAAAACCCTATTCTATTGGCCCTAGAAAACACTAAACTATGAGCCATATAAAACACTAAATCCCCATCCTTAGAAAACCCTAAATCATCGTCCCTAGAAAACCTTACTCCTTCGTCAACTAAAAACCCTAAACCCTCAGCCCAAAAACACCCTAAACTCTCAAGCCCAGAAAAACCTAAACTATAATCCCCCAAGAAACATTAACTATAATATCTAGAAAAACATAAACCTTCAACCCTTGAAAATCCTAATCCCTGAGCCCCTAAAAACCCTAAACCCTAAGACCCTGACACCCCTGAACCAACAGCCTTAGAGAACATGAATCCCACAGACCTAGAAAACCAAAACCCTAAGAACTTGAAAACCCTAAGCCCCAAAACCCCAAAACACTATACCCTCATCCCTTGGAAACCCCAAAACCACATCTAAGAAAACCATAACCTATGGCCCTAGAAAACCCAAACCCTCAACCCAAGAAAACCCTATACACTTATCCCCCAAAAATCTTAGACCCCCATCCATGCAAAACTATTGAACCTTAAACCTAAAAAACCCAAGCCCCTTAGCCATAGAAAACAATAGTCCCTTATCCCCAGACCCTTAGAAACAGAAAACCCTAGACCCAAATCCCTAGAAAACACTTGACCCCTGGACCTAGAAAACTCTAGAACATGTTCCCTTGAAACCCTCAATCCAACAGTCCCATAAAACCCCGAACCCTCATATATAGAAAATAGTAAACCATCTTCGCTATAAAATCCTAAACCCTCATTCCTAGAAGACCCTAACCCATCATCCCCAAAAAAACTAAATCCTCATCCCCAAAAAAACCCTAACCACTCATCCACAAAAAACCCTACCATATTCCCTAGAAAACCATACCCTATTCTTGAAAAAACCATAACCCCTCATCCCTAGAAAATCCTAAACCCCCATCACCTAAAAAATATAATTCATCAACCCTAGAAAAACCAAAACACCCATCCCCCAAAAAAACTAAACCCTCACCCATAAAAAATACTAAACCCACCTCCATAGAATCTATTAAACCCTTAACACTAGAAAACCCAAAACCCTCATCCCTAGAAAACCCTAAATCATCATCCCCCCAAGAACCCTAAACACTTAGTCCTAGAAAACTATAAACTATGATCCCAAAAAAACCTAAAAAATCAACCCCAAAAATCTGGAAACTATCATCCATTAAAACTCAAAACCATCATCCCTAGAAAATAGAAAAACCCTCATCCCAAGAGAACCATACACCCTTATCCCTAGAAAACCATAATCCCTCAGCCCCATAAAACCAATAACATTTCCCATTGAAAATCCTAAACCCCCAGCCCAAGAAAACCTTACCGTTATCCCCAAAAAACCAGAAACTTCATCTCTAGAAAACACTAAACACTTAGTCCCATATAACCCTATACCTGTTTCCCCAAAAAACCATAAACCCTTTCCCTAGAAAACCCTAAAACCTTGGCCCAAGAAAATCCTAAACCCTCAAACCTAGAAAATATTAAACCCTCATCCCTAAAAACCCTAAACCCTAATCACAAAAAATCCTATTCCATCATCCCTAGAAAACAATAAGCATTGAACCCCATAAAACCCTAAACCCTGATCCCAAAAAACCCCAAACCCTTCATCCCTAAAAATCCTAAACCCTCAGCCCAAAAAAACCATAAACCCTCAACACAAAAATACCCAACCAATCATCCCCAAAAAACACTAAACCCTCATCCCCAAAAAACACAAAAACATCAAACCCAAAAAATAATAAGACATCTTCACAAAAAACAATTAAACCTTGGAACCAAAAATCCTAAACCCAATGCCCGCCAAACCCAAAACCCTCATCCATAAAAAAAAAAAAAACCAATAGCCCCACGAAATCCTAAACCCCCAGTCCCAAAAAACACTAAACCCTCAGCCAAAAAACACTAAACCCTCATTCCCCCAAAACCCAAAACCCCAAACCCCAAAAAAACCATAAACCCTCATCACCCAAACTCTGTAAACCCGCACCACCAAAAAACTCTAAACCCTCATCCCAAGACACCATAAACCCATGGAACCAAAAAAACTCCTAAATTCTAAGTGCCAAAAACCCTAAACCCTTATCTCCAAAAATCCCAAACCATAAGCTCCAAAACACACCAAACCATCATCCCCAAAATACCATAAAACATCATCCAAAAGAACCCTAAAACCTCATCCCCCAAAACACTAAACCCTCAGCCCCAAAAAACTGAACCCTCAGCCACTAATAAACCTCAACCAAAATTAACCATAAACCATCATTCCCAAAATACCCTAGTTCCAAAACCCAAAAAAACAAAATCCCTCATCCAAAAAAACCCTAGACCCTCGTCTAAAAAACACTTAACCCTCACCCCAAAAGTACCTGTAATCCCCAGGAAAGAAAAAAAATAATCCCTCCTCCCCAAAATATCCTAATGCCTCATCCCTAGATTACCACAATCCCTTGTTCCAAAAAAACCCTAAACCCTAGGCCAAATAAAATCCCTAAACCCTTATCTGGGTAAAACCTTAAACCCTCAGCTCTAGAAAACCATTCTCCATTATCAATAAAAAATCCTAAAACTCTATTCCCCAAAAAACCTGAAAATCACATCCCTAGAAAACCCTAAACCCTCATCCCCAACAAACCTATATTTTCAGCACTAGAAAACCCTAAACCCACATCCCCAGGAAACCTTAAACCCACAACTTCGAAAAATCAAAAACCCTAGACCATTACTCCCATAAACCTGAAACTATCATCCAAAAAAAACCCAAAACTGTGATCCCCATAAAATCCTGAACCCTCAGACCAAAGAAACCCTAAACCCACAGCCCCAAAAAATCCTAAAACCTCAGACCCTGAAACCCCTGAACCCTTATCTGTAGAAAACACTAAATCATCATCAATATAGAACATTAATCCCTAAGATCTAGAAAATCCTAAACCCTACTCCATATAAATTCCTATACACTCAGCCCCAGAAAACCATTACCCCAAAACCCCTAAAAACCCTAAACCCTCAACTCTTGAAAACCCTAACAGTCATCCTGAGAAAAACATATAACCTCACCCATATAAAACAGTAGATCTTTAACCCAAGAAAACCACAGAACCTTAGCCTGAAAAAACCATACACCCTGAGCAATAGAACACCCAAGACCCTCATCCACGAAAAACCCTAGACCCCAAACCCCAGAATATTTTTGACCCTCATCCCTAGAAAACCCCAAACACCCTACCATCGAAAACCTCAAACCCTTGCCCCAAAAGAAGAAAAAATCTCATCCCTAAAAAACCTTAAACCCTCATCCCTAGAAAAACCTAAACTTGTATCCCCATAAATCATTAAACCCAAAACACCAAAAAAAACTAAAAACTAATAAAAAAACCATAAAAAATCTCCCTAGATAACCATAAACCAACAACCACTCATAACCCTACACTATTGTCTATAAAACCATAAACACTTAGTTCCTGAAAAACCTGAACCCTCATCCCAAGAAAAAACTAAACTTCCACACCATGAAAAACCTAAACCCCAATCCCTAGAAAACCATATACCTTCATCCCCAAGAAACCCCAAAATCCTATCCACAAAAAACAATAAACCCTTATTCTCATAAACCCATAAAACTTCATCCCCAGAAATTCCAAAACCCAAAACCCTAGAAATTATTAAACCATCTTTCCCAGAAAACCCTAAATCATTATCCCAAGACAACTCTAAACTCTAAGCAACAAAAAACCCTCAACCCTCAACCCAAATAATATATAAACCCTAATATTCATATAAATATAAACCATCACCCCAGATAATAGAAAACAATTGTCTATAGAAAACCCCAAACACACAGCCCCAAAAAACAAAAAACCCTTATCCATTGAAAATCCTAAACCTTTATCACCAAAAAACACTATATCCTCTATCTGAGAAAGGCCTGAACCCTCCTCCCCAAGAATCCATAAACCCTAATCCCTATAAAATCTATAATTCTTGTCCCCTAAAAACCCTAGAACCACACCCCTAGAAATTCATAATCCCTCATACCTAGAGTACTAAAACCCCCAACCCGAGAAAACCCTAATCCCTTATCCCATAAAAATCCTAGAAACTCATCCCTAGAAAACTCTAAACACACATCCCAATAAATCCTAAACCTTGAACCATGGAAAACCTAAAACCTTCATCCCCATAAAACCCTAAACCCTCATCCCAAAAAACCATAATCCCTCTACCTTAGAAAACCCAAAACCCACAGTCTTGGATAATGCTAAACCCTCGTCAACTAAAAACCATAAATCCTATGCCCTATGAAATCCTAAACCATAATCCCCATAGAAAAGTAATCCCTTAGCACTAGGGAACCCTAAACCCTCATCTTTAAAAAACACTAAACCCCAAACCCCGAAGAACCTAAAACAAACATCCCCAAAAAACCTAAAACCCTCATCCCAGGTAAACCACAAACCCTTATCTCTATAATAACCTAAACCCTCATCCTAAGAAAATCCTAAACCATCATACCTAGAAAACACTAAACCCACATCCCCAAAAAAACTATACCCACACCCCATGAAAACGATAACCCTCACACATAGAAAATCTTAAACCATCAACCCCATAAAAGCCTAAACCATCTACCTTAGAAATTACTAAACCCTAAAACATAGAAAAATCTAAACCCTCATACACAAAAAACCCTAAAACCCAAGCCACTAAAAATCATATACCCTTATCCCTTGAAAACCCTAAACCTTAAGCTCTAGAAAACCCTAAAACCATATCCTGTTAAAAGTCTAAAATCTCTTCAATACAAAACAATAAACACTCATTCCCAGAATACCCTAAACCCAAATCCCCAAAAAACAAAAACTCATAGCCATAGAAAACCCTAAACCGTAAGCCCAAAAAAAGTATAAACCCTTCACCTAAAATCCTAAACCCTCATCAATACAAAAAAAATTAAACTCTCATCCCCAATAAAACCAAAAACCCTTAGCTATAAAAAAAATCACAAAGCATTGTCCCCAAATGACACTAAACCCAAATTACTGAAATCACCTAGTCCCATAAACCCCTAAAACCATAATCTATCATCCCCAAAAACCCTAAACCCTCATCCCTAAAAATCCTAACCCCTCATCCCCAAAAATATGAAAAACCACAGACACAAAGAACCCAAAAACCTCATCCCAATGAAACTGTAAACCCTCATTCTTATGAAACCATAAACCCTCATCCTCCCAAAAAACTAGACACTCAGCCGCAAAAAAACTAAGACCTCATATCCAAAAACCATAAATCTATCACCCTAAAAAACTCTAAACCCTCATCCCTGAAAACCCAAAACTCTCATCCCAAAAAAAATCCTCATCCACAAAAATACCATAAACTCTCAGACCCATGAATCCCTAAAATCACATCCATAAAAACCCTTAACGCTCTGCCCCAAAAAACCCTAAAACCACAGCCCCAAAAAACCATATATCTCCATCCCCAAAAAACCTAAATCCTCAAACCCAAATTACCTAAATCCCTAGTCTAAGAAACCCCTAAAAACATATTCTCATAAAACCCTAAACCATCATCCACACAAAACCCTATACCCTCAACCCAAAAATCTCTTAATACATCATACCCCAAAAAACACAAAACCTAATCCCCAAAAACTCATAAACCATCATCCCCCAAAACCATAAACCCTCATCCCCAAAACCCCAAAACCAAATTCCCCAATAATCACAAAATTTGTAACCCCAAAAAACCCTAAACCAATAGGCCAAAAAACCTCTAATTCCTAATCCAAATAAAAACCTAAACCCTTATCCCTGGAAAACCCTTAAAACTAGTCAATAAAAAACCCTAAGCACTCATACCTAGGAAATCCTAAACCGACTTACTAAAAAAGACCCACACCCTATGCCCCAAAAAACTCTAAACCCTAGCCCAAGACAACCATAAACCCTTAGATTCAGAAAACCCTAAACACTCATTTATAAAAAAATAATCATCAACCTTAGAAAAGAATAACCCCTCATCCCCTAGAAAGCCTATATATAATCCAAAGTAAATCCTAAAATCTAGACCCTAGAAAACCCTAAATCTTTATCTTGAGAAAACCCTAACTCCCCAGCCATAGAAAAACCTAAAACCCCCATCCCCATAAAATTATAAAAAAATAGCCCTTAGAAAATAAACCCATATGACCAAAAAACACTCAACACTATGCCCAAATAAACCCTAAACCCTCATCCAAAAAAATCTTACACCCTCATCCCCAAAAACCATAAACACTCAGCACCAACAAAACACAAAACACTAAAACACAAAAAACATTAAACCCTTAACCCCTAACAAAAAAACCATAAACCCTAAAACCCACTAAACACTAACCCCTCATTTCCATAAAACCCAAAACCATCAAACCCATAAAACCATAAACACTCAACCCAAAAAAACCCTATGACCCTCAACCCAAGAAAACCCTAAACCCTCCACCCTAGAAAACCATAAACCCCTAGATCTATGAATCCTCAAACCCTTCAGGCCAAGAACCTTTAAACCCCATCCCTAAATAACTCTAAACCCTCATCCTTAAAAACTATAAACCATAAACCCTATCCTCAAAACCCTGAACCCTCATCCCCAAAAAACCCCTAATCCCTCACCACTAAAAAACTCTAAACCATCAGCCCCTGAAAACCATAAACCCTTATCCCAAGAAAACACTAAACCCTCTTCCCCATAAAAACATAAACTAGAATCCTCATAAAATCCTAAACACACAATTCCAAAAAAAACCCAAACACATAGCTTTAAAAACCCACAAGACTTTACTAGAAAAAACCCACAAATGATCGTCCCCATGAAAACCCTAAACCATTTTTGCAAAAAAAAACCTTAACCCTCAGCCCCCAAAATATCAAAACCATTATCAACAATAAAGCCTAAACTCTCATCCCCCAAAAAATAATAATCCCTCAGCCCCAAAAAACCCTAAATCCACAGTCCCAAAAAACCCTAATCATTTATCACCAAAAATAGGAAACCCCACAACCCCAAATAATCCTAAAGCCTTGGCCCCTAAAAACCTTAACCACTCACCCATAAAAATCCTAAAACCACTACCCCAAAAAAGCCTAAACACTCCATCCCAAAAACACTAAACCCTCAACCAAAATAAACTAAAACCCTTGGCCCCAAAAAACTTTAAACACTCATCCATAACAACCATAAACACTAGGCCCCATAAAACCCTAAAATCAAAGTCCCATAAATCCATAAATCCATGTCATCAATACCCATAAACACTCATCTACAAAAAATCCAAAAACCTCTGCCCCAAAATTCCAAAACATTCTGCCCCAAAAAACATTAAAACCTAATCAACAAAAATTATAAACACCTATACCAAAGATACTGTAAACCAACTATAGAAAACCCATAAACCCATAGGCCAAAAAAATCCCAAATCCTCAACCCCAAAAAAACCCAAAAAAACATTCCCAAAAAACCCCAAACCATTAGCTTCAAAAAAACATAAACCCTAAATCCCAGAAAACCCTAACCCCCACACCCAACCCCAAGAAACCCAAAAACCATGGCCCCAAATAACCCTAAACCCTTTACCCCAAAAAATAATAATCCCTCACTGCTAAAAAATCTCAGAACCTCATCCCCAAAAAACCCAAAACCCTCAGCCCCAATAAAACCCAAAACTCAACCCTAAATAACCCTAATCCCTAATAGAAATAACTAGACCCTCATCCCCAAAAACCCTAAAACCTTGGCCCAAAAAACATTAATCCTCATCCCTAAAAAACACCAAACCGGAACCCCCAAAAAACCCGAAACCTTTGGTTCCATAATACCCATAACCCACAGTTTCAAAAAACACCAAAATCCATGGCACAAATGAATCCTAAACCCTCAACAGTAAAAGTTCCTAAACACTCAGACCCATAAACCCCTAACTGCTCATCCCAAAGAAACCCTAAACCCTTGTCCCCCAAAAACCCTAAACCATAAACCCACAAAAAACCAAAACCCTCATCCCCAATAAATACTAAACATATATCACCAAAAAAACCCTAAACCCTCATCCCCAAATAAACCCCTTTGCTCAGCCCCAAAATACACTAATACATAAATCCTATAAAATCCCAAGCACTATTTTCAAAAAAAACCAAAACTGCCAGCCCCCAATACCATAAACCCTAAGACCCAAAAACTCTTAAAAAATTAACCCAAAAAACCCTTACCCCTTATCCCCAAAAATCTCAATACCCCCTGCCTAAAAAAACCGTAAATCCTTATCCCCAAAAAACACTAAACCATTGCCTACAAAAAACCCTAAACCCATAGCCCCATAAAATCAAAAACCCTCCACCCCATATTTCCCTAAAACCTCCACCAAAAAAACCTAAACAATTAGCACCAAAAAACACTAAATCCCTAGTGTAAAAAACCCCTAAAACGTATGCCCCAAAAAATAGTAAATTGTTGACTATAAAAGTCACTAAATGTTTTCCCCAAAAAATTCCAAAACCCCAATCCCTGTGCTCTGAAAAAACCAAAATAAATCTTCCCCCAAAAACCCAATCCCCTTATCCAAAAAACCCCAAAAAACATAATACTCAAAAACCCTAAACCATAATCACCATAAAAAACCCTATCCTTGTAGAACCCTAAACCGCTAGCCCCAAAAAAACCCTAAACCTCAGTCCCAGAAAAAACATAATCCCTAACACCTGAAGAACTATAAATCTCAATCCCGATTAACCATAAACCCTAAGCCCCAAAAAATCATAAATCCCAGAAACTAAAAAAATATAAACCATCATCCCCACAAAACCCTAAACACTATTCCCTAAAAACCTAAAAACCTCAGAAAAAACCCAGAACCATCCACCCCAAAAAACTGATACCATCATTCCTAATAAAACTATAACCATCAAACCCAAAAAAACAGTAAACCATCATCCTTAATGAACCCAAAACCATCATCCCCAAAAAAGAATAAACCTCCTGCCCCAAAATACACAAAACAATCATCCCCCATAAACACTAAACTATAAACCCTAAAAAACCATAAGCCCTCATCCCTAAAAAACCCTAAACCCTAAACCCAAAATACCCATAAACACTCATCCCCAAAAAACGCAATAAAAAATTACCCAATAAAACCTAAAATCACATACCCTAAAATACTAAACCATAGGCCCCAAAAAATATAAAATTCTCTTCCCCCGAAAACCCTAAACTCTTGCCCCCAAAATCCATAAATCCCCATCCTTAAGAAACCAATAACCCTTTCCCCAAAAAAACCAAAACCCCCGTCCCTATGATTTTATAAAGTCTCCATCTGAAAACTAAAAATCTTAATCCCCAAAATCACTAAACCCTCAACCCCAAAAAATAAAAAACCCCCCAAATCATAAAAAAACCTAAACCGTCTTCTAGAAAAATCCCTAATCTCCCAGCCAAAAAAACCCCTAAACACTTAGCAAGAAAAAAAAACAAAAACCTCAGGACTAAAAAACCCCAAAACCTCAACCTTAAAAAAAGCCTAATCATACAACCAGAAAAACACTAAATACTATACCCCAAGAAACATTAAGCCCTCAACCCCCAAAACCACTAAACTCCATGCCCTAAAAATCCCTAAACCATAGGTCCTAAAAACCAATAAACCCTCAAAGAAAAAAAACCTGAAACCCTTCACCCCAAAACAAACCAATATCCCTAACCTAAAAAATCCAAAAAACTCATCCCAAAATATCCTAACCCCTATCCAGAAAAACCATAAACCCTCAGACCCAAAAAACCTAGAGCCTCAACCCAAAAAAACCCAAACTATATCCCCAAAAAACCCTAAACCATTTCGCCCCAAATAACTTTAACCCTAACCCCCAACAACCCTAAAACCTAAACCGCAAAACCCCTAAACCCACAAAACTAAAAAAAATCATAAATCCCCGACATCAGAAAACCATAATTATATAGACTTAAAAAACCCAAAACCCTCAGCCCAAAAATACCTAAACACTCAAACCAAAAATACAAAAATCTTTATACCCCCAAAATACCCTAAATCCTCATCCCTAAAAATCCCTAAACCCCAACCCAAAAAAAACCTAAACACTCAGCCCCACAAACACTAAACCTTAAACCCCCAAAAAACAAAAAAACCTCAGCTCAAAAAAAACCCAAATACTCATCCTACAAAACACTAAACCCTTATCCCCAAAAAAAATCCTAAAACCTTAGTCCCAAAACAACCTAACCCGTCATCCCAAAAAAACCCTAAACACCCATCCCCAAAAATTCATAAACCCTCATCCATAAAAAACACTATACCCTTCACAACGAAAAACCCTAAACCATCAATTCAAAAAACCCTAAAACCAACACCCCAAAAATCATAATCCATCAATCCTAAAAAACACTAAACCCTCATCCCTAAAAACCATGAACCCTAAACCCCCAAAAATTTAATCCTCATCCTAAAAAAACCCTAAACTATTCACCATTAAAAACCCTAAACCATCAGTAAGAAAAAAACTATAAAACATTATCCTAAAAAATCCCCAGACCCTTAACCCTAGAAAATAATAAATCATCTACCAAAAAAACCTAAAACCTAAACCCCAAAACCCTTAACCCTCTTCCCCAATAAACCCTAAATCTCATCCCCAGAAAAACAAAAACCCTCCACATTGAAAAATCTTAAACACTCAGCCCCAAAAAACCCAAAACCCTCTACCCTAAAAAACCCTAAACCATCAGACCCCTAAAAAATTAAACCATACACCCAAATCTATTGGCTCTAAAAATCCTAAAACCCAATCCACAAAAAACCCTAAACCCTCATCCCCAAAAAAATACTAAACACCAATAATCCCAAAACCTTATTCCCCAAAATAACATTTCCCCTCCCTCCCCAAAAAACCTAAAATCCCATTAAAAACCCATAATCATTGGGCCCAAAACAGCTTAAACCCTCATCCCCCAAAACCCTAAACACTTGGTCCCAAAATACCTCTAATCGCTCAGCCTCAAAAAATTATAAATCCTCAACCCAAAAAACATCTAAACCCTGAGACCAAAAAACCCTCAACCCTCATCCCAGAAAACCCAAACCTTCATCCCTAAAAAAATCATGAACCCTCTTCCCCAATAAGCTGTATCCCTCATCCCCAAAACCCAAAACCCTCAGCCCCAACAAAACCATAAACCCTCACCCCCCCAAAAAACATAATCCTTTATCCCAAAAAAACCCTAAACTCGTAGCCCCAGAAAACCATAAACCATCATCCCTAAAAGTCTGTAAACCATTAGGCCCCCAAAACCCTCAACCCTTAGCCCCGTAACACCAAAAACCCTCATCTTGATAAAAATATCAACCTAGAGCCCAAAAAAACTCTAAAAACTCAACCTTAAAAATCCCTAAACCTTCAACAACAAAAAACCATCATCAATCAGTACCAATAAACACTTAACAGTAAACCCCAATAAACATAAACCCTCATCCCAAAACCCCCAAAACCCTAATCCACAAAATAACCTAATCCCTCAACCCTCCAAAACCTTAAACCCTTAGACCCAAAAATCCATAAACCCTCAGCATAAAAATCCGAAAACCCGTAGGCTCAAAAAACCCTTAACCTTCATCCCCATAAAATACTAAATCATTATCTCCAAAAAATCATAAACTCTCTACACCTAGAAATCAAGACCCTCATCCCCAAAAAAATCCAAAAATCTAGATATTATAAAACCCTAAACCCACATCCCTAGAAAAACATATACTCTCTACCCTAAATAACCTTAAATACTCTATCCTAAAAAAACCTAAACCATCTTCCTCAAATAAAAACCTCTCACCACCCCTACAAACAAAACAAATTAGTCCCATGAAATCCCTAAATCCTAACCACTAAAAAATTCCTCATCCAAAAAAATCCCTAAAACTTTATCCCAAAAAACACTAATCAATTAATCCCAACAAAACTCTCAACCCTCACCGACAAAAACTTAAACCCTCAGCCACAAAAATCAATAAAACCCCAACCCAAAAAACCATAAACCCCATCCTCGAAAAAACAAAAAACTCTCAGCCTAAGAAAAACCTAAACCATCATACCCAAAAAACCCTAAAATATGAACCTAAAAACGCCAAACACTTAGCCCAAAAAAATTTAAAACCACATTCCCCAAAAAACCCTAAAACTTCAGTCCAAAAAACACTAAAACCTCAGCCCAAAAAAATAAATTGTCAGCCTCAAAAAACCCTAAACTTTACGCCCCTTAAACCCTAATCCATCATCCCGCCAAAAAATCCAAACACTCAAACCCAAATAACCCTAAACCCCCATTTAAAAAAAATCCTAAACCCTTGACCCCAAAAAACCTAAACCCCAACCCCAAAAAACCCTAAAACCTGGACCTCAAAAAACCCTAAACCCTAGACCCCAAAAAACCTGAATCCATCGAACCCTAAAATCATGGACCCTTTTTAGAAGAAACCCTAAACCCTAAACCCCGAAAACTATAAATACATCACCACAAAATCCCCAAACCTTGCACCCCAAAAATTCCTAAACCCTTCACCCCAAAAAATCAAAAACCCTATGCTCCAAAAAACCATAAACCCTTAGAAAATACTAAATCCTCATTTCCAAAAAAAACCTAAACCCTCATCCTATGAAAACCCTAAAATCTCAGCCCCAAAACTCTCAACCCTTATCCCCCAAAAAACCCTAAACCCTTTGGTGCATTTCTAGAATCACTGAAGAAGTATGTGAAGATGGAACATCCGAATGTAGAAGAATGACCATGGATTAAAAGAAAAGACACCAGCCAAGGTTTCTCCATTCTTAAAGACATAGCCACCAGAAATAGAGATTCACTACAAATTCTAGGGAAAAGAAAGATGCGAAATAAATTATGGTGCGTAGAAACTTATAAAATTCATAGGATTCTAATGAAAATTACAAAGGAGTTAAAATACATTATAAATAAAAAATAATGTGAGATTAAAAAACAATATCAAATTAAAATTCAGGGGGTAACTAAAAGGTCACAAAAAAACTTTCCCATGCTAATTAATGACCCCATTAACTAAAGTAGAGATATTCGATCATAATGAATTTTTTCTCCATGTTCAATATTCTAATTAATGAAATTTTATGAATATACTTCCTTTTCCAATTGAATATTTAATTTTGCACCCAAAATAATTTTTTCATGGACCACCATTGTGTTGGATGGTAGAAAGTGTGGGCTGGTCAATTATATTAAAAATTGGGCTTATAATTCTTATCAAGACCAAAAGTGTTATCCTTGGGTTGAATTTGGTCCATATCATTACCTCCATGTTAGAGAGGATTTTCCCTCAAATCAGTGTCCTTTTTTCATAAATACATGAACAAAACCCACAAATGTTGGGAATTACAGAAAACTCAACCAAAATCATCAGGTAAATCGATCATGTAGGCATTATGTCCCACTCGTTCAAGTATCTTGAATGGACCTTCATCTCATTATGACCGATTTCTCTTCATTTTAGTTAACAATATCTCATAGTGAAGTTGAATCCACACATTTTCTCTAAGTTATAAAATGGTCTAATTTCTATGTTTTTTATCTCACCTCTTATATTCATCATTAAAAAAATATTTTAGCTCAAATAGATTTGTGAAGCTTATTTATTTGATTTTCCTTCTAATCTACATCAATTTTAACCTGAAAATAAAGAGTCAAAGAGCACAATTCATTAACAGTTACTGGATTGATACTATAAATCACTCGAAATTTTGAATGTCATGTGGTAGTACATGGAAATTTTTTGTATGAATATTAAACATTTTCAAGATGTAAATCCAAATATTCTTTATTATTGTTCATTGATGATCTCAAAATTGATCCCAAAGTACAATTGGTATCTTTTTATTTCCCCTGATTTTGAGGGTGGTGGGATGTTCTTAAAATAATCTTCATACAAAATTTATCCAATAATGTCCTCTTAAATTGGATGAGAATTTTATTGTCGATATCTAGTGAAATTTTTTGAGGAATTAAATGATGGTGAAAAATCTATTTGAAAATCATTTCTTGCAAAGTATGTGGTTAATCCATAATAAAATTCAAGTTAAAATCATCCCATGGATACTCTAGAATAGGTAATGGAGTGTATAATCTAATCTTGGAATGGCTATTTTCTCGTTAACTTGTCCCACATCTCAAAATAATATCTTGGGCATATGATTGCATCTTTTTCTAGTAGAAATGATTTTTAGTATCAGTAAAGTTTTTTTAATTCCAAAATGACCATATAGACCTCATTCAAGAGTCTCCCAAATGTGAAAGTCCTCATAATTATCCTTTAGAACACAAAACCTATTAATCATTACGTGAAATACAACATGCATAGAATAATCCTCCAAAAATCCATTCTGAAATTGGATAAAAATAGATTCTAACTCCATATCAGGAAAATAATCCTCTTCCATATACTAAAATACAAGAAATCAAGCATCTAAAATAGTATATAATGTATGACATCGAGGGAATGAACCTACCATTGAGTTATCTAAATAATTCTAGTATTTTCACACAAAAGAGACTGATTCCATGAATTCTTCCCACTTCACATTCTTGGAACACAGCTTGTTCTGATTTTTGATAATTCTTAATTACTATTTTTAATAATAAAGAAAAAAATATTTTGGTCCCAAATAATGAGACCAATGATTGAGGGATCTCAAAATCATATAAAATTACTTTCCATATGTGTTTTAAATAATCCTTAAATCATTTAACATTTCACTTAAATAAGCAATGGGTTTATTTCTCCAAATAATAACAGCGATAATCCCCACTTCACTTGCATCCCACTACATTTCAAACACATGATTAGAATTAGGTAATGCCAAAACCCGTGCTTCACTTTAATTTTTCATAATGATTTATAATGCTTCATTTGATTCCTTTTTCCACTCAAATTTCCCATTTTTCAATCATTCAGTGATGGGTTCCATGATAGTGCTAAAATTGGAAACAAAGACACAATAAAAAATTACAAATTAGGAAAACTCCTTACTTTGGTGATGGATTCCAATGGTGGTCAACACATAATTGCTTCCAAATTTGATTGAAGCAACACAATACCCAATTTGGATACCACACACCCCACAAACACCACATGTATTGAATGTATCTTTCAATTTTTTAGATTTCCATATATCTTTTGTTCCCACAAAATTCCCAATAACTATCAATGATGATCTGCATGGCTCTCCACATCATTTATATAAAACAAAATATCATCCAAATAAACAAAATAATTAAAATATTTTTTTTTCATAAGTTCATTAATGAGTCTTGTGAATATACTAGGAGCATTTGAGATGTTTAATGGAATGACCAAACAATAAAACAAACCAGAATTAATTTTGAATGGTTTTTTACTCATCCACATCAACCATTATAATATTATGGTATCCAATCCAAATATAAACCATAGAAAATATTGATTACCCATGTAATCCGTCAAGCATATAATCGAGTCATGGAATAGGATTCTTGTATTTGATCGTAATATTATTAATAGCTCTAATTTCAAAACACATGTGAAAAATATCATATCTTGTCAATAATAATAATTCTTAAATCGAACACATGATTGTGGTTGGCCCTATAAAGTATTGATCCATCAGTTGATCCACTTGCTTAATAAATTCCATGGATTCATTGGGATTACATAGATATGTTAGTTTATTAGGAAATTTTATATCTAGTACATGATAAATATGGTGTTAAATTCCTCTAAATCATTGAAATATACTCCTAAGATCAATAGTAAAAACATCATGAAATTTCTTATTCATAGAAGGAGCTAACAGATGGTGAATACAATTCTACTTATAGAATGAATTTCCCATCATCAATAAAGAAATAATAGGCATTTTACGGATTTTTTTCCCTATATTATAATTATTGAAAACGAGATTATCATTGGGATATTTTGGAAAAAACATTCTTGAAAGATCTATGGTGGATTCAATGTAGAAAGGGAAATATTCTTTTCCCCACATCAGAATGATCATGTGTTCTTCCCCCCATCATATTTCACTTTCGGTCAAACTACCAAGGACTTCCAAACAACAGTTGACAAGAATACATGGGTATAAAATCACATAATACCTTATTAAAATAGTTATAACTAATGGAAAATTAAATTAGAATTTATTTTTTGATTTGAAGTATACTCTCATTATTTAACCATTGTAGTTTGTATGACCAAGGATGATTTGGAGTTGGTAGCTTCAATTTACCCACTAGTGTTTTTGAAGAAACATTTGTATAACTCCCAAAAAAATAATCACTATTTATACTCATTTAATTATTTTTCAATGAATTTGGAAAAAAAATTCTCATTGATCTTCATTAGGTATGATTTGAGCTTGCAGAACTCATCATAGCGCAAACATGTTACCCACATCAGCTTCTTCGACAACATGATCTTTATTTTCAGACTCTTCCTCCAACTTTTTCAACCTCTTTGATTGAATTTTCTATCTCCTTGATCTCCCTTAGATTATTAATTATTTTTTAGGTAAATTGGTCTGAAAATAACCATACCCTTGACTTTTGAATCACTTTAGATTATCAGTTGAAAAGAGTTGGTTTTTCCTTTTGGTTATTCCATATCATTCTCTTTCCCTTTATCCAGCATCCCATTCTTTCAAAATTTCATTCCACCAACACCATATTTACTATAATAAATAAATTCATAAAAATATGTACCTCAACTGTATTTCCTAATAGATGGTGACTTTGAGGTCCACTTATGCTTTTTTACCTTGATTTTTAACTTGTAAACAATATCATGTGAACAGAATGGTTGTAACTCCACCGAATGTAAAATTTACTCATTCAATCCACCCAAAAACCATTAAATCATTTGATTCCTTAATAAATTATCAAACTCTCAATTTTACACTTCAAATGATTTATCTCCTTGTCATAATTTATGCATTCAAAAATAAAGATCTTGCATTAAATTCATGGGTAGAAATCATCTGCTCAAAATATTTTTAAACATATACCATGATAATATTTTTTCATTCCCATAACTTTTCTACCATTTATTCATATTTTCCAACAAAATATTTTACTAGTATTTAAATTTTATAATAACTAACATTCACTTCTTATCATTGGAAAAATTATTAAATCTAAAGAATCATTTGATTTCCCATAGGCAATCTTGAAAATGTTCTAGATTCATACACCCATGTTAATATGGAATGTTAATATTCAATCTACTTTCAATATCTTCATCATATCTTATTATTCATTGAATATCCACCAATGAATTTCTAGAATGATCACAATATGTATGATCTTCATTAAATGTTTCCGAATTGTGCCTATTATATAGATATAGATGTCAGGTATGCCCCTATGGTAGAGATGAATTGTCTCATTTCCCTCTCAATACTTGAGAATGTTTCTCACTAATTTGAGAAATATGTGATTGTAATTTTATTTTGGCTATTTCCCAATGATAAGGAGGAGTAAAAGATCCTTTTTTGCAAGACCTGGTGGATGTGTTATTTTTATAGGATATTTATAAGAAAATGTGGTAGAACATACTCATTTGAACCGTAGATTTGATATCAGACTGATGCATCGCCTAAAGAACGAAACAAGTAACTAAATTTGTAATAGTTAAATGTAGAAAAATGAATAAGTATTAATAGGGAAACCACCCAACAATGTTTATCTGACCTTAAATACTAAGTCACCTAAATGGATATGCTTGACCAATTTCTATAAAAGCGAAGAGGATAACACTAAAATGATACATAAGAAGATTCAAAATTAGAAGGATTAATATACAACCATTATGAATGAGTAAGAATACATTATAAAGAAAAAATAATTTGACAGTAATGACACAAATGGATTTAAAAATCATGGGGGCAATCGAAGGAAACATAAAAAACACAAAAAAAATATCCCATTCAAATTAATGACCATAATAACACAATTATAGAGATTCCTACTTAATGATGGTTTTCTCCATGATATTAATCTTATTTAATGTATAGTTATTAATTTACTTCCTTTTCCTTGTGGATATATCATGTTGGTCCCAAAATATGTTCAGATTTTCCCACCATTGTGTTGGATTCCAAAAAGTGGGTGTTGGTCGATATCGAATAACAATTGGGCCTAAAATTTTTGTCAAGACAAAAATCATTCTTCTTCTGTAGAATATGTCATGTATCACTCTAAACAATAAAAAACTATAAACCCTCTTCCCCAAAAAACCATAATCCTACATATCCAAAAAGACTACAAACCATCATCCCAAAATACAATAAAACCTTACCCCAAATGACCATTAAAATCTTATCCCCAAACACCCTAAAACCTCAACACCAAAAATCCGTTAACACTCAACCATAAAAAATGAAAAATCCTCATACCCAAAAAACCCTAAACCATCATCCCCAAGACACTCTAAGACCTCTTCCACAAGAAACCTTAAACCCTATACCCAAAGAAACCCAAAAAACTCATCCCAAAGAAACCCTAAACCTTTATACCCAAGGAACCCAAAACCCTCATCCCCAAGAAACCCCAAATCCTCTTCCCAAAGAAACTATAAACCCTCAGTCATAAAAAACACTGAACCATCAATCCCATGTAATATGAATGCCTAATTTCCATGAAATTATAAATACTCAGCCCCATGAAATGCTAAAAACTCATCCTAAATAAACCCTAACAACATTCCCCCAAGTAACCCTAAACCCTCACCCCTAATAAATGTTAAACCCCCATCCCTATGAAACCCTAAGCCATCATCCCCAAGAAAACCTAAACACTCATACCTAAGAAACCCAAAACCCTCATCCATACAAAACACTAAACCATAATCCCATGGAAAACATAAACCCTCATACCTAGGAAACAATGAACCCATTCCCCAAGAAACCATAAACCCTCACCCTTAGGAATCACTAAACCCTCATCCAAAAAAACCAAAACCCTCATCCCCAAGAAAACCCCAGCCCCATAAATCCATCAACCATCAACCAAAAAAACCATCAACCCTTATCCCTAAAAAACCTTAACCCCAAACCCCCAAAACACAAAAGCCTCATCCCAAATAAAACCTCAACTCATAGTTCAAAAAAACATTAACCCTCATCCCAAAAAAACTCTAAACCCTTATCATTAAAAAACCTAAACCCTTAGCACAAAAAAATTACAGATAATCGGCCCCAAAAAAATTTAAACCATAATCCCCCTAAAAACCTATACCCTCATCCCCAAAAAACCTTAATCCCTCATCCCAAAAAAGAACTATACACTCAATCAACAAGAATTTTTAAAATCAAACAACTAATAAACCCTGAACTCTCATACCCAAAAAACCATAAACCCTAAAAACAAACTAATCCCACATCCCCAATAAACCCTAAAACCTCCTCCCCCAAAACCATAAACCATAATCCCCAAAAAACCCTAACCAATCATCCCCACTATATCATTAATTATCAGTCCAAAATAAACCCTAATCCCTCAGCCCCCAAAAATCTTTAGCCCACATCCCCAAAAATCCCAAAACCCCTAGCCCTAAAAAATCATAACACTTCATCCCAAAAAAACCTACAACCTTCATATCCAAAAATCCCTAAACTCTTGACGCCCAAAAAAACTCAACCCTCATCCCCAAAAAACCCTCAACCCTCATCCCCAAAATACTCAATAACCTCAGCCCAAAAAAAACCAATCCCTAATCCCCAAAAAAACCTAAACCCTCAACCTCAATACACATGCAACCCTCATCCCCAAAACACCCTAAACCCATATATACAATGAACCCTAAAGACTCAGTGCCGAGAAAACCTAAACCCGAAGCCCGATGAAACCCTAAAACATTTTCCGAGGAAACCCTAAATCAAAATCCAAAAGAATAAATTAACCATAATTCCCATGAAACCCAAAACCTCATCCCCAACAAAACTTAAACCCTAATCCTTATGAAACCGTAAACCCTCGTCCCAAAGAAACCCTCATCCCTCACCCTTGAAAAACCCTAAAAACATAGACATAAGAAACCCTAAACCTCATAAAACCCTAAACCATAATCCCCAAGAACTACTAAAATATCATCCTCATTATTCACTAAAACATAATCCCCATGAACCCCTAAACCATCAAAAATAAGAAACCCAAACATCTCATAAATATGTAATCTTAAACCCTCAGTCCCAAGAATCACTAAACCCTCAACCCCAAGAAACCCTAATCCTTCATCCCCAAGAAACCATAAACCTACATCCCTATGAATCCCTATACCCTTATCTCTACAAAACCCTAAACCCGTAGCCATAAGAAACCAAAACCCTCATTCCAATGATATACTAATCCCCCATTTCCAAGAAACCCTCAATCCTCAAACCTCTATCCCAATAAACCCACAACTGTCATCGCTAAAAAACCCTCAACCCTTATCCCCAAAAAACCCTCAACCCTCACCACCAAAAAACCCTCAATCCTTGTCCCCCCAAAAAAACAAAACCATAGCCCCAAAAATCCCTCAACCCTCATCCCTAAAACTTCCTCAACCCTAATCACAAAAAACACCAATCCTTCTAATAAAAAAATATTCAATCCTCTTCCAAAAAAACAATAAACCCTAACCCTGAAAAAAGAATCTATCACCCCCGAAAACCCCAAACAATCAACCCCTAAAAACCATCATTCTAAAAAAATCATAAACCCTCAACCTCAAAACAAATTAACCACTTATCCCCCAAAAAACCTAAACCCTAAACCCTAACCCCCCAAAAAACCCAAACCCTCATTCACAAAATCACTAAACCCTCATCCCTAGAAAACCCAAAATTCTCATCCCAAAAAAACCAAAACCCTTAGCTTCAAAATACCCTAAAACCTCCTACCCCAAAACCCAAAGCCCTCATCCCAAAAAATCCCTCAACCCCAGAAAATCCTACTCCCTCATCCCTAAAAAACACAAAAATCTCAGCCACAAATAACCATAAACCCTCAACACCAAAACTCCTAAAACCTCATAAAAAAACCTAAACCCGAGCCCCTAAAAATCCTCAACCCTCAGCTACAAAAACCCCTCAACCCTTATCCTAAAAAACCCTAAACTTTCAGCCACCAAAATCCTCAACCTTAAGCCTAAAAAACTAATCCCTATGACCTAAATACTATAACCTAAAATCCCTAAAACCCCCAAAACCCCCAAATACCTAAGCCCCTAAAAACCATCAACTCCCAACCCAAATAAAACTCTAAACCTTAAACCCTAATAAACCCATAAAACTCAGCCCCAAAAAATCAAAAAACATTGTAATAAAGAAAAACCCTCAACCCAGACCCCCAAAAGACCATCAACCCTCAACCCCTAAAACTCTCAAACCTCAAACCCAAAAATCCTTAAATCCTAAGCCCTATTAAACCCTAATCCATCATCCCCCCAAAAATGATCAACCCATAGCCCCAAAAAACCATAATCTTACCATCCCCAAAAATACCTCAACTGTCATCCCCCCCAAAAAACCCAAACACTCTACCCCAAATAACTCTATACCATCATCCCCAAAAAACCCTCATCACTCATGTCCGAAAAATCCTCATCCCTCAATCCCAAAAAAACCTAAAACCTATACCCCAAAAAATACACAACCAAAAGAATCAAAAAACCCTCAACCCTCATCCCCCAAACCCCCAAAACTGTATCGCCAAAAAACCCTCAACCCTATTCCACCAAAAACCCTCAACAATTATCCCAAAAAACCCTGAAACTTCAACCCTAATAAATAATAAACCCTCATCCAAAAAACCCTAAAAACCCATCCCTAAAAACCCTCAACCCTAAAAAACCCTAAACCATAAGTACTAAAAAAACATAAACCGTAAACCCTAAAAAACCCTAAACCATATCCCCCAAAACTATCAACCCTCAACGCCAATAAACCATTAATCCTCAGCCCCAAAAATTCTCAACCCTCAGCTACAAAAAACCCTCAACACTAACCCCATAAAACCCTCAACCTTGGGCATAAAAATCCTAAATCCTAAGCCCCCCAAAACCCAAAACCCTCATCCCAAAAAATCCCTAAACCCTTAGGACCAAAAAAAAGTTAACCCTCAACCACAAAAAACACTATACAATAATCCCCAAATAAACATAAACTCACAGCCCCAAGAAAACCCCAGAAACTCATCCCCAAAATACCATAAACCCATAGCCCCTTAAAACCCAAAACCCATTGACCTAAAAAAACCCACAACCCACAACCCCAAAAAACCCACAACCCTCATTGACAAAAAATCCAAAACCATTATCCCCCATAATGCTCAACCCTTGGCCCTAAAAAATATTCAACACTCATCCCTAAAAATCCTTAAACCTATTAATTGAAAAACACCTCAACCCTCAGCCATAAAAAATACAAAAACCCTCACCCTAAAAAAATCTCAACCCATAGCCTAATAAAAAACTATACCCTCAGCACCAAAAAAACAAAAAACAAAAAACCCAAAAATACCACCCTGAATAATCCTCAAAAAACCATAAAACCTCATCCCCAATAAATTTTAAACCCTCAGTGATATGAAACTCTTAACCCACATATCTCAAAAAACATCAATTTTTTACCCCAGAAAACCCTAAATGATGATCCCTAAAAAACCTGAAACCATAATCCCCTTGAAACCCTTAACCATTATCCCCCAAAAAACCTAAACCTTTATCCCAAAAAACATTAAACCACCATCCAAAAGAATCCCTCAACCCTCAACCCAAAAAAACCATTAACATTCAACCATAAAAAACCCTGAACCCTCTATCCATGAATACACTAAAACCTCACCCCCACCCAAAAAACCCTCAACCCTCGATCTCCAAAAATCCCTAAGCCCTCAGCCCCAAAAAACCTAAACCCACCATCCCAAAAACCATCAACCATAATCCCCAAAAAACCCTCAACCATCATCCCCAAGAAACCCTAAACCCTCATCTCTAAAATATGCGTAACCCTCAGCCCCAAAAAACCCTAAAATCACATCCCCAAAAAACCATGAACCCTAATCCCCAAATAACATTAAACCGTCAATCATTAAAAAATACATGACCCCCAAAAAATAATAAACCCTCACCCCCATAAACCCTAAACCCTCTGCCAAAAAATCCTAAAATAGTTAGCCCCAAAAAGCCCATCAACCCATAACAACAAATAACTCAAAACCCTCATCCCTAAAAAACCATTAGTAATCGGCCCCAAATAAATGGCAACCCTCAACCCCAAAAAAATATTATCCCTCAGCATGAAATAACCCTCAAACCAAAAACACTCTATACCCTTTGACCGAAAAGCCCTAAACACTCTTTCCTAAAAATAGTCAACCATTGTCCCCAAAAAACCCTAAAACCTCATCTTCAACAAATCCTAAACCCCTTTTCCTAAAAAATCTAAACCATCATCCTAAAAAAACCTATTCTCTCTTCCCAAAAAAACAATCAACCCTCAACACCAAAAATCCATCAAAACTTAATCCCAAAACCCCTCAACCCTCAGCCCCAAAAATTCCCCAACACTCAACCCCAAAAATCTCTCAACCCTTAGCCCCAAAAACATTAGACCCTCATCTATATAAAATATTCAACCTCAAACCCCAAAATCCCTCAACCATCATGCCCAAAAAAACATAAACCCTCAGTCCCCAAAACCCCAAAACCCTAATCCATAGGAAACCCTAAAACCCCATCCCTAGCAAACCCTAATCCCATAACCCCAATAATCCCTATATCCTTATCCCCCAAAAACCAAACCCCTTATCCCAAATAAACATTAAACCCTCAATCTAAGAGAAACCTAAACCCTAATCCCCAAAAAACATAAATCCTCCAGTCCATAAAACCCTAAACCCTCATCATTAAAAAACCATAAACCCTCATTCCATAAAACCCTAATTCATCATCCCCAAAATACCATAAACCCTCATCCCTTGAGAATCCTAAACACACTTCCCCATAAATACCCAAACCCTTAGTCCCAGAAAACCTAAAAATCATAGCCCCATAAAATCCTAAACACTCCATAGTAGAAAACACTAAACTCTCATATGAAAAAAACCAAAACCCTCAGCACAAGAAAACTCCAAACCTTCATCCATAGAAAACATTAAACCCACATACCCTAAAACAACAACATAAGAAAATCCTAAACCGATCAACCCTATAAAAACATAAATCCACTCTTAGAAAACTTTAAACCCTCAGCCTCAGAAAACCATAAATCCCTATCCCCACAAAACCCAAAACCCTCATCCCCAAAAAACCTAAAACCCTCAGCCCCCAAAACCACAAACCATTAGCCCCCCAAAACCCAAAACCCTCATCCCCATAAAACCCTTACTCTTAGCCCTTGAAAAGCCAAAAAAAGTCATCACTAAATAAACCTAATCCCACAAACCTAGAAACCCAAAACCCCATAAAAACATAAACCCTCCTCCCTAGAAAACCCACAAACCATCAGCCGGAAACAAACACTAAAATAATATACCAAAAAAAATTTAAATCCCCAACCCACAAAAACCCAGAAACCACATCCCAAAAAATCCTAAAACCTCGTAAAACAAAAACAAAAGTCTTCATCGTTATAAAATCCCAAACTATTATCCCTAAAAAAACTAAACCTTCATCCCCAAAAAACCATTAACTCTGAACTCTAGAAAATCCTAAAACCTCTACCCCAGAAAACCCTAAACCCTCAACTTAAATTAATCCTAAACCTCAGAACAAGAAAACTCTAAACCTCGTACCGGAAAAACCTTAAACACTCATCCCTAGAGAACCCTAAAACCATATCCCCATAAAACAATAAGCCCTCACCCCTGAAAAACCCTAAACCTAATACCTTAGAGAATCCAAAATCCTTATACCCAAAAAACCTAAAATCTAAGCCCCTAAAAACTCTAAAATATTATCCTCAAAAAAATATTAAACCACTACCCTAGAAAACACTAACCCCTCAATCCGAGAAAACCATCAAACCACATCCCCACAAAACCGTAAAACATCATCCCAAAAAATCCTAATCCTTCAGACCCATAAAACCCAAAATCCTCAACCCCAATAAAACCTAATCCCTCATCCCTAGAAATCCCCAAACCCTCTACACCAAAAAACACTAAATCATCATCCCCACAAAACTCTAAACCCTAATCCCCATAAAATCATCACCCCCATCCCCATTAAACCCTAAATTATGATCCAAAAACCCTCAGCCCCATAAAACCCAAAACATTTTTAGAATAGTAGTAAAACCTTAAACCTAAAAAACCATAAACACTTAGACACAAAAAACCCAAAACTCCAAACCTTAAAACCCATAAACCCACAAAACCCTAAACCCTAATTCCCAAATAAAACACTAAAATCTCATCCCCAACAATAATAAAACACTAATCCATAAAATAACCTAATCCATAATCCCCAAGAAAACAAAAATCCTTGGGAAATGAAAATTATAAATCCTCAACCCTAGAAAAAAATAAACCCTCAGCCCCAAAAAACCTAAACCCTACTCCCTGGAAAACCTTAAAACATCATCCCCATAAAACAATAAACCAACAAACACAAAATCCCAAATCATTGAGCCCCAAAATCCCTAGACACTCATCCAAAAATAACCCTAAACACATAGGCTGGACAAAACATAAACCCTCATCCCTAATAAATACTAAACCCTCAGCACCAAAAAAACCTAAACCCTCATCCACAAAAATCCCTTAAACCTCATCCCCAAAAAACCCAAAAATGTCATCCCCAACAATAACCTAAAAACTCATCCCCCAAAACCCCTAAATGATCATCCCCCAAAAACCCAAAAACCTCATACCCAAAAAAACCCTCAACCATAAAAAACCTAAAACACCCTTCATTAGAAAAACCTAAACTGTCTTCCCCATAAATCTCTAAACACTCATCCCCTAGAAACCCTAAAACCCCATCCTCAGAAAAGCTTAAGCCCTATTCCCTAGAAAACCAAAAATCCTCATCACCAAAAAACCCAGAACACCATGTACTATAATTCCCCCAACACTCATCCCCTGAAAAACAAAATCCCTCATCTCAAAAAAACTATAAACTTTTATCCCCAAAAAATGTTACCCCCTCCCCAACCAAAAATCCCCACACCCTCATCCCCCTATAACCCAAAACTCTCAACCCCCAAAATAATAAACCCTCAACTACAAAAAACCCAAGATACTTAGTACCAAAAACACCAACACTCTACACAAAAAAAACCCAAACCCTCAAACCTAAAAACCCCCATCCCTCATCCCAAGAAATCCAAATCCCACAGCCCCAAAAATCTCCAAACCCACATTTCCAATGAATGCCAAACCCTCACCCCCAAAAAAATCAAACTCTCAGTCCCAACAATCACCAAACCCTCACAAAACACCCAAACCCTTTGGCCCAAAAAACCACCAAACCCCACCACCCAAAAAAGCCACAAACCCACAACCCCAAAAATCCCAAAAAGTTTACCCAATAAAACCCAAATCCTCATCGAACAAAAAATCCCAAACACTCAGCCGAAATAAACCTCAAACCCACAACCCCAAAATAAACAACCTTAAGCCCCCCCCCCCTAATATTAGGCCTAATAAAACCTAAACCCTCAGCCCCAGAAATCCAAATACCCTCAAACCCAAACCCACATCCCCAAAAACCCAAAACCCTCAACTCAAAAATCCCTAAACCCTCATCCCAAAAATATTTTAAACCCTCATCCCCATTACACCCAAAACCCAGATCCCCCAAACCCCCCAATACCTTATCCCCCAAAAACCCAAACCCTTATCATCAATAACCAAACCCACAAATATAAAAAACCCCAAACCCTTAACTCCATAAAAAACCCAAACTCTCATCCCAAAAACAACCGTAACCCTTAGACAAAAAAACCTCAAACACTCAGCCCCAGGAAAACCAAAACATCAGCCACCAATAAGCCTATACCCTCATGAAAACAAACCCTAACCCCGCATCCCCATAAAATCCTATACCCTATGCCCCCAAAAAACCTGAATCCTCCGCCCCAATAAATCCTAAACCCCAAACCCTAGGAATACATAAACACATAACCCCAAGAAACCCTAATCCCTAATCCCTAGAAATCCATCAAATCTCTACCCATGGAAACCCTAATCCCTGAGTGCCAGGAAACCATAAATTTTCATCCATTGGAAATCATAAACCCTCAACCCCAAAAAACCTAAAACCCTCATACCATGGAAATTCTAAACCATCATCCCCAGAAAACCCTAAACCCCCGCCCAAGAAAACCCTAAACCCTAAACCCTTGAAAACCCCAAACCGCCATCCATAGAAAACCATAAATACTTATTCCTAGAAAACCCTAAACCCTCATCCTCAAAAACCATGAAACCATAATCCCACAAAACCGTATACCCTCAGCCCCAAAAAACCACAAACCCTCATTCTAAAAAACCCTTAAACCATATAGTTTTAACACTCCAAGCCCTAAAACCCTAAAAACCCATAAAACTCAATCCCTAAAAACCCCAATCCGCAACCCCGAAAAAACCCTTAAACATCCACCCCAAAAATCCCTAAACCCGCATCCCTAAAAACGTAAATACCTCTACCCCAAAAATCCCTAAAGCCTCGACCCTAGAAAACCTTAAACCATAATATCCCTAAAAAACATAAACACTCATCCCCATAAAACCCTAAACTAACAACACCCCAAAAAACATAAACACACTAACCGAAAAGACCCTAAACCCTCCACCCCAAAAAAACATAAACCCTCCTCCCAAAAAAATCCAAAATCTGCATCCCCAAAAAACCATACAAACTCATCCCAAATTAACCATTAACCCTCATCCCCAAAATACCATAAAAACTCAACCCCCAAAAAACCCTAAATCATATGCCTCAAGAAACCCTAAATAATTGTCCCCACAAAACACTTAACCCTTGACCCCAAAAAACCCAAACACTGAGCCCCCAAAAACCCTTGACCTAAAAAACCAAAAAGCATCAACAAAGAAAAAAAACTAAACCATCAACAAAAAAATCCAAAACCCCCAACCCTGAAAACCCTAAAACATCATCCCAAAATTTCAAAAACCCTCATCCCCATAATCCCTGAACCCTCAGCCAAAAAACCCATATTCCATCAGACTTAAAAAACTAAAACCCTCAGTGCCAAAAAACACTAAACTATCAACCCATAAAACCTCATCCCTAAAAAAACCCGAAAACCATAGCACCAAAAACCCAAAAACCCAAAAATCCTAACCCAAAAAACCCAAAAAACCCTAAATCTTAGGCCCTAAATAAACCAAAACCTTCAACCAGAAAATACACAAACCCTCAACCCCCAAAACCCCAAAACATTCAAAACCAAAATAATTCATAATCCATATCCCAAAGAAACTCTAAACACTCAACACCAAAAAAACCAATAACCCACAACACTGAAAAATCTAAATCATCAGACCCAAAATTCCCTAAACCACTAGCACTATCAACCCTAAACCCTTTACCCTAAAAAATCAGAAACCCTAAACCCTATAACCTCAAAACCACTGGACCTAGAGAACTATATGCCCTTATCCAAAAACCCCTAAACCCTTGGCCCCAAAAAACCCAAAACCATAGGCCATAAAAAAATATACTATTATCCACAAAACCCCTAAACCCTTGAACCAAAATAACTTTTACCCTCAGCCCCAAAAAGACCCTAAATCCTCAGCACAAAGAAAATCCTAAACTCTCAACACAAAAATATCTTAAACCCTTATCCCCAATAAACCATGAAATATCATCCCCCAAAAAACCTAATCACTCATCCCACAAAAACCATTAACTATCATCACTAAAAGAAGAAAAACACCTAGACCAAAGATAAACTAAACCCATGGCCCCAAAAAAACCTAAAACGACGACCCCAAAAAACTGTTAACCCTCAGCTCCAAAAATAACCTAAACCCCTAGCCCCCAAAAACCATAAACTCTCAGCCACAAAATAACCCTAAACACAATGTGCCAAATAACCCTAAACCCTATATTTATTCCCACCCAATGAGTATTGAAAAATTTACAAAGAGGAAATACCTGAATATGGGTATTATCTTTCCTGAAAAAAAATTAAGAAGAATGTGTTCAAAGACTCACGAACCATGTGAACCCCCTAGAGGTATGTGATCTAATGACCAACTGAGGGTTATGAGGATGATCATGCTTATTTCATAACCCATAGATGATATCACATATCCCATTCAATAATTCTTTCTGCATTCATGAAGGCAACCTAAAAAATAAATGATCCTGCAATAGAATCTAGATAAAAGTACCCTAGGTCACGTGATTTTTCAACAGTAGGATGCTTGAAAAAAACAAATAAACTCTTTCGAAAATAGGAGGAAAATAACAAAAAGGTGGGAGCCTATTGGGTTCATAAAACTCATTGGACACATCATCAATGGAGAGGATGATTGTATTAAAAAACATCCATGAAAAGTCTTGATACCCCATCCTTTGTAAAATATGAAAATGAAATAAGAGTAGGGGGGAGGTGGGAGCCAATTTATATCGTAAATCATAACATGATGCACCCATGGAATCCCGCAAGAAAACACAAGTACCAGAATACATGTCTTCCTCATCTTGTAAAATCCCAATGGAATGTCACCCTTTTCACGTGAAATGCTCGTGCATATCCATAGAGACTTTATAGGTCAGGTGACACATCAGAAAAAGTTAGAGTTATTTTCATCGAAAACACTTGTGAAACCTCGCAAAATCCCCAACACTTGAAAAATATATAAAGGAAATACATGGGGAATGAAGGGAGGCTCTCATGATCATAAAAATCATGTGACAATGCCCCATGTGATTTTCAAGATGTCGTAAGCTTCTGAAGACTTTCCTACCTCATCTTCTGAAAGGTCCCAAGCAAGCCATCCTTGTCTCAAAAGACCCATTTAAATCCATATTTATCTCATGAAAGGATCTAGAAAAGCCGCTTAAGATCATGCGAAGACCTTTTTAAAGGCATCATAATCCCACACATGTACTTAGACAAGTCATCTTGAAAATATGAAAGTCCCCTGGCATGTCTGCATGATTCAACATGTACACTTTAATTATTGATAATCCAATAATTGGGAAATTGAAAGGATGCTCTTTCAAATGCTAAAAATCAGGTAATTCCCCTAGAGTGTCCTAAGGCAAGACCTCGTGAAGACACATGATGCTAAAATCTCTTCACAGAATCCATCATTGATTCATTAAATAAAATCCATGTGAATTAGTGAACAACTGGGGTACTACATCCATAAATCCTCCACCCCCGCATCGATTAATGGGTTTGTCTTTTTTTCATTTAGATGCATCGACTCTAGACCAGATTTCTTAGAGAAAATGATCTTATGGCCGGAAAAGCTTCTTGTAAGGTAAGATATAGGGAACAACTTGAGTGATCATGCATCATGCCTAGAGAACTTCACATTATAACTCATAGATCACGTGATTTTATCTAGGAAGGATAAACGATGAACACCCCACATATCTGCTAAATCACACAAGACATAAAACAATCTAACACTGAAAGAATCTAAGGAATTATCATTATAAAGACTAGAAAAAAGATTAATAGATGAGACACTTACGAAAAAAACATATAAATTGATCCTTATTCACTTCACATGAACCACCCTTATCACAAAACATCATCAGGACATGTCACCCAGACCATGAGACTCTCCTTTAGCATACTATTTGGATCACACGAAGTCCCTTGGACATGTTAGAGGAAGTCACATGGTGACCCACTGGCATGCCACCCATATTTTTGAAACTCTCAAAGTTGGACATCCAAGCCTCTTGAATGTCCTTTGGACATGTCACCCATATCATATGGCGGCATCAGTGCATGTTATATGAGTCTCACAATAGAACTGGGGTGTGCCAACTGGCTCTCGCACCCTCTCTTAGACATGTCATTCAGTTCTCACGATTACACCTGGACAATTCATCCAGGGCTTGCAACACCACCAATGAAATGTCACATTAACTCATACAGCTCTATCCACATTTTTAATCAAAAATTTGTAACAAAAATAGTGTGATTTTGCTGGATCATGCGACACCATCTAGAAAATTTGACAAGGATCAGGTAATGGATTCTAGGAAAAGTCATACTGGTCTTTTGATTTCCTCATGACAGGTCTACAATTATCATGAGACAACCTTCATACATCCCATACATGCCTCTTGATGTCATCCAAACAAGACAAGTGGATCAGTAGATTGTATTTGGAAATGTGAGGAAGACATCCTCTAACATTCCAAAGTAGAAAATCAAGGCATGTTGAGAAAACAACCAACACATATCCAGAAGACAAGAAGCCGAGGTCACAGGGCATCCTAGGACCTGATAACCCTGTTCATCCTTAGGGTATGATGCCCATATTTAAGTAAACCTCAGTGTGTAATCCTCAATTAACTGAACTATGATGTCTTTAATTCCTTCCACAACCAAGATATGTAGGAGTCCTCCCCATGGATGAAGCTCTATATTGAACATCCAAAGGGTTGTCTCAATTAAAAAATATGACATCCATAAGTGGTGAGATTGATTATTTGACATCCCATATTTCTCACACCAAGCACATATCACATGGTATTAGGTAGTTTCAATGACCATATCATTCATGTCATAAGTATCTACAAAGACAACGGCACTTTTAGTGTGTAACACCTGATCCATTGAACTATGATGACTCTGATTCTTAGCATAACTAGGATATGTAGGAGTCCACTCATAGGATCAAGATATATAGAGAAAATCCCAAGGGTTTTCCAGGTATGAAAATGCCACATCCATAAGTGATGTGAATGATTATTTTCTATCCATTGTTTCCAACACCAGCATATTCATGTGGGCTTATGGAGTTGAAATGATCATATAATTCATATAATAAGTCTCAATAAAGACAATGTAAATGTTAGAGTGTAAGACATGTTCTAATGAACTATGATGACTTTGATTCCTTCCATAACCAAGATATGTAGGATTCCTTCCTAGGTTCCAAGACTAAATTCAAATAGGCATCCACATCGATGTAAGCCCAGCCATGTCTCCTACATTTCATCCATTGGGACCTAATTATTCTCTTGGGATGATTATCATACCTCATCCATCAGTGGAATGAGAAGATAATTGAACTACAATGAACTTTAATTCATTGTATAACCAGGATATGTAGGATTTCTAATTATGAACCATGATTCATATAAATAATCCCAAGGGTTGTCCTAATACATAATATCCTACATCCATATGCAATGAGATTGATTATTTTTTATCCCTTGTTTCTCACACCGAGCATAGCTCACATGTTCCTAGGGAATTTTATTGTCATATATATCACACCATGAATCTCCACCATTATGGTTAATTTCAGTATATAATCTCCAATGAGGTCCATGATAAAAACATCCCCTATATATAATGGAATCTACCTTGGTTCAAGTATGAAGGTCGTGATCAAACTAAAATAACTATGATTCCTACAATAACTAGGATATATCGGTCACCTTCATGAAGCCCAAGCTTCATAATAAGAATCCCAAGGGTTGTCCCAATACATAATGTCTACACCCATATATAGTGAGATTGATTATTTTTATCCCTTTTTTCTCACACCGAGCATTGCTCATGTGGGATTAGGGAATTTCAATGATCATATCTTTCACACCATGAATCTTCACCAGCTAGGGAAATCGTTGCAAGTAAGCCATAATGAGTGGAAAGTTAAAAAAACACCCTATATATAATGTTTTCTACCTTGGGGCCATTCTCAAGGGTGTGATCGTACTATGATAACTCTGATTCCTTCTATAATTAGGATACATAGGACATCTCCTTGAGACCCAAGATCAAAATTCTAGTGCCAAAGTGCTTGAAAATATGTCCTCTATGAATGAGGTTAAACTACATGGGTTAAAAAAAATTATGTGGATTTTTATTCATATAACAAACATGATATGTTGGATGAATCATAATGGCTCAATCCCCTCCTGGGAATACTAATCGCCTCCCTATGTGGAATAAAATTATAAAGTGTCTCGGTATGAGGATTTAACACATAATCGGCAATCCATTGCTGAGAAATAGATGAGGAACATTGGTTAAATATAGATGGATTCCCTAATGAGACCCCCTATCTTAAATATAAAAGAGAATAACATATGACCATTTTGATAGGGTAATCAGTTCTATATCGGGATTAAGAAGAGATTCAAGAATATATCATAAATCTATAAGAGAGCCCATGTATAGGGGAAAATTCCACCTTAAAATAGTGTGATGATCTTGACCTATCTACATATATACCAATGTGAGTCCCTAAGCATTGGTGGTCTGAAACCCCAACCCACCACCTACCTTTGGAAGGAATGCATGTACCCATTTATGTATATGGGAACCATTGATAGTTTACATTAAGAATGAAAATGGTCACCTGACATCAACAATTGTAAAAGAAGTCAAAAACCCCTAAAATCAATCATCAATCCAAAATTAATCCACTCCCTTCTATGTATTTTCAATCGAAACTCAAAAAATAGTGAATTGGGAATGAACTATTAGATCGTGTCATCTCCTTGACCACATGAACTGGGAAAACTACCCATTTCACAAAAAAGAAAATTTTCTAATCAATGTGGATCTTGGTATTCTCTTCACCATCGAAAAAATAGTGAACCCGATATGGTCTCTCAAATAATAGAATGACTGGTTAATCAAAGAATCAAGCCATGTTTCTTTACATATTCTACACAAGCAATGAGCTCGATGTAACCTTAAAAAAATAGGATGGTCGGTTTGTCATGTGCTAGGGAACTTTATTGGAGAATAAAACAAAGTTAATAACCCTAAAATAAATCTTTATCTGATTCTATATAACTGGGGATTTCATAAAATAAGTCCATATTCTATTTTACAATTCCTCGCAAGAAGAATGATCGGATTGAGAATAAAGGGACAATTGTCTTAACAATTCATATCTGATTGATCATGCATCATGCCTATTATATTGCACTAATTGGTGACCCTAGTCCTTGTTTTATTCATTATTTAATGTACTAATCTTATCAACAACATCATGATTTGAGAAACTTTCATCATCCAACAACTGTTCTAGAAAATCAACTATTGATGAAACCCCTACGAGTTGAAAATGTTCTCACCTTCTCGAAAAATTCAATATCAGGTGGGAGAAATGATGGTCTAGTAATAATATTAATGTGGTACAATACTGACCCATTGAAGCTCCCCAGGAAGGACATCAATTAGAAAAACTGATGATTCTTTATCATCCAGGGAATGATTCTTCTATGATAGTGGCCCTTGTGGCCACAACCAATCACTCTGGGAGCTTATCTATGGAGCACGACAACCATTACATTATGCCTTTGATAAATGTGGACCATGGAGTCAAATATGGCTCCATTACGGTTCATGAGACACCATATAGGGATTATTTTAACCACCTTCATCAGATCCATCCAATCGATACTCATCGATCTCCTACTGAGGTTACTTCTCGACACACTTCCCCCACTAATGCACATGCCTGTGGAGAAAGGATGTCACATCAGGTGAGGAAGGCCCTAGATAACCATAAATGGGATTATATATCCACTCTCACTGACAAATCTTGATGACATACTTCGATTATATCCATGGAGGAAGAATATACCTATGCTCACTTGGAAGAAGTATGTGGGAATATTCTTACATCATGCATGGTGTAGAAACATATCATTACCCCCATGTGTGAAGTCCTTTAAAATATTCTAGTGGCACAAATAGGATATAAGTGGGAACTTATCCCCACTTTATTCAAATATATCTACCATTACATAGCGTAGATGGAAAATATGCAGGCATATATCCCTACACACATGTTTCAAAAATTCTATTATATTTTTACAATAGGTGAATAACTTCGCTAGGACATTCTAGCACTGGTACTGATATTTGGATAAGAGAATATGCATGTCCCTATAGATAGGATAGCTCAACACTCAGACCATTGAGAAAAAGTAGTTGAACCATAGAAAGGGAAACTTATTGCTCTTGTCTAGGAGGATTGCTGGAATATTTAGATAAAGGGAAAGGCATCTGACCAAGATCATATTCATGTTCCAACTAGTGCTCACTAGTTGTGAGTGGTACATGCCTTTCAAAAAAGTTTGGCATCATATTCTAAAGTCCCAAGATCTGGCTCATACCCCTGTTCTAAGTGAGGCTCACCAATTGAGAGTGGAACATGCCTTGATACATGCTCATTTTTGTATCAATGAAGACCAACGACATACAACATAAGCCTATTATCAGGACCATATCGCCATTTTGGATGAGGGTAACCATGTGAGAATGGAACATGCCATGGGACATGCACATATTCCTATCAGTGAATCCTCCTAGCATATTGAGGAAATCATGGAATCCAAACCCATATTCCTCCTTTTTTCAACAAATGATTGCATCAGTATCATTATAAGGCAATACAAGAGGAGGACTATATTACTTCTCATTTTATGAAGATATATTCGCATATTATTGCAGGTAATAAATATTTATACTAGGCTCATATTACTATTCCAAATTGGGATCACCAAAATAGAATATAACATCCATTGGGGAAGTCACATATTACATACAAGAAGGACTAATGGTATATTCCCAAGGCTCAAGATCTAGCTCATATTCTTATCCTGGCTGAGGATTACCAAGTGACAATGAAACATGCCTTAATATAGTATTATATTGCTATCAATAATGAAGAATCTCATTGGAATAATCCAGTAACTTTAAATTAGTGGGATCATACATCTGCCTCAATATATGGTTATAAACAAGTTTTGAAAACCATCATACAACAAAATCACATCCCTGATCAATCCTTAAGGCAGGTCAACATATTCTTTCCATGATGAAAAACATGGACCATGTTCCTAATCCACTAAATTCTAGCGTCCCTGAAGTTTTTCAAGACATATTCTCAACATCTCATGGATCTATTAACTCTTCAATCGAAGTAAAAGATGATCATTTCCATGATAGTCATCTTATTTGTAGTGTGGAGAAAGATCACATGGACTCTACCCCTAGATTCCACTGTGTTAAAACATCCAATGATGATATATCCCATGGAAAAGAAAATACAACCATTTACTAGACATATCCATATAGAGAGGTTTCCAAATCCTAGATTCCTTCATATTGAAAGGTGCTCAAAATACTGGGGTCAACCACATATAGTTCCCCATCATCATCCAACAGCACTCGACTCTAGTCAGTAGGTGATCCTCATAATCATCGTTTATGGTCTGTTCTGATGGAGGCATGTGAATATGGTGAATATGAGGCAAACATTGAAATTTGGATAGAGTTATCTAGAAACAACATTCCCGTCATGTTTTGTCCCCTCTCCACTTATTATTATGTGGAATTAGATGAGATAGAAAAGGAGTTCTTGACTCATCTACACCAAAATATGTGGGAAACTCATCAGTGAATGAAGAATAGACTCCTCTTTTATCTTGTATATAAGGGTCACCTTCAGACAATCAATATACTCTATTTTCTTCTTGTCCTAGCAGCCTTCTCCATGGCCCCAAATACAAAACCAAAAAATCACTATGTAAATATGAAACACACTTTCCTCCATTCCATCAGAACTCTTTGGAAGTTGATATCTAAAGACACATAATTCATCTATATTCAAGGATGGGGAAATTATAGACATTTAAAATTTTAAACACCCTAGAATTGGAGAACCCCACATATACAATGTTTAGTAGTGTAAAATCCTCTGGCGATAATAGTGGACCTAGTGACGGTTGGGCGAGCCGGTCACTACAAAAAAATGTTCCCACATCAAGGATGCCCATAAATCATGAACATAGGGAGAGGATATTCATCAATACTTTGAACTGGAAACCTCAAATCAGTAAAAATGTATTTCAGAAACAGTTATGCTGCATCAAATGTACTGTAGTAGCAACTTCTATAATAGTCGTATAGGAGAAAACTCAGCCTACTGGGATGGGGAAGTATCTAGAACCACCTTGACCCCTTGGGTAATAAATTAAAAATTTTATTCATAACATATCATTAGAAGCTATAGAAAAACCCTATCCCACATTCCTAGGGGCATTTAAATCTCAATCTCCAACACCAGGATCACCAAGACCTACAGAAGTATGGTAGAAATCAACAGTTATTCCAAATCACCCACATCCCACTGAGCTGGGGGCATTTATATTTTAATGTTCATCCTAGGATCCATGAAATATTTGACTGGAATCATTATATCATCAATATCATGATCAATCAATGCCCATTATGGCACTGAATAACCCCTAACCGATATGGCTAGGGCTATTTTCATTATCATCATAACTACAGAGTAGATTAGTCTTCTCCATGTTGAGAGGTGAATATCGATGGTCATCATCCAATCCATTCAGGGGACATTTGGTAATCCCGACTTGAAACCCTCTCATGGTAATTACATACAAAATAGGGTAGGAGGAACATATAACCATGCTGATCAGACCTTGTAGGGTCCATAAACAAAAATATACCAAATATAAAAAAGGGTTAAAAGAACATCCATAATGAAGAAAATTCAAAATCATCATGTTGCATTGAAAGTAATGGAACACCAACTATTCACAAATACTCGTCTGTAATTTTCATCACTGTCAACAAGAAATACTTTTAAGATTAAGACACAAATTTAGAGGTCCACGACATGGAAAATCTACCCCAAGAGGAGGGTGTTCTAGAGGAACAAACTGAGGTTACACACACCCAGAACAAAATAAGGCTAAAAAATATGGAACCTCCTAATATCGAGTTTCCACCTCTTCAGTATAACACTACCAAAGATAAAGGAAAATGGGTTCCTACACATCAATCACCACCCATAAAAGTTTAATTTCATTCTTTAGAGGAACAATTTTAATAATATGATAAATACAAACTATCAAATTAATCAATAAGGGGATACTCAGGGAAAATAATCTCATTGGGTATCGTCATCAGATAGAAATGAATATTCTCCCTCCTAATGATGATCTATCCGTGAGAGAAGAATCTTATCATCATACATGCTCCAAATCAAATAATTCAATCTACATATATGAAGAATTTTAAAAATAATCAGGACTTCCCACTATTGTGATAGCAACCTCTCCCTCACCAGGTCACTCATTTAGTCCTTGCAAAAATTGAGAATCAGTGTGAATAAATGTGGGGACAGATCATCAACCCCCACCCAATCCTGATGGATAGAATATGGCTAAAAATTGTCCCTTCAGATCTTCTTAACTTCATTGAGTCCCTGACTACTCAAGTGGAATACATGTAAGGGAGAAACATACCTGTGTAGCTTGAAAGGAATCCATATCCTGAAGGGGTGGGAAAATCGTTTCCTCCACCCAATTTTGGTAGTCCTGCCTTCTCTACATTTAAATGTTTATGCGATGCTGAAAAGCATCTCACAAAATTTATATCCTAATGTGGGTTGATGATGGGCCTTTGAGATCAACAGGAGGCCACAAAGATGATGTTTTTTGTATAGAAATCGAATGGGCCATCCTTTGTTTGGTTCAATAGCTTGCCAGCTGAATTCATTACAGAATGGGATGACATTCATCATTAATGACCTAATCCCTTATCTTCCACATTGAGGAAAATGAAAATTATCAACCTAAGGAAATTAATGAAACATGAAAATGAGAGGGTTTCTAAATTCATTTCCTAATGGAAAGGTTTAACCTATTCACTCAGCAACCCTCTCTTGCAAGAGTAGTTCTTGGAACTCTTTTCTAAGAATATCTCAGTTAATTTGAAGAAACCGATGATCCTAATAATGTATATAGGTAGGTTCTATAAGATCAAAAAAATTGGACAATGTCTCGAAGATTCCATTTAGTGAACCTGATCAAAATTACATCTCTTGACCTTAGCCTAGGATAAAAGGCTAAGCAATGAATAAATTTTAGTTATCAATCCCATACTAGCATATGTGTCCATTCAAGCAACCAAGAAGGCCCCAAACCTCCCAAACCTCCTTTCGAGTGAAAAAAACACAGAATCTCCCTCATCTAGAAGCACAAAAAAACAGGATTTCTTGAGATTTGAGGAATGGAATAATAAAACCTAATCCTTAGAAATAAATAGGACCTCAGTTATATATTATTATCCATGTACAATGATCTTCTCAAGATACTACATCTCAAGAAGCCTGATGAGGTCAACATCACTAAACTTCACAATTACTACCCCTTCTATATAAGTCTAGATCAATATTTTGAAGACATCTTCATCTTCAAAGATATCCTTCAAAAATTGGTCAACTCTAGAGAGGTGGTGTTAGATTACTACTCAGAGAAGATGGAATTTATACCCATTTCGCATTCAAAAGAAAAGGGTTGTTAGCAGAATGTTTTTTCCATTTGTAAACAAAAGTTCAGCAACAAGATGACTTGTAAAATAGTTGACCAAGCTCATCCCACCCTGAGGAAATATCTGCATAGACTGATAATCGCTCAACCAACAAGGGAGGTAACATTAGATACACCTACCAAAGGATGGTGCACAAATCCAAAATAGTGAAAATCAAAAAGGTGGAATCAAATTCTTCTCCAACACAATCCCTAACACTTGAAAATTTCATCCCAATGACATCCAAAAAATAGGAACCACCCCACCAAATAGAATCCAAATTAGATAAAGGCATCATATTTGGCTCTATTAATGCGATACACTTGGAAAACCCCTTATCGAATTATGAATATGCCTCAGAATAAGAGTTTTCCACACATTATCGGGGAACAGAAGCCTGTATACACAGTAGCCTAGGATACATCGGCTAGAACAGGTGTGGTCGGGCCCAATATTTTGGTCATCTCCTCATAGAGGACATTTATGTAGATGATACCCATGGGTAATCACACCAGCATGCCCAAATGAGGCATGGAGGTGTCCTGAAACCCTCCAATAGTTACCCATTACTGATTGATTACATGACTACCTAGTGGGAGCGAGGTTAGATGATCATCCCAAACAATAGGGAAGGGTGACATGGCCATAAGCTCTGGAAACATATATCTCTTCAACCACTTCATAAGCAACATGCCATTATAACTAAAATTCCTCAGTTCCTCTGCCACTTTTCAAGGAGAAACCACACCCTAAGAAGCACTGACCTATGGACCAAAATTATGACATTCTGAAATAGCTAGCGATTTCCCTAGCCAATAACTCAATCTGGGCTCACTCCATCATTCAAAAGAACTTCGGGAGTCACTTATTCAATCCCTCCAGATCCCACAGAAGTTTGATATAGAAGTTTATATAGTCGAGGTTTATTGAGTGGTGACTATGCCGTAATAATTCCATGTCCCATATCATTCATTGACTATGTTCAAGAATATGTGATCCAAGTACACATCTGGAACCCATATGTTTTGGGAAGACTCAATAATTCTAACACCCAAATCTCATGGATTGATAATGGTTCATGTATCAACCTCATACGGGCTCCAACCCTCTAACTTTTAGGATATAGAGACGGAGATCTATATCTCACAAATATGACCATTCAAGGGTATTATAAGAGTGATAAAAAATATAATAGGAAGATAAAAAGAAAATCCCAGTTTGGGGATCTCATATATGATGCAGATTTTATTGTTATCCAGCAAGATGCCACATAAAATATCCTTCTTGGAAAGAACTATATCCATAACCACATGGTGGTACCTTCAACACTCTATCAATGTCTGAAATACATCATCAATGAAAAGTTCATCATACATCATGGTGATAGTCCCCCCTTGAGTCCTATAGAGATACTTATGAAAAATAATATTTCAATAAATGTAGAAGCAATGAACCAATAATGGATGATGATATGTAGGTTGTATCCCCAAATGGATAGGGGACCACACTTATGAATGATTGGAGTAAACATGATGGTGACTATGTGATCCTCATAAATATGGTTATGGAAAGGGACCTTCTCCAAGAGGTCCAAGCCCCTCATATCCTCAGAGTTAATGGAAAAGAAAAAAAGCTTCAGAATATCTCTAAAACAACTAAAGTAGTTGGGGATGATAATGTCTCATCTCGTGGCCTCTCTCACCCCAATTGAAACCAAGATTCCCCCATATTTTCAAATTAATCTAAAAATGATTTCATCGACTCATTGGTAGAGGAAGATAATGATGACCTCTTGAATGCACCTTCTGTATTTGAGGAAGTAATCTCCATCACAATTAACATAGGAATGTTAAACTAGGAATAGAAGAATACCCACATCCTATAGTAGTTAGAGCTTCCATGCCTCTCGGAGAAAAAAATATGTACATTTCATTTCTAAAGAAACATCGATATGTGTTCGCTTGAAACTATACATAAATGCTCGGGTTTAAAACGGATGTGGATACACACAATATCTTCTTACCTGAAGATAGTTAGGGCTTCAAGATGGTATCCATGCACCCCTCTCAAGCAACTAATGTAGAGGTGGGAGTTGAAAAATTGATCAAATCCAAATTTTTCTGAGAAGTGCAATACCCAAAGTGGCTTGCCAAAATTGTCCTCGTCAATAAAAAGAACATATTGATTATGGTCTACACCAATTTTAGGGACCTTAATTGGAATTTATCAAAGTATGATTCCCACTGCAGATCACAGAACTCATGATTGATGCAACTCCTTGCTTTCAAGCCATTTCCTTCAGGGATTGGTACTCAGTGTGCAATTAGAAAAAATGTCCCCTGGAGATGAAGAAACAACTGCGATCAAAGTTCCCCAGGTGATATTTTTCTATCAAGTCATGGATTTCATATTAATGATGTGTGGATCCACTAATCAACTTGTAATGAATCATATCCTTAATCCATTATTGGGAATAATTACCAAGTGTTATGTTGAAGAATTGGTCATCAAATCCTAACAACGATGTGACCACTTCCTGGATCTTAAAATGGTTTTTGAAAAGTAGAAAAAAAACACATTCTAAAGATGAATCTTCTGAAATTCACCTTCATGGTAACATCAAAAATGTTCCTTGGCGTTTTGGTATGCCACCACACAACAAGGGTGTCCTAGAGAAGACTACTGTTATTATAGCAATGTAACGCCATTTAAATATCAAAGAACATAGGGGAATCCAAGGGAACCTCTTTTATATTCGGCATTTCATAGCTAACTTAGCCAGAAAAGATCTCCCCTTCACAAGGATAATGAAAAATGGAATCTTCTATCAATGGGACAATGGCTGCCAACAACCCTTTGACAATCTCAAGCAGTAACTTTTATACCCACTAGTTCTGATGCCACTAGTGGAAGGGAGTCCACTCATCATATATGTGGATTCCACTGAATGATCCCTAGGATCCTTCCATGAATAGATCAATTATTCGGGGAGGGATAATAGTATCTACTACCTCATCCAGACAATGATAGGTACTAATAATCAATACTCTGATGTCAAGAATAACTTCCTCACACTCATATTTGTAGTGAAAAAGCCTATGCTTTACATGAAGCACCAAAAAACTCATCTGGCCTATCGTATTGATCCACTAAAGCGCATCCTTGGCTACCACATACTGACTGGGTTCTTAGATCGATGGGTGGTCATTCTTAAGAAATACAATATTTAGTTCGTATCACATAAATATATTAAAGGACAAGCCCTGGATGTTTTACTCATGCATATCCTACTTCAGAAAGTACTCTGAGGGACATTGATCTTATAGAAGAAGAGTATTTCTATGCTCATGAAACTCCCTGGACCTGGAAGATGTACTTTGATGGAGCTTCAAGGAATCCAATAAGACAAATTATGGAAACCCCAAAGCTCAATTGAGTTGTCTTAGGGGTTTTTTTTCTCTCTAAAAAAGCAGTTCTGCCCTACTATTTCTCACTATCTAAATGATACACAAATAACAATGCAGAATATCAGGCTTGCATCACTGGTTTCAAAATATCACTACAAAATATCAAAGGGGATTCAAATGTATTGATAAATCATATTAATGGAGAATATGAAATTAAGAAGGAAGAACTTTCCCATCTCACTGGCTATGTCAGGGGAGTGACAACATAGTTACCTTTTAAACCCAAAGTGCATCATATTCTCCAATCAAAGAATGCTCATGCTGATGGATTGTCCAATCCATCCACTTTCCTAGATGACCCTGATCAGAAGGAATCAATATTGTGTATCACCCACTAAATAATGGTCTCATCGATCATCGTCTGGGATATAGAAGAAATTAATCAATTCAAAACAACCACATATCATGATAAACCAGTATCCACCCCTAGATAGATGGATCCCATAATCAGTTATCTCCAAATGGATCTCTCCAAATAGTCCATGTTGGGAGGGAGCTTTTCTATCATCGTTCTGCAAAAATTACCCTACGGGATAGCCCAAATGAGTAGAAATTCCTCTACAAGAAAGGGTTTTATGGGATCCTCCTTATATGCATAGCATAAAGAGATATTTTTTCCATAATGGAGGAAGTCCATTTAGGCTCCTAAAAATTATAAACCATCTCTTGTTTTTAGAATGGTTGTATTGGATTCATATCCCCCATGCCATAGCTAAGAAGTTCTAGTATATCCTTATTACTGATTTCTTTTTTTCCAAATGGGATGGGGCAATACCCCTTAAGGAATCCGGGATGAAGAATATCATCAACTTCATGAAGTCTTGTATCAATACATGTTTTAGATTCCCTAACACAGTATTGACACACAAAAACACCATATTCTATTCTAACGAGTTGAAGAAACTCTACAAGGAGTAAAACATCATGTCCCACCACCAAACCAAATATCATGCATGGGAAATGGAAATATAGAGGACTCAATAAGACTTTTTCAAATATACTACATAAGATGGTGAATAGGGAAAAGAATTCTTGTCCCACATAATCTCATTCATGATTTATTGGCCTACCATACCACAATTCATATTGCTAAACAAGAAATACCTTACTCATTGGTATATGAGACTATAGAAGTATTACCCATAGAAGTCCAGCTGCCCTCACTTCAAATATACATTTGTAGAAAACACTCAGATGATGTGAAATTCAAAAAGCATCTGGATGATCTGGAATAAATCGATGAGGATAGGTTGTGTAAACTACACAACTTTGAAGTCCATTAGAATCAGATCACACATGGCTTTAATAAAAATGTTCTACCCATATTCATTCCCCAAGGGAGAGTTGGTATTGGCTCTCAGGACTCTAATGATACCAGGAATGATACCTCTATATCATGAACTCAAAGGGGAAGGGCCTTACGTCCCACATAATTTCTGTCACAATGGAGCCTACTCATTGGCCACAATGAATGGGGAGCATGTCACACCACCCACCAATGAAAGATTTCACAAAAAGTAAATTTCATATATATCATCAAGAGAATGTCTAGGAAGAAAGACTTTAAACTGCATAATGACTCATGTCGTAACCACATGACATTAAATTGTACATAGAAATCCTAACCACATGATGTTAAACTATTTGGAGACATCCTATCCACATGTAGTTAAAATGTATGGAGAAGTCATAACCATATGATGATAATCTATACAGAGACATCCTAAAAACATGACGTTAATCAATATTTATTTTTCCTAACAACAAGATGATAAACAGCACAACACATCTCATCTTCACTAAATGATGTTAAAATGTATGGAAAATTTCATTACCATAAGATGAAAACCTACACACATCTTTGAAAACCATCCCCATTCACATTAGGCGATCATTGTCCTTTACACATGACATTAAACATTAGAGGATTTCTACAACTGTGCATGGATTGATTCTCATTTCCAATGAGATATTTTAGGATTTCCCAATATTTTATATTGGTCTAACCACCACATGATACAAAATTTCCCTATCATATCCTTGAACTTCCTCTTCATAATAAGAGGGGCCCTTTATTTTCCTTGTTTCTCACACTGAGCATAACTCACATGATCTTCATAATTGCAGTAAGGGATTCCCCATGGAAACAATTCAAGAAGGCCCAATATATAATCATAATGGTCCTGGATAAAAGACCATAAAATACCTAAAATAATTCCTAACCACATGACATTAATTTATATATTTTCTCAAGAATTACATGTTGCTTGATTCCTGTCATTGCTAGATACATAGTGGTGCCTAGATCCCATATCATAGGGCCATCTACAATAATCAACATAAAAAATTCCCACATATATGTATGGGTTAGACCTGTATAGTGTGTTTCCTATTCATGAACTATTTGTGGCTTGGTTTCTATCCTCACAGGATATATAGTAAAATTTGGATTTTCCAAACCAAGCCATGTCACAAAAAATTGACATAAAAAATTCCCCCATCCTACATACTGATCAGAAATATGTAGGGAGATCCTACATAAGAACAATGTATGCCTTGATTCATATCATTATAAGATATATATTTATGTAAATATTATCATCCATGGGTACATCCAAAATACCCCTTTCCACATATGGAATCCAATGTCCTTACCACAGGATGTAAAAATAAATGGTTCCCAAAGAACTATGTGTGGCTTTATTCCTATCACTATATGATATTTATTGACTTCCAGATCTCCAATCCTTGGTCCAGCTACAACAACCAATTGAAAAACGTGAAGCCCAATTACCTAGGGGATGAATCATTCAATCTCATTTTACCTATGTTCATGTCAGATATGTATAGATCTTTCTTGTGTGAACAATACATCATGCACAAAAACTCATTTCATGTCCATACCGCATGACAATAAATTGGACAAAAATATCATTATCACGTGATAATAAACTGCAGGAAAACTGTCCTCACCACAAGAAAATAAACCGCATGAAAAACATCCTTATCGCATGATGATAAACTGCATGGAAAACATCTTTAACGCTTGATTTTAAACTATATGAAGACAAATATATCCCCACAACATGATTATAAATTACGAAAACCAATATACATTTACATCCCTTGCCAAAGGACTATAATATCCTTACCCCAGTCAACTAGATTACGAGGTGATTTTATCACATTTTAAGCACATAAATCCATAAATCATTCATCATGCATCGAGTGCCTTAGATATCTAAAAACCATCCATGGCCCTTGGAAAAGATGTCCGGATTTGAGTTACCCTTTTTTTGATTATGCATGTGTGCCTATGGCTCCTTCATATGAGCCAATGATCATCAACCAAATTTGTCTCTCTATAAAAAGGGATTTTTGATCCTTGTGAGCCATGACATCGTGGTATCATAGCATAACATCATAGTGTGTTTTGGAAAATCAGTGGTTTGTACTCTTGACCAAGGGTATCATAAATAGGATCTTGTGTATCATCTCCCATATTATGTTGATGTGCATCATGACATTAAACTACTTGAACTATTGGTCAAAGATATACGACCTCAAAATCCACCCTATAATGGTCCAATATCACAAGAACTCAATATAAAAGAAAAATAGACTAAAAAATTTTCTTATTGAAAACCCATCAAGGGTGGCCTGATAAAAAGGAATGTGTTCACTAGATAAGAACTTCATATCAAGATTTTAGGAAAAATTAAGGTGCAAATAAACAAGGCATAAATGTCATGTGGCCAAAATTATATCCTTATTAAAATCCTTGTTATTCTCACTGGACCCCCTGGTTTTGGAGAATGATAGAGAAATAATATTTCACATCTCTTCACCATGAGAATATTCTCCCTTGTTTCTAACAAAACATTTATTTTTCATGATCCCTTCTTGGTTATTACACATTCCACGAATCACGGTTCATGATTTCAGGGCCTCAAATCACCACAAACTTCCATGGCCCTTGGAAATGGATACCAAACTTTAAGGGATAATTGTTTTGACTATGAATGTATTCTTATGTATCCTGCATATATTCTTATAGTTGTTATCCAAATGCATCACTCTTTAAAAATGGATTTCTAATATATGTGAGCTCTGATATCACTGTAGTAAAACCCAGTAGCTCATTATGTTTTGGGTCCCTCCCTATATGATTATCCCATATCATCATCATAACCAGAGAACATTGGACCATTATATACAATATCTGTACCTAATCATTCAAGTGGATTTGACATCCTTGAAGTTACATTACAATGTTTTTTAATCTTTCCCAAGGCTGGAATGTGACACTCCATTCCCAAACCTTTGATGGCCCACACCATAGGATTAGAAACCATAGGGAATAGGGATCAAGCTTCTTGATTGAGAGATAAACATCCCTAGTGCCCCATAACCCTTCTTGAATAGGTTTCTTCCATACCCAACCTCATTATATGGATGTTTCGATCCTCAAAAATATTTCATGGCCCTCAGAAAGAAGCAGAGATCATCTTTTCGTGGCCACACCATTGACACATAAGGGATTAACCAAACAACTAAAAGAATATCCAACTTTCCAAAAATTAGCTTTGATCCTTGTGAGCCCTAGAAACATTATGGAAGAACTTGGAAACTCAGGGTGTTATGGGGCATCCCCATTATGTCTTCCCCATTCCATTTTCACAGACTCAAACTTGTGGGTGATGAATTATGTAACCCATATTCCAACTTTCCAAGCTGTCCAAACATACCATGTATTTATCCATCAACTAAAATTACTCCCACAAACCTTCCATAATCCTTGGAAAAGATTTGACACACCTATGTTGGTAATGCTTCTGAAACCTAAGGGCTTTGACCTACCAACCATGGGAAAATCCTCTTTGCAAGAAAGGAGCATTGATCCTCATGAGCCTGAGCAACACCATGAAAAAAAACATAGAATTTTTGTATGTTTTGGGCCATTCCTCACATGTATGAACCATATTCCATGATCATGATTGGTATGAGCTATAATACCCTAAACTAAAGTGATCAATGGTCCGAACTAAAAGGACCTAAACTACTACACATAATTAGTCCAAATTAAATGTCCCTAAAATAATGTAATAGTAGGTGAGAGCTAAAAAACCAAAAACTAAAACATATAAAAGGCCCCAAAAAAGACCCTAAACTAAAATATATCATAGGTATGAAATAAAATACCCTAAACTATAGGACATCATAGGTCAGATCATAAAGACCCTAAACCAAATCATTTTAAGGTCTGAGAAAAAGACCTTAAACTAAATAACATCCATGTTCTAAGTTAAAAGACCCTAATATAAAGTGATAGGAGGTGAAATATAAAATCCCCTAAAATATAAAACATCATAAGTCTGAGCTAAAAAGAACAAAAACTAATGTGAGAGAAAGTATGAGCTAAAATACCCTAAACTAAAGAACATCATCAATTTAGTCTGCAAGAATGGAAAATCATGTGAGGCCCACTATATGGCCTTAAGGAAAAACAAGTTTCACCCACCAATACTATCAACAATGGAAAAAATATAAATAACTCTCCCTCTAGGACATATATTATATCTAATCATACTTCTATGAAACAAGTAGTGTCAATATAGCTAGAGTGGATATATCACAAAGTGATCTCATGTTAGTAGTAATTCATGATCATTTCTGAAGAAGAATATGTTATAATTTCGACATTTAGGTCCATGCATTTATGTTTAATTGACTATTGTACATGGGGTGGGTATCATTGGAAATTCATATAACATCGGGACAACAAAAATGCATGCACGTCATATGTAAGTGAAAACTTAATGAAGGTACATAAATTTCAATAGATCTATTATTGATACCATGAAAATTGGAAGAATCTCCACATATCAGATTCATTCCTATGCACATATGAGACAAAGAAATATTTTAAAATGATATCTCCATCATAAAATGTGCTCGGAAGAATCATGGAACTCTACAAGACTCTTCTCTAGGGAGGAAACGAATTGGGATAACTAGAAAAAAACTCAGTTTTATCTTTTCCAACCCACTACAACTCCTCCACCTTGGAAGTGGCATCATGACTCACCTTCTCCTCCATATCAAAAAGTCCATGTTTCTCCATCATAGCTTTCTCTAATACTTTTAGTGCATGATGAGACCAGGATTACTCTTCTTGAATACAAATTATCTAATAACGAAGATGATCAGTCATAGACTCAATATGATCATTTTCAGCCATCCAAACATTGAAAACATGTTGGTGAACTTCCAATTCAATAAAATTCCTAAAAGCTTCATTTAAATCCTTTTCACAATTATACTTCACCAAAGAGGAGGTCACAGTATATGCCTTCCTCAATTCAGGGATCCACTACTATTCCCTCAAAGAAATCACCTCCTTCACCCATGCGTGAAGTGTAGTATAATCGAATCCCTCCTAGAAAATTGTAGGAAACATAAACCGAAGGTGGGAAAATCATCCTTCATCTCCTAAAATGGGGTCTCCGAAATTGTGGCCCAAATAACCACTCCCCTATTTATAGGGAATCTCATAGAATACCAAAGGTAACTTTTCATCCAATCGTTACCCAATATACTGATTCCTGATACCACAAAAGTATTAGGTGGGTCTTTACTTTTCTCAGAACCGATTCCATGTCTTTTTGGGAATCACTCCTATAGGGGTAGGAATTTGTCGATGCCTGCTAAATAAGCATTAGAAAATTCACAATGGAAGAAATACCTAAAAATGGAAATTATCATTCAAGTAAAATAAATAAAGAATAAGGTGTCCAAACACTCATAGATCACATGAACCCCCATGATGCATTCTATCATCTAACCGGTATAGGGTCATGTGGATGAGCATGCGTAGCAAATAACCCACAGAAGATCACTTGGAAACCCTTTGACAAGTTCTACTTTCGTGATGGTGCCACAGACAATTGTTTATAATGTGGAGACAACCAAATAAAAGTCTTCCAATTTATGTAGCCTGTCAGTTGGAGGATTCATGGAAAACCCCTAAAAATCATTCCAAAATAAGAGGAAAATACCCAAAAGGAAGTAACCTCTTGCAGCCACAAAATATTGTGTTGCATCATCGATCGGGATGATGATTTTCTTTTAAAACATAAAAGAAAAGTTTTGAGACCCCAATCCTTTGTAAAATACTCAAATGAAATAAAAAGTGGAGGATACAGGAGCATATTGTGGCTAGAAAACATTAATAGACCAAAACCTAGAGGATAGAAAGACACCAAAAGAACATAGAGACATGTCTTCTTCGTCTTGTGAAATCCTGATGACATGAATCCCTCTTCGCATGAAGGGTCCCATACATGTCCAGGTGACCTCACACTACCCCATTGGCTCCATAATGATAAACAGTGTGGTTTTCCCCTGAAATGATCATACATCTCAACATATCCTTTATAGGTCCCTTGATGCATCACCAATATGTAGATTGATTTTCCTCAACAAAACTCATGGAATCTCATGAAATCCATCTCCTATGAAAAATAAACAATGTAAATAATGAGGGAATGAAGGGTGACTCTCACGATCATAAAACTCATGAAATTCACCCTGTGACATTCGCAAGATTCTTCAATCTCTTAATGGATTGTTCGAATAATATAGCAAAAGGTCCAAAGAAATACATCCTTGTTTGGATAGACATTGTGAAACTCATACTTTATCTCACAAAAAGATCCATATAATCCACCTAATACCATTTGAATACCTTTCAATTGGCATCCTGATCTTGTGTAACTACATAAATATGTCAACTTGACAATGTGAAAGATGACTGGCATGTCCGCATGATTCAACAAGACCAATTTAATTGGAAATAATCCAATAAATTGGGTGTTCATGGGATAGTCTCATGGTCATTGAATATTATGTGATGCCCGGGAGTGACCTTTGGGAAGACCCCATGATGATGTGTGATGCCAAAACCCTCCGCTGACTCCATCCTCAATTCACGCAATATGCACCACATGAAATTGAAAAAAAGTGGGGTGGAAAGGCCAATAAATCCTTCACCCCAGCATTAATGAAGGGATTAGCCTTTTATCATCAAGATATACTTGTGATAAAGTATATTTCATAGAATGGATGATCTCATGACTATACAATCCTCCCCTCAGGTAATATATGGGGAACTATCAAATAAATCATGTTTCTTGCATATAACACTTCACATGATCACTCATAGATCATGTGAAGGACTTCTGGCATGACACATGAAGAACAAACCCCCATACCTGCTAAATCACACAAGAATTAAGAAAATCTAACACTTAACAAATCTAAGGCATTCACAATATAAGGTCTAGAACAAAGACTAATAGATGGGAGAATTATGCAAAGAACATGTACTATGATCCTTATGCGCTTCACATGAACCACTCTAGTCATACGACAACACCAGAACAAATCGCCCAAACCATGAGGCACTCCTTTTTCATAATATTTGGATCACATGAAGTCCCCTAGAAATGTTAGATTAAGTCACATGGTGCCCAAGAAATTCCACCCAAGTGTTGTGAAACCCTCCATGTTCATCATCTAGGCCTCGTAAATTTCATATGGACATGTGATCCAGATCACATAGTTACATCAATTTAGTTAAGTTAAGTCTCACAATAGCAACATTGTAGGTCAGATGGATCACACACTATCTCTAGGATATGTCAGCTGGTTCTCACAATGAAATCCCAACAAATCATCCATGACTTGTGACACCCATTGAGACATGTCACAGAGACACTCGCAATACCCTCCAAGTGTGTCTGCATCCATTAGAGATGAAACTAGGGTGAGTCTTCCAAAATATGTGACACCCTCTAAGAATGTTGGTCAAGATCATGAAATGTCTTCCAAGACAATCCATCCAAGTCATGTGATGTCCTCTAGAAAATTTCACCTTGATAATGAGACAACCTTCATACATTCCATCCAAGTATCTCAATTCTTTGAAACAAGTCAACTGGATCTGGAAATTGTCTTTGGACATGTTAGGCATACATCCTTTGATATTCCAAAAAAGACAATCAAAAAATTATGAGAAGAAAGTTAATGCATATTAGGTAGACAAGAAGATCAGGTCATAGGTCCACATATGACTTGATAACCTTATTCATCCCCAGTGTGTAATCCTAAATCAACTGAACTAAAATTACTTATATTCCTACAATAACAAAGATATGCAGGATGCCTCTCCAAGGTTAAAGATCTATATTGAACTTCAAAGGGGTTGTCTCAATATAAAAATCATGTATCCATAAGAGATGAGATTGATTTTTTTCCATCCTATTTTTCTCACACCAATCATAGATAGTGTGGGATTTGGGAGTTACAATTATCATATCATTATCATTATAAGTCTCTATAAATAAAATAAAAAAATTAGTGTGTAAACCCCAATTCACTAAACTATTATTATTTTGATTCCTACCATAACCAAGATACATTGGACACCTCCCCAAGGCCTAAGGTCTTTATTGGATGTCCAAAGGGTTGTCTTAGTATGAAAATCCCACATCCATAAGTGACGAGATTGATTATTTTCTACTGCTTGTATTCACACTAAGAATAGATCAAGTGGGTTTGGGAGTTTCAATAATCATATAATTTACATCAAAAGTCTCTACAAAGACAGGGGAAACACAAGTGTGTATGCTCTAATACAATGAACTACAATGAATTTGATTCCTACCATAACTAGGATACGTAAGACCCATTCCTATTTCCTGATCCATGAAATCAAATGAGAATCCACATCAGTGTAAGCCCCTCCATGTTTTTTATATTTAAACCATTAGGACCCAATCATTCTCATTTGATGATTATCTTACCTCATCCATCAGCAGAATAAAAAAAATTGAACTAAAATGAACTCTTATTCCTACTATAATCAGGATATGTAGGACACCATAATAAGGATTAAGATTTATATTAATAAACCCAACGGTTGTCTCAGTATATAATGTCCCGCACCCAAATGAAGTGAGATTGATTATTTGTTATCAAAATTTTCTCACACTGATAATATCTCACATGGTTTTAGGGACTTGAAATGGTCATATATCTCAAACCATGAATAACCACCATCCATGGTAATATTAGTATGTATGTGTATCATGATAAAAACATCCCCTATATATAAGGGAATATACCATAGGGCCAGTTCTAATGGCACGATTGAACTATGATAATTTAGATTTTAGCTATAACCAGGATATGTTTGATTCCTTCGTAAGGCCTCATATTCATAATAATAATCTCAAGGGTTGAATTAGTATATAAAACCCCACACCCCTATGTAGTGATATTGATTTTTTATCCCTTGTTTCTCATAGCGAACATTTCTCACTTGGGATTTGGGAATTACATTGGTCATATATCTGAAACCATGAATCTCCACTATCCATGGATAGTTTATCATGTAATCCCCAATGACTGGAATTATAAAAATTTCCCCTGTATATAAGGAAATATACCTTAGGTATAGTCCCATGGTTGAGATTGAACTATGATAAATTTGATTGTTTTTATAACTAGTATATGTAGAAAATCTCCTTGAGACACGATCTCAAATATTTGGTGCTTATTGGACATCACATATGTCCTCTCTACATGATCATAAACTACATGGGTTTAACAAACTAGGTGTATTTTCATTCCTATAATAAAAATGATATACATGACACCTCATAATGACCCATTCCTCTAATTGGAATAATAATCATCTCCCTATGTGGTAGTAAATTCCAAAGTGTCTGCTTATGTGACTTCAACACATAAGTAGATCTCCATTACAATTAAATACATGAGAAACCTAAAATAAATTCATATGGATTCAGTAATGAGATACCCCTTTCTCACTAATAAAAGGGGATGCCCTATGATCATTTTGTTATGGTAACCGGTCCTATATCAGGATTATGAAGTGATCCATGAACATATCTAAAATATATAATAGATTTCAGGAGAAGGAGAAATCCCCCCCCCCACATTGTATGATGAGATTGACCTTCCACCCTCTCGACCGATGTGAGTGCCTATGCATCGATGTTTCTGAAACCCTAACCGACCTCCTACCATTGGAAATCAATGTGCACCCGGTTATGTATATGGGAATCATTGGTATTTTTCATAAAGTAAGACAATGGAAACCTAATGTCAATAATTGTAAAAGAATTCAAATCACCTTATAATCAATCATCAGGCCAAACCGAATCCATTCCCATCAATTCGTTTTCCATTGAAATAAAACATATGGTGAATCATGTGTGAACTATTGAATCACAACATCGCCATTACCACATGAAGAGGGAAAACAACACAGTTCATGACAAACCATCTTGTATGTTCAATGGAGGATCCCAGACATCTCTTCTATATCAAGAAACCCTCACCCCAAAAAAACCCTAAACCCACAACCCAAAAAACTCCAAACCCTCATACTTAAATAACCCTAAAACCTCATCCTAGAAAAACCATATACTATTTTCCCCAAAAATACCAAGACCCTCATCACACAAAAACCAAATGTTCAGTCCCAAAAAACACTAAACCCTTTGTCCAAAAAACCCTAATTCCTCGTCCCCAAAAAACCCAAAACCCTCATCCCCGAAAAATGAAAAACACTCTGCCCAAAAAAACCATGAACTCTAATAAAAAAATCCAAAACCCTCTCCCCCAAAAACCCAAAACCCTCAACCCAAAAAATGTATAAACTCAACGCCATAAAAAACCCTTAAATCCTTTTCCCAAAATCCCCAAACCATCATCCCAATGAAGCCTATGTTCTCAACCAGAAAACCCTAAACACTAAACCCAAAAAAAACTCTAAACCCTCTACCCCAGAAATCCCTAATCCCTAAACCATAAAATATCTAAATACATCTTCCATAAAAATACCTAAACCCTCATCCCAATGAATCCAAAACCATTGACCCCAATAACCCTAAACCCTTAGCCCCAAAACCCAAAATCCTTACCCCTAAAATACGATAAATCCTCATACTAAAAAAAACTAAACACTCTACCCCAATAATTCCCAAACCCTCTTCCCCAAAAATCCCTAAACCATCATCCCCAAAAAAACCTAAACCCTCTTCCCTAAAAAACCGTAAACCCTCATCCTTAAGAAAACCTAAACTCTCAGCCCCAAAAACCCCTAAACCATTATCCCCAGAAAATCATAAACCCTCTACCCCAAAAACCCTAAACCCTCATTACCAAAATACCCTATAACCTCATCCAATAAATTAAAAAAAGTGCAATACCAAAAAACTCAAAACTCTCAACCCAAAAAATCATAAACTAGCTTCCCAAAAAACCCTAAAACCTCATCCCCCCAAACCCCAAAAACCTCAACCACCATATGAACCTAAACACTAATCCCCAAGAAGACTAAAAACTTTAGTCCCAAAAAAACCTAAACTCATAGCCACTAATAAACAATAAACCCCCACTTCTAATAAAGCCTAAACACTCATCCTAACAAAACTATAAACCCCCATCCCTAAAAAAACTCAAAACTCAGGGTGCCAAAAAACCCTTTACCCTCATCCCCCAAAAATAATATTACATCAACCCCAGAAAACTCTAAACCCTCATCCCAAAATAACCCTAATCCCTCATCATAAATGAACACCAAACCCATGAACCCAAAAAACCCTAAAAACTCATCCCTAATGAAATGATAAAACCTCAACCACGAAAAAATCTATATCCTTATCCTTGAAAACCCCTAAACCCCCGGCCCAAGAAACCGCAATCCCTTATCCCCCAAAAAACCCAAAACCATCAGCCCCAAATAATGATAAACCCTCATCCATAAAAACACCCTAAACCATCATCCCCCAAAAAACCTAAACCCATAACCCCCAAAAAACGATAAAACCTCGACACAAAAAACCGACAACCCTTGTCACAAAATACAACAAACATGCTACCCCAAAAACCCTAAAACCTCATCCCCCAAAAATCTTACACCCTCATCCCAAAAATCCCTAATCCTATTCCATCCAAAACCATAAACTCTCATCCATAAAAAATCCTAAACTCCCATAAATAAAAATACATTATCCCTTGGCAACAAAAATTCAAAATCCTCAACCCCAAACAATAGCAAACCATTATTCCTAAAAACCCACATGATGATGGCCCTCTAAAACTATAAACCCTTGTCCAAAGAAAATGTTAAGCACTCAACCCCAGAAAACACTATTCAATCCGCTATAAAAAATCCCTAAACCCTTATCATAAAAAATCCTTAAACCTTTTGTACCGAAAACCCTAAACCATTGTCCCCAAAACCCCCAAAACCCTCAACCCCTAAAAATCCAAAGCCTTCTTCCCCAAATAACCATAAACCCTCATCCTAAAATAAACCATACAAACATATCCTTAAAAAACAATAAAACCTCATCCCCCAAAAACCCTAAAACATCATCCCCTAAAAAACCAAATCCCTCAGCCCCAAAAAAACCATAAAATATTAGTGATAAAAGAACCTGAACCCTCTGCCCCAAAAAACACTAAACCCTTATCCCCGAAAAAATAAACCCTCTACCCCACAAAACACATAACCCACATCCCAAAAAATGGAATGTCTCGAAAATTTCAAGTAATATTTTTTAATTATATGGAATTATTCTGAGACCCCACACTTTGACAACACATGATTTTAAGGCCTGGTGAGCCCAAAATAGAATTTTGAACATTTTTTTAGTACGCATAAGTAAACGTGTGAGTGGGTTTTTCTATATTTTGAACCAGTAATTGCATAAAAAATATGAGGTCACTGTTGAATTCAAAATGACAAGATTCACAAAGAAAGAAATTAACTTTGGCTGGTAAGGGTCAAATCGAAAAGGTATTTTTTGGACTTTTTGAAAAAATATAAAATAACTTTTAAAAGTTATATTATTTTATTCTCATTTTTTGATTAGAGTAAGGGGACGTTGTGGTGCAGCAAAGAGGCTCATTAATGACTCATTAACTCATAGTTTAATGATGCTTTAATAACGCGTAACAACGACGTTGTTTCATAAATGAACCAACGTAACGACAAGACATCACCACATAACAGAAATGTTGCGATGTGTTTTAATTTTATTTTTATTGAAGTAATGGTGGAACGAGGAATTAAACTATGAGAAATCTCTAACGAACCTTTGAAAAACATCCTCTCCAACAAATAATGACAAATTTTGATTAATGTCAAACATCTTCGATGCACCTCGAAGAATGGAGTTGGAAGCAAAGAACGATGTTGATGTCTTGAAACCTCGAGGGCGTAATATTGTGGCAATGAACCTTAATGAGGTAGGGGTTTAATTTTTCATGTTCTTCCCCCATTATTTTTGTAGAAATAATGGACACGGATGAACCCATGAATAGTTTGATCTGTGAATTGTGCGTTTGTGCAGGAGGGTGACTTTTCTTTTGGGAGTTATTATCCAGGACTAGTTTCTCTCTAGATTGATTGAGCCACAATACTCGAGCCTCCCCAAGATTATCAACTTATAACACGGAGAGTATGGGCTGACATGAACATGGCATGATCCCCTCTTCATGTGAGATCTTTATAAATGGTTTGTCTAAATTGACAACAAGACGGGTTTGAGACCTTCGTGGTAAAGAGGACGCACCCCAGAAACCGTAGGCATAGTCGGTGTGAAGAACGGAACACCGGTGTGTGTTTGATGGTCCATTGAAAAATCTGTCAGTGGGAAGGTGCCACCGATGGTGGCGGCACTGGCTAGGCCGGCAGTGGGGTGGAGTGGGGTGCTCGTCATTGTGCCGTGGCGGCAGGGGGGAGACGCGACACCAGCATCACTCTGCGTGGAGTGATGGACCGTGTTTGGGTCATCTCAGTTGCTCAGCTATCCACGGTCATTCGACCACGGTAGGAAGTCCACTTGCATCCGTAGATCTGGCAGACGCCGGACGCGGCAGCCGGCGGCGTCCCGGCTAGGAAGCGCACAACAACCCACACCACATGGGCTAGGCATTGTGCTGGCGGGTCATGCCCCGAGCCAGCAAGTCGGACTAGTGGTTCAACGGAATGTCCCACAGCACAGCAGGATGGACCCACACCGGTGGGCTAGACCCACACCCAGTTGGTGGGACCCATGCCAGCAAGACAAACATGCACCCTTCGGGTCGCACTGGACTAGACCGGGTCACCGGGTGACCTAGCAGGTTGGACCCTTTCCCAAACAGGGTCGGGTCCAGTGAGGAATATTGGGCATGGACCACTGGCCAGGCCAGACCGGACTGACCCAGACCTAAGAAAGGTCAAGTTGAGTCGGTCAAATTAAACTGGAGTATGTGGGACCCCCCGGGCTGGGTTAGTTGGGTCAAACCGGGCCTAGACGCAACTGGCCCATGTTTACTAAAATGATTTTAGCTTGCAAACCAAGCATCTGATTGATGATCTATTGGTGGAATTGGGACCTTCTCAATGTGGTGGATTTTTCAGAATTCTCTATGTGACTTTTAGGGATGTTGAGATTTGAAAAATTGATTGAGGAGTGGTTCTTCTTGGCGCACTATGTATGGAACCCTGTGATTGACTGAGACTTGAAGACTACTAACTTTTGAATATGTTTGACTAGACTATGTCCCAGTGGGAAGCAATTCTATGTGAATTTTTATGCGCATAGTGGGAAGCACTTCTGTGTGACTTTTCAAGACCATGGTACACGATGATGAGGAGTACTTTAGTTGGCCACGATTAATGGGAAGCACTTCTGTGTGACTTTACAGTCCCATGGTACATGGTGAGGAGGTGTGCCTAAGTAGTCCAAGGTTAGTGGGGAGCACTTCTATGTGACTTGGTAGGCCCACTATACTTGATATAGGAGTATTTCTCCAGCATTCGAGGTGTTCAATGATGTTATTGATGATTCTTCTATCACTACCCTAAATGTATACCATGTGTGAGCTACCTTGTGGTTCATGTTTTTCTTTGAGGATTGTTGTGTGGTCTTTACATTTTGTTTTCGAGTCCCTAATGAGTTCTTTTTTACTAACCCCTACATGGGATTTTCCCAAACCTATTGTGTCTGGTGTAGACGGTTGACGTTTCAACAGAAACTTTGGTGGACTAGGACATGGAGGTACTGAAGAATACGGGACCAACAGATGTTGTGACAGTGGAATTGGTGGCGTAGGACAAGGTGGGGTCCAGTAAAATCGAGGGTACATGACGTTCTACTTTATCTTCTAGTAGCTACACTACTCTCATAACCAGGTGGGGGTTTCTGCAGATGGCCATCATAGATTCCTTTTTGTTCTTTTCTGTTTTTAGTTCTTTTATTTGGTTTGTATTTTGGCGCAATTATTTTAGTTGTACTTGTAATAAACTTCATTTTAGTGATACTTGTTTCCTTTTCAGTGTGTGAGAATTGGTTTGGCATGTGTATTCATACATGTACTCAGGAAAATGCATCTAACTTGTAGGTTGACGCCTTCGGTGCTAGTCTCCAAACCATTGCCTTCAAGAGGTGGGCTTGGGGTAGCCACGACATAGGCATGGGGGGACATGTCATGAAAAAGTGCTATTATAGGGTGGTCAGTCCTAATAAAAAGACAGGTAGTCTATTTTTTTGTTCTGGGGAAACAATGTTAAGTGTTGCGAGTCCAGATTTCAGCTTCGGGGAGTCCTGTGTGTGTGCGGTTGTTGATGTATCCGTACACCAGGACCTTGAATTCTGATTTTCGGCTCAATACATGAAAACATTGGTTTCATAAGTGTCTACTTATGTTCTCTAGAATAAGAGTCATATCACCAGGTATAACATTTATATCGTAGTCCATCTTGATCTATTTGAGGATGCCTCCATGTGGACGACCAGCCGGGATCGTGACACGAGGTGGTGAGGATAACAGGCCTAGCGACAAGGTTTCTCTTTAGGGACATGTTCTAGAGATAGACCCAATGGGTGGTGAAGTAGTGATACCACCACCTGATGTTTATCATCTACTTCCAGAGGATTTGTCAGAGGATTAGCACAGACTCAGTGCTATGCACGAGTTTCAGAGACTGAGACCTTCCATGTTCAGGGGAGAGATAGATCATTAGGTCGCTGAGGACTAGCTGAAGGTAGTGAAATGGGTCTTTTGCTTAGTGATGACACCGCTTGACTAAATGGTGATCATAGTAGCGATTCTTTTATAGGGATCATCAGGGAGATGGTGGAGATTGACCACCCAGATGCATGATGAGGTGACCCCCACCATGGCAGACTTCAAGAGGCTTTTCCATGAGGAGTTTTTTTTTGCGACCTTGGGCTCTGTGCGCATTCTGGAGCGGCATCACCTACAACAAGGTAGCATGATGGTGACTGAGTACTCAACGAGGGTCAACGATCTATCTTTATACCTCATAGATATGGAATGATACCCTTTCTTCGAGGCTCGAGCCTTTGAGCAGGGACTCAGGTAAGAGATCAGGGCATCGATTTTGTATCTCAACATCCCTACTCAGGCTGGGGTGCTGGAGTGAGCCCTTCTAGTAGAGAGTTTATTAGAAGATCATGCACCCAAAGCTAGAGATACCAGTAGACCCCAGCTGGAAGAGTCTTCGCTAGGTAGCATACAATAGACGTGAGGGCCCAAGTGGGCCCTGTCTTTCAGAGGACGACCCCAGGACTCAAGGTCGGTAGTGGAAGGCCTCCGGACGAGAGGGAGATAGCAAGGAACCAGACATTGATTCTCATGCAATGGGCATGGACACAAGACACGTGACTGCTTGAACAACTGTACAAATTACTAGAAGATGGTCGAGGGGTCACTGAGGTAGAGGAAGCGGTCCTATCAAGGAGGTCTGCAGGGTGGCAGAAGTGGAAAGGGAGTCGGCCGAGCACTTAGAAGTGGGTGACGGTTTGAGGTGTTACCACCACCACCCCCAGGTAGTCCACCCTGACCTTAGGGAGTAGGTAGATAGGGCCGAGCAAAACTTCAGGTAGTGGAGGTATATGACCAAAGTTCCCTAGATATGATCTGACGTATGATCGGTGTATTCTCCTTCCTAGTTGTAGTTTTTATAGACACAAGTTCTAGTCACTCCTTCCCTTCCATGGCTCTCTTTCAAAGCATAGATATTCTGGTGGAGCTATTGGCTTGATCCTTACAGCCAGAGATTCCAACAAAAGGTAATTTGATTATTACAGACTAGTTCAGGCAATGTGAGCTTACTCTAGGAGGTGAGAGCTTCAGCTAGGATCTCCAAGTAGTGACGTTGAGGCCTTACGACGTCTTCATGGGCATGGACTAGTTATCCACAGTCCATGCGCAGATCGATTGGTCTAGGTGTACATTGTTGTTTGTCCGCAATTATAGGACCAGGTTTTCCTTCACCGACAAGAAGGAAAGCCTTAAAACACATAAAAACATTTTCAAAGGAGGGTGAAGTCGATCACTCACCAGTTGGATAGCCTCACCCTCGATGCATCAGATGAGAGGAGTCTAAGATTTCTTGTAGTGGTGGAAGAGTACGATGATGTTTTTATTGTGGATGTTCCAGGACTACCTCCTCACAGGGAGGTAGACTTATGCATCGACCTGAACCCTAGGAAGACATCGATATCAACACTAGAATATCGGATGGCTCTCAATGATATTCATCAGCTGACGGTATACCTGGATATATTTTAGGATAATTGGTTTGTAAGGCCCAACATTTTACCATTGGTAGCCCTGATGTTTTTTTCCAAGAAGGCAGACAGTAGTTTGACGTTGTGTGCGGACTTCAAGTGCCTAAACCAGGTGACCGTGAAGAATAAGTATCCACTATCAATAATCAATGATCTCTTTGACCAATTGAATGGGGGTGAAGTGGTTCTCAATGATAGACCAAAGATCAAGCAGTCACCAACTTCGAGTACAAGATGATGATGTACTGAAGACAACCTTCATGTACCGGTACGGCCACTATGAGTTCTTGGTGATGCCTTTAGGCATGACCAATGCCCTAATAGTGTTCATGGGACTCATGAATAGGATCTTAAAACCTTACCTTAACCAGTTTTTTTCAATAATTGATGACATCATGGTGTACTTCATGTTAGAGGAGAAGCACGCTACACACCTACAGATAGTCCTGGATACACTCTGAGATAACTAGCATTATGGAGAACTCTCGAAGTGTCAGTTTTGGATTTAGGAAGTCCACTTTATGGGACATGTCATCTCATAGGATGGATTTACAGTGGATCTGGTGACGATAGAGGTAGTTCTTACTTGGGAGCTGCCTAGGAGCGTGACTGAGGTGCAGGGCTTCTTGGGGTTGGCTGGTTACTATCAGAGGATCGTGCCCGACTTTTCCAATGTATCAGCACCCTTATCATCTTTGAGATGGAGGGGAAAACCATTTGTGTGGATGGAAAAATGTCAAAAGAGTTTCTAGGGGTGAGGTAGAGACCTACTAGCACCACCATATTGAGACAACCAAAGGAGGGTGTTGGGTATGTAATTTACTATGATGCATCAGGAACTGGAGTGGGTTGTGTCCTGATGCAGAAGTGAGTAGTAATCACCTACGGATAAAAAACATTGAGACAATATGACTAGAACTATGCAACCCATGACCTGGAGTTAGTAGCATTGGTCTTTTCCTTAAAGATGTGGCAACACTACTTGATGGATGAACGATTTACGTTTTACTCCGACCACAAGAGTCTCAATTATATCTTCTCCCAGAATTTCCTAATCATGACACAAAAATGATGGATATAGGTCCTCTAGGACTATGACTTTGAGATAGTCAATACTCCCATAAATGGGAATGTGGTGGTAACCGCACTCAGGAGGAGGACCAGTTTTCATCTACTGAGTGAGGAGACGAAGCAGTTAGTTGAGATGTAGATATCCTTCATGGATGATGGTTGATCTACATACCTTTATTCGATGATTGTTACCCCCCCCCCCACTCTTATTGTTATTTAGGGAGGCCCAGCTTGTGGAGGTTGACTACAATACCTGACGTTCTCAGTTATCCTCAGGACAGGATCCTAGTGGATTTTTGATAGGTGGGGAGCACATCATACTTTTCAAAGGGTGAACTATAGTGACAATGATTTTGATTTAGGAGGTTGTGAGGTAGTTCCATACATCCCCCTTGGCAGTACATCATGGATTGGTGAAGAAGTAAAAGAACCTCTAAAATTATTATCAGTGGCCGGGGATGAAGAAAATAGTGGCTGAGTTCATTTCATGATGCCTCACTCATCAGTAAGTGAAGGCCGAGCATCAGGTTCTACCAGGCTTCACCTAGTCACTCAAGGTACCAGAGTGGAAATGGGGTGGTATCTTGATGTACTTTGTGACAAGGTTACCAAGCACATCCAGGGTCCACAACTCTATCTCGGTGATTGTTGATGGACTCACTAATTTGGTTAACTTCCTACCCATCTGGGAGTAGGGGCCGGTAGAGGGATTAGGGTGCCTCAACATCTAGTAGATAGTGTGGCTTCATCGGGTGCCTTCAACAATCTTATTATATTGTGATGCTTGCTTTACACACTAGTTAGGGAGGGGATTACATGAGACTTTCAGGATACAGTTTCACATGAGCACAAATTTTCATCCAAAAAAGGATGGTCAGACAAAGTAGACCATACAGACCTCAGAGGACATGATACATGCTTGCCTCCTGGATTGTGTTCATAGTTGTGAGGACCACCTTCCACTAGTAGAGATTGAATACAACAACATCTATCACCCTCCCATTGGAATGACACCGTTTAAGGTCTTGTATGGGTAGCTGTGTAGATCACCCATATATTGGACAGAGATAGGGGAGTCATCACTCATTGGTCTGAAGATGGTGTGGGATACCACCAAGAAGGAGAAGATCATCCATGAGTGGATGAGCACTGAACAGAGTTGCTAGAAGTCTTATGCCAATAGGAGATGGAAACCTATGGAGTTTTAGGAGGGAGATCATATATTCCTTTAGGTCTCACCCTGATGAGGATTACAATGATTTGGATTGGATGACTAACTATCTCTAATGTTAATCGGACCTTTTCTAATCCTGAGCAGACTGGGATAGGTGTCGTACTACCTAGATCATCCCCCACAGATACACCGGGTGAAAGATGTTTTCCACATGTCGTAGCTGAGGAGATACATGCATGATCCATCACACGTCGTCGACTGGGGAGAGTTGGACTTTGATGTTGGGGCGACATTTGCGGAGTTCTAAGTGGAGATAGAGGATCAATAAGAGTGGATCCTATGTGGGTATTTGATTCCTCTAGTGCACGTTCGGTGGTAGCATGAGAATCTCTAGGAGAGCACATGGGAGCATGAAACATAGATTCATGCTCAGTACCCCCTTCCATTTGCATAGTTTTTGTTTTGTATTTTAGAGACGTAAATCCCTAAGGTGGGGAGAATTTAATACCTCAGAAATTATGTCTATTTTTTCATAATTACATGGAATTATTCTAAGACCACATGCTTTGATGGATTGTGATTCCGGGGCCTGGTGATCCTAGAATGGAATTTTGAACTTTTTATAGGTACTTTTAAGTAAAATGCGAGGGGGTTTTCGTAAAATATTAACTGGTACTTAGATCGAAAATATGAGGGTGACATTGCATTCATAATGCCATGATTCACCTAGAAAGGACATACCATGGCCAGAAATGGCCAAACAGAAATGTTAATTTTCTGTCATTTTGAAAAATAATAAAATAACTTTAAAAAGTTATTTTGTTTTTGTTTCTCATCTGTTGAGATGAGAACAATGACATTGTGGTGTAGCGATGAGGGGCATTGATGAGGCTCACTAATGGATTTTTAAATTGTTGTGTAATGTCACTTTAATGATATGTAACAACATAACGACGCGACGACACAACATAATGAAAACACTTCGATGTGTTTTCATTTTATTTTGTTTAATGCGTTGGTGAAATGAGGAATTAGACTGTGAGGATTCTCTAATGAACCTCTGATGAACTTCCACTCCAACAAAGAATGAAAAACGTTGACAAATGCATACATATTTGACGCACCTTGAAGAATAGATTTGGAAGCAACGAATGATATAGACTTCTTGAAACCCCTACGATGTAACACTGCGACAACAAATGTCAAAGTGATAGGGGTTTAAGTTTCGAAAGAACTTTTCCCATTCTTATTCTAGAAATGAAAAATGCGGATCAACCCATGAACAAGTTGATCTGTGAATCATGCATTTATGTGGTAGGGTGACTTTTCATTTGGGAGTTATTATCAGGGATTAATTTCTCTCTAGTTTGATTGAGCCACAAACCTTGAGCCTCCCAATGATTATAAAATTTTAATGTGGAGGGAGTGGACCGACACAAACAAGGCTGGAGTCCCTCTTCCTGTGCACTCATTTTGAACGGATTGTATGAATTGATGGCAAGGATAGTTTGAGGCCTTCGCTTTGAAGAGGATGCTCCACGGAGGTTGTAGCGTAGGCAGTGTGAAGAACGGACCACCAGAGCACGTCCAATGGTCCTTCAATTAATCTTGTTGTGCTCTGGTGTCAGTAGTGGTGGTGCCGGCCATGATCTATATGGTGGGAGGACAGGTAGTCGGTCATGTCGGGGGCCGAGTGGAGCGGCGTGCTCATCACGGTGGTAGGAGGACGCGAACAACTGGCTATGGTGGCAGCGATGAGCGGCGTAGCCCGCTTAGCGCCATGTGAAGTGATGGACCGTGTCTAGGACATACAGGTGGCTCGGTGATCTATGGTCTTTCGACCATGAAAGGAGGGCCTCGTGCTTCCGTAGGGAAAGCGGAGGCCAGATGTTGTAGCAGGTCACGTCCCAGCCAAGTAGCTCACACAGGCCCGCACTATGCAGGATGGGCTTCGGGATGGTGGTTTGGGCCTGTTCCTGGAAGCTAGACCCACACCCTTCGGGCTGGGCTGGACTAGACTGGATCACTGAGCGACCCGAAGGGCGGGACCCTCGACAAAATTAGGCCGGGTCTAGTGAGGCCCATTGGGCTGGGCCCACTGGCTAGGCCAGACCTGACCAACCTAGACTTGAACTGGATCAGGTCGAGTCAGTCAAATTAAACCAGGGTATTTGGAACCTTGGGTAGGATGGTCGGGTCGGTCCGACCGGGTCGGACTGGGTCAAGACGGAACCAACCCCAATTTACTAAAATGCCCGTATCTTGAAAACTGAGTGTCTGATTGACAAGCCGTTTATGGCATTGGGACCCTATTGACAAGGAATGTCTTTTGGAATGATTTATGGTGACTTTAATTGATGTTGATATGTGATGAATGACTTGAGGAGTGATTCTTCCAGGTGCACTATGTATGGAAACCTGCGGCTGATGAGACCTGAAGACATCTAACATTCGACTCTATATGACTTGAATATAGCCCAATGGGAAGCACTTATATTTGAATATGTAGGCCCACAGTGGGAATCACTTTTGTGTGACTTTTCAAGACCACAATACGTGATGAGGAGGAGTACCTCAGTTGTCAATGATTAGTGGGAAGCACTTATATGTGATTTTGCCATCCCACAGTACCCGATGAGGAGGTGTTCATAAGCATTCCAAGGTTATTGGGAAGAAATTCTATGTGACATGGTAGGCCCACTGTACTCGATAGTGGAGATTTTCTCCAATAGTTGTGGTGTTTGATGATGTGACTGATGATTCTTCTATCACTAACATAAATGTAGACCTGGTGTGATATGTCTTGTGCTTTGTGTTTTTCTTTAAGTATTCTTGTGTCATATTTCCATTTTGTTTTGGGGTACCTTATGAGTAATTTGTTACTCACCACTGCACAGGATTTTCCCTCACATGTTTTTTCTGGTGTAGACGATTGATGTTTCGATAGAGACATTGGTGGACCTAGACTTGGAGGTGCTTAGGAAGACATGACTGAAAGAAGCTATGACTGTGGATTTGGTGGCCTAGGACTAGGAGACGCCTAGTAGAATCAGGTGGATAAGGTGTTATACTTATGATTCTAATAGATACACTACTCTCATGACTAGGTGGGGTTTTCTTTAGATGGAAATCAGAGTTTCTTTTTTGTACTTTTCAATTTTCAGTTCTTTTGTTGGGTTTGTATTCTGGACAACTTATTTTAGTTTTAATTGAACATAGCTTTGTTTACGTGATACTTGTTTCCCTTTTAGTGTGTTGGGATTTGTTGGGTGTGTGTGTCCATATATGTACACAGGAAAATGCATCCCACTTTTAGGTTGATGCCTTCAGTGCTAGTCGCCAGCCTTGGCCTTCGTGAGGTGGTCCTACGGTAGTCACGGAATGGGCCCTGGGGGTGGGTCTTGACAAAAAAACCCTAAACCCTCATCCTCAAAAAACCTAAACCATCTTCCAAAAACCATAAATACTTTTCCCTCAAAAACTAGATACTCTCATCCCCCAAAAATCCCTAATCCCTCATCAAAAAAATACCCTAAACACAAGGCTGCAAAAATAGCAAACCCTCATCCCAAAAAAAAACATAAACATGCATCCCCAAAATACCTGAAACCCTCATCCCAAACCACCTAGCACAAATAACCCTAAACACTCGTACCCAAAAAAACCTTAAACCCTTGTCCCCAAAAAACCTATACTTTGTTCCCCAAAAAACCCAAAACCCTCTGCCCCCCAAAACCCTATTCCCTCTGCCCTAAAAATTTTAATCCCTCATCCATAAAAAATATTAAACCCTAATTCCCAAGAAACTGTAAACCATCGACCACAAAGAAAAAAACTAAACCCTCATCCAAAAAAACCCAAAACCTTCGACCCCAAAAAATGAGAACCCCTAAGAAGAAAAAACAGTAAACTGTTGGCCTAAAAAAACATAATCACTTTTCCTCAAAAACTAATAACCCTTGACCCCAAAAAATCCTAAACCCTATAACCTAGAAATACCTAAACCCTCAGACGCCATAGAAAACCCTCAACTATTGTGCCTAAAAAAACTAATCTCATTACCTAAACAACCTTAATCTCTCAGCCCCAAAATACCCATAAACCCTATACCCATAAAACCTTAACTCTCATATGAAAAAACCCTAAGATTTCCGATGTACAAACACTAAACAATTTGACTCAATTAATCCAATACCCTCAACCCTAAAAACCCTAATTCTTCGGCCCAAAAAACCACATACCCTCATTACCAAAAAACCTTAAATCTGCAACCCCAAAAAGCATTAATCATTGGCCCCAAAAATCCATAAACCATCATCCTAAAAAAACACTCTACACATACAAACCATAATCCCTCAACCAAAATATACCCTAAAACCTCATCCCCCAAACCACTTAATCCTCGACTGCAAAATTACCTAAACCATCATCCCTAAAAAATCATGAACCCACAGCCCCAGAAAACCCTAATCCTTGAGCCAAAAATACCCAAAACCCTCATCCCCAAAAAACCCTAAATCCTTGTCCCCCAAAAAACCTTAAACCTCTACCCTAAAAAAACTGAAACCATCATCCCCTAAAAACTGTAAAACCTCATTCCAAAAAAACCCAAAACCCTCAGTCCCAAAATACCTATACAATCACATGAATAAATCCCAAGACCCTCAGCCCAAATAAACCTACACCCTCATCACTAAAAAATACTAAAGCCTCGTCATGAAAAAACTCAAAAAACCTGGCCCTAAAAAACCCAAAACTCAAATCCCCTTAAAACACGATTCCATCAACCCCCCAAAAACCTGAACCCTTAGCAATAAAATACTCTAAACCATCATCCCCCAAAACCCAAAACCTTTATCCCAAAAACATTTAACCCTCTCCCCCCAAAAAACCCTAAACCCTCATCCCAATAAAACCAAAAATCCTCAACCCCAAAACCCCCTCAAACCTCACACGGAAAATCCCAAATCTCTCTATCACAAAAAACCATATATCCTCGTCCCAAAATCACTAAACATTCAACCCCAGAAAACCTTATCCAATAATCCCCAAAAAACAATGAACCATCACCCCAAAAAAACCCCTAATCTCCCAGCCCAAAAAACCCAAAACTCTCAACCCCCAAAAATCCGAAAGCTCTGTCCTAAAAAACCCTAAAGCCTCAATCACACAAAAACCCTAAACACACATATGTAAAAACCACTAAAACTTTAGTCTCCAAAATCCCAAAACCATCCACCCGAAAAAAAACTAAACCATTGGTCCTAAATAACCTTAAACATTTCACCCTAAAAACCCTAACCCCATAGACCCAAAAAAACACTGAACACTCAACAACAATAATCACTAAACCCACAGCCCTAAAAAACCCAAAATAATCAAACCTTATAATATCTAAACCCACATCCCCAAAAAACCCCAAAATCCTCAGTCCTAGAAAATCATAAACCCTCATCCCCAAAAAACCCTAAACCATCGGCCATAAAAATCCTAAACCCACAACCCCATAAAACCACAAACCCCCATTCTCAAAAAACACTAAATACACTAAATACTCATCCCAAAAAACCATAAACCCTCATCAGTAAAAAACCATATACCCTCAACCACAAAAAATCCAAAACACCATGCCCTAGAAAACCACAAAACTCTACCCCAAAAAACTGAAACCCTTAGCCCTCAAACCCTATAACCCTCAACCTCAAAAAAACCCAAACCATCATCCCTAAAAAAAACTAAACCCTCAACCCCCAAAACGAAAAATAATTATCCACAAAAAACCCTAAACCCTCATCCCATAAAAAACTATAAAACCATTTCCCCCAAAACCCAAAACCCACAGCCCCAACAAACCCTAAACCATCAAACCTAAAAAAAACCAAAACATTCAACCCCCCAAAATACCTTAAAAAACATACCAAAAAACATAAATATTTATAACCAAAAATCCCAAAACCCTCAACTCAAAAAATCCCTTAACCCATAGGCCCAAAAATCCCAAATTCTACAGCCATAAAAACCCTAAATAATCAGCCCCCTACAAACCTACACCTGTAACCCTAAAAAACCCCAAACCATCATTCCCAAAAAATTCCAAAAACTCATCCCCATAAAACCACCCAAACCCTAAGCATAAGAAACCAAAAAACAAAAACCCTAAGCCTTAAATGTCAAAAAAAACTCATCCCCACAAAACCCTAAACCCATGGACCCAAAATTCCTAAACCCTCATCCCCAAAAAACCCCATTCCCTCTACCCTAAAAAACCATAAAGCCTCATCTAAAAAAATCCTAAACCATCACTCCCCAAAACCCCAAACCCTCCACCCCCAAAAACTATAAATCCTCATTCCAAAAAATCATAAATACTTAGCCCCAAAAAAACCCTAAACCATCTTCCACCAAAAAACCTAAACCCTCTTCCCCAAAATAACCTAAACCTACAACCCCAAAATACCCTGAAGCCTCAATCCCAAAAAAATTCTAAACCGTCAACCACAAAAAATCCTAAAACCTTACCCCAAAAAACACCAAAACCCACAGTCCCAAAATACTAGAACCCTCACCCCCAAAAATCCTAAAACCATTTTCCACATAAAATCTAAAACCCTCAGCTCCAAAAAAACCCAAAGCCCTCAACCCCCAAACCCTAAACACTTAGTCCCTAAAAACCCTAAACCCTTATCCCCAAAAACCCAAAAACCCCAAACCCAAATAAAACCTAAACCCAAATCCCAAAAGAACCTCAAACCCTCATCCAGAAAAAACCCCAATCCATCCGCAAAAAAAAACAAATCCTCACCCCATAAAATCCACAAACCCTCTAACCCATTGAAAACCCCAAACCATTATTCCCCAAAAAACAAAATCATTAATACCCCCAACACCCTAGACACAAATCCCCAAAAAACCCTATTTCCCCTGTCAATTAAATCCCTAAACCCATAACCCCAAGAAACCTTAAACCCCAATCCGAAAAAAAACCTAAAACAACTTCATCAGAAAACCCTAAACACACAATCCACGAAAAGCTAAAACCTTAGCCCACAGAAAACCCCAAACCCTCATCCTAAAAAAACCCAAAACCCTATGCCCTGAAAAAACATTAACCCACAACCTCAAAAAAACCAAACCCTCAACCCTAAAAACATAAATATTCATCCCCAAAAAACCCTAGACCCTTAGCCTAAAAAACCAGAAGAACTCAGTACTAAAAAACCATAAACCCTAATCCTCCCAAAACTATAAACACCATACCCCTAAAGAACCTAAACAATCTTCCCTAAAAACCCCAAAAAACTCATCCCCAAAAAACTCTAATCCCTTAGCCATAAAATATCCTCGAACCCTCAACATTAAAAAACACAGACCCTAAGCCCATAAAAACCCTAAACCCTCACCAACAAAAAACCATAAACCCTTAACCACAAATTACCCCAAAACCTTGGCCCAAGAAAACCCTAAACACTAAACCCCCAAAAACCAGTAAACCCTCTACCCCAAAAAATACTAATTGTATCCCTAAAAAACACTAAACCCTATGCCTCTAAAAACACTAAATTGGAATCCCCCAAAAAACCCAAACCCACAGCCCAAAAAAAAACTAAAACCCTTGTTACAAAAAAACCCTTAATGCTCGGACCTAAAAAACCAAAACCCTCTACCCATGAAAAAACCGAAACACATGGCCCCACAAAAACTAAACCCTCTACATAGAAAAACATGAAACTCTCATCCCCAAAGAACACTAAACCCTCATCCACAAAAAATATAAATCTCTCAGCCCACAAAACCCCAATCCCCCATCCCAACAAAACCCCAAACCACATCCCTAAAAAACCCCCAACCCTCACCAAAAAACCCCCAATCTGTGATCCCCATAAAACCACCAACTCTCTGCCCCATGAAACCCCAAAACCTCCACACAAAACACCCAAATCCCATTTCCAAAAAACCCAAACCCTTCACACCAAAAAATCCCAAACATTTAACCCCAAAACAACTGAAACCCTTAACACCAAAAAACCCAAAACCCTCACCCCCAAAAAACCCTAAACCATTATCCCGAAAAAACCCTAAACTACCATCCCCAACAAAAAAACTAAAATATCAAACCTCAAATCCAACAATCCATAAACCCCATACCCTGAAATAAAATAAATAGTTATCCACAAAAAAACCATAAACCCTCAGTATCAAAAAACATTATATCCTCTACCCTAAAAACCCCTAAACATTCATCCCCCCAAAACTCAAAACCCTTATCCCCCCAAAATATAAACCCTCATCTCTAAAAAACCATAAACCATAAACAACTAAATAAAACAAACCCTCAGTGAAAAAAAAACAAAAAATATTTTCCCCCAAAAAACTGTAAACCCTCATCCCCAAAAATTCCTAAATCTTTATCCCTGAAAAACACTAAACCCCCATCCCCAAAAAACCCTTAATAATCATCCCAAAACTCCAATAAACCCTCATACAAAGAAAATAATAAACCCCAATCCCCCAAAAATAAAAAACCATCCACCTAATAAAACTAAACCCTTATCCCCAAGAAACACTAAACCTTTAGCACAAAAAAAACCATAACCCCCAAATCCAAAAAAGCATAAACCTAGATCCCCCAAAATTATATAACCTATGTACTGAAAAATAGTAAACCATAATCCCCAAAAACCCTAAACCCTAAGCCCAGGAAAACCCTAAACCCCTAAAACCAAAAAACTCTAAACCTTCATCTCCAAAAAACCCTAAATCATTTGTCCCAAATGAACCCTGAACCCAGAGCCACAAAAAACCCTAAATCATCATCCAAAAAAATCATAAAAAATAATCATAAAAAACCCAAATCCCTTATCCCCAAAAAACCCTAAACCATAAACCATTTAAAACCATAAAACACAACCCCTAAAAACCATAAAACCTCAGTACAAAAAATTCATAAACCCTCATCCACAAAAATCCAAAAACGCTCGACCCTGAAAAAACTAAATCATCGTCCCCAAAAAACAATAAACCCTCAGCCCCAAAATACACTAAAAAACATCCACGAAAAACCCTTAACCCTATTCCCTGAAAAACACTCAACCATCACCCCCAAAATCATCAAACTATATCCCCAAAATACCCTAAACACTCATCACCAAAAAATACTCAACCCCTAATCCCAAAAAACCTTCAACCCTTATACCTAATCACCCCTCAACACCAATACTAAAAAACCCTAAACTCTCTTCCCCCAAAAACCCTCATTCCTCAGTCCCAAATAACACTAATCCCTTAACCCCGAAACTCCTATAATCTCAACCCAGCAAAACCCTAATACCTCATCCCTAAAAATCCAATGAACCCTAAACCCTTAGACACAAAATGCTCTCAACCCTTAGACCCAAATATTAGAAAAACTACAGCCCCAAAAAACCCCGAAAACCTCAACCCTCAGACCATAAAAATACTTAAACCTATTGAAAATAAACCTAAAACCTAAACCCCAAATAATAATTAACCCTAATACCCAAAATATCCTCAACCCTCAATCCCAAAAAACACTCAATACTCAGCCGTAAAAAATGATAAACCCTTATCCCCATAAAAAAATTATCCCTTAGCCCCAAAACACACTGAACTGACACCACCAAAAACTCTAAATAGACAACCCAAAAAAAACTCTAAGACCCTCATCCTTGAAAAATCCTATACCATCAGCCATAAAAAAACCAAAAAACCCCAGCCCCAAAATTACCTGAAACCCTTATCCCTAGGAAACAAGAAACCCTCATCCTCCCAAACCTCAAACCCTTATCCTTATGAAACCCCAAACCACCGTCTACAAAAAATCCTAAACCTGTAATCCCAAAAAACACCAATCCCTTATCCCCCCAAAACCATAAACCCTCATCCCACAAAAAATCATCCCTAAAAAACCTAACACCCTCTGCCCAAAAAAACCCTTATATTCTCACCCACCCAAATAAATCTAAACCCTTATCCTCAAAAAACCTCGAACCCTCATACCTAAAAAACCCTAAACCCACATCACAAAACAAACCATATTCCCGCAGCCAAAAAAATCCCTAAACCCTAAACCGTAGAAAAAACTAAACCCTCAACACCAAAAAACCCCAAACCCTCAGCCCCAAAAAACTCCAAACCCTCATCCCCTGAAAAGACTAAAACCCGCATCACATAACCCAGAACCCTCATCCCCAAAAACCCAAATTCTTTAACTGAAAACTCTAAAACTATAAGCCCAAAAAACCCCAACTTCATTGCCCCAAAATTCACAACCCCTTTGCCCCAAAAAACCCGAAACATTGTGGCCCAAAATACAATAAACCTCCCCCCCAAAACCCTAAACCATCAGCCCCAAAAAACCCTAAACCAACATCCCTTAAAACCCTTAACATTCGTCACCAAAAAATGTAAACCATCATCAACAAAAAAACCCAAACCCTTAGCCTAAAAATACCCAAAACCCTTAGCCCTAAAAAAATGAAACCCCCTGTCCCAAAAAACATGAAACCCTTCACTACATAAAACCAAAAAAATAAAATCATGAAAAAATCCCAAACCCTCAACCCCAAAACCCTAAACCCTCAGCACCAAAAAAACCATGAACCCTTAGTCACAAAAAACTCCAAAACCCCATACCCAAAAGACATAAACCCTTATCCCCAATAATGTTAAACCCTAATTCCAAAAAACCCAAAACCTTAGCCTCAAAAAACTCTCAAAACCTCATCCAAAAAAACAAGAAACCCTCTACCTTGAAAAACCCAAAACCCTCTCCACCCAAAAATACATGTAACCCTCAGCCCAAAAAATTCATAAAAAAACCTAAAAAATAAAAATATATGCATTCCCAAAAGCATTAAACCATTATACCCCCAAAACCCTAAACACTTATCCCTAGAAAACCATAAATGCTCCAACCCAAAAACCTCTATACCCCCAGCGACAATAATCTCTTAACCCCAATCCCAAAAAAAATCCTAAACCTCCTACCTAAAAAAAACATAAACCCTGGGATTAAAAAAACCCTAATCCCATAGCTCCCAAAAAAACCCTATACCACAAACACCAAAAAACCCTAACCCTCAACCGCAAAAAAACCGCAAACCCTCAGCCCTAAAAAACCTATAACTCACAACCCCTGAAAACCACAAACCCTCATCTTGTGAAAACATTATACCCTTTTTCTAAAAACCCCAAACACTATGCACACAAAAACCATAAACCTGCATCCCATAAAAACCCTTAATAATATTCCACAAAAAAAACAAAAACACACTTCCCCAAAAATCCCAAAACCATCATCCTTGAAAATCCTAATCACTCATCCTAAAAAAAACTAGACCCTTATCCCCAAAAAACCCAAAAAATCAACCCCAAAAACCCAAAAATATCAACCACAAAAAACACTAATCCCTCATCCCCAAAATAACCCAAACCCTTAGCCCCGAAAAACCCTAAACCACTGGCCCCAAAAAAACCCGAAACCCTAGGCAAGAAGAAATATTAATCCGTAATCCCTAAAAAAATATGAAACACTCTACCTACAAAAACTCTAAACTGCCATCCCCTTAAACCCCAAACCCACATCCCAAAAAAAAAACATAAACCCTTGGCCCCAATAAACCTTAAACCCTAAACCACAAAAAATTCCAAACCTTGAGTCCCAAAAATTCTTAAACCCATGGCCCGAAAAAACCCTAAACCCTCACCCACAAAAATCCCAAAACCTACATCCCCAAAAAAACCCAAAACACTCAACCCCAAAAATACCGAACCACTAAGTCCCCAAAACCCGAGCCCCAAAAAAACACAAACCCTCATCCCCAGCAAACTCCAAACCCTTAGGCACAAAAAACCTATAACCCTCAACCCAAAAGAGCATGATAACCCAGACCCAAAAAACCCAAAACCCTTATCCCCATAAAACCACAAATTGTCTGCAAAAGAAAAACCCATACCCTCCACCCCAAGAACCCCAAAGCATCAGCCAAAAATACCCGAAACCCCTACCCGGAAAAACCCTAACCCCTTGGACCTCAAAACCCCATACTCATAGCCCGAAAAACCCGAAAACAATCAGCACCAAAAGGACCAAAACCCTCATCCCCCAAAAAACCTAAACACTCATACCCCAAAATACCATAAACCCTCATCAAAAAAAATCCACAACCCTCAATCCTTATCCCTAACAAACATTAATCCCCCATCTCTAAAAACCCTAAACCTTCAACAACTAGAAACCTAAACTGTCAGCCCCAAAAAACACTAAACCCTTTTCCCCTAAACCCTAAATACCCAGCCCTAAAAAACCCAAAACACTCAACCCCAAAAAATAAATTTAACCTCATACCCTAAACCCTAAACCCTATTCCCCAAAGAACCCTAAACCCTCATCCCCCAAAAACCATACACCATAAACCATAATCCAGAAAATAATATAAACCCTCAGACCAAAAAAACTTCAAATCCTCAACCCCCAAAACCCAAAACCCTCAACCCAAAACAAAACTAAACCCTCATCCCCAAATCAAACTAAATCCTCATCCCCCAATACCCTTAACGCTCAACCGAAAATACACATGAAACCTCAAATTAAGAAAATGATAATCATTGAGCCCCAAAAAATTCTAAACCATCAGCACGAAAAATACTAAACCCTCATCCCTAAAAACTCTAATCCTTTAGCCTGAAAAATCCATAAACCCTATGCTCTAAACACCCATAAACTGTCATCCACCAAAAAATAAACCCTCATCCCCAAAAAATCTTAAACCCTCATCCCTATAAATTCCTAAACCCTCTACCCCAAAACTGTAATTCCTTAGCACTGACAAACCCGAAAACCTCTACCCCAAAACCCCTAACTCCTTTGCCCGAAAAACACTAAACCCTAATACCAAAAAAGCATAAATTCTCATCCCCCAAAAAACATAAAACATAATCCCCAAAAACCCTAAACCCTCAACCCCAAGAAAACATAAACACTAAGTCATTAATAAACCCTAAACCCCAACCCCAAAACACCATAAACCATCACTCCAAAAGAACTCCAAACACATATCCCAAAAAAACAATAAACTCTCATCCTCAAAAAACACTAAACCTTCAGCAAAATAAAATTTTAAACCATCACCCTAAAAAAACCCTAAACACTCAGTACCAAAAACCCCAAAACCCTATACCCTCAAAAACACTCAACCCTCATCCAAAATAACTCTCAACCTCTACCACCAAAACCCTCAATCCTTATCCAATAAACCCTAAACACTAAACCCCATAAAATCCTAAACTTCCAGCCCCCAAGAACCATAAATTCTCCGCCATAAAAAAACCTCAACCCTCATCCCCAAGAAACCGTCAAACCTCTTCCATAAAAACTCCTAATCCCCCATCCCTAAAAAATCCTAAACCCTCAGCACCAAAAAAAACCCTAAACACATAGCCCAAAAAACCTCTAAATCCTCATCCCTAAAAAAACCATACCCTTAGCAAAAAAAAATCCAAAACCACTAGACCCAAAAAAACCCAAACCCTCATCCCAAAAAGACCGATGACCCTCATCCTGAAAAAACCCAATACATTGAACCATAGAAAACCCCAAACCATCATCCCCAAAAACCCAAAAACCATTACCCCCAAAAAACTTGAAACCATTGTCCCCCAAAACACTAAACCCTTAGCCCCCCCAAAAAACCCCCAAACCCCAACCCTAAAAATCCAAAACCCCCATCCCTGAAAGGCCTAAACCCTCATCCCAAACAACCCAAAGCACTCAACCCCAATAAACCATGACCACTCATCCCTCGAAAAATGTTAAACCCTTATCCCCAAAAAATCCAAAACACTCAGCCCAAAAAAACTAAAAACCAATAGCCTCAAAGAACCCTTATCCAACTACCCAAAAATATCGTAAAACCCCAATAGAAAAAACATAAACATTTAGAACTAGAAAAACCTAAATGATATGGACAAAATATCTACAATCCCTCATCTTTTGAAAACCAGAAAACCCTCAATCGAAAAAAAACCCAAACCCTTAGACCCCCTAAAACCCTAAACACTGATCCCCAAAAAACTCTAAACCGTCATACCCATAAAACCATAAACTCACAACCCAAAATACCTAAACACTCATCCCCAAAAAACCCCATACCCTCAACCATAAAAATAATAAACCCTCATCCTTATAAAACCCTAAACCTTTATCCCCCCATAACCCAAAAAACATGTCCCCAACAAACCATAAAACCTCATCCCAAAAAACCATAAAACCATAGCACCAAAAAACCCTAAAATGTCTTCCCCCAAAAACCCTAAATCTTCACACCCAAAAAACCCTAAAACTATATCCCTAGAAAACTCTAAATGTACATCCCCCGAAAAAACACTAAACCCTCAGCGACAAAAAACCCTAAACCCTTAGACCAAAAAACCCGAAAACCCTCATCCAATAAAAACATCATACCCATTGTCCCAAAAAGTCACGTAAAATCTGAAGCCCTAATCCCCAAATAACTCATACCCTCATCCCTAAAACCCAAAATACTCAGCCCTTAAAGTACCTAAATCGTCATCCCCAAAAAACCCCAAAACCCCATACCCAAAAAAACATAAACCCTCAACCCAAAAAAAACAATAAACCATCATCCCTAAGAAGTTCCAAACCCTCAACCACAAAAAATTCTAATTTCACAATCCCTAAAAAAACCCAAAAACTCTACCCCAAAAAATTCCAAACCCACATCCCCAAAAAACCCAACCCCATAAGCCCCAAAAAACAATACATACTCATCCCTAAAAAAATCCCAAGCCCTAACACCCAAAAAAACCTAAGCCCCTGTTCCTAAATAACACTATATCATCAACCCACAAAAAACCCTAAAACCTCATCCCCAAAAAAAGCTATACCCCTAGACGCAATAAATCATAGCCCCTTAGAACTAAAATTCCCTGAACCCTCATTCACAAAAAATACTAAACCGTCAACATCAAACAACCCTGAACCTACATCCCCAAAAAACCCTAAACCACCACCCATAAGAATCCCCAATCCCACAACCCCCCCCAAAACCCTTAACCCACAATCGAAAAACACCCCAAAACCTAAACCCAACAAACCTTAAACCCTCAACAAAAAATTCAGTATATCCTCAGACAAAAATACAACCAAACACTCAATGTGAAAAATCATAAAACATTGGCCCCCAAAAACCATAATGACAATTACCCAAAAAACCCTAAACACTCTTCTGCAAAAAACAAAAAATCCTCAGCCCCCCCAAACCCAAACCCTCAGCCAAAAAAATCAGAAACTCTCACCCAAATTACGCTAAACATTCAGGCCTAAAATACCCAAAACTTTTCCCAAGAAAACCCTAAACCATTATCCCCCAAAACCCTAAACTACAGTCACTAAAAAATTCTATACTGTCATACCTAAAAAAGCCTATCCCTCAATCCTGAAAAATGATAAACAATTATCCCTAATAAACACGAAACCCATAGCCCCAATAAACTATAAACCCTTTGCCCTTGTAAACCACAAACCATCTATCCAAAAAGACCCCAAACCCTTCGGAGAAAAAGACCCTAAACCCATGGCCCCAAAAAACACTAATACCTTAACCCCAAAAAACACAAAATCCCTGGCCCCAAAAAATCCCAAACCCTAACCCCCAAAAAACCAAAAACCCTCAAACAAAAAACTTCAAAGACCCATCTCCAAAACACCCCAAACCACAATACACCATCCTTAAAAACCCCCACACCCTCATCCCCAAAAAACCCTTAACCCTCTCTCCAAAATACCCTAGTCATTCATCCCTAAAAAAACCATAACCCTAATCCCCAAAAAACCCAAAACCTCAACCCCCAAAAACCTCAAACCCTCCACCCAAAAAACTAAAAAAACTCTTAAAAACAAAAACCCCAAACCCCAAAAAACCCCAAACCCTTGTACCAAAATAACCCAAAACTCCCATCCCTAAAAGAACCCCTTATCCCCCAAAAACACAAAACTATTAGCCACAAAATCCCATGAACACTTAGCCCCTAAAACACGAAACCCTTAGCCTAAAAAAATATCAACCCTCAACTGTCAATCCTAGAGAACCCTAAACCCCGATCCCCAAAAACTGTAATCCCTTATCCTAAAAATCCCTAAACCCTCACCCCAAAAAACTCAAAACCATCAGAAACAAAATACCCTAAATCCTATGCCGCTAAAAATTCAAAACCCACTAGCCCAAAAAACACTTAACCCTCATGCCAAAAAAACCAAACCCCATCCCAAAAAATATATAAACCATTATCCCAATAATAATATAAACCCTTATCCCAAAATATCCTAAATCATTCGCCCTAAAAAACCTTAAACCCTCATGCCCAAAAAAAACTAAACCCTTAACCCCAAAAAACCCTAAACCCTCGTCCCCAAAAAACACAATATCCATAATCCAAAAAAGGACTAAAACCTAAGCCACAAAAAACTCTAGACACTCATCCCCAAAAAACAATAAACACTTATCCCCAAAAACCCTAAACGTTTCTCACCAAATCGCTAAACTTTAGTCTCAAAAATACCAAAATCCCTCCTTCCCCAAAACCCAAATCCCTCATCCCCATCAAAACCTAAACCATCAGCACCAAAAAAAACCATACACCCTCAACCAAATAAAACTATAACCCATAATCACAATAAAAATACTAAACCCTCATCCCGCCAAAACCGTAAATCCTCATCCCTAAACCCCATGAACAATTAGCCCCAAAAAACGTTGAAACCCCGATCAAAAATACCCTTAAAACCACATATTGAAAAAACCATAAACCCTCAACCCTAGAACCCCCAAAACCCCCAACCCCCAAAAACCCTAATCCCTCAACCCAAAAAAAACATGAAAACCTCATCCCCCAAATCCCCAAAACAGTCAACCCTAAAAAGGACTAAACCATCATTACTAAAACCCCATAAACCCTCAGTATCAAAAAACCCTAAAAACTCAACCCCCAAAAAACCCTAAATCACCTTCCCCAAAAACAATCATCCCTTGTCCCAAAAAATCCTCTTCTGCCTACCCACAAATCCATCAATATTTAGTCCCAAAAACCCTTGAACATTCAACCCCAAAAGTCCCTCAACCCTCAGCTCCGAAAACCATCAAATCTCATCCACAAATAACACTAAACCATCATCCCCACAAAAACCTAAACCCTAAACCACAAAACCCCTCAACCCTTAGCCTACAAAATCCAAAACATTATTCCCCAAAACCCTCTAAAAAATCAGCACCAAAATATTTGAACCCTCAGCCCCAAAAATAAAAAAGAACCCTAAACCCTCATATACATAAAAAAGCTAAACCCTCATCCCCAAAAAACCCTCAACCCAAAAAAATTCTAAAAATTCATGCCAAAAAAAAACCTAAAATCTAAAACACAAATAATACAGACCCTCATCCTCAAGACCCTCAAAACTCAGTCAAAAAAATCCTTAACCCTCATCCCCAAAAACCCTAAAAAATCATCCCAAAAAACCCTCAACACTTATCCTTAAATAATCCTCAACATTTATCCCCAAATAAACCTAATCTTATAGCCCCCAGCCCTCTAAATACTCAGTCATAAAAAACCCTAAACCCTAAGCGTAAAAAACCTTACACCCTCATCCCCAAAAAACCCTCAACCCTCAGCCGAAAAAAATCCTAAATCCTCATAAAAAACACTCAACCCAAAAAATCCTCAACCCAAAAAATCCTCAACCCAAAAAATCCTCAACCCACAACCCAAAAAATCCTAAACCCCCATCACCAAAAAACCATAAATCGATAGCCCCAAAAAACCCCAAATTTTATGCCCCAAACCCATCAATCCTTAGCCCCAAAAAACCCTTATCCCGAATACCTAGTAATCAATAATCCTTCATATAGGAAAAACCCTCAACCACTACCACAAAAAATCTTAAACCCACATCCCAAAAAATCCCTAAACCCACACCCCCAAAAAACCCTCAATACATAGACCGAAAAAACCCATAAACGCTAAGCCTCAAAATCCCCTCAAACCCCATCACCAAAAAACACATGAAAACTCATCCACATAAAACCCAAAACCCATATACCTAAAAAACCGTAAACCCACTTTCCCAAGAATCCCTAAACCCTAAATCCCAAAAAATACCTAAATCCTTATCCCCAAAAAAACCCTAAACCCTCATTCCCCAAAAACCCTCAACCATTATCCCCAGTGTACCCTAAAGCCTCATCCCCAAAAAAACACTAAGCACTCATCATCAAAATACCCTATACATTTAGTCACATAATACACTAAACCTATATACCAGGAAACCCTCAACCCTTATCCCAAAAAACCCATCAACTGTCTTCCCCAAAAAACCATCAACCCCCATCCCCAAGAAACCCTCACCCTTGGCCCCAAAATAAACCTCAAGCCCTATCCTGCAAAAACCCTAAACCATAATCCCCCAAAAACCCAAAATCCCAGTCACAAAAACTCCTAAAAAATCAACCAAAAAATCCCCTAATCACTCAGCCCTATGATATCCTAAACACTCATCCCCCCAAAACACAAAACAATCATCCCCAAAAATAATAAAACCCCCAACCCCCAAAACACTAAACATTCAGTCTCAAATGTCCTAAATACTCAATCCAAAAAAAATCCTCAACCCAATTTTCCCGAAGTCTGTCAACCCCAAGGACAAAAAACCCCCAACCCTCAGCAGAAGAAAACACTAAACTCTCATCCACAATAAACCCTCAACCTCCATCCCCTAAAAATCTCCATCCATTTTCCCCAGAAAACAATAAAACATAATCCCCAAAAAACCCTAAAACCTCATCCCTAATAACACATAACCCCCATCCCAAAAAGAATCATAAACCCTCACTTGAAAAATCTGAGAGGCCTCAACCAAAAAAAAACTAAACCCTCTGCCCTGAAATAAAAAATCCCTCAACCTGAAAAAACCCTCAAAAAATATCCCCAAAACCCCTACTATTAAATAAAAAATCCCATAACCCTCATCCTTAAAAAAACTAAAACCTTATCCCCAAAAAACCCTCAACCCTAATCCCCCAAAAAACCCTCAACCCTCTCCCCAAATTACCCTCAACAATCTTCCCCAAAACCCTCTATCCCAAAAAACCCTGAACCCTCATCCTCAAAAACCTTCAACATTCAGACCCAAAAAAACCCTCAGACCCAAAAAACCCTCAACCCTCATCCAAAAAAAACCACAAACCCCCATCCACAAATATGACTCAGTATATACACTGAAAAAACCCTAAACTCAAAACCCAAAAAAACTTAAACCTCTTCCCTAAAAAAGCCTAATCTCACATCCAAAAAAACCATCAACCCTTAGCCTTAAAAACCCTCAACCCTCAACCTCAAAAATTCCTTAAACCTTGACCCCAAAAAACCATCAAACCTCATCCATAAAAAAAAAACTAAACCCTCAACCCTCATCCATGAAAAACCTCAAACCCTTAACCCCTAAAAAATATCTACACACAGTGCCAAAAAACCTAAACCATCTTCCCAAAAACCTTAAAACATCGTCCCCAAAAAACTCTAAACCCTCATCCTCAAAAAACACTCAACAGTCAGCCCTAAAAATTTTAAACCCTCAACCCCAAAAATCAATAAAACCTCATCCCTATAATGCATAAATCTGTAGCCCCCAAAAACCCTAAATCATAATCCCAGAAAAAAACCATAAACTCTCTACCCCCCAAAACCCTAAACTCTCATCCTGATAAAAAATCCCTCAACATTCATCCATAAAATCCCAAAACCATAATCCCCAAAAACCCTTAATACTTGGCCCCCCAAAAACCACCATCCCTCATCCCTAAATACCATAAACCATAAGTCCTAAAAAACTATAAATCCTCTTAAATACAACATAAAACCTCGCCCCTAATGAAACTATAAACCCTCATTCCTAAAAACCCTAATCACTCAACCCCCCCAAACGCTAACTCATTATCCCCCAAGAAACCACAAACCCTCCTCACAAAAAACCCTATATGTTAATCCAAAAATGGCTCTAAACCCTCAACCCCAAAAAACCCTTAACCCTGTTCCCTAAAAAACCTCAAACCTTATCTCTAAAAAAACTAAACCCTCATCCCTAAAACCATGAAACCTCATCACCAAAAAATCTATCAACCATCAGACCTAGAAAACCCTCAACACTCAACCCCAATGAACCCTAAAAAAACTTCTCAAAAACTCCCTAAACCCTCTTAAAAAAACCTAAACCTTAATCCCTAAAAAACACTAAACACACATCCATAGAAAACAATAAATTCTCATCCCTATAAACCTCTCAATCCTCAACCCCTAAAAAACCCCAACCCTTAGGATCAGAAAACCTTAAACCCTCGACCCAACACTACCCAAAACACTCAACACCGAAAAAAAAGTCAATCGTCAGAACCAAAAACCCCCATCCCAAATAAACCATCATCCCTAAGAAAAAAATACCCCCCAAACCCTCATCCCCCATCCCTAAAAATCACTAAAACTTCATCCCAAAAAAAACCCAAAACCATTAGCATAAAAAAATCCTAAACCCTCATCCCCAAAAATCTAAACCCCCACCCAAAAACAGGGTAAACCCTCATCACTAAAAAAACCCTAAACCCTCAATTCCAAAAAATAAAAATCTATAAATTCCCAAAAAAACATATAATCCCACAGCCCCAAAAACCCCTAAAAACTCATCATAAAAAACCCTAAATTCTCATCCATAAAAACCCGAAACCCTTATCCCACAAAAGCCTAAAAATTCATCTCTAAAAACCCATAAATCCTTAGCCCCAATACACCAAAAATCCTTAGCTAAAAAACCTGAAACCCTTATCCCTAATAAACCTACCACCCTCAATCTACATCTTTACAAAACCATCAAAACTCTGCCCCAAATGATTCCCAACACTCATCCCTCCAAAATACCCAAACCTCACCGCCAAGTAACCACCAACCCATAAACCAAAACCTCCAACCCTCTGTACAAAAAAAAACAGTAACCCTCATCCCCAAAATGCCAACAACAATCTACCCAAAAAAACCCAATCATTCTCCCTAAAAAACCCCCAAAAATCAACCAAAAAAATACTAACCATCAGTCCCAAAAAAAACCCAACCCCCAACCACACCAATAGCAACAACCATAATCCCCAAAAAAAATACACAACCCTCATCACCAAAAAAACATAAATGCATAACCCCAAAACCCCAAAAACCCCCAAGAAAAAAATACCTAAACCCTCAACCCCAAGAATCCTCCCAGAATTAGTCCTCAAAAACCACCCTACCACACAACACAAAAAAACCCTAAACCGTCACCCCCAAAATCTCAAAACCCTTATCCCCAAAAAACTAAAAACCCACATTTCTAGGAAACCATAAAAACTTATACCAAAAAATATATACCCACACCTCCCAATAACATTGAATCCACTACCCAAAACAACCTTACACCCACTGCCCCAAAAAACTGGAGACCCACAGTCCCAAAAACCCTAGACCCTTAGTTGTAAAAAAACCTAGATGTTCCGCACTAGAAACCCCTAGACCCTATATCTCCAATAAACCATGACCCTCATTCCCAAATAAACCCAATACTCTTAAACCCAAAATACTATTGACCATCTGCCCCAAAAATCCCAGACCCTCAATCCCCAAAAACCAGAGACCCTTAGTCACAAAAAACACTAGAATCCCAGACCAACACAAATCTCTCGACCCTCTTCATCCATAAACACTAGACCTTGATACACAATAAACCCTAAACCATTATCCTTAAAAAATCATAAACCCTCATCCCCAGAAAAAACCTAGACCATCGCCGCTAAAAAACACTAGAGCCTCATCCTTAATAACCATAGTTCCTAAACAACAATAAACCCAATACCCTTAGCTCCAAAAAACCCTAGATCCCCATCCCCAAAAAACACTAGACCCTCATCCAAAAAATAACACTAGATCCTCAACACCAAAAATACCTAGACCCTTCACCCCAAAAAATCATAAACCCTCAACCATAGAAAACCCTAGACCAACAACCATAATAAACCCTAAAATATATTTCCCCCAAAAATCCTAAACCATTATCCACAAAAATGTAAACCCACATCCCCAAAAAACCATAAACACTCATCCCCAAAATAAACTAAACCCTCAATCCCAATAAACCATAACCCCTTAGTGCCAAAAAACCCTAAGCCCCCGGCCCTGAAAAACCCTAAACCCCCAAACCACAAAAACCCTAATCCCAAGTGCATAAAAAACCCTAAACCCTCTCACAAAAGAAACATAAAACCTCCCCCCTAAGAATCCCAAAATACTCATCTCCAAAAAAACCCAAAACAATCATCCCAAAAAACCAAAACCCTTAGCCCCAAAAAACCCAAACCCCTCCACCCAAAAAAACACTAAACCTTCAGCCCAAAAAACCCGAAACACTCATCCCAAATAGGCCCTGAACCATCATTACCAAAAAACCTTAAACCCTCATTCTAAAAACACTGAGCTCAAAAAATCCATAAACCATCATCCTTAATAAACTATAAACCCACCATCTTAAATAACACAAATCCTTTACACAAAAAAACCCAAAACCCTCATCCCCAAAAACCTGAAAACTTCACCTTAAAAAATACTAATCCCTTATTCCCAAAAAACCCTAAACTCTCATCCCTAAAAAAACACAAACCATATGGGCCAAAAAACCTGAAGCCATCATCCCCCAAAACACCTAACACCTGTACCCAAAAATACCCTATACCCTAGCCCAAAAAATTGACAAACCCACACCCAAAAAACCTTAAACCCTTCGCCACAAAAACCCCAAACCCTAAAAACCCCAAAATCCTCAAACAAAAAACACCCCTTCACCATTACCTCCAAAAAATCCAAAACCCAAAACTAACATCTCCAAAAAAAACCTAAAACCCTTGGCCCCATAAATACCTAAACCCTTATCCCAAAAAATCCTAAACCCTCACCCACAAAAAACAATAGACCATCAGCCCCAAAAAAACCAAAACCCTCGGTAATAAAAAACTATACACCCTCTAGCCCCAAAACCCCTAAACCATCAGACCCAAAAAACCATATTTCTTTAACCCAAAAAAAAACCAAAAAACCCAAACAAAACTAAACACACTGGCCCATAAACCCAAAACCACTCAACCCAAAAAAACCCTTCACCCAAAACCCCAAAACTCTCATCCCCAGGAAGCCGAACCTCTCATCCTCAAAACCAGTTAAACCCAAAACAACAAAAAACTCTCAACCCCAAAAATCCCCTTACCCTCAGCCAAAAAAATCCCTAAAACCTCAAACCCAATAAAAACCCCACATTCTCACAAAAAACCATAAATCCTCAACCCTAAAACTAATTAACAAAAATCCCCAAAAATCCCTAAAACACATGCCCCAAACCCTAACCCTCTGTCCAAATAAATCCTTACCCTCATCCAAAAAAACCATAAACACTCAACCTCACAAAACCCTAAACCATTATCTCTAAAAAACCTAAACCCTTAGCCCCAAAAAACCCTAAACCCTTATCCTCGAAAAACCTAAACCCTTTTCTTGAAAACACATTATACCCTTATCACCAGAATATGATAAACTCTATTCCTTAGAAAAACCAATATCCTGATAACCAAGAAACCCTAAACCCTATGCTCCAATAAAACCATAAAACCACTTCTCCAAAAAACCCTAAACCCTTAGCCCTACACCCTAAACCCTCATCCCCAAAAAGCCTAATCATTCTGAAAAAACCATAATACCTCAGCTCCAAAATTCCTAGACATCATACCAATGAAACCCTAAACCCTATAAAACTAGAAACACTAAATGCATAGCCACAACACCCCTATATAATCATCCTAAAAAAGCATAAACCCTAAAACCTCATCCCAAAATACTAAACACTCATCCCAAAATAACCCAAACCCACAACCCAAAAAACGTAAACCCTGATCCGCAAAAGCCGGTAAACCCTCATTCATGAAACCAATAAACCCACAACCCTAGAAAAACATAAACTAACATCACCATAAAAAACCCACTGTCCCAAATACCCTAAACACTCAACCACAAAAATCTATAAACCCTCAACCCCCAAAAAAAAAAACTCACAGCCCCAAAAAAACATAAACCCTCATCCCCAAAAAACTCCAAAACCTTAGGCCCCAAATACACTAAACCCTCAGCCCCAAAAAAACATTAAACACTCATCCATAAAAAACACTAAACCCTCACAAAAAAAACTAAAATGCTAATTACTAAAAAACATTATACCCTAAGCCCCCAAAAAACTAAACACTTAGACCTATAAAACCCTAATGACTTATCCCCAAAAACGATACACTCAACCCCACAAATCCCTAAACACCCAGCCTCCAAAAACACTAATCCCAAAGCCCCTAAACCCCTAAACCCTCTTCTTGAAAATCAATAAACTCTAAACCCAAAATACCCTAAACCCACTAAACCATTAGCCTCATAAAACAATAAACCCTCATCACCAAAACCCCAAAATCCTCAGTCCAAAAAAACCCTAAACCATTATTCCCCCAAAACCACTAAACCCTCATCCCCCAATACCCAAAAAACCATTAGGCGAAAAAAACCTAAACTATAAGACCAAAAAACCCCAAAACCTTCATCCGCGAAAAAATCCTAAATGCTCATCCTGAGAAATAAAAAACCCTTATACTCAAAAAACACTAAAACCTAATCCCAAAAATCCATTATACCTCATCTCCAAAAATCCCTAGACCCCCATCCACAAAAAACCTAAACCCTAATCCCCATAAACCTTGAACTATATCCCCAAATAACAATAAAACCTTTTTCAAAAAACCTAGATGCTCTTCCACCCAAACTCTGCAACCCTTATCCCCACAAAACACCAAATCATCATCCAAAAAGACCCCAAAACTATCATCACAAAAAATCCCTAAACCCTCATCCTTAAAAACACCTAAATGGTTAAAACAAAAAAAACCCTAAAACTGTACCCCCAAAAAACCCTAATATAGTATCCCCAAATACCCAAACCCCACAACCAAAGAAATACCCAAAACCCTTAGTAACAAAAAACTCCAAACCCTCATCCCCATAAAATTGTAAACCATCATCCCCAAAAAACCCATACTCGTGGATCTAAAAAAACCCACACCCACGTCCCCCAATGCCTCGAAACACTCATCCCAAAAATCCACCAAACCCTCTCCCCCCAAATTCCCCTAAACCATCATTACTAAAAAAACAAATCACTCATCCCCAAAAAACCGTATAACCTCAACCCCACCAAAAAACCTAAACCGTAATCCAAAAAATCCTTAAAACATATACCTCTATAAAATACTAAATCATATGCCCCAAAACCCCAAAACCCTCAATCCAAAAAAACCCAAAAACCTCATATATAAAAACCCAAAACCACCTACCCCAATACCCAAAACCATCACCCCCAAACACCTACACCCTTATCTCCACAACACCTACACCCTAAGCCCCAAATAACACAAAATCGTCATCCCCCAAAACACATAAACCCTTAGTCCCAAAATAACTATACCCTTATCCCCCTAAAAACCATATAACCTCATCCCCTAAAAAGGCTAATCCTTCATCCTGAGAAATCCTAAAATCTCAGCCCCAAAAAAAATCCATAACCCTCAGCCCCCAAAACCCCAAAACCCTTATCCCCAGAAAACCATAAACCCTCATCCAAAAAATACCCAAACCCATCCTCAAAAAAAATATAAACTCTTAGCCCCCCAAAAAACTAAACCCACATCCCCAAAATCCCATAAACCCACATCCCCAAAAAATTCCCAAACCCTAATCCCAAAAAACCAATACCATCAACCCCTAAAATCTCTAAACCCACTATCCTAAAAATCCTTAAACCCTGATCCCCAAAACCCCAAAACCCTCATCCCTAAAAACCCCTAAACCCACATCCCCAAAACCTTTAAATGATCAGCCTCAAAAAATCTAACCACTCATCCCCAAAAAACTGTAAACCCATATCCCACAAACACCCCAAACCGTCATCCCTAAAACCCCCCTAAACCATCATCCCTAGAAAAACCCTAAACCATCATCATAAAAAAACTAATCCCCATCCCACAAAACACATAAATCATCATCCCCAAAACCCTTAAACACTCATCCATAAAAAACCCTAAACCCTAAACCTAAAAAACCATAAACTGTTATCCTGAAAATCGCCTGAACCCTCATCCCCAAAACACCGAAAACCATCATCCACAAAATACCATAAAAATCCATCCCCACAAACCACTAAACACTTAACCCCCGAAACCCAAAACCTGTAGCGCCAATAAAACTAAACCATCATCCATAAAAAATAAACACTTATCCCCAAAATCCCAATATCCATAGCTCCCCAAAACCTTAAACCTATATCCCCAATAATCCCAAAACCCTTAGGCCCAAAAACACCCTAAACACTCAACATAATTAAATCATAAACCCAATGCCCAAAAATCCCAAAATCCTCAGCCCGAAAAAACCCTAAACCCTCATTCCAATAAAACCCTAAATTCTCAGTCCCAAAACCATAAACTACCAACCCTAAAACCCCAAAAAACCCCATCCCCAAAAAAACCTAAAACATTAGCCATAAAAAATCCTTAACACCCCCCCCCAATGATAAACTATTGGACTAAAAATTCATTAAAAATAGCCCAAAAAACTATGTACTAAACATGAAAAAATGATGAATCATCATCCCTAAAAAACTATAATCCTTCAACCCCAACAATCCCTAAATCCTTGGCCCCAAAAAACCCAAAGACTCACCACAAACAACCCTAATCTATAAGCCCAAAAAAATCTGAAACCATCATCCCCAAAAAACCGTAACCCCTCATCCTCAAAACACTCTAAAACCATATCCCCAAAATCCCATAACCCTTAGCCCCCCAAACAAAACCCTAAAAAATAATATGATACAAACCCTAAACCCTCTACACCCAAAACACTTAAACCCCATGACTGAAAAAACTATAAACCCTCATCTCAAAAAAAAACTCTAAACCCTCATCCCAAAAGATACAAAACCCTCATCCCCAAAAGTCCATAAACCCTCATACCCAAAAGACACTAAACCAATAGCCCCAAAATACCCTAAACCCTCATCCCTAAAAAAACTAAAACCATAGCACTAAAAACACAAAAATATCATCCCAAAAAGACCCAAAACCCTCATAAAAAAACATAAATCCCCATACTAATGATACCGTAAACCCTTGAAACCAAAACAATATAATCCTGCATCCATAAAAAAACAAAAAATATTCTTCCCCATAAAATCCTAAAACCCTCATCCCTAAAAAACCCCAGAACTATCATCCCCAAAAAACCTTAAACCTCAACCCACCAACCCCAAACTATCATTGAAAATTACACTAAACACTCATCCTCAAAAATTCCATAAACCCCCAATCCCATTAAATCATAAAACCTCAGCTAAAAAAATCCTAAACCCTCAAGTCAAAAATACCCTTAAACCTAATCCCCAATGAACACTAAACCCTCATCCCCAAAAATCCCTGAACACTCAACCCCCGAAAAAATTAATCCCTCATCCCCAAAAAACCCAAAACCATAATCCTTAAAAAAACCATAAAACCTCTTACTCAAGGATCAATGAACCATCATCCCCCGAAAAACCCTAAACATAACCCTAAAAACAAAAAAAACAAAACAAAAAAATACTAAACCTATTAAAATACTGTGTACCTTGGGCACAACTATTAGGTGATTTTGTTTAACATATTTTGTTTGCAGTTAGCTATACATGATTCCGTCTTTCCATTATAGTGTATAATTTTCTGTGTCCACTATCAAAATGCTAATGTCCAATGGTTAATTGTCATCTCAAGAGATTATAGCAGATTCCAGGCTATAATGAGAACCTCTAGATACTACAAAATTAGTCTTAAATATATGCTATATGGTCTAGATCACGAAACTGAACAAACGGATCACACCACTGGGATCCCCTTGAAAAAACACATGGGATTGACCACTCAATCACCCAAAAAAGACACCCAATGAAAAAATTTACTATTCATCGTAGCCAGGTCGGGTGGGACCCATACCATGTCCCCGAAAAAGGACGGGTGAATTGCACCATCGCAATGATCTTGGAATAAGACGTCAAATTGACTGCTTACTTGCATGGAATGGATGTCCGGAGAAAAAGGTGTGTTCCAACATACCGAACTTGAGCAGTGCTGCGTGGGACCCGCATCCCGGTTCTAAACTGCTACCAACGGATTACACCTTTGCGATCCTCTTGAAAAAGTAAACAAGATGGACTACTCACTTGTCCAAAACGGACATCTGTTGATAAAGCTGGAAATCACCGCCAACTCCCAAAACGCCCCCCATGGGGCCCGCACCAGCATGCTAAGTTGAAGTGGGTGGATTGCACCATTGCAACGCCCTCATAAAAACACCCATGATCGACTGCTCGCACACCCTGAACGATGTCTGATGAAATAATTTTAAAGAGTTGCACGCAGCTCAAAAGACTGGTCATGGGGACCACACCTCAACTCCGGCCTCAACACCTGAAACCATACTAGAAAACTTTTCCTCGGCACCAGGGTCCCAACACCGCTGACGGCACTCAAAACAGATGTCGGATGCATCCGTGCCGCTCAAAACACGAACCACCGGAAAAACCTCAAATTACTTAAAGGCGTGTCGCGCCTCCGAGGGCCCTCGTTTCAGGGATTAAAAACTACCAAAATTATCTCCAAAAGTTCATATTGACGTCTAGAGTACACTGTTGTAGACGACATGCAAAACCGACATCCGTAGAAAAAGATACGTGCATTCGAATTTTTAAGTGGGGGTGGGAAACCCCTTTGGGAAGGACCGGCCCGGTCCGCCTCACTCGGGCCGGCCAGCGCCGGCCGGCCAGCTCCGCAGCGTTGGCCAACATCCCTGCCATGCAGTGCGGCCTGCCTCCACTGACCGGCCAACATAGCCGGTCCCCTTTTCCACGGAGACCCGCGGGACGGGGGTCTCGGTCCGCCGTCCGGGTCGCGCCGCGACCCCGATCGCCGCGCCCTGTCGGCACCCTTGGCCTTCCACCGCGGAGCCGAAGGCCGCCGCCGCCTACTGTCCTCTGAAGCCACCGCCTTCCTGGAGCCACTGCCGCCATCCCGAAACTGCCTCTGCCGCCTGTAGTTTCCGGAAACCGTCGGAAGCCAAAAAAAAAACCCTCAAAACCAGCAGAACTTTGGCGGACGATGGCGATCACCTAGGAGCACGGAATTCAATACCAGAAAAAGCATCATGAAGCTTAGAAAATAATCTATGCGACAATGGCTTTGGATCAAATATCAGGCATCAATTCGACACTAAAATCCTAGTTCAATGTAGGTGCGAGAATTTAAAAATTGGAACAAAACTTCCTACCTCATGGGCGTAGCTCGACGCTTCGCCGTCGAACCGCCGGAGTGGCCGCGCCTCGCCGGAGCTGCCTCGTAAGAGGGGAGGAGGAGAGGGAGGGGGATTCCACCTGCCACTATCCAGGAGAAGAAGACGAAGAAGAAGAAGAAGAAGAGGTAGGGGTGTGTTTAAGTAGAAAACACATAAACCCCCCGCATGGCATGCCCCCGACTCTGCTCCCGACGCAAACAAAAAAAAAGGGTGCCCCTGGGGTAAACACAATGCTCCGAGTGTAACGGTGGTCTCAGAATATTAATTTGTGGCACTGTTCAAATGTTATAAAATTTAACGACTGAGGCCACTAAATTACGAAAACGCCCTTGGCGGCGTTTTTCTCAGAAGGCCTGCGCCCACGAATGTTACACCCCTCCTAGGGTAAATGGCGCGTTTCGGACTCAACGGTGCCCTCATTTTCCCAATATGACTCACCGTTTAACAGATACTTTAGTTAAGCCGTTGAACGAATAAATTATTTATTTAATTTATCCGTTTCACGTTCTGATAGCGAGCGAGGGGTCCAAACGTCCCATGCCGACATGTTTTATGTCGTTCCTAGGGTAAACACCCCAATCCAGACCCATCCGTACACTCAGGTTTCTGATCCGGACAACAGTTTAGGAGTTATCCTATTTATTTGGCATTCCTAGTGTGAATGCACTGAAAATTTAATTCCGGCCACACCGGGGCTCGGAATCGCACGCTGTCTGAAGGCGCTGCTCTAGAATAATATCAAGAATATTCCAAAGTCCTTTATGGCCAAAAATCAGGTTCTTACACATCCCCAAAAAACTGTCAACCCTCAGCCCCATATAAACACTAATCCCTCATACCCAAAAAACCCTAAACCCTCAAACTCAAAAACCCTCAACCATCAGCCCAGAAATACCCTAAACCCTCAACCCCAAAAAAATTAAAAACACTCATCTAGAAGGAACCACAAACCCCCATCCCCAAAAAGAACCAAAATACTCAATGCCAATGAACAGAAATGCTTTATCCCAAAAAAATCCTAAACTCTCAGACCCAGAAAACCTTATACCATTATCCCCAAAAAACAATAATCCCACAACACCAAAAACCCCTAAACCCTAAACCCTAAAAAAACCCTAAACCCTCAACCAAAAAAAACATAACCCTCCACCACAAAAAATCCTAATCCCTCTACCGAAAAAAACCCTAAACTGTAAACCCTAAAAACCCTAAATCAACATACCTAAAAAACTCTAATATCTCATCCACAAAAAACCACAATTCCTCAGTTAAAAAAACTAACCCCTCATCCCCCAAAAATACTAATTTCCCAAACGAAAAAACCATAAACCGTTATCTTAAAAAACCCCTAATCCATTTACCCTAAAAACCCCTAAACCATCATAACAAAAATCCCTAAAACCTTAGCCCTTAAAAATAAAAAACCCTTATCAAATAAAACTTCTAAACCCTAATACTAAGAAAACCATAAACCCACATCCCCAGACACCCCTATATTTATAGTCCCATGAAACCCTAAACCCCACATACCAAGAAAAACTAAACACTCATCCTAAAAAATCAGAAAACCCAAAATTAAAAAAACCGAAATACTCTGCCCAAAAACCCTAAACCCTCATCCGAAAACACTAAAACCTCATTCCCAAAAAAATCTAAACCATATGCCACAAAAAACCCTAAACCCTCATAAAAAACAATAAACCCTCAACCCAAAATTACCAACAACACTCATCCCTGAAATCAGTAAGCCCTCAGTAAGAAAGAACTCTAAAACCTCATCTGAAAAACCCTAATCCATCATCCCCATATAAACATAAAACCTTATCCCCCAAAAATATCAACACTTATCCATTAAAACCCAAAAACCTACTACCATAAAAACCCATAAACCCTTTTCCCCAAAAAACCATAACACAACAAACACAAAAAATCATAAACCCTCATCCCCAAAAAACCTATAGACACCTAGATCCAAAAAATATTACTTCCTCATCCCCAAAAAAACCGAAATCATCATCACTATAAAACCATAAAACAACAGACCGATGAAAAAAAATGAAGCCCTCGTCCCAAAAAAATGGTAAGCACTTATTTAAAAAAACTCCCATCCCTCACCCCTAAAAAAGCCTACAAGCTCATCACGAAAAAACCCTAAACCCTAAACCCCAAAAACCCTAAACCCTCAGCCCTAAAATACCCTCAACCATAAGCCACCAAAAAATATTATGTCTGCCCCCCCCCCCCAAAAAAATCCTCATGACCAAAAACCCTACATCCTTTGCACTAAAATCCCATAACCATTAGCCCCAAAAAACCCAACACCTACTACCCAGAAAATAATAATCCCTCATCCATTGAAAACTATCAACCCCCAAACCCCTAAACCATATGACCTAAAAACTCTTTAACCCTCATCCCAAAAAACCCATCAACTCTAAGCCCCAAAACCCCCCAACAATCGACCCCAGAAAACTCTAAGACCTCATCCCTAGAAAAATATAAAACATCATCCCTAAAGAACACACAAAACTCATCCCTAAAAAACAATAAAACCCGAGCCCCAAAAACCCTAAACTATCAACCCCAAAAAACAAGACACTATAAACCCCAAAAAATTTTATCCCCCTGACCCCCAAAAAATCTACACACTCATCCCCAAAAAAACATATATCCTTATACCCAAAAAATACTAAACCCTCTACAATAAAAAACACTAAACACTTAACCCCAAAAAACACTAAACCCATTACCCAAAAAAACCTTAACCCTATGTCTCAAAAAAACCTAAACTCTCATCCCCAAAAACAATTTAGCCCCCCAAAACCCAATACCCTCAGACCAAATATCCATATACCCTCACCCCAAAAAACTCAAAAAACTAAATCAAAAAAAAAAACTAGAAAACCTCATCCCCAAAAACCTAAACACTAATCCCCAAAAACCCTGACACCTTAGCTCCATAAAACCCAAAATCCACAAACACAAAAAATATTTATCCCCATTATCGAAAAATAATAATTCGTCAGCCCCAAATATCCCTAAACCCGTAGTCCCAGAAAACCATAAACCCTCAGCCCCTATAAATCCTACACCCTTAGCTTCAAAAAAACCAAAACCCTGATAACCAAAACACCCTAAGACCTCATGCCCAAGAAAACATAAGCCATAAAACCTAAACATTAATCCCATAAATACCCTAAAGCCTCATCAACAAATAATTCTAAAAACTCAAACCCAAAAACCCTATACCGTCATTCACAAAAAATCCTAAACCTATGGCCCTAGAAAATGAAATACCCACATCCCTACAAAACCCTTAAACCTCAACCCTCTTCCTCAAAACACCAAAAACCATTCCCCAACAAAAACTCTCAACTCTTATCCCCATAAAACCCCAAACCCTAATCCAAAAAAAATCCTACACCCTCAACACCAAAAAATGCTCTACCCTTTACCCCTCAAAATAGTAAACCCCAAAACCCAAAAAATTCTCAATATGTGGACCTAAAAAACCATAATCTGCCATCTAAAAATAAACATCAATCCTCAGCAAAAAAACTTAAAAAACATCAACCATAAAAAACCATGAACCTTTAGACATAATAAATCTTCAACCCTCTACCTAAAACATTCTCAACCCTTATCCAAAAAAAAACACTGTACCCGCAGCCCAAAATCCCCTAAGACATACGAACCAAAAAAATCTAAACCCTCAAACCAAATTAACACTAAACCCTTATCCCTAAAAACCCTAAACCATCATACCCAAAAAACCCTAAACCCTCATCCCCAAAAACCCTAAACTCACAACCCCAAAAAACCCTAGACCCACTTCTGAAAAAAAGCCATCAATCCACAACCCCAAAAAAACCAAAACCTTCATACTAAAAAAACCCTAAACATTCATACCCAAAAATCCCTTATCTCCCAGCCCCAAAATACCATAAACCTTCTTCCTGAAAAAAATAATCTCTTAGCCAAGAAAATCCCTGAATCCTCATCCAAAAAATCCCAAAATCCTCAACCCCAATTTATCCGAAAGCCTCAACCCCCAAAAAACCTAAACCATCACTCCCAAAAAATATGAAACACTCATCCCAAAAAACCCAAAACCCTTTATCCAAAACAACCTAATCCCTTCCCCCCAAAAATTTATCAATCCCAAATAAACCTTTAACATAATTCCTAAAATCCCTAAACCCTTATCCTGAAAATACCCTAAACCCTATGACAAAAAAAACATAAACCCAGAGACCCAAAAAACCATTAAAACTCATCAATAAAGACCCTAAGCACTCAACCCCAAAAACCCAAAATTTCTCATCTCCAAAAAATTGTAAACACTCAACCTCGAAATACCATAAACCCTCATCCCCCAAAAAACCAAAATCCGCATATCATAAAAACCCAAAACCCAAATCCCATAAAACCCTAAAAACTAAACACTAAAAAACCCTAGACCCTTATCCCCAGAAAACCCTAAACCCACTGCACAAAAAACTCACTAAACCTCATCCCCAAAAAACCGTACACCCTCAACCCCAAAAAATCCTTAATCCTCATCCACAAATAACCACCACCCCCTGTCCCCATAAAATATAAAACCACATCCCCGAAAAACCCTAACACATATCCCTAAAAATCTATAATCCCCTAGTCCCAAACAATCATAAACCATAGTCCCCAAAAAACACTAGTCCCTTGTCAATAGAAAACCCTAAACCCCATGCTCCAAAAACCCTAAACCGTCATAAAAAAAACACTAAACACATAGACCCAAAAAACACTAAACCCTTATCCAAAAACAATCCTAATCCATCTTCCCCGCAAAACCCTATATCCTCACCCCCAAAACCCATAAATCCTCGGCACATAAAACCCTAAACCATCGGCCCCAGAAAATTCTAAACACTCACCACTAAGAAACCTTAAACCCTAAACCCTAAAAAACCCTCATACCTCAACCCCAATATACCCTAAACCCTTTACCATAATAACCCACAATGATTGGCAGTAAGAAAACCATAAACCATTAGTACCAAAAGACCATTAATCCTCACCCCAAAAAATATAAACTATTTGGCCCAAAATACACTATTCCTTTAACCCTCAAAATCCATAAACCCTCATCCCCAAAGAACCCTAATCAATATTTCTAAAAAAACCCCAAAAATGCAATCCCCAAAAAACCCTCATCCCTCAGATGCAAAAAAAAACCCTCAAATATTCAACCCAAAAAACCCTTAATCTTCATACCTAATAAATAGTAAAACATCAGCCCCCAAAAATCATAAACACTCTACCCTAAAAAACCCAAAACCATATTCCAAAAAAACAATAAAACCCTAGTCCAAAAAAAATAAACCTTATATAAAAACCTGAAATGTGATAAAAAACCCTAAACCCTAATCACTAGAAAACCCTAATCCCAAATCCAAAAAAAAAATACATTTAACCCAAAAACCATAATCCCTTATCCCCCAAAACCCCAAAACCCTCAGCACCAAAACCATTAAACACTCATAATAGAAAAACCATATACCATCATCCCACAAAATCATAAATCATAATCCCTAAAAAACACTAAACCATAAGCCGCAAGATACACTAAACACTCCGCCCCAAAAAACACTAAACACTCAACCCCAAAATACCCTAAACACTTGCCTCAAAAACCCTAAAAATACATTCCCAAAAAACCCAAAAACCTCAACCCAAAAAACCCTATACACTCATCCCAAACAAACCATAATCCCCCATCCCCAATAACCACTATACCCTAAAACCGAAAAAACTTTAAACCCTCAACCCCCCCAAAAAACCCTATACCATAATCCAAAAAAAGAACCCTAGTCCCCAAAAACCCGAAACCCTCCATCCTGAAAACCATAAACCCACACCCCAAAAAAAGATAAACGATCATCCCCAAAAAATATTAAACCCGCATTCCCAAAAATCCCTATTATCAAATCCCTAAAAAACCCAAAACCATCATCACCAAAAAAACCCCTAAACCCTAAACAGTAGAAAACCATAAAATGTAATCCCCAAAAACCCCTGAAACCTCATCCCAAAAACCATAAACCCTCAATGACAAAAAAACCCTAGACCCCAATCAAAAAAATCCCTAAACCCAAAATCCCAAAGAAATGCTAAAATATATTCCCATAAAAAAACTAATCCACATACCCAGAAAACCAAAAACCTCACTGCCAAAAAACTCTAAACCCTTAGCCCAAAAAAACCATAATCCTTCAACCCTAAGGATATATAAACCCAAGGCCCCAAATAAACCCTAAATCCTCAGTCCCCTAAACACTAATCCCCAAACAACCATCAACACTAGACCAAAAAATCCATAAAAACACATCCCTAAGAAACCCTTATTACCAAAAATTCCAAAACCATCAACCTAAAAAACCTAAACCCTCATCACTAAAGAAACCTCAAATCTCAACCCTGAAACAACTAAACCATCTATACCAAAAAAACCTAAACCCTAAACCCCAAAAAAAAAAACAAAAACATAAGCCCAAAAAACCCTAAACCCTTGGCCCAAAAAAACCTTAAATGCTAAGCCTCATGAAAACCTAAAACATGAAAAAAACTCTTAAACCCACATCTCCAAAAAGGTCTAAACCCTAAACCTCAAAAAACCATAAAATCTAATACCCAAAAAACCATGAAAATACATCCCAAAAAATGCTAAAACATCAGCAACAGAAATTTCCTAGGCCCCATCCAAAAAAGCCCTAAACCCCCATCTCTAATAAAACCTAAAATATCAACCCTAAAACAACTAAACCCTTTATACTAAAAAAATCAAAAACCCTCAACCCCAAAAAAAAACTAAACCCTAATCCAAAAAAACTCTAAATCCTTTTAAAAAAACATAAATGCTAAGCCCAAAAACCCCTAAACCCTGGTCCTCAAAAAACCCAAAAAATTCATCCCCAAAATCCATAAACCATCACCCCCAAAATATCCTAAAATTTCATCCCCAAAAATGGTAAACCCTTAGACCCAAAAACCCCTAATCCCTCAACCACAAAAGGACAAAAACCCCCATTTATAGAAAACCCAAAACCCTCGGCTTTTAAAAAACACTAAAGCCTAATCCCTAAAAAAACATAAACCCGCAACCCTAAAAACCCTAAAACCTCAGCCCCAAAAAACCGATTCCCTTTTCCCCAAAAAACACAGAACACTCATCCCCAAAAAATCCTAAATCCTCATCCATGATAACAATAATACCTATGACTCAAGACACCTAGAACCCAATCAACAAGAATCAACATGTCCTTATCCCCATGTAACCCTAAACCAACAATCCCACAAAAAATGAAATATAAGCCTAAAAATCCATAAATCCTAAACCTAAAAAAACCCAAAGTGCTCATCACTTTAAAACCCGAAAAACACATCCCCAAAAAAATTAAAACCCTTATCCCTAAAAACACTAAAACCTAATCCGATAAAAACCATAAACCAACATCCCCACGAAACTCTAATCCCCCATCCCCAAAATGCCATAAAACCTCAGCCATAGAATATCCTATACATTCAAAACCAAAAACCATTAAACCCCCAATAATAAAAAACTCAAAAATATCAACCCCCCAAAACCCTAAACTCTTTTCCCAAAAAAAAACCCTCAGTACAAAAAATTCCTAAACCCTCATCCCCAAGAAACCCAAAAACCTCATTCCAAAAAACCCTAAACAATCAGCCCTAAAAAACCATAAACACTCATCCTTAAAAAACCACACACACACATCTCCATAATTCCTTAAACCCCTATGCCAAAAAAACCCTAAACACTTGGATATAAGAGAACCCTAAACCCTGAACATCAAATACTCAAAAACCCGAGCCCCAAAACCGTAGTCCCACATCTAAAAGAATCTAAAAAAGCATCCCTAAAAAACCCAAAACCCCTACCCCCAAAACCCTAAAACCTCAGTGCAAAAAACCCCGAAAACATTATCCCCTAAAAACCCATGTGCTTAAACCCAAAAAACCCCGACCCTCAACCCCCAAAAAACCATTGACCCCCTGCCCCCAAAAAATCAAGCGCCTCTGATCTAATAAATACTTGACCATTATCCCCAATAATTTCAAGACTATTATCCCCAAAAAAACCATTGTCCCTCATACCCAAAAAACATATACCCTCATCCCATAAAAAACATAGACCCTTGGTCCCCAAAAACCAAAGACCATATCACCCAAAAAATTCTAGCCGTACGTCCCAAGAAACCCATTACCATCATCCCCAAAATACTCTAGACCCTCATATTCAAAAAAATACAAGACAATCAGGGCCAAAAAACACAATACTTTAAGTCCCAAAATATCATAGACCCTCAGTCCCAAAAAAACCCTTGACTCTCATATCCAAAAACTATTAGCCCCTCAACCACAAAATATTATCTACCCTCAAACACAAATACCCTATACCCTCATCCCCAAATATTCTTGGGACCCTTATCCTCAAATTACCCTAGACAGTCATTCCCAAAAGAACCCTAGACCCTCTTCCCTGAAAAACCCTATACCCTCTACCCTAAAAACCCTATACATGCAGAAACAAAAAACCCCCGATCCTCAGACCAAAAATTCATATTCCCTTATCCCCATAAAACCCTAGACCTCAAGAAAAAAACTAGACACTCAGGCCCTAAAAACCAAGGACGGCCCAAAAAAACCCTAGACCATGATCCCTAAGAACAATAGATCCCCATCCCGAAAAACCCTTAGACCCTTATCCACAAAAAACCATAGAACCTCATCCACAAATAATCCAATACCCATATACGAGAAAAATCCTAGAACCTGTGCCCCAAAATACCCTCGACCCTCAGTACAAAAAACCCTAGACCCTCAACCCCAACAAACACTATAACCTCATCACCATGAAACCATAGATACGTAACTACCAAAAACAATATACCCTCAGTCCCAAAAACCCTAGACCCTCATCCATAGAAACCCTAGCCACTTGGACCCAAAAAAATAGACCCTCATCCTGAAAAACTATAGACTCTCAGGACTAATAAACCCTAGACCCTAATTACTAAAACATCCTAATCCACTATCCCCAATAAATAATAAATCCTCAGACCCAAAAAAACTCGAACCCTCATCCCCCAAATCACCAAACAATTACCCTAAAAACCCCAAAGCCATATCTCTAAAAAAACTCCAAACCCTCATCCCCAAAAAACCAAAAACCATTACCCCCAAAATACCTCAGACCCTCACCCCCCAAAACCCCAAACACCTATCCCAAGAAACCCTAAACCTTCATACCAAAAAATTACAAAACCCTTAGACCCAAAAAACCCAAAACCCTTGCCCCCAAAAAACTCCACACCCTCAAGACCACAAAACCCAAATTACCCTATTCCAAAAAACCCCAAACCCTCATCACCAAAAAACACTAATCCGTCAACCCCCAAAAATATGAAATCTCCAACCCCAAGAAACCATAAACCCTCATAACCAAAGAAACCTAAACCCTGAGCCCCAAATTTTTTTAAACCCATATCCCCAAAAATACCTAAACCCTCCACCCTAAAAACACTAAACCATCATCCCAAAAAATCCAAAACCCTGATCCACAAAAATTCCTCAACCCTTAACACTAAAAAATCCTAAACCATCATCCCCACGAAACTCTAAACCATCATCCCCAAAAAACCCTATACCTTGATCACCCAAAACCCAAAAACCTTATCCCAAAATAACTCTAAACCCTCTCCACAATAAACCATAAAACCTTAGCCTCAAATAACCCTAAACTCTCAGTGCTAAAAAACACAAAAAAAAATTCATCCCAAAAAACAGAAAACCTCATCCAAAAAAAAAACCCTAAACACTCATCCCCCCAAAATAAAAAATATTTTCCCCAAGAAACCCAAGACTCTTAGCCAAAAAAATAAATCCCCAAATCCTCAACCACAAAACCTCATCTCACAAAAACCCTTGGCCCTCATCCCTAAAAACCCCTAAACCCAAAACGCCCCAAAACAAAAAACACTAATCTTTAATAAACCCTAAACCCTCATCCCCAAATATCCCTAGACCCTGATAACCAAAAAAACTCAAAACATTAGTAAAAAAAAACCCCTAAACACACAACCTTAAAAAAACAAAACAATTTTCATAAAAAAAACACTAAACGCTCAGTCCCAAAAAACCCAAAACCCTTATCCCCAAAAAACCCTAATCCCTATGGCCACCAAAAAACCCTAAACCCACAACCCCCCTAAACTCCAAACCCTCAGGACCAATAAACCCGATACCCTTAGCCCAAAATCACCCTAAGCCCTATGTCTTAAAAAATTATAAATGATCAACCCCAAAAAATCATAATCCTAAGCCAAAAAAACCCTAAAAACTCATCCCTAAAACCTGTAAACCCTCACTCCAAATAATATAATGACCCCGAAATTCCATATAATTTTTTTTAAATTACGTTGGATTATTACGAGTCTACAAAAATTAATGGCACATGATTCCGAGCCCGGAGAGCCCGGACCAGAATTTTGAACCTTCTTAAGGTATTTTAAGTAAATGTGTGGGTTCAAATTTCTATAATTTAAACCAATGATCGAATTAAAAATCTGAGGCCACTATTAGACTCGATGTGCCGGGATTTGCTTCAGGGAATCTTAACGTTGTTCAGAAGAAGTCGGATGAAAAAGTTATTTTTTGGACATTACAAAAAAAAATTACTCCTTGATTTATTTTTTTCATACTTTGTAACTAATTCGCATCGGTGGCGGGACCGCAAGCTTATCTGATCTATTAATGGCCAGTTAAACTTGGTTGTGTAACCATACCATCGGGAGATTAATTAGTTCGTTAATTAAACTCATTAATGAACCAGATTAATTGTGCCAAATGTTAAGAACCCTTTTATTTTATTAAAAAAAGTGGTTGGTATGGGTTTTGGGAGAGCTACTAGAGGAGGCTCTAATGAAATACCAGTTACATTACACTCTAATGAAGAATGGTGAACGCGCTACAGTTGTTGGAGGAATCGAGGGGGGACGACGAATGTTGACGAACACCTTCAGACGCAGACCCTTCTTACTCTTCTACGACACCTTCCACCATTTATAGGTAGGGGTTTTCTTTATGAATTTTCTGATTCATCTACCCCATTAATGATTAAAATTATTTCCTTGTTATGATGCTAACACGGAGGGCACAGGATGAACGAGCATGCCCTGGACCCTCTGCTAAACTCATTATTGATTGCATTTTTCTTGGGTGACCGACCGATACGGTGGAAAGATGAAACTGGGAGCCACACAGTGATGTCAGCATCACGGGAGGCCTGTAGGTGAAATCAGAAATGAAATTGGACCTCCGTAGCTTCACTAGAGGCCCGTAGAAGCTCTGCCGGTGTGGCAGCAGGAGGAGACGACGAGCAGTGCTCACCGACCGTGAAGGGATGGTGGCGCCTGAAGGCAATGCGGCGGACAGGGCTGGCCAAAAAATGCTAGCAGTGTTATGACGATGGTGTGCCTCAACAATGTGTCGTAGAGGATGGATGTGGCTCCGATCCATAGTAGAGGGTAGACCCGTGCCCGTAGGTCCTCTATCAACTGGTCCATGCGGACCAACTAGCTAGAACAACGCTAACTGGCGCCGCTGCATTAAAGACCCAAAAGACTGAGTCATTCAGGAGGGGTGCAAACCCCATGCCAGCCAGTGGGCCAAGTAGTTCTGTGGCCTAGTGGGCCATGCCCAGACGGGTGGGCCGGTCCACAACTTCGGCCCAGCAAGCCTAGCCCACGACCAACTAGCTGAGCCCAAAACGTAGCAGACCGAGCCCGCAACATAACAGGCCGAGCCTGCGGCATAGCAGGCCGATCTCGCAACTCAACGTGCTGAACCTGCACCCCAGCGAGCGAATCCAAACCCTTTCGGGCTGTTTCAGGCCTAGTGGGCTGGGTCAGACTGGACCCATATCCACTCACGGCCCATTTTCGCTCAAATGGGCATATCTCCTAATCCAAATATTCATTTGATGAACCACCAGGGGCATTGGAACCCTTAAGACAAGATGGTACTTTAGTGATACTCCACCTGCATTTTGGAGACATTTGGAGTACGTCTCGGTTGGATCAAATCTGAATCCAACCGGGCCCTCGACAATAAAATGTTTATAACATATAGACTGGGCATCTGATTAATGCACCGTACATTGCGTTAGAACCCTTATGACATGGAGTTTCATTGGGTTACTTCTTCGTGGGACTTTGTGGCCATTGAGATATGGCCAAAGTCTTGAGGAGAGGATCCTCCTGGATTCAACCATGCTTAGTGTGGGAATTCAGTGGCTTGTTGTGACATAAGGGAAGAATATTGATCTTGTGTGGGTCAGCACTCAACGATCATTTGTGGGTCAACACCTTGAGATCTTGTTTGGGTTAGTAACTATCGATCCTATGTGGGTCAGCACCTAGTGATCCTGTGTGGGTCAGCATCTATCAATCTTGTTTTGGTCGGTGCATATCAATCCTGTGTGGGTTAGCATCTATCGAACCTGTGTGGGTTGACAGTAGAGCCTCTTGATAGAAGAAGATGATATAGCTTTATGAATAATCATTTGTACATCTGTACATAAGTTATATATATAGTTTGAGATGAGTCTTCCCTTATTCTTTGTGACTGAGATATTGCTTCGTGGTGTTTACTTTTTGGACTTCTGAGAGACATTCGGGGGTCTCAGGGTCCATACTAGGTATTATTATACACACCCCTACATGGGAATTTCTCGCACCTTGATGTGTCTTGTGCAGATGACAAACAGCTTTGAATGGGGTTTGGGAGCTAGGACCAGAAGGTGCAGGGAGTTGACCAGTTGATGTAGAGATCTATAGTGAAAAGTTGTACCTACCCTTCAGTTAGGATCCTTGGTGGATTATCTCAGGGACTATTTTCTTTTTATGTTGTATTATCTCTTTTAGTTGGGCTTGTATACTATCCCCCTTACATTCAGTTCAAAATTTAACATCATAATTTTTACTACATGGTTTACTTTTGGTGTGTACTTATACTATGCGTGTATAGTTTTAAAGGAAATTCCTTCCAGTTTTATGGATATTCCTTTCTGGTGCTATTCTCCAACACCTGGCCTATGAATGGAGGGCTTGGAGTAGTCACAGAATGGCCCCACAGGGGACGGGCCGTGACAAAATGGTATCAGAGGAGTCATCTCGACCAAAGAACTAAGACCTTGATCTTTTCAATGGGGAAGTATTATTAAGTGTTATGAGTGTGGTTTTCAGTTTGGGGAGTCTAATGTTGGGGCAGAAGATGATTTATCCATACACCAAGACCCTGAGTTCTGATTTCCAACTTGATACACAAAACACTTCCTGCGTGTGTTTCTAAATTTTTGTTCTTTTGATCTCTTTAGAGTCCGCTCACCAGGTATAACTTATTGACTTTGACACAACTGTTTCATTACAGGATTCTGCCACATAGACATCCAGCTAGGATTCCATAGAGAGTTCACAGTGATTTCCTGTTGAGGGGTGAGGCTTCAGAGTAGGGTCCTCTTACTTTGATGGTATCTTTGGGTGGTGTACCAGCAACACCAATACCCATAGAGAATTAGTTGCCACCAGCCCCAACAGTGGATAGTTCACACTGACATAGAGCACTACATGAGTTTTTGTGGAAGAGGCCTTTGAGGTTTCGAGGCGAGATGGATCCACATGTGGCTATGGATGGGCTGGAGGTTGGGGCTAGAGTTTTCCGTCTAGTTGGGACTCCAATAGACTAGATGGTGATCCTAGATGATAATATCTTCCAAGGCATGACCAGAAGATGGTGGAGACTGATAATCTAGATACATGAGGAGGCAGCACTCTCCTGGATGGTATTTGAGGGCCTCTTTAGGTCAGAGTTCAGTCTAGCGACTTTACGCTCTGTACATATTCAGGAGCTCCTGCACTTACAGTAGGTTTTCCTGAAAGTGTCCCATTACTCAGTGATATTCACTGACCTCTCATGCTACTCCACCAACATGGTATGATACCCATTCATCTGGTCCCAGATATTTGAGAAATTTCTTCGATGGGAGATAAAAGCATTGATGATATCCGTCAATATCCTGACGTAGATTGGAGTGCTTGAGGGAGCACTATTGGTGGAGAGCTTTCTAGTTGAGAAAGCACCGACAGCAATTGCCACCAACGGACGAAACATGGCCAAGTAATTTATAACAGGATATAGGAGGATGTTGCAGGGGACCAAGTAGGACATACCATCTGGTGGAAAACCCCATGATGTAGAGTTGGTGGTGTGGAGCTCACAGGATTGAGGAGGTCAGTAGAGGAACAGACTATGCTACATGTGCAGTGGGTAGGGTCACGTGGCTCGTGACTACCGGACCCACCACATAGACGATCATCAAACGGTCGAGGGACTACTGAGAAAATGATAGAGATTTAAGTTAGGTGGTCCATAGGGCGACATACATGGCGGAGGAGCTTGCCGAGCAGTAGGTGGTGGGAGGCGATTTGAGCTTATATAGACACCACCCGCAGGAGGTCCACCCCGACCTAAAGGACCAGGTGTACATGGAAGATCTTAGCTTCAGGTAGTTGCGGCCTACAATCACGTTACTCAATAGATTATTCAAGGTACGATCTATGTCTATTCCACCATAGTTGTAGTACATATAGACTCAAGTGCCCGTCACTCTTTTATTTCCACGACTCTCGTTTAGTGATTGGAGATTTCGAGGGAGTCATTGGATCAATCGTTACGATTAAAGACACATATGGGAGAGAATTCAATGATTACGCACTGGAGCCAGTAGTGTGATCGTGATCTAGGAGGCAAGAGCTTTAGCTGGGATCTACTAGTCGTAGCATCGAGTCCTTACGATGCCATCTTGGAAATAGATTGGTTATCCACAGTCTATGCTTAGATCGACTATTTTAGGCAGAAAGTGTGGTGGGACTGTGAGGATGGGACCAGGTTTTCCTTCACTGATGAGAAGGGAACCTTTTCAGCTCAAGATGGATGATCTCGAAGGAGGGTGTAGCCAATCACTAATCAGGTGGCTAGCCTTACCCATAGATCTATTGACGAGAGAAGTCTGAGAAATCCTGAAGTGGTGGACCAATATGTTGATGTCTTTCCTATGGATGTTCCGGGACTACCTCCTCAAAGATATTTATACTTCTACATCGACCTATACCATAGGATAGTACTGATATCTATATTAGAATATTAGATGGCTCCCGCAGAGCTTCATGAGTTAAGGGTACAACTGGAGGACTTGTAGGATAAGGGGTTCATAAGGCCCATTTTTTCTCCCTTGGTAGCACCAATTTTGTTCTCCAAAAAAGTAGACGAGAGTTTGAGGCTTTTCGTGGACTATCGGAACCTGAACCAGGTTACGTGAAAAACAAGTATCAACTCTCAAGGATTGATGATATTTTTGATATGCTAAATGGAGCTTGGTGGTTTTCGGAGATAGACTACAGATCATACTACCATCAGCTTAGGGAACATGATGAGGACGTACAGAAGAGAGCCTTTAGATGTCGGTATGGCCACTATGAGTTCTTAGTGATGCCTTTCATCATGAACAATGCTCCTAAAGTGTTCATGGGGCTCTTTAATATGATTTTATAGCCTTACCTTGATCGCTTTGTCGATGTTTTAATTGATTACATCTTGATACACTCTACATCAGATGAGGAGCACTCTACGCATCTATAGATAGTTTTGGATACACTATGGAATCACCATCTTTATGGAATGTTCTCTAAGTGCCAGTTCTGGTTATGAAAATTTCACTTTCTAGGACATGTTATCTCAGATGTTGGAGTTGTAGTGGATGTAGATAGAGGTAGTTATTTCTTAGGATCTACCCAGGAGTGTGACCTAGGTACGGATTTTCTTGGGGTTGGTTGGGTACTACTGAAGAATCATACATGAAATTTCCAGAGTAGCAGAACCCTTGTCTACTTTGATAACGAAGGGACAACCTTTCTTGTGTATAGAGAGATACCATCAGTGTTTCCAGGAGTTATGGTGGAGACTGACAAGTGCCCCCATATTGAGGCTACTAGAAGAGGGCATTGGGAATGTAGTCTACTACGATGCCTCATGGACCGGACTAAGATGTGTCTTGATTCCGTAGAGAGTGGTGATCGCCTACAAATCACAATAGATGAGGCATACTGATCAAAACTATGCGACCCATGTCTTGGAGTTAGCAATAGTGGACTTTTCATTGAAGTTGTGGCATCCCTACTTTATGGGAGAACCATTTACTATCTTCTCTAATCACAAGAATATCTGGTATATCTTCTCATAGAAGAACCTGAATATGAGATAATAGTGTTGGATGGAGTTCCTCCAAGACTATGACTTTGAGATAGTCTACACACTTGGGAAAGGAACTGTGGTGGTAGATGCACTCAGCAGGAGGTCTGGTTTATAGTTTCTAAGTGAGGTGATAGGGCATCTAGCTGCATTGCAGTTTCCCTTCATAGATAGTGATGGATCAACTTACCTCCAGTCTATGAGAGTTACTCCCCAAATTCCATAGCAAGTCATGGAGGTAGATCTTGTGGATGTTGACAGTGAGGCCTGATGTGCTCAGATATCCTTAGGACGGGCTTCTAAAGGATTTTAAGAAGGTGGGGAGAATATCATTTTTTAAAGGATGCACCATAGTATGAGTGATTTTATGCAAGGAATTGTTGAGAGAATTCCACACATCCCCATTGGCGGTACATCATGGTCTGGAGAAGATGTACCAGGACCTTCAGTGTTAGTACTGGTGGCCAGGGATTAAGAAAGAAGTGGTGACGTTTGTTTGACAATGCCTCACTTGTCATCAAGTGAAGGCTGAGCACCTTGTTCCTCCAGGCCTGACTCATCCACTTGAGGATCCAGAATGGAAGTGTTATGGAATCTCCATACTTCATGAAAGGGATACCACGTATGTCCTGGGGCCATGATTCTATCTAGGTGATCATTTACCGACTCACCAAGTCGTCCCACTTCATACCCACTTGAGAGTAGGGATTATTATAGGTCTTGGGATTCCTCTGCGTACAAGAAATTATACAGTTTCATGGGGTTCCATGGGTGATTGATTCAGATCATGATGTTATTTTTACATCTTGATTGTGGAATGAATTACAAGAGGCATTCAGGAATTATATACACTTGAGAACTGCCTTTCATCCTCAGATATATGGTTAGACGGAGTGGGCCATGCAGACACTTAGGGACATTCTTTGTGTTTGTGTCCTTGATTTTGTCCACAGTTGGGGGGACCACCTACTAATGGTGGAGTTCACATGCAATAAAAGTTATCTCTCAACCATCGGTATGGTGTTGTTTGAGGCCTTGTATAGGTGACCATGTAGGGCACCTCTATTCTAGACATACCCAGGGGAGTCAGTACATATGGGTCCAGAGTTGGTACGGGCTACCACTAAGAAGGTGCAGATCATCCAGGAGTAGATGAAGAATGCACAGAGCCGACAGAAGTCTTATGCTGAAATGAGATGGAGGCCAATGGAGTTTTAGAAGGGAGACCATGTCTTTCTATGGGTCTCACCCTGATTAATATTACGAAGATTTAGCTGGGTGTAAAGCTATCTCTGAGGTTCATCGAACCTTTATAGGTCCCCTGTAGAGTAGGTGAGGTGGCGTACCAACTAGCTCTTCCCCCAAAAATGCATCAAGTGCATAATGTTTTCTATGTGTTGTTGCTGAGGAGGGACGTTCATGATAGAGGATCGACAATAGAGGGTCCTTCGTGGGTGTTCAATTCCACTGGTGTGAGTTCGGTGGTGGAAGAGGAACCTCCCAGAGATTACATGGGAGCGGGAGGCTCATATACATGCTCAGACACCCCATTTGATTCCTTGGTTATGTTATAGATTTCGGGAAAAAAATAATTAAGGAGGGGAGAATGTCAAAACCAGGAAATTCCATATAATTTTTTTAAATTATTTTAGATTTTTACGAGTCTGTAAAAATTAACAACACATTATTCTGAAGCCTAGAGATCCAAAAATAGAATTTTGAACATTTTTTACAGTACGTTTAGTAAACGTATAGGTTCGAATTTCTATCATTCGAAACATTTCTCAGATTAAAAATCCAAGGACACCATTGGACTCGCAGTTCCGAGATTCGCTTATGAGAAGCTAAACATTGTCCGAAAAAATTAGGATGAAAAAGATAATTTTTGGAATTTACAAAAAATAATAAAATTAGTCCTTGAGTTATTTTATATATTTCTTTATAACCAATGAGTGTTGGTGGTGGGACCACTGGGTTGTCTGATCTTTTAATGTCCGGTTATATTTGGTGGTGTAACCGCACTGTCAATTGATTAATGGGTTCGTTAATTAAACTCATTAATGAACCACATTAATTATGCGACATGTTAATCTCCCCTTTCTTTTATTTAAACAAGAGGCTGGCCTGGGTTTTGGGAGAGCTAAGAGAGGAGGCTCTAATGAGACACCGGTAACATTACGCTCCAATGAATAACGGTGAATGAATGACAGTTGTTGGAGGAATCAACAAGCGATGGCGAACGTCAACGAACACCTTCAGACGTGGACCCTTCATCTTCATCTATAGCGCCTTCCATCATTTCTAGGCAGGTGTTTTTTTAATAATTTTGTGATTCATCTACCCCCATGATGATATTAAATTATTTCCATATTATGATTCTAACACGAAGGGTGCATGCCAAATGAACAAGGGCTGGACCCTTTGCCAAACTCCTTATTGACTGCATTCATCATGGGTAACTGACCAATACCGCATCAAGATGAAACTGGGAGCCACACAACGATGTTAGCATCCTGAGAGGCCCACAGGCATAGTGGGAAATGAAATCGGACTTTTGGAGCTTCACCAGAGGCCCACGGAAGGTCTACTAATGCGACACCCAGCTATCACCATTCATGAAGGGATGGATACACCTGAAGGAACCACTACAGATAGGGGTGGCCAGATGACGCTGACAGCATTGAAAACGGCGGGCTGCCATGAGAGCTCGCCGCAGAGGAGGGTCGCGGCTCTGATCCGCATTGGAGGGCATGCCGACCAGCTAGAGCAGTGCCAACTAGCACCACTACTTTGAATACCTAAACAACCGAGCTGTTCGTGAGGGGAGTCCCATGCCAGCCAGCAGACTTGGTGGTTCTACAGCCCCGTGGGCCGTGCCCAGATGGGTGGGCCGGGCCGAACCCGGTGCCCATTGGGCCTAGACCATAGATAGAAGGCTGACCCCATGGCCCAGTAGGCTGAGCCTCCATCCCAACATGCTAGACCAATCCCAGATGAACCGGGCCGAGCCCACGGCCATGCGGCCTAGCAGGGCGGGTCAGTCAGACTCACGACCCAATTTCTCTTAAATGGGCACATATCATAAACCAGACATTCGTTTGATGAACCATATGCAGCTCTTGAAAACAAAGGATGAGAAGATCCTTCTAAGATACTCAACATGAGTTTTTGAGAATTTTGGAGGATGGCGGGTTGGATCAAACCCGAATCCAACCAGGCCATTAACACTAAAATGCATATAACAAACAGACCAGGCGTCTGATTGACGCGCCGTCAGTTGTGTGGGAACCATTATGACCTGGAGGTTCATTGTGTTACCTATTCATGAGACATAGTGTTGGTTGAAGCATGGACAATGGATTGAGGAGTGTATCCTCCCAGAATCAAGCGTTCTTAGTGTGGGAATCCTGTGGCTGGTTGTGATGTAATGAAAGAATATCAATCTCGTGTGGGTTAGTGCTCAATGATCATGTGTGTGTAAGCACATAGTGATTCTATGTGGGTCATCATCTATCAATCCGATGTGGGTCAGCACCTAGCGATCCAGTGTGGGTCAGCATTTATTGATGCAATGTTAGTCAGTACCAAGCGATCCTATCTGGGTCGGCATCTATCGATCATGTGTGGGTCAGCAGCCGATCCTCTCAGTAGAATAACATAATCTAGCATTACGACTAATAATTTGTATTTATGTACATAAATAATAAACCTGGTTTGAGAAATTTCACACCATGGGCTTTGTGATTGAGATCATGCTTTGTTGTTTTCGTTTTGGAATTCTGAGAGACCTTCAGGGTTCTCAGGGTTTCTATTGGGTATTGTTATACTCTCCACTTCATGGGATTTTCACGCACCTTGTTATGTCTTGTACCGATGAGAGACAACCTTGACCAAGGCATAAGATCTAGTACAAGACAATGCACGGAGGTGATCAGTTGAAACAGAGAGCCGTACTGACGAGCTATACCTACCCTTCAGTTAGAATCTTTGCCAGACGATCTCAAGAGCTGTTTTCTTTTTCTGTTGTATTATCTATTTCATTTGGGATTGTATATTGGCCCCCTTAATTTCAGTTCACTCTTTTACTTGAGCGGTTTTACTACGTGGTTTACTTCTATTGTGTACCTAGTCTATGTGTTTGCAGTTTTAAAGGCAATTCCTTCCAGTTTTAGGGATACGCATTTCAGGTGCTAGTCTCCAACCCCTAGGCTATGGAAAAATGTTTGGGGGTAGTCATGGCATGGGCCCCCGGGGGACAGGTCGTGACAAAAACCCTAATCGATTAGCTAAAAAAACTAAACCCTAAACCCTAAAAAACACTAATACCTTTGATGTGTCCCTAGAGTCACAAAATGATTAAGTGAACATGGAACATAGAAATGTAGTGAAATGACCAATTATTAAATTCAACACCCCCTGCCAAGGATTCTCTATGCATAATGACTAAGTCACCATTAGTGGATATACACCACCAATTTAGAGAAAATATAAGAGTCTTCAACAAGAAGGTTGCACAAAAATCATCATAATTTGTTGGATTCTTGAGTATCTATTAAAATGGAGTTAAAATAAATTATTAAGGATGATTAATGTGAGATCATTGACCCAAATTAAATTACAAGTTAAGGGGCACTAAATGGTCATATAAAAAGAACAAAACCCACTTTAGCATAATAAACTACCCCACAAACTAAGGAATTAGTATTTTTATTAATTATTCTTTAATCAATGTTCTCACTCCACTTTCGTGTGTCATTAAGAATTTAATTCCTTTTCTATGTGGTTATGTCATTTTGGTCCCCAATTAATTGTGTTGTGGCCCACCATTGTGTTGAATTCCAAAAAGTATTAGTTGGTCCAATTTAAATAAAAATTGGAATTAAAATTCTTTTTAATCCCAAAATTATTCTCCTAAGGTTGAATCTACTCTATATAATTCTTTCTAGGTTGGAGTGGATTTTACCTCAAATTCATGGAGTCTTCTCCTTCAATGTATAGAGATAAATCCCAAAAGTTTAATGGTATATAAGTGCCACCAAAATCATTGAGTATGAATATATTTTAGAATATGTTTCAAACTCATTCATGTACACTAATTGGACATTCAACTCAGGGTTCTGAATTTCTCTTCCTTTTTTAGGGAAATCTCTCCATACAAAGGTGAATCCACACTTTGTCTCTGGGTTGGAAAATTTCTTTCTTCTGGTTATTCTTATCTCATATCATATATACTTCATTAAAATTCTGTATTTGAGCTCTAACTGATTCATGAAGATTCTTCATCTACATTATCTTCTACAAGACATCAATATTCACTTCAAAATCAATAGAAAATAAATAAGAGTGATTATATAAATACCATACGCCAATTGAAACGGAGAATGTTGAGTGGTATCCCTTGGAGACCAGTTGTATAAAAATTAAGATTATGTTAGATTTAAATCCCAATCTCTCATATTCATGTTAACCAAAGTTCAAAAAATAGTTCCCAATGTACAATTGGTATCTTTTATTTTCATAAAATAGAAACAAATCATCAAAAAAATGATTCCAAACCATGAAATATACATACTTTTTTTTGATGGATTGCATTGGTGTCCCATACATGATTACATCCTCTATTGATTGATCCACTATGATGCATTATTTTGATACCACATATCCCAAAAACCCCATTTTCATTGAAATTAACTCTCACTTTTCGACCATTCCATATATATTTTGTTCTCATAGAATGCCAAATACCCAACAAAGATTATCAACAAGTCTCTTCACATCCTTTATAAAAATAAAAATATCATCTACAAAAACATTAATGTTTATACTATGAAATAGTTTCAGAACATAATTCATTATTTGTATGAATATACTAGGAAAAATTGAGAGGTTTAATGGCATGAACAACCAATAGAAAATCCTCATTTAGTTTTGAATGTCATTTTGCACTCATCCCCTTCCTTAAATTAAATATGGTGGTATCCACTCAAAAGATCAACATTAAAAAATATTGATAACCCATGTAATTCATCAAGCGTATCATCGAGTAGTGGAATGAGATACCTATATTTGATGGTAATATTATTGATATATCTACAATCAATACACATGTTATACACACCATCGTTCATTATAACCAATAATCTTGGTGCAGAACATAGGCTCATGATTGGCCTTATAAAGCCTCTATCCATCAATTCATCCACTTTGTTTTTCAACTCCTATGACTCCTCAGGATAACACTAATATGATAGATAATTAGGAATTTGCACACTAGTTACAATATCAATCTTTTTTTAAATGTATTTAAATGTTTGAAATCAACCTGGAAGATCATTATAAAATTCATTATGGTATTTCTCAATCAAAAATGAGATAACGGATGGTGGTGACTCTTCTCCTCGTGAATTTACTTATCGATCATCATTAAAGATTTTTTTGGTATTTATTTCTACATTTTATCTTTATTGATAAAGAGGATACCATTGGGCCCTTCTAGATCATATTTTTCTCGAATAATCAATGATGAATTCAAAGGATAAAGTGTAAAATTCTTTTCCCCATATAGTAAAGAATATTTTTTTTTCTTCCTCTCATTATATTTTACCTCCCTTTCGAACTACGAAGGCCTTAACAATAAAAATTTACATGAATAAATTTGAATTAAATGTCAAAATATATCATCAATATAGTTTATTCCAATGGAAAATAAAATTAGAACATATTTTTGGAAATTAAGTATGATCCCATTGTTTAACCATTGCTCATTTTAGGACTGAGGATGATTATAAGTAGGAAGCTTCAATTTCTCCACTAGTGTTATTGAATCTACATTAGTATAAATACCACTATAAATAATCACTATACATACTCACTAATTTATGGTGTAATGAGTTTGAAACAATTTTTCTTTTATATATTCTTAAGGGGTGATTTGAGCTTACAAAACTCTTCATAGGACATGCATACTACCCAAATCTACTTCTTCCACAAAATGATCTTAATTATTAGATTATTCACCCCCATGATAATCCTCTTTGATTTATTTTTCAATATCATTGATATATTTTATATTAAATCTATTATTTTAAGTGTAATTACCTAGAAAATTACCATACCCATGACATTTGAAGCACTTTAGATTCCCAATTTAAATGAAGTTTGAATTTTATTTTTGTTGTTACATGGAATTATATTTTCCTTTATCTAGTATCTTGTTCCTTCAAAATTCCATGACACCAAAACCTCATTTATTAAAATAAATTCCTTTATAAATAGAGATACCTCTACTATAGTTCATGAGAACTGGTGTCTTGAAGGTCCACTTTCAGCTTTCCACATGGATTTTCATCTTGAAAACATAATTAAGTGAGAATAATTTCTATAAATCCAATAATATTCCAATTTCACCATTTAATAATCCAAAAAAATATTCCATACTTTTCTCCTTGTAATATGGAACATCACCTCACATCAATACACAATAAACTACAGAATATACTCTTTAATAGATTTTTCTCCTTATCACAAGCTATACATTTAGAAGTAAAACTCTTGATTATAATTCTCGACCATAAAACATATTCTTAAAAGAATTTTCATATTATCCTATTAATTTATTTTATTTTATCATGTTCCCGTTGTTTATTCAATCTTTCACTCCAAATAAATGCATAAAATTTATATTTACAAATTTTTACCTTGAACTTATTCTCATCAGAATAGTTATTAAATTCTAATAATCATTCTATTTCCCATAGCCAATCTGAAAAGTCATCTAGATTCATACTCCCATAAAAATATTGATTATCAATCTTCTATTCTATTTCAAAATCATCGCCATCCATACTTCTTCACATATCCAACTATGTATTGATGGAATCATCTAAATTTGTATGATAATCAATAAAGGGTTTTGGATTACAATTATATATAGAGATAGAAACCATGGATGATTCATTGGTGGATGGGAATCATGTCATCATGCTATCAATAGTTGAGAAAGTTTCTCACTAATTAAAGTAATTTTTCATAGAAACTGTAAGTTTTAAATTTCCCATAGAGATATGTTTTTGTGATACATGGGGGAGAATTTCTTTATAAGATATTAATTAGGGGTATATGGAAGAACATAGTCAATGGAACCAAACCTCTTATACCAAAATTATGCGCCACTAGAATCACAAAACAAGTAAGTGAATATTGAACAAAAAATTATAGTTGAATGAAAAATTATTATATGAAACACCACATATAAATTTTTCTCCAAGAATAATGGCTATTTAACAAGCAATGGAGATCCCCCACTAATTCCATGAAAAGAGAACAAGATAAATAAAGAAGGAATCACAAGATACTTCAATTTCTTAGGATTGAAGTGTTACCATTACAATGGAGTGAAAATATATTATAAATAATAAATAATGTGAGTGTGATTACCCAAATCAAAGTACAAGGAATGGGGGTACTAAATGTTTATAAAAAAACACAGAAACCAACTTTCCCATGTTAATTAATGACCCCAGCAACTAAAGTTTTGATATTCCTTATTAATGATACTGTTCCCCATGTTCTCTTAAATGTGTTCATATGAATTTAATTTATTTTGAAGTGGACATCCAAATTTTTCCCCTAATATACATGATGCAGACCACTTTTTTTGGATGCCATACATTTTGGGATGGTCCGATTTGAATAAAAATTGGTCTTACAATTCCTATCAAACCCAAAAGTAATCTCTTTTGGGATGAATCTAGTTCATATCACATTAATCCCCAAAAAATCCTAAACTCGTAGCCAAAAAACTCTAAAACTTCTTCCCCAAAATCCCTAAACCCTTGTCCCTGAAAATCCTTATACCCTGAACCCACAAAAATCTAAAATATTCATCCCCAATAAGATACTAAACAATCAACCCCAAAAAAGCCAAAACCCTCATTAAAAAACCAAAAAACATCATCCCCAAAAACCTTATACCATTTTCACCAAAAAACCCTAAAATGACACACACAAAAACCCTAAATCCTCCTCTATAAAAATCTCTATACCCCTTTCTCCAAAAAACCATAAACCCTCAACCCCAATAACCATAAACACTCATCCCCAAGAAACCCTAATCACATAGCCACAAGAAACCCTAAATCCTAAGCCCCAAAATACCTAAAACCATATATCCAAAAAACCCTTAACCCTTATACCTAAAATACCCTAATCACTCATCCCCAAAAAACCCAAAATCCTCACCACAAAAACCCTAACCCCTTTTTCTAAAAAAACCTATACACTCAGCCCCAAAAAACCCTAAATCCTAAACACTAAAAAAACCCAAAACACTCATCCCTAAAAATAATTTAACCCTAATTCTCAAAAAACCCTAATCCATCATCCAAAAAATACCCTATACACTCATCCCCAAAAAACTCGAACCCCTAAACCCAAAAAATCATAAACCCTCAACCCAAAAAACCCATAAATTCCCATCCCAAAAAAAACGTAAACACATACAACCAAAAAACTATAAACCCTCATCCCCAAAAATCCTAACCCCTCATCCTAAAACCCCCTAAAATCTCTATCCTAAAAAATCCATAATCTCTTAATGGAAAAAACCCCTAAACCCTTATCTCTTAGAAAAACAATACCCTCAATCCCAAAACCCTTTTATCCTTTTACTAAAAAAACACTAAACCCTTTTAAATAAGAAAACACAAAACACCTATCCCCCAAAACCCATAAACACTAATCCTCAAAAACCCCTAATCCCTCAACCCAAAAAAATTATAATCCCTAATCACTAAACAACACTAACCCCTCATCCCCAAAAACCCTATACGCTCAGTCACAAAAAACCCTTAGCCCTCATCCCTAAAAAACCCAGAACCCTCAGACCCGAAAAATTCTAAACTACTAGCCCCAAAATACCCTAAAACATCAATTCCAAAAATCCCCAAACTAACTACACAAAAAACCCTAAACCCTCAGCCCCAAAAAACCATAAACCATCATCGCAAAATAACCCTATAACCCAGACCCAAAATTACCTAAACCCTTATGCCCAAAAACCCAAAACCCTCACATCCCAAAAACAAAATATCCCTACCAATGAAAACCCAAAATCATCATCCCCAAAAATACTTTAGTTGTATCCACAAAAAATTCCTAAACCATTACCCTATAACCCTAAAACCCTGAGCCCAGAACACTGAATACCCTCAGCCCTAGAAAAACAAAAAACCATCATCCCCTAAAATCCTAAAATCCTTAGCCCCCAAAACCAAAAAACTGAAGCTCCCCAAAACCATAAATCCTCATAACCAAAAAAAACCTAAACCAAAAACCCAAAAAAAACACTAAACCTCTAGGCCTAAAAACCAATAAACACCCTTCTGCATAAACCCTAAACCCTCTACCCTTAAAATCACAGAACCCTAAGAATCAAAAAACCCAAACCCACAACCAAAAAAACCATTAACCGCGAGCCCCAAAAAACCTAAACCATTATCCCTAAAAAACTCATAACCTCTCATCCAAAAATCTTCATAGACCCTCATCAGCAAAAACCATTAACCCTCAATCCCCAAAATCCCTATACCATGATCCCGAAAAACCCCTATACCAACAACCCAAAAAAACACTAAAATTTATCCCCCTAGAACCCAAAACCCTCATCCCCCAAAAAACCTAAACCCTTATCCCCCCAAACCCTAAACCATTATCCCAAAATAAATAATAAACCTTAAAAACTAAAAACACCTAAACCATCATCCCCAAAGAACCCCAAACCCCTAGAAAATAAAAAACACAATACCCTCATCCCCCAAATAGCTAAACAATCCTCCACAAAAAACCCCGACCCTCACACCCAAAAAACCCTTGACCCTAGCCACCCAAAAACCTTAAACCCCAACCCTAAAAACCATTAATCACTCAGCCCCAAAACAACACCAAACCCTCATCCCGAAAATCCCAAAACCTTCAGCCCCCAAAAAACCAAACCCCCACTAAACCAAAACCCCTTAAAAACTCAACCCCCACAAAACCCAAAACCCTTATACCTGTTAAACCATAATCCCTCAGCCCCAAAAAACTCCTAAGAACATATCCTAAAAAACCCATAACCCCTCATCCCCAAAACCCAAAACCCATAGCCCCAAAATCCACTAAAACCACACTCTAGAAAACACAAAACCCTCATAACCAAAACCCACTAAATAATTATCCCCAAATCCCCAAAACCTTCTTCCCCAAAAAACCCCTTAACCCTAATTCTTGAAAAAAACCCTAAAACCTGATCTTGAAAACAGCATAAAACATCAACTCAAAAAACCCTAAACCTTGAATCCCAAGAAAACCCTATTCCCTCATCCCCTAAAACCCCTAAGACCTAATCCCCCCAAAACCCTAAACCCCCATCCCCAAAAAACCCTAAAGCCTCAGTACCAAAAATCCCCATAACCTCATCCCTTTAAAACCCAAAACCCATATCCCCTAATACCCTTAAAAACTCACCCACAGAAATACCAAATCTCACAGAACCAAAAAATATAAACCATCATCCCTAAAAATCCCTAATCCCACATCCACAAAACCCATAAACCCAAATCCCCCAAACCCCTATACACTCATCCACAAAACCACCAAAACCCTCATTCCCAAAAAAACCCAAAACCATCATCCTCAAAGAAACCCTAAACCCTCGGTCCTAAAATTCCCTAAACCATCAGCACCAAAACCCCAAAACCCTCAACCCAAAATAATCATAAATAGTTATCCCCAACAAACATAGACCCTCAACACACAAACCCCTAAATCCCCATCCCTAATACTCTTAAAACCTCTCCCCAAAACCCTTAAACCCAAAACCCCAAAACCTCAAAAACCCTCATCCCCAAAAAACCCAAAACCAACTTCACCATAAAACCAGAAGCACTCAAGATTTAAAAAATCTAAACCCTCATCCCTAGACAAACCACATACCCACATCCCTAAAACACCCTAATCCCTAAGCTCCAAAAACCCAAAACCCATAGCTAAAAAAACCGCAAACCATCTTCCACCCCCCCTAAAATCTCATCCCCAAACCCCCCAAAACCATACCCAAAAAACCATAAACCCAAAACCCTAATCCCCCCAAACTCTAAATCCCTAATTCCCAAAAATCCATAAACTCTCATCGAAAAAATATTTGAAACCCTTAGCCACAAAAAACCCGAAACACATAGCATAAAAACCCAAAACCTAATCCCCAAACACCTAAACCCTCATCCCTATAAACACATAAACCCTCTTCCCAAAAACCCTAAATGAACATCCCCCAAAACCCCTAAAACAAATAGCACAAAAAAAACATAATCCCTCATCTCCAAATAATAGTCAATCGGAAGCCTTCAAATAGTATAATTATTCAACCCCAAAAAAACCTCATCCCTCTACCGCCAAATCCCCAAAACCCTCATCCCCCAAAAACCATAATCCCTCAATCCCAAACCACTAAACCTTATCCCAAGAAACCCATATACACTCAGCATGATAAAACCTTAAACCATATACCACTAAAAACCTTAATTTCCCAACCCAAAAAACAGTTAACACAAAGCCATAAAAATCTTTAAACACACAAAAACAGAAAAAGCCTTAACCCCAATCATAAAAAACCATTAAACCTAAACCCTATGAAACTATTAAACCCTCATCCTAAAAACCCCTAAACCCACATCCCCATAAAACCGAAAACCCATACACCCAAAAAACTCGAAAACTTTAGTCCAAAAAACCCTAGACTCTTATACACAAAAAAAACTATAAAAAATCATCCCAAAAAAACCCAAAACCTCATCTCTAAATACCCTAAACCCTCACCCCCAAAAACCTATAAACTTTTATCCCCCAAAACTAATACACCCTAACCCCAAAAAACACTAAACATTAACTTAAAAATCCCTAAACTCCCATTCTAAAGAACCATAAACCCTCACCACCAAAATATTGTCCAACCTCAACCTGAAAAATCCCTATATCCTTTGTCCCAAAACACCCAAAACCCTAATATCAAAAAAAACCCTAAACCACCATCCACAAAACTCCTAAATTCTCATCTGAAAAACCCTAAACCCTCTGCCCCAAAAACCCAAAAACCCAAAAACCCCAAACCCCTAAACCCTTATCCTGAAAAAACCCGGAACCCTCATCCCAAATAAACCCTAAACCCTCTTCAACAAAATCTCACAGACAATTAGTCCACAAAATCCCTAAACCCTTTGTCCCAAAAGTACTTAACCCTCATCCCAAAATAACCCAAAACCATCAGACTATGAAAATTTAAACCATCATACAAAAAAACCTTAAACTTTCTGCCCCAAAAAACCAAAAATCCACTTCCAAAAAAACCTTAAATTATTTTCCATAATAAAACATAAACACCAATACATAAAAATCCTAAAACATTATCCATAATAAACACAAAACCCTTAGCGTAAAAAACCCCAATACCCTCACCTCTAAAAATCCCTAAACCCCAAACTCCTTAAACCATGAACCCTTAATCACAAATACTACAAACCATAATCCCCAAAAAACACTAAACCCTCATCCAAAAAACCTAAAACCTCATACCCAAAAATCAATAAACACTGAGTCCAAAAAGCTCTAAACCATCAGCACCGAAAAAGACCTCATCCCACATCCTCTAAAACCCTAAACCCTCGTCCCCTAAAATCAAAAAACTCTCATCCCCACAAAACCATAAACACTACACCCCACATAATAAAAATATCACAACATGAAAAAAGGTATTCCTACTCCACAAAAAGTCATAATCCATTAGAACCAAAAAAACCACAAACCCTCATACCCAAAAAACACTAAACCCTAAGAAACAAAAACAATCTAAATTATAAATTCCATTAAACCCTAAACCCACATCCCCTAATAACCCAAAACCCTTAGCCCAGAAAAAACCTTGAATAATCATCCACCAAAAACACTAAACCCTTAGCCCAAAAATAACCCAAACCCTGAGCCCAAAAAAACCCTAAACCCTTATCCTCAAAAATAGAAACCATAATCCCTAAAAGATCCCAAACCCTCATCCTTCTAAAACCCTAAACCCTCAGCCCCCAAAAAACCTAAAACCTCAGTCCCCCAAAACCCTAAACCCTTATCCCCAAAAAACCCAAAACCGAAATCCCAGAAAACCCCTAAACCCTCAGCAACAAAAAACAAAAAAACCCTCATTCCCAAAAAACCCCAAATCCTCTTCCCATAATAACCCTAATCCCTTGTACCAAAAATAGACTAAAACCTTATTTCTATAATACCCTAAACATTCGACCAATGAAATCCCTAAACCCTCACCTCCAAAAAAACCCACACCCTTTGCCCAAAAAAACCTGAAACCATCATTCCTAAAAAAAACCTAAATCATCAGCCCCAAAAACCAATAAATCCTCATCCCCAAATACCATAAACACATAATCCCAAAACCCTAAACCATCAGCCCAAAATTACATTAAGCCCTCATCTACAAAAAATCTATAACCCTCATCCCTGATAATCATGAAACACTCAACCCGTAAAAACTCCCAATCCTCATATCTAACAAACCATAAAAACTAAACCACAGAAACTCCTAAAACCTATAACCCAAATAAATTAATACAAAATCCATAAAAACCCTAAACCAAAAAATAAGAAAACCTAAACCCTATATCCAAAAAACTCTAAAATCCTCATCCTCAAAAAATCCTAAACGCTAAGCACCAAGAACCCCTAGAACAACATCCCTAAAAATCTGAAACTTTCAACGCCAAAAAAATCTAAACCCTAAGCAAAAAAACTATGTAATCGGCCTAAAAAACCCTCATCCCCCACAATCCCTAAAAACTAAATCTCAATAAAACATAAAGTATCAACACTAAAACACCTATGCCCTCATAATAAAAAATAAAAACCATCATCCCCAAAATAAATCTTGACACCAACTCCTAGAAAACTGTCATCCATCTACCCTAGAGAACCCTAAAACCTTTTCCCCAAAAACCATAATATATAAACCCTAAAAAAATCAATTACATGATAATGAAAACACCTAAAAATTCATCCCAAAACCCCTAGAACCTTTGCCCCCCAAACCTCTAAACACTCATCCCCAATAACCCCAAAAACCTTGGTCGCAAAAAACCTTAGACCATAATCCCCCAAAATTCCTAAACCCTCATCCCTAAAAAAATTTAAACCTTATACACAAATAACAGTAAAACCTCATCCCCAAAACACTAAAAAATTGTCCTAAAAAATATTAAACACTCAACCCAGAAAAATCCTAAACACTCATCCCTAAAAAAGCCAAAACCCTCGCCCCCAAAACATGAAAACACCTAGCCCCAAAAAAACACAAAATATTCCGTCCCAAAAAACCTAAACCCCCAACCAAAAAAAACATAAATCCTTAGTCCATGAAACTCTGACCTCTTAGACCAAAAAATATCTAAACCATCAGTCATAAAAACCATAAACCCTCATCCCAAAAACAACCTAAACCATTAGCACCAAAAACCCTAAAGCCTCAGTCCCAAAAAAACCTCAACCACCAGCCCAAAAAAACATTAAACACCTAAAACAAAATAGCCCTAAACACTCATAATAAAATAATCCAAAATACTCATCAGAAAAGAAACCCTAAACCATCATCCACAAAAAAAATTAAAACTTTAGTGGCCCAAAACCCTAAACCCTCGGTACCAAAAAAATTCAAAACCCTCATCCTAAAAAAACCATAAACCCTCATCCATAAAAAATTCAAAAACCTTATACCCAAAATAACCCCAAACCCTCACCACAAAAACTATAAACCCCCACCCCCAAATAACCCTAAACCCTCGATAGAAAAAACCCTTAAACCCTAAAAACAATACCATTGAATCTTGGGCCCCAAAAAAACACTAAACCCTCAGTCTAAAAAAACAATAATCCTTATGCCCCCAAAAAACCCACAAAACACTAATCCCCAAGAAACCCTAAACACTCATGATAAAAACCCCTAAATAATCATCCCCAAAACCCAAAAACAATAAACCCCAAAAACTCATAATCCCTCATCCCCAAAACCCTTAAACACTTAGACCCAAAAAACCCAACAAAATCATACCCAAAAAACATAAACCACCAGCCCTAAAACACTGTAAACCCCTAGAACCAAAAACTCTGAAATCCTTAGCCCCCCCCCCCCCCAAATAAACTCTCAACCCGAAAAACATAAAAACCTCATCCCAAACCCCCCAAAAACACAATCCCAAAAACCAATAAATTCATCCCAAAAAACCCCTAAACACTCATCGCAAAAAATTCCTAAACAATCATTCCCAAAAACCCATAGAACCTCAAGCCTAAAAACTCTAAAACCCATCCCAAAAACAAACTTAAACCCTATTCAAAAATATTCCTAAAACCATGCCCTAAAAATCCATAAAAATGGCATGAAAAACACGAAGAACTCAACCCCAAAAAACACTATTCCCTCATTCACAAAAAACATTAACCCCTCATCTTAAAATCCCAGAAACCCTAAACACCCAAAAACATCAAATATTTAGTCCCAAAAACCCTAAACCCTCATCCCCAATTATCCGTAAACCCTAAACCCCAAAAAATCTAAACCCTCATCCACACAATATTCTAAACGCTCATTTAAAAAAACCAAAACCCTCATCCCAAAAAACCCTCAATCCTCATCCCCAAAAAAACTAAAAAAAAATCAACACTAAAAAACCTAAACCCTTATCCCCAAAAAATAAAAAAAACTCGGCACTAAAAAACCCAAAACCCTCACTACAACAAACTCAAAAACGTCTTCCAAAAACACACTAAACACTAGGCTCCAAAATATACCTAATCCCTTATCCCAAAAAAACCTAAACCCTCACCCTAAAACCCCTAGACCCTCATTCTCATATAACCCTAAACCTTTATCCCTCAAAACCTTAACCCTTATCCCCAAATAACATCAAACACTCGACCAAAGAAATATAAAGCGTTATCCCTAGAAACCCATAAATCCTCATCCATAAAACCCTAAAATCATTAACCCCAAAAATCCCTAAAACATCATCCCCCAAAACCCTATAAATTCATCATAAAAATACATAAACCCTTATCCCCTTAAACCCAAATCCCTATGCACAAAAAAAATTAAACCCTCAGCCAAAAAAACCATAAACCCTATTCCTCAAAAAACCCTAAACCCTCATCACTAAGAAAATGAAAACCCACATCCCCAACGAACCCCCAAACCAAAACCCCCAAAAACCGCATAAAAAATACCCCAAATTCGTAGCTCCCATAAAAAATTAAACCCTTATCTCCAAAAAATGAAAACCCTCAACCCCAAAAAACCATAAACCCTCAACCCTGGAAATCCGTAATCTCTCATCCCCAAAAAACACTAGAACCACCACCCCATGAAACCCAAAACCCTTAGCCCTAAAAAAATACTAATCCCCCAAAACCAAAAAAAACTAAACTCTTAGCCTAAAAAACCCTAAACCCTCAGCAACAAAAAACCCTAAACATTTTTCCCCAAAAAACCCATAACCCTCATCCCACCAAAAAAGTAATCCCTCAACCAGCAAAAAAATCATTAACCCACTACCCCAAAAAAACTTATAACATCAACCTCAGAAAAACCTAAACCCTCATTACCAAAAAATAATGAACCCTCGTCCATAAAAAATGCTAATCCGTCATTCTGAAAAACCCCCAATTGACAAAAAAATACCTAAACACTAATCCTCAAAAAATCATAATTCATAATCCTCCCAAAATCCCAAAACCGTCATCCCCCAAAAACCCTAAACACTCAACCCCACAAAACACAAAAAACTCAACCATAAAAAACCCCAATCCCCCAGACCAAAAAAATCATTAACCCTCAACCTCAAAAAAACCCTAGACCCTCACCCACAAAACCCCAAAACCCTCATCCCCAAAACCCCAAAACCCACATCCAAAAGAACACTAAATAATCTGATTAAAAACCCTCAACCCTCAACCCCAAAAATCCTAAGCCCATAGCCCTATAAAACCATAAACACTCTAGCTTAAAAACCAAAAAAAATCTAATCAACAAATACCCAAGACCCTCATCTCCAAAAACCCTAAACCATAAACCCACAAAACCCCAACCCACCATCCCAAATTACCCTATAACCTCATTCCTAATAAACTATAAATCCTCAGCCTAAAAAACCTAAACACTGAGACCTATGTAACTCTATACCTACGTCCCCCAAAACCACATACCCTTAGTCACAAAAAATCCAATACTCTTATCCGCATAATACAATAACCCCTCACCCACAAAAAATACTAAACCCTAATCCCCAAAAAACCTAAACCCTCAAACCCAAAAATCCCTAACACCTCAACCCCTCAAAACCATAAACCTTAATCCACAAAAAATCTTAATCCATGAACCCCAGAAAAGATGTAAACCCTCATCCAAAAAATCCTAAACCTTAACCCCTCAACCCTAAAAAACCCAAAACAATCCTCTCTAAAAAAACCCTAAACCCAAAAAAAATAAACAAACTCTTATCCATAGAAAAAAAACCTGAACCCTCAACCCCAAAAACCATAAATCCTCATACCTAAAAAACTCTAAACCCTCAGACCAAAAAAACCACTAAACCCTTAGACCCAAAAAACCCTAAACCCCCATGCCTATAAAACCCTAAACCGATATCCCCAAAAATCCAAAAAACATTTACACCAAATAAATCATAAAACATCATCCCCAAAACACCATAACCCTCAGACATTAAAAACACTAAACCCTCATCCCTAAAAAAATTAATCTGTCATCCCCCAAAATAAAAAACACTTTTCACCAAAAAATCCTAACCCCTCAACCCTTAAAAATCTATACACTCACACCCAAAAAATGATAAACCCTCAGCCGTAAAAAACCCTAATCCCTTAGGCGCAAAAAATGTAGACCCTCAGCCAAACAATCCCATAAACCCGCAGTTCCAAAAAACCCAAAACCCTTAACAACAAAAAACCCAAATATCCCATTAGAAAAAACCCATAAACCATAAACCCCATACCCCCAAAAACATTTGCAAAAAATAATAAATCATCATCCCTAGAAAACCCAAAGACCTCATCCAAAAAAATAATAAACCCTTATACATATGAAACCCTAAAACCCTCATCCTCAAAACCCAAAACTATTTTCCCCAAAGAATCCCTAAACCATCATCCCAAGAAAACCCTAAAACCTCATCCCCCGAACCCCAAACCCGCATCCCTAAAATACCCTAAACCCTTAACCTAAAAAAACCCTAATCCCTTAACCCCAAAAAACCAAAAAACATCATACACAAAAATACTAAACCCTCATCCCCAATAAAACCTAAACCATCATCCCAAAAAAGCCATAAAACATTATCCCCAAAACACCTAAACATCAAAACCAAAACTCTAAAACCCAAAACCCCCAAAAAACCATAATCCATTAGCCCCCCAAAACCCGAAACCATTTCCCCCCAAAACCCAAAACCCTCATTCTCAAATCCCATAAACCCTCACTCCCAAAAAAACCTAAACCCTCTTCCCCAAAAAAAGAAAACCCTCATCCTCAAAAAACCATAAATTCTCATCCCCATTAAACCATAAACCCTTATCCCTAAAAACCATAGCTTCAACAGACCCTAATTCCTCATCCCAAAAAACCATAAACACAGCCCCAAAAAATAATAATCCCTCAACTCTAAAAAAACTCAAAACCCTTATCCCCAAAATCCATAGACACTCATCCCAAAAAACCCAAAAAACCTCATCCTGCAAAACTCTAAACCCTTAGCCCCAAAACCCCCTAAACCATAATATGCAAGAAACCATAATCCCTCATCCCCAAGAAACTATAAACTGTTAGCCCCAAAAAACCCTAAATTCTCAAACCCCAAAACCCCATAACCATATCCCATCAGAACCCCTCAGCACTTTTCCCAAAAAAATTCGAAACCCTCATCCCCATATACCCCAAAACCCTCACTACAAAAAACCTTAAAACAAATTCCATAATAAATTGTAAACCATAATACTATTGAGACCTTAAAACCTCATATAGTAAATCTTTTATACCCTCATCCCTCAAAAAAACTCTAAATCATCATCCCTAATAAACCCTAAACCCACAATCCCAAAAAAACCTAATCCCTCAACCCTAGAAACCCAAGAAACCATCCCCTAATACCACTATAACCTCTTCCCAAAAAAACCATATAACCTCAACCCCAAAAATCCTAGACGTTCATCCTATAAAAATCATAAACCATCATATATATAAAAACCCATAACCTATTTTGGATAAAACACTAAACCATCAGCAACAAAATAGCATAAACCCTTATCCCCAAAAATCACTTACCTACATTCCCAAAAAAAACCTAAACCCTTTCCCCCCAAAACCTCAATACCCTCATCCCCAAAACACTGTGAACACTCAGCCCTTGAAAATCCAAACCCTTCATCCCTAAAAAACCCTAAAACCACAACTCCAAGTAATCGTAAACCCTCCGCCCCAACAAACCCTAAACCGTCAATCCAAAAAAATTATAAACCCTCATCCCCAAAAAACACTCAACCCCCTTCCCCAAAAGGACTCTAAACCATATTGGCCAAAAAATCCATCAAACCTTTGGTTGTAAAAAACTCTAAACCCCCATCCCTAAAAAATCCTAAACCCTCTGCCCTAAAAACCAAGAAACTCTAAGCCCTAAAAAAAATCAAAAATTCTCAAAACTAAAAAACCTAACCCCTGGGCCCCAAAACACATCAACCCTCAACCCTGAAAACCAAAAACCCCCATCCTGAAACAACCCTAAACCTTCAACACCCAAAAAACCTAAACCCTCAACCCTAAAAAGCCCAAATCATCATCACGAAAACCCCCCTAAACCCTCAACCCCCCTAAACCCTAATCCCTCTTATCAAAAATTCCTAAACCCAAAACCCTAAAAACCACTAAATCCTCATAAAAAAAGATAAATGCTGATCCCCAAATACCTGAAAACCCTCGATCCCAGAAAAACCTCAATATCTTATTAACCAAACCACAAATCCCTCATCCCCAAAAAACCCTAAACCATCAACCCTTAAAACCCTAAACCCTCTACCCCAAGAAACATGAAACCCTCATTCCCAAAACCCCTAAACACTCACCCCCAAAAAACCCTAAACCCTAAACCCTATAAAATACTAAACACTCAGACCAAAAATCTTCGATAACATCATCCTACAAACCCCTTTTCTCTTAGCTTAAAAAAACCCTAAACCATCATCTCCAAATAAATAGTGAACTATTACCCAAAAAAACCCGAAACCCTCATCCAAAAAAAACCCTCAACCCTAATGAACCATAAAACAATAAATCCTAATACCCAAAAAAATACTAAACCCTTAGCCTAAAAAATAACTAAACCCAAAAGCCCAAAAAAACCTAAACCCTCATCCCCAAAAAATGGAACAATAAATTGTAAATAAGATAAAAATATGGGAAAATTGGTATCTACTCGATTCACTAGAATAACTGCACTAATGAAAAACCATGTAGAAATAAAACATAGTGATAATAATAGAATATTAATTTTTAATAAGAATGTATATATATAACCTTAATTGAAAATATAAGTGAATGAAGTAAGAGGTATTTATAGGAATTAAGGGAAAGTATATGACTGTTATAAATCTGACTATTGGAATAGTAATATTTCTGTTAAGAGTACAAATATAGTTGTTTGAATAGAAACATAACCTAAGAAAGTATAAAATATAATTTAGGTACCATATAATTAAAAAAGTGATATATTTATATCCTGGTATAAGTAAATGAATGTTTTAAAAATGATAAATTATGTGCTGGTATTTTTGTAAATTGTAAATGTCTATTTATAATTTTTAAAAGAAAATTTATTTTCATATAATAGTTTTATAAATTAATATTTTTTTTATTTAAATTATAAGATAATTTAATGTTAACTTAATTATTTTTTCAAAGGTTTATAAAATTGGTAATAATATTAAAATTATATTTTCTCATATAAATTATGATTTTGTAAAAGAAAATTATCCTATTTAAGATTTTTTTTGTAAAATGGATTCCATTTTTTAAATTTACACATTGAAAAAAGGTTTTTGTTTATTTTTGTGATTTTAATAAAAAATTGAAATTTTTGGTGAATAGTGAAATACATTAATTTATGGTATTTTACATTATAAGATAAATAAATGAGTTTTTGATTCATGGATGATGTAAGAACCCATTGGCTTGAAATCTGCTGAACCATTTACTATATTTATTCATAGGAACCCACATTATTGATAGTCATTAACTGAAATAATAATCTAATGAATATAATAATCCACAACACTGCTCCACCTATAAATACCCCCCTCACCACTCCTACTCATCACACATGCTAAGACTTGTATATTGTCAATATTCTTCCCAATTTCCATCCCATACCTCTTCACCATTTCCACGATCTATTGTTCTAAAAAACCCTAGTGCCATAAGGAGGTTCTCAAGGAAACAACCTTCAAGAGGTGAAATCCTCAATCATTCTCTTTATAATTTATTTTCTTTTATTATAATCTTGTCACCACCCCTATCCAAAGAAAAATCATAACTCTAGTATCATATATATAACATAATTGTATTTTTTAGTTAATATCCATCAGAAAATATCTTATCTTATCCTTTTAATTTAAAAATGAAAACATCCTTCGTGATATGTCGATTCACCACCTTCATGGATGTCAAGTTTCATTTTCCATTACATCCATCAAGTATGGACATAAAACCTTTATTATGGTTAATAATAATTTTAATATGTATATTATAACTTTATTCATGTTATGTAACTAATATATAGACATAATATTAAATAAAATGATAGTAGTTAATAATGGATGTAATAACTGCCAAAATAAGCTAAACAATTTACATTGACATTTTTTCAATTGAATCCTCCTAATAGCAAAAAATGATATATGGGAAAATTTAAAATTATAGCAGTGAGTTAATACCATATAATTTCACTTATTTAGAATTATTCCCATTCAAAAATAACTTTAATCGTTATACACAAGTGAACCAACCATTGAACCATGAAACTAATGCTTCTAAAATGATGAAATTGAACATTACAAGCTATCAAAATGGATATAAAAACATTATAATATTATAATAAGTAAAATAAGTGTATAATATATTATGAATGAAGTAATTAAGGAATATAATTTGATTATCCTAAGTACAGAGCGCATTCAAACATATTGTAATGGATCTCTCAGAACCTCCATATTTCTCTTGGGTTAGATTTCTCTCTCTCTACCCCAATGTATTTCTTAATAACACTTATATATTTCTTCTAAATTATATTTATATATTCCACTCTTATTTATGTATATTAATTCAACTTTATTTTATGGGGATATCAATATTTTGAAAGGTTCCCTTCCCAATTCCTCCCGATAAGCAAGCATGATTAAAGGGGACTTATCTATTTCATACCCATTTTCAAGTACTCCCCATAAAATATTTTAATCCAAAATTATTTTTATAAAATAACTCATTTTATCATGAGAAAGAATCTTAGTTCATTTCTAGTTATATACAAACAGTTATGCATTTGTGCTCTTTAAAGTCTCTTTAATATTTTTCCATAAAAAACACTAAAGTGGCACATTTATAATGATTCTTAAACACTTTTGCTTCATGTATTCCCTTCATTTGGAAATCATTATTCATGTTATATTATTATTTTTATTTTATTATTGTGAATAAATGATTTAATCCATTATTTCATGGATACTATTGTCATACATTCTTTGGTTATGCCTTATGACATGATTTTGATACCCATCTCCTTCTAGGGGTAACCATTATGTTTATTATATATGTTTGATTATTCATGTATAAATATATTAATAAACAAGTTTTTATGGGTTCACCTATATAGTAATCCAATTAATTGGGTGATTTTTAGTTTCATGAGACATTATCTATGGGATTAGGGATTAAACCTAATCTTTCATGTGGATTTGTCTGCCATGTGGTATAGTCAAAACACTTAGCTTTGAATCATGTTTATGTAGTGTTATATATAATTTCTTCAAACCTATATTTCCATGATAGTATGATTCCATGTTTTATATGTTATTATTCTTTATTTTTTCATTATCCATACATTTTATGTTATCATGGGATTCTTTCTAACTCATGTTCTTTTCTTCATTACAATATTTATTCCCTTACTATGATTTTTATCTCATACCTTTTGTCTATGTATTCCCCAGGTCATCCTGTGAAGATTTAGGAGCTCAAATAAATTTATGATCTCATTATAGTTGATTAATATAATGTTCATTTATTCTATTTCCATTTTTTATAATTATGTTCCTAGTCTTACAAAGACACTATACATTTTGATTCTGGATTTGTATTTCATGGATAATTATGCTTAAAATCATTTAAAAAAATGTATAAAAGGATTAGGTCACCATAGTTGGTATCCGAGCACATTCCAGTTATTTATAGGGATTATGACTAGAAAAGATTAGTAAAAACCCTATTAATAAATCTATCCCCATGGATAAACTAGATTGAAACGTATGTAATCATTAGTTAGGAAATAATTTTAATTTTTATGTTATTAATTCCATGTTCATAGTTGAATTTTTATATGATCATTATCTAAGTATTCAATCTCGCTAATTGTATTTTATTTCATTTCATAGTTAATAGAGAATAATCATATAACCCATCCCAAAAATCAATTTTATAGGCAATGTGATGATTTCCCTAATGAAATTACAAACCAGATGGGAAAGGAAGCCCAAAAAATTAGGATTATACTGGATCTAGTTATAAATAATAACTTAAATTATTCCTAACTACATACTTATCTTAATAAATAAAATGTTTCATTCGAATCCTTTATGAGACAAAGCCCACCTACCTTTAGTGAATCTTCTAATACCCTCTTGAAGGAATAATGGATTAACTCTATTGAGAATATATTCTCTGTCCAATAATTCATAGAAGAAGATAATTTTATGTTGGTTGTATATCATTTAATATGGATGATAATTAGTGATGGAAACTAATCAAAAACAAAAAGTATAAGAAGGAAATTGATTCCATGGATTTGGATGGATTAATGAAAATATTTTTTGATAAATATTTTCCCCGAACACTCTATATTAAGATAGGGAGGGAGATCCTCAAACTAGTGGAAAGGGAATATGAATCGATTAGGGTTTACTAGGAAATCAATAGAAGGATTGAATGATATGCCTCTAGTAATGTCATGAACACCTAAAACAATCTGGACCACTTCTTTATTTGATTATAGCAGTGTTTATGAAAATTCATAGTGATTCATGACTTTGAATACAATGAGGAGATTTTCTATTATGCCATTAAGGTTGAGATAGATATCATAGGATATCGGTGATCTCGTTCCCCTGAAGGTAAAAAGAGGAAAATAAAATTTAATATGGTAGGATAAATAGTTAAATACCATGAAGGAATGAAAACCCAACATCCCACATGTCAAATGTTTGGGAACAATCATCCCACAAACTATCTAAAGGGAACTAGGAGATGCTTCAAATGTGGAAGATATGGACATCAAGCTAATTATTATAGAAGGGATTTAATGAATCCCACTAATATCCCACAAAAATGGATGGTTCCAATCAACAATCAACCTTATTTCATTTTTCGTCTATAATAAACCTTATAATTATTCATGCCAATACCCTAAGATAATGGTTGTCAGTGGAAATCAACAAAAAAATACTCCAAGTAAACAAGGAAGGGTATATGTTATCACTACTAGTGAGGTGGACTCTAAAAATGATTATGCGATAGGTATGAAATTTATTCATTAAATAATAGAAAATGTACTATTTTATTTTGGTTCTATGAATTATTTAATATCCTACAATTTTAGTAGCACTATACAAACACCTCCTCAAAATATGAAGGTTGATTTATCTATGTGAATAGAGAATGGGGAAATTATTGCATCTGAAGTATATAATTCGTACCTGGTTAATGTTTGTGGACAAAACCTACAATAAAATATCATCTCACTTCCTTTTGTGGAGTTTGATGCTATATTGGGAATGGATTGGATATCTTTTTACAAAGCCAACATAAAATGTTGGGAGAGGAAGATCACTCTTCAAAACACAAGAAATTCCCCCAATTTTGTAAAATTTTAATGAGGAGGATTAATCTCCTTCAGAATCATCATCTCAATGGAGAATATTATTTCCATATGAGAAATAATATATCACTAAAATGATTTATATTAAGGGTAGAATCATGCATAAATACATTCCCATTTTGAGGGATTATATTGATGTCTTCTAGGAAGAATTTCCCGGTATTCCTCCTAATTAATAGGTTGAGTTCTAAATTAATCACTTGGATATCTACCTATATCATTGAATCTTTATATAATATACACCATTGAGTTGGAATAATTAAAAAATAGTTACACGAGAATGTGTACAAGTGTTTTATATACCCGAGTGCTTCACTATGGGGTTTACTAGGGCTCTTAGTCAAAAAGGCAAATGGATCAATACGTTTATACATTGATTATTGTGATCTAAAAAAATCATGATGCAGAAAATTTATCCCCTATTATGGATAGAAGATTTGTTCGATCAAATCTGGAGGGACAAGTATTTCTCATATGTGGACCGTCATTCAGTATATCACCAAGTGAATGTAATGAAAGATATATTCCCTAGATATCCTTTTGAATAAGGTATGGACCCAAGGAGTTCATAGTTATTCCATGTGGTCCCACTAATGCTCTAGAAATATACATTGACATAAAAATAGATTTTGTAAGGATTAGCTTGAAAAAAATTTGATAGCATTTATAGAAGATATTTTGATATAATCTAAGGGAAAGGAGGAACACAATGATCATTTGAATACTATGATAAAGAATTTGGAAAGGGAGTAACTATAAAAAATATATAGTAAATGTGAGTTATAGATGGAGGAAGTATCTTTCTTGGGAAATTTTACAACCAACAACGGGATATATGTGGACTCTTATATGAAAAATGAAATTTGGGAGTGGCCCAAATCATCATCTATAACAGAGATCCATAGTTTACATGGTCTAGCTATGTATTACTGCTGATTTTTAGGAACTCCTCTGGATTTTCAAACCCACTAACCATATTGACATGGAAAGGAGTTGAGTTTTTTAGGTCTAGTGAATGTGAAGACGACTTCAAAGAGTTGAAAAAGAGGGTTATCACTACTCCAATATTTATACTAGACACAAGTGGGGAACTCTTTGTGGAATACATCGATACTCAAAAGAAGGGATTAGTATGTGTACTGATGAAAAATGATAAATTGATTTACTATGCCACAAGGTATCTAAGAGATCCTGAGAAAAACCATCCAACCTAGGATGTGAAGTTGGAAGATGTGATCTTTGCATTTAAAATTCGGAAGCATTATCTATAAGGAAAGAAGTGTGAGAATTATACTGATTATAAGAGCGTAAAATATATATTCACACAGAATGATCTTAATATGCGCCAACAATGATGGTTAGAGATTATCAAGTATTATGACTTCCTAATCCACTGTTATCCTATTAATGAAAAAAAGTGGTAGATTCTCTATGTAGAATGGATTACTCAACATTATAAATGATAAGAATTTTGAGGAATCTAGTCATCATAGACTTGTGAAGGATAGACCTAGGAACCATAATGGAAGGTACGTGATCATCCTTTCTGAAATGATTTTTCAACCATCCCTTATAGAGAAGAAAAATGATTATCAACAGAATGATGTGGAAATTTGGAAGAAGGTGGAATCTATTACATATGGTAAATCCATCGAGTTCAAAATTGACAGGGAAGGAGTTGTATGATTTGGGTCATGATAATGTGTACCGTCCAATATTGAGATAAAGAATGATATTCTGAATGATACACAAAGCTCAGCCTTCTCAATTCACCCAAGGAGTACAATGATGTATTGATATCGCTAAGAGAACTATTAGTGGGACAATATAAAGAATGAGATTACAGAATATACAACAATGTGACAGGTATGTCCGCAAGGGAGGGATAAAAGGAAAAAGTATAAGTGTATGATGTAAAAATTAACCATACCTATATGGAAATGGGAAAAAATCACTATGGAAATTTTCACCGGATTTTTGAATAAATATAATTGAAATAATTCTTTAAGGGTCATTATGGGTCATCTTACAAAGACTGGTCACTTTATTTCAAGTCAAGATGAATTCTCATTTGAAATACATTCATGGATATACATCATATAAGTGGAGAGACTACATAGAGTACCATTATCAAATATATCTAATTGTGATACTATATTTACCTCCATATTTGGAAAAAGTATCCAAAAGGATCTAAATAATTAGTTGAACTTCATTACGACATATCGCCCACAAACTATTGGCCAATTTGAGCGAACTATTAAGACATTGAAAGACATGTTGAGATAATTCTCAATGGAATTCAAAGAAGTATGATATTAACATCATCCATAGGTTGATTTTTATTACAATAATAATTTCCACTCAAGAATCCAAACAGATCTATATGAAGCCCTTTATGGGAAATGATGATAAACACCAGCATGCTAGAATGAAGTTGGTGACCATAAAATGAAGGGACCTGAAATTGTTGAGGAAATTGAAGAAAAGGTGAACACCATACAATAACATATCCGGGATACCCATGTTCAACGAACATCGGCCACATAGAGATTCTTGATCATGTCAGAGCTATAAAAAATCAACTAGAACTTCATCCAACCTTGTATCTAGTACAATATGTAATTCGTGCTTTCCTTTTAATGAATTATATAACAGATCCCTCATATATACTGAACTCAATTGTAGTACAACTACAAATTAATATCTCTTATAAGGATAAGCTGGTGATGATTTTGGACAATATAGACCAGGTACTAAATATCAAGACCACTCACATGGTCAAGGAACTATGAATAAACAATAAGTACGATGAGGCGACATTGTACTGAGAGGAAGAAGTGAAGGAATAATACCCACACCTATTTTCACCATAGTATATAAAATGAAATTTCATGGGTGAAATTTTATAAGTGGGGATGAATGTAATGAACAAGAATTTTATCAATGGAATTTCCTTTCTTATTTTATTATGAACATAACTCACATAGAGAACCTAATAAAAACGTTATTCTTATAAATGAATAATTATACAATTGTTATCAAACCAACAATAATAATTCCAAATATTATAGATGGAAAATGACTTCGAAATTTGATACCAAAAATGGATAAAATGGATCTTCACAATAAACTGGAATAACCACACTAACAAAAAAATTATTAGAATTAAAACAAAATATTAATAAAAAAAATATTCATTTTTAAGATGAATTTATATAGATAACCATTATAGAAAATAGAAATGAATGAAATTAGTGGTAATTATTTGAATTAAGGAACATATATGACCATTATAAATTTGACCATGGGAATAGTAATATTATCATTAAGAATAGTAATATGGTAGTTAGAATAGTAAAAACAACTATGGAAGTATAAAATATAATTTGCGTATCATATAAATAAAATGATGATATATTTATATCATGGTATATGTAAATAAATGTATTAAAAATGATAAAATAAGTGAATGTGTTTTTGTAAAATGTAAATATTTATTTAAAATTTTTAAAACCAAATCTATTTTTATAGAATATATTCATAAATTAATATTACAATATATTATTATTAAAATAAAATTTTAAGTGACCTTAATTTATTTTTAAAAGGGTTACCAAATCAATTATAATACTAAAATCAATTCTATCTGAATAAATGATGATTTTATTTAGAAATAAAATGTCTCAAATTTAGAAAATTATATTTATAAAATGAATTTTATTTTTGAAATCTACATGCTGATAAAATGGTTATGGTAATTATTTGAAATTTTCTAAAATAGTTAATTTATTTGTGAATAGTGAAATACTTTAATTTATGGTATTTAACATTATAAGCTAATTATATTAATTTTTGAGTCAGGGATGATAATGGAACCCATTAGTTAAAACTCCCCCAAATGATTTACTATAATTATTAATAGTAATAAACACTATGTATAATCTAGTGATCAAATAATAAGCTAATGAATATAATAATAAAAAACACACCTCTCCTTCCCCTATAAATAAAAACCCCCTACCATCTCTCCTTACACATTCAAAGCATTGTAGATTGTCTATATTTTTATTAATACCTTTCCCAAGAATATTCCCCATGTACAAGAGCTAATGGTATTAACAAAATTCCAAACCCAAGTGCCTTAAGGAGGTTCTCAAGGAGACAACATTCAAGATGTAAAATTGTAAATCCTTATGTTTTAATTTATTTTATTTTCGTATCATCTCCTTAGCACCCATATCCAAAGAAACATGTTAAATATAGTATCCAATATATACTGGAAATTAATAATTTAATGTAATAAACATCATCAATTATCTTCCCTTCTCCATTTATTCTAAAATTAAAAACATCATTCGCGATATGTCGATTCACTGACTTCATGGACGATGAGTTTTAATTTTCTATTAATTCCACCAAGGCTTGTCAGAAAACCATTATTATGGTTAATAATGATTTTAAAATGTATATAATAACTTTTTTAATGTTCTTTATAGAATATATATACATAATATTAATAAAATAATACTATTTTGCGATAGACGTAAAAACTGCAAAAATAAACTGAACAATATTCATTAACATTTTATCGAATGAATCATCCTCATACCATAAAAAATGATATATGGGGACATTTACAAATCTAGAAGTTAATTAATACCATATAATTTTATTTCTTTTTAAATATTCTCATTCGACAAGAACTTCTATAATCATGCACAAGCGAAACGTCCATTAAACCATGAAACAAACACTTCCAAAATAATGAAATTAAACTTTATAACTCATTAAAATGGCCTTAAAAGAACTTAATTAAATTATAAAAAATAAAATAATTTTATAATATGTTCTCAATTAATTAATCAATCAATCCAATTTGATTATCCAATACATTATGTGAATGTTAATAATCCATTCAGACATAAGGTAAGGGATCTCTCCGAACCTCCATTTTTTCAGGTTACGATTTACCTCTCTATAAACCAATTTATTTATTTAATCTTATTATAAACTTCTTATAAATTATTTTTTAATATTTAAAACCTAGTTTATAGATCAATTCATCCTTATCTTTTTTAGAAATACATATTTTAAAAAGGTTTCTTTCTTAGTTCCTCTAGATAAGCTAGCCGGATTAATGAGAACACCCTTATTTCTTACCGATATTCAAGTGCACTATATAAATTATTTTTTTCCACCATTATTTTTATAAAATCAATAAATTTTTCATGAAAAAATATATTAGTTCATTTATGTTTTTATACAAACAATTATTACTTAGTCCTCTTTAAGGAATCTTTAATATTTTTCCTTAAACTACACTAAAGTGGCTCATTTCTAAAGTAAATTAAACACTTTTTCCATGTATTCAATTCATTTGGACATTTTTGTTCTTATTTTTTTTATTTTATGATTGTATAAAAATGATTTATTCCATTCTTTCATAGATACTATTATGATATACCCTTTGGTTTTTCCTTAGGACATGATTGTGATGCCCTTTTCATTCTATGGGTAACCCTTATGTTTATTCCTTATATTTGATTATCATGTGGCACACATATTCCTGAACATGTTACAATGGATATGAATAGATAGAACTCTAATGCGTTGGATAATTTTTAGTGTCCTGATACTTCATATAAGGGTTTAAGAAGCAAACCTAGCCCATTATGGGACATTGTCCACCATGTGATATAGTATTAGTATCCAGCTTTGAATCATGTTTATATCCAGTTATATATTTCATCCACATCCCTCTATTACCATGATTATATGATTCAATGTTATATATGTTATGCTTCTATTTGTTTATTAATGAGACGACCCTTTTATGTTATCATGTTATGACTTCTAACTCACGTTATATGCTTTATTCCCATGTTTATTCCTTTACTGTGCTCATTAAGTCATCCCCTTTTTCTATGTCTTCCCCTCGTAATCCTATGATGATGTAGGATCTCAACGGAATTTATTAGTTTATCATGGATGATAAATATGAATTTATTTTCTTCAAGTTTCATGTTTTCAAATTATGTACCTTGTCTTCTAATGACAGTATACTATTCAATCGTTGGTATGTATCTCGTGAATAATTATGCTTAAAATCAATTAAAAACATTCATAAAAGCAATGGGTCTCTATAAAACCCGAAACCCTCATCACGGTAAAACCCTAAACCCTCATACCAAAAATCCCTAATCCCTTAGCCCCAAAAAACCCTAAACCCTCATCCCCAAAAAACTCTAAACCCTTATCCCCCAAAAAACCCAATCTCTCAATCTCCATAAAACCTAATCACTCATCCCCAAAAAATATAATCCATTAGCACAAAAAAACCCAAAACCCTCATCCTTTTAAAACCCTAATCCCCAAGACCGAAAAAACCAAAAACCCACAGCACCAATAAAACCCTAAAACCTCATATAGAAAAAACCCTAGACCCACAGCCCAAAAAACCATAAAATATCTACCCGAAAAAACACTAAATGCTCAACCCCTGAAAAACCACAAACCCCCAACCCCAAAAATCATTAATCTCATAGCCCCAAAAAACCTTAAACCTTCAGCCCCCAAAAACCGTAAACCCTCATCCCCAAATAACCCTTAAACTGAGGAACCAAAAAACACTAAATTATCTGCCTGAAAAAATCCATAAACACAAATCCCCAAAACCCCACTAATGTAGTCCCCAAAAAACCTTAACCCTTAAGCACCAAAAAACCTTAAACCATCATCCAAAAAAATACTAAACCCTTAACCCCATAAAACCCTAAACACTGGGCCCCAAAAAATACTAAACCCTCATCCCAAAAAACATGAAACACTCACCTAAAAAACCCTATACCCTTAGACCTAAAACCATAATCCATCAAACCCAAATAACACTAAACCATCATCTCGCTAAAACCAAAAAGCCCCATCCCCCAAAAAACGTAAATCCTCATCCCTAAAAAACCCAAAAGATATTTCCCACGAAAGCTTAAAACCCTCATCACCAAAAATTCTAAACACCCACATAAAAAATACCCAATATCCTTAGCCACAAAAAACCCCTAAACCCTTGAACATAAAAACCAAAAAAAACAAGCATCCCCAAAAAACCTTAAACTATAACCCTAAAAACCCCTAAATGATCAACCATAAAAAACCCTAATCCCCCATCACCAAAAACAATGAACCCCCAGAACTAAAAATTTCTAAACGCTCAGCCCCAAAAAACCATAAACCCTAAGCGCTAAATAACCTACACCATCATCACCCAAAAAACTTAATCCCACATTCTATAAAACCCCTAACTCGTCACCTCCCAAAACCCCAAAACCTTGAGCATCAAAACCCCCCAAAACTCTAAGCACAAAAAAAACCCAAAATCCATATCCCAAAAAATACCTAAACCCTAATCCCAAAAAAAATATAAACACTTAGCCATAAAAAGTCATAAACAATCATCCCCAAAACTACTAAACACTCAACACAAGAAAACCATAAACCGAAATCCCCAAACCACCAAAATGCTCCAACCTGAAAAACCTAAAACCCTCGTTCCCAATAAACCCTAAAACCTTAGCCCCCAAAAACATTAAACCATCATCCCCCAAAACCCTAAACCCTTATCCCTAAAATCCCTAAACTCTACTCCCCAAAAAATCCTAAACCCTCATCCCCAAAATCAACTAAACACTCATCCAAAAAAAATTTATATCCTCATCCCCAAAACACCTCAACACTCTTCAACAAAAATCGCTAAACCCTCAATACCAAAAAATTACCAACCCTCAACCCCCCAAATCCCTAAATCATAATCACTAAAAAACCCTAAACCCTCTGTCACAAATAACCCAAAAAATCAACTCACAAAATACTAAACAGTCAATTTGAATAAACTCAAAACAATCATCCCCAAAAAACAAAAAACCCATATCACCAAAAATAGCCAAAACACACATCCCAAAAAACCATAAACCCTTAGCCATAAAAACCCTAAATTATGATTTCCAAAAACCTTAAAACCTCATCCCCAAATAATCATAAACCCTCATCCACATAAAACCTTAAATCATTATCCTTATAAATCCCTAAAGCATTATTAACAAAAAAAACATAAACCCACATCCCTAAAAACCTCAACCCTCATCCCTAAAAAGACCTAAACACTAAGTACCAAAATAACTAAGCCCTTAGTCCCAAAAAATCACAACCATCATCACAAAAATATCATAAACCCTCGTATATAAAAAACCTCAATCCATGATCCCCCTAAACCCCAATACCCTCATCTCCAAAAATCCTAGAACCTCATCCTAAAAAATCCACAAACCATTATCACGAAAAAACCTAATACCTCATCTCCCAATAATCGAAATCCCTCTGCCCCAAAAAATTCTAAACCCTCATTCCCAAAACACCCTAAAATGTGAGCCACAAAAAATATAGAAAACTCATCCCCAAAATCCAATAAACCCTCAACCCCAAAAAAACCTCAACCCCAACAAACCCTAATCCCTCAATCCCCAAAACCCTAAAATCTCTTCCCCCAAAACACTAAACCCTCATCCCCAAAAAAATTAAACATCCACCCACATAAAACATAAAACCTCATCCCCCAAAAAAACTATATATACTCAGTCCCAAAACCCAAAAATCATTATCTCCAAAATCCCTATATCCTCATCCCCCAAAAACCCTATACACTCATCCTAAAAAACCCTAAACCCTAAACCAAGAAAACTCTAAACACTAAGCCCCCAAAAACACTAAACCCCATCCCTAAAAAATGCTAAACCCTTTTCTAAAAAAACCCAATCATATATCCCCAAACCCCAAGATCCTCATCCTTGAACCCCTAATTCCTCATACCCAAAACACCCTAAACCGTCATCCCCAAAAATCTCAAAACCTTTTTCCCCAAAAAACCCAAAACCCCCATACCTAAAAACCTCTAAACATATATCCCAAAAAATTCAAAAACCTTCAACCCAAATTAACCCATAACACCCATACCCCAAAAATCCTAATACCTCATCATAAAAAATACACTGAACCCTCATCCATATGAAACCCTAAACATTCATCCCCCTAAAATCATATACCCTCAAACCGAAAAATTATAAAACCTAATAAAAAAACTCTACCCCCTACAACAACAAAAATGATGCCCTCTTCCCCATAGAACCATCAACACACAAACCCCAATACCCAAAACCCTCAACCCCAAAAAAAAATCTAAACCCTCAACCTGAAAAGAACCTAAACCGTCAACCCAAATAAAAAAACCCTTCAACACCCCCCCCCCCCAAACCTAATCCCTTAGACCAAAGAAACCCTAAACCATAGCCAAAAAACCCTAGACACTCACCACATGAACCCCATGAACCCTTAGCTTAAAAAAACCTAAACCATCATCCCCAATAAACTCACAACCCTCTACAGCTAAATAATCTAAACCCATAGTCACAATAAACCTTTCATCACCCCTACAACCCATAAAACCCATCCCAAAAGGAACCCTAAACCCTAAAACCTAGAAAACCCTAAACCATCATCACAAAAACCCCTAAACCCTCAACCCAATAATACCCTAACACTAAATCCCCAAAAAATAATAAAACATAAACCCCAAAAAACCATAAAACATCAGCAACCAAAAACACTAAAACTTCAATCTCATGAAACCCTAAACCCTTAGGCCCATAAAAACCATGAACCATCATACCCAAAAATGCAAATCTATTAGACCTAAAACACATAAACCATATAGAACAAAACTCTTAAACCATAATTGCCAAAAAAACATTAATTCATCAGTCCCAATAAACCCAAAATATTTATCCCTAAATACCCTAAACCCTCATCCCCAAAAAAACCCAACACCCTCAGCCCTAAAAATCCCTAAACCATATGCCCCAAACCACTAGACCCTCAGATTGAGAAAGCCTTAAAACCCCATTCCCTTAAACCCTAAACCCTCCTCCCCAGTAAATCCAAAAACCTCAACCCCCAAACCCCTAATCTCTCAGCCCCAAAATACCCTGATCCCAAAAACCCCTATACCAACAGCCCCCAAAAAACTTAAACCCTTATCCCTAAGAAACACTAAAACATTATCCCCCCAAACCCCTAAAACATCATCCCCAAAAACCTATAAACCATCAACCCAAAAAAACTGTAAACTATCAGCCCCAAAATCCCCTGAACCCTCATCCCGAAAAAACCATAAACTTGCATCCCCAAAATATACTAAAACCTTATCCCCAAAAAGTTCAAAAACATTAGCTCTAAAACCCCTAAACCTTATTCCATAACCCCCCCCCCAAAAAAAATACATAGCCATAAAAAACCACAAACCGATAGCCCTATATTCCCAAAAAACGATCACAAAAAACCATTAATCACCCAAACCAAACAAACCCTATACCCTAATCCCCAGAAAACCCTAAACCCTCATCCGTAAAATCATTTATACCATCATTCCAAAAAACCCTAAATACTCCAAAAACATAAAACCTCATCAAAATAACCCATAACCCCAACCATAAAAAATCCCTAGACACTCAACCTGTAAAACAACTAGTCACTCAACAAAAAAACCATATAACATCATCCCCCAAAAACCCTACACTATCAAGCCCAAAACAACCCTAAACCCTCAATAGAAAAAAACACTAAACACTCAGCCTTAAAAAATATAAACCCTCATCCCCCAGAAGACCTAACCCTTATCCCAAAAAAACCCTAAACACTCATCCCGAAAAACCTAGAAACCCCAATCCACTTAAAACCCTAAACAAGAATCCCCATAAAATCATAAACTCTCAAAAACCAACAACCCTATAAATATAACCCCCAAAACCCAAAACTCTCAGACCCAAAAAAATCCTAAACCATCATATCCAAAAAAACTAAACCCTCAACCCCAAATAAATAGTAAATTATCATCCCCCAAAACCCCTAAACCATCATGCCCCAAAAAATCCTGAACGCTCACCTTTTAAAAAACCCTAAACCCTCATCCCCAAAATACCCTATACCCACAGCCCCCAAAACCATAAAACCCACAACCCCATGAAATCATAAATCCTCAACCCGAAAAACCACAAACCCTCATCACTAAAAAACCCTAAATCTTAATCCCTATGATTCCCTAAAACCGGATCCATGAAAACCCTAAACACTTAACCCAAAAATCCATAATCCCTCAGTACCCAAACCCATAAACCCTAAATCCAAAATAATCCTAAACCATTAGCTCCAGAAACCTATAAACCCTCAACCTAATATAACTATAAAATCATAGCCCCAAAAACCCAAAACCAACATCTCTAAAAAAGCATAAAACCTCATCTCAAAAACCTCGAAACCCTCAGCCCCCAAAACCAGAAAACCCTATGTCCCAAAAATCCCCAATCCCTTAGCCCCATAACCCTTAGCCCTTGAGACCTAAAAACTATAAACCCTCATCCCTTTAAAACCTAAACCATCTTCCCCAAGAACCCCGAATACCTCAAACAAATACCCAAAAATCCAACAACCCCAAAAACCCAAAACCCTCAACCACAAAATACTAAACCCTCAACCACAAAAAACCCTAAAAACGTAGCCCCAAAACCTTTATCTCCATAGCTGCAAAAAAATTCAGAACCCTCAACCAAAAAAATACACTAAAAATTTAGCCACCAAAACCCTACACCCTCATCCAAAAATACCCCTAAAACCTTATCCTACAAAACCATAAACCATCCAACCCAAATAAATTATAAACCACTAGACAAAAATAAAACTGAAGCCCTCATCCCAAAAAACCCAAAACACTAAACCCCATGAATACCAAAACCCTCATCCCCAACAATCCTAAACCATCTACCTAAAAAATCCATAAATCCTTTTCCCAAAAAAACATTATCCCTCAGCTGGAATATGCCTAAAACCACAAGCCAAAAAACTCTAAACCCTCATCCTCAAAAGGTATATAACCTCAACCCAAAAAACCCCCCCAAACCCAGCCTAGTAATCCCTAAACTCTCATCCCCAACAAACCATAATCCATGAACTACATAAAACCCAAACCCCTATCTCCCTAAACCACAAACCCTAAACACACAGTTCTAAAAAAACCATATACCCTCATCCCAAAAAACCACTAATCCCTCAACACCAAAAAGCACTAATTCTTCAACCCACATAATCTTAAACACTCAACCCTAAAAAATCCCTAAAACCTTAGCCCCAAAACCCAAAACCCTCATCCATAGAAAAAACCAATCCATCATCCAAAAAAATCTGTAAACTCTCATCCTAACAAAACCCAAACCGAAATCACCAAAATACCCTAAAACATCAGCCTCAAAAAAACTTAAAACCACACCCCCCAAAAAACCCTAAACCCTCATCCCCAATAAACCATAAACTCTCAACCCCAAAAAACACTAATCTAATAGCAGAAAAATACCTAAACCCTCATCCCCCCAAAACCCTAAACCCAAATCCCAAAATAACCCTAATACCACAGCCTTAAAAACACTAAATATTTTCCTCAAAAAAACCACCAACACTCAGCCAAAGAACCCTCATACCTCAAACCCAAAAAACCCTAAAACCTCAACTAAAAAACCAATAATCCCCTAGCCCCAAAATACCATCAATTGTCATCCCTATAAATCCTAAACCCTCAGCCCCAAATAACCTAATACCTTCATTCCCAAAAAAAATCCTAAACCCATATCCCAAAAAATGTCAATACATTTGGACATTAAAAAACCTAAAACATAAGCTCCAAAAAAACTTAAACACATATCCCCAAATAACATAACCCCTCATCACCCAAATAACCATCAGCCCTCATCCTGAAAAAATCATAAACCCTATACACCAAAATACCATAAACCCTCATCCACAAAAAAACTGAAAACCATCAACACCAAAAAAAGTCTACACCCTCAACCACACAAAAAACCCAAAACACTTAGACCCAAAAAAACCCTAAATAGTCATTACCAAAAAAGCCTAAACCCTCATCCCAAAAATTCCCAACCCATCAGCATTGAAAATCCTAATCCTACATCCCTAAAAAAACCCTATACCCTTAGCCTGGTAAATCAAGAACCCTGATCCCCAAAAAAACACTAATCTCTCAGGCTTGATAAACATAAAACCCTCGTCCCCAAAATCCCATAAACTCTCAACCCTAATAAATCCTAGTCATTTGGACAAAAAAAAATAAAACCCTCATCCTGTGAAATAAAAAACACTAACCCTCCACCATAAAGAACCCTAATCAATCATCCCCCAAAAACCCAAAACCCTAACCCCCAAACCACAAACCCTCATCCAAAAAACCCAAAACTCCTCATCCCCAAACCCCAAACACTATGACATAGAAAAACAAAAACCCTAAAACCTAAAAAACATTAATCCATTATGCACCCCAAAAACTAAATACCCATCCCTAGAAACCCCTAAACCCTTATCCCCCAAAACCCTTAAAACCTCATCCCAAAAAAACCTAAATCTTTAGCCCCCAAAAACCCTAGACTCTCAACATTAAGAAAATCGATTCCCTCATTCCTAAAAAACACTAAACCCTCACCCAAAAAAATACTAAACCATGAATCCCAAAAAAACATAAACTATAAGTGCCAAAAAATCCTAAACCCACAGCCCTAAAAAATCCTAAACTCTAAACTAAAAAAAACTTAAAAAATATCCCCTTGAAATTCTAAACCCTTAACCCAAAAAAAACACAAAACCATCGTCCGCAAAAAATCCGAAAACCTCATCCCCAAAAAATAATTTACCCTCTACCCCAAAAAACCCTAAACCCTTTGCCCAAAAAAACCATAAATCCTCATCCCCAAAACACCTAAAAACAAGTACCCAAAACCCTAAAACCTTCATCCAAAATACCCAATAACTTTATCATCAAACCCATAAACACTCATCTATAAAAATCCCTAAAACCTAATCCCAAAAAAAACCAAGAACATTAGTCCCAAAAAAACACTAAATCCTCATCCCCAAAAACAAAAAATTCTCAGCCCAAAAAAATCACAAACTCTTGGCCCTTAATAACCCATAACACATGTCCCCAAAACCCATAAACCCTAATCTTGAAAACCCCCAAACCCTCATCCCAAAAATGATCTAAATCCTCTTCCCTAAAAAACCCCAAACCAAACCTCATCTCCCAAAATCATAAACCCTATGCCTCAAAAAACCCTTTAACATCATCTCAAAAACCCTAAACCATCATTCCCAAAAAACACTAAACCCCCATCAATAAAAACACCCAAAACCCTCAAACAGAAAAAACTAAACCCCTACCCTTGAAAACCCATAATCCATAAGCCCCAAAAATCCCTAAACACTAAATCCCAAAACTAATAACCCTTTACCTCCAAAAGACCCTAAACACTAAGTCCCAAAAAACCATAGACACTCAACCCCCAAAACCCTAAAACCTTATCCCCCTTAAAAAACAAAAACCTTAGCCTAAAAAAATACTAAATCCTTAGCCCCAAAAAACAATAAACCCTCATCCGCAAACCCACTAATTTCTCATCCCAAAAACCCAAAAACCTAAAAACCATCTGCCCTAAAAAATCCAAAACCATCATCCCTAAAGAACCCTAATCCTTCACCCCCAAAAACCCAAAACCCTCTTCCCAAAAATCCCAAAACCATAATCCCCAAAATAACTAATACCTCAGTACCAAATAACCCTAATCCCTCACCCCTAAAGATCACTAAAAACTAAGATCCAAAATCCAAAAACCCCAAGCATCCATAAACTATAAACCATCATCCCAAAAAAACCAAATACCCTTTGCCCACAAAATCCATAAAGCCTATTCCCCAAGAAACCCTAATCCATCACCCACCAAAATCCTATACCTTCATCCCCAAAAAAACTTAAACCATTAGTTCCAAAAACCCAAAAACCCTCATAAAAAACCATAAACCCTCATCCCCCAAAAAACCCTAAACCCTATTCCCTAAAAAACCCTATCACATCATCCCTAAATAACCCTAAAAGAATAGCCCCCCAAACCCTAAACCATCAACCCCCCAAAATCTGTAAACCCTCAGCCCCCAATAAACATAAAACCTAGACCCTCACACCCACCCCAAATAATAAACCTGTCAGTTCTAAAAAAACCCTAAACCCTAAGCTCCATGAATACCATAAACCCTCATCTAAAAAATACCCTAAACCATTGGTGGAAATTATTTTCAATCCTTGGTCAAGAAAACACCTAAACACACATCCCAAAAAATTTATAAACACTCAAACCCAACAAATCATAAACCCTTATCCCTAAAGAACCCTAAACCCTTAGCCCCAAAAATTGAAACCCCCAATAAACACTAAACCCTCAGTCCCAAAAAAGGCAAAACACTCGGCATAAAAAACAATAAATCCTCATCACCCAAAACCAATAATGATTTATCCTCCATAATTATAAAACCTTTGCTACCAAAAATCCTAAAATCTCTTCCCCAAAAAACCCAAAAAACCCCGAAAAAGATCATAAAAATCCCTAAACCCTGAAAAACTATAAACCCTCAACTAAAAGAAACCCTAAACCCACATTCCTAAGAATCCATAAACTATCATTCTCAAAAAATCCTATACCCTCATCCCCAAAAAACTCTAAACCCTCAGCCAAAAAAACCCCAACCATCACCCCCCAAAACCCCTATACCCTCAGCCTAAAAGAACCATAAAACTTCAGCCCCAAAAAACCCTAAACACTTAGCACCCAAAAATACTAAATAGTTAATCGAAAAAAAACCCAAAATCCACATCCCCCAAAACCCCCATTCCCAAAAAAATTTTGAACCCTCATCCCCATAAAACCCAAAACCCAAGACCAAAACCCCTAAAACACTCATCCTTAAAATAACGTAACCCTCATCCACCAAAAATCTTAAATCCTCAACCCCAAAAAACTTTAAATCATCAGCCACAAAAGAAACAGAAAATTGTAATCCCCAAAAAAACCAAAACCCTTAGACCTGTAAATCCATAAACTCTCATCCCCATAACCCTAAACCATCAACCCTAAAATTTCCATAACCCTTATCCCTAAAACACTGAAAAAGTTTCCCAAAAAACCTAAAAACCCTTAGCTCCAAAACAAATTCAAATCCCCAAAAACACTAAACACTATTACCAAGAAAAAACTAAACCCTCATCCGACCCAAAACCCTAAACGATCATCCCCAATAACATAAACCCTCACAGCCAAAACCACTAAACCCTCATCCTAAAAAAACCCTCTGCCCCGTAAAAAATAAACCATCTACCCCAATAAACCCTAAACCCTTAGCCCCAAATTTCCTAAACTTTAAGCCCAACAAAACCCTTAATACTAACACACAAAAAAACCTAAACCCAAAACCCCGGAAAAAACTAAACCATTATACACAAAAACCATAATTCCTATGCCCTAAAAAATCTAAATACACATCCAAAAACCCTTAAAACCTCATCCAAAAAAACCTGAAATATACCTCCCCAAAAACCCAAAAACACTCACCCTTACGGAACAATAAATCCCCATTCTTATGAAACCCTAATCCCAGATACCAATAAACCCTAATTCCTCAATCCGATCACCAATTACCCCTATAACCCAAAACCAACTTAACACATAGCCCCAAGAATTCCTAAACCCTCATCCCTAAAACCCCTCACTAAAAAACCTTCATCTCTATTCCCTAAGAAACCCTAAACCCTAAACCCACCAAAACCCTAAGCCCCAAGCCAGCAAGAAACCGCAAACCCTCATACCTAAAGTCCAATAAACCCACCTTCCTAAAAAAACCCAAAAGAATCATTATAATAAAACTCTAAAACACCATCCCCAGAATAGTTAATCCCTCATCCCCAAAGACCATAAACACTCATCCACTAAAACAAATAGACAGTCATCCAAAAAAAATAATAGACCATCATCCCAAAAAAAAATCGATACCTTAAGACTCAAAAATACTAAATGCTATGACCCTAAAAACCCATAAACCATCAGCTAAAAAAACTAAACCCTCAACCCTAAAAAACCTAAATCCTCAAACCCACAAACCCAAACCACATCCCCAAAAAAACTTAAAACATCGACATGAAAAACCTCTAAACCCCAAACACCAAAAAACCCAAAACACTCATCCCCAGAAATCCTATTCCCTCATCCCCAAAAAACCATAAACTCCAACATGAAAAATCCATAAACCATAAGCAGAAACAAACCAAAACCCTCAGTCCCAAAATATTATAAACCCCCAGCCACAAAAAATACTAAACGCTCAACCACAAAAAACCAATGACCCATAGCCCCTAAAAAATCCAAAACCATTAGTCACAAAACCCCTAAATCATCAGCCCCAAAAAACTGTAAACCCTCATCCCACAAAAAACACAAACCCCCAAAAAATCATAAACCCTTGACCCCAAAAACCCCAAAACCCTTAGCACTAAAAATATCATAAACCCTACTCCATAAACACCCTTATCCCTCATCACCCAAAAGACCAAAACCCTTTTCCCAAAATACCCAAAACCGTCAGCCCCGAAAACCCCTAAAATGTTAACCCACAAAACTAAACCATCAGCCTTAAAAAACCCAAGACCCTCAACCCTGAAAAACCCAGAACCCTCATCCCAAAAATTTATAAACCCTCATCCCTGAAAAAAATTAAACCATCCATCCTATAAAAACCCAATTCCTCTACCCCAAAAAACTCTAATCCTTATGTCCCCAAATTCCCAAAACCCTCATCCCTTAAAACGGTAAACACTCTGCACCATGAAAACAAAAACCCCAAGCACCAAAAAACTAAATATTAAGCCACAGAAACCCTAAAATTTTAATCCAAAAATACTAATACCTCATCCCCCAAAACCAAAAAAAAAATGACATCGCCATAACCTCTATACCCACAAGAACAAAAACCATAAACACTAAACCCCAATAAACCCAAAACCAAATTCCTCAAAACCCAAAACAATCAATCCCAAAAAACCCTAAACCTTCATCCCCCAAAAATCATAAACCCACAACCCAAAAAAAACCATGTTCCCTAAAATCATTTACACCTCATCCTGAAAAACCCTAAACCCTAGAACCCAAAAAATCACAAACCATCATCCAAAACTAACCCTAAACCCCAAACAACTATATTTCTAAACCCTTAACCCAAAAATCCCTTAATCCTCAGGTCAACAACACCCTAAACCCTCATCCCTAAAAAACCAGAAACCCTCACCCCAAAAAACCAAATCCCTCAGCCTTGAAAATTGTAATCCTTCATCCCAAAAAACCCTAAACCCTCAGTCCCACAAGACCCTAAACACTAAACACCCCAAAAACACAAAAAAATCATCTGATAAATACACTGAACACTCATCCCTAAATAACACTAAACCCTTTACCCCCAAAACCTAAAACCCTCTACCAAAAAAACCCAAATACATCAGCCTCCAAAACTCATAAACACTCATCCCCAACAAACCCTAACCCCAAAACATCTTAAACTCTCAGCCCCAAAAACCCAAATCACTCAGCCCCAAAAAATAATGAACCCTCAACCCAAAATAAAACCTAAACCCTTATCCACAAAAAACATTACACCCACATCCAAAAAAAACATAAACCTCGGCCCAAAAAATTCCTAAGACACCATAAATAAAAAACATAAACACTCAACCAGCAAAACAATAAACCCACATCCCCAAAACCCTAAACCCTCATCCCCAAAAAACCCTAAACCATCAACCCCACGAATACAAAATCCTCATCCCAAAATCCACCAAAAACTAATCCCCAAAAAACCTAAATCACAACCCTAAAAACCTATAAACCCTTATCCATACAAAGCCATAAACCCTGAACCCCAAAAACCCAAAACCCTAATCCCCCAAATAAACCCAAAACCCTCATCTCTTGGAACCCCTAAACACTATTCCCACAAACCCTCGAACACGTAGCTGCAAAATACTCCAAACCCTTCGCCCAAAAAACATCAACTTAAAACACCCAAAAGCCTTTTCCCTAAAAAACAATAAACTCTAAGCCCTAAAAAACATAAACCATCATCCATAAAATACTCTAAAGCCTCACCACCCAAAAAACCCTAAATCCTCATCCCCAAAACCCCTAATCCCACAACCCCAAAAATTACTAAAACTTTAACCCCAAAACCTACAAGACACCCAACCCCTAAAACCAATAGATCCTCAAACCCAAAAAACAATAGGATCACCACCCCAAAAAACCCTATTCCTTCTGCACAAAAAAATCTGAAACCCTCAAACCCAAAAAACACTAAGCCCTTGGTTGGAAAAAAACTAAACCCTTACCCTAAGAAAAAACTAAACCCTTAGCCCCAAAAATTAGAACTATCATCACAAAAAACCCTAATATCTCATCCCCAAAAAACGCTAAACCATCATCCCTATAAAACCACAAACCCTCATCCCCATGAAAACAATAAACACGCATCTCCAAAAATGCTAAACCCACAACCACCAAAAACCCTAAACCCTCAGCCCCAAAAAACCTAATCTTCTAGACCTAAGAAAAACATAAACCCTAAACCCGCCAAAACACTAAACCCTTATCCCAAAAAACCCTAATCCATCAGGCCTAAAAAACCATAAGCCATAAACTGCATAAAACCCTAAACCCTCAGCCCATAAAACCCTAAACCATTAGAAATAGAAATCCTAAAGCCACATGCCCATAAAAACCTAAACCCCCATCACCAATATCCCTAAATTCTCATCCTTAAAAACCCTTACACCCTTTGCACCCAAAACCTCTAGGTCCTCAGCCCTAAACTACCCTAAACCCTCAAACCCAAAAATCAATAAATTCTCAACCCCAAAAAACACTAAACCCTCAGCCCCATGAAAATAGAACCCTCACCACTAAAAAACCCTAAACCCTCATCCAAAAAAACCCTAAGCCCTCATCCCCACAAAACCCCAACACACTCAATCCCAAAAAAACCCCAATCCCTCATCCCAAAAATCCCTAATCCCATTCCCGCCCCAAAAAACCCTAAAACCTCATCCCTTAAATCCCAAAATCCTATGCCCCAATAAACCCCAAAACATCATTCCCAAAACATATAAAGAATCAACCCCAAAAAATCCTTACCCTTAAACCCCAAAAATACTAAACTGACATCCCCAAAATCCACTTAAATCTCTTCACCAAAAAAACTATTCCCTCTCGTGCAAAGAACCCTAACCCCTAAACCCAAAAAAATAGTAAACCATAAGACCCAAAAAAACCTAAACCCTAAGCCCTAAAAAACCTACACCCCCATCCACAATAAACCATAAACCTTTCACACCAAAAAACCATAAACCCTTAACCCCAAAAAACCATAAAAACTCATAATTAAAAAACATAAACCCTAAACCCTGAAAAACCTAAACCCTCATCCTCAACAAACTGTACACCCTCATCCCATAAAACCATACACAACCTTCCAAAAATAACCGTAAACCCTATGAAATAAAAATGATAAAAGCAAATCTATACAAAACAATAAACCCTCATCCCTAACATACTCTAATCCTTCTGCACCAAAATAACCTCTAAAACCTCAACCCTGGAAAACAAAAAACCCTCATCCCTAAAAAAATCTAAAACCTCACCATAGAAGAACACTAAATACCCATCACTCAAAAAACCTATACTCTCATCCAACAAAAAGCCTAATCCCTCAGCCCCAAAAAATAGTAAAACTCAACCCTAAAAACCCAAATTCCCCCACCAAAACCCTAAAATATCTGCCTAAAAATACCCAAAACCCTCATCCCAAAAAAACACAATACCCTTAGACCTAGAAAACCGTAATACCTTAGCCACAGAAAACTCTAAACCATCATACCCCAAAAACCTAACCCTCATCTTAAAAAAAACCATAAAACCTCATCCCAAGAAACACTAAATTCCCACCCCAAAATACCCTAAATCCTAAGCCTTAAAAAACTCCCTCAAACCACAACACCAAAGGACACTAAACCTGCAGCACAAAAAAAACATTAACCATCATCCCCTAAAAACTGTAAACCCACAACACTGAAATCCCTAAACCCACATGTCCAAAATCAGATAAACCCTCATCCCAGAAAAACCCTAAACTCGCATCCCCTAAAAAACATAAACCCTCATACTAGAAAATCCATAAACTGTGACCCTGAAAGAAATCCAAAAACTTTGCCCCAAAAAATCCTAAAATCTCAAATCCAAATAAACATAAACCCACATCCCCAAAAAACACTAAAACCCCATCCCTAATAAACCCTAGACCACATCCACAAACAAATCTAAACCATCAACCAAAAAAGACACAAATCTCTCATCCCCAAAAAACCCAAAACACTCAACACCAACATACCCTAAACACTCATCCCCATTAGGCATGAAACCCTTATCCCAAAGAAACCATAAACCCCCAACCTAAAAAAAACATAATCCTCACCCCCAAAATACCCAAAACCCTTAGATCTAAAATACCATATAACCTCAGTTGCAAAAAAACCCCTCACTCTCTTTCCAAAAAACCTTAATACATCATTTCCCAAAAACCCTAAACTCTCAATTCAAAAAAATCCAAAACCCTCTTACAAAGAAACCCTAAACCCTCGAACCCAAAAAACCCTAAACCCTCAGTACAAAAAAATCCCTAAATGCATAAACTCAAAAAACTATAAACCCTCAGCCCCAAAAAAACCCTAAACCCATGACCAAATTAACCCTACAACCTCACACCCAAATCCCCAAACCCTTTTCCCTAAAAAACCATAATATATTATACCTAAAAAAACCTATACCATCGGCAGAAAAAAACGCTAAACCCAATGTTGAAAAAAATAATAAAACATTAGCACCAAAAAACTCCAAACCCTTGGCCCCCCAAAACCTACACACACAGCCCCAAATAACCTTAAAACCTTCCCCAAAAAACCCAAAAAATATAGTCCCAAAACCCACTGTCTAAAAAACTAAAAACCCTTGGTCTCTAAAAAACCCAAAATCATTAGCCCAAAGAAACCCTAAACCCCCTTTAAAAAATAAACTCTCCACCCAAAACAATCCTAATCCCTCCCCCCCACAAACTCCAAACCCCCAAAAACAAAAAAAAACCATAAACCCTCATCCCCGGAAAACACTAGACACTCAATCCTAAAAAACATAAACACCCATCCCAAAAAAAACCCATAAACATTATGTACAGAAATCCTTAAACCCTCATCCCCAAGAAACCCTATACCCACATCCTCAAAATTCACTAAACACATAGCACCAGAAAAACATAAACACTAAACCCCAAAACACTAGAAAACCTCAGCCCCATGAAACCATAAACCATAACACCCCCACAAACCCCCATACCCACAGCACCATAAAACCATAAACCCTTAAGCCTAAAAAATCATACAACATAATCCTCAAAAAACCATAAACCCTTAGACTCAAAAATTAACAAATCCTTTAGACCCAAAATACCATATACCCTTAACCAAAAAAAACTCTAAACCCATATACCCAAAAAAACCTAATCTCTCATCCCCCAAAAATAGTAATACCTCATCACTAAAAAACACTAAACCCTCATCCCCAAAAAAACCTGAAACCCTCAACCTCAAAAAACCATAAACCCTCTTCCCAAAAACACAATAAATCCTTAGCACATAAAAACCATAAACCTTAAAACTCCAAAAACCCTAAACCACATCCCATAAAAAACCTAAACCCGAAACACCCAATAACCATACACCATCATCCCTAGCCCCAAAAAACCCAAAACCATTCACACCAAGAAAAAAACACTTTTCCCTAAGAATCACTAAACCCTCAGTCTCAAAAAACCTCAAACCCTCAGCCCCCAAGAAACATAACCCTATATCCCAGAAAAACCGCAGAACTTCAATGCCCCAAAACCCAAAACCCTCATCCGAAAAACTCCAAACCCTCATCCCCAAAAAACACAAACCCTCAGTCGAAAAAACAACAACAAACACCTAACCCCATAACAACACTAAACTTCTACCTCCAAAAATCCACAAACCCTCAGTCGAAAAAACAACAACAAACACCTAACCCCATAACAACACTAAACTTCTACCTCCAAAAACCCACAAACCCCCATCACCTAAAATCCAAAAATACTCGGCCCCGAATAACCCTAAACGTTCAGCTGAAAAACCCAAATCATTTAGGCCTAAAAACCTCTAATACCTACACCACCAAAAAAACTACACCATCAAAACTGAAAAACCCAAAACCATTAACCTTAAAGTAACCTAAAACTCTCAACCCCCAAAAATCTAAATCCTCATCCCTAAAAACTCCTAAACCCTAATCCCAAAAAAACACTAAACACTTGTCCCCAAAAAACCCTAAACCATAAACCATAAAAAACTAAAATAATCATCCACAGAAAATTCTAAACCATCAACCCCAAAAAACTAAAACCCTATGTCCTAGAAAATCCAAAATCCTAATCCCCAAAAAAACCTAAACCCCATCCCAAAAAATGATGAAACCTCATCGCCAAAAAAACCCAAACCCTCAGACAAAAAACTCTAAACCATCATACCCCCAAACCCTAATACCTCACCCCTAAAAATTCTAAAACCCACCCCCCAAACCCCTAAGACATCATCCCCCAATAACCCAAAAAACATAACCCCAAAAAACAAGAAACCCTAAACCCCCCAAAACTCCTAACCCTCAGCCCAAAAAACCCTTAAATATTAATCACAAAAAAACATAAACCCTCATCCCCAAAAACCAAATACCCATAAACCCAAAAAAACACAAACCCAAAGTCTAAAAAAAACTAATCCCACACCCAAGGAAACCCCAAAACCTCAGGTACAAAAATCCCTAACCCTCATCCATAAAAAGCTAGAACCCTCACCCCTAAAAACCCCCAATCCCTCAAACCCAATAAATAATAAACCCTCACCCCTTAAAAACCCAAAAATAATAGTCCCAAAAATTACATACCCTCACCCATAAAAAACCCTAAACCCATAGTCCCAAAATAACACAATCCATATTCCCAAAAAAAACCCTAAACACTCATCCCCAAAAAAATCTAAACACTCATCCCCAAAAAACACTCAACACTCAAGCAAAAAATCATTTAACACTATGATCCAAAATAATCACAATGCCTCACCCCTATAAAAATATAAGACATCATCCCCAAAGAACCCTGAACCCTCAGCCCCAAACAAACCTAATCCATCAGCCCTAAAAACCCCTAAACCTTCATCCCTGAAAATACCTAAACCCATAGCCCCGAAAAAACCTTAAAACACCTATTCTAAAAAACCCAAACACTCATCCCAAAAAACCCTAAACACTCACAAAAAAACAATCCATCTATATAAAAAACCCCTAAACCATCGGCTCCAAAAAAACCCAAACCCTCACCCCTAAAAAATATGAAAACCTAAATCCCAAAAACCCAATATATTTTTCCCAAAAAACCCTAATTCCTCAGTATAAAAAACCCTAAATCCTTATCCCCAACAAACCTTAAAACCTATGCACCAAAAATCCTAAACCTTCATCCACAAAAATATGAAGATCTCTTCCCTAAAATAACAAAAAAACTCCACCAAAAAAACCCAAGACCCTCATCCCAAAAAAACCCTATAACCTTATACCTATAAAAACATATACCCTCCACCCTAAAAACTTCTAAACTAGTGGTCCCAAAAACCCCTCAAACCTCAAAACCCCAAATCCTTAGCCAAATACTTTCCCAAACCCTCTTCCCCATAAAACCCAATCCCACGGCCTCAAAAAACTGTAAACCCTCAGCACAAAAAACCCCAATCCACTAGTCCCAAAAACCCCTAAATTCTCATCCCAAAACCCAAAACCATCACCCCCAAAAATCCCGAAACCCAATACAAAAAAAACACCATGTACCCACATCCCCAATAATCCCACACACTCGGCCTTAAAAAACCCTAATCCCCTCAATCCAAAAAACCCTAAACCCTCAACCCCATAAAACCATAAACCCTTTGCCCCAAAAAATAATAATCCCTCACCCAAAAAAACATAAACACTAACACCCAAAAAGAACTAATACCTCATCCAAAAAAAAAATAAAACTTCACCCCCCAAAAAAATGGAAACCTGAAGCCCCAAAAAACCATATACCATCATCCCCAAAACAACCCTAAAACTTCAGCCCCAAAAAACCCCTAAACCCTCATACTGAAAAAACTCTAAACTATTGGCCCCAACAAACCCTAAAACATCATCCAAAAAAACCCAAAACCCACATCCCCAAAAATCCACAAACCCTTCGCCCCAAATATCCCAAAAGCCTCATTCCCAAAAACCCTAAATCTACTTCCCTAAAATAAACCTAAACTCTCTGCCCCAATATACCCTAAAACATTGGCCCCAGAAAACCCTAAAACCTCATCCTTAAAAAAATCTAAACTCTTAGCCCCAAAAAACCCTTAAGCCTCACCCCCAAAAGGCATAAACTATCATCCCCCAAAAACAAAAAATTATCATCCAACAGAAACCCTAAACCCTTATCCCTAATAAACCTCAGACAATCAGGCCTAAAAAAATACCAATTCCATATCCCCAAACAACACTACACACTAAGCCCAAAAAAAACCCAAACCCTCATCCCAAAAAAATGATAATCTCTCAGCCCCAAGAAACCATAATACCTCATTCCTACAAAACCTAAACCCTCATCCCAAGAAAATAAAAACCCTTAGTCCCAAAAATCCGAAATCCCACAACCCCATAAAAACTATAAACCCACTTCCAAAAAAAACCCTAAACCCTCACCCAAAAATCCCTAAATTGTCTCTCTCAAATAAACCTAACCCCTTGTCACCAAAAACCCATAAACCCTCATCCACAAAATACACTATATCATCATTCTAAAAAAACCCCCAAACCCTCTTCCCCAAAAAACACTAAACCCCCAACCCAAAAAAATCTAACCCTCGACACCAAAATTACCAAAATCCACATACCCAAAAAAACCAAAACCATCAGACACAAAAGTCTCAAAACCTTGTCATGAAAAAAACCCAAACCCTCAGCCTAAAATAACACCAAATCCTCATCCCTAGAAAACCCCATACCCTCAACCCAAACAATCCCAAACCCTCAACTGTAAAAAGCCCTCTCCCTAGAAAAAAAAACTTAGCCCAAAATAAACTAAACAGTCATCCCCAAAAAATATATACCCTCCTCCAAAAAACCCAAAACCCTCATCCAAGAATGATCCTATACACTCAACCCAAAACCCCCTAAAACCTCTTCTAAAAAAAACTAAACCCTTTTCACCATAAAACAATAAAACCATATCCCCCAAAAACCATAAACCATTAGCTTGAATGAAAATAAATTATAAAAACCTAGACCACAAAAATCTTAAATGATCATCCCCAAAAAACCCTCAAACCACTTCCCCCAAAAATCATTAATCCTTATCCCAAAAAACCCTCAACACTCAGTCCCAAAAAACCCAAAACCTGCATCCCGAAAAAACTATTAACCATCAGCCCAAACTGACCCTCAAAACTCATCCCCAAAAAACCTTTTCCTTAAACCCCAAAAAATATTCAATACTAAAACACAAAAAACCATAAACCCACATCACTGAAAAACCCTAAACAAAAATGGAAAAGATCCTTTAACCCTCATTCAAAAAAAACCATAAAACACCAGCTCGAGAAAACACTAAACTCTCATCCCCCAAAACAATAAACCATCATCCCCACAAATACCTAAACCCTCATTCTAGAAAACCCTAAACTCGAATCACTAAATACCCTAATCCATTATCCAAAAAAATACTCGACCCTCATCCCCAAAAAAACTCGAACCACTTATCCTTAAAAAACCCTAAATCCCCATTCCCCAAAAAAGAAAAAAAAATTAGCCTCAAAAACCCTAATCCCTTAGCCAAAAAAACCTTGAAACTCATCCCTATGAAACCCTAAACCCTAATCTCAAAAAAAAACTTAACCCTCACCCCTAAAAACCATAATCCATCATCCCCAATTAACCATAAACCCTCACCACCGAAAAACAATAATTTTTTGGTCGCAAAAAATCCTAAACCGGCAGCCCCAAAAAATAGTAAACCCTTTCCCCCAAAAAACCCTAACCCTCAACCCTAAAGAACCATAAAACCTCATCCCCAAAAAACCCTAAAACCATTGCGCCAAAAATACCTCAACCATTGTCCCCAAAAATACTATCTAGCCTCAAACCCAAAAAACCCTTAACCCTCAACCCCTCAAAAACCCTCAATCCCAAACCCTCATCCCCCAAAAAACCTCAACCCCTGGCCCTAAAAAACCGTCATCCCTTTTCCCCAGAAAAATATCATCCCACAAACCCAAAAAACTCAAATACCTTATCCCCCAAAAAACCCTTAAACCTGAACCCCAAAATACACTCTACCATAATACAAAAAAAACCATCAACAATCATCCCAAAAAATCAAACCTTATCCCAAAAAAAACCACAACCCAATTCCCCAGAAAACCCTCAAACCTCTACCCAAAAAACCCACTACCTTCACACCAAAAAACTATCACCCTCAGCCCACAAACCCTTAACAATCATCCCCAAAAAACTCTAAATCATCAGCCCCCAAAAAACCCTAAACCCTCAGACCATAAAAAACCTCAACCCTCATACTCTAAAAACCCTAAACCCTCAGACTAAAACAACCCTATACTCTCACTCCTAAAAAATATTATACCCACATCTCCAAAAAGTGCTCAACCCTGAGCTCCGAAAAACTCTAAATAGTTATCCATAAAAAAACACAACCCTAAAACCCCCCAAAAAACCCTCAAACCTTAGTCACATAATATCCTAAACCATTATCCCCAAAAAACACCTAACACTTTTACCAAAAAACCATAAACTATCATCCCCAAAAAAATCTAAAACATAATCCACAAGAAAACCTCATCCTTTAGACCCAATGAACCCTAAACGCTCGATCAGAAAACACCTTCAAACCTCTGCTAAAAAAACTAAAAACCCTTATCCCCAAAAAACCCGTGATCCCTAAGCCATAAAAACCCCTTAACACCTAGATGAAATAAATCCCTCCACCCTTATCCTATCAAAACCCTCAACCCTCGTCCCATAAAAACCCTTAACCATTTTCCCCAAATAACACTAAAAAATCAACTATACAAAACCCTCATCCTTTGGACATAAAAACAATCATCCATCATCCCCAAAAAACCCATGACCATTATCGCTATGAAATACTAAACCAAAAACCCCCCAAAACCCCCAACCCTCAAACCCAAAAATCCCTCAACCCATAGTGCAAAAAACCCAAAACCCCCAGCCTCAAAAAACCCAAAAACCTGACCACCAAAATTCAATAAACACCCCCACTCCAAAAAAACAATCATCAAACAACCTCAAGAATCCATCCAACATTATCCCCCAAAACCCATAAACCACTACCACCAAAACCAAAACCCATAACCCTAAAAAACCTCAAGCCTTAGCCCCCCAAAACCCTCAATCCATAGCCTCAAAAAACCATAATCCCGTATCACAAATAAACTAGACCTGAAGTTAAAAAAACCCCAAACACATAGCCCTCAAATATCCTAAACCATGCGACCAAAATTACTCTAAAACCTCACACTAAATAAACCCTAAACCATCAGCCCCGAAATACCTATATCTGTCAACCCCAAAATACCCTCAACCCTCATCCCCAAATAAACCAAAAACCTCATCGCCAAAAAACCCCAAACCCAAACCCCAAACAAACCCTAATATAACATCCTCACAAGAACCCGAATACCTTATACACAAAACCCTAAACCCCCATCCCCAGAAATTCATAAAACCTCAACAAAAAAACATTAAAAAATCTTCCCACCAAAACCCTAAACCCTCAGTCTAAAAAAATATAAAACCTCAGTGCCAAAAACCCTAAACCCTCATCCACAAAAATATGTAAAACAACAACCCCAATAAAAACCTAAGCGCTCACCCCCAAAAAACCTATTTCTTTATCCCAAAAAATTAAAAACACTGATCCCCAAAATAAAAATAATGTCATCCTCAAAAAACCCTGAACCCTTAGCCCAGATTACCCTAAACCCTTATCCATAAAAAACATGAAACCCTTGGCCCAAAAAAACCCATAAATCCTGAGCCCTAAAAACCCTAAAACCTCACTCCAAAAGAACCAAAAACCCTTAGCACAAAAAAACCCTAAAATATCATCCCCAAAACACCATAAACCCTCATCCTAGAAAATAATAAACACTCAAGCCATGAAAACACTAATCCCTAAACCCTAAATAACTCTAATTTAATATCCAATATAAAAATACTCACTCTTCCTAGAAAACCCTAAAACCTCATAAATAAAACACCTAATCATTCAAAAATTTTAAAACCCTAAACCATTTAAAACAACCCCCCCAAAGATAAACCCACAGCACCAAGAAACCCTAAACCCTGAGAACTAAATAATATATAATACAAAAAACCCAAAACAATATAAACCCTCAGGCCCTATAATCCACTATACCCCATTCACAAAAAACCATGAACCATTATCCCCAAAAAATCCCTCAACTCTCAACCCCTAAAAACCAAAAACCACTATCCCCAAAATCTATAAAACCTCAACCCAATAAAACCCTAAACACACATCCCCAAAAACCCGAAAACCTCAATTCCAAAAAAATACTAAACACTCAAACATAAAAATCCTAACCACTCATCCAAAAAACCCCTAAACCCACCTCCCCAAAAAACATGAATACCTAGTCCACAAAAAACCCCAATCCCTCTGCGCTAAAAAACCCAACCCATAATCCCCCCCAAAAACTTAAACCATCAACCCCCAAAACCCAAAACCATTATCCCACCAAACCATTAACACTCAACCCCAAAGAACACTAAACCATTATCCCCAAAAAAATTATATTCCTAAAACATCAAAAAACCGTAAAACCATCGCACCAAAAAACCCTAAACCCTCACCTGCAATAAACCATAAACCCACTTCCCAAAAAAACTCTATATCCTTAGCCCCCAAAAAACCCTAAACACTCATCCTTAAAAAATATAAAACCATCAACCCCCCAAACCATAAACCTTCATCCCCAAAAAACCCTAAAATGTCTTGCTAGAAAACAAGAAATGATCATCCTAAGATAACCGAAAACCCTCATCCATTGAAATGCCTAAACCCTAAACCCAAAAAACACCCACAATCCTATGCCCCAGAAAATCATAAACATGTTACCCTAAAAAATCGTGAATCACAGTCCCAAAAAACCATAAATTCACATCCCCAAAAAACAAAATACCTCCATCTACAAAAACCTTAAATCACATTCCCCATGAAACCCTAATCCTCAGCTCTAAAAAACCATAATCCATAGCCCAAAAAACTCAATACTCTATCCCCCAAAAAACCAAAACCCTAAAACCTTAAAAACCCTAATCCCCCATCCCCCCAAAATCCTAAATTTTCATCCCCCCAAAACCATAAAACCTTAGAAACAAAAAATGTTTTTCCCTTTACAAAAAATAACCCTAAAACCTTATCCCCAAAAAACACTATACCCTCAGCTCGAAAAGACCATCATACCTCAGCCCCAAAAAACCATTAAACTTTATCCCCCAAAAACCCTAAACGCTCATCTGAAAAAATTTCTAGACCCTTTTCACTACAAAAAACCTCATCCCTCAACAAAAAAAAACATAAACCCTCGGCCCCGAAAAACACTAGTCCCTCATCCTAAAAAACCCAAAACCCTTATCCCCCCAAAACTCTAAGACCCTGCCCCCAAAAAAACTGAAACTATAGACCTTAAAAACCCTAAATCCTCATCCCCAAAAATAATAAACCCTCATCCCAAAAAAAACCATCAACCTATAAATCTAATAAATGATATACACTTATATCCAAATAAGTCTAATCCATCATCCCAAAAAAAACCTCAACCCCCAGACCCAAAAAACCCTCATCCCCTAGAATCCCTAAACCCTGCCTTCAAAACACTTCAATGATCAACACCAAAAAACCCTAAAACCTCACCCCTAAATAAAACTAATCCATCAGCCCAAAAACCATAATTTCCCATTTCCCAAAAATCAATCAACTCCCACCCACAAAAAAACCATAGACCATTCTACACTAAAAAACATAAACCCACAACACCAAAAAACACTAAAACATCATCCCTAAAACCTGTTTCCCTCATCCTGAAAAAACAATCAACCATAATCCCCCCAAAACCATCAAATCTCATCCACAAAAATCCATTGACACTTGGAACCAAAATACCCTAAACTCTAAGACCCAAAAAACCATCAACCATCAACCACCGAAAAACATAAACGATCGGAAACAAAAAAACCCTCAACCAAAAACCCACCAAAACCCTAAACTCTCATCTCCAAAAAACACCTAAACTGTCATCCCCAAAAAACACTAAACCCCAAGCCCCAAAAAACCCTAAATCCTTAACCCTAAAAAACCATAATCCCTCAATCCCTGAAAATACCCATTACTCACCCCTAAATAAATATAAACCCTTAGCCTCAGAAATCCCTAAACCCTCATCCCCAAAAAACTCAACCATAATCTCCAAAAATCAATAAACACATAGTCCTAAAAAATCATATACCCTACACCCCCAATCCCCTCAAACCTCAGCCCCAAAAACCCCCATACCATCATCCTCATAACCCTAAATCCTTAGGAAAAAAACTCTAAACCCTCATCCCAAAAATTCCTAAACCAATTGCCACAGAAAACCCTAAACCACCATCCACACAAATCCACATACTATTACCCAAAAAGAACGACTTTAATAAGCAATAAAAAACCCTCAACCCTAAGACAAAAAAACCAAGCAACCCCAGCCCTCATAAATCCAAAACCCTCATTCCAAAAATACCCTAATCCCTTAGTCCAGTAAAACCCTCAACCATCAACCCCAAAAAACCCTAATCTACAAAAAATCCAAACTTCCAAAAAAAACCCTCAACGCACAGCCCCAAGAACCCTCATACCTCTGACCCAAAAAACCCCCAACCCTAGTCTCCTAAAAAAGCATAAAAATTAAGACCCAAAATAATCATTGAGCTCTCAACTCCAAAAAAACCAAAACATTCCTCCCAAAAAAGTATTCTAGCCTCATCCTAATAAACAAACCATATTCTCTTGAAAATGTTCAACCCTCATCCAGATAAAACCCATAACTCTCTACACTAAAAACCATCAGATCACATCCCCCAAAAAATCTAAACCCCCTAACCCAAGAAACCCCTAACCCACAGAAAACAACTAAACCCTCATATTTGATAACCCTCAATCCATTATCCCCATAAAACCCTAATACTTCATTAAAAAAACGATAAGTATTCACCCCTAAAAAATCCTAAACACTCATTTCAAAAACCCCTAAAACCTCAACCTTGAAAAACCCTAAACCCTAGGCACGAAAAACCTTTGACACTCAGCCCCAAAATACCCTAAACCATCAGCCTTAGAAAACACAAAACCCTCATCCAAAAAAACATGAACCCTCATCCCCAAAAATTCTTGAACCACCTTCTCCAAAAATCCCAAAACAATCATCCCCCCAAAACCCAAAAACATTAACCCTCAAAAAAACCTAAACACTCATCCATATGAAACCATAAACCCTTAGCCATGAAAAATCCAAAACAGTCAAACTCAAAAAAACCAAAATCACCAATCCCAAAAAATCAAAAATACTAAAAAAAAAAAATAAACCCTCTTCCATAAAAAAAGTCAACACTTAACTAAAAAACAATGCCCAAATCCAGAAAAAACTCTCAAACCTCATCACCAAATAACCCTAAACACAAAGCACTAAAAAACACTCAATAGCATCCCCAAAACACACTCAACACGCAGCCCTAAAATCCCTAATACCTTACACAAAAAACCATCAACCTTGAGTCCCAAAACCCCTAAACCGTAGAATCAAAAAGACCCTCATCAATCAACCAAAAATAACACTCAACCCTCAGTCCCAAAAAACTACTGAACCTCAACCCAAAAAACCCTAAACTAATGTCCCCAAAAACCATAATCCCTTGTCGCCCTAAAACCCTAAACCCTCGTCTCAAAAAAACCTAAAACCCAAAACTGTAAAAATCCTAGACCATCAACCCCAAAAAACCTTAAACCCTCATACACACAAAACCATCATCCCTTAGCCCCAAAAAACCCTAAACCCTCATCCCCAAAAATTCTGAAACCCTTAGCCCCCAAAAAACCGTATTCCTCGCCCCGAAAAACCCCCACCCCCAAAATACTCCACCGTAAAGGGTAAAATATCCCAAACCATTATCACAAAAATCCAAAAACCATCTCCCCCCAAAACCCTCTACCCCCAGTCAAAAAAAAATCATCAACCCTCAGCACTACAAATCCCCAAACCCTCACCCCCCAAAAACCCTCAACCCTTGTCTCCAAAAAATCCTCAACCATCAACCCCAAAAATATGAAATACTCATCCCCCAAAAAATCTCAAGACTCAGACCCGAAAACATCATCCCAATGCTTAAAAAATCCCCAACCATCATCCTTAATAAACCATAAACCCTTAGAACAATATAAAACATCAACCATAAACCTCCCAAATACCCCAAACCTCATCCCCTAACACAATCTTCCCTTAGCAGCAAAAAAACCACAACACTCATCCTCAAAAAACCATCAAACCTCATCCCCAAATAACCCCAACCACCAATCCTAAAAAACCATTAACCCTCAACACCAAAACACCATAAAACCTCATCCCTAAAAAATCCCTCAACCCCAATCCACAAAAAACCTTGAACCATCATCTGCAAAAAACACTGAACCATATTCCCCAAAAACACCTAAACCCCCTTCTTCAAAAAAACACTCCACTATACACCCTAAATAACCCTAAGCCCTTATAACCAATAACCCTCTACTGATATCCAAAAAACCATAAACCCTATAACCAAAAAACCCTCAAACACTAAGCCCCAAAAAATCCAACACCCTCAGCACCAAAAACCCTAAACCCTCTAAAAAACAAAACCCAATAACCAATGTCCTAAAACAATACTCACCCCAAAACCCCTAAAACCCCCAAAAATCATCCCCCAAAAACCCTAAACTCTCATCCCAAAAAAACCATAAATCCTCATCCCCAAAAAATTGTGATCCCTCATCCTCAAAAACCCTAAACCCTCGGTCCCAAATAACCCTTACCCCTTAACTCTAAAAAACCCTAAGCACTCATCCCTAAAAACCTAATCCATTATCCCTTAATAAAAATAATTCCTCATACCTAAAAAAACCTAAACCATCAGTCCAAAAAATCCATCAACCATATTGCCTAAAAAACCCTTAGCCCCAACAAACCCTCAACCCAAAGCCCCAAAAAAACATAAATCCTAATCCCCAAAAAACCCTCAACAATCATCCCCCAAAAAACATATACCCACATCCCTAAAAAACCCTCAACCCATATCCCTAAAAAACATAAACCCTCATTCCAAAAAAATATCTCCACCTAGAGCCCCAAAAAACCCTTAATCCTTTGTCCCAATATTCCCTAAACCATCATCCCAAAAAATACACTATTCTTATCCCCAAAAAATCATCATCCCATAGTCCAAAAAAAATGAAACCCTTATATTCGAAAAATACATAACCAAAATCCACCAAAAAACTGAAACCCTCATAAAAAACAATAAATCCCCATTCCGAAAAATCCCTAAACCTTAAACCTCAATAAACACTAAACTATCATTCCCAAAAAACCTTAAATCTCTTTAATATAAAACCATTTACTATAAGAACATAGAAACCCAAAACCCGCAGCCCTAAAACACAATCAACCCTCATCCCAAAAAAACCACAACCCTTAACTGTAAAAATATTCAGTACCCACCCTCCAAAAAACCCTATATCCTCAGCCACAAAAAACCCTCAACCATCATCCCCAAAAAATCCTCAACCCTCTACCCCGAAAACCATAAGCCCTCACCCCAAAAAAATTCTAACCCATCAACTCAAAATAGACTTAAAACCTCTTCCTAGAAAAAACCCAAAACTCTCCTCCCTAAAAATCCCTAAATGATCATCCCCAAAAATCCCTAAAACCACATCACACAAAACCATAAACCCTTGGCTGAAAAAAAACCCTAGAATCATATCCCAAAAAACCCTAAATTTTCAGCCCCAAAAAACCCTAAACCATCCACCACCAAAAAACTGAAACCCTTGATCCCAAAAAACTAGAAACCCACATCCCCAAAAGAACCTCAACCATCAGCCATAAAAAAACTCAGAACTCTTAGCCTTGAAAAAACTATCAACCCTCAGCCTAAAAAACCCTCTACCACATCCCCAAAATCCATTCAACTCAATGCCCCAAAAAATCCCAAACCCTCATAAAAAAATTCCCTAAAACTCAATCTCGAAAAACCCTCAACCCTTAGTGCCAAAAATCCTTAGACACATTGAACCAAAAAAAACAGAAACCCTAACCTTTAGAAACCCCTAAACCCTTGGCCAAACAAAACACTAAACCCACAACCCCAAAAAACCCTAAACCCACATCCCCAAAAAATCCTTAAACCTCATCCCAACAGTCCCTGAACCCTCATCTCCAAAAATACTTCTATACTTAGCCCAAAAATACCCAAACACATAGTTCCAAAATACTTTCAACCCACATCCCTGAAAAAACCATCAACCTTAAGCCTTTGGAAACTCTAATCCCTCCTCCCAAAAAACCCCTAGACCCACATCACAAAATAAAACATAAAACATCGCTCCCAAAAAACCATAATCCCTAAACAACAAAAACTAAACCCTCATCCCCAAAAAAACTCCAAACCCTAGACCCCAAAAAAATCCTAAACCCCCAATCCCAAAATACCATAAATCCTTATCATCAAGAAAACCCAAAACCCTCTTCCCCAAATACCATAAACACATATCCACCAAAATCTCTAAAACCTCATCCATAAAAACCCATCTTAACATAGCCCCAAAAAATCCTCAACCGTTGGCCACAAAAAATCAGCATCCAAGGGAACCAAAAAACACTGAATGCATAGCCATAAAAACCAGAAAAACCTCATCCCCTAAAAAATAAAAACCCTCCACTCAAAAAAAAGCTGAAGCCCTTGGACCCAAAATACCATAAACCCATATCCAAAATATCCCAAAACCCTCATTTCACAAATCCATAAGCTCTTAGAACAAAAAAAACCTAAACCCATATCCCCAAATATCACTAAACACCCATTACGAAGAAAAAAACAAAGACCTAAGACAAAAAAACCTTAAACCCTCAGTCCCTAAAAACCCAAAACCTTCATAAAAAAAACCTAAATCCTCATCACTAAATTCCCTTAACCTAAATCCCCAAAAAACCCTCAAACCTCAACAACAAAAAAACCCCTACCCCAACAACCCCACAAACCTCAACACAAAAAATCAGCTAACCTCATCCAAAAAAACCCCAAACCCCAAACCCAAAATCCAAAAAAACCCTCAACCCATAACCCCCAAAACCATCAAAAATTAACACCCCAAACCTTCAAAAATTAACCCCCCAAAACCCAAAACCCTCATCCATAAAAAACCATAACCCCCCCCCCCAAAACTGAAAGACTCAACCAAAATACCAAAAAAGATCTTCCCGAAATAACCATCAAACCATAGCCACAAAAACCATCATCCCACAACCCCAAAATAACCTCAACCCACAGCCCCCAAAAAACCTCAAACATCATACCCCAAAAAAACTTCAACCCTATACCCCCCAAAAAACATTAACCCTCAATCCCAAAAAAACTCAACCTTCATCCAAACAAAATTAACAACCTTATCTCCAAAAAAACCAAACCCCGCGGACCCAAAAAACCATCATCCCTCAATCTTGAAAAATCCTTTACCCCAGCCAAAAAAACCCCAAAACCCTTTCCCCCTAAAAATCCATAAACCCTCGTTGCTAAAAACCTATGAACTCACATCCCCCAAAAACGATAAATCCTTATCCCTAGAAAACCCTAAACCCATATGCCACATAAACCCTAAACCACATCCACAAAAATCTCTAAAAACTAATCCCTAAAACCCTAAACCCTCATCCCCTAAAACCCTGAAAACTGAACACCAAAAAACCATAATCCATTATCAAAAAAACCCTAAATCCTCATTCCCTAAAAAACTCAACTGTTACCTCAAAAAATCCCTCAACCCTCATCCCCAAAAAACTATAAACCACCAACCACAAAAAAAAACCTCATCTATTTTCCCCAAAAAACCCCAAACCCTCACACTATTTAATCATCATCCCAAATCCCAAAAAACCATCAACCATCAGATGAAAAAATTCATCAAACGTCAAACTAAAAAACCCTAAACCCTCAGCCAAGAAACCCCCAATCAAAATCCCCCAAAATGATAAAACCTCATCCCCAAAAAACCTATTTCCCTAAAAAACACTCAACCCTCATCCAGAAAAACAACTCATCCCTTATCAACCAGAAACCCTAAACCCTAAACCCCCAAAAAACATATACCCTCTTCCCCAAAAATCACACAATCATCATTCTAATATACCTTGAACCCTAAAAAAACCTATAACCTTAGGAAAAAAACCACTACCCTATGCCCAATAAAACCCTCAACCCTCATACGCAAAAACCCCTTTACCCTTATCCAAAACCCCTAAATATTTGGTATCAAAAAGACCTCAACCCTCAGTCCGAAAAAAACGTGAGCCTCATCCCCTAAAATCCATCAACACTCATAAAAAAACTCAAAATCCCTCAACCCTAAAAACCCATATTCTCACATCCCTAAATATCCCTGAACCCTAAGTCCCAAAAAATCCAATACCCCTAGCCCAAGAAAACATAAATTCTCATCCTTAAACAACCCTAAAAACATAGCCCTAAAAAAACCTAAACCCTCGTCCCCCAAAAATGATAGACCTGTAGCCACAAATAACACTATAACCTCATCCAAAAATTTCCCTAAGCACATGGAATAAAACTCCTACCAAATATTAACACCAAAAAAACGATCATCCCTTAGTACCAAAAATACCGCAACCCTCATCCAAAAAACCATCACCCTCATCCCCAAAAACACTTTCAACCATTATCCCCAATAAAACAAAAAACCCTCCGCCTCAAAAAATCATCAACCCTTAGACCCAAAAATACCACAACCCATAACCCCAAAAAATCGTAAACCTCTAGGCCCAAAAAACCCTTAACACTCATCCCCCCCAAAAAAATATACCATCATCCATAAAAAAACCTAAACACTCTACCCCAAAAATACCTAAACCCACATCCCTAAAAATTCCTCAATTATCAGCTCCAACAAACAACCAACCCTAAAATAACCTCAACCCTTTGCCCAGATAACCCTCAACCCCAAAAAATATCAACCCTCATCCCCAAAATACCCTCAACCCTCAGCCCCAAAAAAACCCTCACCCATATTCACCTAAAACCATAAACACCCATCCCTAAAGAACCCTCTACGCCCTAACCCAAAAGACCTAAACACTCAGTCCCAATAAATACCTACACAATCATAAAAAAAATCCATAACCCTCATCCCCAAATAACCCTAAACCTGTATAAAAACCCTAAACACGCACTATAAAAACCCTAAACACTCACTATAAAAACCCTAAACCATTACCCCTAAAAATCCCTAAACCATCATCCCCAAAAAACCCACACCCCTTAGCCCCAAAAAACATAAAATCTAATCCCCCTTAAACCTTCAACCCTCTTCCCAAAAAAATCCCCCAACCCTCATCACCAGAAAATGTTAATCCCTCACCCCCAGAAATCCTCAACCCTCATCCTAAAAAAACTCTAAATCCTAAACACTAAAAATACAATCCATCATAATACACAAAAGCCATCAACTCTCATTCCTAAAAACCCCTCATCCTTAAGCCCCCCAAAACCCTCAACACTAAGCAAACCTCAAAGCTAAGCCCTATAAAAACTTCTACCCTCAACCAAAAATAACCTCAACCCTCAACCCTCACCCCCAAAAACCCTAAAACAACATCCCCGATAAACACCCTACTCTTAGTCCAAAAATTATTAATCATTTGACCTAAAACCCATTTACCCTTAGAAATGAGAAAATCATCAACACTTATCCATAAAAGACCCCTCAATAACAAGCCCCGAAAAACCAAAAAACCTCTAACACAATGATAATTAAACCCTTCTCATAATAAAATTAGGCCCTCTACCTAAAAAAACCTCAACCCTATGCCAAAAAGAACATTACCCCTCATCCCTATGAAACCCAAAACCTTCATCCACAAAAAAACTAAAACATCCACCCTAAAAAACCCTCAACCCTCAGTCCTAAAAAACCCTATACACTTAGTCATAACAAACAATCAATCCTAGCAGCAAAACCCTCAACCATCAATGCTAAAAAAACCCTTCCCATAGCCCCCCAAACCCTCATCAATCTTCCTTAAAACCCCTAAATCCCTATCCCAAGTAGAACCTAAACCCTCACCCCCAAAAAAACCCCAACCGTAATCCTAATGAAAATTACAACGCCCAGCTCGAAAAACACCCTCAACCATCATCCCCTAAAACCCTCAACACACTCCCCAAAAATCCAAAACCCACATCCCTGAAAAACCATAAAACCTCTTCCCCAAAAATCCTAAAAACTTCACCCTAAAAAATCAGTAAACCCTAATCCAAAAAAATCATAATCCCTCATCAAAAAAATAACCTAAATATTATTATTTAAAGAACCCTTAACTCTCATCTCCAAAAAACACTAAACCCTAAACCCTAAAAAATCATAAACCCACATTCCCAAAAAATTGTATACCCTCACCCCCCCCAAAAACTATAAACACACTGCCCCAAAAATCTCTAAACACTATACACCAAAAACCCCCAACCAATACCTCAACCAACCGTCAACCCTTATCCCAAAAAAAAACCCTCAATCGTTAGCCCCAAAAATATCAAAACCCTCATACCTATTTAAAAATCATCCCATAGACCCTAAAAATCCGTGCCCCTCCATCCCAAAAAAAACCCCAAACCACCGTCCCCAAAAATACCCACAAACCTCATCCCTAAAAATCCCTAAATCTTCCACCAAAAAATACCCTCAACACTCATACCCAAAAAACCCTAAACCCTCATCCTAATCCATTATAATCCCTCAATACTCAGAACAAAAAAAACATCAACCCTAATCCATTAAAAACCCCAAAAAACTTTGGCCCAAACCCCTAAACCCTCATCCCCAAAAAATACTAAACACCCATCCATAAAAAATCCCAAACCCTCAGCCCCAAAAAACCCTAAACACTGATACCAAATGATACATCAACCCTTATCTCATAAAATGAATCGAACCTAAACCCTAAAAATCCTCAACCCAAAAAAAATCATCATCCCTCATAACAATAAAAACCCTCAATCCTCAGCCCATAAAGTAGTCCCAAAAACCATCTATCCTTAGTCTTAAATAAACCATCATCCCTTATCCCCAAAAAACCCTCAACCCTCATCCCTAAAAAAACATTGCCCCCATCACAAATAAACCCTCTAACCACATCCCAAAAAAACCCTCAATACATAGAACCAAAAAACCCTCAACCCTCATACCCAAAAAACATTCAACCCTTATCCATAAAAATATCCTCATTCCTCATCCCCTGAATACCCAAAACCCTCACCCCAAAAAAATTGTTAACCATATTCCCCAAAATACCCTATTCCCCAAAAGAAACCTCAACCCTGAAACATAAGAAACCATCAATCCTTAGCCTCAAAAAATCCTAAACCCTCAACCGAAAAATACCCTAAACCCTCATCCCTAAAAATCCCTCAACACTCATACCCAAATAAATATCAACCCTCAGCCCCTTAAAAACTCTACTTTGAGCCCCAAAAAACCCTCAACCCTCATCCCCATAAAAGACTCAAGCCTTATCTCCAAAGAAATATTTACCCAAAGCCCCAAAATATCATTATCCCTCAGCTGAAAAATCCTTAAAACCTAATCACTGAAAATCCCCAAGCCCTCATACCTAAAAAAATTAACTCTTTGCCCCAAAAAAACCCTAAACACTAATCCCCTAAAAACTCAAAACACTCATTCCCAAAAAACCATAAACCCTCATCCACAAAAACCATAAAACCTTAACTCTGAAAGAACCCTAAACCCTCATCAAAAATAAATCTTCAACCTTGGAACAAAAAAGTATATCAACCCTCAGCCCCCAAAAAACCCTTCAATTTTACAACCTAAAAAACCCTCAACCCATAGCCTTAAAAAACCTCAACCCTATGCTTAATAAAAAATAAACCCTCATTAATAAAAACCATCATCCTTGTACCAAAAATAACGACAAACCTCATCCAATGAAATCCCTCAACCCCTAGTCCCAAAAAACCCTTATCCCTCATCCCTCACCCCCAAAAAACCATAAACCCTTATCACTAAAAAACCATAATCCATTATCCCCTAAAAACACTCAATCCTCAACCCCATAAAACCCTAAAACAATAGCCCCAATATATCATAAACCATCTACTATAAAAATCCAACATCCCTTATCCCCCACAAAACATAAAAATTCATCCATAAAAAACCCTTTACAGTCATCCACAAAAAAACCATAAACCCTCATCCCCACAAAACTCAAAACCCTCATCCCCCAAAAACCCTAAACATGTATCCCCAAAAATTCCTAATCGCTCTTGTCCAAAAATAACCAGAACCTCGAGCCCAAAAAAATAACCTCAACCATCATCCCCAATAACGCTAAACAGTCTTCCCAAAAATCTCCTAATCCCTTATCCCTGAAAAAACCTCAACCCTCATCCACAAAAAATCCTCATCCCTCGGCACCAAAAAAACTCAACACTCAATCCCAAAAAACCCTAAAACATATTCCCAAAGAAACTGTAACACTCATCCCAAAAAAACCATCTACCCCTATCCCAAAAAACCCTCAACCCAAACCCCCCTCAACCCTCAGCTACAAAAAACCCCTCAAACCTTCTCCTTGGAAAACCCTTAGTTTCCAGCCAAGAAAACCTTCAACCCTCAGCTCTAAAAAACCCTCTTCCCTACTCCAAAAAAACCATAAACCCTCATACACAAAAAAACCATCTACAGTATACCCTAAAAAACCATGAAACATGAGCCACAAAAAACCCTTAACCATAAGACAAAAAAACCCTCAATCTGCAACCCCAATGAAACACAAGTCTCAACTCGGAAAATACCCTAAAACAGACTCGCTAAAAATCCTAAACCATAAACCCTTAGCTCCAATAAACCTTGAACCATCGACGCCAAAAAACGTTAAATCCTCATTATGAAAAAAACCAAAACCATCCACCAGAAAAACCCTAAAGCCTCAGCCCAATAAACGCTAAACCCCCATCACAAATAAACACTAAACCCTCATCCCCCCAAAAAACCTAAATTATCATCTTAAAAAAATCCTGTTCCTTGAGCCTCAAATATACCACAACACATATTACCAAAAAACCCTCACCCCTAAACCACAACAAACCCTCAAACCTCATCCCCAAAAAACCAAAAAAACCCATAGACCCAAAAAAACACCCAACCCTCATCCACTAAATAAAATCAACCCTAAACCCCCTAAAACACTAAATCATCAGCAATAAAAAATCATAAAACAATAGCCATAAAAAACTGAAAAACCTCTTCTCCCCAGAAACCGAAAACCCTCACCCTAAAAAACCAAAAAACATCATCCCAAAAGAATGATAAACCCTCATCCCCATAAAACACTAATCCATGATCCCCAAAAACCCAAAAAACTCATCCCCAAAATACAATCAATCCTCATCCCCAAAAATCCATAAACCCTAATCCCAAAATAACCCTCAACCCTCTTCCCAAAAAAAACTATCAACACTCATCCCCTAAAAGTCTTAAACCCTTATCCTGAAAAAACCCGAAACCCTGAACCCTAAAAACCCTAAAACCCCATCTCTTAACATTCATAACCCCAAACCCTATAAAGACTAAACCCTTATCCCTCATCCCTAAAAAACCTAAATCCTTAGCACAAAATACCCTAAACCCTGTTCCCCCATAATTATTAACCCTTTTCCCCAATAAACCCTCAACCCTTTTCTTTAAAATCCATCAACCCCAACCCACAATAAACTCAACCCTCACCATATAAAATTAGCAATTATCCCTAGTCTAAAAAAAACTCTCATACCTTTTCAAAAAAAAAACCCCTCAACCCTAAATCCTAAAAAATATAAAACCTAAACCCCAAAAGAAAACTAAACCCTAAAAACCAAAAAACAATAATCCATCCATACCATAAAAACCCAATCCTCAACCCCAAAAATCCCCCAATCCTCAGCACTAGAAAAACCTAAACCCACATCCCCATGAAATCCTCAAACCACAACCCATAAACCCCACAAAACCTCAACACCAATTGAATCTAAATCATAAACCCCAAAAAACCCAACACTCGGGCAATAAAAAAACAATAAACCATCATTCACAAAAGACCTCCCAACCCTGATCCCCCAAAAAAGCTAAACCATTTCCCCCCAAAACACTGAACACATAGTACCAAAAAATACTTAAGAACTAATTCCTAAAAACCGTAATTCTCATTCCCCAAAAAAACATAATCCCTAATACCAAAAAACCTAAATCCTCAAACCAAGAAAAACTAATCCTATAGCCCCAAAACACCCTCAACCCTTAGAATAAAAATACCATAAAATCTCTTCCAAAAAAACATCAATCATCAGCCCTAAAATCACGAAACACCCAGAAGAAAAAAACACAAAACCCTCAGTCCTAAAAAACCCTACACACATAACCCCCCAAAACCTTCAGCTATTAGCCCCAAAAATACCCAAAATCCTCATCCCCCAAAAAATCTCAACCCTTAGAATTAAAAAATCCCTAAACCCCCAGCCCTTAAAAACATAAACCCCCCGACCAAAAAAACCCTACATCCTCTTCCACATAAAACCATCAACCCTCATCCCAAAAAACCCTAAACCCACAGCCCCAAAAAACCCTCAACACTCAGTCCCCAAAAACCCTCAGCCCTCATCCCTAAAATACCTTCAATGCCCAGGCCCTAAATACCATCAACCCTCAACCCTAATAACACCTCAACCCTCAGCCCAAAAAACTGAAAACCCTTTCCCCAAAAAATCATCAACCCCCAAACCCAAAAACCATGTATCCTAATAAACAAAAATCCTTCAACTCTCATCTCCAAAAAAACCTAAACCCTAAACCCTAAAAAACCAATAACACTCATCTCCAAAACACCATAAACCCTCATTCCCAGAACACTAAATCCACTGATCCTAAAAACCCATAAATCCCCATCCCTAAAAACCCTAAACCATCATCCCCAAAAAATCTAAAACCATTTCCAAAAATAACTGTAAACCCTTAGTAGAAAAAACCTTAAATCCTCCTCACAAAAAAACCCTCTACCCCAGATACAGAAAACAATAAACTCTCACCCCCAAAACCATCAACCCAATTCCCCAAAAAACCCTCAAACCGAGCCCCAATAAACCCTATATAGTCATCCCCAAAAAAACCACAACCATCAGACCTAAATAAAACATCAAACCTCATAACAAAAAATCTCAAAACCCTGAAAACCCCCAACCACAACCCTAAAAATCATTAAACCCTCAACCATTAAAAATACACTAACATTATCCCTAGGAAGCCTTAAACCCCCATCAATAAAAAAACCAAAACCAACATCACCAAGAAAAAACACTCAATCATCAGCCCCTAAAAACCCACAACCCTAAAAAACCCTCTATCTTTAGCCCCAAAAAACACTCTACCCTATTCCATAGAAATCCTTAAACCTCATCAAAAAAGGACCATCTACCATAATACCAAAAATACCATAAAACCTTCACTCCCAAATAAACCTCAACCCTCCAACTATAATAAACCTATTACCTAAAACACTAAAATAATTAAACCCTCGTACACAAAAAACTCTAATCCCCCATTCCAAAAAATACGTAATCCCCCTATCCACAAAAACAAAACCCCTTACTCGCAAAAAACTCTATACCTTATGTCCCAAATACATAGTCCCCCACCCCTTAAGAACACTAAAACGTCTTCCCAAAAAAAACCTAAGACCTCTTCCTAATTAAAACCTAAACATCAACCCCAAATAACACTAAACCCATAGAACCAAAATTCCCAAAACCCACAGCCCTAAAAACCATCAACCCTAAAGAAACCATCAACGCTCATCCCCAAAAAACCATCATCACTCATACCCAAAAAAACTTTAACCCTCATCCACAAAAATACACACAACCTTAAGCACCAAAAAACCAAAAAACCTCATCCCCCAAAACCCTCAGCCCTTAGACCCAAAAAACCCTCAACACGCAACTCAAAATACCCTAAAAAATTATCCCCAAAATGTTTTAACCCTCATCATAAAAAAAATATAAACCCTTATCCATTGAAAACCCAAAACACTTAGACCCAAAAATAAATAAAACCTCATCCTCAAAAAATCATCAACCCTCTAGCCTAACAAACCCTCAACTCTCAACCCCAAAAATCCTGAAACCCTTAACCCCAAAAAATACTCAAACCTCAGACAAAAAACCACCAATCCTCATCACTAAAAAACCCTCAACCCTCATCCCCAAAAAACGCTTAACTCCAACCATGAAAAAACATCAAACATCTTCCCAAAAAAATATTAAATAATCATCCCCCAAAATCCATCTACCATCAACCCCAAAAAAACCCTCTACCCTCAACAAAAAAAAAATCATGAACACTCAACCCCAAAAAACCCAAAACACTCAACTCCCAAAAAAACTTAAACCCTTACCCACAAAATCCCTAAACCCTCATCACAAAAAGCCTTAAACCCTCATCCAAAAAAACACAAAACCTTTATCCCCAAAAATCCCAAACCATTAACCCAAAAACACACTCATTCTTCATCCCCAAAATACCACGAACCCCCTTCCCCAAATAAAACCACAATTCTCAACCCAAAAAAACCATCAACCTCCAGCCCCAAAAGATTCTAAACCCTATGACCCAAATAACCCTCAATGATCAACCTTAAAAACCATAAATCCTAGTCACCCGAAACACCCTAAATCCACATCCCCAAAAAACCATCAACCCCCAGCCCCCCAAAAAACCTTCAATCATAGTCGCCAAAAACCCTCAACCCTCATCCACAAGAAACACAAAACCCTCAACCCCAAATAACCCTCAATCCACAGCCCAAAAAAAACATCAACACTCAACCCTAAAAAATACTTAAATCTCATCAACAATAAACCCTCCACCCCCATAAAAAAACCCCCTCAATCCATATAACCAAAAACCATTAAACATTAGAAAGAAAAAAATTATCAACCCTAATCCAAAAAAACCCTCTGTCCTCATCACCAAAACACCATTAACCCTCAAAAAAATGAATTTATCAACATTTAGCTCAAAATAAATCTCTACCATTGTCTCTAATAACGACTAATATAAATACAGGCATTAACAGTGATAAAAATGGGCTTTAACAGTGCTAAAACAACACTGATAAAGGGTTACTTTATCAACGCTAAGAGAGCGCTGATAAAAAACCTTTATCAGTTCTCCTTTAGCGCTGAAAAACTTAGCTTTTATCAGCGCTTATTTAGCATTGATAGAGGTGTAGTTTATCAGCGTTGTTTTAGCACTGATAAAATCATGATTTATCAGTGCTAAAAGAGCGCTGATAAATTCCCTCTCTGTTTCTATGATAAATATGCAGCAGCACACCCAAACCCCTGCAAAAAAACATCATCTCAATAAGCCAATTAAAGCAAGTATACCCATACAAAATCTACTCATAAATCATAAGAAAATTAGTCCAAGTATACCCATACAACAATTATACCCATACACCATTAACACATAATTTATAAGTTAACCAAGTACTTAAAGAAATCAATTCAGAAATCAGGGGGTTTGGGGGCTGTTCAAGGGTTTGGGGTGGCTGTCCAAGGGGGGGTAGGGGGTGTCCGGGGGGCTTTCCAGTTCAATCCTAAGGCTCCACAAGGGTGTGTTTTATCAATACATAAATCATTGGACTTTTCTCTATCCACAATGCATCATGTTCTCAACCTCAATGAAGTTATAAGGTTTGTACACACACTAAGGTGCACATACTTGGGGGGGATGAATCTCATTAATAAACCCCCAATATTAAACCCGCAATAGGCTATTGTAAGTGAATGATCAAGAAATATGCATAAACTAGTTGAGAAAGAACTGGAATAAAACTAATAAAAAATCATCCTTGATCCTGAAATCCATTACCATGATTAAACCCAAATTAATTTTCCAAGTGATGAACTTTTACCAAACATTTCACAAGGATCATGTCTATATTATAAAAATATAGTTTGACCAAGTCCTACCCCATCTACACCAAGACACATTGATTCTAAAGTATTAAATCTTGATCAACCATACCTATATCATCCAATGTTAGGGTTTCTCTGAGAACATCATAGGATCCACACAAAACATATAATATACCATGGTCTCCCCACTATATACATAATTATTATTGACCTCCAATATGTGTGTTTTATTTATAATCCAACATGAAAATACAATTATGGGAGTTTTCTCATCCAGGGAATACCCTCAACAGTATCTTAGACCACCCATATGTGTTGTTCCAATTCTGAGGCATAAGACCTACAAGGATCTCATCCCTGTACTATGGGAGTACCCTTATTTAGGGATTAATACTAAGAAGCATATATTATTTACCATATGGGAGTATTATCATCCAAATAATATTCCCTAGATGCATATCAACCCTCCAATATGGGTGTATTCTCATTTGAGGCATAATCTATATAATCATCTCAGCCCTCCCCTATGAGATTATTTTCATTTAGTGAATATTCCCGATTAGAATCTCATCCAACTCCTATGGTTGTATTCTCATTTGTGGAATAAAACCTATATAAATCTCATCCCTCCCCTATGAGAGTATTCTCATTTAAGAAATAAGACCCATAAGCATATCCACCCTCCCAAATGGGAGTATTTTCATCCAGATATAAGCCCATAAGTATCATAGACCCAAACTCATGATCACACTAGTATACCAGTCTAACTATGACTTGATATATATGAGGCCCCTGATAGATCACAAGCCATGACCCCCTATATAAAATATAAATACAATCTGAATGTGTTTGGTTAGATTTCTGTAGGTCTGTTGTTGTTTTCAATTAAAATTGTGTCCATTTTATACAAAATTGAGACCCTTTGAGTTCTAGCAGCCACACCATGCCTCATATTGAGGAAGGGTTGACTTGTACACATTCCCAAGGACCCTTGGATCATTATTATAAAAGATCAATTAAATCTGAATGCGTTTAGTTAGATTTCTGTATGTCAGTTGTTGTTTTCACTTAAAATCTTGTCCATTTTAAACAAAATAGAGACCCTTTGAGTGATAGCGGCCACAACATGCCTCAGATTGAAGTAGGGTTTACTCGTATACATCACCAAGGACCCTTGGATCGTTCTTATAAAAGATCAATGCAATCCGAATGAATTTGGTTGGATTTACATAGGTCAGTTGTTGTTTTCAATTTAAATTGTGTCCATTTTAAACAAAATAGAGACCCTTTGAGTGATAGCGGCCACACCCTACCTTGGAATTATGAGGGGTTGACTCTTACACGTCTCCAAGGTCCTTTGGAGCGTTCTTGTAAAATATCAATTCAATCTGAATGTGTTTAGTTGGATTTCCGTAGGTCAGTTGTTGTTTTCACTTAAAATCGTGTCCATTTTAAACAAAATAGAGACCCTTTGAGTGATAGCGGCCACAACGTGCCTCAGATTGAAATAAGGATGACTCATAAACCTCACCAAGGACCCTAGGATCATTCTTATAAAATATCAATGCAATCTGCATGTGTTTGGTTGGATTTCTGTAGGTCAGTTGTTGTTTTCACTTAAAATATTGCCCATTTTAAACAAAACAGAGACCCTTTGAGTGATAGTGGCCACACCGTGCCTCAGATTGAGGTGAGGTTGACTCGTAAACATCAACAAGGACCGTTGGATCGTTATTATAAAATATAAATGCAATCCAAATGCATTTGGTTAGATTTCCGTAGGTCAGTTGTTGTTTTCAATTAAAATATTGTACATTTTAAAAACAAAATAGAGACTCTTTGAGTGATAGCGGTCACACCGTGCCTTGGATTGAGGCGAGGTTTACTCTTACACGTCATCAAGGACCCTTGTATCATTTTTATAAATGATCAATGCTATCTGAATCCATTTGGTAATATTTCCGTAGGTCAGTAGTTGTTTTCAGTTAAAATCTTGTCCATTTTAAACAAAATAGAGACCCTTTGAGTGATAGCGGCCACAACGTGCCTCTGATTGAATTGGGGTGGAATCTTACATGTCACAAAGGACCCTTTAATTGTTTTTAGAAAATATAAGTGCAATATGAATTAATTTGGTCAGATTTCCGTATGTCATTTGTTGTTTTCAATTAAAATCGTGTCCATTATAAACAAAATAGAGACATTTTGAGTGCTAGCGGCCACACCGTGCTTCGTATTGAGGATGGGTTGAATTTTACACATCACGAAGGACCCTTGGATCGTTATAATAAAAGATAAATTCAATCCTAATGCGTTTTTTCAGATTTCCGTAGGTCAGTTGTTGTTTTCACTTAAAATCGTGTCCATTTTAAACAATATATAGACCCTTTGAGTGATAGCGGCAACATCGTGCCTCGGATTGAGGTGGGGTTGACTCGTACACATCACCGAGGACCCTTGGATCGTTCTTATAAAATATATATGCAATATGAATGCGTTTGGTTGGATTTCCGTAGCTCAGTTGTTGTTTTCACTTAAAATCTTGTCCATTTTAAACAAAAAAAAGACCCTTTGAGTGATAGCGGCCACACCGTGCCTCTGATTGAGGCGGGGTTGACTCGTACACATCAGCATGGAACCTTGGATCATTATTATAAAATATAAATTCAATCTGAATGCTTTTGGTCAGATTTCCGTTGGGCAGTTTTTGTTTTCAATTAAAATCGTGTCCATTTTAAACAAAATAGAGACCCATTGAGTGCTAGCGGCCACACCGTGCCACAGATTGATGTGAGGTTGACTATTAAACGTCACCAAGCACCCTTGGATCGTTATTATAAATGATCAACGCAATCCGAATGCATTTGGTTGGATTTCCATAGGTCAGTTGTTGTTTTCACTTAAAATCGTGTCTATTTTAAACAAAAGAGAGACCCTTTGAGTGATAGCATCCACACCGTGCCTCGTATTGAGTCAAGGTTGACTCATACACGTCACTATGTACTCTTGGATATTTCTTATAAAATATCAATGCAATCCTAATGTGTTTGGTCGGATTTTTGTAGGTCAGTTGTTGTTTTCACTTAAAATCATGTCCATTTTAAAAAAAATAGAGACCCTTTGAGTGATAGCGGTCACAACGTGCCTCATATTGAGGTGGGGTTGACTCATAAACGTCACCAAGGACATTTGGATCATCTTATAAAATATCAATGCAATCCAAATGCGTTTGGTCATATTTTCGTAGGTCAGTTATTGTTTTCACTTAAAATCGTGTCCATTTTAAACAAAATAGAGACCCTTTGAGGGTTAGCGGCCACACCATGCCTCGTATTGAGGTGGGGTTGACTTTTACACTTCACCAAGGACCGTTGGATCGTTCTTATAAAATATCAATGCAACTTGAATGTGTTTGGTTGGATTTCCATAGGTATGTTGTTGTTTTCACTTAAAATCTTGTCCATTTTAAATAAAATAAAGACACTTTGAGTGAGAGCGGCCACACTATTCCTCAGATTGAGGCAGGGTTGACTCGTACACATCTCCAAGGACTCTTGTATCGTTTTTATAAAATATCAATGCAATCCAAATGCATTTGGTCAGATTTCCGTAGGTCAGTTGTTGTTTTCACTTAAAATCGTGTCCATTTTAAACAAAATAGAGACCCTTTGAGTTCTAGCGGCCACACCATGCCTCGGATTGAGGCGGAGATGACTCTTACATGTCACCAAGGACTCTTGGATCATTCTTATAAAATATCAATGCAATCTGAATGCGTTTGGTCAGATTTCCGTAGGGCATTTGTTGTTTTCACTTAAAATCATGTCCATTTTAAATAAAATAGAGAACCTTTGAGTGATAGCGGCCCCACCGTTCCTCATATTGAGTCATAGTGGACTCTTACACGTCACCAAGGACCCTTGAATCGTTATTATAAAATATCAATTCAATCCAAATGTGTTTGGTAGGATTTCCGTAGGTCAGTTGTTGTTTTCACATAAAATCTTGTCCATTTTAAACAAAATAGAGACCCTTTGAGAGATAGAAGCCACACCATGCCTTGGATTGAGGCAGGGTCGACTCGTACACATAACCAAGGACCCTTGGATCGTATATATAAAATATCAATTCAATCCAAATGCGTTTGGTCAGATTTCCGTAGGTCAGTTGTTGTTTTCACTTAAAATCTTTTCCATTTTAAACAAAATAGAGACCTTTTGAGTGATAGCGGCCACACCGTGCATCAAATTGAGGCGAGGTTGACTCGGAAACATCATCAAGGACCCCTGGATCATTCTTATAAAATATCAATGCAATCTGAATGTGTTTGGTCAGATTTACATAGGTTAGTTTTTGTTTTCACTTAAAATCTTGTCCATTTTAAACAAAATGGAGACCCTTTGAGTGATAGCGGACACACCATGCCTCTGATTGAGGAAAGGTTGACTCGTACATGTCACCAAGGACCCTTGGATCGTTTTTATATAAGATCAATGCAATCTAAATGTGTTTGGTCGGATTTCCGTAGGTCAGTTGTTGTTTTCAATTAAAATTGTGTCCATTTTAAACAAAATAGATACCCTTTGAGTGGTTGCGGCTACACCATACCTCAGATTGAGGCAGGGTTGACTCGTACCCGTCACCAAGGACCCCTGTATCGTTCTTATAAAAGATCAATGCAATCCGAATCCGTTTGGTCAGATTTCCATATGTTAGTTTTTGTTTTCACATAAAATTTTGTCCATTTTAAAAAAAATAGAGACGCTTTGTGTGGTTCATCATTCTTGCATGTTACTGGTGCATATCATCTGTCAAAATTGGAAAATGAATCATTAGAGAAAAGATGTTTTATTTAATAACAATTACAATTTTCCTACGAACATTTACATACAACAATGTTTCATCTTTTGATCCCATTAACCTCTCTCAAAAATTACCACAAATTGTACATGTCCCCAAGTCAGATCTTCGTTGTATTTGTGTATAATCATCCATCAGGTATGCGGCCCACTCGTTTCTGAACACATCTATATCGTCTTGTGAGTATGAGTCTTTTTGGAAGTCAGATTAGTACTGCAAAATCAAAAAATAAAGAATTAATAAATAACATAAACGAACTAGTAGTTTTTTTTAAAATACCTCTTTAGGGATGCTAGTTTCCTGATGAAAAACGGTCTCTTCCATAAATTTACAAACATAATAACCGCAATAATTATCATTTATTTGTTTTGGACAATGAAAAAAAATTATCATTAGGAGAATAAGTAATTTGTGTTGAGATGTGTTGGGATAGTGAAATTTTATTATATATACCCTGATATTTGTCCAGACGTAGTACTTTCTCGCCTCCCTATTCTTAGCCCCTGTCCTCATTCATTTTTTAGACAATAATGATACACCGCCCTATCATAACAGAATCCTCAGTAAAAGATAATATAACTTATATTACTTGATGTTTAGACCAAAAACATAAGATGTAGTGTCTTACAGATTCACAAACTCCATCATGTGTGGTCGGTTTGATGGAAATCCTTTCATTGAATCCAGAAAATAAATCTTCAGAGTATCCATGTTCACCTCAATTAGCATCAAATGTTGCCTAAAACACATAATAAAAGAAGTGAAAATATAATTGATATGATTTAATCGTAGAGTATTACCAATGTATGGTTGGTATTAGGAAAAGTCTGTCATCTGTAATCTTGCATTCAAATGTTGTCAGTAAGTCGTTCACTATTTCATCCCTTTTAGATGATTCTATTTTTGTTAGGAGTGTTGATGTGATATGAGGACTAACCAGTCCAAATCTTGGCTCATGGGAAAATTCCTTCAATTGTTTTTCATAAATGCGTCTGTCAACAATATTAAATGTATTTAGTCATAATTTGAACATTATCTCATCTTTTGGAAAATCAATTCATGAAAACATACCTCATAGATACATTTACAACTATGACACCTAGCCAACCATTTCCAAGGATTTCATTTACATTTTCAGCATCAACGAAATCTTGACTTTCGTCTCCGTATATATTCTCTTCGAAAACCACTATCTAACTATTACCCTCTTTTAGCTTCTTAGCCACATCATTCTTCAATTCTAGTAAATGTGGATAGAGAACATGTGGTGTTATTGTGCTTTCAGTAGCTCCTTGGGCTCAGTTGGTCAATCCTTTAGTTGGTTTTGAGCAGAAGTTTGTCACCCCTTCCCTTTCTCCTTCTATTATAACAATCATTGGTTCAGACCCTTTTTACATTAATTGTTAAGGGTTTAGATTGAAAAGAAAAGGAAATAAATACCTCTTTGTCTTCTTGTACTCTTACAAGTTGTGACGGTCATGCAATGAATGTCTCAATAGACTTTTCGACCATATGAATATCATCGTCATCAAGTGGAATAGGTAGCTCAGCCTTTGGCTCATGAGCTACTGTAATCATCACATTCAGATGATATTTCAGATGTGGTCTATTATGCAGTGTGGCATCTGGGATATTGAACACTGTAACCCTCGCTACAAGGTGATAGGTGGGTGTTGATAGATATAAATCACAATCAATATAACCCTGTAAGAGATGATTACATAAAAATTTTCATTATTTGTCTGATTAATATTTTATGGGAACAATTATTATAATATTGATTACCACGGCTAAGATAGTTATTTGAGGCGAATTGCTTGCCTCAAAGCTGGTGGGGGGTGGGGTGGGACGTTCATGCGGCAGTTGTTCTTTAGTTGTGGCTTCCCTTTGCTTCCCACCCATAAAAGCTTCTAGCAACTCTCCTTCCACTGAAATTGTTCTTCAAGGGTTACTATTTTTTTGCTCATTTGTTCAAATTTTTCATCTGTATCATCCATTTTTTTCTTCTTCTCAAAATATACTCGGGGTGTCACCCCAAACCCTGCACCTCTGACATGACCGTATTTTTCGGGCTTCTTCAAAGCCATCCATAATAGGTCTGTATCAGCTATAGGAGTAGCTGATTCTTATGAGTGTCGGATATAGGAAAATAACTAATTATTTTTATTTAATAGCAATTTTAAACATATTATTTTATCATCATGTCATACATACACATATTTCCCACACATTCTATGTGTTCTCATCTACTAACTTCCCTTCATTGTTCACACGTGCCTCCTTCCATAGCACATGTTGTGGGATGGAAGTGAATTTGGTTTTAGACTCATCAATCTACATATAAACATAGAAAAATAACTATGATGTTGTTTATTGGAACCTAAAAATATTATTGTAAATTTAAAATACGCACCATTTTTCTATTCTAATGAAGCGTACCCCATCCTTGCTTTACGATCAGGGTATGTTGGTTTTGAAGCATGTTTCTTATTTTTAGTACAGAGTTTCTCTTTCATAAATGAAATACTGAACATCAAAGTGATGAATACAGGTATCCTCAAACAACGTATTATCACTCACAATGTACCTGAGACTTCTCATCCCACGACGACCAATAAATGCATTCCATGCTTCTTGGGATATCAGGTGATCGTAGACAATGGGTGAGTGCGGGTTTATTTTACCTTTAGAATCTTTGAGGTGACATCTTATTAAAATAGTGCGAAAACCTCGATAAATTTTTCATGCAAGACTTAGTACATAATCCTTTTGTGAATCATCTACTATAAATGTACTCTGAAGGAGATTGAGAAGAGTAATACATTGTTTCATTATTTTATTTTATAGTAAATTAACGAAATAAATTCATAATGTTACCGTAATTTCTTCCCAGATCATAGCCTTCAGTCCGGACACAACATGGTGCGATGAATCTATGTCAATCATCATGCGTTTTTGAGTGACAACTCCAACGTAGATGCTAAACATAGCCTTGTTGGGATTCACATGTTGGCCTCGTGCATTCCATACGACTTCAAATTTGATGCCTTTTCTTTTCGCCTTAAGAATTTTGGCTAACACCGCCAAACTATGATGCACTTCTGATTTCTATGATGGTGGTCCTTCATTCCTGACCATTTCATCAATACCAACATCATATATATGTTCATCTAGAATGGTATCAATGACATGTGTTGATGGTTGTTGGACCTCAACACTAAGAACAACTGGAGGTGCAACAAGAGGAGCAGCAGGAGGAGCAGCAGGAAGAGTAGCAGCAAAAGGAGTCGCAGCAAGAGGAGCAGTAGGAGAAACCGGAGCCGCCGCAGGAGCAACAGCAGTAGCAGCATGAGCTGCATGAGCAGTAGGAACAGCAGCAGCCACATCAGTAGCTACTTGAGAGACTTGTTCAGCCTCAAGGTTAGGAGCATCAGAATGTGCAGAAGTCATTATCTGTAAAAGTGGTTGAACAGTTAATTCAGATTACATAAATTTAGTAATGATAAGATAATAACATGAGATAACAAGATCTATATTAGAAACAAAATATAACCTATTTACTGAGCTCTCATTCTTTCTTTCAAAGGTTGAATGGATTTGACACCTCAATCAACTATCCTAATCCCTTCATTGTGGTCACCTCTATCATACAAAAGAACATCTGCATTGGGAACGCTCCGAAATGATTGCAACATACCACTAAAAGGATCATCCTCAACTGAATTTTCATTGGAACCTTAAGTAGTTTTGGATGATAACAGAACAATCGACCAATTTCGGTTTTCGGGATCTGGAATATAAAAAACTTGTACTGCTTGTGATGCCATTATAAAATGTTCGTCTTTGCAGCATTCTTTACTAAAATCAACTTTCACAAATCCCCATTCATCTATTTTAACACCACTTTTTTTATAAATCCATTTTCATTGAGAAATCATCAATTGGAATGTCGTATAATCCTACTCCCATATTAGTTTGATAATGCCAATGTATGACATATTTGCATAAATTGGATTTCAATCCTTACTACCAGAAACATGCATCGCTTCAGCCACTAGTGTAACTCTACTATTTTTCATGGTGTTATCTTCATAATGTTCATCTATATAGATTGTATAACCATTAATTACATAACCACTGTAAGATAATACATACACACTTGGTCCAACAGCTAGCCATTGAAGACATTCTGAAATTGAATTCGTATTTTCATCCAACTACTTAAAAATATGGTCCTGTAACCATCCTATAAACTGGCGATTATGTGTATCTGATAACCATTTTTCATCCCTCGATGGATTCAACTGCCTAATAATTTCATTGTGAGTTTCAATATATAGAGCAACCTCCCAACTGTTATGCAAAACATAAAGATGAGCATGCTCCCGATCTGTAATACTGATTGTCACAACTTCACTTCCAGAAATTCCCTCACCCTCAATGCGTCCATTGTGATGACATTTCGGGAGACCAATGCTTTTCCACATCAGATAGGTATTCAGTACAAAATTCAATGGCTTCCTCAACAATATATCTCTCCACTATACAACCCTCTAGCTGACTTTGATTTTTGAAATACCCTTTCAAAATATTCATATACCGTTCAACAAGATACAACCATCTATAGTGCACAAAACCACAAAGTCGAATCTCTCTCACTAAGTGATTCATCAAATGAACCATCATATCAATTAATGTTGGCAGGAGGAACATTTCTAATTCACATAATATGATGACAATTTTTTTCCATAGCTGGAAATTTCCCCGGGTCTAAAACATTGCTACATATAGCTTTGAAAAAGAAAAAATGTTTGGTTAACGTATGAAAAATATTCTTGGGAAAAATTCAATGTAAAACTATATGAATTAGATCTTGCATTAAAACATGGAAATCATGTGATTTCAAACCTTTTAACATCAAATCATTCATTGAAGCAATGTTCATGATATTTGATGAGAACCCCTATGGAACCATTACATCATTGAAGAAGTGGCAAAACTGATATCTCTCTTCCCTAGAAAGAGTATAGGCAGCTGGAGGAAGAAACATTCAATTTTCACCCTTCAGGGGAGCCAACTCTTCTTGTATTCCCATGTCAACCATGTACTACCTTGCCTTAATTCCATCTTTTGTTTTCTCAGGGGCATTTTGCAACATTTCGATAACATTGTCACATACATTTTTTTCCACATGCATCACATAAAGAGAATGTCTAACGTACAAACAATTCCAGTATGGTAATTCAATCCTTAACCCCCATCCCTCAAAACCCAAAACCATCAAACCTAAAAATACCAAAACCATCAATTCCAAAAAACCCTTAACCCTTGGCGCAAGAAAATCCTCAAAACTCAGGAAAAAAATATAAGCCCTAAACACAAAAAAACTCATCCCTCATCCCAAAAAATTCATCAACCATTGTCCCTCCAAAACCCTAAACCCTCATCCCAAAAAAACCATCATCCATTGTCCCCAAAAAACCCTCAACCCTGATCCCAAAAAAACTAAACCCTCAATTAAAAAAATCCATAAACCCTCATCCCATAAAAAATTGTAACCCCTCATCCCCAAAAAACCCTAACCCTCAACCCAAAAAAACACTACACCCATATCCACAATGAACATGAAACCCTCATAAAAAAACATAAACCCAAAGCCCAAAAAAACCCTAATCCTTCATCCCAAAAAATCCATAACCCTCATCTCAAAAAAAGCCTCAACCCTCATCCCAAAAATACACAGAACCCAAAAAATACTCATCCCTTAGCACTAAAAATCTCTCAACCCTCATCCCAAAAATTAGTCACTCCTCAACCCCCAAAACCCTCAACCCACAGCCATAGAAAACCCTAAATCATAATCTCTAAAATACCATCAATCAACAGTCTCAAAAAACCCTAAAATTTCATCCACCAAAAAATCCTCAAAACTTAACCCTCATCTATAATAAACCTACAACACTCCACACCCAAAAACCCACTACCCCCCCCCCAAACCACACCCTTAATCCCAAAAAACCATCGAAAATCAAACCCAAACAAACTCATCCTGTAGCCACAAAAATTACCTCCATTCTACACCCTAAAAAAACCCTAAACCCTCACTCCCATGAAAAACTCACAATAATAAAAAATAATCAACACTCAGCAAAACAATCGTCACAACTAAGCCCTAACAAACCCTAGACACTCATCCCCAAATACCCTAATCCCTTATCCCAAAATTCCTCGACATTTAGCCCCAAATAACTAGGAACCCTCAGCCCCAAAAATCCCTCAACCCTTTGCCCCAAAAAACCATGAACAGTCAGCACCAAAATAACCTAAACCTTCGTCCTGATGAAACCCAAAACTATGAACCCTAATAAATCATATACTCTTAGCCATAAAAGCCCAATAAATTCATCACCAAAAAACCCAAGACCCGCAGCTCAAAACCCCCCTAAACACTTATCCCCAAAAAACCACCCTCAACCCCACATTCCCTAAACACCCATCCCTAAAAATTCATCAACCCCCAAAAAAAAATCCTCAACCCATGGTCCCAATAACCCTCAACCCTCACCCAAAAAAATCAGTCATTTTCCCTTAAAAATCATAAAGCATGAGCCTCAAAACAAACAACCCATAGCCCTAAAACACCCTCAACCACCATCCTCAAAAACCCCTCAACCTTATCCACAAAATACCTCAACCCCCAGTCCTGAAAAACGCTAATCCATCTACCCCCCAAATCCCTGAACCCTCACCCCCCAAAAATCCTTAACCCACAACCTCAAAAAACTCTAATCCCTAATTCAATAAAAACCTTCAACCCTAATCTCTATAAAACAATAAAACCATTTCCCCAAAAAACCTAAACCCGTATCCATAAAAAACCCATTCCCTCAGCCCAAAAAGTAATAAACCATCAGACATGAAATAAACATAACTCTATTATCCAAAAAACATTAATCCCTTAACCCCAAAAAAAGAGTAATCCCTCATCCCCCAAAACCAAAATCCCTCAACACCAATAATCCCTAAACCCTCATCTCTAGAAAAAACCTAATCCCTTAAACCAATTTAGAAAAAATCCTAATCTATCAGACCCAAAATTTCCTAAAACCTCATCCCCAAAAAAACACTCAACCATCAGACCCAAGAAACCCTCAACCGTCAGCCCCAAGAAACACACAACAGTTAGCCACAAAAATCCTAAAACCTCAGCACCCCAAAAATCCACCAACCCTCATCCCCAAAAAACCCTCCACGTCCATCTAAAAAAAATTCAACCCTCATCCCATAAAACCCTCAAACCTCAATCCCATATTACCCTCAACCTTCAGACCTAAATAACCCTCAACCCTCAGCCCAAAAATATATTCAATCCTCAACTCCAAAAAACCCCAATCACTAAGCCCCAAAAAACTATAAACCACCATCCTAAAAAAACATATACCCTAATCACTAAAAACCCATCAATCCTTAGAAAAAAAATAATAATAAACTCTCAGTCCAAACAAATACCTCAGTCCTCAACCCTTAGCATTAAAAGAATCCAAAACCATAATCCAAAAAAATTCGAAAACATTAAACCCCCAAAAATATAAATCTCTTATCCCCCAAAAAACATAAACCCTAATCCACATAAAACTCTATACCCTCATCCCAAAAAATAATGAAACCTCATCCCCCAAACCCCTGAAACATCATCCTAAAAAACATAAAACCCTCCACCCTAATAAAACCTAAACTCTCATCCCACAAAAAAACCTAAACTCCCATCCCCATAAAACCCTAAACCATAAGCCCTAAATAATCCTCTACCCTCATCCCCAAAAAACATTCACCCATTTATCTCAAAAAATAATCAACCCTCACCCCTAAAAAACTCAAAAACAATAGCCAAAAAACATCAACCCTAAGAAACAAAATACCCTCATCCCTCAGCCCTAAAAAAAATTATACCCAAACAAAAAAAAAACCATAAACCCTTAACCCCCCCAAAACCCTCAATACTCATCCCCAAAATATCCTAAACACTCATTCCAAAAAATCCTATACCCGTGGAACCAAAAAATAATAAACCCACAACTCAAGAAATTGGAAAACCCACGTACCCCAAAAAGCCTAAACCCTCATCCAAACCAAAAACAAAAAATTCTCATCCTCAAATTAATCATAAACACTCAACCCTAGAAAACCCTAAACTGTCAGTCCAAAAAACCCTAAATTAATAGCCCCCAAATACCCTCAACCATCATCCCAAAAAAATAATAAACCCTAATCCCCAAACAAACCGCAATCCTCATCCCCAAAAAATCCACAATCCTCAGACCCAAAAATCCTAAATCAATTGCCCCAAAAAAACCCATCCATTAGTCCTAGAAAACCATAAACCCACAAACCCAAGAAACCCTAATATCTCAACACTAAAAATTATGAACCCTTGGCTGCAATAGACACTATAACATCAACCCAAAAAAACAAAAAAACAACCTCATCCCAAAAAACCATAAACCATCTTCCCTAATAAAACTCTAAACCCTTTAACCCAAAACACCCCTAATCCTCAATCCCATGAAATACTAAACCTTCAGCCACTAGAAAACACTAAAATCTCTTCCCAAAATTTCCCTAAACCCTCATCCCAAAAAAAACAGTAAACCCTAATCCCCAAAAATAAATAAACACTTAGACACAAAAAAATCTCTAAACCCTCAACCCCAAAAAACCATATACCATTATCTCTAGAAATTCCCCAACTCTCACCCCAAAAACCCCTCAACCCTCGATCAAAAAAATCCCTCAACCCTCGGCCCCATAAAAACAAAAAACATCAACCATCATCCCCAAAAAAACCACAACCCTCATACCTAAACACCCCTAAATAATTATCAATAGAAAACCCATATTCAACAACCCCATAAAATGATAAACCCTCAACCCCAAAAAACACTCAACACTCTAGCTCAAAAAAACCTAAACCATAGCCCCAAAGATGCTAAAACCAATACCCAAAAACCTTAAACCCATATCCCCCCATCAAAACCCTAAAACCTCATCCCCAAAAAATTATAAACCATCACCCCCCAAATAACCCTGATCCTTCTAACCCAAAAAGTAGTAAATTTGCAGCCATAACAACACAAAACCTTTAGCACCCAAAAACCCAAAAAACCCTTCGCTCACAAAAACCATAAAATCTCATCACTAGAAAACCCTAAAACCTTAGTCCCAAATAATACTCAACCATCATACCTAATGAAAAATAAATCCTCATCCCTAAATTACCCTCAACCCTTAGCATTGAAAAATATAAAACCCTTATCCCCAAAAAACCATCAACCTCGGCCCCAAAAGTCCCTCAATCCTTAGAAACGAAAAACCCCAAACCCTCATCACGGATAAAAACCAAGCCCTCATCAAAATAAACCTTAAAACCTAATCCCATATAAACCCTTAACCTTAAGCCCCCAAAATACTGAATGTTCAGCACCAAAACTACCTAAACCCACAGCCCCAAAAAACTCTAAACCCCATAGCACCCAGAAACCCCAATCCCACCTCCAAAAAAACCAAAAACACTCATCCTAATATAATTACAGACCCTAAACCCCAATAAACCCTAAAACATAATTCCCAAAAACCATAAACCCTCATCCACAATAAACCCTGATCCTTCACCCCCAAAAAACCCCCACCCTAAGTTATTTGAAGAATGTCAAAGGCAACGAATCAATTTTCCAAGAGGAGGAGTTGGATTTTCAAGGCCCAATGAGATGAGGGATGTTAAAGAGGATAAATTCAACAAATGGATCCCATATCTCTTTATTAAATTCCCCATGGATCTCACTATGAATGTATTTAGAAAAGCGACTACTATCTCACTTATTCATTCCCAAACATGATGTTTAAATCTTGTCCCACATGGTTGCATGAATTTTGGAACCCATTCCCATATGATGAATTATATTATTTCATATTTGAAAACCAAATTAAAATCCGCTGGGCTAGGTACTCAATGTAAAATATAGTAGGCTATAGTTTGAAATGCATGTGATACTTTTCCAAAATTTCGTTGGTATACATTATCTTTTTGTCAATAAGTGAACATATTAAGTTTACCCTCTGTGGATTTAGGGTATTAGGCCTTTTACTATTGTATCACCCCTTCGTTATAAATACCCACTCCATGACACTTTAATGGAATTAATGATTATAATAGAGAGATAATAATTTATTTATCTTTACTGGTTGCTGATTTTTATAGTCTTCCCCTTGACTGTGTTCGTTATTTCCTTATCCATCTACAAGTTATATTTATAATATAAGATCAAAATTTCCCCAATTTCATTCGTCAACCCATGTAAATTGTTGTGTGGATTGACCATCAAATTCCTCCCTTGTGTGTGTTATCTATGCATCAGTTCATTCTCTATATAGAGTTGATTGACTACTTTCTTCCACTATCCATACCCATCATCTTCCACATAGATTCAAACTAGATGCTTCATCAACAAACCTATTCCTTAGAGGATTGTTCCATCCCAAGGATATCACATATAATAGTATCAGATCTCTGGTTTACATGGTAGGTATATATCCCTTTGTTTACTTTACTTTACATATTACCCTTTTAATATTTCAATATTTTACACCCATTCGAAAAAACTCAAAAAACCAATTTCTTAAAAAAACTCTAGAATTTCCCTATTTTATACAAGATTGAAATATTTTTAAATCATTTCAATTATTATTCCATATCCCTTTTGAAATACATTCTATATATATGATTTGTATCTAGAAAAAAATAGAAAAAAAATCAAATTCCACCAACACATCATTTTTGGCTTCTCAAACTAAGCACATCCTTTCAATGAGATATTTCAAAAAAAATTACTCTTTTTTCATCATCTATTGCATTGAAACATTAATAACAAATAATTTTAGATATATTGAATAAAAAAAGAATATAAGCATGGATAAAATTACTTCTTCTCCACTTTTTTATTTATAATATTAGAAAATTCCATTTTTGTACACCACTTTCTCTATATTTTTACTTCAAAAACATAAATTTTTTGGATCATATTGTTATTATTTTTTCTTACCATGCATAATTGTGAGAAAACATATATTCCGTACCTTTCTACCCATATTCCACCTTTTAACCACAATCTACCCTCCTTTCTACCATTTAATACTCAAATGGGTTGGGTTGATCCATTACCATGTCTTATCTTGTTTGGGTAAGGATTGGTAGCCCATGGTCTCCATAAACATGGTATTATATTTCATAAGAGCTTGGGATTTGGATTTTGTGTTGAAAGTGGACATAAATAAGAAAAAAAATACTTGTGAGTGTGTATCTTTGTTTAAGAGGGTATGTATATATTGCATGTGTGAAGGCATATATCTTGTTCCTGTGAGTCTGTATACATGATTTTGTGAGTGTTTATATCTTGTGTGTGTGTGTGTATCGTGTGTGTGAGAGTGTGTTTATTTGTGTGTGTGAGTGTTTCCATCTTGTGTATGTGAGTGTTCATACTTTATTTTTTGAGTGTGTGTATCATTATGTGTGTTTATCTATGTGAGTGTTTGTGTTCATGTTATTTATCATTCTAGAAGATCTTGGGAAGAAAACCATTCATTATATCGATGCAGGAAGTTGTTGTAGATCTCCCACATAAAAAGATACACAACTAAAATTTAAATCTTTGGTAAGCTATTTTTAGAATCTTATTTATAGAAATTTGGAGATTCTATATGAGAGGAATAATAACCTGGATAATCAACCAAGACTAAGGATGATCCAATTTTTCCCATGGGACACTCCAAAAACACATTACCCCCACATCATGGGGGAGGATATGAAGAACATTTATGATGGTTTTTAGGATGACCCACAAAGAAGGAGGAGGTTCCAAAAACCTAGAGGCGGAAAAATGAGATAACATTAAACCAACATCCTAGGAATTATTATGGTGAAGGATCCCTCTTTTTCAATGAAGAAGTGACCCAGAAGAATACATGGAGTGGGAGATGTAGATTAAGAAAGTGTTTTGAGGTGTTTCATATTCTAGGAAAAAATAGGTCAAGATTTCTTCCCTTTAATTTCTTTAATAATCATTACTTTTGGATCAAATCATAACAGAGAGGGCTACATATGGAGTACATCAATCAATAGCTAGGGCTACATGAATTTTCCCATATAGAAGTGGGGTTTTCCGTCACATTACCATATAGATCTCTACAAAACCATCAATTCCTAACCCAAGGGAGTAATATTTTTGGTGATTATTACAAGGAGATGAAAATTGACATGATTCAAGAAAACATTAAAGAGGATACAGAGGAAACCGTGGATTTTTATTAGAAATACTCAATTGGGAAATTACTGATCAAGTAGAGATGTACAACCGTGTGTAGGTGAAATATATAATCCACCAGGAAACCAAGGTTGAGAAAAATACTAAGAGGAAGAGAAAAATGAGGAAACCCAATACCACATTCACTCCATGGAGAAATTCAAGGAATTAAATTTGATAATTATCTAATAAAAAGGAGGTAGATAATAAAAAATGTGACAAGGAAATTTATTCACCTAAGTAACCTAATATTTAGGCCAATGAAATAATGAATTGGAATATTTGATGTTTTAAATGTGAAGGAAGTTGTCACACTAAAAATGATTTCCCAAATCAGTGCACCCTAAAAATCAACAATTAGGGCGAATGGGAGACTGATGAAGAGATTCAGTGAACAAATAGAAGGATTCCCCTGAAATTGATATTGTAGAATTTTTAGAATATGATGAGATTCATATAACTATGAGTGTTTTATGTCAAAATATGAACATTATAGAGAAGTAGTATCAAGATAAACTTTTTTATACATGGTGAAAGATCCCTAGGATGATATTTAGTTTTATTACTGAGGGAGGAATCTATAACAACATAATGATAACTATGTTGGTGTAGAAGTTGGGAATTCCATCTTCGAAGTAATAAAATCCATACTGACTTAAATGGTTGTATGATTTTGGAGTTCTATTGGTTACCAAATTAGAGAAGGTATTTTTCATTGTTAGTAAATAAAAATATGAGGTATTTTGTTATGTTGTTACGATATAGGAACTCCATTTTCTATTAGGTCAACTATGGTAGTGAGACTGTTGAGTTACTCATGTTGGGTTCTTGAACCACCACTCTTTTGTGCTCTAAGGGGAACCTATGACCCTCAACCCCATCTCCCATAAAAATATTTTTAAAGGTCACATTTTTATATAAAATATAAAGATGAGTGATGAGGAGAAAACAAAGAATATGAAAATGGAGATAATGAGGGAAAATTAGATGATGGGAGAAGAAATGAAATGGAGTGCAATGAAAAATACATAGGGAAAATGGATTTGATAGGAGATAAAAGTGTGATGTTGGAAAAAAAGTGGGGTTAATGAATCTTTTATTTCTCAGCAAAACCTTTTATAATTTTTATATAAAGAGGTGAAATTTAACACTATTGACATAAAATATCATTTTACTCATGTTGTTGAGTATTTGTTTTAGTAATTTAATGATTTGTTTCCTGGGGAGGTTCCACTAGGTTATCCACCCTATTGATGTATTGAGCACCAAATTTACCTCATACCCAGATCATCACTATCAAACGATCCTTCATATCACACCAACCCAGGGTAAACATTATAAATTCATGTATAGGATCAAAATTTAATGGATGTGGGCTATATTCGAGAGAACCTTAGTCCTTTCCTATACTAGTGCCTCTAGTTCCCAAGATGTATGGAACCTGGATAATGTTCATTGATGGTAGACACATCATTAACACCACTATTTGGTTTCTTCATCATAGTACTAGAATATATGATATGCTAGGTGAGTTAAATGAATTTACTATTTTCTCAAAAAATGTTTTAAGAAGTTCCTACCATAAAATTAGGATAAAATAAAGAGATGGGTGGAAAACTATATTTATGAAAAAAAACATATACTTAACGAATGGTTAATAATTCCCTTTGGTCTCACCAATGTACCTAGAAAATTCATACCGTCAGTGTATCATGTCTTATGTGTATATATTGAAATATATATGGTAGTGTAATTTTATGAATTTTTTGTATAGTAGGACTTTCCAAGAACATGCAGTTCACATAAGAAAATTCCTAGAGGTGTTAAGAAAGAATTTTGTTTTGAAAACTTTTTAAAGTGTGAATTTTTCCTCAATAAATTTTTTTCCCTTGGTTTTTTATGATTGGTGATGGAGTTAATGTTTAAATTATGAATATAAAATCCATTTAGAAGATCCCTAATCCCACCTCCATCAGAAATGTAAGAATTTTTCATGGGATTTATTTTTCTAATTTGATATTTGAGATATAATTTAGGGCACTAGAAACACTATTGAATTTGTTTAAAAAGAAGAAAAGTCTTTTCATATGGGAGAAAACTCATGAGAAGGCGTTCCAAGAACTCAAAGAGTGTCTCTCCCACACTCCCCTACTTTCTCTCTCAGACTTCAATAGTACCTTTTACATTTAATGTGATGCAAGATGAATTAGAATAGGAGGAGTACTCATGTAATAAGGTAAGATTGATTCTTTATTTAGTGAGAATTTAAATGGGCCAACTATGAACTACGCTATTTATGATAATGATTTTTATTCGTTGTTTAGAGTAATAAAATCATGGAAACATTATCTTTTTCCAATATACTTTTTGATACAATCTGATCAGGATATTATTAAAAACATAGGATAAAAAAACTAAATAAGAGACATTCTAGATGGATGGAATAAATTTTATCATTTTTAGATGCCATCAGTCATAAAAAGTGAATAAAAATATTTTTTTTGATGCACATTATCGAATATATTCACTTTTATCCTTGATGGATTCCAAAATACTTGGTTTTTAAGACATTAAGGGTTTATATTCCACTTATATCAATTTTGGTGAATGTAATGGTCATTGTAAACCTAGAGTTTTTTAGGAGAAGTTTTATTCACCTGATGGATTCTTATTCTTGATTTCTAATATTTGTATTCAAAACTTCTCTATCAATTTACATTTACTAAAGGAGTAACATTTTGTTTGGTTTATGGGACATTTTGGTGTTTCAAAAACATTAAGTGTTCTTATTGAGAATTTTTATTGGCCTATGATGTCTAAATATGTTGAGAAATTTGTGGGTAAGTGCAATGTCCACCATAAATCAAAATATAAACTAAACCCACACTGATTATATATTTCTCTCCAAATCACTAACACCCCTTGGGAAGAAAAATAAATGAAATTTATTATGGATTTTTCATGGACCAATTAGGAGAGAGAATCCATTTTTCTAGTGGATCTGTTTTATAAAATAGAACATTTTATTCCTTGTCACGAAAGAGATTATTACACTAAAATTGTAACACATTTCATTCAAGAAGTATTCAAAATCCGTTGAATTACTAGGACTATTTTATCATGTAGATACATAAAATTACTTAGTTACTTTTGGAAGTTCATGTGGGGAAAATTGGGTATAATGTTACTATTCTCCAAAAAATTTCATCTACAAACCAATGGAAAGGTATTGGTGGTGAATCAGACAGTGTCACTACTTCTACAAAAATTATTTACGAATAATCTCAGAAAATGGGAGGATAGTCTTCCACTTGTGGAATTCACATATAATAGGGACAAGAATTCAACTACTCAATATTTTCTATTTGAAATTGTTTTTGACTTTAATTCCTTACACATATTGATATAGTTCCTTTTCCTAAATAGGAATCAACTAATATGGATGTGAAAGGGAATGTTGAATTCATCAAGAAACTCCATGAAAAGTCAAGGTAACATATTGAGTGAATTACCCAGAAATATGTTGAGCATGCAAAGAAGGTTCAAATGAAAGTATTATTCTATCCTTTTGACATAGTCATGATTTATATGAGAAAGGAATGGTTTTCCCATAAGAGGAAATCAAAACTCATGTTATGAAGAGATGAATATTTCTGAGTTCTTTTGATGATTAACAACAATGCATACAATATTGCTTTGTAGGTGAGTATGTGGTAAGTGACACTATCAATGTTTTTCATCATTCTCATTTATTTGGTGTATAATATAAAGAGTCTAAGATGATTCATTTTCAATATGGGGTATGATGAGAACAATGTCAAAGACACCAAGTAAATGTCTTGGGTAGAGGAGTTGGATTTGGAAGTCCTGATGATGTGAGGGTGATTAAAGAGGATGAATTCTACAATGGGAACCCATATGGATTAATTAAAGTCCCAATGTATATAACTATGTATTTAGACCTTATAATAAATAATATCAAGAAAAAAGTATGGTTCATCCCCATGTATCTTGAGATTTGACATCCATTAAATTAGAAATCCCTATATATTCTTTATTTCCCAGGGTGTTTTTGTTTTCCTTTCATTTATTTACTTTCCTACAAAAGATGTAAAACATGATAAATAAGGGTAAGGAGGATAAATCCAAAAGGAGTTATAAATGGATAAAATTGTTGTTTGAAGTGATCTCCCACTTTCTAGAAGAATCCACATGTTGAAGATGATCAATTCAATCACTTACACTTCTGATGTTGTTAATGGATATTTTAATTTCTTCCATCTCTCTAAAAGGTAGAGAAACAGGTGGCTCATTAAGTTGATTTTTCATGTGTAGAAGTTAGACTTGCTATCCCAAATGATTCAATGATTATTAAATAGGTTTAATGCTAAAATGGGTTCCCATCCAGCTTCTTTAAAGGACAGATTTATCTCATCTTGCATAGAGGGAGAAAATGGGCCTATTATCTCACTTATTTAGTCCCCAAAAATGATGTTTAAATCATAGACCACATTGTTTCTTTAATTTTTGAATACTTTACCATCAGGAGAATTATAAAATCCCATTATTGGACACTTAAATCAAATATAATGGGCTAGGTACTCAATGTAATCTCTAATGGGAAGTATTTGGTAAGGCATGTGTTACTAATCCAAAAAATCAATATAAGACATTATCTATTTGACATTAAGGGGAAAATTAGTATTATTCTTTATAAATTTTGGATATTATAACCTTGACTACTGTATCACCCCTTGGATATAAATATCCACCCCATGTAACTTGTAAGGAATTCACGTTTATAACAAAGATCTTACGATTTATTTCACTACATTGTGTGAGGATTTTTCTAATTCTCTCAATTATCTTGTGTAATATTTCCTTGTTAATCTACATGTTAGATTAGGGATCCAAGATCAGAATTCCCCCGATTTCATTCCACAATACAAATGTATTGTTGTGTGGATATTCCATCACATCCCTCCCTTGAGTGTGAAGTATATTTAGTGGATGATGCTCATTATAGCATTGATTGACAACATTCAGGAACCATCCATAACATTCTTCCTCCACATAGCCATGAACTGCATTCTTCCTCTGCAACCCTACGTTGTGAAGTTGCAGACATTCCAATATTCTATCATCACAAATCCCAAAATAACCCTCAACATTAAGCACCAAAAACCCTCAACCCTCAGCCCCAAATAACCATAAACCCTCATCATAATAAAACTCTAATCCCAAAACACCAAAAAAACATAACCCTCATCCCCCAAAACCCCTAAACACTTGACCACAAAAAATAATCCACACTCTGCCCCAAAAAATCCCCAACACTCAGCTCCAAATTACTCTAAACCCTCTACCCGAAAAACCAAAAACCCTCAACCCCAAAATCCCATAAACCGTTGGCCCCAAAAAAACCTTATATCCCCATCCGTAAAAATACCCTAAACCATTTGTGCCAAAAAACCCTCAACCTCCGTCCCCAAGGAACCCTCAACATGGAAAATAAAACTCATCCACGAGCGACAAAAATCCCGCAACCCTCATCACAAAAAAACCCAAACCGTCGGCTCCAAGAAAACATTAACCCTCAACCCCAAAAATCCCTCAACCATTAGTCCCAAAAAACCCTGAACCATCATCCTTAAAAAACACCATCCCTCTTCCCTAATAAACCACTATCCCTTATCTCCTAAATAACCTAATCCCAAAAACCTAATAAAACATAAACACTAACCCCCAAAAAACATAAAATATCATCACAAAAATACACTAAACCCTCACCCTAGAAAAACCCCAATCCTAAGCCGAAAAAAACACTGAACACACAGCCCCCAAAACCTAAAATCCTATTCCCAAATACACCCACTACCCTCAAAACCAAAAACCCTTAAACCCAAAAAAGCATAAAATGTGTTTCCAAAAATAACCTAGAGCCTCACCCCCAAAAAAACCATTAACCATTATAAGAAAAAAACATTCAACTCTCATCCCCCAAAGACCCTCAACCCTCAACCCTAATAAACCACCAACTGTCAACCATAAAAATCCCATAAACCTCTAACCCAAAAAATCGTCAACCCTCACCCCCTAAAACCCTAAACCATCATCCCAAAAATATGTAAACACTAATCCCCATAAATTACCATACCTCAACACCAAAAAACCTATAACCCTCATCCCTAAAAACCCCAAAAATATCAACCCCAAAAATCCTTAAACCCTATACCCCAAAAAATCCTCAACCCTAAAACCTTAAACACCCTCACCCCTTAGCCCGGAAAACCCCTCAAACCTCAACCCCAAAAAATCTCTACCGTTAGTAAGAAAAATCCTTCAAACCTCATCCCTAAAAAACCCTCAATCGTTAGCCCCAAAAGTCCCAAAACCATCAGCTTTAAAAATCCCGAAACCATTATCCCGAAAGAACAACATAAACTCCAATTCCCAAAAAACTCTAAACCCTCTTCCCAAAACAAACCCTAAATCATCATCCCAAAAAAATCCCTAAACCCTTATCACAAAACAAAACATAAAACCCTCATTCCAAAAAACCCCTAAACCCTTTGCCCTAAAAAACATTAATCAATGAGCCCCAAAAAATCATATACACTCAATAAAAAAAACCCTCAACCTATATACCCAAAAATCCATAATCCCATAGTAATAAAAAACCCTCAACACATACCCCTTAAAAAACAAATTTATCAGCCCCAAAAAACCCTTAACCAGATCCCAAAAAAACCCTAACCCTCATCCCCCAAAACCCTAAACCCTCATCCCCTAATAAACCTAAACCCTCATCCATAAAAACCCCTAAACCCTTATTCCCAAAAAATTGTAAAACCTAGGGCCCAAAAAACCCTAAAACCTCATGCCCAAAAAAATCCTAAAGCTCATCCCCCAAAAAACGTAAACCCACAGACCCAAAAAACCCCAAACCATCATCCCCAAAATCCAATAATTGTGCATCCACAAAATAACCTCAAAATGCAGCCCCCCCCAAAACCCAAAACCCATTTTACCAAGAAACCCTATGTCACGACCCGTCCTCAGGGCCCGTGCCGTGACTACCCCAAGCCCGCCTTCCATAGGCCTGGGACTGGCGACTAGCACCAAGGCGTAAATCCCAACAAAAAGGGAAGGCATTGCCTTTGAAAAGTAAACAAGCACCACAGAGTAAGCAAGCGGAAAAGTAAACACTAAGTAAAACTGTAACAGGCTGTGCTGAAAGTAAAAGGGGCCGGAAATACAAGCCCAACTCTATAGTACAACTGAAAGGGAAAAACAGCAACTGAAAAGAAAAGCCGCAGCGTCGAGCCGTCCTCTGGAAGTCCAACATGAAGGGTGGGTACAAATAGCCTCCACAGCTCCTCGGTCCAGCCGTCCACTCCGAGTACGTCTCGCCCAGTGGTCCACCTCCAGGTATCATCCTGCTCAGCACGCCTCCACCTCGATCAGCGCTGCCCGTCGTCTGCAACCAACACCACGAAGTGCGGGCATAGCCCGTGCAGGGGTGAGTATAAGCTACTCAGTAGGGACCCCGAGACCCCCTAAGGTCTCCCAGAATCCACAAAGGATAATCCACAGAGGAAAGATACAATCACGAAGTAACATCTGACACGGCTTAGGTATATGCCCATACATATACCTAAGTCATCAATTCCCGTTTGGCTCCAACGTCTGATCCTAAGCACAACCCAGTCCACACAGGAAAGCAAACGTATACCCACACAGGATAGAACAACACAATCCACAAAGGAGAGTAAACAGTAAATCCACACAGGATAGCTCAACACAATCCACAAAAGAGAGGATATGTAATCCACACAGGAAAACTCAACAGATAACTCTCAAAGGTATTTGCCCATACATATATCGAAATTATCAGGTAACCCATCTCAATCAAGAGGAAACACAAGGATCATTGACTCAGCTCAAACCAGGATTTTCATTATCAAAAACGTAACTACTGAAGAGCCCCATCTCTGAAGTGTACAGTGGTCCTGTCACGACTCCGAGGTACTGCTCACTAACCTAAGACTACTGAGGTACTCCTCCTGTCGAGTACCATGGGTCTGCTGCCAACTACCGGGCACTCCGTCCACTGAGGGTCTGCTGCCAAATACCGGGCGCTCACCCAAATAGCCTACAGAGGCACTCCTCCAGTCGAGTACCGCGGGTCTGCTGCCAACTACCAGGCGCTCCGTCCGCCGTGGGTCTGCCGCCGAATACCGGGCGCTCCGTCCACTGGGCTAGTCGACTCACTCCAAGTCGAGTTGGTCAAGAAGTCATTATGTCTCATCCGGCTACACGGTCTCCGTACTCTGTACGCTCGTCTCCAGTATCGCGGGTCTACCGCTACAACCAAGCGCACCACCTCTATCGAGTAAAACAGAAGATTCATCTCACACAGGTATACTTCTTCGGATGACGATAAAGATGATCACTAAACCATCTAAGTCGTCGGACCCACGAAGGATCAATAGGTACTAACCCCCGCAGTGACCCACACAGGATCGGACCCACACAGGATCGGGCCCACGCAGGACCTGTAGCACTAATCCATGTAGGATTGCTGAGTGCAGTAGTCGATGCAGTCCACTGAGGACCTCTGCATAGTCGTCGTCGCAGTCCACTAAGGATCTCTGCACGGTCGTCGTCGGAGTCCACGGAGGATCTCTGCACAGTCGTCGCCGCAGTCCACTGAGGATCTCTGCACGGTCGTCGTCGGAGTCCACGGAGGATCTCTGCACAGTCGTCGCTGTCGGAGAAGCAGTCACAGCCAGCACTAGGGTTCCCGCACACAGCAAGCTCGTTCGGGAGGGTCCGCTCCACGAGCCGAGAGGCTGATACATCAACTGACACAAAGTCCGAAGTTGAGGTATCCAAAAGTTCCGTATCGTCAACAGGAACTCAACATCGCAGACGGCGCGTCAATCGGACGCCCGGTCTGAGAGTTATTGGCTTTTTCGTCCCAGGGGCCCGGTTTGTTTTTAAGGCAAAACCAACCCGACCGTACTCCACCTACATCCAAACCTCAGGAGGAGTGTGCCAAAAGATCCGTCTCACTTAGAGGAATTCAACGAAACAGACGGCGCGTCAATCGGACGCCCGGTCTGTTAGTTATTGGCCTTTCCGTCTCACACCCATCCTGGGAAACTTCCCAGGAGGTCACCCATTCTGATCACTGCTCTAGGCGAAGCACGCTTAACTACAGAGTTTTAACTACGTAGGCTCCCAAAAAGAAAGGTGCACCTTGAGTATAGTATACCGAAACGACCGTCTCGATCCAAGGATCGCGTTGCCGCTGACGGCGCGTCGTTCGGAGGCCCGTAGCTCAAGTTACGGGCGTTTGAACGAAAACCGTCCGAAGTCCGGGCCCGGGCCGACCTGGCCCGACCCCCCCCCCCCCCCCTGGGAGTCGGCCGAACCGGGTCGACCCGGTCCGGTCCGGCCGGGGCGCGGCCCGGCCGGTCGGACGGCCTGGCCCGGTTCGGCCGAGCGGCCGAACGGCCGAGGCACGCGGGGCGCCGCCCCCGCCGCCAGGTGGTTCCGCGGCCCCCCGCGTGGGGCCGCGTTGAGTCGGGACGCGGCTTCAGCCGCGTCCAAGGGCACCGAACCCGCGCGGCCGCGGGTCCGCGGGTGCCGCCGCCGCCGCGCTGAGTCGCGGCGGCTTGTCCGGCGGCGCGCCGGGGCGCCGCCGCTGCCGGCGCCGGCGGGTTCCGCGGGCCACCGGGATCGCTCCGATGGTCCGATTTTGTTCCCGCCTGCGCCGCTGCTCCTCCCGGGACTCGTCCTTCACTGCGGAATCATCAAACATCCGTTGCGGCACGTTCCGTCGTCGCCCGTCAATTCCGCACAAAATGAAGAACGACGGAGGGTCGTCGGGCCGTGTTCGTTTGGCCCGCACCATGCCTCGGATTGAGGCAGAGATGACTCTTACATGTCACCAAGGACTCTTGGATCATTCTTATAAAATATCAATGCAATCTGAATGCGTTTGGTCAGATTTCCGTAGGGAATTTGTTGTTTTCACTTAAAATCATGTCCATTTTAAATAAAATAGAGAACCTTTGAGTGATAGCGGCCCCACCGTTCCTCATATTGAGTCATAGTGGACTCTTACACGTCACCAAGGACCCTTGAATCGTTATTATAAAATATCAATTCAATCCAAATGTGTTTGGTAGGATTTCCGTAGTTCAGTTGTTGTTTTCACATAAAATCTTGTCCATTTTAAACAAAATAGAGACCCTTTGAGAGATAGAAGCCACACCATGCCTTGGATTGAGGCAGGGTCGACTCGTACACATAACCAAGGACCCTTGGATCGTAATTATAAAAGATCAATTCAATCCAAATGCGTTTGGTCAGATTTCCGTAGGCCAGTTGTTGTTTTCACTTAAAATCTTGTCCATTTTAAACAAAATAGAGACCTTTTGAGTGATAGCGGCCACACCGTGCATCAAATTGAGGCGAGGTTGACTCGGAAACATCATCAAGGACCCCTGGATCATTCTTATAAAATATCAATACAATCTGAATGTGTTTGGTCAGATTTACATAGGTTAGTTTTTGTTTTCACTTAAAATCTTGTCCATTTTAAACAAAATGGAGACCCTTTGAGTGATAGCGGACACACCATGCCTCTGATTGAGGCAAGGTTGACTCGTACATGTCACCAAGGACCCTTGGATCGTTTTTATATAAGATCAATGCAATCTAAATGTGTTTGGTTGGATTTCCGTAGGTCAGTTGTTGTTTTCAATTAAAATTGTGTCCATTTTAAACAAAATAGAAACCCTTTGAGTGGTTGCGGCTACACCATACCTCGGATTGAGGCAGGGTTGACTCGTACCTGTCACCAAGGACCCCTGTATCATTCTTATAAAAGATCAATGCAATCCGAATCCGTTTGGTCAGATTTCCATATGTTAGTTTTTGTTTTCACATAAAATTTTGTCCATTTTAAAAAAAATAGAGACGCTTTGTGTGGTTCATCATTCTTGCATGTTACTGGTGCATATCATCTGTCAAAATTGGAAAATGAATCATTAGAGAAAAGATGTTTTATTTAATAACAATTACAATTTTCCTACGAACCTTTACATACAACAATGTTTCATCTTTTGATCCCATTAACCTCTCTCAAAAATTACCACAAATTGTACATGTCCCCAAGTCAGATCTTCGTTGTATTTGTGTATAATCATCCATCAGGTATGCGGCCCACTCGTTTCTGAACACATCTATATCGTCTTGTGAGTATGAGGCTTTTTGGAAGTCAGATTAGTACTGCAAAATCAAAAAATAAAGAATTAATAAATAACATAAACGAACTAGTAGTTATTTTTTAAAATACCTCTTTAGGGATGCTAGTTTGCTGATGAAAAAATGTCTCTTCCATAAATTTACAAACATAATAACCACAATAATTATCATTTATTTGTTTTGGACAATGAAAAAAAATTATCATTAGGAGAATATGTAATTTGGGTTGAGATGTGTTGGGATAGTGAAATTTTATTATATATACCCTGATATTTGTCCAGACGTAGTACTTTCTCGCCTCCCTATTCTTAGCCCCTGTCCTCATTCATTTTTTAGACAATAATGATACACCGCCCTATCATAACAGAATCCTCAGTAAAAGATAATATAACTTATATTACTTGATGTTTAGACCTAAAACGTAAGATGTAGTGTCTTACAGATTCACAAACTCCATCATGTGTGGTCGGTTTGATGGAAATCCTTTCATTGAATCCAGAAAATAAATCTTCAGAGTATCCATGTTCACCTCAATTAGCATCAAATGTTGCCTAAAACACATAATAAAAGAAGTGAAAATATAATTGATATGATTTAATCGTAGAGTATTACCAATGTATGGTTGGTATTAGGAAAAGTCTGTCATCTGTAATCTTGCATTCAAATGTTGTCAGTAAGTCGTTCACTATTTCATCCCTTTTAGATGATTCTATTTTTGTTAGGAGTGTTGATGTGATATGAGGACTAACCAGTCCAAATCTTGGATCATGGGAAAATTCCTTCAATTGTTTTTCATAAATGCGTCTGTCAACAATATTAAATGTATTTAGTCATAATTTGAACATTATCTCATCTTTTGGAAAATCAATTCATGAAAACATACCTCATAGATACAATTACAACTATGACACCTAGCCAACCATTTCCAAGGATTTCATTTACATTTTCAGCATCAATGAAATCTTGACTTTCGTCTCCGTATATATTCTCTTCGAAAACCACTATCTAACTATTACCCTCTTTTAGCTTCTTAGCCACATCATTCTTCAATTCTAGTAAATATAGATAGAGAACATGTGGTGTTATTGTGCTTTCAGTAGCTCCTTGGGCTCAGTTGGTCAATCCTTTAGTTGGTTTTGAGCAGAAGTTTGTCACCCCTTCCCTTTCTCCTTCTATTATAACAATCATTGGTTCAGACCCTTTTTACATTAATTGTTAAGGGTTTAGATTGAAAAGAAAAGGAAATAAATACCTCTTTGTCTTCTTGTACTCTTACAAGTTGTGACGGTCATGCAATGAATGTCCCAATAGACTTTTCGACCATATGAATATCATCGTCATCAAGTGGAATAGGTAGCTCAGCCTTTGGCTCATGAGCTACTGTAATCATCACATTCAGATGATATTTCAGAAGTGGTCTATTATGCAGTGTGGCATCTGGGATATTGAACAATGTAACCCTCGCTACAAGGTGATAGGTGGGTGTTGATAGATATAAATCACAATCAATATAACCCTGTAAGAGATGATTACATAAAAATTTTCATTATTTGTCTGATTAATATTTTATGGAAACAATTATTATAATATTGATTACCACAGCTAAGATAGTTATTTGAGGCGAATTGCTTGCCTCAAAGCTGGTGGGGGGTGGGGTGGGACGTTCATGCGGCAGTTGTTCTTTAGTTGTGGCTTCCCTTTGCTTCCCACCCATAAAAGTTGCTAGCAACTCTCCTTCCATTGAAATTGTTCTTCAAGGGTTACTATTTTTTTGCTCATTTGTTCAAATTTTTCATCTGTATCATCCATTTTTTTCTTCTTCTCAAAATATACTCGGGGTGTCACCCCAAACCCTGCACCTCTGACATGACCGTATTTTTCGGGCTTCTTCAAACCCATCCATAATAGGTCTGTATCAGCTATAGGAGTAGCTGATTCTTATGAGTGTCGGATATAGGAAAATAACTAATTATTTTTATTTAATAGCAATTTTAAACATATTATTTTATCATCATGTCATACATACACATATTTCCCACACATTCTGTGTGTTCTCATCTACTAACTTCCCTTCATTGTTCACACGTGCCTCCTTCCATAGCACATGTTGTGGGATGGAAGTGAATTTGGTTTTAGACTCATCAATCTACATATAAACATAGAAAAATAACTATGATGTTGTTTATTGGAACCTAAAAATATTATTGTAAATTTAAAATACGCACCATTTTTCTATTCTAATGAAGCGTACCCCATCCTTGCTTTACGATCAGGGTATGTTGGTTTTGAAGCATGTTTCTTATTTTCAGTACAGAGTTTCTGTTTCATAAATGAAATACTGAACATCAAAGTGATGAATACAGGTATCCTCAAACAACATATTATCACTCACAATGTACCTGAGACTTCTCATCCCACGACGGCCAATAAATGCATTCCATGCTTCTTGGGATATCAGGTGATCGTAGACAATGGGTGAGTGCGGGTTTATTTTACCTTTAGAATCTTTGAGGTGACATCTTATTAAAATAGTGCGAAAACCTTGATAAATTTTTCATGCAAGACTTAGTACATAATCCTTGTGTGAATCATCTACTATAAATGTACTCTGAAAGAGATTGAGAAGAGTAATACATTGTTTCATTATTTTATTTTATAGTAAATTAACGAAATAAATTCATAATGTTACCGTAATTTCTTCCCAGATCATAGCCTTCAGTCCGAACACAACATGGTGCGATGAGTCTATGTCAATCATCATGCGTTTTTGAGTGACAACTCCAACGTAGATGCTAAACATAGCCTTGTTGGGATTCACATGTTGGCCTCGTGCATTCCATACGACTTCAAATTTGATGCCTTTTCTTTTCGCCTTAAGAATTTTGGCTAACACCGCCAAACTATGATGCACTTCTGATTTCTATGATGGTGGTCCTTCATTCCTGACCATTTCATCAATACCAACATCATATATATGTTCATCTAGAATGGTATCAATGACATGTGTTGATGGTTGTTGGACCTCAACACTAAGAACAACTGGAGGCGCAACAGGAGGAGCAGCAGGAGGAGCAGCATGAAGAGTAGCAGCAAAAGGAGTCGCAGCAAGAGGAGCAGTAGGAGAAACCGGAGCCGCCGCAGGAGCAACAGCAGTAGCAGCATGAGCTGCATGAGCAGTAGGAACAGTAGCAGCCACATCAGTAGCTACTTGAGAGACTTGTTCAGCCTCAAGGTTAGGAGCATCAGAATGTGCAGAAGTCATTATCTGTAAAAGTGGTTGAACAGTTAATTCAGATTACATAAATTCAGTAATGATAAGATAATAACATGAGATAACAAGATCTATATTAGAAACAAAATATAACCTATTTACTGAGCTCTCATTCATTCTTTCAAAGGTTGAATGGATTTGACACCTCAATCAACTATCCTAATCCCTTCATTGTGGTCACCTCTATCATACAAAAGAACATCTGCATTGGGAACGCTCCGAAATGATTGCAAAATACCACTAAAAGGATCATCCTCAACTGAATTTTCATTGGAACCTTAAGTAGTTTTGGATGATAACAGAACAATCGACCAATTTCGGTTTTCGGGATCTGGAATATAAAAAACTTGTACTGCTTGTGATGCCATAATGAAATGTTCGTCTTTGCAGCATTCTTTACTAAAATCAACTTTCACAAATCCCCATTCATCTATTTTAACACCACTTTTGTTATAAATCCATTTGCATTAAGAAATCATCAATTGGAATGTCGTATAATCCTACTCCCATATTAGTTTGATAATGCCAATGTATGACATATTTGCATAAATTGGATTTCTATCCTTACTACCAGAAACATGCATCGCTTCAGCCACTAGTGTAACTCTACTATTTTTCATGGTGTTATCTTCATAATGTTCATCTATATAGATTGTATAAACATTAATTACATAACCACTGTAAGATAATACATACACACTTGGTCCAACAGCTAGCCATCAAAGACATTCTGAAATTGAATTCGTATTTTCATCCAACTACTTAAAAATATGGTCCTGTAACCATCCTATAAACTGGCGATTATGTGTATCTGATAACCATTTTTCATCCCTCGATGGATTCAACTGCCTAATAATTTCATTGTGAGTTTCAATATATATAGCAACCTCCCAAATGTTATGCAAAACATAAAGATGAGCATGCTCCTGATCTGTAATACTGATTGTCACAACTTCACTTCCAGAAATTCCCTCACCCTCAATGCGTCCATTGTGATGAGATTTCGGGAGACCAATGCTTTTCCACATTAGATAGGTATTCAGTACAAAATTCAATGGCTTCCTCAACAATATATCTCTCCACTATACAACCCTCTAGCTGACTTTGATTTTTGAAATACCCTTTCAAAATATTCATATACCGTTCAACAAGATACAACCATCTATAGTGCACAAAACCACAAAGTCGAATCTCTCTCACTAAGTGATTCATCAAATGAACCATCATATCAATTAATGTTGGCAGGAGGAACATTTCTAATTCACATAATATGATGACAATTTTTTTCCATAGCTGGAAATTTCCCCGGGTCTAAAACATTGCTACATATAGCTTTGAAAAAGAAAAAATGTTTGGTTAACGTATGAAAAATATTCTTGGGAAAAATTCAATGTAAAACTATATGAATTAGATCTTGCATTAAAACATGGAAATCATGTGATTTCAAACCTTTTAACATCAAATCATTCATTGAAGCAATGTTCATGATATTTGATGAGAACCCCTATGGAACCATTACATCATTGAAGAAGTGGCAAAACTGATATCTCTCTTCCCTAGAAAGAGTATAAGCAGCTGGAGGAAGAAACATTCAATTTTCACCCTTCACGGGAGCCAACTCTTCTTGTATTCCCATGTCAACCATGTACTACCTTGCCTTAATTCCATCTTTTGTTTTCTCAGGGGCATTTTGCAACATTTCGATAACATTGTCACATACATTTTTTTCCACATGCATCACATAAAGAGAATGTCTAACGTACAAACAATTCCAGTATGGTAATTCAAAAAAAACTGATCTATTTTTCCAACCGATTTTTGTAAGGTTTTTCGAAAATGGATAACCAAAAATAGTGTTTAGATATTTTACTTTCTCAAACATCTGATCACCTATTAGTGGAGACGGTGTTGCGCGATTTTCTGAACTTCCATTGAATGATGTTTTCCAAGATCGGTACTTATGCCAACGAGGTAGAAATCTACGATGTCCTAGAAACACATATTTTGATGAATGTTTCAACCTAATTGATTCTGTATCTCCTTCGCACACAGGACACCCTTGAGTTACTTTAATTCTATAGCCTGACAAATTTCCATAAGTAGGGAAATCATTTATTGTCCTATACAACATCGCTCTCAACGAGAAGTATTCACTTTTATAAGCATCATACAACATTACACCTGAGTCCCACAGTAACTTCAAATCCTCGATCAAAGGAGCCAGATAAACAGCAATATCGTTACCTGGTTGTTTTGGTCCTGATATAAGCATAGAAAACATGATGAATTTCCACTTTATGCATAACTAGGGTGGCATGTTATAATTTACCAACATAATAGGCCATGTACTATGAGTGCTGGTTTGAAAACCAAAAGGATTCACTCCATCTGTATATAACGCAAGACGAAGGTTTCTCGGCTCTTCTGCAAATTTAGGATACTCATGATCAATTTTAATCCATTGAGGAGAGTCGGCCAGATGATGTAATAACCCATCTTTATTTCTTTTATCTGCAGGCCACGACATTTGTCTGGCAGTTTTATCACTTCGATATAGACACCTAAACCTTGGTATGATTGGAAAGTACCATACAACTTTTGTGGGGTTGGATTTATTTTATTGTATCGAGAAGCACCACTCATTGGGCATTTTGTATGTGATTTTTCTCTTTGTGAAACAATATACAGTCTTTTGGGAAAGCATGTATTCTATCTGAAATCATTCCCATCGAGAGTTGCATTCGTCTAGCATTATATGTCCTCCTTGGGAGCTCATTATCTTCCGGGAACATGTCATTCAGGAGAGAAAGAAGTTCCATAAAACAGACATCACTCCATCCATTTCCTGCTTTCAATTTATACAACTTTAGTACAGCTGACAATGTTGTATACTTAGTGCAACCAGCATACAATGGCGTCTTTGCACAACTCTTTATCTTCTCAAACAATTTTGGACAATCACATAGTTCATCTTGAATTGTCTTTTTCATTTCCTCAATATGATCTTCATCATCATTGACATCTTTAATCACATCCTCCATACGTTATTCTTCATTTTCCTTATTTGTATTCAAATCTGACGATCCGTAAAACGCAGTTTTATCCTAGCCAGCTGCTACATTCGCTTTTTCTCTGTGTTTATTCCAACATTTATAACTCCGATCTATTCCGTGACATATCAAATGTTCTTAAAACTCCTCTGGAGTAAGTATTCTAGAATAAAAACAACCTAAACACAGAAAAAGTATTTGAGAAGGATCCTTTGCGTGATCCTTTGCAAACTTGATGAACTCTTTCACTCCGTTCTCGTACTCTATTGTTAAACGATTAGCATCCATCCAATCATTATTCATCTCCATCCTATTTTAATCTCAAATATTAGTATTTATGGTTCATGTACACAAAATAAGAATTCCAAATATAGTAGAAGAGAACCACATCCTTATAAAAATGGAGATTAATAGAGCCTAACCATTATTATTTATTCATCTTCATTAAATATAATTACTTTAGATTCATTATAGTTTCCTCAAATCACCCCAGACCAAACACAAGAATAATCAAGAATGATACATCTACCACTCCTAGGTCTCTTCCCTACATTCAATATCATCATTCCTAAATACTCACTGCTGGTGGAAGTGAAACCGTTCCAAATAGTCATTCCAAGAAGAAATGGAAACCAAAAGGGGGGAGTGAATCAAAATACCCCAAACAAGATGAAAAACATGGTATTTGAGAATAGTTTAGTGGATTCCATGTTGGCTAGACACTTATCCAATAGACTCCACAAGCGGTGATGGCCCCTACAGTTGTTGCACCAGGTGAAACTGTCACCTGAGAAGCTGAGATCAATGAGGCCCTTCCCAGCCATGAACTGAAAAAACTCCATGATGCCCTTCCTCTGGAATGGGCTTCTACCTTTCCTTTCCTTTGGGATGGAAATGACATTAAAGTCACCCCCAACAAACAATGGATGGTGGTCGTGATCGAAGGTATTTTGTTCAAAAGGACAATCAATCCCCCTTAATTTTTTAAAATACGAATACCATAACCCATTTAAAAAATAGAAATTTCAATTTATTTTGGAAATCATTCCCAAAAAAATCAATAAACAAACACATGCCAAACCATTTGGAATTTTATTTAAAGAATCAACATATCTTTATTTTAAACCATGATTTTCATTTATAATATCAAATCCACAAACTTTTGAAGGAAACCTAATTTATTTCAATGAAAAAGGTTAATTCACAACAAGATACCATCCATTCCATATATTATTTTCATTAATAGGGTTAAATTTGTGCTTCAAAATGATGAAAACATGTCTAACCAACTTCAAATGGATAAAATATGAATTCATGAAACACATGAATCCAAAAAAGAAGATATAGTATAGAAACACCCACTTGGAATCTGAATGAGTCTACTCAAATGAAGAACATCATACATCTCCAACTACATCGATGCTTTCTCATATACAATGACACCACTAGCTAGATAGTGGCCCTCACCAAGAACATCATACATCTCTAAATAAGAGACTACAACCACTAACCATGAAGAACATCATAAGATGGAAATATACTAAGAACACATCCCTTCACCCAAATAAGAGACTATAACCACTAACCATGAAGAACCACTAAGAGAATAATTTGAAACCTAAGGAAAGGTACACCCAAAACATACCAATGAATTCAAATGAAATACTTTCTAAACCAAACCATTGAAATCCTCAAATGTTCCTAACATTAAACCCCATAATATCTCCTAATAAAATTCTTTGATAACACTATTTCATGGCCTATACCCATTTTGACCCCTTTATTGGTTAGTAGATTATAGTGTAGTGACCCCCTAATACCACCATCCAACATGTCATGGGTTAGTGAATGCACCGAGGGTATTTATCACAACCATGTGCAATGTACTAATAATAATAAATAATTGATATAGTTTAACATCAAGTTGTATAGATGATTTTTCAAATGATACCATGTGACTGTTAGTATGGTAAATATGTGTGATAAGACATTTTTGGTCTAACTAAAAAGGGATATAACCTAATGAGTGTATTTTGGATTCACAAAAAATATGACTCTATGTAGTTTATGGTTTTTTCAACTAGTAGGAGTATGGACCACTTAGTGAATATAGTCCTCTATGTGTGGGAATGTTTTCATTTAGAGTATGGCCTAATATGTTTGGTTCCCATAGAATAAGGCCCATTTGAATTGGATATTTGGTCTCATGTGTATTTTTTTTGATGGCTCTACTGGGGAAATCACTCAGGCTTGAATCTATTTCCTTGGGCTAGCCACAATCCTCATAACCTACCTTACCTATTTCCAAAGGTGGAAAGAGTCCACCTCCATGGTTTATAATATTGTCCCCTTGATTGTAATGGGAATATGGGAAGTGTTTAGAGATCATATGCTCATCACATAGGGGATTATTTGTCACATCGCCTAAGGAATTTCATGCTCCTCATGTGAGGTATAATCCTAGGATCATTACCTAGGAGATGAATAAGAGATCTTAGGATCATCACTTGGGGGATTTTTAGGAATATCCCCTAATGAATCTATTTATAATCTCATTAGGTATAATCAAGGGAACATTATTTGGGAGATAAAGAAGATCTCATATTCCCATAACATAGCGACTTCATATTCTCGTCACCTAAGGAAACCTCGGATTATCACCTAGAGTTGGATGTTTCTTGAATTAAGAGTGGCCATAGGTTTATATCTGGGTAAGGGAACTAACATATTTGAATTTTAGAAGAGGGAACCACCCGATATACTCATTGCGTAGAGGGTGAGCATAGTTTTATAGCCACAATTTCATTTTTGTCCATGAAGTTATTCAATTCCCACCAAACCGTTTTCAATTTCATCATTTACAACTATATTCTATGTCACTGGAAAACTAAAAGGAAGACTCGTATCAACTAACGATGCCATCTCCCAAAATAACCCACTCATTACATCTTTTTAAAAATGGAAAGGATGATTCTTCCCCACTGCACGATTTACCACCTCAAACATCTCACATTTTCCCCCAATGGAATCTATCACAACCAAACTAACAAAAAAACTTATCAAACAACCCCACCAAAAAACAATGATGATTTTCAACAATAAAAGTAAACACACACCATGTTCTTGGGAAATATAATGAAAATTAGTAAACATGTGTGAATCATCCCCTTTACATTATTTTCCATCAAGTATGGTTTATTTTATTCAATCGGTCAATCCATAATACTCACCCATAGAATAATAAGTCATGTTAAAAAAATGATATACAAATGGGAGAGGAGAACAATATTGAAAAAATATTTGGAAAACATGACTTAATGGAGGTCCGGAAAACTGAAGCTTGAAAGCATTGTGGGCGGCAGACGTCCAGAAAACTGAAGCTTGAGAGCAGCGGAGGTCCGGAAACGCGAACTCAGTGGGCGGAGGAGGTCCGGAAATGGGAAGCGAGGGTGGTGGAGGTCCGACAACGTGATCTCAGCGGGCAGTAGTGGGGAGTCGCAGGGTTCCAGTACCGCGAGAGCTTTAGGCCACGATAAAACAAGGGCACTGTGCGACCAACTTTATAAAAAAATGAACTAAAGTTTTATCAGAACTTTTTTAAGGCTGATAATAGTACCCTTTATCAGTCCTACAAAAGCACTGATGAAGGGTCTTTTTATCAGTGCTATTTTAGCACTGATAAAGGTTACCCTATATCAGCGCTAAAATTTTAGCACTAATACATGTGTTCTTTATCACCACTTTTCTAGTGGTGATACATGACCTCTTTATCAGTGCAAGAAAAGTTCTGATAATGAATCCTTCTATCAGCGCTAGAAAAACGTGGATAAAGAACTCATTTATCAGCGCTAATATTTTGGCACTGATACAGGGTAACCATTATCATCGGTTTTACTTAGCGCTGATATAAAGGGCGCTTCCCTTTCCCATATTTGTAGTAGTGAACCCACATTCATTAGCCACACAAAACCCTCAACCCTCATCCCTAAGAAACCATAGACACTTATCCCCAAAAACCAAAAGCCATCATACCTAAAAAACCATCAACCCTCATACCCACAAAACAATCCAACCTTATTTGAAATAAAACATCAACCCTTGAACCAAAACACCCCCAAAAAACCATCATCCCTTAGCCCAAAAAACCTTCAACACTCAACCTTAAATCCAAAAAACAACACACCATCAACCATGAAAAACCCTCAACCATAAGCATGAAAAAACACCCAATAGTTTACCCCTAAAAATCCTCAACCCTCACCCAAAAAAAACCTCAACCAACATCCTCAAAAAATCCTCATCTCTCATCCCCTAACAACCATAGATTCTCATCCCTAAAAAACTTTAAAGCATCATCCTGAAAAACCTTAAACTCCCTTCCCCCCAAAAAACCAAAAAACCACATCCTTAAAAAACCACAAACAATCATCCAAAAAAATCCATAAATCATTATCCCCAAAAATCCCTCAATCACATAGTTGAACCACCCCTAAACCCTTATCCCCCAAACCCCCAAACCCAAAGCCCAAAAAAACCTCAACCCCATGCTCGATAAAAAATACTAACCCCTAATCTCCATGAAACCCTCAACCCTCAACCCTCATCCCCCAAAACACAAAACCATCAACCCTAGAAATCCCAAAACCATCAATGCCAAAATAAAATCATGACCCACAGTGCACGAAAAACCTCAATCCACAGAAAAATAATACAAACCCTCAACCCTTAACCCCCATCCCTCAAACCCAAAACCATCAAACCTAAAAATACCAAAACCATCAATTCCAAAAAACCCTTAACCCTTGGCGCAAGAAAACCCTCAAAACTCAGGAAAAAAATATAACCCCTAAACACAAAAAAACTCATCCCTCATCACAAAAAATTCATCAACCATTGTCCCTCCAAAACCCTAAACCCTCAGCCCAAAAAAACCATCATCCATTGTCCCCAAAAAACCCTCAACCCTGATCCCAAATAAACTAAACCCTCAATTAAAAAAATCCATAAACCCTCATGCCAAAAAAAATTGTAACCCCTCATCCCCAAAAAACCCTAACCCTCAACCCAAAAAAACACTACACCCATATCCACAATGAACATGAAACCCTCATAAAAAAAACATAAACCCAAAGCCCAAAAAAACCCTAATCCTTCATCCCAAAAAATCCATAACCCTCATCTCAAAAAAAGCCTCAACCCTCATCCCAAAAATACACAGAACCCAAAAAATACTCATCCCTTAGCACTAAAAATCTCTCAACCCTCATCCCAAAAATTAGTCACTCCTCAACCCCCAAAATCCTCAACCCACAGCCATAGAAAACCCTAAATCATAATCTCTAAAATACCATCAATCAACAGTCTCAAAAAACCCTAAAATTTCATCCACCAAAAAATCCTCAAAACTTAACCCTCATCTATAATAAACCTACAACACTCCACACCCAAAAACCCACTACCCCCCCAAACCACACCCTTAATCCCAAAAAACCATCGAAAATCAAACCCAAACAAACTCATCCTGTAGCCACAAAAATTACCTCCATTCTACACCCTAAAAAAACCCTAAACCCTCACTCCCATGAAAAACTCACAATAATAAAAAATAATCAACACTCAGCAAAACAATCATCACAACTAAGCCCTAACAAACCCTAGACACTCATCCCCAAATACCCTAATCCCTTATCCCAAAATTCCTCGACATTTAGCCCCAAATAACTAGGAACCCTCAGCCCCAAAAATCCCTCAACCCTTTGCCCCAAAAAACCATGAACAGTCAGCACCAAAATAACCTAAACCTTCGTCCTGATGAAACCCAAAACTATGAACCCTAATAAATCATATACTCTTAGCCATAAAAGCCCAATAAATTCATCACCAAAAAACCCAAGACCCGCAGCTCAAAACCCCCCTAAACACTTATCCCCAAAAAACCACCCTCAACCCCACATTCCCTAAACACCCATCCCTAAAAATTCATCAACCCCCAAAAAAAAATCCTCAACCCATGGTCCCAATAACCCTCAACCCTCACCCAAAAAAAATCAGTCATTTTCCCTTAAAAATCATAAAGCATGAGCCTCAAAACAAACAACCCATAGCCCTAAAACACCCTCAACCACCATCCTCAAAAACCCCTCAACCTTATCCACAAAATACCTCAACCCCCAGTCCTGAAAAACGCTAATCCATCTACCCCCCAAATCCCTGAACCCTCACCCCCCAAAAATCCTTAACCCACAACCTCAAAAAACTCTAATCCCTAATTCAATAAAAACCTTCAACCCTAATCTCTATAAAACAATAAAACCATTGCCCCAAAAAACCTAAACCCGTATCCATAAAAAACCCATTCCCTCAGCCCAAAAAGTAATAAACCATCAGACATGAAATAAACATAACCCTATTATCCAAAAAACATTAATCCCTTATCCCCAAAAAAAGAGTAATCCCTCATCCCCCAAAACCAAAATCCCTCAACACCAATAATCCCTAAACCCTCATCTCTAGAAAAAACCTAATCCCTTAAACCAATTCAGAAAAAATCCTAATCTATCAGACCCAAAATTTCCTAAAACCTCATCCCCAAAAAAACACTCAACCATCAGACCCAAGAAACCCTCAACCGTCAGCCCCAAGAAACACACAACAGTTAGCCACAAAAATCCTAAAACCTCAGCACCCCAAAAATCCACCAACCCTCATCCCCAAAAAACCCTCCACATCCATCTAAAAAAAATTCAACCCTCATCCCATAAAACCCTCAAACCTCAATCCCATATTACCCTCAACCCTCAGACCTAAATAACCCTCAACCCTCAGCCCAAAAATATATTCAATCCTCAACTCCAAAAAACCCCAATCACTAAGCCCCAAAAAACGATAAACCACCATCCTAAAAAAACATATACCCTAATCACTAAAAACCCATAAATCCTTAGACAAAAAATAATAATAAACTCTCAGTCCAAACAAATACCTCAGTCCTCAACCCTTAGCACTAAAAGAATCCAAAACCATAATCCAAAAAAATTCGAAAACATTAAACCCCCAAAAATATAAATCTCTTATCCCCCAAAAAACATAAACCCTAATCCACATAAAACTCTATACCCTCATCCCAAAAAATAATGAAACCTCATCCCCCAAACCCCTGAAACATCATCCTAAAAAACATAAAACCCTCCACCCTAATAAAACCTAAACTCTCATCCCACAAAAAAACCTAAACTCCCATCCCCATAAAACCCTAAACCATAAGCCCTAAATAATCCTCTACCCTCATCCCCAAAAAACATTCACCCATTTATCTCAAAAAATACTCAACCCTCACCCCTAAAAAACTCAAAAACAATAGCCAAAAAACATCAACCCTAAGAAACAAAAGACCCTCATCCCTCAGCCCTAAAAAAAATTATACCCAAACAAAAAAAAACCATAAACCCTTAACCCCCCCAAAACCCTCAATACTCATCCACAAAATATCCTAAACACTCATTCCAAAAAATCCTATACCCGTGGAACCAAAAAATAATAAACCCACAACTCAAGAAATTGGAAAACCCACGTACCCCAAAAAGCCTAAACCCTCATCCAAACCAAAAACAAAAAATTCTCATCCTCAAATTAATCATAAACACTCAACCCTAGAAAACCCTAAACTATCAGTCCAAAAAACCATAAATTAATAGCCCCCAAATACCCTCAACCATCATCCCAAAAAAATAATAAACCCTAATCCCCAAACAAACCGCAATCCTCATCCCCAAAAAATCCACAATCCTCAGACCCAAAAAATCCTAAATCAATTGCCCCAAAAAAACCCATCCATTAGTCCTAGAAAACCATAAACCCACAAACCCAAGAAACCCTAATATCTCAACACTAAAAATTATGAACCCTTGGCTGCAATAGACACTATAACATCAACCCAAAAAAACAAAAAAACAACCTCATCCCAAAAAACCATAAACCCTATTCCCTAATAAAACTCTAAACCCTTTAACCCAAAACACCCCTAATCCTCAGTCCCATGAAATACTAAACCTTCAGCCACTAGAAAACGCTAAAATCTCATCCCAAAATTTCCCTAAACCCTCATCCCAAAAAAAACAGTAAACCCTAATCCCCAAAAATAAATAAAAACTTAGACACAAAAAAATCTCTAAACCCTCAACCCCAGAAAACCATATACCATTATCTCTAGAAATTCCCCAACTCTCACCCCAAAAACCCCTCAACCCTCCATCAAAAAAATCCCTCAACCCTCGGCCCCATAAAAACAAAAAACATCAACCATCATCCCCAAAAAAACCACAACCCTCATACCTAAACACCCCTAAATAATTATCAATAGAAAACCCATATTCAACAACCCCATAAAATGATAAACCCTCAACCCCAAAAAACACTCAACACTCTAGCTCAAAAAAACCTAAACCATAGCCCCAAAGATGCTAAAACCAATACCCAAAAAACCTTAAACCCATATCCCCCCATCAAAACCCTAAAACCTCATCCCCAAAAAATTATAAACCATCACCCCCAAAATAACCCTGATCCTTCTAACCCAAAAAGTAGTAAATTTGCATCCATAACAACACAAAACCTTTAGCACCCAAAAACCCAAAAACCCTTCGCTCAAAAAAACCATAAAATCTCATCACTAGAAAACCCTAAAACCTTAGTCCCAAATAATACTCAACCATCATACCTAATGAAAAATCAATCCTCATCCCTAAATTACCCTCAACCCTTAGCATTGAAAAATATAAAACCCTTATCCCCAAAAAACCATCAACCTCGGCCCCAAAAGTCCCTCAATCCTTAGAAACGAAAAACCCCAAACCCTCATCACGAATAAAAACCAAGCCCTCATCAAAATAAACCTTAAAACCTAATCCCATATAAACCCTTAACCTTAAGCCCCCAAAACACTGAATGTTCAGCACCAAAACTACCTAAACCCACCGCCCCAAAAAACTCTAAACCCCATAGCACCCAGAAGCCCCAATCCCACCTCCAAAAAAACCAAAAACACTCATCCTAATATAATTACAGACCCTAAACCCCAATAAACCCTAAAACATAATTCCCAAAAACCATAAACCCTCATCCACAATAAACCCTGATCCTTCACCCCCAAAAAACCCCCACCCTTAGTTATTTGAAGAATGTCAAAGGCAACGAATCAATTTTCCAAGAGGAGGAGTTGGATTTTCAAGGCCCAATGAGACGAGGGATGTTAAAGAGGATAAATTCAACAAATGGATCCCATATCTCTTTATTAAATTCCCCATGGATCTCACTATGAATGTATTTAGAAAAGTGACTACTATCTCACTTATTCATTCCCAAACATGATGTTTAAATCTTGTCCCACATGGTTGCATGAATTTTGGAACCCATTCCCATATGATGAATTATATTATTTCATATTTGAAAACCAAATTAAAATCCACTGGTCTAGGTACTCAATGTAAAATATAGTAGGCTATAGTTTGAAATGCATGTGATACTTTTCCAAAATTTCGTTGGTATACTTTATCTTTTTGTCAATAAGTGAACATATTAAGTTTACCCTCTGTGGATTTAGGGTATTAGGCCTTTTACTATTGTATCACCCCTTCGTTATAAATACCCAATCCATGACACTTTAATGGAATTAATGATTATAATAGAGAGATAATAATTTATTTATCTTTACTGGTTGCTGATTTTTATAGTCTTCCCCTTGACTGTGTTCGTTATTTCCTTATCCATCTACAAGTTATATTTATAATATAAGATCAAAATTTCCACAATTTCATTCGTCAACCCATGTAAATTGTTGTGTGGATTGACCATCAAATTCCTCCCTTGTGTGTGTTATCTATGCATCAGTTCATTCTCTATATAGAGTTGATTGACTACTTTCTTCCACTATCCATACCCATCATCTTCCACATAGATTCAAACTAGATGCTTCATCAACAAACCTATTCCTTAGAGGATTTTTCCATCCCAGGGATATCACATATAATAGTATCAGATCTCTGGTTTACATGGTAGGTATATATCCCTTTGTTTACTTTACTTTACATATTACCCTTTTAATATTTCAATATTTTACACCCATTCGAAAAAACTCAAAAAACCCATTTCTTAAAAAAACTCTAGAATTTCCCTATTTTATGCAAGATTGAAATATTTTTAAATCATTTCAATTATTATTCCATATCCCTTTTGAAATACATTCTATATATATGATTTGTATCTAGAAAAAAATAGAAAAAAAATCAAATTCCACCAACACATCATTTTTGGCTTCTCAAACTAAGCACATCCTTTCAATGAGATATTTCAAAAAAAATTACTCTTTTTTCATCATCTATTGCATTGAAACATTAATAACAAATCATTTTAGATATATTGAATAAAAAAAGAATATAAGCATGGATAAAATTACTTCTTCTCCACTTTTTTATTTATAATATTAGAAAATTCCATTTTTGTACACCACTTTCTCTATATTTTTACTTCAAAAACATAATTTTTTTGGATCATATTGTTATTATTTTTTCTTACCATGCATAATTGTGAGAAAACATATATTCCGTACCTTTCTACCCATATTCCACCTTTTAACCACAATCTACCCTCCTTTCTACCATTTAATACTCAAATGGGTTGGGTTGATCCATTACCATGTCTTATCTTGTTTGGGTAAGGATTGGTAGCCCATGGTCTCCATAAACATGGTATTATATTTCATAAGAGCTTGGGATTTGGATTTTGTGTTGAAAGTGGAGATAAATATGAAAAAAAATACTTGTGAGTGTGTATCTTTGTTTAAGAGGGTATGTATATATTGCATGTGTGAAGGCATATATCTTGTTCCTGTGAGTCTGTATACATGCTTTTGTGAGTGTTTATATCTTGTGTGTGTGTGTGTATCGTGTGTGTGAGAGTGTGTTTATTTGTGTGTGTGAGTGTTTCCATCTTGTGTATGTGAGTGTTTATACTTTATTTTGTGAGTGTGTGTATCATTATGTGTGTTTATCTATGTGAGTGTTTGTGTTCATGTTATTTATCATTCTAGAAGATCTTGGGAAGAAAACCATTCATTATATCGATGCAGGAAGTTGTTGTAGATCTCCCACATAAAAAGATACACAACTAAAATTTAAATCTTTGGTAAGCTATTTTTAGAATCTTATTTATAGAAATTTGGAGATTCTATATGAGAGGAATAATAACCTGGATAATCAACCAAGACTAAGGATGATCCAATTCTTCCCATGGGACACTCCAAAAACACATTACCCCCACATCATGGGGGATGATATGAAGAACATTTATGATGGTTTTTAGGATGACCCACAAAGAAGGAGGAGGTTCCAAAAACCTAGAGGAGGAAAAATGAGATAACATTAAACCAACATCCTAGGAATTATTATGGTGAAGGATCCCTCTTTTTCAATGAAGAAGTGACCCAGAAGAATACATGGAGTGGGAGATATAGATTAAGAAAGTGTTTTGAGGTGTTTCATATTCTAGGAAAAAATAGGTCAAGCTTTCTTCCCTTTAATTTCTTTAATAATCATTACTTTTGGATCAAATCATAACAGAGAGGGCTACATATGGAGTACATCAATCAATAGCTAGGGCTACATGAATTTTCCCATATAGAAGTGGGGTTTTCCGTCACATTACCATATAGATCTCTACAAAACCATCAATTCCTAACCCAAGGGAGTAATATTTTTGGTGATTATTACAAGGAGATGAAAATTGACATGATTCAAGAAAACATTAAAGAGGATACAGAGGAAACCGTGGATTTTTATTAGAAATACTCAATTGAGAAATTACTGATCAAGTAGAGATGTACAACCGTGTGTAGGTGAAATATATAATCCACCAGGAAACCAAGGTTGAGAAAAATACTAAGAGGAAGAGAAAAATGAGGAAACCCAATACCACATTCACTCCATGGAGAAATTCAAGGAAGTAAATTGGATAATTATCTAATAAAAAGGAGGTAGATAATAAAAAATATGACAAGGAAATTTATTCACCTAAGTAACCTAATATTTAGGCCAATGAAATAATGAATTGGAATATTTGATGTTTTAAATGTGAAGGAAGTTGTCACACTAAAAATGATTTCCCAAATCAGTGCACCCTAAAAATCAACAATTAGGGCGAATGGGAGACTGATGAAGAGATTCAGTGAACAAATAGGAGGATTCCCCTGAAATTGATATTGTAGAATTTTTAGAATATGATGAGATTCATATAACTATGAGTGTTTTATGTCAAAATATGACCATTATAGAGAAGTAGTATCAAGATAAACTTTTTTATACATGGTGAAAGATCCCTAGGATGATATTTAGTTTTATTACTGCGGGAGGAATCTATAACAACATAATGATAACCATGTTGGTGTAGAAGTTGGGAATTCCATCTTCGAAGTAATAAAATCCATACTGACTTAAATGGTTGTATGATTTTGGAGTTCTATTGGTTACCAAATTAGAGAAGGTATTTTTCATTGTTAGTAAATACAAATATGAGGTATTTTGTTATGTTGTTACGATATAGGAACTCCATTTTCTATTAGGTCAACTATGGTAGTGAGACTGTTGAGTTACTCATGTTGGGTTCTTGAACCACCACTCTTTTGTGCTCTAAGGGGAACCTATGACCCTCAACCCCATCTCCCATAAAAAGATTTTTAAAGGTCACATTTTTATATAAAATATAAAGATGAGTGATGAGGAGAAAACAAAGAATATGAAAATGGAGATAATGAGGGAAAATTAGATGATGGGAGAAGAAATGAAATGGAGTGCAATGAAAAATACATAGGGAAAATGGATTTGATAGGAGATAAAAGTGTGATGTTGGAAAAAAAGTGGGGTTAATGAATCTTTTATTTCTCAGCAAAACCTTTTATAATTTTTATATAAAGAGGTGAAATTTAACACTATTGACATAAAATATCATTTTACTCATGTTGTTGAGTATTTGTTTTAGTAATTTAATGATTTGTTTCCTGGGGAGGTTCCACTAGGTTATCCACCCTATTGATGTATTGAGCACCAAATTTACCTCATACCCAGATCATCACTATCAAACGATCCTTCATATCACACCAACCCAGGGTAAACATTATAAATTCATGTATAGGATCAAAATTTAATGGATGTGGGCTATATTCGAGAGAACCTTAGTCCTTTCCTATACTAGTGCCTCTAGTTCCCAAGATGTATGGAACCTGGATAATGTTCATTGATGGTAGACACATCATTAACACCACTATTTAGTTTCTTCATCATATTACTAGAATATATGATATGCTAGGTGAGTTAAATGAATTTACTATTTTCTCAAAAAATGTTTTAAGAAGTTCCTACCATAAAATTAGGATAAAATAAAGAGATGGGTGGAAAACTATATTTATGAAAAAAACATATACTTAACGAATGGTTAATCATTCCCTTTGGTCTCACCAATGTACCTAGAAAATTCATACCGTCAGTGTATCATGTCTTATGTGTATATATTGAAATATATATGGTAGTGTAATTTTATGAATTTTTTGTATAGTAGGACTTTCCATGAACATGCAGATCACATAAGAAAATTCCTAGAGGTGTTAAGAAAGAATTTTGTTTTGAAAACTTTTAAAAGTGTGAATTTTGCCTCAATAAATTTTTTTCCCTTGGTTTTTTATGATTGGTGATGGAGTTAATGTTTAAATTATGAATATCAAATCCATTTAGAAGATCCCTAATCCCACCTCCATCAGAAATGTAAGAATTTTTCAAGGGATTTATTTTTCTAATTTGATATTTGAGATATAATTTAGGGCACTAGAAACACTATTGAATTTGTTTAAAAAGAAGAAAAGTCTTTTCATATGGGAGAAAACTCATGAGAAGGCGTTCCAAGAACTCAAAGAGTGTCTCTCCCACACTCCCCTACTTTCTCTCTCAGACTTCAATAGTACCTTTTACATTTAATGTGATGCAAGATGAATTAGAATAGGAGGAGTACTCATGTAATAAGGTAAGATTGATTCTTTATTTAGTGAGAATTTAAATGGGCCAACTCTGAACTACGCTATTTATGATAATGATTTTTATTCGTTGTTTAGAGTAATAAAATCATGGAAACATTATCTTTTTCCAATATACTTTTTGATACAATCTGATCAGGATATTATTAAAAACATAGGATAAAAAAACTAAATAAGAGACATTCTAGATGGATGGAATAAATTTTATCATTTTTATATGCCATCAGTCATAAAAAGTGAATAAAAATATTGTTTTTGATGCACATTATCGAATATATTCACTTTTATCCTTGATGGATTCCAAAATCCTTGGTTTTTAAGACATTAAGGGTTTATATTCCACTTATATCAATTTTGGTGAATGTAATGGTCATTGTAAACCTAGAGTTTTTTAGGAGAAGTTTTATTCACCTGATGGATTCTTATTCTTGATTTCTAATATTTGTATTCAAAACTTCTCTATCAATTTACATTTACTAAAGGAGTAACATTTTGTTTGGTTTATGGGACATTTTGGTGTTTCAAAAACATTAAGTGTTCTTATTGAGAATTTTTATTGGCCTATGATGTCTAAATATGTTGAGAAATTTGTGGGTAAGTGCAATGTCCACCATAAATAAAAATATAAACTAAACCCACACTGATTATATATTTCTCTCCCAATCACTAACACCCCTTGGGAAGAAAAATAAATGAAATTTATTATGGATTTTTCATGGACCAATTAGGAGAGAGAATCCATTTTTCTAGTGGATCTATTTTATAAAATAGAACATTTTATTCCTTGTCACGAAAGAGATTATTACACTAAAATTGTAACACATTTCATTCAAGAAGTATTCAAAATCCGTTGAATTACTAGGACTATTTTTTCATGTAGATACATAAAATTACTTAGTTACTTTTGGAAGTTCATGTGGGGAAAATTGGGTATAATGTTTCTATTCTCCAAAAAATTTCATCTACAAACCAATGGAAAGGTATTGGTGGTGAATCAGACAGTGTCACTACTTCTACAAAAAATATTTACGAATAATCTCAGAAAATGGGAGGATAGTCTTCCACTTGTGGAATTCACATATAATAGGGACAAGAATTCAACTACTCAATATTTTCTATTTGAAATTGTTTTTGACTTTAATTCCTTACACATATTGATATAGTTCCTTTTCCTAAATAGGAATCAACTAATATGGATGTGAAAGGGAATGTTGAATTCATCAAGAAACTCCATGAAAAGTCAAGGTAACATATTGAGTGAATTACCCAGAAATATGTTGAGCATGCAAAGAAGGTTAAAATGAAAGTATTATTCTATCCTTTTAACATAGTCATGATTTATATGAGAAAGGAATGGTTTTCCCATAAGAGGAAATCAAAACTCATGTTATGAAGAGATGAATATTTCTGAGTTCTTTTGAGGATTAACAACAATGCATACAATATTGCTTTGTAGGTGAGTATGTGGTAAGTGACACTATCAATGTTTTTCATCATTCTCATTTATTTGGTGTATAATATAAAGAGTCTAAGACGATTCATTTTCAATATGGGGTATGATGAGAACAATGTCAAAGACACCAAGTAAATGTCTTGGGTAGAGGAGTTGGATTTGGAAGTCCTGATGATGTGAGGGTGATTAAAGAGGATGAATTCTACAATGGGAACCCATATAGATTAATTAAAGTCCCAATGTATATAACTATGTATTTAGACCTTATAATAAATAATATCAAGAAAAAAGTATGGTTCATCCCCATGTATCTTGAGATTTGACATCCATTAAATTTGAAATCCCTATATATTCTTTATTTCCCAGGGTGTTTTTGTTTTCCTTTCATTTATTTACTTTCCTACAAAAGATGTAAAACATGATAAATAAGGGTAAGGAGGATAAATCCAAAAGGAGTTCTAAATGGATAAAATTGTTGTTTGAAGTGATCTCCCACTTTCTAGAAGACTCCACATGTTGAAGATGGTCAATTCAATCACTTACACTTCTGATGTTGTTAATGGATATTTTAATTTCTTCCATCTCTCTAAAAGGTAGAGAAACAGGTGGCTCATTAAGTTGATTTTTCATGTGTAGAAGTTAGACTTGCTATCCCAAATGATTCAATGATTATTAAATAGGTTTAATGCTAAAATGGGTTCCCATCCAGCTTCTTTAAAGGACAGATTTATCTCATCTTGCATAGAGGGAGAAAATGGGCCTATTATCTCACTTATTTAGTCCCCAAAAATGATGTTTAAATCATAGACCACATTGTTTATTTAATTTTTGAATACTTTACCATCAGGAGAATTATAAAATCCCATTATTGGACACTTAAATCAAATATAATGGGCTAGGTACTCAATGTAATCTCTAATGGGAAGTATTTGGTAAGGCATGTGTTACTAATCCAAAAAATCAATATAAGACATTATCTATTTGACATTAAGGGGAAAATTAGTATTATTCTTTATAAATTTTGGATATTATAACCTTGACTACTGTATCACCCCTTGGATATAAATATCCACCCCATGTAACTTGTAAGGAATTCACGTTTATAACAAAGATCTTACGATTTATTTCACTACATTGTGTGAGGATTTTTCTAATTCTCTCAATTATCTTGTGTAATATTTCCTTGTTAATCTACATGTTAGATTAGGGATCCAAGATCAGAATTCCCCCAATTTCATTCCACAATATAAATGTATTGTTGTGTGGATATTCCATCACATCCCTCCCTTGAGTGTGAAGTATATTTAGTGGATGATGCTCATTATAGCATTGATTGACAGCATTCAGGAACCATCCATACCATTCTTCCTCCACATAGCCATGAACTGCATTCTTCCTCTGCAACCCTACGTTGTGAAGTTGCAGACATTCCAATATTCTATCATCACAAATCCCAAAATAACCCTCAACATTAAGCACCAAAAACCCTCAACCCTCAGCCCCAAATAACCATAAACCCTCATCATAATACAACTCTAATCCCAAAACACCAAAAAAACATAACCCTCATCCCCCAAAACCCCTAAACACTTGACCACAAAAAATAATCCACACTCTGCCCCAAAAAATCCCCAACACTCAGCTCCAAATTACTCTAAACCCTCTACCCGAAAAACCAAAAACCCTCAACCCCAAAATCCCATAAACCGTTGGCCCCAAAAAAACCTTATATCCCCATCCGTAAAAATACCCTAAACCATTTGTGCCAAAAAACCCTCAACCTCCGTCCCCAAGGAACCCTCAACATGGAAAATAAAACTCATCCACGAGCGACAAAAATCCCGCAACCCTCATCACAAAAAAACCCAAACCGTCGGCTCCAAGAAAACATTAACCCTCAACCCCAAAAATCCCTCAACCATTAGTCCCAAAAAACCCTGAACCATCATCCTTAAAAAACACCATCCCTCTTCCCTAATAAACCACTATCCCTTATCTCCTAAATAACCTAATCCCAAAACCCTAATAAAACATAAACACTAACCCCCAAAAAACATAAAATATCATCACAAAAATACACTAAACCCTCACCCTAGAAAAACCCCAATCCTAAGCCTAAAAAAACACTGAACACACAGCCCCCAAAACCTAAAATCCTATTCCCAAATACACCCACTACCCTCAAAACCAAAAACCCTTAAACCCAAAAAAGCATAAAATGTGTTTCCAAAAATAACCTAGAGCCTCACCCCAAAAAAAACCATTAACCATTATAAGAAAAAAACATTCAACTCTCATCCCCCAAAGACCCTCAACCCTCAACCCTAATAAACCACCAACTGTCAACCATAAATATCCCATAAACCTCTAACCCAAAAAATCGTCAACCCTCACCCCCTAAAACCCTAAACCATCATCCCAAAAATATGTAAACACTAATCCCCATAAATTACCATACCTCAACACCAAAAAACCTATAACCCTCATCCCTAAAAACCCCAAAAATATCAACCCCAAAAATCCTTAAACCCTATACCCCAAAAAATCCTCAACCCTAAAACATTAAACACCCTCACCCCTTAGCCCGGAAAACCCCTCAAACCTCAACCCCAAAAAATCTCTACCGTTAGTAAGAAAAATCCTTCAAACCTCATCCCTAAAAAACCCTCAATCGTTAGCCCCAAAAGTCCCAAAACCATCAGCTTTAAAAATCCCGAAACCATTATCCCGAAAGAACAACATAAACTCCAATTCCCAAAAAACTCTAAACCCTCTTCCCTAAACAAACCCTAAATCATCATCCCAAAAAAATCCCTAAACCCTTATCACAAAACAAAACATAAAACCCTCATTCCAAAAAAACCCTAAACCCTTTGCCCTAAAAAACATTAATCAATGAGCCCCAAAAAATCATATACACTCAATAAAAAAAACCCTCAACCTATATACCCAAAAATCCATAATCCCATAGTAATAAAAAACCCTCAACACATACCCCTTAAAAAACAAATTTATCAGCCCCAAAAAACCCTTAACCAGATCCCAAAAAAACCCTAACCCTCATCCCCCAAAACCCAAAACCCTCATCCCCTAATAAACCTAAACCCTCATCCATAAAAACCCCTAAACCCTTATTCCCAAAAAATTGTAAAACCTAGGGCCCAAAAAACCCTAAAACCTCATGCCCAAAAAAATCCTAAAGCTCATCCCCCAAAAAACGTAAACCCACAGACCCAAAAAACCCCAAACCATCATCCCCAAAATCCAATAATTGTGCATCCACAAAATAACCTCAAAATGCAGCCCCCCCCCAAAACCCAAAACCCTTTTTACCAAGAAACCCTATGTCACGACCCGTCCTCAGGGCCCGTGCCGTGACTACCCCAAGCCCGCCTTCCGTAGGCCTGGGGCTGGCGACTAGCACCAAGGCGTAAATCCCAACAAAAAGGGAAGGCATTGCCTTTGAAAAGTAAACAAGCACCACAGAGTAAGCAAGCGGAAAAGTAAACACTAAGTAAAACTGTAACAGGCTGTGCTGAAAGTAAAAGGGGCCGGAAATACAAGCCCAACTCTATAGTACAACTGAAAGGGAAAAACAGCAACTGAAAAGAAAAGCCGCAGCGTCGAGCCGTCCTCTGGAAGTCCAACCTGAAGGGTGGGTACAAATAGCCTCCACAGCTCCTCGGTCCAGCCGTACACTCCGAGTACGTCTCGCCCAGTGGTCCACCTCCAGGTACCATCCTGCTCAGCACGCCTCCACCTCGATCAGCGCTGCCCGTCGTCTGCAACCAACACCACGAAGTGCGGGCATAGCCCGTGCAGGGGTGAGTATAAGCTACTCAGTAGGGACCCCGAGACCCCCGAAGGTCTCCCAGAATCCACAAAGGATAATCCACAAAGGAAAGATACAATCACGAAGTAACATCTGACACGGCTTAGGTATATGCCCATACATATACCTAAGTCATCAATTCCCGTTTGGCTCCAACGTCTGAGCCTAAGCACAACCCAGTCCACACAGGAAAGCAAACGTATACCCACACAGGATAGAACAACACAATTCACAAAGGATAGTAAACAGTAAATCCACACAGGATAGCTCAACACAATCCACAAAAGAGAGGATATGTAATCCACACAGGAAAACTCAACAGATAACTCTCAAAGGTATTTGCCCATACATATATCGAAATTATCAGGTAACCCATCTCAATCAAGAGGAAACACAAGGATCATTGACTCAGGTCAAACCATGATTTTCATTATCAAAAACGTAACTGCTGAAGAGCCCCATCTCTGAAGTGTACAGTGGTCCTGTCACGACTCCGAGGTACTGCTCACTAACCTAAGACTACTGAGGTACTCCTCCTGTCGAGTACCATGGGTCTGCTGCCAACTACCGGGCGCTCCGTCCACTGAGGGTCTGCTGCCAAATACCGGGCGCTCACCCAAATAGCCTACAGAGGCACTCCTCCAGTCGAGTACCGCGGGTCTGCTGCCAACTACCAGGCGCTCTGTCCGCCGTGGGTCTGCCGCCGAATACCGGGCACTCCGTCCACTGGGCTAGTCGACTCACTCCAAGTCGAGTTGGTCGAGCAGTCTTTATGTCTCATCCGGCTACACGGTCTCCGTACTCTGTACGCTCGTCTCCAGTATCGCGGGTCTACCGCTACAACCAAGCGCACCACCTCTATCGAGTAAAACAGAAGATTCATCTCACACAGGTATACTTCTTCGGATGACGATAAAGATGATGACTGAACCATCTAAGTCGTCGGACCAACGAAGGATCGATAGGTACTAACCCCCGCAGTGACCCACACAGGATCGGACCCACACAGGATCGGGCCCACGCAGGACCTGTAGCACAAATCCATGTAGGATTGCTGAGTGCAGTAGTCGTCGCAGTCCACTGAGGACCTCTGCATAGTCGTCGCCGCAGTCCACTAAGGATCTCTGCACGGTCGTCGTCGGAGTCCACGGAGGATCTCTGCACAGTCGTCGCCACAGTCCACTGAGGATCTCTGCACGGTCGTCGTCGGAGTCCACGGAGGATCTCTGCACAGTCGTCGCTGTCGGAGAAGCAGTCGCAGCCAGCACTAGGGTTCCCGCACACAGCAAGCTCGTTCGGGAGGGTCCGCTCCACGAGCCGAGAGGCTGATACATCAACTGACACAAAGTCCGAAGTTGAGGTATCCAAAAGTTCCGTATCATCAACAGGAACTCAACGTCGCAGACGGCGCGTCAATCAGACGCCCGGTCTGAGAGTTATTGGCTTTTTCGTCCCAGGGGCCCGGTTTGTTTTTAAGGCAAAACCAACCCGACCGTACTCCACCTACATCCAAACCTCAGGAGGAGTGTGCCAAAAGATCCGTCTCACTTAGAGGAATTCAACGAAACAGACGGCGCGTCAATCGGACGCCCGGTCTGTTAGTTATTGGCCTTTCTGTCTCACACCCATCCTGGGAAACTTCCCAGGAGGTCACCCATTCTGATCACTGCTCTAGGACAAGCACGCTTAACTACGGAGTTTTAACTACGTAGGCTCCCAAAAAGGAAGGTGCACCTTGAGTATAGTATACCGAAACGACCGTCTCGATCCAAGGATCGCGTTGCCGCTGACGGCGCGTCGTTCGGAGGCCCGCAGCTCAAGTTACGGGCGTTTGAACGAAAACCGTCCGATGTCCGGGCCCGGGCCGACTTGGCCCGACCCCCCCCCCCCCCGGGAGTCGGCCGAACCGGGTCGACCCGGTCCGGTCCGGCCGGGGCGCGGCCCGGGCGGTCGGACGGCCTGGCCCGGTTCGGCCGAGCGGCCGAACGGCCGAGGCACGCGGGGCGCCGCCCCCGCAGCCAAGTGGTGCCGCGGCCCCCCGCGTGGGGCCGCGTTGAGTCGGGACGCGGCTTCAGCCGCGTCCAAGGGCACTGAACCCGCGCGGCCGCGGGTCCGCGGGTGCCGCCGCCGCCGCGCTGAGTCGCGGCGGCTTGTCCGGCGGCGCGCCGGGGCGCCGCCGCTCCCGGCTGCCGGCGCCGCCGCGCCGGCGACCCGCGCCGCCGGCGGGTTCCGCGGGCCCCCGGGATCGCTCCGATGGTCCGATTTTGTTCCCGCCTGCGCCGCTGCTCCTCTCGGGACTCGTCCTTCACTGCGGAATCATCAAACATCCGTTGCGGCACGTTCCGTCGTCGCCCGTCAATTCCGCACAAAATGAAGAACGACGGAGGGTCGTCGGGCCGTGTTCGTTTGGCCCGCACCCTCCGCGTTAGAGATAAACAAACGGGAGAATTTTGCTCAACACATGAACCGAAAATTTTAATAAAAATAAAATTGTTCGTTTGAAACCGGTTCTTTAATTTTTAAAGAACGTTCACAGGAAAAAAAATTAAAAAGGGGTAAATCCCAAAATAAATCCCTACCTCGTCGATCGTCGCGCGCGGGCGTTCTTCGCGGAAAAGCTCGTCGCGGAAGAGAGGGATCGTCGCGTCGTCGCGTCGTCGCAGGGAGGCGTCGCGTCGTCGCGGAATCCGGTGTTGAGTCGGCGAACTCAACGCACCATGAAACAGCAGATTTAATTTAAATTAATTAAATCCGTGTTTTGGTTAAGAATCACGAAGGAGATAAAAAAGGAAGGTCCGAGACTCTTACCTCAAGCAGCCGATCGAAGATCCGTCGCGGAGGAAGAGACGTCGCAGAAGAATGTTGTCGGCGATGCGGATCACGGCGTCGCGTCGTCGATTTCCGGGTTCGGCGTTCTTCGCGTTCTTCGCGTTCTTCGCGTTCTTCGCGTTCTTCGCGTTCTTCGCGAAGGAGGAAGAAGAAACAAGAATTCTGTCTCAACGAGTAATCCCCAAAAGGTTTTGGTTGGTCTTATTTATTAATATGCCAACACACGAAAACAGGTTATGAAACGATTGAATTAATTCATTGAATTAATTCAACGAAAGAAACAGCCCATTTAATTCACGAAATAAACCGCCCATTTAAATGGTCTGTTAAGATTTTAAGAAACGCGTCAGTTGACTTTCATTAAGACGGGTTTTCGCGGGTGCGTTTCTTAGCGGAAAGAAACGGCGGGGCTCGTGCGGGCCCCACCTCACAAATATCCTACCAAGGGGGTACGATATTTCTGGATAGCATCCTATCCGGTTCAACTCAGTTCAAGCCGCCTTTAAGTGGCTTCATGTGGCTTCCAAGTGGCTTAAGTGAAATAAAATAAAGTTGTCGCAAAATTATTTTATTTCTTAACTTTAAGCCTGAAATTTAAAAACCACACCCGAGCAAACGCAACTCCGGAAGAGGCGTTTCTAAGAGAATATCGGCGCTGCGATTTCATCGGTGCCCTCAGAATTCGATTCCGGGCACCGGTTCAAAAGTTAGAAAAACCCGCTCGTCCGTTCACTGAACGTACCCGAGCCAAACTTCGGAAAAAGATTCCGGGCACACCGGGCCTCGGAATCAGGTGCCGTCAGAAACTGCGCTCTTGTAAAATTACAAAGAAAATTAAGAAAAAAAAATTCCTTGAAATTTACGAGTCTTTACATTACTCCCACCACAGGTCTTTACGTCCCCGTAAAGCTTCAACACAAACTAGGGATACAAAGGCGGTACTGAGCACAAATCTGAGCCTCCCGCTCCCAAGTGCTCTCTTGGAGGTTCCCGTGCTCCCATCTGCTGCGCACGAGAGGAATCGATCGCCCATGTAGGACCGCTCCTGTCGATCCTCTATCTCCACCGGGACCTCCGTAAAAGTCGCCTCATCATCCATGTCTAGCTCCCCATGGTCAATGATGTGCGTCGGGTCGTGCACGTATCTCCTCATCTGAGATATGTGAAAGACGTCGTGCACCCGGTGCAACTGAGGTGGCAGAGCCAGACGATAAGCCACCTCGCCAAAACTCCACAAACCACGCCGAGGTGAGACCCGTAAGAAGACGTGGTCGCCATCCTCGAACTCTAGTGGTCTCCGCCTCCTGTCAGCAAAAGGCTTCTACCGGCTCGGAGCTGTAGTTATCCGCCCCTGGATGACCTGGACCATCTCAGGTCCCACAAGAGCTGCAAGATTTCTTCTTTGCCTATAAGAGAAATCTGGTCTCATCCCCTGGATGAACCACCTTCTTTGCCTAATACAGTCAATCCTGACATGGATGATACTAATCCATACCAAGGTTGACGTCGTAAGGCCTCGACGCTACTACCAAGAGATCCAACCGTTACTCTCGCCTCTAAGGGTTGAGTCACACTGTCGGCATCAATGTGTGGTAACTGGGTCTCCTCCAGTAGATGTCTCACAAGTGAGGGTCAAGTCAACAGCCAAAACTGGAACCTCTTAGTACCATCACGAAAGAGGACAGGGATGAAAATATCACAAAGGTATGCGTCTTTTATTATTGCAGCTCATAATACAAGACGCTACACAATAGCAACAAGGAACTAGAAGTACAAAGGACGTATCCACTAGTTCTGCTCCTGTCCATCTGCTCCCAGAGCTCCATGATCGAAGGCCTCGGCTGCCTGAAGCTGAGCTCTCGCATGTTCACCTACTCCCTGTGGTCGGGGCGGACCTCCTGGTGGTGGTGGTGGCAGAGCCTCAAAGCGTATCCCACCTCCTGCTGCTCGGCCAGCTCCTCTGCCTCGTCCGCCTCCTCCCTGCGGACCGCCACGGTCGAACCTCTGCCTCTGCCTGAGAGGTTCTTCACATAACTGCTGATCATCAGCATGGCGGGTCGGACAGTCACGAGCCATGTGACCAATCCCGCCACAGAAGTAACACTGCCCACTCTCGGCACGCCTGGCTCTGACTCCACCCCGGCTCCCTCGCACAATTGAGCCTGAGTCGTGCAGTCGGCCACCGGTAGGTCTGGTCTGCCTGGAACCCTGAGTCATCCGTCGGCTACCGGCTGCCGAAGACTCCGCTATCTGCCGCCCTGCGGTAGGTCTCGCTGTGGACTCATCCAGGAAGCTCTCGATCAGGAGGGCTCGCTCTAGCACTCCTGCCTGGGTCGGGATGCTGAGAGAGATCAGCGATGCCCTGATCTCGTGTCTCAATCCCTGCTCGAAGGTCCGGGCCCGGAAGAAGGGGTCCCGTACCATGTCTGTCGAGTACCGAGAAAGGTCGGTGAACCTCGCCGCGTACTGAGCGACCGTCAAGCTGCCCTACCGCAGCTGAAGAAGCTCCTGAATGCGCACCGCACGGAGGGTGGCCGGAACGAACTCTGAGCGGAAGAGGCTCTCGAAGTCCATCCAGATGAGGGAGGCCTCATCGTGGAGCATCAGGCTCCACCATCGCCCTGCTTCTGCGTGCAGTAGGCTCGCCGCGAAGATCACCATGAGGTCTGCTGGTGTCCTCACTAGCCTGAAAACTCGGACGACCGCCTCCAGCCAGTCCTCGGCTGCCTGGGGGTCTGACTCCCCACGGAACCTGGGTTGTCGCTGGTGCTGGAACTCGTGCAGAGCTCCGAGGCGTCGTGTATCGTCAGCTGCCAGTGCTGGAAGCATCGGGGGCTCGGTGGGTAAAGGTACCGCCGGTGCCTCTGCGGTCAACGGGCCTTGTACCGAGGCCTCGTTGCTCGGTGGGCTGTCGTCGCGCTCTACTCTAGGAACCCTAGCTGGCTACTGTCGCCGTGCCATCCTGAAAAGGAAACAAGTGCTCCACGGTCAGAACAGTACCCGGTGAGCTGACACAAGTAATCACGAAGAAAACTTGAAACACACATGCAATCAATGTTTTCGTGCATTAAGTCAGAAATCAGAAGTCAGGGTCCTGGTGTATGGATACGTCGGCCGCCGCACCAACACTGGACTCCCTGGACTGATAACCACACTCAATACGCTAAACACTATTGCTTCACACAGAAGAAAGATCAGAGTATGCGGTAGAACCGACCACCTCTGATACCAATTTGTCACGACCCGTCCTCGGGGCCCGTGCCGTGACTACCCCAAGCCCGCCTTCCATAGGCCAGGGGCTGGCGACTAGCACCAAGGCGTAAATCCCAACAAAAAGGGAAGGCATTGCCTTCGAAAAGTAAACAAGAACCACAGAGTAAGAAAGTGGAAATGTAAAAACTAAGTAAAACTGTAACAGGCTGTGCTGAAAGTAAAAGGGGCCGGAAATACAAGCCCAACTGTAAAGTACAACTGAAAGGAAAAACAACATCTGAAAAGAAAAGCCGCAGCGTCGAGCCATCCTCTGGAAGTCCCACCTGAAGGGTGGGTACAAATAGCCTCCACAGCTCCTCGGTCCAGCCGTCCACTCCGAGTACGTCCCGCCCAGTGGTCCACCACCAGGTACCGTCCTGCTCAGCACGCCTCCACCTCGATCAGCGCTGCCCGTCGTCTGCAACCAACACCATGATGTGCGGGCATAGCCCGTGCAGGGGTGAGTATAAGCTACTCAGTATGGACCCCGAGACCCCCGAAGGTCTCCCAGAATCCACAAAGGATAATCCACAAAGGAAAGATACAATCACGAAGTAACATCTGACACGGCTTAGGTATATGCCCATACATATACCTAAGTCAACAATTCCCGTTTGGCTCCAACGTCTGAGCCTAAGCACAACCCAGTCCACACAGGAAAGCAAACGTATACCCACACAGGATAGAACAACACAATCCACAAAGGAGAGTAAACAGTAAATCCACACAGGATAGCTCAACACAATCCACAAAGGAGAGGATATGTAATCCACACATGAAAACTCAACAGATAACTCTCAAAGGTATTTGCCCATACATATATCGAAATTATCATGTAACCCATCTCAATCAAGAGGAAACACAAGGATCATTGACTCAGCTCAAACCAGGATTTTCATTATCAAAAACGTAACTGCTGAAGAGCCCCATCTCTGATGTGTACAGTGGTCTTGTCACGACTCCGAGGTACTGCTCACTAACCTAAGACTACTGAGGTACTCCTCCTGTCGAGTACCACGGGTCTGCTGCCAACTACCGGGCACTCCATCCGCTGAGGGTCTGCTGCCAAATAACGGGCGCTCACCCAAATAGCCTACAGAGGCACTCCTCCAGTCGAGTACCGCGGGTCTGCAGCCAACTACCAGGCGCTCCGTCCGCCGTGGGTCTGCCGCCGAATACCGGGCGCTCCGTCCACTGGGCTAGTCGACTCACTCCAAGTCGAGTTGGTCGAGCAGTCTTTAGGTCTCAGCCGGCTACACGGTCTCCGTACTATGTACGCTCGTCTCCAGTATCGCGGGTCTACCGCTACAACCAATCGCACCACCTCTATCGAGTAAAACAGAAGATTCAGCTCACACAGGTATACTTCTTCGGATGACGATAAATATGATCACTGAACCATCTAAGTCGTCGGACCCACGAAGGATCGATAGGTACTAACCCCCGCAGTGACCCACACAGGGTCAGACCCACATAGGATCGGGCCCACGCAGGACCTATAGCACTGATCCATGTAGGATTGCTGAGTGCAGTAGTCGTCGCCGTCCACTGAGGACCTCTACACAGTCGTCGCCGCAGTCCACTGAGGATCTCTGCACGGTCGTCGTTAGAGTCCACGGAGGATCTCTGCACAGTCATCGCCGCAGTCCACTGAGGATCTCTGCACAGTCGTCGTCGGAGTCCACGGAGGATCTCTGCACAGTCGTCGCTGTCGAAGAAGCAGTCGCAGCCAGCACTAGGGTTCCCGCACACAGCAAGCTCGTTCGGGAGGGTCCGATCCACGAGCCGAGAGGCTGATACATCAACTGACACAAAGTCCGAAGTTGAGGTATCCAAAAGTTACGTATCGTCAACAGGAACTCAACGTCGCAGACGGCGCGTCAATCGGACGCCCGGTCTGAGAGTTATTGGCTTTTTCGTCCCAGGGGCCCTGTTTGTTTTTAAGGAAAAACCAACCCGACCGTACTCCACCTACATCCAAACCTCGGGCGGAGTGTGCCAAAAGATCCGTCTCACTTAGAGGAATTCAACGAAACAGACGGCGCGTCAATCGGACGCCCGGTCTGTTAGTTATTGGCCTTTCCGTCTCACACCCACCCTGGGAAACTTCCCAGGAGGTCACCCATCCTGATCACTGCTCTAGGCCAAGCACGCTTAACTACGGAGTTTTAACTACGTAGGCTCCCAAAAAGGAAGGTGCACCTTGAGTATAGTATACCGAAACGACCGTCTCGATCCAAGGATCGCGTTGCCGCTGACGGCGCGTCGTTCGGAGGCCCGTAGCTCAAGTTACGGGCGGGTGAACGAAAACCGTCCGAAGTCCGGGCCCGGGCCGACCCGGCCCGACCCCCCCGAGAGTCGGCCGAACCGGGTCGACCCGACCCGGTCCGGTCCGGCCGGGGCGCGGCCCGGCCGGTCGGACGGCCTGGACCGGTTCGGCCGAGCGGCCGAACGGCCGAGGCACGCGGGGCGCCGCCCCCGCGGCCAGGTGGTGCCGCGGCCCCCCGCGTGGGGCCGCGTTGAGTCGGGACGTGGCTTCAGCCGCGTCCGAGGGCACCGGACCCGCGCGGCCGCGGGTCCGCGGGTGCCGCCGCCGCCGCGCTGAGTCGGGGCGGCTTGTCCGGCGGCGCACCGGGGCGCCGCCGCTCCCGGCTGCCGGCGCCGCCGCGCCGGCGCCCCGCGCCGCCGGCGAGTTCCGCGGGCCACCGGGATCGCTCCGGTGGTCCGATTTTGTTCCCGCCTGCGCCGCTGCTCCTCCCGAGACTCGTCCTTCACTGCGGAATCATCAAACATCCGTTGCGGCATGTTCCGTCGTCGCCCGTCAATTCCGCACAAAATGAAGAACGACGGAGGGTCATCGGGCCGTGTTCGTTTGGCCCGCACCCTCCGCGTTAGAGATAAACAACCGGGAGAATTTTGTTCAACACATGAACCGACAATTTTAATAAAAATAAAATTGTTCGTTTGAAACCGGTTCTTTAATTTTTAATGAACGTTCACAGGAAAAAAAATTAAAAAGGGGTAAATCCCAAAATAAATCCCTACCTCGTCGATCGTCGCGCGCGGGCGTTCTTCGCGGAAACGCTCGTCGCGGAAGAGAGGGATCGTCGCGTCGTCGCGTCGTCGCAGGGAGGAGTCGCGTCGTCGCGGAATCCGGTGTTGAGTCGGCGAACTCAACACACCATGAAACAGCAGATTTAATTTAAATTAATTAAATCCGTGTTTTGGTTAAGAATCACGAAGGAGATAAAAAGGAAGGTCCGAGACTCTTACCTCAAGCAGCCGATCGAAGATCCGTCGCGGAGGAAGAGATGTCGCAGAAGAACGTTGTCGGCGATGCGGATCACGACGTCGTGTCGTCGATTTCCGGGTTCGGCGTTCTTCGCGTTCTTCGCGTTCTTCGCGTTCTTCACGTTCTTCGCGAAGGAGGAAGAAGAAACAAGAATTCCGTCTCAACGAGTAATCCCCAAAAGGTTTTGGTTGGTCTTATTTATTAATATGCCAACACACGAAAACAGGTTAAGAAACGATTGAATTAATTCATTGAATTAATTCAACGAAAGAAACAGCCCATTTAATTCACGAAATAAACCGCCCAATTAAATGGTCTGTTAAGATTTTAAGAAACGCGTCAGTTGACTTTCATTAAGACGGGTTTTCGCGGGTGCGTTTCTTTGCGGAAAGAAACGGCGGGGCTCGTGCGGGCCCCACCTCACAAATATCCTACCAAGGGGGTATGATATTTCTGGATAGCATCCTATCCGGTTCAACTCAGTTCAAGCCGCCTTTAAGTGGCTTCAAGTGGCTTCCAAGTGGCTTAAGTGAAATAAAATAAAGTTGTCGCAATATTATTTTATTTCTTAACTTTAAGCCTGGAATTTAAATACCACACCCGAGCAAACGCAACATGCATCCCCAAAATAATCCAATACCTCAACCCTCATCCTAAAAAATCCCTCAACCCTAATCCACAAAAAAATCTCCACCCTTAGTCCCAAAAACCATCAAACCTCCACCCAAAAAAACAATCCACCCTCAGCACCAAGAAAACCCTCAATGACCATCCCAAAATAACAATCAACCCCTATCCCTAAAAATACTTCCACCCACAGCCACAAAAAACCCTCAACCCTCATTCCCAATAAATCATCAACCCTTATCCCCCCCCCCCCAAAACCCCAAACAATCATTCAAAAAAAAACCCCAACCCTCTACAAAACCACCCAAATATTATCCCCAAAATAATCCAATACCTCGGCCCCAAAAAACCCCCAAATATCATCCCAAAAAACACCCAACCCTTAGCCCCCAAAACTCAGCCCCATGAAACCCCCAACATGCATCCCCAAAATACCCTAAACCCTTAACCCCAAAAAACCCTAAATCGTTTTCCCAAAAAAACCCTAATACTCATCCCTAATAAACCTCGAACTCTCTTACAAAAAAAACCCCAAACCCTCATTCCAAAAATACCCTAAATCCACCTCCCCACAATACCCTAAACCCTCATCATTAAGAAAACCCTAAAACCATGGCCCCAAAGAACCATACACCCTCATACCTAAAAACCCTAAACCTTCATCCCTAAAAAACACTAATCCATCACCCCAAAAAAACCATAAGTTATCGTCCCCAAAAATTCATATCCCCTCAAACCCAACAAACACTAAATCCTCATCCCAAAGGACCATAGACCCCCAATTCCAAAAAACCCTATACCCTCATTCTGAAAACCCATGATCCTCATCCCCCTAAAAAATAAACCTTCATCCCTAATAAATCATAGAATATCATCCCTAAAAAAACCTAGACCCCCATTCCCGAAAAACTCTCTACCCTTAGCCCCATAATACACTGTTCCCTTATCCCCAAAAGGCCCTAGACACATAGCCTTAAAAAACACTACATATTCAACCCCAAAACACCGTAGAATAAAAAACCCAAAAAAACCTAGACGTTATTCATTAAAAATCTTGAACCCTTAGCCCCCAAAAAACCTAGACCCTCTGCCAAAACAACCCTTGACCCTATGCCCTATAAAACCCAAGTCCTTCATGCCCCCAAAAAACCTGAAACCCTCAGCCCCAGAGAACCATACACCATGATCTCCATAAAACTCTAAAACATCAGCCCCAAAAAAACCTAGACCCTCATCCCCCAAAAAACATAAAGAATCAGACCTAAAAAACCGAAACCATCTGCCCAAAACCCCTTAAACTCTCATCCAAAACCCAAAACCCCCATCCCTAAAAACCCTAAATTCTTAGTGCTAAAAAACCCTAAACGTCTAGTCCTAAAAACCCTAAACCCTTATCCCATAAATAACCTAATCCCTAACCCCCCAATTAACCCTAAACCAATAGACCCAAAAAACACTTAACACTAAACCCCAAAAAATAAAGAACCTTCTTCCCCAAAAAATGATAAACGCTCCACCCAAAAAACCCTAAACCCTCCACCCCAACAAACCACATACACTGAACCCCCAAAACCCAATACCCCCATCCCAAAACCCTAATCCCTATGCACCGAAAACCACTAATCTCAATCCCCCAATAAAGTAAACTATAATCTATAATAAAACCTAAACCCAAATCCTAGATAAACCCTTAACACTAATCCCTAAAAAATTCTAACCCCATAGCCCCAAAAAACACTAATCCCTCATCCCAAAAAACCCTGTACCCTCAGCTAAAACATCCTAAAAATTCATCCCCAAAAATTCTTAAATATTCAGCCCCAAAAAAACCCAAAATCCTCATCCCAAAAAAACTATTAACACTTAGACCCAAAAAATCCCTAAAACCCCAAAAAAAACCCCTTACATATCATCCCCCAAAACCCCTACAACCTCATCCCCCAAAAATCCTAAATCCTGAGGCCCGAAAAACCCTAAACCTTTAACCTCAAAAAACCAAAAACCCTCATACCCAAAATCCTAAACCCTTTATTTCATCATTTGAAGAATGAAACACATAAGTAAATATGGAACAAAGAAATTTATCCGAATGACCAAGGATCCAAGGAAAATCCACTGGGCAAGGTTTCTACAAGATTAAATATAAATCCACCAAAAATGGACATGCACCACCAATTCCGAGAAAAGTGAAGAGTGTAAAGGAAGAATGTTTAATATAATGATTATAAATTCGTAGTATTCAAGTGTAACAGTTAAAAAATTGTGAAAATAAATTATATAGATAGAGTAAATTGTGAATAATATCTCAGATCGAATTACATGGCATGGGGCACTCAATGGTCACATAAAAAGTATAAAAACTACTTTAAAAATCAAATTAATGGCCCTGATAACAAATTTAGTAAGATTACTCCTTAACGATGATTTTCCCCATGTTTTCACTAATATTTAATGTGATGTTATTAATTTACTTCCTTTTACATGTGGATATTTTATTTTTGTCCCCAAATAATTATGTTGTGTCTCACCATTGTGTTGGATTCCAAAAAGTGATGGATGGTCCAATTCAAATAACAATTGTGTTTAAAATTCTGGTTAGGCCCGGAAGTATTCTACTTGGGTTGAATCTAGTCCATATAATTCCCTCCAGGTGGGAAAAGGATTTCCCCTCAAATCCATGGAATCATCATCTTCAATGTGTGGGGTTAAATACCCAATGTGGAAAATTGTACAAACACAACCAAAATTAGTGGGTGAATCTATATTGTATGAATTTTTTCCAACTAATTCAAGTACATTAAATGGGAATACATCTCATACTTCCAAAATGCTCTTATTTTTGGTGGAAATATCTTTTTATGATGATAAATCCACTCATAATCTCCAAGTTGGAAAATAGTTTGATTCTGATTCTTATTAGCTCACATATTACATACTTCATTAGATTTCTCTATTTGAGATTGCATATATTCATAAATAGACTCCAGCTTCTTTTCCTTCTACTCTACATCAATATTCATCTAAAAATAAGTTGTCAATGAACACAATTATATATGAGTGATTGGATTGATGTCATAAACCACTCGAAATAGATAATGTCTAGTGGTAGCACTTAGAGATCTTTTTTATAAAAATTCAACTTCTATATGTTTCAAACCCCAATCTATCATATTCTTGTTTTTTAATGTTCTTAAAATAGTTCCCAAATTACAATTTGTAAATTCCATTTTTTCATCAGTTTTTGGGTGATGCAATGTGCATAAAATAAGCTCCCTACTGAATTTCCCCATAATTTCGTCCAAAAAATGTTTAGAAATTTAGTTTCTATATCAAAAACAATATTACAAGGATTACCATAAGGGAAAAAATAGGTTCTAAAAAAATACCACTGAGTATTTGGTAAATCCATACTGAATTCCATGCTATGATCATCCCATGGCTACTACAGAATACATAATGGAGTGTATAAACTATACTTGAAATGAATCTTTTCAACTTGACATGTCCCACATATTGAAAGAATTTATTGGACATCTAATTTCATATTTGGAAAATATAAATCCTATTTCAGCATCTCCATAGTTTTTTGGATTCTAAAATCATTAGAAAGTCCTCTTTCATGACACTCCTATATGAGAGTCTCTGTAATTACCCTTGGAAACACACAACTTGTTTCCCTTGAAAAGAAACCCATCATGCACAGAATAATCCCCCCAAAATTCATTTTTTAATCAAATTACAATAGTATTTAACTCCCTATCATAATGATAATCATATTTCATAAGTTTAAATCATAGAATTTGAGCATATAAAATGGTATGTAATACATACCGTAGAGGTGATGAATCATCCATCACGTTTCTTTCCCCTTCTAGTATTTTAACATAAATAAGAATTATTATAACAATTCCTCCCATATTTCCAACCTTGAACTCCACTTGTTTTTACCATGGATAAATCCCAATACATAATGATTAAAATTAATAAAAAACTATTTTGTTCTCAAATAATGAGAACAATGATCTAAGGCTCTCACAATCATGTAAAGGTACTTGTCATAGGTGCTACAAGTCCTCCTAGAATCATTAAACTTCTCACTAAAATACACAATGGGATTCTTTATATTGATGAGAGAAACATCGATCTTAAATCAACTTACATCCCACACCACCTTGACAAAATTATCAAATTTGTGTAATGCCAAAATTTGTGCGTCACATAATCTTTGATAAATGATTTAAAATTATTAATTTTCTTCCTTTGACCACTCAAATTTCCCATTTTTCAAGAATTTAGTGATGGGTTCAATGATAGTGATGAAATTGGAAATAAATTGATGATAAAAAAGATTCAAATCCATTAAAACTTATTAATCCTATAATAGATTCAAGTGGTGTCCAAGAATTGATTGCTTATACCTTTGATTAATCCACCATAATTTCTTCTTTGGATATCACAAATCCCAAAAATAACAACTTGGTTTGAAAGTAATTTATAATTTTCCATCTTTCAATATAGATTTTTTTACAATATAATGTCCAATACCTACTAAAATGATCCAAAAGTCTCTATACATCCTTGTTGTAAAAAATATCAACTAGAAAATAAATTAGAAATAAATTGTTTCAGAACATCATTCATGATTCACATGAATGTACAAGGAGCATTAGAGAGGTGGAATGGCGTGACCTATATCACAAACAATCCACATTTTATTTTTTTAATATTTTTTTCACTCATCCCATTCATTCATTTTAATGTTTTTGTATCCACTCCGACAATCAATCATCAAAAATATTGATGACCCATGTAATTCTTCAACTATATCATTGAGATAAAGAATGGGATGCCTGAATTTTATGGAAATATTATTGATATATCTATAATAAATACACATGTGATATGTACCATATTTATTAAACACTAATAATGTTAGAACAAGACATGGGATTTGGCTTGGACTTAAAATTCCTCGAGCCATAAATTCATACACTTTCTTTTACAATTGCTTTGATTCCTTAGGATTACACAAATATGTTGGTTTATTAAGAAATTCTGGACCTAGTACAAGATTAATCTATTTTTATATTCAACTAAAGTGTCGTAATCCACTTAGATGATCAATAATAAAAACATCATGATATCCCTCAATCAATGAACATGCTAATAGATGGTGATGGATCTTACCCTCATTGCATGACTTATCCATAATCAATTAAGATAAAACATGATCTTGTTTATGTATTTATTTCTCAAATTGAGCATTATTAATAAATATTCTACCTTTGTGAACTTTTGGAACACATTTTTATTTATTAATCTTTGATGGATTCAAAGGATCAATTGTAACATTATTTTCCCCAAATCTGAAAGAATATGTGTTATTCCTCCTTTAATAACCCACTTACCTATAAAACTATCAAGTCCTTAAAAAAACATTATATATTAATCAATAGGAATAACATTGTACAATACCTAATCAACATAGTTCATACCAATGGAAAATAAAATCAGAAACTTTTATTTCCATGAAGTGTGATCCTGTTGTTCAACCATTGATGTTTATTTGACAAAGGATGATTCTGAGTTGCAAGATTTAATTTCTATGATATTTTATTGATGAATTTTTTTAAATAACATACTATCAATAATCACCATTTATACACAATAATTTATGATTCCACTAGTTTGGAATATGTTTTCTCGTTAATCTTATTGAGGGAATATTCTATTCATTTAATCCACCCAACAACATTACAATCATTTTATTCAAGTATTCTAGAACATCCAATAGCCTTAATAAATGATCAAAACAAAAAATATACTGTTCAAAAAATTTATCTCCTTGTCATAAGATATAAAATTTGAAATAAATATCTTACTTATAATTATTAGGAAGATATCATTTTCATAAAATCGCTCTCTATTTCTCCCTTTAGAATTTTACCCTTTAACATAATTTTCCCAATATGTATTTAGAATTTCCAACCAAAGAGATTCAAAATCATTAAATTTATGAATTTATATATTTCAGTTTTTCTCATTAGAATGATAATTAAATTGAAATAATTGCTTGATTCTCAGTATCCAAAATAAAATCCATCTGGATTCATATTTCTCTAAAAATATGTAGTTTCAATCTTCAATCCTCTTTCAATATTTTAATCATTTCTTATTAATAACATACCATCCTATGAATTTCTAAAATAATCCCCATTTTTATGATCTTCATAAAATAGTTCTAGATTGGGCCAATGTTGTGCAGATGGATGTCAGGGATGTAATTGTAGTGGAGGGGAGTCATATTGCTACAATCTCAACGGTTGAGACATTTTCTCACTAATTTGACTAATTAGGGATTACATATGAGCATTGGATATTTTCCAAGGTGAACGAGGAGTATAAAATATTCTTTTTTAAGTCATGGGGTGATTTTTTACCTAGCGATTAAAAAGAAAATGTGCCAGCACATACTTGTAAGAACTAAAACTCTGATATCAAACGAAGGTGTCACTGGAAGCACAAAATGAGTGAGTGATGATTGAATAGTGAAATGTAAATATATGAAGATGAATTAAAGAAAAACTCACCTACCAAGTTTTCAATAATCATAAAGGCCAATCACCAACAAAGGAGATCCACCATCAATTCTAGGTAAAGGGAAGATGGTATGGCATGAATGTTTCAAAAAAAATTCAAAATTCATAATATATAAGTGTAACCATTACAAAGGAGTGAAAATACGTGGTAAATAAAAAATAATTTGACTTTAATTACATTTGTATATTTACTAGAAATTGGGGAACTCAAATTTCATATAAAAAGCACTAAACTACTTCCCATGGAAATTAAATACCCTACTAATTAATCTAGTGAGATTAAATTTTAATGATTATTTTATCCATGTTCTATCTAATATTTAATTTCATTCTGAAAATTTCCATCAATTTACATCTTGATATTCTATTTGGGTCCCTAAATAAGTGTGTTGTGGTCCACCATTTTTTTTGGATTCCAAAAAGTAAGGGCTGGATGAATTTGAATAACAATTGGGATTAAAAATATTATCAACTAGAAAAGCATTCTCTTTGGGTTAAATATGATCCATATCACACTCTATGAAAATAACCCAATACCCTCATCCCCAAAAACTCATAAACCCTCAACACTAAAAAAAACATAACCCTCATTCCCAAAATTCCTAAACCCTCACCCACAAAAAAACTCCTGACCCCAAGCCCAAAAAATACTAAACCCTCATACCTAAAAACCCTACACCTTACACCCCAAAAACCCAAAACCCTCATCCTTAAAAATCCCAAAACCCTCATTCCCAAAACCACAAAACCCTCATCTCCAAAAAAATCCTAAACTCACAGCCACATACAATCATTGACCCACGTCCTCAAAAGACCCTAAATACTCCTACCCAAAAGACCCTAAACCCTTATTCCCCAAACGACTCTAAACCCTTATCCCCCTAAATCACTAAACCCTCATCCCCAAAAGACCTGAAACCCAAAAATACAAAAAATACTAAACCGCAGACCCCAAAAAACTATAAACCCTTACAAAAAATAATCCACAACCCTTAGACCCAACATACTATGTACCCTTGGACCCAAAAAAAAAACCTAAACCCTAATCCTCAACAAAACCCTAAACCCTCACCACCCGAAAACACTAAACCCTTACCCTTAAAAAACACTAAACGCTCATACCCAAAAAACAAATAAACCACTTACCAAAAAATTCATAAACCCTCATCCATTAAAACCATAATCTCTCAACTCCAAAAACCTAAAACCCACTGCCTCGAAAAACCCTATACTCTCAGTAAAAAAATTCCCACAACCCAAATCCCCAAAATACCAAAAACCTTATTCCAAAAAACCATAAAACGTAAACCCAAAAAACCCTAAACCCTTATCCCTAAAAAACCAAAAACACTAATCACAAAAATAACCTAATCCATCATCCAAAAAAACACTAAACCCTCATATAAAAAATTCATACAACCTCAACTGATAAAAACCCTAATCCTTCAACACCAAGACCCTCTAAACCCTTAACCCCAAAAAACCATTAGCCATCAACCATAAAAAACCCTAAAACCACATCCCTAAAATACAAAACCCTAAATCCAATTAAAAAAAACCCCTACACCTAAAAACATAAACCCTCAGGCCCAAAAATTCCTAACAACTCGTCCCCAAAAAATCCTAAACCATCATCCACAAAAAACACTAAATCCTAAGCCCAAAAAATCAATAACCCTCAGCCCTGAAAAAACATAAACACTCAACACCATAAAACTCTAAACCCTCAAACCCAAAAAACCTTAAACCCTTATCGCAAAAAACCCCAAACCCTCATCTCCAAAAACCCTGGACCCATAACCATAAAAGCCCTAAAACTTCAGCACAAAAAAATTTTAAACCCTCATTCCTTAAATACCCAAAACTCTCTAGTCCAAAAGAACCTAAATCCTCATCATCAAAAAAGACCATAAACCCATAGTGCTAAAACCCATAATCCTCACCCCTAGAATATTCCAAACCCTAGACCCCAAAAAATCTTAACCCCTTAGCCCCAACAAACCCTAAACAACTATCCTAAAAAAACTGTAAACCCTTAGACCCAAAAAATTCTAAACCCTTAGTCCCTAGAAACCCAAAACAACCAGACCCAAAAAACCCTGAACAAAAATCCCAAAAAAAAATATCAGCCCCAATAAACGCAAAAACATGAACACCAAAAAACCCTAAACCCTGAACCCTTAAAATACTAACAACCTCATCCCTAAAAACCCTTAAATCCTATGTCCAAAAATCTTGTAAAACCTCATCCCCCAAAACACCTAATTGTCTTTCCCCAATAAACCATAACCCCAAAACCTCCAAAAACCTTGAAGCCTCATCCCTAAAAAAACCTAAAACCTAAACCCCCAAAAAACCTAAACCGTCAGGCCTATAAACCCATAAATCCACATCTGCAAAAAAACCCTAAACCATCAGCCTAAAATACCCTAATCTACAAAATATCCTGAACCCTGATGCCCCTAAAAAACCCTAAACCCACATTCCAAAAATCATAAACACTTGTCCCCCATGAAAACCATAAATCGACAGCCCCAAAAAACGCTAATCCCTTTTCCCCAAAAAACTGTAAACCCATAACCCCAAAAGAACCTTTTACCCTAATCCCGAAAACACCTTGAACCCTTATCAGCAAAACTCTCTAAACCCCCAACCCCAAAAAAACTAAACACTCAGCCCCATAAAACCATAAACTGAGATCCTTAATAAACAATAATGACTTAACACTAAAAATCATGAAACCATCATCCCAAAAAACCATCAACACTCAAACCCAGAAAACAAAAAACCATCTACCCCAAAAATCCCTATACTCGTAGCCCAAAAAAACCCCTAAACCCACAACCCCATGAAACCCAAAATACACATCCTTAAAAAAACCTAAATACTCATCCCCAAACAACCCTACACCCTCATCCATAAAAACCCTAAAAACATTGCCAAAAAATATCCTCATCCCTAAATAACCCTCATCCACAATGAAACCACATCCCCAAAAAACCACCAGCCCCAAAAAAACCCTCAGGAACAAAAAAACCTAAACCCTCAGCCAGAAAAAAAAATTAAACCCTTAGCCTTAATAAATTAAAATCACTCACCCCAAGAAATACTAATCCATTGGCACTAAAAATACGTAACACCTCATCCCCAAGAAACCCTATACCATTAACCACACAAAATAGTAAACCCTTTGCCCAAAAAATCCCTAAACTCTAAGCCCCTAAAAACCCCAAAACCATATAACCCTAAAAAACCCTAAACTCTCTGCCCCAAAAACTATAAACCCTTATCCCCAAAAAACCCTAAAACATCATCCCCAATACACCCTAAACTCAAATCCCCAAAATACTCTAAACCCCCATCCATAAAATACCCTAAACCCTCATCCCCAATGAAGACGAAACCCCAACCCAAACAAAACCCTAATAATTGGCACTAAAATACCATAAACCCTTAGATCCAGAAAACCCTAAAACCTTATCCCATAAGAATCCTAAGCCCTCAAAAAACACTCTAACATCAATTCCAAAAAAAACCCAGATTCCTAATCCAAAATATCCCTAAACCCCTGGCATAAAATATAACCTAACCCCTCTGCCCAAAAAAGAACAAAACCCTCAATCCCTAAAAAAAACCTAAGCATCATCCCTAAAAATCCTAATCCCTCAACCAAAAAAACAAAAACCCATATCCCCAAATGAACCTAAACCCTCATCCCAAAATAACCCTAAACAATTATCCATAAAAACCCATAAAACGTCATCTCCAATCTACAAAAATCTTAATCCCCCAAAAAAAAACCCCCCAACCCCAAAAATCCCAAAAACGCCCATCTACAAAATACCCTAAACACTCAACCACAAAAAACCCTAAACCATCTACCCCAGAATAACAAAAAAACTAAGCACCCATAAAGCATAAACTCTCAACCACAAAGTGACCAAAAACCTCAACACTAAAAAAATATGAACCCTAAGATGATCAAAACCCTTAGGACTCATACGAATACCCCCCGAACCCTCATACCAAAAAAAATCCTAAACTATTGGCCCCAAAACACCCAAAACACTCAGATGCAAAAATCTCTCAACCCTCAACCGAAATAAACCCAACATAATCACCCCCAAAAACCCTATTTCATTATTCCCAAAAAAATATAAACTATAATCCCCCAAGAAAACCCAATACCCTCAGACCAAAGGACCCTAAACCCACAATCCCACAAAATCAAAAACCTCAGGCCAAAAAAAATCTAAACCCTACACCCCAATAATACCTTATCCCTTTTCCTCAAAATGTCCTAAACCCTTTTCCCCAAAAAATCATAAACCCATTGCCCCACAAAAAACTACACACTCATCCCCAAGATTCCTAAGACATTGTTCACCAGAAAACACTCATCCCCAAAAAAATCAAAAACCTCAGCCCCAAAATTCCCTAAATCCTTATCCCCCAAAAATGTTAAACCGTGAGTCACAAAAAACCTAAAACCCCTATCCCAAAAAACTCTATGCCCAAATCTCTAAAATAAACAATAAAACCTCATCCCTTAAAAACACTATAACCTAATACAAAAAACCCTCATCCCCCAAAAATCTGAAACCCGTATACCCAAAAAACCCTAAACTCTCATCCCTAAATAAACCATAAACCCTCAACATCAAAAAAACTAAGCGCTCATACCCAAAATACCAAAACCCTTAGCACCTAATAACCCAAAACCCTCATCCCCAAAAAACGAAAAACTAGAATCCTCCCAAACCGCTAAACCCTCATTCCCAATACCACAAAGCCCTTATCCCCAACCCCCCCCCCCCCACCAAACCCCCATACCCAAAACCATTAATCCATCATCCCCAAATTCCACTAAACCCATAGCCCAAAAAAGTAGTAAACCAACATCCCAAAAAACCCTAAAACCTCAACCCCAAAAACCCTGAGCCCTCATCCCCAAAGAATCTGAAACTCTCATTTACAAAAATCTCTAAACCCTCAACCCCAAAAAACATGAAACCATCATCCCCAAAAAAAACTCAGAACCCTCATCCGCAAAATTACTTAATCCCTCATCCATAAAAAATCCTATACCCTCAGTCCCAGAAATATAGTATACCATCTTCCCCAAAAAAACTATATACCCAGAACCCAAAAACACCTAAAAACCCAACCACCAAAAAACCTAAATTATTAGTCCTAAAAAACCTAAAACCCTCATCCCTGTAAACCCTAAACCCTCAGCATTAAAAACACTAATCCCTCAGGCCCAATAAAACTCTAAAACCTCATCCCCTAACTACCGAAAACCCTCACCCAAAAAACCCTTGATATTCAACACCAAATTAACCTACTCTCTCTTACACAAAATACCATAAACCCCCATCCTAAATAAAATTAAAAACCCTAAACCCTAAGAAACCCTATACCCTCATTACTAAAAACCCATAACCCTCAACCCCCAAAAAACCAAAAACCCTCAGCACCAAAAAACCGTAAACCTTCGACACAAAAAAAACCTAAAACCTCATCCCCCAAAAAATGTAAACCCTTAGCCCTAAAACCCCCCAAACCCTCAGGCCCAAAAACCCTAAACCATCTACCCCAAAAAACCATAAACCCTCATCCCTAATATACCATAAACACTCATCCCCAAAAAACCCTAAACACCAACCGTCAAAATAAACAAAACCCTATGTCCCAAAAAAACACTATGCCCTCAGCCCCAAAAATCAAAAAACCTCCTCCCTAATAAACCCTAAACCCCCATCACCAAAATACCGTAAATCCTTAGTTCTATAAAACCCATAAACCAAATCCCCAAAAAACAGTAAATAATCAACCCCAAAAGTCCTTAAACCCTCAGCCCAAAAAAAACCTAGAACCTCAGGCCAAAAAAAAACAAACCACCATCCCCAAAAAAACCTAAACCATAATCCTTAAAAACCCTAATCTCTAAGCCCCAAAAAAACCTAAATCCTTAACCCCAAAAAACCCTTAACACTATGATTCAAAAAACACTAAACCATTATACCAAAAAATAATAAACTATCAAAAACAAAGAAACCTAAACGGTTATCCCCAAAAGTCCCTAAAAATTCATCCCCAAAATACATAAACCCTCATCCTAAATATTCCCTAAACAGCCATCCCCAAAATAGCCTAATACATCTTACCCTAAAAAACCTTAATCCCTCGACACTAAAAAACTGTAATCCCTTATCCCCCAAAAAATCTAAACTCTCACCCAAAAAAACCCTAAACCCTCAAGCCCAAAAAACCTTACACTCTCAGTACTATAATTCCCCAAACCCTCAGCCCCAAAATAACCCTCAACCCTTAAACCCAAAAATCCCTAAACTGTCACCCCTAACAACCCCTAAACCCTCAAACCTAAAAAATTCATAAAACCTCATCCAAAAACCATAAACCCCCATCCCCAAAAAACAATAAACTCATAACCAAATAAAACTCAATCCCTTAGCACAAAAAACTCAAAACATTCAACCCCCAAAACCCCTAAAGCTTCATCCCCAAGAAACCCAAAACCCTCACCCCTTAAAAACCATTAGCCATGTACCCTAAAAAACCCTAAGCACTCAGCTCCAAATACCTAAACACTCATCCCCCAAAACCCTAAACTCTTGACCTCAAAAAACCCAAAACCCTCAAAACCAAAAACCCAAACCCTCATCCCCAAAAATATCCATAAACCCTCATCCCCAAAAAACATTAAACACTTAACCCCAAAAAACCCCAAACCCTCACCCATAATAAACCTTAAACCCATAGAACTGAAAACCATATACCCTCATCCACCATGACCCCTAAGTCCTCAGCCCCAAAAAATCCTAAACCATCAGACCAATAAAACCGTAAACCCTTAGCCCCAAAAAAACCCTAAACACTCCTCCCAAAAAAACCATTCAACCCCCAAAAAATAAAACCCTCTAGCCCAAGTATCTCCAAACCCTATTCCCCATATAACCCAATGCAGTCATCCACAAAAACCCCTAAACCCTTAGTCCATAAACTACTAAACCCTCAGATCTTAAAACCCCAAAACCCAATGCTCTTAAAACTACTACACCCTCATCCATAAAACCCCTAAAACCAGAGAAAAAAATCCCATGATACATCATTAAAAAAACCTAAATCCCAAACCCTAAAATCCCTAATATTTTAGAACCAAAAAACCCTAAACCCCCATCCCCAAATGACATAAATCCCCTTTCCCAAAAATCCCAAATATATCATCCCCAAAAAATACTTAACCCATAGTCCCTACCACACTAAACCCTCAGCAACAAAAAATCCAAAATCCATCTACACTAAAAAACACTAAATCCTCGGCCGAAAAAAATGATAAACACTCAGCCACAAAAAACCCAAAACCACAACCCCAAAAAACCCAAAAATATGTAGCCCCAAAAAACACAAAACATTGTACCCAAAAAATATTAAACCATCATAAAAAAAACCCTAAACACTAAGGCCCAAAATATCCTAAACCTTTATCCCAAAAAAACACTAAATCACAAACCACAAGAAAACACTAAAACCTCGCCTAAAAAAATTCTAAACCCTCTACCCAAAATGATCCTAAACCCTTATAAAAAAAACTCAAACCCTCAACCTAAAAATCCTCTAAACCCTCCTCTCCAAAAAACCCTAAATCATGAGCCTGAATAAACCCCAAAACCCTCAACACCAAAACCCAAAAACCCTCATCCCCAAAAAATAGTAAACCATATTTATAAAACCTCTAAAACCTCATCCCCAAAACCACTAAACCCTTAAACCCAAAAAATAAAACCTTATCCCTAGATAACTCAGAAATCCCATACCCCAAAAATTCTAATCCCTTATCCCCAAAGAAAACCATAAACTCTCATCCCTAAAAAACACTAAAGCTTCATTCCAAAAAAACGTAAAACCAAAAACCCTAAAAATCCTACACCCTCAACCTCAAAATTCGCTAACTCGTCATCCCCAAAACACCCTAAACCGTCACCCCAAAAAACCCTGATACCACCACCTAAAAAAACCACAAACCATCAACACCAAAAAACACTAAACACTCTATAAAAAAACCCTAAACCCTTATCCCCAAAAACCCTATACAGATCAACACCAAACTAACATAGAACCATAAACCCCAAATAAATCTAAAACCATATCCCTAGAAATCTATAAACCCTTAGCCCAAATAACCCAAAACCATGAGCCCCAAAAAAAATCCTAAACCATTATTCACAAAAGACACAAAACCCTTATCACCAAAAAACTAGAAACCCTTAGCAAAAAAACCCTAAAACCTCATCCCAAAAAAACCATAAATTCATTTCCTGCAAATACCCTTAAACCATTAAGAATAAAAAACCCAAAAACCATCATCATGAAAAATCCTAAGCACTGACCCCTAAAAACCCATATACTCTAAAAACCTCTATAACCTCTACCCCAAAAACCTCAAGACCACCAACCCCAAAACCATTGGTCCCAAAAGACTCAAAAACCTTAGGCCCAAAAAATCTTAAACCCTTAGCCCTAAAACCATAAACCCTCAACCCCATAAAACTCAATATCCTCATCCCCAAAGAAACCTACAACCATATACCCAAAAATCATAAAACCCTTCTCCCCAAAAATCCTTAAACCCTCATTCATAAAAAATTAAACACTAAGTCCAAAAAACCCTAAATTCTCATCCCCATAACACCTAAAGAATAATCCTTAAAAATAATAAACTGTTTGCCCAAAAAACAACAAGATCCTCAACCCAAAAATATATAAACACATATCCCTCAAAACCCTCAACCCTAATCCCCAAAAAAAAGTCAAACCTTAGTCCGAAAAACCCAGAACAGACATCCTAAAAAATAAAACAAACCTGATCCCTAAAATTACTTAATCTCTCATCCCCAAGAAAACCTAAACACAAATCCCCAAAAAACCCTAAACACTCTTCCCCAAAAAAACCTGAACGCAATACCCCAATAATTATAAACCATTATCGCCAAAAAATCCAAAACACTAATCCCCAAAAAACGTGAAACCCTCATCCCCAAAAAACCCAAAATCCTAAGCCCCAAAAAAATCTCTAAACCTTCATCCCCAAAAAACCCTAAATCCTTAGCCCACAAAAAACCCTAAACGTTCCTCCCCTAGAAACCATAAATTCTTATCCTTAGAAAACCCAAAACCATCATGCCCAAAAATCCTAAACCTTCATCCCTACAAAACCCTAAACCCTTAGCCCAAAAAAAATCTAAATCTGTACTAGAAAAAGTCCCTAAACCCTTAGGCCCAAAATAATTACAACACTCATCCCCAAAAGCATCCAAAACTCTTATCCCTAAAAAGACCCTAATTCCCACCCCAAAAGACCCAAAATCCTCATCCCCCAAACAAAACATACCCCATAGACCCAAAAAACCTAAACACTCATCCCAAAAAACCCTATACCCTTAGACCCCAACAAAACTAAACCATAGTACCCCAACCCTAAACACTCAGATCAAACAAACCCAAACCATCAGATATAAAAGATCTTAAATATCATCCAAAATAAATTAAAACCCATCATAAGAAAAAAAACCCAAAACCCTAAGCCTCAAAAACACATAAAACCTCAGCCCAAAAAACAATTAAACCCTCTATCCCATAATCTAGTAAACCCTCATCCCCAGGACCCAAAAACCCTTATACCCAAAAAACCCTAAACCCACTACACCAAAAACCAGTAAATCCTTAGTCCCCAAAAAATCCTAAACCCTTATAACAAAAAAACTATAAAACCACATGACTAAAAATCTTGAAACCCTCAACCTTAGAAAAACCCTAAACCCCTAAAAAAATACCCTAAACCCCAAAAGGCCATAAACCCTAAATCCAGAAGAAACCTTAGACCCTCATCCACTAAAAACCATAATCCCTCTTCCCTAAAACCTATAAATCTTCATACCCCAAAAAACATAAACTATTTTCCTCAAGAAATTGTAAAATTTGATCCCTAAAATAACTAAACCCTCCACCCCATAATCCATAAACACATATCCCTAAAAAGCCTCAACCCTCATACCCAAAAAAACCCTAAACCCTTAGTCCCAAAAACATTGAATGATCATCCTAAAAAATCCAACAAACATGATCCCATAAAATACATAATCTCTCATAAACAAAAAAACCTAAAAACAAATACCCAAAACACACTAAAGACTCTTCCCAAAAAATCCTAAACCCACTGCCCGAAAAACTATAAACCCATATACACAAAAAATCCTAAACACTCATCCCCAAAAAACCCCAATCCCTCATCCTCCAAAAACACAAAATCATGTGCCCCAATAAATCCCTAAACCCTCATCCTCAAAAAAACCTAAATCTACAACCACAAAAAAAACCCTTAACTCTCATCCCGTAGAAACCATAAATTCTTATCCCTACAAAACCCAAATCCCTCTGGCATAATAATCCTAAACCTTCAGCCCTAAAAAACTCCAAACCATTAGCCCCAAAAAATCCTAAATCCATAGTAGAAAATGTCCCTAAACCCTCAGGCCCAAAATAATTAAAACACACATCTCCAAAAATGTTCCATAAACCTTATCCCTAAAAAACCATAATTCCCACCACAAAAGACCCCAAACCCTCATCCCCCAAAACAATACTATCCCCATATCCCCAAAAACGCTAAACAAACATCCCAAAAAACCCTATACCCTAAGACTCCAAAAACTAATAATTAGTACCCAAACCCTAAACACTCAGATCAAACAAACCCTGAACAATGAGCCCTAAAAGTGCTTAAATATCATCCAAAATAAATAAAAACCCGTCATAACTAAAAAACCCAAAACCCTAATCCCCCAAAACACATAAAACCTTATCCCCAAATACCATTAAACCCTATATCCCGTAAACTAGTAAATCCTCATCCCCAAACCCCCAAAACCCTTATCCCCAAAAATCCTTAAACCCACTACCCTAAAACCAAATAAATCCTCAGCCCCCAAAAAACCCTAAACCCTCAGAACCAAAAAATTGTAAAACCTCATGACTAAAAATCCCAAACCAACAACCCTAGAAAAACTCTAAACCCCCAGAAAAAATACCCTAAACCCCAAGTGGCCAGAAACCCTAAATCCATAAGAAACCATAAACCCTCACCCACTAAAAACCATAATCCCTCATCCCTAAGAACTATAAAACATCATACCCCAAAACAATACATAAAATGTTAGCCTCAAAAAATCTGAAAACCATTTCCCTAATAAACCATAAACCCTCAACCCCCAAAAAACCCAAACCCTCATCCCCAAAACACCATAAACCCTTATCCCCAAAACACCCTAAACACTCATCCCCCCGAAACTCTAAACCTTTATACCTAAAAACACTAAATCCTCAGCCCATAAAACTCTATACTATTAGCCCAAAATGAACCCAAACCATAAACCCTTGAAAAACCTAAATACCCAGTCTCAGAAAAAGAGTAAACCCTATGCCCCAAAAATCCCAAAAGCCTCAACATTAAAAAACCCTAAATCCATATCCCCGAAAACCCAAACCCCTTATCTTACAAAACCCTAAACCCTCACCCCCAGAAACCCTAAACCCTCATCCCCAAACACGTAACACCCCAAGATTCTACGGTACGCTTCTCTTTGAATAATGTGATAGCGTGTGTTGTACGCAACACCAAGTTCTAACACACCATAACCAATCAAACAAGACGTTATGAATAGTAATACATACTTTTTGAAATTATATATATTTTATAATTTAAAATGGACTTCATTCTTGGATTAGAAATATCGAATTTAGCCTAAGGTGAAATTTTGGTACTTTTCGGATAACTTTAATATTTTGATGAATAGTGAAAATTACTAAATTTTAATTAAAAACAACTTTTTTAATCAAAATAATTAATATTGATAAATTATGAATTTGAGTGGTTTTAAAGTATATTTATAATATATTTTTACTATTTAATACAATTTTGGTCATTGGACATAATTTTACAATTAAACCAGACATAAACAAGTGTCAATCTTTTGATAGTTATTATCTCTTAAAAACATGCTTTTTGTTTTAACAACGAGAATTAATTTTATGTGAATTTCTGCCGCTTCTGTGTTTTGAATTTGGAAAAATGGATTCCATATTTGGAATCAGAATGTTCAAATTGTTTAAATAGGTAACTTTTATTTTTAGACATTTTGAATAATTACTTCGGTAAATATTTCATTTACCATGGTTAAGGGTAAATCCGGTAAATAAGGGTTAAAAATAATATTATAACAATAATAATTACCCTAAAACGTGTCCTAGCCTTATTGGTTGAAACATGTTCGACCATAGGCATCTTTGGGTCGATTTTGGGACCCCATGGAGCCACTTGTAGGTGATAGGGACACTTAATTTTAATTAAGTTAAAATAAGTACAAAAATGACATAAGCATATATCTTCTAGAAAAAATATTTTACATAGGGTTATATATGTTTTATTTTCGACTATAAATATTAATTAGAAAGATAATAAGATTTCCTACATAATAATATTTTAATTATAATTTTTAGATACTAAATAATTTAATTTATTTATGACACAATGATGATGGAGTAATTACCAAAATAGTGAAAAATTAAAATAATTGATATTATAAATACCCAAATAAATATAATTTGATACTTTTAATGAATTAAACTAATTTTATAGGATAATATGATATATTAGGATTGATTTAATTGACTTTTTTGAAGTAATAATTCTGTTATAATTTTCACAAAAATCAACTATTAAATAGTGTCAAAATTGACATAAAAGAGTTTTTAAAACAAATATTATATTATTAATTGATATTAAATTCATAAAAATCTACGGTTCGACCGAGAGACTTATATCATGATATTTGTATCATTAATGGACCATTTGTGGTTCTCTTGGATGTATATAATATGATTATTAACCATATAATATAAAAATACAAAGAGACATTGTAAAAGTGAAACTAACTAACTTAGAGTTAATACTTAAAGATAAGGTTAATATAAGTACCCAAACCTGTCTAAATTCTAATGGTTTAGTGTTTTTCGACCCATACCTAACTTAAAATTTAAATAATCCACTTTTGAGTCATTATAAACAGAATAAAAATTTGTTATAAATTAATATTTCTAGCTTTTCCAAAGGTGCCCCCCACCCCTCTTATAAAAGGGAACTCCTCCTTCTCATTTATTCACACCTTAAAAGCCTTTTGGTTCAGCCAAACTCTGCCCAAATACTCTCCCAACTTCCCTCAATACAACCTAGAGGCCTTAGTTTGATCAGAAAGCCAACCTAAGGAGCCCTTTTGATCAAATCAAAAAGAAGAACCCGAAGAAGAGGTAATGTTTTCACCACCCCTTTTCAAGTTCCATTCTTCTTCCACTTCTTCATTCATTATTATTACCATTCTAAAATAATACCTCCAGTATCTTATATATACTGTGATGTTATTATAAATATGGTACAACCATATTCATTATTCTATACACCCTTTGAATAACATGTCACCATACGTGCATACGTACGGCTTACCGTATTCACATCGTGGTGTAATTATTATTCAATATATTATTATTTGAATGGGTATAATAATGATGTGTAACTCATGTAAATAATAAATAAAACATGTTAATTATTCTGTATATATGATATACCATCCATTTATATATTATTTTAATATTAAAAGTGATATTTTCGCTCGTGCGTACGTACGGACTACCGTCTCCACGAACGCGATGAGATTCATTCTCCATTGTATCCATTCAAGTATAATTATCATTTCATGATTTAAAAATGATGTTTATGGAATTGATATCATTCTGGATATGAATAATATACAACCTATCCATTTCAAACATGGCTTACATAACAAAACATATAAAATAAAACGAGTAAGTTAACACCCGAAACAACGATAATACTAAGATATTATTAACAAATCAATGTTAAAATATCATATATGATATCATATTAATGTATATGATTCTTTTATAATTTAATAAAAATTATTTCACCATTATACAGGAGGTTAAACTACCCTATCCAAGGAAATGTACAAGGTAAGGGTTATTTCGCAATCTCTTCATTATCCGAGGTTGTTTATACATAATAATCTACTGAGATCTCTTTATCATCCACATCCATGTTTCATAAAAATGTATTTAAAAAAAATAAAATTTAAAAGAACATGGTTTAAAATCATTTATACCCTTTTTTGACTTTTTATAAGAGTTTTATAAAGGAATATTTCCGTCGTTTTCCAAACAAGGTGCTTTTAACCTTTTCAACATAATTAAGGTAAGAATGTTTTTTTAACTTATACGGCGGGTGCGGTTATTTTCCGCCATTATAAAATCCTCGAAGCTTCCCTTAAAAGATTATAAGAATATTTTCAAAGAAAATGTTTTATTTTATAAATATATGACTCTTAAATGATTTCAAAAATAGAAAGAGATATTTCTCTAAAAAGAGTTTTGATTTCATCTATGTCAACATCCTTTGATGGATTTTATGCCTATTTGAAGTTGATTTATTATGATACAAAACTTCTATATTGTATTGAAGATTTTGTGATATGTTTGACTGTGGATGTGCTATTTTTATACCATTCATAGTTTATGGTGAAAGTATTGACATTTCGTATGCTAGTTTTAATACGAATGTTTATGTTATGTTTAAATCTTTTTATATGGGAATGCATTGGACTTAATATGTGACGATTGGAGCCCTCTATAACTCTTCGATGCATCAGTAGGGCTCATGAGACAAACTAGTGTCTTGTCACAAATCCTTCACAAAAAATTATTTGTAGTCTTGGCACGAGGCCTTGGCTATGTGTTTATGATAGTCTGTCATTATTCATTCCATCATTATGAAAGTGGTTATTGATATTGCATGTGATTATTCGATTAGTAGAATATCTATGTGGATAAGTAAATGGAATTATTTCATTTTATTTTTTCCATACTATGTTTAAGTTCAAGTTTAAAAGGCTTTTGTTTTAGTTATACATTGTCTTAAATGTTTATTCTTATTTATGAAAGTTTCCCCTATATTGTTATCCTTACTGGGCATTTGAGCTCACCCCTTTTCTATGTTTTATTTTTTCCCAAGGTATGAAGATGTAAATTATGAATGACCTGCGAGGATAGTATGTGGGGATATGAGTGTGGAATATGAAGAAAAGATGTTGTTTTAGTTTTCTTTTTTATGATATAATGTAAGACTTATGAATATATCTAGTATTTTCAAGGCTACTAAACTGATCGGTCATTCGAGATTTGATCCTTCTTGTGATCATGCCAATGTTATGTAATAATGCAATGACTCTAGGTAACTGTGGCCGGGGCATTATAGTTGGTATCAGAGAAGTTTAGTACAAACCTTGGAAGCTAGATTTAGATAAACTCTGATTAGAGAACATAGATTTAAGATAGACTTTGAGGATTAGTATAGAAGAACTTCCTAGAATTTTGGTATTGTAGATATTTTGTGAGTTTTTCAAGCAATACATCCCTGTCTGGATACGAGTAGGTAGAGGCGGCTCTGGAACAGATGTACCTAGGGGTAAAACCCGAAAACAACGCTTTGAGCTAGACTCGAACGGGAACTGGTGCACGACAACGGGCCTTGCTACACTCTTGGATACCACACTCCAGGGGGATATGCTTAGGATAACTCTCATTTTCTTTACAAATCATTATGAAGGGTTTATGAGTATATACATCCTCAAAGAAAACATTTTTATGATTATAGATTATATCCATAAATAATTCAATTTATGTTAAGTGTTTTATAAGTATGGGATTATGTATTTTGATTCATAAACTGATCTAGTTTATGCCAATGTTTAGAAATGGATCCTAGTGGAATAAATGGAAACCGTATCAATGCACGCACTCCATGTAGGTATTTATCTCCTGCTCAAGATAATTATAGTGGAGCTGGTGATGCAACTGGTGCCGATCAGCTAATCACCATACTCGGACAACTCACATAGGTTATAAATAATAACCTTACCTGTATAGAGAACCCTGATCTGCAGCGTGGAGGATCAATTTTAGATCGATTCATGAGGCAAAAACCACCAACGTTCAATGGGAGTACAAATCCCTTAGTAGCTGAGCAATGGATATTTTCCCTAGAGAAAATATTTCAGGCTTTGGGGAGTAGTGAAAGGGAAAAAGTTATCATGGCAGTTTACCGCCTCACTGGAGATGCTGATCAATGCTGGTCATTGATTCAAAATAAGAAGGAAGATGATGAAGTATCAAATATGGAATGGAGGGAGTTCAAAGACCTGTTTTTAGAAAAATACATTCCTCGCGACCACCGAGCTGATATGGAAAGCCAGTTTCTGAGTTTGATACAAAAGGAGGATGAGAATGTCTCAAAGTATGAGGCTTACTTTACAAGGCTAGCAATGGATGCTATAGATTATATACATAACCCAAGAAGTAGGATTGATCGTTTCGTTGATTGTTTAAAACCATTTCTTCGTCGAGCATTAGTCTCACAATCCTTTTCATCGTACGGAGACATTGTCTCATGTGCTATCAAGACCGAAAATTAATTCTCTAAGTCTTATGACTTTAAAGCAAAGCAAGAGAAGAAGAGACCTACTGATCAATCTGGGAATGGAAATAAGGGGAATAAGGGAAAGTTTGAATATCCATCCTGTGGTAAATGTGGTAAGAAACACCTCGGTACTTGCTTGAAGGGAACAAGAGTCTGTTACAAGTGTGGTGAAAAAGGCCACCAAGTTCGTGATTGCAATGGGAAGAAGGAAGCTACCAATGTTCAGTGCTACAATTGCAGGGATATGGGGCATTATGAAAATGAATTTCCTAAGCTTCAGGAGAACTTACCTCAGAAAAGGCCAAGGGATCAAGGCCAAGCTTATGCTATCACTACTGCTGAGGTAGAATCTCCGAAAGACGTGGTGGCAGGTAATTTAATGGTTTCCTCAAGTTTAGAAAATGCATTATTTGATTCTGGAACATCGCATTGTTTCATATCTTCCCAGTTTGATATGAAAATTAGATATTTCCAATTTTATTTAACATGGTTGTTGTTAGTTAAAACTCCTAAGGGAAGTATCATTGCAACAAAGTTTTATGAATCAATCCCCATTAGAGCATATAAATGTTCTTTATCTGCTGATCTCGTCGTCATACCTATGATTGAGTTTGATATAATCCTTGGTATGGACTGGCTTTCAGACTATGATGCGAAGATTTATTGTAAGAAGAAAGAGGTTACGAATCTTGATGATGATGATAAGGAACACCTTATCATTAGAGCAGAATCGTCACCACCTAATTCTTATTTAGATCCACCCCCAGTAGCTCAACTAAATTCAATTATTGGGGAGGAAGAGAAAGAAATAACTGTGGGTGAGGAAAGGAATGTTCAAATATAGGATGTACCAGTTGTGAAAGAATTTTTAGATGTATTTCTGAAAGATTTACCTAGACATCCTCTAGAACGAGAAGTTGAGTTTTCCATTGATTTAATTCCTGGATCAAGGCCTATATCAAATACCCCTTATAGAATGTCCACTATAGAATTAGTTGAACTAAAGAAACAACTAGAGGAATTGAGTAATAATGGATTTATTCGCCCTAGTGTTTCTCTATGGGGAGCCCCTGTTATTTTTGTTAAAAAGAAAGACTGATCTATGAGGTTATGTATTGACTACAGGGAGATCAATGCTATAACAATAAAGAACAAGTATCCCCTACCACGCATTGATGATTTATTTGACCAACTGCATGAAGCTCAATATTTTTCAAAGATTGGAAATCGATCTGGATTCCATCAGTTGTGTGTGAAGAAGGAAGACATTCCGAAGACAGCATTTCGAACCAGGTACGGGCATTACGAGTTTACTGTAATGCCTTTTGGATTGACTAATTCACCCTCTGTATTCATGGATCTAATGAATAGAGTTTTCAAGGAGTATCTCGACGAATTTGTGGTAGTATTTATTGATGATATCTTGGTATAATCCAAAAGCTACGAAGATCATGAAAATCACTTGCGCATTATCTTGAAGACTCTGAGAAGGCATGAATTATATGGGAAGATTAGAAAGTGTGAATTCTGGCTTCAGGAGATTTCTTTTCTTGGCCATATTGTCTCTAAAGATGGAATCTATGTTGATCCCTCTAAGACCAAGGCAATCCAAGAATGGCCAGCACCTACGAGTATAACTGAGTTACGTAGTTTTATTGGTTTGGAAGGTTATTATCGATGTTTCGTCCAGAATTTTGCCTAATTGGCTAACCCTTTAACGAAGCTCACACGTAAAGGGGTTAAATTTGTTTTGACAAAAGAGTGTGAATAATGTTTCGTAGAACTGAAGATAAGATTAGTCAATGCTCCTATATTGGCTCTACCATCGGGGAATGATGGGTTCGTTATTTATAGTTATACATCGAAGAAAGGAATTGGTTGTGTCCTTATGCAGAATGATAGAGTTATTACCTATGCATCCCGACAGTTGAAAATTCATGAACAAAACTATCCTACTCATGATCTCGAGTTAGTAGTTGTGATATTTTCTTTGAAGATATGGAGGAACTACCTCTATGGTGAAAAATGTGAAATTTATACTGATCACAAGAGTTTGAAGTATATTTTCTCACAAAAAGAACTCAACATGAGGAAAAGGAGATGGCTTGAATTACTAAAGGATTATGATTGTACGATACACTACCACCCAGGGAAGGAAAACAAGGTGCCATATGCTTTGAGAAGAAAAGACAATGGTGTTTTGAACCATATGATAATTGAAAGGGATACAATTTTCATGGATCTAGTGAAGATGGACATGGGAAGAACCAGGGAAGGTGAAACATCAATGCTTTTTCAAATGGTTGTCAAACCATCTTTAATAGAAATAATTAAGAGTTCTCAGATCGATGATGAAGAATTTCAAAAGAAGATTAAAGCTGTGAATGATGGGATATTGAGAGACTTTGTGTATGAAGATTAAATTTTGAAATTTGGGAAGAGACTTTGTGTTCCCGATATACCTGATCTAAAAAGGGAATTGCTGGATGATTCTTATAGTTCCAATTTCTCTATACACCATGGGAGCACCAAAATGTATAGAGATTTGAAGGAACATTTTTGGTGGGACAATATGAAGAGGGAGATTGGTGATTTTGTGTCTAGATGTATGGTTTGTCAACATGTGAAAGCTTGAAGGAAACACCCTGGACGAGTCATGCAACCTCTTCCCATACCGGAGTGGAAATGGGACAATATTACGATGGACTTTGTCATGGGGCTACCAAAGACTCCTAGATGGAATGATGCAATATGGGTTATTGTTGATCGTCTTACCAAGTCAGCACATTTTCTTGCTATAAGAGAAGATCAACCACTGGAACGTCTAGCAAGACTATATATTAATGAAGATGTGAGACTTCATGGAGTACCCCTATCGATTGTTTCTGACCGTGATCCCCGTTTTACTTCAAGATTCTGGAAGAGTCTTCAGAAATCCCTGGATACTGAACATCATTTGAGCAATGCCTACCACCCTCAGACAGACGGAAAATTAGAACGGACTATTCAAACCTTAGAAGACATGTTGAGATCCTGCTCACTTGACTTTTAGGGTATGTGGGATCAGTATTTACCTCTGGTAGAATTTTCCTATAACAATAGCTTCCATTCGAGTATTTAGATGGAACCATTTGAAGCGTTATATGGAAAGAGATGTCGCACACCAACCTGTTGGGATGACGTTGGTGAAAGAAAACTTGTAGGTCTAGAATTGGTGGAGGAAACGATGGAAAAGGTGAAGGTAATCCAAAATCACATCAAAGCAGCTCAAAGTAGGCAGAAGAGCTATGCCGATAATCGAAGGAAGGATTTGGAATTTCAAGTCAGTGATCATGTTTTCCTGATGGTATCTCCATGGAAGGGAGTCATATATTTTGGTAAGAAAGGTAAATTGAGTCCCATGTACATCGGACCTTTCGACATTCTAGAACGAAATGGGGCTGTAGCTTACAGATTGGCAATGCCGCCAAGTCTCTCCAAAGTTCACGATGTGTTCCATGTATCTCTGTTGAGGAAATACAGGCCTGACCCAACGCATGTACTCACCTATGAAGAATTATAATTGGAACCCGATCTGTCTTATTGTGAAGAGCCCGTCTGGATTCTTGATACGAGAGAACAAGTACTGAGAAACCGGACGACGTGTCTGGTAAAAGTTTTGTGGAGAAACCATAAGATGGAAGAGGCAATGTGGGAACCCGAGGAACTTATGATGAAGAACCACCGAAGTCGTTTCATGTGATAAGTATTCTAGAAATTTCGAGGACGAAATTATTTTAAGAATAGGAGAATGTAACACCCCAAGCTTCTATGGTACACTTCTCTTTGAATAACGTGATAGCGTGTGTTGTACGCAACACCGAGTTCTAACACACCATAACCAATCAAACTAGCTGTTATGAATAGTAATACCTACTTTTTGAAATTATATATATTTTATATTTCAAAATAGACTTCAATTTTGGATTCGGAATATCGAATTTAGCCTAAGGTTAAATTTTGGTACTTTTCGGATAACTTTAATATTTTGATGAATAGTGAAAATTACTAAATTTTAATTAAAAACAATTTTTTTAATAAAAATAATTAATAATGATAAATTATGAATTTGAGTGGTTTTAAAATATATTTAGAATATATTTTTACTATTTAATACAATGTTGGTCATTGGACATAATTTTACAATTAAACCGCACATAAACAAGTGTCAATCTTTTGATAGTTATTATCTCTTAAAAACACGCTTTTTGTTTTATCAACGGGAATTAATTTTAAATTAATTTATGCCACTTCTGTGTTTTGAATTTGGAAAAATGGATTCCATATTTGGAATCAGGATGTTCAAATTGTGTCAATAGGTAACTTTTAGTTTTAGACATTTTTAATAATTACTTCGGTAAATATTTTATTTACCATTGTTAAGGGTAAATCCGGTAAATAAGGGATAAAAAATAATATTATAATAATACTAAATTACCCTAAAACGTGTTCTATCCTTATTGTTTAATACATGTTCGACCATAGGCATCTTTGGGTCGATTTTGGGACCCCATGGAGCCACTTGTAGGTGATAGGGACACTTAATTTTAATTAAGTTAAAATAAGTACAAAAATGACATAAGCATATATCTTTTAGAAAAACCATTTTTACATAGGGTTATATATGTTGGCTTTTCAAATATAAATATTAATTAGAAATCTAAAACGATTTCCTACATAATTATATTTTATTTATAATTTTTAGATATTACATAATTTAATTTAGTTATGACACAATGATGATGCAGTAATTACCATAATAGTGAAAAATTAAAATAATTGATATTATAAATACCCAAATAAACATAATTTGAGACTTTTAATGAATTACACTAATTTTCTAGGATAATCTGACATATTAGTATTGATTTAATTTACTTTTTTTGAAGTAATAATTCTATTACAAGTATCACAAAAATCCACTATTGAATAGTGTCAAAATTGACATAAAAGAGTTTTTAAAACAAATATTATATTATTAATTGATATTAAATTCCTAAAAATCTAAGGGTCAGCCAAGACACATATATCATGATAGTTGTATCATTAATGGACCATTTGGGGGTCTCTTGGATGTATATAGTATGTGTATTAACCATATAATATAAAAATACAAAGAGACATTGTAAAAGTGAAACTAATTAACTTAGAGCTAATACTTAATCATAAGGTTAATATAAGTACCCAAACCTGTCTAAATTCCATTGGTTGTGTGGTTTTCGACCCATACCCACCTTAAAATTTAAATAATCCACTTTGGAGCCATTAAAAACCGAATATGAATTTATTATAAATTAATATTTCTAGCTTTTCCAAAGGTGCCCCTCACCCCTCTTATAAAAGGGCACTCCTCCTCATTTTTCACACCTTAAAAGCCTTTTTGTTCGGCCAAACTCTGACCCAATACTCTCCAAACATCACTCAATACAACCTAGAGGCCTTCTTTTAATCATAAAGCCAACCTAATGAGCCCTTTTGATCAAATCAAAAGGAAGAACCCGAAGAAGAGGTAATGTTTTCACCACCCCTTTTCAAGTTCCTTTCTTTTTCCACTTCTTCATTCATTGTTATTACCATTCTAAAATAATAACTCCAGTATCTTATATATACTGTGATGTTATTATAAATATTGTACAACCATATTCAGTATTCTATCCACTCTTTGAATAACATGTCACCATACGTGCATACGTACGGCTTACCGTCTCCACGTCGTGGTGTAATTGTTATTCAATATATTATTATTTGGATGGGTATAATAATGATGTGTAACTCATGTAAATAATAATTATAACATGTTAATTATTCTCTATATATGATATACCATCCATTTATATATTATTTTAATATCAAAAGTGATATTGTCGCTCGTGCGTACGTACGGACTACTGTCTCCACGAACGTGATGAGATTCATTCTCCATCGTATCCATTCAAGTATAATTATCATTTGATGATTTAAAAATGATGTATAAGTACTTGATATAATTATGGATATTAATAATATACAACCTATCCATTACAAACATGGCTTACGTAACAAAACATATAAAAGAAAATGAGTAACTTAACACCCGAAACAACGATAATACTAAGATATTATTAACAAATCAATGTTATAAGATCATATATGATATCATATTAATGTATACGATTCTTGTATAATTTAATAACAATTATTTCAGCATTATACATGAGGTTAACCTACCCCAACCTAGGAAAAGTACAAGGTAAGGGTTATTTCACAATCTCTTCATTATCCGAGGTTGTTTATACGTAATAATCTACTGGGATCTCTTTATCATCCACATCCATGTTTCTTAAAAATGTATTTAAAAACATTTTTAATATTTAAAAGAACATGGGTTAAAGTCATTTATAGCCTTTTTTGACTTTTTATAAGAGTTTTATAAAGGAATATTTCCGTCGTTTTCCAAACAAGGTTCTTTTAACCTTTTCGACAGAATTAAGGTAAGAATGTTTTTTTTAACTTATACGGCGGGTACGGTTATTTTCCGCTGTTATAAAATCATCGAAGCTTCCCTTACAAGCTTATAAGAATATTTTCAAAGAAAATGTTTTATTTTATAAATATATGACTCTTAAATGATTTCAAAAATAGAAAGAGATATTTCTCTAAAAAGAGTTTTGATTTCATTTATGCAAACATCCTTTGATGGATTTAACGCTTATTTGAAGTTGATTTATTATGATACAAAACCTGTATATTGTATTGAAGGTTTTGTGATATGTTTGACTGTGGATGTGATATTTTTATACCATTCATAGTTTATGGTGAACGTATTGATGTTTCATATGCCATTTTTAATACGAAGGTTTATGTTATATTTAAACCTTTTCATATGGGAATGCATTGGACTTAATATGTGGCGGGTGGAGCCCGTTATAGCCCCTCGATGCATCAGTAGGTCTCATGAGACAAACTAGTGTCTTGGCACAAGGCCTTGGCAAAATCTTATTTGTAGTCTTGGCACGAGGCCTTGACTATGTGGTTATGATAGTCTGGCATTATGCATTCCATCATTATGAAAGTGGTTATTGATATTGCATGTGATTATTCAATTAGTAGAAAATCCATGTGGATAAGTAAATGGAATTATTTAATTTTATTTTTTCCATACTATGTTTATGTTCAAGTTTAAAAGGCTTTTGTTTTAGTTATACATTGCCTTAAATGTTTATTCTTATTTATGAATGTTTCCGCTATATTGTTATCCTTACTGGGCATTTGAGCTCACCCCTTTTCTATGTTTTATTTTTTCCCAGGGTATGAAGAAGTAAATTATGAATGACCTGCAGGGATAGTATGTGGGGATATGAGTGTGGAATATGAAGAAAAGATGTTGTTGTAGTTTTCATTTTTATGATGTAATGTAAGAATTATGAATATATCTAGTATTTCCAAGGGTACTAAACCAATCGGTCATTCGAGATTTGATCCTTCTTGTGATCATGCCAATGTTATGTAATAATGCACCGACTCTAGGTAACTGGGTTCGGGGTGTTACAAAACATAACTACCCCCATCCCCCAAAACCATAAACACATAGGCTACAAAAATCCTAAACCATCATCCAAACAAACCACTATTCCCTCGGCCCAATAAATCATAAAACCTCAACCACACGAAACCCTAATCCATCATCATTAAAAATCCCCAATCCCTCATCCCAAAGAACCCTATATTGTTAACATAAAAAAATTTAATCCCTAAAACTAATAAATCCCTAAACCCTCTACCCCAAATAAAACTCTAAAAGACCTATCCCAAAAAACACAAAACCCTATGCCCTAAAAAATGTAAACCCCCAACCCTAAAAAACCCTAACATCTCAGCCAAAAAAACCCTAAATACTAAGACCCAAAGTACCCTAAACACTCATCGAAAATATACTATACACCCTCATCGCCAAAAATCCTAAACCCTCTAGCGAAAAAAAATAATCCCTCAGCACTAAAAAATAATTAACCCTCATAATAAAAAATCATTAAACCCTCATCTGAAAAAACCCCTAAACCCTCAGCCCAAAGGAACCCTAAAAATTCAATCCTAAAAAACCCTAATCCTCAATCCCAAAAAACCATGAACCCTAAACAAACAAAAACTATAAAGCCTCAGTAAAAAACCCTAAACCCTTACCCCGAGAAACCCTAAACCCTTATTCCAAAAAACCCTAATCCCTCACCCCACAAAAACCCTCAACCCTCAACCCCAAGAAACCCTAAATCCAAATCCAAAAAAAACCTCTAATACCTCATCCCAAAAAATCCTTAAACCCTTATCCCAAAAAAACATTAAACCCTCATCCAATGAAAAACCATAAAACCATAATCTCCAAAATAACATAAACCCTAATCCCCCAAAAACCCTAAAATATAAGTCCCAAAATAACCTAAACACTAATCCCCAAAATACCCTAAACCCTTAGCACCAAATTACCACGAAACCCCATCCCTCAGAAATCATAAACCATCAACACCAAATAACCAGAAATGAACAGAAATAAAAAACCCTTATCCCTCATCCCCTAAAAACCATAAACTCTCAATCCCAAAAAACCCGGAACTCAATGCCCAAAAAAATTCCTAAAACGCCATCCCCAAAACAGCCTAAAACATCACCCCAAAAACCCCCCAACACTTAAACCTAATAAAAAAATCGCCAGTCTAAAAAATTCATAAATCATTATCCCCCTAGAAATATAAAATTTCATCCCCAGAAACAACCTTGGACATCATCCCCCAAAACCTGAAACCCACAACCCCTCAAAACCCAAAACCTCGGCCCCAAAAAACTCTAAACCCTAAAAACAAAAATAAAAAATTTAACCCTCAGCACCATAAAAACCTAAAGCCATTTCCCAAAAAACCATAAACCCATAGCCCCAAAAAAACCTAAACACTTGGCCCCAAAAATCCCAAAACAATCATCACAAACAAATCATAAAACCACATCCCTAAAAATCCCTAAACCCTTATCCCCAAAAATCATTAATGCCAAGCCCCAAAAAAACCAAAACCATCATCCCAAAAAAACTTTAAATCCATATCCCCCCAAAAAATAAAAATCTATAAGAAACAAAATACCCTAATCCCTTAAAGACCCTATATCCACATCACCAAAAAACCCTAAACGCTTAGCCCCCAAAACCTAAATTCCTCAGTCCAAAAAACCATAAACCCTTAACAAAAAGAACTAAAAACTCATACCCAAAAACCCTAAACTATCAGATCTTAATAACCTAAAACCCATATCCTCAACAAACCCAATCCCCTCATCCCGAAACCCCCCTAAAAACTCATCCCCAAATCCTCCCAAACACTCAACCCCAAAACCCCTGGAACAATCAGCCCCAAAAAAACATAAACCCTCAATCCCAAAAAACCATAAACCCTCATCCCAAAAAACCGAATCCCCCATCCCCAAAATTCCCCAAACCATCATCCCTAAAAAACCCTTATACCCTTAGTCCAAAAGGAAAACTCTAAACACTTGTCCCTAAAAACACAATACTACCAGCCAAAAAAACCCTAATCCAAAATCTTAAAATAACCTAAACCCTTATCACCAAAAAACCAAAATCCCCATCCCCAAATAAACATAATCCTTGATCCCAAAAACCCCTAAAACCATTGCCTCAAAAAACTCTAAAAACCCATCTCCACAAAACCCTAAAACATTGTCCAAAAATCTCTAAAAAGCCTTTCCAAAATTAACCTTATATTTTAGACAAAAATTACACTAAGTACTAATTCAAAAAAATACCAAACACTCAAACCTAAGGAACCCTATACCATCATCACTGAAAATCCTTAACCCTTATCCCTAAAAAATCCTAAAACTTCAACTCAAAACACCCAAAACCCTCATCCCTGAAAAACCATAAACCCTTAGCTCCAAAAAACCATAATCCCTCCGCCCAAGAAAAAACTAACCATCTTCCCCAAATAACCATAAACCATTATCATTAAAAAAACATAAACCCCCATCCCCAAGATATACAAAACAATGACCCCCAAAACACCCTAAACCCTCTATCCCAAAAACAGTTTATGCCCTCAACCCTATAAATGCAATACGCTCCACCCAAAAAAACCGTAATCCCTCAACATAAAGAAACCAAAAGAACTAAACTCCATAAAAACCTCAACCCTCATCCCCAAAAATAAATATAAAATTTGCCTAAAAAAACCTAAACACTAAAAAAACTAAAACCCCCATCCCCCAAACACCTCAAAATCACATCCCCAAAAATTCCTAAACACTTATCCCCAAAAATCATTAAACCCTCAGCCCTAAAAAACCCTAATGACACTACCCTAGAAAACCCACATCCTTAACCACAAAAAATACAAAAACATCATCAACCAGAACCCCTAATCCCTCAACCCAAAAATACCCTAAACAGTCATCGAAAAAATACGCAAAACCGTTATCCAGAAATATCTAAAACTTATTCCCAAAAGAGTGTAAACCTTCAACTCCAACAAACCCTAAACCCTCAGTGCTAAGAAATTATAATCCCTTATCCACAAAAAACCCTATACTCTCGAAAACAAAATACCCTAAACCCTAATCCACAAAAAATCCCTAAAATTGCATTCCAAAAAACCCTAGACCCTTAGGACCAAAAAACCCTCAAACCCCAAAATACTTAAACCCTTTTCCCTAAAAAACCCTAAAGCCTTAGACCAAAAAAATCCCAAACCCCCATCCATAATAAATTGTAAACCCTAATACCAATCAAAAAAATAATCCTTGAGCAATAAAAAATCCAAACCCATAGCTCTCAAAAATTATAAACCCTCAACCAAAAAAATCCAAAAAACATCATCCCCAAAATAGCCCAAAACCCTTAGCCCCTAAAAACCAAAAACCCTCGTCCCTAAAAAATAGTAAACACTAATCCCCAAAATCCTAAAACCTCTTCCCCAAATAAACCCAAAACAATAAGCATAAAAAACCCCAAACTCTCAACCCCAAAAATCTTTAAACCCACACCCACAAAAAACTATAATCCCTCATCAAAAAAAACATTATACAATTACCCCCACAAAACCCTAAACACTTATCTTAAACAACAAAAACCCTAAACAATAAAAAAACCTATACCATCATCCCCAAAAAAACATAATCCCTCATCCCAAAAGAACCATAAACCCTTAGCCCAAAAAAACTCAAAACCATTACCACCAAAAAAACCTTAAACACCATTAAAAAAACTAAACCCTCATCCCCAAAACCCCTAACCCTCTAACCTAGAAAAAATATCTCATCCTCAAAAAACCCTTAACCCTCATCCCAATACTCACTTAACCCTCGGCAAAAAAAAACCAAAATTCATCATCCCTAAGAAACACTAAACCACCATCTTTAAAATACCATAAAACATCAGCCATAAATAAACAAAACCCTCAACCCCAAAACCTAAAACCCTCAGCCCCAATAAACCCTAGAACATCTATACCAAACAACCCTAAATCACTAGCCCTCCCAAAATCCTTAAGTCATAAAGCATATAATATCCTAAACTCTCATCGCCAAAAACCCTATACCGTAAGCTCAAAAAAACACTAAACCCTCAACTGAAAAAACAATAAACACTAAGACCCAAAAAACCCTATGCACTGCTCCCAAAAAACCACAAACCCTATGATACAAAAAACACACAACCCTCAGTACCAAGAATTACTAAACCCTCATCCCCCAAAACCCTAAACTTGTCATCACCAAATAACATAAAACCATAAATCGAAAAAAATATAAACCATTATCCAAAAAAACATAAATCCCCATACCTAATAACACAAAACCCTCAGCCCCCAATAACCATAAACACTAATTCCCAAAAAACCCAAAACCCATGTCACTATAATATCCTAAACCCTCAGCATAAAAAAACCTAAACCCTCAGTGCTAAAAAATGCTAAAACCCTGCCCCAAAAAACCCTAACCACTCAGCCCTAAAAAACCCAAAACTATCATCCTGAAAAGCCTAAGTACTCACCACTAAAAACCCATATACTCTCATCCCTATAGCCTCTAAATCCACATCCTTCAAAACCACAAAACCCCCATCTCCCAAAACCTAATAACCCTAATCCGTAAAAAACCCAAAACCCTTACCCCCCCAAAAATCCTAAACCTTTAGCCCCAAAATCCCTAAACCCTCAACTCCAAAAAACAGTATATCCTTATCCCCCCAAAACCAAAAAACATTAGCCCAAAAAAACAATAAACCCTCTTAACTAAGAAACCCTAAACTCCTATCCACAAAAATATAAACCCTCAACCCAAAAAACTGAAAATACACAACCACAAAACCTGTAAAATCTATTCACCAAAAAACCCTAAACCCGTACCCAACCCCCGAAAAAACTAAACCCTAAATCCCAAAAACCATAAATGATAATACCTAAAGAACCCTAAAACCATTTCCCCATAAAAAACTAAACCCTTGATCCCAGAACCCCTAAACACTCATCCACAAAAAACCCTAATCCCTGAGCCCTAAAAAACTAAGAACCCTCATCCTCGTCAAACTATAAACCCTAATCACCAAATACCCTAAACACCTAGCCCCAAAACACCCGAAACAATCATCCCAATTACACATAAACCATAAATACCAAAAAACTTAAACCCTTAGCCACAAAAAAACTATACACCCTCATCACCAAAAAACCCATAATTGTCAGCCCGAAAAATAATTAATCCACATCCCTAATAAAATAATAACACATAGTCCTAGGGATCCTAAAATCACAACAACAAAAATCCCTAAACCCTCATCCCTAAAGAAAACTAAACCCTCAGCCCCAAAAAACCCTAAAACCTTATCCCTAAACCCACTATACCCTTATGACCAAAAAACCCAAAATCCTAAATACTATAATACCCCGAACCCTCATCCCCAAAAAGTCTATAACCCTCATCTCAAAAAAACACAAACACATCCGCCCAAAATAACCCTAAAACCTTATCCCCAAAACAAAATTAAACCCGCATACTGAAAAATCCATAAACCTTATGCCCTAAAAACCCTAAAGAATCAGTCTCAAAAAACATAAACCCTTATCCCTAAAAAACACAATTCCCTCACTGTCAAAAAACCCTAAAACCTCATTCCCAAAATCTCAAAACCCATATCCCCCAAAAAACTCAAACCCTCAACCATAAAAAACCACAACTCTTAACCCCAAAACCCCCTAAATCCTCACCACCAAAAAACCCTAAACCCTCGCCCCCAAAAACCCTAAACACTCATCAATAATATACCCTACAACAATATCCCCCAAATAACCTAAACCCTCAGCCAAAAAACCCTAAAAAATAAAACCCAGAAAACACTCATCCCTAAAAATATCCTGCATCATTAGCCCCAAAAAACCCTAAACGCAGAGCAACAAAAATCCCTAATCCCCCAACCCTAAAAAACCCTGAATCCTTAGCCCTAAAAAAACCATAAACCCTCATCCCCAAAAATCCCTAAACCATAATCCCACAAAAAAACCTTAAACATTATCCCCCAAAAACCATAAATTCTCAGGAAAAAAACCCTAGTCCCTCAGCCCAGAAAATACCTAAACACTCTGCCAGAGAAAATCCTAAACGCTCAGACCTAAAAAAACCATATCCCACTGCCCCAAAAAATCCCTAAACTCTCATCTAAAATATGTCATAATTTATCCACCATAAAATTACCAAAACACTCATTCCCCAAAAAAATAGAAGCACTAATATAGATAAACAGAAAACCTTCATCCCCCAAAACCCCAAAACCCTTAGCCGCCACCAAAAACACTAAACTATCATACCCAAAAAACAAAAACAATAACACTTGTCCCCAAAAAACAAAAAACCCTCATCCCTAAATAACCCTCAACCCTCAACCGTAAAAAAACCTAAACCCTTAGCCCCAAAAAATATACCCTAAGGAATAAAAAACCCTGAACCCTAAACCCCCAAAAAACCTAAACCCTTAGCCCCCAAAAACCCTAGTCCCTCATCCCTATAAAACCAAAACTCTCGACCCTAAAAAACATATAACCTCCACCCCAAAACACCCTAAACCCGCATCCCCAAAATACTATATACCCTCATCATGAAAAACCCCATAACCCTCATCAATAAAAAAACCCTAAAGCCTCAGCCACAAAAAACACTAAACCCTCAGCCCCTAAAACCCCAAAACCCTCAACCCTCAAAACCCTTAAACCTTCATTCCAAAAAAAGACCCTAAACCCTTATCCCTAATACCCCTAAATCCTCAACCCCAAAACACTTAAACTTACAGCCCCAAAATCCCAAAATCCTTTACCACAAAAAACTCTAACCCCTGTTCACAACGAAACCCTAAACCCTCACCCCCAAAAATCCCAAAATCCTCCTCCCAAAAAAACCATAAATTTTTCTCCCCAAAAAACATTAAAACACAACCCCGAAAACCATAAAATCCTCTCCCCCAGAACCCCTAAAAAAATCCACCCAAAAAAACCTAAACCATAATCGACAAAAAACTAAACCCTCAACCCCCAAAAAACACTAAACCCCAGGCCAAAAAAAACTCTAAAACCTCATTCCCAAGAAACCCTAAACCCTCATCCACAATAATTTCTAAGACCTCATCCCAAAAAATCTCTAAAACGTCAAAACCAAAATCCTAATCCCCAAAAAACTCTAAATCTTCATCCCTAAAATACCTAAACCATTATCTAAAAAAACCCTAAATCCTCAGCAACAAAAACTATAATCCCTCAGTCCCAAAAGACCCAAAAACCTCACGTTTAAAAAACCCTAGACCCTCATTCCCAAAAAATCCTAAACCCTCTAACTAAAATAACCTCAGAACCCATCCCCTGTAAACCCTAAATCATCCACACACAAAAGCATAAACCCTCAGCCTTTGGAACTCGAAAACCCTCATCCCCAAAACAAAAAACCCTTATCCACCAAAAACCCTGAACCATCATCCAAAAAACCCCAAAAACCCTAAGCCTAAAAGTTCCTAAACCCACACACCAAAAACCCACAAATAACTCATCCCCAAAAAACTCGAAACACTTATCCCCCAAAACACCTAAAACCATAGCCTGTAAAACTGAAAACTCTGTTCCCCTAAAACTCAAAAAACACTCAACCCAAAAAACCCCTAAACCCTCTATCCAAAAACCACTAAACCCTCTACCCAATAAATCCCAAAACCCTCAACCCAGAAAACCTCTAAATCCTCCACCTCAAAAAATACAACATCCTAGGCCACAATAAACCCTTAAAACTCACCCCAAATACCCCTAAAACTTAATCCCCCCAAAAATTCTAAACCCTTAGTCCCCAAAAAACACTAAACCGTCAATCCCAAAAAACCCAAATCCCAAATCCCCAAAAATATCTATATCCTTAGAAAAAAAACATAAACCACCAACCAACAAAATCAAAACCCTTATCCCTAAAAACCCTAAAAGCCTTATCTACAAAATACTCTAAAACATCATCCCCAAAAAACCCTAATCCAACAGCCCCAGAAAATCCTAAACCCTCATCCCCAAAATACCCAACCCCCTCACCCCTAAATGAATAATGAGCCATCAGGACCAAAAAACCCAAAAAAACCTTTTCCTCAATAATCATAAACCCTCTACACCCAAAAAACACTAAAAACTTTTCCCCAAAAAAACCTAAACCCTTATCCCAAAAAAACCTAAACCATTAGCCACAAAAAACCCTAAAACCTCATCCCCAAAAAAACTCTCAAACCTCAGAAAAAAAAATCCATAAATCCCAATACCCGAAAAACCCTAAACACTCATCCCTTGAAAACACCAAAAACTCAACCAAAACCCAAAAACCTTAGCCCTAAAACAATTAAACCCTCAAACCCAAATAACCTCAAACCTTTAGCCCAAAAAAACCCAAAAACCTCATTCCCAAAAAACCATAATCCCACTACCCGAAAAATTCCTATATCCTCAAACCAAAAAAACATTACTACGTCAACCCATAAACACCCTAAACCCTTAGGCCAATAAACTCTGAACCCTTACCCCAAAAAACCCTAATCCCTCATAAAAAACCCCAAACCATTACCCCAAGAAACATTAAACTGTCATCCCTAAAAAACCTTAATCTCCACCCCAATAAAACCTAAACCTCGAGCCCAAATAAACCCCTAATACCTCAGCCAAAAAAAACCCTAACACCCAACCCGAAATCCCCTAACCCCTTAGCACAAATAATCCCTAAACCCTATGATGTGTCAACTAAAACACAAAACAAGGTAGAGAATATGGAACAGTGAAATGTAATTGAATTACCACTAATTAAATGGAACACTTCCCACTAAGGTTTCTACAAGATTAAATACCATATCACCAGTAATGGAGATGCACCACCGATTCCTAGTAGAGGAAAGAGGATAAATCAGAAAGATTCATAAAAAGATTACGAATTCCTAGGATTGAAGTGTAACCATTATAAAGGAGTGAAAATACATTATCAAGACAATATAAATTTAGAGTGATTACAAAAATTAAATTACATGGCATGGAGCCACTCAATTATAATATAAAAGGAAAAAACCCCTTTCACATTCTAATTAATGACCCCACTAACTAAAATAGTGAAATTTATTCTCAATTATTCTTTTCTTCAGGTTTTATCTTCATTACATTGTGTTTCTATAAATTTAATTCCATTTAAATTTGGATATGTCATTTTGGGCCCCAAAATAGTAGGTTTTCCCATCATTGTGTTGGAAGCCGAAAGTCACGACTATAAAAACGGGCAAGGGAAGCCCTACCCTTTTATCAGTGCTAAAAAAGGACTGATAAAGGGGGCCCCTTAATCAGCAATTTTTTTAGTAGCGATGATAAAGGGTGGATTTATCAGTGCTTTTTCCTAGCGCTGATAAAATATATATTTCACAAAAATCATGAAAAATAATATATTGTTGTATAATTTTATTTATATTGATATAAATATAATATATATGCTTTAAATATGTTTTAGATAATTATAAATAGACTATTACATTTAATAAATAAGAAATTTGGTGAAAATGGCTTTAAAATATTTTTAAAAATAATATTAAATAATATTTTTGTAATTGTCATCGATTAATAATCATTTAATAATAATTCTAAGACACAAAAATTCGAAATAATAATAATAAAAGATATAATATAAGTTGAAAATGTAACTCAAACTTCAAACGTTCATAACTTGTGATCCATGTGTCTGTTTGAGCTCTAAAACATATAAAATTGAAACCTACGATGAGATCTACATGCCAGTGACCAAAGCGATGCTTAAGTAACATTTTTAAAGGCCAAAAAGGTCCCAAAAGGCCTCCAAAACTGAATTTTTTTAGTCGGGATAACCCAATTTGTTATCATTAAAACAAGTATAACTTCTGATCTGAATGTCCGTAAGGCCTGTATTACATATCATATCGAATATTGTTTCATTTTCTTAGATTTGATTGGTTGTGGAGTTGGAATGTGCTTCTAGATTATATGTTATGGTCATTTTCACATTCTATGGCTTTTCAAATACACATATATATATATATGTATTTATTTGTAAATATATATGTGTCTGTGTGTTTGTGTGTGTGTGTGTATTGTATATATGTATGTATGTATGTATTTATTTATTTATAAACACACATAAAAAACTTATTTCATAAATTTATTTCAAACTAATCTTATAATTATATATTAATATACAAATAAATATACGGAAAAAATTATAACTTAAAAAATATATATAAATAAATATAATTATATATTAATAAACGAATAAATATATATATACTAATATATGATTAAATATTGTTATATTAATATGAATCTATATCAATATACGAATAAATATAACTATATATATATATAAATAGATATATCATTAAATAGAAAAAAATGGCATAGTGGTAAACGTGTAGCCGTGAAAGGGGGAGGTTATGGGTTCATGTTAGGGTGGAAGCAAAGGGGTGTGTGCGTGTGAGGATGCGCAAGAAGTGGTCAAGCGCTGTTAAAGTGCGGGGGGTTAACTGCTGTAAAAAGATCCCACACATTATATATTTCTTTTCTTTTTTTTTCTTTTTTTATTTGACTTTCATCAGTGCTTTTTAAACGTGATGATAAAAGACCCTTTTATGATCGCTAAAAAAGCACTGATAAAGGGTTCTTTTTCAGCGCTTTTTTAACACTAATAAAAGGGGCCTTTATGAGGGCTTTTCAGAGCTCTGATAAAAGGGACCCCTATATCTACGCCTCGATTAAAATCGCCTTTTTAGCACTGTTAATAAACTTTCCTAGCACTGATAAAGGCCATGTTTCTTGTAGTGAGTGTGGGATGGTCAAATTAAAATAACAATTGGGAAAAAAATTCTTATCAAGTAATGAATTATTCTTCATGGGATGAATTTGGTTCATATTTTTCCCTTTGTATTGGTGAGTATTTTCCATCAAATTCATGGAATCTTCTTCCTTTATGTGTGGAGATAAATCCCCATTGTTGAATGTTACAAAAACCCCAACAAAATCATTTGTTAAATTTATCTTGTCAGAGTTCCATCCCACTCATTCAAGTTCCTTTAATGGGCCTTCAACCCATGTTTTTAGCTCACTATTCCTATTGGATTGAAATCTCTCCATTAAAAGGTGAGTCCACACTTTGTCTCTAGATTGGAAAATTGTCTACTTCTGATGCTTATTATCTCGTCTCTAATATTAATCATTAGACGTCTCTATTTGATCTTGAATAGATTCATGAAGATTCTTTATCTTTTTTTCCATATACTCTACATCAATGTTAACATGATAATAAATTAGGAAATAAAAAATTTATATAGGAGTGATTGAATTGATTCTTTGAACAAGTAATATTGGAGAATATTGAGTGGTATCCCTTTGATATTTTTTGTATGAAAATTCAGATTGTATAAGATATATATCGTAATATATCATTTTATTGTTCACTAATGTTCTCAAGATATTTACCAATGTATGATTATTGACATCCATTTTCCCATTAGTTTGAGGGTGGTGGGAATTGCATAACATAAGATTCATATTGAATTTCCACCCTAATTTCCTCCGAAAATGGATGATAAATTTAGTGACTCTGCCTTATTCAATGATGTTAGAAATTTGATGAAGTCAAATGATCTATTGGAAATAATATCCCAATGGCTTTTTTGTAAATCCATAATGAAATATTTGCGGAGATCATCACATGGTTGCTCTAGGATAGGTAATGGTGTGTATAAACCAAGATTCAAATTACTCTTTTCTCTTTAACATGTCCCGAATCTCCAAAAGATTTTCTTTCATGCATATATTAATACTCCAAAAATCAATTTTGGAATTGGATTAAAATATAATTTATCTCTATATCATGATGATTATCCTGTTTCATAGCTGAAATACAAGAATTTTAGCATTTATAATGATAAGTAACACATACCTTTGAGATAGAGAATTTTCCAATCGGTTATCTTGACCTTTATTGTATTTTTACACAGCTAAAAATAATTACAAGAATTCCACCAACTTTTAACACCTCGATGAAGACTTTTTTTACCAATGATATATCTCAATGATTAATGGTCAAAACAAAAAAAAATCTGAGTTTTATAATGAAAATTTTCAATCACTTACACATCAACAGTACCACATTTACTTTGGATAAACTAATTTTTATGAGATTTCATTTTTATTATGCTCCACCAATCACTTAACTCTATTGAAGCAACACAATAATTTTTGTAATAAATTTTATGTGGCTATGTTGACAATAAAAATGGGTCATTTACTAAAATAAGGATTTTATATTTAATATCAAGGATTCTCTAGCATGAATGGACACACAAAACTCTATCAGTATCCAATAAATGACATTTTAACATCATTTCGTAATTCTGTCTCAGATAACATAATTCAATTATTTCTTCTAGAAAGCCTAAAAAGACATCTTTACTTTCACATTGATGAGATCCTCTTAAGAAAACACCACTATTCATTATTATTTTTATTCCCCATATGCAATTTTATGAAATTGATAACCAATCACCACTTATTCATTATATGATTAAACCATTTTTAGGGTGGGTTACTCAATATAGACAATCTATTATCATTTTTATGATTATTTTGACATACCTAAAAATTTGAAAAACAATTTTATATATTAAAAGTAATAAATTTATTTTATATGTTATTCTATAAACAATTTACTTTACTAGTTTTTAATACTAGTAATAATTTTTTCCCAACGTTCTTCAAGGGAAGACATTGAAATTTATCAAAAATGTTTCTTGATATTTTTATTATATAACCTAAATATAACATAATATTAAATTACATTAAAAAATTATAGAATAAGTGATAGTATATATCACTATACAAATGGTTTTATTTCATCAAATTTGAGCAGAACATATGTATGATCTCTGTGATGTTTGTCAACTGAAATCTATCATTCATAAACCCCACCATATCCATTATTATGTTGATTAAAAATTTATAATTGTTTTTTAATTTCATTATCATCATTATCCTATTTATGGACCATGTAGTTGTGTTTTTTATGGATATTCATATTGAAAATAATTAGAGGAGAAAAACAAAATTTCTTCCTGTAAACAAGATTCTACAATTGATCCTTCAACTAATGCTTTATTACATACATGTTTCTTCAATTTCTTCATGCATCTATTGTATGGGTACATCCATCAAAATAGTATCAAACCTCTAAATTTTTCTTCATGTGGTAAAGGTAATATCAAATATTCCATTGAATAAAATAATTCCATTTGGAAATTTTTCCAATTTTCCTAAAATTAAAACAAATTATTCTTATAGTCTACCTAGTGTATCCTAGTCTGTTTTTGTACAAAAATGTCTTAAAAAATATGATATTTCTATTAGCGCATCCCAAATCATAGAATTCAAAAAAAAAATCTAAATCCAATAAATAAAATTATTTCCATTATAACATTATAGTCATGAATTCGAAATCTAGTAATATGACCTTTTCTGACACATCTAGAAAAATTGGGATCATAGCCATCTGGAAGCCTCAAATTTGTAATCCAATGAAAAAATAATAATCCATTTTCTTTTGAAACTGTATAAGCCACATTTTCCATTATTAACTTCTATGATCTGAAATTTTCAAACAATTCATGTTCTATTTGTAAAAAAGTTGGGAAAGATCTAATCACGCATTTAAATTACCTTTGGTCTTACATGATACGTTCAAAATAGAATAAAATATATTATCAAGATAATTCTTCTCAATAAGAATGAAATCCAACATGTGAATGAAAAACAAATCAGACCAATATGGAAGTTCCATAAAAATGATATGTTTTAACTATTCTTTTTATTTCCCAAAGCCATCAATTTACTATTAGTTTATAGTCATCCCAAATGTAATGTAAGGATATGAAGAGACAATAAATAGTAACTCAATACCTGAGATCATTTTTGGAGGTCTACCTCTTTCAACTGGCTCTTTATTGAAACGATATCTTTGTCACCAAAAAGAATGATTTTTTGGAAAAAAAATATGTGATGACAGTAAAAAGAACATGGTTTTCTTCCATTAATGAGTATAATTGATTTTTTTGTATCTCATACATTACAAAAAATCATTTCGACCATGTGTACTCTTTCCAAATAACATTCTATATGTAGGGAAGCCACTTATTGACCACATCAATGTAGCTTTCCTTAGGAATTTTTTTTCACAACAACGTCCTATGTACAGACACCATTATTCCACATTAAATTTAACTCATCAATAAATGGCTTCAAATAAACATTGATATTATTTTTTTGATGTACTGGAATTAGTATGTTCAAAAAGATACATTGCCCATTCAAAAATATCTAAAGAGGTAAATTTTATAGAGTTATAAAGATGAACCAATGAGAATATTAACTACCATAAGAACCAAATTGACCAAAACCATAAGTAGAAAGACTCAATCGCACATTTTGGGATTTTGATGAAAAATATTAGTGTATTTTGTCAAAATGTTTCCATGAATGACCATCATAGAGACAATTTAAGATTTTACTTATTGAAATATTGGTTTTGTGTCATCACATCAATGACATTATGTTTTGTGACATAAATAAATGATGCAATCTGAGTGTTTGAGGGAAATACCTCAACTATTTTATAGAAATCAATCTAAAATTCCCTATTTCAGCCTCTGTGTACCTTGATTTTACACATTTAGGACCACTAACTAATGACTCAAATTTCCCATAATATAAGATGTAATCATTTAAACATGCATGAATCTTTTGATAACCGAGACCCAAATAATGAACCATCCTATTATTCTCCTAGAAATTAATAGGAAAAACATTTCCTTCATGTAAATGTGCTTTATCTAAAGAGAATATCTTATCAAAATAGTTATTTGACATTTCATTATATAATTTAAGAGCCATAAATTTTAAAAACCCTTCAAATTTTATTATCATGCAACCAAGATGTAAGTAATTCTCAACAAATAGTAACAAATAAATAAATGGGATAGTTCCAACTCAAAAATTATATCAATATATTCTTGAGTATCATTTTGTTGAGAATATGTGCCAACAACATCATATAGTAAATTTTAAAACTATGATTGATCTGGAACCAAATTATTAGTATCATCTTCAAAATAATTGTCTCCATGTTGATACCAAAAAACATAATCTTTTCAAAAAAAATATACGACACCCAACATTATCAAATGTGTCAAAACACCTTAAATCACATTTCTTACCTAGACTCTTAATTATCCCTTATGAAATAAATTATAGTATTAAACATTTAATTGAAAAAAATCTTCAACACCATCAATAAATAAAGGTTTTATATTAGAACTATTAGGATTTCTACATTGATTTATCCAATTGCAATCATGTAATAATTACTTTTGTTGACTTCCATGCTCTATATTACTCTAATAATATAAATTAATTTTCTTCACTAATTATCAATAATTATTAAAATTTATTACTAATTATTACTATTTATTTCTAATTATTACTAATCATAACTAATTATTACTAATTACCACTAATTAAAACTAATTATTACATAATTACCACTAATTATTACTAATTACCACTAATTATTACTAATTACAATGAATTATTACTAATTATTACTAATTATTATTAAATGTTTCTAATTACCACAAATTATTACTAATTAACAAAAATTCATACTAAATAATACTAATTTTGACTAATTAATACTAATTACTACTAATTTTTACTAATTACTACTAATTAATACTAATTAAAACTTATTATTATTGATTATTATTGATTATTTCTTATTTCCACTAATTATTACTAGTTACCACTAATTATCACTTATTGAAACTAATTATCAATAATTTTTACTAATTATTACTAATTATTATTATTTATCAATAATTATAACTGACTACCACTAATTGCCACAAATTTTGACTAATTACCCTTAATTATCACTACTAATCCCCAATTACATCTAATTACTACTAATTCGTACTAATTAGTACTAATTACAACTAATTACTACTAATTACTACTAATCACTACTAATTTCTTCTTCATATTAGTAATTATTACTCATTATTACTCATAATTACTAATTATTTCTATTTACCACCAATTACCACTAATGGTTACAAGTTGACACTAAATATTACTAATTTTCACTAATTATTACTGATTATTAATAGTTATCATTAATTTCGAATACTTATTTCTAATCACCACTAATTATTACTAATTAACCTTAATTACCACTAAATTTGACTAATTATCACTAATTATTACTAATTTACATCTAATTTCAACTAATTTTTATTGATTACTACAAATTTTTACAAGTTACTATTATTTAATGCTTATTTCTACTGATTACTACTTCTTATTTTTAATTATTACTAATGATTATTAATTATTTCTAATTATTTATAATTAGAACTAATTTTTACTAATTTTTAATAAATATCAGTAATTTTTAATAACTATTTCTAATTTCAACTAATTATTAATAATTTACACTAATTGTCACTACTTTATACTAATTATTACTAATTTTAACTAATTACTTCTTATTATTACTAATTACTACTAGTATTACTATACTACTAATTATTACTAGTTGTTAGTAATTATTATTAATTATTACCAATTACAACTAATTATTACAAATTTGTACTGATTATCACTAATAACCACTAATTATTACTAATTACAACTAATTACCACTATTTACCACTAACTACCACTAATTATTAATAATTATCACTGATTATCACTAGTTGCTACTAATTTTCACTAGTTACTACTAATTACTCCTAATTTTTACTAATTACCACTAATTATTACTAATTATTACTAGTTAACACAAATTACCACTAGCTACCACTAATTACCCCTGATCATTGCAAATTATTTCTAATTATTACTAATTATTACTAATTATTACAAATAACCACTAATTACCACTAATAACTAATAATTACCAATAATTAGGATGAATTATTACTAATTAATATTAATCGTTGCTAATTATTATTAATTACCATTAACTGCTACTAATTACCACTAATTAGGACTAATTACCACTAATTACTACTAATTATTACTATTTACCACTAATTGCGACTAATTACCTATAATTATTACTAATTATTACTAATTATTATTAATTGCTTCTAACTGCCACTAATTAAAACTAATTATCTACTTTTTTTTTACTAATTATCACTAATTAATAGTAATTAAAACTAATTACCAATAATTAATACTAATTATTACAAATTATTAATAATTATTACAAATTTGAACAAATTATTACTTGTCGTTACAAATTACCACAATTCATTACAAATTTTTACTAATTATCACTAATTTTTACTAATTACAACTAATATCTATGAAGTATTCCAAATTTTTATTAATTATTTCAAATTACCTCTAATTATTTCTAATTACATTTATTTAACACTAATTTTTACCAATTATCAATACTTTTTTACCAATTACAATATTTTTTTCTAATTACTACTCATTTTTATAATTATTACTAATTATTACTAATTATCACTAATTATAACTAATTATTACTAATTATTACTAATTATTTATAAATACCACTAATTACCCCTAATTACCGCTAATTACCCCAAATTATTACTAATTATTATTAATTATTACTATTTAATAGTAATTATAACTAATTACCACTAATAACTACTAATTACCACTAAATACAATTAATTATCGGAAATTATTACTAATTATTTCTAATTAATACTAATTACCACTAATTAACACTAATTACAACTATTTTTTTACTAATTTTCATTAATTTTTACTAATTACTAATAATTCTAACTAATTACCACTAATTCTAAATAATTACAATTATTTTTTACTAATTACTGCTAATTATAACTAATTAAGGCTAATTATTACAATTTCTTACAAATTAATATTTATTATAAATAATTTTAATTAGTTTATAACAATTTTTTCCTAATTACCACTAATTATTACTAATTACCTCTAATTATAACTACATTTGGCTAATTTTTACAAATTACTACTAATTACAACTTATTGTTACTAATTATTTTTACAATATAACAATTTTCTTACGAATTACCGCTAATTAACACTTTTTTTACTATTTCTTATTAGTTTTAATGAATTTTTACTAATTACTTCTAATTTTTAATAATTATATTGATTTATCACTAATGTTTACTATTTACCCCAAATTAATACTAACAGATGCTATTTTTTACTAATTACATTTAATTTTTACGTATAACCAATAATTTTTACTAATTAGCGCTAATTTTTACAAATTATCGCTAATTATTTTTAATTACTGCTAATTATTAATAATTAGTGCTAATTACCTCTTATTATTACTAATTTGTATTAATTTATAAATGTTTTTACTAATTATTGTTAATTTTTAATATTTATTTTGATTTATCACTAATTTTTACTAATTTCAACTAATGATTACTAACTACTTCTATTTGTATGCATTATCATTAATTATTATTAATTATTGTTAATTATAGCTATTTAGTGATAATTAAAACTAATTACTGTAGAATAAAAGAATTTACTTTTTAATTAAAAACATTACTAATAATTAAAACTAAATATTTGTAATTTAAAATAACTACTTATAAATATAAAAAATTACTTCTCTTTATAAATTATTACTTATAAAAATAAATAATTATTTCTAATTAACACTAATTACATCTAGTTAATAATATTAAAACCTAATAAAAAATAAAATTTATAAAATAGATAATTTAAACATTACATACATACATAAAAAATAAATCTTTTGGCATAGTAAACATAAAAATTTCATTTCCCTTAAAAATTTATACTTCTACTTGAAGGTGGAAAAAACTAAATAAGTGAGAGGTTAATTGGTGAATGTAGAGAGAACATTTCAGGGGGGGTATATATATGTTAGATAAGTAGCGACAAGACTATTTTCCAAAGGTACCCCGTCACAAATAGTTCCCACAATAAATGCTTGAGGTAATGGTTAAAAAACTAATTGTGATGGGTCCCATTGCAAATACTCACCTGTTGACAGAGTATTTGTGATGGATTTATGACCCCATTGTAATTACATTTACATGACTAAGGGTACTTGCGACAGGACTTGGTTCTCATCGAAAATACCCATTCGCGTGTTTTGGTGAGAAAGAATGCCAACAGTATTTGTGACGGATTTGCTTACCCATGGAAAATACATGTTTATTTAATAGTATTTGCGATTGGTTTAGAATATCATTACAAACAGTCCTCTGGAAAGAACTATTTGTAACGAGTGCAGGGTCTATCGCAAATGACATGCCACAAAAGGTCATTTTTCTCATAGTTCTATACCCTCAGAATTAATAAAAAATCTAAAGCCTCAGCCCCAAAAAACCCTAAAAGTTCATCCCCAAAATAACCTAAACCCCCAGCCCTAAAAATACCCTAATCTATCAGCTCCTAAAAAACATAGAATCTCAGCACAAAAAACACTAAACCCTCATCCCCAAAAAACCCAAACCCTCACCACTAGTAAATCATAAACCATACTTTGAACAATCATAAACCCATAGGCCTAAAAATCCTAAACCCTCAACCCAAAAAAACAAGAAATCCTCAGTCCAAAAAAACTCTAAACCCAAATCCCCAAAATCCCCTAAAATATGAGCCCCCAAATCCCCAAAACCCTCAACCCCAAAAACTACAAAATCCATATCCCCAAAAAACCCCGAACCCCTGCCTCTACAAATCCATGAACCCTCAGCCCATAAAAACCCTAAACCCTCTGCCCCGTAAACCCCAAAACCCGTAGCCCCCCAAAAAACCAGAACACTTATCCCCAAACAATCCCTAAACCCTCATCCCCCAAAAAACCTAAATCGTCATCCGCACAAAACCCTAAAACCTTAGAACCAAAAAACACTAAACCCTTATCCCCAAAAAACACTAAACCCTTATCCCCAAAAAACCAGATAACCTCATCCCAAAAAAACCAAAAACATTTTCCCCAAAAAATCCATAAACTCTGAGCCATCTTAAAACGACATCCCCAAAACACACTAAACCCTCATCCCCAAAGAACCCAAAACACATGGTCCTAAAAACACTAAACCCTTAGAACACAATAACCTAAACCTCATCCTGAAAAAACCATAATACCACAGCTATAAGAAACCCCAAACCATGAACCCCCAAAAACTGATTTTTTCTTCACCAAAAAACCCGAAATCGTCGGCCCAAAAAACCCACTAACCCACATCCCTGAAAAACCCCAATACCAAAACACCACAAAAACCCAATAACCTCATCCCCAAAACTCTATAAAACCTTATCCCCAAAAAAACATAAACACTCAACCCATGAAAATCCTAAACCCTTAGCCCCAAAAATCATGAAACCCTCAACAACAAAAACCTAAAACCCTCAATCTCAAATAACACAATACCTTCTGTCCCAAAAGACTCTAAACCCTCACCCCCCCAAAAAATATATCCTCAGACACAGAAAACCCTAAACCCTTATCCCAAAAAACACCCTAAACCCACAGGCCCAAGAATCCCTATACCCATAGTCTGAAAATACACTAAAGCCCCAACTAAAAAAAACACTATACCATGTGCCCCTGAGAACCCTAAACCCTCATTCACAAGAAACCTATCCCTCAGACCTAAAAATCCCTAATAAATCATACCAAAAAAACCAAATCCCACAGCCCCAAAAAAATCCTATCCCCTCAGCCCCAAAAAACACTATGCCATCACCCGAAAAACCAGAAGCCCTATTCCCCCAAGAAACACATTAGTTGTTACCCTCAGAATTCCATAATCACTTTGCCCCAAAAAATCCCAATAACACATTCCTAAAAAGCTCTAGAACCTAATCAACTATATCCCAAAAACCCTCTTCCCAAAAAAACTGATACCTTCCTCCCCAAAAACCCAAAACACTCAACCTTAAAAAACCTAAACACTCAGCCCCAAAAAAACCCCAAACACCATTCATCATTGAACTCTAATCCCTCAGCCCAAAAAACTATACACTCACCCCTAAGAACCTAAACACTAATCCACAAGAAACCTTAAATCCCCAAACATGAAAAAGCCTAATCAATCATCCCCCCAAAACATAAATCCACATTCCCCAAAACCCTAAACCCTCATTTCTAATAATAAAAAATTCTCATCCCTAAAAAACTATAAACACTTACCCAAAAAAACACCTAATCACTCATCCCAAAAAACCATCAACCATAATCACCAAAACATTAAATCCTCAGCCACTAAACCCCTAAATCATCACTCCCAAAATCTCATAACCATTATTCCTATACTCTCGTCTACAAAAAACCCTAAATTGTAACCCCCAAATTACCCAAAACCCCCATCCCCAGAAATACTTAAATGATCTTTCCCCACAATCCATGAATCCTAATACCCAAAAACCCAAAACCATCATCCCCCAATAACCCTAAACTCGTCTCAAAAAAAAACCCTAACACCTTATCCCCCTAAAACCCCCAACCATTAGGCCCGAAAAACCAAAAACAGTCATCCACAAAAATCCTAATCCCACATCCTGAAAAAAACCTAAACAGTCAACCCCAAAAAACCTTAACCCTAAACCCAAAAAAAACCTTAAATCCCTAGACTAAAAAAATATTAAACCCTTGGGTCACGAAAATCCTAAACCGTCAATCCCAAAATAACCCAAAAGAATCCACCCCAAAATCCCAAAACACTCAACCCCAAAAAACCATAATCACTCGACTCCAAACAACCCTAAACCCCGAGCCCCAGAAATCCCTAAACTCTCAACACAAAAAACCATAAAACCCCAGACCCAAAAACACTAAGCAAGAAACCCCAAAATATCCATACACCCTCGACACCAAAATCCCTAAAATATTGACACAAAAAAATGCTAAACCCTTAACCCCAAGAAAAACTAAAACCTTATCCCCAAAACACTAATCCCTTTACTCCAAAAACCAAAATACCCTCCCACAAAAAAACCCTAAACCCAAAGAACCAAATAACCCTAAACTCTCATCCCCCAAAAACTATATACTATCAGCCCCCAAAAAACCAAATCCCTTATCCCCAAAAAATAGTAAACCCTCAGCCCCAAAAAATAGTAAACCATAAACCCTCAAATACATTAAACCCTCATCACCAAAAAAACTAATCCCACAGCTGCAAAAAACCTCTAAGCCATAAAACCTAAAAAAACTAAAACCATATCCCAAAAAAAAAACAAAATACCCTCATCCCAGAAAAACCCTAAACCCTCAGCCCTAGAAAATCCCAAACCATCTTCCTCGAAAACCGAAAACCATACTCCCAAAAAAACCAAAATAATCAACCCAAAAAAATCATAAAACCTCAAACCCAATATATCCCAAAGACACATAAAACTTCTTCACCAAACAACCCAAAATTCATGGCCCCAAAAAAAACCAAAACCATCATCCTAAAATAACCCTAAACCCTAAACCACTAAAAAATATGAACCCTCATCCCCAAAAATACCTAAACACTCATCTCCAAAAAACCCTAATCCATGAACCCTCAACCGCAAAAAACCCAAAAACTCATAGTCACAAGAATCCCTAAACACTCTACCCCCAAAAAAACATAAACCATAGATGCAAAAATACCCTCAACCCTCAACCCTATAAAACACTAAAACTAGGTCCCTTAAACCCCCTAATACCTTGGCCTAAAAAATCCCTAAACCCTCATCACCCCCCCAATAAAAACTAATCCCTTAGCTATAAAAAACCCTAAACCCTCATCCACAAAACATAACCCTATGCCCTCACCCCCCAAACCCCAAAACCTCATCTTTAAAACACCCTAAACCCTGAAAAGTCCTAAACCTATAACCCCCCAAGATTTCATAGTATGTTATTTCTTCAAAGTAATTCAATAACATGCACTACACGCAACAACGAGTTCAAGTACACCATAACATACGAAAGTATCCGTTCAAAAGTGGTTATGAATAGTATTAACTAAATTTTAAACTTTATATAATCCTTATAATTTTAGAATCCATATTGTGAGTTTCTTAGACATAATGTAATAAAAAATTAATTTTTTTCAAATAAAGGATGTATTTTTTAAAAAATAAAATTTTACCACCTTTTAATGGCGAACAATATTAAAATCCAATATTTGAAACTTTTATATATTCAATTTGAAAAAATAAAATTCTTATTTTTAATTGGTACATATGAATTTAGTTTCAATAAATTTTTTGTTTTTTTTATAACGTTCATATTTGGGAGAATCGTGAAAAATGCTATAGTTTAACTGAAGACAACATTTTTTAGGAAAAATATCTTATAGTGTTAAAGTATAAATTTTAATGGTTTGGAAGTAAAAATAGATTATATTATTACCATTTAATCCAATTATGTTAATTGGACGTAATTTCACATTTAAAACGAACATAAACAAGTGTCAATCTTTTGACAGTTATTATTTCTTAAAAACACATTTTTTTTGTTTTGACAACGGGGATTAATTTTAAATTAATTTCTGCCACTTCTGTGTTTTGAAATTTGAAAAATGGATTACATATTTTCAATCATGAGGTCTAAATAGTGTAAATAGGTAAATTTTATTTTTAGACATTTTGAATAATTATTTCGATAAATGTTTTATTTATCATTGTCCAAGGGTAAATCCAGTAAATAAGTTTACAATAATATTAAATTACACTAACACATGTTCTAACCCTATTGGATGATACATGTCTGACCATGGGAATCCTTGGGTCGATTTTGGGTCCCCATGGAGCCACTTGTAAATGATAATGACACTTTATATTAATTAAGTTAAAGTAAATACAAAAATGACAGAAGCATATATCTTTTAGTAAAAAAATTATGAAATAGGGTTATATATGTTATCTATTTGAATATAAATATTCATTATAAATATAAAAATATTTCCAATATAATCGTATTTTATTTATAATATTTATACATTGAATAATTAAATTTATTTTTTACACAATAATGATGCAGTATTTTACTTATAAATGAAAGAATCAAATAAATGGTATTATAGATGTTAAAATAAATATAATATGAAAGTTTTTATGCCATCCACAAAATTTTTTAGGTTAATGCAACATGTGATTATTTATTAAATTAAATATTTGCGATGTATTAATGTTTATAGGAATTTAACAAAAACAAAATAGTAAATAGTGTCAAAATTGACATAAAAGAGTTTTTAAAACAAATATGATATTATTAATTGATATTCAATTGCTAAAAATAGAATGTTCGGCCAAAGGTCTTAAATAATATTATATATGTCATTAATGAACCACTTGAGCTTCTCTTTTAAGTTTATAGTATGTTTATTAACCATATAATATAAAAATACAAGGAGACATCGTAAATGTCAAACTAAAAAAAATAAGCGTTAAATCTAAAAGATAAGGTTAATATAGTGACCCAAACCTGTATAAAACCTATTGGTTGAGTTTTTATAGATACATCCCCACCTCATACATGAAATAAATCATTTTTGAGCCATTAGAAACCGAAAATGATATTATTATAAAATAATATTCCTATATTTTCCTAAGGTGACCCTCACCCCTCTTATAAAAGGGCACTCCCCCTCTCTCAAATTCACACCATCAAAAACATTTGGCTCGACCAAACCTACCCAAATATCCTCTAAACTATCCTCCCTTCATAATAGATGCCTTCCTTTAGTCAAAAAGGCAACCTATGGAGCCCTTTTGATCAAATCAAAATGAAGAACCTAAATAAGAGGTAAATATTCATCCCATCTTTCATGTTCTTTTGTACTTCCACCTCCTCTTTCTTTGTTGTTTCCATTATAAAATAATAAGTAGAGTATATTATATATACTGTGATGTTATTATAAATATGGTACAACCATATTCATTATTCCATCCATCCTTTGAATGACATGTCACCATACGTGCGTACATACGGCTTACTGTCACCACGTTGTGGTTTAGTTGTTATTCAATACATTATTATTTGGATGGGTATAATAATGATGTATAATTGATGTATATAATAAATATAACATGATAATGATTCTTTATATATGATATACTATCCAATTATATATTTTTTTAATATTAAATGAATGATATTGTCGCTCGTGCGTACGTAAAGATTACCGTCTCCACAAACGTGATGAGATTAATTTTACGTCATATCCATTCAAGAATAATTTTCATTTGATGATTAAAAATAATTTCTAAAGACATATTATAATTATTAATATGAATAAGATAGATCATATCCAAAAAAAACATTACTTATGTAACAAAGAATATAAATGAAAAAGAATCTGTTAACACCCGAAATGATGATACTACTAAAATATCATTAACAATGCAATATTAGAAGATCATATATGATATATTATTAAGGTATATGGTTCTTTTATAATTTAATAACAATTATATAACCATTATAATGGTGTTTAATCAACCCTATACCAAGGAAAAGAACCAGGTAATGGGTTTTCATCTCACAACTTATTCATGTGAATTCGTGTTATATTGCCACTATTTACTTTTATGTGGTGTATGTACTTCCCATAATTGTATTATTTGTGTAATAAAAATTAATTTATGTGTATTTACATATTCATTGTATGATACTTATGTAAGGGGCTGTATATTTCGTAAACTACCAAATTGGAAAGGGTTAATTTCACAATCTATTGATTATTCGAGGTTGTTTTTATGTAAATATATACTGGGACATCTTTATCATCCACATTCGTGTTTCTTAAAAATGTATTTCAAAACATTTTTACTATTCACTTTACTATTTGATAAAGTTATTTATTCCCTTTTTTGAATTTTTATAAGATGTTTATAAAGGAATATTTCTATCATTTTCCAAACAATGTACTTTATGACCTTTTCAACAAAAGTAAAGTAAAAATGCTTTTTTAACTTATATGGTGGGTGAGGCTATTTTATGCCATTATAACATCATCGAATATTTCATTAAAATCTTATAAGAATATCTTAAAAATAAATTTTTTCTTTTTATAATTATATTTCGTTTAAATGATTTCAAAATAGTAAGAGATATTTCTCTAAAAAAAGTTTTGATTTCATCTATGTTAACATCCTTTGATGGATTTTAAGATTGTTTGAAGTTGATTTATTATGATACAAAACCTCCATATTGTATTGAAGGTTTTGTGATATCATTGACTATGGATGATTTATTTTTATTCCATTCATGGTTTATGGTTAATGGATTGACATTTCGTATGCTAGTTTTAATACAAATGTTTATGTTATATTTCAACCTTTTTTTAAGATGAATTTATTGGACTAGTATGTTCTGGGTTGGGGACTAGTAAATGTAAATCTTCTGGGGTGGGGTTTGGTTACAGAAGACTCTCCGAGTTGGAGTCCAGTTACAGAGGCTCTCTCAGTTGGAGTCTGGTTACAGAGGCTCTCTGGTTTGGAGAGGCTCTCCGAGTTGAGGTCAGGTTACAGTTATCCCCTAGGTCATGGAATGAGGATTTGACACAGAAATTAAAGTCCAGTACTATACATTACCTCCTTATGAAATTAGTTATTACATGTTATTATTCGACTAGTATAATATCCATGTGCATGTTTATATTGTATTATTTGATTTATTTTTTCTATATTATGTTCAATTTTATGTTTAAAAGACTATTGTTTTTATTACACATATTTCATTAAAAGTTTATAGCTTCCACAAAATTATTTACCCTTACTGAGAATCTGAGCTCACCACTTTATTATGTTTTATTTTCCCAGTATCCCTATGACATCCCATCTTTTTATAATATAATCTTTCATTACATTAAATAAAACTGAGGATATTTAAGGTTTAGTGTCTTGGAAACCAGGAACATAATACATGAAAACAACATAAAGCATTCTTCTTAAACACTTGAAAGGCTTATCCTTAAGTTCATCCTAGGTTCATTACTGCATCTCATAACCTCGGGACATACATCAAAAGAAAGGGTGAGCAGAAGTCCCAGTAAAGGAAACAAGAGAAACATTTTACATGTGAACTTGAGATACTTCAATAAGGTCATGAAAAAGACATTAAGGCATAATAAAGAAATCATGAGATATTTCATAATAAAAATAACATTTTTCATAACTTGAATATGTGGCTGAAACATTTAATATTTACAATCATTTCGTTTCACCAAGGTCCATCCCCAAGTTGTCATTAAAAATTACCAAGGTTATTCACCAAGGTATCAGTCTAAAAAGTCATCTCTAGAGATTAAGTCTTTACCCAATGCATTGGAGCGCTATCTGGGCGCACCATTGACATGCCTTTATTATCCTGTGAGCCACATATATCATCATCAATCATTTCATAAACAACCCATATAGCATAAATGAAATGGGTTTCATTTCATAATCATAATGTTTTAAAAACTGCTTTAAAGACATGATCTTTATGTCAATTTAAACCCACAGAAAATGGAAAGCAGGTTTCTTGTATGTAATTCCCAGAATTTAAAATAGAACATTTTGATATATATGTGAATAACCATATAGAAATAAGATCTTTGAGTATACACTTAATAACATAAAATGATTTTGAGAAAAAGAGGGAGGCATTTTGAGACGAAAACTATGCAGCATAACGTCTACGATACATGGTTTTAGAAAACATTGAAAAGAGAGGGGACATGGGTCACCGACTAAAAAATGATACATAAAACAGTAGGGGAATAGAATATATAGTATTTAATAACATGGTAATGAAATTTGAATGATATACCATATGAAACGAAGAACTTGAAAGGAAGAAAAAAATATCATTTCTCTTATGAGAATTCGGCAGCCTAACGACGTCACTTAAAACTTCCAAAAATGGATTGACGAGATCAGATAGGGTCTCTCGTCATATGAACATAAATGATCAGTATGATAGATATAGAGATAATACCACAAAATAATAAAAAGGAACTTGAAAGACTTGACATGAAAGTAGATCTTGAAAATGAGAAGGGTGAAAGAACCCCTTAGAAATTCGGCAGCATAACAGCGCCACTTAAACTTCAACAAAAATGAATTGATGAGATCAAATAGGGTCTCTCATCATATTAACATTAAATATCGGTATGATAGATTTATAGATCAAACCCAAACATAATAAAAAGTAACTTTCAAGACTTGACATGGAATTAGAACTTTGAAAAAGGAGAAATGTGAAAGAACCACTTAAAAATTCGGCAGCCTAACGACGCCACTTAAAACTTCAAAATACTGAATTGAAGAGATCAAATGGGGTCTATCATCATATGATCATAAAATATCATTATGATAAATTTTGAGATCATACCCCAACATAATAAAAAGGAACTTTCAATAATTTACATGAAAATAGATCTTGAAAAAGGAGAAGGGAGAAAGAATCTGTTACAAAAACTTCGGCAGCCTAATGGCGCCACTTAAAACGTCATAAAACAAAATAATGAGAGTAAGAGGGGATCTCTCATTATATGAAAATTAAAAGGGAAGTAAGAGGAGTATAAAATAACGTTCATTTAACATAAGAACATGGAGCATAAATGAAATTATATAAAAGAGATTTCTTGAAAAGAAAGAGAGAGGTCGGATCCCTTACCTTAAAACGTAACTCTTAAAACTCAAAGGTTGGGACCTTGAGGGATTGGGGGAAATTTGGGAGGCCTCTTTGGGAGGAAATGAGACCAAAAATGCGTTGGGGGAGAGTGGGGAGTCGAAATGGATGAGAGGATGGCTTGGTATTTATAGGGAAAGTGAGGGGACAAGGCATTAATGGCCAAGGGACACCTCAAAAGTGGTTTTCTCAAAACCATGTGCTCTCCCATGATATTTCCCATGAAGTTAGGCCACATGGGGCCCCCAATACAATAATTCATCATCTTTGGTCGTCCATCCCCAAATTTCACCTTAACCAAATGTAAATGCTCTGATTTCAAAAATGAACTCCATTTTATAAAAATAATTTTCTAAATATTTTTAATTTATTTTTTAAATAAATACACTATTCACCAAAAATTCATTTTTTTCAGAAAAATCCCCAAAAATTACCTTAACATAATATCGATGCTCTGAGTTCAAAAATGAAATCCATTTTATAAAAATAATTTTCTAAATATTTTTAATTTTATTTTTAATTAAAAAACACTATTCACCTGAAAAAACTAATACTTGAATAATAATTTATGAAACCATTATTTAACCATTTTATTGAATCACATTACTTAATCAAGGTGCCTAGATTATATTAATACTTTCATTAAGTGAGATTACTAATCAATTTGGTCACATTACTAATCCTAAGCATAAAATCACTATTCATAATTTACTATTCATCAAAAATCATGTTCATCTTGTTAGACTCTAAATTTCGTACTGAACATAACTGTAGAAGACCATTTTTCGAAAATCATTAAACATTTTTAATTATTTAAGGTTTACATAATCATTTTTAAAATATACTTTTTCTCAAATTCATCAAAAATATGCATACTATATTTATCCGGTCATTTGAAAATTCATAAACATCATCCTAAGAAGAAATCCCAATTTTTATTTAAAACAAAGGATTACACAAGGAATTTACGGTCTCCTTACATAACCCCTTATCACACCAGCATAGGACCTAAGTGTAAGGTGTGCTAAGGTGAGAGAATCTGAGGGAGGCTTGGCCAACATCACACCAGTAATAATTTCTATCAGTTTGAACTTCTCGCAAATGCGATTTCGTTCTAGCTTCACATGATGAAGTTCGGCTTGGGTTTGGTCCAGAGCAAAGCCCCGTGGTGCTAACTCTTTTCCAAGTTCTGTTATATGGGATTCGATCGGTCCAAGGCTACTGGGTGAGGCCATCGAATATTCTTTCTATAATAATTCACCAAGATTACTTGTATTTAGAGACAATAATAGAAACGTTTAGTTTACAGCGGTCATATTGACCAATGGTCATATAACAGTCAAAACCCAACAGTCTCATTTTAATTATACTCATGTTATCAAATGAAACATTTTTTTTAGTATAAAAATAAAATAAAATAACACATAAAATTAGGAAACAAGATTTATTCAAAATTTCGGGTCGTTACAATCTTCCCCCCTTAAGAAATTGTGTCCTCGCAATTTTTAAAATTGTGTTTTGAAATTTCATTGAAAGTACCACATCAAAAAAGGAGTCAGTAAAACTATTACTTTAAAAGAAAGAAATGGAAGTACAAATGTCACCCGAGTTAACCCACACTAGGATTCCATGTAGGAAAACATGTACATGGAGGAGAAAACAAAGGGTCATGTTCTGAGGGAGAGTGATAGAAAACATGATTAGAATAAAGTTAACCATAAGAAAATCACAAACTTATGATGTGTGAAAAAGGTCTTTGATTACCTAGTATGAAATGTAAACCAACAACGTTTTTGTTTTACATTCCTTTTCATAATTTTGAGGAATGAATTTACTACATAGAACCAAAACATAAGAAAATATACCTACCTTTATGTAGAGTTTCATCCTTTAATAAGTTTCTACCAAAAATAATCTTTTCTCCAAACGACGAGCATTCAAAACTACTTGGTCTCATCAAAACACAAGAATCATCTTCTAGAGAATCACATAATCCACACAATATTAACTATCTTTTTCTTCTATCTTTAAACATTATCCCAAAAACAGTGAGGGTAAGGTAAGACAAATATTCAAAAAGAAAGAATCCCATAGGAATGTGAACTACTTTTAAATATTCAAAGTTCCATGGTACTACCCAAAGTTCATCATAGACCATTCCATAAATAATGGTCCTTAAAATTCCTCAAAATAAACCAAACTAAGATTGAAACCCAAATACAAGAGGGATTTGATAACATAGTCTTCCAAAATAAACTTCATTGTTCATCTCCAAACAACATCAACCACTCCTAACATCTTATAACAAAAGTAGCTAACCTAAACATATTTTAGCCAAGATAGGTTAATCATTCACATAAGTAACCTAAATTACTATAAGTCCACCTTAAATTCATCAATTCTTCAAAATATAAGTCAACCTTACTTCTCAATGAAAATACCATAGTAATCTATTTACCTCGATCATATAGGGTCCCCAAAATAGTGAATGTCTTCCAAAATAATAATCATCTTTTAATCCCCTAATCATCTCTGTCATATTAATATTGCAATCATCACATTTCTTATCACATTGGTTTTTGGGACATTTTCTTCCATTTCCCACCATTAACTACGAAAAGAAAGTACAATTAGGGGCTTGAATTCATAGCCAATAATCATGAAAAGGAACTTAAAGCATATAAGGAAAACTTGTAGAAGAAAAGTATACCATAACTTGTGATCGCCTAGGTTCCCATCTAGGTTATCCATGATCATATATTCTTATGTGAATCTTTATTTTATTTTATATTTGTTCCTTTAACAATGGTTCATACTAAGCTTATAAATTTACCAAAGCATATCCCCCGGGAGTGTCATAACCAATAGTGCAGCAAGGCCCGTTGTCGTGTACCAGTTCCCGTTTGAGTCTAGCTCAAAGCGGTGTTTTCGGGTTTTACCCCTATGTACATCTGTGCCAGAGCCACCTCTACCTGCTCATATCCAGACATGGATGTATTTGCTTCACAACCTATTACTCAATACTCACCAAAATACCAGGAAGATTCCCTATATATAAACTTTTCTATAGGCTTCTTCCTAAAGTTTTCATATCCTAATTTCCACAAATAACTAAACCATCCTTTGATACCAACTATGACATCCCGTCTTTTTATAACATAAACTTTCATTACATTACACAAAACTGAGGATCTTTAAGGTTTAGTGTCTTGGAAACCAGGAACATAATACATGAAAACAATATAAAGAATTCTTCTTAAAAACTTGACAGGCTTCTCCTTAAGTTCATCCTAGGTTCATTACTACATCTCATAACCTGGGGACATACATCAAAAGAAAGGGTGAGCAGAAGGCCCAGTAAGGGAAACAAGAGAAACATCTTACATTTAAACTTGCCATACTTCAATAAGGTCATGAAAAAGTACTTTAAGGCATAATAAAGAAATCATGAGATATATCATAATAAAAATAACATTTTTCATAACTTGAAGATGTGGCTTCAACATTTAATATTGACAATCATTTCGTTTCACAAAGGTCCATCCCCAAGGTGTCATTAAAAATTACCAAGGTTATTCACCAAGGTATCAGTCTAAAAAGTCATCTCAAGAGATTAAGTCTTTACCCAATGCATTGGAGCGCTATCAGGGAACACCCTTGAAATGTCTTTATTATCATGTGAGCCACATATATCATCATCAATAATTTCATAAACAACCCATATAGCATAAAAGAAATGGGTTTCATTTCATAATCATAACGTTTTAAAAGCTGCTTTAAAGACATGATCTTTATGTCAATTTAAACCCATGAAAAAGGGAAAGAAATTTCTTGTATGTAAATCCCAGAATTTAAAATAGAACATTTTGATATATATTTGAATACCCATATATATATAAGAGCTTTGAGTATTCACTTAATATCATATAATAATTTTGAGAAAAAGAGGGAGGCATTTTGAGACGAAAACTATGCAGCATAACGTCTACGATACATGGTTTTAGAAAACATTGAAAAGAGAGGGGACATGGGTCACCCACTCAAAAATGATTCATAAAAGAGTAGGGGAACAGAATATATAGTATTTAAGAAAATGGTAATGAATTTTTAATGATATACCATATGAAATGAAGAACATGAAAGGAAGACAAAAATAAGATTTCTCTTATGAGAATTCGGCAGCCTAACGGCGTCACTTAAAACTTCCAATAATGGATTGACAAGATCAAATATGGTCTCTCGTCATATGAGCATAAATGATCAGTACGATAGATATAGAGATCATACCCCAAAAAATAAAAAGGAACTTTAAAGACTTGACATGAAAGTAGATCATGAAAACAAGAAGGGTGAAAGAACCCCTTAGAAATTCGGCAGCCTAACGGCGCCACTTAAACTTCAACCAAAATAAATTGATGAGATCAAATAGGGTCTCTCATCATATGAAAATAAAAGATCAGTATGATATATTTAGAGATCATACCCCAAAATAATAAAAAACAACTTGCAAGACTTGACATGGAATTAGAACTTTAAAAAGGAGAAAGGTGAAAGAACCACTTAAAAATTCGGCAGCCTAACGACGCCACTTAAAACTTCAAAATACTGAATTGAAGAGATCAAATGGGATCTCTCATCATATGATCATAAAAGATCAGTATGATAAATTTAGAGATCATACCCCAACATAATAAAAAGGAACATTCAATACTTTACATGAAAATAGATCTGGAAAAATGAGAAGGGAGAAAGAATCCGTTAGAAAAACTTCGGCAGCCTAACGGAGCCACTTAAAACGTAATAAAACGAAATAATGAGTGTAATAGGGGATCTATCATTATATGAACATGAAAAGGGCAGTAAGAGGAGTATAAAAGGACATCCTTTCACATAATAACATGGAGCATAAAAGAAATTACCTAAAAGAGATTTCTTGAAAAGAAAGAGAGAGGTCGGATCCCTTACCTTAAAATGTAACTCTTAAAACTCAAAGGTTTGGACCTTGAGGGCTTGGGGGAACCTTGGGAGGACTCCTTTGGAGGAAATGAGAAAAGAAATTCGTTGGGGGAGAGTGGGGAGTCGAAATGGATGAGAGGATGGCTTCATATTCATAGGGAAAGTGAGGGGACAAGGCATTAATGGCCAAGAGACACCTCAAAAGTGGTTTTCTCAAAACCATGTGCTCTCCCATGATATTTCCCATGATGTTAGGCCACATGGGGCCCCCAATACAATAATTCATCACCTTTGGTCTTCCAACCCGAAAAATATCTCATGACATCATCATGACACAGTTATGATGTCATTAAACATACTGATACCCTAAAACAGTATTTTTACTATTCACTGAAAATTCAACTTTCTCAGAAAAATCCCAAACTTTGACCTTAACCAAATATAAATGCTCTGATTTCAAAAATGAACTCCATTTTATAAAAATAATTTTCTAAATATTTTTAATTTATTTTTTAAATAAATACACTATTCACCGAAAATTCATTTTTTTCAGAAAAATCCCCAAAAATTACCTTAACATAATATCGATGCTCTGAGTTCAAAAATGAAATCCATTTTATAAATATAATTTTCTATATATTTTTAGTTTAATTTTTAATTAAAAAAACTATTCACCCGAAAAAACTTATACTTTAATAATAATTTATGAAACCATTATTTAACCATTTTATTGAATCACATTACTTAATCAAGGTGCCTAGATTATATTAATACTTTTATTAAGTGAGATTACTAATCAATTTGGTCACATTACTAATCCTAAGTATAAAATCACTATTCATAATTTACTATTCATCAAAACTCAAGTTGATCTTATTAGACTCTAAATTTCATACTGAACATAACTGTAGAATATCATTTTTTGAAAATCATTACACATTTTTAATTATTTAAGGTTTACAGAAACATTTTTAAAATATCCTTTTTCTAAAATTCATCAAAAATATGCATACTATATTTATCCGGTCATTTGAAAATTTATAAACATCATCATAAGAAGAAATCACAATTTTTATTTAAAACAAAGGATTACACAAGGCATTAACGGTCTCCTTACATAGCCCCTTATCACACCAGCATAGGACCTAAGTGTAAGGTTTGCTAAGGTGAGAGAATCTGAGGGAGGCTCAGCCAACTTCACACGAGTAGTAATTTCTATCAGTTTGAACTTCTCGCAAAGGCGATTTCGTTCTAGCTTCACACGATGATGTTCGGCTTGGGTTTGGTCTAGAGCAAAGCCTAGTGGTGCTACCTCCTTTCCAAGTTCTATTATATGGGCTTCGATCGGTCCAAGACTACTGGGTGAGGCCATCGAATCTTCTTTCTATAATAATTCACCAAGATTACTTGTATTTAGAGACAATAATAGAAATGTTTAGTTTATAGCGGTCATATTGACCAATGGTCATATAACAGTCAAAACCCAACAGTCTCATTTTAATTATACTCATGTTATCAAATGAAACATTTTTGTTGAGTATAAAAATAAATAAAATGACACATAAAATTAGGAAACAAGATTTATTCAAAATCTCAAGTCGTTACAATCCCAATAAGTGTTTTATGTTTGAGATGCAGGGTTAAGCTAAGGGAACAATGGTATTCTCAAAGGATTATTATTTTTTGTATGTTAGAAAGTGTAATGTAACATTAATTTATGTAATCTATTTTCCAAGAATGCTAAATTGATCGGCTTTTTGGGACATGATTCCTTGTAATCATGCCAATGTAATAAAATAATGCACCGACTCTAGGAATCTAGGTTTGGGGGTTACAGTTGGTATCAGAGGAAGTTTAACAATAACATTGGAAACCATATTTTTATATACTCTGATTAGAGCACATTACCCTAAGATAGAAATTGAGGATTAATATAGAAAAACTCCCTAGAACTTTGGTAATGTATAAATTTTGTGAGTATTCCAAGAAAATACATCCTTTTCTAGATACAAGCCGGTATAAGAAGCTCTGGCATAGATGTACTTAGGGGTAAAACCCGAAAACACCACTTTGAGCTAGACTCAAATGGGAATTGTTACACGACAATGGGCCTTACCGCGCTCTTGGTTACGACCCTCTCGGAGGATAGGCTTAGGATAATTCTCATTTTCGTTACAAATCATTATGAAGGATTTATGAGTATATACCTCCTCAAAGAAAATATTTTTAAGTTTATGGATTATATCCATAACCTATTCAATTTACAATAGGTTTTTACATGTTTGGAATTATTCATTCTGATTTATAAACTGACCTAGTGTATGCCATCATATAGAAATGGCACCCAATATAAGGAATGAGAACTTCAACAATATGTATGATCCAAAGCGTAAAAGGATCATATCATTCATGGTATTAAGCCATCATTTAGAAAGGAAATAGTCTCCCATGTATTCCCAACATATGAAGAAATAATATCATGTGTTAATAAGATAAGTAAAGAATTATATGAGTCCTATGTCTTTGAAGGGAAGAAGGAGAAGAAAAGGATGGTAGATAGAAAGATGTATAAAGGGATGAGGGGAAAGGAGGATTTTCCCATATGTGATAAATGTGGAAATAATAAACTTGGTAAATGCATGAACGGAATGGGAGTTTGTTATAAGTGTGGAAAAAAAAGACACCTAGTACGTGACTACAAGGTTAAGAAAAAGGTTTCAAATATAAAATTATTCATCTATAAGGCGTTTGGACACTACGCGAAACAATTTCCCGATCATCATTGTATATCGCAAATGATGATATTGGATAATAATAAAATTATGATACTACCTCAGATGAAGAGGAATGAGTATTTTTCTTATGTTGTTATTATATAATTATTTCATTTGAGTGTTGTATCCACAATATAATGGTTATATGAATTATGGAGATAAATAAGGATTGTACTGCAGTACTATTTTATTGAGGATTTGAGATTTTATGGTTCTATGAAAAGTGACATAATAGTAAGTTAACTTTTTGAAAAAATACATGGTTCAATGAAAGATAATCCTAAATATGGTCCTAATAATGAGGTAGCGATTTTGGAATAAGATATGATTGATTTGGATAAATTGTATTTGATATTCTTGACTTCCTTGAAACTGCTCAACAGTTTGTTTATTTCATCATTGTTGGAATATTAAAAATTATTGGATATAAGGAATATATCTAGTATTATATAAAGCTTAAGGGAGCAAGAATGTAATCAATAATGGTTTATGATAATTTAGGGTGTTACCATGTTTTAAAATAATACCCGATGAAGGTGATCCCATGTTATTACATGAAAAAATGATCTTCATTGTGTTTAACTTCCTTATAAATTTTGGACTATGAGTTTGGATAGAAGTATTTTGGATAAGTCAAAAGGTTGGAATGGAATAAGTTTGAAATTGGATAATATTGTTAAGAATATTTTTGAATTGTTATAAAATGGACAACACGCAGACTGTATGACAACCCGTCATGTTGGACAAAGCTGCGGGAATCGAACCAACAAACATAGTGCGATTGGGATTTATCACCTACCGCTGGACAACATGAATTCCCTAGACTATATAATGTATTTAATTTTTTTAATGGTCTTGATAGTTTAATTATAAATTCATTATTTTTGGAACTCTATATGATTAGGATAAATATAATATTTGTTTTGAATTCTTTTGGAGTGAAAGATGAGTTTCTTGTAGGAATTAGTTAAAGAATGAAACTCTTCTTATCATGTATATATATATCTATACTATATATATATAGAATTTTTTCCCTCCTATTCTATGGGTATATTAAATCATGAACTTTAGGAAATGGATGTTACAACAAAAAATGTGTTATCCTAATACCTTAGTTTTGTTGAACCGATTGTATTTTAAATCCTCATAGATTGATGGATTTGAGGCCCTCAATTTTACACTTGTTTGTGATTAATGATCTCAATAAATCTCTATAAATATTTATGTTTTAACTCCAATTATGTGTCTCTAATTGGCACCAATGTTCTCCTAATCGAGCTTATAATTTGGTGCTGACCCTTTTATTTCCCTTTTCCTTTTGTTAAGACTAAATTTTATTAACCCAATTTATGATGTTGGTTTTCCCACAAAGGTATTTTCTGTTTTCAACCATTTATTTTTAAAGAACATTTTCAAATTGTGAGGACAAAATTTATTGAAGGATGGATGAATGTAACACCCCAATATTTCATAGTACGTTATTAATTCAATGTAATTCAATAACTTTCACTACAAGCAACATCGAGTTCAAGCGCACCACGACTTTCCAAACTAGCCACACAAAAGCGGTTATGAATAACATTAACTGAATTTTTCACATTATATAATCCTTATAATTTTAGAATCCATATTGTGAGTTTCTTTGACATAATGTAAGAACACATTCCTTTTTTTCAAATAAAGGAAGTATTTTTAAAAAAATGAAATTTTACCGCCTTTTAATGGCGAATCCTTTTTAAATACAATATTTGAAACTTTTATATATTAAGTTTCACAAAATAAACTTCTTATTTAGAATAGGTACATAATTATTTAGTTTCTATAAATTTGTGGTTTTTTTCTAATAACTTTCATATTTGGGTGAATAGTGAAAAATACTATATTTTAACTGAAAAAAACTTTTTAATCAAAATATTTTATCGAGTTAAATTATATATTTTATTGGTTTGGAAGTATAAATAGATTATATTTTTATCATTTAATCCAATGTTGGTAATTGGACATAATTTCACATTTAAACTAGAAATAAGCAAATGTCAATCATTTGATAGTTATTATTTCTTAAAAACATGCTTTTTTTTCGACAACAGAAATTAATTTTAAATAAATTTTCTCCACTGATATGTTATGAATTTAGAACAATGGATTCCATATTTATATTTAGGATGTCTAAATAGTTTAAATAGGTAACTTTTATTTTTATACATTTTGAATATTTATTTCTGTAAATATTTTATTTACCCAGGTTAAAGGGTAAAACTGGTAAATAAGTGTAAAAATGAATATTATAAAAATATTAAATTAACCTAACACGTGTTCTAACTCTATTGGATGATACATGTCTGACCATGGGTATCCTTGGGTCTATTTTGGGACACCATGGAACCACTTGTATATGATAATGGCACTTTATATTAATTAAATAAAAGTAAATACAAAAATTACAAAAGCATATATATTTTAGTAATACAATTTTTACATAGCACTATATATGTTATCTATTAAAATATAAATATTCATTAAAAATATAAAAATATTTCCTACATAATGGAGTTTTATTTATAATTTTTAGACATTGAATAATTAAATTTATTTATGACACAATGATGATGCTGTATTTTCCATATTAATGAAAGAATAAAATAAACGGTATTATAGATGTTAAAATAAATAAAATTTAAATGTTTTGATGACATCCAAGAATATTATAGGTTAATTTGACATGAAAGGATCGATTAAATGAACTTTTTTCGATGTAATAATTCTGTTAGAAATTTAACAAAAACAAAATAGCAAATAGTGTCAAAATTGACATAAAATAGTTTTTAAAACAAATATTATATTATTAATTGATATTCTATTCCAAAAAATAAATGGTTAGGCCAAAGGTCTTAAATAATATTATATCTATCATTAATAAACAAATTAATGTTCTATTGGAAGATTATAGTATGTTTATTAACCATATAATATAAAAATACAAAGACACATGGTAAATGTCAAACTAATTAACTAAGAGTTAAATCTTGAAGATAAGGTTAATATAGTAACTTAAACCTATATAGAACCTATTTATTGAGTGTTTTGAGACCCATACCCACCTTATCCTCCAAATTAATCATTTTTCATCCATTAGAAACCAAAAATGAGTTTATAATAAAATAGTATTTCGATCTTTTCCTAAGGTGACCTCACCCCTCATATAAATGGGAAATCCCCCTTCTCTGAAATTCACACATTCAATGCCATTTTTCATGGCCAAAACCTACCAAAATATCCTGTCAACTATCCTCCCTTTATCTTATAGGCATTATTATAGTCGTAAATCCAACCTATGCAGCCCTTTTGATTAAATCGAAAGAAAGAACCCGAAGAAGATGTAAATATTTCATCACCCCTTTCATGTTCTTTTCTTCTACCACTTATTTTTCCTTTGTTGTTTCCATTCTAAAATAATAACTCCAGTACCTTCTATATACTATTATTTTATTATAAAACTGGTTCAACCATATTCATTATTCTATACATCATTTGAATGGCATGTCACTATACGTGCGTACGTACGGCTAACCGTATCCACATCGTGGGGTAGATGTTATTCAATACATTAATATTTGGATGTGTATAATAATGATATATAATTGATGTAAATAATAAATATAACATTATAATGATTCTTTATATATGATATAACATACAATTATATATAATTTTAATATTAAAAGAATGATATTGTCATTCGTGTGTACGTACGGATTACCGTCTCCACAAACGCGATATGATTCATTCCCTATCGTATCATTTCAAGAATAATTTTCATTTGATATTTAAAAATAATGTTTAAATAATTAATATCATTCTGAATATGAATAACATACATCATATCCACAACAGACATTACTTACATAACCAAGAATATAAATGAAAATGAATCAGTTAACACCTGAAACGATGATACTACTAAGATATCATTAACAATGCAATATTAGAAGATAATATATGATATAATATTAATGTATACAGTTCTTGTATTATATAATAACAATTATTTCACCATTATAAAAGAGGTTAACTAACCCTCAACCAAGGAAAAGAAGAAGGTAAGGGGTTTTCTTCTCACACCTTATTCCCATGAGATTCATGCTTTATTTCCACTATTTCATTTTGGGTGGTGTATATACTACCCATAATTGTATTATTTGTGTAATACACTTTAATTTATGTGTATTTACATCTACATTGTATGATATTTCTTTCATGGGGTGTATGTTTCGTATGTTACCAAATTGGTAAGGGTTAATTTCACAATCTCTTTATTATCCGAGGTTGTCTTTACGTAAGTATCTACTGAGACCTCATTATCATCCACATCTGTGTTTTCGTAAAAATGTATTTCAAAACATTTTTACTATTTACTAGACTATGGGATAAAGTAATTTATATCACAGTTCTAATTTTTATAATATTTTTATAACTGAATCTTTCCGTCATTTTCCAAACAAGGTACTTTATGACCTTTTCGTCAAAATTATGGTTGGAATTTTTTTTAACTTATACAGCGGGTACGACTATTTTCCACCATTATAACATCTTCCAATCTTCCCTTAAAAAATTATAAGAATATTTTTAAAAGAATTTTTTTATTTTTATAATTACATGTCTTTTAAATGATTTCAAAATAAAAAGAGACATTTCTTTAAAAAAGGATTTGATTTCATCAATGTCAACATCCTTTGATGGATTTTAAGCTTATTTGAAGTTGATTTATTATGATAAAAAACATCTAGATTGTATTAAAGATTTTGTGATATGTTTGACTATGGGAGATTTATTTTTATCCCATTCATGGTTTATGGTTAAAGTATTGACATTTCGTATGATAGTTTTAATACGAAGTTTTATGTTATAATTCAACATTTTCTTTAGATGAATTTATTGGACTAGTAAGTTTTCTATTGGGGACTGGTAAATGTAAGCCCTTCGGGTTGAGGTCAGGTTACATCAGACTCTTCGAGTTGGAGTCTGGTTACAGAGGCTCTCTGGGTTGGAGTCTGGTTATAGAGGCTCTCCGGGTTGGAGTCCCGTTACAGAGGCTCTCCAGGTTGGGGTACGGTTACAATTAGCCCCTAGGTCATGGCACGAGGCCTTGACACGGATATTAATGTCCAATACTATACATTCCCTCATTATTAAATTAGTTATTAAATGTTATTATTTGACTAGTAAAATATCAATGTGCATGTTTATATGGTATCATTTTATTTATTTATTCCATATTATGTTCAAGTTTATGTTTAAAAGGCTATTGTTTTTATTACACATCTTGCCTTAAAAGATTATAATTTCCGATAAATTATTTACCCTTATTGAGCATCTGAGATCACCCCTTTCTTATGTTTTATTTTCCCAGGATCCCAAGAAGTGTTTTATTTTTGAGATGTATTGTTATGCTATCGGAACAATGTCGTTCTCAAAGGATTATTTTTTTTGTATGTTGGAATGTGTAATGATAATTTCACGTATGTAATCTATTTTCCAAGACTAGAAAACTGATTGGTCTTTCGGGACTTGATTCCTTGTAATCATGCCGATGTATTAAAATAATTCTCTGACTCTGGGAATCTTGGGTTGGGTCATTACAAAAGCCTCATCCCCAAAAAATACTAAACCCTAATCCCAAAAAACCCTTAAAACATAGCCCAAAAAACACCAAAACCGCATCCCCACAAAAACAAAAATACCCAGTCATATAAAACATGACACCCTTAGATCCAATAAAACCTAAACCACCAGCCCCAAAAAACCCTAAACCCTAAATTCCAAAAACAATGTCCCCTCTACCCCCAAAAAACCTAAAGCCCCAGTCCCAAAAAACCATAAACCCATAGCTCATGAAAACCCAAAAACCATATCCCAAAAATACCTAACCCTCAACAATAAAAATCCTAAAATCTCATCCCCAAAAAACATAAACCATTTGCCACAAAAAACCATGAATCCAAAGCCCCCCAAAACCCCCAAACCATTTTCCACAATAACACCTAAAACCTTGACCCCCCAAAACCCCAAACATGCATCCCCCAAAACCTAAACCCTCTTCCCAAAAAACCCCAAAACCCTCCAATATAACAAATTGTAATTATTATGCCCAAAAAAATACCTAAAACCTAATTCCCAAAAAAACCATAATCCCTCATGACAAAAAAAAGACCCGAAATCCATAGCAAAAAATAACCCCAATCCCTCAGTAACAAAATACTATAAACCCTCATACCTAAAAAACCATAAACCCTACACACCAAATAAACCTAAACACTCATCCCCAAGAAACCCTAATCCATCGGCCCTAAAAACCCCTACTCCATCATCTAAAAAACCATAAACCTTCAGACATAAAAAAAACAAAAACCTTGACCCCCAAAACCCTAATGACTCATCCCCAAAAAACTATAAACCCTTGACCCCAAAAACCATCAACCCACATCAAAAAAAAAATAAAACAAATATCTCATCCAAAAAAACATTAAACCCTCATAAAAAAACACTAGAAAACGTATCCCAAAATAACCTAACCCTCATCCCTAAAAAATCATAAACCCTTAGCTCCAAAACACTTAATATATCATCTCCAAAGAATCCCAAAATCCTCAGCACTGAAAATCCCAAAAACCTCATCCGTAAAAAAAACCAAAAAATATCATCCCCCAAAAAACTAAACACTCATCCCCAAAAAATCCAAATTTCATAGCCCGAAAAAAAACCAAAACCCAAAACCCCTGAATATCCAAAAACCTCACCCCCAAATAACCCAAATCCTCAACCCCAGACAATAATAAATAAAAAGACCCCAAAAAACACTTAAATACCCACCACATGAAACACCATTCCCTTAGTTACAATTAAATCTAAGACCTCCGCCCATAAAAAAACTCTAAACTCTCAGTCCCTCAAAACCCTGAAGCCTCATCAACACAAAAACCTAAACCCACAACACTAAAAACAATGACCCCTTATCACCAAAAAACTATACCGACATACTAAAAAATACTAAACAATCTGCACCGAAAAAACCATGAACCCTCTTCACCCAAAACCACAAAACCCCAATCCACAAAAAACCCCTAAATCCAAATCCTCAAAAAACCCCTAAAACATCAACCATAAAAAACATAAACCCTCAGCCCCAAAATAAAATAATCCCACATTTCAAATAACACTAAATCCTCATCCCCAAAAAAATCTAAACCCCCACCACTAAACACCATGAAAATTAGGCCCCAAAAAACCCTAAACCCTCAACCCAAAAAAATCATAAACCCTCATCCCCTAAAAACCATCAACCCTCATCCCCAAAAAACACGAAACATGCATATATTGAAAACCGAAAACAATAAAACCTACAAAACCTTAAACATTCAACCCCCAAAATTCCTAAATCTGTATCCACAAAAAATGAAAACAATCATCCCTAGAGAAAACTAAACACTCAATATTAGGAAACAATAAACCCCAAGGCTTCTAAGAACCTAAACCCTCATCCAAAAAATTCTAAAAACTAATCCCTCCAATAGCCTAATCCCTCATCCCCAAAAAAACACTAAAACCCCATCACCAAAAAACCATAAACCCCATGCCCAAAAAAACCTAGACTCTCATCCCCACAAAACCCTTTAACATCATCCCCAAAAACCCTAATCCCTCATCCCCAAAAAATCCTAAACCCTAATCCATGGAGAAAAATATTCCCTCAGTCTAGGAAAACCCAAAACACTAAGCCCCCTAAAAATATTATCCCCTATTCCTATGAGATTCTTAAACCCGCAACCCTTTGAAAACTCTAAACTCTTAGCCCCTAAAACCCCAAAATTCTCAGCACCCAAAAAATCTAATCCCTCATCCCCAGAAAACCTGAAACCCGCAGCACTAGAAAACCCAAAACCCATAGCTCCATAAAACCCTAAAATATCAAAACCATAATAACCTAAAACTTCGTCCCAATAAAACACTATATCGTCAACCCCATAAACCAATAAAACCTCAACCCCAGAAAACCCTAAACTCCAATCTCCAGAAACCCTCAACCTTCATCCCTAAAAAACCATAAAAATTATCTTTAGAAAAACCAAAATCCTCTGCCCTTGCCAACCCTAAACCCATATCTCAAAATAAAACCTAAACACTAATATCTAGAAAACCCTAAACCCTTATTCCAAAAAATCCCAAACCCTAAACCACATCCCCAAAAAATCCAAAACCATCAGCTGCAAAAAAAAACAAAACCCCCCAACCCCCTAAAACCATAAAACCTCACCCCATAAAATCCTAAACCCATAACCCAAGAATACCCTAAACCCTCATCTTCCAAAAAACCTATACCTTATGTCCCAAAGTCCCTAAAACCTCAGCCCCAGAAAAACCTAAACCCTCAACACCAAAAAAATCTTAATCTTCAGCAAAAGAAAAAACCTAAACCACCATCCCCATATAACCAAAATCACTCAGTCCTATAAAATAATAAACCATAAACCCAAAAACCGTAAACCCTCAGCTCAAGAAAACCCTAAACCCTCACCACCATAAAAACCTAATCCCTCATCTCTACAAAACCCAAAACCCCATATCCAATAAACCTAAACCCTTAGTCCCATAAAACCCTAAACCATCTTGATCCCAAAACCTAAAACCCTGAACTTATAAAAAAGGAAAACCCTCATCCCCCCAAAACCCTAACCCCTCTACCTAAAAACCATTAACCCAGAACCCTAAACCATCATCCCCAAAAAGTAGAAAACCTTCATCCCAACAACCTGTGAAAACCTCATCCCCAAACAAGATTAAGCCCTTAGCAATAGAAAAACGTAAACCCTCAGAACCAAATAACCTTATAACCTTATCCCGAAATAACCCTAAACCCCAAGCCCCCCAAACCTTAATCCCATATCCCCTAAAAACGGTAACCCATCAACCCCAAAAAACCCTAAAACCTCATCACCATATATCCCTAAACCCTTAACCCCCAAAAACCATTAAAACTTAGCCCCCAAAATCCCCAAACCATCATCTTCAAAAATCCTTAAACCCTCAGCCCTAGAAAACAATAAACCCTCATACCAAAAAACCATAAACCCATAGCCGCATATACCCCTAAAACCTCATCCCTAGAAAAACCTAAACACTTAACCCTAGTGAAACATAAATCACTAGCCCTAGAAAACCCTAAACTGGAATCCCCAATAACCCTAAAAATTAATCCACTAAAAACCCTAAAACCCAATCCACCAAAAAATTAAAAATCCTCTCCACCAAAACCACAAGACCATTATCTCTTAAACCCAAGAAAACCTCATACAAAAAACTCATTACCCTATGAAACAAAAATCCCAAACCCTCACATCTAAAAAACACTAAAACCTATCCTCTAGAAAACCCTAAACCAATATACCCAATAACCCATGAAACCTCAACACTAGAAAACCATAATCCATCATCCCTAGAAAATATTAACCCCAACCCCCCGAAACCATAAAATATATGCCACAAAAAACCCTAATCCCTCTGCCCAATGAAACACTAATCCCTAATCCCAAAAACATTAAATGCGCATCCCCCCAAAACCCTAAACACTCTGTCTCTCAAAACCCTAAACCCTTATCACCAAAAACCCTAAATCATAATACCTAAAAAACAGTAAACCATCAACCAAGAAATATGATAAACTCTCAAAACCAAAAAAATATAAATACTATGTCCAAAAAACCTGGAACCATCATCAATAAAATATACTAAAGACAAATAATAAAAAACTCTAAACCCTCAGCCCCAAATTCCCAAAACCCTCATCAATACAAGACCCTAAACCCTCATCATAAAACCCTAAACTCTAAACCAAAAAAAACCATAATCCTACTTCATCAAAAACAACTAAATCACAATCCCCAAAACCAAAAATCCTCATCCCCAAAGACCTGTAAACACTCAGTTCCATGAAAAACTAAACCCTCATCCAAAAAAAAATCCTAAACCCTAAACCCCAAAAAATCCTAAACCCACATCCTAAAAAACCAAAATCTCTTAGCCAATTTTTTTTTCAAATCCTCATCCCCAAAACCCCTAAATAATCATCCCTAAAACCCTTGAACCATAAGCTCCAAAAAAACCTAAAACCTCATCACCAAAAAACCCTAAACCCTTACCACAAAAAACCCTAAAACCTCAACCCTGTAAAACCCTAAATCCTCAGCCCCAGAAATCCGTACACCACCTACCAAAGAAATAAATAAATCCTCATTACCAAAAACCCAAAAACACGCAAAAAAATAATACAATTATCCCTCTTCCCTAAAAAACCATAAACACTCATCCCTAGAAAAATTGAACCCCTTAAACAAGAAAACCCCATACCCCCAGCCCAAATCCCATAAAATATCAGCCCTAAATACCCAAAAACACTCATCCCCCCAAAATTATAATCCCTAATCCACAAAAAAACCTAAACACTCATCCCCTAAAACTATAAATCATTAGTATGAAAAAATCCATAAACCCTCAGCCTCAAGAAACCCTATACTTCTTCCTTAGAAATTCATAAACCATTAACACTAAAAACCATTAAAACCTAAGCACAAAAAAACCCTAAACCATCATCCCCAAAAACCTATAAACCCTGAGCCTTGAAACCCCAAAACCCTCAACCAGAAACCCCTATAACCAATTCCTAAATCCCTTAAACTATCTTCCCAAAAAGTCATAAACCGTCAACCCAAAATTAATTGAAAACCATTAGTCAAAAAAACCCTCAAACCCAAAAAATTGTAAACCATTAGCCAAAAAAACCTTAAAACCTAATCTCCAAGAACCATTATCTAGGGCCCCAAAAAACCCTTAACCCTCAGCACTATAAACCCATAAATCCTCATCCCCATAAAACCCTAAAACCATAGCACTAAAAACCATAAACCCTCATCCCTATAAAACCCAAAACCCTCTTCCATTGAAAAACCTAAACCCTTGGCCCCTTACACCCCATAAACCTCAACTTTGAAAACACTTAACTCACTTCCCCAAAAATCATTATGCCCTCATCCCAAGAAAACCATAAACCCTAAGCCAGAAAACCCTACACCCCTAGCCCTAGAAATCCATAAACCACGGTCCCCATATAACCATGAACCCTCAGCACAAGAAAAACCAAAACCCTAAACCACAGAAAATCAAAATCCCTAAACCTTACATAAACCTAAACCTTTATCCCTAGAGAACCCTAAGCCCTCATCATAGAAAACTATAAACCCTCATCCCCATAAAACAATAAAACCTCCACCAGAGAAAACAATAAAAACCTATACCAAATCAAACCTACCGATTATCCCTTGAAAACCCTAAACAAAATTCCCTAGAAATCTCTAAAACCTTAGTCCTTAAAAACTGTAATCCCTCATCCCTAAAAAACATAAACCTTCATCCCTAAAAAAACACTAAACCCACTTCCCCAAAAAACACTAAATACTCATCCCCTAAAAAACATATAACATCAACCCCATAAAACCCTAATCCCATAGAAGTAAAAAACCCTAAAACATCACCCCCAAAGAAAAACCCATACCCCCATCTCTATAAAACACTAAACACTCAACCGTGAAACCCCTAATAAATTATCCCAATAAAACCCCAAACTCTCATCACATAAAAACCCTGAACCATCATCCCCAAATAACCCTAAATCCTGAACCCTAGAAAATCCAAAACTCTCATCCCAAGATAACCCAAATCCCTTATCCCCAAAAATAAATAAATCCTCATCCCGAAAAAACCTTAATCCTTAATCATAAAAAAAATTCTAAACCCTCTTTCCCAAAAAACCCTAGTCACTGAGCCACAAAAAACACTGAACCCACTAACCCAAAAAACATGAAACCCTCAGCCACAAAAGACCCCAAACCGTCGACACTAATAATCCCAAAACCATCATCCCAAAAACCATAAACCCTCAGCCCAAAAACCCTAACCCCTCAGGCCCAAATATCCCTAAACCCTCATTCCCAAAAAAACCTAAACCCACGTCCCTAAAATTCCTAAACCCTAGTCCCTAGAAAACCAAATAAAATCTTCCCTAGAAAACGCAAAAAACTCATCCCCAAAAAACCCTATACCCCCAGCCCCAAAAAAACACATACCATCATCCCCCAAAAGCACTAAACACTCAACCAAAAAATACCCAAAACCCTTATCACCAAAAAACCATAAAACCTCAACCCAAGAAAACATTAAAACCCCAAACCCAAAAAACATTAAATGCCCCACACCAAAAAAACGTAATCCCACAAACCCTTGAAACCCTAAAACCATACCCCCCAAAAACCTAAATACCATGAAAAAAAACATAATTCCTAAGACCCAAAAAAACAATATGCCCTCAGCCCGAAAAATAAACTCTCAGACCCAGAAAACATTAATCCTTTGGCCCTAAAACACCCTAAACCATCAGCCCTGAAAACCCTATACCATCATGCATATAAACCCCTAAAATAATATCCCTTGAAAACCCTAAATCCTTGCTAGGAGAAAATACTAAATCTTCATCCCACAAAACCCCAAAACCATCACAAAAAATAATATTAAACCCTCAACCCAAAAAATCCTAAAACCTCATGGCCAATATCCAAAACCCTCCATCCCAAAAAATCATAAACCCTTAGCCCCAAAACCCCCTAAAAAATCTCCCCAAAAATCCATAGACCCTCAAATATAGGAAACCATAAACCCCCAACCCCATAAACGCCTAAAAAATAAGCCCGAGTTTACCCCAAATCCTCAGTCCTAAAAATCCTAAACCCTCTGCACTAGAAATCCATAAACCATTAGCTGTAGAAAACCTTAAACCCTCAATCTGAAATCAACCTAACACCCAGACCTAAAAAATCCCTAATACCTCATCCCTATAAACCCTAAACCCTCATCCACAAAAAACCATAAACCCACATCGTCAAAAAACCCTAAACCTTCAGCCCCAGAAAAATCAAATCCCTTATCCCCAAAAAACAATAAACCGTCAGCCCAAGAAAAAACAATACCCTTATTCCCAAAAATCCTAAACCGTCAATCGCATGAAAAACCTAAACCCTCAGCCTTAGAAAACTCTAAACCCACATCCCCCAAATCCCATAAAACCTAAGAAAAAAAATTCTAAACCCTCATCCCCAAAAAATTCTAAACCCACCTTCCTAAAATATCATAACACCTTATCCATAAAAACCCCTTATCCTTAAAAAACACTAATCCCAAAACCGAAAAACCGAAAAACCATTATCCCCTAACACCCTAAACCAAAATCCCTAAAAACTCCTAAACCATTATCCCAAAAAAAACTAAACACTCAACCCCAAAAATAATAAATAATTATACAAAAAAAACACTAATATCCCATCCCATGAAACCCCTAAACCAACATCCCCAAATTCCCTAAAACCTCAACACATGAATCCACAAAACCATCATCCCAAAAAAACCCCAAATCCATAGTACCAAACATCTATAAACCCTCAGCCCAAAAAAATCCAAAAACCCTCAGGCCAAAAAAACCTTAAACCCTCAACACCCAAAACCCTCAACCCTCATCCCCAAAAAACCCTAAACCATCATACATAGAAAAACCTAAACCCCATTAAACTAAAAACCCTCATCCCCTAAAATCCCTAAACCCTCATCCCCAAATTCCCTAAACCCTTGGACCCAAAAAACCGTAAACCCTCACCCTTAATAAAACCCAAAACACCCAGGCCCACAAAAGCAAGAACACTCATCCCTAAAAAACCCTAAACACTAACCCCCAAAATCACATAGACCACATCCCCCAAACCAATGAAAAACTCTTCCCCAAAAAAACCCAAAACAATCCACCCAAAAAACACTAAATTCTCAACCACAAAAAAATATTCATTCAACCCCAAAAAAACCTAAACAATCATCCCCAAAAACCCTAAACACTCATATATAAGAAACACTGAAACCAAATTTCCAAAAACCTATAACCCTTTAGCCCCCAAAACCCCTATCTACAAAACACCTTAACCCATATCTTAAAAAACACATAAAACCTCATCCCCCAAACCCTTAAACCATAAACCAACAACCTCAACCAAAAACATTGAACCCCCCAACCGAAAAAAACTCTATACCCCCTTCCCAAAAACTGGAAATCATTTCACTAAAAAACCCATTAACCAATATCCCAAAAAAACCCCAAACCATAAGGCACACAAAACCCAAAACCATCAACCCTGAAAAACCCCAAAGCCAATGAAAAGAAATTTGAACCCTAATCCCTAGAAAAAAATAATTCCTTAGTCCCATGAAAAAGCATATACACCCATCCATATAAAACCATAAATCCTCATCCCTATAAATCCCTAAACCCTCATCCCTATTAAACCTCAAACCCTCAACCCCACTAAACCAAAAATAATCATCCCCATTAAATCCTAAAACCTCATCCCAAGAAAACTCTAAACCCTCATCCAATGAAAACCAATAACCATAAGCACCAGAAAAACCATAAAACCTCAACCCCATATGACCATAAACCCACTACCCTAGAGAACCCAATACCCGATGCCCCAAAAAAGCCTAAGCCCTCATCTCCTAAAAAACCTAAACCCTTAGCCCTAGGAAACACTAAATAATATTCCCCAGAAACCCTATACCATCATCCCTAAAACCCCCTAAAATTTTGTCCCCATAAAACCTTAAACAATCATCCTCGGAAAATACTAAACCCTCAGTCATTGAAAACCCTAATCCCTCATTCGAATAAATCCCAAATATGTGAATCATTGAAAACCCTAATCCCTCAACACTAGAAAATCCTAAACCTAGAACCCTAAAAGCCATCAACCCTCATCCCCAGAAAAAACTAAGCCCCAAAAAACCCTAAATACATTTCCCCCAAAATCCCTAAACCCTTAGCCCCTAAAAACCCCAAACCATCACCCACAAAAAACCCTAAAACCACACCAACAAAAAATAATAAACCCTCATACATAGAAAAACATAAATCCTCATTCCAATAAAAAACTAAACCCTCAACCCTAGAAATACCTAAATACAAAACCCTAGAATCCCATAATCCCTCATCCCAATAATATCTTAAACCCTCATCCTGAAAAAACTTCTATCCATCCACCCCAAGAAAACCCTAAACCCTTATCCCTAGAAAAACCTAAACCCTAGGCCCTAAAAAACCCTAAACCCTAAACCACAAAAAACCCTTGACACATAGTCCCTAAACACTCTAAACCCTCATCCCTAGAAAAACCTAACCCCGCAGACCCAAAAAACCCTAAAACATCTTGCCAAAAAAACCATAACACATCATCCTAAAAAACCATAAACCCTTAGACCCAAAATACCCTAAACATTAGAAAACCTTAAACACTTTAACACAAAACCCCTCATCCTCAGAATAGCCTAAACCCACAACCCCCAAAATCACTAAACCCTAATCCCTAGAAAACCCTAAACCCTTATCCATTGAAATCTCTGAACCCTCATCCCAAAAAACCCTAAACCCCTGGCCCGAGAAATCCCTAAAACCTCATCCAAAGAAAACCCAAAATCCTAAACACTAGAAACCTTAATCCCTAATCCCCAGAAAAACTTAAACCATTATCCCCAGAATACCCTAAATCCACAGTCCTTGAGATACCTAAACCATCAGCCCCAAAAAAACCTAAACATGCATTCCCAGGAAACTCTAAAACCTTAGCCACATAAAACCCAAAACAGACAACCCCCAAAACCCCTAGACGCTCTACCCAAGAAAAACCTAAATCCCTACCCTAGAAAACCCTAAAACCTCAGCCCCTGAAATCCTTGAACCCTAATCCCCAAAAAAACTAAACCCTAATCCCTAGTAAACCCTACACCCTCATCCCTATAATAATATAAACTATTTTCCACAAAAACCCTAAATCCTCATCCAAAAAAAATAAAACCCTTAGCTATAAAAAACCACACACCCCCAGCCTTCGAAAAACCTAAACCCTTAGACCAAGAATACCAAAAAAACTCTTCAACAAAAAACACGAAACCCTCAGCCATAGAAAACCCTAAACCATAATCCCTAGAAATCCTTATCCCCTCTTCTCTAGAACAAGCTAAACCCTGAACCTTAAAAAACCCTAATCCTTAATCCCTAGAAAACCATAAACCCTCCACTCTAGAAAACCCTAAACCCACAACTCCATAAAACCCTAAACTCTCAACCTTAAAAAACCTCAAACCCTACACCCTATAAAACCTTAATCCCTCAACCCTTAAAAACCATAAAACCTCATCTATAGAGAACCCTAAACCCTTGGACCCATATACCCCTAAACCCTCAACACTAGAAAACCCTAAACCCTCGTCCATAGAAAAACCCGAACCGACAACCTTAGAAAATTGTAAACCCTCATCCCAAAAAAACCATAGACAATAATACCAAAAAACCCTATACCCTAATCTCTAGAAAACCCTAAACCCTTAGACCCAGAAATCCTTTAACTATTATACCCAAATAAAACAAATAGCTAAGCCCCGAAAAACCATAAAACATTAGCCCTAGAAAACCCAATATGTTCAGAATCAAAAAACCCTAATCCCTGAAAACCCTCAAAAGCAAATCCCCATAAAAATCTAACCCAAAATCCATAGAAATCTCTAAGTAGATAGACATAGAAAACAATAACACTCATCCCTAGAAAACCCTAAACCACCAACAATAGAAAATCCTAAACCCTTATCCCAAGAGAACACTATACCCTCCTACCTAGAAAACCCAAAACCCCCAGTGCCAGAAAACCCTATACCCTCAGCCTCAGAAAACCCTAATCCTTTAACCGAGAAAACCATAAACCCATTAATCATGAAAAACCTAAACGTTCATATTTAGAAAACCCTAAACCCATAGCATAGAGAAACCCTAAACCCTTATACCAAAAAAATGTTAAACCATCTTCTGCAAAAAATTCTAACCACAAAGCCCCAGAAAACCCTAAATGCTCATCCCTATAAAATCCTAAAACATAATCCCAAGAAATCATTAAACCCTATTACCTAAAAAACTACACCCTCAGCCCCAAAAAAACCATAAAACCTTGTTACCATATAACCTTAAACCTTCATTAGAAGAAAACTGTAAACCATCAATCCCAGAAATAACTAAACCCTCATCCCAAACATCTCAAAGCGCTCATCCCCTAAAACCCCAAACCCTTAGCCCAAGAAAAACATAAGTCATTAACCCTAGAAACCCCTCACCACTTATCCTTATAATCTATAAACCCACCTCTCTAGAAAAATTGAATCCCTGATCCCCATAAAACCCTAAAACCACATCCCATAAAACCCTAATCCCACAACCCCATAAAGCAAAAAATCCTCATCCCTAGAAAACACTAAACACTTAGCCCTAGAAAACCCAAAACCCTCATGCCTAGAAAACCCTAAACCCACACCCCCTTATAACCCTATAAAATCACCCACAAAAAAACTAAAACCTTATGATAAAAACCCTAAAACCCCAAAATAACCACCAACCCTTGAAAATAGTAAACCCTCTCCTCAGAAACCCAAACTCTCTCATCCTCAAAAAATACAGAAACCCAAATCCCTAGAAAACCCTAAACCCTAACACCTAGAAAGCCCTAAAAACATATCCCAATAGAACCCTAAAACCCCAGCCATAGAAAATCATAAGAACATAGCCTTAGAAAAATCTAAACTCCCATCCCCAGAAAAACCTAATCCCTAATCCCTAGAAAACACTAAACCCTTACCCCTTGAAATATCTAAACCCTCAACCCTAGAAATCACTAAAACATCAGATCCAAAAAACCAAAAAACCCCATCCTTAGTATTCCATAAATCCTCATCCCATGAAAACCCTAAATCCTCATCCCTAGAAAAAAACTAATCCCTTATCCCAAAAAAACTGTAAACCCTCAGCCCTAGAAAAATCTAATCCCTCATCCCAAAAAATATCTAAACACTCATACCCATAAAAATATAAAAACTCATCCCCAGAAAACCCTAAACCCAGAGACATCCTAAGGAAACACCAGGCCTTCATCTGTAGAAGGCCACAAGTCGTCAGCCCCAGAAACCACCAAACCCTCAGCCCCCGAAAACCCTAAACCCTCATCAAAAAACCCCAAAACATGAACCATATAATTCCATACACACTCATCCATAAAAAACACTAAACACATATTCAATAAATCACCAAAATATTTTCCCCCAAAACTGGTAAATCCCCACCCCAAGAAAGACCTAAACCCTCATCCCCCCAAAACCCAAAATCCTCATTCCCAGAAAACATTAAACCCATGTGCCCAAAAAACCCTAAACCGTTAGCCCCATAAAACCTTTAACAGTCATCCCCAATAATCTTTAAACCTTCAACCCTAGAAAACCATAAATCCTCATCCCATGAAAACCCTAAAACCTTATCCCCATAGTACCCTAAACCCTCATCCTTAAAAGAACCTAAAACCTCAACCACAAAAAACCTAAACCCTCTGCTCTAAAAACCTTAAACCCTCATCACTAAAAAACACTAAACCCTCATACCCAAAAAACCCTAAACATTCACCCGTAGAAACCCCTAAACAAAAATCCCTAGAAAAAAAAATCTACATCCCCATAAACACATAATCCTTAATTCCTAGAAAACCCTAAACCCCCACAAACAAAAAACCATAAACCCTTGGAACTTGAAAACTCTAATCTGGGAGTCCCATAAATCCCTAAACCCATAGCCCTAGAAAACCCTACACCCTCTTCCCTAGAAAACACTAAAACCTAATCACTAGATTACCCTAAACCCATAGCCCCAAAAAACCATAAACACATATCAACAGAAAACCCTAAACCATTATCCATATAAATCCATAAATCCTCATCCCCAGAAAACCCTAAACCCTTAGCCCAATAAAACCATTAACCCTTATCCCTATAAATCCTCGTACCCTCATCCCATAAAAACCTAAACCCTCAACCCATGAAAAACCTAAACCCTCTTCCATAGAAAACACTAAACCCTCATCCCTTGAAAATCCTAAACACACAACTCCAAAAACACCTAAACCCTCATCCCCAGAAAAACCTAAACCCTCATCCCTATAAAACCATAAACACCAAACCCTAGAATGAACTAAACCCTCTACCCCAACAAACCCAAACCCCTATACCCCTGAAAACTGTAAACCATCAGCCATAAAAACCCTAAACCCGCATCCGGATAATTCACTAAACCCTTAGTCCCATTAAACCCTAAAACCTCATATGTAGTAAACACTAAACACCATCCATTGAAAAAATTAAACCAATATCCCTAGAGAACCCTAAACCCTCAAAACCATAGAATCTTAAACTGTAATCTAGAGAAATCCCTAAACCCTATTCCTGAAAAAACCCTAAACCCACATTCCCAGAAAAACTGAATCCCTAATCCCTAGAAAACACTAAATTTTAAGCCCAAGAAAACCCCAAATTCCTAACCCCAATAAATCTAAAATCACACATAATTAAAACCCTAAACCCACCTACCCATTAAACCATAAACCCTCTTTCCAAAATAAAAAAAACCCATCGCCAAGAAAACTATATACCCTCATCCCTAGAAAAATATAATACCTCAACACAAGAAAACACTAAAGTCTCATCCCAAGAAAACTATTTACCATATTCCATATAAAACCATAAACCTTCATCCATATAAACCCAAAACACTAAGGCCATAAAAACCTAAAACCTCATCCTTAGAAAACACAAAAATCTCATCCCTAGAAAGACCAAAATTCACAGTACTAGAAAACCCTAAAACTTCAACAATGGTAAACTGTATGCCTGAAAACCTTCTAAACCCTCATCCTTGGAAAACCACGAACCCTTATACAAAGAAACCACTGAAACCCTAATCCATTGAAAACCCTAACCCCTAATCCTTAGAAAATCTTAAACCTTCATCCACCAAAAAACATGAAACCTTATATCCCAAAAAACCATAAACCCTCAACCTCATAAAACCTTTAATACTTATAAAAACACCTAAAACCTCATCCCCAACAAATCCCTAAACCCTCAATCCTAGAAAACCCCAAACCCACATGCCCATAAAACCACAAACATTTATCCCTAGAAAAACCAAAACCCTTAGTATATAAAAACCCTAATCCCCCATCCTTAAAAAAATATAATCCCTCAGCCACATAAAACTCATATCCCTTTGCCCAATAATTTACTAAACCTCAACCCCATAGAACCCTAAAACCTTAGCCCGAAAAAACCTACACCTTTAGCCTAAGAAAACTCCAAACCCTTAGACCCAAAAAACCCTAATCCCTAAATCCTAGAAAATCATAAATCCCCAGCACTAGAGAACCCTAAACCCTCATCACCCAGAAACCTAAACCCTAATCCCTAGAAAACCATAAACCCAAATCCCCCAAAAAACCTAAACACTCAACCCCAAATAACCATAAACCTGCTGTTGTACCCCACACTCTTTGATTTTCATGATCACAATCACTTTAATATGTGTTTAACATTGTGTTTAAGTGTTGTGGATGATAGGCACAAGGTTGCCAAGAAGTTGGCCCAAGAATGGACTTCAAGTGGACTGAAATTCAGTCCACCGGTCAGCCGGTGGCTTGACCACCGGCCAGCCGGTGGCACCCTGACTCAAGGCTGAGCCACTGCCTCCCCACCGGTCGACCGGTGGCTCTGCCACCGGTCGACCTGTGGCATCCAGCCCAAATAGTGCAATCTACTGTCTTTCCACCGGCCAGCCGGTGGCTCCTCACCGGTCGACCGGTGGAGCCTGGATCAAGACTCTTCTTCTCTACCAAGGCACCGGCCAGCCGGTGGAGATGTACCGGTCGACCGGTGGCCCCTGGACCAGACTTCTCCTCCACTGCCAAGGCACCGGCCAGCCGGTGGAGCTGTACCGGCCAGCCGGTAGCACTGGTCAAACTAGCCGTTGGCTTTGACCAGTCAACTCCAAAAGCCTCCCAACGGCTCCGAGGCCTTTTCCAACGGCTCCAAAGCCCTCCAACGGATACTTGAAGGTTCCTAGCCTATAAATAAAGGCCTAGGAAGCCCCGGAACAACATACAAGCCACCGGACACATTTTTACATCTTTGGCGAAGCTCCGATGGATTGTTCCAAGGGAACCCAAAGTGCTCCAACAACTTCCACATCCAAGAGCACCTCCATAGAAGCTTGGAAGCGGCCCTCAAACATCATCAATCAATCAAAGGCGCCCAAGGCTTCTCCATTACGGGTTTTATTGTTTATCTCTTTTTGAGCTTTAAAATTGGGTTTGTGCCTACAAACCCCAACTCTTTTCTCATCTCCCCTTCTTTGGGTTCTCACACCACCACTAAGGTGTGAAGAGGTTTTCTCAAGCTTTTCCTTTAAAAGGCTTGTGTCTCGGTGAGCTAGTCTTCACCCGTAAAAAGACTAGTGGGTTCTTGCTAAACCATTAAAAGCAAGTGGGTTCTTGCTAAACCAATAAAAGCAAGCTGTAATAGGTCCTAGTGCTACCTTAAAGCCTAGTGGGTTTCTTGCTAAAACCATTGAAAAGCAAGCGGTAGGAATCTCTCAACGGTTGAGTTGGGAGCGGAGACGTAGGCCGGGTTTTGGCCGAACTCCGTTATCAAGTTCTTGTGTCTTGCCTCTTTACTTTCCGCTGCATTTATACTTTGATTTAAATTTCTTAATCAATTTTTTAAAAAGGCAATTCACCCCCCTCTTGCCATCATTCCCTTGTTTTTTTCCGACCCAACAATTGGTATCAGAGGGACCTTTGAGTAATTCCTTAACCCGGTTTCAAAGTTAAGATCTTTTTTTGATGGCATCAACTTCTTTCGCCCCCGAGGGCTACTCATTGGGTCGGGCTCCATTTTTTGATGGGACCGACTATAATTATTGGAAAACCCGCATGACCACCTTTTTGAGAAGTATAGGATATCCCATTTTTAAAATAGTCATGCAAGGTTACACTCTCTCTTCCCCCGACGAATCCAAATGGACCCCCGCCGATATTAAAAATTTTGAGCTTGATGGCAAAGCCATGAATGCTCTTCATTGCGGGTTAGATAGAAATGAATTTAATCGTGTATCCACTTGCACCTCCGCACATGAAATTTGGAAGCTTTTAGAAGTGACCCATGAAGGCACTAATAAAGTCAAGGATACTAGATTAGATATGTATAGACAGGATTTTGAATCTTTTTCAATGCATCCAAATGAGTCTATTTCTGAAATGTTTACACGATTTACTGACGTGTGCAATGGGAGAAAGTCCCTTGGTGATGATGTTTCAGCTGAAACTATGGTGAAGAAGATCCTATGGATCCTACCAAGCAAATGGGCACCGAAGGTCACGGCGATTCAAGAAGCAAAAGACATCAAAAATATGCCGGTAGAGGAGCTCATCGGATCTCTCATGACTTATGAGATCACGATGAGGAGGCAAGCTCAAAAGGAGGGCACACCAATCAAGACCCCAAAGAACATCGCCCTCAAGGTACAAAAGGAAGTAAGCTCCTCCTCATCTTCTTCCTCATCTCCTTCCTCATCATCAAGCGGCGACTCAGAAATGGAGAATCTCGCCCGCCAAATGCAAAAATTCATGAAGATGCACAAGAAGAAGAAGAAATCTCGCAAGCATCGAAAGCAAGAACCCACCGCAAGACCCGAGCCCAAGGTGAAATGCTACGGGTGCGGCGAAAAGGGCCATTACAAGCCCGATTGCCCACTCAACAAGAAACGGGCCATGCCAAAGGAGAAAGGAAAGAAAAAGGTCCTCAAGGCGACATGGAGTGACACCTCCTCATCCTCCTCCTCCTCCTCCTCAAGCGACAACGGTACAAAATGCCTAATGGCATTCCATGAGGTAACATCTTCCGACTCCTCCTCTTGTTCTTCAAATTCCAATTCTTTAAATCATCTTTCTTATGAAGAACTCTCATTTGCTAGAGATCAATTGGAAAAAGGTTTTCATGAACTCTCTTCTAAATTTGTCGCGTTGAAAAAGAATTTCAAAAAACTCTCCTCCGAAAAAGAACAACTTCTCAAAGAGAAGGAGGAGATGTCCCTTAAAATCCAAAATTTTCCAAATGTTGATTCCATGGAATCAACCATCAAAGACCTTAGGGAGACCCTTGCTAAGTTCACCCAAGGGGAACAAAATTTGAACAATTTGCTTGGTTCCCAACGTATATCTAGAACCACCCAAGGGTTAGGATATACCAACCGAGCTTCCTCCTCCCATGCTCAAACTGTTTTTGTAAGGGGGAGCTCCGATTATAAATTTTGTAATTATTGCAAGAAAACCGGGCACCTAATTTATGAATGTAATTGTAAAAACGCCCGGTATGGTCAACCCAAAAGTATTTTCTTTTCCGATGAGTTTTATAGGAGAAGACCCGCCATGAAACAAATTTGGATTGAAAAATCCCTTTTGGCGAGTCTCACGGGACCAAAATTTGTCACGGTTTCAAAAACAGCTCCCCGGTGATTAGTTGTTTTTATTTAGGGGGAGTTAGGTTCTTTTAAGCCTTTTTGTGAATTAAAAATTTTCTTTCAAAATTAAGCTTTTAAATTTCAAATTTTTTTTTTTCAATCTTTCAATTTCAACACTTGGTATCAAATTTTTCATTTCAAAATATTCAATTCGAATTTTTAATTCAAAAATCTCTTTCAATTGGTTTTTGATTCAAAACTTTCAATTCAAACTGATATTCAAATTTTCATTTCAATTTCAAAAATCTCAATTGATTTTCAAATCTCTTTTTGTTTTTCAAAGTGTTCCCTCAATCAAGTTTTATGCCCCGTGCTATTTTGATAATCACAAAGGGGGAGAAATTTCTTGATTGATTGGGGGAGAATCTTTTTTATCACGCTTAGTATTTATTTTCAATTTATCATTTAGGCATGCATTTCATTTAAGTTTTTACATTGCTTGATAAGTGATTGTGATCATCAAAATAGGGGGAGATTGTTGTACCCCACACTCTTTGATTTTCATGATCACAATCACTTTAATATGTGTTTAACATTGTGTTTAAGTGTTGTGGATGATAGGCACAAGGTTGCCAAGAAGTTGGCCCAAGAATGGACTTCAAGTGGACTGAAATTCAGTCCACCGGTCAGCCGGTGGCTTGACCACCGGCCAGCCGGTGGCACCCTGACTCAAGGCTGAGCCACTGCCTCCCCACCGGTCGACCGGTGGCTCTGCCACCGGTCGACCTGTGGCATCCAGCCCAAATAGTGCAATCTACTGTCTTTCCACCGGCCAGCCGGTGGCTCCTCACCGGTCGACCGGTGGAGCCTGGATCAAGACTCTTCTTCTCTACCAAGGCACCGGCCAGCCGGTGGAGATGTACCGGTCGACCGGTGGCCCCTGGACCAGACTTCTCCTCCACTGCCAAGGCACCGGCCAGCCGGTGGAGCTGTACCGGCCAGCCGGTAGCACTGGTCAAACTAGCCGTTGGCTTTGACCAGTCAACTCCAAAAGCCTCCCAACGGCTCCGAGGCCTTTTCCAACGGCTCCAAAGCCCTCCAACGGATACTTGAAGGTTCCTAGCCTATAAATAAAGGCCTAGGAAGCCCCGGAACAACATACAAGCCACCGGACACATTTTTACATCTTTGGCGAAGCTCCGACGGATTGTTCCAAGGGAACCCAAAGTGCTCCAACAACTTCCACATCCAAGAGCACCTCCATAGAAGCTTGGAAGCGGCCCTCAAACATCATCAATCAATCAAAGGCGCCCAAGGCTTCTCCATTACGGGTTTTATTGTTTATCTCTTTTTGAGCTTTAAAATTGGGTTTGTGCCTACAAACCCCAACTCTTTTCTCATCTCCCCTTCTTTGGGTTCTCACACCACCACTAAGGTGTGAAGAGGTTTTCTCAAGCATTTCCTTTAAAAGGCTTGTGTCTCGGTGAGCTAGTCTTCACCCGTAAAAAGACTAGTGGGTTCTTGCTAAACCATTAAAAGCAAGTGGGTTCTTGCTAAACCAATAAAAGCAAGCTGTAATAGGTCCTAGTGCTACCTTAAAGCCTAGTGGGTTTCTTGCTAAAACCATTGAAAAGCAAGCGGTAGGAATCTCTCAACGGTTGAGTTGGGAGCGGAGACGTAGGCCGGGTTTTGGCCGAACTCCGTTATCAAGTTCTTGTGTCTTGCCTCTTTACTTTCCGCTGCATTTATACTTTGATTTAAATTTCTTAATCAATTTTTTAAAAAGGCAATTCACCCCCCTCTTGCCATCATTCCCTTGTTTTTTTCCGACCCAACACCTGCATCCCTAAAAAACCCAAAACCCTTATCCCTAGAAGACCCTAAACCCTATTCCCAAGAATACCATATACCATTAACTATAGAAAAACCTAAAACCAAATCCAATGAAAACACTAAACCCTCATCCCTAGAAAACCAGAAACACATGACCCCAAAAAAACCTTAAACATTACCACAAAAACCCTAACCCCTCAACAAAAGAAAACCATAATCCCTCATCACCATAAATCCTTGAACCCTCACCCCTATAAAACTCTAAACCCTCAGCCTATGAATACCCTAAACCCTTGGCTGAGAAAAGCCTATACCATAATCCTCCGAAAATCCTAAACCCTATGCCATAGAAAACCATAAACCCTCAGCTCCTAAAACCCATAAACCCTCAACCCTATAAAAACCAATACCATAATCAATATAAAACCATAAAAACTCATCACTAGAAAACCATTAACCTACATCCCAAGAAAAAGACAAACACACAACCCCCTAAAACCCAAAACCATCATCCCTAGTGAGACCTATGCCTTTAAGCCAAAAACACCTAAACCCTTGTCCCTAGAAAAACACTAAACCCTCAACTCCAAAAAAACCCTAAACCCTTTCCCCCAAATACCCTACACCTTCATCTCCAAAAAACCTAAACCATCATCCACCAAAACCCTAAAACCATAGACCCATAAAAATCTATACCCTTAGCCCCAAAAAAACCCAAACCCTAAACACTCATCCAAGGAAAACCCTGAATTCTCACCTAAGGGAAACCGTAAACCCTCATCCCAAGAAAACCCTAAATCCACGTCATCTGAAAATCCTAAACCCTTTAACATATAAAAAAAATAAACCCGCATCCCTAGAAAAATCTTAACCCTTAGAAGTAGAAAATCTTATACCCACAGACCCCGAAAACCTAAACCCTTATCCCCGGATAACCCTAAACCCTAATACCCAAAAAATCCAAAACCCTCAGCACCGTAAAACCCAAAACCCCCTTATCAGAAGACCATAAACCCTCATCCCCCAAAAATGAAAAACCCCCAGCCCCCCAAAACCCTAAACCCTCTTCTATTGAAGAGCATAAAACCTCATCCCTAGGAAATGGTAAACTCTCAACCTTAAAAAATCCTAAATCCACATCCCTAGAAAACCCTAATCCCTAAACCCTAAAAAACCCTACACCCTAGGAGTAATAAAACCCTAATCCCTTATCCCTGCAACAAAATAAACCATTATAATCACAAACCCTAACCCCTCATCCCCAGAAAACCATAAACACTCATCTACAAAAAATCTCTACAACCACAACACCAAAATACCCTAAAACCACCACACCAATACCCTAAACCCTAATAAACAAAAACCCTAAACACACATCCCCCAAATACCACTAAATATCATCCAACAAAATTGTAAACCCTAATCCCCCAAAACCCTAACCCCTAATTAAAAAAACCTAAACCCTCATTTCCCTAAACCCTTAAACCCTCATTCCAAAAAAAATATAAATTCTTAGCCCCGAAATCACAAAACCCTTAGCCTCAAATAACCCTAAACCACTAGCACAAAAAAACCCTGAATACTCAATCCAAAAGAACCTTAAAACCTTATCCCCCAAAACCCCAAAACCCTGAGAACCAAACAACCTAATAACCTCAACTCCAAAATCCCTAAACCCACTCCCCCTGAATACCCTAATCCCTAAGCCCAAAAAATTCTTAAACATACATCACCCAAAACCCCAAAACCCTCAACCCCAAAACCCTCAACCCCAAAACCCATATACACTAAGCACCAAAACCCATAAACCTCATCCCAAAAAACCCCTGACCGTATTAGTCCCCAAAACCCCCAAAACCCCCATCCCCAAAAATAGAAAAACCATATTCCCCAAATACCCATAAACACTAATCATATAAAACAAATAATCCCTCAGCCCCACAAAACCCTAAACCCTCATCCTAAAACCCCCCTAAACCCTAAGCCACAAAAAACATAAACCCTCAGATCTAAAAGTTTTCAAACCCTCTGCCCCAATTTCTATAAACCCTCATCCCAAAAACTTATAAACCATTAACCCCAAAATACCAAAACCATTAGATAGAAAAATTCCTACCCACACATCCAAAAATATTTATAAACCCTTATCCCCAATAAAACAAAAAAACCCTCTATCCTAAAAAACTGTAATCCCTAAACCCCAAAAACCATGAAACCCTAATCCCCAAAAAATTATACAACAAAAGTCCCAAAAAAACCCAAAACCCTATGACCCAAAAAACCCTAAAATAGACACCCAGAAAACCCCTAAACCATCAGCCCCAAAAAACTAAAATGAACTAATCCCTAAGAAAAACTAAACCCTCAACATCAAAACCCCTAAAAACTCAATACCAAAAAACCCAAAACCCTCATAATGAAAAAAACCTAAACCCCATCCCAAAAAACTATAAACAACAATCCCTAAAAATACCTAAACCATAAACCATAAAACCCCCAAAACCAAAATCCCCCAAACACTCTAAAGCCTTATCCCAAAAATATACTAAACCCACAACCCAAAAACCCCTAAACTCAAATCCACATAAAACGATAAATCTTTTGAAAAAAATCACTAAAATATATCCCTGAAATCCCCTAAAGTATCATCCCAAAAAAACCAAAAACCCCATCCCTAAATACCCAAAAACACTCAACCGCCAATTACATTAAAACCTAATCCCCAAAAACCCTAAACCTTCATCCCCCTGAATCCTTAAACCATAATCACGATGAAAGCCTAAAACCTAATCACCAAGATACTATAAACCCTTACTTCCATGAATCCCTAAACCCTCATCCCATGGAACAATAAACTATTATCCACCAGGAACCCTAAAACCACTTCCCCAAGCAACCCTAAACCCCCTTCTCCAAAAATCACTTAAAGTTAAAACACAAAAACTCCAAAACCCTCATCCCCAGAATACCGTAAACACTCACCCCTACAAAACACTAAACCATCATCACAAAAAACCCTTAAACCCCATTTCCTATGAAACCCTAAAACCACATCCCAAGAAAACCCTAAATCCTAAGTCCCAAAAAAACCCTAAAACAACTACCCCAAAAAATCCTAAATCAATAACCAAGAAACCCTAAACCCTCACCCCTAAAAAACCCTAAACCCTCAGACCCAAAAAACTATAAACCCTCATCCCAAATAAACCCTAAGCCCATATCCCCAAGAAACCTAAACCCTCGGCCCCAATAATTCCTAATCCCTTGATCCCAATAAACCCTAAACACTCATCCCAAAGAAAAACTAAACCCTACACCCCAAAAAACCTTAACCCTCATCCCCAAGAAACAATAAACCCTCATCCCCATTAAATTCTAAACCCTAAATTCTATGTAACCCTAAACTCCCAGTCCCATGAAACCATAAACTCTCAACACCAAAAAAACTAAATCACTCAACCCCATGAAACCCAAATCCTTCATCCCCATGAAACCCTAAACCCTCATCCCCAATAAAGTCACATGAATCCCCAAACCCTCATCCCCATGAAACCCCAAAATAAAATCTATAAGAAACACTAAAACCTAAACCCCTTAAAATATAGAACCCTCGTACTAATAAAACCTTGAACCCTAAACCCCAAGAATAACTGAAACCTAAGCATCGATAAACCCTGAACCCTCAACCCTAAGAAAACCTCAACCCTCATCCCCCCAAAACCCTAAACCCTCTTCATCGTGATACCCCAAAACCTCATCCCAAAGGATCTATAAATCCTTATCCATAGGAAACCTAATCCAATTTCCACAAGAAACCCTAAACTAGTAGCTCCATGAATGCCAAAATCTTTATCCCCATGAAACCCTAATCACTCATCACGAATATGTAACACCCTTAGTTTTTATTGATTTTTTCAAATAAATTAAATCTATTTAAATGATTTCATTAGAAGAAAAACCAAGTCATGATTGAGTTACATGAAATCTTGAGTTATCATTCAAAACACACAACACTCAGTATGATTATGTGACACACAACACTAAGTTTTAACGAACTGATGACATATTATTAATATAGATATTTAAAATCAACAGTTATAACATAGACATTAAAAATTGTTAAATGAATATAGATAACTAATTTTTAAATATATAATATAATGGTTTTACATAAAGGGAACATATTTATAATAAAATACATAATTTTTTGTTGTCTTTATATTTTTTGAAAATGATATTTTCTCAAAAATATTATTTTCTATGTTTTTTGGAAGATAATAAAATTATTTTTTTACAGTTTTTGAAAAATAATTTGTTAATGTAAAATGAATTTTTTAACCTAGGATGTCAACATTATCATAGGTAATATTTTTTCTATTTTTCTGAAAAGTTTCATTTTTTGATGAATAGTGAAAAATTATGACTTTTAATTGAAAACATCTTTTTCATTGAATTAATTTATTATGTTCAATTATATTTAAAATTGGTTTCAAAGAAAAATTATTTCAATTTTATATCAATTAATACAATTTAGGTCATTTTAATTATTTAATTATTTAATTTTGATATAAAAACATTTCAATATTTTAGGCATTGTCGCTTTTAAAAACTCTCTTTATTGCATCTATGAGATTAATTTTAAATAAATTTATTCAATTTTTATTAATTGAATTTGAAAAAATGGATTCTATATTTGGAATAATAATATTAATTTACAATTTCTAATATGGTACACTAAATTTTTTAACAAAATGAATAGTGAAATATGTAAAAATTATTTACCTTGGTTAAAGTACAAATTAGTTTATCGAGGGGGGGGGGGGGGGTTAGACGAAAAATATAAGGCTAAAAATAACCTATAAAATTGTACAATAATATTTTCTACGCATATTTAGACCATTACACTTCATAGTTTTGATAATGGTCTATTTTGACCCTTTTTACAAATGGAAAATGTGGTTAGAACTCTCTCTTTAAAAGATTTACAAGTTTTCTACTCACCTTACTTATAAAATCCACCCCCTCTACTATCATTACAAAAAATTCACACCTCATTGGTTTTTCAAATAAATGAAAAAATAAATTCCCAAATTCCATAGCATCATCTTAGATTCCTTATTTTGGACATAAATCCTACTATGGAAGGATTTTAGTGAAACCGTAAGGAGGATACATTAAAAATATGTAATGTTCATCAATGAGAAATTTTATTTTATTTCATCAAAAAACACATTAAATTAATATTATATCAGGAAAATATAATAACACCAATATTTAGAATACAATGATATTTTTTTATGTAATGGATTTGACCTATAACTACAAACACATCCATAAAATGGGTTATGAAATCATTTTTTGCATGTAAGGAAGACTACCGCCTCACTAAATGATGTCGTTCAATTTTTCATAACCACATTTCATTGTTGGTAATAATGACTGATTTTTAGTTAATTTATGATATATACAACATTAATTATGTTATTATGGTTCTTTAATTGTTATATCCCACATACCTTCATGATTTCTATCTTACGGGAATAGGATAATGTCTTATGTCTATATGGAGTAATACCGCCAAGTAAAGCAATGTCATTCATTCACACTACACATTGAAAGTATTAAATATGGTTTTAATAAAAATATGTGATATATATGAAATAATAATGATTTTTATAACAGTAATATATAAATTTTACATTTCATTCTTTCAATCCAACGAGAAAATTGAAATAACATTTATTTTTATCTATGACATATCGTCTCCATGAATGGTGTATATAATTTAGATCACTAAATTTTATGGATTAAAATAAGTAATTAAATATATGTATGTAGTATATATGACAATTATATGATTTTTATCATTCTGGAGATTATGGAACCATGATGAAATAAAAATAAACAATAAATACAAAAAATAAAAACATATATGAAAAACAAAGCAATTATTACAAAAAAAATGAAACATTAACATATAATTATTAATAAATGGGTAAAAAAGGACATAATAAAATATTATATGGTATGATATATATGAATGAATTTATGTATTAGATTTATAATAAAATTATATTTATTATACATGTTTTTTGAATGAGTATGACAGAAGTCAATACTTAATGTAAGGGTATTTCTAGTCTCACTTTTATTTCTAAGAGAATTAGGTTGTAATCACCACTTATTTCTTTTCTGTGGTATATACACTTCCCAATGACATGATATATCCTGAATATAAATCTTTTCATAATTATTAATTATTCTACTAATGTTTTTATTTCACAATTATTACATTTCAAAATTTACTCAAGTAGTAATGGATTTTTGTCTCAATTTCCTTATTTTAGACACTCATTAAGTTATACAACAATATTCCTTTAAGAATTGTATATAAAGACCATTTTACATGGAATGGGAAGTGAACTCGGTATAGTAATATAGTGTATGAACATGGAGTAAATATGGTTCAATAATAATAGGTTGGAATAAGGAGTGAAATTGGTTTAGTAAGGTAATTTTTCCATTATGATGATCTTGGGAGTGAACCTTGACAAACATGGAAAAGATTTTATATGATTACATGTTTGAAAAAAATTCCATGTTTTATTCCATTTTCCCTTATGGTATATTTTCATCGATTTCATTATTATTCACGTCTTCTGAACTGCCAATCAATATTCAGTGATTCAAGATTATGATATTTGATATATAGGGTAAGTTTTTAAAATGTTATTATCATGTTCTCATATCCTTATGATCTTTTTATTCTTACGTACAACTTTTTTGTACCATTACTGAGTATCTGAGTTCACCCATTCTTATGTTTTCTTTCCCAATGTTATAAATAAAGATTTTTAGTTAGAGTAATAAATGGTAAGATCAATATGAAAGATACTGAAGATCTTTCACCAATTAATATGAATGTGTTCTATGTTTATAAAGACACAAGAATATTATGGCCCTCTGGTTGGTGTTTATGTATTTTAATTATTTTTTATAAAAAATTATTTCCAATCCATATATGAGAAGCTCAAGTTGTCATATAAGAAACCCAAAATCCTCATCCCAAATAATACTAAGAACCCATCCCCATAAATCCCTAAATCCTTAACCCAATGAAACCCTATACCCTCATCCCTAATAATAACTAAACCGTAATCTCCATGAAAACAAAAATCCAAATCCATAACAAACCCTAACCAAAATACTTGAGAAACCATAAATCCTAAACTCAAAAAAACACTAAAACCTCATCCCTACGAAACCATAAAACCTTATCCCTATGAAACACTAAACCCTAAACCCTATTCAATTTTAATCAATAAACCCTCGAAATAACGAATCTCTAAACCCTGAACCCCAAAAAACCATTGAAACCCCGTCCTAAAGGAGCCATTAACCCACAACCCCAAGATACCCTAAACCCCCATCCCCAAGAAAAACTAAACCCTCATCCCCATGAAACCTCGATCCACCATTCACATGATTCCCTAAATCCCCATCCCCAATAAACCATAAAACCTCATCCCCACGAAACCATTAACGCTTTTCCCAATGAAATACTGAATGCTCGATCCCAAGAAACATTTAACCCTTCTACGCCAAGAAACCCTTAACGCCCATCCCCATGAGACTTTAAACTATCATCCCCGACAAAACATTAACCCTCAACCCCATGAAACCATGAAACCTCTGCCAAAATAAATCCATAACCCTCATCCCCATGAAACCCTTAACTCTCAACCCAAAGAATCTGGGAACCCTCATCCTGAGTAAATCCAGAAACACCATCCTTATGAAACCTTACTACTTCATCCCTATGAAACCATAAATCATAAACCAACTGAAACCATGAACACTCATCCCCAAAAAACCATAAACCATATGCTATAGGAAACCATAAGCACTGATCCCTATAAAACCCTTATCCCTCAGTCCTAAGTAACCATGAACCATTATCCCAAAAAATCACTGAACCCTCATCTCTAAAAAACAATGATCCCTCCTCCCCAATAATCCCTAGACCATCAACCATAAGAAAACCCAAACCCTTTTCCCAAAAAACCTTAAACCCTCAGTCCCAAGAAACCCTGAGCCCTCAGTACCAAGAAACCACAAACCCTCAGTATTAAGGAACCCTAAACCCTAATCCCTATGAAAAATTGAACCCTCACCCCTAAGTAACCTTGAACAATATGTACAATGAAACCTTGAATCATTAGTATAATGAATCCCATAACCCTCATAACTATGAACCCATAAAACATCATCCCCAAGAAACACTTAACCAACAGCCGCATGAAACCATAAACCCTCATAACAAAAAAAACCAAAACAATCATCCTTAAAAAACCATTATCGGTCATCCCCCAAAAAAACCTTGATCACATAACCCAAAAAAACATTGATTCATCATACCCATAAAACCCTGAACCAATAGCTAAAAATATCCAAAAACCCTCATCCCCAAAATCACTAAACCCTAATTCACAAAAAACACTAAATCATCATCCTCAAAAAACCATATTCTGGGATCACCAAAAAACTCTAAACCCATATCCCAAAAAACCCTAAACACATGGCCCCAAAAAACCATAAACCCTCATCCCCCAAAACACCTTAACCCTCAAACCCTAAAAACCTAGAATCATCACTCCATAAAAAACCTAAAACCTCATCCCCAAAACCCCCTAAACTATTATCCCCAATATACCCTGAACCCTCATCCCTAGAAAACCTTAAACCCTCATCCTCAAAATACTCTGAACCATCAGACCTAAAAAACCCATGAACGCGTAGCCCAAAAAAACATGAAACATCAGCCCTAAAAACATGAACACTCAATCCGAAAAAAAATAAACCCTTATCCCCAAAAAACACTAAACCCTCAGCCTAGAAAAAACTCTATCTAAGCCCATATTCCCAAAAGTCCCTCAACCCTCTACCCCAAAAAACCACAAACCGACATCCCTATAAAACTTTGAAAAATCATCCTCCCAAAATTCTAAAAACACATCCTTAAAAAACCCATAACACACATCCTAAAAATCCCTAAACAATTAGCATCAAAATTCCAAATCCTCATCACTAAAAAACCATGAATCCTCAACCACAAAAAACCCTAAACCCGCAACCCAAAAACACTGAACCCTCATCCCCCAAAACCCTAAAACCTCAAAAAATACCCTATACCTTCATCCCAAAAAAAAAACTAACCCTTAGCACCAATAAAACACTGAACCGTCAGCCCTAAAAACCATGGAACCTCAAACCCATTAAACACTAAACCCTCAACCCCCCAAAAAAACCTGAACACTATGTTCCAAAAAGTCCCTGAACACTCACCCCTAAAAATCTCTGAACCATCATCCCCAAAAAAGCTTTAATCCTCTTCCCCAAAAAACCATGAACTTTCAACCCCAAAAAACTCCAACCCCTCAACCACATAAAAACCCAAACCCTTAGTTCCCAAAAAATAGTTAATACTCAGTCCCTAAAACCCAATAACCGCATCACCAAAAAAAATGGAACCCTAATCCCAAAAATACATGTACCCTCATCCCCAAAACACCTGAACCCTCTGCCTAAAAAAACCTACACCCACAACCCCGACAAATATAAACCAACAGACCCAAGAAACTGTATAGACTCCTCTCCAAAAACACTAAACCCCCATCCAAAATAAAACACTAAACCCTCATCCCTAAAACCCTAAACCTAATGCCCAAAAAAACCTAATCCTTGAGTCCCACAAACCTATGAGCCATAAGAACCCAAAAAATCTAAACACATAGCCCAATAATACCCTTATCCATATACCCTAAAAACATTTAACCCAGATCCCCAAAAATCACTGAAGCCTCACACCCCAACAACCCTAAACCCAGGAAAACAAAAAACCCAAAACCTTCAACCCCAGAAAACCCTAATCCCTTATTATGAAAACCTAATCCCAAAACACCAAAAAACTCAACCCTTTGGCCCAAGAAACCCCAAACCATCCGTGCCAAAATAACCTAGACCATCATCCCCAAATAATCCTAAATTCATAGTCATAGAATACCTAAACACTATGACTCAAAAAACACTTAACTGTGAGCCCAATGAAACCCTGAACCCTGAGCGCCCACAAACCCTAAACCCTTAGTCCTGAAAAAACCCTAAACCCTAACCCCAAAAAACTATTTACCCTCATCCCAAAAAACAATTCACCATCATCACCGAAAAACACTAAACCCTTTTCCATAAAAAATTTAAAACCCTGAACCACAAAAACCCTAAACACTCATCACATAAACCATAAAACCATAGCTCTAAAATCTCTAAAAAAATAGACTCAATAATTTATAATCACTCAAACCCAATAAACCCTAATACCTCATCCCCAAAAAACCCAAAATGAAATGCCCCAAAAACCCTAAACCCTCCACCACAAAAAACTAAAAATTCTACCCCAAAAGACACTAAACTCTTAGACCCCAAAAACCAAAACCATTATCCATAAAACCCAAAACCCCCATCCCCAAATAACCAGAAACCTTAAACCCAAAAATACCAAAAACCCTTATACTAAAAAATCCCTAATCCCGCTAAACCAAAAAATAAAAAACCCTCAGCTACAATAATATCAAAAATGTTAGCCCCAAAATACCATAAAACCTCATCCCCAGAAAATGGATATTCCTATTCCCCAAAAAACCCTAAACTCTAAACCCCAAAAAAACTAAAATGTCAGGACCAAAAAAAACCCTAAATAACCTTCCCCCAAAACTCCAAAAATCCACATCCCAAGTAAACCCTAACCCTTATTCCTCGATTATTCCTCAACCCTAAGCCCCAAAAATCCCTGAACCCTTATCCCATAGAAACCAAAAACCCTCATCCTCAAAAAGTACTCAACCATCATCCCCACGAAAACCTAAACCCTTATCCCCAAAAATCACAAATCCTTTCCCAATAAAAACTATAAACCCTCAACCCCCCCCCCAAAAAAAATAAAACCTTTGCTATGAAAACCTAAACCACATCCCCAAATATCCTAAAACCCTCACCCATAAAAACCCTAATCCCCCAGCCCCCCCAAATCCCAAATCCCTCATCCCCAGAAAACCAAAAACCCAAAAAAAAAACCAAAACCCACATCCCCAAAAAATCATAAACCCTCAACCAAAAAAACCCTAATCCCCAACCCAAAAAATGTCTAATCCCTTGGACCTAAAAAATACCATACCATTATCCAAAAAAAAACCCTTAACCTTGACCCCCCCAAGACACTAAACCCTCTACTAGAAAAAACAGTAAACCCTCATCCCCAAATATTCTAAAATGAACATCCCCAAAAAAACCATAGAACATAATCCCCAATAAATAATAAACCCCCATACTCCATAAATCCTAAAACCTCATCATCATAACACCCAAAACACTATCCCTAAAAACCCAAAACCCTCACCACAAATTACCCTAAACACTTATCCCCAAAATACCTAAAACTAAATCCCCAAGAGACTCAAATACCTTAGCCCCCCAAAAAACCTAAACCCTAACCCCCCAAAACCCCTAATTCCTCTCCTCCAAAAATCCCTAAATCCTAATTCGAAAAATACACTAAATGATCAGCCCCAAAAAACACTAAACCATCATCCCAAAAAAAACCTAAACTGCATACATTGAAAAACCCAAAATCCTCATCCCCAATATACTATGAACCTTATGTACCAAAAAAACATAAACCCACACCACCGAAAACCATAAACCCTAAGACCTAAAAAACCCTAAACTAAAAACTAAAGAAACAAAACCATAAGCCCCAAAAATTCCTCAACCCTTATCACCCAAAAAACCCTAAACATAGAGCCCCAAAAAACCCAAAACCAACAACCCCAAAAACCCCCAAACCCTTATCCATGAAAAATAACACACCCTCATCCCCAAAAATCTATAAACCCTCAGCCACAAACAACCCTAAACCAATAGGCCTAGAAACCATAAACACTCTCCACCAAAATACTCTAAACTATCAGTCCTAGAAACCCTAAACCATCAGCCCCAAAAACCAAAACCAAACTACCAATAAACCCCATAACCCTAATCCCCTAAAACACCAACATACTCATCCAAAAAAAAACATAAACCCTTGACCCCAAATAAACCTAAAACATCATCTCCAAAAAGTATAAACCCACAACCCAAAAAACCCTAAACTCGAATCACCCAAAACCTCAAAACCATATTCCTTAAGAAACCCTAAAACCTTATCCCCAAAAAATCATAAACCCTCATTCCTCAAGTCCCAAAAAACATAAAACTTGATCTGAAACCCACTAAACTATCAATCCCGAAAAATCATAAGCCCTCATCCCCTAGATACCCTAAAACCACATCCATAAAAACACCTAAACACTCATCCCCAAAAACCCAAAAACCATATCCCCCCAAACCGCTAACCCCTCAGCCCAAAAAAATCACAAGTCCTTAGCCACAATAATCCCTAACCCCTCGTCCCAATCAATCCCTAGACCTCTATAACCAAAAAAAAGAAAAATCATTTTCCCCAAAAACCCCCAAACGATAATCCTCAAAAAACCCTAAAACCTAATGCCTAATATCCCTTAAACCCTTAGCCAAGAAATCCGGAAAACTCATCCCTAAAAAACTTTCAAACCCTAGAAATTAAGAAACATGAACCCATAGCCTCAAAAATACCCTCAAAACTCAGCCCAAAAAAATTATGAACCCTCAACCCCAAGAAACCCTAAACACATGACCCCAAAAAATACCTAAATGCTGAACCCCCCAAAAACCTAAATACTAACCCATAAAAACCTTAAAACCCTATACCCCCAAGAAACTCTACCCACAAAACCCTCTACCCCAAAAAATCCTAAACACTCAGCCCCAAAAGGAAAAACGCTTTGTCCTAATAAACCCCAAACTCTGTGACTAAGAATACCCTAAACCCTGATTCCTAAAAAACCTTGAACCTTGATCCCCAAAGAACCAAAACCATAATCCAAAATACATCAGAACCCTCATTCCAAAAAATCCCAAAAAACTCGTTCCTAAGTAACCCTATACCCTCATCCCCCAAAATACACAAAACCCCCAACCATAAAAAATATAGTCAACCACTTAAATCCTAAACCCTCAATCCCAAAAACCCTAACCCTCAATCCCAAAAAACCTGATGTCTGAAGACATAAAAATAATAAACTATCATTTCTAGTAAAACCTAATTCCTTGTCCCCCAAAAAACTAAACCACCATCCCCAAAAACCCTAAATTCTCTTTCCTAAAAAATCACTATACCCTCTTCCCCAAAAAAATCCTATGCAATCATCTCCAAAATCCCTCATCATCATCCCCAAAATGACCCTAATCCTTTAGCCCCAAAAAACACATAACCATCAGCCCAAAAAAGACCTAAACCATGATCCAGAAAAGTCTCTAAACCCAAAGCCCCACAAAATCTTAAATCAACAGCCCTGAAAAATCCTAAGACATCATATCTAAATAAACCTACACAATCTACCCAAAAAACCTATAACCCTAATCACCAAAAAACTATAAATCCTTAGCTCCAAAATACCCTATACCCTTAGCCAAATAAACCTAAACAATCTACCCTAAAATCCTAATCTTTCATAACTAAAATTTCCTAAACCATTATCATGAAAAAAAACAAAACCCTCAGCCACAAAAAACCAAAAAAATCCATCCCCAAAAATACCTACACATCGTACAAAAAAACTGTAAGCCATAAACCCCAAATATCCCTAAACCCTCATCTAGAAACCACCCTAAACCCTCAACACAAAAAACCCTAAACCTAAAAACCCAAAATAACCTATACCCTCATCCTCAAGAAACCTGAAACCCCCATTCCCAAAAAACCAGAACCCATTAGCCCCAAAAAACTATAAATCCTCAGTTACAGAAAAACCTATACTCTAAGCCTCTCAAACCCCAAAACCCGCATCACCATGAAACCCTAAACTCCCATCCCCCAAAAATATAATCCACTAGCCTTGAAGAACTAAACCTGAATCCCCAAAAAACCCTAAACCCTCGCCCCCAAAAAACATGAAAACCTCAGCCCCCAAAACGCAAAAAAAACTCATCCCCAAAAACCACTAATCCTACATCACCAAAAAAACACTACACCCATAGCCCCAAAAAAAATAAACCCTCAGTCCCAAAAAACCCTAAACACTCATCACCCAAAAATGCATAAACCATTATCCCTAAGAATCAATAAACCCTAAGAACCAAAATAAACAAAACATTTTTCCCAAAAAGCCATAAACCCTACGCTCCACAAAAACATAAACCCACAACCCCAATAACACTAATCATTAAAATAAAAAAAACATGTAATCCTAATCCTCACAAAACCATTAACCATCATCACTAAACAAATCCAAAACCATCATCCCCAAATGAACCTCAAACCCCATCTAAAAAATCCATGGACCCTCATCCCAAATAGACCATAAGTCATCATCCCAAAAAATCCATAAGCCCTCATCCATATAAAACCAAAAAACCTAGACATGAAAATACCCAAAACCTATAACCCCCAATACCCTAATCCCATAACCTCATAATCTACTAAAACTTTTATCCCAATAAACCATAAACCATATGCCCCAAATATCCTACAACCCCATCCCCCCAAATACCATAAACCCAAAGCCCTAAATAAATCTAAACCCGCATCCCACAAAAATCATAAAACCCTCATACACCAATAAAACCTAAATACTCAGTCCTAGAAAAACATAAACCCTAAGTCCCAATAAACACTAAACCCTCACCCCAAAAAATCCCAAAATGTTTTCCCAAAAAACAATAAACCCTCAACCCAAAACCCAAAAGCCTTATCCCTAAAACAACCTAAACCCTTAGCCCCAGAAAACCCTTAACCCTTAGCCTCCACTCGTAAACAATATGTCCCAACATATCCTAATCCCAAACACATAAAAAACATTAAACCTTCCACCCAATGAAAACCCTAGACCCTTAGACCTAAACAGTCCTAAACTCTCAAAACCCAAAAATTCTAAACTATCAGGACCAAAAAACCCTAAATCCTTATCCAAAAACATAATTAACCTTTATCACCAAAAAATATAATCCCTCAGACCCAAAATACCCTAAATACTCAACCCAAAAAAATCCCTAAACCCACAGTCCTAAAAAACCCAAAAACATCATCCCGAAAAAAACCTAAACCCTTAGCAGCAAAAAAAACACTCATCCCCAAATTATCCTAAACCCCCATCCCAATAAACATAAAACCCTACCCCAAAAATACCATAAACACTCAATCCCAACAAACCATAAAGCCTCATCACTAAAAATCACTAAACCCTATACCACCAAAAACCCCTAAATACCCATCTCTATAAAAAATCCTAAACACTAACATCCAAAAATCCTTAAACCCCAACACTAAAGAACCTAATCCCGCGTACCTAAAAACCCTAAGACCTCATCCCCAAAAGGCCATAAAACCTCATCCTCAAAAAACAAAAAACCTTTGTCCCTGAAAAACCCTAAACCCCATAAAAGTGTAAACCTTAAAACCCACTAAACTATAAACCCTTAACACTAAAAAACCCCAAATCCTGAGCAAAAAAACCCCCAAACCCTCAGCCTTAGAAAAACCTAAACCATATTCCCCCCAAACCCATAAATCCATCATCCCAAAAATCACTAAATACGTATCTCCAAAAATCCCAAAAACCCTTATCCAAAAAAATATTAAACCCATGTCCCCAAAAATCTCAAAAACCATCGTCCCAAAAAACCCAAAACCATCATCCCCAAAAAAAACCTTAACCCTTATCCATAAAAAATCCTTAACCCTCACCCCCAAAAAATAATCAACACTCATCCCCAAAAAATACCATTATCCCTCGACCCAAAAAACCATCCATGCTCAGCCCAAAATATCATCAGGCATCCTCCCCAAAAAAACCCTCAAACCTCCCATACAAAAAAACCTAAACCCTCAGCCCAAAAAAACCCTAAACCCTTAGCCCCAAAAAATCATCATCCCCCCAAAACCCTCAACCCTCAGCCTCAAAAAAAGCAAAACCCTCTTCCAAAAAAACTTAACCCTTATCCCCCAAAACCCCAAAACCCTAATCTAATAAAATCCATCATCCAACAAAAAATACCCAATCATTAGCCTCAGAAAAACCTCAAACCTCATCCCAAAAAAACCCCATCCCTCTGCCTGAAAAAACCCTCAAAACATAGCTCCCAAAAAGCTATACCCTAATCCTAAAAACCCTAAATCCTCAACCCATAAAATACCACAAACTTTGTCTCAAAAAATCTCCCAAAATTCAGTTAACAGAAATCCGAAACCCTACACCCCAAGAAACACTAAACTCTAAACCCTCAAAACTCTTAAACCCTAAAAACACTAAACTACCATCCTCCAAAAAAACTTAAACACTCACCCCAAAATCCCTAAAAACGGAGTCCCCAAAAAAACCTAATCTCAAAGACCCAAAACACTTAACCCTGAGCCTAAAAAAACCATCAACCCTGATTCCAAACCACACCCTACCCCAAGCCACAAAAATAATGTATCCATATACCCTAAAATACTCTCAAACCCATAACACACAAAGCCATCAACCCTAATCCCAAAAAATCCCCCAAACCTCTACCCAGAAATATCTAAAAACTTATCACTAAATATCCTTCGACACTATTCCCCAAAAAAATAAAAACCCAGATACCATTTAATACATAACCCACAACCCATAAAAAAACCCTCAGGTTTAAAAACCATGAACTCTTAGAACTAAAAAACAATAAATCATTATCCATAAATAAACCTTAACCCTCAACCCTAAAAGTCCTAAACCCACATATCCAAAAAAACCTCAACCCTAATCCCCCCCAAAACCTAATCCCTAATCCTCAAAAAACCCTCAACCTCAAAATCTCTAAAACCACATCTCCAAAAAAACCCATCAACTGACATCCCAATAAAATCCACAACCCTCAGAAGCAAAAATCATAAACCCTCATCCAAAAAACCCTCAACACTAATCCCCAAAAATACCTAAACCCTATCCTCCAATAAAACACTGAACCATCTTCCCAATGAAACCCTCAACCCTAAGCCCCAAAATCCATCAACCCTCATCCCCAAAAAATAATCACACTTCAGTACAAAAAAACCCTAAACCCTTATCCCCCAAAAACCCTAAACCCTCTGCCGCAAAAATCTATGAAGCTTATGTCCTAAAAACCCCTCAACACTCATCCCAAAAATTAAATAAACACTGATTCCTAAAAAACCATAAACCCTCATCCCCCAAAAAATCCTCATCCCCAACCCCTAAAAAAACCCTCAATTCTCATCCAAACAATCATCTGCCCTCGACCCCAAAAAAAACTCAACCATCAGTCCCAAAAAATCCTATCCACTCATCCCCAAAATACCCTCAACCCTTATCCCAAAAAAATGTCAACCGTATTCTACAAAATACCCTCAAACATCATCCCAAAAAACACACAACCTATATCCCAATAAAACCCTAAACCCTATACTACAAAAAATCATAAACCATTATCCCAAAATACCCCTCAACACTTATCCCCCAAAACCCCTCAATACTCATTCCCAAAAACTAAAAACCCTCATCCCCAAAAAACACTTAATACTCATCCTTAAAAAACCCTCAACCCTGATCCTTAAAACCCCTAAACACCATTTCAAGATACACAGTCAACTATTATCCCCAAAACCCTCAACCCATAACCGCAAAACCCCCCCTTTACAAGAAAATTCACTAAAAACACACAATTTGCATCCCTAAAATCCATAAACCATCATCACAAAATAACCCTCAACACCAACCCCACAAACACTAAATTATTATCCATATAAAACCCTAAGCCCTAATCCCTAAAAAACCATCAACCTATAGGCCCAAAAAACCCAAAACAGCCAGCTAAAAAATCACCAACCCTCAGCCCCCCAAAACACTCTAACATTATCCCCAAAAAACATTGAACCCTGAGCCCCAAAAAACCCAAACCCTAAACCCCAGAAAACCATAAAACCATAGCCCTGCAAAAACCCAAAACCCTAATCCCCAAAAAACACTAAACCCTGATCCCAAATAAACCCTCAACCCTCATCCCCAAAAAACCCTCAACCCTACGCCCTAATAAATTCTCAACCCTCATCCCCAAAAAAACCATCATCTTTCGTCCACCAAAAACCCTAAACCTTACACCAAAAAAACCTAAACTGCCATCCCTAAAAAACCGGAAACCCTCATCTCCGAGAAGCCTAATCCCTCATATAGAAAATCCCTAAACCCTCCACCTAAAAAAACCCTAAACCTTATCCCCAAAAGACCCAAAACCCTCTTAAAAAAATAATCCCTCATTCCCAAAAACCCTAAACCCTCATCCCTAGAAAAAACAAAACCTAAACCCAATAATAATCTCAAAAATACCCTAAAACCTCTAGCAAAAAAATACTTAACCCTCATCCACAAAAAAACACTAATCCGTCATTCTATGCACCCAAATCCATCAAACCCATAAAACCCAAATCCCTAATCCAAAAAACCATAAATAATTATACCCAAAATACTATAAAACCTCACACACAAAAAATATTTTACCCTCATCTCCAAAAAACACTAAAACCCAAGCCCTAAAAAATCCCCAATCCTTGGCCCTAAAAAACCCAAAACCCTCAGCCCTAAAAATCCTAAATCATCCTAAAAACAGTATACATTCATCCCCAAAAATCCCTATACCATTAGCCCAAAAAAACCTTCAACCCTCAACACTAAAAACCCTAAACGCTCAACACCAAAAAAACCCCAACCCTCATCTCCAAAAAACCATAAACCCTCATTCCCAAAAATTCGTCTTCCCTCAATGCCCAAAAACCATCAACCTTCTACCCTAAAAACCATTCAAAAATCAACACTAAAAAAATCCTATAACCTTATCTCCCAACAACGATATACCCTCAACCCCCCAAAAGCATAAACCATCAACCCCAAAACCTGAAACCCTCAGCCCAAAAAAAACCCAAAACCCTCAACCCCCAAAAACCATTATCCCTCAACCCCAAAAATCCCCATACAATCATCCCCAAGATAACTCTAAACCCTCATCCCCAAATAACCCTTAACCCTGAACCCCAAAAACCTTAAACCCTTATCCTGAAAAACCCTAAAACCTTAACCCCAAAAAAGACTAAACCCTCTTCCCAAAAAAACCGTAAAACAGATGCCCCAAAAAACCCTAACTATCATCCCAAAAAAACACTAAACACTCATAAAAAACCATATATCGTTAGCCCTAAATACCTTAAACCCTTAGCCCCCAATAAACCCTAAATCTATAGTTAAAAAATACAATACCCTCAGCCATAAAAATATATAAACCCTTATTCCCCAAAAACCCTAAACGCCCATCCCCAAATAAACCTCAACCCATAGACCCAAAATATACTCAACCCATTGCCCAAATAATCCCTCAACCCTAAGCCCAAAAAAAAATCCTCATCCCTTAGCCCCCAAATAACCTACAGCATCAACCCAAAAAAACCCTAAATTCTCAACCCCAAAACCCCCTAAACCCTTATCCCAAAAATACGAAACATTTTCATCCATGTAAAACTGTAATCCCTTGACCCCAAATAAACATAAACTCTAATTCCCATTTAATCCTAAACAATCAAGAAGAATAAATAATCAACTCTTAACCTTAAAAACCCTAAAATTACACCCAAAAAATACTAAATCCTCATCCCCAAAAAAACCTAAACCCTTATCTCCTAAAAACACTAAACTCTTATCCCTATGAAAAACTAAACCATCATCCTCAAAAAATCATAAACTCTATTCCCCAAAAACCCTAGAAAAATGTCACCAAAAAACCAAAATCCCAGAGTACCAAAAAAACCCTAAACTCTGAACTCTACAAAACCTATTACCTCATCCAGAAGATAAAATAAAAACTCAACACAAAAAACCATAATCCCTAAAACCTAGAATACCCTAATTCAGAACACCAAAAAACCCTAAACCACCATCCCAAAAAAATCCCAAACCCTCATTCTGAAAAAATTCTAATCCCTCGGCCCCAAGAAACCCTAAACCCTCATCCCCATGAAAACCTAATCCATCACCCCCAATAAACCTTAAAACCTCCCCACATGAAACCCTAAACACTCAGCTATTGCAATATAGAAACCATTATCCCCATAAATTCCTAAACACTATGCCCAAAAAACACTAAACCGTCTTCCCCAAAAAAGTCTCAACCCATTGCCCTAAAAAACCCACATCTCTCAGCCGCAAAAGCCTACAACCATCATCCCCAAAAAACCCTAAACCCTCAACCCCAAAATACCTAAATAATAATCCCCAAAAAACAAAAAAACCTAAGCCCCCCAAAACCCTCAACACTCATCCACCCAAAACCTAAACCCTCATCCCCCAAAATCCCTAATCCCATAGACCCAAAAAAACCCCATCATATCCTAAAAAAACTCTAAACCCTTATCTCCAAAAAAACATAACCATTAGTCCTAAAAAATACTCAAATCACAACAAAAAAATCGTCAACACTCATCCCCAAAACAACCCTTAACACCCATCCCTAAGAAACCGTCAACTCCTAGCCCAAAAAACCCTCAACCCCCATCTTCAAAATCCTTAAATAATTAGCCCCAATAAACCAACAAACCTCAGACCTAAAAATGATTTTCCCTCAACACCTAAAACTCCTTCAACCCACAACCACAAACAACCCTCAACCTTAATACCCAAAAAACCCTCAACCATCATCCCTAAAACACCCTCTATCCATAGCCCGAAAAACCCATAACACTCTCCCCAAACAAACCCTAAACCCTCAACTATAAAAAATACTCAACCATAAACCCAAAAGAAATAGAAAACCTCTAAACCAAAAAAATTAAAACTAATAAACCCCAAACCCTCATCAATAAAACCATAATCCCTCATCCATAAAACCCCTAACACCTCAGACCATAAGAAACCCTAAACCGTTATCCCAAAAAACCATAATCCCTCGTCCCCCAAAACCCTAAACACAAAAAAATAATACCTAAACACTCATAAAAAACCATAATCCATCACACCCTAAGAAACCCTAAACACTCATCCCCATAAAATTCAAATCCCTCATCCCCAAAAAACACACAAAATCATCTCCAAAATACACCAACCCTCAACCCTAAAAAAACCTCGACCATAAACCCCAAAAAAACCCTAAATCCTCATCCCCAAAAGAACCCTCAACCCTTAACCCCTAAAAAATCTAAACCCTCACCCCCCAAAAAAGTAAAAACCATGAGACCTAAAAACCCATAAACAGTGATCCCCAAAATTGCCTGAACCCACAACCCTAAAAATCCATAATCCCTCAACCCTAGAAATCCATAATCTATAATACCAAAAACCCTAAAACCTCAACTCACTAAACCCTAAAACCCATATATCCAAAAAAATCCTAAATTCTCTTCCGCAAAAAACCATATACCCTCAAAACCAAAATAACCCTAAATCCATATCACTAAAAACCGCAAACCCTCTGCCAAAATAAACTCTAAACCCTTATCCAAAGATACTCTACACCCTTAACCCTAGAAAACTCTTAACCCCCAGCCCAAGAAAAACCATTTGCCATCATTCCCCAAAAAAACATAAACCCTCAGCCCAAGAAAACTAAAAACACACTCCCCTAAAAATGCTAAATGACTGGACCCCCAAAACCCAAACCCTTAGCCAAAAAAACATAAAACCTTAACCTCAAAATACCCTAAACCCTTTGCACCAAAATACCCTAAAACATCAACATTAAAAATCCATAAATCCCCATCCTAGAAAAAACCCTAAAAACCTCAGTCCAAAATCTCTAAACCTCATCCCTAAGAAACCCTCAACCCTTAGCCCAAAAAAAAACATCAACCCTCTGCCCCAAAAATCCCAAAACTATTAGCCCCAAAAAAACCTCCGCAGTCAGCCCCCCAAGAACCCATTAACCTCAGCCCCAAAAAACTATCAACCCTCAATCGCAACAAAATCCCATCCCTTACCCCATAAAACCCTCAACCCCCCGACCCAAAAACAAAAAAACACCAATACCAAAAAAATACCATAAACCATCATCCATAAAATCCTCAACCATGAGACTAAAAAATAGCCAACACACATCCCCCAAGAATCATTAAATACTCATCCCCAAGAAACTCTTCAATCATCTCCCTGAAAATACACAACCTTCCACCTCAAAACCATCAATCGTCATCCTCAGAAAACCTAAAACCCTTTAAAATAAAAACCCCTAAACCCTCACCCTGAAAACAGTCAACCCTCAACCTGAAAAATCAATAAACCCTAATCCATAAATAACCCTCAAATATCATCACCAAGAAACCCTTAATATTCATCCCAAAAATGATTATCTACCCTCATACCAAAATTACACTCAACCCTTAGAACCAAAAAACCCAAAATACTCATATGTAAAAAAATACTAAAACCTTATCACTAAAAAACCATCAACCCGCATCCTGAAAAATCTCTCATACCCCATTCCGAGGAAAACCTCAACCCTCAGTCCCAAAAAACCCTCAACCCTTAGCAATAAAAAAACATCAACCCCAATAATCCCCCAACACTCACCACCAAAAAACACTTGACCCCTAGACCAAAAAAAACTTAATGCCTCAACCAAAAAAACCCATCCCTCATCCCCAGTAAACCCTAAATCCCCAACACCAAAAAACCCGATAACCTTATCCCAAAATACCATTAACTCATAGCCCCAAAACACTAAACACTTAGGCCCAAAATACCATGACCACCATGCCTAAAAAACCATCAACCCCCATCCCTGAAAAACCTTCAACCCTCATAGTAAAAACTCAAACCCCTCAGCCCAAAAAAAAACATAAAACCTAATCACCAAATTACCCTTAACCCTCAGCCCCAAAAATCCCTAAACCCTCATCCCCCCAAAACCCCTAAACCCTCAGCCCCAAAAAAAACTCCAAACCCCCAACCCTAAAAAAACCTCACCCTCAAAAAAAAGTCTATCAAAAGACCCATCATGTCATAAACACTATACTATAAAAAATCCTCATCCTATATCCCACATAAATATTCAAACATATATTCAAAATGTACTAACCCCTCAACCCCAAAATCCCCTAAACCATTATCTCCAAAATGAACTCATCTTTCATCCCCAAAATGTCTCAACCCTCAGCCTCAAAAAAACAGCACAATGTATCCAAGAAATGTAATCAACCCTCATCCCCCCAAAACCCTCAAAACTCAACCCCAAAAAAACTCAATGATCAGCCCCAAAAATCATTCAACAAATATCCAGAAGAAACCCTAAAAATTCTAGTCAGAAAACCATCAAACATTAACCATAAAACAAACTAAATTCTCATACCAAAAAACATAAACCCTCATCCCCAAATAAACCTTAATCCTCAACACTTAATGTACTTAAATCCACATCCCCCTAAAACCCACAACACTCATCACAAAACCCCCATCCCATATCCCCCAAAACAATAAACCATCATCCCCAAAAACCCTAAGACCTCATACCCAAATAAACCGTAAACACTCAACCCAAAAAAACCATATACCCACAGTTGACAAAAATTCAACCATCAACACAAAAATATCTTGTACCCTTAACCCCAAAAAACCATAAACCCTTATCCTCCAAAATCACTCACCCCTCACACTAAAAAACTCCTCAACCCTTAACCCCCAAATCCCTCAATCCTCTACTCCATAAAAACCACAACTCTTAGCACAAAAAATTATCAACACTCAGCCCAAAAAAACCTTCATCCCCCAGCCCCTAAAAATACATCAACCCTCGACCCCAAAACCATTGAACCCATATCACCAATAACACAAATACCTCAACCAAAAAAACCCTAAACCTCCTCCCTAAAATACACGCAACACTCTTACCTATTAATCAATAAACCCTTGTCCCAAAAAATTGATCTACCCTCTTCCCAAAAAAACCCTAAACCCGGAGACCCAAAAAACCCTCAACTATCAGCAACAAAAACTCCAAAACCCTGATACCCAAATAAATGTAAACTCTTATCTAAAATAACCCTAATCCCTCAGCCCAAAAAGACCCTCAACTCTTGTCCCTAAAAAACCACAACCCCTCAGACCAAAAAAAACCATCATCCCTCAAAACCAAAAAAATACTCATCCTTTAGACCCAAAAACCCGTAACTGAATCCACCTAAAGCACAAAATCATCATCCTAAAAAAATAATAAATCATAAACCATAAAAAACTCTAAACACTCAGCCCTGAAAATCCCAAAATTTTCCACTCAAAAAAACCCTAAACCCTCATCCAAATTGAACCTCAACAATTTTCCCATAAAACCATCAACCATCAGCCCAAAAGAACCATCATCCCTCATCCCCCCAAATCCTGAAACCTGTATACCCAAAAAAACATACACCCTTCACCACAAAAAATAGTAATCCATAAATCCTAAAAAAACCCTAAACCCAAAGCTAAAAAAACCATAAACCCAAATCCCCAAAAAACACTTATCTATTTGCCCCAAAAAACCCAAAACCATTATCCCCAAAAGCATAAACCCACAGCCCAAAAAACTGTAAACCCCTAAGCCCCTAAAAACCGTAAAACATTAACCAAAATTTATTTTCACCCATATACCGAAAAAACCCAAAACCATTTTCCCTAAAATACCACAAACCCTAAGACCCTATAAACCCTAATCCCTTAGCAACAAAAAAGTCTAAACCCTTGGCCCAAAAAAACAATAAACCTTTTGTCCTAGAAAAACCTTGACATTAATCCCCAAAAAACCCTACACCCTTAGGCCCAAAAAACCCTAAAACCACATCCCCAAGAATCCAAAAACCCTCAACAAAAAAAAACCCTAAACTCTCATCCCCAAAAGACTATAAAACCCTTAGAAAAAAAACCATAAACCCTAATAACCAAAAAAACCCTATGTAAATTTCCCTAAAAAATGATAAACCATTATCCTCAAAAAACACTAAACAATTATCCAAAAAATCCAAGACCCCATACCTAAAAAACATTAAACAGTCACCCCCGAAAAACCAAAACTCTCATCCCAAAAATAATCTTAACCCTCATGTCCCAAAAATACATAAACCCTCATCCCTAAAAAACATACTCCCTTATCCCTAAAAAAGCTAAACCCTCATCACAAAATAACCCTAAACCCTCATACCCCAAAATCCTTAAATTCCCATGACTAATAATCCCTAAACACTAATACCCTAAAAACTCTAAAACCTCATCCCAAAAAAACCATAAACCTTAATCCCACCAAAACACTCAACCCTCATCACGGAAATACCCTCTACCCTCAGTCTCAAAAAACCCTCAATCCTTAGTGGCAATAATCCCTCAACCATCTGCCCCATAAAACCTAAACCATTTTCCCCAAAAACCCTTAACCATTGGTCCCAAAAAACCACCAACCCTTACTCTCAAAAAAACATAAACCCTCAGCCACAAAAAACCGTTAACCTTAGGATCTCAAAATCCCTAAACCCTTAACCCCAAAAAATTTTGAACCATCACCCGAAAAAACCCTCATCTCATTTCCATAAAAAACCATCAACCTTTATCACAGAAAAACACTCAACACTCAACCCCAGAAAGACCTCATCCCTCATCCCTAAAAAATCATCAACACCCAGCCACCAAAAAACCAACAACCCTCAGTCCCAAAAAACCCTAAACACTCAACCCCATAAAAACAAAATCACTGACCCAAAAAGCCCTGAACTCTCTATCGTAATAAAACCCAAAAACCTCTTCCCCAAAACCATCAACCCTCAGTTCAAAAAAACCCTAAACATTCTGCCCCAAAATACCCTATACCCTTTGCCTCAAAACACCCTAAGACCTCATCCTCAAAACACTCTAAACCATTAGCCTCAAAAAAACCAAAAGTTATTATCATAAAAAAAACCTAAACCCCTAAACCCCCAAACCCCTAAACCCTCATTCCCATAAAACCATAAATCCTGAACCCTAGAAAACCCTAAACCCTAATCCATAGAAAATCCTGAACCCTCATCCCAAGTAAACCCTAAGCCCTCAACCAATGAAAACCATAAAACCTCTGCACTTGAAATAACTAAACACCTATCCATATATTACCCTAAACCATAATCTCTAGAAAACCCTAAACCCTCGACCTTAGAAACACACAAAACCCACAACCCCATAAAACCATAAACCTTAGCCCCATAATCCAAATACCCTCATCCCCAGAAACCCCTAAACCCTCATCCCAAGAAAAAGATAAAAACTTAGCTAAATAAAACAGTAAATCCTCATCACTAGAAAACCACAATCCATAATCCCTTGAAAAGAATAAACCCTCAACCTCAGATCAAACCCTCAACCCATGAAAACCCTAAATCCTCAGCCTAATGAAATCTAAACCCTCATCCCTCAAAACTCTAAATACTCTTCCCCAATAAACCCTCAACCCTCAACTAGAAAAAACCCTAAAACCCTAGCCTAATAATACAAAACCCAGAGCCAGAAAATCTCCAAATATACAGCCAAAAAAACACATTTACCACCATCCCCCAAAAACAATAATTCCTCGAACCCAAAAACCAAAAAAACTGATCCACCGAAAAACTCAAAACCCTCTACGCAAAAAATCCATAACTCCACAGCCCTAAAAAACCTAACCCAGTAACGCCAAAATACCCTAACCCTCGGCTAAAAAAATAATATTTCCCAAAAACAATAAACCATCATCCCCAAAATAACCTATTCGCTTATACATAAAAAACCATAAACCCTCTTCCCTAGAAAACCCAAAACTATCATGACTATAAAACACTAAACCCTTTTCCCAAGAAAATCCTAAACCATCATCTATAGAAAAATCAGAACCCATATCCCCATAATACCCTAAGCCCTCAGTCATAGAAAACACTAATCCCTCATCTCTAGAAATCCCTGGTCTCTAAGCCCTCGAAAACTCTAACCTCTCATCCCTGAAAACCCCTAAACCCTCTACACAAGAAAATATTAAACTCTCAGCCCCATAAATACCTAAATTTTCATACCAAGAAAATCCTAATCCCTCATCTCCAAAAAACATTGAGTCCTCATCCCTAAAAAACCCAGAATCTTCTACCAATGAAAAACTATACCCATCAAGCCCAATAAAACATATACCCACTTCCCCCTAATATCAAAAAACCCCATTCCAAAAAAAACGTAACCCGTATCCCCCAAAATCACAAAACCCTCCCCCTAAAACAAACCTTCAATGCTCACCCCCCTAAAAACCTAAAACCTGAGCCCTTAAAAACACTAATTCCTCAATCCCAAACAACCCTGAACACTAAAACCCAAAAAAATATAAACCCTCATCCCCAAAAAACTCTAAACCCTATTTCCCTTAAAACCCTTAACCCTCATCTCTTGAAAAAAACTCAACCATAATAAAAAAACATATTCCATTAACCCTAACAAACATTCAACCCTCATCCACAAAAAAACATGTACGCTAAACCCCAAAAAACCCTCAACCCGAAAAATTTCAACCCTCATCCACAAAAAACCCAAAACCTAGAAGCCTAAAAAAACATGAATCGTTATCCCCATAAAACTAAAAAACCTCAGCCCAAAAAATACAAAAAACATCATCTAGAAAAATCAATGAACCTTCATATCCCAAAAAAACACTAAACACTCATCCCTGAGAAACCCAAAACCCTAATCCTCAAAAAACCTTCAACCCTCATCCCCATAAAACCCTAAACCTCAGCCCCCATAAACCCTCATAATTCATATTAAAAAGTACTCAACCCTAAAATAAAAAACCCACACCACTCATCCTCAAAAAACCATAAACCCTCAACCACAAAAACTCATCAACCATCATCCCTAAAACCCTCAACCTTCACCCAAAAAAATTAACTACCCCCATCGATAAAAAAACATGAAACCATATTCATTAAGAAAAATGAAACCCTCATCCCCAAAAAACCCTAAACTATCATCCCCACAATCTGAAACCCTCATCCCAAAAACAACCTAAAACTTTTCCAAAAAATCCATAAAACCATGGACCCTAAATACCCTAAACGCTTAGCTTAAAAATCCTCAACCCACATACCCAAAAAACACTCAACCTTTAGAACCAAAAAACCCTCAACCTCCATCCCCCAACAAACTCAACCCTAATCCCCAAGAAACCCCTTACCCTTAGCCCCAAGAAACGTTAGACACATAGCCCCAAAAATCTAGGAGCCCTTATCCCCAAAAAACCCTGAACCCTTATCTGAAAAAATCAGGATAAATAAAATATAATAATCCATGAACACTCCTTCCAAATAAACCCCCAACCCTCAGCCCCAAAAAACCCTGACCCCTTATCCCCACAAAACCCTAAACCCTCAACCCCCAAATAACCTAAAACCATAACACAAAAAAACCATGAACCCTCTACCAAAAAAAACAACGTGAACCTTTGTCCCCATGAGACACTAAACATACAACCCATAAGAACCCATAACCCTCAGTCTAAAAAACCTTAAACACTTAGCCCACGAAAACCATGAATCCTCATCCCTAAAAATTCCTAAACCCTCACCCTGAAAAATCTAGGAACACATTGTCCCAAAATACATTTAACCCGCAACCCTAAAAATCCTTGAACCCCCATCCCTAAAAAACCCTAAACCACCATCCCCAAAAAACCGTGAACCCTCAGCAGTAAAAAAACCCATAAACCTTCCACCAAAAAAGGACCGTCATCCATAAAAAACTTCAAATATTGATCACTAAAAAAACCTTAACCCTGAAACCCAAAAAAACACAGAAACCTCATCCCCAAAAATCCTTAAACACTTAGACCCAAAAAACCCTAAACCCTCTTCCCCAAAAATTCTTAATCCTCTACCCAAAAATCCCTGAACACTCATCCCCAAAATATCCAAAACCCTCAGATCTAAAAACCCTAAACCCTTAACCCCCCAAAAACTCATGAAAACTCCATAAAAAACCTGAACTCTTAGGACCATAAAAACATGAAACCTCATTCCTAAAAAACTTGAACCCTCATCCGACCCACGAACCATAAACACTTAGCCTTCAAAAAACATTAACCCTTTGTCCCAAAATACTGTGAACCCTCATCCCCAAAATATGCTAAACGCTCAAATATAAAATAACTGGGACCCTCATCCCCAAATTAACATGAACCACCACCCCTAAAATACCATGAACCCTAATCCAAAAAAATACAAAGAACCGTTTTCCCCAAAACACCTTGAACTTCATCCCAAAAATAAACCTGAACCCTAAACCTTATACACCCTAAACCCTTAATCCCAAAAAACCATGACACCTCAACTAAAAAAATCCTTAACCCATTACATAAAAAAAATCATAACCCACATCCCAAAAAAAATCATGAAACCACATCCCCAAAATACCATAAATCATCAGCCCAACATAACTCTTATCATCCATCCCTAAAAATCCACAATCCAGTAACCCTGGAAAACACTAAACCCCATCCCAAGAAAGCCCTTGACCATGAGAACTAAAAAATGATTAACCCTAAGACCAAAAAATCAAAAAATTCGAATCCCCATAAATCCTTCAACCCTCAGCCCAAAAATACACTTAAACCCTCATCCCTAAAAATCCCAAAACCCGCATCCCTATAAAATTCTAAACAATCATCCCCAAAAAACCATAAACACTTAAACCAATAAAACCCCAATACCTTAGAAAAAACCTTAAACCCTCATAACCAAAAAACCCTAAACCCTAAGCCCTATAAAACCCAAAAAACTTATCCCTATATAAACTCTATGTCCTAGAATACCCTAAACCCTCCTCCCCTTAATACCCAAAACCCTCATCCCCAAAAAACACTAATCCATCTTCCCCCAAAAACCCTTAACATCCTTACCAAGAAATACTTCAACCTTTTACCCTATAAAACCCAAAACCATCAACCCCCAGAAACCCCAAACACCCTACTCAATTAATCCATTAACACTCATACCCAAAAATCCATAATCACTAATACCCAGTAATCCCTAAACCCTTGACCATAGAAAACACTAAACTCTAATCCCTAGAAACCCCTAAACCCTCATACCTAGAAAACCGAAAACCCTTATTCCATGATAACCCTGACCCCTCATCCATGGAAAACCCTACACCCTAAAACCTAGAACACCATAAACACTCAACCCCAGAAAACTGTAAACCCTCAGTTCTAGAAAACCCTGAACCCTCTACTAGAAAAACCTAATCCCTCATCCCTAGAAAACCCTAAACCCAAAACCCCCCGAAAGACCAAACCATTATCCAAAAAAAAACACAAAACCCTCCTCCCCAAGAAACACTAAACCCTCATCCATAAGAAATTTTAATCCCTCAGCCGCCAAATACCTTAAACCCTCTTTCCCAAAAAAACCCTTAAACCATTGCCCCAGAAAACCCTAAAACATCATCTCTAGAGAACACTATACCCGAGCCCCAAATAAACATAAACCTTCCTCCATGGAAAACCATAATCCATTATCCAAAAAAATCTCTGAACCCTTTTCCCCAAAAAACCCTAAACCCTAAACCCCAAAGTACTCTAAACCCTCAGCCAAAGAAACCTTAAACCCTTAGCCCCCCAAAAAAACACAATGGTCACTAAGAAAAAACCCTAAACCCACATGCCCAAAAAACAATACACCCTCATCTGAAAAATAAAAAAACTAACTCTTCAACACCAAAAAAAACCCTAAAACCTGATCCGAAAAAACCATCAATACTCAGCACTAAAAAACCATCATCGAAACCACAAAAAACACTAAACTCACTTCCCCTAAAACCCTTATAACTAATCCCTAGATAACTCTATACCATCATCCTTAAAAACTCATAACCCTCATCCATAAAAACCATAAAACCCCAACCCCCAATACCCAAAAACCCTTAGTACCAAACCTCCCAAATCTATCAACCCTAAAAAAACCTAAATAGACAGCCCCAAAAATCCCTAATCCCTCAGCCACCAAAAAACACAATCCCTTATCCCAAAAAATACCAAAACATCATCCCGAAAACCCTTATAGCCTCTTCCAAAAAAACCCTTAACCCTCATCCCCCAAAATAATAAACCCTCCTCCCCAAGAAATAATAAACCATTAGTCGAAAAAACACCTAAACTGTTAGCCCCCACAACCCAAAACCCTCTGTCCCAAAGAACAATAATCCCTATTCCGCAAAACATCCAAAAACCCTATCCTAGAAAACCCCACACCATTAGCCTCAAAAAACACTAACCCATAGCCACAAAAAACACTAAACCCATATCCCAAAAACTGCTAAACCATTATCCTCAAAAAATTCTAAACGCTCATCCCCAAAAAAACCTAAACCCCTAGACACAAAAACATAAACCATCAACCCTAAATAACCATAAACCCTCATCCCAAAAAACCCTAAACGCTAGCCCCAAAATCCCAAAATCCCCATCCATTTAATAACTATAACCCTTATCCCACCAAAACATTAATTATTAACCACACAAACCCCAAACCCTCATCTTTAAATTATCATAAACCATCATCCCCCACAAACCCCAAAATATTTCCCCAAAAAAACATAAACTCTTAGCACAAAAAAATCCAAAATCATCAGCCCTCCTATAAAATAAACCCTCAACCCTAGAAAACCCTAAACCCTCATCCCCTAAAACCCCTAAAGCATCATCCCCAAAAACCCTATACCCTCAGCCCCAAAGTACCCTAAACCCTCACCCCCGAAAAACCAAAAACACTCACCCCCCAAACCCTAAATCCCCATCCCCTAACAACTCTAAACCCAATGTACATAAAAACCCTAAACACTAAGCCTAAAAAAACTATAAAACCTTATCCATATAAAACACAAAAAACTCTCTACCAAAAATCCAATACAATTAGGCCCCACAACCCAAAACCATGAGCCCCCAAAATACCTAAACACTCATCCCTAAAAAAACCTAAACCTACAACCCCCAAAATCCATTAACCCCCAATTCCAAAAATCCTTAAAACCACAATTCAAAAAACCTCTAAACCAAACACAAAAAATCCCTTAACCTCAAACCCCCAAACCCTCAGAACTAGAAGACCCTAAACCCTTATCACCAAAACACCTAAACCCTATCCCCAAAAAATCATAAACACTATGAATAAAATGAAATATAAAGCCTCTACCCAAAAACCCCTTAACCAATAGTTACAAGAATATGATAAAGCCACAAACCTAAAAAACCATAAACCCTTTTCCATAAAAAACCCCTATACCCACAACACCAAAATACCTCAAACCCTCACCCCAAAAAAATTCTAAACCCTCATACCCCAAAATAATGAAATGTTCATACACAAAAAACTATAAATCCTATGAATCAAATATACCTAAACCCTTACCCCTAAAAACACTAAACTCTTAGCTCCCAAAAAACCTAAACCATCGACCCCAATAAAACCATAAACCCTCATCCTCAAAACCCCTACACTCTTACACCAAATAATTCATAAAACCTCATCTCCCAAAAAACTATAAACCCTTATCCCCCAAAACCATAAACCCCCATCTCAAAAAACACCTAAACACAGTCCAAAAAAACCATATTCCCTATGTCCCAAAAACCATGAAACCTTCATCCCCAAAAAACCCTAAACCCAAACACCCAAAAAACCATTATACTTGAAACAAAAAACAAAAAATCCCCCATTCAAAAAAATCAATAAACCTCAAACCCAAAAACCCTGAATCCCTCATCCAAAATGAAGCAAGAACCCTTATCCCCAAAAATAATCTGACCATCATCCCCAAGACCCTCTAAATCCTCAATGCCAAAATATCCTAAACCCTCAGCCCCAAAAACCCAAAACCCATATCCCTAAAAAAACATAAACTCTCATCCTTAAATATCAAAAAACCCACAACCCAAAAGGCCATAAACCCTTGTCCACAAACTCCCTAAATCCTCAACCCCAATACTGAAAACCGTATGTCTCAATAAAACCTAATCCCCCATCCACAAAAATCCCCATACCCTCATCCTGAAAAATCTAGAATATCCCATCCCAAAAAAAAACCCCTCAGCCCAAAAAACAAAACCTTAAAGCCTCATCCTAAAAAAACCTAAACTTTCGTCCCCAAAAAACCTTAAAATCATATCTCAAAAAACCATAAACTATAATCCCTAAAAATAACTAATCTTTCATCAGACAAAAACCCAAAAACATAATTCCTAAAGAACACTAAACCCTCATACCAAGAAAATACAAGAACCCTAATCCAAAAAAACCCAAAATCATCATCCCCAAAACCCTAAAATCTCAACTTGAAAACTCCTCAACCCTCATAGCTAAAATACTCTATATCCTTATATCCCAAAAACCCAAAAACATCATCCCCGAAACCCTAACCCTAATCACTAAAACCCCAAAACCCTCATCCCCAAAATACCTAATCTCACATCTCTAAATTTCCATAAATGATTAGTCCAATAAACCCCTAAACCCACATGCCTCAAATCCCATAAAACCTATGCCGAAACCCCACACAACCCACAGATCTTTCAAACTCTTTTTTGTAAACACTAAAAAACCAAAAACCCTCAAACCTAAAAAACCCTAAACCCTCATCCACCAAATCCCAAAACAATCATCCCCCAAAAAAACCTAATACCATATGCCTAAACACCATAAAACCTAAACCCCAAAAAACCATAAACCCTCAACCCCCAAAACCCTATACCCACATCCAAAAATCACTAAACCCACAGCCCCCAAAAAACATAAACCTACTACCCCCAAATAAACATAAACAATCAAGCCCTAAAATCCAGCAACCCTAAGCACGAAACCCTTGAACTCTTGGTCACAAAATACACTAAACCATTATCCCTATAGAATCTTAAATCTTCATCCCAAAAAAACAAAATCCCTCAACCCTAAAAAACCATAAACACTAACCCAAAAATAACCCTAAACCCCCATAAAAAAAGTCCTAAACCCTCATCCCAAAAAAACCATAAACCCATAGCACTAAAATATCATAAACCCAACAACCCAAAAAACCCAAAGTCATAGTTTGAAAATCCCCAAAACCCTTATCCCCAAAAGCCAAAAACACTCAACCGAAAGAACCATTAAAAAATTATCCCCAAATGACCCTAAACCCCCATCCCAAATAAACCTAAAACCCTTATCCCTAAAAACCCATAACTCTCAGCCCCCCAAAACCATTAACCCGCAGTCTAAAAAACCAAAACCAACTTCACTAAAAAACCCAAAACCATAGTCACTAAATAGCCTTCATCCCACAGGCCCAAAAAGGTAAAACCTCAACCCAAAAAATACCTAAACCCTCAAACCCAAAAACCGACTAAAGATTCAGCCCCAAAAACCTGTAAACTATAATACCCAAAAATCCCTAACCCCATCCCATAAAACCCCTAAACATGAAGCCCCAAAAAACTATTAACCCCCATCCCAAAAGAATCTTAAAACACTTAGTCCCAAAATACCTAAACTAATCTCCAAGAAAACACTAAACTATCATCCCCCAAAACCTCTAAACCCTTAGATCCAAAAATTACACAACTCTCAACCCAAATAAACCCTACCCACTCAGAAACTAAAAACCAGAAACCAAAACTCTCAAAAACATGTATCCTAAACCTTCATCCCCAAAAAACCTAAACCCTCAGCCCTGAAAGACCCTAAAACATGAGCCTTGAAAAAACCTAAACCCATCAACCCTAACATACCCTATAACCTCATCCCCAAATGACCCTAAACCCTCCACCCAAAAAACCCAAAAAATATCATCCCCATAAAACCCTAAAACCATATCACATAAACCCACATCCCCAAGAAACCCTAATGCCTCAACCCAAAAAAACAATAAACCCACAACCACAGAAAACCTTAAGACCTATAAACTATATCCTAGGACATAGAAAATCCTAAACCATCATCCCTAGAAAAACCAAAACACCTAATGTCAGAAAATCCAGAACCCTAAGGCCCATAAAACCCTAAAATATCATCGTTAAGAAACCCTAATAAATCATCCCCGGAAAACCCTAAACCCTCGACCCTAGAAAACACTAAACCCTCATCTCTAAAAAATCATAAACCCTCAGCCCCAAAAAATCCTGAACACTCAACCCCAAGAAACCAAAAAACATTATCCCTAAAAACGTTAAAAGGACCCCCCCAAAAAGCCTAAACCCTCATCCCCAAAAGACTCTGAATCCTCAAACCCAAAGAACCCTTAACATTAAGCCACAAAAAACATATACCCTCAGAACAAAAACTATCAAACCATCATCCCTAAAATTTCCTTAACCCCCATACCAAAAAAACCCTATACCCTCAACTCCAAAGAACCCTGGACCCCAACCCAAAAAACCCAAAAACATCTACCCAAAAAAATATCAAAACCCTCTACCCTAAAAAAACATAAAACCATAGCCTTAAAAAACCATAAATCCTAATCACCAAAAAATCCAAAAACCACATCCCTAAAAAACCATACACATTCATTCCAAAAAGCCATGAACCCTCACCACTATGAAACCCTAAAACCTCAAAACCAAAAAATCACAAACCCTTAGCCAAAAAACCCTAAAACCCGAGAACCCAAAAGCCATCAACTGTAATCTCCAAAATATCCCTAAGCTCACAACCCCCCAAAATAACTTACTCCCTCATCCACAAAAACCCTAAACCCTAACTCCAAACAATCCAAACACTCAATCTAAAAAGAAAAATAAAACTTTCAACCGCAAAGAACCTTAAACACACAACCCTAAAATACCCTAAACACTCATACCTAAATAACACTAAACCCACAACCCCAAAAATCACTAAACCATCATCCCCCAAATCCCTAAACCCTCACTCCCTATGGAACCCTAATCCCTTAGCTAGAAAACCATTAACCCTTACCCCAAAAAAACCATAAACCCTGAGCTAAAAAATCCTTAAACCCTCGTCCCCCAAAACCATTAAACCCCCATTCCCCAAAATAATTAAACACATTGCCCGAAAAAACTCCAAACCCTCTCCCCTAAAACCCCTAAACTATCTTCCCCAAAAAACCATAAACCATAAAAAATAACAAACACTAAATCATCATCCCCTAAAAACCCAATACCTCATCCCCAAAACCCCTAAAACCTTAGAAAAAACCCTTAAATAGTTATCCATAAAAATAATAAACCCTCATCCCCAAAACCCCAAAACCCTCATGCCCAAAAAACACATAATACTCATCCCCAAAAACCCAAAAAAACTCACCCCTAAAAAACCATAAACTCTAAGTCCAAAAAAACCTAAACCCTCTGATGGAAAAAACCCACACTCATAGTCCAAGAAAACACTAAACCCTCATCCAAAAACACTCATATACCCTCAACTCCCAAAAAACTAATCCCTCAGCACCAATAAACATTAAAAACTTTCCCTAAAAAACCCACAACCCTTATCCCACAAACCCCTAAACCCATATCCCAAAAAATTTCCAAAACCCTCAGCCCAATAAACCTCAAATCCCTTATCCTCCAAAAAAACCTAATCTCTCTACCCCAAAAAACCGTAAAACCACATACCCAAAAAATTCATATCCCTCAGCATAATTAATGTCCAAAACCACATAAAAAATATCCCTAAACCCTTATACCCTTATTTCCAAACCCTCAAACCTAAAAAACCACAAACCCTCATCGCAAAATCCCCATAAACACTCATCCTAAAAAATCACTAAACACTCATCCCAAAAAATCCCAAACCTATAGCCCCAAAATATCTCAACCCACTTCCCCCAAAAAATCCTAAACCCCCATTACAAAAGGCCTTATACCCTCAGCCCCCAAAACCTAACCCCTCATCCCCAAAAACAAAAAACCCTCAGCCCGAAAACCCCAAAACCCCCATTCCAAAAATAACATTAAAAACTCAACCCCTAAAAACCCATAAGTCTGGGACCCAAAAAAACCTAAACCCCAATCCCCAAAAAATCATAAACTCACATCCCCAAAAAACTGAAACCATCAGCCCCAAAAAACCCTACAACCACAACCTCCAAAAAGATGTAATCCCTCAGCCCAAAAGAACCCTCATCGAAAAAAATCCGAAATCCTCACATCCAAAAACAATAAAACCTCAGATCTAGATAACCCAAAACCCAAAACCCCCATAAATTCTAATACCTCATCCCAAAATACCCCTAAACCATCATCTACAAAAAACCCTAAATACTCATCCCAAAAAACCCCTAAACCTAGAGAACCAAAAAACCCTAAACCCTCATTCCCAAAAAACCATAATCCGTCATCCTTAAAAAACTCAAAACCCTCATCCCCAAAACCCAAAACCATCACTCCAAAAATTACTAAACCCTCTTCAGAATAATCCTAAATAATTATGTCCCCAAAATATTTAAAAACTCAAAAACAATATCTCTAAACCATAATCCTCAAAATCCCAAAACCCTCATTCCCTAAAAGAATAAAATCCCTATCCACAAAAACACCTAAATCCACATCCCCAAAACCCTCCTCCCAAAAATTCCCAAAAACCCTCTTCCCCCAAATCTGCCAACCGTCATCTCGAAAAGACATATTCCCTCAGCACTATAAATTCCAAAACCATCATCCAAAAAAAAACATAACACCTTATCCTAAAAATCCTGTTAACCATTATCCCCTAAAAAACCTAATACCCTAGGATGAAAAAAACCATTAACCCTCATCCTTTAAACACCTAAGCTCTCATGCCCAAAAACCCCCTAAACCCTCTACCCTAAAAACCATAAAACCTCCACCCTAAAAATACTAAACCCTCATCCCCATAAAATCTTTAACTATAAAACCTAGAAACCCCTAATCCCTCAACCATAAAAGACATAAACACTAATCAATAAAAACACTAATGTCACTACCCTAAAAATATAAAAACCCTCAGCCCCAAAAATCCAAAACCCCCAACCCAAACAAACACTACACATTCATTCCCAATAAACCTTATACCCACATCCTGAATAAACCCTAAACCCTTAGGCCTAATTTCCTAAAAATACAAGTATGGATAACCCATAAACCTGTGGAGATGGTATGTGAGTATGATATACTCTATAATACCAAATGTAGGATTGAAGGATACAGTAGATATGATACAGATTGTAGTATCAAATTTTGATGCAGATCCTCAAATACAAGAGGGGGTGAATTGTATTCTTTTAGAAATTCCTTTGGAAGTTTTAATGACGGTTATGTTTAACAAGGTTAAACAAGGTAATTCAAAAAACATCTAGTTCTACACACTTTCTTGAATTAGGAAATATGATTCTGAGAACGTGAATTCGGAAAGATGGTTCCAGAAAATGATACTTAATGAAAGTTTACAAAATTGAGGATTCTACCTTAAAGTGTATAGAATCTAACTAAATCAGAGTACAAGTATAAGAATGTATAAGATATTTATACTTTAATTAACATTACAAATGCAGCGGAAAAACTTATTCCAATGCAAGTAGAAATAGTATGTCTTTTAACCCAAAGAGAAGGGTATCCAACAGTCTTGGATAAAGGTCCCTTGATTTATACTTACAAGAAAGTATATCATACCTACACTAGGGTAAGCCCTTCATACAAATATCAAAGTATGTCTTGCTATCCCTGCACGACCACAAATTCAAGGTAGTCAGCACTTCTGTCTTCCTCAACAAGGAAGCCCTCAACTTCAAGGTAGTCGACACCTCTGTCTTCCAATACCCGGAAGCCCACGATTGTAAAATGTAACAATCGAAGTCTCACAAATAAAATCTGAACAAGAAGTTCAGTATGCACAAATCATTAAAGTCCCTCTCTCTATAAATCACTTCAACATCATGTAATCTGTAGATTGATCAAATTGTTGTTATGAGCTCTTTTAAATGAGATTCTATTAATAGGAACGAATTCAATGGTTGGATCCCTCCTCCAACGATCATATTTTTCCTTGAATTTCGGAGGGACTTGTACATGTGTCTCTCAAACAATAGTCAGTTAGTAATTGAAAGCACAACATCATTTTATAACAAAACAAGTGTAAGCAATATATGGTTAAATAACTAAAATCCAATATTAGGAATGTAAATAAATATGAAAATTAGGAGTCTAACAAAAAATGAATTCGGATTCTATAATACAAGATATTGAGATTCTGTTTTCTAGGAATTCAGAACCTAAACTCTATAGAATTCTGGAGTCTGAATTTCAATGAAATTCAGAATCTGGATTCTCAGGAACTCAGAACCAGAACTTACAATGTTTGGAGTCAGAGTTCATGGGTATTCAGAGTCAGAACTCATAAGAGTTCTGAGTTTGAATTCCGAGATCTCGGAGTCATAACATAGAAAAGTTCGTAACTAGAATTCTTATTTGGAATTCAGAGTCAGAACACAGAATGATTGTAACCAGAATTTGTATTCAGAATTCGGAGTCCAAACTCAGAAAGATCGTATCCAGAATTCGTAATCAGAATTCAGAGTCAGAACTCAGAAAAGTTTGTATCTAGAATTAGTAATTAGAATTCAGAGTCATAACTCTGAAGAGTTCATATCCATAATTTGTAATTACAATTCGGAATCAGAAGTCAGAAAAGTTCATATCCAGAATTCGTAATAAAAAAGCAGATCCTAAAATAGAATGCTCTATATCTAGGTATTTATAGGATTCTGAGGTTTTGGTTTCAATCCAAATTTTATACTTAGAAAAACTATGATTTGATCAATGAAAACATGATATGGATAAATTTCCTTGGGGAAGAAAATTATCCTTTTAAAAGTAAAACACATGGTAAAAAGAGATTTTCCTTGAGATAAGGTGTTTGTGATTTTTAAAACAAGAGGAATGGTAAAGTCATGAGGAAACCTTTATGACTCAACAATCTCCCCAAGTATTAAGGAATGGAAATGTCATAAGAAAATCCTTATTGAATCAACAATCTCCCCCTTTTTTGAAAGAACCTATATCCTTACGAAAAAGAATATAAGGACTTAGAAAAAATTTTCTTGCCTTTGTAAATAATACTTATCTCCCTTAATCATGGTCAATAGTGAATTCAACTAACTTCACCTTAGGTTTTGGAACACTAAAGATCGTATTCTAGATTTCCAGAAAAAATATCTTCATTATCATGAGTATGGAAATGTTTGAAATGGAAACCCCCCCCCCCTTAGATAAACTCCCCCTTACTTAGGGATATTTCTTCTTTACATAGAATTATTTTTCCTTCTCCCTCTTTGTAATTTTCAAAAAGAGTTTGAGGGAATGGAGAAAAATATGGTATCTAAAATATTACTACAAATATCCAAAAAAACAAGCAACCACAATTTCATTATGATTGGATGAATTTGTATATGGAAAAACGGATACAACAAAAGATCATATTTGGATCTATTTTTCTTCTTTTTCTTGGGTATCATCTTCTTGACAATGGTTTTCAGCTTCTTTAGCTCTTTGTGATCCTCCTCCGCTTACTTCTCTATGTCTTTGATCCTATCATGATGAGCAATCAGATCCTCTACCTTAACCTTCAATAGGTCATCTCAGTTCACTAATTTTTCTTCAATCTCAATCCGAAGATTCCTTTCTGTTTTACAAATTTGGAAAACAGAATTCAACTTCCCATTCAGATCTTTGACATCCTGAATCCGAGAATTGTGTTCAAGATTTTAATTTTCCTCAAATATATTTGTAATTTATTTGATTTTCCGGTCTTGAGTATCAAAATATTCCTTAACATCATTATGAATGTCAACAATCTCTCTTAAATATTCAACTACATTCATCGACCAGCTCACCATTTTCGTGAAAGATTTTCTGTGGGCTTCAAGTTGATAAAGAAATTCTTATAATCAGCATCAACCTTTATACACCTATCCATCACCATAGATACAAAATCTGATTTTTTATTCATGCTATGCTGAAGCATCTGGCATCTGGAGTCAATTTTTGGAAGGATCAGAATGGTTTCCACTAGCTTCATCAAGGACTAAATGACAAAATCATTTCCTAGAGCTGATGATTCTGAATTTGACACTTTGGTTAGTGATGGTTCTTCCTCTAGCATGACCATCATCCTCTTAGATGACCCACCAGCTTGTTTATTATTTAATGAAATTTTGGTTGGTGTGTCAACAACCACTTGTTTTCCTTTGTTGGTTTTTGAAATAACTTCTTCATCTGGAGACTCATTCTCACTCTCAGACAACTGAAAAAATCTATATTCATCAATTTTATCTCTCTCATCTCCTGCTTCAATATCCTTAAGAGGATTGAAGTGATGATTATATCTTTCTTCCTCATATAATTTGTTCACTTCCACTTTATCCTTCTTATCAACTTCTAGGGTAGCAAGTTTCAAAGATCTGGCTTGAGAAGATTTGATTGACAATTTTTAGGAAGCACTTTCCTTCTCATAATAATCTTCAACTTGCTAAATCAGACCATCAGTGCGACTAATTATTTCTCCCTTTTCATTCACTTCTTCCACAACTTCTATCTGTTCAGCAACATCCTCTTGAACTTTTTCCTGAGTCATAAACTTTTTCCCCAGTGTCACAGGTAATGGTTCTACTAAGAAGGATTTAGGTACTGGAATGTTCTCAGATGCTACTTCAGTAGCCTTTAAAAGAGATTTCAAAATCTCTTCCTCTGACATCTTTTTCTTAAGATTCTTCTCTTTGTATTTCTTATCAAGCTCTTCCGCAACTTTCTCTTTCAATTCTTTGGCCTATGCGGGGTCTAGAAAAGACTATGGCTCCCCTTCTTTTCGGTTCTTCCTATCCTCCCTCCATTTGGAAACACCTTTATCTAGATAATATTTCTACTTCTTAGGATTTTGAGGTGCTTTTTGATCTTCCTTAGCTTTAGGGGTTTCACCTTCAGCTACTAATTCTTTCAATTTTCTTTTCCTTCCAGCTTTCATAGATAGTTCAACCTCTTAATCATTTTTCAGAACAGTTTCTCCCTCTTCCATTGGCAGATCATAAAAATCACCTGATTCTTTTGAAAATACAACATTCATTATTTTCAAAGTGTCATTGTATACTAACATCACTTTGAAATTCCTCATCTAAGAACATCAAGGAATCTTGAATGATTCAAGACACTGGACTATCAACATGGAGAGTAGGGAAGGATACATGATTATCTGTGCTCTCAGATTCCAATTATTGATATTCTCTATTGTAATGATAATATTCCGCCTTAGATTTATCTTCCATAGATTTACCAAAAAGTCCAAGAAATACATACCACTTTTCTTAGGAGTGTCCTTGGCACCCTTTCTCGATACGATAAAACCCTGAACCCATCACTGTAGAATCCGTTTTTTGTTAGATAAGTGGACAATTTTTTGCGGTCTTGACATCTGTACGTCCAAGACACTCCATAGAATTTAACTTGAAGAAACATCCTTGTACATATGGTATCTTGTGAGAAAAAAATTATACTTCTTCTTAATAGGATAACCCTACCACGAAAGTAGCCTTTGTGTATGAAAGTTTATATGTTTTTCCATAACTCGTGAAGGAAAATTTTTCTCTACCATGTTCCTTGAAAAAACAAACTGATTCATAAAATTCTACAGCTAATCTGGAAACACTACATCATGAGCTCCAGCATTGTAATGGATACACTCTCCCATCCATTAAGTTTGATATTCTTTGAGATAATAGAGTCATATTTGTTTATGAAGTTCAGATGTACCAACATCTCCCTATATATCTACCACTCTTCAATCGGGATGAAAATAGAAATCTATTGAGAAATAACTTCACCAGACATTCAGAATTGAGCACTTATGAAAAGTTCAGAACAAGATTTTGTAGTGGGGCAGAGCTTTGACATGCAAAATATTTGAACACTAATGTGGGACAACAATCTGGGGTCCCCTTTATATAGGCATTAAAGTGATGGTTCATCTTCCCATCTGAATCCAATGGATGAGAAATATTTTAAATAGATATGACGTTTGAAATGATTACCGCAAGGGAAAATTTGGTTGAATCCAATCTTTTCAGGTTTTAAAAGGAAAACATTTGGATTTAAGTAGACTAGAATCCGAGAAATTTTAAAAGAAACTATCAAAAAGTAAAAGGTGATTACAAAAACTCAAGAAAGGGTCATAACATTCATATTTCTAGGAAGATTATTCGTATTTAGGAAAATTATTCTTGAAGAACTTTTAGATTCCAAAAAACATGAGTATGAAAAAATGACTACACATACCATCTTTACGAAAATTTCAAATCTAAAAATTTTCATTACGAAAATTTATGGTACAAACATTTTCATTACAAAGATTTCAAGTACCAAAATCATGGAAAACATCACTATGAGAAATATGAAAAACTTCATTACGAAAAATATGAAAAAAATCATTACAAAAAATATGCAATACTTCATAATAAAAAATATAAAAAAATCAAATAAAATGTACCCCCCTATGAAAATGAGTTTATTACTATAATGCGATTGATTTCAATAGAAAGTTAACATGGAGGATTAAGTTTGGGTTATCATTACAATATTCTGTTTAATGTATTCAAATCCATCGGATGGTAAAGATTTTGTGAAAATATTAGCAAGTCGGTCTTGCGTTCCGATGAATTGAAGAATGGTATCTCCTTTTGGTGTGTGACCCCTAAGAAAGTGATGCCTAATATCTATGTGTTTTTCACAAGATTTATTTGAATGAATTTTACTAAGGGAAATGGAACATGTACTATAACACAAAATTTTTATTTTGGTAAAACTCGTACCATAGTCTGTGATTGTCTGTTGCATCCACAACACTTGAGCACAATAACTTCTAGCTGCAACATATTCAGCTTCAGTAGTGGAAAGTGCTACTCAGTGTTGCTTCTTGAATGACGAAGAAACTAATGAATCTCCTATAAAATGAGATGTTTGGTATGTACTCTTTCTATCCATTCTGCATCCACTAAAGTTAGCATCTACAAAACCTTTTAAAACAATATCATTTCCCAATGTATAAAAGGATCCTAAATCCATGGTTCCCTTTAAGTAGCAGAATTTTTTTTCAATGCCTTTAAATGAGATTCTTTAGGATTTGATTGATATTTTGAACATAATCATGCTCAAAGCATTAAGTCTAGATGACTAGCTATTATGTAATGTAAACATCCTATCATACCACTAAAAGCTGTTTGATCTACTAGTTTCCCAGCTTCATCATGATCAATTGTGTATGAGGTACCAATGAGAATAATTACACTCTTAGTGTTGTCATATCCATACTTTTTAATAAGATCTTTAATATACTTATGTTGGGATATATAGATTCATTCTGTTATTTGAGAAATTTGAAAACCAATGAAAACTGTTAACTCACCCATCATACTCATTTCAAACTCATATTTCATTAGATCCACAATGTAATCGGTTGAAGATTGCTGAGTTGAACCAAATATAATTTCATCAACATAAATTTGAACAATCAAAACATTTTTCTTATATTTATTTATAAAAAGGGTTGGATCTTCATTTCCATTACCATAGTTATTTTGAAACAAAAATACTGTATTTCTATGATACCAAGATTAAGGGGATTGTTTAAGGCCATAAAAAGTTTTGGTAAGTCTAGAAACAACATCGAGATGTTTTGTATCTTCAAATCCAGGAGGTTGTTCAACAAAAACATCCTATTGAACATAGCCATTATGAAAATCCCATTTTACATCCATTTTAAAATGTTTGAAATTGACGAATGCTACATAGGTGAGTAAAATACAAATAGATTCTTGTCTAGCCACTGGAGTATATGTTTCTTCGTAGTTCATTACTTCTTCTGGATTATAGCCTTTAACAACTAATCTATATTTATTTCTTACAATGATTCCATTTTAAACACACTTATTTATTAAAACCTGTGTTACTCCAATAACATAATTTTATTTTGGTCTTTTAAGAATGGTCCAGATTTTATTCATTTCAAATTCTTTTAGCTAATCATGCACAGCTTTAATCCAATCATCATCACCTAAAGAATCATCAGTTCTTTTTAGTTCTAGTTGGGAAAGGAATGCTAGATGTTCTAATTCATTTCATAAGGAACTTCTAGTACTTATAGGTTTATCCACATCACCAATGATACTATCACTGGGATGATTCTTTAGATAAAACTTATTTGGGTTTTATAAAAACTATTCATCCACATAGGGTAGAAAATCTTCTGGGGTAAATGTTTCAGAAGTATCTTCTTGAAGATTTTCCTTATCAGAAGGATCTTCTAACAAAGGTTGATAATCAGTTTTTGAAAACACATCCAAATATGTAGGGTTGGGTTGTTTAAAAAAAGGATCAGTTTCATCAAATTTCACATGCACTGTCTCTTCAACATTACAAGTGTTTTTATTGAAAACTGTATAATCCATAGAAGTTGTGGAGTAGAATAAGAAAATTCATTAATCAGATTTTGATGCTAATTTATGATGATTATCTTTAGTATTCAAAATGTATACTTTGCAACCAAAAACCTTGAAGTATGAAATTCTAGGTTTTCTACCATTCCATAACTCATAAAAAGTTTTATTAAGAAAATGTCTTGTCAAAACTCGATTTATAGTATAACAAGCAGTACTTACAGCTTCAGCACGAAAAATTTTGGCTACAGAATATACACTCAACATGGATCTTGTTATATCATTAAGAATTCTATTTCTTCTTTAAACAACACCATTTTGTTGAGTTGTTCTAGGTGCTGAGAAATTGTGAGTAATGCCTTTTCTACTACAAAAAGTTTCAAAATCATAATTTTTAAATTCTCCTCCATGTCACTATGAATAGTTTCAATGGAAGCTTTCTCAAATTTGTAACTTCGGATCTAAAACTTTTGAAATATGAGAAGGCTTCATACTTCTTTTCTAGAAAATATACCCACATAAATCTAGTGTAATCATCAACTAAGACAAGTACATAATACTTTCCCCCAATACTTCCAATTTGTGTAGGAACAAAAAGATCCATATGCACTACCTATAATGCATCAGTAGTTGTGACTTCATCAACTGATTTAAAACATGATTTATGTTTCTTTCCATATTGAAAAGGGTCAAAAACTTTAGAAGAATCAAATCTATGCTCTGGTAAATCCCTAACTAATCTTTTCTTAGAAAGTTTGCATAAGTTTGTAAGGTTATAGTGTCTTATCCTTCTATTCCACAACCAAGAATGATCCTCCATTGCACTAAGGCAAGGTATATCATGGCTCCTATGGTCTGCTAAGTTTAGTTTGTAAACATTCTTTTGCATATGTGAAGAAAGAATGAACTCTTCCTTGGAATTGTGTACTAAACATTTGTCATTCCTAAAATTCACAAGACAACCTTCATCACATAATTGGATTATGCTAATGACGTTGTTCTTATGACCTTTTACAAATAAAATATTTGAAATCAATGTTTTTCCAAGAAAAATGATGTTAATTATACCAATAATTTCTCCCCGAGCATTATTTTCGAAAGTTACTTTTACTCATTTAGTTTTGATAATCTTTTCAAAATATTTTTTGTTACCAGTCATATGTCGGGAACAACCCCTATCTATGTACCATGTATTTATTTTCTTACATTTTCTATTTTCCTGAAAATTAGAAAAATTTAGGTTTCCAGAATCAAAATTTTTTTGGATCTGGAATTCCTAGAACGAAAAATTTTAGGCACCAACATCTTCTTAGAAAAATAGGCTTTATGAAATCCTAAATATTGGGTTTTGTTTAAGGAAAAATTTTTTCCCAGTGCCCACCACACTGACACTTAGTGAAAAAGGAGCATTTTTTGGAACTAAATAATTGTTACTAAAAACAGGTTTAGAACTAGTATAACCAAAACCAGAACTAGTCCATAGAGGTCGGATTTGGGAATAAATTTTATCAAAATTTTCCTTACCTAAGGTAAAGATTGACAAACACTTACTCAAGGAAAAGATTTCATATTTGAGTTTGAAAACCAAGTTATTATCTACTACAACATTTTACTTTGAACTAGAGATAGGATCGAAAACATTTTTCTTAGAAATTATGTTTTTTAGATGTTTAGGAAGCTTATTCTTCTCAATATTTACTTCCTCATGGTTTTTTGAAATACTTTGAAAATCGATATTTTCCTTATCAAGATCATTAGAATGATCTGATATTTCCTTAATAAGAATAGTATTCCTACAATTTTCCTTATCGAGATTTTTCAGGAGTTTTGAATTCTCAATCTCAGGAAGTTTGGAAAACCAAGAAGCTTATTCATAGGTAGGTGAAGTATTATCTTCATCAGAAGAAGATTCGTCATCAGAAGAAGATTCTGCATCAGAAGAGTTATAATATTTACTATCATTATAATTCAAAGAAATATTCGTCATTGATTCAGCATTTTGTACCATATCCATTAAACAATGATTTTCAATAGGTAGTCTGGCTATTAGACCGAAATTATTCTATCCAAAATATTTATAATTTGAAGATTCATCTGAATAGTCACCACTACTAGCACTCCAGGTGTCATTAGCTTTCACGACTTTATTAGCTTTAGCCTTTTAATACATCTTCTTGTTTCTCTTAGAATGCTTTTCCATTGTTTCTTTTCTCTTAATCATAGGACAATTAGGCCTTATATGTCCAGCTCTCTTGCATTCATAACACGTGACTTCTGAGTCTTTATTATCTTTCCTTTCCTTTTTCTTATATTTGTATTGAATGTTCCTCTGTCGAGCTATATTGTTCATCTTTCGAGCAAGATTTTCTAATTCATTCTCAGAGGATTCAGCTCCACTAGATTCGGATTGAATAATAACCTTCTTTGTTTTGGATCCGATAACTCTCTTAGGAGTCTTAACTTTCATATGTTTTGAAGTAGTAGTAAAATCAACACTGCCATTCGCATTCTTCTTCTATATGTTGTCAGAATCTCTCTTTATTCTAGTCTCATGTTGAAGTAGAGTTCCAAACAACTCATCTAAGGAAATCTGAGTAACCTTTCTATTCTCATCTATAGATGTCCTCTTGGATTCTCACTCATTCGGCGTGATGTCTATGATCTTATCAACAAGAGCTTCATCATCTAATCCTTTCTCACCCATGGATTGTAAACTATTCACAATAGCCATGAACCTTTTTTCACCTTATATATGGGTTATCCATAAGGAAAGAAAAAACCATGATTTTCAGATCTGAGCATGGCTCTTCTTGTTTCAATAACTTTGGATGTTCCAAAGTGAGTAACATCATGTTTCTTCCATATAGAATTTTCTTCTCAACAAGATGAAATTTGGATATATATATATATATATAGTCATAGAATAATGTAAAATATTATGTAACTTATAATTCCGTTGATATTCATGGTTTTATTGATTGGTAAAGGTACTAACTTCTTTGTCATGGATTTTATATCCTCTAGTAAGAATAACAAAATTATCAACACCAGTATTGATATTTAATGTTTTCATTTGATCTCTCCAAAACTCATAGTAATTTCCATCAAATATATGAGGTCTAGTTGGATTGAGGTTGTCTATGGAACCAACATTGATTCTTTCAATCTTTAAGAAATTTTTTTCCACACAAAACTTGTTAGTAGAAAATGTTTGTGAACATGGAAAATATTCCTAATGAAGGAAAATAAAGAACAAGAGTATCTCTAAGAAAAAATATGAATCTGAACTATATGAATCCGAAAAATAGATTCCGGAAAATATGATTCCGAAAAATATAAGAAGAATTTGAATTCTCTTCTGAATCTAATCGTGAGATTAATTCAGATTGAATCAATGCTCTAATACCAATTGTTGAGATGGTATGTGAGTATGATATACTCTATAATACCAAATGTAGGGTCAAAAGATACAATAGATATGATACTGATTGTAGTATCAAATTATGATTCAGATACTCAAAAACAAGAGGGGGTGATTTGTATTCTTTTAAAAATTCCTTTGGAACTTTTAAATATGGTTATGTTTAAGAAAGTTAAATGAGGTAATTAATTAAACCTCTAGTTCTACACACTTTATTGAATTAGGAAATATGCTTTAGAGAAAGTAAATCCAAAAAGATGGTTCCAGAAAATGAATCTTATTGAATGTTTACAAAGATGATGAATCTACCTTAATGGGTATAGAATTTAACTAAATCAGAGTATAAGTACAAGAAAGTATAAGATAGTTATACTTTCCTCAACCATACAAATGCAGCGGAAAAACTTGTAACAAAAAAAGATACAATAGTAAGTCTTTTAACCCAAAGAAGAGGGTATCCAACAACCATGGATAAAGGTCCCTTGATTTATACTTTAAATAAAGTTTGTCTTACTGATTAGAACCATGTTGAAGGCACCGAGCCGATTACCCGAGTGGAGGAGTTGTATTTTCAAGGCCCGATGACGTCTGTGAGATTAAAGAGGTTGAATGCAACAATGGGTGCCCATCTCGCTTTATTAAAGGCCCAATGGATATTTCCATGCATGGATGGAGAAAATGGGCCTATTATCTCACTTATTCAAGCACAAACATGATTTTTAAATCGTGGACCACATGGTTGCATGAATTTGGATGTCTTGCCCATGTTGAGAATTCTAGAAATGGCATCTTTGGACACCAAAGTCAAATCTGGTGGGCTATGCACTCAAAGTCAAATCTGGTGGGCTATAGTTGGAAAGTTGTGTTTCAATTTTCCAAAAGTCTTTGGTAGACTTTATCTTTTTGAATTTAAGGGAACAAAGTAGTTTAGCCTTTATGACTTTAGGGTATTAGACCCTTGACTATTGTACCACCCCCTTGGCTATAAATAGCCACCCCATGTCACTTGTATGTGATTCAAGATTTAATTGAGAGATTATTCTTTGTTTCTCTCCATTGTGTGAGGATTGTCCTGTATTTTCTCCTAGATCTTGTGCATTCTTGCCTTGTCAATCTACAAGTTATATTGGTGATCCAAGATCACAAAGCCCCAAATTTCGTGCCTCAACCCAAGTGCGTTGTTGTGTGGATTGGCCATCATATCCCTCCCTTGAGTTTGTTGTCTAATTAGTAGGTCACGTTCCACAGAGCGTTTATTGACTAATTTCATCCACTATCTGTACCCATCATCTGAAACTTATCCCTGAACCATATCCTTCAATCGCCTCCCTACGCTGTGAAGATCGGGCCACCCCGTATGTTTCACATTAGTTGGAATCAGATTCAGGTTGACATGGTAGGCATCTATCCCTTCATTTACTTTAATTCTATCCATTACCCTCCTTATCATTCCATACTATTCTCCCATTCAACAAAAAAATACATTTTATTGAAAGCCTCCTGAATTTTCCTAGTTTGTGCAAGCGTGGATTATTATAAATTGACCCAAATTTGCATTTATCTTTATCCTGCATTTAATTCTCTATATGTGATTTGTATCTGGTAAAAAAATCTCTCAACTTATCATTTTGTGCTTTTCAAAATTAAGCACGTCCTTTATTTGAGAGATTTCGAAAAAAAAGAAAAAAAATTCTCTTACTCTCCATTCAATCATCTTGTTCTTTAAAACTCCAAGCACAACACTTTTTGGGGAGAATTGACAAAAAAAAGAGCAAAAAAAGCAGATACAATTAATCCATTGCGCTTTACCTTATTAGCACTTTCCATTTCCATATATAACTTTTTCCATCATTTTACTTCATCCCCATTTTGTATTTGGCTCATATTGTTATTCATTTATCTTATCTTGCACAATCGGTAAAAACCCACAATCCACCTATCTACCCCTTCTTTCCACCCTCTTTTTGACCCTTTACCATTGTTAAACCCCTTACTACTCAAGAGGGTTGTGTTAAACCATCCCCCGACACAATCTTGATTGGGGAGGAATTGATGGCACTTGATCTCCCTAAACAAGGTATTATATTTCCTAATAGCTTGGGATTCAAGTTGAGTTTTGAGAGTGGAGAGAAATAAGCAAAAAAAATATCTTTGTGTGTGGGTGCATCTTGTTGTGTGCGTGTGTGTGTACATCTTGTGCGTGTGAGTGTGTATATCTTGCGTGTGTGAGTGTGTATCTTTGTGTGTGTGAGTGTGTACATCTTGTGTGTGTGTGTGTACATCTCGCGTGTGTGGGTGAGTGTGTATCATTGTGTGTGTTCTCCCCCCCGGTGTGTGTTTGTGTTTGTGTAACTTATCATGGCAGAAGATCGTGGGAAGAAAAGTGCTCATGTTAGCGATGAAGGAAGTCGAAGTAGATCTCCCTCACCCGAAGCTACACAATTCCAAATGCATGCTTTGGTGAGCCACTTCGAGAAGCTTCTTGATCGGATGTTATAGGTGTTACATGAGAGGATTGATTAATTGGAGAATTAACCAAGACCAAGGATGTTCCATGATAACCCACGACGCACTCCAGCACCACGTCATCCCCACATCATGGAGGAGGATATGGTGTACTTTGATGATGATCTTGATGATGTCCCACAAAGGAGGAGGTTGTACCAACAAATGAGAGGAGGCCAAAAGAGACAACATGATGATGACCTACTTGGTGGGATCAAGGTGAAGGTCCCTTCTTTTCAAGGGAAAAGTGATCCGGAAGCATACTTGGAGTGGGAGATGCGGATCGAGCAGGTCTTTTCATGCCATGCATATTCCGAGGAGAAAAAGGTCAAACTTTCTTCCCTTGAATTTTCTAATTATGCTTTAATTTGGTGGGATCAAGTTCAATATGAGAGGGCTAGAAATGGTGGACGTCCCATCAACACTTGGGAAGACATGAAGTTCACCATGCGGAAGCGGTTTGTTCCCACACATTACCATAGAGATCTCTACAACAAACTTCAACGCCTCATCCAAGGGATTAAGAGTGTAGAAGACTACTACAAGGAGATGCAAATTTCCATGATTCAGGCAAACTTTGAGGAGGATCCGGAGGCAACCATGGCACGGTTTTTACATGGGCTCAATCGGGAGATTGCAAATCAAGTGGAGATGTACCACCATGTAGAGATACAAGATATGATCCACCAAGACACCAAGATCGAGCAACAAATCAAAAGGAGTAGAAACATGAGGAAACCCACTACCCCTTTCACACCATGGAGAAATCCATGGAAGGAGATTGGAAAACCATCAAAGGCAAAAGAGGTGGTTGATCGCAAAAGTGACAAGGTAATTCTTCCACCTAAGAAACCTACTTTTGAGGCTAACCAAACTAGAAATAGGGATATTTAGTGTTTTAAATGTCAAGGAAGGGGTCACATTTCTAGTGAGTTCCCAAACCGGCACACCATGACCATCAACAAGTATGGACAATGGGAGACCAATTGAGAGAGCTCGGAAGAGGAGGAAGAAGAATCTCTAGAAATTGATAGTGGAGAGTTTGCAGAAGATGGTGAGATTCTTGTCACTAGGAGAGTTCTAAGCTCACAAATGACCATGGGAGAGAATGAACAGTGGGAGAACCTTTTCCATAAACTATGTAAGATCCATGGGAAGGTATGTAGTGTTATTATTGATGGAGGAAGCTGTAGTAATGTTGCGAGCACTGAGTTAGTAGAGAAGTTGGGACTTCCTACTTTGAAGCATCAACATCCATATCGGCTTCAGTGGTTGAATGATTGCGGAGAGGTCAAGGTCACCAAGAAAGTTAAGTTATTGTTCTCCATTGGTAAATACAAGGATGAGGTATTGTGCGACATTGTTCCTATGAAGGCGTGCCACTTGTTGTTGGGTCGACCATGGAAGTACGATCGGCGTGTTACTCATGATGGTTTCTTGAACCGTCACTCTTTTGTACTCTGAGGGGAACCTATAATCCTCAACCCCATGTCCCCCAAGCAAATTCTAGAAGATCACATTTTGAGAGAAAAGAGAAAAAAGGGTGATGAGGAAAAAAGAGAGAAAATGAAAATGGAGAGAATGTGGGAAAAATAGAAAATGAGAGAACAGAAGAAATGGATAGAAAAGAAAAATCAAGAGGGGAAAAAGATTTGAGAGGAGAGAAAAGTGTGATGTTGGCAATAAAGAGTGAGGTTAAGAAAGATTTGATTTCTTGACAAAATCTCTTAGTACATATGTACAAATAGGTGATGTTGAACACTAACGACTTAACATCTTCTTTTCCACATGTTGTTGAGTCTTTGTTGTCGGAATTTGAAGATGTGTTTCCCGAAGAGGTTCCACCTGGTTCTCCACCCATTAGAGGTATTGAGAATCAAATTGACTTCATACCTAGAGCATCACTACTGAACCGCCCAGAATATCTCACCAACCCAGAGGAGACAAAAGAAATTCAAAGGCAAGTTCAATAGTTGTTGAATGTGGGGTATGTGGGAGAGAGCCTTAGTCCTTGTGTGGTACCGGTGCTTCTTGTACCAAAGAAGGATGGAACATGGACAATGTGCATTGACTGCAGATCCATCAATAACATCACTGTCAGGTATCGTCATCCTATCCCTAGGTTAGATGACATGCTAGATGAATTAAATGGTTCAACTTTTTTCTCAAAAATTGATTTAAGAAGTGGCTACCATAAAATTAGTATCAAAGAAGGAGATGAGTGGAAAACTACATATAAGAGAAAACATGGACTTTATGAATGGATAGTCATTCCCTTTGGTCTCACCAAGGCACCTAGCACATTTATGAGGTTAATGAATCATATCTTACGTGCATATATTGGAAATTTTGTGGTTTTTTACTTTGATGATATTCTAGTGTATAGTAGGACTTTTCATGATCATGTAGATCACTTAAGAAAACTCCTAGAGGTATTAAGGAAAGAAAACCTGTTTGGAAACATAAAAAAGTGTGAATTTTGTCTCGATAGGATTTTTTTCCTTGGATTTGTTGTGAGAGGCAATGGAGTTGATGTTTTCACTGAAAAGATCAAAGCAATACAAGAATGGCCAACTCCAACCTCCATTGGACAGGTAAGAAGATTTCATGGGCTTTCTAGTGTTTACAGGAGATTTTTGAAGGACTTCAGCTCATTAGCAGCACCGTTGAACGAGTTGACAAAGAAGAACGTTCCTTTCAAATGGGGGATAACTCAAGATAAGGCCATCAATGAACTTAAGGAGAGACTCACCCATGCCCCTCTACTTACACTTCCGGACTTCGGTAAGACCTTTGAAATTGAATGTGATGCAATCAGAATTGGAATAAGAGGAGTTCTCATGCAAGAAGGTAAGCCTATTGCTTATTTTAGTGAGAAGTTAAATGGCCCAACTCTAAACTATGATACATATGATAAAGAGTTTTATGCATTGTTTAGAGTACTAGAGACATGGAAACACTATCTTCGGCCTAATGAATTTGTGATCCATTCTGATCATGAGGCTCTTAAATACCTTAGGAGCCAACATAAACTAAATAGAAGACATGCTAGATGGATGGAATTCATTGAATCATTTCCATATGTCATCAAGCATAAAAATGGTAAAGAAAATATTATGGCTGATTCACTTTCACGTAGATATTCTCTTTTATCCTTATTGGATTCAAAACATCTTGGTTTTGAATACATTAAGGATTTATAATCCATTTATAGTGATTTTAGAGAACCTTATGAACATTGTAAACCTGTATTTAGTTGGGAAAAGTTCTATTTATATGATGGATTCTTATTTCGGATTGATAAGCTTTGCATTCCTAATTTCTCTATCTGTTTACTTTTACTACAGGAGTCACATTCAGGTGGGTTAATAGGGCATTTTGGTGTTTCAAAAACTCTAAGTGTTCTTAGTGAGAATTTTTATTGGCCTAGGATATCTAGAGATGTTGGGAAATTTGTGGGAAAGTGCATTGTTTGCCATAAAGCCAAATCAAAGCTGAACCCACATGGACTGTATCTTCCTCTCCCAATTCCCAACACCCCTTGGGAGGACATATCAATGGAATTTATTATGGGGTTACCACAGACCAGGAGGGGGAGAGATTCCATTTTTGTTGTGGTGGATCAGTTTTCAAAAATGGCACATTTTATTCACTGTCACAAAATAGATGATGCCACTAACATTGCAACACTTTTCTTTCAGGAAGTAGTCAAACATCATGGAATTCCAAGGACCATTTTGTCTGATCGAGAAAAAATATTTCTTAGTTACTTTTGGAAGACCTTGTGGAGAAAAATCGGTACAAAGTTACAATTTTCCACTACTTGTCATCCACAAACCGATGGGCAAATAGAGGTGGTGAATCGAACACTATCATCCCTTCTGCGAACAATTGTCAAAAAGAATATCAAGAATTGGGAGGAGTGTCTGCCACATGTGGAATTCGCATATAACAGGGCCAAGCATTATCCTACTCAATATTCTCCATTTGAAATAGTTTACGGCTTTAACCCCCTTGCGCATATTGATCTAGTTCCTTTGCCATTACAGGAAGCAGTTAATATGGATGCAAAAGGACGTGCAAAATTCATCAAGAAAATCAATGAAAAGGCAAGGATACATATCGAGCGGATGATCCAAAAATATATGGATCGTGCAAACAACGGTCACAAGAAAATGTTGTTCGAGCCCGATGACTTGGTTTGGATTCATATGTAGAAGGAAAGATTCCCTGAAAAGCGGAAATCAAAACTCATGCCACGAGGCGATGGACCATTCCGAGTGCTTGAGAAGATTAACAACTATTCTTACAAGATAGCTTTGCCAGATGAGTATGGTGTAAGAGCCACATTCAATGTTTCTGATCATTCTCCTTTTTTGGGTGTAGAGGATGAAGAGTCGAGGAAGACTCCTTTTCAATAGGGGGAGGATGATGCGAACCATGTTGAAGGCACCGAGCCGATTACCCATGTAGAGGAGTTGGATTTTCAAGGCCCGATGACGCATGGGAGATTAAAGAGGCTAAATGAGACAATGGGCGCCCATCTCGCTTCATTAATGGACCAATGGATCTTTCCATGAATGGATGGATCAAATGGGCCTATTATCTCACTAAATCAAGCCCAAACATGATGTTTAAAGCTTGGCCCACATGGCTGCATGAATATGGATGTCTTTCCCACGTTGAGAATTCTAGAAATGGCATCTTTGGACACCAGAGTCAAATATGGTGGGCTATGCACTCAAAGTCAAATCCGGTGGGCCATAGTTGGAAAGTTGTGTTTCACTTTTCAAAAAGTCTTTGGTAGACTTTATCATTTTGAATTTAAGGGAACAAAGTAGTTTAGCCTTTATGACTTTAGGGTATTAGACCCTTGACTATTGTACCACCCCCTTGGCTATAAATAGCCACCCCATGGCACTTGAATGGGATTCAAGATTTAATTGAGAGCTTATGCATTGTTTCTCTCTGTTGTGTGATGATTGTCCTGTATTTTCTCCTAGCTCTTGTGCATTCTTGCCTTGTCAATCTACAAGGCAGATTGGTGATCCAAGATAACAAAGCCCCCAATTCCGTGCCACAACCCAAGTGCGTTGTTGTGTGGATTGGCCCTCACATCCCTCCCTTGAGTGTATTGTCTAAATAGTAGGTCGCGCTCCATATAGCGTTGATTGACTACTTGCATCCACTATCTGTACCCATCATCCGACACTTATCCTCGAACCATATCCTTCAATCACTGTCCCACGCCGTGAAGATCGGGCCACCCCCTGCGTTTCACATCACTTACCCACACCAGGGTAAGCCCTTAGTACGAAGATCGAAGTCTGTCTTTCTATCGCCACAATCCCTCAACTTCAAGGTAGTCTGCACCTCTGTCTTTCTCAGCAAGAAAGCCCTCAACATCGAGGTAGTCATCTCCTCTGATTCCTATCCTCAGAAGCCCTTGATTATACACAGCAACACTCGGAGTCGCATAATGCAAATCTGAAGAAGAAGTTCAACAAACACAAAGCATTAAAGTCTCTCTCTCTAGATCTCACTTCAACAACATGTAATTTCTAGATTTATCAACATGTTGTTATGAGATCCTTCAAATGATATTCTATTTATAGGCACGACTTTAATGGTCGGATCCCTCCTCCAATGATCATATTTTTCCTTGAATTTCGGAGGGACTTGTACATGTGTCACTCAAACAACGGTTAGTTAGTAACTAAAAGCATGACATTGTTTTATAACAAAACAAGTGTAATAAAAATATGGTGACATAAATAAAATCCAATATTCAGAATGTAAGAAAATATGAATGTTTAGATTCTAACCAAAAAATGAATTTAGAGTCTATAATACAAGATGTTTAGATTCTGTTTTCTAGGAATTTGGAACATGAACTCTATAGAATTCCGGAGTCTAAATTTCTAGGAAATTCAGAATCTGGATTCTCATGAATTCGGAACCAGTAATTACAAGGTTCGGAGTAAGAGTTCATGAGAAGTCGGAGTCATAACTCATAAGAGTTCGAAGTATGAATTCAGAGAACTCGGAGTCAGAACTTAGAAAAGTTCGTAACCAAAATTTGTATTTGAAATTCAGGGTCAGAACTTAGAAAGATCATATCCAGAAATCATAATCAGAATTCAGAGTCAAAACTCAGAAGGGTTCATATCTTGAATTCATAATTAGAACTCGGAGTTAGAACACAGATGACTTCTTATCCAGAAATAGTAATTAGAATTCAGTGTCAGAACTCAGAAAAGTTCGTATCCAGAATTCGTAATCAGAATTCAGATCCTAAAACAGAATGCTTCAAATCTAGGAATTTATAGGATTCCTAAGTTTTGGTTTCAAGCCAAATTTTATACTTAGAAAAACTATGATTTGAACAACAAAAACATGATAAGGATAAATTTTCATGGGGAAGTAAAATTTTCCTTATAGAAGAAAATCACAGGGTAAAAAGATATTTGCCTTGAGATAAGGTGTTTCTAATTTTCAAAACAAGAGGAATGGTAAAATCATAAGGAAACATTAATGACTCAACATTCTCCCAAAGTATGAAGGAATGGAAAATTCATAATGAAAAACTTATTAACTCAACAAAACCATCAATACTAAAGAACCCTAAACATTATTCCGCATAAAACCCTAATCCCCCCACATAAAAAATCATAAATCCGCAGCGACAAAATCCTCAAACACTAAGGCCCATAAAACCCAAAACCCACTACAAATAAATATCGTAAAGCATATAACCAAAATCACTTAAACCCCTATCCTATAATACCCCAAATTTCTTAATCCCAAAAAATCATAAACCCTCTCACCCCAAAAAATCCCAAACCCTCTGCCCCAAAAAACCCTAAATTCAAAGACCCAAAAAACCCTAAATAGTGAGCCCAAAAACTCCAGTCCATCAGCCCCAAAAAGACCTAATTTGTACCATCCTGAGATTTTATGAGAATTGTTCCTTTTAATTTCATTGATTTATTGTGTTGTACACTACACCAAAATTATCTTGTACTATACGTAACAACGTATTATCTTTCAGTATACACAACACTATTCTTGGCTCGTGTTACACACAATTTCATGTTCGTTTCATAGAAATTATTCTATGATACATTATGTATAGATTTTGTTTAATGTATAAATAAAATAAGTTTTTATTATGTTATATGCAACAAAAAAGGGAGAGTTCACTACACGCAACCTTGACTTGGCTTGCATTACACACAATCACGACCTTCCTCGATAGCGTGTGTAGTACGCAATATCGGGTTTCACTAAACAATGATTTATTGTTATAATATTTTTTTGGACTAGACGTTATGAATAGTATTAACTAAATTTTTAATTTTATAACATTATTATTAATCTTACACATTTTCTAAAACATGGTATGAGAACAAAATAATTTTTTCGGGTAAAATAAGTATTTTAAAAAAAATGCAGTTTTGTCATCTTTTTATGGAGTACCAACATTAAATATAGTGTTTGACATATTTGTAAGTTCAATTTGACAAAATAAAATTCTTCTTTGAAATCAGGATTTAAAAATTTAATTTTGTTAGATTTTTCATATTATTCTGATAACTTTCATATTGTAATGAATAGTAAAAACAAACTATATTTTAATTAAAAACAACATTTTTTATCGCAATTATTTATATGGCTAGATTATCATCTTAATTGGTTTTAAAGTGTAATTAGAATATATTTTTATCATTTAATCCAATGTTGGTTATTGGAATTAAATTCACTTTGAATTTGGACATAAACAAGTGTCGATATTTTGATAGTTATTGTTTCTTAAAAACACGCTATTTGTTCTGATAACGGGAATTAATTTTAAAATTAATTAATTACAATTATATGTTTTGAATTTGAAAAAATAGACATAATTTTTGAATTCGGAATATCAAATACTGCATAGGATGAATTTTTGGTATTTTTCTAAAAAACTTCTATTTTTGATGAATAGTGAAACCACTTAGTGGTAGTTAAAAAACCGACTCTTTCATTTAAATAAAATTTTACCACTTCTGTGAATTTAAATTCAAAAATATGACATATATGGATGTTATCAAGATGTAAAATTTTGTTCAATAAGCTGAAAATAATTTTTGGTGAATAGTAACTTTTGCCTTTTATTTACCACGGTTAAAGGTAAACAGGGTAATTCAAGGTTAAAAGAATATTATAATAATTCAAAATTACCTTAAAACTTTTCCTAACCATATTGGATAAGTAGTGGCCGACCATGGACATCCTTGTGTCTATTTTGTGACCCCATTGAGCCACATGGTAGTGATAATGACAATTTGAATTAATTAATTTAATGTAAAGATAAAATTTTCATTAAGAAAAATGTTTTAGTAATTAATTTTTATAAGGAGTAATATAAATTATATTTTCGACTATAAATATTCATTGGAAATATAAAAATATTTCTTACATTATGGTATTTTTTTATAATTTTAATACATCAAATAAATTATATTATTTATGACACAATAATGAGGCAATAGTTAACTCATTAATAAATGATTTAAATAAATAATATTATAATGATTAAAATATTATGCAAAACATGTCCAATTCTGATTGGATGCTTTTATTTCTACCATGACTCGTCTTATCTTCATCTTTAATTATTTTTGGATCTTTTGAAACCAAAGATAAGTTTATAATAAAATAATATTTTCAAACTTTCTAAAGGTGACCATCTCCTCCCTTATAAAAGGGCACCTACTCCCTCTCCTATTTACAAAACATTGGGCCTTCAAGCTCATCCAAACCATGCCCATTTCTCTTCTCCACTTCCCAAGAAACGTTATAGAGGTTTTGGTGTTCTCATAAGACAAAATCTAGTGCCTTAAAATGATGATTAAAAGATGTGTGTCAAAGAAGAGGTAATCTCTTCTACCGATTATTTCAAGTTTATTTCTTCTTCAACATATTCTTCATTAATTATTTCATTAAAATTTAATAACATCAGTATCAAAAATATAATGATATTTTATTAAAATTAGAAACAACCCCATTTCACCTTCTATCCATCCTATGGAAAACGAAATCACCCCACATGCGTACATACGAAATACGTCCTCCACGCCGTGATGTAATCTGTTTTTCCACCACCACCTTACATGGATTGGTATAATGGGGTAAAGAATAAATATATATGTTTATTATGACATAATACTTATTCTGATATATTATATCATCCACTCCAATTCCATTTCAATAATTATGGGAACGATATCATCGCTCATGCGTACGTACGGATTACCGTCTCCACGACGCGATGAGATTCATTCTCCATATTAACCATTCAAGAATGATTATAAAGTATATATAATGAATAATAATGATATATATGACATATTAATTCTAATGTATTTATATATATATATATATTTCATCTACTTACTTCCATTCAAGTCAATAGGGAAAGGAAAACAGCGTTCATGCATACGTACGACCTACCATCTCCATAAATGGTGTGTTTCATTTCATTTATCTATCTATTATATATATATATTGAATATATATGATATTTAAATCTTGTTTTAAATTCTATAAGTAAGTAAACCATTATATAAGTAATAATAGTATCAAGAACAACAAGTCCAAACACGTACGACAAATGAAAAGAATATTACCCAAAACGTTGATTTACCATGGAATTGATAAATGAACGGGTAATATTAATACATAATTAAACCATATATGATATCATAAATATTATTATGGTACTTTTACAAGTTAATAATATGTTTAAACCCCCTATATAGAATTTTCGGACACATACAGAAGAAATTGGACATAGTGTAAGGGATAACTTTTCCAATCTCATTTTTATCTGAGATTGTTTATTAGTAAGTATTTACTAGGGTTATATTTATTATCCATGTACCTATTTTCTAAATATAGTTTAATGTATGTTTAAAGTTATTTTTAAAAAAATTTGACTTTTACTACATGGTATGTAAGGAATGTTACTTTTGATTACCATGCGAGGTACTTTTTGACTTTTCCGTTAAAAGTTTGAGGAGAATGTTTTTTTAACTTATACGACATGAACAGATTTTTACGGTTTCATAAATAATAATTTTCGTGAAGATTACTCTACAAGATTTCATGACAATTTTCAACAAAATACTTTTCTTTTAAAATTGTATGGCATTTGGTGAAAATAAAATGATTGTGAAAAAGAAATGATATTTTCCTCAAAAATTCATTTCAAGGGTTTTATTAAAACCATTTTCCATCTAAGATGAAATTATTTCATATGTCTATGTTTCAAGTATAATGTCTCTATGATTTACATGGTTTCACTTTTCTTATGATGAAATTATATCCATTCGTTTTATATGGATTATGTTATGATGGGATGATGTTTATGAAACCCATTTTATTCTTTGGGTTATGATGAATGATTTATGTTTATGTTGTGGAACACATAAGATTGATATAATTATGAAATGGGTGGGACCTATATCTACCTCCAATGCATTGGGTAATGATTTATATCTCATGAGATATACATGGTTGGAATGGTACGTTAATCTGATTTAGTGATACAGGACTGGAACAAGGAGTGAACTTGACTCAGAAAGGGACATTGTCCACTAAGAAGGTCTTGGCAGCAATTCCTTGGCAACTATGGAAATAAAATCATGTGCTTAATGTTTTTCCACAATTACATGTTTTATTTCCATGCAATTTTATCATGATTGATGTTCCATTACGATATATTCCTTACGTACTTCCATGATTTATGTCTATGCTCAAGATTTTGATGTTTAGATTTTTTGTTCAAGTTTTTGCATTCAAATGTTCATGGATTGTTTTATTTTATCTAAGTTTACCCTTACTGAGCATTTGAGCTCACCCTTTTTAGGTTTTCTTTTCCCAATAATATAAATAAAGGTTTTAGGTAATAAAACAAAAGGGTGGGATCTTTATGGGAGATTTTGAAGATCTTTCACCATGATTAGAAGATTTTTTTCCGAGTTTACAAAGACACTAAACTATTACGATCCTTGTGTGATTTTTTTGTTAGGTATTAAGTATTCCAAAAAAGTAATGTAATGTCCATGTACGTCAAGACTGGGGTATTTATAGTTGGTATCAGAGGAATGGTTTAGTTAACCTTTGGACACTAGAATGCGAAAACTTTAGTGATATCCCTAGATATAATTCTAAGGTATGTCTAAAGATGTATCTAAGGTTTAGTATAACTATAGCTTACAATCCTAGAATTATGTTGACGATCATGAATAACCTAGGTTGAATGTAAGGGTTCATGTATTAATGCATGTGTGATAAGTTAGACATCCCATAAGTTACTTTTTATGATTATGTGGTTCCCCGTTATATTAATTGTTTCTTACACAGTGGATTTTGGTTTTAGTCAATGGAGGGAACCTGTAGGAATTGGGTCAACATTTAATCCAATGGAAAAATTGGTGACTATGAGCAACGAAATTGTGTAATGCCTAGAAAGAAAGATTTTGTGATTATTTAGAATCAGTCATTATGATATATGATTAACAAGGTGAACTTTATTGGTATTCCTAATTCATCAAATAAGAGGAAGTTGGACTTTTATGGATGTTCTCATGTTGAGAATCATAGAGAAAGGAATATTGAGATTTCTAAAGAAGGGACGAACCTTGATGAATATATCAAATGGAGGGGAAGATGTTATCTATGTGGAGAGAAGGGTCATAGAGTGACAGACTGTTATGGAGTTCAATGTCTTATCTGTGGAGAACATGGGAATTACCCAACTCATTGCCCTGGCCTAAGAGGTTAATTCTAAATTAAGAAATGAATTATTCCATGAAAATCATTGAATAGGATGGATTGAAGTGTTTATGTATTGGTATTAATGAATAATGTTGTTGAATTACTTTTATGGTATATTGGAATATCTATATATTGGTCCATTGTGGTTTTCCATAAGAATATGGAATCGGTAACCCTGAAAAGTGATTGAAATATTTTTGGAATGAAGATGGTATGCGCATAATGAAGTGATAAAGGGAAAATAATATGATTGATAGTTTTCATGATCTCATGACTAATATGAGGAAAAAGTGATATCATGGTTTGAGTATAAAGATATTTTGGGATTTTGGTATGTGGAAATAGATAACTTTTGACAGCATTCATGTTTTCACTATGGTTCAATGGGTATTCATTTTTCAAGAGAATACAGGATTAAGGTATTCACATGATTGGAATGTGACCAACAAGATATATTGTATGATATATGGGGGATAAATGATGGTATTCACATGCTCGGTAGATGAAATTTATAGCAATTGTTTTCTTTATACAATGAACATGGATAGAAGTATTTTAGATAAGCCTAAATATTGGAATGAATTATGTGGTACATAAGTTAGTATTGTTTATGGATATAAATTTTTTTGATATTATTGATGGGATGTTATAATAATATAGTTTTAGAAGAAGGACATCCCACAGGATGGGCGACAACCCGTCGCGTCAGACAAGGTTGTAGGAATCGAACCCACAACCATTGTGAAAAAGGCCTTTATCGCCAACCACTGGCCTACAGGAAGTCCCTGGTTAGTAGAAACTAGTTTTATTTTATTAATAGGAATGATAGATAAAGTATAAGTCCATTTTAGGAACCATATATGATTAATCTCACCATAGATGGAATTACATATATATCTTTTGCTAACATTATGTTTGAAACATATGGAATGACCTATCATTATATCGCATGATCCGCTAACACTACATGGAAGACAAATTCAACTTCATTTCTTTAAGAGATGAATTGGAAATTGTTCAATGCACAAACAACGATTAGATTTTACCGAAATAAAGTAACTATTTCTTCTAATTCAAAATTATCAACTTTAGGGAAATGATATTGAAAACCAAAAATGATTTCTTAGTGCTCTTATATTTGATGAAACAGATGGTACCTTAGATCATAACAAATTTATGGCTTTGTGATTTTTGGATTTTTCATAGCCATGTTCTCTACCACTCTCCATCAGAACTTGATGGTTATATTTTCTCTTCTATATCAATATTTTCACCTATGTTCTCTTCTGTGGAAACCCAATGATGAGTTAATTTGGGTAACCATTATATTTCATATGTCACTTTTTAAATTAATGTTTTAGTATTCTTTTTTTACGATGTGTGTTTCTATGAAACAAACTTTCAATGAGTAAACCATTTATAACCCCAATGAATTTCGAGGGAGAAATTCATTTTAAGGGGGGTAGAATTTAACAACCCAAAATTTTATGAGAATTAATATTTTTAATTTCATTGATTTCTTGTGTTGTACGCTACACCAAAATTATCTTGTACTATACGCAACACTGTATTAGATTTAAGTATACACAACACTATTCTTGGCTCATGTTACACACAATTTCAAGTTCAATTTATAGAAATTATTATACACAACATTAAGTATATATTTTGTTTAATGTATAAATATAATATGTTTTTATTATGTTGTATGCAACAACAAAGGGATATTGCACTACATGCAACCCTGACTTGGTTTGCATTACACGTAATCGCAACCTACCTCGATAGCGTGTGTAGTACGCAATACCGGGATTCACTAAACAATGATATATTTTTATAATATTATTATGGACTAACCGTTATGAATAGTATTAACTACATTTTTAATTCTATAACATTTTTATTCATTTTACACATTTTCTAGAACATGGTATGAGAACAAAAAAAAATCAGGTAAAATAATTATTTTAAAAAAATGCATTTTTTCTGTCTTTTGATGGTGCACCCACATTAAATATAGTTGTTGACATGTTTACAAGTTCAATTTTAAAAAATAGAAATCTTCTTTGGAATCAATATATAAAAATTTAATTTGGATAAATTTTTCATATTATTCTGATAACTTTCATATTTTAATGAATTGTAAAATCACGCTATATTTTAATTAAAAACAACTTTCTTCATCGCAATAATTTATATGGTATGTTTATCTTTTTAATTGTTTTTAAAGTGAAATTAGAATATATTTTTACCATTTAATCTAATTTTGGTCATTGTAATTAATTTCACTTATAATTTGGACATAAAAAAGTTTCGATCTTTTGATAGTAATTGTTTCTTAAAAACACGCTATTTGTTTTGATAACGGGATTTAATTTTAAAATTAATTAATTCCACTTCTATGTTTCAAATTACAAAAAATAGAAATCTTTTTTGAATTTGGAATATCAAATATAGCTTAGGATTAATTATTGGTATTTTTCTGAAAAACTTCAATTTTTGATGAATGGTGAAACCACTTAGTAGTAGTTAAAAAACTGACTCTTGAATTTAAATTAAATTTTACCACATCTGTGAATTGAATTTCAAAAATTCGACATACATGGTTTTTATCAAGAAGTAAAATGTGGTTCAATAAGATTAATATAATTTATGGTGAATAGTAACTTTTGACATTTATTTACCGTGGTTAAAGGTAAATAGCATAATTCAAGCTTAAAAGAATATTATAATAATTTAAAATTACCTTAAAACATATACTCACCTTATTGGATGTGTAGTGGAAGACCATTGGGATCCTTGGATCGATTTTGGGACCCCATTGATCCACTTGGTAGTGATAATGACAATTTGTATTAATTAATATAATGTAAAGACAAAATTGACATTAAAAAAAATATTTTAGGAATTAATTTTTATAAGGAGTTATATAAATTATATTTTAGACTATAAATATTCATTTGAAATCTAAAACGATTTCCTACATGATGGTATTTTTTTTATAATTTTTAGACATCAAATAAATTAAATTATGTATGACACAATAATGATGTAGTAGTTTCCTCCTTAATAAATGATTTAAATAAATTAGATTATAATGATTAAAATATTTTCCAAAACATGTACAATTCGTAGGGGATTATTTTATTTCGACCATGTGTCATCTTATCTTCATCGTTAGTCATTTTTGGACCTTTTGAAACCGAAGATAAGTTTATAATAAAATAATATTTTCACACTTTCCAATGGTGCCCCTCGCCTCCCTTATAAAAGGGAATCTCCTCCCTCTCCACTTTACACAACATTGAGCCTTCAAGAATGGCCAACCCCTGCCCATTTCTCTTCTACACATCCCTAGAAACATTCTGGAGGTTTTTTTCTTCTCAAAAGACCAACTCTAGTGCCTTAAAAGGAAGCTTAAAAGAGATGTGTCAACGAAGAGGTAATCTCTTCTACCGATTCTTTTAAGTTTCTTTCTTCTTCAACTTCCTATTCTTTAGTTGTTTCATTATAAATTAATAACATCAATATCACTAATATACTGATATTTTATTATAAATGTGAAACAACACCATTTAACCTTCTATCCATCTTATGGAATACAAAATCACCACGCGTGCGTACGTACGGAATACCGTCTCCACGCAGTGGTGTAATCTATTTTTCCACCACCACCTTACATGGATGGGTATAATGGTGTAAAGAATAATTATATATGGTAATAATAACATCATATTGATTCTGATATATTATATCATCCACTCCAATTCCATTTCAATATTTATGGGAATGATATCATTGCTCGTGCGTACGTACGGATTACCGTCACCATGACGCGATGAGATTCATTTTCCATATTAACCTTTCAAGAATGATTATAATGCATATATAATGAATAATAATGATACATATGACATAATAATTCTCCTAGATTTATGTATATATATATATATATATATATATTTGTCATCTACTTACTTCCATTCAAGTCAATACGGAAAGGAAAACAGTGTTCAAGCGTACGTACGGCCTACCGTCTCCATGAACAGTGTGTTTCATTTCATTTTACTATCTATTATATATATAATGAATATATATGATATATAAATCATGTTTTACATTTTGTAAGTAAGTAAATCATGACATAATAAATAATAGCATCAAGAACAACATGTTCAAACACGTACAACAAATGAAAAGAATATTACCTAAAACGTAGCTTTAACATGGAATTGACAAATGAATGGGTAATATAAATACATAAGTAAACCATATATGATATCATAAATATTATTATGGTTCTGTTACAAGTTATTAATATGTTCCCACCCACTATACATGAGTCTCAAACACATACGGAAGAAATTGGACATAGTGTAAGGGATAACTTTTCCAATCTTCTTTTTATCCGGGATTGTTTATTAGTAAGTATTACTGGGGTTATATTTGTTATCTATTTTCCTATTTTCTAAATATGGTTTCATGTATGTTTAATGTTCTTTTTAAACATTTTTTACTTTTACTACATGGTATGTAGGAATCTTTCTTTTGATTACCATGCGAGGTACTTTTTGACTTTTCTGTTAAAAGCATGAGGAGACTGTTTTTTTTAACTTAAACGGCATGAATGGATTTTTACGGTTTCATAACTCCTAATTTTCATGAAGATTACTCTACAATATTTAATTAATATTTTCGAAAAAATCTTTTTCCTTTAAAATTTCCTGGAATTTTGTGAAAAGAAAATGATTTTGAAAAAAATGATATTTTCCTCAAGAATTCATTTCAAGTGTTTTATCAAAACCATTTTCCATCTAAGAAGAAATTATTTCATATGTGTATGTTTCATGTATAATGTCTCTAATATTTACATGGTTTCAATTTTTTTATGATTAAATGATATCCATTTGTATTATATGGAATATGTTATGATGTGATGATGTTTATGAAACCCATTTTATTCCTTGGGTTATGATGAATGATTTTTGTTTATGTTGTGGCACACATAAGAATGATATCATTATGAGATGGGTGGGACCTATATCTCCCTCCAATGCAATGGGTAATGATTTATATCTCATGAGAGAGACATGGCTAGAATGGTATGTTAATCTGGTTCAGTAATACTGGACTGGAACGAGGAGTGAACTCAATTTAGAAAGGGACTTTGTCCACTAAGAAGGTCTTGGCAGCAATGCGTTGGCTACTATGGAAATCATATCATGTGCTTATTGGTTTTCAACAATTACATGTTTTATTTCCATGCTATTTTATCGTTATTGATGTTCCATTATGATATATGCCTTACGTACTTCCAATATTTATGTCTTTTCTCAATATTTTGATGTTTAGATTTTAGTTCAAGTTTTTGCATTCAAATGTTTATGGATTGATTTATGTTCTCAATGTTTACCCTTAATGAGAATTTGAGCTCACCCTTTTTATGTTTTCTATTCCCCAGGATATAAATAAAGTTTTTAGGCTGGAAAACAAAAGGGGACAATCTTTATGGGAGATCTTAAAGATCATTCACCATGATAAAGAGATTATTTTTTTCTGAGTTTCCAAAGACACTAAACTATTACGGTCCTTGTGTGTTCATTTTTGTTATGTATTTAGTATTCTACAAAAGCAATTTAATTTCCATGTACGTCATGTTTGGGGTATTTAAATAATTCATTAGCTCTCAAAAACTATAAAACCTCATCCCCAAATAACAAAACCCAGATCCCCAAGAATCCCTAAACCCTAAACCCCCAAAACCCAAAACCCTTATCCAAAAAAAACCTAACCATCAACCCAAAAAAACCCTAAACCCTCAGGTAACAAAACCCTAAACCATCATCCCAAAAAAACCCTAAACCATTAGTACCTAAACACCCAAAAACCAAAACTCCATAAAATAGTAAACCCTCATCCACAAAAAACCCTAAACGCTCAACCCAAAAAAACACTAAACAATAATCCACAAATAACCATAAACACTCATCCCTAAAATAACTAAATCCAATTCCCTAAAAAAACTAAAATTTAATCCCCCATTATCGCAAATACCCTAAACCCTTATCCCAATAAAAACTAAACCATTTACCCCCAAAACACCTAAACCCTTATCCCTAAAAACCTCTAAACCCACATCCCCCCAAAACCCAAAACCCTCACCCCTATAAAAACCCTAAACCCTCATCTATAAAAAAATGTAATCCCTTATCCCTAATAAATCGTAAGACCTCATCCCCAAAACCCCTAATCCCTAGAAGAACCTAACTCATCATCACTAAAAAACTCAAATCCCATACACAAAAAAACCCTAAGAACCAATTCCCAAAAAACACTACGTATCAGCCCAAAAAAACTCAAAGCACTCACCCAAAAATTCTTAATCCCTAAACCCTAAGAAACTAAATCCCTCAGCATAAAAACAACCTAAACCCTCACACTCAAAAAAAACCTAAACCCTTAAACTCAAAAAGTCTAAAACCCACACCCCCAAAAAACCCATTTACCCTAATTTTAAAAAACCCGTAAACCATCATCCTCAAAACAAGCTAAATCCCCATCCCAAAAAAACACTAAACCCAAACCCCTAAAAGAACCAAAACCATCGCCCCCCCAAAAACCTGAACCATCAGCCCCAAAAAACCCTAAAACAGAGACCCAAAAATCCCTAAACCCTCACCCACATAAATCCCTAAAACCTCATCCATAGAAATCCCTAAACAATCAACCTCAAATATTCATAAACCCTCAACCCCCAAAACCCCTAACCCATCTACCCCAAAACCCCCATCCCTAAAAAACCTAAACCCCTATCCCCCCAAAACACCAAAATCCTCATCCCCAAAAATCCAAAACCCCTTAGCCCCCATAACTGCAAAAACTCATCCACTAAAACCCATACATACTATTCTTCCAAAAAAAATCCTAACACTCATACCCAAAAAAACCCCTAATCCTAATCCCCATATAAACCACAACACTAAGCTCGAAAAAATCACAAAAACCTAAGCCGCTTCAAACCAAAAACAATATGCCCCAAAAAATCCCAAAACACTGACTAGAATACAAACCTAATCCATCAACCCTAATAAGACCTATAAACATAGACCTAAAAAACCATAAAACCTTATTAATGAAAAACCTAAACCCTAATCCCCAAAAAACCAAAAACACTTAGCTTTGAGAATACCTTAACCCTCATCTCCAAAGGACCTGTAAAACCTTATCCCCTACAAATCATAAACCCTCAGCCCTAGAAAACCATAATCCCTTATCCCCAGAAAACACTATACCTACAGCCCTAGAAACCCATAAAAACTAAGCTATAAAGAACCATAAACCATCTTCCCAAAAAAACATAAAACATTCAACCCTAAAAAACCAATAACCTCATCCCGAAAAAATCCTAAACTTCCATCCACAAAAAACCCAAAAAGTTCAAAAACAAAAACAAAAACATTCCTTCACACCCAATACCCGAAACACTCAACCCTAAGAAACCATAATCCTTCATCTCTAAAAAATACTAAACCCTTATTCTCATACAACCCTAAATCCTAAGTCCAAAAAATCTCTAAACCCTCAGCCAAAAAAACCCTAAACCCTAAACCCTAAACACTAAAAAACATGAAACCCTATTTTCCAAAACACCATAAACCCTCAGTCCCTAGAAACCCTAGAGTCTTAGTCCCGCAAGAAAATCATGAACACTCATCCCCAAAAAATCCCAAACCTCAGCCCTAAAAAAATGTGTAGTCATCACCAAGAACCAAAAAATCATCGACCACTATACACCTAAACCCCCATACCTAAAATACCCTAAACCCTTTGACCTAAAACAACTCTAATCCCAAAAAAACTTAAACCCTTTTCCTTAATAAACCTTCAACCCTCACCCCAAAAACCCCTAAACCCTCGACACAAAAAACCTATAAATCTGCATCCCAAAAAAACCCCAAAACCTCATCCCACCAAAACGCAAAATCCCCATCTCTAAAGACCCTAACCCCCCATCCCTAAAAAAACAGAAACCCTTATCCCCAAAACCCTAAACCGTCATCCATATAACACCCTAAACCCTCATCCCCAAAAGTCTATAAAACCTTATCACAAAAAATACCAAAACATTCAGTTCTGAAAAACCCTACACCATTAGCCATAAAAACCCTACACCCAAAGAACCCAAAAAACCAAACCATCAGCCCAAACAACCCTATACCCTAATTCCAAAAATTCCCCAAACCCCCATCCAAAAAACACCAAAACCCTCAGTTCCAATAGAACCCTAAACTATAATCCAAAAAAACCCTAAACCAATAGTCCCAAAAACCCCTAAACAGTCATCCCAACAAACCCAAATCTTTCATTCATAAAAAAAACTAAAATCATATCTCAATAAAGCCCCCAAAAATTAGACCCAAAACCCCAAAGACCTCATCCCTAGAAAAACCCTCAACCCTCATCCTGATAAAACCCTAAACCCTCAATCCTTAAAATCCAAGAACCAGCTTCCCCAAAAAATCATAAATCCATAGTACTAAAAAACCAAACCCATGTCCCCCAAAACCCATAAAACCTCATCCCCAAATAATCAAAAAACCCTCAGCCCCCCAAAAATACTAAACCTATAGACCTCAAAAATCTGAATCCCAAGACCCTAAAAAGACTAAACCCTCGGCTAAAAAACCCATAAACCCTCATCCAAAAATATACCTAAAACCGTCTTCCCCTAAATCCCTAAACACATAGCCCAAAATTCCCTAAACTGCGAGCCCTAAAAACCCTATACACTCGACACCAAAAACACCAAAACTATCAATCCCAAAAACCCTAAACCCTTTTCCTAATAAAAATCTAAAACCTCATCCCCAAAATCCCTAAACCCTCAGCCCCAAAAAACCTCAAACCCTCATGGCCATATACCCCTAAAACCCATGTACCAAAAACCATAAACCCTCAGCCCAGAAAACCCTTGAACCCTGAGCCCCAAAACACCTAATCTCTCATACCCATAAACCCTAAACCCTCATACCCAAAAAACCCTAAACCCTCAGCCCAAAATAATCATAAACCCTCATCCAAAAAAAAACCATGAAACCCATGGACCCAAAACACTCTAAACCCTTAGCATAAAAACCCAAAACACTCATCCCAAAATACCCTATACACAATGCCCCAAAAATAATAAACCCTTATCACAAAAAAATTGTAAACCCTCAGCCCCAAAAAACCCCAAAACCCTTAGTCCAAAATAAATGTAAACCCTCATCCCCAAAATGTCCTAAGCAATCATCACCAAAAAACCCTAAACCCTCATCCCTAAAACACACATAAACACTCACCTCTAAAAGGAATAAAACCCACAATTCTAAAAATCCATAAAACACATCCCCATATAAACATAAACCCACATCACTAGAAAAACATACATCCTCATCCCCAAAAACCTAAACCCTCAGCCCCAAAAACTCTAAAAACCAACTCCCAAAAAACCCAAAACCCTTATCCCTAAAAAACAAAAAAAAATTATCCCAAAAAATCCTGAAACCTATAGCCTATAAAACCCAAAAACCCTTAGCACCAAAAACCCTAAACCCTTATATATCCAAACCCATAAATCCTCTGCCCCAATAAATCACTAAACTCTCAATTCCAAAAAAATGTAAACCCTCAACCTCAAAAAGCTCTAAAACCTCATCCCCAAAACCTGCTAAACCCCATACACCAAAAACCCTTAAATCCTCATCCCCAGATAAACCTAAACCCCATCCCAAGAAAAACGTAAACCCTCCATCCAAAAATACTACAAACAGTTAGCCCTAGAAAATATTATACCCTCAACCCCAAAAAACCGTAAACCCTTATCCATAGGGAACCCTAAAAAATTAGTCCTGAAAACCCAGAATACTTAAGCTCTAGAAAACCCGATGTCCTTAGCCCTAAAAAACCATAAATAGTCTACCCCAGAAATCCCTAAGAACATATCCCTAGGAAACCATAAAACCTCACCCCAAAAAACCCTAAAACATCAACACCAACAAGTCCAAAACGATCATCCCCAGAAAACCCTAAACCCTTGGACAAGGAAAACCATAAACCCTCATCCCTTGAAAATCCTAATTCCTCATCCTTAGAAAATCCTAATCCTTTAGTCCCTGAAAACCCTAAACTCTTAGCCCTAGAAAACCATAAAACCTCATCCCAAGAAAATTATAAATCCATATTCAAAGAAAAACCTAAACCCTTATCCCCCAGAAACCATATACTCTTAGACCCTAAAACCCCTAAAACCCCAGCTCATAAAATCCTAAACCCTCAACCCCAGAAAACCATAAAACCATAGCCCTAGAAAACTCTAAAAAAACTCCACCCCAAAAAAGCCTAAAACCATATCCCAAAAAAACCCTAAACCCAAATCCATCATCCCCAAAAAACCATAATCCATCATCTCTAGAAAACCCTAAACCCTAATACCAAGAAAATCCTAAACCCTCATCCCTAGAAAATCCTAAAACCACAACCTTAGAAAACTATAAACCCTAATATCCATATAAACAAACACCCTCAACCCATGAAATACCAAAACCCTTAGTCATAGAAAATAGTTAAACATTTTCCCCAAAAACTGTAAACCCTTATCCCCTAAAAACCCTAAACCTACATCCCCAAATAACAATAAACACTCATAAAAAAAACCTAAACCTTAAAACCCAGAAAACCCCAATCCCTCATCACCATAAAACCTAAAACCCTCAAATACATAATACAATAGGCCCTCGACACCAAAAAACCTAAAATCATGAGCCCAAAAAAACCTAAAACTTCCAAACAAAAAAAACCTTAGTCCCAAATATATCACCACCAATCATCCCTAACAAACCATAAACATTAAACCACAAAAATCCTAAACCTTCATCCCTACAAAACCATCATGCATCAACCCCAAAAAACCATAAACTCGCATCTCCAAAAAAACAAAACATCTTAATCCCTAAGAAACACTAAACCCCCACCCCTAAAAAACCCTAAACCATCAGCCTAAAAAATACATACACCCTCATCACCCAAAAATACTAAACCCTCTTCCAGTGAAATCCCTAAATCAACATCCATAGAAATCCATAATCCTTCATCCCTAGAAAAAAAAACATCAATCCTAGAAAACCATTAACCCTTATCTCTAGCTAAACCTAGTCCCTTATCCCTATAAAACCCCAAACCCAAATCCCCCCCAAAGCTAATCCCTCAACCCCAAAAAGCCTTTATCATATTCCCCCCAATTAACCATAAACCATAATCCCAAGAAACCTGGAACCCTCATCCCCAAAAAACCCTAAATTCACATACCCAAAAAACCCTCAACCCTTAAACCCCCAAAAATCATGAACACTCATCTTGAAAAAACCGTAAACCCATAGCCCCAAAAACCCTAAACGCTCATCCCCGAAAAACGTAGACCAATCAACCCAAAAAAATAAGAACACAAAATACCAAAATAAAAACTCTACCCTGAGCCCTAAAAACCCTAAACCCTATTCCCCAAATAACACTAATCCCTCATCTGCAAAGAAAACCAAATCCTCAGCTCCAAAAAACTCAAAACCCTAATCCCCCAAAATCCCTAAACACCCATCTAGAAAAAATAATAAACCCTATTCCCCCCAAATACCTATACACGTATCCCAAAAACCCAAAAACCCTCAATCCTAGAAATACCTATGCCCTCATCCCAAAAAAACAAAAAATCTCATCCCCAAAAAACCCTAATCCTCTACCCCAAAAAACACTTACCCAGTAGCCCCAAAAAATTCTCAACCCTTAGACCTTAAAAACCATTATCCCTTATCCCCAAAAAACCATAAAATCACATCCCAAAAACATTAAAATCCCCCATCACCAAAAAAAAAACAATAAACCCTCATCCCAAAAATTCCTAATCAATCAATACTAAAAATCCCTAAACCCATAGCCCAAAAAATCCAAAATCCTTAGCCCCAAAAAACACAAAATACACATATATATATAACCTTAAACCCTCATTCCCCAAAAAACCCTAAACCATCATCCATAAAAGACCCAATAATGTTTGCCTCATAAAAACGAAAACCCTCATCACCAAAAAATGCATTGACCCTCACATCAAAAAAACCTAAACCCTCATTCCAAAATACCCTAAAACTTGAGCCTCAAAAATCCCTAACCTCTCAACCCAAAAAAACATAAAATTTAATCCTCATAAAACCCTAAACCCCAAAAAATCCTAAACCCTCATCCCCAGAAAACCCTAAATCCACTTCCCCATAAAACCCCAAACCATTATCCCCAAAACACCCAAAACCATCATCCTTGAAAACCCCTTAACACTCTACTCCATAAACCACTAAAACCACTTCACAAAAACCCTAATCTATCATCCATGATAAAATAAAACCTCAACAACAAAAACTTAAAACCATATCTATAAGAAACGTAAACCATCTATAGAAAAAACCCTAAAGCCTCAGCCTAAAAGGCACCTAAATTCTCAACCCCACAACATCTAAACACTCATCCAAAAAACCCTAAATCTTGAGCCCCCAAAAAACCATAAGATATTATAAAAATAAACACTAAAATCTCATCCCCAAAAACCCTATACCCTGATAAACAATAACCCTAGACCCTGAACCACCAAAAAAACCTTAAACATCACCCCCAAAACACTAAACCTTTAACCCCAAAAAACCCTAAACTGTTACCCCAAAAAACAGTAAACCCATATCCCCAAAACCCAAAAACCCTCATCTCCAAAAAACACTAAACCCTTATCACTGAAAAAATTAAACTCTCAACCCAAAAATTTATCAAATACTCAACCGCAAAAAATCCCAAACCTCCAACCCCCAAAAATCCTAAACCCTCTTCTCTAAACAAAATATGAACCTTCTTCCCCAAAAATTCCTAAACCTTCATTCCCAAAAAACTTTAAACCCTCATCACCACAAAATTCTAATACCACTACCCAAAATGTCAATAAACCCTCATCCCCAATAAACCCTAAATCATCATCCTTGAAAACCATACACCATAAGCCCCAAAAAAACCCCTAAAATGCCAAAACCAAAACCCCATAAACTCCCATCCCCTAAAAATCCTATACGCTCATTCCAAAAAATCCAAATACCTTATCCCCAAAAACCCTAATAAATCTTCCTCAAAAAACAATGACCCATCAACCACAAAAATAAACCTAAACTCTGAGCCCAAAAATTATCTAAACCCTTAGGCCTAGAAAACCTAAACCCTCAGCCCCCAAATGCCATAAACCTTCAACACCCATCAGCAAAACCCCCCCAAAACCTCATTCCCCACAACCCCAAAACACATAACCCCAAATAACCCTAAACCCTCATCCTTAAAAAACTAAAATCCTTCCACCATAAAAGAACTAAACCCTAATACCCAAAAAAACCCTAAACTCACATCCATCAAAACCCCTAAACCCTCAGTCCCAAAATTTCCTTGGCATATAGTCGTAAAAACCCCTATTCCCTAGTCCCACAAAACCCCCAAAACCCTCATCCCCAAAAAACCCTAAACTCTCATCCACCAAAAAACCTAAACCCTCAGCCCCAAAAAACATTCAACTCTCATACTCAAAATACTCTCAACCAGAGACCGGAAAACCCTAATTTCTGACCCCTAAAAATCCCTATACCCTCATCCCCAACAAAACACTCAATCCGCATCCCCATGAACTACTAAACCCTTATGCCAAAAAATCCCTAAATCCTAAGACCCAAAATACCCCAAATTGTCGGGTAAAAAAACCATAAACTCTCAACTTCAGAAAACTCTAAACCCTCAGTCCTAGAAAACCACAATCCATCATAACAAAAAAAATCCAAAACCATAAACTCCATTAAACCCTAATCCTTCCATCCCAAATAAACCTAAACCCAAATCCCTAAAAATCACTAAACCCTAATACCAAAAACCAATAAACCATTATCCCCAAAAAATTAAAAACCCTCATCCATAAAAACCTAATATGCTCATTGCATGAAAATGCAATTGGGAAAAAATACCCTAAACCATCATACATAAAAAACCAAAACCATATGAACCCAAAAACGCTAAACCATCAACACCAAAATATACCAAACCCTTAGCCCAAAAGAACCCTAAACCATCATCCCCCAAAAAAACCATACAACTCATTCCAAGAAAACCATAAACCCTCTTCCCTAGAAAACCCTAAATCCTCAGTCCTATAAAACCCTAAAATCTCATTCTTAGAAACCCTAGACCCTCAAACCTCAAAAAACATAAACTTTTATCCCATGAAAACCCAAAAATCTCATACCAAGAAAACAACGATTCTCCATATTCAGAAAACCATGAACCATAATCCCCCAAAATCCTTGAACCCAAAACCTATAAAAACCTAGAACACTTATCCAAAAAAGCTCTAAATTCTCATCCCCTAAAAACCCTAATCCCTAAACCCCAAAAAACTAGGAATTCATATATCCAAAAATCCCTAAACTCTCAACCCCAATATTCATAAACACTAAACCAGAACGAAACATTGAACCCTCATCCCCAAAAAAAAATATGAACCTTAAGCCCCAAAAAACCCTAAATTATAAGAGACATAAAACACTAAGCCCCCAGAACTAAAAAAACATGACAAGTTAACCAAAATCCCCCCAAAACCATAAACCCTAATACCCCAAAATAATTGATCCCTCATCCCCAAAATCACTAAACAATCCTACCAAAAAACACTGGACTACGAGCCCAAAAAATCCCTAAACCATCTTCTCCAAAAAACTATAAACCCTCATCCCCAAAAAAACCTAAAAACTCTTCACAAAAATTGCTAACCCCTCCTATCCAAAAAACACTAAATAATCAATCCCAAACAAAACCTAACACCCAACTCTAAACAATACTAGTCCCACATACCTACAAAAGCATGAAACTTTATCCTAAAAAAACTATCAACCCTCATCCCAAAACACACGAAACCCTAATACCCCCCAAACTAAACCCTAATCCCCCTAACATCATAAACCAATAGACGAAAAACCCTAAATAGTCATCCATTAACAAACCTTAACCCCTCATCCTCAAAAAACCCACAACCCTCATCCGCAACAAACCCTAAATCCTCAACCCCCAAAAGACCAAAAACATGAAGAAAAAAACCCTAAATCCTCAGCCCCCAGATACCATAATCCCTAATACCTAAAAATCCATAAACCCTCATCTAGAAAAAACCATGAACCCTTATTCGAAAAATAACATAGACCCTCAACACACAAAAAATCAAAACCCTCAGTCCTAAATAACCCTAAACCCTTAGACCTAGAAAACACTAAACCCTCATCTATAAATAATATATGAAATATTCATTCCCCAAAAAACCTAAACCCTCATCCTCAAAAAACACTAAAACCTCAACCATAAAAAACCCTATACCCTCAATGCCAAAAAAAACCCTAAACCCTAAAATAACCAAACCACCAATAATGATAAAACCTAAACCCTCATCCAGAAAGAACTATATCTATCATCCCCACAAAAAAACCTAAATCCTAAACATAAAAAACCCTAAAATCATAGCTCCCCAAAAATCCCCAAACCCTCATCCTAAAAAACCCAAAACCATAAGCCCCAAAAAAATATGTCCCAAAAAACCAAAAAAAATATTCACTAAAAATCCATAAAATCTATTCCCCCAATACCATGAACACTCGTCCCAAAAAATCCATGAACCACCAGCACCAAAAAACCTTGAACCCCCATACCAAGAAAATAATAACCCTCATACCCAAAACCCTCGAACCCCCATCCCCCCATCCCCCCAAAACCATGAAACTATATTCCTAAAAAACTCTAGTCACTAATTACAAATAAAACTCTAATCCCCCATACCCAAAAAACCATAATCCATTAAACCAAAAAATTATATACCCTCATCCCCAAAAAAACCTAAACCCTCTGCCCAAAAATACCCATATTCCTCAGTCCCCAAAAACCAAAAACCATAATCACTATGAAACCCTAAACCCTAAGCTCCCCAAACCACTAAATACTCATCCTTAAAAAACCTTATGCATTAATATCTATGAAAACATGAAATATCATCCATAAACAACCCTAAACCCTCAGCCACAATAAACACAGAAAGAACATCCCTAAAAAACCCAAAACACTCTACCTCAGAAAACCCAAAATACCCTTCCCCCCAAAACCGTAATCACTTGTCCAAAAAAAACCTAAACCTTCTTCCCCCAAAACAATAAATCGTCACCCCAAAATACATGAAACCATAAACCCCAAAAAAACGTAATCCTACAACCCCAAAAAAATCATAGACCCTCAATCCAAAAAAACACTAAACCCTCAACCCCAAATAAAATTCCAAAATACTACCCATCCATAAACCATAAACCCTCCAGCCCAAAAACCCTCAACCCTCAGTCCTAGAATATCCAAAAAACATTGCCCCAAAAAACCCTAAATACTCATCCCTATAAATATTAATACCCTCATCCGTATAAAATATCAGACCCTTAGATTAGAATAAAACCAAAACCTCAACCCCCTGCCCCAAAAATTTACAACCCTTCTCCCCAAAACTACCTCAACCATTCACCCTAAAAAACCCTCAAACATCAGCCCACAATGAAACCTAAACTCTCACCCCCCAAAAATACCTCAATCTCCATTCCCAAAAATATTTCAACTCTTATACCCATGAAACCCACAACCCACAACCCACATCCCCCAAGACCCAACACACATAGCACCAAAATACCCTCAACAGTTTTTTGATAAAAATACATGAACCCCGAGCTCAAATAGACCATAATCCTTCTTCCCTAAAAATTGAAAATCCATAAACCCCAAAAAACCCTAAACCATAATCCCAAAATAATCCTCATACCTCATCCCAGAAAAACCCTCAACCCTTAGACCCAAAAAACCCCCATCACATTGCCCAACAAAAACCATAAACCCATCACCCCAAAAAATCATTGAGAATCATCGCAAAAAAACCCTCAAACCTCTGCCAAAAAAGCACTCAAAACCCAAACCGAAAAATCAATGAACCCTTTAATATAGAAAAACCTCAACCATAACCCCTGAAAACACTAAACCCTATCCCCTAAAATCCCAAGACCCTTATCCCCATAAAACCTAGAAACATTATACAAAGAAAAAACCAAAACCATCATCCATAAAAATGCCAAACACTCATCCCTAAATTACCATTATCCATTAACCCCCCAAAGCTAAAAACTTAACCAAATAAAAAGTCAAACCTTAGTCCCAAAAAACCCTCAAACCTTATCCCTCCAAACCATCAATCCTTAGCTAGAAAAAAATCTAAATACTCTTCCTGCAAAACCCTAAACCCCAAGTCCCACAAAACACTAAACCCTTATAATAAAAAACCCATAATACCTAATCCTAAAATAACCTAGAACTCTCACCCCCAAAGACCGAGAACCCTCCACCAAAAAAATCTACAACCCTCAGCTATAGAAAACTGACAACCCTCATCTGCATGAAATCCTAAACCATAATACCCAAAAAACCAATAACCCTATACCCCCAAAAACCACAAACACATAGTCCTAAAAATACATAGAACCCTATAGCCCCAAAAACCATGAACACTTAGCCCCAAAAAATAGAATCTCTCGCCCACAAAAAAACCCTAAACCCTCAGCACAAAAAAACCCAGCCCTAAAAAACCCTTAACCCTCATTCCCAAGAAACCTCAATCCCTTATCCCCAAAAAACATTAAAGGAACCCTTGTCCCTAAAGAACTCTATACGCTTATCCCCATAGAATCCAGTACCATCTGTCAAAAAATCTTAATCCTTCATTCCCAAAAAAACCTAAACCCTCAACCCAAAAAACTGTTAACACTAGGCCAAAGAATCCCTTTAACCCACATCACTAAAAAACCATGAACTATCATCCTGAAAAATATTTGAACCCTCATACATCTAAAACCATGAACACTCAGTCATAGAAAACCCTGAACCCATATCCCCAAAGAACCCTTAAGACGAAACCCCCCAAAACCCCAAACCTTCATTCCCAAAAAAATGTGGATCCCTCATCCCCAAATGATCATAAACCCTCATTCCCCAAAAAACCTTGAACCCTTGTCCAAAAAATATTCTAAACCCTCATCCCCAAAAAACCATGAACCCTCATCCCCAAGAAAACCAAAAACCCTCACCCCAAGAATCTCTGAACACTCAGTCCCAAAAACCCTAAACCCTTATCCCCAAAAAACACTATACACTCATACAAAAAACACAAAAACCCTAAGTCCAAAAAAACAAGAAACCTTTCTCCCCAAAAATCCCTAATCCATCATCTATAATGAACCCATAACCATCAACCCCCCCCCAAACAATCAATCCTCATCCCAAAAAAACCATCAAAACTTATTCCTAGAAAACCTAGAACCCTAGGGGAAAAACCCTAAAACCTAATCTCAAAAAAAACTCTAAACACTCAGACCCCAAATCCTAAACCAACTTCCTCAACAAAACCTATACCCTTAACCCCTAAAAACCCTAAACCCTTAGCCCACAAATCCCTTAACCCCCATCCCCAAATAACCCTAAACACACATCCGCCAAAAACCCAAACCCTCATCCCATGAAAACCATAAAACCATGGAATAAAAAATAACCAAACCATCATAAACAGAAAATCCAAATCCATTATCCTCGTAAACCATAAACCCTTATCCTCAGAAAACAATAAACCCTAATCCCTAAGACACCCTAAACCCTCATCCCTGGAAATCCCCAAACCCTCATCCCTAGAAAACATCGAACCCTCAACTGTAGAAAACCATAAACCTTTAACTATAGAATACCCTTAATCCTTATCCCTAGGAAACATTAATCCGTCATCCCAAAAAAACCCTAAACCCTAATCCTCAAAACCTCTAAATAAACTTCCCCAAAAAACCCTAAACCACAAATCCCCCAAAAAAAATTAATCCTTCTCCCCCAAAAAACCCAAAAACAACATCCCCCAAAACACTAAACCTCAATCCCAAGAAAAATAAAACCATAGTGCCAAGAAACCAAAAACCCATAGCCTGAAAAAGACATAAACCATCAGAAAAAAACCTACACCCCAATCCCTATAAAAATGGTAAACCATCAAATATAAAAAACCCAAAATCCTTATCCCTAAAAAACATAAAAATTATAACCCAAAGAATCATTAAACCATCATCACCAAAAAAACCTAGACACTCTAGCCCAAAATACCAAAAAACCCATAAAAACTCATCCTAAAATAACCCGAAACCATAGTAAAATATCCATAAACCCATAGCCTAAAAACACCTTAAAATCTCCATCCCCAAACCCATAAACACTCATCTCTAGAAAACTCTCAATACATAGACAAAAAAACCATCAACCCTCAACCCCCAAAAAGATTCAACCCTCATCTCCAAATAACCCTCATCCCTTATACCCAAAAATACCCTAGCCCCCAAAAACCGAAAGCCCTCATCCCTGAATTAACATAAAATCCTTCCCCCCAAATCTAAAAACCATATGCCCAAGAAAACCCTAAATCCTTATCACAAAAAACCCTCAACCGTTATCCTCAAAACCCCATAAAACACAGCCTAAAAAACCTTCAACCCTCAACCCACAAAAAAAATCCCCCATAAATACCCCTAAACCCTAATCCCCAAAATGAAAATTCCATCATGCTTAGAAAACCCTAAACCCCATGCCCAAAAAACCCCAATCTTCCAGCCCTAAAAACCCCTGATAGGTCATCCCCAAAAAAACTCAACCCTCAACCCTAAGAATCCCTCAACTCCCATCCCTAGAAATCCCTATACCCTCTTCCCCAAGAAACCCTAAACCCTCAACCCAAAAAACCCCCGAACCCCCATCCACAAAACTATAAACCCATGGAACAAAAGAAACCCTCAACCCTTTGCCCCAAAATCCCTATACCCTATGACCTCAAAAATATTCAATCCTAAATTCATAAAAAACCTTAACCATTAGCACAAAAAACTCTTATCCCCCAAAACCCAATACCCTCATTCCAAATATAACCTAAATACTCAGCCTCTAAAAACATTCAACCCTTGGACTCAAAAATCCCTAAACACCTGCCTCAAAATAATCCTCAAACCTTAGACCAAATAAATATTACACACTTTTCCTCAAAAAAATCCTCTACCCACAGACCAAAAAAACTGTCAACCAACACACCTAATAAACATAAACCCCACATCCTTATAAAACCCTCATTCCTTTCCCGGAATCCCTCAACCGATATCCCCCAAAAACCCTCTATCCTTATCCCCCAAAAAACCTAAACTGTTAGCCCAAAAAACCCTAAACCCCAATCCCCAAAAATCCATCAACCCTATGTCCCCAAAAACCAAAACCCTCATATCAAACAAATAGTTAACAATATTCCACAAAAAATCCTAAACGCTTATACCCTAAAAAACTAAACCCTTATCCCCAAAAAAACCATCAACCCTTAGCCCCAAAAAAGTTAAAGAACCTTAACCCTTATCCCCTGAAAATACTAAAACCCTTAGCCTCAAAACCCCCAAACCCTCACCCGTAAAAATCACTCAACTATCATCCCAAATAAACCAAGAACCCCCATCCCAAAAAAATCCTCAACTTTCATCCCAATAAATGATAAACCCTCACCCTAAAAAAACCCTTTACCCTATTTCCCAAACAATCCTCAACCCTAAAGACAAAATAACCCTTGACCATCATCCCTAAAATACCTTAACCATTATCCCCTAAAAAACCTCAACCCATAGCCCCAAAATAAATAAACCATGAACCCCTATAAACCCTAAACCCACATCCCCTAAAAACCCTAAACCATGTTCCCTAAAAAATCCTTAAAACTCATCCCCAAAAAACACTCAACGCACATCCCCAAAAACCCAACAACCCTCAAACCAAGAAACCCAAAACATGTATCAACAGAAAACTCCCAACCCCCATCCCCAAAAACACCTCAACCCTTAGTTCAAAAAACTATAACTCCAAACACCCAAAAAACCCTTAACCAAAAAAAACTCATCCCACTGCCCAAAAAACCATCAACCCACCACACTAAAAACCCAAAAATCTCATCCTAAAATACCCTAAACCCTCAGCCACAAAACTCCCTAACCCTCTAACCACTAAAAACCTTCATCCCATAGCCCCCAAAGACCCTCAACCATCCAACACAAAAGAACCCTCTACCTTTAGTTTCAAACAACCCCGAATCCTCAGCTGAAAAGAATGTTGATCCCTCAACCAATAAATACACAAACCCATACTGTGAAATTAATAGAAACCATCAACACCAAAAAAACCCTCAACCTGCAACACCCAAGAAACTATAAAACCATATCCTAATAGAACCTTAAACTCTAATCCCCCCAAACCCTAAACAATAATCCTAAAAAATATCTAAACACTTGTCCCTATAAAAACACTAAACCCGAAGAAATCCCTGATCCCTCATCCGAAAAATAACACTAAACCCATAACCCCAAAAGATACCTCATCCCTCAGCATTAAAAAACATCAAACCCAAAGCCACAGAAAACACAGAACCCTAAACACCAAAAACGGAGAACCCTTATATATAATAAACATTGAACATTAATCCCAAAAAAATTGTACTCCTTAAGCCCTATAAACCTATAACCCTAAAAAATTATAACACACGGACTATCACCACCAAAATACATTAAACGCTCACCCACACAAAAACCCATTACACTCAACCCCAAAATAAAAATGATCCATGATAACCAAAAAACATGAAACCCTCAAACAAAAAATACTAAACACTCATCCCCCCCAAAACTAAACTCGCATCCCCAAGAAACCCTAAAATCACATCCCCAAAAAACACTAAACCATCAGCCAAAACATCCTAAACCCACGTCCAAAAAGAATCCTTGACCCCTCATCCCATGAAAAACATTAACCACAAACCCCAAAAAATATTTGAACCCTCATCCCCTAAAAAACCTATCCCATCACCCCAAAAAACCCTAAACCATTATCCATAAAAATACATGAATCCTCAACCCACAAAAACCATGAACTCTCAGCCTAAAAAACCCTCAACCCCCAGCCCAAAAAATCCCTGAACACTCAAAGGAAAATCCCCTCAACACTCAGTCCCCAAAAAACCCTAAACCCTAAGCCCCAAAAAAACCATGAACCATTATCCTTAAAAACCACAGAACCCTTGGCCCTAATAAACCTAAAACATCATCCCCAAAAAATCCCCCACCCCCAGTCCCAAAAAATCTTGAAAACTTATCCACAAGAATCCCAGAACCCTCAGACCCAAAAAAAACCATTAACCCTTATCCCCTGAAAATCCTAAACCCTCATCCCCAAACACTACTAACCCCTCAGCCCTAGTCCCAAAGCCCCAAAATACCTTAAACCTCATCACCAAAAACCATAAAACCTCATACCTAGAACACCCTAAACCATAACCATAAAAAATCTCTAAACCCTCAGCCCTAGAAAACCAAAAACACTCATCCCTAGAAAACACTAAACCCTCAGCTCGAGCAAACCCAAAACCCTCATCCCCAGAAATATCTAGAACTTAATCCCTGGGAAAACATAACCCATTTCCACAGAAAATACTAAACCCATATCCCAAGAAAAATATAACCCCTCATCCCTAGAAAACCGTAAACCCTCATCCCCATAAAACCCTAACCCCACATCCCCAAAAACCCACGAACTATTAGCCCTAGAGTACCCTGAACCCTCATCCCTAGAAAACTTGAAACCTCATCCCTGCAAAACCCTGAACCCTCAACACTAGAATAACCTAAACTCTCATATCTTGAAGAGTTTAAACCCCCATATATAGAAAAAATAGAACACATATCCTCAAAAAACAATGACCCCTCAACCCCAAAAAACCTAAACCCTCAACCCCAGAAAATGATGAACTATCATCCCCAACAAACCCTAAACCCTGAGCACCAAAAAACACTAAACCCTCAACAATAAAAGACCCACACCCATCATCCAAAAAAATCCATAAAACTTCATCACCACAAAATCCTTAACCCTTATACCCACAAAACCCATAATCCATGACCCCAAAAAACCCTAAACCCTCATCCCCAAAAATCACAAAACCCTTAGTCCCAGAAAACACAGAACCCACGGACCTAGAAAATGTCGAACCCTTAGCTGAGAAAACCCGTAATCCAAAACCCCACAAAACCTTTAACCTTCATCCAAAGAATACCTAGAACCATCATTCCAAGAAAACCTTGAACACTCTCCCATATAAAAACATGATCACCCATCCCTAAATATCCTAGAAATGTTATCCCTAGTAAACCCTAAACACGCATCCCTGAAAAACATTACCCTCAACCCAATGAAACATTAAACCCTCATCGTCAGAAAAATCTAAAAACTCATATGAACAAAACCCTAAATCCCTAGCCCAAAAAAACACATAACTCAAGGCCATAAAATTTAGTGAAGCCTCATCCCCTGAAAACCCTGAATCGTCATCCATTAAAAAATGGAACCCTCATTCAAAGAAATAAATGAACTCCATCCTCCAAACCCCTATACCCTCAACCCCAAAAAACACATAATCCTCAAGTATCAGAAAATCATGAACCCACATCCCCAAAAACCAATGAACACATAGCCATATGAAATCCTTGAACCCCCAGCCCCAGAAAACCATCAACCATGATCACTAAAAAACCATGTAATTTCATTACCAGAAATCCATACATCCCCAACATTAGAAAATCGTTATCCGTGAACCCTAGAAAACACTAAAACCTAAGACCATCAAAACGATGAACCCTCAAACCAAGATAACCATGAACCCTCAACCCCAAAAGACCCTAAAAACATTACTAAAAACCCCCAGACGCCAGCCAAAGAAAACCTTAAAAATCAACCCCATAAAACCCGAAACCTTCATCCTCTAAAAAACCTAAAATCTCATCCAAATAAAACCCTAAACACTCTGTCTCAAAATAACCTACACCCCAATACCAAGAAAACACTAAACAATCCTCCGAAAATAACCATAAACCCTAATAAATAATAAAACCTAAACATGTATACCTAAAAAACCCTAAACTTATATCCCAAAAAACCTAAACCCTTGTCCATATGAATCCCTATGTCCTCAATCCCATAATAATAAAAACCCTCAATGTTATAAAAACCTAAAACCTCATCCTCATATAACCCCAAACCTATTACCCCATAAAACTTGGAAACCTCATCTGTAGAAAATCAAAAACCCTTAGTCCTAGAAAACCTAAATCCCTCATCCCCAAAAGACCTTAAGCCCTTAACCCTAGAAAACCCTCAAGACTATGAACTAGGTAACCCTAAACCCTCTTGCCCATAAAAACCTAAACTGTCATCCCTACAAAATCATATTCCATTAATCCTAGGAAACTATAAACCCTCATCGCCAAAAAACCCTAAACCATAATCCCTAGAAAATTGTAAAACATCATCCCCCAGAAAACCTAAACCCCTTAGCCACCAAAAGAACCTAAACCATCATCCCTAAAATCCATCATCTCTTAGAACAAAAAATCCCTGAATCAACTTCCCCCAAAACCCCAAAACACTCATCCCCATGAAACACTTAACCCTTATCCAATGAAACCTGAAACCCTCAACCCCTCAAAAAACACAAAACCTACAACTTCAGAAAACCATAAACTCTTAGCCTTAGAAAACTCAAAACCCCCATCCCCCAAAAATAATAAACCCTATGAAACACAAAACCTAAATCCCTCATCCCCCAAAACCCCAATCTCTCAGCACAAAATGTCATCAAACACTTATCCCCAAAAAACCTCAATCTTTCATCCCTTGACAATCCAAAATCCAAAACCCTATAAAACAATACACCCCTTCCCTGTGATAACCCTAAACCCACAGTACTTGCCAACCCAAAACCCTCACCCCAGAAAAACCCAAACCCTTATCCCCAAGAATCCCTAAGCCCTCATCCCCAAAAAACCCCAAAATGGTCATCCAAAAAACCCTAAATCCTCATCCCTCATAAACCCTAGAAACCCATCCCCAAAAAATACTAAACTCTCAACTTCAAACATATTCCTATACCCTTATCCCCAATAAAACCTAAGCCTTAGTCATATAAAACACAAAATCCTCATATTAAAGAAAACAAAAAACCCTTATCCTTGAAAACACCTAAACCCACCTCAATAAAAAATCCTAAACCCAAATCTCTAAAAAAACCCTAAACCCTCAGCCACAAAAAACTCTAAACCCTCATCCCTAATAAACCATATACCCCAAACCACTAAAAACACAAATCCCTTAGCATTAAAAAACCCTAAACCCAATGCCCTAAAAATCACTAAATCCCAATCCCCATAAAAACAAAAAACCCTCAGCCCTCAAGAACCCTAAAACCTCACCCCCTCGAAACCCCTAAACCCTCTTCCCTAAAAAACCAAATACCCTCAATACCAAAAAAATCCCTAAGCCCTTATCCCTAAAAAACCCATAACCCCAAAAAAAACACTAAATCCTCAACCCTAAGAAACCCAAAACCCATAGCATTAAAAATCCTTAAACCATCCTCCCCAAAAAACACAAAATCCTAAGCCCCAAAAAAACCCAAAACCCTCGTCCTCAAAATCCCAAAACCCCTTCACAAAAAATAAACATAACACTAAAACCGAAAAAAACAATAATCTATTGGCCCAAGACCTTAAACCATTAGCCACCAAATACCCTAAACCCCCATCCCTAAAATACCTGAAACCCCTTCCCCCCAAAACCCGAAACCCTCATCCCCCAAACCCTAAACCCACAGCCCTATAAAATCCTGAATCCTAAGCCCCAAATAAACATATGTCCTATAGCCCAAATATCTATAAACCCTCATCCTCAAAAAACCATAAACATCACCAAACAAAAATCTAATCCCTGATCCCAAAAAACCCTTACACCCTAATCCCCAAAAAACCATAATCCCGCATCACCACAAAACCCTAAAAAATCATCCATAAAAAAACACTGAGCCTTTACCCCAAAAAATCCAAAACCCTTGACCCTAAAAATTCCCAAAAACCTCATCCCAAAAAAGCATAAAACCCTCATCCTCAAAAAAAACTAAACCCAAATCCTATAAAACCCTAAACTCTTGGTCCTCTAAAACATTAAACCTTCTTCCCCCAAAAACCTCAAACCATCATTAAAAAAACCCCAAAACATTATTCGATAACCCCATACCCTCATCCTTGAAAATCCCCAATCACTCATCCCAAAAAAAACATGAAATACTCAAACAAAAAACCCCAAATCCTCAGCACAAACACCCCAATCCCAAATCCATTGAAGACTACAAACCATTAGCCCCAAATAACCCCATAACCTCATCTATAGAATACCTTAAAAAATCAGTCCCAAAAAACTCCAAACACTCATATCCAAAAAACACTAGACCCACAACCCTATAAAACCCCAATCCCTTAGTATAGAAAACACATTAACTCTTCCCCCCAAACCCCGAACCCTCATCACCAAAAAACCCCAAACTGTCAACCCAAAAAACCAAAACCTTCAGCCTAAAAAAACTACATCCCTCATCCCCCCCTCAAACCCAAAATCTTATAGGAACATAATTTATAGGGAAATATGCTAGAGGGTTTATGAATAATCATTTAAAAAATATATAAACAATAAATAACAATTTATTAACTAACGATTCTATATTAAGTTCTTTGTTCAAGATATGAAGTTTAGAGAAAAAAAATGAACCCAGTGTTTTTAATATGGTTTGATAACCATGATTCTACTCCACTCATCAACCTGATCTACAACATTAGAATATTTATACCAGCTAAAAAATATCATTTAGAGGTGTGAAAAAACTATTTTAGACTCTTCCTTTTACAATAACCAGAGGAACAACCCAAAAGTTTTACTATAGTCTTAACCTAGTTAGGACATGACTTTTGTTCGAGATCCAACATGAAAAAACATTATTTTGGAATGTCAAGTAACCAACATACATGAAATATTTTGAATGGGATAAGCAATAAAAACATTAAAAATTATAGTCATACAAGTAAAATATAAAATGAAGAAAACCAGACTTCAATGAAAACTAGCAGATGATTAATAGATGTGGAAGATGATGAAGCTCAATGATCATTGATCACTTGAGTAGAATAATTTTTAAAATATATGTTCTTCAATGACCTCAAAAAAATATAACTCATTGTAGTTATTGATTATATGTCCAATTGAATTGTGTAAAACACATTTTTCATCGAATAAACAGTATGATGCTTATATAATTCCTTTATCATATGAAAACAAACTAATCTGGTGTCATCACTACATCAAATATCATTAAGGAATTTCTAAATATGAAATCACAACATTTCATGGGTTAGTGAATGAAAAAATAAAAAATAACGCCGTTACCTCTAATTTCAAGTAACACGTTGAATATAAAAAAATAATGCACATTAATTCTACACGAGGATACAAAATATTACTTATGGTATGATAATTTGAAAAAATATTTATATTATACATTAATAATAAAATTAAAAATATATTAATATGAATGAATTTTAATAAAATATTAAAATTCATGAAAAAATAGTTTCATATATTTTATGTGTGAAAGATACTACATGTGTGTAAAATACGTAAAAAATGATCTAATAACTATTACACAAAATGTAATTATATTTTCTAGAAAAAAATAAATCCGAAATTAATGAAAATATAGTTAAATTTCATCGAATAAAATAAGAACAATTATCTTTTAATATAAATTTCATCTTATGTTGGATAAAAAATACCTGGCAGTATAAAAGAGTTTTTATCACTGACATGCTACTATCGTGAAAAAGAAGGGGTGCTACTATTTTTTTCAATATCTACCATATAGAGTAGGGTCTAGCCATGGAAGAATCCTTGAAACAGAGCTACAACTGGGATTTGATGCTACCATCACTATTATCCAGAGAGAGTAGGGGAGCTACCATTGATCCGGCATTCCAACATTGTTGTTGGATGATGATATTATTACTACAACTACGCAAGAAGATACTACTATTTTTGAATAGTGGAGTTCCTACCATTGTGAATGGTATGTAATTTTACTACATATACCATGAAACCAGTCTGGTGGTGCTATTGAGAAGCAGGCTATCATCATGTATAACTGTTACAATGGAAAGAGAGGTTTCCAACTACTATATTGGGTTGGGTGGTTCTACCATCGATTTTGATGGAAATATTATCATGGAAGCATGAAAACCAGTGATTAAAGTCAAATGGTCGGTGCTTCTACTGTCATATCACATTGGTGAAGGAAGAATCTTCCATTGATGGTGGTATATGAAATTATTGTTGAATGTTAGAATGTTATATAATTACTGGATGAGGTGAGATACCATCATCAATGGTAAATTCTACTACCATCAATGTAGAAGGTGATATTTTATTGGTGTTTATCATCAGACGAGGTGATGAAGCTATTTGATGAACTGGATGATCCTCCTATTATGCTTGTGTAAAGATGATGTTTGATGTGCATTGGTGTCACTGAAACTAATTTCATTCCATATTGAGATACTTTCAAATGAGTCACTAAAACTCATGTGCATGGTAGTGATGCTGGTGTCACACTAAACTAGAGCTCCAATGGAAAGCTGACACACCATTTGAGTGGGTCTAGTGAGGATGAACTACATAGATGAGAGTTGGCACTTCCTTTTCAAAGAGGAATATTTTATGAATGTAGGTATACAATAAAGCAAGTCGAAATGTCAGGTTTATTGATTCGTGCATGGAGGATCAGGGGAATCTAATTTGTAAGGAAATATAGGTCGTCACATTCTTACTGAAGGTTGATCCCCATGTCACACAGATAAAGATAATCTATAGGGTATTTTCCGATTATTATATATATAAATGCATTTTTTTAAAGAGATATATATAAATATATTTTAAAAATAATATATTTTTAAAATATGTATCATTTCTAAAAAATGTAATGTAATTTAAAAATGTTAACTTAATAAGAATTTTAATATATGTTTTAAAACTATAATATTGAAAACAAATTAAACATAATAAAAAAATAAGATAACAGATAAAGCATTATATATTATATATCAACCTAAAATTTGATGTTTATAAAAACCAAAATAATATTCTTAAAATATTTTAAGAATGTATTTTTAATTAATTTCAAAAAATAATACATACAATAGAAAAAATGTTTTCATTGTGTATAAAATTCATATCTATAAATTAAAAAATAAGATTTTTTAAGTGTTTTAATAGTTTTAATTTAATGAAATTAAACATTAACTTCGTAAATAAACATTAACTTCGTAAATAAACATTCTAATAAAAAATATTCATTTTCAAATAAATTATTTAAATAATGATTATAAATAATTGTAATTAATAGGAATATTTAATTAAAGGATTTTAAGGAAGTGATTTTTAAATTTATCAAAATAGAAAAAATATTAATATAATTCCCAACACTAACAGTATCCCACTTTTTTTAATCATCAAAACAAAACTTTAATTTGAAAACCCAAAATTTATCCCAAGATTTAATTTATTAAAAATTGAAATGAAATTATATTTCTAAAATATTATCCCCCCAAAGTAATATTAAATTCCCAGTATCAAAAAGGTATAACATTTTCATATAAATAACATTTAATAATACTATATCTGAAAGAAATATTTAAAATAGTGTGTATTTTTTTAAAAAAAGTGTAACATGATATAATACATGATAATTTTTATCCATGAATAGATAAAAATAAAAATATAATTCTTATAAAAAAATGATAAGGAAGTACACTTTAATGGTTTACAATAAAAAAACACCCCTTAGTTTTAGCATATTACATATCATTACAATGAATATTAATTAATCAAATTTTATTGTCAATATTGTTTAAAAAACATTAAAGAAAAAAAATTAAAACAAGTTTAAAGAAATTATTTAATCTATCAAATTTTTCTAAATTTCAAGCAAATGAAATAAGTTCAGATATGTTAACAATGTGTACATGATTTTTATGTTCAAGAAAATAAAGACATATATAATGTAAATTGTAATGTATTTGAAATTTAAAATTTCGTAGAAAAATTACATGGATCAGAAGGCTTCACAACTATATTTCAACCACTATAAGAATCAAACAGTTTAGGGAAATAGGTGGATAACTAATTTAACAACAATAATATAAAATTTTCAACACTAAATAATATAATCAAGTTAATAGAAGGTAATAAAATAAATATATGTTCTTAAATAAAACATAAAATAGATAAAGAATGTTATTTCAAACAAAATATGTATATTTGGATTTTTTATATTCGAACTATTTAATCAAAAACATAATATTTATATACCAGTATATAAATTAACTTAACAAACAGGGAAAACACACTGAAAATTCATGCTTATCTAAAGATAAATGAAAAAAATATTTATACCATTTCAAATAAAAATTAAACATATAATCATCATGTGTAAAAATAAACATCTTAATTAAACATCCTACATCAAGCATCCTTTCTTGAATAATAATCAAAAGTTAATGTATGAATGGATGAAAATGTAGAATTTAGAATAATGTAAAAAATATGTTTGATAATTTTCATGCCAACATTCTAGTTTATATAATAGTAAATAGTATTCATGTTGGATGAAATCGAATAATTATATGGGAATGCTTACTATCTTATGTCTGAAATGATTTGAGTAACATTGTTTATGTACTCATGATGTCATAGATTTATGTGGATTCATTAATGGTCTTTTGACCACCCAAACAAATTTCAAACATATGTTTCTGGGTAAGTCTGAAAAATAATTCTTGGATATAACAATTTCTGTATGAAAAAATGATTAAGAAAATTATTTCAAGCATTCATTGTAAAAATTCCATTTAATTATACATTTAAAACATGTTTCCATAGAAATAGTCCCTTTTGATATTTTTGAAAAAGTATTATTGTTTATGATTGGAGATAAACTATTATAACCAAAACCATTATTGTTATAGTATTTTGTATTCATATATTTTATTTTATCATATTTCTCTTTTCCTTGAATAAAGGTAGATAAATAATCCTTAATATTAACAACTTCTTTTTTGAAATCCATATTATATATTTCAATAGATTCTAAATCAAGATAAATATTTTCATTTGAACCAGATGTTCAAATTTTTTAATTACTTATTATATTTCATAGGTTTATTATTCTCATTTTCAACATTTGTTAGATCTTATGATATAGAATTAAATCATATTTCGTGATCTTTATCATTTACTACCAGAAATTAATTAATTCAATAAATATATTCCTTTAGTTTTAACATTTCATAATTAGTATTCCTTTTAGATTCATCATTATAGGAAACAATCATATACAAAATATCACATTCCATTATAATTATCTTTTTATTTTCCTTTACGAAATTCTTATTTATAAATTTTATGTCAATATATTTCTCAAAAATCATGATACCATCATTCTTTAATTAATCATTTTCTTTATATATTTATTTGAATTTTTAGTTCATAAAATCAAAATGAAAATCAAAACATGATTAAGAATAAATTTATTTTTAATCACCAAATATTTCATTTTTATCAACATTATCATGAAAAATTAATTGATCAAACAATGAATTAGTTTCCTACAATTGTAAAACTATCAGTGAAAGGTTACCAATTTCCCTTTCACTTCCTGAGTAACTACTTGAATCCAAACTGTCGGAGAAGTCACATCCCCCCAAAAATTATTTTTTTATATCATTCTTCAACTATATATTTAATTAATTTAATTCATCAGTTTTTGGAAATCAAGAATGTTGTGTCAATTATTCATACACTTTAAAAAATTTAATTCCGAAACATCATTGTTCATTCTTGGATTAATTTTATAGGGTTATTTTTCATACATCCTTTAGAACTATCTCTTAGAACCATTATATTTCATAAATTTGAAAAGATTATTGTTATTGTGAGCCATCTCTTTGTCAAATTCCTGTAAAAAAGATTCATTATTGATATATATTTAATTAATATAAGAGATAAATGATATACCTTTCTACATTTTTCTCCTAATTAGAAATGTTCTCTACTCTAACTTATCCTGAAGAAAATATCCTATTAGTTCATCTAATTTATACACTGTAAATTCCTTAAATTCTTTAACGGACAAAATATTTGCATGTAATTATTTTGTTAGAGCACTCAATACTCTTTCACCATGTGTTTTGTTGTCCATTACTGCACTAAGAACACCAATACCATTTTTAAAATTTTTAAACTAATGAAACAAACAGTTCACTAAATCTTCTTACCCCATCATAATGTCTTTGTATTCTACTGATAACATTCCTATATTTTATATTTTAGTCTTTTTAATCCCATAGTGAGTCACTTGAATTATTCCACAAATCCCACAGGATGAAATAAACACTGAAACGTGGATATAGTCATGCCGACTTATAGCAAAATAAAAATCTTTCCTAACATTATAATTCAATACATACATTACCATGTCATTACCTACAAGGGTTTCTAGATACTCATTGGGTATATCATATGATTTCTCCATGATTATTCAATGACCCATAATCAACTATTTTATATAGGAATCAATTTGTTCTTGTTGTTTTCTCTAGCCACTCTCATCAAAGAATAGTGTTTTTTAGAATCCATCCATAATTTTCATTGTCTCCCGTCATCATAACGAACATGATTTTATTCCTTATACTTTAAGGTCTAGAATGATTAGGATAGAAATATAGTTAAAAACATACAAAAAATATATATCTAGAGGGATTAAAAAATAGAGGTGGTAACTAATCAGTGACTACGCTCTAATAATAATGATTGAATCTAACTTGAAGAAAAAATATCTAGAGGGGTGGTGTGAATAGTTTTGAATATATTTATCAAAATTGTTTCAGAGTTTATTAATTAAAGAATATATAGTGAGTGTTATTATCAAGATATTAAGTATAGTGAAAACAGAAAAAACGAGCACAATGATTTTATAGTGGTTTGTATCACTATGATTATAGTATACTCATTAACCATCTATACTCCATGAGAAGATTTATACCCACTAGAAACTCACTTTTAGGGGTGTGATAACCTGTTACAAAATTTTCTTTTTATAATACCTAGAGGCACAACATAGAAATTTTACAGGAGTCTTAGCCTAGTATAGTACTGCCATCTTTTTTGGGAGTCACAACAGAAAAATTATTTTTGGGTGGTTGAATAATCAATTGACACAAATTCATTTTATTGGTAAAATAATAAACTGGATATAACAATTTTAGATTGATAAATAAAAGGTAAAATGGAGAAAACTAGATAATAAATACTTCTAAAAATTGATCAAAAGATATGGAAGATGATGAAGCTCAATGATATTTGATCACCTAAATGGTATAAGGTGAAACATTTGTGATTCTGTGGTGGAAAAAAAGGAAATACAATTCATGGGAGTTCATGATTATATGTGTAGAAGAATTGTGTAACACATGTTTTTCAATGAATAAACTATATAATGAATACATAATCCCTTTATCACATTCCAATATACTAATAAATATTCATCTTTAAATCCATGATATTCAAGTTGTGTCTAAATATTCAGTCACTACATGTCATGAGTTAGTGAATAATAATATATAATGTAATTCCATTATCTGTACTTTCAAGTAACACAGTGGATATCAACGAATTTTCATGCATTTTAATTCTGTTTGAAATAAAAACATAATGCTTCCAGTATGATTGTATGTAAAAAAAATATATTAAACCATAATAATAAAATAAAAAATATACGAATAAACATTCATTTTATTAAAATAATAATACTTATTAAAATATAGTGTCGTATACTAAATGTGTCTAATAGACTTCATGTGTGTAATATACATAAAATTTGATCAAAATAATATTTAAACAACATTAAATTATATGTTTTTAGAAAAAATAATCAATTTAGTAATTAAATAATGTCTAATGAAATTGAATCAAATAAAATATATAAAATATATTTTTATGATAATATTTCAATTGATTGTAGACAAAAATAAAATACCAGGTGTCAGCATGGTGTTGGGACCGTAGACATGTCACTATCATGAATGATTATGGGTTCTATCCTTTCTATTGAATAAATAAGTTGAAGAGTAGGGTTCGGTAGTTCTAGAATCATTAAAATAGAGCTAATACCATGATGATATACTACAGTCATTGTTACCATGAAAGGACATCAGATATACCATTAATTTATCATGCTATCCTTGTGTATGGAAGATGATAGTACCGCTAATTCACATGAAACTATAACTATTGTTGAACTGTGGAGCTACAACCATTATGAATGGTAGGAAAATTTACCACCTCTTCCAAGGAACTAGACTGGAAGTGCTACGATAATGGAGTATATCGTAGTGTCTCACTGGAACCATAAAAGGATAGGTAGTGAGCAATCATTATGGGATGGGCAATGCTACCACTGGTGTTGAGGGGTAGGCTACTGTCGATGAGGGATAAATGTCGAATGGTAGGTGTTGATACTATTATAGCACACAATCGATGCAACGAGATATTATTTATGATAGTATATGAAACTGAAATTGAATGGTATAAAGTGTAACCATGGGTGGAGAAGGTTAACTACCATTGATGTTGGTAGATTCTATTATCATCACTAAATAAGGAGATGTCGCACTGGTGGTTACTAGCAGTCGAGGTGGGGATGAACTGCGATGAAATTGATGATCCATCTATAGTGATGGTGTCACATTGATGTATCTTGTGAACTGGTGTCACCGAAACTGGTTCCACACTAGGTCGAGCAACTAGTCAACAAGTCGATGAAACTGATGTGCATAGTGGTGATACTGGTGTCATATTTATTGGGAGATCCGCAGGAGAACCACAGAACCAGTCATGCAGGCCAGGTAAGGATAAACCAGATGATGCAGATATGGAAAAACAAGTCACCTGAGTAATCTTGTATGAATTCAAGGGAACCATCGAGGAAGGAGAAATGTGATATTTCTTTGAGGCATACATGGAATATCCAAAGAAACTCATCTATGAAGAAGACTTCATCATCATCATAGAAGAGATCGAACCTAGTGTACCGTCGATGAGGATATTCCATAGTGTTTTATACATCTATGATATATATATTTAAAGGCATTCATTATATAAGAAATCAATATATATATAGTGATTTAAATAAATAAATAAATATATATATATATATTAAAACTATTAATTTTTTAAAAATAATCCATTAATAAAAATGTAAGGTAATTAATTTAACAAGAATTATAACATATATTTTAAACCTATAATTATAAGAAAAAATTAAAAAAATTATATACATATCATAAAAGATATAATAATATATATTATATATGTACTTAAAATTTTATTCTTATAAATAATAATATTATATGAATAAAAAATTATAAAAAATTATCTTTTAATAATTTCAAAAATTAATGCATGCAATAGAAAAAATTATTTCATTGTGTATGTAAATTAAAATATTTCAATTAAAATATACAATAGTATAAAAGTATAGATATATTGAATTTAATAAAATTAAACATTTAACCAAGAAATATAAATTTTAAAAAAAATTACCATTATCAAATAAATTATATTCAATAACGGTTTTAAAATAAAGGGAATTAATAATAATATTTAACATAAGGGGTTTTAATGAATAGAATTTATAATTTATAAAAATTATAACATTGAAAATTTTACCAACTCTAATAACTCTCTGCTGTAAAAGAATACAAACCCTCAACCTAAAAAAATCCCAAACCCTTAGCACTAAAAAAAATCAAACCCTTAAAAAAAATACAATCCCTCTGCCCCAAAAAACTACAAACACTCATCCATAAAAAACCCTATACCCTCATCATCCAAAACCGTATTCCCTTATCCCCAAAAATCCCTAAAACCCCATCACCAATAAAACCCATACCCTTATTTGGAAAAATTATATACCCTCAATCCCCCAAAACCCTAAACACTCAACCCTAGAAAACCATAAAACCTCATCCATAAAAACTCATATACCTTTACCCCAAAAAACCCTATACCCTTAGACCTATAAAACCCTATACCCTCAGCCTCAAAAATCCATGTATCCAAATCCCAAAAAAAACCACAAATACTCATCCCCCAAAAACACAAAAAACCCATCCCTAAATAACCCTAAACCCTAGCCCCAAAAAAACAACATTCGCAGCCCCAAAAAACCCTATACCCTTATCCCCCAAAAAATATACCCTCATCCCCAAAAAACAATATAACCTCATAACCAAAAATCCATATACTCATAGACAAAAAACCCTATACCGTAATCCCCAAGAAAAAATATACCCTTGGCCCAAAAAAGACCTATACCCTCATCCCCATAAGACCCTATACCCCTACCCCAAAAAACCAAAAAACCTCATCCATAGAAAACTTGAAACCCTCATCCCCAAATAAATTCCTAAATCCTCAATCCCAAAAAACCCTAATCCCTCATACCCAAAAAACCCTAAACCCCCTACACAAAAAATACATAAACCCTCATCCCCATATAAACTTAATCCCTCTCCACCAAAAATCCTTAAAACTTGAGCCCAAAAAATAATCTAAACCTTCAACCACAAAAAAAAATTGACACCCTCATCCCCCAAAAATCCTAAACCCTCATCCCCAACAAAGCCTTTACACTCATACCCAAAAAACAAAAAAAAACAATAGACCCAAAAAAACTAAAACCCACATCCCCAAAAAACCCTAATCCCTATACCCCAAAAAATACTAAACCCTCAATCCAAATAATGACTAATCCCATAGCTTTGAAAAAACCAAAAAAAATAATCCCCAAAAAATAATAACGTTAATAACCCAAAAACCCAAAAACCTCAACCACAAAAAAATAAAATCCTCAACAAATAATATTCTTATACCCTCACCCCTAAAATACCATAACCACTCAGCCAAAAAATCCCTAAACTATCAACAAAAATAATCCCTAAACACTCATCCACAAAAAATAGTAAACACTCAACCACAAATAACCCTAACCCTCATCCCCAAAACATATTGAACACTCATTCCCAAAAAAACTCAAAACCATATACATAAAAACCATAAAATCTCATCAAAAAAATCACTAAATCCTCATACCTAAAACCCTAATACAACCTCCCCAAAAAACCAAAACCCTCATCCCAAAAAAGTTTAAACCCTTATCCCGAAATAACACTAATCCACAACCACAAAAAACACTAAAATCTCGGAACTAAATAATCCTTAAACCATCAATTCCAAAAAAACCTAAACCCACAATCCTGAAATATTATAAAAACTCATCCCCAAATAATCCTAATCCCTCATCCCCAAAAAATCACTAAACCCTCAGCCTCAAAAAACTTTAAACCGTAGCTCCAAAAACCCAAAAACCACAACCCCAAAAAAACCATAAACCCTAATCTCTAAGAAATTCTAAACCATCATCCCCCAAAATTTGAATACCCTTAGCCCAAAAATACTCTAAACCCCATAAAAATAGATAAACATTAAACCCTCAACTCCAAAAAAATATAAACCATGAGCCCCAAAAAACCAGAAACCCTCTACCCAAAAAACCAAAACCCACTTCCGGAAAAACCCCAAACCCTCAGCCCCAAAAATTTTAAACACTTGTCCCCAAAAAATCCTAAACACCCACCCCCTAAAAAACCCCATAACCTCATCCCCCAAAAATCCTAAACCCATAGAATTAAAAAAAATTTAAACCTAATACCTATAAATCCAAAAACCCTCAAACCCAAAAATCTATAAACCATCTCCTATAAAAAACTATAAACCCTCTTCCCTGAAAAACACCAAATCCTAATCCCAAAGAAACCCATATCTGTTAGCCCCAAAATAACATAATATATTAGTTCCAAAAATCCCCAAAACCTCAGCCCCAAAATAACATAAACTACCATTCCTCAAAAACCCTAAATTCACAGCCCCAAAAAACCCTAAACCCTTGACCACAAAAAAAATCCTAATCCCCCAACCCCAAAAAACGATAAACCCATATCCCCAAAAAAACCCCAACACTCATCCCAAAAAACCTAAAAATGATCATCCCAAAAATACCATAAACTCTTAGCCCACAAAACCACAATCCCTCATCCCAAAAAAACCCAAAACACTTAGCACAAAAAAACTAAACCCTCAGCCCCAAAAACCCCAATCACTCTACCAAAAAAATTGCGAAAACCCCACCTGCAAAAAACCGAAACCCTCAGCCCCAAAATACTATAAACCCTTGACCCAAAAAAACTGAAACCCTTGGCCCCAAAAACCCTATACACTCATCCCCCAAAACAGTAAACATTGGGATTGAAAAAACCTATAACATTGAGCCCCCCAAAACTCAAAACCCTCATGCCATAATTTTTTTAACACTCATCCCTAAAAAACCCAAAACCATAAAACCCAAAAAATAGAAGACCCTTAGACCCGTAGACCATAAATAGATACCTCAAAAAAACACTAACCCACATCCATGAAAAAACCATGAATTCCCAACAACTAAATACCATAACCATCTACCCCAAAAAACTCTAACCCCGAGCCCCAAAAACACAAGAACCCTTATCCACAAAAAACTATAAACCATAATTAATAAAAAACCGTAAACCATTAACCGGCAGCCGGAAAAACCCAAAACCATAATCTCCACAAAAAAACCAAAACCCTTGGCACCAAAAACCAAAAACAACTTTCCCAAACAACCCGAAACCATAAATACAAAAAATCTCAAACCCTCAACCCCAAAAACCCTAATCCCTAATTCGCATAAAACCCTAAACACTCCGCCCTAAAAATCCTAAACCCTAAACCCCAAATAACCCTAAAACCTCTGCCCTAAACAACCTAAAAACATCATCCACAAATATACAAGAACCCTCATCCCCAAAAAACCCTCCACCCTCTCCCCCAAAAAATACTAAACCCTCAACCCCAAAAACCATAAACCCTTACCTCTAAGAAACCATAAACCTATAGCCCCAAAATTTCCTAAACCCTCATCCCCAAAAAACCCTAAACTTCAATAGAAAAAGTTCCTAAACTATCTGCCCCAAAACCCTAAGCCCTTATCCCCAAAAAACCCAATACCTAAGACAAAAAACTAAAACCCTCAGCCCTGAGAAACCTAAACTGTCAGTCCCAAAAACCACTAAACCATAATCCAAAAAAATCATTAAACCCTCATTCTCAAAAAATCACAATCCCTCATCCCACAAAAATTCTAAACCCTCATCCCTGAAAATCTTTAAACCATATTCCCTAAAACACCTATAATCATGGAACTAGTAAACCATAAACAATCAACCCCAATAAAACCTAATCCCTTGGACCCAAGAAACTAAAACTACATCCCTAAAAATCTCTAAACCCTCAGCTCCAAAAAAACCTCAACACTCTTCCCCATAAAACCCAAAACACTTGACACCGAAAAACCCTAATCACTAAGCCAAAAAACCCTAAACTTTCCACCAAAAATAACCCTAAATCTATGACCGAAAAAATATAAACCCTCAGGCAAAAAAACCAAAAATATCTACCCCAAAACCCCTATATCCTTATCCCCATGAAACCCAAAACCCATAACACCTAAAATACCTAAACTCCCGGACCCAAAAATCCCTAAACACTCATCAGAAAAAAACACAAACCCCACTACCATAAAAAACCCTAAACCATCTGCCTAAATAACCATAAACTATAACCCCCAAAACCCAAAACCCTTGGAACCAAAAAATCCTAAAGTATTGAACCCAAATTACCCAAACCTCTCAGCCCCCAAAAACCCAAAATCCTCAGCACAAAAAAACCATAATCGCTCAGGTAAAAAAACCCTAAATCCTCAGCACCAAAAAAACCATAATCCTTAATTTACTAAAAAAACCTAAACACTCATCCCCAAAAACCTTAACTCTATAGCCCAAAAAACCCCTAAACCATTATCCCCACAAAACCCTAAAACCTTGTTCCAAAAAACTGTAACCCCTCTAAAAAAACCTTAACCATTGGCCTGAACCCCCCTAAACCCATAGCCCAGAAGAAAACCAAACCGTCATCCCAGAAAAACCCTAAACCCGCATCTCCATGAAACCCTAAATCCATAGCCCCCAAAAACTGCAAACCCTCTTCCTTGAAAAAACATAAAACCACCACCCCCAAAACCATAAACACTCATCCCCAAAAAACCATAAACCCTAATCCTTATAAAAACCTAAAGAGATGTTCCCAAATGACATCAAGCCCTTATACCAAGAAAACCCTAAACACTCTTCACCAAAAAACACCAATCCTTATGCCTAAAAAACCCTAAACCCCCAAAAAACACAAACACTCGACCCTAAAAAACCAAAACGCCTATCGCCAAAAACCTAAACTCTCCACCCCAAAATACCCAATACATTATTCCCCAAAATACCTTAAACAATCATCCCCAAAAACCCTAAAGACTCATCTCCAAAAATCCTAAACCCCTGTACAAAAAACCCTAAACCCTCATCCCCAAAAATCCCAAATTTCTCATCCCAAAAAAAACTAAACCCTCAACCCAAACAAACCTAAACCCCCATCCTAAAAATTATCTATAACCTCAGCCCCAAAAAACCCAAAATCCTTGGGCTGAGAAGAACCATATTACCTCACCATCAAAAACCTAAACCCTTATACTGTAACAGCCCAAGATTTTATAAAAAAATATTCTTTTTAATTTTATTAATGTCTTGTGTTGTACGCTACACCAAAAGGAGCTTGCACAACACACATCCTTATCTTGCCTTGCATTACACGCAATCGCAACCTTCCTCGATAGCGTGTGTAATACGCAATACCGAGTTTCACTAAACAACGATGTGCTATTAAAATATTATTAAAACTAGTCGTTATGAATAGTAATAACCACTTTTTAAAATTCTGTAAATCTTATTTTTCAAAATGAACTTCATTCTTGGATTCGGAGTATCGAATTTAGCCTAAGGTGAAATTTTGGTACTTTTCGGATAACTTTCATATTCTGATGAATAGTGAAAAATTACTAAATTATAATTAAAAACAACTTTTTTAATCGAAATAATTAATAGTGATAAATTATTAATTTGAGTGGTTTTAAAGTATATTTAGAATATATTTTTACAATTTAATACAATGTTGGTCATTGGATGTAATTTCACATTTAAACCAGACATAAACAAGTGTCAATCTTTTGATAGATATTGTTTCTTAAAAACACGCTATTTGTTTTAACAGCGGGATTTAATTATAAAATTAATTAATGCAACTTTTATGTTATGAATTTGGTAAAATAGACTTCATTTTTGAATTCGGAATATGAAATATATCTTGGGATGAAATTTTGGCATTATTCTGAAAAACATCAATTTTTGATGAATAGTGAAACTACTAAGTGGTAGGTTAAAAACTGAATTTTGCATAAAACTTAATTTTACCGCTTCTGTGAATGGAATTTCGAAAATCCGAGAGACACGGTTAATATCAAGGACTATAATGTGGTTCAATGAGATGAAAATAATTTTTTGGTGAATAGTAACTTTTTACTTTTTTTACCGCGGTTAATAGTAAATAGGGTAACTAAGGGTAAATATGATATCACTATTACCCTAACACATGTCCTAATTCTATTGGACAAGTTTAATTCGACCAAAAACAAACTTAGGAATAAAATATGACCATTTAGGCCCACTTGGATTAGATTAGGACATTTATTATTAATTTATTTAAAGAATGGTTAAAATAGCTAAAATCAAAGTTTAATAAGTAAATCATTTTTAATATGGGGTTATACATAAGATAAATTCGATTGTAAATATTAATTAGAAAGATAAAAAGATTTCCTACATGATGGTATTTTATTTGTAATTTTTAGACATCAAATAATTTAATTTATTTATGACACAACGATGATGCAGTAATTATCTTATTAATGAAATATTGACATAATTGATGTTATAAACACCATAATAAATGTAATCTGAAAATTTTTATGAATTCCACTAATTTTCTAGGTTACTATGATATATTAATGTTGATATAATCAACTTGGTTCGAACATTTAATTCTGTTATGACTTTCACAAAAATCATATATCAAATAGTGTCAAAATTGACACAAAATAGTTTTTAAATCAAATATTATATTATTAATTGTTATTTTATTCCTAAAAATCTAAGGTTCGGCCAAATGACTTAGATAAGGATATATATATTAATAATAAACAATTTGGGGTTCGTTTGGCATGTTATAGTAAGTGTATTAACCATATAGTGAAAGAAAACAAAAAGACACGGTAAAAGTTAAATTATTTAACTTAGAGTTAAATCTAATTGATAAGGTTAAAATAATACCCTAAACTTGTCTAAATCTTATTGGTTGATAGGATTTCGACCCATCCCCACTTTTGCTTCGAAATAATACCCTTTGGAACCATTATAAACCGATTTTGACTTTAATATAAAATAATATTTTGAGATATTCCTAAGGTGCCCCTCTCCTCCCCTATAAAAGGACACCTCCTCCCCCTCCTCCTCACACCAATTTGAGCACTCAAGCTCGGCCAACCCCTGCCAAAATCTCTTCTCCACTTCCCTAGAAACATCCTAGAGGTTCTGGTCTTACTCAAAGACCAATTTTAGTTCCCTAAGAGGAGGTCTCCAAAAGGCGCTTCAAAGAAGAGGTGGTTCGGACACTTACAAAGCAAGTCGGACCTAAGGTAAGGGAAATATCACAATCTCATTTTTATCCGAGATTGTTTATTCGTAAGTATTTACTGGGGTGTATTTTATCATCCACATCCATGTTTCATCAATATGTAATATTATTTTCATCCACCTAAAATTGTTTAAATCCATTTTTACCCTTCGGTTAGTTTTTAGTAAAAGAAATGAAAGGAATCTTTTGATGTTTTTCGTACGAGGTATTTTTTGACTTTTCCGACAAAAGTACGAAGAATGTTTTTTTTTAACTTATACGGCACGAACGGATTTCTACTGTTTTATAAAGACTTATTTTCATGAAGCTTCCTCTAAAAGATTTCATGACTATTTTCAATAAAATCTCTTTCTTTTAAAATTGCATGATGTTTTGTGAAAAGAAATTTGATTTTGAAGAAGAAAGGATATTTTCCTCAAGAATTCAATTCAAGTGTTTTATCAAAATTATTTTTCATCTAAGATAATAAAGGGTTCTGTTTCTATCCATATTTTTACATTGATTTGACTATGTTGTGATGGAATTATGTTTATGAATTCCTTTATCTTATATGAATTGATTTATGATGTCATGATGTTTCAAGAATCCCATTTTTGTTACATGTGTTATGCAATGATGTATGTTTTATGATTATGTGGCACACATAAGAAAGGATTCATTATAAGATGGGTGGGACCTATATCTCCCTCCAATGCATTGGGTAAAGATTTTATATCTCATGAGATAGACATGGCTGAAATGGTAGGATATACCGGTTCAGTAAAACAGGACTGAAACGAGGGTTACTCGATTCAGAAAGGGACTTTGTCCACTAAGATAGTCTTGGCAATGAGTCTTGACTAACAAGAAATGATTCTCTATGATTATGTGTGTATGCCACAAAGTTTCATGTTTGATGTTATGATTATTGGGATTACTTTTTCACTTCCATGATTTATCCCATGATTATGAAATTATGCTCTCTTTTGCAGGTTATGATTTCCAAAATGTAATGATCTTATGAATATGATGTGATTGATATTTATTTTGTTTACCCTTACTGAGCATTTGAGGTCACCCTTTTATGTTTTCTTTTCCCCAGGTCAGGAAGATGGATATTAAGTAGAATATGCTAAAAGGGACCCTAGATATGATGAAATAAATGGGAGACACTGTAGAAGATTTATGAACCAGTTGTTTATGTTTCCCAGTTTCTAAAGACACTATACCTATACGGTCCTTTGTGGTTTTGTCATATGTTGTAATAAGAGTGCTTCAATTTTGAAGTATTAACAATGTATGTAAAGTGTGGGTCGTTATAGTTGGTATCAGAGGAAAGGTATAGTCAACCTTTGGAAACTAGGATGCGAAAACGTTAGTGAGATCCCTAGAGATATTTCTACGGTATGTCTAGGGATGTCCCTAAGGTTAAGTAGACGTATAAGTTATAGTACTAGAACTACACTAACGATCATAGAATTAAACCTAAGATGTTAGATATTGAAGGTACTCCACCTTTATTATGTTGTTTTCCCTAACATGATTTTTGCCTCTCACACTATTCTTTTTGGGTTTTAGAAAATGGCTGGAAACAAGATGATTCACGATAATGGAGGATATGATGGACAATGGAATGATATTCTTCATAATGAAATGGGATTTGGAAGTCCAAACATAATTATTATGCCGAATCAGCAATCTCATAATATGATCAATAAAGTAAAATTTGGTAAGTTTCCTGACTCGGCTAATAAGAGAAAGATGGAGTTTCATGATGATCATAGAGGAAAGAAAGTTCAATTTCCCCTATGTAATTCATGTGGGAAGAGGCATCAAGGAGAATGTTTCAAAGGAACTGGAAGATGCTTTGGGTGTGGAAAAGAAGGACACAAAGCAAGTAAGTGCAAAGGAAAAGGTTCAGTTAACACCATGGATGAGGATAATGGTATTGCTACGACATCAAAAATGGTTAAGTGTTTTAAATGTGGAATGTATGGGCATTATGCAAACCAATGTCCTAAGGGAAAGACTCATGAAGAGAATCAGTATGGCCATATGGGTAGTATTTATGTGGATGATGATGAAGAGACTACAAATGATATGTGAGATGAAAGAATTGTTGAAGCTCGGTTAATGGTTTAAGAATGTAGTGGAATGATTACATGTTTATCATGTGTAATGTTGTATAAGTAATCTCATGGTACTATGGAATAAAGAGACATGTAAGGATTGTTACATTGTTGTCTGATTAATGTTACCAGTAACCATGAAAGGTTATTCAGATACTTTTGGAAAGTATATGATAAGTGCATAATGAAAGGATAAGAAGATAATGAGATGTTTTATTGTATTCATGAGCTCATGATTGATATAAGGACTAAGTGATATCATGGTTTGTGTATAAATAATTTTGAGGATTTTGGTATGTGTAAAGTGTTAACTTTTAACCGCATTCATGTTTTCACTAAGGTTCAATGTGTATTCAAGAGTATATATGATTAAGGACTTTGAATGTTTGGAATGTGACCAACAAAACATATCTTATGATATATGGGGATCAACGATGATATTAAATCTCTGGTAATTGTTTTCACTATGTTATGAGAGTGGACTACAATATTATGGATAAGCCTAAAGATTGGAATGGATTGTGTTGGACGTAAGTTAGTATTGTTTAAGGATAGAAATTTTTTTCGATATTATTGATGGGATGTTATAGTAATATAGTTTTGGAAAGAGGACAACCTGCAGGACGGGCGACAGCCCATCGCTTCGGACAAGGCTGTAGGAATCGAACCCACAACCGAAGTGCGACTGGCCTTTATCGCCTACCACTGGCCTACAGGAAGTCCCTATTTAGTAGAAACTAGTTTTATTATATTATGCAGTATGATATATGAAGTATAAGTCCATTTTAGGAACCATATATGATTAATCTCACTATAGATCGATTTATGCATATAATTTTTGCTAACCTTTTGTTTGAGACAGATGGAATGACCCGTCATTCTATCACATGATCTGATAACACTTCACGAATAACAAATTCAACTTCATTTATTTAAGAGATGAAGTGGAAATTGTTCAAGGCACGAACAACAGTGAGATTGTACCAAAATAAAGTAAGTATATATTCTAATTCAAATTTTCAACTTTAGGGGAAATGATCTTGAAAACCAAAAATGTTGTCCTAGTGATCTTATACCTGATGAATCAGATGGTACCTTATATCATCACAAATCTATGGATTTGTGATTACTGGATTTTCCATAGCCATGTTCTCTACCACTCTCCATCAGAACATGATGGTTAGATTTCTCTTCCATATCCATATTTTCACCTATGTGGAAACCCAATGATTAGTTTATTTGGGTAACCATTACGTTTCATACTTTTGTTTTTAAAGATTGGTTTTGATATTCCTTTTTACGATGTGGGTTTCTATTAAAGAAACTTTCGAATAGTAAACCATTTATAACCCTGACGAATTTCGAGGGCGAAATTCATTTTAAGGGGGGTAGAATGTAACAGCCCAAGATTTTATAAAAAAATATTCTTTTTAATTTTATTAATGTCCTGTGTTGTACGCTACACCAAAAGGAGCTTGCACAACACACATCCTTATCTTGCCTTGCATTACACGCAATCGCGACCTTCCTCGATAGCGTGTGTAATACGCAATACCGAGTTTCACTAAACAACGATGTGCTATTAAAATATTATTAAAACTAGCCGTTATGAATAGTAATAACCACTTTTTAAAATTCTGTAAATCTTATTTTTCAAAATGAACTTCATTCTTGGATTCGGAGTATCGAATTTAGCCTAAGGTGAAATTTTGGTACTTTTCGGATAACTTTCATATTCTGATGAATAGTGAAAAATTACTAAATTATAATTAAAAACAACTTTTTTAACCGAAATAATTAATAGTGATAAATTATTAATTTGAGTGGTTTTAAAGTATATTTAGAATATATTTTTACAATTTAATACAATGTTGGTCATTGGATGTAATTTCACATTTAAACCAGACATAAACAAGTGTCAATCTTTTGATAGATATTGTTTCTTAAAAACACGCTATTTGTTTTAACAGCGGGATTTAATTATAAAATTAATTAATGCAACTTTTATGTTATGAATTTGGTAAAATAGACTTCATTTTTGAATTCGGAATATGAAATATAGCTTGGGATGAAATTTTGGCATTATTCTGAAAAACATCAATTTTTGATGAATAGTGAAACTACTAAGTGGTAGGTTAAAAACTGAATTTTGCATAAAACTTAATTTTACCGCTTCTGTGAATGGAATTTCGAAAATCCGAGAGACACGGTTAATATCAAGGACTATAATGTGGTTCAATGAGATGAAAATAATTTTTTGGTGAATAGTAACTTTTTACTTTTTTTACCGCGGTTAATAGTAAATAGGGCAACTAAGGGTAAATATGATATCACTATTACCCTAACACATGTCCTAATTCTATTGGACAAGTGTAATTCGACCAAAAACAAACTTAGGAATAAAATATGACCATTTAGGCCCACTTGGATTAGATTAGGACATTTATTATTAATTTATTTAAAGAAGGGTTAAAATAGCTAAAATCAAAGTTTAATAAGTAAATCATTTTTAATATGGGGTTATACATAAGATAAATTCGATTGTAAATATTCATTAGAAAGATAAAAAGATTTCCTACATGATGGTATTTTATTTGTAATTTTTAGACATCAAATAATTTAATTTATTTATGACACAACGATGATGCAGTAATTATCTTATTAATGAAATATTGACATAATTGATGTTATAAACACCATAATAAATGTAATTTGAAAATTTTTATGAATTCCACTAATTTTCTAGGTTACTATGATATATTAATGTTGATTTAATCAACTTGGTTCGAACATTTAATTCTGTTATGACTTTCACAAAAATCATATATCAAATAGTGTCAAAATTGACACAAAATAGTTTTTAAATCAAATATTATATTATTAATTGTTATTTTATTCCTAAAAATCTAAGGTTCGGCCAAATGACTTAGATAAGGATATATATATTAATAATAAACAATTTGGGGTTCGTTTGGCATGTTATAGTAAGTGTATTAACCATATAGTGAAAGAAAACAAAAAGACACGGTAAAAGTTAAATTATTTAACTTAGAGTTAAATCTAATTGATAAGGTTAAAATAATACCCTAAACTTGTCTAAATCTTATTGGTTGATAGGATTTCGACCCATCCCCACTTTAGCTTCGAAATAATACCCTTTGGAACCATTATAAACCGATTTTGACTTTAATATAAAATAATATTTTGAGATATTCCTAAGGTGCCCCTCTCCTCCCCTATAAAAGGACACCTCCTCCCCCTCCTCCTCACACCAATTTGAGCACTCAAGCTCGGCCAACCCCTGCCAAAATCTCTTCTCCACTTCCCTAGAAACATCCTAGAGGTTCTGGTCTTACTCAAAGACCAATTTTAGTTCCCTAAGAGGAGGTCTCCAAAAGGCGCTTCAAAGAAGAGGTGGTTCAGACACTTACAAAGCAAGTCAGACCTAAGGTAAGGGAAATATCACAATCTCATTTTTATCCGAGATTGTTTATTCGTAAGTATTTACTGGGGTGTATTTTATCATCCACATCCATGTTTCATCAATATGTAATATTATTTTCATCCACCTAAAATTGTTTAAATCCATTTTTACCCTTCGGTTAGTTTTTAGTAAAAGAAATGAAAGGAATCTTTTGATGTTTTTCGTACGAGGTATTTTTTGACTTTTCCGACAAAAGTACGAAGAATGTTTTTTTTAACTTATACGGCACGAACGGATTTCTACTGTTTTATAAAGACTTATTTTCATGAAGCTTCCTCTAAAAGATTTCATGACTATTTTCAATAAAATCTCTTTCTTTTAAAATTGCATGATGTTTTGTGAAAAGAAATTTGATTTTGAAGAAGAAAGGATATTTTCCTCAAGAATTCAATTCAAGTGTTTTATCAAAATTATTTTTCATCTAAGATAATAAAGGGTTCTGTTTCTATCCATATTTTTACATTGATTTGACTATGTTGTGATGGAATTATGTTTATGAATTCCTTTATCTTATATGAATTGATTTATGATGTCATGATGTTTCAAGAATCCCATTTTTGTTACATGTGTTATGCAATGATGTATGTTTTATGATTATGTGGCACACATAAGAAAGGATTCATTATAAGATGGGTGGGACCTATATCTCCCTCCAATGCATTGGGTAAAGATTTTATATCTCATGAGATAGACATGGCTGAAATGGTAGGAGATACCGGTTCAGTAAAACAGGACTGAAACGAGGGTTACTCGATTCAGAAAGGGACTTTGTCCACTAAGATAGTCTTGGCAATGAGTCTTGACTAACAAGAAATGATTCTCTATGATTATGTGTGTATGCCACAAAGTTTCATGTTTGATGTTATGATTATTGGGATTACTTTTTCACTTCCATGATTTATCCCATGATTATGAAATTATGCTCTCTTTTGCAGGTTATGATTTCCAAAATGTAATGATCTTATGAATATGATGTGATTGATATTTATTTTGTTTACCCTTACTGAGCATTTGAGCTCACCCTTTTATGTTTTCTTTTCCCCAGGATATAAAGAAAGGTTTTAGGTATAAAAAAAAGAAGATCTTTATGGGAGATTTTGAAGATCTTTCACCATGATTAGAAGATTATAGTCCGAGTTTCCAAAGACACTAAACTATTACGGTCCTTGTGTGTGTGTTTTTGTAATGTACTAAGTATTCCGCAAAAGTAATGTAATGTCAATGTACGTTGGGCTTCGGGTCTCTACATATACATCAAAATACATTAAACCAAATCCACATAAAACAATAAACTCTTAGCCCCCAAAAAACCATAAGCCCTACACCCTACGAAACATTAAACCCACATATTCCCAAAGCACTAAACCCTCGTAGAAAAACACTAACCCATCAACCCTAAAAAACAGTAAACCTTAAGCCTAAAAAAATTATAAACCCTTAGCCTTAAATAAGCCTAAACCCTTAGCCCCAAAAACAATAAAACATCAACCCTAAAAAACCCTAAACCCTAAAATCCAAAAATCACTAAAACCTCATTGAAATAAAAACCTCTTTCCTATTACCTAAAAAAACCAAACCCTCAACCCAAAAAAAACCATAAACCCTTATCCCTATAAAAAACCCCTGAATACAGAATAAACCCTAAACCATGTTGCCCCAAAACCCTAAGCCCTCATCCTCAAAAAAACATAAACCCAGACCCCAAAAAAACCGAAACCCTCTACCCCATGAGACCCTAAACCCCTAGCCCCTAAAAAAACTAAAAACCTTTAGGGCTAAAAAAACATTATACACTCAGCAATAGAAAACCCCAAACCCTCATCCCCATAAAATATCAAACAGTCATCCCCAAAAATCCATAAACACTAAAAACCAAAAACCGCAAATCCTCACCCAAAAAAATTCTAAATCTTTAGACCCAATAAACCCTAAACCCTTCACCCCCATAAAAACCCAAACCCTTAGACTGAAAAAACATGAAACAATCAGCCACAAGAAATCCAAAAACAATAGCCACAAAAAACCCACAAAACCTCAACCACAAAAAAACCCAAAACACTCTGCCCCAAATAAACCCCAAAACCTCTTCCCCAAAACCCCAAACGGTAATCCTAAAAAACACTAAAACCTGATCTCTAAAAAACCTAAACCATTAGCCCAAAAAAACTCTAAATCCACACCCAAAAACAATAATCCCTCAACACCAAAAAATACTAATCCTTCAGCCCCAAAAAACCATAAACCCTCAAGCCTAAAAAAACCAAAACCCTCCTCCAAAAAGAACCCTAAACCCTTAATTTGAAAAACCCTAAACACTCAGCCCTAGTAAACACTAAACCCTTAGTACTAAAACCCATAAACTTGTAACCCCAAGAAATTGTTAACCCTTATCCCCCAAAAACCAAAAACTGTCTACCTCATAAAACCGAAAACCCATGGGACCAAAAAACATTAAACCCTTTTCAAAAAAATTCCCAATCAATTAGCCCCCAAAAACCCTATACTCGAGTACCAAAAAACCCTAAATCCTCATCTTGAAGAAACTGCAAACTGTCATCTCCAAAAATCTAAAACCGTTAGAAAAAATATAGTATAATCTCATTCCCAAAAATGCATAAACCCTAAGCCCCCAAACCCTTAAACCCTCTGCCAAAAAAACAAAATATTATCTACCCCCAAAAAATTTAAACCCCCATTCTCAAAACATCCAAAACCCTCAGACCAAAAAAACACAAAATCCATCACCCAAAAAAAAAACCACAAACCCTCATCCCCCCAAAACCCCAAACCCACTAAACCCTTGGCCCCCAAAAACCCAAAATTCCCATCTAGAAAAAATCCTAAATGCTTAGCCCCAAAAAACCAAAAAATTTCAGCCCCTAAAAACCCTAATCCCTCATACCTAAAAATACATAAACTCTCAATTATGAAAAACCGGAAACCTCAGTCCCAAAAAATAAAAAACCCAAATCCCCAAAAAATTGTAAACCCCCAGCACCAGAAAACCCTAATCCCTCTTCCCAAAAAAAATAATACCCCATCCCCAGAAATCCCAAAACCATTGTCCCAAATAACAATAAACCCTCATCCCTAGAAAATAAAAAACCATCATCCCCAAAAAACACATTCTTTAAGGAGGAATGTCCCTAAATCCTTATTCCCAAAAAACCCTAAACCCTTGTCCCCATAAAGTACAAAACCCCCATCCACCAAAAAACCCCAAACCCTCATCCCAAAGAGACCATAAAACTTCATCCCAAAAAATCCTAACTATTTTCACTTAAAACCCCAAAACCCACAACCAAAAAAACAATAAATGATCATCCCTAAAAAACCGTAAACCCTTATCCCCATAAAACCCCAAACCCTTTGCCCTTAGAAAACATTAAACCCTCATCCCTATAAAACCCAATCCCATCAAACCTAAAAAACACTAAATAGTCATCCCAAAGAAACCTCAAACCCTCATCACCAAAATACCATAAACCCTCAACCCCAAAATACCACAAACCCTTCGCCCCAACAAACACCAAAACCTAAATTTCAAAAATACTAAAATCTTGATCCCAAAAAACCTCAAAACCTCCAGTCTTAAGAAAACCCTCATCCCCAAAAATCCACAGATCCTTAGACCTTAAAAACAAAAACCATTAGCCCTAAAAAACCCCAACCCCTCTGTCCCAAAGACACAAAACAATAAATTTCAAAAAACCCCAAACCCTTAAACCCCAAAACCCAAAAATCCCATCTCAAAAAAACCCAAAACACTCAAACCCATAAATTAATAAACACTCATCCCTATAAAATCAATAAACTCACAAACCCAAAAACCAAAAACCCTCATCACCAAAAAAAATTAAACCTTGTTCCCCAAAAAATCCTTAACCATTAGACACAAAAAATAATAAACCTCCATTCCCTAAAAACAGTAAACCCTCATCCCCTGAAAAACCAAATCTCTCTGGACTAAAAACCCCCAAACTCTAATACAATATAACCAATGAACCCATCACCCAAAAAATAGTAATGAATCAGCCCCAAAACACCATAAAACCTCAACCCTAGAAACCCAAAACCCTCAACCCCAAAAAACCTTAATCTCTCACAAAAAAACATAAAACCTTAGCCACAAAAATCCCTAAAACCTCCGCCCCAAAAATCATAATCCCTCATCCTGAAAAAACTCTAACCCCTCTTCCTCAAAAAACCCTAAGACATCACCCCCTAGAAAACCCTAATCCTTCACCCCAGAAAATCTAAACTATTTTCCCTAAAACACTAAACTCACAACCCCAAAAAACCCTAAACCCTCTCTCCATTGCCTTACAAATCCCTAAACACTCTACCCCCAAAACCCTAATCCCCCATTTAAAAATCGCTCTAAATACCGATCCCCAAAACACTAAACCCTCTACCCCAAAAAACAAAAAAAAACGCACAACCCCAAAAAACCCTAAACCCACAGTCCTAGAAAATCCTAATCCATCAGCCCCAAAATAATAAACCAGAATACACAAGAAACCGTTAACGCTAATTACTCCCCCAAAAACCATAAACCTCGACACATATAATACCCTAAACACTATAACCCAAAATACCCTAAACACTTATCCCCAAAAAACATAAACTCTTAGAAAAAAGAACCTTAAACTCCCAAGGCCCAAAAATATGTAAACAATATGCTCCAAAATAACCTAAACCCTCTGCCCCAAAAAACTAAAACCATCATCCCCAAAAACCCAAACCTTCACCCCCCAAATAAACCCCAAACCCTCACCCCAAAAAACCCTAAATGATCATCCCCAAATCACCCTCAAACCTAAGTCTCAAAAAAACTAAACAATCAACCACAATAATCCTTAAACCCTAAATTATAAAAAAACCCATACCCTTATCCTCAAAAGAACACTATATAATAGGCCCAAAAAATGCCCAAATGGTTATCCCACAAAACCCTCCCAACTCTCAACCAAAAAAACCCCTCAAACCCTCATCCTTAAAAAACACTAAACTCTCAGCCCCCAAAAACACTACACATGTAGCCCCAGAAAACAATAAACCCCATGCCCCATAAAAATCTAAATTCTCAACCCAAAAAAAAAACAAAACCCTCAGCCCAAAAAATACCTCAACTCCCAACCCCCAAAACCCCTAAACCATCTAATCCAGAAGACTATAAACCCAATTCCCCCAAAAACATCAACACTATAGAGTAGAGAACCCCAATCCATTATTTCTGGAAATCCCTAAAACCTCCTCATCCATATAAAGGCATAAACTCTTATCTATTGAAAACTCTAAACTATATTTAAAAAAATTTCCCTCATACGTCTTCCCCAGAAAACCCCAAACCCTCAGCCCAGAAACCCAAATCCATCAATTAAAAATAACCCAATACACTCATCCCCATAGAACCCTAGACCCTCATCCCTAAAATACCTAAAACCTCAGACCTAGAAAACCCTAAACCCTCACCCCAAAAAAACCATAACCCTAAATCCTAGAATAACAAAAACCATTATCCATAGAAATACCTAAACCCTCTTCCAAGAAAATACTATACCATCATCTACAGAAAACCACAAACCCTCAACCCTGGAAATACCTAAACCCTTATCCCCAGAAATCACTGAACCCATAGCCCCTAAAAACTATAAACCATCAGCCTTAAAAAATCCAAAAACCACAACCCAAGAAAACCCTAATGATTCTTCACTAGAAAACCCTATAACCTCAAACCAATAAAACCCCAAACCCTCGGCCCCAGAAAAAACCTCAAAAGTCTACAACAGAAAACCATAAACCCTCAGATATTGAAAACCCTAAACCCTTGTCACCTAAAAAACCGATCACTCATCCCGATAAAAGCCTAATGCCTCATCTTAAGAAAACCATAAACCAAAAACCCCCCAAAAACTTAACCCTCACCCCTAAAAAACCAAATCCCTAGAAAATCCTAAAAACTTATCCATATAAAACCCTAAAACGTCATTCCTAAAAAAACCTAAACTCTCATCCAAAGAAATCATTATGCCCGATGAACCAGAAAACCGTAAACCCTCATCCATAGAAAACCATATGCCCTAATCAATAGGAAACCAAAAACACTCAACACTTGAAAACTATAAACCCTCATCCATAGAAACCCTGAAACCCAAAAACCAAGAAATACCAACACCACCATCACCAAAAGACACTAAACCTTCATCCCCAAAAAACCCTAAACACTCAACCTCAGAAACCCCTAAACACAAATCCCAAGATAACTCAAAACCCTCAAACCCATAAAACCCAAAACCCACACACATAAAAAATTAAAAACCTTAAGACCATAAAGCCCAAATATAAAAGCCTTATAAAACCCTAAAACCTCATCCCTGGAAAACCCTAAACCCTTAGCCCACAAAAAAACGATAAAACCTCACCACAGGAGAACCTTAAATTTTCATCCCCAAAGAACCGTAAAACTTGTTCCCCAAAAAACCCTAAACCCTCATACCTAAAAAACCCTAAAACCTCATTACAATACAACAAAAATCCCAAAACCACATAAATTAATAAACACTAAAACCTAAAAGGCCCAAATACCTCTGCCGTAGAAATCAAAAAACCCTCATTCCTAAAAAAACCTAAACCTCCCTCCCTAGAAAACCCAAATCCATAATCCCTAGAAAACCCAAAATCCCCATTCCTAGAAAACCGAAAACCATTATCACCCAAAATCCATAAAGACTCTACCCCAAAAAATAATAAACCAACAACCCTAGAAAAACCTAAATCCTCATCCCCAGATAACTCTAAACCCTCATCCCGAAAAAACACTAAAGCATCTTTCCCAGTTAACCCTAAACACCCAACTCAAAAAACCCTAAAACCCTCAATACTTGAAAACCCGAAACTCTTAGCCCTAGAAAACCCAAAACCCTCAGCATAAAAAAACCATAAACACTATGATGAAAAAAACATGGAACCCTCAACCCTAGAAAACCCTCAACCCTTAGCCCCTGAAAACCCTAAACCCTCAGAAGTAGAAATACCTAAACCCTCTACCCTAGAAAACCCAAAGCTGTCATCCGTAATGAACCTTAAGCACTCAACCATAGAAAAACCTAAGTCCTTAGTCATTGAAAACCCTAAACCCTTAGGCATAGGAATCCTTAATCCCCCATCCATGGAAAACCCTAAACCCATAGCCCTAGTTATCCTCAAACCCACATCCCAAGAAACAGCTAAACCCTCATCCCCAAAAATGTTAGACCCTCAACCCTAGAAAACCCTAAACCCCCAACACTATAAAACCCTAAACCCACAACTCTGGAGAACCCTAAACACACATCATTAGAAGTCTCTAAACACTTAGAGCTATAAATCCGTAAACCATAATCCACATAAAAGCCTAAACATTTAACACTATAAAACCCTAAACCTCCATCCCTATAAAACCATAAACCCTCTCCCCCATAAATCGATAAAGAATGAAACTTTGAAAACCCTGAACCCGTAGTCCATGAAAACCATAAACCCCCATCGTCAAGAAAACCCTAAACAATCATCCTCAAAAAACACTAAACCCTTACACAAAATAACCCTAAACCCTAAACCCCAAAAAACCATGAAACCTCATCCCATGAAAACCCTAAACCCTCTTCCCATGTAAACCCTAATCCCAAATCACCAAAAACTCATAAACACTCATCCCCCTAAAACCCTAAACCCTTTTCACTATAAACAATAAACCCTTATCCCTTAAAAACCTAAACCAAAATCCTCAAAAAATGAAAGACCCTCCCCCTAGAAAACCATAAACCCTCAAGCACAAAAAATCATAAACCTTCATCCCTAGAGAAACCTTAACCCTTAGCCCCAGGACACCCAAAATTGACATTGCCAAAAAAATTCAAAACATCAACCCTATAAAACTATAATCCCTTGTCCATAGAAAACACTAAACGATCAAAATCAGAAATCCATAAACCCACATCCTAAGAAAATGTTAAAACCTCTGTCCAAAAAAGAACAAAACCCCCAACCCATAAATACCAAAAACCCTCATACCAAAAAAATGTTAATCCCTCATCCCCACGAAACCCCAATACATAGCTCTAGAAAACCCTCAACCCACTGCCCTTGAAAACCATAAACCCTCAATCCTAGAAAATCAAAAACACTCAGATCCAGAAATCCCTAATACCTCATCCCCCAAAACCCAAAACCCTCAACACTATAAAACCTAATGCATAATATCTAGAAAAACATAAACCATAAACCCTAGAAATACATAAATTTGGACCCAAAAAATCGTTAGACCATCAATAAAAGAAAATCCTAAACCCTCATCCCCCGAAGTCCATAAACCCTTAGGCCCAAAAAATCATAAACCCTAATCCTTTGTAAACCTTAAACCCTCATCCTTGAAAAACACTCAAACTTAAGGCCTAGAAAACCTTAAACCCTCATCCTTAGAAAAAACTATTCCCTTATCCATAAAAAACACTAAACCCCACCCCAAAAAACCTCATACCCTCAACACCTTAAGACCCTAAATCCTAAGCCCCATAAATCCTAAAAACATCGTCCCTATTAATCCATAAAAACTCACCCCCATAAAATCCTAAAAACTAATCCCTAGAAGACCAAGAGACCAAAGTCCTAGAAAATCCTAAACCACACTCACAAGAAAATAATAAACCCCTAGCCCAAAAAACTCTAAACATTGCCCCAAAACCCAATAAACCATTAGACCCCAAAAAACATAATCCTTTAACCCACAAAACCCAAAACCTTCATCCCAAAAAACCATAAACCTTTATCATTAAAAACTGTAAAACCTTTTCCCCTCAAATATCGTTACCATTAGCACTAAATCCCTAAATCACACTCCCCAAAAATCCTTAAAACATGAGCCCAAAAATCCATTAAATCCTCTTCCCCATAAACCCCTAAAACTATTTCCCCAAAATACCTAAAAAATAATCCACCAAACCCACTAAACACTCATCCAAAAAACACCTATATCTACATCTCCATAATCCATAAACCCATAACTTCAAAATCCAAAAACCCTCAACCCCAAATAATCATAAACCCTCAGCTCAAAACACACTTAAAACCTCATCTACAAAAAATAAAAAACCCTCAACCTATAAAACCCCAAAACACTCAGCCCAAAAAACACTTAAGCCCCCAACCCCAAATAGCAGTAAAGCATCATCCCCAAACCCCCTAAAAACTCACCCTAGAAAAACCCTAAACTCGCATCCCTAAAAATACCCAAAATCCTTCCACAACAACCCTGTACCCCTCAACCCAAAAAACAATAAAACCATTTGACAAAAAACCCTAAACACTCAACACCTAAAACACCTAAACTATCATCCATAAAAATAGTAAACCCTCACCCGCAAAAATTCTTTAACACTATCCCTTAAATAACCAAAATGCTAAATCCCAAAAGACCAAAAATTCCCACCACCCTAAAAATACTAAATCATTATACCCATGAAAAACCCTAAAACCTCAGCCCTAAAAAACCCGACACCCACATCTCCAAAAAAAAACCCTAAACCCTTATCCCCCAAAAAACTATAATCCATCAGCACCAAATATTACAAAAACCCTTTCCAGAAACATCTAAAACCTTACAACCTAAACCACCCAAAACCATTAGCCCCCAAATCTCCAAACATTCATCCAGAAAAACTTCAAACACTATCCCCAAAAATAACATAACCCCCCATCGCCAATAATCCCTAAATGTTCTTCCACCAAACTCCATAAACCCCCAGACCTAAAAATTCCTCAACCAACTTCCCAAAAAATCCCTAAACCCTTATCCCCCAAAGACCATAAACCCTCATCCCCAAGAAAATATAAACTATTGACCCAAGAAAACAAAAACACTCATCCACATGAAACCCAAAACCCATATCCCCATGAAACCCTAAACCCTTATCCTTATGTAACCCGAAACGCTCATCCCTATGAAATCCTAAATCCTCAGCCCCACAAAAACCTAAATCCTCATCCCCAATAGACCCTTAACTACCTACCCCAATAAACCCTAATCCATTAGATCCAAAAGACCATAAACCAACATCCAAATTAAACCAAATCCCTTCGCGATATGAAACTCTAAACCATAAGCCCCAAGAAACCCAAACACCTATCTGAAAGAAACCCCACACCCTCTTCTCTAAAAAAATGCTAAAAACTATTCCCCAAGAAACCCTAAATACTCCATCCCAAGAAACCCTAAACCCTCAGTCCAAAGTAAACCAAATCACTCATCCCCATGAAACCCTAACCCCTCAGGCCCAAGAAAACATAAACTCCCAACACAGATAAAAACCTAAACTCTCATCCCTATGAAACCCTAAACCCTCACCCCGTGAAACCCTATACACTCATCCCCATGATACCCTGAACACTCATACCCATGAAACCCTAAACCCTAATCACTATGAAACCCTAAACACTCATACCCATGTAAACCTAAACCCTTAACCCCAAGAATCCATAAACCCTCATCCCTATTAAACTAGAAACCCTCAACCACAATAAACCATAAACCCTCATCCCTAAAAAAAGCTAGACCAAAAGACCCAATAAACCCTATACCATCATCCCCATGAATCCCTATAACATCTTCCCTAATAAATAATAAATACACTTCCCCGAATGTCCCTAAATCCTAAGCACTAGGAAAACATAAACCCTCGCCCTATGAAACCCAAGACCAGTAGCCCCAAGAAACTCTCAACCCTCAGCCACAATAAAATATATAACCTCAGCACTAAGAAACCCTATAATCTCATCCTAAAGAATAATTATACCATAATCTCCAATAAAACCCTAAACCATCATCCCCAAAAACTCTTTACCCTCATCTACAAGGAACCCAAAACCCATAGTCCCAATGATCCATAATCCCTTATAAAAAAACCAAAACCCTCATCCCAAATTAACTCTGAACTCTTAACCCAAAAAACCATTAACTCTATTCCCAAAAAAATCTAAACCAACAACCCTAGAAATCCTTAAAACATCAGCCCCAAAAAAACCCTAAAACCACATTCTAAAAAACCATAAACACTCACTCCAAAATAACCCATAACCTTCAATCTAAAAAAAAACAAATAAAAAATCAACCCCAAGAAACTAGAAACCCTCATCCCTAGATTACCCTAAACCCTCATCCCTAGAAAATCCTGAACCCTCATACACAAAATAATGTAATCCCATATCCCTAAAAAACCTTATACCCTCATCCACATAAAACCCTAAACCCTCATCACCCAAAAACACCAAACCCGCAACCCTAGAAAACTGTAAACCTTCATCCCAGAAATCCATAACCCTTAGCCCCAAAAAACCACAAACCCATATCCCCCAAAAAACCACCAACCATCAACCAAAAAACATAAAACCTAATCCCCAATGAAACCTCAACAATTTCCCCCCAAAAAATCATATTACCTCAACCACAAAATCTCCAAAGCAATCATCCCCAGATTACCCTAAACCCACAGCCCATAAAATCCCTAAACCCTCATCAGAAAACCCACTAATCCCTCAGGCCAAAAAAACCGTAAACCATCATCCTCAAAAAACCCAAATACCTCATCACCAAAAAACCAAAAACACTCAGTCCCAAAAAAATGATTAACCCTCATCGCCATAAAAAATATAAAAACTTCGTCATTAAAAATCATAAACCATCAACCCCAAAAAACCAAAATCCCACTTCCCTAAAAAATATACACCCTCATCCACATAAAACCTCTAAATCCTTAGCCCTAAAAATTCATAAAGACTTATCCTTATAAAACCATAGACCCAAAGCCCCACAAAACCCCAAACACTCAGACCCATAAAACCCTAAACCCACAATTCCATAATACCCTAAACACTTATCCCTAAAAAACCCATAACACTCATCCCAAAATACCATAAACTCTCTTCCATCCGAAAAACTAATTCTTAATCTATTAAAATCCATATTCCATCATCCAAAAAAACCCAAAACCTCTCCCCCAAAAACCTCTCTACCCTTTTCACCATAAAACACCATAACATCATCCTAGAAAATTCCTATGTCGTCATCCCCATTAACCCAAAACCTTTATCACCATAAAACCATAAAACCTCATCCCCAAAAGCCCTATACCTTCATCCCCAAAAGAACATAAACCCTAAGTCCCAAATTAAACATGACCCACAACCTCAAATAACCAGTAACTCTCAGCCTAAAACACAATAAACCCTCAACACCAAAATACCCTAATCCCACCCCACAAAAAATCATAAACTACCAGCCCTAAAAAACTCTATCCCTCATCCAAAAAAATCATCAAAATATCTACCCCAAAACAATCTATAAACTATCATCCCACCCAACACACAAAAACAATAGCACTAATAAAAACCCTAAATCCTCATCCCAAAACAACCCTAAACCTTCTACCCTAAATATGCCTAAATCGTCACCCCCCAAAATCCCAAAACCTTATCGTCAAAAAACCACAAACACACCACCCCCAAAAACCATAACCCCTAATCCATAAATAAAAATAATTAATTAACCACACAATCCAAACAACCCTAGCCCCACAAAACCCAAAACCCTCAACCCTAAAAATCCAATTCCATCATAAAGAAATCATAAATCCACAGAACAAAAAAACCCAAAACCCTAATCCCCAAAGAACCTAAAACACACATAACCGAAGACCTATAAAACCTTATCCCCCAAAACCCAAAATTCACAAATAATCATGCCTTAAAATACATAACCCTCAACCCTAGAAAACACTAAAACATCATCCCTAGAAAACCCTAAATCATAAGACCCAAAAAACTGTAAACCCTCAGTCCCAAAACCCCAAAACCCTAAGCCCAAAAAAAACCGTAAACCCTCACACCTAGAAAACCTTGAACCCTCATCCCTAGAAAACTATAAACACTTAGCCCCCAAAACCATAAACCCTCAAACCCAGATACCCTAAGCCCTCATACATATAATAAAAAAACCATCATCCCTAGAAATCCATAAACAATCAACCTGAGAAAATTTTAAACCCTCATCCCTTCAAAACCCTGAACACTCAGCACCAAAATATTCTAAACCATTATCCAAAAAACCCCACAAACTCTCAGACACATAAATCTATAAACTAACATTCCCCAAAAATTTGAAACCCTCTTCCTGAGAAAACCTTAAACCCTTAGTCACAGAAAACCCTAAACCCTCTTCATAAGAAAACAATAAACCCTCATTCCTAGAAAATTGTAAACAGTCAGAGTAAGAAAACCCTAAACCCTAAACCCTATAAAATACTAAACCCTAAGACCCTATAACCCTAAACCCTCTCACCCAGAATGTCCTATAACCTCATCCACAGAAAATCCTAAAATGTTTTCCCTAGAAAATCCTCAACCCTTATCTTTAGAAAAATGAAAACCCTCGTCCCCAGAAAACCCAAAACCCTCATCCCTAGAACACCCTAAACCCTCATCCATAGAAAACCCTAAACCCTCATCCTTTGTAAACCCTAAACATAAATTCCATAAAACCCTAAGAAAACATACCTAGAAAATCCTAAACCCTCATTCCAATAAAAAAGTAATCCCTTATCCCCAAAAAACTCTAAACCATCTACCGCATAAAATCTTAAACCCTCAGCCCTAGAAAACCCTAAACATGCCTGCAAAGAAAACTATAAAATCATCATCTCCAAAAAACCTAAACCCTCCACTATAGAAAACCCCAGTCCATTAGCCTCATAAAACCCTAAGCATGCAACCCCCATAACCCTAAACCCTTATCCAAAGAAAACCCTAAACCCTCAATCCAATAAAACCCTAAAAACCTAGACCCTGAAAATTATAAATCCTCAGCCCTAGAAAACCCTAAACAGTTACCCAATGAAAACCCTAAACCCTCATCCCAATAAAACCCTAAAACCCACCCAAAAAAATCACCATAACATATTCCTAGAAAACACTAAACACTAAATCCCAAAAAACCCTAAATCATTAGTCCCAGAAAACCCTATATTCTATGACCCATAAATCCCTAAACTCTTAGACCCTTAAAAACCTAAACCCTCAGCCCTAGAAATACCTAATACTTCAACCCCAAAAAACACTAAACCATTACCTGCAGAAAAACTCTAAACTGTAAAACCTAGAAAACCCTCAACTCTCAACCCAAGAAAACCCTAAAAACCTTGGCCCATAAAAACTAAACCTTCATCCCCAAAAAATACTTAAACATCATCCCAATAAAACCCAAAACCCCTAGACACATAAAATCATAAACCCCAACCTTGGAAAACCACAAAACCCCTTACCAAGAAAACACTAAACCCCCAACCATAGAATATGGTAAACATCCATCCCCAAAAATCACAAACCAGTAGCCTCAGAAAACAATAATTAACCATTCCATGAAAACCCTAAACCCCCTAGAACTTGAAAAACCTATCCCCAAAACCCAAAAAACCTAAAATCCCAACCCCATAAAAAATGTAACCCTTATCCCTAGAAAATATTAAACCCCTAGCCATAGAAATTCCAACACCATTATCCTAAGAAAACCCAAATAACCCATCTCCATAACCACCTAATCCATAATCCCCAAAAAACCTAAACCCTATTCCTAACAAAACCCTAAACCCATAACCACCAAAAATTCTAAGCTCCAGACCAAAAAAAATAAAAAACCCAAATCTCTAGAAAACCCAAATACCTTGATCTAGAAAACTGTATACCCAAGCTCAAGGAAACCAAAAAACTCAATTCCACGAAAACACTAAATTCCCCACCCAAGAGGACCCCAAACCATCATCCCTAAAAATCCCTAAATCCTTATCAAAATAAGCCTAAACCCTCATTCACATAAAAACCAAAAACCTCAACACTAGAAGACCCTAAACCCCATCCTCAGAAAACCCCACTCCTATTGCACCAAAACACCCAAAACAATCATACCTAGAAAACCCTAAACCCACAATCCCACAAAACCCTAAAACCTCACAAAAAACCCCTAAATCTTATACACTAGAAAACCCTAAACCTTCAACCCCAAAATACCCTTAGTTCTTTTCTAAAAAAAATCCTAAAACCTTCTGCCCTAGAAAAACGTGATTCGATTCCATAGAAAATCCTAAACCCTCATCCTCAGATAACCCAAAAACCGTAGCCCCAGAAAACCCTGAAATCTCATCCCCCAAAATCCCTAAACCACTAGACCCAAAAAACCCTGAACCCATATAGTATAAAAACCATAAACCCTCAACCCAAAAATCCCAAATCAATTATCTCCCAAAAATCATAAACCCTTTTCCCAAAAAACAGAAAACCCTCAGCCCCAAAAAACTCTAAACCCTTATCCTTAGAAAACCCTAAACCATATTCCCTAGATAACTCTAACACTCAACCCTAGAAACCCCTAAACCTTTATCCCTAGAAAACCCGGAACAATTATCCCCATAAAACCCTAAACTCTCATCCCCATAAAAACGAAAATCCTAATCCTGAAAAATCTATAAACCCTAATTCAAACTAATGATGGACACTCATCCCCAAAAAACCATGAAACCCATGACACACAAAACCCTGAACCCTAAAAAAAACCTTGAACCCTTGGCACAAAAAACTATGAACCCTCATCAACAAAATACCCAGAATCCGAAAACTCAAAAAACCTATAAATGATAGCTCGAAAAAACCATGAAACCTCATCCATAAAAATACCATAAACCCTCATCCCCAAAAAAACATTGACCCCTCAACCCCAAACACCCAAAACTATCACCCCCAAAAAAACATGAACTCTCGTGAAAAAAACCTCTCAACTGTCATCCATAAAAAACCCTGAAACCTCATACTCAAAAAACCATGGGACCTCATCCCCAAAAAACCATAAACTCTCATCCCCAAAAAATGTTGATCCCTCAGCCCCATGAAACCTAGAACCCTAAGCACCAAAATATCTTGAACTTCTCAAATAAAACCCTAAATTCCCATTCCCATAAAACCCACAACCCCTTACCCTAGAAAACCCTAAACCCCCATTCCTAAAAATACCTAAACCCTAGCACAAAAATCCACAATCCCTTAAAACAAAATATCCAAAATACTTCAATCCTAGAATACCATAAACACTCAGCACCAAAAAACCTGAAGACCTCATCCTCAGAAAAATATGAACTCCCATCCCTAGAAAAACCTAAATTCTATGTCCCAAAAAAATTAAACCCATGGTCCCAAATAAAAGTACAACCTCATCCCCAGATAACCCTAAACCCAAAAAACCCAAGATCATCTTCTTAGATAACTGTAAACCCTTATCCCAATGAAACCATAACCCTCATCCCTATAAAACCCTAAATCCTTATCCATAGAAAATTCTAAACCCTCATTACTATAAAACCAAAATTCTCATCACTAGAAAACAATAAAAAATACTTCCCCATAAATCCCCAAACCCTAGTCTCTATAAAATAGTACACCCTCATCCTATAGAGCTATAAGAACTTATCAACAAAAAAATGTGGGCCCTAACCCCTAGAAAACCATAAACCCCCAGCCCTAGAAATTTGTAGCCTTTCGGCCCTAGAAAACCCAAGACCCTCTTCCCTATAAACTCTTAGATCCTGATCCCCTAAAAAACATAGACCCTAATATCCAAAGAAACCTAGCCCCATCCACATAATTCCCTTGACCTTTAGTTCTAGAAAAACCAAGCCCATCACCCCAAATTACCTTACACTCTCGAACTATAAAAACCCAAGACCATCATCCACATAAAATCTTATACCCACATTTTCAGAAGACCCTAGGCACTTATACCAAATTAACCTAGAACGTCTGGCCCAGAAAATCCTATAAATACTTATATAGGAAACCCTAGACCATCATTTATAAAAAAAACCCTAAATCATTATCCTCAAAAAACAATAGGTCCTCAGTCCCATAAAAACCTAGACACTTAGCCAATTAAAACGCTAGACCCACAACCCTTGAAAACCCTAGAACCTTAGCCAAATAAATACCTAGACACTTGACCCATGAAAACCCAAGACCCTCAACCCAGATAATCTTAGATCCTTTGTGAAAGAAAACACTAGTCCATATTCCCTAGGAAACCCTAGAATCATATCCCCAGAAACCCAAGACCCTTCTCCCTAAAAAACTCTAGATCCTCATCCCTAGAAAACCCAAAACCCATAGCCATGATAAACCTAAAACCACAGCCCTCGAAATTCCTAAACCCATATCCAAAAAATATTGTAAACCTTCATCCCTAGGAAACCCTAAATGATCATCCCCATAAAACTCCAAACCATCACACCCATAAAATCCTTAACCATAAACCCAAAAAAACCATAAACAATGATACATAAAAAACCACAATCCCTTATCCAGAGACACCCCTAGTCACTCATACACAAAAACCCTAAACTCTCAGCTCCATAAATCCCCAAACCCTTATCTTCATAAAATCCTAAAAAATCATCCCTAGAAGACCCTAAATATTGATCCCAAAAAACCCCAAACCCTAATACGTAGAAAAACATAAAACAATTTCCCTATAAAACCATTAATCCCATATCCCTAGAAACCTTTGATTACCCTAAAACCTCAACCCCATAAATCCCCAAACCCTCATCCCCAGAAAACCCTGAACCCTCCTACCCATAAAAGCCTAATCCCTTAGCCCAAAAAAACCATAAACCCCCATCACCATAAAAACATAAATGCACATCCCCATAAATACCTTAACCTACATCCCTAGAAAATCCCAAAACCTTGAGGATAATAAAACCCAAAAATCTCATCCCTAGAAAACCTGAAACCCTTAGCCCAAGAATACCATAAATCCTCATCCACAGAAAACCCAAGAATATCATCCCCAAAAAACCATAAACCATTAATAATGGAAAACCCCAAACACTCATCAATAGAAAACTATAAATCCTCATCCCCAGAAAACCCCTAACCCTCATCCCCATTAAACCCTAAATTGTTACCCCATAAAAAACTAAAATTAATTCCCCATAGAATAATATACAAATTACAACCAAAAACCCTAAACCCTCAGCCAAAGAAAACCCTAATCACTCCTCCCAGAACAACCCTATCGCACGTCCCTGAAAAACCATAATCCCTTAGCCCTAAAGAACTCTAAACTCTCAGAAATTAATAACCATAAATCCTCATTCCTAGAAAAACATAAACCTTTTGTGCTGAAAAATCCTAAACCCTCGGCCTTATAAAATATTAACCCCTCATCCCAGGAAAACCCTTAATCCAAATCTTATAATACCCTAAACCCTCACCCCCAATTTAAGCAAAAAATCAACCAAATAAATCCCTAAACCATCCACCACATATTAGCGTATACCCACCACCATAGAAATAACTAAATGCTCCATCCCAAAAACCATAAAACCTCAACTCTAGATAACTTTATACCATCCTATCTATAAAACCATAATAACCCTTCCCTAGAAAACCCTCAACCCTCATCCCCAAAAATCCCTAAAACATCATCCCTAGAAAACCCTAAACCATTTAGCCAAGATAACCCAAAAACCATAGCCGTAGAATACCCTAAACCATCAGACCCAAAAAAACCATTCCCTTAGCACAAAAAAACCATGAACCATCAGCCCTAGAAAACCCTAAATCTTAATCCATAAAAACCCATAAATGCTCAGCACTGGAAGACCCCAAATCCTCATCCAAATAAATCCCTAAACTTTTAGCCCCATGAAATCCTAAAACCTCAACCCTAAGAAACCACAAATCCTAATCCCTATAAATCCCTAAAACATAAGGCCCAGATTACTATAAATTCTAAGCCCCATATAACCCTAAACTCTTAGTCCCAAAAAACCCAAAACCATCATTCCAAAAAAACCCAAAACCATTATCTCTAAAATCCATAAACCATCACCATAGAAATCCCGAAACCCCCAACAACCTAAAACCCTAAACACTAAATCCCTGAAAAACATAATAATTTTCCCTAGAAAATAGAATCCCTCAACCCTAGAAACCCTAATCCCTTTTCCCTTGGAAACCTAATACCCTTATCCCTAGAAAAACCCAGGATCCTCCACCCCAGAAAACATAAGAACCTCGGTCTTAGAAAAAACTATTCCCACATCCAAAGAAAACCCTAGATACATATCCCCCGAAAACCCTATACCCCATCACCAAAAAACCATAGACCCCCATACCTAGAAAAACCTCAAACCTTAGTCCCAGAAAATCCTATACCCTTAGCTCTAGAAAACCATAATCCCATAGCCTTAGAAGACACAAAACCCCTAGCACTAGTAAACCCTCAAGCCTCAGCCCCAGGTAAACCTAAGTTGTCATCCCTTGAAAAAACCTATACCTTCTGACCAAGGAAATCCTAAACCCTAAACTACAGAAATCCCTACACCCTAATCCCAAGAAAAACCCAAATTCCCAACCTCAAAAAACCCTAAACACACAGCCAAAAAAACCATAATCCCTTGAAAATCTTAAACCCTCAACCACAAAAATCACTAAATGATCAAACCAAAATAAATGTAAACCATCATTCTCAACAAAATCCTAATCCCTGATCCCTAAAAAACCCTAAACCTCATCTCTTGAAAACCATAATCACATGAAACTTGAGGATCGTAAACACTTAACCCTATAGTACCTAAAACCATCATTCATAGGAAATCATATAACCACAGCCTCAAAAAAACCATTATCCTTAAAAAACCATAAACCATCAACCCTAGAAAATCTTAAACACTCAGCCCTAGTAAAGAATAAAATTACCAACACCTAGAAAAATTTAAACCCCAATCCCCAAGAAACCCTAAACCATTAACCCAATAATTCCCTATTCCCTCATCCCAAGAAAAACCTAAATCATCATCACCATAAAACCCTAAATCCTCAGCCCCCAAAATTCCTAAACCATCATCCCAAAAAACAATAAATTATTAGCCCCAAAATACCATAAACCCTCATCCTTTGAAAATTCTAAACCCTCAGCCTCATGAAACACTAAACCCTCATCCCCCGAAACCAAAAACCCATAGCCTAGAAAACCCTAAACCATTAGTCCCCAAACCCCTTAAACTCTCAACCCCAAAAATCCCAAAATTCTCATCCAAAAAAACCCTAAACCCTCATCCAAAGAAAATTCAAAACCCTCATCCACATAATACCCTAAATCCTCAGCTCCATTAAACCCTAAACCCTATTCACTAAAAACAGAAAAATCCTCAACACTGAAACCCCTAAGACCTCATCCTCAAAAACCCTAAACCCTCTACCAAAAAAAACCATAACCCCTAACCCCAAAAAACATAATCCCTCTACCCAAAACACTCATAAAACTAATCCCCATAAACCAAAAAATCCATTATCCCCAAAAACCAAAAAACCATCAACCACAAAATCCCTAAACCATAAGTCCTAGAAAACCCAAAACCCTCATCCCCAGAATCCCCTAAACCCTAATCTCTAGAGACCCCTAAACCATCATCACCAAATAAAACACAAAACCCCGGCCTAAGAAACCCAAACCATCTTCCCTAAAAAACATAAGTAATCATCCCAATAAAACCCTAAAGCCATAGCTTTATGAATCCCTAAACCCTCACCCCCAGAAAACCCCAAACCCTCAGTCCTAGGAAACCCTAAAACCTCAGCCCCACGAAACCTTAAACCCTTATCCCTACGAAACCCAAATACCTCATCCTAAAAAATCCCTAAACCACCATCCCTAGGGAATCCTAAACACTCAGACATAGGAAACCCTAAATCTCTTCACCATGAAACCCTAAAAACTCATGCTTAGGAATCCCTAAACCTTAAACCTAGGAAAACCCTAATCTCACTTCCCTAGAAATCCTTAAACCCTCAACCCTTGATAACCCTAAACCATCGACCCTAGAAAACTCGAAACCCTTAGCCCTAGATAACCATATTCCCTCAAACCTATAAAACATCAATCCTTCATCCCCAGAAACATCTAAACTATAATCCCTAGAAAACCCTAAACCCTGGTCCCCCGAAAACCCAAAACCCCTGGCCCTTAAAAACCCAAAACCACCATCCCCAAAAAACCAAACCCCTCAGTGTGTGAAAAACCTAAAACTCGAGCCATAGAAAACCATTAACCAATATCCCCATAAAAACATAAACATAGAGAGCTGGAAGACGGAAAACCATAATCCCTAGGAAAGCATGAACCATCAAAACTAGAAATTCCTAAACACTCATCATTGAAAAACCTAAATCCTCAATCCCAAAAAACTGTAAACCCTTTTCCCCAAAAGTCACTAAAATCTCTTATCCAGAAACCCTAAACCCTCATCCCTAGAAAACTCTAAATCCTCCTACCTAAAAAACCCTAAACCCTAACCCTAGAGAACCCTAAACCTTCACCCACCTATACCTTCATCCCCCATACCACAATCCCTCATCCTAAAAAACCCTAAAACCTCACTATAGAAATCCACAAACCTGCAGCCCATGAAAAATCAAAACCTTTACCCCAGAAAACCCTTAACCATTATCCCCATATAAAATAAACCATCAACCCATAAAACCCAAAAAACCGATCCTCAGATTTCTCTAAAACCTTAGCCATAGTATACCCTAATACTCCATCTCTAGAAAACCCTATACCCTTAATCATGGAAATCCCTAAACCCTCTTCCCTATAAATCCATAATTTCTGAGCCCTATAAAACCCTAAACCACCAGCAAAATAAAATTCTAAACAACTATCCTCAGCAAATACTAATCCCTTAGCCTGATAAAAACAAAAACCCTCAGTCTAAAACCCCCCTAACCCCCATCCCTAGAAAACCCTAATCCCTCATCCCCAAAAAACCCTAAACCCCCATTATATAAAATCACGATTCCTCAAACCCAAAACAACCTAACCCCTTATCCCAAAAAACCCTAAACCCTTCTCCCCAAGAAATAATAATCCCTCAGCTTCAGAAAACACTAAAACCTCACCATAGAAAAAACTAAAACCTCAACCCCCAAAAACCAAAATCTTTAGCCTCAAAAAACACAAAATCCTCATCCATAGAAAACCCTAAACTCTCATCCCTAAAAACCATAATCACTCAGACATAGAAAACTCTAATCCATTAGCTCTATAAAATGATAAACCCAAATCCCTAGAAAACTCTAATCCCTTAGCCCCAAAACACTATGAACACTCAGCCCCAGAAATCCCAAAATCCTCAACCATAGAAAACTCCAAACCCTTATCCCTATAAAAACCCAAACCTCTAGACCTTGTAAACCATAGAACCTCAACCCCCAAGAGACATTATCCATCACTATAAGAAATCCCTATTCTCTCAGTCCATAAAAACCATAAACCGTCGGCCCTAGAAATCAAAAAACACTCTGCACAGAAAACCTAAACTTTCAACCCCAGATAATAATAATATCTTAACCCCATAAAATGATAAACATATATTACTAAAAACCCTAAATTATTATTCCTAGAAAAATATAAATCCCCATCACGAAAAAATCCCTAAAACCACACCAAAATAAAACAAAAAACCCTTATCCCTAGAAAATACCAATTCCTCTACCCTGGAAATCATTAAACTCTCGGCACCAAAATATCCTAAACCCAAAACCGAAAAAAATGATAATCCCTAGACCCCCCAAAACCATGAAACCCAAATACTTCATCCAAAAAAACCCATAACCCTCCTCCTATGAAAATCTTAAACCCTCATCCCCGGAAAACCATAATCCCTCAAGTCCACACAACCCTAAATTATTATCCTCATACAACTTTAAACCCTCAACCCCATAAGAATCCCCACAAAAACATAAACCCTCATCCCCAAAAATCCAAAACTCTAATCCCTAGAAAATCGTTACCCTCTGTGTCAAAAAACATAAAACCTTATAACCAAAAAGCCTTAAACCCTATACCCCAAAAAACCCTAATACCTTAGCGAAAAAAACCCTCATCCTTCCAAAAGTACTAAACCATTGTCCCCACAGAACCCTAAACCCACAGCTTCATAAAACCATAAACTGTTAGCCCCAAAAAACAATAATCACTAATCCCCAAAAAAACAAAACCCTCAGACCCAAAAAACCCAAAACCCTCACCCAGAAGAAATCATTAACGCTCCTACCAAAACACCATAAACACTCAATCCCAAAAATCCCTAAACCTTAATCCCCTAAACTCCTAAATATTCATCCTCCCAAAACCCTAAACACCCATCTCTAAAAAAATATATATTGTCAGACCCAAAACCCAAAACCCTCACCCCCAAAATGCAAAACATGCTGCCCAAATAAACCCTAATTCCTCATCCCCCAAAAAACACTAAAACATCAACCCAAAAAAATACTAAACCATAATCCCCAAAATACCATAACCCCTAATCCCAAAAAAACATAAACCCTCAGTTCAAAAAACCTTAAACCCTTATCCATAAAAAACATTGCACCCATAGCCCCAAAGAACCATAAAACCTCGACCTAAAAATACCGTCAAACTCAACCCCAATAAAACCTTAGACCTTATCCCCTATTATCCATAAACCCTTATCACAAAAAAACCCATCATCCCTTGTCCATAGAAAACAATCTACCTTCATCCCTAAAAACATGTCATCCCCCAGGAACAAAAAAACACTAAACAATCACCCACCAAAAACCCTAAACCCTTATCCATCAAAAACCCTCAAACCTCATCTCAAAAAAATCCTAAACCCTCAACCCACAAAAAACCTCAAACCTCAACCCCCTAAAAACCTCAACCCTCATACTTTAAAAACCATCATCCCTCATCCACTAAAACCCACCAACCCTCAACCCCAAAAAACCCTAAACCCATATTCCCCTAAAATACTAAACCCACATCCCAAAAAAACCCTAAACCCCCAATCCTTAAAAACAGTAAACCATGAGACCCAATAAAAAAACCAATCATCCAAAAAAACTTGAAACCTCAGTCCCAAAAAACCCTAAACCCTCAGCGGAAAAAATCCCTAAACCCTCATACCCAAGAAAACCCTAATACCTCAGCATGAAAAAACTAACCCTCATCCCAAAAAAACACTAAACCCTTATCCAAAAAATACACTAATCTCACAACCCTAAAATTAATAAAACCTGATCCCCAAAAAATGGTAAACTCACATCACTAAAGAACCCCAAAACCAAAGTCAAAAAAATATATAAACCCTCATCCCCAAAATCCTTAAACCCTAAGCCCCAAAAAAATATTAAACCCCCAGCCTCAAAAAACCTTCATCCTCAAAAAAATAAACCTTTAGACCAAAATAACCATAAACACTCTTACCAAAAAAAACTTCAACCCTCAACCTCTAAAAACACTGAACCCTCCTCCAAAAAAACATAAACCATCATCCCCATAAAACCCCTAAACACTTATCTTCAAAAAACCTAATGCCCATTTCCTTAAAAATTCAAAACCATGTAGCCCCAAAATACCCTAAACACTCATCCCACACTTAGCCCAAAAACCCTAAAACCTCATCCTCAAAAAACCCAAAACCCAAATCCCCAAAAAACTATCTACCCTATGCCACCAATAAACTTCATCACTTAGCAACAAAATACACTCAACCCCAATCTATGAAAACCTTAATCCATCAGCACAAAAACTCTAAAAACATAGCCCTAAAAAGTATTCAACACTAAACACCCTGAGATCCAAAATCATAACCCCCCCAAATAACCTCAAACTTACGACATAAAAAAATATCAAGCATAAAACCCAAAAAAACCCAATCATCAGCAATAAAAAACCCTCAACCCCAAGCCACAAAAAACACAAAATCCTCAGCCCTAAAAAACCATAAACCCTCAAATCTAAAATACCAAAACCCTCATCCACCCAAAAACCTGAACCCTCTTAACAAATAAACCATCAACACTCAAACCCAAAAAACCCTAAACCCTTGTTCCGAAAAACCCCAAAAACTTCATCAACAAATAACCCTTAACTCTCAGCCACAAAACCCTCAACCCTCATCACCAGAAAAACCCTTTACTATTATACTAAAAAATTCTATTAACCATATGCCAAAAAACATCCAATCCCTCAGCCCCCAAAAACCCTAAACCCTCGATTCTAAATTCCTCATATGTCATCCCCCAAAATAACTAAACCCTTAGCCCCAAAAATTTAGAAACCTTCATCCCCCAAAAAACACTAAACCCTCAAACCCAAAAAAGTACTTAACCCTAATCCCCCAAAAGCCTTAACCCTCAACACCAAAAAACCCTCAACACTCAACACAAAAAAACCTATATCCTCATACCCATAAAACCTTCATCCATATATCCCAATAAACCCTTATACTCAAAAAAACCTGATCCATTAGCTACATAAATACCCTCAACCCCTAGACCCAATAAAACAAAACCCCTAGCCATAGAAAACTCTATACCCTCATCCCCAAAAGACCCCCAGTCCTCATCCCCAAAAACCCCCAAACGTCATCCATAAAAATCCCTCATCCCCCATCCCTAAAAAATCCCCAAGACCATACCCAAAAAACCCTTAACACCTGGCCCTAATATACCATCAAAGCTTAGTGTAAAAAAACCCAAAAACCTATGCACCAAAAAACCATAAACCCTTACTATGTAATAACCAATTACCCCATCCTATAAAACCCACAACCCTTACAAATACTATACCCACATCACATAAAAAAACCCTAAAACCTCATCCATAGAAAATAATAAACCCTATGTATCAAAAAATCCAAAACCCTATGCCCACAAAAAACCCTAATCCCTTAGTCCCAATAAACACAAAACCCATTGCCTGAAAAAAAAAAAATTCATCCCCAAGAAAACCCTAACCCATTATCAAAAAAACCATAAACCATCATCCCTAAAACCCCGAAAACTCTCTTCCCCAAAACATCCAAAACTTTAAGCTCCAAAAAACACAAAACCTTTTTCCCCAAAAAACCATAAACCCAAAGAATAAAAACCCTAAAGTCTCATCCCCCAAAATCCATACACCCATAGCCCCAAAAATTCCAATACACTCATCCTCAAAATAACTTAAAACCTTTTCACCCAAAATCATGAAACCGTCATCCCCTAGAAACCCAAAACCATCAGCCCCAAACCATTGTAAACACACAGACAAAATAAACCTAAACCCTCTACCCAAAATACACTAAACCCATAGCCTTAAAAATCCCCAAAAACCTCAATAAAAAACCCTAAACCCTCACCCCTAAAACACCATCAATTATCTACCCCAAACAACCCTCATCCCTTGTCCCTAAATAACATTAAAACATTAGCCCCAAAATACTCTGAACTGCTAGCACCAAGAAATGTAAACCCTAATCCCCAGAATTTCCTAAACCCTCAACCCCAAATAACCCATCCCCCTCAGCCCATAAAACCCGTAATCCAATTTTCCCAAAAAAAACCTAAACCCACATCCCCCAAAACCACTCAATACCCAGACACAAAAACCATCAACCCTTATCCACAAACTCTAAAATATCATCCCCAAAAATTCCAAAACCCTATTTCCAATGGAATTCCCAAAACCCTCATAAAAAAACCCAAACCGTCATCCCTAGAAATCCCTGAACCCTCAGCCCCAAAAACCCTAAACCCATTATCCCCAAAAAAACCCGAAACCATTAGCCCCAAATCATTCAACCAAAAGCCCCCAAAATTCCTCAACACTCAACAATAAATAATAATCATATCTTATCCCCCAAAAGAACATAAACCCTCATCCATAAAAATTCCTCAACCATATGCCCCAAAAAAACCTCAATGCTTACACCTAAAAACCCTCAACATGCATCCCCAAATAAACTTCAACCCCAAACCCTGAAAAATCATCAACCCTCACCCAAAAAACACTAAATCTTCTCCCCTAAAAATCATGAAACCATGGGCCCCCAAAAAAAACCTCAACCCTCATCACCAATATTCTATCTACACTCAGCCCCACAGAATGCTCAAAAACCACCACTAAAAAATACTTCACAATCAGCCCCCCACCCAAACCCCAAACTCTCCACCCAAAAACACAAAACCCAAATCTCTAAAACCCCCTAATAACTCATCCCGAAAACCCCTAAACCCAAATACACCAAAAAATAATAAATTTTCAGCCCCACAAACAATAAACCCCAACCCCACAAAACCCTAAACTCATAGCTCCAAAAACCCACAAACCATAGCCCAAAAAAATCCTAAACCCCCATCCCCATAAAAAACCTAAAACGATCAGATAAAAAAATTATACTCCAAGCCCCAAAATAACCAAAACCCTCATCCCCAAAAATACCCTAAACCCTCATCCAAGAAAAAAACATAAACCCTCAACCCCAAGAAACCCTCAACCCTCAGTCCTAAAAACCCTCAACCATTAAATAAAAAAATGACCTCAAGTATCAACCCTAGAAAACCATCATCCAAAATAATACACTAAACCCTCATCCCTAAGAAAACCCTCAACCCTCAGCCGTAGAAAACCCTCAACACTAAGCCCCAAAATACTCTCAACCGTCATCCCAAAAACTCTCAACACTCAACCCCAAAATACGATCAACCATAAACCCCCAAAAACCATCATCCCTCACCCACCAAAAACCCTAAACCCTCATCCCCCCAAAATACCAAACTCTTATCCCAAAAAAACAATAATCAATTAGACCCCAAAAAGTCTAAACAATCATCCCAAAACCCATAAACCCACCATTTCAAAAAACTGTAAACCGTAAACCCAAAAAATACTCAACACTCAACACCAAAAAACCGTCAACCCTCATACCCTAAAGACCATCAACCATCAACCTCTAAAATATGTGAATCCTTACGACTAGAAAATTATAAACCCTTGTCCCGAAAAAACCCTCAACCCTATGCCCTAATAAATATTAACACACCACCCAAAAAAATATTCGAAACTGATCCCCCAAAACCCCCCAACACTAAACTCAAAAAAAACCATAAACCCCAAGCCCCATAAAACCCTTGACCACCAGCCCCTAAAACACCCAAACGTCACCCCCATAAAACACTAAATCTTAAGCCCAAAATAACCCCTAACACTAAGTCTTAAAAAACGAAATCTTTACCCCCATAAAATCCAATACCTCAGCCCCAATATACTCCTCACTCCCAGACCCAAAAAACAAAAAACTCTCAGCCCCCCAAACCCCAACCCGATGCACCAAAACCCCTAACCCTAGACCCTAAAACCCCAACCCTTATCCCTAAGTAAACCTTAAACCTCATCCAAAAAAAACCTCAACCCTCATCCCTAAAAACATGAAACTAGCAGCTACAAAAAAAATTGATAAAAATTCACCCCTAAAAAACCCTAAACACTCAACCAAAAGAACCTAACCCATTATGAAACAAATTCTAAACCCTCATCTCCAAAAAAACCCAAAACATTCAACTAATAAAACCAAACCCTGTACCCCGAAAGACCCCCAAACCACATCCCCAAAAAATCAATCCTCGGACAAACCCCCCACCCCAAACCCCAAAAAACCCAACCCTCAGGAATAAAATATTCAGAAACCCACAACCCCAAAAAACAACCAACACTCAGCTCAAAAAACAACCAACCCCCAGACCCAAAAGTTCTCAAAACCTCAACCCCATAAACCACCAAACATTATCCCACCAAAACCCTTAACTATCTACCATGAAAAACCCTTATGCATCAGCCTAAAAAATCCTAAACCCTCATCCCCAAAACCCTAAACCCATAGTATAAAAAAACATAAATCCTCATACCAAAAAACCCACATCCCTAGAAAACCCTAAACCCTCTACCCCAAAAAACAACCAACCTTCTACACCAATAAACACTAAACCCTCAGCCCCCCACAACCCAAAACCCTCATCCACAAAAAACCATAAAAACTCATCCCCAAAATCCCAAAACACTTATCCCAAAAAATCCTACAACCCCAACCACATAAAACCCTATTCCCTGAACCTCAAAAAAACCTAACCCCATAACCCTAGAAAACCTTATACCCTCATGCCCAAAAAACCTTATATCCTCATCCCCAAAAAACCATAACCCTTCAGCCCCAAAAAACCTAATCCCTCATCCACAAATAAACCTAAACCCACAACCCTAGAAAACTCTAAACCCACATCCTCCAAAAACACTAAACACTCATCTGTAGAAAACCAAACACCCATATCCTTAAAAACCCTATAACATCATCCCCAAAAAATGTAAACCCCTAGGCCCAAAAACACAATAGAATATTCCCCAAATAACCCTAAAAAATAGACACCAAATAAACCCAAAACCCCCATCCCCATATAACTCTGAACCCTTAGCCCAAAAAACCCAAACACTGATCCCCATAAAACCATAAACCATCACCCCCAAAAAAACCCCTATACCCTAAACACAAAAAAAAAAAACAAATCCTTAACAAAAATTAAACGTAATCCTTTAGAAAAAATCCCTAATCCCTCATCCCCAATAAACACAAAACCCTCATCCCCAAAAAACCCTAAACCCTAAAACCCAAAACATATTAAACCCACATCCACCAAAAATCCAAAAGCCTCATGCCAAAAAAATAATATCTCTATACCCTAGAAAACTAAATCCTTAACCAGAAAATAATATAACCTAATCCTTTAAAAATCATATACCATCAGACCTAAAGTACCCTAAACCGTCATCCCCAAAAAAATGGTACAACATCATCCTCAAAATACCATAAATTCTGATCCCAAAAAGAACCCTAATCCATTAACCATAAAAAACCATAAACCCTAATCCCCAGAAAACCATAATCCTTCTTCTTAAAAAACCCCAAGCCCTGATCCCAAAAAAACCCTAAACCCACAGGCCAAAAAAATCCCTACCCCTAATCCCCCAAAGTCCATAAACCCACATCCCCAAAAAACCCTAATCCATCACCCCTAAAAAATTCTACAAAATCAACCAAAACAACCCTACACTCTATCCCAAAAACTCTAACCCCCCAATCCCAAAAAACCAAAATCCCCCACCCCAAATAACACTAAACCCTTCTCCTTAAAATCCCTAAATCCCCAATACAAAAAACTGTAAACCCTTATTCACAAAAAATCCTAAACCACGAACCCTAAAATCCCTAATCCCTCCACCCCAAAAGTCCATATACCATAAACTATAGAAAACCCTTAACCCATATCCCCCAAAATTCTAAACCCTCGGCCATAAAAAACCCAAAATCCTTAGATCCAAAATACGGAAAACCCATCCCCAAAACCTCAAAAACCTCAAACCCCAAAACCCCTAAATCTTCATCTTTGAAAAACCATAAACCAATTGATTCATCACCATAAGAACAAAAAAAGTAAGTGTATATTGAAAAATATAAGGTAGATGAATGAACATGGATTATAGAAAATTCTAGTGGCTGATGATTCTCCCTACATAAAGAGTAGGTCATTGGTAATGGAGACGCATCACCAGTTCTGATTAATGGGAAGAGGATAAATAATGAAAGATTCATTATATGCTTCAAAATTAGTAGGATTCATCTGTAACCATTACCATTGGGCGAAAATAAAATTAAAAAGACAAAATATAGTGACAAAAATTACCAAAATCAAATTACCTAGTATGGGGGCACACAAAGGTCACATAAAAATCATGAAAACCACTCTACCTATCTAATTAATGACCCCACTAACTATAGTGGGGAGACTCATTTTTAATGAATACTTTCTCAATTTTATCTCTCTATTCAATGTTACACTTTGAATTTCCTTCCCTTTCTATGCAGATATGTCATTGTGGTCCCAAAATATGTGTGTTTTGTTCCTCCTTTATGTTGGATGCCAAAAATCATGGGTTGTTATAATTCGAATAACAAATTGGAAAAAAAGTATTTTTAAGTCAAAAGGTATTCTCCTTGGATTAAATATGGACCATATCATTCCCTCTGAGTTAAAGAGAGTTTCCCTCAAATTCATGGCATCATTATCTTCATTGTATGGAGGAAAATCTCCAATGTATAACATTCCAGAAAAACCACTAAAATCATAATGTAATTAAATTTTATAGGAATTGTTTCCCTCACATTAAAGGACCATAAATGGAACTTCATCTCATGGGCCCATCTTTCTCATCATTTTTATGTGAATAACTCTTTAGAAAGGTGAATCCATACATATCTCAGGGTTGTAAATTGTCCTACTTTTGATGCTTGTTAACAGGACTCTTATATGATTCATTAAACTTATATTTTTGTACTTGAATAGATTCATGAAGCTTATATATATTCACTTCCATATGCTAAAAATCAGTATTTCCATAAATTTATTCAAATAGTTATTGTTGATTTGTATCAGTTGGATATATTTTTTATAAAAAAATTTCTTATGTAATCTTTAAATCTCAATCTCTAATATACCTTTTCACTAATTTTCTTAGAATATTACCCCATTTTTTATTTTCAACTTATATTTCACATTAGTTTGAGGGTGATGAGATGTGATGAAATGAAGATTCATTACAAATTTACCCCATAATTTTATCCAAAAATATTTGATAAATTTAGTGTCTATAACTGAAGAAATGATGTGTGGAATTCAATAAATTTGAACAATTTCTTCGAAAAAAATTCACCCTGGGTGTTTGATAAATCCATAATGAAATACATGATGAGATATTCCCATGGATAATCTAAAATAGGTTATGGAGTTCATAAACAAAGCATGAAATGAATATTTTGTCTTTAACAATACCCACATCTCAAAATAATTTCTGGTACATAAGATTACTTCCTTGGATAGTATAAATTCGTTATTAGTATCTCCAAGGATTTGTGTATGAAAAAATTTGTACCAAGTCCTCTTTAAAGTGTGTCTTGGAAGAGAATGCCCATGTAATTACACATCTAAGAACACAATTTTTTTGTCTTGAAGAGAAACCCATCAGTCATAAAATAATCATCCAAAAATAAATTTTGAAATTGGATTAAAATAGAATTTAACTCCACATCATACAGACAATCTTATTTCATTAGATAAGAGAAAATATTTAGTGCATCTAGAATGGTATGTAATACATACCATTGAGATAAAGAATCTTAGGGTAGGTTATCATTCCAAATCAATTATTTTTACACAATTAAGATTGATTACAAGAATTCCACCCACTTTGTATGCCTCGAACTCATGTTTTGTTGACCATTTAAAAATATTAATGCCTGATGGTAATAATGAATTATAAACTATTTTGTTCTAAAATATTGAGACCAGGGATCAAGAGATGTCATAATTACATAATATTCATTAGAATAGGTTTTGTAATTCCACCTATAATCATCCATCTTCTCGCTAAAATATTCAATGAGATTCAATAATTGGATGACAACATAATCAATGCCTACTCTAAATGTATCACACACCACATCAAAGACTTGATCAAATACATGTAATACTAAAACTAGCACTTCACATAATATTTTATTAATGATTTCAAATACTTCATTTAATGCTTTGACAACTCAAATTTTCCTTTTTTCAATACTTCAGTGATGGTTTCCTTGATAGTGATGAAATTGAAAACATATTGATGATAAAAGGATGCCAAACAATGGAAAAAATCATTCTTTGTGGTGTATTATGTTTGTGTCTTGGACTTCGTTTATTCCACCATTCATTTATCCACCATGATTACTTCTTTTTATACCCCATATACAAAATACTATGTTTTCATTGAATGAAACACAGAACATTTCATCATTGCATTTAGATTATGTTCCCATTGAAGGTCAAATTATTTTTGTATATGATCCTCATCGCTATCTATATCCTGAGATTAAATCAAAATATAATTCTGATAAACTAAAATAAATTTATCAATGAATGGTTTCATAACTACATTCATGAGTTTCATGAATATACTAGGAGCATTTTATAGGTCAAATGTCCTTACAAACCACTCAAACAGTCCACCTTTGGTATGGAATGACATTTTACACTCATCTCTATATCTCAATTGAATCTTGTCGTGTCCACTCAAATGATTAACCATTGAAAATATTTATGACCCATGTAATTCATTGATCATATAACCATGTCATTTAATGGGATACCTTTATCTGAGGTCAATAATATTGATATATCTATTATCAACACACATATGATACATACCATATTTCTTCCAAACTAATAATGTTGGTACATAACACGGGCTCATGCTTGGTCTAATAAAGCCTCAATCCATCCATTCAAAACTTTCTTCTGTAATTCCTTCAATTCATCAAGACTACAAAAATATGCTGGTTTATTAGGTAGTTTTAAACCAAGTACATGATCAATCTGTTATCCAATACTTCTAAAGGGAAGTAATCCACTTGGGAGATAACTAGGAAAAAATGATCATATTCCTCAAAAATTGAGCTAATGGATGGTGGTGACTCTTCCCTTCATACCATGAGTTTTACATCATCAATAATGAAAAAATAAGATTTTTGTATGGAATTATTTCTATAATTGAGGTTTTTTAATAATGATGATTCCTTTGGGATATTCGTTAAAAAATTTAGACTGATGAATCTATGATAATTTCAATGGAGAAAGTGTAACATTATTTTCACCTCATTAGAATGTATATGTGTTCTTACTTCAATAATATTTCACTTCCCTATCAAGCATATAAGGACTTCCAAAAAACAAGTGACAATAATGCAGAAGAATAACATCTCACAAAAACTCATTAAAATAGTTATTACCAATGGAAAATTTAATTTGAACTCATTTGATGACAAGAAATGTTCTCCCATTTTTCAACCAGTGTAATTTATTTAACATATGATGATTCTGAGATGAAAGCATCAATTTATCTACTAGTCTTATTGACAAAACATTAGTAAAAATTCCACTGGTTCAATATCTGTCAAGGGGGGAAATGATATTTTCCGGGGCCTTCTTTGATTTTTGTTTCTTTGGAACATGTTAGATCCACTTGGCATGTTCTTTAAGGCTTTTTCAATTCTTGTAATGGGTTTCCTCTTTCCCAGTGCTGAAAGAGGTCTGTTTTTTAGATCAACAAATGGGGATTTACCCCTAACCATCACTCGATTATTACAATTACCACTGACTATAATCAAATTTCTTACACACTGATTTATAATGCAATGATTTTGAGCATATATGATCTTTTATAACTCTTTATAGTGTATTCATATTAACCACATCAGCTTCTTACACAACCTGATTTTTATTTTTGAATTATTCACCACCATGTTCATCCTCTTTGATTTCCTTTTATATATCCTTGATGTTTTTTGTAATATTAATTCTATTGTTATGGTAATTGTCTTGAAAATTACCATACCCATGATAGTTGATGAACATTTCACTCCCACATTCGAAGGAGTTAGATTATCCTTTTGGTTGTTACATATAATTATGTTTTCCTTTATTCTGTACCTTATTCCTACCAAATTCCTTATCACCAAAACCTATTCCTTTGTGACCATATTTCTATTCCCCCTAGGATTTCTAGCTAGAAATCATCATCAAGTGAATAGAATAAATGTAACTACACTAAATGGAAGTTGGGGATGCAGTTTTGGTGGAGGGTAATTAGGTCATCAATCTCTCAACAGTTGAGAAAGAATCTCACTAATTTCAGTAATTTGTGATTGTATATGTGGATTGGCTATTTCCCATTGAGCATATGGAGTAGAAAATATGTTTTTTCAATACATTGTGAAAATAATTTTTTATAGAGATTAGTATGAAAAATATGGAAAAAACACAAAAGACCTCCTAAACTATTAGCAAACTGATGTATCACTAGAAGTAGAAGCCTACTATGTGAAGAAGGAATAGAGAAATTTAAAAAACTATCCATGTGTTAGAGGAAACACCTATCACCATGGATACTCTCATCTTAATGAATATGTCACTAGAAATGGAGATGCACCACCAATTCTGGGAAATGGGAAGTGTCTAATTCATGAATGTTTCACAAAAAGGATCAAAATTTGGAGGATTCAAGTATAACCATTCCAATTGAGTGAGAATACAATATAATGAAAAAACAAAGTAATAGTATTGTCTAAAATCGAATTATAAGTCATGGAGGCTCTCAAATGTCATATTAAAAGCACAAATATTAAATTCCCATGTTTTTTAATGACCCCACGAACTAAAGTATTGTTACTTCTTCTTAATGATTCTTTTCTACACGTTCTCAACCCTCTTTAATGTGATGGTACAAATTTCCTTCCTTTTCAACATGGATATTTCATTTTGGGCCTCAAATATGTTTGTCTTGGTCTATCGTTATATTGTATGAAAAAAGTGATAATTGATCCAATTAGAATAAAAATTGGGTCTAAAAATATTATCAATACAAAAAGAATTCATCTTCGGTTTAATATGGTATGTATCATCCTCATCTCTAAAAAACCCTAAAACCTCAATAGAAAAAACCCAATAAACCCTTATCCACAAAAAAGATCTTAATCCATAGCCCCAATAATTCTAAACCCTTATCCAAAAAATTCCCAAACCCTCATACACTAAAATATACCCTAGCCCTCAGTCCTAGAAAACCCTAAACCCTCTACATCAACAAAACCTAAACCATCAGCCCCAAATAACCCTAAAATATTATCCCCAAAAATCCCTGAAACCTTAGAACCCTAAACCCTAAACCATAATAAACAAAAAAACGTAATCGCAAAGACCCAAAAAACCATAAACACTCATCCATAGGAAACCCAAAACCCTTAACCTTAGAAATCCGTAATCCGTCGGCCCCAAAAAACCCTAAACCCTCAGTCCCAAAAAAAACTAAACCCTTCAGCCCCGAAAAACTCTAAAACCGTATCCAAAAAAAAATATTAAACCCTCATCATCAAAAAAACCTAATACCTAATACCTCAACTCCAATTACCCCTACAAATTCACCCCCAAAACCCCTATACTCTAATCCCTAAAAATCCCAAATCCGAAACCCAGAACCCCCAAAAACCATAAACCCTCAGCCCCTAAAAAACCCTAAACCCCCATCCACAAAAAACACTAATCCCTCAACCTTGAAGAAAATTAAACACTCAACCCAAAAACCCCAAAACACTTATCCATCAATAACCCAAAACCCTTATCCCCCCAAAAAAACCTCATCTCCAATGGCCCTAAACCCACTTCACAAAAATACATAAACCCATTGAAAGAAAAAACCCTAAACCCTCAGCTCCAAAATCTATATACCCTCATCCAAAAAATACCGTAACCCTTAGTACTAAGAAATCCAAAACGCTCATCCCCAAATACCCCTAAACCCTCAACACCAAAACTAATAAACCAGCAACCCCCAAAAACCCGAAATATCATCACTAAAACACCATAAACACATAGACCAATAAAACTCTAAAATCGTTACTACAGAAAACCCTAATGCCTTAGCTTTATATATATTTAAACCCTCAACTGAAAAAACACTTAACCCATTTCCCAAAAAACCCCTAAACCCTCAGACCTAGAAAACCCTAATCCCTTCGCCACAAAAATTACCAAACCCTCAACACTAAAAAACCCTAAACACCTCGCACCATAGAATCCCTAAACATATATCCCTAAAACATAGTAAACCCTCATCCCCAAAAATTATGAAACCCTCAGCCCTAAAAATACCCAAATCAATCAACACCAAAAAACAATAAATCCTCCGAACCAAAAACAACTAAACCATCATGCCCAAAAAACCCAAAGCACAGATCCACAAACACCCCTAAATTTTCATCCACAAGAACACAAAACCCTTATCCCCAAAAACCAATAATCCCTTAGACCAAAAAACCATGAAAACCTCAGCCCAAAATATTCCTCATCCTTCTACCCCAAAACCCACTAAACCCAAATCCCAAAAAAACACTAAAACCTCGACCATAAAAACCCCTAAACCTCATCCAAAAAAACCCAAACTCTCGACCCCAAAAATCTAAAAACCTTCATCCCTAAAATAACCTTAATCCTTATCCCCCAAAACCCAAAACCCTAATCCCCCCAAAACCCTAAACCATTATCCCTCAGAACCCCTAAACCCTAAGCCCCAAAAAATCCAAAACACAAAATCCATAGACCCAAATACCCCTAAACACTGACAGCCCGAGCCCCTAATTCCACAGTTTCACCAAACCCAAATTCCTAAGCCCCAAAAAACTATAAACCCTCAAAACCTAAAAACCCTAAACCCATATCCCCTAAAATTATAAACCCTCATCCCCAAAGAACCCTAAATCCTGATCCCCCAAAAATAGAAACCATCATACCAAAATAAAAACAATAAACCATCATCCAAAAATACCCTATACCCTTATCCCAAATAACCATAAATGCTCACTACAAAAAAACTAATCTCTCACCCCCAAAAAACCATAAACCCTTAGCACCATTAAACCCTAAACACTCATCCCAAAAAACCCATCAAATATCTCCCTTAAAAAGATTCATCTCAGATAAACCTGGTCACCAAAAAACCATCAATACTAATCCCCAAAAAAACCCTCAAGCCTCTTTCCCATAAAACCAATAACACTCATCTTAGAAAAACTATTAACACTCACCCCCAAAACATACTCAACACTCACCCCAAAAAACCATCAACCATTGTCTCTAAAATACCCTAAACTCTCACCCTTAAAAACCCCAAAACCCCCTTCCCCAAGAAAGCCTAAAACCCTCATCCCAAAAAAAAACACTCAACCCTTATCCCAAAAAACCCTCTATCATAGCCCCTAAATACCAACATCCTTCATCCCCTAAAAACCCCAAAAACATCAATCCTAAAAATCCCAAAACCCTCAGACCCAAAAAATCAATAACCCTCATCCACTAAAAACCCTCAACAATCATCTCCCAAAAATAATAAACCATAAACCTCCAAAAACCCTAAACCCACAGACCCAAAAAACCGTAAACACCCATCCCAAAAAGAACCCTCAACCCTCATCCCAAAAAATATCCTAAACACATGTCTCAAAAAAACACTAAACCTTAAACACCAAAAAACCCTCAACCCTCATCCCCAAAAAACAATCAACCCTGAGCCTCAAAAAACACTTAACCCTCGGCCATAAAAAATTCTTATCCCAAAAAATAGTTAACCCTCATCCACAAAAAAAACCCCACCCCTCATACAATCAAAAACCATAAACCCTAGGTAACAAAAAAACCTTACTTCTCATCCCCCAAAATCCCTAAACCCTCAGCCCCAAAAAACGACAAACCGACATCCAAAAAACTCCTAAACCATATGTACCGAAAAACCATTAACCATCATTCCCAAAAAACCATAAACCCTAATCCCCCAAAAAACCTCATTCTTCTATTCAAAATAAAACCCCAAACCCCAACCCCAAAAAAAAACATAAACCCCCAATAAAAAACCCTCATCCTTGAGCCCCAAAAATCTCTCAACCCTCGACACAAAAAATCCTCAAAGGTCAAGCCTAAAAAACCATCAACCCTCAGACAAAAAAACCCTCAATAATTAGCCCCAAAAAACCCTTAAACTTTATCCCTAAACAACCCAATGCACTCAAATCCTATAAAGCTAAATCCCCAATAATAAAAACCCATAAACACACAACCCTTGTAATTCCTAAACCTTCAACCCAAATATCCATCCACCATCATCCCAAAAAACCCTCAACCCTCAGACCCTAATTTCGCTAAACCCTCATTCCCAAAAATCCCTCAACCCTCATACACGTAAAACCATCATCCTCAAAAAACCTTCAACACTCAACCCCAAAATAACCCCCAAACATCATCCAAAAAAACTCGCAACCCTCATCCCCAACAAAACATCAACCCTTGGAGAAAAACCCTCACCCCAAATAAATCATCAACAGTAATCACCAAAATCTCTCTACCCTCAGACCAAAAGACCCTCAATGGTTATTTTAGAAAACACTATTCCATATGCATAGAAAAACAATAACCCTCTGGCCCAAAACCTTTAAACCCTTATCCCAAAAAACACTAAACCCTCACCCCCAAAATCCCAAAAAACCATAAACCTTCTCCCTAAAATACCCTCATCATATAGCCCCAAAACAACCAAAACCCTAATCACAAAAAAAACCTAAAAACTCAACCCTAAAAAACCTAAACTCTCTGAAACACAAAACTATACACCATAAACACCAAAAACACCCAATCCATAGTCCAAAAGACCCTGAATACTCATCCCGAAAAAACCCTCAACATTCACCCTGAAAAACCCACATCCCTCAACCCCTAAAACCATAAAATCTCTACCATATAAAAACTTAAAATGTCAGTTAGAAAAACCCTAAACCCTAGGACCCAAAAAATATAAATCCATCAAACCCTAAAACCCCTCAACCCTCAACCCTAAAAAACACTCAACCCAATGTCTCACAAAACCATCAAACCTCAACCCAAAAAAAGCCTCTGAGTCCCATAAAACACTCAACCATTATCACGAAAACCCTCAATACATCCCTAAAAAACCCTTAACCCTCACTCAAAAAATACACTCAATCCTATACCCCAAAAATGATCAAACCTCTTCCCCTAAATATCATTAGACCTAATCCATAAGAAGCTAAACCCCTTGCCTGAAAAAATCATAAACTATATGCCTAAAAAACCTCAACCATTATCCCCCAAAAAACCCAAAATCCCTCATCCAAAAAACCATTGAACCCCAGGGTCTAAAAAACCTCCATCCCTTAGCCCCAAAAACCCAATACCTCAGTGGTAGAAAACCACTCTATCCAAAAAAATAAAACTCACAGAACCCCAAAAATCCATAAACCCTCTGCCCCAAAACCCTAAACTCTCATAACATAAAAAACCTCCACCCACATCCTTCAAAACCCTAATCCATCATCCCAAAAAACCCTAAACCATCATACCTAAGAAATCCCTAAACCCTTATCAACAAAAGTCCTTGAACCATCATCCTCAAAAAACCCTATCAAATAGTAAAAAACTACATAAACCCTTAGCCTAAAATATAAGCAACCCTAAGCCACAAAAATCCATCAACCCTTCGCCCCAACAGTACCTCAATAATATTCCCCAAAAAACCCTAAATCCACAACCCTAAAAAATACTCAACCCAATTCCCAAAAAAAACATCAATCCTTATCCCCACAAATATCTCAACCCTCATTCCAAAAAATCATTCAAGCCTCATCCCCAAAACACCTTAACCCTCAACCCTAGAAAACCCTCAACCCTCAACTCAAAAAAACCCCGTAACCCTCAGAACTAAAAAAATTGTAAAATATAAGTTCTGAAATACCTTAAACCCTTATCCCTAAAAAACCATCAACCTTCAGCCTCAATAAACCATAAATTCTCAACTCCAGAAAAACCATTAATACTCATCACCATAAATATCCCCAACCCTCATCCAAGAAAAACTAGACACTACTCCCTGAAAAAACCTCAACCATAATCTCTAGAAAAACATCAAACCTCATCCCCAATAAACCATAACCCTCATCCCCAAAAAATCATCAACCCTCTTCCCTAAAATCTATAAACTCCCATACCCAAAAAACACTAAACCTTCTAATGTAATAAACCCCTAAATTCTATGCACAAAAAATCCACAACCCTCATCCCAAAAAAACCAAACCACTCGTCCCGAAAAAACCAAAAACCATCTTGCACAAATTATCCTAAACCACCAGCCCCAAAAATCATTCAACCCTCAAACTGAGAAAAACAGAACCCTCAGTCTGAAAAAACCCTCAAACTTTCTATAAAAAAAACCTTAAACCCTCAGCTATAAAAAAACTAAAATCCTTAGCCTCAAACAACCATAACCCTCATCACTAAAAAGCACTAAACCCCCATCCCAAAATAAATACTCAACCATCATCCTCAAAAAACCATAAACCCTAATCCAAAAAAAACTCAACCCTTAGCCGCCAAAAATCCCAAAAACCTCATCCCTAAAAACCCTAAAACCTCATAAAATGAAACCCTCAACCATCATCCCCAAAAAACACACAACCCTCCACCCTAGAAAACCATAAATTTTCAATCCAAAAAAACCGACATCCCTCTACCCAAAAAAACCCTCAACACACATACCTGGAAATCCCTCAGCCCACATACCCATAAAACCCTCAACCCATAGTGAAAAAACATCATCCCGCAGTTAGAAAAAACCCACATACCCATCCTTAAAAAACACTCAACTGGTTTGTGAAAAATACCCTAAACCATCAGCCCCAAAATTTCTAAAAAAGACATCCTCAAAATACATTCAACCATTAGCGCAAATAAACCATAAACCCTCATCACTAAAAAACCTAAACCCTAAACCCAAAAACCACTCAACCCATATCCAATGAAAAATACCTACCCCACTACCTATAAAAACCTAGAACCCTCATACCAAAATAACTATCAAACCTAATCCCCCCCCAAAATTCAACCCTTAGCCCCAAAAAACCCTAAACCCTTATCCCTAAAAACCCTCAACTGAGATAAAAAACTGTAATCCCTCATTCACAAAAATGTCTACACCCTCTTCTACAAATAACCCCCAACCCATAACCACAAAAATCATGAAACCCTCTCACCAAAATGCCATCAACCCTCATTCCCAATGTACCTGTGAACCTCATCCCCAAAAAAACAAAAACCTAATTCTCCAAAAATCCCTCAACCCTCATCCCAAATAAATATACATCCCTTTGGCCCAAAATCATAAACCCTCATTCCCAAAATACAATTTACCCCCCAAAACCCTGAAACATAAACAAAAAACCATAAAAACTCATTTCCAAAAAATTCTAAACCCCCATACCCAAAATGAACTAAACCCTGGAATATAGATTACCCTCAACCCTCAGCCCAAAAAAACTCAACCCTCAGCCCAAGAAAACTTTCAATCCCAAACCATAGAAAATCCTCAACCCTTATATACAAAAATTACACAACATCCATCCCAAAAAAACCTAAAACGTAAACCCCCAAAATATTAAAAACATATAAAAAATAAACCCTAAACCATCATCCAAAAATATACAGTCAACACTCATCCCTAAAAAACACTAAACCCAGAGCCCCCAAAAACCCTAAACCATCATCCATACAAAACATTAAAAACTTATCTAAAAAAAATCTCAACCCATACCTCAAAAAAACCCAAAAACCTCAACCCCAATTAACCATAAACCATCATCCCCAAATATCCCTCAACCTAAATCCCCAAAAAACATCAATCCTCTTCCCTGCAGCCCCCAAAAACCCTAAACCATCAACACTAAAAAACATTAAACCCGTATCTCCAAACAAATTTCAACTCATACTTCAAAAAACCCTAAAACCCCTACCCCAATGAACCATAAACCCTCATCCCCAAATATCCCTCAACCTAAATCCTCAAAAAACATCAACCATATTCCCAAAATATCCCTAAACACTTTTCACCAAAAAATCAAAACATTGCATAAAAAACACAATACCCTCATCCCAGAAAACGCCTCAACCCTTAGCCTTAAAAAACCCTAAACCCTCATCCCCAAAAAACCCTCAACCCTCATCCCTAAAAAACCAAAAACCCTCACCTCAGAAAGTCCATCAATCCTCAGCCCAAAAAAACTTGAAACCCTCAGCCATGAAAACATGAAACCCTTAAAACTAAAAAAAATCAACACAAAGATCCTATCAACCCTATGTCACGACCCATCCCTGTGTGGCCTAAGCCGCAACTCCCCAAGCCTGCCCCCAATAGGCCAAGGGCTGGTGACTAGCACCGGTTAGGCATATCATGAACATGGGAGGCATTGTCTATACACATGTACACACGCACACACATCTCCATGCCCACAAAGTTGAAAAGTAAAAACTAATAAAAAGGGAAAATGCATGCACACACTAAAACCCAACCAAAAGAGTACGATAAGAAACTAAAGTACCAGAATGTAAAACCCTGACCCAAAAGTACAAGCCCACCAAAAGGGAGTCTGTAACAAAGTCCAACCTATAAGGAAAAGAACTGGGACTGCTATCCATAGCCATAGGAACATGCCTCAACTCGCCTGATCTCACTGAGCACCATTTGGTCCTAGTCCACCTAGAATCTTGTCAAAAGCTCGCTCGTCTACACAAGACACGACACGTGCGGGAAAAGCCCATGCAGGGGTGAGTATAATAATACCTAGTAGGAATCCTCGAAACCATAACAGAATACAACAAGGGAAAACACTATAAAGAATGATGCATTCATCTCGATACATTATATGTTTACAGAACATATAACATGTATATCCAGATATACTAACACTCAAACGACTACCGCAAAGCCACCACTAAAAAAAATCCATCTCGAAGATTCCACTAAATATGTAACAAGGAGAACACACTCCTAAGTCTAAAGAGAGAGAATATATGAAGTAATCATTCTAGGAGAACACACTACTCAATTACTTGAGAGAGAATGCTCAAATGAGGATCACAACCAATAGTCATAAGGTGGTTCTGACAACTCAGTCTGAACTAATCCGCTATGTAGAGGATCAGCGCCCGGGTATAGTTGGTCACGTCGATACCAGGAACTCTACCTGGCGTTCCAGTAAGGAATAGAGGATCTAGCTCCATGTCTCACAGAGGGGATTCCAACAACCCTATTCAAGAAATCCTGTTGAAGTGATCATACTCCTGTATGTAGGAAATGATACCAGGAACCTTTAGGAGAAAGACTAAGGGGACGAATCCTAAGGAAACTATCCCAATTCACAGAAGGTAACTAAATTAAGCCATGTACGATTGGTTACACGGCATGTAGTATGGTTACACGACGTGTTCCTTGACCCAACGGCCCATGTCATCCGTCCAGTCTGTGTAAAACAAGACTACACGGTGTGTAGTAGGATTACACGCCGTGTTCCTTGAATCTGAGTACTTCCCATCTAAATAGCTCGTGTCAGAAGTCGAAGTCATATATAATTGAATATACACAATGTGTAATTTTACATACATGTCGTGTCTTGCCAACTAGAAAACACCACTGTACTCTGGCTGTATGCCCATACACGGTGTCTGTGTCCTTGTTGCATGCCCGTGTGCCAGTACACAGGGTATCCCGTGTATCTGGTCGGGTCAGGCTGGGGAAGGAAATACACGGTGTGTCCTTGGACATGTACCCAAACCGTGTCCATGTACTCCCAGAGTACACACCTGGTAACCCGCCGACGAACACACGTTGTGTAGCCCATACTACACGCCGTGTAGTCAGAATTTTTCCAGAATCAGTGTCTTCCTTCGCACGCCACGACCTCTCCTCCGATTCTTGATCCAACTGTTAGATCATCATGAAACTCTGGATTTGGGGTCATCCCGCCCCTACGAAACCTATTCCATCAGTTTCGGGCTTCCGATCAGCCATGATAATGCGTCTCGATCCGCCTGCATGAAAACGCTCGAAGAACGGGAATTCCCAAACAACTTCGATTTGTCCACTGACGTTGCCATTTCACCTCCGCTAGGTCATCACGATGTTGGATAATTGATTTTAGATCGTTGCTCCCACAAATGAATGTGAAACGATCGATTTCCTCCAAGAATGTGTAGAACGCACATGAAGAACTCATAGAAACTGGGAGAGAAAAACACAATAATCGAGAGGGAAAAACCTCGATCGATGTTCATGTCGATCTTGGTTCATCACCATTACAAGGTTGAATGAAAACCAAATTAATTTCAAGAATCAAATCCCCGTGATTTCCCTAAATAGCTCATCCTGCAAATACGACCGATCCGTGGGCAATTCTATTCGTGGATTAGTCCGCGTTCATCGTAGGAATCAAGAATGGAGAAAATAAATCACCAAAGAAACATCCTACCTGGATTCACGGCGTTCACTGGTGAAGATCCGGTCGCCGCATATTCGTCACCGGTGAAATTCGTCAAGAACGTCATTGCCATGTTGGGTGTTTCCTCTAGAGCATTCCTAGAGCCTCCATGGGATTCAAGGTTATGAGGTTTTGTAACACAGGACCCCTACGGAAGACATTATATAAAAAGCATAAAAGATATCTACTGCAAAAGATTTTAATAAAATATTTTAAATAAAATATTTTATAACGGTTACGTCAAAAAACCATATTTCGCCACCAACCTACGCCAGCTGATATTAGGTCTCTTCTAGGGTAAACCCGCTGCTCTGGATGCAACGACACCCTTGGATTTTTGATCCGAGAACCCATTCAAGAGTGATTCAACTCTTTCAGGAAAACTACACACGTGCACAATTTAATTATTTTATTAAATTCAAACATTTGTTCTGGGCTCACTAGCCCTCTGAACTGCACGCCATCTCGAAGACTGGTCTCGAAATAAATCCCACATGTTATAAAAAATCATGGAAATTCTGAGACATTACATCACACCCACCTTATGGGGTTTACATCCCCGAAATGCCAAAACAAGGGCTACTCAAAAATGATGTGGGTACTGCGCACGTATCTGAGCCTCTCGCTCCCACGTGCTCTCCTAGAGGTTCCCATGCTACCACCAGACACACACCAAAGGAATAGCTCACCCATGAAGGATCTTCTCTTGTCGATCCTCGATTTCCACTAGGTACTAAGCAAAGGTCACTCCATCATCGATGTCCACCTCACCCCAGTCGATAACGTGTGATGGATCCGGGATGTACCTCCGTAGTTGTGACACATTGAAGATGTTGTATACCCGGTCCATCTAAAGAGGTAGAGCCAAGTGGTATGGCATCTCGCCAACTCTACTTAGAATCTGAAAAGGGCTGATGAACCTCAGAGATAGCTTGCCGCCTCGGCCAAATCGTTGCAATCATCGTCGAGGTGAGACCCGATGGAACACATGGTCTCTTTCCACGAACTCCAATGTCCTCCGTCGCTTGTCGGCATAAGACTTATGCTGACTCTGTGTAGTCTTCATCTTCTCCCGGATGACCTGCACCTTCTCCATAGTAGCTCACACCATCTCTGGGCCCATCAGTGCTGACTCTCCTAGACCAGTCCGGCAAAGTGGTGACCTGCAAGGTCGCCCGTACAGAGCCTTGAATGGTGCCATACCAATAGTGGAATGATAACTATTGTTAGAAGAAAATTCCACCAGTGGTAGGTGATCCTCCATGCAATGACTGAAGTCAAGTATGCAAGCTCGTAGAATATCCCCTAGAACTTGGATGGTCTACTCTGTCTGACCATCAGTCAAAGGAAAAAACACCATGCTCAAGCATAACTGAGTCCCAAAAGCTTCCTAAAATCCCTTACACAACCGGGATGTGAAACGAGCATCACGATCTACGATGATCGTTGATGGCACTCCATGAAGTTGAACTATCTCCTGCACATAGAGGTTTCCCAAGCTCTATACTGAACACTGCTCCCATATGGCTAAGAAGTGGGCAGACTTGGAGAGTCGATCAACGATCACCCAGATGGCATCGTCTCCCTTGGACATACGTGATAGACCCATTACAAAGTCCATGGATATCCCATACCACTTCCAATCTGGCACCCCAAGGGGCTGAGTCAAACCTACTGGCACCTAGTGCTCAGCCTTTACTTACTGATAAGTAAAGCACCGAGAAACAAACACTGCCACACTATTCTTCATTCCTGGACACCAGAACTGAGGTTAGAGGTCCTAATACACCGTTGTCACGCCTGGATGCACCACCAAAGGGGATGTATGGAACTCCCTCATATCCTCCTACCACAACTTCACTGGTACTACTGCATTCCCTCTGAAAAGAAAAACATGCTCCCCACCTGTTGAATATCCATCGACAGCATCACCCACAGATATTTGAGCACGTAGAGTCTCACATCTAGAGTCCTCGAGCTATGCTTAGCTGACTCGCTGTAAGAGTTGAAGGGTAACAACCAACGACCAAAGGTAAGCTCCCTCATCTTTATCCAGGAAGGATAACTGTAAGGAGGCCAACTACCTCATCTGCTCATCCAGCAACTGCTAACTGGATTTACTGCTGAGAGCATATACCACAAGGTTCCCCATCCCAGGTGTGTAAACGATCTCAAAGTCATAATCTTGGAGGAACTACAGCCATTGTCTTTGTCTCAAATTAAAATCCTTCTCAGAAAGGATATATCTGAGACTCATTTGATTATAGTATATGGTAAACCGCGCACCCATTAGGTAGTGCTGCCATATATTCCACGAAAAGGCCACCACTGGAAACTCAAGACCATGAGTTGTGTAGTTCTACTCGTGTGGCCTCAACTGATGTGAGCCATAGGAAATCACCACTTTCCTCAACATCAGTACACAACCATGATCGGTCCCAGATGCGTCGCAGAACACTACGTACTCAACACCCTCCTCCAGTAATCTCATGATCGGGGCGCTCGTCAGACTCTGTCTCAACTACTGGAAAGCCTGCTAGAATCTCTCAGTCCACACGAAAGGCTGCCCCTTTCGGGTCAAAGCTGTCATGGGTGCTGAAATCCTGGAGAAATCAACAATGAATCTCTGATAGTATCCAACCAACCAAAGGAAAATCAGCAACTCCTTCACGCTCTGGGTGGCTTCCATGCTAGCACTGCCTCCACCTTGGTTGGGTCCACTGCCACACAATCTACTGAGATAACGTGTCCTAGAAAGTGGACCTCATGTATCCAGAACAGACACTTCGAGAGTTTCCCGTACACCTGGTGCTCTAGGAGTGTGTCTAGAACCACCCTCATGTGTCTCGCGTGCTCCTCCTCGGATGTAGATACACAAGGATATCATCGATGAAGACCACGGCGAACCGATCCAGATAGGGATGAAAGATCTGTCTTTGGTACATCCTCATCCCATACTCACAAATGAATATAGCCTGATCATAGATCAACCTTCGAGAACCATCGCGCCCCTTTTAACTAGTCTAAGAGGTCATCGATCCTCAGTAGTGGATACCGATTCTTCACGATCACTTGGTTCAAGTGCCGGTAATCCACACATGTCCTCAAGCTCCTGTCTTCCGTCTTGGAAAATAGCACTGGGGCCACCCAGGGTGAAACACTGGGTCTCACAAAGCCCTTCTTCTGCAAGACTTCCAGCTGCACCCTCACCTCATGATGCTCTGCATGAGCCATCTGATATGCTAATGCTGATATTGGTGTTGTCCTAGGTTGCAACTCAATACAGAAATCTATCTCCCGACGGGGAGGTAGTCTGGGGACATCCTCCGGAAAGATGTCCTCATACTCAGCCACTACTTCTGGAAAATGGAAACTCGTAACATCTGCTGCACCAAGGGCTAGGCTATCCAACTGATGTGAAATAGACTATTCCTTCCCATGCACGAGTCCATACTACACTTCTTGGGTCTCTTTTTCACCGATGAAGGAGAACACGTCCCATCACTATGGACACACCACACCCTTCGCCTAAAACAGTCGATCTAGGCATGAACTATGGACAATCAATTCATACCAAGAATGAAATCGTAATGCCTCAATGCTACCACCAAGAGGTTCCAACTGAAACTCTTGCCTCCAAGGGTTATTTCACACTGTCTATAGAGGTGTGTGATCTATAAATCTTCTCCAACCGGTGTTTCTAAGCGTAAGGGTCGATTCAACGGCTCAACAAGAATCTCAAGGTCTCGAATATGATATGAAGCCAGAAAGGAATGACTAGAACCTATGTCTATCAGTATGGAAGCCAAAGTATTAAAGACACATGTTGTACCTCTAATCATTCTGGGAGTACCTGGGTCATAAGACTCTGCTGCCTGCAGCTGTCCCTGCCTTTGTCCACCATCTCTCTGAACCTGTGGTGGACCTCCTGAGGGTGGTGGTGGTAAAAGGTCAAAATGCCGACCACCTCCAGCTGCTCTCCCAGCTCCCATACCACATCCGTCGCCCCATGGATCTGTCTACTACACATGTTTCCTCTACCTCGGTGGCCTGTCCATGGCTCCCATGGTAGAAGTATGGCGGGTCGGACAATCTCGAGCAAGATGTCCCCTGCCATCACATGAGTAGCATAGCCTCTCTCGAGGATGGATAGATGCGCCTGGTGAACCCTGCACTGAAAATACTCTGTCCTGGGATCTCCTATGAAAACTTATCCCATGCCTTGGTCCCTAACGTCGACTCCTTGATGCCGACATCTCTACTCTAGCTCGCTCACTACCGACAACTGATGGATATCTCTGCTATTCCAAGAAGCTCTCGACCACCAAAGCCTGCTCGAGCACCCCAGCATAAGTAGAAATTCTCATAGGGATGATGCAAGCTAGGATATCTCTACAGAAGCCCTGCTCAAAAGTCCGAGGTCTAAAATACTATTCCCTGACCATAACCATCGAATACCTTGAGAGGTCGGTAAACCTCGATGAATAGCCAGCCACCGCCATGGTTGCCTGCTGATGCTGAAGAAGCTCCTGTATACGTACTGCTCTTAGGGTAACTGGAGAAATGTCCTCTCTAAAGAGACTCTCAACCTCTGGTCACACTAGATTCACCTCATCATGAGTTTGGATTACTAAACTCCACCATCACCTTGCTGAGCCCTGTAGGAGGCTCGTTGCCAGGATCACCATCTAATCTGGTGGCGTCCCGACCAAACAGAAGACTCTGGTCACTACCTCAAGCTAGTCCTCTACTCCCTAAGGGCCAAGCTCTCACCAAAACCTAAGGGGTCTATGTCTCTGAAACTCATGGAGTGTGCTTAGCTTGTACTCCTCCTCCTCTAATACAGTAGGCACTAAACACTACTCCACAGGTGACGGGATAACTGGCACACCACCCGATGGTAAAACTAGGGGATCTGGTCCATGTATCTAGGCTTCATCACAGAGGGGGTCATCCTCATGATCGATCTGCTGGATCCTAGCGGGTGCACGTCGTGGAGGCATCCTGTAAAGAAACAAGATGTATCTCAGTCAGTGAGTGTATTTGGAGAGCAGACTCAAGAAGGACATTGAAACCACAACCCATTCCTACATGGTGCATGCACAATTATTTTCCCTTGCAACATATGTTTTCATGTTCCGAGTCGAAAAGCAAGTTATCAGAGCCCTGGTGTATGGATACATCGGCCGCCCACACCAACACTGGGGTCCCTTTCCGGAAAGCTGAACTCGAAACACTTAACACAGTTTCCCCAAACTGACTCACAGACACTCGGTCCTATGTTAGAACCGACCACCTCTGATACCACTCTATCACAACCCGTCCCAGTGGGGCCCAAGCCGCAACTCCCCATGCCTTCCCCCAATAGGCCAGGGGATGGTGACTAGCACTGGGTAGCCATATCACTAACATGGGAGGCATTGCCTATACACCTATACAAATGAACACACATCTCTAATCCCACAAAGATGAAAAGTAAAAACTACTAAAAATGGAAAATGCATGCATATACTAAAACCCAACCAATAGAGTACAACATGAATTTAATGTACAAGAATGTAAAACCCCAAACCAAAAGTACAAGCACACCAAAAGTGAGTCTGTAACAAAGTCCAAACTGTAAGGAAAAGTACTAGGACTGTGATCCATAGCCGTAGGAACACGCCTCAGCCCGCCTAGTCTCACTGAGCACCGTCTGGTCCTAGTCCGCCTAGAATACTATCAAATGATCACTCGTCTACATAAGACATGACACGTACGGGCAAAGCCCATGTAGGGCAGAGTATAACAATACCCAGTAGGACACCCTGAAACCACAAAGGAATACAACAAGGGAAAACACTACAAAGGAATGATGTAGTCATCTCTACACAGTATATGTTTGTAAAACATATAACATGAATATCCTGATATACTCACACTCAAACGACTATAGCAAGGCCACCACTAAAAAAAATCCTGCTTGATGATTCCACTAAGAATGTAGCAAGGAGAACAAACTCCTAGGTAGGAAGAGAGAGAAAATACGAAGTACTCGTTCCGGGAGAACACACTCCACAAGTACTTGAGGCAGAGTGCTCAGATGAGGATCATACTCCTGTATGTAGGAAATTATACTGGGAACCTTCATGAGAATGACCAAGGGGACGAACCCTAAGGAAACTATCCCAAGTCACAGAAGGCAACTGGCTCAAACCATGTAAGATTGGTTACACGATGTGTATTATGGTTACACACCATGTTCCTGGACCCCGGGTACTGCCCCTATAACAGCCTATGTCATCTGTCCCGTCTGTGTAAAACTAGACTACACTACGTGTAGTAGGATTACACATTGTGTTACTTGACTCTGAGTTCTTTCCGTGTAAACAACCCAGGTCAGAAATCAATGTCGTATATGAAAGCATATACAGGGTGTGTATGTTTACATATAGGCCGTGTTCTGCCAACTGGAAAACACCCGTGTACTCTGGTCGTATGCCCGTACATGGTGTCCGTGTCTGTGTCACCTGCCCATGTGCCAGTACACGGGGTATCCTGTGTATCTGGCCAGGTCTGGTTGGATAATGGTATACATGGAGTGTCCTTGGTCGTGTACCCAACCCCTATCCGTGTACTCCCGGAGTACACGCCAGGTAACTCGTTGACGAACACACACCGTGAAGCCTATACTACATGTCGTGTAGTCGGGATTTTTCCAGAATCACTGTCTTTCTCCGCACGCCTCGACCAATCCTTCGGTTCTTGATCCAACCATCTGATTATCCTGAAACTATGGATTTGGGGTCATCCTACCCCGACAAAATCGATTCCATCAGTTTGAAGCTTCTGATTGGCTTTGATAACGCGTCCTGATCCGCTCGCATGAAAATGCTCGATGAACGGGAATTCGCAAACCACATCGATTTGTTCGCCACCGTCACCATCGCACCTCTGCTAGGTCGTCTCGATGATGGATCTTTGATTTCAGATCATTTCACCAACAAACGAATTCGAAATGATCGATTTATTCCAAGAACACGTAGAACGCACACGAATAATGCATAGAAATCGGGAGAGAAAAACACAACAATCGAGAGGGACGAACCTCGATCAATGTTCCTGTCGATCTTGGTTCATCACTGTTAGAAGGTTGAACGAAAATCAAATTAATTTCAGGAATCAAATCCCCACGATTACCGCAAATACCCCATCCTGCAAATACAACCAATCCGCGAGCTAATCTGTTCATGGATTAGTCCGCGTTCGTCATAGGAATAACGAACGGGGAGAAACATAACCAAAAGAACATCATACCTGTATTCGCGGCATTCGCTGGCAAAGATCCGGTCACTGCATCATTATCGCCGGCGAAATTCGTCATGAATGTCGTCGCCGCATTGGGGTTTCCTCCAAAGCTTTCACAGAGCCTCTAGGGGATTCAGGGTTATGAGGTTTTGTAACCCTGGACCCCTGCGCAAGCCTTTATATAAAAATGATAAAATATATCTGCTGCAAAAGATTTTAATAAAATATTTTAAATTAAATATTTTATTACGGTTATGTCCAAAAACCAGATTTCCCCACAGACCTGCACTAGCTGATGTTACGTCTCTTCTAGGGTAAACCCACTGCTCTGGACGCAACGACGCCCTCAGATTTCCGATCCGGGAACCCTTTTAGGAGTTATTCCACTCTTTCAAGAAAACCACACACGTGCGCAATTTAATTATTTAATTAAATTCAAAAATTAGTTCCGGGGTCACCGAGCCTTGGAACTGCACACGGTCTCGAAAACTGGTCTCAAAATAATTCCCACATATTATAAAAAATCATGGAAAATACAAGACATTACAGCCTAAAACCACACTCCAGAAAACCCTTGACTTTTATTCTAAAACCCTTCAACCCTTAGGTGAAAAATAACTCAACCCTCATCTCCCGAAAACCTGCATCCCTTATCCCCAAGAAAACCTCAACCCTCGTCCCCAAAAACCCACAACCCTCAACCCCATAAAAACCTCTACCCTCATCCCCAAGATCTCAAAACACATATCCCCAAAAATCCCTAAACATTCAACCCCCAAAAACACTAAAACCTAACCATAAAAAAACCCTAATCCCTTTGCATTAAAAAACCATAAACACTAATCCCCAAAAAACTATAAAACCTTAACCCCCAAAAAACCTAAACCCTTATCCCAAAAAACCCCTAAACCCTAATATCCAAAAAACCCCCATCAAAAATCCCTAAAAAACCCTGAAACTTTAATGATAAAAACAGAAAACACTCAACTCCCCAAAACCATCAATCCATAAACCAGAAATCCATTAACCCTAATTACTATGGAACCCTAAACCCACATATGAAAAAAACCTCAAACATAAGCCCCAAAAAATCCTGAAACCTATCCCCTAAAAAATCCTCAACCCAAGACCTAAAAAACCCTCAACCCTCAACCCTCCACCCAAAAACCCCTCCACCCTCCACATGAAAAAACACCAATCGCTTATCCCCAAAAAAACCTAAAATCTCATCCCTATAAAACCATTAACCCTTAGTGCTCTGAAAACCTACACCGTAATCCATAAAAAAACATAAACCCTCATCCCTATGAAACCCTAAAACCTCATCCCATAAATACATTAAACCCTCATCCATAAAATCCCAAACCACTAGGCCCCCCGAAGCTCAAAACCCTCAATCCTAGAAAACTAAAAACCATCATCCCCCAAAAACCAAAATCCTCATCCCCAAAAAATACTAAGTCCTCAGCTAAAAAATACCAACAACCCTCATCTCTACATAACCCTAAACACTCAGCCCCAATACCCTAAATACTCAGCCCAGAAAAACCAAAACACTCAACCCCAGAAAACCCTAAACGCTCAGCCCTAGAAAACCCAAAAATCATCAGACCTAGAAAACTGAAAACCCTCGTGCTTAGAAAAACCTAAACTCTTTGGCCCATAAAAACACCAAACCATAATCCAGAGAAAACTATAAACACTAAACACTAGAAAAAACTAAATCATCTATCATAAAAAAACCTAAAAACTTAGCCCTGGAAAACCCTAAACCCCCCAACCTAGTAAAACCCAAAACACTCAACTCTAGAAAACAAAAACAATCATATGAAACATAAAACCCACATCCCAAGAAAACCCTACACCGTCATACCTAGAAAACCTTAAACCCCCATCCTAAAAAATCTGAACCCTCAACCTTAAAAAACAGAAAACCATCATCATGAAAAAACACAAAACCCTTAGCCTTAGAAAACCCTAAACCCCCATCCCTATAAAACACCAAAACCTCAACCCTAAAACCTTTAATCCATCACCCTCTCCCAACCCCTAAACAGCTATCTACAATAGAACTATACAGTCAACTCTAAAAACACTTAAACCATATTTCCAAAAGTCCCTAAACCATTAATAACAAAAAAAAACATAAACCCTCAGCCATAAATAACCAATAACCTAATCCCAAGAAAACCCTAAATTTCACAGGTAGAGAAAATAATAGACTCTCCACTCCAAAAAAACCATAATCCCATATCCCCCAAAAATCCTAATCCCTCATACCAGAAAACCCTTAAACCCTCATTAGTGGAAAACTAGAAACTCTCATCCCTAGAAAACCATAAACCCCTAACACCCAAAAAAACCATAAACCCACATCCCTAGAAAAACCTAAAACCTTGACCCCAAAAAATCAAAAATTCCTAGCCCCAAAAAAACATTAACTCTCATTCCTATAAGATCATAAAACCTCAACCCAATAAAACACTAACACTTAGACCCAAAAAACATTAACACCCATCCACAGAAAACCCCATACCCTCACCCCAAAACCCTAAAACCTCACTCCATAAAGTGATAAATCCTATGACCGAGAAAACTCTAAACCCTCATCCATAAAAAATAATAAACACTAAGTGCCAAAAAACAAAAAACCTTATCCCCCAAAACCCTAAACCATCATTCCCCAAAAACCCAAAACCATCAACACTAGAAAAACATGAACCCTAATACATAGAAAACACTTCAAATCACATCCCTATAAAAATTGAAACCGTCAATCCCTTAAATCCCTCAATCATTAACCCTTGAAAACTATAATCCCTCAGCCCTAGAAATTTGTAAATTATTAGCCCAAGAAAAATATAAACAATGAAACTGAAATAAACAAATAATTCATAGCCCCATAAACCCCTAAACCCTCTACCATGGAAAACCCTAAACCCTTTCCTCTATAAAAATCCAAACCGTCATCACCATAAAACCCAAAAAAATCATTCCAAGAAGAACATAAACACTTAGCCACATAAAACCAGAAACCCTCACCACTAGAAAGACTCATTTCCTAAACCTATGAAAAACCTAAACCATCATCCCATGAAATCCCTAAACCCTCAACACTAGAAAAACCTATTCCCTCCTCCCTAAAAACCCCTAAACCTTCAGCCCTATTTAACTCTAAACACTTACCCAAATACAGCGTAACACTTCATCCCTAGAAAACCATAAAACCTCATCCCCCAAACCCATAAGAACATTTCCCTAGGAAACTATAAACCCTCAGCCATTTAAAACCCAAAACACTCATTCCCATAAAAACATAAAAGCTCCACTACAGAATTTCATAAACCCTCAACACCAAAAACCCAAAATGTTCAACTGTAGAAAACCCTAAATATTTATCACCAAAAAAATCTTAAAATATATCCCCAGAGAAACCAAAACACGCATACCCAGAAAACTCTAAACAATATGCCTTCGAAATCAATAATCACTCAACACTAGAAAACCCTAAACATTGATCCCCCAAAAAACCTAAACCGTGATCCATAATAACCATAAATCCTCAAACCTAGAAAATCAAAATTTCTCAGCCCCAGAGAACCATAAACTGTAATCCCTATAATACCCTAAAACCTCAACCCTAGAAAACACTAAACTCTCAGCAAAAGGATAACTGAAACCCTTATCCATAGAAAACCCTAATCCCTCGATCCCAAAAAACCCTAAACCCTGAACCCTAGAAATCCTAAACACTCATCCATAGAAAACCCTAAACCATCATCTATAGAAAACCCTAAACCCTTCTCCCCATAAAACTCAAAAACACCAGCATAAGGAAACCCAAAACTAATAGCCTCAGAAATACCTAAAAAGTCAGCCACAGAAAACTGTAAACCAACATCTCTAGAATACTCAAATACTCATCACTAGACAACAAAAAACAATTATCCCCAGGAAACCCAAATCCATCCTCCCCAAAAAACACTAAACCCATAGCTCTAAGAAACCTAAAACCTCATTCCCAAAAAACCTTAAACCCTTAGTCGTAAAAATTACTGAAAACTTATCTAAAGAAAATACATATGCCTCATAACCAAACCCCTAAAACCTCATCCATAGAAAATGCAAACCCCTCATCCAAAAAAACCCAAAAACCTCATCCCAAAAAAACCTTAACCCTCAGACCCAAAAAACCATAAACCCTCATCTTCTAAAAACATAAACCGTCTTCTCCAAAAAAAACCAAAACCCATAGCCTTAAAAAAACACAAACCCTCATCCCAAAAAATCCATAAAACCTCATCCCCAAAAAACCCCGAACCCTTACTCCCAAAACATCAGAATCCCCCAACACCGAAATACCCTAATCCCTCACCCCTCAAAAATCCTAAACACTCTTACCCAAACAAGTATAACGTCTAAACCCAAAAATAATTATACACTTAAACTAAAAAAACATAAAACCCCTAACCAAAAAAGATCTAAACCCTGACACACACAAACACTTAAACTATTATCCCCAAAAAACCATAAAACATCTGCCTTCAAAATCCATAAACATGTAGACCCAAAAAACTAAAAACCCTCATAAAAAATACATAAACCCTCATCCCAAAATAACCCTATACCCACGACCCCAAATATCTTTAGAACTCTATCCCTCAAAAGAAAAACCCCTAATCCCCACAAAACCATAACCCCTAAACCCTCATACAAATAAAACCATAACCCTCTAGAAATAAAAAAACCCTAACCGTCATCACCACAAAATCCTATACCATCAACCCCATATATCCCTAAACCCTAACCCCACAAAACTGTAAAACTTTATCCGCATAAAACCATAATCCTCACCCTAAAAAACCTAAAACCTCATCCAAGAAAACTATAAATTATCAACAGTAGAAAACCTTAAACTTACTCTCCAATATAACCTTAAATACTAACCACCTAAACCCAAAAGCCTTGGCCCCAAAACCCTAAACCACCAACCCCCCAAAACCCTAAACTCATATCCTCTAAAAATCCTAAATCCACTACAAAAAAAACACTAAACATTCATCCCAAAATAACCCTAATCCCTCAGCCCTAAAAATCATTAAATCCAAAACCCCCCAAAACCCTAAACCCTCAGCCATAAAAATCCATAACACCTCATCACCAATAAACCTTAACCCCTTATCCCAAAAATCCCTAACCTCCAATTGAAATAACCCTAAACCCACATCCCCAAATAAACCTAAACCCTCATCCCCTAAAAACCCATAACCCTCATTCCCAAAAAACCCTATAACCTGATCTCCCCAAACCCCAAAACCCTTTTCTCAAAAAATACCTAAGCCCTCAACAAAAAAACCCTAAACCCTCAATCCAAAAAAACCAAAACCCTCAACCCCCAAAAGTTATAAACTCTCATCCCAAGGAAACCCTAAACCCTCATCCTAAAAAAACCTTAAACCCTAAACCCAAGAAAACAATATGCCTTCGGCCCCATAAAACATAAACCCACCGCACAAAAAATACTAAACCATCAACAAAAAATAACCCTAAACAAACATCACTAAAAAACCCTAAAACTAATCACCAAAAACCATAAACACTTATCCCCCCAAACTCTAAAACCTCATCCCCAGAGAACCCTAACCCCTTATCTCTAGAAAACACAAATCCTCAGAACCATGAAACCATAAATCTGCTTTCAAGAATATCCCTAAACCCTTAACCTTATACAAACTTAATCCTTGATCTATAGAAATACCTAAACCCACCACCCCAGAAATACATAAACCCACATCACTAGAAAACCCTAAACCCTCATACCCAAAAAAATTAGTAAACACTCATCCAACAAAAACCACAAAGTCGGATCACAAAAAAACCCTCAACCATAATCCACAAAAAACCCTAAACCATATGACCCAAAAGCCCTAAAACTATAGCCCCTAAAAATACTAATCCACCGGGAAGGAAATAACCTAAACCAACAATGCTTAAAACCCCTTATTCATCATCCCTAGAAAACCCTAAACCCTCTTTATAGAAAAACCACAAACTATTTCCCCTTAAAAACTCAACGCCCCAACCACTTAAAAATCCTAAACCCTCAACCTCAAACAACCCAAAAACCACATCCCTGAGAAGCCAAAAACCCCCATTCCGGAAAAAACCTAAAACCTCATCCCTAGAAAACCTAAAATCTCAGCCCTAAATTACCCTAAACCCTTATCCCTGAAAAAACCTAAAGCCTCACACCAAAAAAATTATCATTCCTTTCCCAAAAAACCATAATACCTATTCCCCAAAAAAACATATACCCAAATTGTTGAAAAACCCTAAACCCTCATCCCCAATAAAACTGTAAACCCTCAGCCCCGAAAAACCCTAAACAATCATCCCTAAAAAATCAATGAACCCTCTTCACTAAAAAACGTTAATCCCTCTACCCCAAAAACCCTAAATCCTTAATCCCGAAAAACCTAAACCATCATAGCGAAAAAACCTAAACCCACTATAATAGAAAACCATAAACCTCAGACCCAAAAAACACTAGACTCTCATCCCTAGAAAACACTAAACCTTTAGTCCCAGAAAACCCTAAACACTTAGAACCATAAAACCCAAAACCTCAAGCCTCAAATAAATAAAAAGCCATCATCCATAAAAAATCATATCTGTCAGCCCTAAATAACCCTAAACTCTCATAAAAAACACTAAACCATCCACCACAAAAAACCCTAAACCCTCAACCCCAAAACTAAAAACACTCTACCCAGAAACCCCTAAACCCACATCCCCAAAAAACTCTAAACCCTCATCCACAAAAATCCCTACACTCTTAACCGCAATAATATGAAAACCCAGATCCCTAAAAAACCTAAAACCACATCCCACAAAACCCTATATCCTCACCTGAAAAACACCTAAACCCTCAACCCCCAAAAACCCTAAACACCCATCCCCCAATAACACTAAACACTCGACCCCAAAATAACTCTAAACACTTTGCCCAATAAAATCATAAACATAAGGCCACAAAAAACCATAATCACTCAACCATATAAATACCAAAACAAACAACACCAAAAAACTCAATCACTCATCCACATAAATAATCTAAACCCATGGCCCGAAAAACCTTATACCCTCTCCCCCCAAAACTGAAAATCCTCAACAAAAAACCCCTAAAACCACATCCCCTCAAAAATAAAAACCCTTCACCCCAAAAAATGGAAGACCCTCAAACCAAAAAAAATCCTAGAATCATAGCCCCAAAAAACGGAATACCCTCATCCCCAAAAAACCCTAAAACCCTCATCCCCACAAAAACACTCACACGTCAACCCCAAAAAATCCAAACTCCTCAATACTAAAAAACTAAAAACGCTTATCCAAAAACCCAAAAACCCTCATACCAATAAACCGTAAGCCTTCATCCTTAAAAACTCTAAATCCTCTGCACGAAAAACCATAATCCCTCATCAAAAAATCCATGAACCCTTATCTGAAAAATCCAAAACACACAGCCCCAAAAATCCCTAAAACCTCAGTTAAAAAAACCCTAAATAATAATCCCCTAGAAACACTAAACCCTAATCCCCTTAATATCATAAATCCACATGTCCAAAAAATCCTATAACCTCACAAAAAAATGTAAACGATAAAAAAAACCCCAATCCCCTAGCCCCGAAAACCTTATGGTTTTACCAAAAAAACCATAAACCCTCATCCCCAAAAACAATAAACACACATACACAAAAAACCATGAAATATTAGCCCCAAAAAATCCTAAACCCTAATCCCCAAAAAACCCTAAACCATAATCATTAAAATACCCTAATCCCTCATCACCAAAAAAACCCAAAGAAGCATCCCCAAAAAACATAATCTCTCATCCCCAAAAAATCTGAAACGCCCATACCCAAAAATCCCTAAATACATATCCCAAAAAACCATAAAACCCTAGTTTAGGGAATCGTAAAATCATCATCCCCAAATAACTATAAACCCTTAGTCACAAAAAAAACAATACAATCTTCCCCCAAAAAACCCTAAGCCATTAAACACAAAAAACCCTACCCACCTAGCCCAAAAAAAACCTAAAACCTCATCGCTAAAAAACCCTAAACCCTCTACGCAAAATAGCCATAATCCCTGATACCAAAAAAACTCTAAACCCTTATCTCAAAAAATCCAAAATCTTCTAACCCCAAAAAATTAAAAACCGTAGCCCCAAGAAATTCTAGAAACTCTTCCTCCAAAAACCAGAACACTAAACCCAAATAATGCTTAACCCATAGCCCCAAAAAAATCCAAAACACTCAACCTTAAAAAAATTAAACCCCCCACCCCTAAAAACTCTATACATTCAGTTCCAAAAAACCTAAACCCTCATCCCCCCAAAACCATAATCCCTCAGACCTAAAGAACCCTAAAACCATATCCCCAAAAACATAAAAAAAATCATCAACAAATTACCCTAAACCCACATAATCAAAAATGAAATGAACCCACATCGAAGATTAGCCTTAAACCCTTAACCCCAAAGAACCATATACCCACATCCCCAAAACCACTAAATGCTCAGCCCCAAAAATCCATAAACCCTCTGCCCCCAACAACCCTAAACCCTCCTTCCTAAAAAACCTAAACCATAAACCCAAAAAAACCTATTACCCTCAACCCCAAGAAACATATAACTGTCAACATCTATAATATCTAAATCCTGATCCCCAGTAAACCCCAAACCCTAATCCCAAGAAACCCTAAATACTCAGCCCTAAAAAACCTCAACCCCAATGCCACAAAATACCCAAATCCCAAAGCCCAAAAAAATAAACCATTAACACAAAAAACCCTAACCCTCAATCCTAAAAAAATATTAAATCCTCATCCCCAAAATACCCTAAACCATCATACCACATAATCCTAAACCCTTAGCCCAAAGACCCTTTACCATCAGCCTAAAAATGTACAAAAACCTCATGACCAAAAAATCCTAATCCCATATCCCCCCAAAAAACCCTACTCCCTCAGCACCAAAAAACCATAAACCCTTAGAATCAGAAAAAAAGACACCCCAAAGACAAAAAACCTTAAACCCAACCAAGATATACCCAAAACCTTCATTCCATAAAAACCCTAATCTCTCAACCAAAAAAGAACCCTAAACCATAAACCCCAAAAAATAGTAAACCCTAAACCCCATAAAACCCTAAAACCTAAGCCCCAAAAAAGCCAAAACCCTTTGAAAAAAACTCAAAACTATTAGCCCCCAAAACCCTAAGCACTTATCTCATAAAAACCCATAATCCATCCACCCAAAAAACTGTAAACCCTATGCCTATGAAAATACTAAACCCATAGACCTAAAACCTTAAACCCCCATCCCCAAAACACCCCAAAAAATCTTCCTTAAAAAAAACTAAACCATAACCACTAGAAAAACCTAAACCATCATCACCATTAAACCATCAACCTCGAGCCCCAAAAAACACCAAACCCTCATCAGCTAAAAACTCTAAAAACTAATCCACAAAAAACCACATCTCCCAACCCTATAAATACCTAAACCCCCAGTTTCAAATAACCCTATAATGTCAACCCCCACAAGAACCTAATCCCTCATCCACAAAAAAAACCCTAAATGCTAGGCTCTATGATACCCTAAAACTTTATCCCTAGAAAACCCTAAAATATCATACCCCAAATAACATAAAACCTTAGCCCAAAAAACACCTAAATCCTTATCCCTAAAAAATCCAAAACCCACAACCCCAAATACCTCTAATCCCCAAAGAACCATAAACAATCAACTCCAAAAATCCATAAAGCATCATCAGAAAAACCCTAAACCCACATTCCCCAAAAACCCTACCCCATCACCCAAAATACAAAACTCGTAACCCTAAAAAATGAATAAAACATTAGCCCCATGAATACCCAAAACCCTCAGCACCAAAAAACCATGATCAATAATCCCTAAAAAATCAAAACCCTAAGCCGCAACAAACCCTAAATCGTCAATCCTAAAAAACATTAAACCCCTGGCCCCATAAAACCTAAATCCTCATCCTAATTATCCCTATACTGTAGTCCCTAAATTACCCTAAACCATTAGCCCCCAAAATCTCATAACCCTCATCCAAAAAAAACTCATAAAACTCAGCCCTAAAAATACCCCAAACCCTCGAAACCAAAATGTATAAACAACTATTCCATGGATACTCTAAACCCTCATCCCCAAAAAACCATACAGCCTTCAACCCAAAAAACCCTAAACCCTCAGTGCTAAGAAACAAAAAACCATTAACCCCAAAAATCACTAAAACATTATCACTTATAAAAACTAGACCTACATCCCCAACGTCCATAAATTATGAGAGACAAAAAAACCAAAAACCTCAACCCCAAAATTCCTTGACCCCTCAGCCTAAAAACTATAAAACCATACCCAAAAAATAATAAACTCTCATCCTTGAAAAACACAAACCCTCATCCCCAAAAAACCATGATACGTCGACCCCACAAAATTGAAAACTCATATCCCTAAAAAACCATAAACCTGTAGCCCCCAAAACCCTAATACCTTAGAACTAAAAAACTGTAACCCCCCTGCTTCGAAAAAACCAAAACACTCAGACCCAAAAAATCCTAAGCCCTACATAAAAAACACACCATAAACCCTTATTCCAAAACAACTCAAAACCCTAAAGGTACAACAACCCTAAACCCTCCATCCCAAAACATCCTAAACCCTCAGCCTCAAAAAACACTATACCCTCTACCACAAAAAAACTAAACCATCAGAAATAATGAAACTATAAACACCCATCCAATAATAAACCTAAAACATCACCCCAAAAAACCCCTAAATCCTAATCCATTAAAACCCTAAAAACTACACCTCAAAAAATAATATATATCTTATCCCTAAAATCTCTAAACCATCGGACCCAAAAATACCTAAACCCACAACATCAAAAAATATAAACACTCAACCTCAAAAAAAATTAAACCCTCAACCCTAAATAACCCTAAACCCTCAACCCCAAAATACTCTATACACTCATCCCTAAAAAACCTAAACCCTTGGCCCCAAAAAACCCAAATCCATAGCCCTGAAAAAACTCCAAACCCTCATCCCCCAAAAACCCAAAACCCTCATCTCCAAATTACCCTAAACTCTCAACCCCCCAAACTCTAAAATATCGACCATAAAAAACCTAAACGATAATCCAAAAAACCAATCATCCCAAAAAAACTAGAAACCCTTGGCCACAAAAAACCGAAACCCTCACCCCCCAAAGAAAACCTAAACCCTCAGACCAAGAAAACATTAAACACTTAGCCCCAAATAAACCTAGAACCTCATCCCCAAAAAACCCAAAAACCTTATCCTATAAAACCCAAAACCATCAGCCACAAAAAAACCCAAAACCCTCATACCCAATGACCCAAAACCCTCATCCCCCCAAAAAGCTAAATCCTAATCCCAAAAAACTAAATACCCTCATCCCCAAAAAACCCTATACCCTAAACCCCAAAAAACATTAAATTCACAGCCCCATAAAATCATAATCCCTCATACCAAAATACCCCTAAACCCATAGCCTAAAAAACCCCATACACCTTCATCTCCAAAAAAACATAATCCTAAATAGAAACCCTAAACCCTCTTCCAAAAAATTACCCTAACCCATTTTCCCACCTAAAACCCTAAACCCTCAGCCCCAAAATACCATTAACCATGAGCACAAAATAACCCTTAACCCTCATCCCCAAAAAACAGTGTACCTCAACCACAAAAAACCCTAATCTATCGACGAAAAAATCCCTAAAACCTTATCGCCAAAATATATTAAACACTTAGCCCTAAAAAACCGTAAACCCTTCTAACCATAAAACCCTATACCCTCAGCACCAAAGATCACTAATCCCTTAGCACCAATGATCTCTACACAATCATCACCAAAAAACTCTAAACCATTCATCCCAAAAATCCTAAAACCCTCATCATCAAAAGACCCTAAAACTCTAATGCCAAAAAACCCCAAACCCTAAACCTTACACCCAGGAAACAATAATCCCCAAACCCCAAAATACTCTAAACCCTAAGCTGCAAAAAATCCCTCAACCCTCAGCTACAAAAAGCCATAAACCATTGTCCTCCCCAAACCCCAAAACCCTCATCCCAAAAAACAATAAACCATGACTTCATTAAACTAAACCCTTAGCCCTAAAAATTTATGGGCCATTATCCCCAAAAAAAACCTTCAATCCTTAGTCCCAGAAAAAAATAAAACCATAGCCCCAAAAAATCCTAATCTCTCAGTCCTAATAAGGCCTAAACCATCAGACTAAAAACACTGATAACCTTACCCCAAAAATACCTGCAACCCTTCACCCAATAAAACACTCAACCATAATCCAAAATAAACAAATACTGTTGCAAATAAAAATTCCTAAACCCTAAGCCCCCAAAAACCATTAGACGTCATCCACATAAATCAATAAACCCTCATCCACAAAAAACATAAACCCTCAACACCAAAAAACCTTAACCCTTATCCACCAAAAACCCCTCTACCCTTAGCCCCAAAAAACTCAAAACCATTAGCACCAAACACTCCTATAAACCTCCATACCCAAAAAATCCTAATCTATTAGCCCCAAAAAACCCTAAACCCTCTACCCCACAAAACCCTAAACACACATCCCCCAAAAAACTAAACCCTCATCCCCAAAAGTCCCGAAAACCTCAACCCTAATAAAACCCTAATGCTCATCCCAAAAAACAATAATTTCCAACCCGAAAAAACCATAAAAGATCAAACAAAAAAACCATAATCCCTCATCCACAAAAAACAATAAACTCTTAGCTGCAAAAAACCCTAGACCCTTATCCCCTATAAAACCTAAACCCTCATCCCAATAAAACCATAAACACTTTTCCCCAAAAAACTGCAACATAATTCCAAAACATCCATCAACCCTCGACCACAAAAAATTCACAACCCTCAAGAAAAAAAATCCTAAAACCTCAACAAAAAAAACCTTAAGTGCTAAACCCCAAATACCCATAACCATTAACCACAAAAAAACACCATATATCAACAACAAAAACTAAACCCTCATCCCAAAAAAATCACAACATTGAGACATGAAAAAATATAATACCTCAGCCCATAAAAACATCAACCCACAACCACAAAATCCCTCAATCCTCAGGCCCAAAAAATCCTAAACCATCATCCCAAAAAAACCCTCAACCATCTGTCCCCAAACACCTTCAACCCTCATCCCAAAAAAAACATCAATCCATAGAATGAAAAACCCCTGAACCCTCATCCAAAAAAACCCCTCAACCCTAATACCCAAAAAAATCAAACCGTAGCTCCAAAAAACCCCAAAACCTGGTCCTAAAAAACCCCTCAACCCTCATCCCCAAAAAACCTAATCCCACATCCCCAAAAAACCATAATCTATTATTCCCAAAAATCCCTAATCCTATAGCCCCAAAAAATACTAAACCCTAAACCAAATTAAAACCTAAACCCTCATCCCTATAAAATCATAAACCGTTAGCCCAAAAAAACATGTACCATAAGCCCTAAAAAACCCTAATCCCAGAGCCCTATGAAGTCCAAAACCCTCAGCCCAAAAAACCCAGAATCTGCAGCAAAACAAAACCCTAAACTCTGGGCCCCAAAGAACCCTCAATCCTTGGTACCTAAAAAACCCGATCCCATATTCCCATAAACCCTAAATCCCCAACCCTAAAAACCATAAACCATCATCCCTCGAAAACCCTAAACCCTCTTCCCTGGAAAACCCTTTACATTGAACACAAAAAACCCTCAACCCTCAGCCCCAGAAAACCCAGAACCCTAAACCACCCAAACCCTAAACCTTAATCCCCAAAAAACCCTAAATCCTCATACCTAAAAAAACCTCAACCCATATCCCCCAAAAAACATAAACCCAAATCCCGAAAAAAACTATGTACCCTCAAGACAAAAAACCCTGAATAATTAGAAATAAGAAACCTTGAACCCTCAGTCCAAAAAAAATTGAACGCTCATCCCAAATAAAACATGAACCCTCATCACCAAGAAAACCTGATCCCTATGCCCCAAAATAACTTAAATATCATCCACAAAAATTCCTTGACCCTCATCGTGAGAAAACCATCAATCCTGAGCTCCAAAAAATCATAAACCCTGATCCCCAAAAAACACAATAATTGAAATACCCAAGAGCTCAGATGCCCTCAGCTCCATGAAACCCCAAACCAATTTACATGAAAACCCCCATATCCCTAAGCCCCACATAAACCTAAAACTGAATCCCTAAAAAATACTAAACCCCCATCCCTAAAAAATTCTCAACCCTCAGTAATAAAAAACCCTAAACCCTAAGACCCAAAATACCCTAAACCCCATCCCAAAATAACCCTCATCCCACAAACCGTAAACACTCAGCACACCAAAAAACACTCTACCCTCGACCCCAAAAATCATTATGCCCTGAGCCCAAAAAACACTGAACCATCATCATAAAAAAAACACAACCTAGCCCCAAAAAACACTCAACAATTAGTCAAAAAAACCAGCAACCATTATCCTCAAAGTACCCTAATGCCACATACCCTAAAAACCCCAAACCCTATGTGCCAAAAAATTAAATTCCCTCATCCCCAAAAATCCCTAAAACCTCATCCACAAAAAACCTTAATCCTATAATACCAAAAAACCCTAAACCCCCATCCATAAAAAACCAATCCCTCATCTACAAATAACCAATAACCCTGTATCCCAAATTACACTGAACAGTCATACCCAAAAAAACCTGAACCCTTATCCCCCCAAATCCCTAAAACATCTTCCCCAAAAACCCCTAAACCCCCAGCCCCAAAAAATAATGTCCACATAGCCCCAAAAAACCCTAAACCCTAAGGCTAAAAAATATAGTCCCTAACTCCAAAAAAACACTCAACTGTCAACCCTAAAAAACCCTCAACCATCATCCCAAAAATACCCACAACCCATAACCCCAAAAATCCATCATCCCTAACCCCTAAAAATTCTCAACATTCAGCCTAAAAAACCCTCAACACTCTACCCTAAAAAACTCGCTACCCTCAGTGCCAAAAAAACCAAAACCCCAAACCCAAAAAAACAAAAAACCCTTAGTGAAATAAACCTCAACCCTCAGCCAAAAAATCCCCCAACCTCCATCCTCAAATAGCAATAAACACACAACTGCAAAAAACCCTCAACTCATACCATAAAAAAGCATTAACCCTCATCCCAAAAAAACTATCACCCATTACCCCCAAAACCCTTCACCCTCAGCCATAAAAAACCTAAACCACTATCCTGAAAAGACCATCAAACCTGATCCTGAAAAGAACCCTAAACACTCATCCCCAAAATTCCTTCCTCCCTCAGTCCAAAAAACACTCAACCCTCAACACAAATACACTCAAACATCTATCCCCAAAACCCATAAACTCTTTCCCACAATATATCCTCAACCTTTATCCTTCATACCCAAAAAACCCTCATCGTTCATCCCTAAAAAAACCGTCAATCCTCATCCCAAAAATAACCCAACCACTGAACCCCAAAAAATAATAAACCCTGAGACCCAAAAACCATCAAACCCCATAACTAAAAAACCATTAATCCTCATCAAAAAAACACTCAACCCTATATCCCAAAAAAAACTCATACCCATAGCCTAAAATAAACTCAACACTTAGCCCCAAATATCGCACAACCATCAACCCCAATAATCCCTAAATGCTCTCTCCAAAAAAGCACTTGACACAAAGACTCAAAAAACCATAAACCCTCAACCCATGAAAACTCTAAATAATCATCACCAAAAAAACAAATACACCCTAGAAAAAGAGAACCCTAAACCCTAAACCCTAGAAAACCTTCAACCCTAAACCCCAAAAAACTCCAATCCCCTAGCTATTGAAGACCCTGAATCCTCATTGCTAAAAACACTAAACCCTCACCCCCAAAAAAACCCAAAAATATCATCCCCAAAAATCTAAACCCTTAGAAAAAAATAAATATAAACACTATTTTCCAAAAACCCTAAATACAAAACAAAAAAACACCATAAACTCAAGCCCAAAAAATCTCTAAAACATTATCCACAAAAAAAAACTCAACCCTATACCTCCAAAAATATTAAATCATCAGTCCCAAAAAACCCTAAACCCTTGGCCCCAAGAAACAATGAACCCTCACCCCCCAAAAAACCCTGAATCCTCAGCACCAAAATACCCTAAATAATCATTTCAAAAAATCCTTTAACCCTCAACCCTAGAAACCCCTTGACTATCAGTACAAAAAAACTATGAACCCTCATCCCTAAAAACACTAAACCAAAATCCCTAGAAAACCTTCAACCCTTAGTACCAAAAAAAATGAACCCTTGAAACAAAAAAAGAATAAACCCTTTTCTCCAAAAAAACCCCCAAACCTTTGCCCCAATAACTATAAACCCTCATCCAAAAAAACCCTCAACCCATAGTAAAAAAAATATGAACCCTCACCAAAAAATTACTATACCCTTAACCCTAGAAAACACTGAATGCTCAACCATGAAAAACCCTGAAGGATCAGGCCCAGAAAACCATGAACCCTCAGAATAGAAAAAAACCCATTAAACCTTATCCCTAAAAACCACAGAACCCTTAGACCCAAAACCCCAAACCCTCATCCCAAAAAAAACCCAATCTGATAGCCCCAAAGAACACCAAACACTAAGCCTAAAAAACATAGAACCTCATCCCCAAAAAAAACATAAACCCTAAGCCACAAAAAAACCTAAAACCTTAGCCCCCAAAAAACCCTAAATGCTTATCCCCAAGAATACATAAACGCACATACTAATAAAACCCTAATACCTATGACCAAAAAAAACATTAACCCTCAACCCAAAAACATTAAACCCTCAACAACCAAAACCCTAAAAACTAATCCCCAAAAAACCTTGAAACCAACACCCCAAAACACATATCACTAAAAACCCCAAAACTCTAATCCCTAAAATTACCTCAACCATAAGCCCCAAAACCCCAAAACCCTCATCCCAAAATACCTTAAACCCATAGCCCTATAACCCGTAATAACTCAGCTAATAAAATCCTTAAACATTCATCCCCAAAAATACAGTAATCCCACTGCCCCAAAAAGCCACAATCCCTCAGCCCCGAAAAACACTAATCCCTCTACCCAAAATCACAACAACCCTCAACCAATAAAAACTTAAAACCTATTACCAAAAAAATCCTAAACCACCATCCCCAAAAATCCGTAAATTGTAATATCAAAAAAATCCCACAACCAAAAAATTAAAGAAAAACCAATATCCCCAAAAAAACATATTCCCTATTATGAAAAAACCCTAAAACCTTATAACTAAAAAACCCTAATACCATATCCCTTAAAATACTGAATCCCTGAACCCTAGAAAACCTAAACCCTTAGCCATAAATAACCCCAAAACCTCAATAAAAAAAACCTTAATCCCTTATCCCCATATAACTAAAACGTCCATCCCCAAAAAACCCAAAACCCGTAGCCCAAGAAAACTCAAATCCATCAGCCCCATAGTATCCTTAACAATCATCAACATAAATATAAAAACCCACATCCCTAGAAAAACATAAACCCCTAACCCAAGAAAACCCAGAACCCTCATACCTAGAAAACCCTAGACCCTCAGCCCTAGATTACCCTAAAGACTCATCCCCCAAAAACCCTGAACCCCCAATCCCTTAAAACAATAAACCCCATATCCCTAGATTCCCATACACCACCAGCCACCGAAAAATGAAATATTTCACCCTTAGAAAACCCTGTAACCCCATCCTTATAAAACCACAAACCTTTGGTCCCAGAAAAACTAAAATCCTTGACCCTGAAAACCCCAAACCATCTACCCCACAAAACATTAATTATTGAGATCAAAAACACCATAAAACATCTGCCCCAGAAAACCCAAAACCCTCATCCCCATAAAACAAGAAACCCTATTCCCTAGGAAACCCTAAACCATCTACCTCCCCAAAAAGAAAAACCCTCAACCCTAGAATGACCTATATACATACCCCTTGGAAATTTCTAATCCCTGATCCCCAAAAACCCCTAAATTGTCCACACAAGAAAACCCTAAGCCCTAATCCCCCAAAAATCCTATACCCACATCCCCCAAAACCCATAAAACCATAGATCCAGAGGAAAACATAAACACTTAACCCCATATAACTATAAACCCTCATCCCTAGAAAACCCTATACACTCATCCCAATGAAAAATCTATGTTCTTATCCCCATGAAACCCTTAACCGTCTTGCCTAAAAAACACTAAACCCTCATCCCCATAAATTCCAAAACCCTAATCCCCAAAAACCCCAAAGCCTCGACCATAGAAAACACTATTCCCTTGGCCCTTAACTACATAAATACTCATCCCCAAAATACCAAAAACCTTGGCCTAAAAAAAACTAAACCCTTAGTCCTAGAAAACCAAAACCCCCATATCCAAAAAAAGTAAACCATCATCCCTAAAAAACCAATGATCCGCAGTCCCAAAAAATCCTAAACACTTTTCCCCAAATAACCCAAAACCCTCTGCCTGAGAAAACCCAAATCCATCATCCCTAGAAATACTACAACCCAAATCCATATATAACCAGAATCTCCCATACCCAAAAAACCATAAACACCCCAAAATTAGGAAACCTTATTCCCCCATCCCCACAAAATATAAACCTAATGCCGTAGGAATCGATAGAACCCCTATCTTAGAATACCCTAATCCAAAATATATAAGAAACCTGAAACCCTGAGCTTTAAAAAACCCTAAAACTCCATCCCTAGAAAAGCAAAAACTCTCAGCACTAGAAAACCCTAAACCCTTAGACCGAAAACCCCTAAACCCTCAGCGTTGAAAACAAGAAACGCTCAATCCTAGAAGACCCGAATCCCTCAACCATATAAAAACCTATTCTCCCAGTACTAGAAAACCATAATACCTAATCCCAAAAAACCATAAACCCCCAAACACCTAAAACCCCAAACCCATATCCTCAAAAAAACCTAAACACCCATCCCCAAAAAACCATAATCCTTCAACCCAATAAGTATTTAAACCCTTAACCCTAGAAAAACATAAAAACCAACCCAAGAAAACCCCAAACCCCATCCCTTGAAAACACTAAATTCCCAGTCCCCAAAAAATCAAAATAATTACCCCATAAAAATTGAAAATCATGGCCCTAGAAAACCGTAAATCATCACCACTAGAAAACCCTAAACCAACATCCTTACAAAACAATAAATCATCATCCATATGAAACACTATATCATTATCCCTAGAAATCCCTAAACCCATTGACCTAGAAAACCCCAAACATTCTTCCCCAAAAAACCCAAAATCCTCATCCCTGTCAAACCCTAAACCCTTATCCATAAAGAACCAAAACCATCATCCCGTGAAAACCCTAAAACATCATCCACAAAAAAACCATAAACCATCATCTCTAGACAACCCTAAACCCTAAATGACATAAACCCTAAAAAACTCAGCCCATGTAAAAACATAATGCTCGGACCTAACAACCGCTAAACCATTAGCCCTACAAAACACTAAACCCTCATCCCCAAAAAACTATAGACCCTCAGGCCTAGAAATCACTAAACCATCATCCTCATAAATCCTTAAACCCACATCCTTAGAGAACCCTAAGCCCTCATCCCAAAAAAAAACATAAACCATCATCCTTATAAATCCATAAACCCTCATCCCAATAAAACTCTAAACCCACAACCAAAAATAACCCTAAACCATCGTATATAGAAAAACATAAAACCTCATCCCTAGAATACCCTAAACTATTCTTCCTAGATAAAACTAAACCCTCAGACTAAAGAACCCTAAACACTCATCCCAATAAAATCCTAAACAATCATCACCAGATATCCCTATGCCCGCAACCTGAGATATCCCTAAACCCTTATCCCTAAAAAACCCTAAACCCTCATCCCATGAAAATACTATACCTTTGTCCCTGGAAAATCCTAATCCTTCATCCATAGAAACCCTAAATTCACCATCCCATGAAAATCCTCAACATTCATCCACATAAAACCTTAATCCTTCAACCCTAGAAATCCAAAAATCCTCATCCCCAAAAATATTATACTCATATCCCATGAAACCCCGAAAACCTCATCCCCATAAAATAGTAAACCCTAATTCCCACAAAACCATAAACCATAATTCTCAAAAAACCAATGTTATTAGCCACAAATAACCTTAAATCCTCATCCCCATAAAACCATAAACACTCATCCTAAGGGAATCATAAACCCAAAACCCCATAAAACCCTATACCCTCATCCCCATAAAACCTCATACAGTGAGCCCCTAAAAACTTCAACACTCATCCCAAGAAAAACCTAAACCCTTAGTCCTAGAAAACAAAAAGACCATATCCACAAAAAACCTAAAACCTCATCACTAGAAAACCAAAAATGATTTGCTCCAAAATACACTAAACACTCTACCCCATAAAATCCTAAACCCTTAAACCCAGAAATCCTGTAACCCCATGCCCAATCAAACCCCAATCTCATATCCTCAAGAAAACCTAATCCCCCTACCCCTCAAAAACCTTAAACCCCCATCCCAAGAAAATTGTAAACCTCTATCCCTAGTAAACACTAGAACTCCAGTCACAAAAAACCATAAACCACCATCTCCTAGATACCATAACACCTCGACCGCTAAAAATCCAAAACCATCATCCCTAGAAAAAGAAAAACCCTAAGCCCCAGAAAATCCTAAACCCATAGTCCTCGAAAACCCTAAACCCCCATGCATATAATACACTAAACACTCAACAATAGAAAACCATATAGCCTAAACCATAGACAACCATATGCCCACAACCACATAAAATAATAAAACCCCATCCACAAAAATTCATAAACCCCCATCACCTATAACCGAAACCCCCCATCCCCAATAACACATAAATCCCCATCCCAAAAAACACTATTCCCTCAACCCAATAAAACCATAAACTCTATATTTAGGAAAACCCTATACCCCCAGCCCCCAAAAACTATAAACCCAATCCCATGAAAACAAAAATTTCTTGGCCCAAGAAAACCCAAAACACTCACCCTCATAAAACCATAAATATTTACCCTAGAAAACCCACAACCCTAGAAAACTATAAACCCACAACCCTAGAAAACTATAAAACCTCAAACCTAGAAAAACCTAATTACTTATCCCTAGAAGACCATAAATCCTCATCCCTAGAAAACCCTATACCTCAAATCCCTTAAAACCTAATACAATCATCCACATGAAACACCAAACCCTCTTCTATAGAAAACCATAAATCCATAGACCTAGAAAACCCTAAATCCTTAGCCATAAAAATCAAAAAATCCTCATCCCTAGAAAACCCTAACCCATCAAACAAATAAAACCCTAAATGATCATCCCTAGAATACTATAAACCCTTATCCATAAAAAACCCTAAACCCTCAGCCTAACTATATCTTTAACCCCCCAAACTAGAAAACCCTAAACCCATTTCAACAAAAAATAAAACCCTCATTCCCAAAAAACCATAAATTGTTATCCCTAGAAAACCCTAAACCCTTAGCCTGAAAAATCAAAAAACCATCAACCATAGAAAACTATAAACCCTCATGCCCATAAAAACCTAAACCCTTAGCCCTAGAAATCCATAAACCCTTAGCCCAAAAAAACACTAAACCCTACTACCCAAAAGACCATAAAAAAACATCCCCCAAAAAACCCTATACCATCATCCCCATAATACCCTAAACCCTTAGTCCATGATAACCCTAAAACTCTACCCTTCAATACCCTAATCTAACATCCCTTGAAAATTATAAACCCCCTTCATCTAAAATATACCAACCCAAAACCCATGAAATTCCTAAACCATCATCCTCAGGAAACGCTAAACACTCATCCCTATAAAAAATTATATCATCATCTTCAGAAAACCCTAAACACTCATACATAGAAAACCACAAACCCTCAGCCCTATAAAACCCTAAACCTTCGTCCCTGTAAAACAATAATCCTTCCACACTAGAAAACGCTAAACCTTCAACCCCATAAAACCTAAAATCCCGAGCCCCTAAAAAAAGAAAACCCTTTTCCCTAGAAAAATAAAAACCCTTATCCATAGAAAACCATAAACCATAAACCATTTAAAAAACGAAACCTCTATCTATAGAAAATAGTAAACCCTTAGACCCATGAAATCCTATGAACTCATACCCAGAAAACCCATAACCCCCATCCCTAGAAAACAGTAAACTCTCAAACCCAGAAATACCTAAATAATCATCCCCATAGAACCCTAAACCCACATCCCAATAAAACCATAAACCCTCATCCCATGAAAACCCTAAAAAATTAATTCTAGAAAACTCAGAATCCTTAGTCCCAAAAATCCCCTAACCCTCAACCCCCCCAAAAAACCTAAACCATTAGACCAAGAAAACCCTTAACCCTAATCCGCTGAAAACCCTAAACCCTCGGCACCCAGGTACGCTAAATCCTCTACCCCATAAAATACTAAAGCCTAATCCCTAGAAAATCATATTCCCTATGCCCCAACAAAATATAATCCCTCATCCATAGAAAACCATAAAAACTCAACACCATAAAACTATAATCCCTCAATCCCCTAAAACCCTAGATTATCAACCCTAATAAACACAAAATCTATAACAATAGAAAACCCTATACTCTTATCCACCAAAATACCAAAACCCATAGCCTTGGAAAACTCTAAACCGTCATCCCTAGAAAAATCAAAATGATAAACTCTAGAAAACCATAAACCCTCTTTCCGAAAAATCCCCAACCAATCTGCATTTAAAATCCCCAAACCATCATACCCATAAAATCCTAATCACTAATCCATAGAAAATAAAACAACCGTGAACCCTTGAAAAAACTAAAACCTCAACCCTAATAAAACATAAATACTCAGTCTCGAAAAACTGGAAACCCTTAGCCCGAGAAAACCCTAAACCATCATCCCCCCAAAACCCTAAACCCACATCCCTAAGAAATTCCAATTCTCTATCCCTAGAAAAATGTAAACCCATGCCTTAAAAATTTATAAACCTTCGGCCTGAGAACACCAAGAATCCACATTATTAGAAAACTATAAACCATCAGCCTAATAAAACCATAAGTCCTCAACCCTAGAAAACTTTAAACCCTCATCCCTAGGAATATATAGACCCCTAGTTTTTGGAAACCCAAAACCCTCAGCCCCAGATAACTTATACCCTTATCCCTAGGAAGTCGTAAACCCTTTTCCCTAGTTATCCCTAAAAACAAAACCCCAAAGAATTGAAAATACTAAGCCCCAGAAAACCCTAAACCCTTATTTCTGTAAAATCCATGACCCCCATCTCTAGAAAAACCTAAACACTCATCCTTAGAAAACTATAAAACTTCATCCCGAGACAATCCTAAACCCTCATCCATTGAAAATCCTAAACCCCTGCCCCAAAACCCCTATAATATCATCTTTAGAAAACCATAAACCCTCATCACCAAAAATCCCAAAACCCAAAGCCCTATAAATCACTAAACCCTTCACCATAGAAAAACAAAAACACTACTCTCTAGAAAACCCAAATCCATCAGTACTAAATGAACCCAAATCCTTTTCTTCATAAACCACCCAAAACCCTGAAACAAAAGTCCCAAAAAATCATAAACCCGCATCCCCTAAAAACCATAAACCCTTATCTCTATAAACCTCTAAACCCTAATCACATAAAACCTTAAACCCTCATCCTCAAAAATTCCTTAACCCTCAGCCCCAAAAAACACTTCACCCACTTCCCTAAAAAACCGCAAACCCTCATCCTAAAAAAACATAAAATCTATGTACAAGAAGACTGTAGATTGTCATCCCTATAAAACATAAAATACTCATCCCCAAAAAATCATAAATCCTCATCCCAAAAAAACACTAAACCCTCAACCCCATAAAACCCTAAACACTCTTCCTTAGAAAACCCTAATCCCTCATCAACAGAAGACCCCAAACCCTCCATCTGAAAAATACCTAAACCCTCATACCTAATAAACCATAAACCCTCATCCCCAGAAAACCCCAAAACCTCATTCCCATAAAACTCAAAACAATTATCAATATAAACCAAAAACCCTTATCCCTATAAAAACCCTGAACACTCACCCTCAAAAAACCTAAAGCCATAACCCCATAAAATCCTAAACCCTCATCCTTAGAAATCTCAAAAACTCACCCCTAGAAAACCCTAAACCCTCATCTACAGATACTCCTAATCCCTCAGCCCTAGAAAGTCATAATACATCAACACTTGAAATCCCTAAACCCTCATCCCTAAAAAACCTTAAACCCTCATGCCTAAAAAATCATAAACCATCATCCCCATTAATCCCTAAACCCTCAGTCCAAAAAAACCCGGACCATCAACCCCAGAAAATAAAAAACCCTCATCCTAGAAACCCCTAAACCCTCATTCCATAAATACCCTACACATTGTTCCCTTGAAAACTATAAACCCTCATACCCAAAAAACCCTAAACCCTCAGCCCCAGAAAATTGTAAAACTTCATCCCCAAAAAAACCTAATCCAACATCACCAAAGACCCTAAACCCTCATCCCCAGAACTCCCTAAACCCAAAACCATAAAAACATCAAACCACCATCCCTAGAACACCACAATACATAGAACAACGAAAACCCTAAACCCTCAAATATAAAAACCCTAAAGCCTCAACCCCCAAAAAACATAAACCATCATCCACGAAAAATCATAAACACTCAACCCCATAAACCCTAATCCATATGTCCCAGAAAAAAATAAATCCTTATATCCCAAGAAACATAAAACCTCAGCACAAAAAAAACCCATAAATATGAATCCCAAAAACCCAAAAATATTAATTGCCCCAAGAAGCTAAAAAATTATCCCCAAATAAAATTAAACCGTTATTTGAAAATAAATATATACCATAAAACACAAAAAAATGTAAACCATGATCCCTAAAAACCATACAACATCCTACCCAAAAAATACTAAACCCTCAGCCCCAAAAAACCCAAAACAATCGGTCCCAAAACACCCAAAAACCTCAACCAGAAATAGTAATAAACCATTGTCCCACAAAACCCAAAAAATGTCATCTATAAAAATAAACTAGACCCTCAACAACAAAATACAGTAAACTATCGACACTAATTAAAACCTATACCCTAAACCCCAAAAAAACCTAAAACTTCATCCCCAATAAACCCTAAAACCTATATCAATAAAATAAAAAACTCTAAGCCCCAAAAACCGCAAAAACCTCATCCCCAAAAAACCTAAACACTAAATCCAAAAAACCCTTACTCTTTAGGCCCAAATCTTCTAAACTCGATGCCCCAAAAAACCCTAAACTCTCATCCGAAAAATACCCAAATGATCATCCCCAATACCCCAATCCCCCCAAAACTATAAAATATAAGCCTCCAAAAAACCCTAATCCCTTAGCCCCAATAAAACCTAAAATCTGCAACCCTAAAAGCACTAAATGCTCATACATAAAATATCCTACAACCTCATCCCTAGAAAACCCCAAACCGACATCCCCAAAATACCATAAACCCTTATAACCAAAAAAACATAAACCCTCAACCAAAAAAAAATCCAAAGCCCTCATCCCAAAAAACCCTAAACCCTTACCCTTAGAAACATCAAATACCTCAGCCCAAAAAAACTCTAAACCCACACCCCCCCAAACCCTTAACCCATAGATCCAAAAAATCCAAAACCCCTAGCTCCAAGAACCTTTAAATTGTCATCCCCAACAATTTTAATGCCTCATCCCCAATAACCCCTAAACCCTCAGCACCAAAAAATACCAAAACCCTTAGATCCAAAAAAACCCCCAAAACACAAAGACCTATAAAACTATAAAACCTCATCAATAAATAAACCATAAACCCTTAAATACCCAAACTCAAATCCCTCATAAAAAAACAAAAACCCTCATACACAAAAAACCCTAAACCCACAGCCCCAAAAAACCCTAAACTATCTTCCCCCAAAAAACCCTAAACCCTCTGTCCTAAATGAACTCTATACCCTCATCCCCAATACCCTAAACCCTTATCCATATAAACCCAAAACCCTTAGTCCTAGAAAAACCTATACCATCAGTCCCATAAAAAAAACATGGCCTCAGAAAACCCTATACCCTCAGCCTTAGAAAATTGTAAACGCTCTGTGCTGGAAAACCCTAAACACCTTTCCATAGAAAACACAATACCCCCAGCTCTTGAAAAACCCAAATCCCCATTCCAAGAAGACCCTAATCCCTTATCCCAATGAAACCATATAACCTAATTAGTAGAAAACCCTAAACCCACATCCCAAAAAATCACCAAACCTTCTTCACTAGATAACCCTAAATCCACAGCCATAAAAAACCCTAAACCCTCATCTACAAAAAATCCAATACCCTTATTCCTTGAAAAACCTAAACCATAATCAGTAAAATAAAATTAAACACGCATTCCTTGACAACCAAAAATCCTCATTCCTATAAACACCTAAACCCAAAAAATAGAGAAACCCTTAATCTTCATCCCAAGAAAACCCTAAAACCTTAGTCGTAGAAAACACAAAACCTTCAACCCAGAAAACACTAAAACCTCATCCAACGAAAACCCTAAACCCTATGCCCCATAATACTCTAAAACCTTTTCCTTAGAAAAATATAAAGTCCCATCCCCAGAAAACCCTAAACAACCAGACCCAGAATTCTAAAAACCCTCAGGCTCATAAAACCCTAAACACTATACCCCCAAACCCAAAATCATCATCCCCAAAATAGCCTAACCACATATCCAATGAACACCCTAAAAAATTAGTTTATGTACACCCTAAATTGTCAGGCTAGAAAACCCTTAACCTTTATCCCTAAAAAACCCTAAAACCTTATCCCCATAACTTCCTAGACCATTTTCCAATAAGTCCCTAAACCCCCATCCCTAGTAAACCCTAAACCTTCATCCCTATAAAACACTATACCCTCTGCCCAAAAAAATAGTAATCCCTCAAGAATAGAAATCCCTAAACCCTCATCCCCTGAAAATCATAAACCCCAATCTCCTAAAAACCCTTATCCCTCAACCCATTAAATCTTAAAACCTTAGCACTAGAAAATCCTAAATCCTTATCCCTAATAACTGTAAATTATCATCCCCAAAAAACTCTACCCGAGATACCCTAAATACTCTTCCCATGAAAAAACCCTTTTTAAACCCTAAACCCTCTAACCTAGAATACCCAAAACCATTATCCCTAAAAACCCCTAAATGGTTAGGCACATAAAACCTAAAAATCTCTACCCTAAATAATATTAAAACCTCATCCCTAGAAAACCCTAAACCCTCATCCCCTGAAAACCCTAAACTATCAGCCCCAAAAAAACCATAAAACTTCTACCGAAGATAATCCTAAAACCTCATCCTCATAAAACTATAAACCCTCATCCCTAGAAATCACTAAACCCTTATCCCTAGAAAATATTAAACCCTAAACCTCTGAAAACCCTAAACACTCATCCCAAAAATCCCTTAACCCTCCACTATAGAAAATGATGAACACTTAGCCCTAGGAAACCCATAACACATAGCCTCAAAAAACCCAAAACCCTTAATGACAGAAGAACCTATTCCCTCACCCCTAGAAAACCCTAAACCCTCAACCCTAGAAAAACGTAGACCCTCATCCCCCAAAAAACCAAAACCCTCATCCCCAAAAAACCCTCAACATCCTTACCTAGAAATCACTCAACCCTCCACCCTATAAAACTCAAAACCTTCAACTCGCAAAAACTCCAAACACTCCACCCAATTAATCCATAAACACTCAGACCAAGAAAATCCATAAACATTAATCCCCAGTAAGCCCTAAACCCTTGACCACAAAAAACCCTAAACTCTAATACCTAGAAAACCCAAAACCCTCAGACCTAGACCACCCAAAACCCTTATTCCATGAAAACCCTGACCCCTTATCGATGGAACACCTTACACTCTCATACAAAAAACACCGTATACACTCAACCCCAGAAACCGTAAACCCTCAGTCCCAAAAAATCCCAAACCTTCTACTGGAAAAACCTAATCCCTATTCCCTTGAAAACGCTAAACCCTAAACACCCAAAAGCGAAAACCATCATCCCCAAAAAACACAAATCCCTCCTCACCAAGAAACAATAAACCATCATCCATAAGAAATTTTAATCCCTTAGACTCCAAATACCTTGAACCCTCTGACCAAAAAACCCTATATCCTTAGCCCTAGAAAACTCTAAACCATCATCTCTAGAAAAACCTGTACCCCTATCCCAAAAAAACCTCAAACCCTCAGTCGTATAAAACCTTTAAACCCATATCCAATAAAATCCCAAAACCCTTTTCCCCAAAAAACCTTAAATCCTCAACACCAAAATACTATAAAACCCCAGCCCAAAGAAACCCTGAACCCTTAGCCCCCAAAAAAATATAATGCTCACTGAAAAAAATCCCTAAACCCACATTCCCGAAAAACAATAAACCCTCCACTAAAAAAAACTAATTCTTCAACACCAAAAAACCCTAAACCGGATCCTCAAAAACCCTCAATACTCAACACTAAAAACCCCTTCATCCATCAACCCTGAAAAACACTATACCATCTTCCCAAAAAACCGTTATCACTCATCCCTAGATTACTCTATACCATCATCCCTAGAAAACACCTAACCCTCAACCATAAAAAACTATAAAACCCCATCCACAAGCCCCCAAAACCCTCAGTACCAAACCACCCTAATCTCTCAACCCTAAAAAACCCTAAATAGTATGCCCCAAAAAACCCTAATTCGTCAGCCCCCAAAAAACAAAATCCAATATCCCAAAAAATACCAAAACTTCAGCCCCAAAACACCTATACCCTCTTCCCTAATTTTTTTTAACCCTCATCCCCAAGAAATAATAGACCCTTAGTCCAAAAAACACATAAACTACTATCTCCCACAACCCAAAACCCTCTTCCCCAAAGAACAATAAACCCTCTTCCCCAAAAACATCCTAAACACTCATCCAAAAAAACCCAAAACCTTAGCTTCATAAAAACCCTAAAACCCTAGCCACAAAAAACACTAAACCCATATCCAAAAAACCTCTAAACCACGAGACTCAAACAATTGTAAACGCTCATCCCTAAAATACCCTAAACCCATAGACATAAAAAACCTAAACCATCAACCCTAAATAACCCTAATCCCTTATCCCAAAAAACCTTAAATAGTAGCCACAAAACCCTATGTCCCCATCCCCCAAATAATCTAAATCCTCATCCCCCCAAATCATTAATCATTAACCCAAAAAACCCAAACCCTCATCTTTAATAAACCGTAAACCCTCATCCCCCAAAACCACATAATATTTCCACAAAAAAAACATAAAGCTGTTGGAAAAAAAATTCCAAAATCATCAACCCCCTTAAAATAAACACCCAACTCTAGAAAACCCTAAACCCTCATCCCATAAAAACCCTAAAACCTCATCCCCAAAAACACTCTACCCTCAGCCCCAAAAAACCCTATACCCTCACCCCAAAAATACCCAAAAAACTCACCCCCCAAACCCTAAATTACTATACCCTAACAACTATTAACCCCCAGTCCCTGAAAACACTAAACCCTCAACCATACAAAACCATAAACCCTTATCCTTAAAAAACACAAAAAACTCTCCAACAGAAAATCCTCAACACTTAGGCCTAACAACCCTATAACATCATCCACCAAAATCCCTAAACACTCATCCCTAACAAAACCAAAACCTCCAACCCCAAGAAACCATTAAACCTAAATTCTAAAAATATGTAAACCCTCAATACGAATACCCCTAAACTGAAAACCAAAAAACACTTAACCCCTAACCCATAAACCCTCAGAACTAGAAGACCCTAAAACCTTATAACCAAAACACCTAAACCCTCAGCGCCAAAAAACATAAACTCTACGTCCCAAATGAAACATAAAGCGTCTACCCAGATAACCCTTAACCCATCAGTCTTAGAAAACCATAAATCCACAACTCTAAAAAACCCTAAAACCTTATACATAAAAAACCCCATAAACCCTCAGCCCCAAAATACCCCAAACCCTCGCACCGAAAAAATTCTAAACCCTCATACCCAAAAATAATGGTATCATTAGACAAAAACAACTATAAATACTAAGAATAAAATATACCTAAACCCTGATCCCTAAAAACCCTAAACCCTTAGCTCCAAAAAACCTAATCCATTGACCCCAATAAAACCCTAAACCCACAACCCCAAAAACCCTACACACTTACTACCAATAATTCATAAACCCTCATCCCCCAAAATATCCTAAACACTCATCCTCCAAAACCGTAAACCCCCATCTCAAAAAAACCCTAAACAATCAGTCCAAAAAACCCTAAACCCTAAGTCCCAAAAACCCTTAAACCTTAATCTACAAAAAACCCTAAACCCCAACACCCAAAAAACCATTAACCCTGAAACAAAAAAACAGAAAAACCCTCATTTAAAAAAATCATAAAACCCCAACCCCAAAACCATGAATCCATCATCCACAAAAAAATCATAACCCTTTGCCCCAAAAACTCCCCGTCCATCAGCCCCAAGACCCTCTAAATCCTCAACCAAAAAAATACTAAACCCTCCACCCCAAAAACCCAAAACCCACATCCCCAAAAATACCTAAACTCTAATCCTCAAATATAACTAAATCCACAACTCAAAAGGACATAAACCATTAGCCCCAAAATCCCTAAACCCTCAACAAGAATACCCAAAACCTTATATCCCAAGAAACCCTAATCCCCCATCCACAAAAATCCCCAATAACTCATCTTGAAAAAGCTAGAAACCCTCATCCAAAATAAAAACTAACCCCTCATCCCAAAAAAACCTTAAAACCTCATCCCCAACAACCCGAAATCATCATCCCCCAAAAACCTTGAACTCATATCCCAAAAATCACTAACCTGTAATCCCTAAAAAGAAAAAATCATTCACCCCCCAAAAACCCTAAAACATAATCCCAAAAAACACTAAACCCTCACCCTATAAAAATGCATTAACCCTCATAAAAAAACACCGAATCATCATCCCTAAACCCCTAAACTATCAACTCAAAAACACCATAAACCCCCATCACTAAAAAACTTTATATCCTTAGCCCCAACAAACCCTAAAACCTCATCCCCCAATCCCGATCCCTAATCCCTAAAAATCCCATAACCCTAATCCATAGAATAACTAAACTCAATTCCCTAAAATACCCTAAATGCTTAGTCTAAAAAATCTCTAAACCCACATGCCTTAAATCCCATAAAACCTGAGCCGAGAAACCCCAAAAACCTACAGCTCCATCAAACCCTATTCTGTCAACCCTAAAAAACCCAAAACCCTTAGACCCAAAAAACCCTAAACCCTCATCCCCCAAATCCCTAGAAAATAATCCCCAAAAAAACCTAATACCATATCCCTAAACACCCTAAAAACTAAACCCAAATAAACCATAAAACCTCAGTCTAAAAATCCCTATACCCCCATCCACAAAACACTAAACCCACAGCCCCCAAAACCCATAATCATACTGCCCCCAAAAAACATAAACAATAAATCCATAAAATCCCTAATCCCCCACCACAAAACCCCTAAACTATCTGTCCGAAAATGCATGAAACCGTTATCCCTATAGAATTATAAATCATCAGCACAAAAAAACTAATCCCTCTACCATAAAAAACCATAAACCCTAACCCCCAAAGAACCCTAAACCCCCATCACCAAAAAATCCTAAACCCACAACCAAAAAAACCATAAACACATATCCCTAAAAAAGAATAAACCCTATAGCCCAAAACCCCTAAATAATAATTAAAAATCCCCAAAACCCTTATCCCCAAAATCCAAAAAACCCTCAACCGCAAAAACCATTAAATTGTTAGACTCAAATGTCCCTAAACCCCCATCCCAAATAAACCAAAAACCCACATCCCTAAAAAACACTAAACCATAAGCCCCCAAAACCCCAAAACCCACAGTATAAAAAAACCAAAACCAACTTACCTAAAAAACCCTAAACCATAATAACCAAATAGAATTCAACCCACAGGCCCAAAAGACGCTCAAACCTCACCCCTAAAAATCCCTAAACCCTCAACCCCAAAATACCACTAAACCATAGGCCCCAAAAAACTATAAACTGTAATCCCAAAAAAACAATTAACCCTGATCCCCTAAAAGCCCGAAACCCATAGCCCTAAAAAACTTTTAACCCCATCCCAAAAGAATATTAAAACCTGTTTCCCACAAAATACCTAAATTAATCTCTAAGAAAACACTAAACCATCATACCCAAAAACCTTTAAACCCTTAGATCCAAAAATTCCCCAACCCTAATCCCAAATAAACCCTACCCACTCAGCAACTAAAAACCAGAAACCAAAAGTTCCACAAAACTGTACCCTAAACATTCATCCTCAAAAAACACTAAACACTTAGCCCTGAAAACCCTAAACCCTGAGCCTTCAAAAACCCTAATGCCTCATTCCTAACAAAACATAAACCTTCATCCCAGAGATACCCCAGAACCAAATCACTAAATGACACTAAACCCTTAGCTCTATATGAAACTAAACACCCCACCTCAAAAAACCATAAAAATATCATCCCCATAAAACCCAAAAACCATATCCCAAAAACTCATATACCCCCTTTACCAGAAAACCCTAAAGGCTCAACCGAAAAAAACAATAAACCCACAGACATAGAAAACCTTAAATCCTCTAACTTAGAAAAAACTATAACATGATCCCTAGAAAACTTTAAACCATTAGCCCTAGAAAAATCTAATCACCCAGTGTTAGAAAATCTTGAACCGTCCTACCCACAAAACCCTAAACTCTCATCCTTAGAAAACCCTAATCAATCATCCTAGGAAAACCCAAAACTGACGACCCTAAAAAACACTAAACCCTCAACTTTAAAAAATCATAAATCCTCAGCCTCAAAAAAACTCTGAAAAATAATCCCTAAAAAACCATGAACCCTTAGTCCCAAAAAATATAAACAGACCCCAAAAAAATTGAAACTGTCATCCCTAAAAGACCCTAAATCCCCAGACCCAAAAAAACATTGACCATTGACCAGAAAACCATAAACCCTCAATACAAAAACTATAAAACCCTCATCCCAATAATTTCCTTATCCCCCATCCCCAAAAAAACCAAAACCCCAAACTCCAAAGAACCCTAGACCCCAACAAAAAAAACCCAATAACATCTACCCCAAAATTATAAAAAACCTCTAACCTAAAAAACCTAAAATCATAGCCTTAAAAACCATAAATTGTAAGACCTAAAAAACCCAAAAACTTCACCACTAAAAAACCTTACACCTTCATCCCAAAAAACCATGAACCCTCAGACCTATGAAACCCTAAATCCTCAAAACCAAAAACTCACAAACACTTGAAAAAAAACCATAAAACCCTAGCACCCAAAAACCTTCAACTATCATCACCAAAAATCTCTAAGCTCATAGTCTCCAAAAAAACATACTCCCTCATCCACAAAAACCCATAAACCCTAACTCTAAACAACCAAAACCCTCAATCCCAAAAAATCCAAAAACCCTCAACCCTCAACCCCAAATATCCTTAAACACACAACCCTATAATACCGTAAACACTCACCCCCAAAAAACAATAAACCCACAACCACAAAAATCACTCAACTATCATCCACAAAAAAACTAATCACTCATTCCCAGGGACTACTAAACCCTCTGCTAGAAAACCATAAACCCTCAACCCCAAAAAAACCCTAATCCCTGAGCCAAAAAAACCTTAAACTCTCATCCCCCAACACCATTAAACCCACATTCCCCTAAAAAACTAAACACACTACCTGAAAAAACTTCAAACCCTCTACCCTAAATCCCCTAAACCCTCTTCCCCAAAGAACCTTAAACCAAAAATCATAACAAACCCTAAATCCGAATCTCCTAAAAACCCTATACCCTCATCTACCAAAAACCCTGAAACCTAAGCAATAAAAAACCCTAAACCATCAACCATAAAAACAATAAACCCTCAGCCCGAATTCTCATAAACCCTCATCCCAAAAAAACCAAAATCCCTTATCCGAAAAAACCCATAAAAGCACAGTCCCAATACACCATAAACCCTATGTCCAAAAAAAACCTAAACCCTATAATGGAAAAAAACCAAAGTCGTGGCCCAAAAAAACACTAAACCCTCAGGTCAAAACACCCCTAAACCCTCACCTTCCAAAAAACTAATCCCTCAACACCAAAAAACGTTAAAAACTTGTCCCTAAAAAATCCATAGCCCTTATCCTACAAACCCCTAAACCCATATCCCCAAGACCACTAAACACTCAGCCCCATAAACCTAAAATCACTTATCCACAAAAAACCCTAAACTCTCGGCCCCAAAAAACCGCAAACCCTTATACCCCTAAATTCCGAACCCTTAGCATAAAAAATACCTAAACCGTTAGCCAATAAATCCCTAAACCCTTATACCCATATTACCAAAACCTCAGATGTAAAAATACATAAACCCTTATAAAAAAATCCCCATAAAATATCATCCTAAAATAATCACTAAACGCTAATCCCAAAAAAATCCCAAACCCATAGCCCCAAAAGATCTAAACACACTGCCCCCCAAAACCCCAAAACCCTCATCCCAAAAAAACCTAATACCATAAGCTCCCAAACCCCTAATCCCTCATCCCCAAAACCCCAAAAACCATAGCCCCAAAACCCCAAAACCCTCATTCAAAAAATAACCTTAAATACTCAAACCCTAACATCCCAGAATCCTCGGACCCAAAAATACATAAACCCACATCCCAAAAAAATCATCAACCCACATCCCTAAAATACTGAAACCATCATCCCCAAAACACCCTAAAAACTCAACCACCCAAAAACTGTAATCCTTCAGCCCAGAAAAACATAAACCCTCACCAAAAGAAATTCCTAAATCCTTAGAACCAAAAACACTAATCCCCAAAATCTAGATAACCATAAAACCAAAACCCCCTTAAAATCTAAACCCTCATCCCAAAAATCCCCCAATCCCTCATCCACAAAAAACACTAACTATTCATCCCAAAAAAACCCCAAAACCTAGAGAACCAAAAAAACCAAAACCTCATCTCCAAAAAACCTTCATCCCTCATCCCTAAAAAACTCAAAACCTTCATCCCCAAAACCCCAAACCTTCACTCCAAAAAACACTAAACCCTCTTCACAAAAAACCATAATCATTATGTCCCAAAAATCCCTAAAAACTCAAAAAAATGTCCGGTAAACAATAATCCTCAAAATCCAAAAAACCTCATCCGCTAAAAGGAGAAAATCACATGCCCCCAAAACCCCTAAATATGCACCCCCAAAACCCTCATCCCAAAAATCTCCAAAACCCTCTTCCCCCAAATCCACCAACCCTCATCTTGAAAAGACATATTCCCTCAGCACTGAAAATTCCAAAACCATCATCCTGAAAAAAAACATAACCCCTTATCCTAAAAATACTAAAAACCAATATCCCCCCCAAAAAATAGACCCTAGGATCTAAAAAACCATTAAACCTCATCCTTTAAACCCTTAAAATCTCACGCCCAAAATCCCCTAAACCGTCAACCCTAAAAACCCATAAAACATACACCCTAAAAAACACTAAACCATCATCCACGCAAAATCCTTAACAATCAAACCCAAAAACTCCTAAACCCTCAACAATAAAAGACCCAAAACCTGACCACTAAAAACCCTAATGTCACTACCCTAAAAAGATAAAAACCCTCATCCCCAAAAATCTTAAAACCCAAACCCCCCAAAACAATAATCCGTCATCCCCAATAAACCCTAAACCCACATCTCTAATAAACCCTAAACCCTCAAACCTAATTTCCTTAAACTCCAAGTATGAATAACCCATAAAACCTCAATACCCAAGAATCCTTACTATTTTTTTTCCATAAAACCCTTATCCACCAGCATAAAAAATCCTAAATCCTCAGCCACAAAATCCCTAAACCCTCAGCCCCATAAATCCCCAAACCCACTATAACATAAAACCCTAAAGCATCTACCCAAAAGTCCTTAAACCACTATCCCATAAAACCCAAAATACATTCGTCCCAAAAAATCCCAAACCATCTCCCGTATAGAATCCTAAACACTCATCCCCATAAAAATTCTAAATCCATAGCCCATAAAACCCTAAACAGTGAGCCCAAAAACCCTACACCATCCGCCCCCGAAAAACGTAATTCATTATCCGTCAAGAATTATAAACCCTCATCCCCAAATAACCAATCCCAGATCCACGGAAAAACCTAAAACCTAAAACCCCAAAACCCAAAACTATCCTCCCAAAAAAACCCTATCCATCAACCCAAAAAATCCCTAAACCATTTTTTCAAAAATCTTTAATCCCTAATCCCGCAAACCCCAAATCCATCAACCCCAAAAAACACTAAACCCTCAATCCCAAGAAACTCTCTTTGCCCAAAAACCCTAAACCCTAATCCCCAAACAACCATAAATCCCCAACCTAAAAAATTATTAAACCCAAATCCCCAAAGAAACCCTAAAACCTTATCCCCAAAACCCTAAAACATTGTACCTAAAAAATAAAATCTGTAAACAATAAAAAAACATAACTCCTAAACACCCAAAACCATAAACCCTCATCCCAGAAAACCCTAAACTCTCAACCCCAAAATCCAAAAACCCTCTTCCCTGAAAACACCAAACCTCTCATCCTATAAAACCCTAAACCCCTAGCCCCAAAATTCACTAAACCCTAACACCATAATAGTTATAACCACAAACCTCAATAACCACTAAACCAACAACCCCAAATACCTAAACCCCCAACCCCAAAAATACTTAAACCCTTATACCTGAAAACCCTAAAACCCACATCCACAAAACAAATAAACCCACATCCCTAAAAAACCCTAAGCTCTCAGACCCAAAAATCCTAAACCCTCATCCACAAGAATCCCTAAAACCTCATCCCCAAAATTCCCTAAACAATCACCCCACAAATTCCTAAATACTTAGTGAAAAAAATCCATAAACCCTCATCCCCCAAACCCCTGAAACGCTAAATCCCAAAATATACTAACCCCTCATTCCCAAATAACCCTAAAAACATAGACATAACAACGAACTAAAATCCATGCCCCATAAAACACAAAGAACTCATTCCCAAAAAAACATAAACACTCAACCCTGAAAAAATAAAATCCCTTAGACCAAATAAATTCTTGACAGTCACCCCCAAAAGTCTATAAACAATAAATAATAAAAAACCTTAAACATCAACACTAAATAACCCTAAACCATCACCAATTGAAATCCATTTACCTGCATCCCCAAAACCACCAAAACCCTAATTCTAAAATAATAAAACATCATTCCCAACGAACCCTATACCTTAACCCCCAGAAAACACTAAACCATCAAGACCAAAAACCCAAAAACCAAAATCCATAAAAAACCCAAAACTCTCTACCCAAAAACACTATACCCTAACACCAAAAAATCCCAAAACTGTCATCCCCCAAAAAAACCCTAAATTATATGGCAATGAAGAACTTAAACCAATTTCCAAAAAACCCTATACCCTGATCTAAAAAAAACAATAAACCCTCATCCCCAAAAAAACATGATACCCTCAACAATGAAAAATAAAAAAACCATAATTACTAAAATACACTACACCCTATTCCTAATGAAACCATAATCCCTCAGGCCCCAAACCCTTGAGCCATCATCCCCAAAAAAACCCTAAATCATTAGTCCCTAAACACACAAAAACCACATCTCCATAAAATTGTAAACCCTCATCCCCAAAAAACCCTAAACACTCTACCCAAAAAATCCATAAACACTCATCCACAAAGAACCATAAACACTCATCCCAAAAATCCCTAAATCCAATTCCCTAAAAACACTAAAAAATAATCCCCAAAAGCCCAAGAACCCTAAACCCTTATCCCAAAAAACCCTAAACACTTCACCCCCAAAACACCTAAACCATTATCCCTAAAAACTCTAAACCCTCTTCCCCCCAAACCCAAACCCCACACCCATAAAATCCCTAAACACTCATCTATAAAAACCGTAATCCCTTATCCCTAATAAATCCTAAAACCTTATCCCCAAAACCACTAACCCCTATTCCCTAATAGAACCTAACTCATCATCACAAAAAAAACCCCAAATCCCAAACACAAAAAAAGCCTAAGCACCCTGTCCCAAATAAGCCTCAGTCTCAGCCAAAAAAACCTCTAAGCACTCACCACAAAAAACAGTAAACTATAAACCCAAAGAAACCAAAACCCTCAGCATAAAAAAAACCTAAACACACATCCTCAAAAAAACATAAACCCTTAGACTTAGAAAATCTAAAACCCACACCCTAAAAAAACCCCTTAACCCAAATTTTATAAAACCTCTAAACCATTATCCCCATAACACCCTAAACCCTGATCCCCAAAAAACACTAAACCCAAAACCCTAAAAAACCTAAACCATCATCCCCAAAAAACCATAAACAATCATCCCCAAAAAACCCTAAAACCCAGACCAAACAATCCCTAAACACTCATCCCCAAAAATCCCTCAAGCCTGATCCCCAAAAATCCCTAAAAACTCACCCTCAAATAGTCAAAACCCTCAAACCCCAAAACCCCTAACCCATCTACCCTAAAACCACCATCCCTAAAAAAACCTAAACCCTTATCCCCCCAAAACCAGAAAATCCTCATCCCCAAAAATCCAAAAACTCTTAGCCCCCAAAACCCCAAACACTCATCCCCTAAAACCCATAAATACTAAACTTACAAAGAACATGATAACCCTTAGACCCTAAAACCCCCTTAAACCTAATCCCCAAATATACCAAAACACTCAACCCGAATAAATAATATAACCCTAAGATGCTTCAAACCATAAAATATATGCCCCAAAAAACCCTAAACACTTATTATAATACAAACCTAATCCATAAACCCTACTAAGACTAAAAACATAGACCTAAAAACCCATAAAACCTTAGTAATGAAAACTATAAATCCTCATCCCCAAAAACCCAAAAACAATTGGCCTAGAAAATACCTTAACCCTCATCCCCAAAGAACTCGTAAAACCTCAGCCCCAAAAAGCTTAAATCCTCAGCCCCAGCAAACCATAATATCTTATCTCCCAAAAACACTAAATCTGCATTCTCCGAAACCCATAAAAACAATTCTCTAAAAACTGTAAACCATCTTCCCAAAAAAAAACAAAACATTCAACCCTAAAAAAACCTATACCCTCATCCCCAAAAAAGCCTAATCTGCCATCCACCAAAAAAATGTTCCATAAAAAACAAAAATAAATCCTCCACACCCATAACACATACCACTAATCCCTAAAAACCATAAACCTTCATCTCTAAAGAATACTAAACCCTCATTATACCTAAACCCTCATGCATAAAACACCCTAAAACCTTATCCCCAAAACACCCCTTATACCAAAAAAACCATAAAACCTTATCCTCAATAAACCCTACACCCTCATCCCCAAAACAACTAATCCCTCAGCACCAAAAACCATTAAATCCCTATCCCCAAAAAATCCCCAAAACCTCATTCCCCCAAAACCCAAAACCCCCATATCTAAAAACCCAAAACCCTTATCCCTAAAAAACATAAACCCTTATCCCCCAAAACCGTAATCCCTCGTCCCCATAACACCCTAAAACCTCATCTCCAAAAATATATAAACCCTTAGCACAAAAAATACCTAAACAATCAGGGCTGAAAAACCCTAAACCGTTGGCTATAAAAACCCTAAACCTTAAGAACCCAAAACCCCAAACCATCAGCCCTAAAAATGCTAACTCTCTGCCTCAAAACAAATATACCATCATTATTAAAAATCCCTAAACCCTCATCCCCAAAATACCAAATCCCTATGTTCAAATAAAACCCTTAGCCCCAAAAAATCCTAAACACTCATCCCAAAAACCCAAATCTCATCCATAAAAAACACTAAAATATTGTCCCCAAAAAACCCAAATCCCTTAGACCCAAAACCCCAAATCCCTCAACCCCAAAAAACTCTAAACCCTCATCCTAATAAAACCCTAAACCCTAAATCCCTAAAATCCATGACCCCCCATCCCCGAATAAACATAAACCTATAGTAGTAAAAAACCATACCCACATCCCCCGAGACCCATAAAACTCATCCCCAAAAATCCCAAAACCCTCATCCCCAATAAATAATAAACAATAGACCTAAAAAATTTGAATCCTTGGCCCCAATTAAAACATTAACCCTCAGACACAAAAAACCAGAAACCCTCAGCCCCAAATAACCCTAAATCCTCTTCCCCTAAATCCCAAAACACATAGCCCTAAATTCCCTAAACTCGCAACCCTAAAAACCTTAAACACTCAACCCCCAAAACCCCAGAACTATCAATCCCAAAATACCCTAAACCCTTTTCCTTATAAAAACTTAAAACCACATCCCCAAACTCCCTAAACCCTCATCACCAACAAACCCTAAACCATCATGGCCATAAACCCCTAAAACCTAAGTACCAAAAACCAAAAACCCTCATCCCAGAAAACCCTTGAACCCTGATCCCAAAAACACATAATCCCTCATACCCATAAAACCTAAACCCTCATCCCCGAAAAAACCCTAAACCCTCAGCCCAAAAAAATCATAAACCCCCATCCCAAAAAAACCATGAAACACAGGGACCCAAAACAATCTAAACCCTCAGCAAAAAAACCCAAAACACTCATCCCAAAATACCCTAGACCCCCAGCCCCAAAAATAATAATCTCCTAGCGCAAAAAATGGATAAACCCTCAGCCCCACAAAACCCAATACCCTTAGTCCAAAATAATGATAAACCCTCATACACAAAATTTTCTAAAAAATCATCACCACAAAACCCTAAACCCTCATCCCTAAAATAAACATAAAGACTCACATCTAAAAGGCATAAAACCAACAACCCTAAAAATCCATAAAACAGATCCCCATATAAAGAATAACCCACATCACTAAAAAAACATACAACCTTATCCTCAAATCCTAAACCCTTAGCCCCAAAAAAACCTTAAACCCCAAACCCCAAAAAACCCAAAACCATCATCCCCCAAAAACAAAAAACAATTATCCCTAAATATCTTAAAACACCATAGCCTAAAAACCCCAAAAACCCTTGGTGCCAAAAACCCTAAACCCTTATCCCTCCAGACCCATAAATCATCATCCCCAATAAAATAGAAAAGTCTCAATTCCAAAAAACTATAAATCCTCAACCTCAAAAAGCTCTAAAACCTCATCCCCAAAACCTACTAAACCCCCTACACCAAAAACCTTGACATCCTCAACCCCAGATAACCCTAAACCCTCAACCCTAAAAAAACGTAAACCCTCTGCCCCAAAAAAAACCAAACACTTAGCCCTAGATAATTTTAAACCCTCAACCCAAGAAAACCATAAACCCTTGTCCATAGAGAACCCTAAAAATTTAGACCTGAAAAACCATAATCCATATGCTTTAGAAAACCCAATGTTTGTATCCCTAAAAACCCAAAATAGTCTCCCAGAAATCCCAATGAACATAGACCTAGGAAACCATAAAAACTCATCCCAAAAAACACAAAACCCTCAGTACCGGAAAATAAAAAAAGCTCATCCCCAGAAAACCCTAAACCCTTGGACAATGAAAATGATAAACCCTCATCCCTTGAAAATCCCAATTCCTCTTCCTCAGAAAACCCTAATCCCTCAGTCATAGAATAACCTAAATTCTTATACCCAAAAAAACATAAAATTGAATCCCAATAAAATTATAAATCCTCATTCAATGAAACCCTAAACCCTTAAACACAAAAAACATATACTATTAGCCCCTAAAATCCTTTAACCCCAAACTCAGAAAATCCTAAACTCTCAGCCCCAGAAAACTATAAAACCAAAGCCCAAAAGAACCCAAAAAAACTCCACCCCAAAAAACCCTAAAACCATTTCCCCAAAAAAAACCCTAAAATAAAAATCCACTATCCCCAAAAACCCTATTCCATCATCCCTAGAAATCCCTAAACCCTTATCCAAAGAAATCCGAAAACCCTCAACCCCAGAAACACCTAAACCATCAACCCTTGAAATCCATAAACCCTCATCCATAGAAAAACATAAACCATCAACCCTAGAAATACAAAAACCCTTAGTCATAGAAAACAGTAAACCCTGATCCCCAAAAACACTAAACCCTTATCCCCTAAAAACTCTAAACCCACAGCCTTAGAAAATAATAAACAATCAAAAAAAATCCCTAAACCCTAATACCCACAAGACCCAAGTCCCTCATCCCCATAAAACCTGAAGCCCTCAAATACATAATACACTAGGCCCGAAACACTAAAAACCCTTAAACTCTGATCCCAACAACACCTAAAACCAGAAAACCCAATAAAATAAACCCTCATCCCCAAATATACCACCACCACTCAGCTCTAACTAACCATAAACCCTCAACCCCAAAAATACTAAACATTCATCACTAAATAACCATCAAGCCTCGTGCCCAAACAACCATAAACACACATCTTAAGAAAACTAAATACTAGGACCTAGAAAAAACTAAACCCCAGCCCTAAAAAACCATAACCCCTGAGCCTAAAAAATACCTACACCGTCATCAACAGAAAATACTAAACCCTCTTCTCATGAAAACACTAAATCCACACCCATGGAAATCCATAATCCTTCATCCCTAGAAAAAAAAACATACATCATACCTAGAAAACCTTTAACTGTTATCTCTAGCTAATCCTAAACTCTCATCCCCAGAAAACCCAAACCCAAATCCCCCAAAAAGCTAAACCCTCAACCCCCAAAACCCTCTACCATATCCCCCTCCCGCCCCCCCAAAACCATAAACCCTATGCCCAAAAAAACCTGGAACCCTCAAACCCAAAAAACCCTAAATGCACATACCCAAAAAAACCTTAACCCTGAACCCCAAAAAACCATGAACACTCATCTTGAAAAATACCAAAACCCATTGCCCCCAAAAACCAAAAATTCTCCTCCTCTGAAAACCCAGAACAACCAACCCCAAAAAACAAGAACACAGAATCCCAAAAACAACCTCTACCATAAGCCCTAAAAACCATAAACCCTCTTCCAAAAAAACTAATCCATCATCTACAAAGAACTCCAAATATTCATCTCCAAAAAACTCAAAACCCTCATCCCCAAAAATTCCTAAACACTCTACTAGAAAAAGTAATAAACCTTATCCCCCCAAAATCCCTACACACATAGCCCAAAAAACCATAATCCCACAAGCCTAGAAATACCTAATCCCTCATCCCAATAAAAAATTAAAACCTTATCCCCAATGAACCTAAAACCTCTATCCAAAAAAAACACTTAACCAGTAGCCCCAAAAAATGATCAACCCTCAGACATTAAAAACTATGAACTCTTAGCCCCAAAAAACATTAATCTCTCATCCCAAAAGCATTAAAATCCCTCATCCCCCAAAAAATCAATAAACCCCCATCCCAAAAATCCCTAAAAACTCAGTATTAAAAAACCCTAAACCCATAGCCCCCAAAAATCCAAAACCCTTAGCCCCCAAAAACCAAAAATACATATAAATGAAACCCAAAACCCTCATCCCGAAAAACCCTAAAACTTCATCCCTAAAAGACCCAATAATCATAGCCTCATAAAACTCAAAACCCTCATCCACCAAAAAAAATCCTTAACCCTCAGATCAAAAAAACCTAAACCCTCATTCGAAACAACCTTAAACCCCGATCCTCCAAAACCCCTAACCCCTCAACCCAAAAAACCCAAAATCCTTATCCTCATTAAACCATAAACACCAAGAATTCCAAATCCATCATCCATAGAAAACCCTAAATCCACATCCCCATAAAGCCCTAAAACCATATCCCCAAAACACTAAAAAAAATCATCCCCGAAAAAACCTTGACATTCAACTCAATAAATCACTAAAACCTCTGCACTAAAACCTGAAAGACTAATCCAAGAAAAAATAAACCCTCATCCAAAAAAACATAAAACGTTATCCATAGAAATCGTAAACCCTCTACCCAAAAAAAACTTATATCCTCATCCTAAAAACACCTAAATGCTCAACCCCAAAACATCTAAACACTCATCCCAAAAAAAACCTAAATCTTGAACCCCAAAAAACTATAACATTTCATAAAAATAAACCCTAAACTCCCATCCCCAAAAAACCCTATACCCCCATCAATAATAACCCTAATCCCTGACCCAGCAAAAAAACCATAAACTGTCACCCCAAAAAACCCTAAACCTTTAACCCCAAAAAACCCTAAACCATTACCCCAAAAAACAAGAAACCCATATCCCCAAGACCCCAAAACCCTCATCTATAAAAATCACTAAACCCTTATCACAAAAAACATTAAACTCTCAACCTCAAAATTTCTCAAATACTCAACGCCAAAAAAAATCCTAAACACCCAACCCCAAAAAATCCTAAACACTCATCCTTAAAAAAAATCTATACCTGCTTCCACAAAAATTCCTAATCCTTCATTGCCAAAAAACTGTAAATCCTCATCTCCGAAAAATCCTAATCACACTACCCAATAACACAATAAACCCTCATCCCCCAAAAAACCTAAATAATCATCCTTGAAAAACTCTAAATTGTTAGCCCCAAAAAACCATAAACTCTCAAAACCAATCCCCCTAATGTCCCATCTTCAAAAAAAACTATGTGCTCATCCCCAAAAAGAAAATATCTCATCCTCAAAAAACCCTAAATAATTTTCCTCAAAAAACCATGACCCAGAAACCAAAAAAAACATAAACTCTATGCCAAAAAATGAACTAAACCCTTAGTCCCAAAAAACCTAAACCCTCATCCCCCAAATGCCCTAAACCCGCAACACTCATCCCCAAAACAGCAAAAACCCTCATTCCCCACAACCCCCAAACACATAAAACCAAATAACCCTAAACCCTCATCCATGAAAAACTCAAAACCCTCCACCTTAAAAGAACTAAACCCTAATACACAAAAACCCTAAACCCACATCCATAAAAACACTTAAACCCTCATCGATAAAATTTCCTTAAGCCTCAGTCATAAAAACACCTGATCCCTAGTTCCCCAAAACCCCAAAACCGTCATCCACTAAAAACCCTAAACTCCCATCCACAAAAAATTTTAAACCCTCTGCCCCAAAAAAACTATCAACCCTCATACCCAAAATACTCTCAACCCTAGACCTAAAATCCCTAATTTCTCACACCTAAAAATCCATATACCCTCATCCCTAAAAACCATCAATCCTCATCCCCATGAACTACTAAATATCCCCAAACAGGCCCTAAATCGTAAGTCCCAAAAAACCACAAATTTCCTGGTAAACAAAACCATAAACCCTCAACTTAAAAAAACCCTAAACACTCAGTCCTAGAAAACCATAATCCTTCATGAAAAAAATACTATACCATAAACTCCATAAAAACCTAAACATCACTCCCAAAAAAACCTAAACCGACATCCCTAAAAATCACTATACCATCCCCAAAAACCTATAAACCATTAACCCCAAAAAAAACCAGGAACCCACAACCCAAAAAAATCTTACACACATCCAAGAAACCCCAATACCCTTAGACCACCCCCCCCAATCTAAACTCACTGTCCCTAAAACCAATGTTTCCTAAGACCCAAAAAAATCATAAAACATCTTCCCCCCAAAAGACTATTCCATCGTCCCCAAAAATCCCTAAACCCTCATCCCCGAAAATCTGTGAACCCATACCCCAAAAATCCATATACCTTAAACCCCCCAAAAACCAAAACCATAAACCCTAAAAAATCGTATACCCTCACCACCAAAAAACCCCAACCCTCAGCAAAAAAAACCCTTGAAACACCAGCCCCAAAAAACTGTAAACCCTCTACCCTAGAAAACCCTAAGCCCCCATAAACAGAAAAACCTAAACACTCCATCCAAGAAAATATAAAACCATGAGCCCCAGAAAACCCTAAATTCTCAGCCACAGAGAACTCTATATCATAATGTATTTATAACCCTAACACCTCATCCATAATAATCCTAATATCCTTAGAAAAAAAAGACATAATCACACACCCCCATAAAATCCTAAAACCTTAGATCTAGAAATCTATAAACCCATACCCTCAAAAAACAATAATGATTTATCCCAAAAAATCATAAACCTTCACCCCCATAAAAACCTAAATCTCCATAACTAGAAAATCATAAATCCTCAAACCTAGAAAACCCTAAACCCTCAACCACAATAAATCCTAAATCCTATTCCCCAGAAAACCCTAAACCCTAGGTACTAGAAAATACAAAACCCCTAACCCCAAAATACCTAAACCCCCTTCCCATGATGACCCTAAATCCCCAACCCCATGAAACCTTAAACTATCAGCCCTGAAGATCCTAGACACATATCCCCTTAAAACACTAAACCATCAGTCTTGGAAACCCTAAACCCTTATCCCAAAAAAACTATAATCCCTCATCCCCAAAAAACCTTATACCCTCAGACCTAGAAATCCATAAACCCTTAGTCCAATAAAAATATAAATCCTCACCCCGAAAAAACAATAATCCACCATCCCTAAAAATATCTAAACCTAATGCCTTAGAAAACCCTAAATACTGAGCCTTAAAAATGCAAAACCCTCATCTTCATAAAACCCTAAGCAGTCAGCCACACAAAACCACAAACCCTCATCCCCAGAAGTCCCAAAACCCTCATCCCCAAAAAAACCCCTACCCTTATCCCCATTAAACCCACAACTATCTACACAAATAAACATAAAACAATCATCCAAAAAATATATTAAACCCTCTAAACAAAGAAAACCTTAAACCCTCAGCCCAAAAAACCCTAACTCTTCATCCCTAAACACCCCAATCCCTCATCCCCAAAAAACGATTACAATAAAATCAAAATATCCTAAAACATCATCCATTAAAAATAAAAAACCATATGAACTAAAAAACCCTAGAACATAATCCCTAGAAATTCCTAACCCTATGTCCCAAAGAACCCTAAACCATCAGCCTCATAAAAACCTAAAAATTCAGTATATGAAACCCCTAAACCCTATTCCCCAGAAAACCCTAAAACCTCAACCCTAGAAAACACTAAAACTTCATCCCTTGAAACCCTATACCCACAAGCCTAGAAAACCCTAAGCCCTTATCCTAAGAAAATCCTAAAAAATAATCCCTATAATTACTAAACCCTCATATCCAAAAAACCCTGAATACCAATCCCAAAAAATTCATGAACCCTGCACCAAAAAAACACAAAACCCTCATCCACAAAAAATCTCTAAATATTAATCCCAAAAAACCCTAATCCCTCATCCACAGAAAACCATGAACTCTAAGATCCAAAAAACAATAAAATCATAGCACACAAATTCCTAAACACTAAACCACTAAAAACATTGAACACTCATACCCAAAATAAAAATGAATTATATTCCCCCAATACCATAAACTCTTAGACCTAGAGAAAATTGAACCAGTAGCACTAAAAAACCGTTAACACTTACACCTAATCTCAAATACAACATGAACCCACATCCCCAAAAAATGTTGATCGCACAGTCCAAGAAATCACTAAACCCTTATCCCCAAAATCCACTAAACCCTTAGTCCAAAAACACCCTATACCATATTCCCAAAAAAAATATAAATCCTAATCCCCTAAAAAACCTAAACACTCATCACAAAAAAACCCTAAACCCTCCCACCCAAAAAACAAAAAATCCTCAATCCCAAAAAAATCCCTAACACTGAACTATATAAAAATCTAGACCCACAAACCTAAAAAACTCTAAACCCTTATCCCTAGAAAATTGTCAACCCTCATCCTAGAAAACCATAAATTCTCATCCCAAAAATGATAATAAACCCTCATCCCCATAAAATATTAAACCCAATGCCCGAAAAAATACTAAACATTTATCTTGAAAAAACTTTAATCACTCAGCCCTAAAAAACCTCAACCCTCATCCACAACAATCCATCATCCCTCACCCCCAAGAGACCTACACCCTCAACAATAAAAAACCTAAACCCTCACCCATCAAATACCCTATTCTATATCCCTAAAAACCCCAAAACCCTCCTGCTCAAAAATCCATGAACACTAATCTGTAAAAAAATGGACCCTCAACACCGGAAAACTAAAAACCCTCAGTCCTAAAAAACCCAAAACCCACATCACTATGAGAACCCTAAACTCTTAGCACCAAAAAATTCTAAACCCTCATCCCTAAAAACCTAATATGATCATTGACAAAATATACAACAGGAAATAATACCCTAAATGATGAGAACCATGTTGAAGGCACCAAGTCGATTTCGTAGGCGGAAGAGTTGGATTTGCAAGGCCCAATGACGCGAGGGAGATTATTGAGGCTCAATGCTACAATGGGCGTACATATTACATCATTAAAGGACCAATGGATCTTTCCTTTAATGGATGAAGAAAATGTGCCTATAATATCACTTATTCAAGAACAAAATTGATGTTTAAATCTTGGCCCACATGGTTGCACGAATTTGGAGGCCTTTCCCACATGGAGGATTCTAGAAATGGAATCTTTGGACACCAAAGTCAAATCCGGTGGGCTATGCACTCAACATCAAATCCGGTGGGCTATGTTGGAAAGTTGTGTGCTACTTTTCCAAAAGTATTTATTGTATTTTATCTTTTTTACTTTTATGGGGACAAGGTAGGTTTAGACTTTATGACTTTAGGGTATTAGACCCTTGACCATTGTATCACCCCATTGGCTATAAATAGCCACCCCATGGCATTGTATTGGAATTCAAGACTTAATTGAGAGCTTATGCTTGTTTCTCCCCGTTGTGTGAGAATTAATCCTAATTTTCCCCTTGCTCTTGTGCATTCTTGCCTTGTAAATATACTAGTTAGATTGGTGATCCAAGATCACAAAGCCCCCAATTCTGTGCCTCAACCCAAGTGTGTTGTTGTGTGGATTGGCTATCCCATCCCTCCCTTGAGTGTGTTGTCTAAGTAGTAGGTCGCACTCCTTATAGTGTTGATTGACTACTTGCATCTGCTATCCATACCCATCATCCACCACTTAGCCCCGGACCGCATTCTTCATCCGCCGACCTACGCCGTGAAGATCGGGCCACCTCGTGCATCTCACATCAGTTGGTATCAGAGCTCCAGTTGACATGGTAGGCTTCAATCCCTTCATTTACATTAATTCTACCCATTACCCTCCTTATCTTTCCATATTATTCACCCATTCACGAAAAAAATCCATTTTCTTGAAAGCCTCCCGAATTGTCCTAGTTTGTGCGAGCTTGGATTATTATAAATTGAGCCAAATTTTCATTCATCTTATTTCCTCATTTAATTCTCTATATGTGATTTGTATCCATCAAAAAAATCTCTCAACTAATCATTTTTTTCTTTTCAAAATTAAACACATCCTTTATTTGGGACATTTCAAAAAAAAGAAAAACATTTGTCTTACTCTCTGTTCAATCATATGGTGCCTTAAAACTCCAAGCACAACACTTTTTGGGGAGAATTGACAAAAAAAGAGCAAAAAATCGGATACAATTACTCCTTTGAGCTTTACCTTATTAGCACTTTACATTTCCATATATAACATTTTCCATCATTTTACTTCATCCCAATTTTGTATTTGGCTCATATTGTTATTCATTTATCTTATATTGAACAATCGGTAAAAACCCAAATACCACATTTCTACCCCCTTTTCCATCCACCCTTTATCCATTTTCTACCCTCTTTTCACCATTTACCCTTTACCACTAAAGCGGGTTGTGGTAAACGATCCCCCGACACTATCTTGATTGGGGAAAGATTTATAGCAAGTGATCACCCGAAACAAGGTATTATATTTCACAAGAGCATGGGATTCAAATTCAGTTTTGAGAGTGGAGAGAAATAAGCAAAAAATATATCTTGTGTGTGTGAGTGTGTGCATATTGTTTTGTTCGTGTGTGTATATCTTGTGTTTGTTAGTGTGTATATCATGCCTGCGTGAGTGTGTATCCTTGTGTGTGTGAGTGTGTACAACTTGTGTGTGTGTGTGTGTGCATCTCGTGTGTGTGAGTGAGTGTGTATCATTGTGTGTGTTTGCCCCCCCGGTGTGTGTTTGTGTTTGCATAACATATCATGGCAGAAGAATGTGGGAAGAAATTTGCTCATGTTAGCGATGAAGGAAGTCAATGTAGATCTCCCACACCCGAAGCTACGCAATTCCAGATGAATGCTTTGGTGAGCCACATTGAGAAGCTTCTTGATCAAAAGTTGGAGGTGTTACATGAGAGGATTGATGAATTGGAGAATAAACCAAGCCCAAGGATGTTCCATGATAACCCACGACGTGCTCCCACACCCCGTCGTCCCCACATCATGGAGGAGGACATGGTGAACTTTGATGATGATCTTGATGATGTCCCACAAAGGAGGAGGTTATACCAATAACCAAGAGGAGGACAAAGGAGACAACATGATGATGACCTACGTGGCAGAATGAAGGTGAAGGTCCCCTCTTTTCAACGAAAAAGCGACCCGGAAGCATACTTGGAGTGGGATATGTGGATTGAGCAAGTAATTTCATGCCATGCGTATTCCGAGGAGAAAAAGGTAAAACATGATTCCCTTGAATTTTATGATTATGCATTAATATGGTGGGATCATGTTCAAAATGAGAGGGATTGATATGGTGGATGTCCCATCAACACTTGAGAAGACATGAAGTTCGCTATGAGGAAGCGTTTTGTTCCCACACATTTCCATAGATATCTCCACAACAAACTTCAACGCCTCACCCAAGGGAGTAAGAGTGTAGAAGACTACTACAATGAGATGAAAATTGCCATGATTCTGGAAAATATTGAGGAAGATATGGAGGCAACCATGGCACGCTTTTTACATGGGCTCAATCGGGAGATTTCGGATCAAGTAGAGATGTACCACCATGTAGATATACAAGATATGATCCACCAAGCCACCAATATTGAACAAAAAATCAAAAGGTGGAGCAAGATGAGGAAACCCACTACCCCTTTCACACCGTGGAGAAATCTGAGGAAGGAGATTGGACAACCATCAAAGGAAAAAGAGGTGGTTGATCACAAAAGTGACAAGGTAATTCTTCCACCTAAGAAACCTAAATTTGAGGCTAACCAACCCCGGAATAGGGATATTTGGGGTTTCAAATGCCAAGGAAGGGGTCACATTGCTAGTGATTGCCCAAATCGGCACACCATGACCATAAACAAGTATGGATAATGGGAGACCGATGGAGAGACCTCGGAAGAGGAGGATGAATCTATAGAAATTGATAATGGGGAATTTGCAGAAGACAGTCAGATTCTTGTCACTAGGAGAGTTTTCAGTACACAAATGACTGTTGGAGAAAAGGAGAAGGGAGAGAACCTTTTCTATACACGATGCAAGATCAATGGGAAGGTATATAGTGTTATTACTGATGGAGGACACTATAGTAATGTTGCGATCACCGAGTTAGTAGAGAAGTTGGGACATTCTACATTGAAGCATCGACATCCATATCGGCTTTAGTGGTTGAATGATTGCGGGGAGATGAAGGTCACCAAGCAAGTGAAAGTATTGTTCCCCATCGGGATATACAAAGATGTGGTCTTGTGCGATGTTGTTCCTTTGAAGGCCTGCCATTTGTTGTTTGGAAGACCATGGCAGTATGATTGGCGTGTTACCCATGACAGTTTCTTGAATCGTAATTCATTTTTACTCCTAGGGGAACTTATAACCCTCAATCCCATGTCCCCGAAACAAATTCTGGAAGATCACATTATGAGAGAAAAGAAAAAAAAGAGTGATGAGGAAAAAAGAGTGAAAATTAAAAAGGGGAGAATGAAGGAAAGAGAGAAAATGAGAGAAGAAAATAAATGGAGAGCGAAGAAAAATCAAGTGGGAAAAAGAATTTGAGAGAAGATAGAAGCGTGATGTTGGAAAAAAAGAGTGAGGTTAAGGAAGCTTTGTTTTCACAGCAAACCCTCATAGTACTCATGTACCAAGAGTTGTTGCTAAATACTAATGACTTACCCTGTTTGCCAAATGTTCTTGAGTCATTGTTACAGGAGTATGATGATGTCTTTCGTGAAGAGGTTCCCCCAGGATTGCCACCCATTAGAGGTATAGAGCATCAAATTGACCTCATACCTGGAGCATCACTACCGAACCTCCCTGCATATCGCACCAATCCGGAAGAGAAAAAATAAATTCAAAGGCATGTTCAAGAGCTATTAGATGTGGGATATGTGAGAGAGATCCTTAGTTCTTGTGCGATACTGGTGCTTCTAGTACCAAAGAAGGATGGAACAGGGAGAATGTGAATTGACTGTAGATCCATCAACAACATCACGGTCAGGTATCAGCATCTTGTCCCTAGGTTTGATGATATTCTAGATGAATTAAATGGTTCAACTATTTTCTCAAAAAATTGATTTGAGAAGTGGCTACCATAAAATTAGGATGAAAGAAGGAGATTAGTGGAAAACAGAATTTAAGACAAAACATGGACTTTATGAATGGTTAGTCATGCCCTTTGGTCTCACCAATGCACCTAGTACATTTATGAGGTTAATGAATCATGTCTTGCGTGCATATATTGGAAAATTTGTGGTAGTTTACTTTGATGATATTTTGGTGTATAGTAAGACTTTTCATGAACATGTAGATCACTTGGGAAAAGTCCTAGAAGTTTTAAGGAAAGAAAACCTATTTGGAAACATAAAAAAGTGAGAATTTTGTCTCGATAAGATTATTTTCCTTGGATTTTTTGTGAGTGGAAATGGAGTTGAAGTGGACACTGATAATGTCAAATCAATACAAGAATGTCCAACTCCAACCTCCGTTGGACAGGTAAGATGTTTTCATGGGCTTTCTAGTTTTTACCTGAGATTTGTGAATGACTTTAGCACACTAGCAGCACCATTGAATGAATTGATAAAAAAGATTGTTCCTTTCAAAAGGGGGAAATCGAGAAAAATTCTTCTATGCGCTAATGGAGAGACTCACCCATGCCCCTCTTCTTGAACTTCAAGACTTCGGTAAGAACATTTAAATTGAATGTGATGCAAGTAGAATTGGCATAGGAGGAGTACTCATGCAAGAAGGTAAGCCTATTGCTAATTCTAGTGAGAAGCTAAATGGCCCAACTCTAAACTATGATACATACGATAAAGAGTTGTATGCATTGTTTAGAGTACTAGAAACATGGAAAAACTATCTTTGGCCTATGAAATTTGTGATCCATTCTGATCACGAGGCTCTTAAATACCTTAGGAGCCAACATAAACTAAATAGGATACATGCTAGATGGATAGAATTCATTTAATCATTTCAATATTTCATCAAGGATAAAAAGGTTAAAGAAAATACTGTGGCCGATGCACTTTCACGTAGATATTCTCTTTTATCCTTATTGGATTCAAAACATCTTGGTTTTCAATACATTAAGGAGTTATATTCCACTGATAGTGATTTTAGAGAACCTTATGAACATTGTAAACTTGGATTTACTTGGGAAATGTTCTATTTACATGATGGATTCTTATTTCGGATTGGTAATATTTGCATTCCTAATTGGTCTATCCATTTACTTTTACTAAAGGAGTCACATTCGAGTGGGTTAATGGGGCATTTTGGTGTTTAAAAAACTCTATGTGTTCTTAGTGACCATTTTTATTGGCCTAGGATATCTAGTTATGTTGAGAAATTTGTGGGAATGTGCATTGTTTTCCATAAAGCCAAATCAAAACTGAACCCACATGGACTATATCTTCCTCTCCAAATTCCCAACACCCTTGGGAGGACAAATCAATGGACTTTATCATGGGGTTACCATGGACCAAGAGGGGGAGAGATTCCATTTTTGTTGTGGTGGATCGGTTTTCAAAAATGGCATATTTTATTCCTTGTCTCAAAACTGATGATGCCACTAACATTGCAACACTTTTCTTTCAGGAAGTAATCAAACATCATGGAATCCCAAGGACCATTGTGTCGGATCGAGACACCAAATTTCTTAGTTACTTTTGGAAGACCTTGTGGAGCAAACTCGGTACAAAGTTACACTTTTCCACTACTTGTCATCCACAAACCGATGCGAAAACATTGGTGGTGAATCGGACATTATCATCCCTTCTACGAACAATTGTCAAGAAGAATACCAGGAATTGGGAGGAGTGTCTTCCACATGTGGAATTTGCATATAACAGGGCCAAGCACTCCACTTCTCAATATTATCCATTCGAAATTGTTTATGGTCTTAACCCTCTTGCCCCTATTGATCTATTTCCTTTGCATTTTCAAGAAGAAACTAATATGTATGCGAAAGGGCGCGAAGAATTCATCAAACAACTCCATGAAAAGGCATGGAAAAATATCGAGCGGATGACTCAAAAATAGGTTGATCATGCAAACAAGGGTCACAAACAAGTATTCTTAGAGCCCAGGGACATGGTCTAGATTCATATGAGAAAGGATAGATTTCCTAAAAAGCATAAATCAAAACTCATTCCATGAGGAGACAGACCTTTCCGAGTGCTCGAGAAGATTAAAAACAATGCTTACAAGATAGATTTGCCAGGTGAGTATGGTGTAAGTTCCACCTTCAATGTTTCTGATCTTTCTCCATTTTTGGATGCATAGGATGAAGAGTTGAGGACGACTCCTTTTCAAGGGGGGGGGGGAGGATGATGAGAACCATGTTGAAGGCACCATGTTTATTGCGCAGGAGGAAGAGTTGGATTTGCAAGGCCTAATGACGCGAGGGAGATTAAAGAGGATCAATGCTATAATGGGCGTACATATTGCTTCATTAAATGCCTAATGGATCTTGCCTTGCATGGATGAAAAAAATGGACCTATTATATCACTTATTGAAGCCCAAAATTGATGTTTAAAGCTTGGTCTACATGGTTGCATGAATTTAGAGTCCTTTCCCACATGGAGGATTCTAGAAATGGTATCTTTGGACACCAAAGTCAAATCTGGTGGGCTATGCACTCAATGTCAAATCCGTTGGGCTATGTTGGAAAGTTGTGTGGTACTTTTCCAAAAGCCTTTATTGGCATTTATATTTTGGACTTTTAAGGGGACAAGGTAGCTTTAGACTTTATGACTTTAGGGTATTAGACCCTTGAACATTGTATCACCCCCTTGGCTATACATAGCCACCCCTGGCATTGTATTGGCATTCAAGACTCAATTGAGAGCATATGATTGTTTCTCCCCATTGTGTTAGAATTATTCCTAATTTTCCCCTTGCTCTTGTGCATTCTTGCCTTGTCAATCTACTAGTTAGATTGGTGATCCAAGATCACAAAGCCCCCAAATCCATGCCTCAACCCAAGTGTGTTGTTGTGTGGATTGGATATCCCATCCCTCCCTTTAGTGTGTTCTCTAAGTAGTAGGTCGCACTCCTTATAGTGTTGATTGACCACTTGCATCTGCTATCCATACCCATCATCCACCACTTAGCCCCAAACCGCATTCTTCACCCGCCGACCTACGTCGTGAAGATCGGGCCACCCCGTGTGTCTCACATCACTAAACCATCATCCATAAAAAATCCAAAACCATATGAACCCAAATACCCTAAACCATCAACACCAAAAATACCAAACCCTTATCCCTAAATAACCCTTAACTATCATCCTAACAAAAAAACGTAAAACACATTCCAAGAAAACCCTAAATGATCTTCCCTAGAAATCCCTAAACCCTCATCCATATAAAACCCTGAAATATGATAATTAGAATCCCTAAATCATAAAACCTAGAAAACCGTAAACTCGAGTCCCTTGAAAACCCAATACCCTAATACCTAGAAAATACATATTCCCTATATTCAGAAAACCCTGAACCATAATCTCCCAAAATCCCTGAACCTTGTACCTAAAAAATTCAGAGCCCTTATAAAAAACAACTCTAAATTTTCATCCCAAAAAAACCCTAATTCCGCAACCCCAAAAAACTAGGAATTTTCAGATCTAAGAATCCCTAAAAACTATGCGCAAAATTTCATAAACACTAAACCACAAAAAACATTGAACCTTCATCCCCCAAAAAAACTATGATCCTTATGCCCAAAAAATCCTTAAATAATCAGCCATGTAAAACATCAAACCCCGATCACTAAAAAAACATGAAATTTTATCCCAAATTCCCCCAAAACCTTAAACCCTCATCCCCAAAAATCATTGATCCCTCATCCCCAAAAATCACTAAAACCTCATCCCCCAAAACACTAAACTCTCAGCCCAAAAAATTCCAAAACCGTCTTCCTCAAAAAACTATAAACTGTCATCCCCCAAAAAACCCAAGAACTCTTGAAAAAAATTATAAACCCTCCTACCCATAAAAGACTAAATCCTCGATCACTAAAAAACCCTAACACCGATCTATAAACAATACCAAACCCACATTACTAAAAAACCTGAAAACTTATCCCTAAAAAACCATCAACCCGCATCCCAAAAAACCCGAAACCCTCATCCCTGCCAAAAATGAACCCTCATTTCCATAACATCATAAACCCATAGCCTAAAAAACCCTAAAAATTCATCCATAAAAAAAACTCAACCCCTCAGCCTCAAAAAACCCACAACCCTCATCCACAACAAACCATAAATCCTCAACCCCCAAAAGACCTAAAACATCAACCATAAAAACCCTAAACCAGCATCCCCCAAATATTGTAATCCCTAATACCCAAAAATCAGGAAACCTTCATCTAGAAGAAACCACAAACCCTCATTAATAAAATAACATAGACCCTTAACACCAAAAAACTCAAAACCCTCAGTCCTAAAAAACACTAAACCCTTAGACTACGAAAACACAAAACCCTCTTCTATAAAAAATATGAAATAATCATTCCCCAAAAAACCTAAACCCACATCATCAGAAAATACTAAAACCTCATCCCTACAAAACCTTGTACCCTCAAATCCAAAAAATCACTAAACCCAAAAAAACAGCAAACCACCAGCCATGATAAAACCTAAAACCACAGCCACAAAAAATGAGACCCATCACCCCCCCACTCAAAGACTATTTACTTAACATAAATATTCCTAAAACCTTATCTCCCCCAAAATCCCCAAACCCGCATCCTAAAAATCCCTAATCCTTAAGCCAAAAAAACCAAAAAATATGTCCCAAAAAACCCAAACAAATATTCCAAAAAAAACCATAATATCTCTTCCCCCAAAACCATGAACACTAATCCCAAAAAATCCTAGAACCCCCATCACCTAAAAATCTTTATTCCCCATACCCAAATATTAATAACCCTCATACCCAAAACCTCGAACCCCTATCCCCACAAATCCTTGAAACCATATCCCTAAAAAACAGTAATCCCTAATCCCAAAAAAACCCTAATCACTCATCCCAAACAAACCCTAAACCATTAAACCAAAAAATACAATACCCTCATCCCTAATAAACCCTAAACTGTTAGCCTAAAAATACCCATGGTCCTTAGTCCCCAAAATCCATAAACCATAATCACTATGAAACCCTAATCCCTGAGCTCCCAAAAACCCGAAATCCTTATCCTCAAAAAACTTTATGCCTTAATATCTAAGAAACCATAAACTCTCATCCATAATCAACCCTAAACCCTCATCCACAATAAACACAAAAATAACATCCCTAAAAACCGAAAACCCTATACCTAAAAAAACCCAAAACACTCATCCCCAAAAAACCCTAAACACTTATCCCAAAAAAACCTAAAACCTCATCCCTAAAAACCATAAATTCTCACCCCCAAAATACATGAAACCCAAAACCCCAAAAAAACCTAAACCCACAGCCCCAAAAAATCATACACCCTCAACCCCAAAAAACCCAAAACACTCAGCCCAAAATAAAATTCCAAAACACTAACCCCAAAAAAAAACCCTACAGCCCAAAAAACCCTCAACCCTCACTCCTAGAATAACCAAAATCCTTAGCCCAAAAAAAAACCAAAATCATCATACCTAGAAATATTAATACCCTCATCCATATAAAACATTAACCCATTAGTTTCAAATAACCCTAAGGCATAAACCCCCCGCCCCAAAAATCTTTATCCCTTCAACCCAAAACAACCTCAACCATTCACCCTAAAAACCCCTCAAAAAATCAGCCCTAAAAGAAACCTAATCCCTCTGCCCCAAAAACACCTCAATCTACATTCCCCAAAATACCTCAACCCTTTGACCAAAGCAACCCACATCCCACAAGACCCTCCACCCATTGCACTAAAAAAACCGTCAACACATTTCTGATAAAAAACCTGAACCCTGAGTTCCAATAGACCATAATCCTTCCTCCCTAAAAAAGAAAAATCCATAAACCCCATGTAACCGTAATCCATAATCCCCAAATAATCCACAACCCTTAACCCAAAAAAACCCTCAACCCTTAGACCCAGAAAACCCCCATCATTTAGCCCCAAAAAACCCTAAACCCATCTCCCCAACAAATCCTCTAGCATCATCGTAAAACAAACATAAACCCTCTACCCAAAGAACACTAAAAACCCAAAACAAAAAAATCAATGAACCCTTAAATATAGAAAGACATCATCCCAACCCCATGAAAACCCTAAACCCTAGCCCCCAAAATCTCAAAACCCTTATCCCCAAAAAACCAAAAAACATTATCCAAGTAAAAAAAAACAACCATCATAAAAAAATTTCAAACACTCATCCATAAATTACCATTATCCATTTTGCCCCCAAAAAACTCAACCCCTAACAAAAAAAATATGTCACCCATTAGGCCCAAAAAATCCTCAAACCATATCTCCCAAAACCCTCAATCCTTGGCTAGAAAAAAATATAAATCCTCATCCCCAAAAATCCCTAAACCCTCTGTCCCAAAAAACATTAAACCCTTTATCATAAAAACCCCATAATACCTAATACTTAAATAACATAGAACCCTCATCCCCAAAGACCCAAACCTGAGCCCAAAAATACCTAAACCCTCAACCCAATAAACTGTGATCTATAGGTCAAAGATTCCCATTAACCCACATCACTAAAAAAACCATGAATTATCATCCTTAAAAATATTTTAACCCTCATCCTTTGAAAACCCAGAACCCTCATTCCTAGAAAACCCAGAACCCTCATCCCCAAAAAACCCTTCAGCCCAAACCCCCCAAAACCCCAAATCATTGTTCCAAACAAACTATTATCCCTTATCCCCAAATAATCTTAAACCATCATCCACAAAATAACCTTGAAAACTTGTCCAAAAAATACTCTAAACCCTCATCCCCAAAAAACACTAAACCCGCACCCCCAGAACCCCCAAAATCCTCACCCCCATGAAACCCTAAACACTCAATCCCAATAACCCTAACCCTTATCCCCCAAAACACTATACACTCATCCTAATAAACACAAACCCTATGTCCAAAAAAACAAGAAACCTTTATACCCAAAACCCCTCTTCCCTCATTTATAAAGAACCCATAACCCTCAACCCCCCCATACCATCAATATTCATCCCAAAAATACCATCAAAACATTGTCCCAAAAAACCCAGAAACTTAGAAGAAAAAAAAACAAAACCTCATCTCAAAAAAAACTCCATACCCTTGGCCCCCCAAACCCTAGACCGACATCCTCAATAAAAACTAAACCCTTAGAAACAAAAAAACCTAAACCATTATCCCACTATTCCCTTAACCCTCATCCCCATAAAACCCTAAACACACACACCCCAAAAACCCAAACCATAATCCATAGAAAACCCTAATCCCTTGGCCTACAAAAATACCGAACCATCATTAATAGAAAATCCTAAACCCTTATCCCCATAAACCATAAAACCTTAACCTCATAAAACCATAAACCCTCATCCCTAAGACACTCTAAACCCTCATCCCTGGAAAACCCAAAACCCTCATCCCTGGAAAACACGAAACCCTAATCCGTAGAAAACCATAAACCCTCACCTATAGAAAACCCTTAACCCGTATCCCTAATAAACCCTAAGCCCTAATCCCAAAAAAACCCTAAACACTCATCCTCAAAACCCATATATAACTTTCTCCAAAAAAACCCTAAACCCCAAATCCTGAAAAAATTATAAACCTTCACCCGCAAAAAATTATAAACCAACATACTCCAAAATCCTAATCCTACATCCCTAAAAAAATAGAACCTTAGTTCCAAAAAACCCTAAACCCTTGGCCTCAAAAAGCCATAAAACCTCAGTAAAAAAAAACCTAAACCCCCATCCCTAAAAAATTCTAAACTGTATACTATAAATAACCCAAAATCCTTATCCATAAAACACCAAAAACATATACCCCAAAAAATCATTAAACCATCATGACCCAAAAAGCCGAAACACTTTGGCCCTAAAAACCCAAAAAAATATTCCTGAAAATTCATAAATATTAGTAAAAAAACCCTAAAAACTTTGGCCCAAAAAACCTTACAATCTTAGACCCCCAAATCACTAAAAATTCAGCCCCAAAAAACCCTCAATACATAGACAAAAAACCATCAACCATCAGCCCCCAAAAACATTCAACCCTCAGCTCCAAAAAACCCTCATCACTTAGACAAAGAAATTCCACTTCTCCAAAACATTCAAAGCCCTCATCCCTAAAAAATCCTAAAGCACTTTCCCCCAAAACCCTAAACCATATGCCTAAGAAAACCCTAATTCTTTAGCACAAAAATCCCCTTATACCTTAGCCTTAAAACCCCAAAACCAACATCCTGAAAAAACCTCAACCGTCAACCTACAAAAAAAATCCCCCATAAAATACCCCTAAAACCATAATCCACAAAATGATCTATACCCTCATGCATAGAAAACCCTAAACCCTATTCCCCAAAAAACCCTAATCATTCATCCCTGAAAACCCTTGAAACCTCATTCCCAAAAAAAACTCAACCCTCAACCCTAAAAACCCTCAACCATTACCCCCAATAATCCCTAAACCCTCATCCCCAGGAAACCCTAAACCCTCAACCCAAAAAACCCACAACCCCCATCCACAAGAACCCTAAACCCATGGCACAAAAAAACCCTCAACCCTCAGCCCCCAAAAACCTCAACCCTAAGACCCCAAAAATATTCAACCCTCGTTTCCAAAAAAAACTCAACTATTTTCCACAAAAAATGTTTATCCCCCAAAACCCTAAACCCTCATTCCAAAAAAATCCTAAACCCTCTGCCTCTAAAAAACCTCTCCCTCAAAATCCCTATACACCTTCCCCAAACAAATCCTCAAACCATAGTCCTAAAAAACACTCAACACTTTTCCCAAAAAAAATTCTTCTACCCACATACCCAAAAAACATTCAACCCTAATCCCCAAAAAACCTAAATGCTTAGCCCCTAAAAAAACATCAACCAACAAACCTAAAAATCCTAAAACCCAAATCCCCATAAAACCCTCATTCTTTTCCTGGATTCCCTCAACCCTCAGCCGCCAATAACCCTCTAGCCTTATCCCGCAAAACCCTCAACTGTTAGCCCAAAAAATCTTAATCCCTCATCCCCAAAAATCCATCAACCCACAATACTAAAAACCACTTAATCCTGAGCCCCCAAAAAACATCAATCCTCATATCAAAAAATAGTAGACCCTCTTCCCCAAAAAATCCAAAACCCACATCCCTCAAAACTCTAAACCCTCAACCCCAAACAACCCGTCAACCCTCATCCCCAAAACACCTACAGAAGCTTAGCATTTACCCAAAAAATACTAAAACCCTTAGACCCAAAACCCGAAAACCATCAAACTGAGAAATTTCTCAACCGTGAGCCCCAAAAAAACAACAACCCCATCCTAGAAAATTCCTTATCTTGATTCCCAATAAAATGATAAACCCTCATCCTGAAGGAAAACATAAACTTATTCACCAAAAATTCCTCAACCCTCAAAAAAAATAAACCTCATCCATCATCCCTAAAAACCCTCAACCATCATCCCCTAAAAACCCTCAACCCATAAACCCCAAAATATGTAAACCTTCAACCCATATAAACCCTCAACCCTCATCCCCTAAAATTCCTAAACCATGTTCCCTAAAAAATAATCAAAACTCAACTCAAAAATACTCACACCAAATCCCCAAAAATGCAATATCCCTCAATCCCAAAAACCCTAAACCCACATCAACAAAAAACCACATCCCCCATACCCCAAAATCCCTCAACCCTTATTCCAAAAAACTATAACTCTAAACCCCAAAAAAACCCATAACCCTTAACCCAAAAAACAACTCAACCCTATTCCCAAAAAACCATCATCCCACCACCATAAATAAACAAAAAACTAATTCTAAAATACCCTAAAACCTCAGCCCCAAACCTCCCTAAACCACCAACCTCTAAAAACCTTCAACCTTCAGCCCCCCAAATCCCTTAACCATCCAACACAAAAACCCTCTACCTTTAGTTCCAAACAACGTGGAACCCTTAGCTGAAAAGAATGTTGATCCCTATGACGATGAATTCCCAAAACCATACCCCCAAAGAAATATAAACCATCAGCACCAAAAAACCCTCAACCCTCATCCCCCGAAAACTATAAAACCTCATCCTAATAGAACCTTAAACACTAACCCCCCCAAACCATAAACCATCATCCTAAAAAATATATAAATCCTTATCCCCATAAAAACCCTAAACCCTCAGCCTGAAAAACTCCCCAAACCATCATCCTAGAAATAAAACTAAACCCATTGCCCGAAAAAATACCTCATCCCTCATCCCTAAAAACCTCAATCGCAAAGCCCCAAAAAACACAGAACCCTAAACCCCAAAAACCCTGAATCCTTATATTTCATAAAACATGAACCTTAAGCCCCAACAAAACCATAATCCCTAAGCCCTAAAAATATATAACTGTCAACAATTATAATACATGAACTATCAGCACCAAAAAAACATTTAACCCCCAGCCACAAAAAAAACCCATAACCCTCAACCCCAAAAGACTAAACTAGCATCCCTAAGAAACCCTAATCTCACATCCCAAAAAAACCATAATAAAAAAATTCCTAAACCCCCATCCAAGAAAATCCTTGAACCCTCATCCCAAGAAAACCATTAACCCAAAACCCCAAAAATATCCTAGAACCCTTATCCCCAAAAAAAACCTATTCCCTCACCCAAAAAAAAACCCTAAACTATCATCCCTAAAAATACATGAATCCACAACCCAAAAAAAAACAAGAAATCTAAGCCTCAAAAACCCTCAACCCCTAGCCCAAAAAAGCCCTAAACCCCCAATGGGAAATACCCTCAACCCTCAGTCCCCAAAGAACCCTGAACCCTAAGCCCCAAAAAAACCATGAACCCTCATCCTTAAAAACAAAAAACCCTTGGCCCTAAATAACCCTAAAACCACATCCCCAAATAATCCCCCACCCCCAGTCCCAAAAAACCATGAAAACATATCCACAAGAATCTAAGAACCATCAGCTCCAAAAAACCATTATCCCTCACCCCAAGAAAATCCTAAACCCTCATCCACAAAACCCCTAACCCCTCAGCCTACGAAAACCCTAGTCCCAATGCCCCAAAAACACTAAACCCTCATCACCAAAAACCCTAAACCCTCATACCTAGATCATCCTAAACCCTCACCATAAAAAAAACAAAACCCTCATCCCTATTAAACCAAAAATACTCATCCCTAGAAAACACTAAACCCTCAGCTCGAGTAAACGCAAAACCCTCATCCCCAAAAATATCTAGAACCTCATCCCTAGGAAAACATAACTCATTTCCCCAAAAAATCCTAAAACCATATCCATAGAACACTCTAACACCACATCCCAAAAAACAATAAACCCTCATCCCCATAAAACCTTAACCCATCATCCCCAAAAACCATGATCTTTTAGCCCTAAAGAACCCTGAACCCTCATCCCTAGAAAACTCGAAACCTCATTCCCCCAAAACACTGAACCATCCACACTAGAATAACCTAAAAGATCATTTATAGAAGAGTCTAAACACCCATACCTAGAATACATAGAACACATATCATAAAAAAATGACCCTCAACCCCAAAAAATCTAAACCCTCAGCCCCAAAAAATGTTGAACCATCATCCCCAACATACCCTAAACCCTGAGCACTAGAAAACACTAAACGCTCATGGATAGAACACCCATAAACATCATTCCAAAAAAAACCAAAAATCTTCATTACCACAAAACCCTTAACCCTTATCCCTGTAAAACCCATAACCCTCGACCCCTAAAAACAGAAAACCATCATCCCCAGATATCCCAGAACCCTCAGTCCCTGAGAACACAGATCCCACAGCTCTAGAAAATTTAGAACCCTCACCTGAGGAAACCTGTAATCTAAAGCCCCACAAAACCCCGAACCTTCATCCAAAGAATACCCTAAGCCCTCGTTCCATGAAAACCTTGAACCATCTCCTATAAAAAAATAGGATCCCCCATCCCAAAAAATCCCTGAACTGTTATCGCTAGTAAACCCTAAACCCTAAACACTAAAAAACTATTACCCTCAACCCCATGAAAAATTAAACCCTTATACTCATAAAATCTGAAAACTCATATACACAAAACCTTAAATCCTTAGCCTCAAAAAAACACATAACAATTTGCCATAAAATTCAGTGAACCCACATCCCCTGAAAACCATGAAACCTCATCCATAAAAAAACTGAAACCTCATTCACATAAAAAAATGTACCCCATCCTCCAAACCCCTAAACCCTCAACCCCAAATAACCCATAATCCCTGAGAATCAAGAAATCATAATCCCACATCCCTAAATATCAATGATCCCCTAGCCCTATAAAATTCCTGAACTCCCAGCCTCATAAATACATCAACCGTGATCCATAAGAAACCCAGTAACTTCATTCCCAGAAAACCCTACACCATCATCTTTAGAAAACCCTAAACCCTCAATCTAAGAAAAACCTGAACCCCCAAACCCAAAAGACCCTAAAAAAACTGTAATAAATTCACCCAAACCCCAGCATAAGAAAACCTTAAACTCCAACCCCATAAAACCTAAAAAAATCATCCTCAGAAAACCATAAACTCTCATCCCAACAAAACCCTAAACCATTAGTCTCAAAAAACCCTACACCCCCATACCAAGAAAACCCTAAACTGCCCCCAAACCCTAAACCCTAATAAAAAATAAAACATAAACATGTATCCCTAAAAAACCCTAATACTAAATACCCAAAAAATCATATACCCTCATCCATAAAAATCCCTAAGTCCTCAACCCCCATAAAATTTAAACCCTCAATGTTATAAAAATTTATAACCTCAACCTCATAAAACCCCAAACCGATTTCCCCATAATACCTAGAAACCTCATCCTTAGAAAATCATAAACCCCCAATCCTAGAAAACCCAAAACCCTCATCCACAAAAAACCATAAACCCTCAACCCTAGAAACCCCTCAAACCTAGGAACTATGTAACCCTAAAACCTCTTCCCCATAAAAACCTCAAGCCTCATCCCTAAAAAATCATATTCCATGAAACCTGGGAAACTATAAACCCCATCCCCAAAAAACCCTAAACCCTAAACCCTAGAAAACTGTAAACTGTCATCCCCAAGAAAACCTTAACCTATTACCTCCCAAAATAACCTAACACATCATCCAAAAAACCCAACATCTCTTAGAACCAAAAATCCCTAAAACCACTTCCCCAAAACCCCAAAACACTCATCCCCTCGAAACACATAAACCATATCCTCAGAAACATGAAACCCTCAACCCCCAAAAAACAAAATAACTACCACTTCAGAAAACCCTATCCTCTTAGCCTCAGAAAACTCAAAACCATCATCCCCAAAAAATAATAAACCGTAAGAAACAAGAAACATAAATCCATCATTACAAAAAACCCCAAACTCTCATCCCCAAATGTCCCTAAACCCTTATCCCCCAAAAACATAAAACTCTCATCCCCAAAAAATCCAAAACCCAAATCCCTATAAAAAAATAAACCCCTTCCCCATGATAACCCTAAACCATATGCCCTTACCATCCCAAAACCCTCACCTCAGAAAAACCCAAACCCTTATCCCCAGGAATCCCTAAACCCTCATCCCCAAAAAACTAAAGTTTCTCATCCCAAAAACCATAAATCTCCATCCCTAATAAACCCTAGAAACCCGCCCCCAAAAAACACTAAACTCTCAACCTCAAACAAAATCCTAAACCCTAGACCCCACGAAAACCTAAACATTAGTCCCTTAAACCACTAAACCCTCATATTTAAGAAAACACTAAACCCTTATCCCCAAAAAACCCCTAAACCCACATCATTGAAAAAACATAAACCCTAATCTCCCAAAAAACCTAAACCCTTAGGCCCAAAATACCCTAAACCCTCATCGCTAGTAAACCATATACCCCCAAATATTGGGACCAAGATGGATGGAAAAGGAAGTAAGAAAAGTTTGCTGTTACATAGTGTTGTCTTTTGTTGTCAAAGAAGCTAAATAAATTCACTTTGTAAAGGACTTGGAAACGAGACGATGCTTTGATGATATGTATTTCTCAAATATCATAAGTCAGGATAACTCATGATACAAGCCTTATAATGGAGAGTGGGAGAAATGATGATGCCAGTCATATACAGTTTTGATTTAAAGGAGTGATGCTACTCGAAGATAGGGAAATTGTTGTACTTCCCATTGTAACACAGACGATGCTAGATCTCGTCTTTCAAAAGATAAACATCATGATAGTGGAATTTGTGATAAAAGTAGAAGAATGGTTATGGGAAGCAGTGAAGAGAGAAAATGACAAAGCAATGGACAATCTGGGGGTGGTAGAAAAGAACAGGTTAAGGTGGAGCCATTTTCCAGTGTTTTCCAAATTTTAGGGCCTGAAAATCAGAAATATGAAGATGTGTTTTTGGAAATGGATGGAGGGTGCAAGATTGAAGATGGTTTAGATTTTTTCATACAAGGAATGATTCAAGGTCAGAACATCAAAAAATGACAAAGGCATGGAGTGCGCGTAAATTTAGGCAAGTTTCACGCGAAAATAAAGTGGTGCGCGTAATATATGTGGGTTGCGGGAAATATTTTGGGAGGCGTGAAATTTCAGCGGGATGCGTGGAATGATGAAGGCCGCACAAAATAGTAGCGAGATGCGTGAAAAATCAGCAAGATGCGCGAAAAGTAGAGTGGTGCGCGAAATAGAGGAATGCAGATTTCACGCAAAAGGTGTTTTGAGATCAGAAGTTCGAAAATTGGGAAAGGCATGAGCGGTGCGAAATATTGGAGCATTGCGTGAAATGTAAAGTTTCATGAAAGATTTTTTATGCACATGAAGAGGGTTTTACACACGGATTAGTGGTTTTCGTGCTAGGTCAAAAATGCCAATAAATATGAGGCTAACCCTTCTCATTTGTTAATGCTCAACACATAGAATAAATCCCAAGCTCTGGTGTGTGTAAATTATAAGCTATGTGAGTTGCATGAAAAGAAAGAAGTTTGCCCGAAAAGAGGATAGCTACATGAAAAGTTGTGAAGTTGCGCGAAAAGAGAAAAAGTTGCGCAAAAAAGGAATGTTGCGCGAAAATGTTTTTCGCACCAAAACGTAATTTTTACTCGCAAGACACTTGAATTTCATGCAAGGAATTCTAAAGGCTGCGCAAAAAATTTGGGGTCTTTGCACATATTCAGTTGTGCATATGGGAGTTCTTAGCAGCTTCTGGATAGAAAAGTGAAGACTTGTACTTCAGAGAATACAACTATCCAATTGTATAGAAGCACTGAAATACTGTAATACCCAATTTGTGCAAAGAGGGTACACACATGCTTGCGTATTGTTTTCCAAGTGCTATACGAGTGAAAGTTTATATTCTACTTGTTGTATTCCACATCAATGGACGGTTTTCTAGTGGATTGTGTGGTACTTGATTCTTTTCGTACCATACCAAGGACGTAGCTACTCTTGTTGAGTAGTGAACCTTGTAAATCTTGTGTTCCTGTGGTCGTGTGTGTTCAGCAGGGAATAAACTCTTTAATAATAGGTGAAGGTTGTTTCAATTAGAAGGAAACATAAAAAGAAAAAGATATCACTGATTCACCCCTCCCCCTCTTAGTGATACTTGGATCCTTACTGGGAACGTCACCAACCAAAAAAAATCCCAATCCCTTAGAACTAAAAAAACCTAAACCCTATGCCCTAAAACACTAAATCCAAAGCCCCATAAAAAAACCCTCAGCCTTCAACAACCCTAAAACCTTGCCCCCAAAAACCCCTAAACCCTCACCCCCAAAAAACTCAATACCCTCAATACCAAAAAAATCCCTAAACACTTATAGTTAAAAAAAATACCTAGAATCCCTAAAAACACTAAATCCTGAACCCTAAAAAACCCAAAACCCATAGCATTAAAAATCCCTAAATCATCCTTCCAAAAAAAATCATGAGCCCTAAAAAAACCAGAAACCCTCATCCCCAAAATAAAAAACCCATTCCCAAAATATAAACCTAAACAATAAAACCCAAAAAACCATAATCTATTGGGCAAAAAACCTTAATCCAATAGCCCCAAAATCCCCTAAACCCTCATCCCCAAAATACCTGAATCCCCTTCCCCCAAAAACCCAAAACCCTCATCCCTAAAAAACCTAAACCCGCAACCCTAGAAAACCATAAATCTTAAGCCCAAAATAAACCTAAGACCTCTGTTCCAAAAATATATAAACCCTCTTCCCCAAAAAACCATAATCCTAACCCCCCCAAATATCAAATCCCTCATTCCAAAAAAAAACCCTAAACCTTCAGCCCCAAAAAACCATAAACCTGCATCCCCACAACACCCAAAAAACTCATCCTTAAAAAACACCGAACCTTTAGCCTCAAAAAATCCAAAACCCTCAACCCTAAAATCTTTCAAAAACCTAATCCCTAAAAAATATAAAATCGTCATCCTCAAAAAAACCCTAAATGAGGATCCTAGTAAAACCATAAACACTTGGTTCTAAAAAAACATAAACCCTCATCCCCTAAAAACCTCAAATCCTTAGCAAAAAACCCCCCAAAACATTATCCAAAAAACCCCAAACCCTCTTCCCAAAAAATCCCCAAACACTCATCCCCAAAAAACGTGAAAACCTCAAACAAAAAAAACCCAAAACCTCCGCACAAAAACCCCAATCCGAAATCCCTGAAAAACTACAAACCATCAGCCCTAGAAAACCCCGAAACCTCATCCATAGAATACCCTAAACCCTCAGTCCCAAAAAACTCCAACCCTCATCCCCAAAAAGCACTAGACCCATATCCATATAAAACCACAATCGCTTAGTATAGAAAACTCAATACCACATCCCAAAACACCGAAACCCTCATCTCCAAAACAACCTGAAACCCTCAACCCCAAAAAACCCAAACCTTTAGCTTAAAAAAACTAAATCCCTCATCCCCCAAAAAACATAAAACCCTTTAGGAACATAATTTATGGGAAAAAATACTAGAGGGTGTATGAATAATCATTTAAAAAAATTATAAAAAATAATTCACAATTTATTAATTAAGGAATCTATATAAAGTTATTCATTAAAGATATGATGTTTAGAGAAAAAAGAATGAACCCGGTGTTTTTACTATGGTTTAGATCACCATGATTCTATTCCACTCATCAAAATTATCTACTACATTATAATATTGATACCCACTAAAAAATAACTTTTAGAGGTTTGATAAACTATTTTAGACTCTTTCTTTTACACTAACCATAAGCACAACCCATAATTTTCAAAATAGTCTTTTCCTAGTTAGGACATGAATTTTGTTCGATATCCAAAATGAAAAAACATCCTTTTGTGTTTTCAAGTAACCAAAGTACATGACATATTTTGAATGGGATAATCAATAAAAACATTAACAATTCTAGACATACAAATAAAATATAAAATGAAGAAAACTATACTACAATGAAAACTGACAGATGATTAATAGATGTGGAAGATGATGAAGCTCAATGGTCATTGATCACTTAAGTAGAATAAGGGTTAAAATTTATGTTCCTTAATGACCACAAAAAAATATAACTTGTTGGATTTCATCATTATATGTGCAATAGAGTTGTGTAACACACATTTTTCTTCGAATAAATAGTATGAAGCTTATTTAATCCCCTGATCACCTGAAAACAAACTAATCATGTGTCATCACTAAATAAAATAACATTAAAAAATATCTAAATATTAAATCAATACACTTAATGAGTTAGTGAATAAAAAAATAAAAAATAATGTCGTTGCCACTAATTTCAAATAACACGTTGAATATAAAAAAATAATGGCAATTAATTCTAAATGAGATAACAAAATAACACATATAGTATGATAATTAGTGAAAATATATAAATCATAAATTAATAATATAATTTAAAAATATATTAATATGAATGATATTTATGATAATATTAAAATTCATGAATACATTGTGTTGTATACTGCATGTGTGAAAGATACCGCATTTGTGTAAAATACATAAAATATGATCTAATAACTCTTACACAAAATGTAATTATATTTTCTAGAAAAAAATAAATCTATAATTAAAGAAAATATAGTACAAGTGCATCAAATAAAATAAGAACAATCATATTTTATGAATTATAATTTAGCTGATGTTGGATAAAAAAATACCTGGTAGTATAAAGGATTTTGTTATCAATGACATGCTACTGTCAAGCAAAATAAGGGGTGATACTTTTTTTTCAATAACTAACATGTAGAGTAGGGTATATCGGTGACAAAATCTATGAAACCGATCTACAACTATGAAGGGATGCTACCATTACTATTATACTAAGAGAGTAGGGGAGCTACCATCGATCTGACTTTCCAACATAGTGGTTGGAAGATGATACTACTACTACCACTACACATAAAGCCACTACTAATTTTTTAATGGTGGAGTTTCTACCATTGTTAATGGTAAGTAATTTTACTACATATACCATGAAACTAGTCAGGTGGTACTACTGAGAAGTAGGATACCATCATGTCTCACCGAACTACCGAAAGAGAGGTGTCCAACTACCATTTTGGGTGGGGTGGTTCTACCATAGATTTTGATGGAAATACTATCCTGGAAGAATGAAAACTTGTGATCAATGTCAAATGGTAGGTGTTTATACCATCATATCACTTTGTTGAAGGCAGGAGCTACCATTGATGGTGGTAGATGAAATTTTAGTTGAATGTTAGAAAGTTATGAAAAATTTAAACAAGTTTAAAAAATTGATTTAATCTATCAAATTTATCTAAATTTTAAGCACATGAAAAAAGTTAACATAAGTCAAAAATGTGAACATGATTTTGATGTTAAAACAATTAAATACTTAAATAATGTAAATTGTAATGAATATGAAATTTAAAATTTAATAGAAAAATTACATGGATCAGAAGGATTCACAATAATATTTCAACCACTATAAGACCCAAACAGTTTTGAGCAATAGGTGGATAACTAATTTAACATCAATAAAATAAAATTTCAAATGCTAAAGAATAAAATCTAGTTAATCGAAGATAATAAAATAAATATATGTTCCTACCTAAAACATAAAATAGATAAAGAATATTATTTCAAACAAACTAAGTATATTTGGATTTTTCATATACTAACTATCTAATCACAAACTGAAAATTTATATACCAGTATATAAATTAACATAACAAACTAGGGAAAACTCACCCTAAATTCCTACTTATCTAAAGATAAATGAAAAAAATATTTATACCATTTCAAATAAAAAGTAAACATATAATCATCATCTATAAAAATAAACATTTTGATTAAATAACCTACATCATGCATCCTTTCTAGATCAAAAAATAAGTCAATGTATACACGGATGAAAATGTAAAATTTAGAATAACTTAAGAAATATATTTGATAATTTTCATGCCAACAGTCCAGTTTATATAATATTAACTAGTATTCATGTTGGATGAAATATAATACTTAGTTGGGAATTGTTACTATATCATGTCTGAAAGGACTTGAGTAACATCATTTATGTACTCATGATGTCATAGATTTACTTGGATTCATTAATGGTCTTTCGGCCACCTAAACAGATTTCAAACAAATGTTTCTAGGTATGTCCGAAAATTAATTCTTACATATTATAATTTTTGTATGACAAGTAGATTAATAAAATCATTTCAATCATTCATTGTAAAAATTCCCTTTAATTATACGATTAAAACAAGTTGCGATAGAAATAGTCCCTCTTTATCTTCTTGATAAAGTAGTATTTTTTATATTTGGAGATAAACTATTATAAACAAAACCATTATTGTTATTGTTTTTTTGTATTCATAGATTCCATTTTATCTTGTTTCTCTTTTCCTTGAGAGAAGGTAGATAAATTATCCTTAATATTTACAACTTATTTTTTCAAATCCATATTATATATTTGAATAGATTCTCAATCCCTATAAAATGTTCATTCAAACCAGAAGTTATATTTTTGAATTTCTTATTCTGTTTTATAAGTTTATTATACTCATTTTCAACATTAGTTACATCTTATGAAATCGAATTAAATCTTATTTCCTAATCTTTGTCATTTTCTACCAGAAATAAATTAATTCAACAACTGCATTCCTTTAGTTTTAACATATCATAATTAGTATTCATCTTAGATTCATCATTCTAGGAAACAATCATATACAGATTGTCACATTCCATTATTTTTATTTTTATTTTCATTTACCAAATTCATATTTATAAATTTTATGTCAATATATTTATCAATAATCGTGATACCTTCATTCTTTAATTACTCATTTTCATTATATATTTGATTTAATTTAGAGTTCATACAATCAAAATCAAAATCAAAACAAGAATAAGAATACATTTCTTTTCCATCTTGAAATATTTCACTGTGATCAACATTAGCATGAGAAATTAATTGATCCAACAATGAACGAGTTACCTATAATTGTAAAAATTTCAGAGAAAGGTTACCAATTTCCTTTTCACTTCTCGAGTCACTACTTGAATCCAAACTATCTGAGAAGTCACGTCCCCCAAACAATGATTTTTTATATCTTTCTTCAATTATCATTGTTATTAATTTAATTCATGAGTCTATGGAAATCAAGAATGATGTGTAATTTATTCCTTCATATAAAACATTTTAATTCTGAAGATCATTTTTCATTCTTGGATTACCTTTCTTGGGTTATTTTTCATTCATCATTTATAAACATATCTTGGAACCATTTTATTTCCTAAATTTGAAAATATTCATGTTAAAGTGAGCCATCTCTTTATCGTATTCTTCTAAAATAGATTCATTATTGATGGATATTTTATTAATATTAGAGATAAAAGCTTTACCTTTCGTCATTTATTCACTTCATCAACAATGTTCTCAACTCTAACTCATACTACATCAAATATCATATTAGTTCATCTAATTTTTACACCGTAAAATCCATAAATTATATAATGGAAACATTATTTAGGTAGATCACTCAACACTCTTCAATATGTGTTGTGTTGTAAATTACTTCACTAAGATAACCAATGCCATTTTTAATACTTGTAAACTGATGAAACAACCGGTTCACTGACTCTTCTTCCCCCATCATGATATCTTGGTATTCTACTTAGATTATTCCATGATTTTATATTATAGTTTTGTTAATCCCATAGTGATTCACATGATTAATTCCACATATTCCATGGGATGAAATACACACTGAAACATGGAAATAGACACATCGATTTATAGAACAATACAATATATTCCTAACTTTTTAATTCAATACAAACAATACCATGTCCTTACCTATAGGGGTTTCTAGATAATCATTGGGTATCTCATATAATTTCTCCATGATTATTCATTTACTCTCCCTCAACTATTTCATGTAGGCTACCATCTGGTCTTGTTATTAGTTCTAGTAACTCTCATCAACGAATGAGGGTCTTTTTGGAATCCATCCATCATTTTTATTGTCTCTCTCCATCATAATGAACAAGATTTTATTCCATAGACTATTAGTTATAGAATGATTAGGTTAGAAATATTGTTAAAAACATTCAAAAAATATATATCTATAGGGATTAACAAAATAGAGGGGCAACTAATCAGTGACAAGGCTCTAATAACAATATTTGAATCTTACTTGTTGGAAAAATAACTAGTGCGGTGGTGTGAATAGTTTTGAATATTTTTATCAAAAAAAATTTCAGAGTTTATTAATTAAAGAATATATAGTGATTGTTGTTATCAAGATATTATGTTTAGTGAAAATAGAAAAAACGAAAATAGTGATTTTATGGTGGTTTGGATCACCAAGATCATAGTCTACTCATTATCCTTCTCTACTCCATAAGAATATTTATACCCACTTGAAAATCACATTTAGAGGTGTGATAACCTGTTACTAAATTTTCCTTTTATAATACCTAGAGGAACAACCTAGAAATTTTACAGGAGGCTTAACCTAGTATAGAACTGACATATTTTTTGGGAGCCACAACACAAAAATTTCTTTTTGGTGGTGGAATAATCCATTGAATCAAATTCATTTGATTGGTAAAATAATAAAATGGATATAACAATTTTAGATAGATAAATAATAGATAAAATGATGAAAACAAGAATATTTATAATACTAAAAAATGATCAGAATATGTGGAAGATGATGAAGCTCGATGATATTTGATCACCTCACTGGAATAAGGCTGAACACTTCTGTTTGTGTGGTGGAAAAAAGTAAATATCATTCATGGGAGTTCATGATTATATGTGAACAAGAATCGTGGAACATGTGTTTTTCATTTAATAAACTATGTAATGATTATTTAATCCCTTTATCACATTCCAATAGACTAATACCACATCAACATTAAATCCATGATATTCAAGTTGTCTCTAAATATTCAATCACTACATGTCATGAGTTAGTGAATAAGAATATATAATGTAATTTTAATATATGTACTTTCAAATAACATAGTGGACATCAAATAATTTTCATGCACATTAATTATAAATGAAATAAAAACATAAATCCTCCAGTATGATTGTTAGTAAAAATGTGTATATTAAACCATAATAATACAATTAAAAATATATGATTAAAAAATCAATTTATTAAAAATTATAAGATTTATTGAAATATAGTTTCGTATACTACATGTGTGTAATAGGCTGCATGTGTGTAATATACATAAAATAGGAACAAAATAATATTTACACAACATTAAATTATATTTTTTTAGAAAAAATAATCAATTTAGTAATTACATAATGTCTAATACAATTGAAAAAAATAAAATAATCCCAATTATATTTTTAGAATAATATTTCAATTTATTGTAGATAAAAATAATATACCTAGTGGCATCATGGTGTTGGGATCGTTGACATGTCACTATAATGAAGAATAATGGGTTCTATCATTTCTATTGGATAATTATAGTGAAGTGTAGGGTATGATAGTGATAACATCATTCAAAAAGAGCTAATACTGTGATGATATACTAAAATAATTATTAACAGGAAAGGGAATGGGATATACCATCAATTTATCATGTTATCCTTATGTATGGAATATGATAGTACCCTAAATTCACATGAAACTACTACTATTGTCAAACTATGGATCTACTAACATTAAGAATGGTTGGTAAATTTACTACGTCTACCAAGTTACAAGACTGGAGGTGCTACGATAATAGTATATATCATCATGTCTCAGTGCTACCATAAAAGGATAGGTGGTGAGCAATCATTATGGGATGGGCAGTGCTACTACCGGTGTTGATGGGTAGGCTATTGTCGAAGATTGAAAACATGGGATAAATTTCGAACGGTAGGAGTTGATACTATCATATCGAATGATTGATGCAAGGAGATATTACTTATGATAGTATATAAAAATTTAATTGAATGGTATAAAGTGCCACCATGGCTGGAGGAGGTGAGCTTTGTTGTTGGTAGATTCTACTATCGTCACGAAATAAGGGGATGTCGCACTGGTGGTTACCAGCAGGCAAGGTGGTGATGCGCTACGATGAACATAGTTAGCCAACTATAGTGATGGTCTCACAATTATGTATGTTGTTCACTGGTGTCACTGAAACAGGTTCTACACTAGGTCGAGAACTAGTCAAGAAGTCGATGAAACGGATGTGCATAGTGGTGATACTGTTGTCATACTAAACGGGAAAACAGAAGGAGAACCACAGAACTATTCATGCAGGCCAGGTAAGGATAAACTAGATGATGGAGATCTAGAAATATGAGTCATGTGATGAATCTTGTATGAATCCTAGGGATCCATCGAGCAAGGATAAATGTGATATTTCTTTGAGGCATGCATGGAAGATCCAAATAAACTCATCTACGAAGGAGACTTCATCATCATCATGAAAGATATTGAATACTGTGTCATGCAGATGAGGATATTCCATAGTGTTTTATACATCTATGATAAATATATGTATAGAAATTCATTATATAAGAAATATATACATATATAGTGATCAATATATATATATATATTCAAACTATTAATTTCTTAAAAATATACCCTTAATAAAAATGTAATGTAATTAATTTAACAAGAAGTATAACATATATTTTAAACATATAATCTTAAGAAAAAATTAAAAAAATTAAAAACATAAGATAAAAGATATAATAATATATATTATATATGTACTTAAAATTTTATTCTTATGAATAATATGATTATAAGAATAAAAAATTCTTAAAAAATATCTTTTAAGAATTTAAAAAATAAATACATGCAATAGAAAAAATGATTTCATTGTGTTTGTAAATTCACATATATCAATTAAAATATACAATTTTATAAATGCAAAGATATTTTGAATTTAATAAAATTAAACATTAAGATGAGAGATATAAATTTTTTAAAAAATAACCATTATCAAATAAATTATTTTCAATAACGATTTTTAAATAAATAGGATTAATAATAATATTTAATTTATGGAGTTTTAATTAATAGAATTGAAAATTTATCAAAAAAATAAAATATAGAAAAATATACCAACACTAATAACACTCTGCAGTAAAAAATACAAACCCTCAGCCTAAAAAAATCCGAAACACTTAGCATTTAAAAACCAAAACCTTATCCAAAAAATATACAATCCCTCTTCCCCAAAAAACTCTAAACACTCATCCATAAAAAACCATATATCCCCATCCCCAAAAACAATATACCTTTATCCCCAAAAATCCCTAAAACCTCATCACCAATAAAACCCTAATGCCTATTCCCAAAAATCCTATACCCTCACCCCCCAAAAACCTAAACACTCAACACCAGAAAACCATAAACCCTCACCCATGAAAACTCATATACCCTCATCCCAAAAAACCCTATACCATCAGACTAATAAAACCCTATACCCTCAGCCTCAAAAAACCAAGTACCCTAATCCCCAAAAAACTAGAAAAACTCATCCCCCAAAAACACTAAAACCCCAGCCCCAAATAACCCTAAACCCCAGCCGTATGAAAAACAACACACCCAGCCCCAAAAAACCCGATACCTTCATCCCCCAAAAAATATACCATCAACCCCAAAAAACCATATAACCTCATAAACAAAAAAACCCTATACCCACATGACCAAAAAACCTATACAGTCATCCCCAAGAAACAATATACCCTAGGCTCCAAAAAAACCTTATACCCTTATCCCCAAAAACTCCATACCCTATACCCCAAAAAACATTAAAACCTCATCTATAGAAAACTAAAAACACTCATCCCCAAATAACCATAATCACTAATCCCCTCAGATCCTTATACCCTTATCCCAAAAAATTCTTAAACACTCAGTTCCAAAAAATACTAATCCCACGTCCCCAAAAAACCCTAAACACCCTACACCAAAAATCCCTAAACCATCAACCCCAAATAAACATATACCCTCTCCACCAATAATCCTTAAACCCTTAGCCCAAAAATACCCTAAACCCTCAACCACAAAAAAACCCGACACCCCCATCCCCCAAAAACCCTACACCCTCATCCCCAACAAACCCTAAACACTCATACCCAAAAAAAAACAGAAAACCATAGCCCCAAAAAACCTAAAACCATCATCCCCAAAAAACCCTAAAGACTATGCCCAAAAAAATGGTAATCCCTCATCCCAATGAATGACTAATCCCATAGCCCTAAAAAACCAAAAAATAAATCATCCCAAAAAAAACTTAATCTTAATAACCAGAAACCCTAAACCCTCACCCACAAAAAAACCTAAATCCTCAGCGACAAATATTCCTAAATCCTCAAATATAAAATTCCCTTACCAATCAGCGAAAAAAATCATTAAACTATTAACAGAAATAATCCCTAAACCCTCATCCACAAAACATAGTAAAAACTCAACCACAAATAACCATAAACCCTCATCCCCAAAAAACATTGAACACTCATTCCCAAAAAAACCCAAACCCATAGACATAAAAACCCTAAACACACATCCAAAAAATCAATAAATCCTCATACCTAAAACCCTAATCCATCATCCCAAAAAAAAACCCTCATACCCAAAAAACAATAAACCCTCATCCCCAAATAACACTACTCCACAACCAATAAAATCCCTAAAACCTCATAAATAAAAAACCCATAAAACATCAATTCCAAAAAAAACTAAACCCTCAATCCTGAAATATTGAAACACTCAACCCCAAAAAATAATAATCCCTCATCCCCACAAAATCACTATACCCTCAAACTAAATAAAAAAGCACTAAACCTTAGGACCAAAAAACCCAAAAAGCACAACCCCAAAAAACCATAATCCCTAATCGTAAAGAAAATATAAACCCTTATCCCCCAAAATCTGAATACCCCTAGCCTAAAAATACTCTAAACCCCTGAAAAATAAAAAAAATTAAAACCTCAACTCCAAAAAATAGAAATCATGAGCCCCAAAAAACCAGAAACCCTATACCCAAAAAACCCTAAAGCCTCATATGGATAAACCCCAAAATCCGAACCCCATAAATTATAAACATGTGTCCACAAAAAATCCTAATCACCCAACCCCCCAAAAACCCCTTACCCTCATTCCCCAAAATCCCAATCCCCCATCCTTAAAAAACCTGTAACCCTAATCCCTAGAAATCCTAAAACCATCAAACTCAAAAATCTATAAACCCTCAACTATAAAAATACTATATTCACTCTTCCCCAAAAAACACCAAATGTTAATCCCAAAAAAACCCAAATCCGTTATCCCCAAAAAAATTAATATCTTAGTAAAAAACCCCCAAAACCCTTAGCCCCAAAATAACATAAACTATCATTCCTCAAAAACCCTAAATCCTCAGCCCCAATGAACCCTAAACCCGTGACATAAAAAAATATAATCCCCAACCCCAAAAAACAATAAACCCATCGCCCCAAAAAACCCCTACCAATCATCCCAAATAACCTAAAAACCATCATCGCAAAAATACCCTAAATTTTGAGCCAAAAAAACCCGATATGTCAGCCCCAAAAACCCAAAAACACTCAGCACCAAAAAAACTCAACCCTCAACCTCCCAAAACCCCTAACACTCTTCCAAAAAATTTGCTAAAAACTCAACAAAAAAACCAAACCCTCATCCACAAAAAAAAATCCCTGGAACCCAAAAAAACCTAAACCCACGGCCCCAAAAAATCCTATACTCTCATCCCCCAAAACAATAAACACTCTAATGAAAAAAAACCTCTAAACATTGAGCCCCCCAAAACCCAAAACCCTCGAGCTGAAAAAATCCTTAACACTAATCCCTAAAAAACTGAAAACTATAAACCCCAAAAAATAGAAAACCCTCAGACCCTCAGACCCTAAAAAGATATCTCAAAAAACACTAACCCTAATCCACGAAAAAACCATGAACACCAAAGCAAAAAATACCATAATCATCAACCCCAGAAAATCCTATCCCTCATCCCCAAAACCCAAAAACCCGTATCACCATAAAACTATAACCCATAATCCCCAAAAAAACATAAACCATTAACGGGAGGCCCGAAAAACCCTAAACCCTTAGCTCCAAATGACAAAAAACCCTTGGCCCCAAAACCTTAAAACCACTATCCCAAAAAAAACCCTAAACCATGAATACAAAAAAAATCCCAAACCCTCCACCCCCAAAAACCCTACACCCTCATCCCCAAAAAAACCAAAACCCTCAGCCCTAAAATTCCTAAAACCTAAACCACAAATAAAAAAAAAACCTCATCCCCAAAAAACCCTAATACATCTTCCACAAAAATAAAAGAACACTCATCCCGAAAAAACCCTCCACCCTCTCCCATAAAAAGACTAATCCCACATCCCCAAAAAATAATAAACCCTCATCCCCCAAAAACTCTAAACCCTCATCCCTCAAAATCCTTAACCCATATTCCCCTAAAACACCTAAAACCATGGAACTAATAAACCATAAACACTCAACCCCAACAAAACCTAACCACATGGACCCAAAAATACAAAATCATCATCCTGGAAATCCCTAAACCCTAAGCTCCAAAAAATACTAAACACTTACCCAAAAATCCCTAAACCCTAAACATCAAAAATAACCTAATCTCAATTCCAATGTAAAACCAAACCCTTTAACCAAACATAAACTTAAACCTATGTCCCCATGAAATATAAACCCTCAGGAAAAAAACTAAAAAAATATCTACCCAAAAACCCCAATATCATTATCCCCATGAATCCAAAAACCCTTAACACCAAAAAAACCCTAAACACCTTGCCCCAAAAATCCCTAAACACTCATCATCAAAAGACAGAAACCCCTCTGCCTTAAAAAACCCTAAATCATCTACCTAAAAAAATCATAAACCATAACCCACCAAAACTATAAACCCTTGGAACCAAAAAACCCTAAAGGAATGAACCCAAATTACCCAAAACTCTCAGCCCCCAAAAATGAAAAACCCTCAGCACAAAAAAACCCTAATGGCTCAGGTACAAAAAACATAATGCCTCAGCACAAAAAAACCCATTATCCTTCATTTTAAAAAAACCTAAACACTCATCCCAAAAACCCTAAACCTGTAGCACCAAAAAATCCTAATCCCTTATCCCCAAGAAAACCTAAAACCTTATCCAAAAAAACCCTAACCCCATTCCAAAAAATTCTAAACTCTTGGCCTAAAACCCACCCTAAACCCATAGCCCAAAAAACCCTAACCCTTATCCTAGAAAAACCATAATCACTCATCCCCATGAAACCCTAAATACTTATCCTCCAAAAACATCAAACCCTCTTCCTTGAAAAAACATAAACCCACCACCCCCAAAACCATAAACACTCATCCCCAAAAAACCATAAACATTCATACCTATAGAAACATAAACCCATGTACCCAATTTACATTATGCCCTTATCCCTAGAAAACCCTAAACACTCTTAACCAGAAAACACTAAAACCATATGCATAAAAAACCCTCAACCATCAACCCCCAAAAAACACAAACACTCCAACCCAAAACCCCCCAAAATCCTATCACCAAAACCCTAAAATATCCACCCAAAAAACCCTATATATTCTTCCTAAAAATACCTTAAATCCTCTTTCCCAAAAAACCCTAAACACTCATCCACAAAAATCCTAAACCCCTAGCCAAAAAAACACAAACCCTTATCCCCAAAAATACCGAATTACTCAGCCCCAAAAACACTAAACCGTAAGACCAAAAAACGCTAAACCCTCATCCAAAAAATATAAATACCCTCAGCCCCAAAAAAACTAAAACCATGGCTCAAGAAAAACCCTATTCCCTCAACATCAAAAACCTAAACCCTCATCCATTAAAATACATTAACACGAAGCCACAGAAAACCATAAACCCACAGCCCACAAAAAACAATAAACCCTACAACATAAAAAACCTTAAACCCCCATCTTCCCCAAACCCTAAAACCTCATAAAAAACACTAACCCCTCAACACTAAAAAAATCCTAAACCTAAAGCCTAAAAAACCCTAAACCCTTATCCCTAAGAAACCCTAAACTCGTAGCCCAGAAAAACATTAAAACATTATCCCAAAAACACTAAACCCCAAAAATCTCTAAAATCTCATTTACATAATAACTTATACTATAATATCTAAAAAAACATAAACCCTCAACACCAAAAAAACCTAAACCCTTATCCCTAAATACAAAATACCCTGAATATAGAATAAACCCAAAACCATGGTCCCCCCAAAACCCTAAGCCCTCATCCCATAAAAAATCCTAAGCCCCATGAAAACCAAAACCCTCTAACCCATGAGACTCTAAAACCACATCCCCTCAAAAACCGAAAACCTTTATGGCTAAAAAACCTTATACACTCAGCACTAGAAAACCCCAAACCCACATCCCCAAAAAATCTCAAACAATCAGACCCAAAAATCCCTAAACCCAAGAAACCAAAAAACCCCAAACCCTTACACCAAAAAATCTAAATCCTTATCCTAATAAACCCTAAACCCTTGTCCCTAAAAATACCCAAACCCTCTAACCGAAAAAACATGAAACACTAAGCCCCATGAAATCCATAATCAAAAGCCCCAAAAGAACCACAAAACCACAACCACAAAAAACCCTAAATACTCTTCCCAAAATAAACCCCAAACCCATAAGACCTAATTCAAAAAATCACTAAACCCTGACATCTAAAAAATGAAAACCTTCAGCCCAAAAAAACCCTAAACCCCCTTCCAAAAACACTAAACCATCATCCCCAAAAGAACTTTAAACCCTCATGCCTAGAAAAACCTAAACCTTCCACCCTCAAAAACCCTAAACCCTCAATATGAAAAACCATAAACCCTCAGCCCTAATAATCCCTTAACCCAATGCACTGATCCCCTAATCATGTAACCCCAAAAATTGTTAACCCTTATCCCCAAAAAACCATAAACCCACTACCTCATAAACCCCCAAACCCATGGGACCAAAAAATACTAAACCATTGTAAAAAACATCACCGAACTATTAGACCTAAAAAACCCAATACACAAGTACCCAAAAAATCCTAAATACACATCCTGAAAAAAACTACAAACCTTTATCTCCAAAAATCTAAAACCATTATCAATAAAAGAAGTACACTCTAATTCCCCCAAATCCCTATATACATAGCCCCAAAACCCCAAAACCCTTCACAAAAAAATACTCTCTACCCCAAAAAAATATATTACCTCATTCTCAAAACACCCAAAACCCTCAGACAAAAATAAACAAAACCCCTAACCCAAATCAACCCCAAACTCTCATCCCCCCAAAATCCCAAACCCACTAAACACTTAGACCCAAAAAACCCAAAATACTCATCTTGAAAAAATCCTAAACACTTATCCCAAAAAAACAAAAAAACCCCATCCCCACAAAACCCACATCCCTCAGCCCTAAAAATCCATAAACTCCCAATAGTGAAAAACCCAAAACCTGATTCCCAAGAAATAAAAAACCCTTAACCCCAAATATTTCTAAACCCCATAACCAAATAACCCTAAACCCTTAACCCCAATGAAACATAATACCCCATCCCCAAAAAACCCAAAACCCTTGGCACAAATAACCATAATCCCTCATCCCCAAAAAACAGAAAACCATCATCCCCAAAAAACCCATACCATAGGGAGGAATGTCCCTAAACCATCATTCCCAAAAAACCCTAACCCTTTTCCCCAAAAAGTACCAAACCCCCATCCCCCAAAAAACCCCAAACCCTCATCCCAAAAGACCCTAAAACTTCATTCCAAAAAAATCCTTACCCGTTTCCCTTAAAACACCAAAACCCATAACCGAAAAAACACTAAATGTTCATATTTAAAAATCCCTAAACCCTCAACCACATAAAACCCCAATCCCATAGCCCCTAGAAAACAATAAATCGTCATCCATGGAAAAACCTATACCATCATCTCTAAAAATCCCTAAACACACATCCTTAAAACACCTCAAACCCTTATCCCTAAAAAACACCAAACCCTAAATTACAAAAATACTGAAATCCAAATCCAAATTCACCCCCAAAAATCTAGTCCTAAAAAACTAAAAAATCAGCATCCACAAAAAACCACAAATCCTTAACACTTAAAAACAAAAACCCTTAGCCCCAAAAAAACCAATCCCATCAGTCCCAAAAAATGAAAATCCCTAAATTCTGAAAAATGCCAAACCCTTATACCCCAAAACCCAAAACTCCCATAAATAAATAACACAAAACACTCAACCAAAAAATAAATAAACACTCATCCCCAAAAAATCACTAAACTCACAAACCCTAAAAACCACAAACCCTCATCACCAAAAACACAATAAACCTTGTTCCCGATAAAATTCTTAACACTTAGACATAAAAAATAATAAACCTTCATTCCCAAAAAATAGTAAACCCTCATCCACTGAAAAACAAAATATCTCGAGACTAAAAACCCCCAAACCCTCAGAGAAAATTACCAATGAACCCTTCCCCCAAAAATAGTAATGAATCACCCACAAAATACCATAAAACCTCATCCCAAGAAACCCAAAACCACTATCCCCGAAAAACCTTAATCTCTTAAAAAACCATAAACTCGTATCCCAAAAATTCCCTAAACCCTCCGCCCCAAAATTGTAATCACTCATCCCCAAAAAAATCTAACCTAGCTTCCTCAAGAAAACCTAAGGCATCAGTCCCTAAAAAACCCTAAGCCATCAGCATAGAATATCTAAACTATTTTATCTAAAACCATAAACTCACAACCCCAAAAAAACCCTAAACCCTCTACGGATAACCTTAAAGAACCCTAGAAACGCTGCCCCAAAAAACTATAAGCCCTCAGTGGTAAATCACTCTAAAAACTCATACCCAAAACACTAAACCCTCTACCCCAAAAAACCTGAAACCTACAGACCAAAAAAACCTAAACCCACTGACCTAGAAAATCCAAATTCCTCAACAACAACAAAAAATAAACCATTATCCCCAAAAAACTGTTATCCCTAATTACTCCCCAAAAAAACTACAAACCCCAATACTTAGAATACCCTAAACACTAAAACCCAAAATACCCTAAAAACTTAGCCCCAAAAAATAGAAACCCTTATACCAAATAATCCTTAAACCCCCCAGCCCAAAAAATATGTAAAACTTATGCAACAAAATAACCTAAACCATATGCCCTAAAAAAATAAAACCCTTATCCCCAAAAACCCAAACCCTCACCCCCCAAAGAACCATAAAACCTAAAAAAACACTAAACGGTCATCCCCAAATAAACCTTAAACAACAGTCTCAAATACACTAAACACTCAACCATAAAAATCCCTAAACCCTCAATTATAAAAAACCCCAAACCCTCATCCTCAAAAGAGAAATATATAATCACCCCAAAAAATACCCAAACTATTATCCCACAAAACCCCCAAAATCTCAACCAAAACCAACCCTCAGACCCTCATAGCTAAAAAACACCAAACTCATTCCCTTATAAACCCCAACACCTGCAGCCCCATAAAACAATAAACCCCATGCCCCAAAAAACTCTAAATTCTCATCCCAAAAAACCACTAAACCCTCAGTCCAAAAAATACATTAACTACCAGCCCCAAAAAACCCTAAACCATCTAATCCAGAAAACATAAACCCACTTCTCCCAAAAACATCAACCCTCAACTTTAGAGAACCCCAATCCATTGTATTTAGAAAACCCTAGACCCTCATCCATAGATATAGATAAACCCTTAGCACATGAAAACTCTAACCAATCATAAAAAATACCCTCATACCTCTTACCTATAAACCCCGAAACCCTCATCCCCAAAAACCCAAAATCGTTAATAAAAATAACCCTAAACGCTCATCCCCAGAAAACCTTAAACCCTCATCCCTAAAAAACCTGAAACCTCAGACCTAGAAAACCCTAAACCCTCAAACCATGGAAACCATAAACCCTCAATCCTAGAAAAACCAAAACCATTATCCATAGAAATACCTAAAACCTCTTTCCATAATATACTATACCATCATCCAAAAAAAACCATAAACCCTCAACCCCAGAAATAGCTAACCCCTTATCCCAAGAAATAACTAAACCCATAGACCCTAAAAACCGTAAACCATCGGCCTTAAAAATTCATAAACCCAAAACCCTAGAAAACCCTGAAGCTTCTTCCCTAGAAAATACTAAAACCTCAACCACATTAAAACCCAAACCCTCGGCCCTAGAAAACGCAAAAAACTCTACCGCAGAAAACCATGAAACTGTAGACATAGAAAATCCTAAACCAAAATCACCTAAAAAACTAAACACTCATCCCTATAAAACCCTAAACCATCATCTCAAGAAAACCCTAAACTGTAATCCCCCAAAACCATAACACTCATCCCTAAAAACACACATCCCATGAAATTCCTAAAACCATATCCCTATAATACCCTAAAAATTATCACTATAAAAACCTAACCCTTATCCTAAGAATGCCGTAAAACCTCTGGACCCGAAAACTGTAAACCCTCATCCATAGAAAACCCTAAACCATCATCACTAGGAAACCAAAAACTCTAATCCCTTGAAAACTATAAACCCTCATTCATAGAAACCCTAAAACCCACAACCCTAGAAAACCCTACACCCCCATCCCCGAAAAAACTAACCCTTCAGCCCCAGAAAACCCGAAACACTCAACCTCAGAAACCCCTAAACACTCATCCCTAGAAATATCATAACCCTCATACCCAAAAATCCCCAAAACCCACACACACAAAAAATAGACGCCCTTATCCCAATAAAACCCAAAACCCAAATCCTTAGAAAATCCTAAAACCTCATCCCCAGAAAAACCTAAACCCTCAACCCACCAAAATGATAAAACCTCATCCCAAGATAACCTTAAAATGTCATCCCCAAAGAACCCTAAAACATATTCTTCATAAAACCCCAAACCCTGTTCCCAAAAAGACGAAACCCTCATTACAATAGAACCTGAAACCCTAAACCACATATAATTATAAACCCTAAATCCCCAATGGCACAAATACCTCCTCCCTAGAAAACATTAAACCCTCTTCCCTAGAAAAACATAAACCCTCATCCTTAGAAAACCCTGAACCCTCATAGCTAGAAAACCAAATATCCTCATGTCTAGAAAACCAAAAACAATCATCGCCAGAAAACCATAAACACTCTACCCAAAAAACCATAATCCAACAACCGTAGAAAACCTAAATACCCAACCCTAGATCTCTCTAAAACCTCATCCCAAAAAATCCAAAACCATCATTCCCAGAAAAACCTAAACCCTTAACTCCAAATACCCCTAAACCATCAACACCTGAAGACACTAAAGCCTTATCCCTAGAAAACCATGACCTCCGCCCAAAAAAATAAACCCTATGAAGAAGAAAACTTGGAACCCACAACCCTAGAACATCCTCATCTCTTTGCCATAGAAAAAAATAATCCCTTAGCACTAGAAAAACCTAAACCCTCAACCCAAGAAAACACAAAACCCTCATCCCCAATGAACCCAAAGCACTCAACCATATAAAAACCTAACGCCTAATCGTTGAAAACCCAAAACCCTCAGGACTAGAAAACCATAATCCCTCATCCTTGGAAAATCCTAAACACATAACCCCGAGAAATCCCCAAACCCACATCCCTAGAAACACCTAAACCCTCATCTCCAAAAACGTTAAACCATCAACCCTAGAAAACCCTAAACCCCTAACACTAGATAACCCTAAACACAAAACACCAAAGAAACCTAAACCCTCATCCTCAGAAGTCTCAAAACTCTTAGTGCTAGAAATCCCAAAACCCTAATCCTCATAAAACCCTAAACATTTGTAACTATAAAACCCTAAACCTCGATCCCTATAAAACCATAAACCCTCACCCCCATAAATCGATAATGCATGATCCTTTGAAAACATTAAACCTTTAGTCCATGAAAACCCCAATCCCTCTTCCCCAGAAAAACCAAAACACTAGTCCTAAAAAAACCCTAAACCCTCATACAAAGAAAACCCTAAACCCTCAACCCCAAAAAACCATGAACCCTCAACCCAAGAAAACCCTAAACCCTCTTCCCTAGTAAACCCTAATCCCTAATCCCCAAAAACTCATAAACCCTCCGCCCCTAAAACTCTAAATCATTAGCAATATAAACTGTAAACACTTATCCCTTGAAAAACCTAAACCAAAATCCTTGGAAAATGAAAAAAATTAAGCCCTAGAAAACCGAAAATTCTCAGGCACAAAAAACACTAAACATTCATCCCTAGAGAAACCTAAACATATAGAATCAGAACACCCAGAATTGACATTGCCAAAAAAATTGCAAAACACTCATCCTGAAAAAACTATAATTCCTTATCAATAGAAAACACTAAATGCACAAACCCATAAATCCATAAACCCACATCCTAAGAAAACATTAAACCCTTTGTCTCAAAAAACACTAAACCCTACCCTAGAAAACCCAAAAACCTCATCCCAAAAAAATGATAAACCCTTAGCCCCAAGAAACCATAATACCTTAGCCCTAGAAAATCCTCAACCCATCGCCCTTCAAAACCTTAAACCCTCATTCCTATAAAAAAATAGTTAGTACCCGAAATCCCTACACCCTCATCCCCCCAAAACCCTAAACCCTCAACACTATAAAAACCCGATGCCTAATATCTAGAAAATCATTAACCATAATCCCCATTAATACATAAGTATGAACCCGAGAAATCTTTAAACCCTCAATCGAAGAAAATCTTAATCCCTTATCCCTATAAATCCCAAAACCTTTAGCTCCAAAAAATACTAATCCTTTATCCTAAGTAAACCTTAAACCCTCATCCCTGAAAAAAATAATCTATAAGGCCTAGAAAACCTTAAACCCTCACCCATAGAAAACTATATAACCATATCCCTATACAACACTAATTCCTCAACCCCAAAAACCTTAATACACTCAACACCATAATACTCTATAACCTAAGCCCCATAAATCCTAAAAACATCATCCCTATAAATCCATAAACACTTACCCCCATAAAATAAGAAATACTCATCCCTAAAAAACCCAGATCCCTCAGTCCTAGAAAATCCTAATCCATAAGCATAAGAAAAAAATAAACCCCTTTCCCAACAAACCCTAACTGTTTCCCCAAAACCCAATAAACCATTAGACCACAAATAATGTAATAATTTAACCCACAAAACCCTAAACCTTCATCCCAAAAACCAATAAAACCTTATTACCAAAAACCATAAACCCTCTTACCCTTAAATACCATTACCATTAGCACAAAATAATCTATAAAATAGAAACCCCAAAAATCCTAAAAAAGCGAGCCCCAAAATCACAAAAATCCTCATCCACCAAAACCCCAAAAATATTAGCCCCAAAATCTGTAAAAACTAATCCCACAAACCCACTAAACAGTCATCCAAAAAACACCTATAACCACATCTCTAAAATCAATAAACCCATAACCTCAAAATCCAAAAACCCTCAACCCCAAATAATCATAAAACATCACCTCCAAAAACAGCTAAACCCTAATCCTAAAAAATAAAAAACCCTCCACCTATACAACCCCAATACACTCAACCCAAAAAATCCCTAAACCCTCGGCCCCAAATAGCAGTATAGCCTCATCCTCAAACCCCTAAAAACTCATCCAAGAAAAATTCTAAACCCACATCACTAAAAATAACCAAACTCCTTCCCCAACTACCATGTAACGCTTAACCAAAAAAAACCTAAAACCTTGGGCCAAAAAACCCTAAAAATTCAGAATACCTAAACCATCATCCGAAAATGCAGTAAACCCTCACCCCCAAAAATTCTTAAAGCCTTATCCCTTAAATATCCTAAACGCTAAATCCAAAATAACATAAATCCTCACCCCCCATAATATTAACCCACTATGCCCAAGAAATGCATAAAAACTCATCCCTAAAAACCCTACACCCATATCCCAAAAAAAAATATAAACCCTTATCCCCCAAAAACTATAATCCATCAGCACATAATATTACAAAAACCCTTTCCAAAAACAACTAAAACCTCACCACCAAAAACACCCAAAACTATTAGCCCCCAAAACACCAAACCATAATCCAAAAAACCATAAAACCTATCCCCCAAATAACATAACCCCCATCCACAATAATCCCTAAATTTTAGTCCACCCTACACAATAAACCCTCATACCTAAAAAATCCTCAACCTACATCCCAAAAAATACCTAAAACCTCATCCCCAAAAGTCCATAAACACTTATCCCTAGGAAATTGTAAACCATTGACCCCAAGAAACCAATAAAACTCATCCACATGAATCCCAAAACCCATAGCCCCATGTAACCCTAAACCCTCGTCCTTATGTAACCGGAAACCCTCATCCCTAATAAATCCTAAATCCTCATCCCCACAAAAATCTAAATCCTCATCCCAAAGAGACCCTAAACTACCTACCCCATGAAACCGTAATCCCTTAGAACCAAGAAACCCTAAACCCACATCCACATTAAACATAACACCTTTGAAATATGAAACTCCAAACCATAAGCCCAAAGAAACCCCAAACAACCTATCCAAAAGAAACCCACCACCATCTTCCTGAAAAAATGCAAAAATCTATTCCCTAAAAAACCCTAAGTACTGCATCCCAAGAAACCCTAAACAATCAGCCCAGAGTAACCCAAATCCCTCATCCCCATGAAACCCTAACCCCTAAGGACCATGAAATCATAAACTCAAAACACCAATAAAACCTAAACATCCATCCCTAGGAAACCCTAAACCCTCACCCTGTGAAACCCTATACACTCATACCCATGATACCCTGAACCCTCATACCCATGAAACCCTAAACCCCAATCACTATGAACCCCTAAACACTCATACGCATGCAACCCTAAACCCTAAACCCCAATAATCCCTAAAAAATCATCCCTATGAAACTAGAAACACTCAAACACAATAAACCATAAACCCTCATCCCTAAAAAACACTAAACCCAAAGACCCAATAAACTCTATACCATCATAGCCATGAAAACCTTGATCATCTTCCCCAAAAAATACTAAATACACTTCCCCAAGAATCCCTAAATCCCGAGCACTAGGAAACCCTAAACCCTCATCCCTAAAAACCATTATACACATAGCCCCATGAATCTCTAAACCCTCAGCCACAATGAACTCTAAAACCTAATCCCCAAGAAAACCTATACCCTCATCCTGAAGAGTCATTATACCTTTATCTCTAAGAAAACCCTAAACCCACAGCCCCAAAAAACTCTTTTCCCTCATCCAAAAGAAATCTTGAACCCATAGTCTCAAGGATCCCTTATCCCTTATAACTATGAAACCAAAACCCACATCCCAAATAAACCATGAACTCACATCCCAAACATCCATTAACTGCCTTCCCAAAAAAACCTAAACCAAAGACCTAAAAATCCATAAAACCTAGACCCCAAAAAAACCCAAAAACCTCATAAAAAAGCCTAAAAACTCATTCCAAAATATCATATTACCTTCAATCCAAAAAAAAACAAAAACCCTCAACCTTAAGAAACCAAAAACCCACATCCCCAGATTACCCTAAACCCTCATCCCTAGAAAATACTGAACCCTCAGACCCAAATTAACGTAAACCCATAGCCCAAAAAAACCAAAACCCTCATACACATAAAACCGTAAACCCTCGTCAACCGAAAACACAAAACCCACAACCCCAGAAAACCGAAAACCTTCATCCCCTTAAAACCATAACCCTTAGCCCCAAAAAACAATAAACACTTATCCCCAAAAAACCATAAATCATAAACACCAAAAAACATAAACCCTCATCCCCAAAAAACACTCAACCATTTTACCCAAATAATCATATTCCCTCATCCCCAAAATCCCCTAAACCCTCGTCCCAATAAAACCCCAAACACATAGCCTGCAAATTCCCTAAGCCATCATCCTTAAACCCACTAAACCCTTAGACCCAAAAAACCCAAAACCATCATCCTCAAAAAACCATTATCCCTCATCCCCAAAAAACGCAAAACACTCTGTCCCAAAAAAATTCTTAACCCTCATCCCCCAAAAAATCTAAGATGATCATCTACAAAGAACATAAACCCTAAACCCAAAAAAAAACAAAATCCCACTTCCATAAAAAAAATATAAACCATCATCCACATAAAACCTCTAAATCCCCATCCCTGAAAATTCCTAAAGACTTATCCCATAAAACCCTAACCCCACAGCCCCATAAAACCCCAAACACTCATCCCCATAAAACCCTAAACCCACAATCCCCTAAAACCCTAAACCCTTATTCCTAAAATCCCCATAACCCTCATTCCCAAAATACCCTAAAACCTCTTCCATAAAAAATACTAATTCATCATCCATAAAAATCCATATACCCTCATCCCAAAAAACCCAAACCCTCACCCCCAACAGCCTCTTTACCTTATGCCCCATGAAACCCCATAACATCATCCCAGAAAAACCCTAAACCATCTGCCTCATTAACCATATGCATTCCCCCCCCTAAAACCATATAACCTCATCCCTAAAAAACCCTATACCCTAATCCCCCAAAGGCCATAAACCCTAAGTCCAAAATTAAACATGAACCACAACCCCAAATAACCAGTAAACCTCATCCTAAAAAACAATAAAACCTCAAACCCAAAATACACTAAACCCACCCCCCAAAAAATCATAAACCACCAAACCTAAAAAATCTATCCCTCATCCTACAAAGTCACCAATCCCTGAGCCCCAAAACAATCTCTAAACGCTCATCCCTCCAAAACACTAAACCCTTAGACCTAAAAAAACCCCTAAAGGCACATCCCCAGAAAACCCAAAACCTTCCTCACTAAATAACCCTAAACCTTCATCCCACCAAAACCCAAACCCTTATCATCAAAAAACCACAAACACAAAACCCCCAAAAACCATGAACCCTAATCCATAAATAAAACTAAATTCTAAACCGAAAAATCCCAACACCCCTAGCCCACCAAGAATCAAAACCCTCATATATAAAAATCAATAACCATCATAAAAAAACACAAAACCACATAATCAAAAAACCCAAAACTAAAAACCCAAATCCCAAAAAAACCAAAAACACACATCACCTAAGAACCATAAAACCTCATCCCACAAAACCCAAAATCGTTATTCCAAAAAAAACATAAACCATCAACCCCGAAAAACCAAAATCATCTTGATCAAAAATACATAACCCTCATCCCTATAAAACACTAAAACATCATCCCTAGAAAACCCTAAACCAAAATCCCCAAAAAATTGTAAACCGTCCGAACCAAAACCCAAAAACCCTAAGCCCCAAATGACCCCAAACCCTTAGACCTAGAAAACCATGAAACCTCATTCCTAGAATACTATAAACACTTAGGCCCCAAAAACGAAAAAACTCATCCCCAGAAACCCTAAGCCCTCATACACATCATACCATAAACCATCATTCGTAGAAAACTAAAAACCTTTAACCTGAGAAAATTTTAACCCTCATCCCTTGAAAACCCTGAACAATCCGCACCAAAACATACAAAACCGTCATCCAAAAAACCCGTAAACTCTCAGCCACAGAAATCTATAAACTAACATCCCAAAAAATGGTAAAACCCTCTGCCCCAGAAAACCCTAAACCCTCAGTCGCAGAAAACAAAAAACCCTCTTCCCCATAAAACCATAAAGCCTCATTCCTAGAAAACTATAAACACTCCGCCCTAGAAAACCCTAAATCTTCAACAGTATAAAACACTAAACCCTAAGACCCTATATCCCAAAACCCTTTCACCAAGAAAACCCTATACCCTCAGCCTTAGAAAATCCTAAACCCTTCACCCAAGAAAAACCTCAACCCTCATCCTTAGAAAAATTAAAACCCTTATCCCTAGAAAACCCTAAACCCTCATCCTTAGAGCACCCGAAACCCTCATCCCTAAAAAACCTTAAACCCTCATCCTTAGTAAACCCTAAAAACACATCCCAAAAGAACCCTAAAAAACATAATTAGAAAATCCTAAACCCTCATCCCTATAAAACACTAATCCCTCAGCCCCAAAAAACCCAAAACCATCAGCCCCATAAAATCTTAAACCCTCAAACCTGGAAAAACATAAACATCCATGCCATGAAAAGCATTAAATTCTTATCCCCAAAAAACCTAAACCCTCCACTATAGAAAAACCTAGTCCAATATCCTCATAAATCCCTAAACCCACATCCCATGTTAACACTAAACCCTCATCCATAGAAAACCCTAAACCCTCAGCCCAATAAACCAGTTATCACCTAGTCCCTAAAAAATCGAAATCCTCAGCACTAGAAAACCCTAAACCCATCCCCACTGAAAACCATAAACCTCCATCCCCATAAAAGCATAAACCCCACCCAAAAAATCAAAATCCCTTATTCCTAGAAAACACTAAACACTAAACCCCATAAAACCCTAAATCATTAGCCCTAGAAAACCCTAAATTATAAGAACCATAAAACCCTAAACCCTTAGCCCCTAAAAACCTAAACCCTCAGCCCTAGAAATACCCAATCCTTCAACCCCAAAAAAACTAAACCATTACATCTAGGAAAAAACTAAACCCTGAATCCCAGAAAACCCTCAACCCTAGAAAACCGAAAAACCCTTTCCCAAGAAAACCTAATCCTTCATCCCCAAAAAATCCTAAACCATCATCTAAATGAAACTCAAATCCCCTAGACCGAGAAAACCATAAACCTTCACCTTAGAAAACCCTAAAAAACATCCCTTGAAAACACTAAACCCCCAACCATAGAATATCGTAAACACATATCCCCATATAATCACAAACCTCTAGCCTCGAAAAACCATAATTACCCATTCCATGAAATACCTAAACCCTATAACATGAAAACCTTATTACCAAACCCCAAAAAGCCTAAAATCCCAACCCCATAAAACAAGTACCCGTATCCCTAGAAAATACTAATCCCCCAACCATTGAAATTCCAAAACCATTATCCTATGAAAACCCTAAAAACCCATCTACATATAATCCTAAACACTAGTCCATAAATAACCTAAAACCTATTCCTAAGAAAACCTGAAACCCACAGTCGCAGAAAAAACCTATGCTCCCAACCCAAAAAATACTAACCCCCAATCTCCTGAAAACCCAAAAACCTAGTTATCAAAATGACCATCATCCGCAAATAACCCATATGTTAGGGAGGAATGTCCCTAAACCCTAATTCCCAAAAAATCCAAAACCCTTGTCCCTAAAAAGTACCAAACCCCCATCCCCCCAAAACCTCAAACCCTTATCCCAAAAAGACCCAAAACCTTCATCCCAAAAAAATACTAACCCATTTCCCTTAAAACCCCAAAACCCAAATCTCAAAAAACACTAAATGATCATACCTAGAAAACCCTAATAACTCGGCCCCATTAAACCCAAAACCCTTAGCCCCTAGAAAACTGTAAACCCTCATCCCTATAAAACCATATACCTTCAACCCTAAAAAAACCCTAAACACTCAGCCCCATAAAACCTCAAACCCTCATCCCAACAATACCATAAACCCTCAACCCCAAAATACCACAAACCCACTGCCCCAAGAAACACCAAACCATAAATTACAAAAATAATGAAATCCTTATACGAAAAAACACCCAAACCTCAAGTCCTAAAAAACAGAAAACCCTCATTACCAAAAAACCACAGAGCCTTAGTCCTTAAAAAGAAAAACCCTTATCCCCAAAAAAACCAAACCCCTCAGTCCCAAAAACAAGAAAACCTAAATTTCGAAAACCCCGAACCCTTAAACCTCCAAACCCAAAACTCCCATCCCAAAAAAACACAAAACACTCAAACCCAAAAATTAATAAACACTCATCCCAAAAATAACTAAACTCCCAAACCCTAAAAACCACTAACCCTGATCACCAAAAAAACATTAAACCTTTTTCCCCAAAAAAATCCTTAACCCTTAGACACAAAAAATAATAAACCTTCATTTCCTAAAAACAATAAACCCTCATCCCACAAAAAACCAAATATCTTTGGACTAAAAACCCCCAATCCCTGAGCCAAAATTACTAATGAACCATTCACCCAAAAATAGTAATGAATCAGCCCCAAAATATCATAAAACCTCATCCATAGAAACAGAAAACCTTCATCCCAAAAAAAAACCTTAATCTATTAAAAAATACATAAACCCTTAACCCCAAAAATCCCTAAACCCTCTGCCCCCAAAATCGTTATCCCACACCCCCAAAAAACACTACCCCTACTTCCTAAAAAAACTTAAGACATAACCCCCTAAAAAACCATAAGATTCACCCCATAAAATGTAAATTATTTTCCCTAAAACCCTAAACTCACAACCCCCAAAAAACCATCAACCCTCTAGCGAGAGCCTTAAAAAACCCTAAACACTCTACCCCAAAAAACCCTAAACACTCTGCCCAAAAAAACCCTAAGCCCCCGGTGGAAAATTACTCTAAAAAAATCACCCAAAAACACTAAACCCACTACCCCAAAAAACCCCAAACCCACAACCCCAAAAAACTATAAACCCACATCCCTAGAAAATCATAATCCCTTAGCCCCAAATAAAATTAAACCATTATCCCCAAAAAACTGTTAACCCTAATTACTCCACTAAAAAACCATAAACCCCGAGACTTAGAAAACCCTAAACACACAAACCCAAAATACCCTAAACACATAGCCCCAAAAAATGTAAGCACTTATCTAGAAAAAACCTTAAACCCCTAGCCCAAAAAAATGTAAAACTTATGCACCAAAATAACCTAAACCCTCTACCCCAATAAACTAAAACCATGATCCCCAAGAACCCAAACCCCACCCCCCAAAACCCTAACCCTCACCCCAAAAAACACTAAATTATCATCCCCAAATCACCCTTAAACCTCAGTCTCAAACACACTAAACACTCAACCACAAAAATCAATGAAGCCTCAATTCTGAAAAAACCCCAAACACTCCTCCCCCAAAGAACACTATATAATTGGCACAAAAAATACCCACACTATTATCCTAAAAAACACCCAAACACTCAACCAAAAAAACCCCTCAAACCCTCATCGATAAAAAAACACTAAACACTCAGCCCCCAACTACACCAGCAACCCCAAAAACCAATAAACTCCATTCCCCAAAAAACACTAAATTCTCAACCCAAAAAACCACAAATCCCTCAGACCAAAATAAACCTTAACTCCCATCATCAAAAAACCCTAAAACATCTATTCTTGAAAACCTTCAACCCACTTCCCCCAAATACATCAACCCTCATTTGTAGAGAACCCCAAACCATTATTTATAGAAATCACTAAACCCGAATCCATAGAAAGACATAAACCCTTAGCACTAGAAAACTCTACACAATCATTAAAAAATATCCTCATACCACTTCCCATGAAACCCCAAACCCTGTGCCCCAAAAATCCAAAACATCAATATAAAATAACCTTAAACACTCATCTCAAGATAACCCTAAACCCTCATCCCTGAAAAAACTAAAACCTCATTCCTATTAAACATTAAACCCTCTGCCCAAGGAAACCCTAAACCCTCCATCCTAGAAAAACCAAAACCATTATCCATAGTAATACCTAAATACTCTTCCTAAAAAATAATATACCATCATCCACAAAAATACTGTAAACCATCAACCCTATAAATACCTAAACCATTATCCCTAGAAATCAAAAAAAACATTTCCCTTGAAAACCGTAAACCATCAGCCTCAGAAAATCCTAAACCCACAACCCTATAAATCCCTGAAACTTCTTCCCTACAGAACCCTAAAACCACAACCCAATAAAACCCCAAACCCTAGGCCCCAGAAAATGCTAAAATACCTGCACAAAAAAACCATAAACCCCCATACATAGAAAACCCTAAACTCTCATCACCTAAAAAAATTGAAAACTCATCCCTATAAAACCCTAAACACTCATCACTAGAAAACCCTATACCATAAACCCACCAAAACCCTAACCCTCAGCTGTAAAAAACCCACATCCCTAGAAAATCGTAAAACCTTATCCCTTTAAAACCCTAAAACCTCATCCCTAGAAAAACCTAAACCCTCATCCTAAGAAAACTGTAATCCCTCTGAACCAGAAAACTGTATACCCTCATCCATAGAAAACCCAAAACCCTCATCGCTAAGAAACAAGAAACCCTCAACCCTTGAAAACGTTAAATCCTCATCCATTGAATCATGGAAACCCACAACCCTAGAAAAAAATACACCACCATCACCATTAAACACTAATCCTTCAGCCCCAAAATACCACAAACCCTCTGCCCCCAACAAACACCAAACCCTAAATACCAAAAATACTGAAATCCTTATCCCAAAAAACCCCCAAAACTCTAGTACTAAGAAATAGAAAACCATATTCCCCAAAAACCATAGAGCCTTAGACCTTGAAAACAAAAACCCTTTGCCCCAAAAAAACCCAAATCTCCCAGTCCCAAAAACAAAAAACCCTAAATTCTGAGAAACCCCAAACCTTAAACTCCAAAACTGAAAACCGCCATCCCAAAAAAACCCAAAACCCTGAAACCAAAAAATTAATAAACACTCATCCCCAAAAAAATTACTAAACTCCCAAAACCTAAAAACCACTAACCCTGATCACCAAAAAACATTAAACCTTGTTCCCCAAAAAATCCTTAACCCTTTGACCCAAAAAATAATAAAACTTCATTTCCTAAAAACAGTAAACCCTCATCCCCTGAAAATGAAAATCTCTCTAGAAAAAAAACCCTCAATCCCTCAGCAAAAATAATGAATGAACCCTTCACCCAAAAATAGCAATGAATCATCCCCAAAATATCATAAAACCTCAACCCTAGAAACCCAAAATCCGCATCCCAAAAAAACCTTAATCTCTCACAAAAAACCATAAACCCTTCGCCACAAAACTTCCTAAACCTTCTGCCCCCAAAAATCATAATCCCTCAACCCCAAAAAATTCTAACCCCACTTCCTCAAAAAACCCTATGATGTCACCCCCTAAAAACCCCTAATCCTTCACCCATGTAAATATAAACTATTTTCCCTAAAACCCTAAACTCACAACCCGAAAAATACCCTATACATCCACCCATAGCCTTAAAATATTCTAAACACTCTTCCTAAAAAAAAAACTATTCCCACAGTGGAAAATTTCTCTAAAAAGTCATCCACAATACACTAAACCCTTTACCCAAAAAAAAACAAAAACCTACAACCCCAAAAAACCCTAAACCCACAACCCTAGAAAATCCTATTCCCTCAACCTCAAAAAAATTAAACCATTGTCCCCAAAAAAATGTTAACCCTAATTACTCCCCCAAAAAACCATAAACTCCAATACATAGAATACCCTAAACACTCAAACCCAAAATACCCAAAACAATTTCCCAAAAAAACATAAATTCCTAGAAAAAAAAAACAATAAACCCACCAGCCCAAAAAATATGTAAAATTTATGCACCAAAATAACCTAAACCCTCTGACCCAAAAAATATAAACCCTCATCCCCAAAAACCTAAACCCTCACCCACTAGAAAACCCTAAACCCTCACCCCAAAAATCCCTAGTCTCTCATCCCCAAATCAACCTTAAACCGAAGTCTAAAAAACTCTTAACACTCATCCAAAAAAATCCCTAAACCCTCAATTCTAAAAAACCCAAACCCCCCATCCTCAAAAGAACACTATATAAACGGGCCAAAAAATATCCAAACTATTATCCCACAAAACCCCTTTTCTCTCAACCAAAAAAACCCCTCAAACCCTCATCCCTAAAAAAACAATAAACTCTAATCCCCCCAAAACCCTATACCCGCAGCCCCAAAAAACAATAAACCCCATACCCCAAAAAACACTTAATTATCAACCGAAAAATCCACAAAACCCTCAGACCAAAAAATACCTTAACTACCAGCCTCAGAAAACCCTATAATATCTAATATAGAAGGCCATAAACCCACTTCCCCCCAAAACATCAATCCTCAAGTATAGAGAACCCAAACCATTATTTCTAGAAAACCCTAAACCCTCATCCATAGAGAGACATAAACTCTTAGCACTTGAAAACTCTAAACAATCATTAAAAAAATACCCTCATACAACTTCCCCATAAAACCCCAAACCCTCAACCCCAAAAACCCACAACCATGAATCAAAAATAACCCTTAACACTCATCCCCATATAACCCTAAACCCTCATCCCTTAAAAACCTGAAACCTAAGACCTAGAAAACCCTAATCCCTCAGCCCATGGAAACCCTAAACCCTCCATCCTAGAAAAAAAACCATTATCTATAGAAATACCTAAACCCTCTTCCTAGAAAATACTATATCATCATCCAAAAAAACCATAAACCCTAAACCCTAGAAATGCTAAACCTTTATCCCCAGAAATCACTAAACCCTTATCCCCATAAAACCCTAAACCATCAGCCTTAATAAATTCTAAACCCACAACCCTAGAAAACCCTGATGCTTCTTCCCTAGAAATCCCTAAAACCTCAACCTCATAAAACCCCAAACTCTCAGCCCCAGAAAACCCTAAAATATCTACATCAGAAAACCATAAACCCCCAGACATAAAAAAACCTAAACCCTCATCACCTAAAAAACTGAACACTCATCCCTATAAAACCCAAAACCATCATCTCTAGAAAACCCTAAACCCTAAACCCCCCAGAACCCTAACCCTCATCCATAAAAAACCCACATCCGTATAAAATCCTAAAACCTTATCCCTTTAAAACCCTAAAACCTCATCCCTAGAAAACCATAAACCCTCCACCTAAGAAAAATGTAAACCCTCTGAACTAGAAAACCATAAATCCTCATCCATAGAAAATCCTAATCCCTTTTCACTGGGAAAACGAAAACCTCAACCCTTGAAAACTATAAACCCTCATCCATAGAAACCCTAAAACCCCAAAAACTAGAAAACCATACACCACCATCACCAAAAAATACTAAACCATAAGCCCCAAAATACCACAGACCCTCTTCCCCTAAAAACACCAAACCTTAAATTCCAAAAATACTAAAATCCTTATCCCGAAAAACCCCCAAACCTTCAGTCCTAAAAAACCCTCATCCCAAAAAACCACAGAGCCTTATCCGTTAAAAACATAAACCATTACCCCAAAAAAACCTAAACCCCTTAGTCCCAAGAACAATAAAAACTATGTTCTGAAAAACCTCAAACCCTCAAACCCCAAAACCCAAAAGTCATATCCCAAAAAACCCAAATAACTCATACCCAAATATTAATAGACACTCATCCCCAAATAATAATTTAACTCATAAAACCCTAAAAACAACTAACCCTCATCATCAAAAAAATATTGGACCTTGTTCCCCTAAAAATCCTTAACCCTTAGACACAAAAAATAACAAAGATTCATTCCCTAAAAATAGTAAACCCTCCTCCCCAGAAAATTTAAATCTCTCTGGTCTAAAACCCCAAAACCCTCATCCAAAATAACCAATGAAACCTTCACCCAATAATAATAACTATTTTTACCCAAAATTTCATAAAACCACAACCCTAGAAACCCAAAACCATCATCCCCAAAAAAACCTTAATCTCTCATAAAAAATCATAAACCCTTAGCCCCAAGATTCTCAAAACCCACCACCCCAAAAATCATAATCCCTCATCCCCAAAAAACTATAACCCCTCTTCGTCAAAAAACCCTAAGACATCACCACATAAAACCCCTAAGCCTTAACCTCTGAAAATATATACTATTTTCTCTAAAACTCTAAATTCACTAACCCTGAAAAACCCTAAACCTTATTTCCACCGCCTTAAAAAACCCTAAACAATATTCCCCAAAAAAAATACGACCAAAAGGAATATCACTCTAAAGACTCATCCAAAAAACAGTAAACCCTCTACCCCAAAACCCCCAAAACCGACAACCCCAAAAAACCCTAATCCCACATCCTTAGAAAATCCTAACCCCTCCGCCCAAATAAAAACTAAACCAGTATCCCCAAAAAACGGTAACCCAAATTACTCCCGCAAAAAACCATAAACCGAGAGATTTAGAATACCCTAAACACTCAAACCCAAAATACCCTAAACATGTACCCCGAAAAAACATAAACCCCAATCCTAAAAAACCCTTAAAACATCCATCACAAAAAATATGTAAAACTTATTAAAAAAATAACCTAAACCCTCTTCCCCAAAAAACTAAAACCCTCATCCCCAAAAACTCAAACCCTCACACCAAAAAAATCCTAAACCCTCACCCCATAAAACCCTAAACACTCTTCCCCAAATCAACCTTAAACCTAAGTCTCCAAAACACTAAAAACTCAACCACAAAAATCCCTAAACCCTTAATTCTAAAAAACCCCAAACCCCCTTCCTCAAAAGAACACTATATAATCAGCCCAAAAATTATCCAAACTATTATCCCAGAAAACCCCCAAACTCTCAACCATAAAACCACCTCAAACCCTCATCCCTAAAAAAACACTGAACCCTCAGCCCCCAAAAACCCTACACATGCAGCCCCAAAAAACAATAAACCCTATACCCCAAAAAACTCTTAATTATCAACCAAAAACACCACAAAACCCTCAGACCAAAAAATACCTTAACTCCCAACCTCAAGAAACCATAAATGATCTAATATAGAAAACTATAAAAGAACACCCCCCCCAAAACATCAACACTCAACTGTAGAGAACCCCAAACCATTATTTCTAGAAAACTCTAATCCATCATCCTTAAAAAGATATAAACCCTTAGAAGTAGAAAACTCAAAACAATCCTTAAAAAATTACCCTCATACCACTTCCCTCTAAAACACCAAACCTCAGCCCCAAAAACCCAATACCATCATTCAAAAATAACCCTAAACACTCATCCCCAGATAACCCTAAACCCTCATCCATGAAAAAACTAAAACCTCAGACCTAAAAAACATTAAACCTGCAGCCCAAGGAATCACTAAACCCTCCATCCCAAAAAACCCAAAACCATTATCCATAGAAATACCTAAACCCTCTACCCAGAAAATACTATACCATCATCAAAAAAAAACCCTAAACCCTAGAAATATCTAAACCCTTATCCACAGAAATCACTAAACCTATAGCCCCTGAAAACCATAAACCATCAACCTTAAAAAATCCTAAACCCACAACACTAGAAAATCCTAAGGCTTCTTCCCTAGAAAACCCTAAAACCTCAACCCCATAAAACTCCAAAACCTCAACCCTAGAAAACATTAAAATCTCTACACCAAAAAACTATAAACCCCAGTCATAGAAAACCCTAAACCCTCATCACGTAAAAAAACTGAACTCATCCATATAAAACCCTAAACCCTCATCTCTAGAAAACCCTAATCCATAAACCCCACAAAACCCTAACCCTCAGCACTAAGAAACCCACATCCCTAAAAAATCCTAAAACCTTATCCCTTTAAAACCCTAAAACTACATCCCTATAAAAACCTAATCTCTCATCCTATGAAAACCGTAAACCATCTGAACCAGAAATCATGAATCCCTCATCTATGGTGGACCCTAAACCCTCATCACTAGGAAACTAAAAACCTAAACCCTTGAAAACTATATTAACTTATCAATAGAAACCATAAAACCCACAACCTTAGAAAACCATACACCACCATCACCAAAAAACACTAATCCTTCTGCCCCAAAATACCTTAAACATTCAACCTTAGAAACCACTAAACACTAATCCCTAGAAAACTCAAAACCATCTAACCCATAAAACCCAAAACCCACACACATAGAAAACTGAAAACCTGATCCCCATAAAACCCAAAACCCAGAGACATAGAGTGCCATATAAGCTCATCACCAGAAAGCTCTAAACCCTCAACCCCCAAAATGATAAAACCTCACCCCAAGAGAACCATAAATTGTCATCCCCAAAGAACCCTAAAACCTATCCCCCATAAAACACAAAACCCTAATCCCTAAAAAATCCTAGACCCTCATTACAATACAACCTAAAACCCTAAACCACATAAAATTTTAAATCCTAAAACCTGAATGGCCCAAATACCTCATCAATATAAAACATTAAACCCTCTTCCCTAGAAAAACCTAAACCCTCATCCCTAGAAAACCCTAAACCATCATCCCAAAAAAACCAAAAATATTCAAGCCTAAAAACTGAAAACCATCATCGCCAGAAAACCAAAAAAACTCTACCCCAAAAAACCATAAACAAACAAGCCTAGAAAATCCTAAATCCCCAGCCCCAGATAACTCTAAACCCTCATCAAAAAAAAAATTATAAATCATCTTTCCTATTAAACCCTTAAACCTCAACTCCAAAATCCCATAAACCGTCAATAACTGAAAACACTAAACCGTAAGCCATATAAAACCCAAAAACATATGCCCTAAAAAACCATAAACCATATGAAGAAAAAAACTAGGAACCCTCAACCCGAGAAAACCCTCAACCCTTAGCCACATAAAACCCTAAACCCTCAGCATTAGAAAAACCTAAACCCTCAACCCTACAAAACCCAAAACCCTCATCCCCAAAAAACCCTAAGCACTCAAACATAGAAAAATCTAACACCTTAGTCGATGAAAACCCTAAACCCTCAGGCCTAGAAATCCTTAATCTCTCATCCATAGAAAACCCTAAACCCATAGCCCCAGAAAACCCTAAACCCACATCCCTAGAAACACCTAAACTATCATCCCCAAAAACATTAGACCCTCAACCCTAGAAAACCTTAAACCCCCAACACTAGAAAACCATAAACCCATAACCCATGAGAACCCTAAACCCTCATCCTTAGAAGTCTCAAAACTCTTAGAGCTAGAAATACCTAAACTATAATCCCCAAAAAACCCTAAATATTTAACACTATAAAACCCTAAACCGCCATCCCTATAAAACCACAAACCCTCCCCCCCCCCATAAATCAATAAATAGTGATCCTTTTAAAACCGTAAACCCTTAGTGCATGAAAACCCTAAACCTTCATCCCTAGATAACCATAATCACTCATCCTGATAAAACCCTAAACCCTAAACCCCAAAAAACCATAAACTATGATCCCAAGAAAATCCTAAACCCCCTTCCCTAGTAAACCTTAATCCCTAATCCCCAAAAAATGATAAACCCTTAGCCCCCTAAAACCCTAAACCCTTATAACTATAAACCCTAAACCATTATCCCTAAAAACCCTAAAACAAAATCCTTGGAAAATGAAAAATTATCAGCCCTAGAAAATCATAAAACCTTTGGAAAAAAATCCCTAAACCTTCATCCCTAGAGAAACCTAAACACTTAGCCTTAGAAACTCCAAAATAGACATTGCCAAAAAATTGAAAAAACAATCAACCCTAGAAAACTATAATCCCTTTTCAATAGAAAACACTAAAAGCTCAAACCCAGAAATCCATAAACCCACAACCTAAGAAAACGTTAAACCCTTTTTCCTAAAATACACAAAACCCACAACCATAGAAAACCCAGAACCCTCATCCAAAAAAAATGTTAAACCCTCATCCCCATGAAACCCTAATACATTATCCTATGAAAACCCTCAACCCAACACCCTTGAAAACCATAAACCCTGATTCCTAGAAAAACCTAATTACTCAAAACCACAAATACCTAAATACTCATCCCCCCAAAACCCTAAACTCTCAACACTATAGAAACTTAATTCCAAATATCTAGAAAAACATAAAACATAAACCTGTGAAATACATAAATCTAGACCCCAGAAATCGTTAAACCCACAATATAAGAAATTCCTAAACCCTCATCCCCAAAAATCCCTAAACCATTAGCCCCAAAAATAACAAACACCTATCCTTAGTAAACCTCTAACCGGCATCACTAAAACACACAAAACCCTCTGGCCTAGAAAACCTTAAAACCTCATCCCTAGAAAACCCTATAACCTTGTCCCTAGAAAACACAAAACCCCCAACCCCAAAAACCCTAATACCCTAACACTACAAGACCGTAAAACCTAATCCCTATAAATCCTAAAAACATCATCCTTATATATCCATAAACACTCACCCCCATAAAATCCTAAATACTCATCCCTAGAAAACCAAGAGCCCTCAGTCCTAGAAAATCCTAAACCATAAGCATAAGAAAATATTAAACCCCTATCCCAAAAAACCTTAACAATTTCCCCAAAACCTAATAAACCATTAGTCCAAAACAACGTAAAACTTTAACCCAAAAAACCATAAACCTTTATCCCAAAAAACGATAAATCATTATCCAGAAAAACCATAAACCCTATTCCACTTTAATACCTTTACAATTAGAAATAAAAATAACAAAATCATAAAACCCAGAAATCTTAAAAAAGTAAGACCCTAAATCCATTAAATCATAATCCCCTGAAACCCCTAACACATTAGCTGCCAAATCCATAAAAACGCATCCCCCAAACCCACAAAACACACATCCCAAAAACATCAATAACTGCATCTCCCAAATCCATAAACCCATAACCACAAAATCATAAAAAACCGTCAACCCCAAATAATCATAATCCCTCATCTCCAAAAACACCTAAACCCTCATCTATAAAAAAAGTATAAAAACCACAACTATAAAACCACAAAACACTCAACCCAAAAAAACAGTAAACCCTCATCCCCAATAGCAGTAAAGGCTCATCCCCAATCCCGCTAAAAACTCATCCTATAAAATTCCTAAATCCACATCTCTAAAAATACCCAAACTCCTTCCCCAACCACCTTGTAACCCTCTAAAAAAAAATAATAAAACCATGGGCCAAAAAACCATAAACACTCAACATTCAAAACAACTAAACCATCATCCCCAAATAATAGTAAACCCTCACCCCCAAAAATTCTTAGACACTTATCCCTTAAAAAACCGAAAGGCTATACCCCAAAAGACCATAAAACCTCACCCCCCAAAATTACTAAACCATTATTCCCAAGAAAACCCTAAAACCTCATCCCTAAAAAACCTTACACCCACATCCCCAAAAAACCCTACACCATTATCCTCAAAAACACTATAATCCATTAGCACCAAATATTACAAAGACCCTTTCCAAAAACACCTAAAACCTCACCACCAAAAACACCCAAAATAATTAGCCCCCAAAACACCACACCTTCATCCAAAAAAACCTCAAACCCTATCCGCCCAAATAAATTAACCCCCCATCCACAATAATCTCTAAAGTTTCCCCTACCAAACACCATAAGACTTCGTAGAAAAAAAATCTTCAAGCTATATCACAAAAAATCACTAAACCATTAGCCCCAAAAGACCATAAACACTCATCCCCATGAAATTGTAAACCATTGACCCCAAGAAAACCAAAAAAACATTTCCACATGAAACCCAAAACCCATAGTCCCATGAAACCCTAAACCATCAGCCTTATGTAACCCGAAACCCTCATCCCTAAGAAATCCAAAATTCTCAGCCCCACGAAAACCTAAATCCTCATCCCCAACAGACCCTAAACTACCTACCCCATGAAAACCTAATCCCTTAATACCAGGAAACCCTAATCCCATATCCACATTAAACCTAACCCCTTTTCTATATGAAACTCCAAACCACAGATCCAATGAAACCCCAAACACCTATCCGAATGAAACCCCACACCCTCTTCCCTAAAAAATTCAAAAAACTATTCCCCACGAAACCCTAAATACTCTATCCCATGACACCCTAACCCCTCATCCCAAATTAACGCAAATAACTCATCCCCACGAAACACTATCCCCTTAGGCTTAATAAAACTGAAAGTCTCAACACCAATAAAACCTAAACTCTCATCCCAAAGAAACCCTAAACCCTCAGCCAGTGAAACCCTATACACTCATCCCCATGATAACCTGAACCCTCGTACCAATGAAACCATAAACCCTAATCACTATGAAACCCTAAACACTCTTCCCATTGAACCCTAAACCCTCAACCCCAAGAAAAATAATCCCTCATCCCTATTAAAATAGAAACCCTCAACCACAATAAACAATAAACCCTCATACCTAAAAAACACTAAACCTAAAGACCCAATAAACCCTATACCATCATCCCCAAGAAACCATAGACAATATTCCCTAATAAATACTAAATACACTTTCCCAAGTAATCCTAAATCCCGAGCACTATGAAACCCTGAACCCTCATCCCTAAGAAACTTTATACCAGTAGCCCCACGTAACATTAAACCCCGAGCCACAATAAACTCTAAATCCTCATCCCCAAGACACACTATACACTCACCTGATGAATCATTATACACTCATCTCCAAGAAATCCCTAAACCCTCAGCCCCAACAAACCCTTTACCCTCATCCACAAGAAACCCTTAACCGATAGTCCCAAGGATCTGTAATCCCTTATAACCATGAAACTGAAATCCTCATCCCAAATAAACCCTGAACTCTTAACCCAAAAAATCTTTAACTCTCTTCCCAAAAAATCCTAATACAAACACCCCAAAATCCCTAAAACCGTAGCCCCAAAAAAACCATAAAACCTCATCCAAAAAAACCCTAAACCCTTATTCCAAAATAACTCATAACCTTAAATCCAAAAAAACCAGAAACCCTCAACTCCATGAAAATAGAAACCCTCATCCCTAGCTTACCCTAACCCATAATCCCTAAGAAATCATGAACCTTCAGACCCAAAATAACGTAAACCCATATCCCTAAAAAACCCAAAAACCTCATCCACATAAAACCTTAAACCCTCATCACCCGAAAACACAAAACCCGCAACCCCATAAAATTGTAAACCTTCATCACAAGAAAACAAAAACACTTAGCCCCAAAAAACCATAATCCCTTATACCCAAAAATCCAAAAACCATCAACACCAAAAAACATAAACCTGCATCCCCAAATAACCCTATACTATTTCCCCCAAAAAATCATATACCCTAAACCCCAAAATCCCCAAAACCCTCATCCCTAAAAAACACTAAACCTAGAGCCCAAAAAATCCCTAAACTCTCATCCGCAAACCTGCTAAACCCTCAAGAACAAAAAATCCAAAACCATAATCTTCAAAAAACCCTAATCCCTAATCCCCAAAAAACCCAAAAACACTCAGTTCCAAAAAAATGGTTCACCCTCATCCCCGAAAAAATCTAAAACCCACTTCCTAAAAAAAACCCTCAACCCCAAAAAACTAAAATCCCACTTCCTTAAAAAAATATAAACCCTAATCCAAATAAAACCTCTAAATCCTCATCCCTAAAAATTCCTAAAGACTTATCCCCATTAAACCCTAAACCCACAACCCCATAAAACCCTAAACACTCAGCCCCATAAAACCCTAAACCCACAACGCCATAAAACCCTAAATCCTTTTCCCTATTAAACCCATAACCCTCATCCCCAAAAAAACCCTAAACCCTCTTCCAAAATAAATACTAATTCATCATACAAAAAATCCATATACCCTCATCCCAAAAAACCCAAACCCTCACCTGCAACGACCTCTCTACCTTGTTCCCCAAATAACTCCATAACAACATCCCGGAAAAAACATAAACCATCAGCCCCATTAACCCAAAACCATTAACCACATAAAACTGTAAAACCTCATCACTAAAAAACCCTATACCCTCATCCCAAAAAGTCAATAAACCTTATGTACTAAATTAAACATGACTCACAACCCCAAATAACCAGTAACTCTTAGCCTAAAAAACAATAAACCCTCAACACCAAAATACCCTAAACCAACGTCCCAAAAAATCATAAACCACCAGCCCTAAAAAACCTTATCCCTCATCTTATGAAGTCACCAAACCCTCAGCCCCAAAACAATCTCTAAACTCTCATCCCCACAAAACACAAAACCCTTAGCCCTAAAAAACCCCTAAACCATCATACCCAAAAAACCGTAAACCTTCTACCCTAAATAACCCTAAACAGTCATCCCACCGAAACCCCAAACCCTTATCGTCAAGAAAAAAAACACACAACCCCCAAAAACCAAAAAACCTAATCCATAAATAAAATTAAATCCTTAACCAAAACATTCGGACAACCATACCCACCCAAAACCCAAAACCCACAGCCCTAAAAATCCAAAACCATCACACAAAAAACCATAAAACCGCAGAACCAAAAACCAAAAACCCTAATCCCTAATAAACCTAAAACACAAATCACCTAAGACCCATAAAATCTCATCCACAAAAACAAAAAATCCTCACCCCCATAAAACCCTAAACCCTCAGCCCAAAAAAACAAATAATCATCATGCCCAAAAATACATAACCCTCAACCCTAGAAAACACTAAAACATCATCTCTAGAAAACCATAAACCATAATCCCCAAAATACTGTAAACCCTCAGTCCCAAAAAACCTAAAACCTAAGCCCCCAATAACCCTAAACCCTAACACCTAGAAAACCATGAACCATCATCCCTAGAAAACTATAAACACTTAGCCCCCAACACTCTAAACCCTCATCCACAAAATACCTAACCCCTTATACACATCATACCATAAACCATCATCCCTAGAAAACCATAAACGTTCAACATGAGAAAATTTTAAACCCTCAACCCTTAAAACCCCTGAACACTCAACACTAGAACACACAAAACCATCATCCAAAAAATCCCCTAAACTCTCGGCCACAAAAATATATAAACTAAAAGACCAGAAAAATGTGAAACCCTCTTCCCCAAAAAACCCTAATCCCTCAGTCACAAAAAACACTAAACCCTATTCCCATGAAAACCATAAACCCTCATTCCTAGAAAACTGTTAACACTCAACTTATGAAAACCCTAAAGCTTCAACCTATAACCCCGTATGCCCTAAAATTATATATCCATAAACACCCTCACCCAGAAAACCCTATACCCTCTGCCTCATAAAATTTTAAACCCTTCACCCTATAAAAACCTCAACCCTCATCCCTAGATAAATGAAATCCCTCATCCCCAAAAATCCCAAAACCATCATCCATAGAACACCCTAAACCCTCATACCCAGAAAACCGTAAACCCTCATTCTTAGTAAACCCAAAACATACATAAAAAAAACCCATAGAAAGCATACCTAGAAAATCCTAAACACTCATCCCTATAAAACACTAACCCCTCAGCCCCAAATAACCCTAAACCATCATCCCCATAAAATCCTAAACCCTCATCCCTGGGAAAACCTAAACATGCAAGCCAACAAAGACATAAAATCCTCATCCCCAAAAAACCTAAACCCTCCTCCATAGAAAACCCTAGTCCATTAGCCTCATAAAACCCTAAGCACACATCCCCTGTAAACACTAAACCCTCATTAATAGAAAGCCACAAACCATCAGTCTAATAAAACCCTAAACACCTAGTCCCCGAAATCCCAAAATCATCAACACCAGAAAACCCTAAAGTTGGCACCAGGGAATACCCTAAACCCTTATCCCCATTAAACCCAAAAACACACCAAAAAAATCCATATCCCTTATTCATAGAAAACACTAAACACCAAAAACCCCTAAATAATTTGCCCCATAAAACCCTAAATTATACGACCAATAAAATCGTAAACCCTTAGCTGCAAAAAAACCTAAACACTCGACCCTAGAAATACCTAATCCTTCAACCAAAAAAAAAACTAAACCATTACCTCTAGAAATAATCTAAACCCTCAAACCCCAAAAAACCTCAACCATGAACCCTATAAAACCCTAAAACCCTTACCATAGAAAACCTGAACCTTCATCGCCAAAAAATCCTAATCCGCCGTCCTAATAAAACCCAAAACCCCTACACACAATAAACAAGAAACCCCCACCATGGAGAACCATAAAACCGCTTCCATATAAATCACTAAACCCCCAACCATAGAATATGATAAACAACCATCCCCAAAAAACCACAAACCTCTAGCCTCGAAAAACAATAATTAAACCCATGGTCCCAAAAATACATACACCATCATCCCTAGATAACCCTAAACCCCAAAAAACCCAATATTATCTTCCTTGAAAACCCTAAACCCTTAGAACAATGAAACCATAACCCTCATTCCCATGAAACCATAAATCCATAGCTATAAAAAACTCTAAACCCTCCTTACTATAAAACCAAAATTCTCATCCCTAGAAAACCATAAAATTCACCCCCAGAAATCCCCATTCCCTTGTCTCTATAAAACCCTACACCCTCATACCATAAAGCATCAATAACTTATCACAAAAAATCTATGGCCCCAAATCCCTATAAAACCATATACCCCCAGCGCCAAAGATGCCTAGCCTATTGGCCCTAGAAAACAGAAGACCCTATGCCCCATAAACTTATAGACCATGATCCATTGAAAAAAGTAGACCCTAATATCCAAAAAAAACTATATCCCCAACACAATAATCCCCTAGACCTTTTGGTCCATAAAAACCAAGCCCCTAACCCCAAATTACCTTACACTCTCAGAATATGAAAACCCTAGACCATCATCCACATTAATTCCTATACCCCGATTTATAGAAGACCCTAGGCCATTATAACTATAAAAACATAGAACCTCCACCTAAAAAAATACTGTAACCACTACCCTAGGAAACCCTATACCTTCATCTTTAGAAAACCCTAAACCATTAGCCAAAAAATCCATAGGCCCCCCAGTCCCATAAAAACCTAGACACTTAGCCAAGGAAAATGCTATACCCACAACCCTCTAAAACCCTAGAACCTTAGCCCAATAAATCCCAAAACACTTGACCCTAAAAAACCCAAGACCCTCAGCCCCAGATAATCTTAGAGCCTTTGTCAAAGAAAACACTAGACCTTCATCCCTAGAAAACCCTAGAATCTTAGCCCCAGAAAACCCTAGACCCTTCTCCCCCCAAAACACTTGATCCTAATCCGTAGAAAACCCAAAATCCATAACCAAGATAACACTAAAACCATATCCCAAGAAATCCCTAAACCCATATCCCAAAAAAATTGAAAACCCTCATCCCTAGGAAACTCTAAACGCTCTTCCCCATAAAACTCTCAACCATCACACCCATAATATCCTAAAACCTCAACCCAATAAAACCATAAAAAATGATACATAGAAAACCATAAACCATAATCCATAGAAAACCCTATTCCCTCATACCCAAAAATCGTATAGTCTCATCCCCATAAATCCCTAAATCCTTATCTGCATAAAAGCCAAAAAATTCATCCCTAGAAGAACTTAAATATTGATCCTATAAAACTCCAAACCCTAATCAACAGAAAAAATTAAAACAAATTACCTAGAAAAACATTAAAACCATATCCCATGAAACCATTGATAACCCTAAAACCTGAACCCCATAAAACCCTAAAACCTCATCCCAAGAAAACCATAAACCCTCATACACATAAAAACATAATCCATCAGCCCAAAAGAACCATAAACCCCCATCACCATAAAATCATAAACCCCATCCCCATAAATACCTTAACCCTAATCCCTAGAAAATCCATAAACCCCCAGGACTAGAAAACCGAAAACTCTCATCCCTAGAAATCCCGAAACCATTATCCCAAGAAAACCATAAATCCTCATCCCTAGAAAACCCAAGTATCTCATCCCCAAAAACATTCAACCATCAATCATGGAAAACTCCAAACACTCTTCGATAGAAAACCATAAACCCTCATCCCCCCAAAAAACCTCAAACCCTCGTCCCAATTAAACCTTAAACTGTTACCATATAAAACACTAAAATTAATTCCCAATAAAATAATGATCAATTCACACCAAAAAAACCCTAAACACTCATCCCCGAAAACCGTAAACTCTCAGCCCTCGAAAACCCTAAACCCTCTTCCCAGAATAACCCTATCCCTCATCCCTGAAATGACATAAACTCATAGCCTCAAAAAACTCTAAACAGTCAAAAATGAATGACGCTAAATCCTCATTCATAGAAAACCCTAAACCATATGGGCCAAAAAATCCTAAACCGTCGGCCTAAAAAATAGTAACCCCTCATCCCAGGAAAACCCTCAAGCACAATCCTTGTAAAACCATAAAACCCTTACCCCCAATTTACCCAAAAACTCAACCAAAGGAATCCTTAAAGCATCCTCCCTAGATTACCATATACCCGCCACCCTAAAAATAACTAAATACTCCATCCCAAAAACCCAAAACCCTCATTGTTCGAAAACAGTATACCATCCTCTATATAAAACCCTAAACACCCTTCCCTTGAAAACCCCAAACCCTCTACCACAAAAATCCCAGAACCCTCATCCCTAGAAAACCCAAATCCATTTAGCCAGGTTAACTCAAAAACCCTAGCCACAGAATATCCTAAACCACCATCCACCAAAAAACCATTCCCTTAGCACCAGAAAACCCGGAACCATCGACCTTAAGAAACCCTAAATCTTAATCCCCAGAAACCCCTAAACGCTAAACCCTGGAAGACCCAATATCCTCATCCAAATAAAAAACTAAACTTTTACCCCCATAAAATCCTAAACCCTCAACCCTAGAAAACCACAAACCCTAATACTTATAAATCCCTAAAACCTCAGGCCTAGATTAATATAAACCCTCATCCCTATAATACCCTAAACCCTTATCTCCAAAAAATCCAAAACCCTCATCCCAAAATAACCCCATACCCTTATCTCTAAAAACCCTAAACAGTCACCCTAGAAATCTCTAAACCCTCAACAACCAAATACCCTAAAAATTCAGTCCTTAAAAAACATTATATGTTTTCCTAGAAAACAAAAATACCTCAACCCTAGAAACCCTAAACCCCTTTCATAAGGAAACCTAATACCCTTATCCTTATAATATTCAAAGATCATCCTCCCCAAAAAACATAAGAACCTCAATACTATAAAAACCTAAACCCCCATCCAAAGGAAACCCTAAAGCCTAAGCCCCAGGAAAACCCTAAGCCATTATCCCTTGAAAAACGGACAGCTTCTGACCTAGAAAAACCTAAACCCTCAACCGTAAAAATCCCTACACCCTCATCCCTAGAAAATCCAAAATTCTCAACCACAAAAAACCCTAAACACACAGACACAAAAAACACTAATCACTAGAAAATCCTAAACCCTCAACCCAAAATAACACTAAATGCACAACCCCAAAAAAACAGAAACCCACAATCCCAAAAAAATCATAAACCCTCATTCCCATAAAACCCTAAACATCATCCCTTGAAAACCCTAAACACTCGAAACATGAGAAACCTAAAAACTTAGACCTATAATACATAAAACCATCATTCATAGAAAACCATAAAACCTCGGCCTCAAAAAAACAAAAATCATTATCCCTAAAAAACCATAATCCATCAACCCTAGAAAATCCTAAACACTCAGCCATATAAAACCATTAAATTACACACCCCTAGAAAAATATAAATCCCCATCCCAAAAAACACTAAACCATTATCCCTATAAATCCCTAATCACGCATCCCAAGACTAACCTAGAACCTCATCACCAGAAAACCCTAAACCCTCAGCCCCCAAAAATCCTAAACCACTATCCCAAAAAACCATAAACATTTAGCCCCAAAAACCATAAACCCTCATCCCATGAAAATTATAAACACTCATCCTCATGAAACACTAAACCCTCATCCCCTTAAAACCCAAAACCATATCCTAGAAAACCCTAAACCCTCAGCCCCAAAAACTCTTAAACTCTCAACACCAGAAATCCCAAAATTCTCTACCACTAAAACCCTAAACCCTCATCCCAATAAAATTGAAAACCCACATCCACATAATACCCAAAATCCTCATCCCCATAATACCATGAACCATGTTCACTAAAAACTAAAAAACACTCAACACAAAAACCACTATGACCTCATCTTCAAAAACCCTAAACCCTCCACAAAAAAAACATAACCCCTAAACCCAAAAAAACATAAACACTATACCAAAAAACACTCTAAAAACTAAGCCGCATAAACCAAAAAATCCCATATCCTCAAAAACCAAAAAACAATCAAACACAAAAAACCCTATACTATGAGACCTAGACACCCCTAAACCCTTATCCCTAGAAACCGCTGAACCCTCATCCCTAGAATCCCCTAAAACGTCATCCCCAAAATAACCATAATCCCCAAAACCAACATCCATAAAAATCATATATAATGATCACAATAAAAACCTAAATCCATAGCCTTATGACTCCCTACACCCTCACCCCATGAAAATCCCTAACCGTCAATCCTAGGAAACCCTAAAACCTCAACCCCAAGAAACCTTGTACCCTATACCCTAAGAAACCCTAAACCCTTATCATAAATTAACCATAAACCCTCATCCTTAGGGAATCCTAAATACTCAGACATAGGAAACCCTAAATCTCTTCACCATGAAACCCGAAAACCTCATCCATAAGAATCCCTAAACCTTCAACCCAGGAAAACCCTATTCCCTCATCCCAATAAAACCCTAAAACCTCACCCCTCTATCCTATAAAACACAAATTTGTCATCACTAGAAACTCCTAAACCATAATCCCTAAAAAACCCTAAACCCCCATCCCTAGAAAACCCAAAACCTCTAGCCCCTAAAAACCCAAAACCTTTAGCCAAAAAAACCCAAATCCCTCAGTGTGTGAAAAACCTAAAACTCGAGCCATTGAAAAACTCTAACCCATATCCACATATCCTCCTAAAACCATAAACAATGAGACCTAGAAGACCCAAAACCTTAATCCCTAAGAAACTCTAAACCCTGAATCCCAGAAATCTCTAAACTCTCAGCATTGAAAAACCTAAATCCTCAATCCCAAAATATGGTAAACCCCCTTACCCAAAAGACCCTATACTCTAATATTCAGAAACCCAAAACAATCATCCCTAGAAAACCCTAAACCCTCATACCCAAAAAACCCTAAACCCTAAAACTAGAGAACCCTAAACCTTCATCCCCCATACCTAATCCCTCATCCTAAAAAAACCCTAAACTCTCATTATAGAAAACCCCAAACTTGCAGCCCAGGGAAACTCAAAACCCTTATCCCCAGAAAACCAATAACCATTATCCCAAAATAAACTAAACACGAAACCCCATAAAACATAAAAAAACCATCCCCCAAAACCCTAAACCATTATCCATAGTATACGTAGTTCTACATCCCTATAAAACCCTAAACCCTACGTCCTGGAAAACCCTAAACCCTATTCCCTAGAAAACCCAAATTTTTTGGGCCCTAGAAAATCCTATACCACCAGCCAAATAAAACCCTAAACAGCTAACATCAGAACATCCTGATACCTTATCCCCATACAGACATAAATCGTCATCCCAAAAAACCCAGAACCCTCATCCCTAGAGAACCCCAATCCCTCATCCCCAAAAAACCCTAACCCCCCAAACTATAAAATCATATTCTATCATACCCAAAACAACCTAATCCCTTAGCCCAAAAAACCCTGTACCCTTATCCTTAGAAAATCATAATCGATCAACTCCCGAAAACAATAAAACCTCACCACAGAAAAAACAGAACCATCACCCCCCAAAAAACACAAAATTATTATCCAAAGAAAAAACTAGACCCTCATACCCAAAAAACCCTAATCACTCAGCCGTAGAAAAATCTAATCCATCAGCTCCATAAAATTATAAATCCACATCCCCAGAAGACCCTAATCCCATTGTCCCAAAACACTGTGAACCCTCATCCCCAGAAAACCTTATTTCCTCAAACCTATAAAACTAAAAACCCTTATCCCCATAAAATCACAAACCCCTAGACCTTATAATCCCTCGAACCTCAGCCTCCAAAAAATATGGACCCACCGATAAGAAATCCATAAGGCCTATGTCATTAAAAACCATAAACCATTAGCCCTAGAAATCAAATAACACTCATCTCAAAAAAACCTAAACTTTAAACCCCCAAAAATAATAATGTCTTAACCCCTTAAAACACTAGACCTTTTTTATTGAAAACCCTAAATACTTATCCCTCGAAAACCATAAATCCCATTCCACAAAAAAACCTTAAAACCTCACCCAAATAAAACCAAAAACCCATAGCCCTAGAAAATACCACTTCCTCTACCCCAGAATTCCCTAAACACTTTGCCCCAAAAAAACATAAACCCAAAACCCAAGAAAATGATGAAAACTAAACCCTAAAACCCATGAAAACCATATCCCTCGGCCCAAGAAAACCCTTAACCCTCATCCTATGAAAATCCAAAACCCGAATCCCTAGAAAACCCTAACACCTTAATCCCACAAAACTCAAAATCCTCATCCTCATACAACTATAAACACTCAAAATCATATAATCCTAAACCATAGAAAACAATAATCCCTCATCCCCCAAACACCAAAACTCTCATATCTAGAAAACCTATACCCTCAGCACCAAAAAACATAAAACCTCAGAACCAAAAAACCATAAACCATATTCCCCAAAATACCATAATACATTAGCCAAAAATAATAATAAACCCTCATCCTTCAAAAAGTACTAAACCCTTATCCCCATATAACCCTAAACCCTCAGTCGCATAAAACCCAAAACCTTCATCCGCAAAAAACTAAAATCACTCATCCCCCAAAAAACTAAACACTCAGACCCAAAAAGACCCTAAACCCTAACCCATAAAAAATCATTAACCCTCCTCTAGAAAACCCTAAACACTCAAACCCAAAAATCCCTAAACATTAAGTCCCAAAACTCCTAAACTATCATCCCCTCAAAACCCTGAACACCCACTCCTATATAAATATAAATCGTCAGAACCAAAACCCAAAACTCTCAATCCCCAAAACCCAAAACTTGTGGCACTAATAAACCCTAATACTTCATCCCTGAAAAAACCTTAAAATATCCACCCCAAAAATAATAAACCCTAATAAAAAACCATAATCCATGATAGTAAAAAAAACCTAAACCCTCAGTTCAAAAAACCATAAACCCTTATCCCTAAAAAAACTTGAACACATCTCCCCAATGAACCACAAACCCTTGACCTAAATGCACCTTCAAAATCAACCACCCAAAAACATAAAACCTCATCCCCTATTATCCATAAACTCTTGTCACTAAAAAAACCCCCATCACTCATCCAAAGAAATCTGTCAACCATCAGAAATAAAAAAAATTCATCCCTCAGACCCAAAAAAACCCTATACAATCACCCCCAAAAACCCTAAACCCTTATCCATCAAAAACCCTCAAACCTCAGCTAAAAAAATCCTAAATCCTCAACCCAAAAAAACCCTCAAAACACAGTACCAAAAAACCTTAAATCCATACACCAAATAAAACCAAAACCAACAGCTCAAAATAACCCTCTAACATCAGAACCCAAAAAAACCATCAACCCCCACCCCCAAAAAACACTGAAACCTTAGCCACAAAAAACCCTCAACCCATAGTCAAAAAATATACCACCAACATCCAAAGAAAAACTTCAACCCTTTTCCCCCAAAAAACCTAAATCCATACCCAAAAAAACCATCAAACCCATTCCCTAAAAAACCCCAATTTCATCCCTAAAAAATCATCAACCATTAGGCCCAAAACACCCTAAACTCTCATCCTAGAAAAACCTCATCACTTATGACCATAAAATCATCAACTATCAACCCCAAAAAACATCAATCCTTAGCCCCAAATATTCCCCAACCATTAACCCCAAAAGACACTAGACCCTCACCATGAAAAGACACTCAAGCCTCAGCCCCAAGAAACCCTGAACCATCATAATGTAAAAACCATCATCCCGCATCCCCTAAAAACCCTCAACCCCAAAAACCCTAAACCCTTTTCCCACTGAGTGACTAAACCCCCATCCCAGAAAATCACTAAAGCCCCAATCCCAAAAATTGTGAACCATGGGACCCAAAAAAAACAATCATCTAAAAAAACAGAACCCTAGGTTCCAAAAAACCCAAAACCATTCGCGCAAAAAAAAATCCCTAAACACTCATCGCCTATAAAACCATAATACATCATCACAAAAAAATGAACCCTAATCCTGTAAAAACCATAAAAACTTATCTAATAAATACACTAATCCCACGAACCAAAAATTCCAAAATCCTGATCCCCAAAAAATGGTAAACCCACATCACTAAAGAACCCCAAAACCAAAGACCCAAAAATAACTAAAAACTCATTCCCCAAATACCTAAACCCTAAGCCCCAAAAAATATTAAACCATGATCCTCAAAAAACCAAATTCCTTTGGACAAAAATATCCTTAAACACTCATAACCAAAAAAACTTCAACCTTCATTATCTAAAAAAATTGAACCCTCCTCTCAATAAAAAACAAAAACTCTCATCCCCATAAAAACCCTAAACACTTGGCTTCAAAAAACAAAAAACCCCTAGCCTAAATATTCCATAAACCATAGCCCCAAAAAACCCCAAAACATCATCCAAAATATCCATAAACACTTTTCCCCAAAACTATAAAACCTCATCTTCAAAGAACCCTAAACTCAAATCCCCAAAAAACTATCTACCCTCAGCCCCCAATAACCTTCATCACTCAGCACCAAAATACCATCAACCCTCAACTAAGAATACCTTAAACTATCAACACAAAAACCCTAAAACCAATCCCCTAAGAAGTCTTCAACACTCAGTGATGGAGTTGGTTGCCTAGAACTAACTACTTTGTACTTTATTCATTAATAAATGCCTTATCACATCTTGATTGTTCTTCTACATGACAATACTTACGGTAATGTTATAAGGATAGCTGTTTCATTAAAGGGTCATTGAGGATCCCTATTATAATGTGAACCTGGATGTGCCATAAAAATGTTCTTGAATATATGTTCTATGGCCGGATGATGTTATTTGAGGGACACAAATAATACAGGCCATTAGGTGTGAGGACTCATAAAACATTGAGGCACCTTCTCATGGTGTGAACCCTTGCTAATATCCAGGAGGATATTATGAGAACGAGACCTGCCAGTAGGAAATCCACATTTCATAGTGTCATTGGATGTTCCTATCTGTGGATGTGTGTATTGGTACATAGACTTTATGATTATTATTAATGTGTACTACAACTCGTGCACTTAGATGTATTGACAAAAACTGTGACGACACACTATTCGCAGCGAGGTAGGATACATTGGGTGCTTCATGAGTAATACTACATTAATAAATAATGTGAGAAAGGATTTGTCCCTTCTGTTCCATAATGGAAGTAGATATCATAGGCCCTTTTATGGAATTGATATAGCCTAAGTAAATCCATGGCCATGGAAACGAATGGTCATGTTTAATTCCAAAAATTCAAATAAAGAATAATCAAGCACAACGGTTGATGGCACTAGCATGAAACCCACTTGATTAGAGATATCGATAGAAAGGGATTATATTACACAGTAAGCGTTTGAATGAGGTGACACGTCAATGCTGCATCAACTTCTTTCTCTTGGGTGCCTCGACACGTTGCTAGACAGTAATCTTGGACTTTAGGTAAGCCCACCTAATTCCAACGAGAAAGATGCATAGAGGGTCACACACTAAGTGTGTCCATGTATCTCAGTTAAATATTAATTTAATAAGTTAAATAAATATTATTCCCGACTATGGTTTAATAATTATTTATGAATGCCTGATCTTATTTATTTCGACACTAGTTATTTGAGAGAATATATTGTGGTTGAAATAATATATTTATTAGCGGGTAATGATGTTACATTTATTTAAGAAATAAATAGCCATTACTCAATGTCTAATAAATATGGTGGGGGAAATAATGAAAAATGGAAAATAAACATACACACCATGTATATTAAATATACATGTCGTGATGTTTTATGGAAAACAAGTACATTCCATATATTAATGATTACACACCATGTAGTTTCTCCAATCGAGATTTTGAGGATATAATATTGTTTAATTAAATGTTATTTATTATAATAAACATGGGAACATGTCAAGGAATTAATAATTCAACATGGGGGTTTTCGATAAGTGTTAATGAAATAAATAAAACGTGTACCATGATTACTTATTATCATAACTCCATAACCACAAACCTGATTATAAATTTCCTCACAACCCCAACAATTTTCCCTAATCATTGTGCACAACAATTATGGAGAATTATTTCAAGGCAGAAAGAACTACTTCCTCCAAAAATGCTCTCAAGACCGAGAGACATCCTCCTCCATCGGATCAAGCCAATCGGAGGTGGATGTCACAAGCGAAGGTTCTTCCGTGCTAGCACCTGGAGATACCTTCGGTTATGTCCATAGATATGTGGAAAACATGTGGATCACCGCTAGAGGAGTCTTACACTTGGATTCTATGATGCAACTACAGATCCCAAGATCATGATCAGAGACATCAACGAAGAAATAATTCCACCAAGGTAATTCTTGTGAATTAACTAAATTAATTATAACCAACATATGATGGTCCAATCTCTATGGTTCTGAGACTCCCTCCTTTTGTTTTTCATTCTTTGTTCTATTATGAAGATCCGACATTTTATATCATGACGGATATTGGTTTGAACTTTGTTTAATGATAAAATCAATATTGGGAAACCCACCAACGCACTTCCACTGATCCTGGAACCTACAAGTGGTGTCACAGCTGGTCATATCGTTGATTATAATTATTTAGTTTTTCATCAGTGATTTATGCATTTAATAATTTAGTTTTTTCAATTCAAGTTAATCATTCTTTAAATCTGAATCTCGAGATCTGTTCCTCCTCTATCGTTTCTCATTCACCATACAAAAAAGACATTTTGTTTTAATTTTTTATTAAAATAAAAAAGAGGATCTCATCTGGAAGAGCCAAACGTTCCTAGCCATATAGCATGAGAATACATGGTGTGTATTCAGAAGTAAACGTCGTGTAGTCTAGGTTCTTGCATCGGACTGGTCTGCCAAATCAGGCTGTGTATTGATCCTATCTAAGTCATTTATGAAACTTTGTGTTGACCAGGAATAGGTTGTACATGGTTTTCGGATTACACGCCCGTTGGTCCAACAGAACACGGCTTGAATTCCTTTTAGGTTAGGGTTGGTCCATGTACTCATACACGGTTTTCCTGGCTGGAAACCGTGTAACATGGAAACTACACGGCGTGTGTCCCACTGAACACACCGCGTAGTCCGAAAATTTCTAATGTACATTAACACCCCATGTCCTCGGGCGTGTACTTCAGATGGACAGTGAATAAAAGTACAATCCGTGTAGTCAGAACTACACGCCGTGTACTCACCCAAATTACGTAGATTTATTATAATTTATTATTATATTATATAAACCTTTGAGATGTGTACCATAGTACAGGCGTAAATCTGAGGCACAACACATGATAGATGTTATATACATATGTGTTATAATTAACATCTCCGTAATAAATGGGAATTCATCAGGTTGCCTCTAAGGTTCATGTTACGTACAAGGATAATTTTGAATGAATTTATTTGATTAAAATTATGTTGGATGATAATCTCAAAAAAATTCAGAAAAGGATTTAAGATAAAAGAATTGATTAATTAAAGATAATTTTTTGATTCGAGCGTGATTTATCTTAATCACTAATGATTAAAGAATTGATTCCTAGTTTTAATTATGCATAAATATCGGTGCATGTATGGATGATCATGATCTAGACCAAGACCTTTGTATGTGAATGGTTCCTTTTAATTTATTTATTTACATTAAATTTTTGGCCTACGAGTCTTCTCCTCATTAATATGTAGGGCCTGCACACCCATGGATTCTTTTATGTAAAACCCCCTTTTTACCCCTCACCCGTGTGTGAGATAAATGCATATGTAATGGATGGAGCTCCCAAGCTAGTGGAGGTGGCTCAAATCAGGAGCCAAGGAAAAACAAATCAAAGGAGATACAAAGGTGGATAGGTGGAAAGCTGTAAACATGAACCCGAAAGGTTCAAGTTGTATCTCCCCTATGTCTTGGATTAGTTTTTCAACTTCTAGATAAACTAACCAATAGAAAAATCTCATAATCATACCATTTATTTTCTTTTTGTCAGTTGCATGGTTTATTTATTGTGGTATTGTTGTCACGATCACACAATTAATGAATTAAGCAAGCATGAAAGATGGAACTAAAATAAGTCCGCTTATGCGTAAATATTACCTTAACATGGTTATTCACTTAAGTATATCCCACATAATATTAAAAAGCATGTAATCAAGGATAATAAAATGGCTATTTATGTATAAGGATAAAATCACTCAAAAGAAATATTAAGTCGGTATAGCCTTCCATAATCTTGGTTAGAATCAAACCATAGTTCAAAGTGCTTGACCAACCCTAGTTGTGGTGCTTCAAATTATCGGAGAATTCTAATTCATGATTTTTGGTTGAATTAACTTGGTTCACATAAAGGGGTGACTTCCATAATAGGACTTGGTGTGACCAAGAGACAAAGGTTGGGGAAATCCAAAATAAAAGGATTCAGGATTGGGGAGTCCACTAAGCGGATCAAGGAGCTGTGTGTTAATGCCGTTGGAATTTGGAATGCCGACCTAAAACCCTTCAAGTTGATTGACCAAACTTTTTTGGGGTAATGAGAAGAGCAATATGGATCCCTTCCATTAGAATCTTCAGGCAACCGAATATTCCGAAGTCAGTTGTGAGGGCTATTGGATTTCGATAAAATAGTGGGAGACTAATAAGTATTAATTTATTTATTTTTCAAAACATTATAAAGTAATAAACCATTTCTCATCATAATTTCTAGAAACGGAAAGAAAAATGACTTCAAACATATCATTTCAAACCATACTCGAGAAGAAAAACCTTCTCACTTGAACCAATTTCCAAGAGTGGAAGAGGGATTTACGTGTCATACTTCGCCACGAAAGGAAAGTGTATGTGCGGGAAGAGCCTATTCCGGTTTTTCCTGGAAAGAAGGCTAGTGATGAGGAACTATCTCTCTACATGAAAAACATGGATTATTCCACATATGTATAGTGTTTCATGCTATTGGCCATGTCTAATAATATTTTGAAACAAAATGAAAACATGGATGTGTATAGTATGATGTCTCACCTTGAGGATATCTACCAAGATAAGGTGAGACATGAGAGGTATGAGATATACAATGCTTTGTTTAAAACTAAGCTTAGAGAGTCTGCGCCAACTGGGCCTCATGTAGTCAAGCTTATTGGCTACATTGAACACCTGGACATCTTAGGGATTAAATTCCCAGATGAGTTGCGTACAGATCTCATCCTATCATCACTACCCAATACCTTCTCTAGCTTTATTTTCAACCACAACATGAGCAACAATGAGATGACTCTATTGGAAATTCTGACCTTGATTCCCCCAGTATATAAGGACATGGGGCGTGACAAACCCACAATCCTTATAGTGAATAGGAAAAGGAAGGACAAGACTAAGGGGCCAAAGACTTATAAATGGCCTGAAGCCCTCGAACACTTTCCCTCCAAGAAGGGGAAGATCCAGAGGCATGGGAAGGAATGGGAGGTGGTGTGTTTTTCATGTGGAAAGTATGTCCACTAGAAGAGGAACTGCACCCAAAAGCGTGGGGATGCTAAATTTTCATTCGTTATCAAGGGTAGTCTTTCTATTTCTACACATTGGGTATTAGATACAGCTTGTGGGGTTCACATATGTATTAAAATGCAGGAACACTGTATATTTAGAAAGATTGCCAGAGGAGAGGTGGATATTTGAGCTGCCAATGGCGCAATGCTTGTTGCATTGGCTATTGACGATTACCACCTCTCACTGCCGACTGGGATGACTTTGGTTTTACATACCTATTATTATGTGCCTAGTGTTACCAAGAACATAATTTCTGTATCTTCTTTAGATATGGATGGATTTGTTTTAAAATTTTGAAATAAGGGTTTTATCTTTTATAAGAACAAGGTATGTTATGGTATGGAATATTTAAATAATGGTTTGTATGAATTAAATTACAAAAACCAATTGTTGGAAATTGATAATGAAACAATCTCACATGGCTCATTCATCACCCAGTTGTGGAATCACTGTCTCAGTCATGTAAACGAGAAGTGCTTGAAAAATCTCTGTCAAGATGGGTATTTAGACTCCACTAAGCTAAAACCACTTGATAGATTTCACACTTTTTTACAAGGAAAAATGACCAATTTTCCTTTTTGTGGATAGGGTAAAAAGGCCAGAGAACTTCTAGGATTGGTACACACGGATTTGTGTGGACTATTTATAGTAGAAGCTAGAGGTGGATATTCCTACTTCATTACTTTTAATGATGATTTGGGTAAATATGGCTATGTCTACTTAATGAGCTATAAGTTAGAGGCCTAAGAGAAATTTAAGGAATTCAATAATGAAGTAAAGAATCAACTTGGTATGAAGATAAAAAAACATCAATCTGATCGAGGTGGAGAATATCTGAACCAAGAGTTCATCGATCTTCAATGGGAGTATGGGATTCTATCTCAGCTCACTCCTCTTTATACACCATAGTGGAAAAGTGTTAGTGAAAGTAGAAACCACACCTTGTTAGACCTGGTGAGGTCGATGATGAGTCATGAAGATCTTCCATTATCCTTTTGGGGATATGCATTACAAATTGCAGCATACACATTAAATCGAGTACCAACTAAGATGAAAAATGGAATTCCATCCGAGTTATGGAATGAAAAGAATCCCAATTTGTCTCACACATGTGTATAGGGATGTGACGAGTTATTAAGGCCTTCTCAGGAAACAAACTAGCACTCTGGGGCATGAGGTGTATCTTTATAGGATATCCCAAGGAAACGAAAGGATATTATCTATATAACCCTTCAGACAAAAAGTGATTGTCGCTAGAAAATTCATCTTTATTGAGAGGGATAACATCTTCAAGAAGTATAGTGGGAGAAATATTGACTTCGATGAAGTTGATGCACAAGATATATAAGAGTTGGTACATGAAGAAGCTCCGCATGTCCTCGTGGATGAGGTTCCAGAAACACAAGTACTCTGTAGGACCTCAAGAGATGTAAGGGAACTAGAGAGATTTGGTTTCCTAGTCACCGAGGATGGTGAATCACTATTGTTGGACAATGATGAACATCTCTCCTATAAAGAAGTAGTAGAAAGCTCAGAAGCTGCAGGATGGCTAGAAGCTATGAATTTTGAGATGGATTCCATGTATCAGAACCAAGTCTAGGTTCTGTTCGATGAGCCAGTTGATGTAAAACCTGTTGGATGCAAAGGGGTATTCAAGAGAAAACTGGACATAGAAGGTCATGTTATCACCTATAAAGAAAGGCTAGTGGCTAAAGGATTCAAACAGAATCCATGAATTAACTATGATGAAACCTTCTCACCAGTTTCCATGTTTAAATCCATAAGAATCATAATTTCCATAGTATCTTTACATGACTACAAGATTTGGTAGATGGATGTCAAAACAAGATTCCTTAATGGAAACCTTCAAGAAGATGTCTATATGACCCAACCAGAAGGGATTGTGACACCAGGTGAATCAAAACGGGTTTCCAAGTTGCGTAAATCCATTTATGGATTAAAGAAAGAATCCAGGTCATGGAAAATTTGATTTTATAAATCCATAAATGAGTTTGGGTTAATTAAGAATGAATGTGAGTCATGTGTTTATAAGAGGTTTAATGGGAATGTGATCGTTATCATAGTAGTATATGTTGATGACATATTAATTATTGGTAATGATGTAATAGTCTTACAATCAGTTAAGGACTGGTTGAACAAGTGTTTCTCCAGGAAGGACCTGGGAGAAGCAGCCTACATTCTAGGGATTATGATCATTTCTGATAGATCCAGGTGGCTTCTTGGCCTAAGTTAGAGTACATACATTGACCAGATACTAAAGATATGTAGTATGAAACAATCCAAGAGGGTATTTGTTCCATTGTCACATGGCCTATATCTTTCAATGAAAATATGTTCCCAGACACAATAAGAGAAATATAGAATGAGTAAGATCCCATACGCTTCAGCCATAGGATCCATCATGTATCTAATGTTATGTACCAGGCTTGATGTTTCATATGCACTGAGCATGGTAGGAAGATATCAAGAAGATCTAGGAGAACGACATTGGACTTTTGTTAAGACTATCCTGAAGAATCTAAGAAGAACTAAAGATATGTTCCTAGTGTATGGAGGAGATGAGTATCTTGCCATAAGAGCGTATGCTGATTCTTATTTTCAGACAGATCGAAACGATCTGAAGTCACAATATGGATATGTTTTCTATCTCAATGGAGGAGCCGTGAGCTAGAAGAGTTCAAAGTAGCCAGTTGTCGCAGATTCTACAGCAGAGTCCGAATATATAGAGGATTATGATGTAGTGAAGAAATCCGTCTTGATTAGGAACTTTGTCCAGGAGATTGATGTGGTGTCTAGCAGTAAAGATCCTATCACATTGTATTGTGATAATACTACAGTGGTGGATATTTCAAAAGAACCAAGGTCACATCAACAGACAAAGCACATACTCTGGAAGTATCACCTCTTGAGGGATTTCTTTCAAAGGGTTGATGTTGCTGTGACCAGAGTGTCCATAGAAGAGAACATGAAGGACCCCATGACTAAAGGTTTATCTCATCAGAAGCATGAATATCATGTAGTGCTAGTGGGTAAAAGGTTGTTAGCAGTTGGCTATAGTCCAAGTGGGATTCTGTTGGATTTTGTGTCCTAGAACCAACTACTTTTTACGTTCTTCATTAATAAAACCCTTATCACATCTTGATTGTTCGTCTGCGTGACAATGCATGTGATAATGTCCAAAGGATAGCTGTTGCATTAAAGGGTCATAGTGGCTCCCTACTATGATGAGAACTTGAAAGTTCCATAACACTATTCTAGAATATATGTTATATGGATTGATGATGTTATTTAAGCGACACAAATAATATAGGCCATTAGTGGTGAGGACTCATAAAACATTGAGGAACATTCTCATGGTGTGCACCCTTGGTAATATCTAGGAGGATATTATGAGAACAAGAACCACCAGTAGGAAATCCACATTTCATAATGTCATTGGATTTTCCTATCTGCGGATGTGTGTATTGGTCCTTAGACATTAAGATTATTATTAATGGGTATTACAACTCATGCACATAGATGTATTGATGAAAATTTTGACGACACACTATTCACAGCGAGGTAGGATATGTTGGGTGTGTCATGAGTAATACCACATTAATAGATAATGCGAGAAAGGAATTGTCCCTTATGTTCCATAACGGAAGTAGATATCTCAAGCCCTTTGATGGAATTGATATAGCCTATGTAAATCCATGGTAATGGTAAGGAATGGGAAAGTTCAATTACAGATTTTCAAAGAAAGAATAATCGAGCACATGGGTTGATGGGAATATCATGCAACCCGCTTGATTAGAGATATCAAGAAAATGGGATTATATCACACAGTAAAGATTTTTATGATTTGGAACGTCAATGCGGCGTCAACTTCTTTCACTTGGGTGCCTTGACCCGTTGCTAGACAGTAATCTTGGACATTAGGCAAGCCCGCCTAATGCCAACGAGAAAGAGTCCTAGAGGGTCACACACTATGTCTGTTCATGTATCTCAGTTAAATATTAATTTAAAAAGTTAAATAAATATTATTTCTGACTGTGGATTAATAATCATTTATGTATGCTTGATTGCATTTATTTCGACACTATTTATTCGAGAGAATATATTCTGGGTGAAATAATATATTTATTAGCGAGTAAAGCAGTTACATTTATTTTTGAAATAAATAGCCATTACTCAATGTCTAATAAATGTGGGGGAAAAGATAATGAAAAATGGAAAATTAAAGTACATGTCGTGTATATTAAAGATACACTCTGTGTAGTTTTATGGAAAATGAGTACCCGCCATGTATTAATGATTACACGCCATGTAGTTTCTCTCGTCGGGATTTTGAGTATATAATATTGATTTATTAAATGATATTTATTAAAATCAGCGTGGGCACATGTCAGGGAATTAATAATTCGACATGGGGGTTTTCAATAAGAGTTAATGAAATAAATAAAATGATTAACACATTAATTTATTATCAAAACTCTATATCCTACTCTACATGCATCACACTCCACTTCAAAGACTTGATCGAAATCATGTAATACTATAACTAAAACTTCACATAACAATTTATTAATGATTTTAAATACTTAATTTAATGACTTTGACATCTCAAATTTACCATTTTTCAATATTTCAGTGATGGTTTCCATGATAGTGATGAAATGTGAAACATATTGATGGTAAAAGGATGACAAACTTTGGAAAAAATATTCTTTTGGTGGATTCTAGTTGTGTCTTGGACTTTTTTTCTTCCACTATTTATTTATCCACGGTTATTTCTTCTTTTTATACCCCATATACCAAAAAATCTATTTTAATTGAAAAAAACATAGAACTTCTCATCTTTCCATATAGATTCTGTTCCCATAGAAGGTGAAATTATTTCTGAATATGATCCACATCGCTCTCTATATCCTGAGTATAAATAAACATATAATTCTTATAAACTAAAATAAATTTACCAATAAATGGTTTCATAACTACATTCATGAGGTTCATGAATATAGTAGGAGCATTTGATTGTTCATATGTCCATAAAAACCACTCAAACAATCCAACTTTGGTATTGAATGACATTTTACATTCATCCCCTTATTTCAATTGAATCTTGTGGTGTCCACTCTAATGATTAACCATTTAAAAGATTTATGACCCATGTAATTCATCGATCATATCATCAAGTCAATTAATTGGATACCTTTATCGGAGGTAAATATTATTGATATACCTATTATCAACACACATCTGATACATTCCATCTTTATTTAGAACTCATAATGTTGGAATATAAGACTGGGTCATGCTTTTCCTTATAAATCCTCAATCCATTTTTTCATCACTTGCTTCTGTAATTCCTTCAATTCCTCAGGACTACACAAATGTGCTTGTTTATTAGGAAGTTTTACACCTTTTACAAGATCAATCTACAATCCAATACCTCCAAATGAAAGTAATAAACTTGGAAGATAACTATGAAAAACATGATCATATTCCAAAAAGGAATGAGCTAATGAATGGCGATGACTCTTCTCTACATACCATGACTTCTCCATCATCAAAAATGAAAAAATAGGATTATTTTATGGAATTATTTCTATAATTTATTTATTTTAATAAATAGGATACCTTTGGTATATTCTTGAGAAAAATTAGATTGATGAATCTATGATGGTTTCAATAGAGAATTTCTAACATTATTTTCCCCTCCTCAGAAAGAATATGTGTTCTTACATCAATCGTATTTTACTTCCCTATCAAACATATATGGACTTCCCAAAAACAATCGTCAATAATGAAAAACAATAACATCTCACAATAACTCATGAAAATAGTTACTACCAATGGAAAATAAAATGAAAACTTGTTTGATGACATGAAATGATCTCCTCTAGTTCAACCAGTGTAGTTTTTTTGACTGATGATGATTTTGATATGAAAGCATCAATTTATCCACTAGTGTTGTTGACAAAACATAAGTACATGTACCCCTGGTACACTATCTGGCAAGGGGGTTAGTGAGATTTTTGGGTGCCTTCTTGGATTTTTGTTTCTTTTGAACTTGTTAGATCCACATGTCCTATACTTTAAGGATTTTTCCATTCTTGTAATGGGTTTCCGCTTTCACAGTTCTAAAAGAGGTCTCTTTTTTTCATGATCAATAAAGGGGGCTTGATCCCCATATATCACTTGATTAAGACAAGTACCACTTCTAATAATAAAATTTCATACTCACTGATTTATTGTGCAATGAGTTTGAGCATATTTGATCTTTTATAACTCTTTATAGTGTAATCATGTTACCCACATCAGCTTCATACAAAACATGTTTTTTATTTTCAGATTCGTCACTGCCATGTTCATCCTCTTTGACATAATTTTCTATATCCTTGATCTCTTTTGTAATATTAATTACACTGTTATAGTAATTTTATTGAAAATTTACATACCCATGATAGTTGATGAACATTTGAATCCCACATTCTAAGGAGTTAGATTATCCTTTTGGTTGCTACATAGAAATATTTTTCCCTTTATTCGGTACCTTATTCCTACCAAATTCTTTATCACCAAAACCAGTTTCTTTGAAACCATATTTTATTTCCCCCAATAATTATAGCTAGAAAACATAATCAAGTGAATAGTCTAAATGTAACTACAATAAATGTGAAATTACATCATTTAATACATCAAAAAACCAAGCAATAGTTTTTTCCTAATATTATGTAACATCATGTTACATCAATGAATGTCCAAACTCCAAAATTTTCCCTTCAAAATATTTATATCCTTTTTTCATGTCATGCATTTAGAAATAAATCTCTTGCATTTAAATATTGTGAATAAATTTTTTTTTCCAAATCTGTTTCAAATTCTCCCATAATCTTATTTTGAATTCGCCATCATGTTCCAGTATCATAATTAGATTTCCCCAACAAATAGATTCATATTAAATAAATTTCATAATTACTACCGTTCACTTCTTCCCATCAGAGAAATTGATAAATTTGATGAATCATTCGATTTTTAGAAAAAAAATATTGAAAATCATATGGATACATACTCCCATCAAAATATAGAATTTCCATCTTTAATCCCCATTCAATACCTTGATTGTTTGTTCTTATTCACATATCATTATTTGAATAGCTGGATTCATTATCATTTGTACAATTATCATAATATGGTGTCATATTTCCCCTATTTTATAGAGATGGATGTTGGGGATGCAGTTTTGGTGGAAGGGAATCTGGTCATCTATCTCTCAACAGTTGAGAAAGATTCACAATAATTTCAGTAATTTGTGATTGCATATGTGCATTGGCTATTTCCCATTGAGCATATAGAGTAAAAAATATGTTTTTTTGAGACCTAATTGAGATGTTTTTTCTAGAGATTAATATAAAAAATATGGAAAAAGAACTCATAAGACCTATAACTCTTTTACCAAACTGATGTATCACTATAAGCACAAAACAAATAAGTAAAGAATGAATAGAGAAATTAATAGAAATGACCATGTGTTAAAGGAAACAAAACCTGCCATGGTTACTCTCATCTTAATGAATATGTCACAAACAATGGATATGCACCACCAATTCTGGGAAATGGGAAGAGTCTAATGCGTGAATCATTCACAAAAAGAATCAAAAGTTAGAGGATTCAAGTATAAACATTATAATTGTGTGTCAATACATTATAAAGAAAAAACAAAGTAATAGAATTGTCTAAAATCGAATTATAAGTCAAGCAGTATCTCAAAGATAATATAAAAATCACATATACTACATTACCATGTTTATTAATGACCCCATGAACTAATGTAGTGATATTTCTTCTTAATGTTTATTTTCTAGATTTTCTCTATCATATTTAATGTTATGGTATGAATTTACTTTCTTTTCAACATGTATATTTCATTTCGGGTCTTAAATATGAGGGTCTTGGTCTATCATTATATTGGATGAAAAAAGTGATAACAGATCCAATTCAAATAACAATTGGGCTTAAAATATTATCAATCCAAAAAAAGTATTCCCCGTGGGATTAATATGGTCCATATCACCTTTATCCCTAAAAGACCCTCAACCTCAACAAAAAAGAAACCATATACCCTTATCCCCAAAAAAAATCTTAATCCATATCCCCAAAAATCCAAAACACTTAACCCCAAAAATTCCCAAACACTCATCCCCCAAAAAATCCCCTAACCCTCAATCCCAAAAAACCATAAACCCTATATATCAACAAAACCTAAACCATCATCAACAAAAAAACTTTAATAATTAGCCCCATAAATTTCTGAAACCTTAGAACCATAAACCATAAAACATAATCAGCCAAACAAACCTAATCCCAAAGCCCCAAAAAATCTTAAAGACTCATCTATAGAAAACCCAAAACCCTCAACCCTATAAAGCCCTAGCCTGTCAGCACTAAAAAACCCTAAACACCCAATCCCAATATATCCTAAACCCTCAGCCCTGAAAAACCCTAAACCCTCATCCCCAAAAAATGTTGAACCATCATCTTAGAAAATAACCCTAAAACCTCAACACCAATTAACCCTAGAAATTCATCCCCCCAAACCCCTATACTCTCATCCCTAAAAAATCAAAAAACCCAAATCCCCCAAAAACCATAAACCCTCAACTCCAAAAAACCATAGACCCTCATCCCCAAATAACACTAATACTTCATCATTGAAAAAAATTAAAAACTCCACCCAAAAACCCCAAAATACAAAGCCATCAAAAACCCAAAACCCTTATACCCCCAAAAACCTGAACCCCCCCCCCAAACAAAAAAAACTCTCACCCACAAATGCCCTAAACCCACTTCAAAAAAATAACTACTCCCATAGCCCCAAAAACCCAAATCCCTCATCTTGAAATGCCTCATACCATCATCCCAAAAATCCCTAAACCCTCAGGACCAAAAAATCCTAAACCCTCATCCCCAAAAACCCCTAAACCCTCAACACCAAAACTAATAAACCTACAAATCTTAAAAACCTAATATATCGTCACCAAAACCCCACAAACACTGAGCCCAATAAAACTCTAAACATGATACAATCGAAAACCCTAATGCCTTAGCATTATAAATCCCTAAACCCTCAACCATAAAAACACCTAACCCCTTTTCCCTAAACACCCCTAAACCCTTAGACCTAGAAAAGAATAATCCCTTAGCCAAAAAAATTACCAACCCCTTAGCAAAAACAATTGTAAACCCCCAACACTATAGAATCCCTAAACAAATATCCCCAAAACACCCTAAACCCTCATCCCCAAAATCTAAAAACCCTCAGGCCTAAAAATATCCAAATCAATCAACACAAAAAAAAAACAAATCATAAACCCTAAAAACAATTAAACCATCATCCCCAAAAAACCCAAAGCACAGATCCCCAAACACCCGTAAACCCTCATCCATAAGACCACAAAACCCTAATCCCCCAAAACCCTTAAACCCTTAGACAAAAAAACCCCTAAACCATTATCCCAATAAATTCCTCATCCTTATACCACAAAAAACCAAAAACCCACATCCCAAAAAAACACTAAAACCTCAATCACAAAAACCCCTTAAGAATCATCCCCCAAATACCCAAACACTCAACCCCAAAAAATGTAAAAACCCTCATCTCTAAAAAACCCTTAACCCTTAGCGCCCCCAAACCTGAAACCATAATCCCAACAAAACCCTTAAACCTTATCCTCTAAAACTGAAAAACCCTAAGCCCCAAAAAATCAAAATCACTAAACCCACAGACCTAGATACCCCTAAACACTCATATCCCAAACCTCTAAATCCACAGTCCCACAAAACCCTAATTCCTCAACCCCAAAACACTATAAACCCTCAATCCCTAAAAACACTAAACACTTATCTCATAAAACCATAAACCCTCATCCCCAATGAACCCTATATCCTCTTCCCCAAAAAACATAATTCCTCATACCAAAAAAAACCATTATCCCAAAATACCCTATACCCTTAGTGGAAAAATCCTTAACACTCACTACAAAAAAACTAAACCCTCAACCCCAATGAAACCATAAACCAATAGCACCATAAAAACATAATCCCTCATCCCCAAAAACCATCAAATATCTCCCTTAAAAAATATTCATCCCAGATAAACACTCAACACCAAAAAAACATGCATACTATTCCCCAAAAAACCCTCATGCCTCTTTCCCAAAACACCAATAACCCTAATCATAGAAAAACAATTAACACTCATCCCCCAAAAATCCTCAACCCTCACCCCAAAAAACCCTCAACCTTTGTCCCTAAAATACCGTAAACTCTAATCCTTAAAAATCCCTAAACACCCTTCCCCAAGAAAACCCAAAACCCTCATCCAAAAAAAACACTCAACCCTCATCCTAAAAAACCCCTCAATCACAGCCCTTAAATACCGACATCCCCCATCCCCTAAAAACCCTAAAACATCAATCCTAAAAATCCCAAAACCCTAAAACCCAAAAAATCAGCAACCCTCATCCCATGAAAACCCTCATCACTCATCCCCCAAAAATAATAAACCCCCAACCTCCAAAAACCCAAAACCCACAGACCCAAAAAACCCAAAACATCCATCCTCAAAAAAACCCTCAAACCTCAACCCAAAAAATATCCTAAACACATATCCTAAATGAACACTCAACCTTCAGCACCAAAAACCCCTCAACCCTTAGTCCTAAAAAACGATCAACCCTAAGACACAAAAATAATTAATCCTCAACATTATAAAATTATTGTCCCCAAAAACAGTTAACCATCATCCCCAAAAAATCCCCCAACCCTCATACCAACAAAAACCATAAACCCTCAGTAACAAAAAAAACATTACTCCTCATCCCCAAAAATCCCTAAACCCTCACCCCCAAAAATCAATAAACCCACACCCGAAAAACTCCTAAACTCTATGTATTGAAAAACCATTAACCATCATTCCCAAAAAACCTTTAACCCTCATCCCCCAAAATCAACATTCATCCACTGAAAATAAAACCCCAAACCTCAACCCCAATCAAACCTCAACCCTAAATAAGAAAACCCTCAACCATGAGCCCCAAAAATCATTACACCATCAACACAAAAAATCCTCAAAGGTCAACCTGAAACAACCCTCAAACCTTAGACAAAAAACCGTCAAACATTAACAAAAAATCCCTTAAACCATATCCCCAAACAACCCAATACAACACAGCTCATGTAAACCTAAATCCATAATAATAAAAACCCCTAAACACACAACCCACATAATCCCAATACCTTCATCCCAAAAATCACTCTACCCTAAGAACAGAAGACCCTCAAGCCTCATACCCTAATTTCGCTCAAACATCATCCCCAAAAATCTCTCAACCCTCATACATGTAAAAAATTAATCCTCCAAAAACCCTCAACCCTCAACCCATAAATAATACTCAAAATTCATCCCAAAAACACTAAACCCTCAGCCACAACAAACCCTCCACCCTTGGACAAAAAACTCCTCACCCCAAATTAACCATCAACTGTCATCACCAAAATCCCACTACCCTTAGGCCAAAAAAATCCTCAATGCTATTCTAGAAAACACTATTCCATTTGCAAAAAAAAAATAACCCACCACCTCAAAGCCCTTCAATACTTATCCAAAAAAACACTAAACCCTCACCCCCAAAATCCCAAAAAACAATAAACCCTCTCCATAAAAAACCCTCAACCTCTAGCCCCAAAACACACTAAACCCTAATCATAAAAAAAACCTAAACACTCAACCCTAAAAGCCTAAACATTTAGCACCACAGAAATATACACCCTAAACACCAAAAAACCCTAAATCCTCATCTCAAAAGACCCTCAACCATCACCCCCCAAAAACCCTCAACCTTAACCTAAAAAAATCTGCATCCCTCAACCCCAAAAACCAGAAACCCACAACCCCAAAAAACCCTCAACTGTCTGCTGAGAAACCCCTAAAACCTAGGACCCAAAAATTAATAATCCCTCCTCTCCTAAAACCCCTCAACCCTTTACCACAAAATCACTCAACTCAATTTCGGAAAATTACATTTACCCTCAACCCAAAAAATAAAAACCTCGGAGTCCCATAAAACTCTCAACCATTATCTCGAAAAATCTCACCCCCTTCCCTAAAAAACCGTCAACTGTTAGTCCCAAAATACACTCAATCCTTTGCCCCAAAAAACTATCAAACCTCATACCCTAAATATCATTAGAACTTATCCATAAAAAAACTAAACCCATAGCCTAAAAAAATAATAAAATATTAGCTTCAAAAAACCTGAACCATTATCCCAAAAAGACCCAAAAACCCTCAACCCCAAAAACCCTAAACACCAAGCTATAACAAACCTCCATCCCACGGCCCCATATATCCCAATAACTCATTTTTAGAAAACCATCAACCCTACAATCCAAAAAACACTACACAATGAACTCCCAAAAACCATCACCCCTCAGCCCCAAAACCCTCAACCCTTATAACTTAAAAAACCTCAACCCTCGTCCTCCAAAACCCCAATCCCTCATCCCAAAAAACCTTAAAACCTCATACCTAAGAAACCCTAAACCCTTATCCCTAAAATTCCTGGAACCCTCATCCCCAAAAAAAACCCTATCACTTAGAAACAAAAGACCTAAACCCTCAGCCTCAAAAAATAATCAACCCTAAGACACAAAATACCATCAACCCTTATCCCCAAAAATACCTAAACAATTATACCAAAAAACCCCTAAATCCTCAACCCTAAAAAATCCTCATCCCAATGCCGAAAAAACCATTAATCCTTAGAACCAAAAATATCTAGACCCTTATTCCCAAAAAACATTCACGCCTCATCCCCAAAACCCCTCAACCCTCAACCCCAGAAAACCATAAACCATAAACTCCAAAAAAACCCTTAACCCTCAAAACTAAAAAAAGTAAACTCTATGTTCCCAAATACCTTAAACCCCAATTACTAGAAATCCCTCAACCTTCATCCTCAATAAACCCTAAATTCTCAACTCAAAAAAACCGTAATCCTCATCACCATAAATACCCTCATCCCTCACCCAAAAAAAATCTAGACACTAATCCCTAAAAAAACCTCAACCATAATCCCTAGAAAAATATAAACCCTCATACCCAATAAACCATAACAATCATTCCCAAAAAACCATCAACCCTCTTCCCTAAAAACTATAAACTCTCATCCCAAAAAAACTCTAAACCATGAACTATAAAAAACCACTAAATTCTTAGCCCAAAAAATCCACAACCCTTATCCCAAAGAAACCCAAACAACATGTCCCCAAAAAACCAAAAAGCATCATGAACAAAGTATCCTAAACCAACAACCCCAAAAATCATTCAACCCTCAACCTGAGAAAAACAGAACCCTTAGTCTCAAAAAAACCCTAAACCGTACTCTACAAAATACCTTAACCCTAGAATACAAAAAAAAAATCTTTATCCCCAAACAAACACAACCCTCATCTCCAAAAAACCCTAAACCCCCAACCCGAAATAAATACTCAACCATCATCCTCAAAAAACCTTAAAACATTATCCACCAAAAACACTCAACACTTAACTCCAAGAAATCCATAAATCCTCATCCCTAAAAACCCTAAAACCTCATAAAATTAAACCCTCAACCATAATCCCCAAAAAAAACACAACCCTCTCCCCAAAAAAATCATAAATTTTCAGTCCCAAAAAACCCACAACCCTCAAACCCAAAGTAACCCTCAACACTCATAACTGAAAAAACCCTCAACCCACATTCCCATAAAATCCTCAACACATAGTGAAAAAAATATCAACCCTCAGTTCCGAAAAAATCACAACCATATCCATAAAAAAAACTCAACTAGTTTTTGTAAAATACCGTAAACCCGCAACACCAAAAATCCTAAAACACTCAGCCTCAAAATAGACTCATCTATAAACCCTCATCACTAAAAAACCTAAACCATAATCCCCAAAAAATACACAACCATTATAATAAAAAAAATCCCTATACCTATACCTATAAAAACCCTAAACCCTCTTACAAAAATAACCATCAAACCTTAGCCCCCAAAAAATTAAACCCTATGACCCAAAAAACCCTAAAACCTTATCCTAAAAAAACTCTGAACACAGATCCCAAAAAACATTAATCCCTCAGCCAAAAAAATGTCTAAACCATCATCCCCAAAAAAACTCCCAACCCAGATCCACAAAAATCCTAATACCCTCAGGCCCAAAATTCCATCAACCCTCATCCCCAAATTACCCATGACCCTCAGCCCCAAAAAATCCTAAACCTAATTCCACAAAAATCCCTCAACCCTCAGCACAAATAAATCATTATACCGAAGGACCAAAAAGAATAAACCCTCATTCCCTAAATTAAATTTATCCACATCCTCAAGAAACCCTCAAACCTGAACCCTAAAAATAATAAACCCTCATCCCAAAAAATCTTGGAATCCTCATCCCCAAAAAAAGCTAAACCCATGGCCCCAAAATACCCCCAACTCTCGACCCAAAAATTCTCAACCCTCATCCCATGAAAACATTCAATCCTCAGGTATAGAAAACCCTACACCCTCATATAAAAAAATTATACATCCCCCATCCCAAAAAAATCTAAACCCTTAACCCCCAAAACCTAAGAAACTCAGCACTATTAAACCCTAACCCTTAATCCAAAAATATAAAGTCTACACTAATCCCCAAAAAAAAACTAAACCCTCACCCCCCAAAAACACAAAACCATCATCCTGAAAAAACATTAAACCCTTATCTCAAAAAAACTCTCAACCCATACCTCAAAAAAACCTTAAACTGTCTACCCAAATGAACCATACACACTCATCCTAAAATATCCTTAAACCTAAATCCCCAAAAACATCAAGACTCTTGCTCGAAAATCTTTAAACCCTTTTCACCAAAAAATCAACACCCATAGCATAAAAAAACACAATACCCTCATATAAAAAAACCATAAACCCTAATCCTCAAATAACCCTCAAACCATATCCATAAAATAACCGAAACCCTCATCCCCAAAAAACCCTCAACCCTCATCCCCAAAAAACCAAAACCCCTCACCACAGAAAAACCCTCAAACCTCAGCCCCAAAAAACCCAGAACCCCCAGCCAAGAAAACCTGTGACCCTTAAAAATAAAAAACCATCAACACTTAGATCCTAACAACCATTAAACCACACACGAAAAACCCCTTGACTCCTAGTCCAAAAACCCCTCAACCCTTATCCAAAAAATAACTCAACCCACATCCCCTGAAAACCTTCATCCCTTATCCCCAAAAAACATTCAACCATCATTCCCAAAAACCCTCAACCCTTACCTCCATAAAAACCTCACCCCTAATCCACCAATCTTCAAAACAATTTTCCCAAAAAAACCCCTAAACACTCAACCCTAAAGACCATAAACCCTATCCAAACAAAAACCCAAAACCCTTAGCTGTAAAAACCCGTAAACACTAATCCCCAAAAAACTCTAGACCCTAAACCCCAAAAAACCCTAAACCCTTAACCCAAAAAACCCAAAAAACCTCATCTCCAAAAAACCATCAAAACTAATACCAAAAAAACATTGAACCCTAAATAACAAAAAACCCACAACCCTCAACATGAAGAAACACCAATCACTTATCCCCTAAAAAACATAAAACCTCAACCCCATAAAACTATAAACACTTGGCCCTATGAAAACCTAAACCCTAATCCATAAAAAACCTAAACCCTCATCATAAATAAACCCTAAAACCTCATCCCATAAAACCCTTAAACCCTCATCCAAAGAAACCCCAACCACTAGGCTCTAGAAATCTCGAAACCCTCATTCCCAAAAAACAGAAAACCCTCATCCCCATAAGGTCAAAATCCTCAACCCGAAAAAACACCAAACCCTCATCTAAAAAATACAAACAACCCCCATCTATATAAAACCCTAAACCCCTTACCCAAAAGCCCTAAATACTCAATTGTAAAAACCAAAACCCTCAGCCCCAGGAAACCCTAAACACTCAGACCTAGAAAACCCAAAAATCCTTATCTCCAAAAAACATAAAACCCTCATTCTTAGAAAACCCTTAACCCTATGGCCCATAAAAACCCTAAACTGCCATCCCTAGAAATCAATAAATCCTAAAACCTAGATAACCCAAAATCCTCTATAATAATAAACCTAAACCCTTAGCCCTAGAAAACCCTAAACCTCCCAACCTGGAAAAACCTTAAACACTCAATTCATGAAAACCACAAACCATCTTACGAAACACAAAACCCACATCCCAAGAAAACCCTAAACCCTGATCCCTAGACAACACTAATACCTCATCCTAGATAACCCAAACCCTCAGCCCTAAAAAACATAAAACCATCATCATGAAAAAACACAAAAACCCAGCCCTATAAATCCCTAAACCCCCATCCCATTAAAACCCTAAACCCTAAACCCAAAAACCCCTAATCCTTCTCCCCCCAAAACCCTAAACGACTATACAAAAAAAACAATACAATCAACCCTAAAAAACCTTAAACCATAATCCTTAAAGACCCTAAACCATTAATAACAAAAAATCATAAACCCTCAGCCCCAAAAAACTCAAAACCTAATAGCAAGATTACCCAAAATTTCACAGGTAGAGATAATCCTAAATTCTCCACTCCCAAAATATCTTAATCCCATAGCCCCCAGAAAAAACATACTCCCTCATACCCGAAAACCCTTAAATACTCATTAGTGGAAAACCATAAACTCTCATCACCAGAAATAAATAGCCCCTCAACCCCCAATAAACCATAAACCAACATCCCCAGAAAAACCTAAAACCTTAACCCCAAAAAAATCCTAAACCCTTATCCCCAAAAAAACCTTTATCACTCATTCCTATAAGACCATAAACCCTAAACCCAAGAAAACCCTAACACTTAGACCCAACAAAAATTAAAACCCATCCCAAGAATACCTTATATCCTAAACCCAAAAACCCCAAGCCCTCATTCCATAAATTCCTAAATCCTAAGTCCGAGAAAACTCTAAACCCTCATTCATAGAAAATCAAAAACACTATGTGACAAAAAAATTCTAAAAACTTATCCCCCAAAACCCTAAACCATAATTCCCAGAAAACCAAAAACCCTCAACCATAGAAAAACCTAAACCCTCATCCCTAGAAAACACTGAAAATCACGTCCCCATAAAAACCAAAATAGTCATGCCCTGAAATCCCTCAACCCTTAACCCTTGAAACCCCTAATCCCTCAGCCCCAAAAATCTATAAATCCTGATCGCAAGAAAAATATAAACCCAAAAACTATGCTAAACCATTATTTATTATCCCCATAAACCCCTAAACCCTCAACCACATAAAACCCTAAACCCTTTCCTCTAGAAAAACCCACACCCTCATCACCATGAAACCCCAAACCAACATTCCTAGAAAAACATAAACACGTAGCCACATAAAACCAGAAACCCTCACCACTAGAAAGCCTCATTCCCTCAACCTATGAAAAACCTAAACCATAATCCCATGGAAAACCTAAACCCTAAACCCTATAAAAACCTAATCCCTCCTCCCTAAAAAACCCTAAACCTTCAGCCCCATAAAACACTAAACCCTCCGCCCAATTAAACCATAATGCTTCATCCGTAGAAAACCGTAAAACCTCATCCCCCAAACTCGTATGCACATTCCTATGGAAACTATAAACCCTCAACCATATAAAACCATAAAAAATCATCCACAGAAAAACCAAAATCTCAACACTAGAATATAATAAACTCTCAACACTAAAAACCCTAAATGCCCAACACTATAAAACCCTAAAACCTTATCATCACAAAACACTTAAAATATAGCCCTAGAGAATCCAAACACACATCCACAGAAAACCCTAAACTATATTTCCTAAAAATCAATAATCAATAAACACTCGATAAACCTAAAAACTTATCCCCAAAAAAACCTAAACCATGATCCATAAAAACCCTAAATCCTCAATCCTAGAAAACCCAAATCCCTCAGCCCCAAAAAACAGTAAACTGTATACCCTATAAAACCCTAAAACCTGATCCCTAGAAAACACTAAACCCTCAGCAATAGGAAAACGGAAACCCTTACACCGAGAAAGCACAAATCCCTCATCCCAAGAAAACCTTAAACCCTCAACCCCAGAAAACACTAAACACTCAGCCATAGAAAACCCTAAAACATAATCTATTGAAAACCCTAAACCCTTATCCCCATAAATCTCTAAAACACCAGAATGAGAAAACCCAAAACCAATAGCCTCAGAAATCCCTAAAAACTCAACACTAGAAAACACTATACCCGCAGCTATAGAATACTAAATTACTCATCCTTAGATAACAGTAAAAAATTATCCCTAGAAAACCCAGATCCATCCTCCCCAAAAAACCTGAATACCATATCTCCAAAAAATAATGAAACCTCATTCCCAAAAAAACCCTAAACTCTTATCGTTAAAAATATGTAAACCCCCATCCCAAGAACAACTAGTCCCTCTACCCTAGAAAACCCAAAATGATAAATCCCAGAAAAGTCTATAACCTCTGCACCATAAAACCCTAATCCCACAACCCCTTAAAACCATAAACCCTTATCCCCAAAAAAACACAAAATAATCATCCATGAAAAACCCTACACCCTTAGACAAAAAAATTTCTAATTCCTTATCTATTGAAAACACTAAATATGCATCACCAAACCCCTAAAACCTCATCCCCTGAAAACACCAAACCCTCATCCCAAAAACCCCAAAACCCTCAGCCCCAAAAAACCCTCAATCATTAGCCCAAAAAAACCCTAAACAACCATATCCTAAAAACATAAACCCTCATCTCCAAAAAAACCCAAAACCCTTATCCCTAAAAAACCACAAAACCTCATCCCTAAAAAAACCTAAAACCTATTCCCCAAAAAACTCCAAACCCTTAATCCAAAAAAATAGGAAACCCCCAGCACCAAAATACCCTAACCCCTCACCCCCCAAAAATCATAAACCCTCTTACCCAAAACAAATATATACTCTAAACCCCAAAACAACATAAAGCCTTCGATAAAAAAAACCCTAAACCCCTAACCAAAAAAGCCCTAAATTGTGACACACACAATCAATTAAACTATTATTCCCAAAAAACCATAAATCCTTTTCCTTTAAAACCCATAAACATATAGACCCAAAAAGCTAAAAACCCTCATCCACAAAAAATCGTAAACCCTCATCCAAAAATAACCCTATACCCTTGACCCCAAATATCCATATAACCCTATCCCTCAAAAGAAAAAACCCAAATCACCACAAAACAATAACACCTAATCCCTCATCCCCATAAAACCATAACCCCCTAGAAATAAATAAAACTTAAACCCTCATCCCCACAAAATCCTAAACCATCAACCCCATATATCCGTAAACCCTAACCCCATAGAACTGTTAACCCTTATCCCCATAAAACCCTAAACCTCATCCCAAAAAAACCTAAAACCTCATCGTAGAAAACTATAAATTCTCAACACCAAAAAACCATAAACTTGCTATCCCATATAAACATAAATCCTAGCTCCCCCAAACCCTAAACCATTAGCCCTAGAAACCATAAACCCTCAAGCCCCCAAAACCCTAAACCCATATCATCCAAAAAAAACCTAAATCCACTACCCAAAGAAACCTAAACATTCCTCCCAAAATTACCCTAAACCCTCAGCCCTAAAAATCATTAAATCCACAACCCCTAAAAACACTAAACCCTCAGCCATACAAATGTTGTAATAACTTTTCCCCAAAAAACCATAAACCCTTATCCCAAAAATCCCTAAACCCCCAATCTAAAGAACTGTACACCAACATAACCAAAAAACCCTAAACCCTCATCCCCTAAAAACTCATAACCCTCATTCCCAAAAAACCCTAAACCCAAATATCCCAAAACACAAAATCCCCTTTCTCAAAAAATCCTTAAGCCCTCAACAGAAAAACCCAAAACCCTCAAAACCAAAAAACCCAAAACCCTCATCCCCCAAAAATTATAAACTCTCATTCCTATAAAACTAAAACCCTAATCCTAAAAAAACCTTAAACCCTCAACCCTAGGAAATACTATGCCTTTGTCCCAAAAAATCTAAACCCACCACCCCATAAATACTAAACCCTCAGCACAAAATAAACCTAAACAATCATACCTAAATAACCCTAAACCCACATCCCCGAAAACCCTAAACACTTATCCCCCAAACTGTAAAACCTCATCCCCATAAAACCCTAACCCCTTATCTCCAGGCAAAACTAAATCCTCAGCCCCATAAAACCATAAATCCTCATTCGTTAAAATCCATAAATCCTTAATCTCAGAAAACCTTAATCCATAATCTATAGAGAACCCTTAACCCACCAGCCCAGAAATCCTAAAACCACATACCCAGATAACCCTAAACCCTTATACCCGAAAAATACATAAACCATAGTCCAAGAAAAACTCCAAAGTCAGATCGACAAAAAACCCTCTACCATCATCCACAAAAAACCGTAAACCATATGACCCAAGAGCCCTAAAACCATTGTCCCTAAAAATACTAATTCACCAGCAATGAAAAACTATAAACCATCAGTGCTAAAAACCCATAAGTACTCATCCCTAAAAAACCCTAAACCCTCAGCTACAAAAACCCAATACCCTTAGCCTCAAAAAGACATAAACTCCCCCCCAATATATGTCCCCATTCCGAAAAAAACCCAAAATCTGGGGCCCCAAACAACTATAAACCCTCCACCCCAGAAAAACCCATAAATCGTAGCCCCCAACACCCTTAAACCCTCATCCCCATAAAACATGAAACCCTTAACTCAAAAAAACATGAATCCCTAATCCCAAAAATCTCTAAATGTTCATCCCTATGAAATCAAAATCCCTCAAACCCAAGAAAACTAAAAACCACCATAAAAAATCCCTTAATCCTTATACCCATAAAATCCAAATCCATTATCCCTAAAAAACCATACACCTTCACCCCCAGATAGCTCTAATTAAACATTCCCAAAAATACTTAAAACCTCAACCCCAAAAAACCCTAAAATCCCAATCCAAGAAAAATCTAACCCCCATCCCAAGAAAACTCTAAAAACATTTCCTAGAAAACCCAAAACCCCACTATATAACAAAAAAAATCTCATCCCCAAAAAAACTTAAAGCCATAAGCCTAGAAACACTAAAACCACATCCCCCAAATAACATAAACCTTCAGAACCAAAAAATCTATACCTTTCAGTCCTAGAAAACCTTGAACGCTCATACCCACAAAACCATGAACCGTTAGTCCCAAAAAAATAAAAATACTTTACCATAGAAAAAATTAATCCATCATCCGTAGAAAACCCAAAACACTTTTCCCAATAAAATGTTGAACCCTCATCCCCCAAAAACCCTACAACCATCCCCAAAAACCCTAATCTCACATCCCCCAACAACCATAAGCCATAATATCTATAATCATTAATCCCTCGGCCTTAAAAAACTAAACCCTATTGGCCAAAAAAACCGAAACACCCATTACCAAAAAACCATAAACACTCATTTGTAAATAACCCTAATCCATTTCCCCCAAAACCCTAAACCCTCACCCTAAAAAAACAAAACCCTTGACCCCATAAAAACCCTAAACCCTTATCCCCAAAACCTAAATCCATTATCCCCAAAAATTATTAAAACTTTATCTAGGAAAATATCCAAATATCACTGCCCAAAAACACCTAAACCCTTAGCCCGAAATAACCATAAACATTCATCCCCAATAAACCGTAATCACTACTCCAAAAATACAATTATAAATCATCTAAAGAGATCCTAAACCCTTATCTCCAAAAAAAACCAAAACCCTCAGACCCAAAAATCCCAAAACACATGGTCCCAAAAAAACCTTAAAAACTTGACCCAAAAAACTAAAAACATCCATCCCCAAAAAACCATAAACCATTATCCCCAAAAAACCATAATCTCATGGACCCGAAAAACCCTAAATCATCAGACCCAAAAAACCATACACCGTTGGCCCAAATATCAGTAATCCCTTAGCCCTAAAAATCACTAAACCAAATGCCTTAGAAATCCAAAAACCCTCATCGCTAGAAAAACCTAAACCCTCAACCCAAGAAAACCAAAATCCATCAATTCAACAAAACTCTTAACCCACAGCCTTAGGGAAAATAGAATCTTCATCCCTAGGAAACCCTAAACAATCGACCCTTGAAAAACATAGACCAACATCCATAGAAAACCCTAAACCCTCAGTCCTAGTAACCCCTAACCCATATCTATAAAAAACATAAACCCCAAGACACATTAATTACTAAACCTTTGCACCGAAAATCCTTAAACCCTCATCCATTAAAATCCATAAAACATCAAGCATAAAATAATATAAAAACCCTTCCCTAGAAAACCCTAATCCAAAATCCCTAGAAAATGGTAAACCACCATCCCTAGAAAACCAAAACCCTCATCCCCAAAAAAAACCTAAACCCTCTACCACATAAAACCGAACACTCGTAGATAGAAATACCTAAACCATCATCCCCTGAAAACCCTAAACCCTCATCCCAAAAAACCCTAAACCCACATCCCCTTGTGACTCTAATGCCTCATACATTGAAGATCCTAGACCCTTAGAAATTAAAAACATAAAAACTAAGCCTCCGAAAGCGCTGAGCCTTGATTCCCAGAATAAATAATCCATTATCCGAAGAAAACCCTAATACTTCATCCCTATCAATCCCTAAACCATTATATCAAGAAAACACTAAGCCCATAACTCCTAAATAACCTAAACCCTATGTTCTAGAAACCACAGTATATGTATCCCAAAAAAACCTTAAACCCACTACCCCAGAACACCATAAACCCTAATCCACAAAATAACACTAAACCCTCAGCACCCAAAAAAACTAAATGATGAACCCTGGAAAAACCTAATCCCTCTTTCATTGAAATCCCTAAACTTCAGTCCTAAAAACACTATATCCTCACACTAAGAAACTCCTAAACAGTTAGTCCAAAAGAACTCCAAACTCACATCCCCACAAAAACCCAAACCCCCATCCCATCTATTCCCTAAATTGTCATCCCAAGAATACCTCATACACACAACACTACAAAAACATAAACCCCCAACCATATAATACCCAAGACACTCATCACCCAAACCCAAAGACCATAGCCCCAAAACTCCCAAACTCTCAACCCCAAAAAATAAAAAACATTCATACCTAAAAAAACCCCAATCCATCATACTAACCTAAACTGTTCACCACAAAAAATCCTAAAACCACAACCCCAAAAGACACTATAACCTCAACACCAAAAAACCTTAAAACTCATCCATTTAAGACCGTAAAACTCAAATCCCCCCCCCACAAAACTAAAACCATATTCCACAAAAACATTAAAACTTTTATCCTAGTATTCCCTAAATCCTCATCCCTTGGAAACCCAAAAACTACGACACAAAACCCCATAACCATATGCCCCAGAAAACCGCAAACCCTAAACCCCAAAAACTGTTAAAACCACAGCCCAAGAAAACCTATTCCCTCAGCCCTAGAAAACCCCAAATTGTTTTCCGAAAAAAACCAAAATCCCACAACCCCGGGATACCATAAATCCTGAGCCTCATAAAATGCCAAATCCTCCACCCCAGAAAACCATAATGACTAAGAAATAGAAAACGCTAAAAAATCATCTCTATAAAACCCTAATAACATATCCCTAAGAATCCATAAACCCTCAACCATAGAAAACCCAAATCCCATATCCCTATTAAATCATAAACCACTAGCCTTGGAAATTAATAATACTTATGCTCTAGAAAAACCTATTCCCTCTTCCATAAAATTCACAAACCGTTATCCCACGATGTCCCTAAATCCTCAGCACTTGAAAACCCTAAACCCCCATCCATTGAAATCCTTAAAAACTCACCCCAAAAAAACCTTAAACTTGCATCCCCAAAAAATGATAATCTCTCATCCCTAGAAATCCCTCATCCCATATCCCTAGAAAAAAATCCATCATCTACAAAAAAACCGAACCCCTTTACCCCTTGAATCCTTAAACCCTCCGGACTAGAAAACCCTAAACCCTAAGCCCCAAAAAACCCTAATACCATAGCCCTAGAAATTATTAAACCCTCAACCCCTTATATACCTACAGATCCAACTCTATAAATCCATGAATCCTCAAACCCAAAATTCCACTAACCCATAGGCTTCGAAAACCCAAAAATTCATCTTTGGAAGGTCCCAAATGGTCATCCCATATAAACAATTATCCATTAGCCACAAAAAAACATAATCCACCATCCCAGGAATACCCTAAACCCTCATATTAGGAAAACAATAAAGCCTCATACCCAAAACACCCAAAACCCCCATCCTTTAAATCCCCTAAACACTCACCCATGAAAATCACAAATCCCTCAATCCCAAAAGACCTGAAACCCTACTCCCTAGAAAACCCTAAACCATTACCCACAAAATACCATAAAACATCAACCCTAGAAATCCCTAAAACAACAAACTAGGATAACACTAAAACCATATCCCTAGAAATCGAAAAAACCTTATCCCTATAATGCCCTAAACCCTCATCCCCATTAAACCATAAACCTCAATCGCAAAAAACAGTAAAACCTCATACACATAAAAACCTAATCCCTCAACCCTATAAACCCCAAACCCTCATCCCTAGAAAACAACTATCCCACAACCCCAGAAGACTTCAAACCCTCAGCCATATAATAATCCAAACACTCAATCCTTGTAAACCCAAAACCCTCAGCACATAAAAAACCTAAACACTAATCCCTATAAAACCCAAATTCCTTTTCCCGCAAAAGACATACACCCTTAGAACTGAAAAACCCAAATCATCCATCCCTAAAAAACCCTAAACCAACATCTTGAGAAAAACCTAAACCCTCATCCCTATAAATCCCAAAACCATCATTCCAAAAAAACATTAATCCCTCAACCCCAAAAAACACTAAAACCTCAGTTCCTGGAAACCAAAAAATTATAGCCCTAGAAAACCCTAAACCCTTAGTATAAGAAAACCCTAAACCACCAATCCTAGAAACCATCAACCCTCATCCTGAAAAATCCATAAAACCTCAGCCCTAGAAAACCCTGTACCCTCATCCCTATATAACCCTAAACCCCCATACTCAATAAACCCTAAACATGTTTCCTATAAAATAAAAAATCCTCATCCCAAGAAAACACTAATCCCTTATCCCTAAAAAATCCTAGACACTTTGTTGTGCCAAAGTGTTTGCCTTTTTTGTCAATAACCTGTCAATGTGTGCCAACTGATGAAGTACAGTTTGAAGAATGATGATTGAAGAAGCATCACAAAATTAGACGATTGGAGAACTAATCTTAAGTTCAAAGACCATATATCAACAGGATGTGATCTCACAACATTTAATGACGTCCATGCTTTGCAAGTATGCATGTGGAATTGAAAGATAAACCTACATTGAAGATTCAGTGATTCCTGATTGATGGTTGATGAGGATCCTTGGGGATTCAATCTCCTATTCGAAGAAGAAGAAGAAATGTTGAAGAAGATATATGGAGTTATTAAGAAGTTGAAGAGGAGAGGAAGATTTTTTGGTTATATTACTTGTTCTTAGAACCATGTATACAAAAAATAAAAAGAAGGCCAACCAATGGGCCGGCCTTAAGGCCTCAACATAAGGCACATGTGGGACCGAGGTCGCCACACCCATGGGGAAACCTCATGGGCTAGCCCAAAGAGGTCGGGTTGTGTATAAGCCCGAGCCACACTGTGTTGAAGCCCGCACAACGTGGACGCTAAGAGAACACCCGCATGAGGAATTGGTGGGCACAGAAGCATACTCGCTGGAGAACTGGTGCGGGGCGACACTGGAGGGGGGGACAAGAGATTTATGAGTTGTGTTTGGGAGGAGTTGTTTGTTAAACCGTGAGAAAACCATGGCTCGTTTCGATGTGGGACGACATTTTAATGTCGCAGATTTAATCTTGGCCATCCATCTGATCCCTCATTCGATCTAAGCTGCGCGATCCATCCCGCGACCCACGTTATAATCCTAGCCATCCGTGATCATTAAAAGAGGATCCAACGGCTGATTAGAGGCACCAAGGTTGTCTTCAACATCCGGAAACCCGTGCTCTACCCGACATGAACCAGTTCGCCATCGCCACTACCGATACACCGTGGTCGAATTCCTTACCACCGTTGAAGCTACAAGACAACTGCATGGTGATCGTATGATCGAACCGAGACCATGCATACAATCTACGTCTTGCATGCATGAGATATCTCGAGGATGAAGGTTCAGTCGAGGAAAACAGAGTTTCCAAGGCCACGTGGATCCATGCGAGATTCATGCTCGAGAATCGGGAATACGATCTTCAATCCATACCCGAAGATAGGATCCCATGTTTGGAAAAAAGAAACACCCGAGATATGCGGAATATCTTAAACGCGGGTTGAATGTTTTAAAGAACTGAATATCTCAGTTATTCATTGGAATGAATCATGGATGATTCATGGATGGATTTTGAATGCACTTCTCGTCTTTAAAAAGGAGCATCCCAAATCGTGAAGAGGTTGTTGATCACTTGAGAAGAAATCCCGTGAAGCTATGTGCAACGTGAATCAAGAACTCTCGTGCCCGAGGGAGATAGTGTATTCCGGAGCCACCCGAGGCTCCGAGGGAACGATTCACGCTACCCCTGCACGAAATAAGGAGTATAGGGCCACCCTGTGCACTCCCTTTGTGCGTCAAGAAGAGGCTGAGCCGTGCACACATACACGCTCACTCTTCCACCACACTTGTGAGACAGGTGGAAGCTACCGCGCCACATGCGCTGTAGAAGGAGTTGCTGACACTTGTGCGCTTACTGATCCCACACCCTGTGCGACTGTTGCACCCACGATCTTTCGTGATAGAGGAAAAGAGAAGACCGCACACTTGCGCGCTCACCTTTGACGTGAGTTTGGGTGATGTAAAGGCCACACCCAACCGTTTGGGTTGTGAGGGTGAGTGAAATGAAGAAGGCCGAGGCTTGCACATATATGAGTGAAATTTAAATGGTTTGTGTGTGTGATTAACAAGTGAAGAAGGCCAAGCTTTAGCGTGTACACAAGGGGAGAGGGAAGGTTTTCATGTATCTATATGCATGCATGTTGAATAAAAGGTGTTCACTCTTTAAGAAGAAGAAGAGCACATATTTAAGTGTGTTTATGAAAAAGAACAAATCATTCTGAGTGATTAGAATTGGTGAGAAAGACCAAAAAGTTCTCCTGAAGTCAGTTGAAGCTACTTGAAGAATTGAACAACACATTTGAAGAAGAGAAGTGAAGTTGTGAAGAAGAAGATACCGTGAAGTTGGGGGGGGGGGGTTAACCAACTTGTAATTGAGGGTATAACCATTTACCATGTGAACATCTTTTGGCATAGTGAAGAATCCATTTTGGGGAGTGTAACCAACACGGAAAGGAGTAGGTATTTGTACCAAACCTTGTAAATCTCTGTGTTTTGTGCAGTCATTTTCACTTCACCACCAAAAGATTATATCTAGGCCTTATCCAGCCTCAGAGGTTGAATTGATCATTCAAAGGGAACAATTCTTAAAAAGAAAAGGTTATCATTGAATCACCCCTCCCCTCTCAGTGATCACAACTGATCCAGGAATTTCACACTCATTTCTAGAAAACCCTAAACCCTCATCCCCAGAAAACCCTAAACTCTCATCCATTAAAAATCCTAACCCCTATACCACATTAAACCATAAACCCTCATACCCATAAAACCCTAAACCCTCATCCCCATCACACCCCAAACCATCAGCCCTAGAAAACTATAAACCCACGAATCAAAAAACCCTTAATCCCTCACCTTCATAAAACCATAAACACTAAACCCATGAAATCACTAAACCCTCACCCCCAGAAACACATAAACCCTCATCACGATAATATTTTAAACCCATGTGCCTAGAATAATGCAAACACTCATCCCCAGAAAACTCTAAATCCATTACCCCAAAAAACCGAAACCTAAATCCCTAGAAAACCATAGACCCTCAGACATAGAAAACCCTAAACCTTTATTCCTAGAAAACCCAAACCACCAGCCCCAAAAAAACATAAAACCACAACCCTAGAAAAACCTTAACTATCAACCCCAAAACCCCAACAAAATCAACATAGAAAACCCAAAACCCACATCCCTACAAAACCAAAAAACCTAAGCCCAAGAAAATTGAACTCCCTCAGCCCCATAAAACCAAAACCCTCAACCCTAGAAACCAAGAACATGCATCCCTAGAAAACAATAAAACCTAGGCCTAAGAAAACATAAATCCCTTATCCCTATAAAACCCAAAAACCCAAATCCTAGAAAATATTAATCCCTCGGACTAACAAAACCATAAAACATAATCCCTAGAAAACATTAATACTCTTCCCTATAAAACTGTAATCTTTGAGCCTTAGAAAACACTAAACTCACAGCCCCAAATAACATTACTCCCCCAACTATAGAAATCCATAATCCATCTTCCCCAAAAATCCCAAAAACCATTGCTAAGGAAAACCCTAATCACTCTGCCATAGAAAACCCCAAATCCCCATCCATAGACACCCTAAAAAATTATACCCTAAAAATCATAAACCCTCATCCCCATAAAACAAAAAACCATAATCCCTAGAAAACTCTAAACCATTAATCCCATAATCACTAAACCTTCAAACATATAATACCCAAACCATCATCCCAAGAAAACACTAAACCCTTTTCCCTATAAAATCCTAAAAAAAACCAAGTGATCCGAAAATTCTTATTCCTAGAAAACCATAAAACCTCATAAAAAAAGAAATCATCATCCCTAGAAACCCTCAACCCCCAAAACCCTAAACCCTCATTCCCAGAAAACCATTAATCCCTTCCCTAGTGAACCCTAATTCACCAGCCCATGATAACCCCCAACCCTCATCCCTGGAAGAACCTAAACCCTAAGTCCCAATAAACCCAAAACCATCAGCCCTAGAAAATTCTAAACCCCCTTACCTAGAAATCCCTAAACCCAAAACCCTAGAAAACCCTAAACCCTTTTCCCCAGAAAACCCTAAACATTCTTACCATAAAACACTAAAAGTAAAATCTTAGAATAATGCAATCCCTCTATCCTGAAAAACCTTAAACCCTGAGGCCAAGAAAAACCCAAACCCTCTTCCACAAAAAAATCTACAACCATATCCCCGCAAAACCACAAAACCTTATCCCATAAAACCCCAAGACCCTTTGACATAAAAAACCCTAATGCTTCAACCCCACAATACACCAAAAAATCATCCCAATAAAATCCTAAAACGTCTTTACCTCAGAACCCAAAACCGAATGACCCAAAAAAACCAAAACACCCATCCCCAAAAAAACATAAACCCTAAACCCAAAAAGTCCTTAAACCCACATCTCTAAAATTACATATTCCATAAACCCACAAATTGTAAGCCCTTATCCCCAAAACACCCTTTTTCTTCATCCCTTGAAAACCCAAAAACCCCATTCCTAAAAAATTCTAAAACATCAGTCCCAAAAAACTATAAACCATCAGCCCCAAAAAGCCCTTGAGCCTCAGGCCCAATAAATATTAAACCAGAAACACAAGAAAAACCTAAACCCTCAACCTCAGAAAAATGAAAACCCAAATATTGAAATAATTTTAAACCCTCAGCCCTATAATACCATAAAAATTTAGCTCGAAAAACCCAAAAATATTATCCCTAGAAAACCCTAAACCCTCGTCCTAAAAAAATACTAAACCCTCAAACTCGAAATTCCCTATACCCTATGACCAGAAGAAACCAAAATCCCTCATCCCCAGTAAACTATAAACCCTTATCCTTAGTAAACCTCATACCCTCACCCCCAAAAAACCAACAATCCCATAACCTCAAAAGACCCCATACCCTTATCCCAAAAAGCCCCAAACCATCAAATCCAGAAAACCCTAAATCCTCATTCTTAGAATACCCAAAAAACATATATAAGGAATATTGTAACCTTTATCCACAAATTACCTAAACCATCACTCTCGAAAAACCCTAATCCCTTTATCCCGAAAAACCCTATAGTGTAATTCATGAAAAAAATATAAAACCACTGACCTGGAATACCTGAAACACTTATCCCCAATATCATTGAACCCTCATCCCCAGAGAACCCTAAATCTCTGGCCCTCAAAAACCCTAAAACACCATCCCTAGGAAACCATAAAACCTCATCCCATGAAAACCTTAAACACTAATCCCCAAGAGAAACCTAAACCCTACTCCATAGGAAACCATGATTCTATATCACCAAATAACTGTAAACCATAAACCCTCATCCCCCAAAACCCTTTTCCATTAGCCCCAAAAAAACCAAAACTCATAGCCCCAAAATCCCTAAAACCTAAGCCCTAAATAAATCTAAACCCTTAGACCTAGAAAACCCCAATCCTTTATCCCCCCAAAACCCTAATACCTCTACCCCGGAAATCTAGAAACCTTAAAAATAGATATCACAATACCATATATCAACAAAATTGTAAACCCTCATCCCCAAAAAACAAAAAACATTCAGCCATAAAAATCCTTAAACCCTTAGCCCCACAAAATCCAAAACCCTCATCCCCATAAAACAATAAATACTCATCCATAGTAAACCCAAGACCCGTAGCCCTAGAAATACCTAAACTCTCAGTGCTAAAAAACAAGAAGCCCTTATCGAAAACAACCAAAATCCATCATCCCCCAAATCCCTAAACCCTCAAATCCACAAAACCCTAAATCCATAGCCCCATAAAACACTAAACTTTTTTTCCCATAAAACACAAAAATCTCCTCCCACGAAAACCCTAAACCCTTATCCCCATAAATCTCTAAACGGTTAGCCCTGGAAAACCACAAATGTTGGTCCCCAGAAAAAAAGGACTCTTATCCAGGAAAACCCTAAAACCCAATCCCTAGAAAACCCTAATACCTCATTTTAGAAAACCCAAAACCCTCATCCTTTGAAAACAAAACCAAAATCCCCATAAAACCCTAAACCATTATCCCTAGAAAAATATAACCCCACATCCCTAGAACCCCCAAACCATAAACCCTAAAAAAACTCCAAGCAATCAACTCCCAAGAATCCTAAATTATCATCTAAAGAAAACATAAACCATCAACCCTAAAAAAACCAAAACAGACATCCCTAGAAAACCGTAAACTCTCATCCCTATAAAACACTAGAACCCCAGCCCAAGAAAAATATAATCCCATAGTCCCATAAGACCACAATCCCTCAACCACACAATACCCAAACACTCTACCCCACAAAACACAACACCCTCATCCTTTTAAAACACTAAACCCTCATCTCCATAAAAACCTATACGAACTCCCACAAAAAACCTACACCCTCATCCCAAAAAACCACTAAACCCTCAGTCCCCAAAAAAATCAAAATCTTCAGCACTGAAAACCCCTAAATCCTCAACCATAATAATATCTGAGCATCCATCCCCAAAACAAACCCAAACACTCAGACTCAAAAAAACCCAAACCCTTATCCCAAAATATCACTACCATCTAGACATAAAAAATAGAAACCTTTATCCCTAAATACCCTACACCATCATCCCTGTAAAACAATAAAATGCCAACCTAAAAAAATTCTAAACCATACCGAAAAAAATAAATCCTTAGCCCCAGAAAACCCTAAACCCTAAACCCCAGAAAATCATAACTCATGAGGCCTGAAAAACCCAAAACCCTCTGGCTCAAGAAACCCTAAAACATCATCCTTAGAAGTCCCTAAAACCTCATCCATAGAAAAAACTATACCCTCATCACTACAAAAACACAAACCCTCAACCCTACACAACCAAAAACCCTCATACCAAGAAGATCTCAAACCCTTAGCCCCAAAAAACCCCACACCCACTACCGGATGAAACCTTAATTCATAGAACAAGAAAAACATAAACACATAACCCCAAAAAACCTAAAATCCTGAAACATAGGAAAACATAAACACTTAGCATTGGAAAACCCTAAATCCGCATCCCCAAAATCCCTAAACCCTTGGTCTTAGAAAACCCCATACCATCAACCCTATAAATTCATAATCCTTCATCCCTAGAAATCCATATATAATTATCCCCACAAAAATCAAAACCCTTAGCCTCAAGAAACCATAAACCCACATCCTTAGAAATCCCTAAATCCCAGGTCATATAAAAATATAAACCCTAAGCCCTAAAAACCCAAAACCCATATCCCTAGGAATAACTAAACCCTCATCCCTTGAAAACCTTATACGCTCACCTCCCAAAAATCATAAACCTTCGGCTCCAAAAACCCTAAATCGTAAGCCCCAAAAAAACCTAAACCATTACCCCGAAAAACCCTTAGGCCTTTAGCCCCGAAAAACCCCAAACCCTCCTTCCATAAAAAATATAAACACTCATCCGTAAAAAAACATTTATCCCCAAACCCCCAAACCCACTTCCCCAAACCCCATAAACCCTGAGCACCAAAACCCCTAAACTCATAGCTCCCAAAACCGAAAAATCCTCATCATCAATAACCCCTAAACCCTCATCCCCCAAAAAACATGAACCCTTGTCCCCAATAAACCCAAAACCCATATCTCCAAAATCCCCTTAGCCTTCAAACACAAAAAATTCTATAACCACAACCCCAAAAAACACAAACCCTCAGCCACAAAAAAACCCAAACCCTCATCCCAAAGAAAAACCCTAAACCCTCATCCTCAAACAACCAAAAATTCTTAGCCCAAAAATACAAAGACCCCTATAAAAACAAAAATATTAAACAACATTCCACATTAAATCCTAAAAATTGAACCCCAAGAAATATTATACAGTTATCCACAAAATATTATAAAACATATGCCTAAAAAATCTAAACCCACATCACTAAAAAACCTAAACCGTTATCCCTAAAAATTCCTAATAATAAAATCCCATAAAACCAAAATCCTTAGCCATTAAAAATAACAAACTTTCATCCAAAAAAATCCCAAAACTGATTCCCTAAAAAACAATATACCCTCATCCCGAAAAAACCACAAACCCTACTCCAACCAAAACCCAAAACCCTCTTCCAAAAAATAGCTAAACCCTCAGCCCAAAAAAACCCAAAACCCTCAGCCCCAAAAAACCATAGATACTCATCCCTAAGAAAATCTAAATCCTTAAACCCAAAAATCTCTAAAGCCTAAGGCACACAAAAAATTCCGCCACAAAAACTCTAAAACCTCATGACATAAAAAACCTAAACCGACATCACTAAAAATCCATAAAAACATTTCCCCAAACACACGTAAAAACATAAACCTAGTAAACCCTAAATTTACATTCCTCAAAAAATTTTATACATCCCAAAAAAAATATAACCTCAACTATAATATAACTTAAACCCCCATCCGAAAAAATTTCTAAACCATCATCCCCGGAAATCTTTGAAACACATCCAAGAAAAAAACCCTTAACCCCAAAAACCCTAATCCCTCATCCATAAAAAACCCAAAAACACCATCCCTAAAATAAAACTAAATAATAATACCTAAAAAACCCTAAACCCTCTTCCCCAAAAAAACATAAATTCTCAACCCCATAATACACTAATCCCTCATCCCCAAAAAACCATAAAACCAGATAATTAAAATTTACTAATCCTTCAATAGTAATAGAACCTTATCCCCCAACACCAAAAAACCCAATAAAATCATCCCCATAAAACCCTGAACCCTCATCCAAAAAAAAACTAAACAATCATCCCCAAAAAACCAAAACCCTCACCAATAGAAAACGATAAAAATGGGCCAAAAAACCCAAATACATTGGTCCCATGAAATCCCTAACACCTTATCCGTAAAAACCTAAATTCTCATCCCCAACACACCCTTAACCCATGTCCCCAAAATCCCTAAACTCGCATCCCCAAAAAACACCAAATCCTATGCCTAAAAAAACATAAACCCTTAGACCAAGAAACGCTAAACATTCAGTCTACCCCCCCAAAGAACTCAGCCCTAAAATACCGTAAACCCATATCCCAAAAAATAAAAACTAAAACCTCATCCCCAAAAAACCCTAATCTCTATACACTAAAAAACCCTAAAACCGAATCGCAAAACCCCCAAAACCTTTTCCCACAAAAAGTAAACCCACTATCCCAAAAAACACTAAACCCCTACCATATGAAACCCATAACACTAATTCAAAAAACCCATAAAACCTCCAACTGAAAAAACCTTAATCCCATGGCCCATTAACCTAAGGCCTTGACCCAAAAATTATTAAACCCTCCACCCCAAAAAAACACTAAACCGTTTGCCCTAAAAACCCTAAACCCTCATCCCCAAAAAACCCCAAACCCCCCAATAAAAAGCCTAAACCCCTAACCTTAAAAATCCAACAATCAAACCAAAAATTATATAATCTCTAGACTCCAATAAATGTAACCACTCATCACAAAAAAAAAACTAAAACCTCAGCCAAAAAAAAAAGAAAAAATCCCCGGCAAAAAAAACCTAAAACCATAGCCTAAAAAATATCTAAACCCTCAACCCAAAAAAACCTAATCCCTTAGCCACTAAAACCCTATACCCTCAGTCCAGAAATCCGCTAAAATACCATCCCTAAACGTCATTAAACCATCATCCCATAAAATGATAAACCCTAAACCCCCCAAAACCTTAACACTCATCTCTTAAAACTTATATCCTCTACCCAAGAAAACCCAAATACAAAAAACTTATAAAACCATAAACCATAATACCAAAAAAATCCTAAACCCATGACCTAGAAAAACTCCTAAATATTGGCCTAAATTAAATCCTAATCACTTATACCCCAGAAATTGAAAACCCTCAGACCTAAAAATCCATAAACCATCATCATTAAAAACCCTATACCCTCAGCCCTAAAAAACCATTAACTATTAGACACAAAAAACCCAAAACCCACATCCTGAAAACACCATAAACAATCAAAAAAATAAATATTAAACCCACGTGACCAAAAAACCCAAATCCCTCGACACATATATCTCTAAACCCTCATCCCCCCAAAACCTTTTAATATGGGCCCTATAAAACACCAAATACTCATCCAATAAAAACCCAAATCCTAAGCCTAAAAAATGTAAATCCTATGAATTAAAAAAACCCTAGTCCTTTGGCCCCAAAAGACCCTAAACCATCAGCTCCCAAAAATATTAAACCATTAGGCCCAAAAAACCCTAATCACCATTCCCTGACAAAACCAAAAAACTCCAACCCAAAAAAACCCTAACTAATTTTCCCCAAAAATCAGGAAACCCATATCCCTAAAAACATCAAACCACAAGCCTGAGTTTTAAACAACCCTCAAACCTAAGTCCAAAAAACCCTCAACCATCAGCCATAGATATCCATCAACCCACAGCCCTAAAAATATCCATATCCCTCATCCCCAATAAACCCTCAACCCTTTTCCCCAAATAATCCTCTTCCCTAATCCATATAAAAAAACCATAATCCCTTATTCCCAAAAAATCCCTCAACATTCATCCCCAAAAAACCTAATTCCCTCCACCTCAAACAACCATAAACCCTCAGGAAGAGAAAACCCAAATCCCAAAACCCCAATAAGGTATAAACCAAAATCCCTAAAAACACTGATAAAGCATAAAAAACCAAAAACCATAATCCCCCCAAAACCAAAACCCTCAATCCCATAAAATAGGAAAATCTCATCCCCAACAAAACCCAAACACAAATCCTAGAAAAAATCAAGACCCTCACCCAAAAAATTATAATCCCACAATTCCAAAAACCCTGAATCCTTCAACCCAAGAAAACCCCAAACCCTAAGAAAAATAACTATACCCTGATCCCTATAAAATCATAAAACCTCATCCCCAAAAAACCGTAAAACCAAATCCCCAAGAAACAATATTCCCTCATCCATAAAAAACCCAAAACACTCATCCCCCAAAACCATAAACCCATGGAGCAAAAAACTCTATACAGTCAACCCCAAAAACCCCTAAACTCTCAGCCAAAAAAAGCCTAAACACTGAAGCCCAGAAAACCCCTAACTATCAGCTCAAAAAAACAAGAAACCATTAGCTACAAAAATCCCAGACCCTAGTCCCAAAACACCCCAAACACTTATTCCCAATAAACCCTAAATCCCCAGTCCCCAAAAAACCCCAAAAACTAATCGCCAAAAAACCCTAATCCGTCATCCTCAAAATGCACTAAACCCTCTGCCCCAAAAAAACATAAATCCTCATCCCCGCAAAACCACAAACCCTCAACCCCAAAAAACATTATATCCTATACCCTAGAAAAATATATAACATCAGCACAAGAAATTCCTAAACACATGACCCCAAAAAACCATAAACCCTTAGTCCCAAAAAACACTTAACCCTCATCCCCAAAACCCCCAACACTCAGCACCAAAAAATATTAAACCCTCATAACCCAAAAACTAGCATGCATCATCCCCATAAAACCCTCAAAACATATCCCTCTAAAGATCTTTACACTATTACCCAGTGACCTCTAAACCCTTAGACCTTGGAAACCCTAGGGCCCCATCTCTAGAAAACCCTAAAACCTCAGTATCAAAAAAACCCTTAACCCAAATCCCAAAAAATCAGGAAACCCTCAGTCGTAGAGAACCCCAAACCCTCTGCCAATGAAAACTAGGAACCATCATCCCCAGTAAAACCAATACCCCCATCCCTAGAAAACCCAAAACCAACTTCCCTAAAAATGGTAAATTTTCAACTCCAAATAACATTCAAACCTCCTCAACAAAAAACACCAATATCTCAACCCAAAAAATTCCTTAACCATTAACACCAAAAAAATATAATACCTCATCTCCAAAAATACATAAAACATTTCCCACAAAAAAACTATGCCCTCGGCCCCCAAAATTTCTCAACCCTCAGCCCCAAAGAGCCCTAAAATATCACCCAAAAAAAACCTAAACCCTCATCCCCATCAAATCCTCAAACCTCAACCCCAAAAAACCTCAACCCTCACCCCCAAAATATTCTAAAAACTCATAACTAAATAAACCCAACCCCTATCCCTAAAAAACCCTCAACCCTCAGCCCTAAAAATCACTAACCCCTCAGCCACTTAAAACATCTCAACTGTAAACCCCAAAAAATCAACAACCCTCATCCCTAAATATCCCTCAACCATATATCCTAAAATACCCCAAAGCCTCAACCCTCTTCCACAAAAAACCCTTAATCCCAAGCCTAAAAAACCATAAACCCTCATAAAAAACCAAAAAACCTCAACCCAAAAAACCCTAAAACCATGTCCTAAAAAACCTATCACACATCATCAAATACTCTAAACACACATCCCCAATCAAACCCTCAACCCTCGTTCCAAAAAACCCTCAACCAACAATTCCAAACAAACCACAACCTTCAACTCCCAAATACACAACACCCTCCACCCTAGGAAAACACTTAACCCTCAGCCCCAAAAAAATCCTCAACCCATAGCTCCAAAAAATATTGAACCCTTAGATGGAAAAAACCTTCAACCCTCATCCCTAAAAAAACCCTCAAACAACTTCCAAAAAATACCCTTAACCATCTTCCCCATATAACCCTAAACCTATAACCTAAAAATTCTTGAACCCTCATCTGCAGAAAACCCAAAATACTCTCACCTATCAAATCCTAATCCCTTATCCACCAAAAAACCCTAAAACCTCATCCCCAAAAAATTCTAAACCCCATGAACGCAAAACCCAAAACCCATGGCCTTAAAAACCACTAAACACTCATCCCCAATAAAACCTAAATCCTATCCCTAAAAAATACCCCAAACCCTCATTCCGTAATAACCATATACCCTCAGTCCCAAAAAACAGTGAACCCTCAATCCTGAAAAATTCTAAACCATCCACCCAAATAACCCCCTAAACCCTCCTCCCTTAAAACCCATAAACCCTGGAATAAAAAATCCCTAATCCCTCTACCCAAAAGTTCCAAAACCCTTAGCCCCCAAAAACTCTAAACCATTGGACCTTAGAAACCCTATACTGTTGTTCAGAAACAATCCTAAAACCTCAGCCCCAAAAACTCTAAAACCATGGAAAAAAACATAAATCGACATTCATAAAAAATCCAAAACCCTCATCCCCAAAAAACCATAAATCCTTCACAACAAAAAACCCTAAACCCTCGGCCTCAAAAAATAGTAAATCCTTAGGTCCAAAATCCCATAAACCCTCGATACCAAAAAACATTATATCACCATCCCCAAAATCGTATATCATATGCCCCAAAAATCACTCAACCCCCATCCCCCCAAAACCCTAAACCCACAGCCATAAAAAAACTTCAACCCTCACCCTTAAAAAACCCTCAACCAACAGCCCAAAAAATTCTCAAACCACATCCTCAAAAAACCCACAACCCTTATCCTTAAAAACCCATCATTACAATGACCCAAAAATTCCTCAAACCCTATCCCAAAAAACCATTATCCCCCAGCCCCAAATAATCCAAAACACTTATACCCAAAAAACCGTCAACCCTATTCCCCCAAATACACTCAACCCTTATTCCTTAAAAACCCTCAAACCTCAATCTGAATAAACCAGAAACGCTACACCCCAAAATACCAAAAACCCTCAACACTAGAAAACCTTATACCCTCATCCCCAAAAATCCCTAAACCCTCATCCACCAAAAAAACATCACCCTTAACCCCAAAAAGAACTCAACCCTCAACCCTAGAAAACCCAAAACCATCAACCCCTAGAAAACCGAAAACTTTGGCCACAAAAAACCATCAAAACACCCCCCTCCAAAAAAAACCCTCACCTTTAAAAATCCCTAAACCCCCAGCCACAAAAAACTATAAATCCACAGTAGTAAAAAAACCTAAACCCCCAACCCCCAAAAAACTATAAACCCTGAGTACCAAAAAACCCTAAACCCTCATCCCTATGAAATAAAAATCCTCATAAAAAACAAAAGTCCTATTCCCAAAAAACCCTAAAACCTCATCCTCAAAAAACCATAAACCCTCAGCCCCCCCTCCAAAAAAATTAACCCTCAACCCAAAAATTAACCTAAAAACTAAATAAAAAAACTCTAAACCCACATTCCATTAAAAAACCTAAACCCTCAGCTACAAAAATATAATACCCTTAGCCCCAAAAAGACCTAAACTCTCACCCCCCCAAATATATGTCCTCATTCCCAAAAAAAACCCAAAAACATATGCCCCAATCAACTCTAAACACTCCACCCTAGAAAACCCCATAAATCGTATCCCCCAACACCCTTAAACCCTCATCCCCATGAATCATGAAACCCCAAACCGAAAAAAACATGAAACCCTAATCCCAAAAATCCTCAAATGGTCAGAACTAAGAAATACTAATCCCTCAACCCCAAAAAACTAAAACCATCATAAAAAAACCATTAATCCTTATTCCTATAAAATCCTAACCCCTAACCCATAAAAACCCTACTCCTTCATCCCCAGATAGCTCTTATGAAACATCCCCAAAACTAACTAAAACCTCATCCCTAAAAAATCATAAACTCTCATCCTAAGAAAAAGCTAACCCCCAGCCATAGAAAACTCTAAAACCCCTTCCTAAGAAAACAATAAACCCTCCACCCTACAAAAAAAAACACTCATCCCCAAAACAAATCTTGGAGCCACAAGCCTAAAAACACTAAACCCACACCCCCAAATAACATGAACCATCAGAACCAAAAAATCTCGAACATTTAGTCCTAAAAAACCCTGAATGCTCATCCCCACAAAACCATGAACCCTCAGTCCCAATAAAATAAAAATACGTTACAATAGAAAACCTTATACCATCATCCCTAGATAAACCAAAACACATTTCCCATTAAAATCTTGAACCCTCATCCCCCATAAACCCTACACCCTCATCCCCAAAAAACCCTAAACCCACATCCCCCAACAACCATAAGCCATATTCCCTAAAATCACTAATCCCTCAGCCCTAAAAAACCTAATCCATATTCCCCAGAAAAACATGAAACACTCCTCACAAAAAACCATAAACACTCATCTATTAAAAACCGTAATCCATTTTCTCCAAAACCCTAAACCCTCACCCTCAAAAAACACACAACTCGTGACACCATAAAAACCATAAACCATTATCACCAAAACATAAATCCATTATCCCCAAAAATACTTAATCTATTATCCAGAAAAATATCCTAATCTCACTTTCCAAAAACCCCTAAACCCTTAGCCCGAAAGAACCCTAAACACTCAACCCCAAAAAACCCTAATCACTACTCCCAAAAAAACCATAATAAATCATCTAAAAAACCCCAAAACCCTTATCTCCAAAAAACCACAAACCCTCAGACCCAAAAAACCTTAATCATTACTCCCAAAAAAACCCTAAACCTAGACCCCAAAGAACCAAAAACATATATCCCCAAAAAACACTAAACCATTATCCCCTAAAAACCACAATCTCATTGCTCGAGAAAACCCTAAACCCTCAGACCCAAAATACCATACACCATTGGCCAAAAAATCCATAATACCTTAGCCCCCAAAACACTAAATTCACTTCCTTAGAAAACCAAAACCCCTCATTGCCAGAAAAACCTAAATCCTCAACCCAAGAAAACCAAAATCCATCAATACTACAAAACCCATAACACACAGCCTTAGAAAAATCAAAATCCTCATCCCTAGAAAACCCTAAACCATCAACCCTTGAAAATCCTAAACCAGCATCCTTAGAAAACCCTAAACCCTCATCCCTAGAAAACATCAACCCCTATCCCAATAAAACATAAACCCCCAGATATGTAAATTACTAATACTATGCACAAGAAATCACTAAACCCTCAGCCTTAGAAATCCATAAACCCTCAAGCACAAAATACTATAAAACCCATTCCCTAAAAACCCCTAAACCCTCATCCCTAGAAAATGGTAAACCAACATCCCTAGAAAACCAAAACCCTCATCACCAAAAAACACTAAACCCTAGACCCCATAATGCCAATTCACTCATAGATATAAATACTTAAACCCCATGTCCTGAAAACCCTAAACCCTCATCCCCAAAAAACCCTAAACCCACATCCCCAGGAAACTTTAATGACTCATACCTAGAAGATCCTAAACCTATAGACATTAAAAAAATAAAAACTAAGCCTTCGAAAATGCTAAACCTCTATTCCCAAAAAATAATCCCTTATCCCAAGATAACCCTAATACATCATCCATGTGAATACCTAAACCCTTATCTCAATAACAAAATAATCCCTTAGCTCCGAATGAACCTAAACCCTATGCTCTAGAAACCACAATATGCATATCCCCAAAAAACCTTAATCCCACTACCCAAGAACACCCTAAACCCTCATCTACAAAATAACACTAAACCCTCAACACCCAAAAAAACTAAATGCTCATATTTGAAAAAACCTAATCCCTCAGTCATAGAAATCCTTAAACCTCAGTCCTAAAAACCCTCTATCCTCAGACTAAGAAAACCTTGAACTGCTAGCCCAAAAGAACTCCAAACTCACATCCCCAAAAAACCAAAACCCTCATCCCCTCATCCCCTCAATACCCTAAATTGTCATCCCAAGAATACCCCATACCAAAAACCCTACAAAACCATAAACCCCCAACCCCAAAATACCTAAGTCCCTCTTCCCCCCCAAACCCAAAAACATCGGCCCCAAAACTCCCAAAACCCTCACCCCAAAAAATAAAAAAATTCCACCCCTAAAAACCCAAATCTATCATACCAATATGAAAACTCTACCGAAAATAAAACCTAAAACCACAACCCAAAAAGACACTATACCCTCATCACAAAAAAAAACTCAAAACCCTCATCCCAATAAACCCATAAAACTCTAAACCCCCCAAAAAATTTAAAATCAAAGTCCTACAAATCGAAAAAACAATAATCCCAGTATTCCCTAAATCTACATCCCTTGAAAACCCAAACACCTCGACACCAAAAACCCTAAAACATGTGCCCTAGAAAACCACAAACCCTGAGACCCAAAAATGATAAAACCTCAGCCACATAAAACCTAAACCCTCATCCCTAGAAACCCCCAAACTATTTTCCAAACAAAACCAAAATCCCACAACCCTAGGATACCATAAACCCTGAGCCCCATAAAACACGAAAACCTGAACCCCAATAATCCCTAAAACCTATGTAATAGAAAAACCAAAAAACTCATCTCTATAAAACCCTAATAACTTATCCCTATGAATCCATATACCCTCAACTATAGAAAACCCAAATCCCCTAGCCCTGGAAAATTATAAACCGCTAGCCTTGGAAATCAATAATAGTTCAGCACTAGAAAACCCTAATCCCTCTTCTCAATAAATCACCAAACCCTTAGCCCATTATGTACCTAATCCCTCAGCCCTAGAACACTCAAAATCCACATCCATTGAAAATCCTAAAACCTCATCTCCAAAAAACCTTAATCCTGCGGCCCCAAAAAACCCTAAACCCTCATCCCTAAGAATTCCTCTTCCCATATCACTAGATAAAAATCCATCATCTGCAAAAAAACCAAAACCCTCTACCCCATGAATCTCTAAACCCTCAGGACTATAAAACCCTAAACCCTGAGCCCAAAAAACCCTAATACCACATCCGTAGAAATTCATAAACCCTCAACCCCTTAAATCCCTAAACACCCAACTCTATAAATCCATGAATCCTCAAACCCAAAATACCATTAACAACTGGGCTTGGAAAAGAAAATACCATAAACCATCAACCCTAGAAATCCAAACAAACAAAACCACAGAAAACCCTAAACCCTCATCCTAACAAATCTAAAAACCCTTATCCCTATAAAACCCTAAACCCTAGTCCCCATTAAACCATAAACCTCAAACACCAAAAACCCAAAAACCTCATACACATAATACCCTAATCCCTCAAACCTATAAAACCCAAAACCCTCATCCCTAGAAAACAACTATCCCACAACCGAAGAAGACTTCAAACCCTCAGCCTTAGTGATCTCTGAACTCTCAACCCTTGTAAACCCAATACCCACACCCCATAAAAACCCTAAACACTCATCCTAATAAAACCCAAATTACTTATCACCCAAATGACCTAAACCCTATGCATCGAAAAACCTAAATCTCCCAGTTCTAAAAAACATTAAACCACTAGCCCGGGAAAAAACTAAACTCTCGTCCCTAAATACCTAAACCCTCATTCCCAAAAAAGAGTAATCACTCAACCTAAAAAAAACCCTAAATCCTCAGTTCCAAAAAACCCAAAACTCATAGCCCTAGAAAACACAAATCCCTAAACACTAGAAAAACCTAAACCCCCATCCCTAGAATCCATCATCCCTCATCCTCAAAAATCCCTAAAACCTCACCCATGGAAAACCATGACCCCTCATCCCTATAAAACCTTAATACCCATACTCAGATAACCCTAAACACTTATCCCTATAAAATAAAAAATAATCAACCCAAGAAAAACCTAAACCCTTATCACTAAAAAACCCTAAACACTCACTTCTAGAAAACCCTAAAACCTCATCCCTAGAAAACCCTAAACCCTCATCCCCAGAAAACCCAAGACTCTCATCCATTGAAAACCCTAACCCCTATGCCACATTAAACCATAAACACCCATACCCATAAATCCCTAAACTCTTATCCCCAGCAAACCCAAATCCCTCATAACTAGAAAACTATAAACCCACGTATCAAAAAACCCTAAAACCCCACCTGCATAAAACCTTAAACACTAAACCCATGAAATCACGAAACCATCACCAATAGAAACTCATAAACCCTCATCCCCATAATATTGTAAACCCATATCCATAGAATAATGACAAACGTCATCCTCAGAAAACTATAAATTTATTACCCCAAAAAAACAAAAACCTAAATCACTTGAAAACAATGGACCCTCAGCCCCAAAAACCCCTAAACCATTATTCCTGGAAAACCCAAACCACCATCTACAAAAAAACCTAAACCCATCGTTGAAGAAAACCTTAAACTATTAGCCCCAAAAAATCCAAAACCCTTAACATAGAAAACCCAAACCCACGTCCTTATAAAATAGAAAAACCTAAGCCCAAGAAAACTGAACTCCCTCAGCCCCGAAAAACCTAAAACCCGCATACCTAGAAAACCATAAAACCTCAACATAAGAAAACAAAAATCCCGTATTCCACAAAAACCCAAAACCCCCAATCCCCGAAAATATTAAGCCCTCTAACTAACAAAACCATAAAACATAATCCCTAGAAAACATAAATCCTCATACTTATAAAAGCCTAATCCCCAAGTCATATAAAACCCTAAACCCTCATACCCAAAAAACATTAATCATTTAGCTTTAGAAATCCATAATTCATCATCCCTAGAAATCCCTAAAACTGTAGCCAAAGAAAACCCTAATCATTAGGCCATAGAAAACCCAAAATCCCTATCCCTGGAAACCATAAAAAATTTTATCCTAAAAATCCCAAACCCTCATCCCCATAAAACAGGAAACCATCATTCATAGAAAACCCTAAACCATCAATCCCATAAGCACTAAACCTTCAAACATAGAAAACCCTAAACCCTCATCCCTAGAAAACACTAAACCCTTAGACTTATAAAAGCCTAATATAAAATACCTATTGATCCCAAAATCCTTATCCCTAGAAAACCATAAAACCACAACCAAAAAACCAGAAACCATCATCCCTATAAACCCTCTACCGCAAAGAAACCATTGACCCTTATTCCCAGTAAACCCTTAATCCCCTCCCCCAGAGAACCCTAATCCACCAGGCCAAGATAACCACCAACCCTCATCCATGGAAGACCCTAAACCCTAAGTCAGAACAAACCCAAAACCCTCAGCCCTAGAAAATCCTAAACCTCCTTCCCCAGAAATCCCTAAACCCAAAACCCAGGAAAACCCTCAACCCTTTTCCCCTGAAAACCCAAAACCATCTTCCCCATAGAAAGCTAAAAGTACAACCTTAGAATAATGTAATCCCTTCATCCTAAAAATCCCTAAAACCTCCAGCCAAGAAAATCCCATGCCCTCTTCCACAGAAAAATCGAAAACATTATCCCCACAAAACACCAAACCCTTATCACCCAAAACCAAAAAAACCCTTAGACCTAGAAAACCCTAATGCTTCAACCCCACAAAACACCAAACAATCATCCCAATAAAATCCTAAAACGTCTTTACCTCAAAACTGAAAACCCTAAGACCCAAGAAAACCAAAAAACACCCTTCCCAAAAAAACCATAAACCTAATAACAAAAATTCCTTAAACCCTCATATCTAAAATAAACTATAACATAAACCCAAAAATTATAAGCCCTTATACCCAAAACAACATATCCGTTCATCCCTAGAAAACCCAAAAACCTCATTCTAAAAAAATCCTAATATATCATCCCCCAAAAACCATAAACCCTCAGCCCGAAAAACCCCTCGACCCTTAGGACCATAAAATATTAAACTAGAAACACTAGAAAAACTTAAACCCTCAACCTCAGAAAAATTCAAACCCAAATATCCAAATATCCAAATAACCCTAAACCCGAACCCACAGAAACACTAAAAATTTACCTCTAAAAACCAAAAACTCTTTGACCTTGAAAACCCTAATCCCTTATCCCAAAAAAATGATAACCCTCAACCCCAAAATTACCAAAAACCTATGACCTAATAATCCAAAATCCCTCATCCCTAGAAAACCATAAACCCTTATCCTCAGTAATCCTCGTACACTCATCCCCAAAAAACCATCAATCCAATAGCCTCAAAAGTCCCCAAACCCTCATCCCATAAAGCCCCAAACCCTCATACCCCAAAAACCATAAATACTCATCTTTAGAATACCCTAAATACTAATATGAGGAATATTGTAACCCTTATCCCCAAATTACCTAAAAGACCACCCCCAGAAAACACAAATCCATTCAACCTGAAAAACTCTAAACTTTCATTCATGAAAAAATGTAAACCCACTGAATCGGAATTCCTAAAACACTTATCTCCAAAAACATTAAACCCTCATCCCTAGAGAACCCTAAATCTCTGGCCCCAGAAAACCCTAAACAATCAGCCCTAAGAAATCCTAAACCCTCATCCCTAGAAAACCATACGCATTTATCCCTATAAAAACATAAAACCTAATCCCTAGGAAACGATCAATCTATATCCCTAGAAAACCGTAAACCATAACCCCTCATACCCCCAAAACCCTTTTCCCTCAGACCCATAAAACCCAAAACTTATAGACCCAAAAACCCAAAAACCTAAGCACTAAAAAGCACTAGACCCTTAGACCCAGACAACCCTAAACCTTTAGCCCCCAAAACTCTAATACCTCTGCCCAATAAATCTATAAACCTTGAAAATAGATATCTTTATACCCTATATCTAGAAAATTGCAAACCCACATCCCTAAAAAACAAAAAACATCCATCCATAGAAATCCCTAAACCCTTAACCCCACAAAATCCAAAACCCTCTGTAACGCCCCGACCCTAGTTACCCAAAGTCGGTGCATTATTACATAACATTGGAATGATCAAAAGAAAGATCAAATATCGAAAGACCGATTGGTTTAGTAGCCTTGGAAACACTAGATATATTCATAAGTTTTACATTACATCATAAATTGAAAAACTACAACAACAACATATTGTCTCCATAATCCACACTCATATCCCCACATAATATCCCTGTACGTTATTCATAATTTACTTCTTCACTTCCTGGGAAAAATAAAACATAGAAAAGGGGTGAGCTCAAATGCCCAGTAAGGATAACAATATAGCGGAAACTTTCATAAATAAGAATAAACATTTAAGGAAATGTATAACTAAAACAAAGACTTTAAAACTTGAACATTCAACATGGTATGGCATAAATAAAATGAAATAATTCCATTTACTTATTCACATAGATATTCTACTAATCGAATAATCACATGCAAAATCAATAACCACTTTCATAATGTTGGAATGCATAATGCGAGACTATCATAACCACATAGCCAAGGCCTCGTGCCAAGACTACAAATAAGATTCTGCCAAGGCTTTGTGCCAAGACACTAGTTTGTCTCATGAGACCTACCGATGCATCAAGGAGCTATAGCGGGCTCCACCCGTCACATATTAAGTCCAATGCATTCCCATATGAAAATGTTTAAACATAACATAAACATTCGTATTAAATCTAGCCTACGAAATGTCAATAATTTCACCATAAACTATGAATGGTATAAAAATAGGACATCCACAGTCAAACATATCGCAAAACCTCCAATACAATATAGAAGTTTTGTATCATAATAAATCAGCGTAAAATCCATCAAAGGATGTTGACATAGATGAAATCAAAACTCTTTTTAGAGAAATATCTCTTTCTATTTTTGAAATCTTTTAAGATCCATATAAAATAAAACATTTTCTTGAAAATATTCTTATAAGATTGTAAGGAAAGCTTTGAAGATTTTATAACCGCAGAAAATAGCCGCACCCGCCATATAAGTTAAAAAAACATTTTTACCTTAATTTTGTTGAAAAGGTTAAAAAGGACCTTGTTTTGAAAACGACGGAAAGATTCCTCTTATAAAAAGTCAAACAAGGGTATAAATGACTTTAACCCATCTTCTTGTAATTAATAAAAATGTTTTGAAATACATTTTTAAGAAAACATGGATGTGGATGATAAAGAGATCCCAGTTGATTATTACGTATAAACAACCTCGAATAATGAAGAGATTGTGAAATAACCCTTACCATGTACTTTTCCTTGGTTGGGGTAGGTTAACCTCCAGTATAATGGTGAAATAATTGTTATTAAATTATAAAAGACTCATATACATTAATATGATATCATATATGATCTTTTAATATTGATTTGATAATAATATCTTAGTATTATCGTTGTTTTGGGTGTTAACTTACTTGTTTTCTTTTATATGTTTTGTTATGTAAGACATGTTTATAATGGATAGGTTTTATATTATTCATATCCATAATGATATCAAGTCCTTAAACATCATTTTTAAGTCATTAAATGATAATTATACTTGAACGGATACGATGGAGAATGAATCTTATCGCGTTCGTGGAGACGGTAGTCCGTACGTACGCATGAGCGACAATATCATTCTTTTGATATTAAAATAATATATAAATGGATGGTATATCATATATACAGAATAATTAACATGTTATATTTATTATTTACATGAGTTACACATCATTATATACCCACCCAAATAATAATATATTGAATAACAATTACACCATGACGTGGAGACGGTAAGCCGTACGTACGCACGTATGGTGACATGTTATTCAAAAGTTGGATAGAATACTGAATATGGTTGTACCATATTTATAATAACATCAAAGTATATATATGATACTGGAGTTATTATTTTAGAATGGTAACAACAAAGGAAGAAGAAGTGGAAGAAGAAAGGAACGTGGAAAAGGGTGGTGAAATCATTACCTCTTCTTCGGGTTCTTCATTTTGATTTTATCAAAAGGGCTCCTTAGGTTGGCTTTCTGGTCAAAATAAGGCCTCTACGTCGTAGTGAAAGAAGTTGGGAGAGTATTTGGGCAGAGTTTGGCCGAACCAAAAGGCTTTGAAGGTGTGAAGAAATGAGAAGGAGGAGTTCCCTTTTATAAGAGGGGTGAGGGGCACCTTTGGAAAAGCTAGAGATATTCGTTTATAATAAATTCATATTCGGTTTCCAATGGCTCCAAAGTTTATTATTTAAATTCTAAGGTGGGGTTAGATCGAAAACAACTCAACCAATATAATTTAGACAGGTTTGGATACTTATATTAACCTTATCTTTTAGTATTAACTCTAAGTTAATTAGTTTCACTTTTACAATGTCTCTTTGTATTTTTATATAATATGGTTAATAAACTTACTATATACATCCAAGAGACCCCCAAGTGGTCCATTAATGATTAACCTATCATGATATAAGTCTCTTGGCCGAACCTTAGATTTTTAGGAATTTAATATCAATTAATAATATAATATTTGTTTTAAGAATTCTTTTATGTCAATTTTGACACTATTCAATAGTTGATTTTTGTGAAACTCATAACAGATTGATTACTTCGAAAAATGTCAATTAAATCAGTCCTAATATATCATATTATCCTATAAAATTAGTTTAATTCATTAAAAGTTTCATATTATATTTATTTGGGTATTTATAATATCAATTATTTTAATTTTTCACTATTATAGTAATTAATTCATCATCATTGTGTCATAAATAAATTAACTGATTTAATGTCTAAAAATTATAAATAAAATATGATTATGTATGAAATCTTTTTATCATTATAATGAATATTTAAAATATAAAATCCAACATATATAACCCTATGTAAAAATTGTTTTTCTAAAAGATATATGCTTGTGTCATTTTTGTATTCATTTTAACTTAATTAAAATAAAGTGTCCCTATCACCTACAAGTGGCACCATGGGGTCCCAAAATCGACCCAAAGATGCCTATGGTCGAACATGTATCAACCAATAAGGCTAGGACACGTTTTAGGGTAATTTATTATTATTATAATATTATTTGTTTAACCCTTATTTACCGGATTTACCCTTAACCATGGTTAATAAAATATTTACCGCAGTAATTATTAAAAATGTCTAAAAATAAAAGTTACCTATTTACACAATTTGGATATCCTGATTCCAAATATGGAATCCATTTTTCTAAATTCAAAACACAAAAGTGGAAGAAATTAAATTAAAATTAACTCCCGTTGTCAAAACAAAAAGCGTGTTTTTAAGAGATAATAAATATCAAAAGATTGACACTTGTTTATGTTCGGTTTAATTGTAAAATTATGTCCAATTACCAACATTATATTAAATGGTAAAAATATATTCTAAATATAATTTAAAAACACTCAAATTCATAATTTATCACTATTAATTTTTTTGATTAAAAAAGTTGTTTTTAATTAAAATTTAGTAATTTTCACTATTCATCAAAATATGAAAGTTATCCGAAAAGTACCAAAATTTCACCTTAGGCTAAATTCGATATTCTGAATCCAAAAATGAAGTCCATTTTAAAATATAAAATATATATAATTTCAAAAAGTTGGTATTACTATTCATAACAGCTAGTTTAATTAGTTATGGTTTGTTAGAACTCGGTGTTGCGTACAACACACGCTATCACATTATTCAAAGAGAAGTGTACTGTAAAATCTTGGGGTGTTACATTCTCCCCTACTTCAAATAATTTCGTCCTCGAAATTTCTAGAATACTTATCACATGAAAAGACTCGGGTGGTTCTTCATCATAAGTTCCTCGGGTTCCCACGTTGCCTCTTCCATCTTATGGTTTCTCCACAAAACTTTTACCAGACGCGTTGTCCGGTTTCTCAGTACTTGTTCTCTCGTATCAAGAATCTTGACGGGATCTTCGCAATAAGACAGACCGGGTTCTAGTTCTAACTCCTTGTAGGTGAGTACATGCGTTGGGTCAGGCATGTATTTCCTCAACAGAGATACGTGGAACACATCGTGAACTTTGGAGAGACTTGGCGGCATTGCCAATCGGTAAGCTACAACCCCAATTCGTTCTAGAATTTTGAAAGGCCTGATGTACCTGGGACTCGATTTACCTTTCTTACCAAAACTTATGACTCCCTTCCATGGAGATACCTTCATGAAAACATGATCACCGACTTGAAATTCCAAATCCTTCCTTCGATTATCGGCATAGCTCTTCTGCCTACTTTGAGCTGCTTTGATGTGATTTTGGATTACCTTCACCTTTTCCATCGTTTCCACCATCAGTTCTGGGCCTACAAGTTTTCTTTCACCGACGTCATCCCAACAGGTTGGTGTACGACATCTTTTTCCGTATAACGCTTCATATGGTACCATCTGAATACTCGAATGGAAGCTATTGTTATAGGAAAATTCTACGAGAGGTATGTATTGATCCAACATACCCTGAAAGTCAAGTGAGCAAGATCTCAACATGTCTTCTAGGGTTTGAATTGTCCGTTCTGATTGTCCATCTACTTGAGGGTGGTAAGCAGTGCTCAAAAGAAGTTTGGTATCCAGGGATTTCTGAAGACTTTTCCAAAATCATGAAGTAAAACGGGGATCACGATCAGAAACAATCGATAGGGTTACTCTATGAAGTCTCACAACTTCATTAATATATAGTCTTGCTAAACATTCCAGGGGTAGATCTTCTCTTATAGAAAGAAAATGTGCTGACTTGGTAAGACGATCAACAATAACCCATATCACATCGTTCCTTCTAGGAGTCTTTGGTAGCCCCATGACAAAGTCCATCGTAATATTGTCCCATTTCCACTCCAGTATGGGAAGAGGTTGCATGACCCCACCAGGCTGTTGCCTTCTAGCTTAAACTTGCTGAAAAACCATACATCTTGACACAAAATCAGAAATCTCCCTCTTCATATTGTCCCACCAAAAATATTCCTTCAAATCTATATAAATTTTGGTGCTCCAAGGGTGTATAGAGAAATTAGAACTATGAGCATCATCCAGCAATTCCCTTTTTAGATCAGGTATATCGGGAACACAAAGTCTCTTCCCAAATTTCAAAATTCCATCTTCATACACAATGTCTCTCAATATCCCATCATTCACAGCTATAATCTTCTTTTGGAATTCTTCATCATCGGTCTGAGAACTCTTAATCCTTTCTAGTAAAGATGGTTTGGCAACCATTTGAAAAAGCATTGATTTTTCACCTTCCCTGGTTATACCCATGTCCATATTTACTAGATCCATGAAAATTGGATCCCTTTCAATTCACATCATGTTAAAAACTCCATGGTATTTTCTGCTCAAAGATTCTGCCACCTTGTCTGCTTTCCCCGGGTGGTAGTGTATCGTACAATCATAATCCTTGAGTAATTCAAGCCATCTCCTTTTCCTCATGTTGAGTTCTTTTTGTGAGAAAATATACTTCAAACTCTTGTGATTAGTATAAATCTCACATTTTTCACCATAGAGGTAGTGCCTCCATATCATCAAAGCATAGATTATAGCTGTTTACTCGAGGTCATGAGTAGGATAGTTTTGTTCATGAATTTTCAACTGTCGTGATGCATATACAATAACTCTATCATTCGGCATAAGGACACAACCAAGTCCTTTCTTTGATGCATCACTATAAATAACGAACCCATCATTCCCAGATGGTAGTGTCAATATAGGAGCATTGACTAATCTTATCTTTAGTTATTCAAAAAATTCATCACACTCTTTTGTCCAAACAAATTTAACCCCTTTACGTGTGAGCTTTGTTAATGGGTGAGCCAATCGGGAAAAATTCTGGACGAAACGTCGATAATAACCTGCCAAACCAATAAAACTGCGTACCTCAGTTATACTCGTAGGTGCTGGCCATTCTTGGATTGCCTTGGTCTTAGAAGGATCAACAGAGATTCCATCTTTAGAGACAATATGGCCAAGAAAAGAAATCTCCTGAAGCCAGAATTCACACTTGCTAAACTTCCCATATAATTCATGCCTTCTCAGAGTCTTCAAGATAATGCGCAAGTGATTTTCATGATCTTCTTAGGTTTTGGAGTATACGAAGATATCATCAATAAATACCACCACAAATTCATCGAGATACTCCTTGAAAACTCTATTCATCAGATCCATGAATACAGAGGGTGCATTAGTCAATCCAAACAGTATTACAGTAAACTCGTAATGCCCGTACCTGGTTCGAAATGCTGTCTTCGGAATGTCTTCCTTCTTCACACACAACTGATGGTATCCTGATCGAAGGTCAATCTTTGAAAAGTATTGATCTCCATGCAGTTGGTCAAATAAATCATCAATGCATGGTAGGGGATACTTGTTCTTTATTTTTATAGCATTGATCTCCCTGTAGTCGATACATAACCTCATAGATCCATCTTTCTTTTTAACAAAAAGAATAGGGGCTCCCCATGGAGAAACACTAGGGCGAATAAATCCTTTATTACTCAATTCCTCTAGTTGTTTCTTTAGTTCGACTAATTCTAAAGTAGCCATTCTATAAGGGGTCTTCGATATAGGCCTTGATCCCGGAATCAAATCAATGGAAAACTCAACTTCTCATTCCGGAGGATGTCCAGGTAAATCTTCCAGAAATACATCTACAAATTCTTTCACAACAGGTACATCCTCTATTTGAACATTCCTTTCCTCACCGACAGTTATTTCATTCTCTTCATCCCCAATAATTGAATTTATTTGAGCTACTGGGGGTGGATCTAAATAAGAATTAGGTGGTGACGATTCTTCTCTAAAGATAAGGTGTTCCTTATCATTATCATCAAGAATTGTAACCTCTTTCTTCTTACAATAAATCTTCGCATCATAGTCTGAAAGCCAGTCCATACCGAGGATTATATCAAACTCAATCATAGGTATTATGATGAGATCAGCAGATAACGAAAATTTATGTGCTCTAATGGGGACTGATTCACAAAACTTTGTTGCAATGATACTTCCCTTAGGAGTTTTAACTGACAACTCCCTTGTTAAATCAAATTGAAAATATCTAATTTTCGTAGCAAACTGGGAAGATATGAAACAATGAGATGATCTAGAATCAAATAATGCATTTTCTAAATTTGAGGAAACCATCAAATTACCTGCCACCACGTCTTTCGGAGCTTCTACCTCAGCAGTAGTGATAGCATAAGCATGGCCTTGATCCCTTGGCCTTTTCTGAGGTAAGTTCTCCTGACGCTTAGGACATTCATTTGCATAATTTCCCATCTCCATGCAATTGTAGCACTGAACGTTGGTGGCTTCCTTCTTCCCTTTGCAATCACGAGCTTGGTGGCCTTTTTCACCACACTTGTAACAGACTCCCATTCCCTTCAAGCAAGTACCAGGGTGTTTCTTCCCACATTTACCACAGGATGGATATTCAACCATTCCTTTATTCCCCTTATTTCCATTCCCAGATTGATCAGCAGGCCTCTTCTTCTCTTACTTTGCTTTAAAGTCATAAGACTTAGAGAATTCCTTTTCGGTCTTGATAGCACATGAGACAATGTCTTCGTACGATGAAAAGGATTGTGAGACTAATGCTCGATGGAGAAATGGTTTTAACCCATCAAAGAAACGATAAATATTACTTCTTGGGTTATGTATATAATCGCCAGCATACATTGCTAACCTTGTAAAGTTAGCCTCATACTTTGTGACATTCTCATCCTCCTTCTTTCTCAAACTCAGAAATTGACTTTCCATATCTGCTCAATGGTCGTGAGGAAAGTATTTTTCTAAAAACAGATCTTTGAACTCCCTCCATTCCATATTTGATACTTCATCATCTTCCTTCATATTTTGAATCAATGACCACCATTGATCAGCATCTCCAGTGAGGCGGTAAACTGTCATGATAACTTTTTCCCTTTCATTACTCCCCAAAGCCTGAAATATTTTCTCTAGGGAAAATATCCATTGCTCAGCTACTAAGGGATTTGTACTCCCATTGAATGTTGGTGGTTGTTGCCTCATGAATCGATCTAACATTGATCCTCCACGCTGTGGATCAGGGTGCTCCATACGGGTAAGGTTATTATTCATAACCTGAGTAAGTTTTCCCAGTATGGTGATTAGCTGATCGGCACCAGTTGCATCACCAGCTCCACTATAATTATCTTGAGCAGGAGGACAATCCCTACATGGAGTGCGTGCATTGCTACAGTTTCCATTTCTTCCACTAGGTGCCATTTCTAAACAATGGAATAAACTATATCAGTTTATAATTCAAAATACATAATCCCATACTTATAAAACACTTATCATAAATTGAACTATTTATGGATATAATCCATAATAATAAAAATGTTTTATTTGAGGAAGTATATACTCATAAACCCTTCATAATGATTTGTAAACAAAATGAGAGTTATCCTAAGCATATCCCCCGGGAGTGTCGTAACCAAGAGTGCAGCAAGGCCCGTTGTCGTGCATCAGTTCCCATTCGAGTCTAGCTCAAAGCGGTGTTTTCGGGTTTTACCCCTAGGTACATCTGTGCCAGAGCCGCCTCTACCTGCTCCTATCCAAATAGGGATGTATTGCGTGGAAAACTCACAAAATCTCTATAATACCAAAATTCTAGGAAGTTCTTCTATACTAATCCTCAAAGTTCATCTTAGGTCTACGTGCTCTAATCAGAGTTTATCTAAATCGAGATTCCAAGGTTTGTACTAAACTTCCTCTAATACCAACTGTAACGCCCCGACCCTAGTTACCCGGAGTCGGTGCATTATTACATAACATTGTCATGATCACAAGAAAGATCAAATCTTGAAAGACCGATTGGTCTAGTAGCCTTGGAAACACTAGATATATTCATATGTTTTACATTACATAATAAATTGAAAAACTACAACAAAAACATATTGTCTCCATAATCCACACTCATATCCCCACATAATATCCCTGCAGGTCATTCATAATTTACTTCTTCACTTCCTGGGAAAAATAAAACATAGAAAAGGGGTGAGCTCAAATGCCCAGTAAGGATAACAATATAGCATAAACTTTCATAAATAAGAATAAACATTTAAGGCAATGTATAACTAAAACAAAAGCCTTTAAAACTGGAACTTTCAACATGGTATGGCATAAATAAAATGAAATAATCTCATTTATTTATTCACATAGATATTCTACTAATCGAATAATCACATGCAAAATAAATAACCACTTTCATAATGTTGGAATGCATAATGCCAGACTATCATAACCACATAGCCAAGGCCTCGTGCCAAGACTACAAATAAGATTTTTCCAAGGCCTTGTTCCAAGACACTAGTTTGTCTCATGAGACCTACCGATGCATCGAGGAGCTATAGCGGGCTCCACCCGTCACATATTAAGTCTAATGCATTCCCATATGAAAAGGTTTAAACATAACATAAACATTCGTATTAAAACTAGCATACGAAATGTCAATAATTTCACCATAAACTATGAATGGTATAAAAATAGCACATCCACAGTCAAACATATCACAAAACCTTCAATACAATATAGAAGTTTTGTATCATAATAAATTAGCGTAAAATCCATCAAAGGATGTTGACATAGATGAAATCAAAACTCTTTTTAGAGAAATATCTCTTTCTATTTTTGAATTCATTTAAGAGCCATATAAAATAAAACATTTTCTTTGAAAATATTCTTATAAGCTTGTAAGGAAAGCTTTTAGGATTTTATAACCACGGAAAACAGCTGCACCCGCCGTATAAGTTAAAAAAACATTCTTACCTTAATTCTGTCGAAAAGGTTGAAAAAGACCTTGTTTTGAAAACGACGGAAAGATTCCTCTTATAAAAAGTCAAACAAGGGTATAAATGACTTTAACCCATATTATTGTAATTAATAAAAATGTTTTGAAATACATTTTTAAGAAAACATGGATGTGGATGATAAAGAGATCCCAGTATATTATTACTTATAAACAACCTCGGATAATGAAGAGATTGTGAAATAACCCTTACCTTGTACTTTTCATTAGTTGGGGTAGGTTAACCTCCTGTATAATGGTGAAAGAATTGTTATTAAATTATACAAGAATCATATACATTAATATGATATCATATATGATCTTTTAATATTTATTTGATAATAATATCTTAGTATTATCGTTGTTTCGGGTGTTAACTTACTTGTTTTCTTTTATATATTTCGTTACGTAAAACATGTTTATAATGGATAGGTTGTATATTATTCATATCCATATTGATATCAAGTCCTTAAACATCATTTTTAAATCATCAAATGATAATTATACTTGAATGGATACGATGAAGAATGAATCTTATCGCGTTCGTGGAGACGGTAGTCCGTACGTACGCATGAGCGACAATATCATTATTTTAATATTAAAATAATATATAAATGGATGGTATATCATATATACAGAATAATTAACATGTTATATTTATTATTTACATGAGTTAAACATCATTATTATACACATCCAAATAATAATATATTGAATAACAATTACACCACGACGTGGAGACGGTAAGCCGTACGTACGCACGTATGGTGACATGTTATTCAAAGGGTGGATAGAATACTGAATATGGTTGTACCATATTTATAATAACATCACAGTATATATATGATACTGGAGTTATTATTTTATAATGGTAACAACAAAGGAAGAAGAAGTGGAAAAAGAAAGGAACTTGGAAAAGGGTGGTGAAATCATTACCTCTTCTTCGGGTTCTTCCTTTTGATTTGATCAAAAGGGCTCTTTAGGTTGGCTTTATGGTCAAACTAAGGCCTCTAGGTTGTAGTGAGGGAAGTTGGTAGAGTATTTGGGCAGAGTTTGGCCGAACCAATAGGCTTTGAAGGTGTCAAAAAATGAGAAGGAGGAGTTCCCTTTTATAAGAGGGGTGAGGGGCACCTTTGGAAAAGCTAGAGATAATAGTTTATAATAAATTCATATTCGGTTTAGAATGGCTCCAAAGATGATTATTTAAATTTTAAGGTGGGGATAGGTTGAAAAAAACTCAACCAATATAATTTAGACAGGTTTGGGTACTTATATTAACCTTATCTTTAAGTATTAACTCTAAGTTAATTAGTTTCACTTTTACAATGTCTCTTTGTATTTTTATAAAATATGGTTAATAAACATACTATATACATCCAAGAGACCCCCAAGTGGTCCATTAATGATTAACGTATCATGATATAAGTCTCTTGGCCGAACCATAGATTTTTAGGAATTTAATATCAATTAATAATATAATATTTGTTTTAAGAATTCTTTTATGTCAATTTTGACACTATTCAATAGTTGATTTTTGTTAAACTCATAACAGATTGATTACTTCGAAAAAGGTCAATTAAATCAATCCTAATATATCATATTATCTTATAAAAATAGTTTAATTCATTAAAAGTTTCATATTATATTTATTTGGGTATTTATAATATCAGTTATTTTAATTTTTCACTATTATAGTAATTAATTCTTCATCATTGTGTCATAAATAAATTAAATTATTTAATGTCTAAAAATTATAAATAAAATATTATTATATATTAAATCTTTTTATCTTTCTAATGGATATTTATAATATAAAATCCAACATATATAACCCTATGTAAAAATTGTTTTGCTCAAAAATATATTCTTGTGTCATTTTTGTATTCATTTTAACTTAATTAAAATAAAGTGTCCCTATCACCTACAAGTGGCACCATGGGGTCCAAAAATCAACCCAAAGATGCCTATGGTCGAACATGTATCAGAAAATAAGTCTAGGACACGTTTTATGGTAATTTAGTATTATTATAATATTATTTGTTTAACCCTTATTTACCGGATTTACCCTTAACCATGGTAAATAAAATATTTACCGCAGTAATTATTCAAAATGTCTAAAAATAAGAGTTACCTATTTAAACAATTTGGATATCCTAATTCAAAATATGGAATACATTTTTCTAAATTCAAAACAAAGAAGTGGTAGAAATTAATTTAAAATTAATTCCCGCTGTCAAAACAAAAAGCGTGTTTTTAAAAGATAATAACTATCAAAAGATTGACACTTGTTTATGTTCGGTTTAATTGTAAAATTATGTCCAATTAACAAAATTATATTAAATGGTAAAAATATATTCTAAATATAATTTAAAACCACTCAAAATAATAATTTATCACTATTAATTGTTTTGATTAAAAAAGTTGTTTTTAATTAAAATTTAGTAATTTTCACTATTCATCAAAATATGAAAGTTATCCGAAAAGTACCAAAATTTCACCTTAGGCTAAATTCGATATTCCGAATCCAAAAATGATGTCAATTTTAAAATATAAAATATATATAACTTCAAAAAGTAGGAATTACTATTCATAACGGCTAGTTTAATTGGTTATGGTTTGTTAGAACTCGGTGTTGCGTACAACACACGCTATCACATTATTCAAAGAGAAGCGTCCCGTAGAAGCTTGGGGTGTTACACCCTCAACCATATAAAACACTAAATCCTCATACCTAGAAAACCCATGACCCTTATCCCAAGAAATACATAAACAACCAGTGCTAAAACACAAGAATCCCTTATCCAAAACAACCAAAATCCATCATCTCCCAAATCCCAAAACCCTCAATTCCAGAAAACCCTAAATACATAGCCCCATTAAATAATAAAACCATTTCCCCGTAAAACAGTAATTTATCCTCCCTAGAAAACCATAAACCCTTAGCCCCATAAATCTCTAAACTGTTAGCCTGAGAAAACCACAAATGATGGTCCTTAGAAAAAAATAACTCTTTTCCAGGAAAACCCTAAACCTTATTCCCCAGAAAACACTAAACCCTTATTTTAGAAAACCCAAAACCATCATCTTTTGAAATAAAAAACCAAATAACCATAATACCATAAACCATAATCCCTAAAAAAATATAAACCCACATCCCCAGAACTCCCAAACCATCAACCCTAAAAAACGCCATGAAATCAGCTCCCAAAAATCCTAAATTATCATCCAAAGAAAACATAAAACATTAACCATAAAAAAAAACCCACATCCCTTGAAAACCCTAAAACCACATCCCCATAAAACACTAGAACCCCATCCCATGAAAATAATAATCCCTTTATCCCATAAGACCCCAACCCCTCATCCCCACAAAACCCAAACCCTCAACACCACAAAACAGTACACCCTTATCCTTTCAAAACACTAAACCCTCATCCACATAAAAACCTATACCCACTTCCCCAAAAAACCTACACCCTCATCCCAAAAATCCACTAAACCCTCAACCCAAAAATTACCGAAATCTTCAGCACTAAAAACCCTTAAATCCTCAAACACAAAAATATCTAAGCATCCATCCCCAAAACAAACCCAAACACTCAAACCCAAAAAACCCAAAACCTCATCCCTAAAAACCCTAACCCCTAAACATAAAAAACCGAAACCTTTATCCCTATAAAACAATAAACTTTCAACCCTAAAAAAACACTAAACCATACCCCAAAAAAATATACACATATCCCTAGAAAACCCAAAACCCAAAACCCTAGAAAATCATAAACCATGAGGCCCAAAAAACCCTAAATCCTCCTGCTCAGTAAAACCTAAACCATCATCTGTAGAATTCCCTAAAACCTAATCCATAGAAAAAACTATACCTTCATCACTAGAAAACCCAAACCCTCAATCATAAAAATCCCAAAACCCTCATACCAAGAATATCCCAAACCCTTAGCCTCAAAAAACCCCACATGCAATGCCTGATGAAACCATTAATTCATTGACCAAAAAAACCATAAATACACAACCCCAAAAAACATAAAATCCTCAGACTTAAGAAAACATAAACACTTAACATTAGAAACCACTAAATCCGCATCCCCAAAAGCCCAAAACCCTTGTTCATAGAAAACCCCAAACAATCATACCAAAAAATTCTAAAACCCACATCCCTAGTGAACCATATACCCTTTCCCCATAAAAATCTAAACCCTTAGCCTCCGAAAACCCTAAACCCACATCCCTAGAAAACCCTAAAATATGAGTCATAGAAAACTATAAACCTTATGCCCTAAAAACCCTAAACTCTTATCCCTTGGAATAACTAAACCCTCATCCCTAGAAAACATTAAACCCTCACCTCCCGAAAACCATAAACCTTAAGCTCCAAAAAATCTTAAACCCACAACCCAAGAAACCCCAAAACCATCATCCCCAAAATACCATAATCCTTGAGCCCTAGAAAACCCCATACACTTAGCACTAGATAACCCTAATCTTTGAGTCCAATAAAAAAACCTCATCCCTAGAAAAACATAAACCCTTTGCCAATGAAGAACCTAAATCCCTATCACATGAAAACCCAAGACCCTCATCCTTTAAAACCAATAATCCCTTAGCCTCAAGAAACCCTAGACCCTAAGCCCCAAAATACTCTAAACCCTCAGCCCCAAAAAACTGTAAAATCTCAGGCCTAGAAAAAAATAAATCCTCAGCACCAAAAAATCCTAAAACTCAGCCTAAGGAAACCCTAAACCCTTTCCTCATGAAACTCTATATTTTTTGCCTCAGAAAACCCCAAACATTAACCCAAAAATACCTAAACCCTCATACTATGAAAATACTAAACCCTCATCCCAATAAAGCCATACGTTATCAACCACATAAAACCCTAGATCCTCTATCATAGAAAACTATAACCCCCATTTTCAAAAAAACCATAATCGTCCTCTATAGAAAACCTGATACCCATAGCACCAAAAAACCCTAAACTCTTAGGCAAATAAAAATATTATTCCAACAATCACATATAACCATGAAACCTCATCCATAGAAAACCATAAACCCCTATCTCCATTAAACCGTAAACACTCATCGCCATATATCCGTGAAACCTTAACCCCCAAAAACCCTAAACCCACACCAAAAGAATAACCTAAACCCTTATTCCCAAGAAACCCCAGAACCACATTCCACAAAAACTCTAAAACGTAATCCCTAGAAAAACCAAACCCTATGTCTTAGAAATCCATAATCCCTTAGTCCAAGAAACCCTAAAAACATAGCACCAAAAATACCTAAACACTCATCCCTAGAAGAAACCTAAACCCTGAGTCCCAGAAAACAAAAGACCCCTATCCTAGAAAACCCAAAACCCTCATCCGAAGAAAACAAAATACCCTCATCCCTCTAAAATTTTAAACCCTTAGCATCATAAATCCATAATATGCCTGCCCTATAATTTTATTTTCACAAATCCCTAGAAAACCATAAACCCTCAACCCCACAAATCGAAAAATGGAATGTCCAAGAAAAAAACTAGCCCCTCATCCCCAGAAAATTCGAATCCCACATCCCAAAAAAAACTAACCCTCAAGCAAAAAAAATAATTAATCAGTTAGACCAAGAAATATATTAGCCCCCAACCCTAGAAAAAACATAAACCATCTGCCCTAGAAAACCAAAAAACATCACTCTCAGAAGGCCCTAATCCCTCAACCCTGAAATACCATTATCCCTCAACTGCATAAAATTATGAATATCTAATCCTAGAATATAAAAAACCCTCAACCTTAAATAATACAAAACCATCAACCCTGGAAATAACCAAATACATATTCCCTGAAATACCATAAGATCATATCCTTAAAAACCACTAAACAATCAGCCTCATAAAATCCAAAACACTCATCCCCCGAAAACCCCAAACCATCTGCCCCCAAAAAACCAAAAACCATCAACCTCAGAAAACACTAACGACTCATCCATGAATAACCATAAATCACTAATCGAGAAAAAACTAAACCCTCATCCCTAGAAAAACTAAACCCTTAGCACTAGAAATCCATAAACCCTCAACTACAAAAATCGCTAAAACCTCATTCATTGAAAACCCTAAACTGTCATCCCAAAAAAGCATTAAACCCATAGCCCAAAAAAAACCTAAATCATCATACCCAAAAAACCCTAAATCCTCATCTGATGAAAAATCTAAGAACTCGTCCATAGAATAACCTCAACCTTTATACCCCAAAAACCCTAAAACCATAGTCCTAGATAACTCAAAACACTAATGGAATGGAATCCCTAAACCACCAACCCTAGAAAACCCAATAACTAATGGCCTAGAAAGCTATAAAACCTCATCCCAATAGAACACTATATCCATATCCCACTCAAAACCCTAAACCATAAAATGATCTAAATACGCAACACCAAAAAAACTGAACCCTCATCCCCAAATTCCCTAAACACTCAACCCCAAAAAACAAAAAACATTCAGCTCCAAAAAAACCCTAGAACCTCATCCCCAAACAACCATAAACCATCACCCCTATAAATATTTGAACCATATTCCCCAAAAAATCCAATAAATTTAGAGGCCTAAAAACCCTAATCCCAAGAAACCAACAAATACTAAAACCTCTTCCTAGAGAGACCAAAAATCACGACCCAAAAAAACTATAAACCGTCATCCTAGAAAAAATTAAAACCCATAGAATCATAAAACCCTAAACCCTAATCTCTTAAACCCTAAACCATAATCCCTGAAAAAAACATAAAATAACATCACTAAAAAACCCAAAACATTCATCACCAAATAACCCGAGACCCTCATCCCCAAAAAACAATAACACCCCAAATCCAAAAAACCTGAAACCATGAGCCACCCAAAACCCCTAAAACCCCAACCCCTAAAAACCCTAATCTATCAGCCCCAAAAAATTGTAAAAACTCATAAAAAATCTAATCCATCAATCCAAAAAAATCCTAAACCCTCATCCCAAAAAACCCCTAAACACTCATCACCAAAACACTAAACCCTCAGTGTCAGAAAAACATAAAACCCTCAACCTCAAGAAAAAACAAACACTCATCATAATGAAACCCTAAACCCTTATCCTTTGGAAACCTTGATCCCTCATCCCCATGAATACATAAACCATTGGCCCCAAGAAATCATGTACACTTACGCCCATGAAACCATAAACCATCATCCCAAGAAATATCTATATCTCCATCCCAATGAAAACCCAATCTCTTATCCCTAAAAACCCTGAAATCTCACTCAAAAGAATCCCTCAATCCTCTTCCCAAAGAAACCATCTACTGTCATCCTAAAATATCCCTAAACCCTTAGTCCCATGAAACCCTGAACCCTTATACCCATGAAGATCAAAACCATCATACCAATGAAACCATTATCCCTCTTCCGCAAGAAATGCTGAAATATCAGGCCCCACAAATCCTAAACCCTCATCCCTAAGAAACCATGAACCATATTCCCCAAAAAACTATGAACCCTCATCCCTATGAAAATATGAACTCTCATCCCCAATAAACATCAATCCCTTAACCCCAATAATTGTTGACCCATCTAACACATGAATCCTGGAACCGTTATCTCCAAGAAACCCTGAATCCTAAGCCCTAAGAAACATTAAACCCTCCTCCCCCGGAAAACCTAAACCATCATCCCAAAGAAAACCTGAACCCCACCCCATGAACCCCTGAAACATTATCCCCAGGAAACCCTACATCCTCACCCACAATAAATCCTAAACCCTTAACAAAAGAAACATGAAACCATCCGCCCCCCGAATCCCTAATCCATAGACTCGGAAACCCTAAAAAGTCGCCCAAAGAAACCCTAAAAACTCACATCCAAAAAAACCCTGAACCCTCTTCCCCAAAAATCCTTGAACCCTCATCCCCACGAAATACTGAACCTTCACCACTAACTAACCTTGAACCATTATCCCTAAAAAACACTAAACCCTCATAATAAAAATCCTGAACCCTTAGCCCCAAAATACCAAAAACCCTCAACCCAAAAAACCATGAACCCACAACCCCAAAAAATCATGAACCCTCAGACCCAAAATAACTAAAAACAATTCCTTAAAATACTATGAACCATAAAAACCATAAATCCTAAACACTATATACAAAAAGAACCAGGAACCCTCAGCCCTAAAATACTCCAAACCATTAGCCTCAAAAAACAATGAACCTAAATCCCCAAAAAAATTGATCTCTCATCCCCAAAAACAATGAACCCTAATCCTCAAAAATCCTCTACAATTATCCAAAAAAAATCTGCATCCCCCAACCCCAAAAAAACATGAACCCTCTTCTCCAAAACCCCAAAATCATCAGCCCGAGAAAACCACGGAAAATGAACCCCAAAAATACATGAAACCTTATCTTTAAAAAATCCTAAACCATGATCCCAATAAAACCCTAATCCCTAAACCATAAAACCATAAAACATCAACCTTAATAACCCCTCACAAATCATCCAAAATAATCTCTCAACCATCCGCCTAAAAAACCTAATCCCTCTACCCAATAAAAACATCAAACCATAGCCCAAAAAATCCCTCAAACCTAATCCCCAAAAAAAATTTTAACCTCATCGAAAAAGAACCCTATAAACTTAGACTAAAAAACACTAAACCCTCAGTCCTAAAAAAACCATCAACCCATATCCCCAAAAAATCTAAATACTTAGTACCAAAATACCATGAACCCACATCTCCAATAAACCCCAAAAAATCATACCCTAAAACTCTAAACCCGAAAAATCAAAAAACCATGAACATTGATCCCTAAATAATGTTGAATTCATAGCCCCAAAAAAATATGAACCCTTACCCCCAAAAACCCTGACCCATGAGACCCAAATAAATCATGATCCCTGAGCCCTAAAACCCCCCGATCCTTAGGCCACATGAAACCATGAACCCGATCCCCCCAAAAAACCATAAAACACATCCCCAAAAAACCCAAAACCCTCAGTGCCAAAAATAAATAAATGTAAATCCCTAAAATATTGAGAACCCATAGCCCTAAAAACCCTAGAAACTCATCCCACGAAAACCTTGAAACCTCATCCCCAAAAATATATGAACCCACAGCCCCAAAAATCCATCTTCCCTCAACCCCAAACCATTGAACCCTCATCTCTAAAAAAACCTTGAACCCTCAACCCTAAAAAACACTAAACCATGATCCCTTTACACCATGAACATTGATGCCTAAATGACCACTAATCCTATACCCCATAAAACTGTGTTCCCTCAGGACCCACACAAAACTATAAACCCTCAGCCATTATAAACCATCAAACCCGCAACCTAGAGAGCACTAAACCCCCATCCCCATAAAATCCTAAACACCCATCTCCAAAAAATCCAAAACCAAATTCCCTAAAAAAACACTAAAACCTCCGACCAAATTATTTTTAATCCATCATCCCTAAAAAACCATAATCTCACTGGCCTAAAAAACTCAAATATCACATCCCAAATAATCATTGAACACTATTTAACCAAAAACCATGAATCCATAGAATGTAACAGTAAACCCTCATCCACAAAACCCTGAACACTTACCTCAGTTAACTTGACCTCGTAGCCCCAAAAAACCCTGAACCACGACTGACCAAAAATCCCTGAACCTTAATCCACAACAAACTCAGAACATTGAGCCCAAGAAGGCACTGAACCCTCATCCACAAAAACACTAAACATTCAGCCCCAAAAAAACATGAAACCATTCACTCCAAAAACAATTGAACCCTCAACACTAAAAAATCATTAACCCTTGTCCCTTAAAAACCAGAAACCCTCTTCCATAAAAATCCTACAACATTTTGCTGAAAAATCCCTGAAACCTTAATTCCAAAAAAACTACAGACCCCTTGTCAACAAAACCATGAACCCTCAATAGAAAAAAACGTCAAACCATCATCCCCAAATAAATCAAATCTTTTATCCCTAATAATACCCCAAAACCCTCATATGAAAAAAACACTAAACCCTCATCCCCAAATTACCCTAATCCCCAATCCCTAAAAATTATATGCCCTCACCCCTAAGAAACCCTAAATACTCAGCTCCAAAAAACCTTAATCGTTCAGCCTGAAAGACCCAAAATTCTCATCCCCAAAAAAACATTGACCCTAAGACCGATAAAACTCAAAAACCTCAGCCCCAAAAACCCCTTAAGCATCATCCATAAACAAACAATATCCTCATCCACAAAAAATCCTAAACCCTCATCCATAAATAAACCCTCAACCCCGAAAAAACATTAAACCACGATCACCAAAAAAACTCTCAACCCTCAACCATTAAAAACACTCAACCTTAATCTCTAAAATACCACCCCCCATCATCCCTAAAAACCCATAAACAATTTACTCTAAAATACCACCCTAAAACCTCATCCCCAAAAAATGATAAACCTTAATGCCTAAAAAATGATCAACCATCAGCCCCCAAAACCCTATGACATCAACCCCAAATTCCATTAACCCTCATCCCTAAAAAACCCTAAACCCTCATCCCCATAAAACCCTCAAACCTCAGCCCCTAAAAAACCATCAACAATCATCCCAATGAAATCGTAAACCCTCAACACCCAAAATACAATGCCACTATTCTAAGAAAAAATAACATCCCTTAGCCCAAAAAAACCCTAAACCCATATCCCTAAAAAAACATCACCCAAAAAAACCCTTAAACCAAGAAAACCCTAAATCCTTATCCCCAATATACCCACAACCGTCACAAATAAAAGACCTTAAATTTTTATCCTAAAAAAAACCTGTACCATCATCCACAAAATTTACGCATCCCTTATCCCAAGAAAAACAAAACTAATCCCCAAAAAAACCTAAACCCAAAGCACCAAAAAAACATTTAACCATTTTTTCCATGAGAAATTAATCCCTTAGCCCCAAAAAACCCTCAACACTCTACCAAAAAACCCTCAACCCTAGGCCCAAAAAATCCTCAACCCCTCATCACTAAAAACCCCTCAACCTTCAGCCATAAAAATCCCTAAACCCACAACCCCCAAAAGCCCAAGACCCCCAATACCAAAAAAACCCACAACCCACATCCCCAAATAACCATCTATATTCAATCCCTAAGACACTAAATTATCATATCCAAGAAACCCTCAACCATCATATCCAATAAATATTCTACCCTCAGCAATGAAAAATTATAACCCGTCATCCACCAAAAACCCTCAACCCTTAAACTAAAATACGTTCATTCCATATCCCCATAAAATGATCAATCCTTATCCCCCAAAACCCCAAACCCTGATCCCAATTAACACTAAACCATTAAAACAAAAAAATATCAACCCTCATCCCCCCCAAAAATGTTTAACACTCAGCCCCAAAAAATCCTTAACCCTCATACCTAAAAAAACACTAAACCATCCACCCCAAAATCCAAAAACCCTCAGACCCAACGAACCCTCAAACCTCAGCCCTAAAAACCCTAATCCCCAAGCCCCAAAAAACCAAAAACCCTTATCCCCAAAAAATAATGAACTCTTATCACCATGAATCCATGAAACCATATCCCCGCAAAACTCTAATACATATTCCACAAAATACTCACAACCTTCAACCCCAAAAAACATCAAACCCCAACCCCAAAAAATCCTTCAAACCTTAGAGAGAAAAAAAAGACCTCTTATAAAAAATCCATCCACCCTAAGAACCAAAAAACCCTCAACATTTACCCCCGAAAAACCCTCAACCCCAGAAAAACCCTCACCACTCGGCCCCTAATAACCCTAAAACCTCTACCCTAAAAACCTTATTTCCACATCATTGAAGATCACTTAGCCCTCAGCATAAAAAATCCCTCAACCCCACATCCCAAAGAAAATCCTAAATCATTATCCGTAAAAATATCTAAAACCTTAGCCTTAAAAATATCTCAACCATCACACCCAAAATACCTTAACACTACACCCCATAAAACAAAAATTGTTATCCCCACAAACCCCTAAACCATCAACCTTAAAAAAATTTAATCCTTTATCCACAAAAAACCCTCATCCGTAATCCCACCAAAACCCTAAACATATAGTCCCAAAAATCCTCAACCCAACATCCCAAAAAACACTAAACACTCAATACCATGAAAAAATAAACCCCCATCCCCAAAAAACCCTCAATAGTCATCCCAAAAAAACCAAAAAACATCTTCCCAACCCCTAAACCTTTATCCCCATAAAACCATAAAACCTTATCCCAAAAAACACTAAACCCTCATCCTCAAGAAACTATAAAACGTTATCACTAAAAAATCCCCAAAACTTTCCTCCAAAAACACTCAACCCTTATTCCCAAAAAACCTACAATCCTCATCCCCCAAAACCCCCCAAACCATCATCCCCAATAAACCCTCAACCTTCATCCCAAAAAACACTCAAACTGCACCCCCAAAATTCCCTGAACCACTTCCCAAGAAAACCTCAAACCTCAGTGCCAAAAATCCCCAAATAACATCACTAAAAAACCTTCAACCCCATCCTCAGATAACACCCAACATCCAAAACCCCTCAACCATATACTACAAAAACCCTAAACCCTTATCCACAAAAAAACACAAAACACTCACGCCAAAAATCCTTAATCCCAAAACCCCTAAAAACACTCAACCCTCTACCCCAAAAAATAAAAAACCCTCATCCCAAAAAAACCCTAAATTCATATCCTAAAAAATACCTAAACCATAATACCCCAAAACATTGAAACCTCTACACCAACAGACCCTCAACACACAACCCCAAAAAACCCACAAATCTCAATCCTAAAAAACACTAATCCCTGATCCAAAAAACATTGTAAACCCTCATCCCTACAAAACCCTAAACCGTCATCCTTAAAAAACAAAAAACCCTCATCCACCAAAAACCCTATACCCACATCCAAAAAATATTGGTAGCTCTCAGGCCAAAAAAATACGTCAACCCATGTCCTCAAAAAATGATCAACCCTCACCCCAGAAATACCATGAAACCTCAACCCCAAAAAAACCCTAAACCATCAGTCCACCAAAAAACTATCATCCCCAAAAAACACTGAACCATTAGCCCCCCAAAATCCATATTTGATCATCCCCATAAAACCCAAAACCCTCTTCCCCAAAACAACCTCAACACTTAGCCCCAAATTACCATCAACCATCCACTCCAAAAAAATCATAAATCCTTATCTCCAAAAACCCCAACCCTCAGACCACAAAGAACCCTAAACCTTTATCCCCCGTGAATTGGTCAATTCTAATCCACAAAAAACCTCAACCCTCAGCCCCAAAAAACTCTTAACCTTGAACCCTAGAAAATCCTCAACTCTCAGCCCTAAAAAACCCTTAACCATAATCCCCCCCAAAACCTAAACATTCTGCCCAAAAAACCCTAATCCATAATCCCCATAAACCCTTAAACCTCATCCCTAAAACCCCTATAAACATTAGGCCAAAAACACCCTAAAAATTCCCCCCAAAAAGTCATCATCCCTCATCTCTAAAAAAAGTCTAGCATCATCCCCAAAAAATCTAAAACCTCAATAGAAAAAACCCTAATCAAACAATCCTAGAATACATTCAACCCTTATCCCAAAAAAATATCAAACCTCATCTCCAATAAACACTCCACCCTCATCCCCAAAAATCCTTCCACTATGAGCCCCAAAAACACCTATTCCTGAAGCCTAAAAAACCCTAAACCCTTAGTGCCCAAAAACACTGAACCATCATCCCCAAAGAACCCTAAAAAATCAACCACATAAATTCTCAACCGTGAACTATAAAGAAACCCTCAAGCCACGACTCTAAAAAACACTACACCCTTAGCCTGTACATACAAACCCTCACCCCCAAAAATCCCTCAACCCCCAGCACTGAAATACCATAAACTCATAGAATAAAAAAACCTCATCCCTTATCATAAAAAACAATAAAATCACCAACCCAATAAAAAATCAACCCTTGGCCAAAAAAAAACCTCAGACCTCATCCATTCAAAATCATCAAACATAAACCTCAAAAAACCCTCAAACCTCTCCCCCAAGAAACAATATACCCTGCCCTATAAAAACCCATAAACCTCAACCCCAAAAAACCCTCACCCATCATCCCAAAAAAACTCTATACCCTCATCCCAGAAATCCCTCAAACCTCATCCCAAAATACACACAACCCATAGCCCCCCAAAACCCTCAACCATCGGCATGAAAAACCCTCAACCCCAATCCTCAAAATATCCCAACCCCACATCCTCAAAAAACCACAACCCACATCCCCAAAAAATCCTTTGAACCTCAACCCTCAACTGCAAAACCCTATACCCTCATAACCAAAACAAAAAAAAGTATTAATCATGAAAGAACACTAAACCCTCAGCCCCAAAATCCATCAAACTCAGCCCCAAATAAAACCCTCAACCCTCAGCCCCAAAAAACCCACAACCTGAATCCCCCCAAAACACTAAACCCTTAGCTCCATAACACCCTAAACCCTCATCCACAAAACCCTCTACCCTCCAGTTCTAAAAAACCTAAACCATCATCTCCCAAAAACTCACAACCCTCAACCCCAAAAAAACCTCAACCCTTATCCCCAATAAAGCCTCAACCCTTAGCCCCCAAATCATTAGACACTCATCCCCAAAAACTCATCTACTTACATCCTCAAAAAATAATAATCCCATAGCCCAAAAAAAACCCAAAACAGAGAACCCTAAAAATCATCATTAATCATCCCCAAAAAACCACATTACTTATTCACAGAGAACCCTCAACCTTAATCCCCAAAATACACTCAAGCACTGGGCCAATAAACCATCAAACCACAGCTAAAAAACACCCTCAACCATTTTCCCCAAAGTACCCTAAAACCTAAAATATTAAAAACACTTAACACTATCCACCCAAAACATCAACCATCATCCCCAAAAAACCCTAAACTACCTCCCACAAAAAACCACATAACCTCAGCCTCAAAAAACCAACAACCGACATCCCTAAAAAACTGTAAATCCTGATCTCAAATAAATCCTCAACTAAATTCTGCAAAAAAATCAACAACCCTCATCCACTAAAAATAGTGAACCCTTAGCCCTACAAAACCAAAACCCCTCAGCCCCAAAAAACCCTAAACCCTCATCTTGAGGAAACCCTAATTCAAAATCCCCAAAAAAAACCCATGTCCTTCTACTACAAAAAAACCTAAACCCCAACCCTGAGAAACCCTCTACCCTCAACCCTAATAAAGCATAAACCATCAACCGCAGGAAAAAATCCACCCTAATCCCCCAAAATCCTAAACCATCATCCCCAAAACACCTCATAAATCATCCCCCACAAACCCCTTAATCATCAGCCCTAAGAAACCTAAACTATTATCCACAAAATACCTCTAACACTATCACGTAAATACGATAAAATCTCTCTCCCCAAAAACCCAAAACCGTCATGTCAAATAAATCCTAAACCATCATCCATAAAATAACCATCCTCCCTAAATGCCTAAAAAACATTAACCCGGTTCCCTAGGAAACATTCAACCCTAAGCATCAATAAACCCTAAATTCTCATCCCAAAAAAACACTCAACCCACTTCCCTAAAAAACCATCAAAACTCAACCTAAAAATAAAAACATAAACCCTCATCCCCTAATACGCATCAAAGCTATGCACCTCCCCAAAAACAGTCCTAAGAAACTCTCAACCCCCATCCCCATAAAAAATTTCAACCCTCATCCCCAAATAACCCTAGACAATCAACCCAAAAAAATCATCAACAATAAAAACCCAAAAACCCTCAATCATCACCCAACAAAACCATAAACACATAGCCCCAAATAACCATAAATTGTTACCCTGAAAAACCATAAATACTCATCCCCAAAAAAACCCTCAACACTCAGTCTTAAAAAACCCTCAACCATCACCCCAAAAATCCCTAAACCCTTATCCCTAAAAAAATCTATACCATAAACCAAAAAAATACTCTAATCCATCTACCACAAAAATCCTCAACCCTCAGCCCAAAACAACCCTCACCATTCAACTCCAAAAAACCCTAATCTCTCATCACCCAAAACCCACAACCATTAACAATAAAAAACACTAAAACCTTAGACCCAAAAAAATAGTAAACCCTCACCCCCCCAAACCAAAAACACTCATCCTCCAAACACCCTTAACCCTCATCCCCACAAAACCGTCAAACATATCCCTAAAAAACCTTCTACACTAATCCTCAAAAACTATAAACCCTTAACACTAAAAAAACAAAATCCCTCATCTCCATAATTCCATAAACCATTATCCCCTAAAATCCCAAATCCCTCAACCTCCAAAAAACACTAAAACCTCAGCCCCAAAAAAACATTAAACCCTAATCTTCAAAAAGCCCAAAACTCTTAGCCCCCAAAACCCAAAACCCTCATCCCAAAAAACCCAAAAAAATTAGGTCCAAAACACACAACTCATATCCCCAAAAACCACAATTCCTCATCCCCAAAAAAAACTATCATCATTTATCCCAAATATCCCCCCAAACCTCATCCCCAAAAAATCATCAAACCTTAGTCCTAAAAAAACCTTAACCCTGAGTCACAAAAATCCCTCAATCCTCAGCCCCCAAATAACCTGAAACCAAAGACCTCAATGAATCATGAGCCCTCAGTCCCAACAAGATCTAAAACCTAAACCCTAATAACTCCACTACCCTAATCCTCATAATATTCTACAACTTCATCTTAAAAAACCCTAAACTCACATACACATAAAACCATAAACACTCAGCTCCAAAACATTTCATTATTTATCTCGTAATAACCATGACCCCTTATCCCCAATGTAACTCTAAACCCTCATCCACAAAAAACACTAAACCCTCATTCCCACAAAACCATTAACTCCATGGCCCAACAATCCATAAACCCTCAGCTCTGAAAAACCTTTAACCATAATACCTAAATATTCATGATTCCCATAAAACCGAAAAATCAATGGTCCCCCATCCCTAAAATATACGGAACCCTCACCCACAAAAAACACTGAACATATTTCCCCAAAAAACACTCAACAATCAACCAAAAATACACTAAACCCTCCGCCCCAAAAACCCGAAACCCATAGCCCAAAAAACCTCGAAGCCTCATCCCAATAAAACTAAACAAAATACCCCATGAAACTCTAAAACCATAGCCCCCAAAAACACCAAACACTATGTCCTATAAAACCAAGAAACCTTTGTATAAAAAAATCCTCTCCTTACAAACACAAAAAACCATAAATTGTCCTATCCAAAAAACCCTAAACAATGTGTCCCAAAAAATAGTGAACCCTCAATCCAAAAAACGCTATAAATCCTTAGTCACATTAAATCATAAAACCTCATCCCCCAAAACCCCTAAACCTTATACCCCAAAAAAAACCCTAAAACTTTTTCATTAAAAATTATTAGACCATTATCCCTTAAAAACACTGAACCATCAACCGGAAAAAAACCCACAACCCTCAACCCTAAATAATAAAAAATAAAAACATATCCATAAAAAACCCTAAATAATCATCCCCAAAAAAACCTAAACCACAAGCCCAAAAAACCATGAACCCTTTCTAAAAAATGAAAAATCATCCCAAAAAAACTATCATTACTTAGAACCAAAAAATCATGAACCCTAAACTAGAAATAACCATCAACCCTCATCCCCCCAAAACCCTAAACCCTCATCCCCAAATAACCATGAACCCTCAGACCCAAAAATCCATTAACCCTTACTCTCAAATAAACCTGGTCCTTGGGGCCCAAAACACACAAAACTATAATCCCCAAAAAAACCTAAACCCTCATCCTCAAAAACCATATACCTTCATTCCCAAAAAACCCAAAACCCCTAGACCAAAAAAAATCCAAAACCCCTACATCAAAATACTATTAACCATCTTCCTTAAAAATCTTTGAACCTGAATTCTCAAAAAACCTTGAATCCCTAGGCAAAATATGTTGAAACATCATCCCAAAAAATGATCAAACCATAAACCCTACAAAATCCTAATCCCAAATCACAAAAAACCATAAACTCTCTGCCTAAAAAAACATAATACATCAGCCCCAAAAAACTGATGAACACTTAGCCCTAAATTAGTTTGAACCCTTAGCCAAAAAATATCCCAGAACCCTTATCAACAAAAAAACACTCAACCCATATCCCCATAAAACATTGATCTCTAACCATGAATAATAATAAACAGCATACCCAAAAATACCAAAAACCTTATACCCACATAACTTGAAACTCATATATTTGAAAATTCATAAACCATAAGCCCAAAAAAATCCTAAACGACCATCCCACACAAAAAAACCCAAAAACATCATCCAAAAATTACCCTAAACCCATTCCATAAAAATACTAATCCATAGAACCCAAAAAAACCTAAACCCTCATCCTAAGAAACCCTAAAACCTCAAACCCAGAAAACCTTAAACCCTTAGACCAAAAAAACCCTAAAACCTTATCCCAAAATAACCCTAAACAATCATCTCCAAAAAAACCCTAAACCAAAAAAAACATCATCACATAACACATAAAAAACACTCATCCCTCACCCTAAAAAACCTTCAACCGTCATTTTGAAAATTACCATAAACCTCCACCGGAAAAAACCCTAAAACTTGAGTAAAAAAACCTAAACAATAAACCCTGTAAAACCATCAATATCAAGTCCTAAAAAACCCAAAATAATAAAAAAACAAAATCCTCAACCTTCAGCCACAAAAAAACATCCTTACTTTTCCCAGAAAAACCCTTAATCATTAGCACCAAAAAATCCTTATCCCACTACCCAAAATACCCTCAAATTGAGACCCAAAAAACTATCAACTCCAAGTCCCAGAAAAACCCTCAACAATCAGCTATAAAAAATTAAAAACCATCATCCACAAAATCCGTCCACTCTTAGCCTAAAAAATCCATCATCCCTCACCCCCAAAATAACCATAACCAATAGGCCCAAAAACCTCAACACTCAGCTCTAAAAAACCATCAACCCTCAGTCCCAAAATATTTTCAACCCTCATCCCACAAAAATAAAAAATCATCATCCTTGGAAAACCCTAAATACTCATCCCTAAATAGCTCTAATCCCACCGATCCCAAACAAAACAAACCCTTATCCCCAAAGAACCATAAAACCCTAGCCTCTAAAAAACCCAAAACCCTCAGTCCAAAAAAATACCATAGACCATCATCCCCAAGAAACCATAATACCTCACCACCAAAAAACTATAAACCAACTTCCCAAAAAATCTAATCCCTCGGCCCAAAAAACAACATAACCCCTCAGCCCCAATAAACCCCAAAAACTCATCCCCCAAAACCCTAAAACCAAAGATCTAAAAATCCCTCAACACTTTTACCCTGAAAAATCCCTCAACTCCCCATCAAAAAAAACCATTAGCCCTCAAGCCCAAAAATCCCAAAACCCTAATTAAAAAAAACCTTCATCCCTCATCCCCAAAACCCCTCAACCCCCATCCTAGAAAAACACTCAAGCCTCAGTATGAGAAAACCCTAAATCCACAACACAAATAAAAAACCTAAACACTCAGGCCTAGGAAACACTAAACTCTACGTTATAGAAAAGCCTCAACACTATGTCCCAAAACACTCTCATCCCTTAGCCCTAAAAAACCCATCCCTTTTCCCCAAAAAATAATCAACCATATTCCCATAAAAATAGTCAACCCTCATTAAAAAAACATTATCCCTTATTCCCGAAAAACCATAAACCCCCTTCCCAAAAAACCCACAACCCTCAGCCCCCAAAAACCCTAAACCATATTCCCCAACAAACCCTAAACCCTCATCCTAGTAAAAACCTAAACAATGATGTCCAAAATTTATTTAACACCCATTACCAGAAATCCATAAACCCCCATCCTGAAAAATCTCTAATCATTCATCCCCTAAAAACTATAAACCTTTATCCTAAAAACCACTAAATACTCAGCCCCAAAATACCATAAACCCACAACCCAAAAAGACGAAAACCGTCAGCCACTAAAAATCTAAAACCCTCATCCCAAAAAATCGTAAACCCTCATCGCAAGAAAATACTAATCCCTTATCTTAAAAAAATTATAAACCCTTATCCCAGAAAAACCCTAAACCCTTCGCACCAAAAAACTCTAAACCCTCATCCCCACAAAACAGTAAACCCTCATACAAAAAAAAACTCCCAACCCTCTAACCCAAAAAACAATAAACCCTCATCCAAAAAATTCATTCAACCCCAAACACCCATACCATATTACCCTAACCCCTTATCATTAACAAAAACTCAAAACATTCCACACTCATCCCAAAAAAACCATCAACCCTTAGCTGAAAAATTACTTCATCCTTCAATCCAAAAAAACCATAGAACCTCAATCCCAAGAAACCCTCAACCCTAAGCCCCCAAAATACCACAACCACCATAAAAAACCCTCACATATCAACACCCAAAATACCTAGACACCATAAAAATCCCTAAAAAGTCAACCCATAAAAACAAAAAACCTTCATCCCTTCACAACCCTATAACCTCAGCCCAAAAAAATCATTATCCCTTACCTGATAAAAATAATCAACCCTCAACTCCAATAAAGCCTCAACCCTTACCTAAAAAACACTCAATCCTCACAAAAAACCCCTAAATCCTAAACTCCCAAAAATCATACCTGTCAACACCAAAATACCTTAAACCCTCATCCCCTAAAATCATTATCCACCTAACCAATAAACCAACATCCCTAATCCCCAAATTTCCTTCATCATTTATGTAATATAACATTTACCCCTAGTGATGAAATGCGCTCAACACTAAGCCCCAAAAAATCCCTACACCCTTATCCCCAGAATACCCTAATCCCTTAAACCCAAGAAACACTAAAGCCATGTTCGAAAAAATCATAAATCCTTACCTTAAAAAATCCTAAACCCTAAACCTAAACCCTAAAAAATCAAAAAACCCTCAAACCCAAAAAAACCTAAACCACCTTCCATAAAAAGTACTAAAATCTCATTCAAAAATAGTTGTAAAACTGTATCCCCAAAAAACCCTAAACACTTTACCCCCAAAACCGTAAACCTTAATCCACAAAACTCATAAAACATTATCTAGAAAAAATCCAAAACCTTTATCCCCAAAAAACCATAAACACTCGCCCCCAAAAAAACCTCAACACCCAGCAAAAAAACCGTAACACTCAACCCCATAAAAACCATCAATAGTCATCCAAAAATATTCCTCAATCCTCTATCACAAACAACCATCAACCCTCATACAAAAAAAACACTCAAATCTCAGCCCCCAAAAATCACTAAACCCTCGTCCATAAAAAAACCATAAACGCTCTCCCTGAAAAGCAATATCCCTCTCCACAAAAAATCCTCAAACCATAGTAATAGAAAACACTCAACCCTCAACCCCAAAATAAATCTAAATACTAAACCATAAAAAATTATAAATCACCATCCGCAAAACCATTAAATCCTCATCCCCAAAAAATCCAGATCCCCCATGTCCAAATAATAGTCGACCACCATTTCTAAAAAAGCCCACAACTCTCCTCTTAAAAAATACTCATACCTCAGACATAATAAACCCTAAACCCTCATCACCAAAAAAATCCCCAGTCCAAAAAACCCTAAACCTTGAATTTGAATAAACCCTTACCCCTCAGCCAAAAAACCCTCAACCCTCATCCCCAAAAAACCTTCAATCCTCATCACCAAAAACATTCAACTCTCAACCTTAAGAAACATCAATCCTTGGCCATAATAAAACCTAATCCCTCACCCCTAAAGAATCCTCATCCCCAACAAGAAAAAACCTAAACCCTCATCCCAAAAAAATTTAATTCTGTAACCCCCCAAACCCAAAACCCTCATCACACAAAATCCCTAAACCTTTACCCTCAAATAGAGCTATTCCTCACCCGCCAAAAATCATAAACCCTAATCCCACAAAAAAAATCAAAACAATCATGACTGTTAACCCCAAAAAATTGTCAACCCTCTTCCATAAAAAACATTGAACCTTCAACCCCCAAAAAACCACAACTCCCATACCCTAAAACTCTCACCCAACAACCCCCAAAATCTAAATCCCCAAGCCCCAATGAGAATAAATTTTTATCCCTAAAAATATTAAATCCTCGGCCTCAAAAAACCCTAAGCACTCATTACAAAAAATGATAAACCCTCCGACCAAAAAAATAGTAAACCCTCAGCCCAAAATACCCTCAACACTCATCCAAAACATCCAAAAACCCTGAAACCAAAAAATCCATAATCCCTCATCCCCAAAAATCAAAAAACCCTTAGCTACAAAAAAATATTAATCCCTTAGCCCAAAAAAACCTCGACCCCTAATTTCCAGAAAAATACACTAAACACACTACCCCATAAAACCCTCAACCCACATCCCTGAAAATCTATAAACAATTCTCTCTAAAAAAAAAAATCCCTAAATCCCAAAAAGTGCCAATCCTCAACGCCCAAAACCCCTCAACCCTTAACCCTAAAAAACTGTAACCCCTCATCGCAAAAACACCCTCAACCTTTATCCCTAAAAAACCATAAATTCTCATCCCCCAAAAATCCAAAACCCTCATCCCCAAAAAACATGACACCCTCATCTTCAAAAAACCGTAAAACCTCCTCCCTAAAAAAACAAACTCTATTCCACCCAAAACTTCTAAACGCTATGCATAAAAATCCTTAAACCCTTATCCTCCAATGACCCTAAACCCTCATCCCCCCAAAATCCTAAACCATAAAAAACAAAAATTTCATAACCCCTTAGCCCTAAAACCCCTAAACCCTTATTCTCAAAAAACCAATGACCCTCACCACCAAAACACCTATCTAACATAATCCTAAAATCCACTCAAACTCTGCCCAAAAAAACCATCACTACTCGACCCCAAATTAATCTCAACACTATTCCCCAAACAACCTTCTACTATCAATCCCAAAAAACTCTAAAGCCTAATCCAAAAAACTATAAACCCTCCACATCCACAAAACATAATTCCCATCCCCATAAAACCCTAAACCCCCGGCACAAAAATTCCCAAATACCTCAAACCCAAAAAAACTCACAACACTAAGCCCCCAAAAAAACCCTCAACCCTCATCCCCAAAAATCATTCAACCATCATCCATAAAAAATACCTAAACCACTCATCCCACCAAAAAATTGAAACCCTCATCTCCAAAAATCCCTCAATGCTCAGCCCTAAAAACCACAAACCATGAGTTCCAAAAACAAACACAAAACCCTCATCCCCAAAAAATCCTTAAAACTTAATCCCCCAAAAAATGATAAACCCAAAGCCCCCACAACCCTAATCACTTATCCCCAAAAAACACCCTTATCCAAAAAAAACGTAAAATGTTTTCCTAAAAACCATAATTTTTCATCCCGAAATACTCAAAACCCTCAACCCCAAAAAACCATAAACCCACGTCACCAAGAAATCCTCAACCCATAGCCCCCAAAAAATATAAAACATCATCCCTAAAAAATACCTCAACACTAATCCCCAAAAACCCCAAAACCTAAAATAAAAAAAAAATCTCGACACATAATCCCAAGGAACCCTTACCCTTTTTCCCAAAAAAATGATGAATCCTTATCCCCAAAAAACTCAACCCACAACCCTTAAAACCAAAAAAACTTTAACCCAAAACACCCTCAACACGCTACACTTGGGGCCAAAAAATCCACATCTCTTAGCCCCAAAGATAGTAAACCCCCCAACCCCAAAAATCCATCAACGCTCAACAATCATCCCCAAAATATCCTCATCCCCCGCTACCAAAAAACCCTAAATCATCAACTCAAAAATAGATATCCCACACCCCAAAACAAACCTCAACCCTCATACACAAAAACACTAAACCCTCACTCTAAAAACACTAAACCCACATCCCTAAAAATCCCCATCCCTCAACCCAAAAATACATAAACCCTCTCCCCCAAAAAACCCTAAACCTCCAGCCGCAGAAAACCCTAAACCCTTGGCCTTGAAAACCACTAAACCCTCATCCTTAAAAAACAAAAAATTGAATCCCCCAAAAACCTTAGAACCTCATCCACAAAAGTCCCTAAACTCTCATCAAAAAAAAATCATACTCCCTTTACCACAAAACCCTCAACCCTCAACCAAAAAAAACATCTACCTTCAACACCAATTAAACATGAACCATCATCCCCAAAATTCAATCAACCCTCTACCCCATAAAATACTCAACCCTCATCCCTAGAAAACCCTCATCCCTCATACCCAAAAAAACCATCAACCCTCATATGAAAAAAACCCTTAACTCTTACCCAAAAAAACTAAACTATTAGACTCAAGAAATACCTCATTCATTATGCCAATAAAACATTTACCCTTAGCACCAAAAGTACCTAAACCGACCTCCTGAAAAAACCCAAAACCCAAAACCCAAAAAAACCTAAAAACCTAAGAAAAAAAGCAAAAAATTGGACCCCAAAAAACATCAACCATCAGAATTAAAATTGCCAAATAATAAATATCAACAACACTCAACCCACATCCCTAGAAAACACTCAACTCTCAATCCCCCAAAACCAACAACCCGCAGACCCAAAAATCATCAAACCAACCTTAAAACATCATCAACCCATAGCCCCAAAACACCACAAACCCTCTACTCCAAAAAACCTCAACCTTTAACACTAGAAAGCCCTCAACGGTCCTCCATTAAAAAAGCATATACCATTATCCCCAAAAAACCCTAAACCCTAATCCCCCAAAAATCCTAAACACTCAACCTCAATGTACCCTAATCCATAATCCCAAAAACCCAAAAATCATCAAACCCAAAACTCCTTAATCCCTTACCCATATAAAAACCTCTACCCATCCACAAAAATACTAAACTCACATTCCAAAAAACCCAATATCCTCAACCTCAAAAAATCATGAACCCTATACCTAAAAAATACACTCTCCCCTCAACCAAAAAAAAATCTGAACCTAGCACTTGAAAAATCCCTCAACTTTGACCCTAAAAAACCCTCAACCTTTAGGCCTAAAAAATAGTCAACCCTGAGCCTGAAAAAACCCTAAAACCTCATCCCCAAAAACCCTTCACAACATTACCCCAAAAACCCCACTACACATAGCCCAAAAAATTATAAACACTCTCTTAAAAATAAACTAAACCCTTTTCCTGAAAAACCCTAAACCATCAGTTCAAAAAAATCTGAATCCCACAGCCCCAAAAAACTCTAATAACTCGAACCCAAAATACCCTAAACCCTAATACTAATAAAATACTATACCCTCATCCAAATAATACACAAAACCCTCATCTCCCAAAAAAATCATAATCCCTTAGGCCCAAAGACTTATAACATCATCCCCCCAAAACCGTCAACCGTCATCTCGAAAAAAAACATAATCCCTCATCCCAAAAAAACCCGCATCCCTTAAAATAAAAAAAAAACATTGAACCCTCATCCCTAAATCCCCTCAACCCTCATTCCTGAAAATCATGCAACCCAAGTCCAAAAAAATCAATCAGACCTCTACCCCAAAAAACCAACAAATGTCAGCCCCAAAATTACCTATACACTCAACCCAAAAAATGGCCAAATACCATCCCAAAAAACATTCAACCCTCGACCCCAAAAAACCCACAATCCTCAACCTCAAAAAATTCTTAAACAATCATCCCCAAAAAATGATAAACCCTCAACCAAAAAGAATCCAAAAACATCAACCCCAAAAATTGATCAAACCTCTACCCTAATGACTGTCAACCCTAAGCCCAAGAAACCATCAACACTCACCCCTAATAAATTCACATCCCACATATCCAAAAATCCATAAACACTAACCCAAAAGACCTTAAACCATCATCTTCAAAAACACTTAATCCCTTATTTTCCAAAACCCCAAAACCTTCTTTTCCAAATAAAACCCAAGACCCACTACTCAGAAAACCCTACAACATGAGACCCAAAAAAACCTAAACCCTCAGCACAAAAAATCCTTAAACCATTAGCCCCCAAAACAATAAACCCACATACTCAAAACCCTATACCATCATCTAAAAAAACTATAAAAACTCATCCTAGTAAATCATAAACCCTCATACCAAAAAACCCTACACCCCCATCCTAGAAAACCCTAAATCCTACACCCCAAAATTTTTTTATCCTTTTTCCACAAATGATCCGAAACACGGAAATAAAAAATAACCCAAAACATCCTCAACCCTTTTCCACAAACAACCTCAAAACTCATCCTCAAAAAACCATAAACCGCTAGCCCAATGAAACCCTCAAACACAATCCCCTGAAAACCCTCATCCCTCAAACCTAAAGAAAACTCAATGATCATACAAAAAAAATCATCATCCTTCTACCCCAAATAGCCTGCATCCCCAACAAACCGTCAACAATCATACCTAAAAAACCCTAAACCCAAAGTCCAAAAAAATCTTTAAACCCTTAGCCTAAAAAAACACAAACCCTCAACTGTGAAACACCTTAAAACCTCATCCCAGAAAACTATAACCCTAAGTCCCAAAAAAAATAAACCCCCATCCCAAAAAAACCATAACCCCTCTAAAGAAAAAACCCTTAGCCTCAAAAAAATACCCAAATACCCACCAAACCCTTAACACTCACCCCCAAAAAACACAAAACCCTAAAAAACACTAAACCCTCATCCCAAAAAAACCCTCAACCCTTAGTAAAATAATTTCCTCAACTATTGGGCCTGAAAAAACTTAACCCCTAATCCCCTAGCACCATAAAACCTAAAAAATCACCCAAAAAACCTAAAAAACATAGCCCCAAAAATCCATAAACACGCAGCCCCAAAAAACCCAAAAACCCCAGCTTTAAAAAAACCTAAATGCTATTTCATGTATAACATTAAAATTTAAGCCAACCAAAAACCATAATGTCATATCATAAAAATACCTTAAACCCTCATCCCAAAAAAACTAAAAACCTTCTTCCCCAAATAACCCTAAACACTCTGCCCCCTAAAAACCTATACCCTCATCCCTAAAAAATCATAGCACTAATCTCCCAAAAAACCATACCATAATTTGACCATTATCCCCTAAACCCTCACCCAAAACCCCCTAAATCCTCAAAACCCAAAACACCAAAACCCTTAGCCAGAAACACTAAACCTTCCTCCCCCCAAAACCAAAAACCCTCTTCCCCAAAAAACCATAAAACATCAGCATGAAAAATCCATAAAATTTTAATTCCAAATAACCCTAATCCCCCATCCCTAAATTAAGCATAACCCCAACACCCAAAATACCCTCAACCCTCAACCCCAAAAAACAACAAACCCTTTCCTCCAAAAAATACCAAAACCCTCTACCTTAAGAAATAGTGTACCCCCGACCCCAAAGAAACCATAAACCCTCCTCCCCAAGACACTGTACACCTCACCCCCTAAAATCCCTAAACCATCTATCCTAAAAAACCAAAATCATTATCCACAAAAAATCTTAAAACCACAGCCCCAAAAATTCATAAACCCAAAACCCCCAAAACCGAAAACCCACGACCCAAAAAAGTAAACCCTCAGTAACAAGAAACCCTAAAACCTCAACCCTGAAAACCTAAATTCTCCACCCAAACAATGCATAACACTAAGCCACAAAATCTAGAAAACCTCACCCAAAAAATTCTAATTCCTTATCCCCTAAAATCTCTAAACCATTGGCACCAAAAATCCCTATACCCTCATCAATAAAAAATACGAAACACTCATCCACAAAAAATCCTAAAGCCGCATCCCATAAAACCCTAATACTTTATCCCCCCAAAAACCCAATCCCCCCCTAATAAACCTAAACCCTTAGCCCAAAAACCATAACCCTCATCAACAATAATCCCAAAACCATAATCTATAAAAACCATAAACTCTCATACCCAAATGACCCTAAAACCTGAGAACCAAAATCTCCAAAGAAATCATTATAAAAACCCCATAAACCCGCATCCCCCATAATACCTAAACCATCATCCCCAAACCCCAAACCCTCAAAACCAAATACAACTAATCCCCCTGCCTGAAAAACACCTAACCCCTCAACCCCAAAAAACCATTAGCCTTGACCCCAAAAAACAGTATATCCTCATCCATAAAAATCCATCAAACTTATTCCCCAAAAAAACATAACCCTCAGTCCAAAAAACTTCTAAACGCTCTGACAAAACAAACACTAAACCTTTAACCCCATAAAAACATAAACCCAAAGCTCCAAAATAGCTAAATCCACATCCCCAAAACCCAATTCCCTCTTTAACAAGAAAAACTAAACCTCTATCCCCATAAACCATAAACACTCATCTCCAAAAAACAATAAAACATCAGCTAGAATAAACCCTAAATACTCCGCACTAAAAAATCCAAAACCCTTGGACCTAAAAAAATAAAAACCCTCTTCCCGAAAAAACCCCAAACTCTCATCGCAAAAAAAAAACAAAACCCTCGGCCCCCCAAAAACCCTCTACCCTCATCCTTATGAAACCATAAACCCTCATCCTCAAAACCCATAAAATGTTATCCAAAAAACCTAATCCCTTATATCTAAAAAATCATGAACATTCATCCCTAAAAGACCCTAAACGCTCAAATCACAAAACAGATTATCCCTCAATATCAAAACAACTAAATTATCATCCCCCAAAACCCATAAACAACAATCCCAAGAACCAAAAAATTCCTAGATGCAAAAAAACCCTAAACCCTAAACCCCAAAACCCCTAAAAATTCATACCCAAAACCCCCAAAACCATATCCTTAGACCCCTAAACAATTAGCTCCAAAACCCCCCAATACCTCATCACCAAAACCAACAAACCATAAACCACCAAACCTATTAACACTAATGTAAAAAATGTAATATTTCAGCACTAAAAAACCTAAAACCATCATCCTCAAAATACCCTAAAACGTCATCCCTAAAAAACCCTAAACATTGATTAAAAAAACCTATACCCTCCTCTAGAAATAAACCCTAAACCCTTAGCCCCCAAAAAACCTAAACTTTCAGCCCCAAAAATTCCTAAACACTAAACACCATAATACAAAAAATCTCACACACAAAACCCCCTAACCCCCAAAAAACAATACACCCTCAGACCCAAAAAAAAACCCAAAACACTCATCCCCCCAAAACCCTATCACCCCACACCAAAACCATTAACCGTCATCAGCAAAACCCAAAACCCACATCCCTAAAACAAGAAAACTCTCATCCTCAAAACCCGAAAAATTGTAGCTCCAAAACCATAAACCCCCATCCCCAAAATCCAAAAAGCCTCATCCAAAAAAAACCCAAAACCCTCATCCCCCCAAAACACTAATCCCTCACCCTAAAAAAGTCTAAACCCTTAGCCCAAAAAAAACCTAAACCCCCAGCCCTAGATAACCATAAACATTCATCCCAAAAAACCCTCAGACCCAAAAAAAACTAATCCTGCATACAGAATAAACAAATCCCTCATCCTGAAAAAACCAAAATCCCTCATCCCCTACAAAAAACCTAAACCCTAAGCACCAAAACCCCAAAAAACTCATCCCTAAAACCCCTAAACACTAATCCCACCAAAATACATAATATCTTCTCCCTAACCCACCCCCCCAAACCTAATCCCCCCAAAACCATAAACCCTCATCCATAAAAACATTAAACCCTCACCACTAAAAAACCCCAAACCTTCAATCCCAAAAAATATATAAACCCTTAGCCCCCTAAGAAAACTTAAACCCTTATCCACAAAATACCCTAAACTCTTAGTGTTAATCAAAACATAAACTATCATCCTCAAGAAAACCCAAACCCCTTTAAAACCCCAAATCTTTCACCCCAAAAAACCCTAAACCTTATTCCAATAAAAACCCAAAACACTCCAACCCAAGACACACAAAACCCTAATCCCCCAAAAAACCAATATCCTATCCTCAGAAACCCCTAAACCCTTAACACCAAAATAGATAATCTCATATCAAAAAACCAATAATCCCACATCCACTAAATTATCAATGCACCCATCCCCAAAAAACCCTAAACCCTCATCACAAAATACCTCAAACCCTCCTCCAAACACCTAAAAACCATCATAATAAAAAAATCATATAACCTATACCCCAAAAAAACCCTCAACCCCAAATAGTTCTAAACCCTCACCCCTAAATCCCCCAAATCCTCTACCCAAAAACCACTGAACTCTTAACCCTTATCTCCAAATAACCATATCCCAGAGCCCTAAAACCCTAAAAAACCACTTCCCCTACAACTCATAAAACCTCATCTTCAAAAAACTATATATTTTTAGCCCACAAAAACACAATAACCTCAGTCCCAAAAAATCATAAACACCTCAAACCAAAAAAACATAATCCCTTAGAACACAAAACCCCAAAATACTTATTCCGTAAACCCTATAAACACGTATCTCCAAAACCTATAAAACCAAATCCCCAAAAAAACCTGAGACCCTTACCCCCTAAAAGCTATAAATGATCATCCAAAAACCCTTAAATCCTCATCCCCAAAAACTCAAAACACTCACCACTAAAAAACCCTAATCCTTTTTCAAAAAATCACTGAAACCATAATCCCCCCAAATCCTAAACCATCGGTCCCAAAAAACCAAAACCCTCAACCCTAAAAAATATGAAACCATGAGCCCTAAAAAACACGAAACCCTCAGACCCAAATATCCCTAAATCATTAGCTAGATAAAACACAAAACTTGCATCCCCCCAAAACCCTAATCCATCATCCCAATAATACCCAAAACACTCATCCCCAAAAAACCCTAAACACCCAACCCCAAAAAACCCTAACCCCTCATCACCAATAACCCTAAACCCTCAGACCCCAAAATCCTAAAACCCTAAAAAAATACTAAACCCCAACCCCAAGAAAAACTAAACACCCAGTCCCAAAACACTAAAACCCTCATCCCCAATAAAAATAGAAACCCACATCCCAAAAAATCATTGTCCTTCATCCTCAAAAACCACAGTACACTCTTCTAACAAAAAACCTAATCTCGAAGCCCAAAAAACCCTTATACCCTCATCCCTGAGAAAAACTAAACCCACAACCCCCAAAAAAACCTAAAACCTGAACAAAAAAATACCCTAGAATATATTTTCCAAGAAACCAAAAATCCTACCACAAAAAAACCAAAAACCTCAGCCCCATAAAACCCATAAAACCCCATCCCAAAATAACCATAAAACATCATCCCCCAAACTCCCTAAACCCTAATCCTTATGAAATCCCTAAACCCTCATCCCCATGATACCCTATACCCTTAGCCCCAAGAAACCACAAACCATTATCCTTAAGAAATCCTAAAACCATATCCTCCAAAAATGCAAAATCGTAGGCCCCAAAAAATATAAAAACTCCTCTCCAAAAAACTATAAACCCTTGGGACCAAAACCCCTAAACTCGCGGCCCAAAAAAAACTAAACCGTCATCACCTAAAATTGTAAACCCTCATCACCAAGAAATCCTATACCCTTTACCCCTAAAGACCTAAATCATTAACCCCCCAAAACCCCAAAACATCATTCCTAACAAACTAAACCCTTAGATATAAAAAATTCAAAAGCCTCAGCCCCCAAAACCGTTTACCATGAAACTCTTAAAAAATCAACCCCAAAAGTCCCAAAAAAATATGGAAACCTCCTAAAAAACCCAAAACCATGAGGCCCAAAAACACTAAACCCTCAGACCCAACAACCCATAACACTCATCCAAAAAATACTCTAAACCCTCAACCCTAAAAAACCATAATCCCTCTGTAAAAAACCCTAATGTCTCAAAAACAAAACACCAAAACCCCAGTCAAAAAAATCCAAAAACCATCATCTCCAAAACACTCTAAATAATTATCCCTAAAACACTGATAAATTTGAGCCCCCAAAACCCTATACTCAACCTAAGAAACCTCAAAACTAATGAAATCATCCTCCAAAATCCTTTATCCCCAAAAAACCATAAACCCTTAAGCTCAAAAAACACTAAACCATAAATATAACAAAACCCAAACCAATCATCCCCAAAAATCCCGAAAACCAGTCTTAAAAATACCTAAACCCATATCCCCCCAACAACCTAAACCCTAAACCCAAAATATACTTAATGTTTCAAATCTAAAAATACCTAATACTTCAGAACCAAAAAACCCTAAACCCTCAGCCCCCAAAAACCCTTATCCCCTAAAATTCTTAATCCCTTAGCCATATAATCTCTAAAACCTTATCCTCACGAAACCCTTAACCGTCATCTCTAAAAAATCCTAAACTAATGCCCCCAGGAAACCCTAACAACCGTAAACCACATGAAACTATATCCCCTTATCCCTAATAAACCCTAAAATAGTATCCCTTGAAAAACCTAAACCATTATCTAAAAATACTCCAAACCAATAATATAACAAAAAAACCTCAGTCCCAAAAAAACACTAAAACTTCAATCCAAAAAAATAATTTAAAACCTCATCCCCTAAAAACCCTAAACCCTCATTCCAAAAAAACCCTAAATCCAGAGGCATGAAAACCATAAACCCTTATCCTAAGAAAACCCAAAACCATCAGCCCCAAAAAAAACTAAACAATCAGACCCAAAAAACCCTAAGCCCTACGGCCCCAAAATATACACATTGAGCCCCACAAAACCTAAACCCTCAGCCTAAAAAACTCAAACCCCTCATCCTCAAAAAGTACTAAACCATTAGCCCAAAACATTATAAACCCACATAGAAAACCATAACAATCACACAAAAAAACCCTAAACTATTTCCCCCAAAAAGCTTAAAACCTCATATATAAAAAACCCAAAACCCTCAGCCCCAAAAAACCCAAAAAACCAAAAACCCGAGAAACCCCAAAACCTCATCCCCAAAAACATCCTAAACCCTCACTCCCCCGCCAAATAAACCCTTATACCCTTTAAGAATTAAAACTGTATCCTAAAAAAACCCAATAACATCAACCATAACAAACCCAAATCCATTAGACCACAAAACCCCAAAATCGTCTTCCCTGAAAACCGCTAAACCCTCATCCCAAAAACACTAAAAAACACATCCCTAAAATCACTTAAACCCAAATCACCATAAAATTTCAAAACACATATCCCCCCAAAACCCTAAGCACTCATCCCCAAGAACCCATAAACTCATATCCCCCAAAACACCAAAACCCTAATCCCAAAAACCCCAAAAACCTCATCTAAAAAAACCTCTAAACATTAAGCACAAAAACAACAAAACACTTAACACCCTGAACCCCTAAACTCTCATCTAAAAAACCCTAAACACACATCACACAATACCTAAATCCAAAAAACCTTATCCCCAAAATACCATGAAACCTCAGCCACAGAAACCAATAAACCATAATTCAAAAAACACCTAAACCCCCACCCACACAAAAAGACCATAAACACATAACCCTAAAAAGCCAAAACATTCATCACCAAAAAAATTTAAACCCTCATCACCAAAAACCCTGAAATATTTAGCCACAAAAACTGTTGAACACTCAACCCCAACTAATCATAAACCCTCAACCCTGAAAACAATAAACCCTCATCCCCGAAAACATAAACCCTCAACCCAAAATCCCTAAACCCTGGTGCAAAAACCCCTAAATCATTATCCCCCCCAATCCCTAATCCATCAGACCCAAAAACCCAAAACCATCAACCCAAATAAAAACAAGACCCACATCCTGAAAAAAAAAACATTAACCCTCTGATTAAAAAAACTAAACATCCACCTCAAAAAACCCCACAAATATCATATGCAAATAACCCAAAACCCTCAATCCTAAAAATTCCTAAACTCTCAGCATCAAAACCCCTTAAAACCATAGCCCCAATAACCCCTAAACCATTTTCCCTAAAAAACCATAAATCTACTCCCACAAAATTGTAAAACATAATCTCCAATACCGTTAAATTATCATCCCTAATAAAACCCTAAATTCTCATCCCTAATATCACCAAAAACCTCATATCCAATATTCCTTATACCCTCAACCCCCAAATCCCCAAAAAGATGATCCTCAAAAGACCCCAAACCCTCATCCCCCCAAAAACTATAAGCCCTCATCTCTTAAAAAACTATAAACCCTAATTCATAAAATAACCATAAACCACCAACTGAAAAAACCCAAAGTATTAATCCTCTCAAAAAAACCCACGACCCTAAAAACACGAACCCATAAACAATAAAAAACCCTAAACCTTCTTAAAAAAACAAACCCTCCACCCAAAAAATTCCTACGACCTAATAACAAAAAAAACCCTAAAACATCAGCCCATATAAATCATATACCCTCATCCCCAAAAAAACCCTGAACCTAATTCCCCCTGAAACCCCTAAACCCTAAGCAACAAAACACCTAATACCTCATCCAAAATACACATAGACCCTCATCACTAGAAAAATATAAACCCTCAACATTAAAACTCTAAAAAATATGCACCAGAATTCATTATACCCTCATCCTAAAAAACCATCAACCCTCAACCCCACAAAACCCTAAATTCTCAGCACCAGAAAATCCTAAACCATCATGCCCATAAAAAACCCTAAGCCCTAAGCCACAAAACCACTCGTCCCTCATCCCAAAACCCCATAATCCCTAAAACTCTCAAAATTACTAAACCCTCATCCCCAGAACCCCTAAAACCTCATTCCAAAAACCCATAATCCATCGTCCCAAAAAATCCCTTCACCATTAGAAAAAATAATTGTAAAACCTCATCTCTAAAAAAAATAAAAACATGTCCCCAAAAACACCTCAACCTTTTGCACCCAAACCACTAAAATTTCATCCCTAGAAAAAAATAACCATCATCCCAAAAACCCCCAAAATCCATAGTCCAAAAAATGCTAAACAATCACCCCCAAAAATCTCTAGTCCCTTAGCCCTAAAAACCCAAACCCCTCAACCAGAAAAAACCCTAAACCCTCAGCATTAATAATTCATAATCCATCATCCCCAAATCCCCTAAATCATCATCCACCAAATCATGTAAACCTCCATCCCCCAAAACACAAAAATTAACCTCCCCAGAACCTCTAAACCCAGATCCCCAATATAACCTAATACCCAAATCCCTAAAAAACACTAATCCATCATCCCTAAATAACAATAAAAAGATATCCATACAAAACCCTAAACCCCCATCCCCCAAAACCTCAAAACCCTCTTCCCCAATAAACTAAAACCCTATTCCCCAAAAATCCTAAAACCTACATACCCAAAGAACCATAACCCCTCAATCCCAAAAATCCTAAAGCCTCTTTCCCATAATACTCAAAACCTTCTACCACAAAAAACATAAAAACCATCCCCATGAAACCCTACACACTCATCCCCCAAATCCTAAAACCGTCATCCCAAGAAAACCTAAACCCTACGACCCAAAAACCCTATATCCTCAACACCAAGAAAACCCTAAACACTCTACTTCAAAAAAAAACCCCAGCCCCAAAAAACCATAAAACCTAGTCCCCATGAAACCCTAGACCCACAAAGCCAATAAACCATGTAACCTCAACCCCAAGAAACCAAAAACTCTCATCCCCAAGAAGCTCTAAACCCTAAACCCCAATAATTAATATACCATCAACCCTAATATGTCTTAAAATTGTATTCCTAAGAAAATAGATTTATTAAACCCTCAGAAAAGCACAATATTATCACCAAAAAACCCTGAACCCTGAACCCAAAAAAAATCCAAGAAAATATTCCCAAATAACTCTAAACCATCAGCCCAAAATACCCCAATATCTCTAGCCAATGAAACACCAATACCCTTAGCCCCAAGAATCTCAATACCCATAACACCAGGAAAAGATAAACCCACTTCCCTAAGAAACACTAATCCCAAAGCCCCAAAAAACCCATAAAACCTTAGCACCAAATATTCATAAACCCTTACCCCCCAAACCCAAATCCCATGAAACCAAAAAAACATAAACCCTCAGCCGCCAAACAACTAAATCAACATCCATAATAACTATAAACCATTAGCACCATAAAACACTTATCCCTCTTCCTAAAAAAACTAAACCCTAAATCAAAAAACCCCTATACAATTATCTTTAAAAACCATAAACCTTTAACCCCAAAACCCAAAACACATTTCCCCAAAAATCACTGAACCTTAATAAAAAATCCTTAAAATTTCATCCCACAAAAAAATAAACCATCATCCCCAAAAAAACCCAACAAACACCATCCCCCAAAAATATTAAACCCTCAGCCCCAAAACACAATACACCCCCATACACCCAAAAAACCATAAACCCTCGTCCCTGAGAAACCCTAAACCCTCATCCCAAAAAACCCAAAACCCCTGATAAAAAAAAACCAAAACCCTCAGACCCTAAAAATCTTAAACCTTCATCCTCAAACCCCTATACCCCCAGCCCTAAATACCCCAAAATGCACAATCTTGATCCCCAAAAAAACTCTCATCTTCAAGATGCACTAAACCCTCAGCCCCAAAAAACACTAAAATCTCATTCTGAAACAAATTCAGAATCCCAAAACCCCAAAAAACACTAAACCAACATCTTTAAACAACCCTAAACAACCAGTCCCAAATATAAATAAACCCTCATCCCCAAAAAATACATCAATGTCAGCCTGAAAACCCCCTAAACCCTTAGCCCCCGAAAAAAAATATAAAAACTAATCCAAAAAAAACCCCCAACCCTTAGCCCTAAGATACACTAAAACCTAATACCCAAAAAACCATAAACCACTAAAACCATGAAACCATAAACCCTCATTCATAAAAACCCCTAAACCCTCAACCCCAAAAAACACAAAACCATCAACCCAAATAAATCACAAATCCATTGCCCAAAGAAACCCTAAACCCTCATCCTAATTAAACCCTTAACCCTCATACACAAAAAACATTAAACAATTATCCAATAAAACCAAAAATATTAGGCCCAAAAAACTCTAAACCATTAGGGGAAAAAATTCCATACCCTCATCCCCAAAATACTTAAATCCCCTATCCTAGAAAACCCTTTACACTCAGCCAAAAACCCCCAAACCCTTTTCCTCAAAAAACCATAAACTATTAGAACAAAATAAACCTCAACTTTAATCCCTAGAAACCCATAAAACCTCATCCAAAAAAACCGTAAATCCCTAATCCCTAAAGAAATCAGCAATAGATAGCCCCCAAAATCCCCAAGCCATAATCCACCCAAAACTGTAAACCCTTAGAACTGAGAAACCCTACACCATAAGCCCCCAAAAACCCCAAACACATGGCCCCCCAAAACCCAAAACCCTCATCCTAGAAAACCCCTAAACCATATTCCATAAAAAACCATAAACTAAATCCCCCCAAAAAAATAAACCCTTATCCCCAAAAACCAAAAACTCTAACCCCACAAAAACCATCAATACTCATGATAAAAAACTCTAAACACTCATATAGAATGAAACCCTACACCCTCTTACCCCAAAAATTCCTATACATTCAATTAAAAAAATTCTTAAACCCTCGGACTAAATAAACACAAATCCCTCATCCCCCAAAACACCTAAACCCTAAAATATTGTCCCCAAAAAACAATCATTCACAAAAAACCCATCATGCCCAAAAAAACCTAAACCTTAAACCCTAAAAAATCATAAAAAATAGTCCTAAAAAACCTCTAACCGTTTTCCACAAAAACCCTAAACCATTGTCCCCAAAAAACCCCAAAACCCACATCCCAAAAAACCTTAAACCCTCAGCACCAAAATTAAGAAGCCCTCATCCCTAAAAATAACTAAACCCTCAGCCCTAAAAATTTATCACTAGAAAACCATAAACCCCACCCCTACAAAATCATAAAATATCAGTTGCAAAAAAACCCAAACACCTATCCTCTTGAAGACCACTAAAACATCTGACCTCAAAAACCATAAACTCTTAGCCCCACAAAAACGAAAACCATCATCACCAAAAAACCCTAAACTCCAAAAGAAAATACTCAGCCCTAATCCCCAAAAAACAATAAACCGTATACAATGAAAACAACGAATCTTAATCCCAAAAAAACGCCAATCCAAAACAACCTATACCCTCAGCCCCACAAAACCATATAATATCGACCCCAAAAAACCCTAAACCCTTAACCACAAAAAACACTAAACCCTTATCCCAAAAAACCCTAAATCATCATCCCCAGAAAAACCGTTAACCCTCATACCAAGACACCCTCATCCTAAGAAACCATCATCCCAAGAAACCCTCACCCCCAAAAGTTTCTAACCACTTATCCTAAAACAAACCAAACCCACATCCACTAAAAATCATAAAACCTCATCCCAAAAAACCAAAATCTCTCCGCTCCAAACTCCAATGTTTTCACCACCAATACCCTAGTTTCCTTATACCCAAAAAATTAAAAAACCCATCCTTCAAAAACCATAAACTAACCACCATAGTAAACCAAAAATGGTTAGACCCAAAAAAATCCTAAACCCTCAGCCCTAAAATCCAGAATCCCTTAGTCAAAAAAACCCAAAACACTCATCCCCAAAAAAACAAAAACCAAGGACCCCAAAACCCCAATAACCTCATCCCCAAAAAATTATAAAAACATAGCCCTAAAAACCCCAGACACTCATCTATAAAAACCCTAAACCACAAAAACCATAAACCCTCAAGCCTAAAACCACTAAAGCCGCAACCCTAAAATCCTTATATCATCAGCCCCCTGAAACCCTAAATTCTTATCCCAAAAAAACCATTAACCATTTGATCTAAAAAAATTTAAACACTTGACCCCAAAAATCCTAAAACATCAACAAAAAATACTTAAATCCACATCCCCATAGAATCCTAATTCAGAATCGCCAAAAACCATTGAAACCTCTAAACATAAAAAAATCCATCTTCCCCAAAAATAACACAATCTAAAACCCCTATAAAACTAAAAATACACAGTACGAAAAAACCCTAAACCATTGCCCCAAAAAATCATAAACCCTCATCCCCATAAATAAAAACCCCTCATAAAAACCCCTTAAATCTCATCCACAAATAAACCAAAACCTTCAACCCAAAAAAACCTCAAACTCTCACCCCTAAAAAACCTGAAAGTCTTACCAGGGAAAAACCCTAAACCAACATCCACAAAATCCCAAAAATATTAGCCGTGAAAAACCACAAATTCTTAGCCGAAAAATCATAATTCTCTATCCTAAAGAGATCATAAACCTTATTTCACAGGAAATATAAACCCTCTTTCCCAAATAACCATAAACCCATATCTGAAACAAACACTAAACCATCATCCGTAAAATGGAATATACACTAAGGCCCAAAAAAATACAGTGCCCCAACTACAAAAAAACCCAAACCCTCAGCCATGAATAACCCTAAACAGGAATCCCCAAAATACCCTAAACCCTGATCGCCATAAACTATACACGGTCATCCCTAAAAAACCCAAAACAATAAGCCCCCAAAAAATCTAAACACTCAACCACAAAAAATGAAAATATTTATCCCCAATAAACACTAAACCCTCATCCCCCAAAATCCCTAAACCCTCACTCAAAAAATCCCTAAACCCTCATCCCCAAAAAAACCGTACACTCATCCCCCCAAAAATCCTAAACGATCTGCCACAAAAAACCCAAAAATCGCATCCCCCAAAAACTCGAACCCCTCATCCACAAAAAAACCATAAAACCTCTGCCCTAAAAACACTAGTCTCTCATCCCCCAAAACATTAAACACTCAACCAATAAAAACCCAAAATACTCATCCCCAAAAACACTAAACCCTCATCCATAGAAAAAAATTATACACTCTTCCTCAAAAAAACCTAAACCATCACTCCAAAAAACCCTAAACCCTCTTCACAAGAATCCCTAAACCGTATGCCCCAAAAAACCCAAACCCTATACTTCCAAAAATCCCCCAAAATCTAAAAACGATGGAACCCTCATCCAAAAAACCCCTAAATAATTACCCCCATAAACGTTTAAACCCTCATCCATAAATAATGATAAACCTTCAGACCCAAAAAACATAATCCCTTAACCCCAAACCCCTAAAACCTCATCCAAAAAACCCAAAACCCACATCCCCAATGAAACATAAAACCCCAGACCCAAAAACCATAATCCTTCATCCCCAAAAGACACTAAACCCTTAGCTCAAATAACATTAAACCCTCACCCCAAAAAACCATAAACCCTCAGTACCGAAAATACTATAACCTAATCGCTAAAAAATCCAAAATCCTTGGCCGAAAAAAAACCTTAAACCCACAATCATAAAAACCTTGACCAATCATCCCCAAAAAACCCCCCAAACACTCATCTCCAAAAAAACTCAAACCCTCATCCTTATACAACCCCAAATACTAATAACCAAAAATACCTTGCTCCTCATCCCGAAAAAACCCTAAACCCTAAACACCCAGAAACCCTAAACCCTCATCCCCCCAAAAACATAAAAAATAATTCCAAAAAAATCATTCCAAAAAAATCAAAAACACTCGTCCCCTAAAAACCCAAAATAGTTATCACAAAAATACCCAAAACACTCATCCCAAAACACCTTGTCCATCATTCCCATAAAAACAACAAAAAAATCATCCCCAAAACCCTAAACAGTCACCCAAAGAAAACCCTAAACCATATGGCAAAAAAAACTCTAAACCAACAACCTCAAAAATGCATAAACCATTATCCCCCATAACCCCAAACCCTTAGGCCCAAAGAACCAAAAACCCTCATTCCACAAAAAACATAATTTATCACCTATAAAGAACCCTAATCTCCCAACCCCAATAATTCTAAACTCTCATTACCAAAAATCCTAATCCCTTAGTGAAAAAATACAAAACCCTCATCACTAAATTAACCCAAACCTATACCCCCAAAACTGATAATCCATCATCCCCCAAAAAAACATCAGCCCTCATCATCAAAAAATTCGAAAACTTCCATCCCTAGAAAACCCTAAACCCTAAACCCCCAAAATCCCTAAATACTCCACCCCAAAAAACACTAAACATGTATCCCCAAATAACCTTAGAACCTCAGCAAATAAAAACAATAACCATCATCAAAAAATCAATAAACCCTCAATACCAATACAACCTAAACCCTAAACCCCAAAAAACCCTAAGCCCCCAACCACAAAAAAACCCTTAACACACAACACCAAAAAATTCATTAACAATGAGCACTAACAAAACTACCCCCCTAGAAAACCATCAACCCATAGACATAAAAAACATAAACCCTCGGAACCAAAAAATCATAATCCCTCAGCCCCAAGAAACCATAAACCCTCAGTTCAAAGAAAACCTAATCCCTCGTCACCATGAGACCCTAAACCCCCTCCCCCCAAAACGCTAAACCTTATCCCTTAAAATCCCTAAAACCTTAACTCCAAAAAACACTTAACACATAGTCCCAAAAACCCTAAACACTCATCCCCAAAAACACCAAAACCCACTTTCCCATAAATCACTAAAACCATTTCCCAAAAAACCCCAAACCATCATCCCCAAGAAAACCTAAACCTTCAGCCTCCAAAAAATCCCAAAATAGATATCCCAAAAAATCCTAAACCCTCGAACCGAAAAAAACTCTGAACACTTATTCCCAAAATCCTTAATCCCACAGCCAAAAAAACCATAAACCCTCTGCCCCAAAACCCCAAAAACCTCATCCCCAAATACCCCTATCCCCTAATTCCCAATAAAATGATGTCCCTACAACCCAAAACCCAGAACCCCATCTCCAAAAAACCCTAAACCTTGAGATCTATAAAACATTAGTCCCAAGAAATTGTAATCACTATACAACAAATAGTCTTAAACCCATAGGACAAAAATCCACAAACCCCATCCCCAAAATCCCTAAACCATTAACCCCAGAAAAACCATAAACCTGCTACCCCAAAAAATGATAACCCCTCATTTCCTCAAACCGCTAAAAACTCAGTATAAAAGCAGTATATCCTCATCCAAAAAACCATAAACCCTAAGTCTCTAAAAACCATAAACCCTCATCCATAAAAATTCCTAAACCCTCTACCATAAAACCCCCAGAAGAAATAATCCCAAACAACCCTAAACCCTCATTCCAAAAGTCCATAAACCCATAGCCATAGAAAAGACCTACACCGTCAATCCTAAAAAAATATAAACCATCAACCCAAGAAAACCCATAACACCTTATCCCCATGAAACCAACAACCCTTAACCCAGAAAAATTCATAAAAAATCAGCTATAATATGCCACTAAACCCCCATCCCAATAAAAACCCCAATCCCTATCACCTAAAAAATCCGAAATCCCCAGTATTATGAATCCCTAAACCAGCATCCCAAAAAAACCATAACCCTCAATCGCAATAATCCTTAAATTCATAGTCCTAAAAAACCATAAACACCTAGCCCCGAAATCCCCAAAAAATAAACCAAAAAATCTCTAAAACCTCGTAATAAAAAATCCATGAAACCATAGGCCCAAAAAACCCTAAACCCTCATCCACAAAAAAACTCGAGTCCATCATCCCCAATAAAATCCTAAACCCTCAGCCAAAAAATAACCTAAACAATTATTACCAAAAAACCCAAAGCCCCCCAAAACCACAAAACCCTCATCCCCAATAAACTTTAAACCTAAGAACCAACAAAATACTAAACCCTTAGTCAAAAAACCCTAAACTATCACCCATAGAAAACCATAAACCCTCATACCGAAAAAACTCTGACCATTAAACCCAAATAAAACTCTAAACACTCATCCTAAAACACCCATATACCTTCATCCCAAAAAAACTCTAATCACTCAACCACATCAAATCATAAACACTAATTCTCATAAAACCCTAAAACCTAATCCTAAGAAAACCCAAAAATATCAGTCCCAAAAAAACCATAAACACTAACCCCCCCAAAAGCTAAACACTCATCCCCAAAAAACTGCATTCCCTCGAGATAGAGAAAACCTAAACCCAGATCCCCAAATAACCCTTGAACATCATTATGAAAAACCCAAAACCCTCCTCCATAAAACCCTTAATCCCTCATCCCCCAAAAAACCTGAAATACTCATCCCCAAAAACCAAAAAACCCTCATCCACCCAAAAAATAAACTCTCCACTGTAAAAAACCCTCAAGCCCCAAAACCCAAAACCACCATCCTCAAATTACAATAAACCCTCACCAGAATAAAATCCAAAACCAAAGACCAAAAAACACGATCCCTCATCCCCAAAAAATCCTCATTCCCCCAAAAATCTGAACCCTCCACCACAAAAACCGATAAACCATCAACCCAAAAAAATGATTAAATAATGAGTCTTAAAAATTATTAACCATCAACCCCAAAACCCCTAAAATATCATCGCGAATAATCCCAAATCAACTTTCCCAAAAAACATAATAACCAGCTTCCCCAAAAAAATCGAAACCCTTAGCCCCAAATAACCTTAAACCCATAACAACAAAAAACTCAAATCCCACATTCCCCCAAATACCTAAATCATCACCCGAAGAAACCCTAAAACCTAATCATTAAAAAACCATAAACCCTTTTCCCCAAAAACCTCAAAACCCTTAGTAATTAAAAACTCTAAACCCTCAGCCCCAAAAAATACTAAAACCTCAGCACCAAAAACCCTTAACCCCTTAGCCATAGAAAATCCTAAACGCCAACCGCAAAGACCCTAAACCCATATCACAAAAAATAAGTAAATCCTAAACCCTAAAAAATATTAAATACTAATCCACCATGAAGCCTAAACAATCAAACCCAAAAAATACTAAACCGTCAGGGCCAAAAATTCCAAATACCTCATCGACAAAAATTTATAAAACCTATGTTATAAAGAACCTTAACCCGTTAGATCAAAAAACCATTAAATCATCACCACAAAAAAAACATAAACACACTACCCTCAAACCCCATTAACCATCATCCCCAAAACCCCAAACACTCAGCCCCAAAAATCCCTGAACCCTCACCCCAAAAACCTGAAGCATCATCCCTAAAATCCCCTGAACACTTACCCCCAAAAAAACCTCAACACTTACCCCCAAAAAACCCATATTCCCCAACACCAAAATCCACAAAAACATTCTCCCCAAAAAACCTTTATCCCTTTCCCCAAAAAACCATAAATCCACAACCCCAAAAAACCTAAATTCTGCAACCCGATAGAATCTGAAACCCACACCCCCAAAAATACAAAGCCATCATCCCCCCAAAATACTTTACCCCATCCCTAAAAAATCCAAAACCCTCAACCAAAAAAAAATCTAAACCCTCATCCATAAGAAAACCCGACAACCACTGGACCAAAAATTCCTAAACCCTTATCCCCAAAAGGCCCTAAACCCTCATAAAACCCAAATTTCACATCCCCCAAACCATAAATCATCTTTCCAAAAAAAACCTAAACTATCATTCCTAACATTCATTTACCCTCAACCCCCAAAACCCATCAACCATCATCCCTAAAATAGCCTAAACCCTCATCCCAAAAAAACCCTAAACCCCCAGCTCCAAAAATAACCTAAATCTGAAAGCCCAAAAAACCAAAACCACTAATCCACAAAAACCTTATAACCTCATCCCACAATAACCCTAAACACTAAGCCTCAAGAAACACTAAAACCACAACCTCAAAAATACCTAAACCATTAACATTAGAAAAAATAAACCCTCATTCACATGAAACCCTAAAACCATAGCCCCGTGAATTCATAGAACATAAATCCCAGGAATTTCTAAACCCTCATCTCCAGAAAACACTAAACCATTAGCTCTAGAAAACCCTAAACACTCATCATTAAAAAATCCAAAACCCTCAACCCTAGAAAACCCTAAACACTAAGGTCCAAAAAAATTAACCCTCATCCCTAGAAAATCCTAAGTCCATAGCCCCAGAAAACACTAAACACTCAACACCAGAAATCCCTAAACGATCAGCCCCCAAAAACAAAAACAAAACATCATCCCCCAAAAGGCCTGAATTCCTCATCCCTATAAACCAAATACCCTCAGTCGTTAAAACCCTAAACCTTTAGTCCTAGAAAACCTTAAACCCTTAGACCAAGAAACCCCTAAACCCACATTTTCATAAAACCTTAAACGCTCATCGCTAGAAAATAATAAACCATCCTCACAAAAAACCCAAAATACTCATCCCAGAAAAACCATAAACACCAATCCCTAGAAAACCTTAAATCCATAGCTGCATAAAACCCTAATACCCATCCATTGAAAACCCTAAACCATTATCCCTTGTATACCCTAATACCTCAATGCCTAAAATCCTAAACCATGAGCCCCTAAACATAATAAAAACGTATCCCCATGATACCATATACCCTTATCCCCCAAAAAACACAAAACAATATGCCTTAGAAAAACCTAATCCTTAAGCCCAAAAAACCCTAAATCATCATCCCTCAAAAGATATAAACCCCCATACCTAGAAAACATTAAATCCTCTACTCCAGGGAAAACTAAACCCACAATAAGAGAAAAAAATAAAATCTCATCCTAGAAAACCGAAAAGCATTAGCCCTAGAAAATCGTAAACCCTTAGCCCAAGAAAACCTGAAGCTCTCAACACTTGGAAAACCAAAACACTCATTCCTAGAAACCTGTAAACCATCAACCCCAGAAAACCCAAAACCTTCATTCCTAGAAACCCCTTAATCGTCACACCAGAAAATCCAAAACCCGCATCCCCAGCAAACCATCAGCTCCATGAAACCCAAACCTCTCATCCCCAGAAAACCCTAACACCTTATATAATAAATCCATAAATCATCATCCCAAAAAAAATTAAAAACAATAATCCCTAGGAAACCCTAATCCATCATCCTCAGAAAACCCAAAAACCTCATTCCCCGAAAACCCTCATCCCTAGAATACAACAAATCTTTGTCTGTAAAAAATCGTAAAACCTCAACCCTTGAAAACCCAAAATAAACAACCCTAGAAATAACCAAACCCTCATCCCCAAAATCCATACTCCATCATACCAAGAAATACCTAAATCCTCACAACCAAAAAACCCTAAACCCCTAGCCCCAGAAACCCCTAAACCCCCTTCCCTAGAAAAACCTAAACTCTCAGAGCCATAAAAACCTAGACCATATTCCTAGTAAACCCTAAACCCTTATACCTAGAAAACCCTTAACCACAATCCCTAGAAAACCCTGAACATTTAGATTAGAAAACCCTATGCCATCATCCCCAAAAAACCCCAAACCACCATACCTAGAAAACCTAGAACCCTTGGCCATAGAAAAAACTAGACCCTCATCCCATGAAAACCATAAAAACCTCATCCCAAAAAAACCACAAACCATAACCCCTAAACCTGTAAATCCTCATCGCCAGAAGACCCTAAACCCTTATCCAAAGAGAAACCTAAACACACAACCCTAGAAAAACCGAAATCCTCATCAATAAATTCTAAACATTCATCCCCAAAAAACCCTAGACCCTCCGTCCTAGAATACCCTAAACCCCTAAAACTGTACCTCCATAATACCCAAAATACCAAAAACATCGTCCCAAGGAAAACCTAAACCCTCAGCCCCTGAAAACCCTTGATCCTAAGACCTAGAAAAATACAACCCCTCAACCACAGAAAAACATAATACCTTATCCCTAATAATTAAAACACCTCCAACCAAGACAACTCAAAACCCACATCCCCAGAAAAAACTAAAGCCATAACCCCCAAAAATCCTAAAACCTTAGCCCCAGAAAACCCCAAATCCTCAGCCATAGAAAACCATAAACCTAAAACATCAAAAACCCCTAAACCTTCATAGCCATGAAATCTTAAACCCTCATACCTGGAAAACCCTAAACCCTCAGATCCACAAAACCCTAAACAATCATCCCCACAAAACCCTAAACACTTTTCCAAAGAAAAAAAATTTAATCCCCATAAATCCATAAACCCTCATCCAAAAAAAAACCCTAAAACCACATCTCCCAAAAACATAAACCCTCATAATCAAAAAACCAAAAACCCTTAACCTTACAAAACCCTAAATAAATATCCCCAAAAAACCTTAAACCCTCATTTCCCGAAGAACAGAAACCCACAAACCTAAAAATAAACAAACTCTCAAATCCAATAAACCCTAAATCCTCATCTCCATGGAATCTTAAAACCACTTCACCAAGAATACCTAAACCCTCATCCCTAAATAATGATAAGCCCTAAAACCTAAACCCACATCACCAAAACATTCTAAAAAAATCTACAAACCCCTAAACACTCATACCCAAAAAACCTAAACCCCCACCCCTCCAATACCCCTGAACCCCCATTCTAAGAAAACAAAAAACCGTTAGTTCAAAAAATCTTTAAACCCTAATTCCCACAAATATCAAAACAAAAAACCCCAAAAAAACCAAACCATCATCCTAAAAAATTAGTAAATCATTTTCACTAAAAAAACTATAACCCTTATCCCAAAAAACCCTAATCCCAAATAACCCAAAAAAACCCAAACACTCATCCACCAAAATCTATAAACTCTCATAAAAAATCCATAAACCCTCAACCCCAAAAAACCCATAAATCCTCATCTGCAAAAATAATGAAACATCATCCCTAAAAATCCATAAAAACATATCCCAAAATATACATAGGCCCTCATACCTAAAAAACCCTAAATCCACATAAATAAAAATTCCTAAACCCTCGTTTGAAAAAATATCTCTAACCCTCATCCCCAAAACCACAAAAACCATAGCCCCAATAATCGTTAAATCCTCATCCCTAGAAATCAATAAACCCTCAAACCCCAAAAAACCTATTCCCTCGACCCCAAAACCCCAATACCCGTTGCCCCAAAACCCCTAAATCCTCACCCCTAATAAAACCAAAACCCTCATCCTCAAATAACCATAAACCATTAACCCCAAAACATATATAACCTCACCCTCAAAAACACAAAACCATCATCAAAAAAATCCTTTTGCAGTCATCACTATAAAATCCTAAAACCTCAATAATAACCCCCCAAAACCATCATCCCCGAAACCCCAAAACCTTTATTCCCAAAAAACCTTAATCCCTCAACCCTTGAAACTCATCTAAACTCAAAAAAGGTCCCTAAACCATCATCTACAAAAACCCTAATCCCATAAACCCAAAAACAGCTAAATTATTATCACCAAGACACCCTAAAACATAAAATCCATAATCCCTTGGACCTATAAAATCATAAACCCATACCCCCATCAAAAACATAAACCCACATCAAAATGATACTGTAAAGAGTCTTCCCCAAAAAACCCTAATCCCTCATCCCCAAAAAACCGTAATCCATTTTCCCCTAAAACAAAAAAACTCGTAGCCCCAGAAGACCCAAAACCCCAAGACAAAGAAAAACATAAATGATCATCCCCAAGAAACACTAAACCCTTATCCCAATAACAAATAAAACCACATCTATAAGAAAATCAAATATATAATCCCCAAGATACCCAAAACCCCAATCCCTAAGAAAGCCTAAACCCTCTTCCCTAGGAGTCCATAAACCATCATCCCCCAAAAACCCCAAACCCTCTTCCCCAACAAACCATAATGACTTAGCCTGATGAAACCTTAAACCCTCCACCATATGAAACATGAAACCCTAATCCCAAATAAACCCCCATTAGCACCAAGAAACAAAAAACAATCAACCCCAAGAATATGTGAACCCTCACCTCCATGAAACCATAAAACCATAGCCCCATGAAACCCTAAACCATCATCCCCATTAAAACCTAAACCCTTATCCACAAGAAAACATAAACCCTTAAACCCATGAAACCCTAAACCCTCAGACATAAAAAACCCCAAACCCTCATCCCCAAGAATCCCTAAATCCTTATCCCAAGAAAACATAAACCCTTAACCCCAAAAACACAAAACTATCATCCCCAAGAGACCCAAACTGATCATCACCATGAAACCTGATAAATACATACATAAGAAAACCTAAACCATAAGAACAATGATACAATAAACCCAATGCCCCAACAATCCATGAACCCTTAGCCATAAGAGACACTAAACCCTAATCTCCAAGAAACATTAAAAACATTTCCCCAAGAAACCATGTTCTGTCATCCCCAAGAAACCCGGATCCCTCATCCCCAGGAAACCCTAAAACCGCTTCCCCAATAAACATTAAAACCTAATCCCTAATAAACCCTAAATATTGATCCCCCAGAATTCTTAAACCCACATACCTGAGTAACCATGAACACTTAAACCCAAGAAAACTTGAACCCTCAACCCAAAGAATCATTGAACCCTCATCCCAAAGAAACCATGAACCCACACCCCAAAAACATTGAACACCCATCATCATAAATTATGAACCCTCAGCCCTAGAAAACTTCAACCATCATCCCCAACAAATCATTAACCCTTATTACGATTAAACTGTCAACCATAAACACCAATAAATATTGAACCCCCGTCCACAATATACCTTGAACTTTTAGCTCGATGCAACCCTAAACCCTCTTCCCCCGGAAAACCTGAACCCTCATCCCCAAGAAACCATGAACTCTCAGCCCCATGAAACCCTAGACATTGATAACTAAGAAACACCAAACCCTCATCCCCATGAAATAATAAAACATCATCCAAAAGAATATTGAAACCCTTATCCTCCAGTAACCCTGAACCCCTAACCAAATGAAACCAAGGATCCTCATTCCTATGAAACATTGAGCACTTAGTTCCAATAATCCATGAACTCATCCCCATGAAACCAAGAACCATCATCCCCAAGTAATCCTAAACCACGGACACTAAAAAAACCTAGACCAATCATCCCCAAGAAACATTAAACCATCATTCTGATGAAACCCAAAACCCTCATACCAAAGAAACCTTGAACTCTCAACCCCAAGAAATCCATAACCCTCTTCCCCAGAAACCCTAAACCCTCATACCATGGAAACACTAAATCCTCATCACGAAGAAACCCTAAACCCTCATCTCTGAGAAACTATGAACCCTCATTATCAAGAAACCCAAAACCATCAACCCTATAAATCATGAACCCCACCCACAAGAATCCCAGAACCCTCATCCCTAAGAAACATTAAACCCTCAGCCCAAGAATACATGATCCCTCATCCCAATGATACAATCAACCTTCATCCCCAAGAAACATTAAAACCTCCACCCCATGAATCCATGAATTCTCATCCCCAATAAACCATAACCCCTCATCCCCATGAATTCCTGGACCCTCTTCCACATGAAACCCCAGACCCTCAACCTAATGAAAACCTAAACCATCACCCCCAAGACACCATAAACCTTCATCCCCAATAAATCTAAAAACCCCACACATAATAATTTATAAACACTCTTCCATATGAAAATATAATCCCTATGACATGATAAATCTTAAAAATTCATCCCCAAGAAACCCTAAACACTCAACCCCATGAAACCCTATACCATTTTCCCCAACAAACACTAGATCTTTAACCCAATCAAACCCAATACCCCAAACCCCAAGAAAACCTAAACCATCATCCCCAAGATACCTTAGACCCTAATACCTAAGACCCACAAAACACTAAACCCTCATCCATCGGAATTCATAAAGCCTCATCCCCATTGAACCCTATATTTTTATCCCCATGAAACTCTAAAAACACATCACTAAGAAATACTAATGCTTCAGACAAAAGAAACCCCAAACCCTCCACCACAAAAACACTTAAACCTCAACTCCAATAAGTACTAAACCCTCAGCCATATGAAACCATAAACCCCCATCCCTATAAATCCCCAAAACTTCTTCTCATGAATTCATAAATCCTCATCCCCAAGAAACCCAACACAATCATCCCCAAGAAACCTTATACCCTTATCACCAAAAAACCATGAAACCTCATCCCCAACATACCCTGAACCCTTTGCCCCAAAAAACCTTGAACCCTTATCCCCATGAAACCCCGAAACCTCAGACCCATGAAACACTAAACCATCATCCTCAAGAAACCCTGAATCCTTAGCATCATGAAACCCCAAACCCTTATCCCCAAGAAACACTAAGCAATCAAACCCTATAGACTCTAAAACCATAGCGCCCAGAAACTCTAGTCCCTCATCCATAAGAAATACTGAACTCTCATTCTCTAGAAACACGCATCCCAAACAAACCCGGAACCCTCACCACTAATAAAACCAAAAACCTCAATCCCAACATACCTAGATGAAATATCTTTAAAAATACCAGAACCCTCATCCCCAAAATACCTATTTCTCCATGACCAAGAAGACCTAATAATGAACTTCATGAAACCATTAAACCTTATCAACAAGTGAAAATGACCCCTAGCCCCAGGATACCGAAACCCTCTGCCCATGAAACCCTAGATCCTTACCTTCTAGAATCCATGAACCATTACCCCAAAAAACATGAACCCTCATCCCCAACAAACCTGGAACACTCATCCATAACAAATTGTAAACTAACTTCCCCAAAAATCCCATAACCCTTCGCGTCAAAAACCGTTGAAGACTCAACATGAAGAAACACATAACCCTCACCCTTGAGAAACAGTGAAACCGCATCCAAAAGGAATTATACACTCAAATCCCTAAGAAAACATGGAAACCCAGCTATAAGAAATCCTAAACATTCAACCCCTAAAAGCCCTGAGCACTCATCCATAAGAAACCCAAAACCCTTAGCACAAGGAAACCAATAACCCTCTTCCCAAAGAAACCATGAACCCTCCACCCAATGAAAACATAAAACCATATCCCTAAGAATCCCTAAAACCTCATCCCCATGATACCTTGAACCCTTAACCCAAATAAACCCAGAACCCTTAATCCTAATAAAATCTTGAAACTTTTCCCCATGATACCTTCAGCATTTATCCCCATGAAATCCTAACCCCTCATCCACAAGAAACAGTGATCCTTTATCGCCAATAAACCATTTTCTTTTAGCCCAATGAAACCTTGAACCCTTAGTCCCAACGAACACTGAGCCCTCATCCCCCCAAAACCCATAACACAAAGCCCCAAAAAACCTAAACCCTTACCCTTAAAAATACTTGAATCCTCAATCCAAAAAAATCATAAATCATCACCCACAAAAAACCGGAACTCCCATCTTAAAAAACAATATTCTCAGCCAAAAAATTCATAGAAATAACTGAGAGAAAAATCCCCAAGCGATTATACCAAAAAAACCCCTAAACCCTCAGTGCCAAAAAAACATGACACATCATCCCTAAAAATACCTGAACCCTCAAACACAAAAAAATAGGAACCCATTTCCCTAAAAATACGTAAAGTATCTACCCCAAAAAATCCCTAAATAGTCATCCCCATGAAACAATAAACCCCCATCCATGAGAAACTCTAAACCCACGTCCCCGATAAACACTTAACTCTCATCTAACAGAAACCCCAAATACTCTATCTCATAAAACCCTGAACCCTCAGCACCCAAAACCCAAAACCTACTACCACAAAAAGAAAACAGAACACTCATACCCAATAAAACACGAACCATGGGACAAAAATCCTTATCCCCTCTACCCCAATACACTAAAACCCGAATCCCATAAAACCATAAGCACATATCCTGAAAAAACAAGTATCCCTTAAAGATAAAAATCCATGAAACTTTAGCACAAAACCCCCGGAACCCTCAACCCCTAAAGAACCTTGAAGCCTAAACCCTAAAAAACCACAATCCATCAGCACTAAATAATCCATGAACCATTATCCCTAAATAAATCTAAAACCTTAGCCCCAAAAAACCCTGAACAATCAATACCAAAAAAACTTGAACCCTCAGCCCAAAAATATACCGAATCCTTAGAATAAAAATTTGAGAACTCTATTACCCCCAAAACCCAAAACCCTCATCCCAGAAAAACCGTGAACCCTAACACCGAATAACCAAGAACCACCAACCACCAAAATATCATGAACCCTTTCCAAAAAAACCCACTAAATCATATGCCCCAAGATAACCCTGAACACTCAACCCTATAAAATCCTAAACAATAATCACCAAAAAATCCATGAAACCTAATCCCCCCAAAAAACCATGAACCCTCATCCCCCAAATAACTTTTAACCTTGAACTCCCAAAAACCGTTAACCCTCAACAATAAAAAATCCTTTAACCCTGAGCCCTGAAATATCATGAATCCTTAGCCCCAGAAAACTATGAACCCTAATCCCCCCAAAACCATGGAAACTAAGACCTAAAAAACCCTAAACCCTTAGCCCCAAAAGCCCAGTAAAATCTCTCCCAAAATAATCATGAACCCTTCCCCCAAAAAACATAGAAACCTCAGTCCAAAAAAACCCAAAACCCTAATCCCCCAAAACACTGACCCTCATCCTAAAAAACCCTCGATCCCTCATCCTTAAAAAAACCTAAACTATTATCCCCCAAAAAACCCTAAACCCTTATCCCCAAAATACACAAAACCCTTAACTCCAAATAACCCTAAACCCTCATAAAAAAAGATAATTCCTCATTCCTCAATAATAACAAACCATTATCCCAAAAACACCAAAAAACCTCAATCCCAAAAAAACCCAAGTCCCGAATAAAAAAAAATACCCAAAAAATCAATAAACCCTCAAAAAATATCCATTAAACCTCATCCACCAGAAACCCTAAACCCTAAATCCGGAAAAACCCCTCAACCCTTAGCCCAAAAAAATCATAAACCCTCATCCCCAAACAAACCATCCAACCACATCCCAAAAACCCATAAATTCTTATCCCTAGAAACCCATAATCCCTTATCCCCCAAACCCCTTAAAACCCATCCACAATAACATAATAACCCTCAACCTCAAAATACCAAAAACCCTTTCCTCAAATAAACCTAAAACTCCATCCCCCAAAACCCAAAAATCATCTTCTGCAAAAATACTACACCCTTAAAGAAAAAATCATCAACCATTAGCCTTGAACATCTTAAAATCCTCACTCCCATGAAACCCTAAACACTTGTCCCAAAAAAATTTAATCTTTCATCCCAAAAACACCCTAAACCCCCATCCCAAAAAGCAAAAAACCCTCATTAAAAAAACCAAAAACCTTATCCCCTAAAAACCCAAAACCCTATTCCCTAAAAAACACTAAATCCTTAGCCCCAAAAAACCCTAAACCCATACCCCAAAATATTCTAAAACCTCAGCCCCAAAAAAAGATAAACCATGATCCCAAAAATCCCTAAACCCTCATCCCCAAAAAACTCTATCCCATCATCGCCAAAAAAATCATAATCCCTCATACCCAAAAAATCCCTTAACCCTTTACCCTGAGAAACCCTAACACATAGCCCTAAAAAATCTTAAATCCTCACCTTATATAAACCTAATCCATCAAACAAAAAGAAATCAATACCCTCAGCCCCAAAAAAATTTATATTTTCACCAAAAAAACCCTCAACTCTGTACCCCAAACAAATACAATCCCAGAAAAATCTTATTCCCTCAGTAATAGATATCCCTAAACACTTAGTCATAGAAAAACCTAAACCATCAGGCAGGGATATCCCAAAACCACCCAAACTATGAAACCCCTAATCCCTCATCCCTAGAAAACCCTAAACACTATTACATGTAAACCCATAAACATTCATCCCTAAAAAACATTAATTCCTAATCCTTAGAAACCCTAAATCCTCAACCCTAGAAAACCCTAAACCCAATGCCCAAAAACACTATTCCCTCATCCATAGAAAACCCTAATCCCTCTTCCCCAGAAAACCTAAACATCCATCTAGAAAAACCCCAAATCCCTTAGCATAAGAAAATCCAACACACTTATCTATAGGAATCACTAAACCCACAGCCTAAAAAAACCATAATCCCTCAGCTCCAAAAAAACACTTATACCTCATCACTAGAAAACCCTAGACCGTAATCCCTAGAAAACCTAAAATGCTCATCTATAAATAATCCTAAAACCCTCATCCTTAGAAAACCATAATCCCTCATTCCTATATGGTACTAAACCCTAAACCTTATAAAACCCTACACCATCATGCCTAGAAAACCCTATACCCATAGCCCCAAAAACCACTATACCATTAGCACTCAAAAACCATAAACCCTCATCTCAAAAAACCATTAATCTTTATCCCCATAAAACCATAAGCACAGATCCCTATGAAACCCTAAACCCTCATCCCTAAAAAACCATAAAACAACATCCCTATAAAATCATAATCCCATAGACCATAAAAAACATAAAGCATCAACCAAAAATACTAAACTCTTAGTCCCACAAAACCCTAGGCCTTAAGCTGCAAAATTCCCAAAACCAGCTTACCCCAAAACCACTAAACTATCATTATTAAAAACCCCTAATCATATATCCCTATAAAACCCAATTCCCTTGTCCCTATAAAACACTAATCCTTCAAACCCTGACACTGTAAACTACCAGCCCCAAAAAACCCTAAAGCCTCATCCCCCAAATTCCTGAACCATCATCCCAAAAAAATCCATAAACCCTCAACCCCAGTAATTAATCATAAACCCTCTTCCCCAAAAAACCCTAAGACATCCACACCAAAACCCCTAGGCCCTATTGACCAAAAAACCCTATCCCTCACCCCCCCAAACCCTAAAACACTTTCCCCCAAAAAACCTAAACCCTCATCCTCAGAAACCCACAAACTATAATCCCTGATAAAACCCTATATCATAACTCCAAATTTACCATTAAGAACATCCCCAAAAATACCCTAAATACTTTTTCCCAAATCGTCTACACCGTCATCCTCAAAACCCACTAAAACTTGAGACCCAAAAAATTGAAAAATACTAATCCCCGAAAAAGCCCCCAACGCTCATCCACTAAAACCCCTACAACCATAGCCCCCAAAAACCCTATACCCTTAAGACACAAAACACATATACCCTCAACCCTAAAAACCATAAAACATTTACCAAAAAACCATAAACCTTCATACAAAAAAACTTCTAAACCCTCATCCTCAATAAACCCTAATCCCAAATCACCAAATACTTCTAAACCCTCATCCCAAAAAAACCTAAATAATATTCCCCTTAATCATATAAAACCTTCACCCAAATACCCCAAAATTATCATCCTAAAAAACCCTAAACCCTCTTCCCAAAAAAACCTAAACCCACAACCCTGAAAACCTAAACCCATAGACACAAAAATGAATAAACCATCAGTCCAAAAATACACTAAACCCTCATGCGAAAAAAACGATAAATCTCAGCCCTAAATAACCATAAAACCTCATCCCATGAATAACACTAAATCCTCATCCATAGAATCACTAAATATTTATCCCAAAAAACCTAATCCCCCAAACCCAAACAATCCTAATTCATTAGCTTGAAAAGAACCTAAACCAGGATCTTTAAAATCTCCCATGCCCCCAAAAACCATATTCACATATCCCCAAAAAATCATAAAACCTCTTCCCCCAAAACCATAAAACCTCATCCAAAAGAAACTTTTATCACTCATCCCTACAAATACTTAAACCCCCTATCCTAGGAAAAAGTAATCCCTCAGCATCATGGAATCCTAAACACTTATCCCTAATTCACCATAAAAACTTACCCCTAAGAACACTAATCCCCTAGCCCTAGGAAACCTGAAAACAAAAACTCTAATAATCTATAAACACCCATACCAAAGAAACCCTATGCCCTCATCCACAAAAAACCCTAATCTGTCACCCATAAAAACCCTAAAGCCTAATCCCTATAAACCCCAAAACCCTCTTCCAGAAGAAACAATAAAACACTAATCCGTGAGAAAACCTAAACCCTCAGGCCCAAGAGAACCTGTATCCTTAACCTCAAGAAAGAATAACCCTTAAGACCCAAGAATCCTTAAACCCTCATCCCAAAGAAACTCTATATAATCATCGCTAATAAATGCAAGACCCGCAACCCCAATAATCCCTAAACCCTCAACCCCAAGATACCCTAAACCCTTATCCCCCTAAAACCAAAATGCATAATCCGCATGAAAACCTAAACAGTTATCACTAAGAAGCCCTAAAAAATCACCCCTATGATACCCTAATCCTTCGTCCCCAAGAATCCCAAAACCCACTTCCCAAGATACATTGAAAACGCATCCTAATGAAACATTGAACCCTCATCCCCATGAAACCCTAAAACCTCATCCCTAAGAATCCCAGATACCTATGCCCTAGGAGAACATAGAACCTTAGACCCAAGAACCCTAAACGATCATCCACAAGAGTCCCTAAACCCTCATCCCTAAAATAACATAAAATCATATCCCCAAAAAACCCCAAACTCTCATCCACAAGAAAACATGAACACTCATCCCCAAGAAACTCTTAACCCTCATACCTAGGAAACCCTAGAACCTCATCCCCAAGAATCAATGAACCCTTAGCAGCAATAAACCCTAAACCTTTAAGACAAATAAACATTGAACCCTCAACCATAAAAAAACCCTGAACCCTCAGCCACATGAAACCCTAGAAACATATCCTCAATAAACCCTAAACTCGCATCCCCATGAAACTCGCATCGCTGAAAAAACCTAAACCCTCGGCCCTATGATACACTGAAACATCAACCCCAACAAACCCTGAATCCACAACCCCACAAAACCTTAAACCCTCATCCTAAAAATACATGAACCCCCAGCCACAAGGAGACCTGAACCCTTAACCCCAAGAAACCAAGAACCCTCAACCCCATGATGAACGGAACCTCTCACCCCAAGACAACCAGAAAACTCTTCCCCATGAAACCTTGAACCCTCGTCCCCAAGAAGACCTAAAACCAAATCCCTAAAAACAAATAAACCATCATCCTCTGTAAATTATAAACTCAATACCCCCAAAATCCCAAAAACCTCATCCTAAAAAATCCATGAACTCTCAGCAAGAAGAAACACTTATCCCCCAACCCTATGAATCCTTGAACCCTAATCCACAATAATACCTGAAACCTCAACCCCAAGAAACCCTAAAGCCACATCCCCAAGATAACATAACCCCTCATAAAAAATAATCAGCACCATGAAACTCTAAACCCTCTACCCCAAGAAAAATTGAACCATCAACACCAAGATACCGTAAACTCTCTATCCCATGAATCCATGAACCCTAATCTGTAAGAAACCCTAAACACATAACCCCAAGAAACCCTAAACCCTCAGCCACAAGAAACCATGAACCCCCATCCCATATAAACTTCAAACCCTCATCCCCAAGAAACACCAACCCATCATTACCATTGAAATGATAACCATTATTCCCAAGAAATTGTGATCCCTCAATACTAACAAATCTTAAACCCTTAGAACCCAAAACCCATAAGAAACAGCTCAAAAAAACCAGAAAACTTTTCCCCAACAATCCATCAACACTCTAACCCAAAAAACCCTAATATCTCAGCCACAAAAATCCCTGAACCCTCAGCCCAAAAAACCCCAAACCACCATCCATAAAAATGGAGAAACAATAGAGACAAAAAATACTAAAACCTCATCCTAAAAAACCCATGAACCCAGAAACTCAAAAAACAATGTTCCCACATCCCCCAAAACCCATTAACCCTCTCCATAAAAAACCCTTAACACAAATCCTTAAAAAACCCTAAACCCTCGGCCCCAAGAATCATTGAACCCTCATCCCCATGAAAATAAACCATTATCCCTAAGAAACCCAAACCCCTCATCCATAAGAAAATTTAACACTCAACCCATGAAACCCTTAACCGTCATCCCCAAGAAACACTAAACCCACAATCCCCACAAACTCAAAACACTCAACACCCAAAAACCTTGAACCAATATCCCCAAAAATCCAAAAACCCCAGTCCCAAAATGCCAAAACCCTCAAAACCAAGAAATCCTGAAGCCTTAGCCCTAAAAATGATGACCCCTCATCCCCAAAAAAACATAATCACTTTGATCATAGAAAAATAACACTATGAGAAATATCATGAACCCTCGTCCAAAAAACCCTTATAACTTCATCATCAGAAAACCTTGAACTCTTAGCACCAAAAAAACCTTCAATACCTATAACAAAAAATTATGAACCCTCACCCCCATGAAATCTTGAATCCTCATCCCCAAAAAAACCCTGAACTGTCAACACCAAAAAAACCTTATTCCCAAAGCCCCTAAATATCACAAACCCAAAGCACCAATAAACCCTAAACCCTAAATCCCAAAAAACCCCGAACCCTTAGCCTCAAAAATAAATAAACCCTTATCCCCAATAAATTTGGAACCCTCATAACTAAAAAACCACAAACCATCAACACCAAAAAATTCCTGAACCCTTATCCCCAAAAAACCAAGAACCCTTAACCCCCAAAAAACCAAAATCCTAAACCCCCAAACCCTGAAACATTATCCCCCATAAAAACCCTAATAACTCATCTTAAAAAACAAAAAACCTTCATCCACAATTAACACTAAACCTTTAACCCTAAATAACCATAAGGCCTTATCCCTCCCATAAAAAACCCCATATTTTAAAAACCCTAAAACCTCAACCCGAAAAAACCCTTAATCCTCCACACCAAAAAACCATAGAAACATATTCGAATAAAATCCAAAACACTTAACCCTAAAAAACTAAAAAACATCTTTCCTAAAAAACACTAAACCCTCATCCCTAATAAACAAAAAATCATAAACCCCAAAAAACCCCTAAACCATCAATCCCATAAAACTCTAAACCCCCATCCATAACAAACCCTCTGAACTCAGGCCCCAAAACATGAAACCCTTTGTTTTAGATAACCCTAAACACTCAACCCCCAAATATTATAAAACAATAAACCCATAAACCCTCAACCTCAAAACCCCAAAACCCAATACCCCAAAATAACCAAAACACTAAACCCCAAAAATCCCTAAACCCTTATCCCTAGAAAAGAATAAACTTTCATAAAAAACCATATATCAACTACCCCCAAAACAATAATTCCTTAGTGAGAAATCCCTAACCATCAACCTTGAAAATCCCTAAACCCATAACCCAAGAAAATCATAAATAATCATCCCAAAAAATCCCTCATCCACAAGATTCTCTTTAAACAAACCCCAAAAAACTAATAAAACCTGATCCAGAAAAATCCCTAAACCCTCGGTCTCAAAAAAACCAATTCTCTCATCCCTAAAAAACTCTAAAACCTCATCCTCAAAAACACTAAACACTCATCCCAAAATAACAATAAAACCTATAACAAAAAAATCTTCACCCACTACCCCAATAAAAAATTAACCCAAAAACCCAAAAAACCCTAAACCCTCATCTCCAAAAACACCTAAACCCTTAGTCCAAATATTTGTAAACCGTTAGTCCCAAAAAAAACCCTTATCCCCCAAAACCCCAAATAATAAACCCCTAAAAACCATAAACCCTCATCCAAAAAAAAACCTTAAACCCCATACATGTAAATCCAAAAACCCTAACCCCAAAAAACCATACACTATCACCCAAAAAAATAAATAAACCCTTATCCAAAAAATAAAAACCTAAACCCCTATCCCCCCAAAAACCTAAAACCTCATCCCCAAAAATCCTAAAACCTCATCTTTAAAAAAAATTAACCCTCAATAGAAAAAACCCTGAATCCCCTTCACCAAAAAACCATAAAACCTTATACACCAAAAAACCGTAAATCCTCAGCCCCATAGAACCCTAATCACTCATCCATAGAAAACCCAATAACCTTAAACCCTATAAATTCATAATCCCTTATCCCATGAAAACCCCAAACCCTTAGACACATAAAACTACAAAACCTAGGAAAACATCAACCCTCAGAAATAGAATAACCTAAATCCTCATCCCCAAAAATACCAAATCCCTCATCCCCCAAAACCACTAAATCCTTAGCTTGGGAAAATACTAAACCCATAGTCCTAGAATACCCTAAAGCCTCATCCCTTGAAAAACTAAATCCTCAACGTGAGAAAACCAAAAAACCTCATCCCTAGAAAAACCTAAAACCAAACCCATGTAAAACCATAATTCCTTATCATTAGAAAAATACTAAACCCACAACCTCAAAAAACCATAAACCCTTAGATATAGAAAACCCAAATCGTCATCCCCAAAAAACCTAAAAACACTATCCCAGAAGACACCACACACACATCCCTAAAAAACTATATACCCTTCACCTGAGAAAACCGTAAACACTATGCTAAGGAAAACCATAGATCTTTATCCCTAGAATACCTCAAAACCCGAGCCCCCAAATACCTATCCCTAGAAATACTAAAAAACCCCAGACCTAGAAAACCCTAATCTTTTAGCCCTAGAAACCCATAAATATTCTTCCCCATTTAAAAATAAACCATATTCCCTATAAAACCCTAATCCATAATCCCAATCGAACCCTAATTCCATACCCCTGAAAACCCAAAACCCTCACTGTGAAAAACATTCCATCTTCCCCAGAAAACCCATAAGCCTCAGCCTTGAAAAACCAAAGCTTCATCCATAGAAAACCAAAAACCATTTTCCCTAGATAATCCTAAAAAGTACACCCTAGGAATCAATAAACCCTCATATCCTCAAAACCATAAACTTTCCACCCCAGAAAACCCTAATCCCTAAACCCCTAACAACCCCAAACTGTTATTCTAAGAAAACCATAAACAGTCCATCATAGAAAACCCTAAACCCATAGCCCAAGAAAACCCTAAATCCATATCATTAGAAATCCATAAACACTCAAAAAAAGAAAACCCTAAACCATCATCACTAAAAATACCTAAACTCCTTTCCCCACAAACCACTAAACAATAAGCACTCAAAAACCCCAAACCATTGGCCCAAAAGAAACCAAAAATCACAACCCCATAAAACTGTAAATACTCAGTCTGGAAAACCCAAAAACCCTCATACCTATAATATGATAGACCCTCATCCCCAACAAACCAAAAACCAGCATTCCCTAAAAAAACTAAACCCTCATCCCAAAAAAAAACAAATCACATAGTCCCACAAAACCCTATACCCCAAGCAGAAAAAACCCAAAATCCTCATCGACAAAGAGCCTAAACCCTCATAAAAAAAATCTAATAATCCATTAGCACCAAAAAACCATATAAACTCATCCATATAAAACCAAAATCCCTCAACACCCAAACCCCTACACTCTCAGCACAAAAAAACTCTATACCCTCATCCCCCAAAAAAACTAAACACACATCCCCAGAAACTGTAATCTATCTACCAAAGAAAACTATAAAACCTCATCCCAAAAAAAGTAAACCCAATGCGCCCAAACCCGACCCCCTCATCACCAAAATACCATAGATCCTCATCCATAAAAAACCCTAAACCATCAGACTCAAAAAACCATAAACCCTCATACCTAAAAAGCCCTAAATCCTCTGGACAAATAGTACCTAAAACCTCATCCATAAAAAGAATTTAATATTATGCCCACAAAAGCCAAAAAACCTTATCCCTGAAACAGAAAAACCCTTACCCCCAAAAATAATAAACCCCCAACCCTGAAAGATCAAAAAATTCATCACCAAAAACCCATGCACCTTCATCCCCACAAAACTCAAAACCCTCATCCCCCAATCCCTTAAAAAATGAACCATAAAAAATCCTAATCCCTTGACACAAAAATCCGTAATCCCATAGTGAAAATACCCTAAACTCTCAACCCCAACAAACCATCAACCATTTCCCCCAAAAATCACTAAATCGTCTCCCAAAAAACCACAAAATTTTCATCCCCTAAAACCCCTAAATCCATCAAACGAAATACCCCTAAAAACTCATCTGTAAAAAACACTTATCCATAAACCCAAAATTACCGAAAATTTCAGAACCCAAAAACTCTAAAACCTTAGCCCAAAAAAACCCTAAACCATCATCCCCCCAAAACAGTAAAATATCATCCCCATGAAGCTCAAAGACCCCAGCCCCAAATAACCATAAACACTCATCCCCTAAATACACTAAACACTCTTCCAAAATAAAACACCAAATCATTATCCCAAAAAAATTAGTACTCGGCCATAAACATATCTAAACCCTCATCTAAAAAAACATAAACATTAAACCCATAAAAACATTAATACCACAAAATAAAAAATAATTATCCCCAAAAATCCGAAAAACCTAAGACCCAACACCCTAACCCCCATTATAAGGAAACTATAAACACTCATCCATATGAAACCATAAACCCCCATCCACATGAAACACTAAACCAACATCCCCATGGAATCCTAAACCATCAGCCCCAACACACCCTAAACACTCATCTCTTAAGGACCCTAAACCCTCAACCCCAAGAATCCCCAAAACTTATGCCCCAAGAATCACTAAACAATCTTCCCCAGGAAACCATAATCCCCCAACCTCAAGAAACCCTAATTCATCGACCGAAAGAATCCCTACACCCTCATTAACAAGAAACCCTAAACCCCCAACCCCATGAAACCCTAAACCCTTAAACCGATGAAACCTTGATCCAGTGAACACATAGACCAATGAATCCCTAAACCATCATCTATATCGAACATTGAACACAAAAAACTAATAATCCCTGAACCCTCATCCCCATGAAACCTTGAAGCCTCTACACAAATAAACCCTAGACCCTTAGACCCTTGAAATTCTAAACCCTCAGCCCAAAGAAACAATGAACCCTCAATACCATGAAAACATGAACCCTTAGCCCTAAAAAACATTTAACCCACAACTAGAAAAAATTCCTAAGACTCAACCCTAAAAAACATCTACACTTATCCCAAAAAACCACGTACCCTCTACCCTAAGAAACAATGAACTCTCTAACCCAAGAAAATATTAACCCTATGTCCCAAGAAACCCTAAAATCTCTTCCCCAAGAAACCTTGAACCATAAGCACCAGGAAACCCTAAACAATATTCTCTAAGAATCCCATAGCACTAAAAACACCTAAACCCTCAACACCATGAAAACCTAATCCCACAACCCTTTGAAACCCTAAAAATTCATCCCCAAGAATCCATGATCATTAAACCCAATAAATATGAATCACATATCCCCAGTGATCCTTGAACCCCCATCCCCAAAAGCACCTAAAAACATAGAAAAAAAATCATAAAACCCTCATCCCTTAAACCCCCTTTATCCTTAACACAATAAAACCTAAAACCTCATCCCTATAAAATCTGAATCCTCAACCCCAAAATACCCTAAACCCTCATCCCCAAAATCCCATGACCCTCATTCCAATGAAAACTGGAACCCATAGCCCAAAAGAACCCTAAACCAAAATCCCTAGAAAATATTGTACCCTTACACCCAAAAAACCATGAACAATTAGCACTAACAAATCTTGAGAACTGAGCCCCAAAAAACCCTAAACCCTTACTCCCAAGTAACACTAAACCCTTATCCATAAAAAACATTGTACCCTCATCCAAAAAAAATTGAACCATTATCCCCATGAAAACCCAAACCCTCATCCCCAAAAAACCCAAAACCCTTAACGCCAAATAAACCTAAACCCTCAACTATAAAAAAACCAGAACCCTAATCGCCCAAAAAACCCTGAATTATTGTCCCCAAAAAACCCTAAACCCTCCATACCAATAATCCCTAAACACTCATCCCTATTAATCCATAAACCCGAATCCCTAAAAAACCCTGATCCCACAACCCCCAAAACTAATAAACCTCATTTCCATTAATAGTAGATCCCTCACCCCAAAAAAACCATAACCAATCATCCCCCAAAAAAATCAACACTTAGCCCCAAAACCCCTATACCCTCGGCATAAAAAAAACCAAAAATCTCTACCCAAAAAAACCTTTGACACTCACACAAAAAAAACCCTAAATCCCCAACCGCCAAAAACCTTGAACTCTCAACACTAAAAATCCTTGATCCCTCGACAACAAAAAATCAAAACCCTCAACCCCAGAGATTCCTGAACAATCAATCCTAAAAAACCCTCAATCCATAGACCCAAGAAACTCTAAACCCTAAACCCCAAAAAACACCGAAACCCCCAGTCATAAAAACAAATGAACCATCAACCAAAAAATCGTTAACCCTCATCCCCAAATATCCCTAAACACTTATTCTCCAAAACCACTTTTTCAATAGCCCCTTAAAACCCTAAACACGCATCCCCAAAAAACCTATAACCTTCAGACCCAAAAAATCCTCAAACCATTCCCACAAAAACACTAAACAGTCATTTCCCCAAAAGCCCTAAACACTCAGCCCCAAAAAACAGAAACCCACAACCCAAATAAACCTTGAAACCACATTCCCAAAAAACCTAAACCCTCAACCCCAAAAATACCTCAACCATCATACCCAAAAAAAATATAATCCCTATGCCCCAAACCCTTCAACCCTCATCCCCAAATAACCCTCAACCATCAACCACAAAAAAACCTAAACACTAAACTTCAAAAAACCATAAATTCTCATGCGAAAATATCCCAAAACCATCATACAAAAAAAATATAATCCCTTATATAAAAAACCCTATTCCCACAGCCCCGAAAGACACTAAACCAGTAGCACAAAAAAACCCTAAACCCTCAGCCCCAAAAATCTCTAAACACCCATCCCTAATAAACCGTAAAAATTAAACCCCTATTGTCCCTAAACCCCTATCCTAAAACAAATAAACCCCCAACCCCCCAAAAATCGAAACACTCACCCCCAAACACCCTTAAACTCATAGAGACCAAAAAAATCTAAACCCTCCTGACCAATAAAAGCTAATCCTTGAGCACCAAAAAACATTAAACGCTAATCCCCACAACTCCAAAACCCTCAACCCACAAAAAATTAAACTCTAATCCCCCCAGAACCCAAAACCCTTGGCCACAAAAAACCTAATCAATATGGCACAAAAACCCATAAACCCTAATCCCCACAAAAAAATAAACCCTTAGCCCAAAATAAACGTCAGCCCTCAACCCCCCAAAAAAACCTAAACCCTCAGCAGAAAAAACCATAAACACTCAGCCATAAAAAACCATAAATCCTTTACTACAAAATACCCTGTTAACTTCATCCCCAAAAAATCATAATACTTATCCATAAAAATCATAAAATCTCATCCCCAAAAAATTTTAAACCCACACCGTAAAAAACCCTAATCCCACTTCTATAAAAAACATTAAACCCTCAGCCTTAAAATTCCTATACACTAATCCTAAAAAAAATATACCCTTATCCATAAAAAACCTAAAACCTAAGCCCCAAAAAACACTAAACCCTTAGACCCAAAAAATTGAAACCCTCTTCCCAAAGAAACGATAAAAAAAGAAAAAAACCCTGAAACCCTTATCCCTAAAACCCATAAATAATCATCCCCAAAAAACCCTAAACCCTAAATCCACAAAATACCAAATTCCTAATCCCCAAAAAAACCCTATACCCTTAGCCTCAAATAACCCTAATCTCTCATCCCCCAAAAATGGTCAACAATAATCCCTAATAACCCTAAACCCTCATCTCTTAAAACCCTAAACACTCATCCCCAATAACACCCTCAACCATCATCCTAAATAAATAGTAATCCCACATCTCAAAAAACCAGAAAACCCTCAACACAAAATATTCCTAAACAATCATGTCCAAAGAACCATAAAACATCCGCACCAAAAAATAGAAAACCCTCATATGTAAAAAATCCCATACCCTAATCCCTATAAAACATGATTCCCTCAACTAAAAAATCCTAACCATCAACCCCAAAATTCAGTAAACTCTCGGTCCCAAAATCCCTAAAACACTTAGACCAAAAAAACCTTAATCCCTTAGCCCCAAGAAACATTAATCCCTTATCCTCCAAATCCCTAAAACCGAAACCTGGAAAAACCCTAAACACTCAGCAAAAAAAAAATAAACACTAAACCCTACAAAAATTTAAACCCTCATCCCACTAAAATGCTATACCCCATGCCCAAAAAATCATAATCCCTATACCCACAACACCCTAAACACCAGACCTTAGAAAACCAAAATCCTATAGCCCCCAAAACTCCAAACCCTAAGCATAAAAAATTCCTAAACACCAATCCCTGAAAATCCCAAAACCCCAACCACAAAAACCCTAAACTGTGAGATAAAAAAACCCAAACCCTCATACCCAGAAAAACCTAAACTCACATAAATAGAAAACCAAAAAACCCACAACATTAGAATACCATAAACCCTCAACCCTAGAAAACAATAATCCATCATCCCATGAAATCCTAAACCCTAAACCCATGAAAATCATAAACTCTCTATCTGAGAAAATCATAAACCCTAAACTTTATAAAACCTAAAACCATCATCCCAATAACAAACTAAAAATCCAACCCAAGAAACACGAAACCTCATCCATAAAAACCATAAATCCTCATCCCCACAAAACCCTAAACCCTTATCCCCCAAAAAACCTTGAACCCTAAACAACAAAAATTCAAACACACATAGCCCCATAAATCCCAAAACCCCCAACCCTATAAACCCCAAAATCTATAGTTCCAAAAATTAGTAATAATTTTACCCAAGAAAACTCTACTCCCTTAGCCAAAAAATCCTAAAACATCATCCACATAAAAAAAACCCTCACTCCAACGAAACCAAACACCCTAGACCCTAATCCTTATAAAAACTTATTCCTTTGGCCCATGATTACCCTAAACTCTCATCACTTGAAAATACTAAACTCTTAGCCACATAGAATCTTAGACCTCATCCCTAGAATCCCAGAAATCCCAAAACCATCAATCGTAAAAAACCCTTAAACCCCCAACCCTAGAAAACCTTAAACCCTCATCACTAAAAAATCATAGAACATCATGTCCAAAAAACCACTAAACCATATTCCCTAGAAAACACTAAAAACTTATCCATAGAAGACCCTAAACCCCCACCCTATAAAACCCTAACCCTTAAATTTATAAAACCTTAAACCCTCAGCCTTAAAAACCCATAAACCCTCATCCCCAAAAACCATAATCCAAGAACCCCATAAAACCCTAAAATCGAACCCCTAAAACTACCAAAATTCACATCCCTATAAATCTTCCATTCTTCATTCTTAGAAAAAACTAAATCCTCAAAACCATAAAACTGTTAACCCTCTACCACAAATACCGTTACCCCAAGCCACATAAAAACCTAGACATTCAGTATCATAATACCCTAAACCCTTAGCCCTAGAATAACCAATACCATTATCCCTCAAATCCCTAAACCCTACACCGTACAACACCCAAAACCCTCATCCAATAATGACCCCATACCCTCCACCCTATAAAACTTTAATCCCTCCCCCTAGAAAACTCAAAACTCTCATCGCTAGAAAATCCTAAACACTCATACCCATAAAATTTCTAAACCTTGAGTCATAGAAAACCCAAAAAACTGATCCCAAGAAACCCCTAAAGATTATTCCATAGAAAATGATAAATTCTCAACCCCATAAAATCATAAACACTTAGCCATAGAAAAACCTAAACACCATTTCCAAGAAAAGCCTAAACCCTTAGCCCCCAAAAAATTCTAACAATAATGACATATAAATCACTAAACACAGAACCCAAAAAAATTCAATACCCTATCCACAATGAAACCTAAACCCTCGGCCCTAGAAAACCCTAAACACCCATCCTTATAAACCCATAAACAATTTTATCCAAAATTCTATAAAACCTCATCCATATAAAACCATAAACAATCAGCCCCAAAAAGAACTAAACCCTTGCACAGATAAAAAGCTTAAACCCTCATGCACTAAAAACTCTAAACTCTCAGCCCCCAAAACCCTAAAATCATAACCCCAAAAAAATTACTAAACCTTGATCCACAAAAAACCTTAACAAATATCCTCAAAAAACACCAGAACCTCATCCCTAAAATGGACTAAACAATCATCCAAAAAAACATTAATCCCTCAACCCTAAAAAAACCTAAATCATGATCCCCAAAAAACCATAAACCCTAATCCCCAAAGAACCATAAAGACTTAGCCCCATAAAAATAAAAACCCACCTCAATATAGAAAACCCAAAAGCCTCAACACTCAAAACCATAAACACTCATCCCCACAAAACCATAATCTCTCCGCCCCAGAAAACACTAAACCATCATTCATATAAATCCACAAACACCCTACCTAGTAAACCCTAAAACCTAATCCATAGAAAAAATGAAACCCCATACCTTGAAAACCCTAAACCCTCATCCCATGAATATCATATATCCCTGTCACAAAATAAGTAAACCCTTAGTCCCAGGTAACCCTAATCCCTCTACCCATAAAATCCCCCAACCATTATCCCCAGAAATCCCTGAACCCTTAGCCCTAGAAGAACCTAAACATAAATCCCAAGAAAAACCTAAATCCACTTCCCCAGAAATCCCTAAACCATTAGCCCCAAAAAACCATAGACCCTCATGCCTAAGAAACCCTACTTAAATTTCCCCATAAAACACTAATCCATCATCCGTAGAAACCCCAAATAGCCCAGTCCTAGATGAAACTAAACCCTTACCCCAATTAAACCCTAAACACTCGGACCAAGGAAAACATAACCCTAACACTAGAAAACTACAAAAAACATTCCCCTGAAAACCATAATCCCATAATATTAGAAAACCCTAACCCCTTTTATCTAGGTAAACCTAAACCCTCAGAACAAGAAAATAGTAAACCCTTATCCATAGAAAAACCTAAACCCTAAACCCCCAAAAATATAAAACCAAATCCCTAGAAAACCATAAACCCCCATAACTAGAAAATACTAAACCCTCAGAACCATGAACATTCTATACACTCATCCATAGAAAACACTAAACCATCGTCCCTAAAAAATATAAACCCTCAACCCATAAAACCCTAAAATTTCATCCATAGAAATCCCTAAACCCTGATCCCCAAAAATCCCTAAACCCTCTTCCCTAGAAAACACTAAACCCTCCACCACTGAAAATCCTAAACCCTCATCCCCAAAAAACCTAAACTCCTAGCCTAATAAAACACTAAAACCTATGCTCCATAAATCCAAAAACCCTCATCCTCATAAAACCCCAAACCATCAGCTCTAGAATACCCTAAACCCCCAACCGCATAACAACCTAAACCCATGTCCATATAAAACCTTCAACCCTCTACAAACCCTAATCCCTAGAAAGCCCTAAAACCTCATCCATAACAAATAGTCCACCCTTCTCATTAGAGAACAGTAATCCCTCGTCTCTAAAAACCCATAATCCATAAACCCCATAAAACAAACCCTCAGCCTAAAAAAATAAATAAAGCAATCCCCAAAAAACTCTAAACACTCATCCCCATGAAAACATAAACCCTCATTCACCAAAAAACACTAATGCCACATCCCTAAAAAACCCTAAACCCTCATCCCAAAAATATATTACCCTCACCCAGAAAAATCCAAAAACCCTCAGTATCTCAAAACCCTAAAACCTAAAGACACAAAACCCTATGACCTAAACCCCAAAACCCATAAACCCTCATCCCCCAAAAACCCTCAATCCCCATCCCCCTTGAACCTTAAACCCATAGCACCCGAAACACTAAAATCACAGCTCCAAAACCCCTACACCATCGTCCCTAAAAACAGTACACCCCATCCACAAAAAAAACCAAAAACCATATACTCAAAAAATATCCTAAAACCTCTACCCCAAAAAACACTAAACCCTCGTCCCCAAAAAACCTAAACCCCCCACCCCATAAAACCCTAAACGATCATCCCTAAAACCCCATAATCCCTCATTCCAAACCAAATAAACCCTCAGTTAAAAAAAAACTAATCTACCATCCCCAATACAATCCTAAACACCCATCCCAAAAGGGGATAAAACATCAATGACAATATACCCTAATTCGAAAACCCCAAAAAACAAAAAACTCTTAGCCATAAAAATCCAAAACCCTCATCCACAGATCCCAAAAACCTCATCCCCAAAAATCTCTATATCCTTAGACCAAAAGACCCTAAAATCTCAACCACAATACCCATATACACTCATTCCCCAAATAACCTGAGTCCACAATCCAAAAACCTCTAAAACCTCATAGAAAAAATCAAACCCCCACCCCAAAAAACATAAACACTCATCCCCAAAAAAACCTAAACCATTTGAACCAATACCCATAAACCATCATCCCCATAAACCCATTACCCTTAGATTCAAAAACCTTAAACCATTAGCTCTGAAAAACCCTAAAACCTCATCCCCATGAAACCCTAAACCCATATAAATGAAGAAAAAAACCATCATTTAGAGAGTGTTTTAAACCTTTAGCCCCTAAAGCCCCAAAACCCTCTGACCCAAAAACCCCTAAATCCTTATCCCCAAAAAACCCTTAACCCTCATTTTCAAAACCCATAAACCCTATGTAGTATGAACACATAAAATATCATCCTAAATAATCCTTAAAACCTCATCCTAAAGAAACCCTAAACCCTCAGCACCAATAATCCTGAAACCCACAACTCCAAGAAACCATACAACCTAAACACTAAGAAACCTTAAACACTAAGCCAAAAGAAACATTAAATCATCATCCCCAAGAAACCCTAAAACCTCATCATAGAGAATCCATCAACCACATGAAGACTTAAACCCACATCCCTAGACACCCAAAGCACGTGGAATCAAGAAACCCTAATCCCTCATCCCTAATAAACCTTAAACCCGTAGAGTAATGAAACCCCAAATCCACTATTTCTAGATACCCAAAAACATCATCCCCAATAAACCCTGAATAGGTAGCCCGAAAAAACTATTTACACTTATCCCCATGAAATACAGAACCCATAGCACTATGAAACCATGAACCCTCATCCCAAGAAAACACTGAACCCTCATCCCCATGAAACCTTGAACCCTTATCCCCAAGAAACCATCAACTATCGTCACCACGAAACCCCGAACTACCCCACCCCAAATAAATCCAAACCATTAGGACCATGAAATCATAAAAACTAAACCCCAAATAAACCTAAACACTAAACACAAAAAAACATAAATCCATTGCCTAAAAAATTCAAAACACTCATCCCCCAAAACCCTAAACTTTATTCCAAGAAAACCAGAAACCTCAACCCCATGAAAAAATAAACCCTCATCCATTAAAAACCCAAAAAGCTCATCTCTATAAAATGTTAAACCCTCACTACTTGAAATTGTGCCATTAGAAACCACCATTGGCTACCACTAATGGTATTTAGAGACAACCGTGAGGCCGCCAATGGTGGTCGTATTAGGCCCGTCGCTATATAGATATAACGACTATCAATGGAGGTATGTATAGGTGGCCTAATGCTCTTCTGAATAGAATTATCTATTCGACGAGCTATAGAGACCTCTAATGGAGGTCGCTATATGTAACAAAAAAATCGGCATATCGCGACCACCAATGGTAGTTGCTAGACTCTAGAAAACAAATCCACCCATTATTTACTACCATAGGTGGCTACTAACCTGGGAAATAAATTAACACAATTAAATTGTTGCTTCTCGAACAATATTATTTGAGATAAAATAAAAAAAATAAATTCCAAATAGTAGAAACACCAGGATCCTCAAAAACAATAATTGAAATACATACTTCTTCACGTATCCAGTGATCAATATAGCTCCAATCCATTAAAATATTATACGTCATTAAACATACAATAAGATATAAAAGAAACATGTAAAAGATAAAATGAAAATTGGACATATTTATTCAGTTAGTATGTATATAGAATAATCAAATTGGGAAATTATGAATTTAGGGAGTTAGGTCATTAGGGCATTAGGAAATTAGGGATTTAGACTGTTAGGGTGTTAGGGTGTTATAAGGTTTAGACGTTTGGCCTTTAGGGCAACATGCCCATAAGAAATTTTTCCCTTAGGGCGTTTGGCCATTTGGGAATTTGGGAATTTTTCTAATTGGCCAACTCTTGATTTAATCATTTGGACATTAGTCCAATAGGAAAATATTCCATTAGTCAAATTGGTCATTAAGAAAATATTATAATATTCTATTAAGCTAATAGGATATTAGGTAATTAAGATAGAAGTCCATTTCGCCAATTGTCCATTAGGCCATTGGGTCATTAGGTCGTTGGTTCGTTAGGTTGTTGGGTTGTTGGTCCATTGGGTGGTTGGGCCGCTGGGCCATTGGGCCATTGGGCTATTAGGATGTCGGGCTGTTGGGCCGTTTGGCAGTTCGGTCATTGGGCCTTTTGGCAATTTGGGCATTAGGTCGTTAGGGCGTCTGGCCATTAGGCCATTAGGGGGTTAGTGGGTTAGGACATTAGGGATTTAGGGACTTAGGGCCTTAGGGAATTAGGGAATTAGGGTGTTAGGGATTTAGGGTGTTAGGGAATTAGTTCGTTACGACATTAGGCCATTAGGGCGTTAGGAAATTTGGGCATTTGGGAATTTGGCCAATCGACCAAATCTCAATTTAGCCAATCTTCCATGCGGAAAATACTTGAATATTCCACTAGGACATTTGGTCATGAAGACAATAGGCTAATATTCCATTAGTCCAATATCCTAATAAGGCATTAGGCCAATAAGAAATTAGGTAATTAGGATAGTAGTTCATTTGGTAAATTGTCCATTAGTCCATTGGGTCATTAGGCTATTGGGCCATTAGGTCATTGGGCCATTAGGTTGTTGGGCCATTAGGGTGATGTGACATTAGGTCGTTGGTCCATTAACCCATTGATCCATTAGGTCGTTAGGGCTATACGGTGTTAGGGATTTAGGGCGTTAGGGAATTTGTGTGTTTAGGAGTTAGGGAATTACGCTATCAGGTCATTAGGAAAATAATACATTAGGTCATTTGGGGGTTAGGTAGTTAGGGCATTAGGCTGTTTGGGCATTAGGCTGTTAGGAAGTTTAGAAATTTGGGAATTTGAGAAATTTGGTCAATTGGCCATGTCTCCATTTTTCTAATTGTCCATTAGTCGAATACGCTAATAGGTCGTTAGGCCATTTGGTCATTAGGGAAATAGTCGAATATTCCATTAGTCCAATAGCCTAATCATAAATTAGTTTAATAAGAGATTATTTAATTATGAAAATAGTCCATTTGGCCAATAGTCCATTAGGACATTAGGTGGTTAGGCCATTTGGCCATTAAGCCATTAAGCTATTATTCCATTAGGCCATTAAGCCATTGGACCATTATGCCATTAGGTCATTTGACCGTTAGGGAATTTGGATGTTAGGGAATTAGGGTTTTAGGACATTAGAGACTTAGGCATTTAGGGCATTAGGCCATTAGGCCATTTGTTCATTTGGGTGTTTGTGAATTTGGCCAATTGACCAAGTCTCCATTTAGTCAATTGTCCATTACGTCAATAGTCTAATATGTCATTAATACATTTGGTCATTAGGTCAATAGGATATTAGGTAATTAGGATTTTAGGTAATTAGGATTTTAGGTAATCAGGATTTTAGGTAATTAGTACAGTAGTTCATTTGACCAATTTACCATTCGTTCGTTAGGATGTTGGGCCATTAAGCCATTGGGGTGTTAGGTTGTTTGGGTGTGAGGATATTGGGAAATTTGGCCATTAGGGACTTAGGACATTGGGTCATTAGGCCATTGAGGTGTTAGGTTGTTGGGCTGTTAGTCGGTTTGGGTGTCAGGCCTTAGGCCTTTATGCTGTTATAGTGTTAGCCCATTAAGACGTTAGGAGATTAGGGAATTAGGGAATTAGGCCCTTATGAAGTTAGGACATTAGGGTGATAGGACCTTAGGGAATTAATCCCGTTGGGCGTTAAGCAATGAGGGAATTAATTTCTTAGAGAATTAGTCCATTTGGGCATTTGGCCAATAGGGCATTAAGCCCTTATGGTGTTAGTCCATTTGGGCATTTGGCAGTTTGGGTATTTAAGAATTTGGACAATTGGCCAATTCTCCATTTAGCCAATTGGCCATTAGGAAATTTTTTGACATTAGTCCATTTTTCGGTTAGGCCATTAGGCTCACTAATCTACTATAGTAGTGACCTACTATTATCCATGTAAGCGGTGAAGTGGTTTGGAAAGTGGTGTGGACAACCATTCAGTCGTGTTAGCTAAACACTAAACTATATAGAGTAAATTTCAGTACTGAATAGACCCCCAACCCCTCCCCCTTGGAAAGCCCTCATCCCTACCCCTGGAAGACCCCACTCCCCCCCCCCCAAAAACACCCGTTGGACAGCCCCCCACCCCCGAATAAACCCCACTCCCCCAGGACTGCCCCACTACTAACCCCCCCCCCCACCCCCAGACTGCCCCAATACCACCCCACATCCCCCCGAACATCCCCCAACCGGAACACCCCCCACACCCTGAATACCCCTCCCCCCTGCAGACAACACCTCCCCATAGGACAACCCCACTCCCAACCCCCCACACCCCCAGACAACCCCCCCTGGACAACACCCATCCCCCAACCCCAGACAGCCCCAACCCCTCCAATCCCTTGGACAACCCCACCCCCATCATATCCCCACACTCCCAACCCCCTCTCCAGACACCCCCCGCCAAAACATTCCTCAGATAGCCCCCACTAAAACAACCCCTCCCCCTCCCCCTACAACCCCCAACAACAAATTCATCTTAAATTACAAATTTTCAATGTTTGACATTGATTATTATCAAATTATAACAACCACTATATTTAATAAACATGAATCATAATTCTCAATCCAATTAATTATAAATCAATTTATGCTTTATATTATTTACCAATTTATATCAAGAACAACAAGCTAATCCACTAAATAACGAAACATACTAATAGGAATAGTATACATAGTACACTATCTAGCAACACAGTAGGATAACCGTTATCATGGTATAAAGCTACAACAATGGCCATTATTCCATTAGTTCATTTTTTCATTTTGGAAAAGGCCATTAGGAAATTTTTTCATTAGGAAAATAGGAAAATATTCTATTAGTCCAATAAGACATTAAGTAATTAGGACATTAATCCATTTGGCCAATTGTTCCATTGGGTCATTAGGATGTTGGGCCATTAGACTGTTGGGGCATTAGGATGTTGGGGAATTATGATGTTTGGGCATTAGGTCGTTGGGTTTTTGTGCCATCGGTGTGTTGGGCCATTGGGCCATTTGGCCATTGAGACGTTGGGATGTTGGGAAGTTGGTACATATAGACCTTATGCCATTAGGGTGTTAGGGCATTAGGGAATTACGGTGTTAGGCCTTTAGTCTATCAGGTCGTTAGGGTGTGAGTACATTAGGGCTTTTCGCCATTTGGGAATTTTTCCATTTGGTCGTTTGGCCATTTAGGCATTCAGCCATTTGGGCGTTTGGCCATTTTGGCATTTGGGAATTTGGATAATTAGCTAAGCCTCCATTTATTTAATTAATCATTATGCCAATAGGATAATATGACATTATGCCATTTCATCATTAGGCCAATAGGATAATATTTCATTAGGACAATTGGACATTATGTAATTGGGACAATAGTCCATTTGGAAAATTTTCCATTAGGCCATTAGGTCATTAGGTCATTAGGCCATTGGGGCATTAGGTTGTTGGGGTGTTAGGCCATTGAGGCTTTAGGAATTTGGGGCATTAGGACTTTGGGGCGTTAGGCCATTAGGGAGTTAAGTCGTTGGTGCGTTAGACCATTAGTGCATTAGGTCGTTTGGGGCGTTAGGAAATATAGGCCATTGGGGCGTTTTTCCATTTGGGCTGTTGGGCCATTGGGCCGTTCAAAAATTCGTCCATTAGGCCAATAAGATAGTAGTCCATTCAGCTCTTAGGCCAATATGACATTATGTCATTGGGTCATAAGGAAATTAGGACATTATTTCATTGGGCAAGAAAGACTAATTCCTGTCCTCCTATGGGGACTCAATGAAATTATCTATTACAAAAAAATTGTCCAATTACTGATCATACTCTTAAAATTTAATAAAAAATTACGGTGTTTTTAAAAACATAAACTTTTCTAAAATCAATCAATTCAAAATTTAAAGTCTAAATAATTTTATAACATTAATTCAATAATAAATATATAAAAACACACACATCGTGAATATGATACGACATCCGTGGTAATGGCTGCTACCTCCATCTGATGTGACAGGGGCCTACAACAAATAAATTATTTAAAGATTTTAATAATGAAAATAATAGAATGTAAATAAATAAATTTTTTATAAACCATAATTTTATGATCCCCTATACCATCACCTTGACGCACATATTCCCGCAATGATATAATGTCAACGATCAATTGCACATTTACCTCTTCTAAAGTGCAAAACCATGCCTCGAAATCTGATAGCTGGTCTGTCTTCCATGAAAAAATAGGACAAAAATCCTTAGATCAAGATACTATAGAACATCTAATCCCCATTAAATATCTCAAACTATATCCATTCCCATCACGACCAATAATGCAATGGAATACATCATCCCTTTGCGTGGGAAGCTGTTGTTGGACCTATGGAAACTGTTAGAACTCATATTCAAATTGATCCTTTGAAATATTTAAATATATATAAATATATATGATTATATATAGATTCTTGTAAGTATTATTAAAGTGTATAATCACTTACTATATGAGTTGCAGCCTCATGATCATTTCAATCAAATGTTCTCATCCACAATAACATTTTATCAGTTGGTGCACCTTGCTCCCATAATTGAAATACAATAAAATATAAAAATATAACACAAAACCATATTAAATAATAAATTAAAAAATGAATATTAAATATATCATGTTTGATATGAGACATGGGTTGTATCCCGAGTCTGTGAGGTGTTCCCTACAACACTCGATTCTCATAATGGCGTGATGACACCTACTACATTCAATTAATTCATATTTGAAAAAAATATAATGTCAAATATTCTTGAAAATATATATATAAAAATAAATATAAAAACCAAAATGGACTCAGTAGACCAATATGAAACTATGTCATGCCACTGAGAGGGGAGAATACCTCTCGGTACTTTTTCCAGAATGTTTGGGGCACCCACATTTGGTACCCAGTTCCCCCTATTTACATTTCCTGTATAATATTTTCACATCTTATGACATTTTCGAATACACAGCAGTAGAAAATCATCGAGGTACAGTTTTAGATTATTCTATTTAAGAAAAAAATTCACACATGTTAGAATTTTTAAAATACAGGGATGAAACTAAAATGGTATTCTTACCTGAACATTCCTCCAATGATGATTTAATTTATCCAGGGGATAGAATCCCAATATCGTGTGGTCAATGGAAATCGATGTGGGGTGCGTATGATATGACCCACCTGATGAATAAATGCAGGGGCAGTTAGTCCCACAAGATGAAGTCTCTCATCAAATGGAACATCAAATGAAACATCAAAGGTCCTGTCAGAATTCCATGATGAAATTACATGACCAGGGGACTCTCTTGCGAGAGGAAGAAGCAGTAGAGTCCGATCCTATTGAAAAAAAATTATACATAATTTTATTGATTTTAAAAATATATATATATATATATATATATATATATATATATTACATTAAAAAATAAACATAGTTACATTAAAATATACCTCGACCCTAAGACATAGATGGCTCAGATGGATGTTGTGGATCTACTACTTGTTCCCCTGACATGCCTGCAGTCATAGAAAAAATTAGTAAGGGGACCATCCAAAGTGTCAAAAAGATAAATTGGATTTTTTTAAAAAAATTGAACTTGTTCAGTTGTTAATAAAACAAAGAAGGATATAATAATAAGTTTTAAATTGTTTTTAAAAAATCAGAAACATAACAGAACAAAAATAAAATTATGTATAAAAGGATTGTATTTATAGGGTTCTTTTCATGTGACGTGATTTACTATAGTTGACTATTTTTCATAGTTATTAAACAATAATATAATGGAATACTTTTTAGCTTTTCTAGTAGAATATATATCTCTAATATTACAGTATGATGTTAATTTTTTTTATCATGGGTAGATGTGGGGTTGTAGGGGGTTGGGAGGGGGGTTGTCCAAGGGGGAGCGGTTGTGGGGGATGTCTAGGTGGGGGGGGTGCAGGTGGGGGGAGGGGGGGTGCTATCTGGGGGGAGTTTCAGGGGGGGATATCCAGGGGCTATCCAGGGGATGTTTTGGGGGTGGGGGTTATACATAGGGGTTGGGAGTGGGGGTTATCCGGGGCTAGGTGGGTTGTCTAGATGGAGGGGGAGGGGTTGTGCAGGTGGGGGGGGGGGGGGGGGGGTTTCGTGGGGTGTTTTTGGAGAGGGATATCTGGGAGGGGGATGTTCAGGATAGTGGGGTTGGGGGGGTTCTCTCCAGGTGGAGGGGGAGGGGTTACGCAGGTGGGGGTGGGGAGGGGGTAGTCAGGGGTTGTCCAGGTAGAGTTCTGGGGGGTGGGTTGTCTGGGAGTGGAGGTTGTCCAAGTGGAGGGAGAGGGGCTGTGAAAGTTGGGTGGGGGGGCTATCTGAGGGGATTTTTGGGGGGTGGGCTGTCCGGGAGGGGGTTTCTTGAGAGGGGGCTATCCATGTTGAGGGGGAGGGGCTATGTTGGTGGGGGCGGGGTGTATGGGTGGAGTTTTGTGGGGTGGGATGTCTGGGGGAAGTTTCGGGGGGGGGGGGTGGATGTCCTGGGGGTTGGGAGATGGGGCTGTCCGGGGGTGGGGGATATCTAGTTGGAGGGGGAGATGATGTTTAAGTGTGGCCCTATCCAGGGGGAGTTTGTTGGGGGTGGGATATCTGGGGGGTCCATTTGGGGGTTGTCCAGGCTGAGGGGGAGGGGGTGTGTAGGTGGGGTGGGGGGATGTATGGGGGGAGTTTCTTGGGGGGGGGGGGTCTATACAAGGGTGGGTTGGGGGTGGGGTATGTCTAGGGATAGGGGTGGGGGGGGATTCTTTAGGTGGAGGGGTAGGGGCTGTGCAGGTGGTTAGGGGTGGGGGGCGGCATTCAGGGGAGTTTTGGGGGGTGGAGTTTTGGGGGGTGGGTTTTCCAAGAGGGGGGCTATCCAGGGGGGGGGGGGGTTGGGTTGGGGGCTGTCAGGGGCTGGGGGGAAATCTTGGTGGAGGGGATGATTTTGAGTAATAATAAAAACAAATTCTTATGTATCAAATTAATTTTGGGTTATTCTAAACAAATTAAAAAAAGGCTTTAAATTGAAGAGCGTGAAAACTATTATACCTTTCATTAAACATGAAAATCGACCGTTTCTCCTTCATCATCCACCCTAACCCAATAAATATCTTCTTCATGTAGAACTTAGGTATTTTGATCCATATTTTGGGCAACAAAGGGAACAGTACCAAGATCATCTTGTTTAAATAAAAACTCTCCTCAATAGGACATTTTCACAACAACTTGCTAACTATGATTCGATGGAAATGTAATGAAGAATAATTGTTTCTCTTGTGATGTCAAAATGAATGGTTCATTATCAACATGTTCATTTATGTATAACATATAATTGAAATTTACCAATGTAAATTGATATTTAATGAATTTACATCTACACAATGCATCAACGCAATTATACATTAACAATATGTACTTCAACCCGTGTGCGTATACAACTTCAATGATGTCTGTCAATTGACCATAGTAATAACTAGAATTGATGAATGGAAAAACGATTCCACCATTTTTTATTTCTTGTTATTCATCAACATATTTAATTCCAAATTAAATCCATTAGCTTCTATAGAATTATAACATTGAGCCGTTATAGATGGACCATAATCTAGTTGGATAAATTCCTCAATTAGTTTGGGATAAACTGACTCCCTTAGGACATGAAACTACATAATTTGTAGAATTCAATAATTATTTTAGAATAAATAAATTAATATAATAATTTACTCATAATTAAAATCAATTTATACGTAAAAAATCCTTCAACCAATCATAAAATGACGTATAATGAGATTGTTGAATATGATACTCAGTCGCACGATACATCTCTTCTGTTATCTCATTAATGTGTTTCTTACGAATAATAACATGATGTTTAAGTGATCAACTTATGAAAAAAACATGTAAAAGATAAACAATAAAAGTGATAATACAATTAATTCATTAATGGTGATACTTATGGAGTATTAAACAAGATATATCGATGCACTTGTATCCACTCGATGCTGTCCATATCAAATACGGTTCCATATCCAACTGAACCATCATGAATCTAAGAGGGATAATCATATTTTGATTAAACATCCATAATATATTCTGCACAAAAATTAGTACACTCATCCATAAAATAACCATTAACTATTGATGCCTCCAGACGAGCTCTGTTACATAAAATTTGTCTGAATGTATTCAAATACCGCTCAATAGGATACCTAAATTTCACTATACCAGCATCCATTACTTCAGCAGTTAGGTGCACATTCAAGTGAACCATAACTTCATAAACATAGTGGGAAATAGTTTCTCAAAGTTAAAAAGTGTATGTACCATTCAGACCTGCAAGATTTTTAAATCAATAATTCATTTATTTCATAATCCAAGATATCTAAAATAAATAATCATCTAAATAAATGATTGAACAACATTGGTGGATAAACAATCACAAATTGCGATTGGAATCCACCACTGCAGTAGTATGTGATTGTCATGAATTTTCAACCCTTGCAATTTCCTGCTCATCAGATCCACACACTTAGAAATATTAGTAGAGTAACCATCAGGAACCTTGAGCATCTTCAAAATGGAATGAAATGCCTCTTTCTACATTGTAGTCATTGTATACTATTTAGCATGAATATATTTTTTGATTCCCTCATCTAACTGTAAATTAAACTATTTCCTTATACCCATTTCTTCCAAATCACGTCGAGCATTAACATGGTCCTTTGATTTTCCACCGACACCTAAAATGGTCCACAATATATTATCACAAACTATTTTTTTCAATATTCATGATAACCAAATTATGCCTTATCATTTTAGTTTTTCAATAGGGGCGATTGTAAAAAATACATTTCTTTTTACAATTGTGACTGCATTTTCTACCCATACTATGAATATTATGTAATCGATGAGACACCAAATCTAAAAATTCATATATCATGCATATTTTTTCATCCTCAATATGCAATAAATTTTCAACTCTTATCATGATCTTTGGTGTTGGGCTGAACACTCTAGAGACATCAAATGTAACTCTGTCCTTTCTGATCCTGTGCTGAGGAGGGAGAAAAAGTCGGTGACCCTTGTATGACCATTTTTTGAAATGTTTAATCCATATATATTTTTTACTTTTATTTCACCAAGGGCATGAAAATTTCCCTTTCGTACTCCAGCCTGATTAATTTGCATAAGTTGTGAAGTCATTGATTGTCAACAATAAAGTATCTTGCAGTTTGAACATATCATTTGTTTCACAGTCATAAGACATCACACCATCACCCTGAAATTCATTCAACTCATCAGTCAATGGATTAAGGTAAACTTAAATCTTATCCCCTATACTTCTAGGTCCATCAATTAGAGTAAAAAGTAATATAAATTGTTTATTCATACAAAGCAATTGTGGATGATTATACAAAACCAACACCGCGAGCCATGTGCTATTTATTGCACCAAACATATACTTGAATGGATTGAAACAATTTACTACCAACCCCAATTAGACATTACGAACATATTTAGAAAATTTAGGGTGTCTCTTATCGAAATACTTCCTTGCACACGAGTCTGTCGAGTGGGATAACATACCACTTTCCTTATTTATTTCTAAATTCCATATCCTTAAATTAAAAAATATAGATGTCCTAAATTTTTTTTCAGCATCAGCTTTAGTTGAAAGTAATGCATTTTCTTGACAATAATTAGTTTTATCTATTTCATAGTCTGACATTGATGATCCTGATTTCCCTTGTTCTATTTCTTCCTAGAAGCACCACAGACTGTATAAATTTCCAAATGGTCAATTTATTTTCTAAACAACATACAATAGTTTTAACATGCTTCTATTGTCTCATATGTAAAAATTATGTTCTCTATCAACTTATGAGCATGATAATATGACTCGGGAGTCATAGAATTGAATGGAAGATCCTTTATCAATAACACATATAGCAGGTTGATCAATGTGTCTAACCACTAATTCAAAGTCTTCAAATGAATCAAATCCATGGTAAATGACAATATATTGTATGCAGTACATCCGAGATATAATTCCATTTTTTCACCATCAAGTAATTCATAAAACCTCCTCAAATCATGATTTTCACTAGAGCGTAGATTTGTCTCAACAACCATAACATTCAGGATGCCAATCCCTTCAGGAGCCAACCCATGTATCATTTCAGTAAACATTCCATGCATTATATCATTCATCCTAAAATCTGTATCCATCTGAAATGCATCTATATTTTGAAAAGAAAAATATTTTTCCCCATGATGAGTCCAACCCTTATAATTTTTTAGAAATACATTCATGATTTGGTGCTCCCTCATAGTATCTCATGTGAATTGATATCTATTCACACATTTTCTACATGGGCAACTAATATAGTCACTTTGAATTTTTCCAGTGAACTCAATAAACTACATAATTCCCTTGAAATATTCTCTATACATTTGATATGGAAGATCGATCTAACTAATATCCATAATAATAATTGTATAATAAACATTTACACAAGAGTTCATATTACATGCAGTTTTCATATCAAATATATTTAAAATAATTACTAACCAATTTCATGTGGACCACTGATAAAATAAAAAATTTATATCTTTGAATAATAAACAATATAATAGTGAAATCCCATGGCATTGGCACCATGTTGGTATGGTAAATCTAACAATGATTCTGTATTCAAGAGTCTCTAATCATATTTTGATTAATTTTTGGTTTAAAAAAATTGAAATGAAATATTTCACATCTCATGAATTATTAGATAAAAATATGTATAATGAAGAAATAGTATTGAGAATGAATTTGGGCTATAATTCCATAGAGTAATAATTTTTCAAGAAAGGAATATTATAGCTACAACATCTCATTTTGCAAACATCTGGTATACTATTTTTTCTTCACAACTGTTTAATTTTTCACAATCATTCATTAATTTTTTTCCTAAGGTAACTGATTGGGTCATCCATAACAAGCTTGTCAGTATTGAACTGTGAATATCAGGTTTGGTTCTCATATGTGTTTCCATAAGGTTACTCACACTTATCATATTCTCCTCATGTAAACATGGTCATTGCTGGGGGAGTCGATCTGTTATGAAAATAAATATAATATATATTGGGTATACTAAAAAATAGTAAAACAACATGAGCAATTATGAATCTGTGATCCCTTAATATCATAATGCATAAATTTGGATACACTATAAAAAAAAAAATCATCTATAATGATATAAAGTCAAATTATAAATCAAAAAAATCGAAACACAACATAATAACCTGCATGTGTATGTGGTGCATGAAAAAATTCATCAAATACCAATCTTGAACAATTATCTTTAGAGACATAGTTAATGCCTACCAAAAAATCAACACATGTTACACTTATAATTTTCAATGCACATTTACATATATGTCTGCATAGACTCTTTACTGTGTGATAACCTAAATAAGTACGCATGATACCTTTTCAAACCATGTTCCTTTTGCAATCTTGATCAAATAGTGAATACTTGAGGCAAGAATACGTACAGTCTTCTCGAACTCATAGACACTGTATCTTTGTAAAAATAATGTCTCACTACCTCTTGGATTCACACTGCCATTGTTCCTTTAGAGGTAGTAAAGATTAACCATGAAAGATAGAAATCAATCTCTAATTTATAAAAAACTATCTAATATATAACAATGATAACATCAAATATATAAAATTCCAGAATAAAAAAACAATCTATCATGACTTGTGTTATCAATATAGAATATGTGGGACAATGAATGTGATGCCCCATTTTGAATCACAAGGTCCAAGATAGTGTTCAATGTGCCCTCAAGAAGGAATCTATTTATGCAAGATGTTTATTACTAGCAGCAAGGGTCTTAATTTCACCAGTGCAATAAATTTACCCTATTTATCAATAAGTAAAAGGATAAACAATAACATAATAGAGTCAATAAAAAATAATAAATCATAATCCACGGTAGTAATCTCAAGTCATATTTTAAAAACCCAAATAACCCCAATGTGTTAGGTCAATAAAAGTGTGGGAAATAACAAGAATGTGAAAAAAAATATTGATATATCACTCTAAATTCAATCCCAAGTCTACCTCTATACAACATTCTATGTTTCCTATCCCCTATCATCAGGGCCTTTCCCTTTATTGTATCCCATTCTATGATGTCTGCACATACATTGAGGTGCCCATGCATAGTGGGGATATGAATGTATTATGAAACAAACAATTTGTCATTAACACATGTGCAGTGGTATAAGAGTTTATGTTGTGATAATTAATAAATGTGCATGAAATAAAACACAAAACCGTGTTCGGAGAGGTCATGCGCTAAAAAAACTATGGTTCCATGATGGAAATGTAGTTATAACAAAATTCATGAACTTAGTCATCCACAATGTCAATTCATGTATCCCAAAACATAAAAAAGGTAAGAGTATCAAGTCAATCCATAGAAGGCCATCCGGCCCCATCTCTCTCTATCGGTTAATCCACGAGGACAACACTTTTGTACACTCTTTTAGGCCTTCGTATCCCAGAACTGTGTCTCAAGTCATGTCATTGAATACCATCATGCCCCATTATCACCTCCAGGTTCAGATCCCATAAGTCTACCATTATCCTATATGAGGATAAAAAGTACATCATACCCTAGAATATATATCAATCCAATCTTAAGGGAACATACATCATCTAATCATGCAACCCCTTAAGGGATACTGATCCAGGATGAGTACACCAGTAACATGTGTACCATGCATTGAAAAACACAATATAAAATATAAAAATTAATTCACATTGAATCATGGAATATCATATAGAGGAAAAACATATAATAATAATAATAACATATATTATTGAAACACACACATGTGATCAAACTCAAACATGGGTCTCATGGCCTATGCAAGCACACAAATTTGGTCAAACCTGAAACATTTTCTCATGGCACACACACACACACAGTCATGGGATAAACTCAAGAATTGTATAAATCAAATAACAACACAAGATAATATCATTCTAGTCAACATATAAATGGACTCTACATTGTATTTAACTTCCAACCTCACATAATGTGTGAAGTATTCTCATAAACGCACTTTCAACACATATTTTTTCATAATTCTTCTTTAACCGAAGATCATATACATATTAACTTCCATTTTCACACTTTTTATTCACACATAGTATTCACAAAATTAAAATTCATTACCTATTTGTGTTGTAAATTTCCCAAACTCAAAAACCTAAAATGTAAATTAGGGAATACCTGATAGCATGAAAATTTCGGATGGGAGGGGAGCCAGACGTGGTGCCGTGAGGGAGAGGAGAGGCAGTGGAGGGGATCCGGAGTCGGAGGCAAAGTGGTATAGGAGCAGATGGGTTGCGGCGGTGATAGGGAGCCGAAGGAGGAGGTAGTGATGTGGGGGTGGTGATGTGAGGGAGGGGATGGGAGGTATGATGAGGGTGGGGATGGGAGACGAAGTCAGCGGGGAGCCGGAGGCAGAGGCGGTGCATCATCGGCAGTGCAGTGAGGGAGGGGATGGGCGACCACAACATTGTGGCGAAGGAGGGGATATGAGGCTTTGGGGGGTAGGGTTTCAGGATCTAGGGTGAGGGTGGGAGGGGAGGGTGTGCCGATGATATTTTTTTTCAATCCTTGCAACCGCCATTGGCGGTCGCTATAGGGTACCAATAGCGTGTGACAATGGAAGTCGCCCGTGTAAGGGGTCTCCAAGGCCTCCGTTTTTAGTAGTGCTCCATCACCATGAAACCATCAATCCAGATCCCTGAGAATCCCAAAATCTACTTCCCAATAAACACTAAATCCTAGAACTATGAACCCATGAACCCTCATACCTAAGAAAACCTAAACCCTCATCCCCTAGAATGAAAAAACCACCCAGCCCAAGAAACCCTAAACACTATTTCCTTAGAAACCTTGAACCTTCATCCCCAAGAAACCTGGAACCCATGACCCAAAAATACCGTAAACCCCCATCAACAAAAAACCTAGAACCCTTATCAACAAAAACACTGAATGCTCAACCCCAAATAACCATGAAGCCTCAGCCTGAAAAAATCGTCTATCCCTTAGCCTCAAAATATCTTGAACACTCAACCCCAAAAAAACATGATCCCTCAAATTTAAAAAACCATTAACCCACATTCCCAAATATATCACAACACTCAACCCCAAACAAAAACAGAACCATCATCCATGAGAAAACCTAAACCCATTTCCCAAAAAAAAACCAAAACACTAAACACTAAAAACCCCTAAAACAATTTCCCCAAGAAACCATGAATCCACATCGCCAAAAATCCATGAACACTCATCCCCAAAAAAACCATGAATTAAAAACCCCAAAATTCTCTGAACCCTTATAAAAAAACACTAAAACCATATCCCCAAAAACAAATGAAACCTCATCCCAAAAAACCCTATACCATCCGCCCCCAAAACCCTAAACCCCAGCCCTAATAAAATCTAAATCATAATCCCCAATAAAACCTAAATCCAAAACACCAATGAATCATAAACCCTTATCACTAAAAAACCCTAAACCCTCATCCCCCTAAAAACACTAACCATATACCCTAGAAATCTCTAAACCCTCAACCCAAAAAAACATTGAAACATCTTCCACCCAAAAAATTGAAAACTCATCCAAAAAAACTCTGAACCATCATCCCTGAAATACACTTATCCCACTTCTGAAAAACCCTGAATCACTCAACACTAAAAAACCATCAACTCCCAAACCGAAAAACCCTAAACCCCTTGCCTCAAAAAACCCCTCGATCGTCATCCCCAAAAAACCCATAACTCATTTCCATAAAAAATCTAAAACCTCAGCCCCAAAACCCAAAACAATCAGCCCCAAACCCAAAAAACCCTAAACACCAAAAAACCATAAACCCATAACAATAAAACATGCTAAAATGTCATCCCCAAAACCCCTAAATGATATGAACCAAAACACTAATCCCTCATCCCGAATAAAATTAAAACACATCACAAAGAAACATAAACCTTCATCCCCAAAAAACCTAAGGACCTCATCCCCAAAAAACCATGAATCCCTTCGGGTTAAAAAAACTAATATCTCATCCAAAAAAACATGAAACCCTCAAACTAAAAAATACTAAACCCTCATCCGAAAAAAACCTAAACCCTATTTATAAAAAATATTAATCTATTAGCCCCATAAGACCCTAAACCAACATCCCCAAAATCCAAAAGCCCTCAACATAAAAAAAACTACACACATATCACCCAAAACTCCTAAACCCTACACTCCAAAAACCTAAACCCTCAGCCCCCAAAACCCCTATACACTCATCCCTAAAAATATTTATACCCACTGCCCTGAAAAACCCTAATCTCTCATTCATAAAAACTGTAAACCATCAGACCCAAAAAATACCCTAAAAAAACTTCCCTAAAAAACCATAAACCCCCATCCCCAATAATCCCTAAACCCTAATCACGAAAAAACCATAAAACATCTACCCTAAGAAACCTCAAACTCTCAGCCCCTTTGAATAACCTAAGCCCTCCTCCTAAAAAAACCGTACACCCTCATCCCCAAAAAACCCTAAATCCCATTCCCTAGAAAACCGTAAACCCCAATCCCCAAATAACCATAAACCCATCGTCTCATAAAACCCTAAAACCACTGACCCAAAGAACCCTATTCCCTCATCCCAAAAAAATGAAAATACCTCAGCCACAAAAAACTATGTACACTCATCCCTGAAAAACCATGAAAACTCAACCCTAAAAACTGTAAACGTTGTACCTTCAAAACCCTAAAACATCATCACCAGAATATGCTAAACCCTATGCCCCAAAAAATACATAAATCGTTAGCCACAAAAAAACCTAAACCTTGTCCCCAAAAACCCATAAACATAAGACCCAAAAAACCAAAAACTAACAACCCCCAAAATACCTCTACACAGATCACCAAAAAAACACTAAACCCTCATCCCTCAAAATTTGTAAACCATTATCCACAAAACCCCAAAACCCTTAGCCTCAGAAATCCCTAAATTCTTGGCCCTATAAAACCATAAAGCCTCATCCCAAGATTATTGTATTACCAGAACCCCAAAAACCCCAAAACCGTCATCCAAAGAAAACATGATACACTCAACCATAGAAAACCTTAAACCCTAAGAGCTAGCAAACCCTAAACCCACTACCTCGTAAAACAGTAATCCTTCATCCCCTAAAAACCTAAAACTTCTTCCGAAGAAAACACTAAACCCCCAACCCTTGATAACTTTAAACCCAAAGCCCCCTAAAACCCTAATCCCTTTGACCAAGAAAAAACTAATCCCTTATACCAAGAAAAACCTAAACCCTTTTTCCCACAGAACCCAAAACCCGCATCCCTAGAAAATCCTAAACCATAAGTGCTTAAAACCACTAAACCACCATCCCCTAAAAACCCTAAAATAGTATCACCAATAACCATTAACCCTCTGCTACAAAATACCCTAATACCTATTCACCAAAAAAAACATAAAACCTTACATATATAAAAACATACTCAGAAACACAAAAAGCGGTATCCACAAAATTACATTCACCAAGATCCTTAGTAGACCAAAGACCATCAAAACTAGAATACACTAAACCCCCATCACATGAAAACCATATACCATCATCCACAAAAAACCCTAAGCAATCATTCCGTGAAAATCCTAAACCCCTCCCAATAAACCCCAAACCATCATTCTAATAATACCATAAACCCTTGGCCCCAGAAGACCCTAAACCCCATTCCTTATATAACCCAAATTCATTGCCGTAAGAACCTTGGAAAAGCCAAAAACCATAGCCCCAAAAAACCTTAAAACATTTTCCTCGGAAAACCCTAATCCCTCATCCCTAGTAAACTATAAAAACCCCAAACCCTCTTCCCCAAAAAAACCCAAAACCCTCAACCCCAACAAAACCTAAAACATCATCCCTAAGAAACCCTAATCCCTCATCCCTAAAAGACCTTGAACCCTCATCCCTAGAATACCTGTAAAACTCAGTCCTAGAGAACTATAAACCCACATCCCATGAAAACCCTAAACCCTTATCCCTAGAAAATACAAAACCCACAACCCTAGAAAACCATTAAAACATAGGTATAGAAAACTCTAAACCCAAAGCCCCAAGAAAATCTTAATACCTCATCACTAGAAATTCCAAAACATAGTGCCTCAGAATACTCTAAACCCTATTTCCAACAATACCCTAAAACATCATCCCCAAAAGCTCAAAAAATCATCCTAGAGAACCCTAAACCCTTATATGAAAAAAACACTAAATCCCTTTCCCCCAAAAAACGAAACCCTCATCCCCAAAATACCTAAACCCTTAGTCCCAAAAAAATCTAGACCCTCCGAACCAAAAAACCCTAATCCCTATTCCCTAAAAAACCAAAACCTTCTTCCCCTATAAAATTCCAACCCTTATCCCCAAAAAACTCTCAACCACTAAAAAATACGCAATGCTCAGCCCTAAAAATCTATTTTCCCTCATCCCCAAAAACCCTCAACCCTAATCCCTAAAACCCCACCACCCACATCCCTAAAAAACCGTAAAACGATTACATCATATAACCCTAAACCCTCTACCCCAAAAGACACTAAAACCACAACAACTAAAAATATCAACCCTAAACCCTAGAAAACACTAAACCCTAAGACCTAAAAAACCAAAAACCATTATCCACTAAAATCCATAAAACCTCAGACATAGAAAACCCTAAACTCCATCCCAATAAAATCATAATACTTCATCCCCAAAAAACCCTAAACTCTCATCCCAAGAAAACTATAAACCCTTCGACCCAAAAAACCATCAACCCTCAAACCTAGAAAACCCTAAACCCTTGGGATCAGAAAAACCTCATCTCGTAGCCCCAAAAAACCCTCAAATCTCAGGCACATAAAATCCCTCAACCCTCATACCAAAAAAACCCTAAACCCTCATTCCAAAAAACCCTAAAACCTTATACCAATAAAACAATTAACCATCATTCACCAGAAAACCCCAAAGACTACGCCCAAAGGTTCCCTAAATCCACAATAAAAACCCTTAATACCAAATCTCCCAAAAAACCCTAAATCATCATCCCCAAAAAACCCTAAACCCTATGCCAAAAACAACCTAAACAATCAACACCAAAAAACCAAAAAAACTCAAAACAAAAAACAATAAACCCTTATACCCATGAAAACCTAAAACCATAGCCCAAAAAACTCTAAACCCTCAGCCCCATGAAACCATAAACCACCATCCCCAAAAAACCCTAAACCCTAAGACCTAGAGAAGCCTAAACCCTCAATAACAACAAACACAAAAACATTAGGCTAAGAAAACACTACACCCACTTCCCAAATAAACCTTAAATCAACTACCCTAAAATACACTAAACCATCATCCCTAAAAAACCTAAAACCTTATCCCCCAAAACACTAGACCGTTGGCCCTAAAATGTCATAAACCCTTGGACACAAATAACTATAAACCCCCATCACCAAGAAACCCTAAAACCATATTCCTAGAAAATCTTAGAACCTAACCCCCCCCCCCCAAATCCTATACCCTTATCCACAGAAACAATTGGACCTTTAGATCCAAAAAACCCTAGTCCCTTAGCACAAAAAACTCTTGATGAAAATCCCTAACAAACCCATAACTCTTAGTCTTAAAAGTAACTACACCCTTAGCCCCCAAACCCAAAAAGACTCAGAACCAAAAGCCTCATAAACCATTAGCCCCTAAATCCATTAATATTCCTCCTCAAAAACCCCAAAACCCTCATCCGCAAAAATCATAAACCATTGGTCCCAAAAATACCATAAACCCACATCCTCAAAACCCATAAACCACAAACCCCAAAAAATAGTACATGTTCATCAACCAAAAACACTATGCCATCACCCCCAAAACCCCAAAACCCTCATTCAAAAAATACCCAGTCCCCTAGCCCCTAAAAACCCTAAAACATCAACCACAGAAACCACTAAACACTTAGCCCCCAAAAACCCAAACACTTAGCCCCAAACCCCAATAACCCCACATCACCACAAAAATTTAAAACCATATCCCCAAAAACCATAAACCCTATACTAAATAAAACCTAAACCATCATCCAAAGAATAACACTAAACCATCTTCCTTTAAAAGCTAAAAACTCACCCCTGAAAACCCTAAACCATTAACCCCATGAAACCTAAGCCCTCATCCCCAAACAAACCGAAACTATATACCACAAAAACCCTAAAACCTCATACCCAAAAAATATAATCCCTCATCCCCAAAAATCCCTAAAACCTTGTCCCAAAAAATATAAACCCATAATCCCTAAAAAATGATAAACCCTCCAAACTCAATACCCAAAAACCCTTAGCCACAAATCCTAAAAAACCCTTATAAAAAAAATATCCTAGATCCTTAGCACAAAATCCCCAAACCTCATTCCAAATAGCCATAAACCTTAAGACCCAAAAAAGACTAAACCCTAATTCCCCCCAAAAAACCCTAAACCCTCTTCCCTAAAACCCCCCAAAACCCTAATAATCAAAATCCCAAATTCCTCAGCGCCAAACAAATCCTAACCCACTACCCTAGAAAACCATAAATAATTATCCTCCAAAAAAACACCAATCCATAATCCCCAAAAAACCCCAATCCACCAAGAAAAAAAATCGTGAAACCCTCATCCCTAAGAAAAACACAACCCTCATCCCCAAAAAACATTAACTCGTTGGAACCAAAAAACCTAAACACTCAACCCAAAAAAACGCTAAAGCCATAGACCCAAAATAATAAAAAAACTATATCACATAATACTTGAAAACGTAAGACCCCAGAAAACCCTAATCCCCCATCCCAACAACCCTAAACCATAACCTCCCAAAATCCTAATCCCTCATCCACAATAAACCCAAAACACTCAGCCCCAAAAAACCTAAAACCCTCATCCCCAAAAAACTGTAAAACATTATCCCCAAAAAACCAAAAAACATCATCCCCAAACTACCCTAAAACCTCCACACCTAATACCATTAAAATCCTATAACTGAAACCCCAAAACCCACATCCCCTAAAAATGCAAAATCCATATCCCAAAAAACAATAAAACCATCAGCCCCAAATTTCCATAAACCCTCATACCAAAAAAACCATAAACCATCATTCCCAAGAAAACCCCCATAACTTATTCCCTAAAAAAACAAAAACCATCTACCCCAAAATCACTGAATCCTCATCCCAAAAAATCTTAAACCCTAATCTATAGAAATCACTAAATCCACATCACTAGAAATCATTGAACCCTCATACCCAAAAAATCTAAACTCTCTTCCCCAAATAACACCTTACCATCATCCCCCTAGAAAAACCATAATACCTCATTTGAAAATACTACTTATCCCAAAAAAACCATTAAACCACACCCCCAAACAAATCCCTAACTCATCACTGCTAAAAAACCGTAAACACACTTCCCCAAAAAACCTAAACCCATAGCCCCAAAAATCCAAAAAACATATGACCCAAAAAACAATAAACATTAAGACTGAAATAAAACAAAATCTATCATCCCAACAAACCATAATCCCTAATCAACAAAAACTTATATTTCTTCATATTCATAAATCCTTCATCCCTCAGCCCCAAAAATCCAAAATCCCTTAGCCCCTAAAATCCTAAACACTTATCCCTAGAAAAATATATAACCTCAGTGAAAAAAAACCCTAAAACCTCATCCCTAAAAAATTATAAACCCTCTTCCTCAAAAACCCCAAAACTCTCAAACCCAAAAAATTATAAACCCTCAATGCCCAAAACCGAACACCCTCATCCACAAAACACAACTAAACCCTTAACATTGAAAAAACGTTAACCTTTAGCACAAAAAATCCTAAACCCTTAACCCCAGAAAACCCTAATACCTCACCACAAAAGACCCCTAACCATTAGCCACCAAAAGCCTAAACACTCAGCCACAAGAACTCTAAACCCTCAACCCCAAACACACATCACCCAATAATCCCTAAACCCTCTACCTCAAAAAACCCTAAATCCTGATCCCCAAGAAAACCTATACCCTAATCTATAAAAAACCATAAAAGTTCATTCCCAAAAAACCCTAAACCCTCACCTGCAAAAAATACCTTAAACCCCTATCCCCAAAAAACCCTCAACCCTCATTCTGAAAACACATAAACCCTCATCCCTAAAAAACCCTAATCCCAAAGCCCCCAAAATTCATAAACACTCACCCTAGAGAACAAAAAACCCTCATTCACAAAAAAAATCCCTAAACCCAAAACCACAAACAACCATAACCCTCAACCCCAAGTAATTCAAAACCCATATCCCCAACAAACCCTAAACCCCCATCCCCACAAACCATAAACCAACATCCCAAAAAACTCCAAACACTTAGCCCTACAAAACCTAAACAATCATCTCCAAAATACACTAAACCATCTTCCTAAATATACCCTAAACCCTCATCCCCAAAGAACTATATACCTTCATTCCCAAACAAATCCTAAATCCTTAGTCCCTAATAATTTTTAACCATCATCCCAAAAAATATCTCAACTTTCAACCCCAAAAACCCTCAACACTAAGCCCAAAAAACCCAAAAACATCATTAAAAAAACCTTAAACCCTTACCCATAAATAACCATAAACCCAAATCCCATAAATACCCTAACATCGCAGTCCCCAAATAACTCAAACAATATACCCCCAAAAAACCTATAAAATAACCCCTAAAAACCTTAAATAATCTTCCACATGAAACCCTAAACCCTCACTCTAAAAAACCCTACTCCCTCATCTCTAAAAAAAATCCTAAACCTCTCACCACAAAAAACTATAAACCATCATGCCCCAAATATCCTAAATACTCATCATAAAAAATCCATAAACCCTTATCCAAAATATAAATGTAAACCCTCAATGCCTCAAAACCCTAAACCCTTAGCCCCAAAATAACACAAACAATCATTCAAAGGAAATCATAAACCCTCAATCCCAAAAGAACACTAAACCATCAGCCAAAATTAATGCCAAAAACTTATACCAAAAAACCCATAAACCCTCAGCAATAAATAGCATTATATACACAACCCCAAAAAACCTTAAACACTCATCCTGAAAAAAACCCAAAACTCACTTCCCTAAATAACCCTATACCCTCATCCCATCCCTCCCAAAACCCCCATCACCAAAAAACCCCAAACCCACTTCCCCAAAAAACCCTAAACCCCAAACCCCCCAAACCCCCCCAAAACCCTAAACACCCAACCATCGAAACCACGAAACCCTTAGCTCTAAAAAAACAAAACATCAATCCCAACAAAACTATAACCATTCATCCCCCCTAAACACTCAGCCCAAAAAAACCCAATACCTTCATACCAAAGAAATTCTAAAACATGAGTCCTAGAAAACCCTAAACCTTAATCCCCAAAAAACCCTAAACCATCATCCCTAAATAACCATAAACCCTCATCCACAATGAAAATTAAACCCTAATCCCCAAAAAACCCTAAACCAACAGCCCCAAAAAACTATAAACCCTCAGCCCTAAAGAACTCTAAACCCTCAACCCGGGAAAATTCCTAAAACATCAACACCAGAAATCCTAAACACTCAAACCCAAACAACCATAAAATCTCAACCGCAAAATCCCATAAACCCTCATCCCCCAAATATGTTAAAAAATATTCCCCTAAAACCCTAAAATATCATTCGCAAACAACAATCAATCCTTATCTCCCCTAAACCATAAACACTCATCCCTAAAAAACCATAAACCATCACTGCTAGAAAACCATAAACTATACACCCCAGAAAACCATAAACCAGTAGTCCCCAAAATATTTAGACCCTCATACTCAAAAAGACCATAAAAATTTCCCCAAAATCCCTGGAAAATTAGCACCCAAAACCCTCATCCCAAAAAAACCCAAAATCCTCATTCCCCAAACCCTTGAACCGACAACCCCTAAAAACCATAAATCTCTCATCCCTAAACACCATAATGCCTTGAACCCAAATAATGAGAAACCCTTATCCACAAAAACACTGAACTCTCATCCCTAAATTTCTCTAAAAACTTAGCTCCAAAAATTTATAAACCCCAATCCCCAACAATATCTAATCCTCTAACCATAAAAAACATTAAAAGTTAAACTCCAAAAATTCCCTTAACCCATAGCTGAGAAAACCCCAAACAAGCATCCATAAAAAATCCTAGACATTAAGCAAAAAAAACCCTCAACCCTAAAGCCCAAAAAACATTAAACCATATCCCCACAATCCCTAAACCCTCACCCCCCAATAAACCTGAAAACTCTGTGCCAAAAAACCCTAAACCAACTTCCCCAAAACCCTTAAATCCTCATCCCTTGAAAACCTAAAACAAAAAACATAAAATAAACTTAAACCCTATGACACAAAGAAAAATAAACCCTCATCCCTAAAACAACTAAAAACTCAGTCATATAAAGACATAATCCCAAAAAACAATGAAAATATAAACACTAAACTCTAAAAATCACTAAACCCTAAACCCCAAAACCCCAATATTATTAACCCCAATAAAGCCAAACCCCTTTCCCCAAAAAAATAAAAATCCCTCATCCCACAAAATCATAAACAATCATCCCCAAAAAACTCTAAAACCACTGTCCAAAAAAACCCAAAACCCTCAAACCCCAAAACCCTCAATTCTAGATAACCCTAAACCCTCAAAACCAAAATTCCCTTAATGGAAAGCCCTAAAAAACCAAAATAATCATCCCTAAAATAAACTAAACCCTTAGCCCCAAAAAACATGTAAATAATCATCCCCAAAAAACTAAAACCTCTTCCCTAGAATTACATAAACCATCAACCCTATGATAACCTAAAACCTCATCTCCAAAAAACCCTAATCCGTCTTCCCCAAAATTCCATAAAATATCATCAATAGAATATTATAAACCCCCATCCTTAAAAATCCCAAAATCCTTATTCCCCAAAAACTATTAACCATTTTCCCCAAAATCAAAAAAAAACCTAGCCCCTTAAACCATTACACCCTCAACCACAAAACCCTAAACCCTCACTCCAAAAACTTAATCCCCAACCCCAAAATACACTAATCCCTCTCACATGAAATCCCCAAACACTCATCCCCAAAAATATCTAACCCTAATCCACAAAAAAAACCCTACCCTTTTAGAACCCAAAATATCAAATCCCTCACCCCTGAAACCACTAAACACTATTTCATGAACAAACATAATCCATTACTCCAAAAAAACCACAAAACCCTTATCCCCAATGGCCCAAAAACCTCCACCCCCAAAAATCCATAATCACTCATCCCCAACAATTCCTAAACCCTAGGCTACAAAACCCCTAAACCCCCAACCCCAAAAAAACCCTAAAACCCTCAACCAAAAAAACCCCCAAACCCTTAGTAATAAAAAAACACTAAACCAACAGTCTCAAAAATCACTGAACCCTCTACCCGGTATAATCCCAAAACCCTCAACCCAAAAGACCGAAAACCCTCAACACCAAAAAACCCTAAACACTCATCCCAGAAAAAATTCAAACCCTTATTCCCATTCAACCCTAAACCATCATACCTACGAACCCATAAACCCTTATCCCTAAACCCCCCAAAACCCTCAACCAAAAAAATCATAAATCCATCGATAAATACCCCAAAACATGCATCCCCCCAAAACCCTAAAGCCTCAGTCCCAGGAAACTATAATCCCTAACCTCCTTGAAAAAAACCCTTAACCACCAACCCCACCAAACCCTTGACACTCAATCCTAAAACAATCTATGCCCTCAACCACAAAAACCCTAAACCCAAATAAAAAAACTATTTGATCAGTCCCTAAACCCCTAAGCCCTCCACCCAAAAAACACTACTCCCTCATCCCCAAAATACACTATACCATCAACCCCATAACTGTAGTCCCATACAAGAATAAACACCAAAACCCTCATGTCCCAAAAATCCAAAAACCCAGATCCCCCAAAATCCCAAATCCACTAGTTCCTAAAAAACCCTAAACACTCTTCCCCAAATAACTCTAAACCCACAACCACAAAAAAACCCAATACCATGTCCCGCAAAAAACAATAAACCATATGTCCTCAAAAAATCGTATTCCCTTAGCCCAAAAACCATAAACCCTAATCTTCCAAAGCACCATAATCCCACATCCACAAAACCCTGAACCCTGAGCCCTTAAAAAAACTAAATCATCATCCTCCACAAACCCAAAAATGTCATCCCCAAAAAACCCTAATCCATTTGGCCAAAAAAAACCTAAAACCTCTACTATAGAAAAACTAAACACCTCATTCCACAAATATTCTAAATCTTGTAAACCCAAAAACAGTAAACCCACATCCCTAGAACACCGTAAACCCTTATCCCAAAAAAACCCTAAATCCATAGTCCAACAAAATCCATAATTCCTCCTCCCCATAAAACGTAATACCTTAGAAAAAACCCCTAAACCAATAGTCTCCAAAAACCCTATACCCTATAAAACACTTAAACATGGATCCCAATGAAATCATAGATCATCTTCCACAAAAAACATAATAATTCGACCCCAAAAACCTAATGCCTCGTCCCAAAAAATCCCTAAACCCCCAGTCCCAAAAAAACCAAAAACATTCACCTTAAAACAACCTAAACCCTTTTCCCTAAAACCCCCTAAACTCAAAACCCCAAAAATTTATAAACACTCATCCCCAATAAATACTAATCCCTTTATCACTAAAAATACTAAACCAACACCCTAAAAAACCCTTAACCCTATGAAAAAAAACCCTAAACCCCTAGCACAAAAAAACCCTAAACCCTCATCCCCAAAAAACGTTAAACCCTCATCCCCACAAAACCATAAAATCTCATTCCTAGAATACCTTAAACCGTCATCCCAAAAATACCCAAAAACCTCTACCCCTATAAACCCTAAACCATAATCCCAATATAAAATCTATACCCTCATTCCCAAAAAAAATGATAAAAACTAAGCTAGAAAAACCCTAAACCCTCGTACCAAAAACCCTTAACAATCTACCCCAAAAAGAACTAAAACCTCATTTCTAAAAACCCTAAACCCCCAGAACAAAATATCCCTAAAACCTTATCCCACAAATACATTAAACTCTAATTCCCAATTTTTTTCAAAAAACCCCCCTAATACCCAAAACCCTCAACCTAAAACATTAATCCCACAAAACTAAGAAATCTTAAACCATTATCCCCTAAAAACCATAAATGCTGAGTGGTAAAAAATTCTTAAGCATCAGCCTAAAATTAAAAAAAACCCTTAGCCACTAAAAAACACCAAACTCTCATTCCCAAAAAACACTAAACTCTCAACAAAAAAACACTAAACCCTCATCCCCAAAAAAACCTAAACCCTCATCCCCTAAAAACCGTTGACCATCTTCCCAAAATGCCCATAAATCCCCCCCAAACCCTAAACCTTAACCCCAAAAAAATAAACCCTATGTTGTAAAAAATAATAAACCCCCATAACCAAAAATTATTTAAATTTCTTCCCCAAAAAATGATAAACCCTCATCCCTAAGAAACCATAAACCCAAATCCCCAATAATCATTAAAACATTTTCCCCAAAACCCCCTAATCCATCATCCCCAAAAGACCCTAAACCTTAAACCCTCTTCCCTCAAAACCCTAATCCCGCATAACCAAATCCCCAAAACAATCATCCATAAAAAAATTAACCATCATCCCCAATTTTTTTGCCTTTTATTCCCTAATAACCCTATACTCTCATACCTACAAACCCATAAAAATCAACCCAAAAGAACCCCTAAACCCTAAACCCCAAAAAACCGTACACCATAAAACCATAAATAATCTTCCCCAAAAAAACCTAAGCTATTGTCCCTAAAAAACCCTAAACCAACGTCCTCAACATCCATAAATTGTTGTCCCCAAAAACCATAAACCCTCTGCACCAGAAAACCTAACCCGACAACCCCAAAAAGAAAAATCCATATCCCTAAAAATTCTTAAACACTCATCAATATAAAAACCTAAAACTATAGTATGAAAAACATTAAACCCTCTACCCCAAATAAACTATAAACCCTAAGCCCCTAAATACTGTAATCCAGCATAACACAAATACCTTAAACAATAAAGACCCTAAAACTGTGAACTCTCAAACAAAATAAATCATAAATCCTTATCCCCCCTGAAAAACTAAACCCTCTTCCCTAAAAACCAAAAGAATTCATCCCTAAATAATCATAAACCCTCAACCACAAAAACGAAATACCATTCACCCCAAAAAACACTATACCCTGAACCCCCCAAGAGGAATCCCTCTCCCCTAAAATCCCAAAACCCTAATCCCTAAAAACCGTATACACCCAGCCCTAAAAAAACCAAAATCCTTATCTCCCTAAAACCCTAAACCCTCAGCCCCTAAAAACCATGAATGATAGTCCTCGATATCCGTTACCACCAAAATTCACTAAAAACCCAGCACTAAAAACCCAAACCCATCTTCTGCAAAAAAACTGAAACCATCATTCGAAAATAATTATAAAGCCCCATCACAAATAAAACCTAAACACTTAGCCCCAAAAAAAATATTAATCATAGCCCCAAAAAATACCTAAACCCATAACCCCAATATAACCCAAACATTCATACCCAAAACCCCCAAACACTCACACCCAAAACCGCTAAACCCTTATCGCCAAAAAACCCAAAAACCAAATCCCAATAAATCCCTAAACACTCATCCACCCCAAAAAACATAAACACTCTACCCTAAAAAACACTTCCCATTCTTCCCCACAACATGAAAACCATCATCTCTAGAAAAATGTAAACCTTGGACCGTAGAAAAACATCATTCCTTAAAAAATACCAAAACGCCCAGCCCCCAAAAAACCCTAAATTCTAATCATCAAAAAAATCCAAAACACATAGCTATAGAAAACCCTATAACCTCATCCCAAAAAACCTGAAACCCTCATACCCAAATCCCTAAACCCTCGACACAAAAAAACCACAAAACAATCCAACCAAAAACACTCATCACCAAAAAAATTATTTCATTAATCCCAAAAACCCCTAACAATAATACCTAAAAAACTCTAAACCCAAATCTCCTAAAACCCCTAAAACCTAAATTCCAAAAAACAAACATAAACTAAATACACCCCTAAACCATAAAAATAAAACTAAAAAAACTCTGAACCCTCATCCCCAAAAACCCCAAAACCCCCATCCTAGGAAACCTCTAAACCCTTAACCCCAAAAAAAAATAGTAGCCCAAAAATACCATAAAACCATAGCCTTAACAAACACTTAAGCCTAATACCTAAGTATAACTAATCTCTCAGTGCCAAAAATCCCTCAAACCTCAATATAAATATAGTAGTCTTTCTATCCCAAAAAAACCTTAAACCATCTTCCCCGAAACACCCTAAACCCTCATTCCCAAAAAACTCTAAATCCTCATCCCCAAAAGACCATAAAACCTCATCCCCCCAAATACATAAACCCTTATCCCCCAAAATCCAAAATCCCTCAGTACCCAAAATCCATAAACCTTCCATTCCAAAATCCCCAAACCCCCAACCACATAAAAGACTATACCTTCAACCCCAAAAGAGGATAACCTCCCAACCCCAAGAAACCCAAATCCCTCTACCCTAAAAAACCTTGAACCCTCATACCCATAACCATAAACCCTTATCCTAAAAATCTCTAATCCCATATCCCTAAAATTCAAAAACCCTCAACCAATGAAATCACTATACCCTTTGCCCCAAAAATCCTTAATCCCTTATCCCCTAAAACCATAAAACCCTCAGTCCAAAAAACCATTAAACCCTCAGCAAAAAAACCCCCAATCCCTCTCCCCCAAAAATCCATAAACCCTCTGCCCAAAAATTCCCTAAACTCTCCACACCAAAAATATTTAGATCCAACACCCCAAAATCCAAAAACCCTCATCCCCTAAAAAATCCAAAACCCCAAGCCCCAATAGCCTCAATCTCTTAACCCAATAAAACTATAAACCCACATCCACCAATAACCCTAAATCATAATCCCTAAAAACCCCTAAACCCTAGCCCCACGAACATAGAAACACTCATCCACAAAAATGCAAAACCATTTCCCTAATATGTCCCTAATTCATTAGCCCCAAAAATCCCTAAACACTGAGCCACAAGAATAACAAATTCCTTGTCACCAATAATTCAAATACCCTATCCCACAAAAAACCCTAAATCCTAGGCCAAGAAATTCTAAACTCTCAATCGTAAAAAACATTAAAACCACCACCCAAAACAACCCTAAAACATTATACCCATAAATCCCTAAACCCTAATTACAAAAACACTAAACCGTCACCCCTTGAAAACCAAAAACTATCATTTGAGAAAAATCCTAAACCCTCAACCCCAACAATTACTACACCCTTAGTCTCAAAATGCCATCAACTCTTAGCCCCATAACACCCAAACCATCACCCCGAAAACCATTAAAACCTCTTCCTAAAGAACACTAAACCCTCAGCCCCAAGAAAACCTAACCTCTCCGGTCCAAAAAAACCCTAAACTCTATACCACAAAATCCCTAAATTATATACCCAAAAACAAAAAACCCTATGCCCCAAAAACCCTAACCCTCACTGCCACAACCCGAAAACTCTCATCTTCAATATCAATTAAACCCTTAACCCCAAAACCCCAAAATACTCAGCCCCAAAAAATATGAAACCCTCAAACAATAAAATGACTTAAATACATAGCCCCCAAACCCTAAACCCAAAGCTACAAAAAACCCAAAACCCACGACTCCAAAATCCAAAAAACCGTCAGCCCCAAAAATCCCACAAACCCTAAATCCCAAAAAAAACCACAACCCTAATCTAAAAAACAGTATTCCCTAATCCCCATTAAAGACCGTATTCCCTCAAACCAAAATAAATCTAAACCCTCATGCGAAAAAACCATAAACCCTCGGTCCCAAAAACTCTAAACCCTAAACCCTAAAACCCTAAACCCTCTACCCTAAAAATCCATAATCCCTCAACCACAAAAAAACCTAAAACACCAACCCCAAAATCCATAAACTCTATTCCCCAAAAAATCCTATATCCTCATACCAAATAAATAGTAAGCCCTCGTCCCTCAAATACAATAAACGGCCAGCCCCAAAAATCCATAAACCGTCATTCAAAAAATCGATAAACCCTCTGCCCCAAAATATCCTAAAACCTCAATCCCAAACACCAAAACCCTTTTCAAAAAATTAACCTAAACCATCTTCCCCAAAATACCTAAACCCTAATCCCAAAATAACTCTAAACCCTCTATAACATAAAACCCAAAACCCTCATCCCAAAAAACCCTAAACCTTAAACCCAAAAAATAAATAAACACTCATTCAAAAAGAATCTAAAACCTTATCCCAAAAATCCTAAACTACCATACCCAAAAAATTATAAACCCTCATCCCCAAACCCTAAACCTTCAGCCACCGAAATACCCTATACCGTAATCTTCCAAAATCCACACACCATTAGCCCCAAAACCCCAAACCCCTCATTCAAAAAAACACTAAACCCTAATCCTTAAAAAACCCCTATCCCCTCATCCCCAAAATTCCCTAAACCCTTATCCCCCTAAAAACATAAATCCTCATCCCCCAAAAATAAAAATACGTTAACCCAAATGAAAACTAAACACTCAGCACCAACAATCCAAAAAATCAAAACCCCAAACACTATAAAACCACTTTCCCCAATTACCCATAAACACTCATCCCCAAAAACCTTAAAGCCTTAGACCAAATACTATAGAATCATATCCCCAATATCCCAAAACCTATCAGATGTAAAAACAACTAAACCCCCATCACCAAAAAACCTCATCATCACCCCAAAAAAACCCAAAAAAATAGACCCAAAATACCCTCATTCCTAAGACACAAAAACCCTAAACACGTAGCCCCAAAAAACCTTAAACCCTCATCACCCACAACCCTAAAACTCAATCCCATAAAATTCTATACCCACAGCCGAAAAAATCTCTAAACCATCACCCCTAGAAATGCTAAAACTTCATCCCCAAGAAACCATGAACCCACATATGAAAAAAACACTAAATTGGAATCTCCAAAAAAAACTCTAAACCATCAACTCCAATATAAACATTAATCCCACAACCCTAAAAACTATGAACACTCAACCAAAAAATACCTAAACACTCAACCCATGTAAACTATAAACCATACAACATAAAAATATCTTAATCCTCAAAACCCAAAAAACCAAGACCTTCAGCAACATCAAACCATGAAATCTAGAGCCCCAAAAAACTCTATATTCACAACACAAAAAACCCCTAAACCCTCATCCATGAAAAAAAATAATCCCTAATCCATGAAATACCCTAAAACCTTAACACCCCAAAAAACATAATCCCTCATCCCCCAAAAACCCTAAACCCTTAGGCACCCAAAACCACAAACCACATCCTTAAAAAATCATAAACCCTCATCCCTAATAACATTAAACCCCAATCACTAAAAAAGATGAGTTCCTTAGCTCCATAAAACCTGAAACCCTAATCTCTAGAAAACCCTAATACCTTAGCCCTAGAAAACCCTAAACAGAAATCCCTTTAAAACCATAAATACTTATCCCAAAAAACCATAAACACTCATCACTATAAAATCCTAAACCCTCATCCCCCGAAAACATTATTCCTTCAATCCTAGAAATGCTAAAACCTCATCCCTATAAAATCCTTAAATACTCTGCTTTATAAAATCCTAATCCCTCATTCCTAAAAAACCATATCCCTTAATCTCTAAAAAAACACTAAAACCTATGAAACAAAAAAACCATAAAGCCACATCCCCAAAAAACCAAAACCTCAGCCCCAAAAAACACAAAACACTCAACCAAAAAAAACTTCTACCCTCTGCACCGAAAACTCAAAAAACCATATCTCCAATAACCGTTATATCCATATAAATAAACACTAAACCAATAATCCCAAAAAAATATAATCCTTTTTCCATAAAAAAAATGTAAATCCTTATCCCAAAAAAACCTCCAAACCATCATTTCCTAAAAAACACTAAACCATAAACCATAAAAATCCAAAAAAACACACCCCTAAAATCCATAAGACCTTATGCCCCAAATATAATAACTCATATTCCTAAATAACCCTAAACACTTATCCCCCAAAACCATCAATCCAAAATCAATAAAAAACACGAACCCTCCTAAAAAACTCTAAAACCCCATCCACAAAAAAAATGAAAAACTCTTTAACAAAAAAACATAAATCTAAAAAAAATCCCAAAAACCCCATCCCTAAAAATACTCAACACCATGACCTAAAAAAACCCAATACCCTAGGCCCCAAAAAACCAAAAAACCTAATACCAAATAATCCCAAACCCTCTACCCCAAAATACCATAATCCCTCATACCCAAAAGAACCTAACCCCTTATCCCCAAAAACCCTAAATCTTCATCCCCATAAGCACCTAACACTCAACCAAAAAGAACACTAAACAATAATCCCACTAAACCCTAAACTCCCATCCCCCAAAACCCATTTACCCTCATCCCCAAAAACACAAAAAAAACTAAACCATTATTCCAGAAAACCTCTAAATCCATAACTCTAAAAAACTCTTAAAAATCATCCCCAATGAACCCTAAAACGAAATCACTAAATACCATAAATTTGTGGCCCCAAATCCCAAACCCCTGAGGCCTAAAAATCAACAATCCTCAACCCTAGAAAATACTAAACACTCAAAACCAAAAAACCATAAACACTCATCCCGAAAAAACCCCTAAATGCTTATCACCAAAAAAACCCTAAACAGAAAACCCAAAAAAACCATAAGTCCTTATCCATAGAAAACCCTAAGTCCTAAACCCCCAAAAACATATTCCTCATCCCCAAAATCCCTAAACCAACATCCCCAAAAAATTTAATACATCATCCCTAGAAAACCTTAAACCCTCACCCTCAAAACCCAAAACACCTTATCCCTAAAAAACTAAACAATGGGCCCCCAAAAACCCAAAACACTCAACCCCAAAAAACCGAAAAATATCATCATAAATAATCCCTAAACACTCATCTAAAAAACCAAAATCATTCATCCTAAAAAATTCCTAAACCTTCGGCTAGAAAAACCTATACCCTTAGACCAAAAAATCCCTAAACCCTCAGTAAAATATGTCCCTGACCCTTTTCCCTGAAATACCAATAACCCTTATCCCCCAAAATCCTTAAACCCATAGCCCCAAAAAACCCAACACCTTTATCCCCCAAAAACCCATAAACCCTCATCCATGAGAAAACCTAAACCATTTTCACTAAAATACCCTAAACCCCTTGCCCCAAAATCTCTAAACCATAATACATTAAAAAACACTAAACCCTTAACCTCAAAATCCCTTAATCCCTCGACCCCAAAAACTAATAAAACCATATCCGCAAAACACAAAAATAATATTCCCCCCAATCCCCAAATTCATCACCCCAAAATAACCAACAAAACCTCATCCATAAAAAACCCTAAATGTTGATCCCTAAAAAAACCTAAATTCTCACCCCCCCCCCTGAACCCCTGAAAACATAGACTGAAAAACCCTTAACCCGCATCCCCCAAAAACCATGAATACTCAACCAAAAGTAAACATAAACCCTCAGCCCAAAAAACCGAAAAACCCTAAACCCCAAAAAACCCAAACTTCTCATCCACAAATAACCCTAAACCCTCAGCCCTAAAAATTCTAAACCCTCTTCCCAAAAATCCACTAATCCTTAACACCAAAACCCCCAAAACACACAGCCCCATAAAAACAAAATCAATCATCATTAAAAACCCCTAAACCGTCAATCACAAAAAAATAAAACCCTTGGCCTCAAGAATCCAAAAAATATTATTCCAAAAAAAGATTAAACACACATCCTAAAAAATCATAAACCCCGAGCCCAAAAAGTCAGAAACCCTCAACCTTTAAAACACCTATAATCTCTTCCCCATGAAACAGTAAACCATAAAACCCAATAAACCATAAAATATAAGTACCAAAATACCTAAATCCATAGCCTCAAAATACCAAAACACTCAACCCAAAAATCCACAAAATCAAATCCACAAAAATCCCTAAACCACCATCCCTAATAACCCCTAAACCCTCCACCCTAAAAATACCTAAACCCACAACACCGAAAAAAAACCTAATCTCTCAGCCCCAAAAATACCTATACCCACATCCCCAAAAATTCCTAAAACCTTAGCCCAAAAAACCGAAAACACTCGGTCCGAAAAATCCCTAAACTCTTATACCCAAAAAAACCCCTAAACCATCAGCCCAAAAAAACCCAAAAGCCTCTTCCCCCAAACCCTGAAACCCTTAGTCCCAAAAAACCATAATCCTTGATTCCTAAAAATAATAACCCGTCCTCCCGAAAAACTCTTAAACCATCAGCCCCAAAAATAACTCTAAAGAAGAAGCACCTAAAACTATTAAACCCCCATCCTCAAAAATCCAAAACACTCGGCACAAAAAACCACAACCCTCAGCCCCAAAAAACCAAAAACTGCATCTCCAAACACTGATACACTCATCCCCAAAACCCATAAAATATTATCCCAGAAAAACATATATCCTCAGTACCAATAAATACTAAACCCTAAAAAATGAAAAACACTAAACCCTTCACCCCATAAAAACTTGTGTCTCCAGGTCACACAAAACACTCAACCATCAGCCCCAATAAACCATAATCACTCAGCCCCAAAACAATAGTCAACCCTCATCCCCAAAAGCTTCTAAATCCACATCCCAGGAAACCGTAAAACATAATCCTAAAAAGTTCTAAAACCTCATACTCAACATATATAAACCTATGGACACAAAAATTCCTAAACCACAACTCCAAAAATCTTTAAAACATCATCCAAAAAACCCATAGAACATCTTCCCTCGAAACTAATAAACAAAAATCCCTAAAAACTGACAAACCTCAACCCCCAAAAGAACTAAACACTCATCCCCAAAATCCATAAACCCTAAGAACCCCAAAAAAGATAAACACCCAGTCCTAAAAAATCCTAAACCCTTAGACTCCAAAACGACTGAACACTCGACCCTAAAAACCCTAAGACACTTAACTCTAAAAAATCATTAATGATCCTCACCAAAAACCTCATTATCCCTTAGAGATAAGAAATCCCTAAACCCTCAACCATAAAAATATTTAAAACATAATAAAAAAACCAAAACCTTAAGTCTAAAAAAACCCTTACCCCTTAGCCCTAAAAAATGTAAACCCATAGCCTTAGAAATCCCTAAACCCTGAATCCCATAAGATGCTAAACGATTATCCCAACAAATCCCTAAACCCATAGCCACAAAAAACCCATAATCCATCAGCCAAAAAAAAACCTAAACCATCGTCCCAAAAAAATATTAACCCTCAACAGTAGAAACCCCAAAACCCTTTCTATAAAAAATTATACCCTCAACACCAAAAAACCATAAATCCTCATCCCTAAATGTCCCTAAAACCTCAGAATAAAAACTAATCCCATATTCCTAAAAAAACCTAAACACTCATACTAAAAAATACGTAAAACCCCATCCACAGTAAAACCTAAACCCTATTTCCTCAAAAAATCTAAACCCTCATTCCCAAAAACCCAGAATCCTACTAACCCAAAAACGATTAAACTATCTTTCCCAAAAAAAACCTAAACCATCATCCCCAAAAAACCCTAAACCCTAATCCCACAACCCCCAAACTCTAAACCATTATCCCTAAAAAAACCTAAACCCTCATCCCCAAAATCCCTAAAATCTCATCCCCAAAAAACACCAATACACATTCACCAAAAATCCCTATAGCCACAACCCCAAAAAAACCAATAACCGTCACACCCAAAATACCCTAAACCCTCATTCCATGAAAAGAAACCATAAAACCTCACCCCCAAAACTCTGATCCCTGAACCACAAAAACCCTAAACCAAACACTCCAAAAATACTCTAAACCCACACCCCAAAAAAACATAAACCCAATGCACCATAAAACCATAAAAACACTTCCCAAAAAAATGCAATACCCTTAGCCCTAAAAAAATAAATCTTTAGTACCCAAAAACACTATACCGTAATCGTGAAAAGACCCTAAACCCTCATCCCTTGAAAACCCTAAACCACTAACACCCAAAAACCCTAAACACTTTTCCCCAAAAAAACCCTAAATCCTCATCCCTATAAAACCCTTAACCATCAGCCCCAAAAATCTATAAATCATTAGCCACAAAAATCCCTAAACCATGGGGAAAAAATAACCTAAAACCCAATCCCAAAAAAACCCTCCTCCCCAGATTACCCTAATCTCTAAGCCCCAAAAATTCCTAAATCCCCACCCACATAAATCCCTAAACCCTCTGCCCGAAAAAACCCTAATCTGTGAGCACCAAAAAAACTAAAACCTATAGCCACAAAATTCCTCAAACCCCCATCACCAAAAAAACGAAAAACCCTCATCCCCCAAAAAACTAAGCACTTAGCCACCAAAAAAACCTAAATCCTAAACCACAAAACCCCCTGAACCCTAATCCCCAAAAAAACACTAAACCCTCATCCACAGAATCCCTAAACCCTCATCCCAAAAAAACATAAACCCTCATCCCCCAAAAAACTTAATCCCTCATCCCCAACAAACCCTAAACTATCATCTCAAAATAACCCTACACTATTGGATTGAAAAATACTAATCCTCAAACCCCAAAAAACCATAAAACCCCCTCCATTGTAAACCCTAAACCATCATCCCTAAAAAACCAAATCCCTTAGGCCAAAAACAACTTAAAACCCCATTTCCAAAATCCCTATACACAGATCCAAAAAAACCCCAAAACAGAAAACCTCATAAACCTAAACCATAATCACAATAAAATCATTAAACCTACCCCCACACCCAAATAACTTAACCATCACCCCGAAAAATATCTCAAACCCCATCCTTAGAAAACCATAAACCCTTAGACCCAAAAAACTCTCAACAATTTTCCTCACAAAACCATCAACCCATACCCTAAAATTCCTTCAACCATCAATCCAAATAATCCCTCAACCCTCACCCCCAAAAAACATTCATCCCTCAACCACAAAAAACCTCGATAATCAGCTACAGAACACCCTCTTCTATAATCCCCCCAAAAAACATCAACCCTCATCTCAACAAATCCCTCAACACTCTGCAATAGTAAAACATCAACCCTTATCCCCAAAAAACCATGAAACCACACCTCAAAAAACCATGAAACATCATCCTAAAAAATCCCTCTACCCTCATTCCCAAAAAATGCTCAACCATCTCTCCCAAATAACCCTCAACCATCAACCCCCCAAAACCCTCAACCAATATCCCAAAAAGAATCTTTAACACTTATCCTAAAAAACTTCCACCCTTAGTTTCAAAAACCTTCAATACAAAGTCAAAAAAACCCTCAACCCCAAAACAAAAAACCCCTCAAACCTCATCCCCAATAAACCCTCAACCCTCATCCCCAACAATTCCTTAACCATCATCCCCAAATACTCTCTACACTTATCATAAAAACTATCAACCATCCACCCAAAAAAAACCCAAAACCCTCAATCTTAGAAAACCATAAACCCTCAGCCACAAAATACCCCAATCCACCAACCCCAAAATACTCTCAACACTCAACCCCAAAAAATACTAATCCCTCATCCAAACAAAATCCATAACCCTAATCCCAAAAATACCCTAAACATTTATATCCAAAAAACATAAACCCTCGGCTTCAAAAAACCCGGAACCCACTGCACCAAAAAACACAAATCCCTCAGTAAAAAAACCCTAAACCCAAAATGCTAAAAAACCATGAAACATACCCAAAAAAACTAAACGCCCATCCCTAGAAAACCATAAACCATCATTCTCAAAAAACCCTACACCATATACCCCCAAAAACCCAAAACTCTTACCACCAAAAACATAAAACCCCCTACAGGAAAAAATCCTTCACACTCAAACATAAAAACCATAAACCCTCATCCCCAAAACTCCAAACCCTCTACATAAAAACCATGTTCTTACTTCCCTAAGAAACCTAAATCCTCATCACTAAAAAAATACTAAACTCTCATACCTAAACAACCCTACACCCTATCCCAAAAAATCATGAATCTCTAACCCCAATAAATAGTCAACCATAGCACAAAAAACCCTAAACACTAAGCCATGAAAATAGTCATCTTATTGTCATAAAAAATAAAAAACCCATTGAACCTAAATTACCATATACATTCATCCCCCTAAAAACTATAATACCACAGCCCCAAAAATCACTAAACCCTCAACCCTAAAAAACCCAAAACCCTCATCCCTATAAAACCATAATATAGAAGATCCAAAAATTACTAAACCATCACCTCTAAAAAGCCACAACCCTCATCCCTAAAAAACCCTAAATCCTCATCCCAAAAATACACTCAATGATCAGACCTAATAACCTCTCAACCATCACCCCCAAAAAACCCTAAACCCTCAGCCTTGAAAAACCCACAACCTCATAAACAAAAAACCCAAAAACCCCATTCCCAAAAACCCAAAACCAACATCCTCCCCAAACCCCTACCCTCATCCCGAAAAAACCTAATGACCTGAACCCCAAAAATCCCTAAACACTCATCCACAAAACCCCTAAACCCACAGCCCAAAAAATATTAAACCCTCATCTTCAAGAAAAACCCAAATCCCTAAGCCTACAAATATACAAATAACTCATCCCCAAAAAAACACTAAACCCTTTACCCCAAAAATGAAAAAAACCTAAGCCCCAAAAGACCCTAAAAACTCATCCACAAAAATTAACTAAATCCAAAGACCAAAAAACCCTAAACCATCATCCCCAAAAAAAATTAATCACTCATCCCTAAAAAACATTATACCTCACCCCCGCCACCAAAAAAACATTAATCTACCTGAACAAAAATCCATAAAACTGCATCCAAAAAATACCCTAAACCATCAGCCCCAAAAATCTCCTAAAACTCAGCTCTAAAAATCCTAAACTGCAAGGGCCAAAAAATCCAAAACCCTCATCCCAAAAGAAACAATTTACACTTTTCCCTAAAAACCCACAACCCACAACCCTCAACTCCACAAAACCCTATACCTTTAACCACAAATATTCATAAACCCTCAGCCGCAAAAAAACCATAAGACCTTTACCACCCAAAAAACCCTCAATCCACATCCACAAAATCATTAAACCCACAACCCAAAAAAATCCCAAACCCTAATCCATACAAACCCTAAATCCCCAAAAAAAACTAAACCCTCGTGCTAAAAACCCCTAATCCATCATCCCCCCCAAAAAATATGCCTTAAATAGAAAAACATCTTCCTTAAGATCCAAATAATTCCAAACCATAATATCTAAAATACCCTAAAACCTCACCAAAAAAACCCTCAAACCTCACCCCCAAAAGAGATCAATCGTCAGCCCCAAAATACCCTTAATGATCAGCTTAAAATAACCCAAATACCTCATCCCCCAAAAAAACCCATAACCCTCATACTGAAAAATCCATAAACCCTCAAAAAATTCATAAACCCTCATCCCAAAATATCTATCAACCCTCATCTATAAAAACCCTCAAACCTCATCTCCAAAAATCCCTCAGCCCTCAAATCAAAAAAAAAACATATACCAACATCCCCAAAAGTCCCTAAAACCTTAGGACCTAAAAACAGTAAACCCTCATCCCCCAAAAAATCATAAACCCTCATAACAAAAAAAGCCCAAACCACATAGACCAAACCCCATAAACACTCAACACCACAAAACCATAAACCACCATCCCTAAAAAACATAAAACCCATAGTCCCAAATAGTTCTGTACCCTCTGCCCCCAAAAAACCTAAACCATCAACCCCAACAAATAGTTAACCCTCATCCTAAAAAATACCTATATCCCCATCCCTAAATAACTGTAATCCCTCATCCCCAATTAACCCTAAACCCTAAACCCCCCAAAACCCAAAACACTTATTCATAAATCCCCTAAACCCTCATCCGAACATATCCTTAAATCCTCATCCCCAAAAAATCTTTAACTCTATGTCCTAAAAAACCCTAAATCTATAGCTGAAAAAATGATGAACCCTTTCCCGAAAAAAACATTATCCCATTACTTAAAAAACCATAAAACCTCATCCAATAAATTCTTAAACCCTAAACCCTATAAAAACCCTCAACCCCCAACGCACAAGACCCTAAACCATCAACTCTCATCACCAAAATTCCCTAAATCATCTTCCACAAAAAATGTCAACTCCATGCACAAAAAAACCCTAACCCCTAATCCACTAAAAAAAATTAATCCTCAGCCCTAATGAACCATAAAACCACATCTTTCATCCAGAAAAAAACCTTTAACCCTCATCCCCCAAAAAACCATAACCAAAAACCACAAAAAACCCGAAAACATCATCCCCAAAAACCCCAAGACACTCAGCCCCCAAAAAACCTAATCCGTCATCCCAAAACCATAAAAAATCTTCCCCCAAAACCCAAAACCCTCTGAACCAAAATATTTTCAACCCTAATCCCCTAAAAACCATAAAACCTCACACACAAAATACCCTAAACACATAGACCTAAAAAATTGAATCCATTATCCCCATAAAACACTCAATATTATCCCAAAAAACTAAGTTGTCATGCCCAAAAACCCATCTTCCCTCTGCCCCAAAGAAACCTAAACCCTCCACCCCAAAAAATCCTAAACACTAGACCATAAAAAATATCAACCCTCATCCCCAAAAAACTATAAACCCTCAGTCCCAAAAAAACTTTAAACACCGAGGAACAAAATAGCCTCAATCATATCTAAAAACCCTTTACCATCAACCCCCCAAAACCCCAAACACTAATCCCCAAAAAACTCAAAAACCTGAGCCACAATTAATCATAAACACTCAGCCCCCAAAAAATTATAAACCCCCCAAAACCCCAAAATCCTAATCAGTAAAAAACCCTCTACCCTGAATCCCAAAAACCCACAAACCTTATCCCGAAATAACCCTCAACCATTATCCCCAAAAAACTAAACCATTCTCCCCCATTAAAACGAAAACCATAACCTTAATAAACCCCACCCCTAAACCCTAACAAACCATAAACATAGGCACAAAACAATCCCCATCCCTCAGCCAAAAAAACCATCACCCATCATCCCTCAACCTTATATTATTTTATAACATCATCCAACAAAATTCTGATACCCACCCCACCAAAAAATCCTAAAACCTCACCAAAAAAACCCTCAACACTCAACAACAAAAAACCCAAGACCCTCATCTCGAAAACCCTCAACCCTCACCCAAAAAAAACCTTATACCTAATGACCCAAAAATTATCAACCCTCAAACCCACAAATCCCTCAACTGTTATCCTTAAAAATAATAATCCTTCATTAATAAATAACCCTAAACACTCAATCCCAAAAAATTGAAAACCTTAATACCTAAAAAACCTTAAACCCTTAGCCCAAAAAACTCTAAATTCAAAACCCCCAAAAAACTAAAATCTCAGCCCCAAAAAACCTAAACCCTCATCCCCCCAAATACCCTAAATCATCACAACCCAATAACCCAAAACCCTTACCCCAAAAAACAATATTACCACATCCCCCAAACACCTAAACACCTAATCCAAAAAAACATAACCCTGATCCCTAAAAAACACAAGACCCACATCCTAGAATTACTCCCAACCGTCTACCCCAAAAAACACTACACCATCGGCCGCATAAGACCCTAAACTAGGAATCCAAAAAAACCTAAACCATCAGAATTTAAAAAACCTAAACCCTCATCCCGAAAGCCCTAAACCCTCATTCATAAAAATATTTAAACCATATTCCTCAAAAAGTTTCTAAAATCACATCCCCAAAAAACCCTAAAACCAAAGCCACAAAAAACAATAAACCCCCATCCCCAAAAACTGTACACCATTATCCATAAAAACCATGAAGAATTATCCCCAAAAAACATATATCATCTAAAAAACCTAATCCCTTAGTTCCAAAAAATCTCTAAACTATCCACCACAAAAATACCTACAACCCTCATTCCCCAAGAAACCCTCAGGCCTCCACCCAAAAAATCCCTAACCCCTAATCCAAAAAAAAACCTAAACCCTATTCCCCAAATAATCATCATCAAATGGATAAAAACCCATCAACCCTCATCCCCCAATAAATCAACCCTCATCCCCCAAAAACCCTCAACCCTCATCGCAAAACAAGCCTCACCCATCAACCAATCCCTTAGTAAAAAAATCCTAAACACTCTACACCATGAAACACTAAACTCTCATCCCTAAAAAATCCAAAACCCTCATCCATAAAAAACCCTACACCCTCAACACCCATAAACCCTCATCACTCAGCCCTAAAAAACCCAATATCCATAGAAGCTATAAAACATCAACCCTCACCCAAAAAACTGAAAATACTCAGACCTAGAAAATAGAGAATTCTCATCCCCGAAACACCTTAAACCTGAAACACAACAATCCTTAAAACCTCCAAACCAAAAAACCATATACCCACATCTCTCATCCAAAAAAAAACAAAATCCATCAATGCCCAAAACCCTGAACTCTCAAACCTAAGCACACAAAACCCATAGCCCTAAAAATATCCTCAACCCTTATCCCAAAAAATATTCACCCCAAACCCAAAAAATTATAAATAATCAGCCATAGAAAACCATCAATCATATCCACCAGAAATCCTTCAACCCTCAGCCCGAAAAACCCTAATCCCTCAGCCCAGAAAACCACAACCTCGCCCCAAACCCCTCAACACTAATTCCAATGAATCCCTAAACCCACATCCCCCAAAAAACCTAATGACTTTTACAAAATAAACACATGACCCTCATCTCGCTAAAATCTCAACCCATAGCCCCGAAAACCCTCATCCCCAAAAAAACCCTTAATAGTCAACTTAAAAAACATAGAACCTCATCCTTAATAACCCTCCAACCATAACCCCCAAAACCCTCAACTGACATCCCAAAAATACTAAACAGTCTTCCAAAAAAACCCTCTTCTCTAACCCCCAAGAAAACTAATACTCTCATCCCCAAAAAACCCTAAACTCATATCCCCAAATTAATTCAACCATTATCCCAGAATAACCACCAACCCTTTTCCATAGAAAAATTGTAACCCTTATCCCATGAAAACCCTCAACCCTCATCCACAAAAAAACACTGAACCCTCTATCACAAAAAACATAAACCCTGATCCCAATAAAAACCTACACCCTTATCCCTAAAAAACCCAATAAACTTAGTCCCAAATGAAACTAAACCATAACCCACAAAAAAACCTCAACTCTCATCCCCCAAAAAACATCACCCTCTAACCCAAAACACACTAATCCCTCAACCAAAAAACTCTTAAGCCCCCGACCACAAAAATAACTAAACACATAGCCCCCAAAAAATTCTAATACCATAGCCCAAAAATAATTTGAACCCACATCCCCCAAAACCTTCAACCGGCATGCCAAAACAACTCCAAACCATCATCCCCAAAAACTCCTAAATACTAATCCCCAATAAACCCTCAATTATATGATTCAAAAAACCCTCAATCCTCACACTCCAAAAACACAATACCATCTAATCAGAAAAAAAATATCATCCATAAAAAACCCTCATACCTCACCACAAAAATCTGATAATATTTTCCCAAAAAACCCTAAACCCTCAGCCCCAAAAAACACCAAACCCTAAGCCCAAAAAACCTAAAATCTCATCCCAAAAAACCATACACCCATAGTCTCAAAAATCCCTAAAACCTCAGACAGAAAAATCCATAAACCATCATCCTAAAGAAAACCTAGTCCCTCAGCCCCCAACCTAAAATGACTAAAAGTCTAAATAGTAAGAAACCGTAAACACTAATCCACAAAAAACATAAATAATTTTCTCCATAAAACTGTCAACCCTCATAATTTAAAATCACTAAACCATCATCCCCAAAACACCCACGACCCTCCCCTCTAGAAAACCCTCAACCATCTACCCAAAAAAAACCATTAAACCAAAACACTAGAAAACCTAAATTCCTTAGTCCCAAAAAACCCTATATCCACAGCACAAAGAACACCAAATCCTCATCCCCCCAAAACCCTCACCCTAAAAATCCCAAAACCCTCATCCAAAAATAACCCTCAACCCTTAGGTCCAAAAAACCCTCAACCCTAATACCAAAAAACCCTCAACCATTCAACCCCTAAAACCCTCAATCCTTAGACACATAAAAACCATCAATCCTTATCCATAAAAACCCATAATCCCTCACCCCCAAAAATCCTAAACCCTCACACACAAATAAAACTCTACACTCAGTGCTAGAAACCCCAAAAATATTATCCCTAGAAAACACTAACCCTCATCCCAAAAAAACCTCAACCCTCAAACCTAAAAATTCCTAAACCATATGGCTCAATAAATCATAAGCCATCATACCCAAATACCCTAAAACATCATCCCTAAGAATCCCTAAATCAAAATCTGAAAAAACCCATAAATGTAGGGATCCAAAAAACCCTAAACCCTCAGCACCCCTTAATCCTAAACCCTCATCCATAAAAAACTATAATCCTTATACCCAAAAAATCCTAAACCCAAAGACCCAGAACCCTCAACCATCAGTCTCATTAAAACCATATACCCTCATACCCAAAAAACTGCAACGCTCAACCCCCAAAAAATACTCAACTCAGAACCTTAAAAAATTCTAAAGCCTTAGCCCCCAAAACCCCTGAACCACTAGCACCAAAAAAATCGTAACATAAATTCCTAAAAAACCTTAATACCTCATCATCAAAAAACCTCAACCCACTTTCCAAAAAATCACTCAAAACTCATCCAAAAAACCACAAAACCTTATCTCTAAAAACCCTTAACCATCACCCAAAAAAACACTAAACCAATATTAACAAAATTACATTTACCCTACGCCCCCAAATAAAGTAATACCTTAGCCACAAAAAAACACAAAACCTTATGCCCCAAAAACATGTAAACATTCAACCCCCCAAAACCCAAATCAATCAAGAAAAAAAGTCTGTAAACCATCATCCAAAACAAATCTCAAATAATCGTCCCAAAAAATTCCATCATTCAACCCCCAAAACCACTCTACCCTCATATCAAAAAATCCCTAATCCCCTGACCTGAAAACCCCTATCCCTGATTCCCAAAAAATCACCAACCTCGTCCCTAAAAAAACTCTGGACCGTCAGCCCCAAAAAACCCCCAACCCTTTTCCACAAAAAACCCAAACCCCAAACTCTAAAAAACCACCATCCCTCAGCACCAAAAAACCCAAACACTCATCCCTAAAATCACTAATCTTTGATCCCAAAAAAACCTTAAACACTCATGCCAAAAAATACACTAAAGCTTCATCACCAAAAACCCTATCCCCTTATCCCTAAAAAAACATTAAACCTCAGAATGAAAAAACACTAAACACTTATACCTAAATAATCCCAAACCCTCAACTCCGAAATACCCTAAAAAATAAAACCCCAAATATCCATCAAACCTCAGGACAAAAATACCCTCAGCCCCAATACCCTAAAACCCCATAACCCTTAGCCCTGAAATACTCTTAACCCACATCCCGAAAAACCCTCAAACCTCATCCAAAAAAACCCTAAACCCTCACCCTCAAAAAACCATAACCCTACAGCCCCAAATAATTCTCAACTCTCTACTACAAAAAACCCTAGACCCTTGTCTACCAAAAATCCTTAAACTATTTGTCCCAATAATCATTAATCCTTTAGCCCCCAAAACACCCTAAATCCCTGACCACAATAAAACCCAAACCCTTAGCCTTGAAAAACTATAATACGTCAACCCTAAATAATCCAAATAACTTATCCCAAAAAAACATAAACCATCAATCCCAAAAATACCTAAACCATCAACCCCCAAAAAACTCAAAACCATCAACCCAAAAATCCCAAAACACTCATCGCCAAAGTCACTAAACCCTCATTCCCAAGAAAACCTAACCCAAATTCCACGAAAAACTCTCCACCCTAAGACCTAGAAAAAACAATACCCTAATTCCTAAAAAACCCTAATCCCAATGTCACAAAATAACCTAAACCCTCATCCCAGAAAACCCAAAACTTCAACCCAAAAATCCATGAAACCCTAATCACCAACAAAGTGTAAAACTTCTTCCCCAAAACCTCCACCATAAAAACACTAAATACTCACCCCTAAAAACCCTAATCCCTCACCCGAAAAACCCTAAACCCCCATCCATAAAAACCCCTAATCCACTATCACCCCAAAACCAACAGCCATCATCCATATAAAACCCTCAATCGTCTACCCCAAAATACCAAATCCCTCATCCCCAAAAAACCCTCTACCATCATCCATGAAAAACACTAAATAGTCATCCATAGAAAACCCTCAACCCCCAGCCCTTGTAAACCATAAAACCTCATTATAAAATCACCCTCAACTCTCAACCCCAAAAATCCATATCCCTCAGCAATGAATAACCCTCAACCATCATACCCAATAATCCCTCAAACATCATTTAATAAAAACCCTCTTCCTTCAGACCCAAAAAACCATCTACCCTAAAAAATAATCAACCCTCAACAACAAAAAACAGTCGACCATCATACCCAAAAAAACCCTCACCTTTTTTCCAAAAAAACCCAACCCTCATCCCTAACAAATATTACACTTTCAACCCCAAAAAATTTTCAACTTTCATCCCCAAAAATTGCTCATCCACTATCCTAAAAACCCACCAACTGTCAGGACGAAAAATCCCCTAACCCTAATTTCGAAAAAACCCTATCACTCATCCCTATAAAAGTTTTGAACATAATCACCAAATTACCTCTAATCATCAGCCTTATAAACCCCCATCATTCATCCCTAAAAAACGCCAACCCTCATCGATACAAAATTCCGAAACCAAAGCCCCAAATTCCCTACACAATAATCCCTCCTTCCCAAAAATGTAAACCCACATCCCCAAAAAAATTTATAACCTCAGCTGAAAAAATCCACAATCCTCAGCACTAAAACCCCCCAAACCATAGCCCCAAAAAACCCAACCTGCAACCCCAATAACCCCAAACCCTCATCCCACTAAAACAATTAAAACCCTCATCTTAAATAAAACCTAACACTTAAACATAAAGAACACCTAAACCTCATCCAAAAAAAACTCGCTACCCTTTTCACTAACAAAACCGACCTTTATTCCCAAATAACCGCAAACCTTTTCTCTAGTACACCTTAAAACCCAATCCCACAAAAAACATAAACCCACTTCCCTAAAAAATCCCAAAAACTCTCCCCCAAAAAAACACTAAACACCAAAATGTCCTAAACCATCATCCCCAAATAACCATAAAACCTAGACCCAAAAATTCTTAAACCTTGAGCCTCCAAAAAACCCAAAACCCTCATCCTCAAAACACCATAAACACTTAGACCCAAAAAAGTATAAACCATCACCCCCCAAAAAAATCAAACCCTTAGTTCCAAAAAAAATTAACCCCAAACACAAAACAGATAATCCTCATCAAAAAAAACACATACCCTCAACCCCAAAAATGCCTCATCTTTCAACCAAAAAAATATGTAAACCTTAAGGGCCAAAAAACCCTAAATCATCATGCCCAAAACACCCTAAAACCTCATCCCACCAAAACCATAAAACCCTATCCCTAGACACCCTAAAAATTCAGCCCCGAATAACCCTAAAGTATCACCCCAAAAAATCCTCATCAAACATCCCCAAAATAATCTCAACAATCATCCCTAAAAATTTCCAGCACGCATACACAAAATAAACCTAAAACCTCATCCCTAAATAACATAATCCCATAAAACCAACAAAACATAAACACGAATCCTTTAAAAAAACTAAACCCACAAACCCATAAATACCTAAACTATCGTCCCTAAAAACCATAAATCTTCAATCCCAAAAAACAATAAACCCCTAGTCCAAAAAAACCCTAAACCTATAGCTCAAAACAAATCCTAAATCCACATCCCAAGAAACCCTAATCCCTCTTCTTCAAAAACCCCTAAACCCTTAGTCTAAAAAACCCTTGAACCCCTAGACGAAATTCTCTTAAACCCTCTACCTTGAAAAACCCAAAAACCTCATCCCTAAAATACCCTAACCTCTAACCCCCAAAAATATTAAAAAACATGATAAAACATTAAACACTAAACCCCAAAAAAATTCAAAAACCTCAGCCCCATGATACCCCAAATACTCATCCCCAAAAAACCCTAAACCGACAACCTAAAAAAACCCAAAACCCTTAGCACCAAAAAACCTAAACCATCATCCCAATAAATCCTAAACAGTCTGCCACAAAAACCCTAGAACATTATCCTTAAGAAACTATAAACATCATCTTCAAAAAACACTAAACTATCATCCCAAAAAATTCTAAACCATTATCCCCAAAAACCCCAATCCTAAAGCACCAAAATACCATAAATCCTTATTCTCAAAAAACCCTTAGTCCCCAGCCCCCAAACCCCCAACACATAGCCCCACCAAAAAATATCAAACCACATCCCCAAAAACCCTTATCCATCCAACCAAAAAAACACAACTATGAGGCCTAGAAACCATCAATCCTCATCCCAAAAAACCCTCAACTCTCATCCACAAAAGACATGTAGGCCTTATCCTCAAAAAACCATCAACCCCCAGCCCATAGAAAACCTTCAACCATTAGCCCCAAAAAATTTGTGAACCCTCAGCCCCAATAAAATCCACAACACTCAGTCCCATGAAAATTCCAAAAATAGATCCCAAAAAAAACCCCAACCCCCAACCCCAAAAAATAAGAAACATATCCCAAAAACTCCCAACCCTCATCCTACAAGAAAACCACAATACTCAATAACAAAAAACCCCCAGTACTAAACACCAAAAAACTCCCAAACAGTAAGAACCAAAATATCCCCAGTTCTCATACACAAATAACCCCCAATGGTCATCCTCAATATTACCCAGCACTTATTCCAACAAAACACCCACCCCTATTCACCAAAAACCTCAATAACCTTATCCACAATAACCCCTAAACCCTAATCCAAAAAAACATATTCCCTTATCCCCAAAATACTCTAATCCCTCTGAACCAAAAAAAATTAAACCATCATCCACCAAAAAACCTAAAACCTCATCCCAAAAAATAATTAAACCCTAATATCTAGAAAACATAAATCCTCATTTGAAAAACACCCAAAATCTTCCGCACTACATAAACCTAAAAACTCATCCCTAAATAACCCAAAACCCTCCAAACCAAATTGTTTTCAACACTCATCCCCTAAAAACCATAAACCCTCACAAAAAAATACCCTAAACACATATATCTAAAAAAATAAATCCATTATCCCCATAAAACTGTCAATCTTATCCCAAAAAACTAAGTTTTCATGCCCAAAAAACCCGTCTTCCCTCTACCCCGAAAAAACCTACACCATCCACCCCAAAAAACCCTAAACACTAAACCATAAAAAATATCAACCCTCATCCCCAAAAAACTATAAACCCTCAGTCCCAAAAAAACCTTTAGGACTAAGACACAAAATACCCTCAAATGTATCCCAAAAACCCTATACCCTCATCCCCCCAAAACCCCAAACCCTAAGCCCCAAAAAACTCAAAAACCCGAGCCACAATTAATCATAAACACTCAGCCCCCAAAAAATTATAATCCCCCATAAAACCCTAAATCCTCATTAGTAAAAAACCCTCTACCCTGAATCCCAAAAACCCACAAACCTTATCCCAAAATAACCCTCAACCCTTATCCCTAAAAAACTAAACCATTATCCCCCCAAAAAACGAAAACCATAACCATAAAGAACCCTACCCCTAAACTCTAACAAACCATAGACACATGCACACAGCAATCACTATCCCTTAGCCAAAAAAACCATCACCCATCAACCCTCAACCTTAAATTATCTTATAACATCATCCAAAAAAATCTGAAACCCACCGCACTAATAAAATCCAAAAACCTCACCAAAAAAACCCTCAACACTCATCCCCAAAAAACCCAAGACCCTCAGCTCGAAAACCCTCAACCCTCACCCAATAAAACCCTATACCCAATGAACCAAAAAATTATCAACCCTCAAGCCCGCAAATCCCTCAACTATTATCCTTAAAAATAATACACCTTCATCAATAAATAACCCTAAACCCTCATTCCCAAAAAATCCAAAACCTTAATACCTAAAAAACCTTAATCCCTTAGCCCCCCCAAAAAAACTAAATTCTCAACCACAAAAAAAATAATCTCTCAACCCCAAAAAACCTAAACCCTCATCCCCCCAAATACCCTAAATCATCAGAACCCAATAACCCAAAACCCTTACCCCCAAAAAACACCATTACCATATCCCCTAACACCTAAACACACAAACCAAGAAAACAAAACCCTGATCCCCAAAAAACCTGAAACCCACATCCCAGAATTACTCTAAACTGTCTACCCCAGAAAACTCTAATCCATCGGCCACGTAAGACCCTAAACTATGAATCCAAAAAAACCTAAACACTCAGAATTAAAAAAACCTAAACCCTCATCCCCAAATCCCTAAACCCACATTCTTAAAAATATTTAAACCCTAAGCCTCAAAAAGATTCTAAAATCACATCCCCAAAACACCCTAAACCCAAAGCCACAAAAACCCTAAACCCCCATCCCCAAAAACCGTACACCATTATCTATAAAAACCATAAAATATTATCCCCAAAAAAACCCATATCCTCAAAAAACCCTAATCCCTTATTTCCAAAATATCCCTAAACTATCCACCACAAAAATACCTACAGCCATCATTCCCAAAAAAACCCTCAAGCCTCCAACCAAAAAATCCCTAAACCCTAATCCAAACAAACCTAAACCATAATCCCCAAAAAATCATCATAAAATGGCTAAAAACCCATCAACCATAATCCCCCAAAAAATAAATACTCATCCCCACAAAACCCTCAACCCATATCCCAAAACTAGCCTCACCCATCAACCCCAAAAAACCCTCTATCCCCAGCCCTTAAAATAAATCATCCATCAACCCCAAAAAACCTAATCCCTCATCCACCAAACCCCTAATCTCTTAGTAAAAAAATCCTAAACACTCTACACCATGAAACACTAAACTCTCATCCGTAAAAAATACAAAACCCCCATCCATAAAAAACCCTACACCCTCAACACCCATAAACCCTCATCACTCAGCCCTAAAAAACCCAATATCCATATAATCTATAAATCCTCAACCATCAACCCAAAAAACCGAAAATTCTATGACCACGAAAATAGAAAATCCTCATCCCCTAAATAACTTAAACTTGAAACACAACAATCCTTAAACCCTCCCCACCAAAAAAACATATACCCACATCCCTCATAAAAAAAACAAAATCCATCAATACCCAAAACCCTGAACACTCAATCCTAAGAACACAAAACCCATAGCCCTAAAAATATCGGCAACCCTTATCCCAAAAAATAGTCACCCCCCAAACCCAAAAAAAATCTAAATAATCAGACATAGAAAACCATCAACCATATCCACTATAAATCCTTCAACCCTCAGCCCCAAAACCCTAAACCCTCAGCCCAGAAAACCACAACCCCATCCCAAACCCCTCAACCCTAAGTCCAATGAAACCCTAAATCCTCATCCCCCCAAAAACATAAAGTCTCTTTTGACAAAAAAAGAACCCTAATCTCGATAAAATCTCAACCCATAGCCCCAAAAACCCTCATCCCCAGAAAACCTGGAACAATCAACCCAAAAAACAGAGAACCTCAACCTTAATAACCCTCTAACCATAACCTCCAAAACCCTCAACCGACTGCCCAAAAATACTAAACTATCTTCCAAAAAAACCCTCTTCTCTAACCCCCAATAAAACCAATACTATCATCCCCAAAAAACCCTAAACTCATATCCCCAAATTAATTCAACCATTATCCCTAAATAACCACCGAACCTTTTCAATAGAATACCCGTAACCCTTATACCATGAAAACCATCAACCCTCATCCCCAAAAAAACCCTCAAAGCTCTAGCAGAAAAAACATAAACACTTATCCCAATAAAACCCTACACCCTTATCCCTAAAAAACCCAATAACCTCAGACCCAAATGACACTAAACCATAACCCACAAAAAACCCTCAACTCTCATCCCCCAAAAAACATCACCCTCAAACCCAAAATACCCTAATCCCTCAACCAAAAAACTTCTAAGCCGCCGACCACAAAAATACCTAAACACATAGCCCACAAAAAATTCTAATCCCATAGCCCAAAAAAACCTTCAACCCCATCCCCCAAAACCATCAACTCGCATGCCCAAAAAACTCCCAACCACCATCCCCAAAAAATCCTAAATACTCATCCCCAAAAAACCCTCAATTTTATGATTCAAAAAACCCTCAACCCTCACCCTCCAAAAACACAATACCATCTAATCAGAAAAAAAAGATCATCAATAAGAAAACCCTCAAACCTCACCCCAACAACCTGATAACCTTTTCCCAAAAAACCATAAAACTTCATCCCCAAAAAACACCAAACCCTAAGCCCAATAAAACCTAAAATCTCATCCCAAAAAACCATACACCCATAGTACCACAAATTCCTAAAACCTTGGACAGAAAAACCCAAAAACCATCCTCTTAAAAAAACCTAGACCCTCAGCCCCCCAAAAAACCGTAAACCGTCAGCCTAAAAGACCAAAAGTCTAAATAGTAAGAAACCGTAAACCCTAATCCACAAAAAACATAAATACATTTATCCATAAAACTGTCAACCCTAATAATTTAAAAACTCTAAATCGTCATCCCCAAAATGCCCACGACCCTCTCCTCTAGAAAACACTCAACCATCTACCCAAAAAAACCATTAAACCACCACAGCAAAAATCTAAATCCCTTAGTCCCAAAAAAACCCTATATCCACAGAAAAATGAACACCAAATCCTCATCCCCCCAAAATGCTCACCGAAAAAATCCCAAAACCCTCAGCCACAAATAACCTTAGGTCCAAAAAACCCTCAACCATAATACCAAAAAAACCCTCAACCATTCCACCCATAACACCCTCAATCCATAGCCACATAAAAATCATCAATCCTTAACCATAAAAACCCATCATCCCTCACCCCCAAAAAATCCTAAACCCTCACACACAAATAAACCACTATACTCAGTGCTAGAAAACCCAAAAGCCTTATCCCCAGAAAACACTAACCCTCATCCCAAAAAAAACATCATCCCTCAAACCTAAAAATCCGTAAACCCTATGGCTCAATAAATCTTAATCCCTCATCCAAAAATACCCTAAAACATCATCCCTATGAATCCCTAAACAAAAATCTGTAAAAAACCATAAATCTACATATCCAAAAAACCATAAACCCTCAGCACCCCTTAATCCTAAACCCTCATCCATAAAAAACTATAAACCTTCTACCCAAAAAATCCTAAACCCTAAGACCCAAAAACCCTCAACCATTAGTCTCAATATAACCATATACCCTCATACCCAAAAAACTGCATCCCTCAACCCCCCAAAAAATACTCAACTCAGAACCCTAAAAAATTCTCAAGCACTATACCCAAGAAACCCTGAAGCACCAGCACCAAAAAAACCGTAACATAAATTCTTTGAAAACCCTAATACCTCATCATCAAAAAACCTCAACCCACATTCCTAAAAATCACCCATAACTTATCCAAAAAAACCAAAAAACCTTATCTCTAAAATCACTTAACCATCACCCAAAAAAACACTATACCCATATTACCAAAATTACTTAAACCCTACGCCCCCAAATAAACTAATCCCTCAGCCACAAAAAAAACACAAAACCTTATGCCCCAAAACTCTGTAAACATTCAACCCCCCAAAACCCAAAACAATCAAGCAAAAAACTCCCTAAACCATCATCCAAAAAAAATCTCAAACACTCGTCCCGAAAAAATTCTATCATTCAACCCCCAAAACCACTCTACCCTCATATCAAAAATGCCCTAATCCCCTGACCTGAAAACCCCTATCCCACATTCCCAAAAAATCCCCAACCTCATCCCTAGAAAAACTCTAGACCCTCAGCCCCAAAAAAAACCCAACCCTTATCCCCAAAAAACCCAAACCCCAAACTCGAAAAAACCCCCATCCCTCCACACCAAAAAACCCCAACACTCATCCCTAAAATCACCAAACCTTGATCCCAAAAAAACCTTAAACACTCATGCCAAAAAATACACTAAATCTTCATCACCAAAAACCCTATCCCCTTATCCCTATTAAAACCATTAATCCTCAGAATGAAAAAAACACTAAAACCTTATACCTAAAAAATTCCAAACCCTCAACTCCGAAATACCCTAACAAACAAAACCCCAAAAAACCATCAAACCTCAGGACAAAAATACCCTCAACCCCCATCCCCTAAAACCCCAAAACCCTTAGCCCTAAAAAACTCTTAACACACATCCTGAAAAAACCTCAAACCTCATCCAAAAAAACCCTAAACTCACACCCGCAAAAAACTATAACCCTACACCCCCAAATAATTCTCAACCCTCTGCTACAAAGAACCCTAGACCCTTGTCTACCAAAAAACCTTAAACTATTTTTCCCAATAATCATTAATTATTTTTCCCCCAAACACACTAAATCCCTGACCACAATAAAACCCAAACCCTTAGCCTAGAAAAACTATAATATGTCAACCCTAAATAATCCAAATAACTTAACCCAAAAAAACCTAAATCTTCAATACCAAAAATACCAAAACCCTCAACCCCAAAAAACTCAAAACTGTCAACCCAAAAATCCCAAAACACTCATCGCCAAATTCGCTAAACCCTCATCCCCAAGAAAACCTAACCCATCTTCCAAGAAAAACTCTCCACCCTAAGACCTAGAAAAACCTATACCCTCATTCCTAAAAAACCCTAAACCCAAAGTCACAAAATAACCTAAACCCTCATCCCAGAAAACCCAAAACTTCAACACCAAAATCCTTGAAACCCTAATCACCAACAGAGTGTAAACCTTCATCCCCAAAACCTCCACCATAAAAACCCTAAATACTTACCCATAAAAACCCTAAGCCCTCTCCCAAAAAACCCTAAACCCCCATCCCTAAAAAACACTAATACACTATCACCCCAAAACCAACAACCATCATCCAAAAAAACCCTCAATCGTCTACCCCAAAATCCCACATGCCTCATCAGCAAAAAAACCCCTCTAACATCATCCATGAAAAACACTAAACACTCATCCATAGAAAACCCTCAACCCTCAGCCCTAGTGAACCATAAATCCTCATTAGAAAAATACCCTCAACTCTCAACCCCAATAATCCATATCCCTCATCAATGAATACCCCTCAGCCATCATACCCAATAATCCCTCATACATCATTTAATAAAAACCCTCTGCCTTCAGACCCAAAAAACCCTCTACCCTAAAAATTCCTCAACCCTCAACAACAAAAAACACTCGACCCTCATACCCAAAAAAAGCCCTCACCCTTTTTCCAAAAAAAACCCAACCCTAATCCCTAAAAACATTCAAATTTTACCCCCAAAAAATCCTCAACTTTCATCTCCAAAAATACCTCATCCACTATCCTAAAAACCCACCAACCGTCAGGCCCAAAAATCCCCTAACCCTTAGTTTGAAAAAACCCTATCACTCATCCCTATAAAATTTTGGAACATAATCACCAAATTACCTCGAATCATCAGCATTAATAAACCCCAATATTCATCCCTAGAAAACTCAAACCATCATCGATAAAAAATCCCCAAACCTAAGCCCCGAATTCCCTAAACTATAATCCCTCATTCCCAAAAATGTAAACCCTCATACCCAAAATAATTTACACCCTCAGTCGAAGAAAATCCACAATCTTTAGCACTAAAACCCCCCAAACCATAGCCCCAAAAAACACAAACTGCAACCCCTATAACCCCAAACCCTCATCCCACTAAAAAAATTCAAACCCTCATCTTAAAAATAACCGAACACTTAAAATTAAAGAACACGTAAACCTCATCCACAATAAACTCCCAACCCTTTTCACTACCAAAACCCACCTTCATCCCCATATAACCCCAAAACTTTTCTCTAGTACACCCTAAAACCCATTCCCACAAAAAACATAAACCCACTTCCATAAAAAATCCCAAACACTCTTCCCCCCAAAAAAAACCCTAAACACCAAAATTCCCTAAACCATCATCCCCAAATAACCATAAAACCTCGACCCAAAAATTTGTAAACCGTGAGCCTCCAAAAAACCCAAAACCCTCGGCCTCAAAACCCCATAAACATTAGACCCAACAATGTATAAACCAACACCCCCCAAAAAAATCAAACAGATAGCTCCAAGTAAAAATAACCCCAACCACAAAACAGCTAATCCTCATCCAAAAAAAACACATACCCTCAACCCCAACAATGCCTCAACTCTCAACCAAAAAAATATGTAAACCCTAAGGGCCAAAAAACACTAAATCATCATGCCCAAAACACCCTAAAACCTCATCCCACCAATACCATACAACCCTATCCCCAGAAACCCTAAACATTCAGCCTCGGATAACCCTAAACTATCACCCCAAAAAATCCTCATCAAAAATCCCCAAAATAATCTCAACAATCATCCCTAAAAAATTCCATCCCATATACCCAAAATAAACCTAAAACCTCATCCCTAAATAACATAATCCCTCAGACCCAACATAACCTAAACACTAATACTTTAAAAAAACTAATCCCACAAACCCATAAATACCTAAACTATCATCCCCAAAAAACCATAAATCATCAATCCCAAAAAACAACAAACCCCTAGTCCAAAAAAACCCTAACCCCATAGCCCAAAACAAATCCTAAATCCACATCCAATGAAACCCTAATCCCTCTTCTTCAAAAACGCCTAAACCCTTAGTCTAAAAAATCCTTGAAACCCTAGCCCAAATTCTCTTAAACCCTCTACCTTGAAAAACCCAAAACCCTGATCCCTAAAATACCAAAACCTCTAACCCCCCATAATAGTAAAAAACACCATAAAACATTAAACCCTAAAACCCAAAAATATTCAAAATCCTCAGCCCCATGATCCCCCAAATACTCATCCCCAAAAAACCGTAAACCATCAACCCAAAAAATCCCAATACCCTTAGCACCAAAAAACTCAAACCATCATCCCAAAAAATCATAAACAGTCGGCCACAAAATCCCTAAAACATCATCCTTATGAAACTATAAACCTCATCCTCAAAAAACACTAAAATATCATCCCAAAAAACTCTAAACCATTATCCCCAAAAACCCCAATCCTTCAGCACCAAAATACCATAAATCCTTATTCCCAAAAAACCCTCAATCCACAGCCCCCAAAGCCCCAACACATAGCCCCACCAAAAAACATCAAACCACATCCCCAAAAAATCCTTATTCATCCAACCAAAAAAACCACAACCATGAGTCCTAGAAACCATCAATCCTCATCCCCAAAAACCGTCAACTATCATCCCCAAAAGGCATATAAGCCTCATCCTCAAAAAAACCATCAACCCCCAGCCCATAGAAAACCTTCAACCATTAGCCCCAAAATGTTGTGAACCCTCAGCCCCAATAAACCCCACAACACTCAGTCCCACGAAAATTTTAAAAATAGATCCCAAAATAACCCCCAACCCCCAACCCCAAAAAATAAAAAACTTATCCCAAAAACCTCCAACCCTCATCCTACAAAAAAACCACAATACTCAACAACAAAAAACTCCTAGTACTCAACACCAAAAAACTCCCCAACACTATGCACCTAAATATCCCTAGTTCTCATACACAAATAACCCCCAATGGTCATCCTCAAAATTACCCCAACACCTATCCCAACAAAACACACACCCCTATTCCCCAAAAAACTCAATAACCATATCCACAATAACCCCTAACCCCTCATCCAAAAAAACCTATTCCCTTATCCCCAAAAGACTCTAACCCCTCTGAACCAAAAAAAAATTAAACCGTCAGCCACCAAAAAACCTAAAACCTCATCCCAAATAATAATTAAACTCTAATCTCTAGAAAACCTAAATCCTCATATGAAAAATACCCAAAATCTTCAGCACCACATAAACATAAACACACATCCCTAAAAAACCCTAAACCCTCCTCCCAAAAAAACTCTAAACCATCATCCCCTAAAAACCAGAATCTCACAGCCCCAAAAAAACCATATATAATCATCCTTAGATAACCCTAAACTCTCATCTTCAAACACCCCTAAACCCACATCACTATATATATATATATAATACCTAAAAAACCCCAAACCATCATCCCAAAAAAATTAAACGCTCAACACCAAAAACACTAAATCCTCATACAACAAAAAACACTAAACCCTCATGTAAAAAAAGTAGAAAACACGAGAACAAATAAATCCCTAATCCTTCACAATGAAATAACCCTAAACCATCTGCCCCAAACAAAACCCAAAACTATCATCCCCAAATAAACTCAAAACCATCATCTCTAGAAAAATTAAACACTCAACCCCAGAAAACCCAAAACTCATAGCACGAGGAAACGATAAACCATTAGCCTCAAAAAACCATAAATCCTCAACACCAAACAAACATAAACCCTCCACCCAAAATAACACTACACCTTCATCCCCAACAAAACCCAGAACCATAATCCCAAAAAATACTAAAACCCCTACCCCAAAACACCTAAATCTATCTTCCCCAAATAGCCTTAAATCCTCATCCACAACAAACCCTATATCCTCCTTCCCAAAAAACCCTTAAGCCCTCCACCATGTAAATCCTTAAACCCTAATCCTTAAAAAACCCAAAACCCATATGCCAAAAAACCCTAAAACCTCATCCCCAAAAAATTATCAACTATATACCCTAAAATACCTTAATTTCTAGTACCCAAAACAACCAAATTTATCCTCCCAAAAAAATCCCTAAACCCATAGCCCCAAAAAACATTGAATACTTAGCCCAAAAAAATATAGAACCATTAACCGAAAATAATATAAATCCTTTTCCCAAAATAACACAAAACCCCCATTCCGAAAAAAACCATAAACCCTCATCCCAAAAAACCCTTAACCCTCTACACAAAAAATCCAAATCCTTTATCCTAAAAAATAATAAAACAACATCCCCCCCAAATAACCATTAATCCCCCATATCTCTAAAATTTCATCTACAAAAGAACCCTAACCCCTTAACCCCAAAAAAACCAAACCCCTCTACCCCAAACACATCATAACCACTCTTCTAAAAAACTAAATCCTCATCCATAAAAGATAAAATCCTCACCCATCTAAAACACCATATGATCAACCCCCAAAAAACCCAAACCTTTAGCACCCCAAAAACCAAAACTCATAGCCCCAAAAATTCTTAAACACTCTTCCCTAAAAAACCCTAAACCCTCAGTATTAAGAAAAAATTAAACCATTAATAATAAAAATCCATAAAGCCTCATCTCCAAAAACCCTAAACTTCCAAAAACCCTAAACTCTAAAAAACAAACAACAAAAAACCTCATCCAATAAATCCTTGAACCCTTAAACCCAAAATAACATAAACACATTGGCCTCAAAAACCCTAAATCCAGAGCAACAATAAACCACAACTATTAGCTACACAAAACCCAAAACCTTGATCTCCAAAACACAATACCATAAAAAAAACCTGAAACCCTCAGCACAAAAATAACCCTAAACCCTCATCATGAAAAAACAAAAAAACCCTCATCCCAAAAAATACTAAAACGTTGGATCCATGAAATCGTAAACCTCATCCTCAATAAACCCTATTCCCTAAGCCCAAAAAAATGATAGATCCTAATCCCTAAAAAATTCCAAACCCTCAACCCAAAAAAACCCAAAACCCAAATCCCCCAAAACCTGAAAACCCTCAATCCCAAAAAACCCTCAATTCTTAGCGCCAAAAAACCCTAAACCCACAACCCTATAAAATCCTAAACCCTTAGTCACAAAAAACACTAGAATCTCTCCCCCCAAACCCATAAAACCTTAGCACCTTTTAAAATTTAAAAACTCATCCCCTAAAATCCCTAAACCCTCAGCCCCCAAAAAATATCCCCATATATGCCAAAAACCCTAAACCCTCAACCCATAAATACAATAAACCCTCAGCCATGGAAAACTCTAATCAGTTATACCAAAAAACCAATTATAAATCAATGAAAAAAACCTAAACACTATGACCTAAAAAACATAAACCCCCATAACTAAAAGATCCTAAAAATTCATCCCAAAAAAACAAAAACACTAAACCCCCAAACCCAAAATCCACATCCACAAAAAACCATAAACCTCTACCTCAAAAAATCTGAAACCCTAAAAAAAATTACATTAATCCTCATCCCCAAAAAACATGAACCCCTCATGAAAAAAACCATAAAACCTCCTCTCTAAAATACCCAAAACAACCCATTCAAACAAAACCCTAAACTGTCAACCCCAAAACCCCAAAACCCCCATCCAATGAAAACGCTATTCCGTCATCCCAATAAAACACTAAACCCTTATCCCAATAAAACCATAAACCCTCATCCCCAAAAAAACCCTAAACACTAATCCCTATAAAACCCTAATCCTTCATCCCTAGAAAAACAGAATACATAATCCCCAAAAAACACTAAACCCATACCCCAAAATAACCCTATATCCTCGTGCCCAAAAAACCATAAACCATTGTTCCAAAAAAACCACAAACCCACAACAACAAAAATCCTAAATCCTCACCACTAAAAAACACTAAACCCTGATCCTCAAATGGAATATAACCTCATCCACATAAAACCCAAGACCTTAAACACCAGAGAACCGTAGATTCTTAGCCCACGAAATACCGGGACCCTCAACCCTAAATAACCATATACCCACATACCTTAAATACCCTAGATGATCAGTGAAACAAAAAAAAATTTAAAACCCCCAAACCCTATCCCTTTTACCCAAACCCCTATAATGCCTTACCCAAAGAACCATATATCCTCATCCCCCAAAAAACTATACCCTTTCCCCAAAAAACTATAGATAGCTCCAAAAAACCATAGACCTTCATTACTAAGAAAATAATCACTCTCAGCCCCAAAACCATTGGCCCATCAGCCCCAAAACACCTTAGACACTCATCCCCAAAAATAAATTTACCCACAACCGCAAAAAATCATAGACACTCAGTCCCAAAGAACCCTAGACCCTTATTGCCCAGAAACCCTAGTTCCTAAGCCCCCAAAACAATCAGAACCTCAGCCAAAAAAAAACCTAGAACCTAAATCCCAAGAATCCCTAGACCCTCATCCCCAATAAAACATACTCCCTAAAACTTAAAATACCTGAGTCCATAAAACTAAAAAAACCCCTATACCCTCAACAATAATAACCCAAATAAACTCATCACAAAAAAATTCCAAGAAACTCTACTTGAAAACTCGTGAGACACTCACCTCTAGAAAAATATCTAGAACCTCATCCGAAAAAACCCTAGACACTCCCAAAAAACTATAGCCTCAGTGCTAAAAACCCTATACCCTCATTAGAGAAAGTCTTGATCCTATACCCTAGAAAACCCTAGACCTATAGCATAAAAAAAACTCAATACCCTAATCCCCCCAAAACCCTAAACACTCACTCCCAAAAAATCTAAACCCTCAGCCACAAAATCCCTTGACCCTCATCCCATAAAAATTCAAGACCCTCATCCCCCAATACACCTAGATCATGATTACACAAAAAAATATAGACCCTATTCCCCAATAAAAATAAACCCTCATCCCCATAAAACCCTAGACCATCAACCCCAAAATACCCAAGATCGTCGTCCACCTAAAAACCAAGACCCTCAGCCTAAAACGCCTAAACCCTCGACCTCAAGAAACACTACAAACTCTTTACCAAAAAAAAACTAAACCCACCCTAAAATAAAACCTAAACCCTCATTCCCAAAAAACCATAAAGCCCCATCCACAAAAAAACCCTAAAACCTATGCCCCCAAAAACCCAAAACCCTCATCCTTAAAATACCCTACACCCCAATAACAAAAAACAATAAACATCCAGTCCTAATAAAACAAAAACCCTCATACCTAATTTATGATAAACCTTGAGACCTAAAAAACACTAATCAATGGGCTGCTAAAAATCCCTAAAACCTCACCCCCCCCCCAATCCCGAAACCATCGACAATAAAAAACCTAAAACCCTAATCCTCAAAAATAGAAAAATAGTAAACCCAAAAAACCCTAAAACCCAATACCAAAAAAATCCTAAAACATCATTCATAAATTCAAAAATAACATTACTGAAAAAAATCGCCAAACCCTCAATCGTAAAAATACACTAATACCTCTGCCACAAAAACCCTAAACCCATATCGCCCAAAAACATAAAACCCTCAACTCTAATAACCCATAAACCCTCTAATGCATCACCGGAAGCATGAAATGAGTAAGTGAATATGGAATAATGAAATGTATAATAAAGACCAAGGATTATTGGAAACTCCACCTACTCAGGATTCACTCAACATAAAGTTTATGTCATCGGTAATGGAGATGTACCACCTATTTTGGGAAAAAGGAACATGATAATGTAATAATGATTCACAAAACAATTCAAAAAAAATTCGATTCAAGTGTAACAATTACAATGGAGATAAAATACATTATAATCACTAAATAATGTTATAGTAATGACCCAAATATAATTAAAATTCATTGGTTAAATGAAAGGTGACATAAACAACATAAAAACCACTTTCACATGCATATTAATTACCCCACAAACGAAAGTAGGGATATTCCTTATTAATGATTATTTTCTCCATGTTATACCTCTTATTTAATGTGATTATATGAATTTCCATACAATGTGATGTGGATATGTCATTTTCAGCCCCAAATAAGGGTATTGTGGCCCACCGTTGTATTCGAGTCCAATAAGTGTAGGCTGGTCCTATTTGAATAAAAATTGGAATTAAAATTTTTATTAATCCTAGAAGTATTATATTTGGGTTGAATTTGTTCTATAAAATTCTATATGGGTTGAAGTGTATTTTCACATAAATATATGAATCAACTTCTTAAATATATAGAGAGAAATCCAAAAAAGTGATATTTTTTAAAAATCACACCAAAATCATCAAGTATGTCGATCTTATTTGCATTTTTTTCAATAAATTAAGTAAATGGAATGGAAATTTTGCTCACAATTCCATATTTCTATTCATTTTGGATGGAGATATATTATTGAGAAGGTGAGTCCACAAATTGGCTCCATGTTGTAAAATGTCCTTCTTTAGATGCTTGCTAATTCACCTCTTATATGATTCATTCAACTTCCATATTTGAGCTCGAATAGATTCATGAATCATATTCATCTAATTTTCCATTTTTTATACATCAATATTCACCTGAATATCTAGATGAAAATGATACAATTTTGTAGGAGGGATTAAATTATTTTCATAAACCACATAAAATGGATAATTCCTAGTGGTAGCAGATGGAGATCTATTTTATGAAAATTCAACTTGTGCGAGCTATAAATCCGAATCTCCCATATTCTTTTTTCAAAAATGTAATCATAATATTAACCAAATTATGATTTTTTAACTTTAATTTTCCCATCATTTTGAGTTTAATGGTAAGTGAAGAAAATATTTATTTTTGTATTTAATTTCTCTCATTAATCCCTAAAAAATTGTATTAGAAATTTAGTGTCTCTATCCAAAATATTGTTGTCATAATTACCATGACAATGAAAAATAGATTTTGAAAAAAAATCTCCCTAAGGATTTTGTAATTCCATAATTAGATTCATCCTATGGTCTTCCCATTACTGAATTGGAATAGTTAATGGATTTTATAAAATAGTATTGAAATTACTCTTTGTTCATTGACATGTACCACATCATAAAATAATTTCATCGATATCTGATTATTTCATTATCCAGTAGAAATAACCCTTTAGTTTTTTCACGGTTTTGTGGATTCCAAAATGACTAGAAAGTTCTTTTTCCTGAATTTCCTAGAAGTTTGGGTCCTTCTAATTACCATTTGTAATGAAAAACATGTTTTTATTGAGGATAACATATCATAAAATGAATAATCCTCCAAAAATAAATTTTCACATTTTATTAAAATGTAATTTAACCCTATATCATGAGGATAATAGTCTTTCATAAACTGAAATCCAAAAATTCGAGCATCTATAATGGTATGTAATTCATACTATCAAGATAATGCATAAAACTCTTGGTTATCTAGAGCTTTCATGTATTTTCTCAAAAAATGAGAATGATTATAATAATTGCACCCACTTTTCATGCTTAAAAAATTGATTGTGTGGACCAATGATAATTCTCAATTCCTGGTGGTCAGAATGTATAACAAACTATTTTCATCTTAAATAAAGAGACAATTGATCTATAGATATCATAATAATAAAAAATCCTTGTTATTGTTTCTAAAATTCATCCGAGAATCATACATCTTCTCAATTAGATATGCAATGGGATTATTTCTTTAGAGGAGAACAACATATATCACAACTCCACTTGCATTACATTACACATCAAATACTTGATCAAAATAAAGGAATTAAAAAATAGGTGCTTCACATAACATTTTATTAATGATTTTAAATTCTTTATTTGATTCTATTGACCACTCAATGTTTCTATTTTTCAATCATTCTCCAATGGTTTCAATACTAGTGGTAAAAATTGAAAGAAATCAATGATAAAATGATAAAAAATAATAAAAAATCCATTCTTCTATGATGTATTTCTATGGTGACCTAGACTTGATTTATTCCACCTTTGATTTATCAACCGTGATGACTTAATTCGATACCACATACCCTAAAAAACCACTTCCATTGAAAATAACTCAAAATTTCTAGAATTATATATAGATTTTGTTCCCATAGAATGCCAAATACCACATGAAGATGATTCACACAGACCTCCACATCCTTGTTGTTAGTGAAAATATAATCTAGATAAACATAAATAAATTTACCGATAAGTGGTTCCAAAAAATTATTAATGAGTCACATGAATTTAGTAAAAGAATTTGAGAGGCCGAATGGCTTGACCAATCACTAAAAAAATCCACTTTTTGTTTTTAGTGGCATTTTCCTCTCATCTATTTCCATCATTCAAATATAGTGCTATCCACTCTAAATATCAACCTATGTAAAATTGATGACACGTGTAATACATTGAGAATATCCTCGAGTCATGGAATGTGATGCATGTATTTGACGGTAGTATTATTTTGTTATCCCAACAATCAACACACATGGTATGTGTAGAATCTATCTTCAACTAATAATTCTGAAACATGACACCATCAGATGATTCTCCTTGTAATTCCTATATCAATCAATTCATCAACTTTCATCTTCAATCCCTTTGGTTACTCAGTGATAAACTGATATTATGGTTTATTTGGCTATTGGAAAACCAGTAAAAGATAAATCTAGTGAAAATTCCTCTAAATGGATGGAATCCACCAAGAATATAATTACGAAAACATCTGGATATTTACTATTAAAAGAATAAGTTAACAAACAGTGATGAATCTTCTCATCTAGGTATGACTTCCACATCGTTTATAAATAAAAACAAGATTTCAATTATAGATTTATATTTTCACTTGAGATTTATCAATAAAGAGGCGGCCTTTTGAAAGTAATTTTATTTTAAATCTATCAGATGGATTCAATGGAATAATTTTATTATTTTTCAGGATATTATAATGAATGTTTTTTCTTCAAGACATAATATATAAATTCAATTTTAAACACTTGAGGCCATAAATTTTTTTTACAATGGTCCATATGAATAAAATCACACAATAACTCATCAACATAGTACATGCCAATGGAAAATGAAATTAGAACCTATTTTTTGACATTAAGTGTTCTCCTATTGTGCAACCATTTAAATTTTCATGACAGAGAATGATCCTGAGTTTATTGCTTAAATTTTGACACTAATTCTGTGGGGGAAACATTTTTTCAACTCCCACTACCAATAATCACCATGAATACCTGATAATTTATTTCACAACGTGTTTTTAAAAAATATTATCATTTATTTTCATGAGGGAAGATTAGATCATGCAAATATCTTTAAGACACAACCATGTTATGCATACCAGCTTCTTCTGCAACTGGATCATTGTTTACAGATTCTTCACAACCTTGTTTACCTTATTCTATTTCAGTATCAATCTATTCAATCTATTTTATAATAATAATAATTATTTTTTTGGAATTGTAATAAAAAGGATAATAATAATTAAATTTGAATAACTTTTGATTTCCACATCTAGAGGAGTCAAATTTTTCAATTGGTTGTTCTATATCCCTCCCTTTCACATTATTCAGAATCTTGTCCCTTCCAAATTACATATAACTAAACCCATAATTACGATAAGAAATACCAATATAAATAGATGTTCCTATATTGTATTTAATGAGATCTATTTCATTTGAGGTATAATTTTTTCCATTCCAAATTTATTTCTGACTTGAAAACATGATCTAGTTAACAGAATGGTTGTGACTCTAATAAATGTTCAATTTCCTCAATTAATCCCCCCACAAAACAATAGAATATTTTTATCCATGTATTATGAAATATCAAATTGCATAAATAAATTATCATAACATTTAATTTAATATTCAACATATTTATTTCCTTGTAATAATCTATGAAATAGGAAATATTTCTCTTCCTGGTAATTCTCAAGTAGAAATTGTCATCTCAAAATCTTTTTTAGCTTCTCCCATGAGCTTTTTTTGTCTTAACCATAACATTCCTTCAATTTATTCATATTTTCCTATTAAATAGTTTCATAATGTTTAAATTTCATAATTAATACTTACAATTATTCTTATAAAAAATACATAAAATCAAAGAATCATTCAATCTCCCACATACAATCTATAAAATCTGCTAGATTTATAATCCAAAAACCCTAAAACCTCAACATAAAAAATCCATAAAGCCTCAACAACAAAAGTAACTAATAACTCATCCCTGAAACACCCAAAATATTGATCCCCCCAAAAACCCTGAACACTCTTCCCAATAAAACCCTATACAATCATCCCCAAAAAACCCTAAACCCACAACACCACAAAATCATAAATCATCATCAATCAAAAAAATAAACCCTCATCACAAAATAACCCCAAACCCTTCCCTAAAAGACTAAAACCATAGCCCTAGAAAACCATAAACCTTCATCCCCAGAACCCTAAACCCTACACACCAAAAAAACCAAACCCTTAATCCCGAAAAAACTCAAAATCCTCATCCCCAAAACCCCTCAACCCTTACCCAAAAAACTCTAAACCCTTTGTCCCCAAAAAACAGTAGACCATAAACCCAATAAAACGCAAAACCATTTCCCCAAATATTCCTAAACCCTCATCCACAAAAATTCCCTAAACCACGATCCCCAAAAGTCACCAACATTCATCCACCAAAAACAAAAAACCCACATCCCCAACAGACCAAATAATCATCCCCATAAAACCATAAATAATCATCCCAAAAACCCACTAACATTCATCACCAAAAAACCCTAACCTGAAACCCCTAAAACCATCAATTCCAAAACCCCTAAACATTTTACTCCAAAAATCCATAGACCATAATCACCAAAAATCCCAAAAACCTCCACCCACCAAAACCCTAAACCATCATCCTCAAAAAACTTTTAACAAACAACCCCCAAAAAATTAAACCTTCTGCCCCAAAAAAATTAATCCCTCAGCTAAAAAAAACTAAACCCCAATCCCAAAAAACCCCCTAAACCCATAGCCCCAAAAAATCCAATTCCATAATCCATTAAAACCATTAAACCCCTTTCCTCAATTATCCCTAAACCCTCAACCTATAGAATACCCAAACCCTCACCCCCAAAAATCCTCAACTATCAACCCCCAAAAAACCTAAATCCTCATCCCCAAAACCAAAAACCATCATCCCCCTCCCAAAATAATCAAATCCCCCAAAACCCTAAACCCCCGGCCCCCAAAACTACTAGACCCTTTGTCCCCAAAAAACCCTAAATCCTCATACAAAAACCATAACCCCTCATCCCCAAAACCCCTAAACCATAATGCTCACAAAACCCTAAACCATCAATCCCTAAAAATATTAATCCTTCTGTCCCAGAAAACCCTAAACCTAAAAAAATACTAAAACACCCATCACCCCAAAAACTAAACACTCAGACCCAAAAAATCCTAAACTCTCAACCCAAAAAAAACCTTCATCCTAAAAAACCCATAAACCCTCATCCCTAAAAAATCATAAACCCTCAGCCCTAAAAAAACACAAAACCTTGTGCCCCATGAACCCTAATCACTCATCATAGTTAAACATAAACCCTCGTCCCCAAAAAAAATTAGGCATTATCCCTAAAAAATCTTATACCCTCATCTACAATAAACCCCAAACCCTTAACTCCAACAAAACATAATACCACATACCCAAAATACACTAAACACTCTAACAAAAAATCCCAACCCCTTATCTCTAAAAATCCATAAACATTAATCGCCAAGAAACACTATAACCATTTACCCAACAAATAAAAAACCCACAACCCCAAATAACTCTAAACCATTAGACTCATAAATCATTAAACCTCCACAGATAAACCTAAACCCACATCTTAAAAAAATCCATAAACATTTTTTCATAAAAAAACCCTAAACCCAAAACCCATCAAAACCCTATACCCTCATCCCTAGAAAACCCTAAACCATTATCTATATAAAACCATAAAACCACAAACCCAAAAAACCCTAAACATAAAATAATCTATACCTGCAGCATGAAAAAACCATAAACCCTAAGCCGTATAAAACCATAAACCCTCATGTAGAAAAACCCTTAACCCACAGACCCAGAAAACCCAAAACCCTCAGTCCTAGAAAACCCTGAACATTCTTCCCACAAAAACTTACATCTACTTCCACAAAAAACCCTAAACCATCATCACCACAAACACTAAACCCTCATCACGATAAAACCCCAAATACCCATCCCTGGAAAATCTTAAACCCTTATCCCCATAATTCATTAAACACTCAACCATATAATTTTCTGAACTATAATACATAGAAAATTCTAAATCATCTTCCCCTAAAACCATTAACACTCATCCCTAGAAAACCCTAAAACATCAACCCAGGTAAAACCTAAACACTCAACCCCAAAAAACCGTAAACCGTCATCTGTAAAAAATGATTATCCCTCAACCTAAAAAACCCAAAGCCCTTAGCAGAAGAAAACCCTAAACACTCATCAATATAAATGACTAATCCCTCAACCGTAGAAAATCCTAAACCCTCAACCGTTGAAAACATCAAATACTCAACCCTAGAAAATTCTAAATCCATGGCTGTAGAAAAAAATTCAATATCCCTTGAAAATTTTATACACTTAGCCCTATAAAAACCAAAAGAGTCCTCCCTAAAAAACCCTAAACCCTCAACCCCATAAAATCCTCATTCATTAGCCCCATAAAACCCTAAACCTCCTGCCCTAGAACAACATAAACTCTCATATCCCATAACCCATAAACCCTCAGCCCTATAAAATTCTAAACCCTAATCCCCAATATATCCAATATTGTCATCCCTAGAAAACAAAAAATGACCATCCCCATAAAACACCAAACCCTCAGCATTACAAAATTCTAAAAACTTATCCCAAAAAAATCCAAAACCCTCAACCCCATAATACCCTTAACCCTCATCCCCCAAAACCATAAACCCTACTCCAAAAAACCTATAAACCCCAAACCCTAGAAAAACCTAAACCATTATCCCTTGAGAATTATAAAGCCACATCACAAAGTAACCCTAAACCCTCTTCCTTAATTAACACTAAACCCTATTCCCCTAAAACCAAAAATCCTAAGACATAAAAAAATACCAAATCCACATCCTTAAAAACACTAATCCCTCAGACCCCAAAATACCCCAAAGCCCATCCCCAGGGAACCTTAAACCCTTAGCCACAAAAAATAATAAATCCTCATCCCCAAAAAACCCGAAACACTCCAGCCTAGAAAACCTGAAACCCTAAACCCCAAAAACCCTAAACCCACTGCCACAAAAAATCCCAAACCCTCAACCCTAAAAAACACCAAAATCGTATTCTTATAAAATCATAAAATTTTTCCCTAAATAACCCTAAACCCACATTCCCGAAAAAATATTTCAGTATCGGACCAATAAAACCCCAAACCATTTGCCACAAAAAACCTTAATCCCTCAAAACCAAAAAATACTACTCCAGCAGGCCGCAAAATCCCAAAACCCCATCCCCAAAAAGATACAAACTCTCAACACTATAAATCCATAAACCCTCATCCCAAGAAATCCTTGAACCCTAAGCCATACAAAAACACTAAACCCTTATCCATAAAACCCTAAACCATTAGCCCTAAAATAACCCAAACCATGAACTCCCGAAAAACCCTAAAAATCACCCCTAGAAATTAATAAACTCTCAACACCCGAAAACCCCAAACCCTCTTACCCAAGAAACCCTAAACCTTCATCCCCAAAAAATTGTAAACCCAACTCCCCAGAAAAACCCAATCATTCTTATCATGAAACCACCCAACCCACACCCTAGAAAACCAAAACTCTTTAGCCTAAGAAAACCCTAAACCCTATGAAATAGAATAAAACAAACCCTCATCCCTAGAAAACTCCCAACCCTAAACCTAAAAATTCCTCAAACACTCATCCCATGAAAACCCCAATCACACATCCCCAGAAATCCCAAAACCCTCAAGCCTAGAAAACCATAAACCTGTTGACCCAAAAAACCCCAAACCCTCATCTCCAGAAGACCCTAAATGCCCACTCACTGAAAAAGCTGTACATTTATCCCTAGAAAACCCTAAACCCCCATCCACAAAACTACCTAATCACTCAGCACCATAAGACCCCAACCCCTCATTATAATAAAACGCTAAACCCTCAACCTTAAAAATCCTAATCCCTTAGCCCAAAAAATCCCTATACCCTCATCTCCAAAATATCATAAACCCTCACTCCTAGAAAACCATAAACCCTCATCCCCAGAAAGTACAAACCATCGGCCCAAGAAAACAATAATTCCATGGCTCTCGAAAAACCCATACCCTCATACCCAATAAACACAAAACCACCATCCCTAGAAAAACATATATAATAATCCAGAAAAAAAACACTATTCTATGAGCCCCAAAAATACCCCAAACCACCATCCCAAAATAACCCTAAACCCTTAATCAAAGAAAAATGTAAACCCTCAACCCTATCAAACCTGAAATCGTCAACTATATAGATCCATAAAACCATTTCCCTTAAAAAATGAAAACCCTTATCCCCATAAAACCCTAAACACTCAGCCCCAAAATAACCAAAACACTCAAATAAAGAATCCCGTAAACCCTCATACCCAAAAAAACATAAATGATCACTTCTAGAGAAACCTTTACCATCAGCCCTTGAAAATACTAAACCCTCTACCTCACAAAACCCCAAAATATTATCCCTACAAAACCCCAAATCCTCATCCCCAATAGCCCCTAAACCCTCATCTCCATAACGAATAAAACCCCTAACCTCAAAAAACCATAATAACTCTACCCGAGAATACCCCCAAACCCTCATCCCATGAAATAAATCCAAACCCTTAACGCATGAAAACCGAAAACCCTCACCCTTAGAAAACCCTAAAGAATTATCCCTTGAAAACCCTAAACACTCAACCTCAGAAGTCCTAAAATTATCATCCCTATACAACCCAAAACTGTTATCCCCATAAAAAACCAAACCCTCATATCTAGAAAACCATAAACCCTGCGACCAAAAAAAACCCTCATTTGCAAGAAACCATAAACTATTAGCCAAAGGAAACCCTATACTGTTAGACCAAGAAAATCCAACACCACATCACAAGAAAATCCTAAACCCTCATCCCTAGAAAACACTAAACACTTACCCCTATAAATCCTAAAACCCTCATCCCTTGAAAAACCTATAACCTCTACCACAGAAAACCAAAAACCCACAACCATAGAAAACCATAAACAATAATACCTATAAAACCAAAATCCCTTAGCCCAAGTAAACCCAAAACCCTCTCCCCCAAAAACCTAAAACCCTAAAAACCAAAAAAACTAAACCCTTAGCCCTAGAAAAACCTAATACATTAGCCTTAGAAAAAAAGAAACCCTAATCCACATAAAACCCAAAACCCTAATCCGCATAAAATAAGAAACCCCCAACCTCATAAAATGAAAATCCTCAAGCCCCAAAAAATCCTATTCCATCATCCATTGAAAACCCTAAACCCTTATCCCCAAAAATACCTAAAGCCTCAGCTACAAAAAACTATACACTCCTATCCCTAGAAAACCCAAATCCCTTATCCCTAGAAAAAAATAAAACAACATCCCTAAAAAACCCAAAAACATCATCCCCAAAACCCAAAAATCAAAAATCCCAGAAAACCACATACTCTCATCCCCAGAAAATATTAAACCCTCATCCATAGAAATCCTACAACCCCAATCCCCAAATAACCCCATGTCCTCATCCCCAAAAAACAATAAACACATAGCCCTAGAAAACCCCAATCCATCAGCCCCAAAAAACCTAAAACCCTCATCACATAAATCTGTCAACCCTCATCCAAGAAAACCCTAAAACATAAGCCCTAGAAAATACTCAGCCATATTCTCTATAAAACCTCAAACTCGAAATGCATGAATATACTAAACCCTAAACCACATAGAAACCTAAACACCAAACCACAAAAACCCCTAAACCATTATCCCCATAAACCTCTAAATCTTAAGTAAAAAAACACTAAACCCACATCCCCAGAAAACCCTACACCCTTATCCCTAGAAAACCCAAACCATAATCCACAGAAATCCCAAAACCCCATCCCACTAAACCCTAAACACTCAGCCCTAGAAAACCCTATACCATCGGGCCTAGAAAACAAATAACATTCATTCTACGAAAACCCTAAACCCTCATACCCACCAAACCCTAAACCCACATCCCAATAAAACCCTAAAACCTTATTCTTAGAAATAAATAAACCCATATCCCCACAAATCCAAAAATCGTCAGCACTAGAAAATAATAAACCCACATCCCTGGAAAACCCAAAAACATCTTCCCAAAACACCCAAAACCCTCATCCCTAAAAAACCTAAATAGTCATCACCAAAAAATCATAATCTCACAGACCAAAAAAACAAAATTCCCAACCCCAGAAAGTCCTTAACCCTCATCCTTAGAAAACACAAAAAACCTAATCCCTTGAAAACACTAAACCAAAAACCCCCAAATAACCGAAAAACATAATCCCCATAAAACCCCAATCCCTCAGCCCTATAAATCCCTAGAACTTCAACCCTAAAAAAACCCAAACCTCCATCCCTGAAAAACAATGAACCCTCACCCCAAAAACACCCAAAACCCTCATCCCTATAAAACCCTAAATCCTTAATGCCTCCAGATCCAAAAACCCCATCCCCTAAAATTCTGAATTCATCATGCCCCAAAATAAGAAAACACATATCCACAAAACAAACAAAACTCCATGACATAGAAACACTAAACCCTTATCCATAAAAATACCATAACATTAAACCCAAGTTAACTATAAACCCACTTCATTGAAAGAATCCAAAAACCACATCCCAAAAAAACTCAAACCTTAGCTCTAAAAATCCTCTACCCACCCCCAACACTTAACCATTGGACAAAAAAATCATAATACATCAACACTCGCACCTAAAAAACCTTCAACCCCAAATCACATATACCCTCAACCTTAGAAAAACCTAAACCAATAGCCCAAAATATCCCTAAACACCCATACCAAAAAAACCATATATCTTAATCCCTAAACAAACCTAAACCATCAACACTAATAAACCCCAAATCCTTATCTCCAAAAAAACTAAATCCTCTACCCAAAAAAAACCTATACTTCAAGACCTAATAAAAACTAGACCCTTAGCACCAAAAAACACCAAACCCCCATCCAAAAAAACCCAAACCCTTTATCCTCAAAAAACACATAAACCACGACAACCAAAAAACATAACACCTCCACCCAAAATTTCCCAAATCCCATAGCCCTAAAAAAACATAAACCTTTTCCCCTAAGAAATCCTAAACACTTAAGCCCAAAAAACATAACCCACAACCAGAAAAACTATAAACCCTCATCACCATGAAGCCAAAAACCCTCAACAAGAATGACCCTAAAATCTTAGTTAAAAAAACCTAAACACTCTTTAGTGGAAATAATCTAAAACCTCAACTACATTAAACACTAGTCCCTCAACTCCAAAAAATCTGACACACTCATCCTAAAAAAACCCAAAACCCTCAACCCTATAAAAAACTAAACCTTAATAGAAAAATACTATATACCCCAACCCAAATAAACCTTAAAGCATCATCCCCCAAAAAATCTAAACCCTCGCCCCAAAAAACACTAAACTAGTAGCACTATGAAAAAATCTAAACCCTCAACTTTAAAAAACTGTAAAATCCCAGCATAAGAAAACCTTAAACCGTCAACCCAAAAACCCTGAAACATTATCCCCAAAATACACAAAATCCTCATCCATAAAAAATCCTTTCACCCTCATCCAAAACAATCATTCCAAAAAACCATAAACCCTCATCCCTAACAAATCATAGACCCTCTGTTCCAAATAACCCTAAATCCTAATTCCCAAAAACTCAAAACTCTCCCCCCCAAAAATAACTAGACCCTCAGCCCCATAACAACATAAACACCTATGAAACAAAACCTAATCTCTCAACCATGAAAAAACCCTAATCCTTTATACCCAAAAGACCTGAACCCATAGCCCCAAAAAATAATAAATGCTTAGACCCAGTACACCACAACCCATAGATCAAAAAACACATTAATCCATTAGTAGTAGGAAATCCTCATTCATCATCCGAAAAAATATAAACCCTTAGCCCCAAAAAAACCATAAACCCTCAACCCCTAAATAACCTAAGTATTTATTCCCCAAACCCCTAACCCTCATTCAGAAAAGTCCCTAAACCCACAGCCCCAGAAAAGAGTGAACCTTAATCCTAATAAAATAAACCCTTATAACCTAAAAAACATTCACCCCTCATCCCTGAAAGAGCAGAATTCCTCACTCCAAAAAACCATAAACTGTCAACCCCAAAAACCATAAAACTTGAGCTTCAAAAAACCCTATGTAATCAACACCAATACCCTCTAAAATAATACCACCTGAAACACAAAATCATCATCCCCAAAAACCATAATACCATAGAAAAAAACCCTTAACCCTTATTCCTAAAAACCATAAATATTTATCCCCCAAACTGCACCCTTAGTGCTAAAATCACCTAAACCCTAATCCACAAGAACCTAGAAAGAAACTACCCCTAGAGATTTAAACACTCATCCCAAAAATAACATTAACCCTCATCCTAAAAAAACCATAAACCATCTACCCAAACAAAACCCCAAATCATCAGCCTTAGAAATCGTAAATGCTCAAGTCTAAAAAACTATAATCCCTTTACCCCCAAAAAAACCAAATACTCACCTCCCAACAACACTAAACACTCATCCCTAGAAAACACCCAAAACCTAACCCTAAAAAACCCTAAACACTCATCCAAAAAACACCAAATGCCTCACACAAAAAACACCTAAACCCTCATCCATCAGAACCCCTAAACCCTCAGCCCCAAAAAACATAAACCATCAAGATATAAAAAAACAAACCTCACCCCCCAAAACACCTAAACACTATGACCCAAAATGTTGTAAATCCATACCTCAAAAATCCCTATACCCTCTTCCCAAAAATCCCAAAACCCTCATCCCATAAAACCAAAAATCCTCATCACTAAAAAAACCAAAACTGTCAGCTACAAAAATTTCTAAACTCTCATCCACAAAATAACCATAAACCCTCCAGACAAAAAAACTCTAAATCCCAATCCCCCCAAAACTCTATACCCTAATCACCAAAAAACCTAAACCCATATCCATAAAAGTACAAAAACCTACGGTGCCAAAAAACACTAAACGCTCATCCCAAGAAACCCTAAAACCCCAATCCCAAAAAACGCTCAATACAGATCCCGAAAAAATCCTAAACATTCTTCCCCAAAAAAAATAAACCCTCTACACCCAAAACTCTTAAACTCTCAGTCACAAAAAACCATATACCATCTTCTCAAATAAAAAACCAAAAACCTCAGCCCAGAAAAATCCAAAACACTCAACCCAAAAATATACAAACCATCAGTCCCCAAATACCCAAAACCTCCAGCCCTAAAAACCCTGAACCCTCATCCTAAAACACCCTAGACCATTAATCCTAAAAAAATCCTAAACCGACATCCCTAAAAACCCAGAACCCTAATCCCCAAAAAAAACCCAAAACCCTGCACCCTAATTAATAGTAAACATTATGCCCAAAAGTATTATAAAACCTTATTACAAGAAAACCACACACCCTCATCCCTAGAAATCCCTAAACCCTCATCCCCAGAAAAACCTGAACCCTCAGCCCCAAAAAACCCTAAACCCTCAAACCTAGAAAACACTGAATACTCAACTCTAGAAAATTCTAAATCATTAGCCCTTGAAAACCCAAACCCAAATGTCCAAAAAAACATAAATCCTCACCCATTATAAAAAATAAAACTTCAGCACAAGAAAACCCTAAACCCTCATCATATAAAACCATAAACACTCATCCCCAAAAAATATTTAATGCTCATACCTGAAAAACATAAACCCCTGTTTCCACAAAACATGAAACCCTCATACCCCAATTACACAAACCCTCAGCCTCTCAAATATATAAACCCTTAGCACTCATATTCCCTAAACCCCCAGCCATTAAATTCCCTAAACCATAATTCCCATGAAAACCCAAAACCATTAGCCCCAAAAATCCGTAAACCCTCAACCCCAGATAACCAAAAAACCTCATCCATAGAAATACATAGACACTCCTCTCTAGATGTCCTAGTTTCTTCATTCCACAAAAATCTAAAAATATCATCCCCAAAAAAACCCTAAACCCTCAACACTAGAAAATCGAAAACCCTTAGTATCAAAAAACAATAAACCCAAGTCCAAGAAACCTTTAATTAATTTTCCCAAAAAAACACAAAACACTCAACCTTAGAAAAAACAAAACCCTCACCCTAGAAAACAATAAAACATCGCCCCAGAAAACCCTAATCACATATCCCCATAAAATATTAAACACTCATCCTCAAAGAACCCAAAACTTCATCCCCAAAAACCCTAATTCATCATCCCAATAAAACCATAAACTATCAGCACTAGAAAACTCTAAACCCCCATCCATAAAAAATACAAAACCCTTATCCCTAGAAAACCCTAAACCCTAAACCCAAAGAAAACACCTCATTTTTAAAATAACTCAATCCCTTATTCAAATAAAATGATAAACCATCATCCCAAGAAAACCCTAAACCCCCATCCCCCCAAAAACCAAAACCCTCAAACCTATAAAGTATAAAACCTTCACCCAGAAATCACAAAACCTTCATCCCTAGAAAACTCTATACCCTTGGCCCCTGAAAACTCTAAACCCTCAACCACAAATATCCATAAAACCTAATCCATTGAAAAACCAAAACCCTTATCTTAAAAAACACTAAATCATTAGCCCCCGAAACCCGGAACATTCAGTCCCAGAAATCCATAAACCCTCGTCCCCAGATAACATTAAACCCTCAACAATAAAAAATGCCATACACTCATCACTGAAATACCTAAACCCTTATCTATAGAAAACTATAAACTGTTATCCTTAAAAAACTCTAAACCCTCATCCCCAAATAACCCTTAACCCTCATCCCCAAAATTCCCCAAACCCTCTGACCTGGAAAACAATAAACACTCTACCCAAAAAAAACACAACAATTTCGGTTCCAAAAAATTAACAGTCCCTCAGCCCTATAAAACCATAATTTCTTGGCCCTAGACAATTCAAAACCTTCATACCCAAAAAATATAATCCTTTATCCCGAAAAAACCACAAATATCCATCCCCAAAAAAGTCAAATAACTTCACCCTCATTATATTCTAAATGATCATCCCCAGAAAACCAAAACACTCTTCCCCACAAAATCCTAAACCATTAACCTCAAATAATCCTAAACACTCCTCACAAAAATACAAAAACCCTTAAATCCAAAAAAACCCTAAACCCCAAGCCCTAGAAAACCATAGACCCTCATCCCTAAAAAACATGAAACCCTTATCCCAAGAAAACCCCAAACCCTCATCTCCAAAAAACCCAAACCATCATCACTAGAACACCCCAAACCCACATCCCAAGAAAACCCCAAGCCCTAATCCAAAGATACCCCAAAAACATAGTCAATAAAATCCCCAAACCCTCATCTAATTATTACCCACATCCCTCTACCCTAGAAAACCCCAAACTGTCATCATATGAACACCTCAAACCCTTAGTGGTAGAAAAAAACCCCCATCCTAAGAAAACCCCAATGAATTGGCCCAAAAAAACCTAAACCCTTAACCAGAGAAAATATTGAACCCTCAGCCCAGAAAAAACCTAAATCGTCAGCCCAAGAATACACCATACCCTCATCCCAAGACAACCCTAAATGCACAACCACAAAAAACCCTTAACACTATGCCCCATTAAACCCTAAACCCTCATCCCTAGAAAAACCTAAAAGCTGATCTGTAGAAAACACCAATCCATCAAACCAAGAAAACCCTAAACAATATTCCCTATAAAACCATAAAAAATCATCAAAAAATATTTACACCCTCAATAATAGAAATACATAAACCCTCAACCAGAGAAAACCCTTAATTCTCATCCCAAAAAAACCATAAATCCTCATCAAATGAAAACACTAAACCCACAACTATACAAAACACTAAACACTTTTCCCAAGAGAACACTACAACCACAGCCCTTGAAAAACTATAAACCTTTATCCTTAGAAAATACTAATCAATCATCCCTTCAAAACTATAAACCCTCAGTGCCTAGAAAACCTAAAACAGGTTCCCCATAAATCCCTAGGGCCCTAATCCCAAAAACCACAAACCCTCATCCCTAGAAAACACAAAACAATCATCACTCAAAAACCCTAAACCCTCAGCCCCTAAAAACCATAAATCCTTAGCCATCAAAAATCCAAAAATCTCTTCATCATAAAACCCTAAACCATCATCCTTTGAAAACCCAAAATCCTTCGACCTAGAAAACCCAAAACCCTCAGCCATAGAATACCATAAACCCTCAACCGTAAAAATCCCAAAACTTTTAGCCCTAGAAAACCTTAAACTCTCATCCCCATAAAACGTAATACTCATAGCCGCATTAGAAACTAATCACTTCCTATAAATCCCAAAAACCTCAACCCTAAAAACTCATGAAAATTCATCCAAAAAACCATAATAGGGCAAAGAAGGCACGGGTCCAGGCTATTCCCGGAACCCCCCAAAATTTATAAACAAAGGATACAAACACTGCAGACAAGGGAGGGGAGGGATCAATCAATCCACACCTGAAACCCCTTACGACCTTAGCCCGAGGGCCACAAAAGGAAAGAAAAAAAGAAACAAAGCGCAAGACCAAAAAAGACACAATGTCCAAAATAAAATCACACACAGAGTAGGTCAGTCAAAAAACCATAATACCTCAACCCAAGAATACCTGTAACAATCCGATCTAGAAAACAACCATCCCACAACCCTAAAAAAACTAAAACCCACATCCCTAGAAAAACCCAAACTGTCAACCCCATAAAACCATAATCCCACATCCCTTGAACACAAAAAATACTCAATGCTTGAAAATGATATACCCTTAAACACAAAAAACACAAAACCCAAAACCCTCAATCCCGCAAAACACCAAACCCACAGCCCGATAAAACCACGAACCCTCTGCCACAGAAAACCCTAAACCCTTATAACTATGAATCCCAAAATCCAAAGCCCAGGGAAACCTAAACCCTCAATCGCAACAAAACCTAAACCCTCAGACCCATAAAAAACTAAAACATTATCCCCTGAAAACACTAAACCCTTAGCCCTAGAAACCCCTAAACCCTCATCCCCAGAAAACCCTAAACCCTTATCCCTCAAAAACCATAATCCATTAGCCCCTAAAAACCCTATAATCTCATCCCCATATTTCCTCGAACCCTCATCCATAGAAAACCCTAAACCTCAACACCAGAAAACACGAAACCATTATCCCAAAAAACCATAAACTACTAGCCCTAGAAAACATAAACCCATCCTCCTCTAAAAAACCTAAATCCCCATCCCAAGAAAACCAAAAACCATTACCACAAAAAATCCTAACTCTCAACTCTAGAAAACCATTACCACTGTCATCCATAAAAAACCATAAACTCTTATCCCCGAAAATCCCAAAACCCTATACCTTGGAAAAATGAAATCAATCCTCCCTAGAAAGTCATAAACATGCATGCCTATAAAAACCCAAACCCTTAACCCTAGAAAACAATAAATACTATTCCTTATAAAACCCCAAATCCTTATCCCAAGAAAAAACAATACCCTCACCCCCATATAAACCCAATCCCTTAGCCCTATAAAGCCCCAAACCTTCATCCCCAGATAACCATAACCCTCAGCTGGAAAAAAATCCAAACCCTCATCCTTAGAAAACATTAAACCCTCATTCCCAAAAATATTTATGCCTCAGGCCTAGAAAAAACATAATCCAAAAGCCTCATATAACCAAAATCTCTACACCCCCAAAAAATGCACAAATCTCGTCCAAATAATACTGTAATCCCACATCCCTAGAAGACCCTAAACCTGGAGCCATAGAAAACCCCAAACCCTCATCCCAAAAATACTCTAAACCCTAATCACCATAAGACCCCAAACCCTTTTCCATAAAAAAACCCAAAACACCCATCTATAAAATCATAAACCATATGCCCTTAGAAATCTTCAATCCTTAGACCAAGAAAAACTAAAAAACTCAGCCCCATAAGACCCTATACAAGCAACCCCAAAAAATACTATACAATCATCCCCATAATGATTTAAACCATAATCCCTAGAAAACCCTAATCGCTCCGGCCAAAAAAAACCTAAACCCACAACCCCATACAACCCTAAACCCTTATCCCTATAAAAACATAAACCCACGACCCCACTAACCATAAAACTGTCACCCATAAAAAACCCTAAATCCTATACCCTAGAAAAAACTGATTCTATGTCCCGTAAAACCCTAACCTCTTATTCCCAGAAAACACTATACCCTCATCCCCACAAAAAATGAAACCATTATCCCTAGAAAACCCTAAAACCTCAGACCCTGAAAACCTTAATCCCATATCTATAGAAAACCCTAAACCCACATCCCATGAACCCTCTTAACAATAAACCTCGTAAAACCATTAACCATAACACGAAAACAATCATAAACACTCAACCCCAAGAAGTCAATAAAGCTCTGCCCTAGAAAATTATAAACACTAATCCCTATAAAACCGTAAACCATCAATCATAATAAACCCAAAACTATTAACCCCATACAAAACACCAAACCCATATCTATAAAAAACCTAAACCCTCATCCCCAAAAAACACAAAAACCTCAAACCATTAAAACCCTAAAACTATAGATCCAAAAAACCCAAAACCATCACCACAAAAAAAATCCAAAACACTCGTCCCAAGAAATCACTTAACCCTCGTCACAATGAATTGATAAACTGTAATTGCTATAAAATTCAAAACATTCATCCCCATAAAACACTAAACCATCATACCTATAAAACCCTAAACCCTCATTTAAAAAAAACAATAAACCCTCATCAACAAAAAACCCTAAACCATCAGCCATAGAAATCGCTAAACACTTAGCCCCAAGAAACACTTAACCCTTAGCAACATAAAATACTAAATTATTGTCCCCAAAAAACACTAAATCTACATCCCCCAAAAAACTGAATCTTCAAACCCAGAAAATCCTAAACCCTCATCCATTGAATACCCTTAACCCTTATCTCTAGAAATCCCTAAACCCTCACCCCTAGAAAATGCTAAACCCTCATCCCCAGAAAAGCCAAAACCATCAGCCCTAGAAAAACATATATCCTCTTTCTGAGAAAACCCTAAATCCCCAACAGCCCAAAACCCTAAATCCTCATCCCTAGAAAATCTGAAAACCACTTTCTAGGGAGAACATAAACTCTTAATCCCATAAAACCCTAAAACTTCCGCCTTATAAATCCCTAAAACCCTATCACGAGAGAACCCTAAAATGTATATCCTAGAAAACCCTAAATCCTAATCATTAGAAAATACAAAACCCTCATCCCTCGAAAACCCTACACCCACAGCCCTAGAAAAATCCATAACCATGTTCCTATGAAAACTATAAAAACTTAGCCCTAAAAAACCTTAAATGATCATCCCTAGAAAAAACTAAAGCCTTAGCACTAAAAAACACTAAACCATTATCATCAGAAAACCGTAAAATCACATCCTTAGAAAACACAAAATCCTAAGCCCTAGAAAATACAAAACCCTCATCCCTAGGAAACCCAAGACCCTAAACCGCACAAAACCACAATCTCTTAACCCTAAAGAATCAGAAACCCCTAGATCTAGAAAACCATAAACCATCAGCCCTAGAAAACCCTAAAACCTCATCACTAGAAAACCCTAAACCCTCATCCCAAAAAACACCAAAACCTCATCCCAAAAAACCCTAATCACCATCACCATATTACACTAATTCCTCTACCCCAAAAAACCCAAACCTTTAACCCAGAAAATTCAAAATTCCTCATCCCAAAGAAACCCCAATCTCTAAACCACAAAACACAAAAACCCTCATCCATAAAAACACTAAAACGTCAGCCTTAAAAAACCCCTAACCGTAAGTCCAAAAAAACCATATATCCTCGTAAAAAGTAAAGCATAAACCCTTGGCCCTAAAAAATTATAAACCCCCACCCCCAAAAACTCTAAACTCTCTGTCCCACAATACCCTAAAACATCTACCTAGAAAAACACTAAACCATTTTCACTAAAAAATCATAAATACTCATGTACAAAAAGCCGAAAACCATCAACCCCACAAAACCCCAAACCCTCATCACAAAAAAAACCCAAAACCTTTAGCCACAAAAAACCCTAAACCCAGAGTCCCAAAAATCCCTAAACACATATCCCCAAAAATCCCAAAACCATAGTCCCCAAAAAATACAGAAACCTTTACCCCAAAAAACCCCAAACCCACTTCCACCTTAGCCCAAAAAACCCCAAAACTTTATCCCCCAGATTCACTAAACCATTATACTTAAAAACCCCTAAATACACATCACTAAAAAACACTATACCATGAAACCTAGAAACCTCTAAATTCTAAGCCCCCAATAATCCCAAACAATTATCACAAAAATCCCTAAACTAACAACCCAAAAAAATCCTAAATCATCATCCACAAAAAACCATGAAACCCACCATTCTAAAAAAACCTTAAAACCACAGCCCCAAAAACCCCCAAACCCTCATCCTTAAAAACTGTAAACTCTCACACCCATAAAACCCCAAAAACCACATCCCCACATAACCCAAAACCCCCATCCCCAACAAACTATAAACCCCCAACCCCACAAAATTTGATACCGTCAACCCGAAAAAACCCTAAACCCCACCCCCCCAATCCAAACCCTCATTCTAAACAAACCTATACCTGCATCCCTCAAAAAACCATAAACCCTCTACCCTAATGAAACCTGTACTCTGGTTCAGAAAAAAATGAAAACCCCAAACCTAAAAATTCACCGACTCCATTCCCTAAAAGTCCCTTCACCCTCACCCACAAAAACCCTCAGCCTATAGCCCCCAAAAAACCCTATACATTCCTCCCTAAAAATACCCAACACTTATCCCCAAAAATCCATCAACCGTAATACCTAAAAATCCCTAAACCCTCCTCAAAAACCAAATACATACTCCCCAAAAACATCAAAACCCTCATCCACTCAAAACAGAAATCCTAAACCCCCAAAAACCAAAGACCCTCATCCCCAAAAAAACCCCAATCATTCATAACCTGAAAACACTAAACCTAAAACCTCATCCAAAAAAATCCTTAAATATTCTGCCAAAAAACTGTAAACCCTAATACCCAAAGCCCATAAAATATCATCCCCAAAAAACACTAAACCCTCATCCCCAAAAAAAAAATAAACCCTAGAGCCCAAAATACCCTAAACCCTCATCCCAAAAGATCTCTAAATCCGTATCCACATGAAAACCAATCCCCTCTACCCCAAAAAATCATAAACCTTCATCCCAAAATAACCCTAACCCTTAAGTGAAAAAAATTCTAAACCCTAATCCAAGAAAACAAAAAACCCTCACCCCTAAAATATTTTGAACACTCATTCCCAAATAACCATAAACTCTTATCCCCCAAAAACCCTTAACCCTCATCCTAAAAAAAACCATAACCATCATCCCTAAAAAACCGTAAACACTTTGATATGTAAAACCATGAACCCTATTTCCAAAAACCTCTAAAACATTAGACCTAAAAAATCATTGACCCATGTCTTCAAAAAAAACCTGAACCCTCAGTCCCAAAAAAACTCTAATCCACCGACTCCAAAAAAAAACCCGAAACTCACTACCACAAAAAACCCTAAACCCTAAACCACAAAACACTAAACCCTCAGCCCTAAAAATTTCTAAACCCTAGGCCCAAAAAACCCAATCCCTTGGATCCAAAAATAACCTAAACATTCAACTCTAAAAACACAAAACACATTGCCCAAAAAACCATAAACCCTCCACCCCAAAAAACCCTAAATCCTTATCCCCAAAAAAACTAAATCCATAGTCCCCAAAAAACCTAAACCTAATTCCAAAAAATAATAAAAAATCATCCCATAAAATCCTAACCCATCAGCCCAAAAAACGCTAATCACTCATCCCCAAAAAATTTAAAAACCCTTTATCCCAAATTAACAACAAAACCATAGTCTAAATAAAACAATAACCCTTAAGCTCAAAATACCCTAATCACTTATCCCAAAAAAACACCAAACCTTAAACCTAAAAAAATGCAGAACCCACAGCCCCCAAACCCTAAATCTTAACACTAAAATACCAAAAATCATCTACCCCCAAAAAACCATAAACCCACAGCCCCAAAAAATAATAAACCCTTGGCACCATAATACCCTAAACATTCCACCCAAAAAAACCCTAATTCCACAGTCATAAAAAAACATAAACATCAGCAACCCAAAACCCTATGTCTCCATGAATCAGAAATCCTCATACGCAAAATATCGTAAACCCTCAACTCCAAGAAACAATTAACAGTCAACCCCAAAAAACCCAAGACTCTCATCCCTAAAATGCCATAAATCCTCAACCCCAAAAATGTTGAACCCTCATTATGAAAATACCAAAAACCCTCAGCCCAAAAAAAATCCATAAACCATATCCCCGAAAAACCCTAAGCCCCCAGCCCCAAAAAACCCTAATCCATCATCCCAAAAACCCTATACCAAGCCCCTAAAAACTCTAAACACTCATACATAATGAAACCCTAATACTTTGGACACAAAAAATAATAAACCCTCATATCCAAAAAATCATAAACCCTTAGATCCAAATAACCATATACCCTTACGCACATAAAAACCTTAAAATATCAAAACAACAAAACCTTAAACCATATACTTCCAAAAAACCAAAACCCCATGCCACAAATAAACACTAAACCCTTTCCCCCAAAAAGGACATAAACCTCCATACCATAAAAATTTTAAACCCTGGGCTCCCAAATACCCTACACCTTTGGCCTCATAAAACCCAAAAATATCATCCTAAAAAACCCTAAACCACAGGCCCCCAAAAACCATAAACCCTTTGTCCAAAAAATACTATCTACCCCAAAAGACACTAAACCCTCAGCCCTATAAAAAGTCTATGCATAATCCCACGCAACCCTAATATCTCAATCCCAAAAACCACCAAACTCTCACTATTAAATAACCCTAAGCCATTGGTCCCCAAAAAACTAAAACTTAATCCAAAAACCCTAAATCCTAGGCCCAAAAAATCATAATCCCTAATCCCCAAAAAATCTCAACACTCATACACAAAAATAACTAAATCCTCTGCCCTAAAAAAGGATAAACCCACATCCCCAAAAAACCCTGAAACGTTATCCCAAAATACCAAAGCCCTCAATGTTAAAAAACCCCTAAACCTTGGGTTCCAAAAACTATAAACCCCCATCCACCAAAAAATGTAAACCAATAGTCGAAATGAAACCAAAACCCTCAGTCCAAAAAAACATTAAATCCTCATCAATAATAAATCTTGAACCATATTCCCCAAAAAACCCTAAACCCTCATCCCAAAAATGTCCTAAAACCTCAACCCAAAAAATCCCTAAACCCTTAGACCCATAAAATATCAACCCTTAGCACAAAAAATGGAAAACCCTCAACCCCAAAGACATTGAACCATCATCCCCAAAAACCCTAATCCCTCCAGACCCAAAAAACACTAAACAAAGGGCCCTATAAAACCTTAAACCCTACAACCCATAAAATACTAAAACCTCAACCACAAGATAAATTGAACTCATATCCCTAAAAAACAATAATCCCTCATCCCCTAAAAATGATAAAACCTTTTGTATACAAACTGTAGACCATCAACCTTAAAAAAACCCATACCCTCATCCCTAAAAACCCTAAATACTTAACCCCAAATATCCCCAGACCATCATCCCCAAGAACTCGTAAGCCCTCAGCCCCCAAAAATCATACAACATTATCCCCCAAAATACAAATCCTTCACACCAAAAAACACCAAAAGCTCAAACCTAAAAACCCTAAACCCTTAACTCTATAAAACCTAATACCCTCACCCCCAAAAAACCCTAATCCCAGAGACTTAAAAAACCCCCAAAACCTCATCTCACAAAAATCATAAACCATCCATCCTAAAAAACCTTAAACCCTCATCCCCAAAAATCCCCTATCTCTTATTCCCATAAAACTATAAAATATCACCCCTAAAATATAATAAGCATTGATCCCAAACATACAAGAAACCCTCTGACCTAAAAAACTCTAAAAGATCATCCCTAAAAACCCTAAACCCTCCTCCCCAAAAAAACCATAAAACCTCAAAAAAAACATAAAACATCATCCCCAAAAACCCCTAAACCCTAATCCAAAAAAATACTAAAACCTCATCCTCAAAAAAATATAAACATGAAAACCTAAAAATCCTGAAATCTCAACCCCAAAAAAACCTAAACCGGAAACCCCAAAAAACCATAAACCCTCATCCCCAAAATACCCTAAACACCCTGCCCCCGAAAACCCAAAACACTAAACTGGAAGAATCCACAAACCCTATGCCCTCAAGAAACCCATAAATATTAACCCTAAAAAACCCAAAAACCACATGACAATAAAATACTAAACCCACACCATGAAAAAATAAAAAATATATGGCCCCAAAAACCCCTAAAATCCATATCCCCAAAAATCCCAAATCCATCGGTCCCAAAAAAACATCAAACATTTTTCCCAAGAAACCCCAATCCCACATCCCTAAAAAACCCAAACCAATAGCCCCAAACATACCAAAACCTTATTCCCTAAAAAAATTATCCCTCATCCCTAAAAAATAATAAACACCCATTCAAAAAAACCAAAAACACTCAAACCCGAAAAAACCCCCAAATTCATAGAATAAAGAAACATAAAACCTCATCCCTAAAAATCCTTAATTCCTTAGATATAAGAAAACATAAACCCTCATCCCCAAAACACTATACAATGTTAGACCCATGGAACCATAAAACATTATCCCCAAAAATACATCACCCTTTAGCCGCAAAAAAACACGGAACCCTCGTCCACTAAAATCCTTAAACCTAAGCCCAAAAAACCCAAAACCCTCAACCTGTTAATACCCCAAACTCTCATCCCCCAAAAACCTAAACCCTTCCCCGTAAAAAACCATAAATCCTTAGCCCCAAAAAACAAAAGTCCCACATTCCAAAAAACCATAAACACTCACCCCAAAAAACCCCCAAAACCCTCTTCCCCCCAAACCCTAAACCCTCAGCACAAAAAAACATAAATAATTATCTCCAAAAAATTCTAAACATTCATGCCCATAAGTCCTAAACCTGTAGCCCCAAAAAACCATATTCCATCAGCCCCAAAACACCATAAAAACTCATCAACAAAAGAATATGGTACCTTCATCCCGCAAAAGACTCAAATTCTTGGGCAAAAAAACCCAAACCATCAGTCCAAAAAACATAAAACCTTATCCCCGAAAAAAACCCAAAAACTATTTCCCACAAAAAACCTAATCACCCATCACATAAAAACAATAAACCCTAAACCCACAGAACAAAAAACCATATATAATCATCTCCAAAATACATAAAACCATCAGCACCAAAACACCAATCCATCATCCTTGAAAGACCCCAATCACTCAGCCCAAAAAAACCCCACTCCCTCAACACCAAACCAACTGAAACCCTCATCCCTAAAAATACCTAATACCACAGACACAGAAAACCCTAATATCTCGGAACCAAAATAATAAATCATTGTAACCAAAAAAATATAAACCCATGGCCCCAAAAAATCCTTAATCCCTTATCCCAAAAAAACCATAATTGCTCTGCCCGGAAAAACCTGAACCCCTTAGAATCTAAAAACCATAAACACTAATCCCCACAAAAACCCCTAACCCTTAACCCCAAAATGACTAAACCATCATCCCTAGAAAACCCAAAACCCTCATCCCCAAGAAACCATAAATCCTCATCCCCATAAAACCATTAACCCTCGTCCCCTAAAAACCCTAAACCCTCACCCCCAAGAATACCCTAGATAGTTGATTCCATAAAAAACTAATCTCTCACCCCTAAAATTTTCAAAAAGGCGACTATATATACCATAAAACTTTAGCACAAATAAAACATAAATCCTCTCCCTAGAAAACACTAATCCCTAAAAAACAATATGCCCTCATTCCCAACGAATCATAAACCGTAAATGCTCAGCCCCCTCAAAAAACAAAACCCTTGTTCCCCAAAAACCATAAACACTCACCCCCAAATAACCCCAAAACTTCATCCCCAATATACCCGAAATACTCAGTCCAATAAACACAAAACCCTCAACCTAAAAAAACATAAACCCTCATCCTAAAGAAAAATTAAACTCTTGTCCTGAAAAAAACATAAAACCCCTAACCCCCCATAAACCTGAGCACTCAGCCCCAAATAAACCTAAACCCTCAACCCTAATAAAATATAAACTCTTAGTCCCTAATGATTCTAAACCCTCATCTCCCAAAAAACCAAAATTCCTCAGTCCCAAATCATCCAATACACTGTGCACGAAGACCCTAAACCCTCGGTCCCAAAACACCCTAAACCATCACCCCCAAAACACTGAAAAACCCTTTCCCTAAGAAACACTCTACCATCATCCATAAAAACCACAAAACATTCAAAACAAAAAACCCCCAATCCTTTAGTACTAAATACCCAAAACCCTTATGCCCCCAAAACTCTAAACCATCAGTCATAGAAAAAAAATAAAATCATAGGACCAAAAATCTCAAAACCCTATGCTAATAAACACATAAACCCTCATCCATAAAAAACCCTAAAAACGGAGCCCTAAAAACTGCAAAACCATATTCCCCCAAAAGACCATAAACACTCATCCCTATAAAACCCTAAACCAAAATCACAAAAACCCTCAACCCAAAAAAACAATAAACCATCATCCCAAAACCCCCAAAAAACCTCAAGGATAAAAAAACAAAACCCACATCCCCCCCCAAACTCTAAACTAACATCCCCCCAAAAAACAATAAACCCTTATCACCATAAAAACACTAAACCCTAATCCAAAAAAACCCCTAAACCGTTATCCCCCAAAAAAACCCTATAAACATATCACCAAATTAACCTCATCGCATGACCCTAAAACCACATCCCCATGAAAACCCTAAATTCTCAACCCAAAAAATCATAAACCATCAGCACCAAAAAGGCAAATAGCCCAGAGCCACAAAAAACTGTAAAACCAAAACCTCAAAATACCCTAAACCATTAGACACAAAAAAGACAAAAAATTCATCCCCAAAATACATTAAACCCCATGCCCATGAAACCCAAAAACCTCAACCCCAAAAATACAAAACCCTGTGCCCCAAAACAAATACATAAACCCTCATCCCTAAAATACACTATTCCCACAACCCTAAAAAATCCTCAACCCTCAGCCCAATATACCTTAATCTCTCATCCCCAAAAAACCCCAAACCATGAGCAAAAAAAATACCCTAACCATGTGCCCCCAAAAATTGCTAAACCCTAACCCCCAACATTCCCTAAACACTTATCCTCAAGAAAACCCAAAATTATCATCCCTAAAAACCCTAAATCATGATCCTAAAAAAACCCTAGTCACTCAAACCCCAGAAATATAAACAATAAACACTAGAAAACCCTAAACCCGCAATTCAAAATATTCTAAAATAAGGAACCCCCAAACAACCTAATCCCTTAGCACCTAACCCCCTAAACCCCAACCCTAAAAAACCCTAAACACTCATCCAAAAAAACCTTATACACATAGTCCCAAATAACATTAAAGACTCATCCCCAAATCCTCTAAACTCATATCCCCATAAACCCTAAACCCTGATCCCCAAAAAACTCTAAACCCTCATCCCAGAAAAACTAAACCCTTAGAATGATGAACTCTAAACCCTTTTCCCCAAAAAACTCTACACCCTAAACTAGAGAAAACCCTATTCCCTCTACCCCAAATATCCGTAAAAACATAGCTCCAAAAAATCCCTAAACCTTGATCCATAAAAACCCCTAAACCCTCTGCAAAAAAAAAACTAGACCCCTCCCTAGAAAACCATTAACCCTGAGCCCCAAAAAACTTTTAACCCTCATCCCCAAAACTTCTAAAAAATCAAACACAAAACACCAAACCCTCGTCACCAATAAAACACAAAACCCTTATCCACAAGAAAATCCTTAACCCTTACCCCTAAAACACTAATCTTGCTGCGAAAAAAACACAAAACCCTCAGTTCCAAAACCTCTAAACCCTAAACCATGAAAACCACTCAACCCATCCTTCCAGAAAACCTCAATCTTCATCAAGAAAAAAACAAATAAACCCTTATCCTCAAATAAAAATACACACTCAGCCTCAAAACCCCAAAGGTAGAGCATAAAAAAACCTAAACCTTGATCCAAAATAATACATAAACCCTCATTTCCCAAAAAACACTAATACCTCAACCCGGAAACCCTAAACCCTAAAATCCTAGACCCCAAAACCCTCATCCACAAAAAAACCATAAACACTCAACCACAAATAACCTTAAACCACCATCCTCATAAAACCCTATACCATCAATCCCAAAAAATCCTAAACCCTCAAGACAAAAATCCCTAAAACCCTCAATCATAAAAAAACAAAAACTCTCGGCCCCAAAAAACCCTAAACCCTAAACCCCAAAATACCCTAAACTCTCCTCCCCTGATCACCCTATACCCACATGCCCACACAACCCTAAACCCTCAAACCTAGAAAACACTATACCTTCATCCAAAAAAACATATTCCCTAATCCTCGAACCTTATCCCAAAAAAATCCTAAACACTCATCCCCCAAAACCATAAAACCCCAAACCCCAAAATCCGTAAACCCTCAGTTTCAAGACCCCCTAAACCTTAAAGACTATAAAACGATAAACCCTAAACACTAAAAATTACTAAACCCTTATCCTCAATACTCCCTAAACCCTTAACCCCCGAAAACCCTAAAACCTTATACCCAAAAAAGTCCTAAAACATAAGCCTAAAAAAACTCTAAACCCTCACCTCTAATAAACCTAAACCCTCCTCCCTAAAAAAACCTAAACCATCATGTTGACAGAATTCTAAACCCAAATACTAGAAAACCATAAACCTTTAGTACAAAAAAACATTAAACACCCATCCCCGAAAAACCCTAAAACGTCACTCCAAATAACTATGAACCCTTATCCAAAAAATATCCATAAAACACCATTTTCAAATACACCAATACCCTCATCCCCAAAAAATCCAAACTCTCTAACCCTAAATACCAAAAACCTTCATCAATAAAACACCCTAAACCATCAGGTACAAAAAACCCAAAAACCACATCCTTAATATTCTTGAAACCCTCATACCAAAAAAACTATATACCCTCATCCATAAAAAAATAATGAAACCCTCTACCCAAAAAAATAACATACCGTCAATCCCAAAATAAACATTAACCCTCAAACCTATAAAACCATACACCCACATCCGCAAAAAAAATTCCAAATCCTCATTCCTAAAAATATCATAATCCCTAATCCCCCTAAAAAATAAAACCATCAGCTATAAAAAACACTAAAACCTAAACCAAATATAACCTCAAACTCTCATCCCCCCAAAACCCCAAACCATCAGCCACAAAAAAATAGAATTCTTTAACTACAAAAACTATAAACCAGCATCCCCCAAAAATCCAAATACAGAGGCCCAAAATCCAAAAATCCTTATCCTAAAAAAAGAGAATCCTTATCCCCCAAAAACTCTAAAATCTAAACCCCCAACCCTCATCCCACAAAAACCCCAAACCCCCACCCAAAAAAACCCAATAAACCAACCCTAAAAACAATAAACTATCAGACCCCAAAAAGAAAAAGCCCTTAGTTTGATATAATCGGACACCCTTATCCCCCCAAAACCATAAACCCTCTTCCCCAACATAAGAACATAGAGATTAAAATAAATGACATAAAGGAGAATACATGAAAAGAAAGAGAGAGGTAGGATCCCTTACAAAAATTCCGCAGCGTAACAGCGCCACTTAAACATTCATAAAACGAAATGATGAGAGTAAGAGGGAATCTCTCGTCATATGATAATGAAAAAGGAAGTAATAGGAATATAAAATAACATCATCCAACATAAGAACATGGAGCATAAAATAAATGAAATAAAAGAGAGTACTTGAAAAGGAAGAGATAAGTAGGATCCCTTACAAAAATTTGGCAGCCTAACAACGCCACTTAAACATTCATAAAATGAAATGATGAGAGAAAGAGGGGTCTCTAATAATATTAACATGAAATGGATAGTAATATGAATATAAAAGAACACCCCTAATCTAAGAACATGGGGCTTAAAGGAAATGAAATAAAGGAGAATACATGAAAAGAAAGAGAGAGGTAGGATCCCTTACAAAAATTCGACAGCCTAACGGTGCCACTTAAACATTCATAAAATGAAATGATGAGAGAAAGAGGGGGTATCTCATCATATGAACATTAAAAGGATAGTAATATGAATATAAAAGAACACCCCCCAACTTAATAACATGGGGCTTAAAAGAAATGACATAAAGGAGAATGCATGAAAAGAAAGAGAGAGGTAGGATCTCTTACAAAAATTCGACAGCCTAACGGCGCCACTTAAACATTTAGAAAATGAAATGATGGGAGAAATAGGGGGTATATAATCATATGAACATGAAAAGGATAGTAATATGAATATAAAAGAACACCCCCAACTTAATAAAATGGGGCTTAAAAGAAATGACATAATGGAGAACACATGAAAAGAAAGAGGGAGGTTGGAACCCTTACCTTGAAGAGGAACTTTGAAATCGTGGATTTTGGGACCTTGTGAGGCTTGAGGGCACCTTGGGAGGACTCCTTGTGAGGTAATGAGACCATAAATTCATTTAGGAGGATTTTGGAATGGTAATGATGAGAGAATGGCTTGGTATTTATAGGGGAAGTGAGGGGACAAGGCATTAATGGCCAATGGACACCTCATTGGTGGTATTGGAAAAACCATGGGCTTGCCCATTGTATTTTCCCATGGTATTGTCCACTTGGGACACCTCATACCTTATCTTACTATTCATAAGTCGACCAGAATTATTACATCCTTAATGACGTCATTAAACACCCGAAACTCTAAACTGAAATTCACTATTCACCAAAAATTCAACTTTTTCAGAAAAATCCCAAAATATCACCTTAACCAAATATCAATTCTATGATTTCCAAAATTAACTCCATTTTATGAAAATAATTTTCTAAATATTTTTAATTTAATTTTTATGTAAAAACACTATTCACTAAAAATTCATTTTTTTCAGAAAAATCCCCAAAAATCACCATAACCTAATATCGATGCTCTGAATTCAAAAATAAATCCATTTTATAAAAATAATTTTCTAAATAATTTTAATTTAATTTTTAATTAAAATACTCTATTCACCCGAAAAAAACTAATACTTGACTAATAATTTATGAAATAGTTATTTACCTATTTTATTGAATCACATTACTTAATCAAGGTGCCTAAATTATATTAAAACTTTCTTTAAGTGAGATTACTAATCCATTTGGGCACGTTATTAATCATAAGCGTAAAATCACTATTCATAAATTTCTATTCTTTAAAAATTATTTTGATCTTATTAGACACTAAATTTATTACTGAACATAACTGTAGAAGACAATTTTTTGAAAATCATTACACATTATTAATTATTTAAGGTTTACATAAATATTTTTAAAAATATCCTTCTAAAATTCATCAATAATATGCTTACTATATTTATCCAGACATTTGAAAATTCAAAAACATCACCATAAGAATAAATCATAATTTTTATTTAAAAAAAGGATTTCACAAGGCAATTACAATCTCGTTAAATAACCCCTTATAACACCAGCATAGGACCTAAGAGTAAGGTGTGCTAGGGTGATAGAATCTTGGGGCGGCTCGACCAACATTGCCTGAGTAGTGATTTCTATCAGCTTGATCTTCTCGCGAAGATGATTTTGTTCCAGCTTCACATGATGACGTTCGGCTTGGGTTTGGTCCAGAGCAAAGCCCAAAGGTTCTACCTCCTTCTTGAGTTCTTTCAGATGGGCTTCGATCGGCCCGAGACTACTGGATGGGTCCATCAAAGCTTCTTTCTATATTAATTAATCAAGATCACAAACTTAAGATGTGTTAAATGGTCTTTGATTACACAGTATGAAACGTAAACCAACAACATTTTTGTTTTATGTTCCTTTTCATAATTTTGAGGAATTAATTAACTACATAGAATAAAAACATAAGTAAATATACTTACCTTCATGTAGAGTTTCATCCTTTAATAAGTTTCTACCTAAACTAAACTTTTTTCCAAACAATGAGCATTCAAAAAGACTTGGTCACATCAAAAACACAAGAATCATCTTCTACAGAATCACATAATCCACAAAAGGAGAAATATATATTTCCCTTGTATTTAGACATCAACTAAAACCAAAATGGTTAGTACGAGATCATATAATCCTCAAAAGGATAATCCTTTATAAAAAAAATATTATTAATCTCCAAAATTCAAAAAATAGTACCCAAAGTTCAACAAATACCATTCAATACACAATCATCCTTAATATTCATCAAAATAATCCAAACTATTATTGGAACCCAAAACATAGAAGGATTTAATCACATAGTCTTCCCCAAAAAAATCTTAACATTTATCTCCAAATAACATCGACTACTATTAAAGTATCATACTAAAGTGTAATTAACCTATTCACATATTCTCTATGCTAGGTACATCATTTTCCATAAATAACCCAAATCACCATATGTCCATAATAAATACATAGATTCTTACAATATAAAAATTTCAACAATTCCTACCCAGATAAAATCATGTAGTATTTTTATTTTCCTTAGGCATATAGTACTCCAAAAGAGAAAACATCGTCCAAAATAACCTTTATCATTAAATCACTAAATAATTTTCCTATACAAAGGATATCCATTTTATAAAACATAAGTTTTCAAAATCAACTTATTCTTCATCCATAAAAATAGAAGGTGCATTAGTCAGTCCGAAGGGAATAACAACAAACTCATAATGCCTATATCTTTATTGGAAGGAAGTTTTTGGAATATCATCGTTATTCACCCACAATTGATGATAATCAGAACAAAGATCAATCTTAGAGAAGAATTGAGTCCCAGGAAGTTGGTCAAATAAGTCATCAATTCTTGGAAGAGAGTATTTGTTCTTCACTATGATCCCATTCAATTCTCTACAATCAATGCATAGCTTCATCAATCCATCATTATTCTTCTCAAAGAGAACTGGTGCACCCAAAGGAGACACACTTGGTTGGATAAACCCATCCTCCAAAAGATCTTTGAGTTGTTTCTTTAATTCCTCTATCTCCACATTTTCCATCCTATAGAGGGTCTTTGACATCGGATGAGATCCAGGTACGAGTTCAATGGAGAACTCTACCTCTCTTTCTGGGGGAGGTCCGGATAACTCCTTTGGAAATACGTTAAGGTATTCCTAGACGATGTGGTAATTTTCTAAAATAATAAATCCTTCATGAAAAACTTATTTCATTTACAAATATTTTAACTAAAAATATTTTATGTCTTAAAACTTCATGCTTAGACAATTAAATTTTTCTATAATTCTTTCATAATGATTCATAAAAAGCTTCTGATTAACCAAACATATCCCCCAGGAGTGTCGTAACCAAGAGTGCAGCAAGGCCCATTTTCATGTACCAATTCCCGTTTGAGTCTAGCTAAAAGTGGTGTTTTTGGGTTTTACCCCTATTTAAATCTGTTCCAGAGCCACCTCTACCTACTCGTATCCAGACATGAATGTATTTTCTTGATAAACCAATTACTCAATACTCACCAAAGAATATTTCCTATATTTAAATATTTCAATAGTGTTATTCCTAAAGTTTTAATATCCTAATTTCCAAAAATAACTAAACCATCATTTGATACCAACTATAGCATCCCGACTTTTTATAATATAACTTTTCATTACATTTTACAAAACCGAAGATCTTTAAGGTTTAGTGTCTTGGAAACCAGAAACTTAATACAGGATGACATAAAAAATTCTTCTTAAACACTTGAAAGGATTCTTCTTTATTCATCCTAAGTTCATTACAGCATCTCATAACCTGGGATCATACATCAAAGTAAAGGGTGAGCATAATGCCCAATAACGGAAACAAGGGAAACATTTTACATGTGAACTTGAGATACATCAATAAAGTCATGATAAATAGCTTTAAGGCATGAGAAAGAGATCCTGAGGCATATCATAATGAAAAGAACATGATTCATAAATTGAAGATGTGGCTACAAAATTTAACTTAGACAATAATGAACATATCACCAAGGTCCATCCCCAAGGTGTCATTTAAAAAAAATTACCATGGTTATTCACCAAGGTATCGTTAAAATTGTAATCCCTAGAGATTACATCATTACCCAATGCATTAGAGAGCTATAAGGGCGCACACTTATTTTTTCATTATTATCATGTGAGCCACATATATCATCATCATGAATATCATAAATAACCCATATATCATAAAAGAAATAAGTTTCATTTCACAATCATAACATTTTAAAAACTGCTTTAAAGACATGATCTTTATGTCACTTTAAACCCATGAAAAAGGAAACCGGGTTTCGTGTATAAAAATCCCAATTTTTTTTATATATATGTGAATACCCCTATATAAGAACGTTCTTTGAGTATTCACTTAATAAAATAAAATTACTTTAGAAAATGAGAGAGAGATTTTGAGATGAAAATTTTGCAGCATAACAGCTATGTTACAGGGTTTTAGAAAATATTGAAAAGAGAGGGGACATGGGTCACCCACACATAAATGATCCATAAAACAGTATAGGTATAGAATATAAAGGATATAAGAAAATGGTAATTAAATTTGAAAGACATACCATATGAAATGAAAATCATGGAAGGAAGGCAAAAATAAGATTTTCCTTATGAAAATTCGACAGCCTAACGATGTCACTTAAAACTTCAAAAAATGATTTGATGAGATCAAATAGGGTCTCTCATCATATGAACATAAAGGAATAGTATGATTGATATAGAGATCATACCACAACATAGTGAAAAGTAACTTGAAATACTTGACATGAAAATAGAATTTGAAAATTAGAAGGGAGAAAGAATCCCTTATAAAAATTCGACAACCTAACGAAGCCACATAAACATTCTTAAAATGAATTGATTAGAGAAAGAGGGGGTCTCTCATCATATAAACATAAAAATAATAGTAGGATTATTATAAAAGAACATCCCCAAAAAAAGAACATGGATATTAAAATAAATGACAAAAATGAGAATACATGAAAAGAAAGAGAGAGGTAGGATCCCTTACAAAAATTCAGCAGCCTAACAGCGCCACTTAAACATTCATAAAACGAAATGATGAGAGTAAGAGAGAATATATCATATTAAATTGAAAAGGGATGTAATAGGAATATAAAATAACATCCTCCAACATAAGAACATTTAGCATAAAATAAATGACATAAAAGAGAGTACTTGAAAAGAAAGAGAGAGGTAGGATCCATTACAAAAATTCAGCAGCCTAACGGTGCCACTTAAACATTCATAAAATGAAATGATGAGAGCAAGAGGGAGAATCTCATTATATGAACATAAAAAGGATATTAATATGAATATAAAATAACACCTCCAACTTAATAACATGGTGCTTAAAAGAAATGACATAAAGAAGAATACATGAAAAGAAAGAGAGGTAGGATCACTTACAAAAATTCGGCAGCCTAACATCGCCACTTAAACATTCATAAAATGAAATGACGAGAGCAAGAGGGGGTATCTCATCATATTAAAATTAAAAGGATAATAGTATTAATATAAAAGAACACCCCCAACTTAAGAACATGGGGCTTAAAATAAATGACATAATGGAGAATACATGAAAAGAAAGAGAGAGGTAGGATCCCTTACAAAAATTCGGCAGCCTAACGACACCACTTAAACATTCATAAAATGAAATGATGAGAGAACGAGGGGGTATCTCATCATATGAAAATTAATAGGATAGTAATATTAATATAAAAGAACACCCCCAACTTAAGAACATGGGGCTTAAAAGAAATGACATAAAGGAGAATACATGAAAATAAAGAGAGGGGTAGGATCCCTTACCTTGAAGAGTAACTTCGAAATCTTGATGTTTGGGACCTTGGGAGGCTTGAGGGAACCTTGGGAGGACTCCTTGTGTGGTAAGGAGACCAGAAATTCATTGAGGAGGATTTTGGAATGCAAAAGATGAGATAATGGCTTGGAATTTATAGGGTAAGTGAGGGGACAAGGCATTAATGGTCAAGGGACACCTCATTGGTGGTATTGGAAAAACCATGGGCTTGCCCATGGTATTTTCCCATGGTATTGGACACTTGGGACACCTCATACCTTATATTACTATTCATAAGTTGACCAGAATTATTACATAATTATTACATCCTTAATGATGTCATTAAACACCGGAAACTCTAAACTGAAAATTCACTATTCACCGAAAATTCAACTTTTTCAGAAAAATACCAAAATATCACCTTAACAAATATCGATGCTCTGATTTCAAAAATGAACTCCATTTTTTGAAAATAATTTTCTAAATATTTTTAATTTAATTTTTATATAAAACTGCTATTCACTGAAAATTTATTTTTTTAGAAAAATCCCCAAAAATCACCATAACCTAATATCAATGCTCTGAATTCAAAAATGAACTCCATTTTATAAAAAAAATTCTATGTTTTTTAATTTAATTTTTGATTAAAAAATACTATTCACCCGAAAAAACTAATACTTGACTAATAATTTCAGAAACAATTATTTACCTATTTTATTGAATCACATTACTTAATCAAGGTGCCTAAATTATATTAATACTTTCTTTAAGTGAGATTACTAATTCATTTGGTCACATTACTAATCCTAAGTGTAAATTCACTATTCATAAATTACTATTCATAAAAAAATTAAGTTGATCTTATTAGACACTAAATTTCTTACTGAACATAACTGTAGAAGACCATTTTTTGAAAATCATTACACATTATTAATTATTTAAGGTTTACATAAATATTTTTAAAAATATCCTTCTAAAATTCATCAATAATATGCATACTATATTTATCCAGACATTTGAAAATTCACAAACTTCACTATAAGAAGAAATCACAATTTTTATTTAAAAAAAAGGATTTCACAAGGCAGTTAAGGTCTCATTACATAACCCCTTATAACACCAGCAGAGGACCTAAGAGTAAGGTGTGCTAGGGTGATAGATTCTTGGGGCGGCTCGGCCTACATTTCCCGAGTAGTGATTTCTATCATCTTTAACTTCTCGTGAAGATGATTTTGTTCCAACTTCACATGATGAAGTTCAGATTGGGTTTGGTCTAGAGGAAAGCCCAAAGGTGCTACCTCCTTCCTGAGTTCTATCAGATGGGCTTGGATCAGGCCGAGAGTACTGGATGGGGCCATTGAAGCTTCTTTCTATATTAATTAATCAAGATCACTTGTATTTATATACAATAATTGTAACATTTAGTTTCCAACGGTCTTATTGACCAATGGTCATATAACAGTCAAAACCCAACCGTTTCATTTTAATTATACTCATTTTACTAAATGAAATAGTTTTGTTGAGTATAAAATAAAATAACACACAAAGTTAGGAATCAAAATTTATTCAAAAATTTTGGGTTGTTACACTGGGATTGTTCCTACTGTTCTTGCTCAACTCCTCGAATCCTATTTGTTGATTCCGAGGGTTGAGCTAAAAGTGTCCCCAGTCTAGCAAGATGGGGTGGTTATTGAGATTCTATATCTGAGACTATATTAAAAGCTCTCATGATCTTGTGGACTTTAGTCCGGAAATTGGCTGGATGCATTAACCTACATCCACTCAAATCACCTGGCTCAATGACCGTTGGATGATTTCTGACACTTCTGTCACTTGATGATGTGCCTGCTCTAAATGAGAAGCATGTTCAATATTCTCATTTGCTTGATGCAAGCGTAATTTGACAACTTGTTCTTTGTATGCCTGACTTTGGGAAGAACTAGTTGAGGCATGTTCCTGATCAAGCCTTTGATTGCAAACAAAACCAATTGGTTGTGGCCGGCCATGGGAAATAACATTGCATGAGACCATTTTTGTCATTTTTTTGACTAGAGAGTACCATGAAATGCAGTGCTCCATGGACACCCCATCCCCTGATATGAATACCAGATGGGGCATTAGAAATTAACTGGCGCAATCTTTTTAGTGCGCCAAGGCATGAGCGTTGAAGGGCCCTTTGCTGTTTTTCAACCTTCGGATATCGGGAAACTGAGAGAGATGCCAAATCAATTTGGAATTATAACCCTTCTATTATCTTGACATGATTTTCATATTCATTATAAGATAATATTTTCTTTTTCAATTGACAAAGAGTTTTCCACAAGTTGGGACGAATATCGTGAATACAATCTTCAGTCAACATTTCTAGAATATCATACTGAGAGTCAGCCAAAGGCCAAAACATGACTGGTACTTCACCTTTTCCTGTTTTTTTCTCATATTCAGCACTTCCTCCTTATCATTCGATGAAGATTCTTCTACCTAATTAGACCAAATCTGGCGCTTCTTTTTTTCTTCATCATATTCAACAAGATTGATAGATAATTCATTTATCAAACTAGATGATGAATGACCCAGGAGTGGTTCGGAGAATAACATACATCCCGGGATATCTTCTGATTGAGAAAGTATTTCACCTGCTAGAAGTAAATCATCAGACATGATTTGCTTCACATTTTCAAGTACCTCAAGATAAGAGGGATTTCTCATTACTGCATTGCCCTTTGAAGAATTTTCTAGGAAAAGTGAATTACTACTACAGAGTGGAATTTCGCAGCTAAATTCATCATCATGGGGAGGACCACCATGGTGGGGTACAGTAAAAGATGGGACCTTTTGCTCCTTGATATTCTGGCCATGCAGAGGGTTCTCGTGGCTCTCATCTGAAGATGATACTTTGAGATTGACCAAACTTTCATGAAGAAAGCCTTCATGAGGTTGTTTTTGATGAATACATTCATAATTATTGTTCCCACTATTGGTAAATGAAAGAGTAGAATCTTGAGTTGCAATAGATAATTGTCTATGTACATCAAGAACTCCAGCATCGAGCAAGGCCTTATTGCAGATTGGATCTTAATTTCTCAACTGTGATGAATGAGTCTTTTTATTAGACGCCTTCTTACTCACTTGAGGAACCAATTGTTGATGAAAGTGGTTATTATGGGCAGGTTTTTGTTCCTGCTCAGGAGAAATGGTCATGTTAGGCTAATTATCTCCATTCAAATCAGGTGTATGTTCCTGAATAGATTGTCCGTAGGACATGGGGGAGTATGCCCCACGACCCTCCTAGACTGGAACAGATGTGTGTATCTGCTCCGGAGTGATATGTTGATGAGTAACTCCACTGGTAGGGACATATTTTTATTTATTTCCCTGTGAGGCTGCTGAAGTTGTTATAATATTCTGACAGCCATCCAGAATATGAGCAGGGATTTTCTTCTGCTCTTTCACCATTTTTAGAATGTTCTTGGTGAATTCAACTGTCGGAACGGGAATATATGTCAATTCCATGCTTGGAGTAGGTGTGTGTGCCTGCTTCTTTCCTCATTTTCCTGTCAGTGAATTCTGAAAGTACTCTTGTGTGGGGGCAGAGTGTTGAGTCTGCTCCAAATTTGTCGTTGGAGCTTTCCAACTGACTTCTCCAGGTGCTACCAAACGAGACTGTTGGCAGGATTGATGAACATTGGCAGGTCTATGTGACTGTTGTGTATTCTTCATCAAGTATGGTTGATGATTTTCCTTCAATACAGGAAGATGAGACTGCTGACAGAATTGTTGATTGTAAATAGGTGTATATGCTTGCAAATAATACTCCGCCGGAATTTCTTGGAGGGATTGGTGGGTTGCTGCCAGACGAGTCTGCTGGACAGCGGGATTAGAACGAATGGGTGTATGTGCCTGCTCATTTCTTTGATGCCTTCTTACTCACTTGAGGAACCACTTGTTGATGAAAGTGGTTATTATGGGCAAGTGTCTGTGCCTGCTCAAGAGAAATGGTCAGGTTAGGCTGATTATCTCTATTCAAATTGGGTGTATGTGCCTGACTAGATTATCTGTATGACATGGGGGAGTATTCCCCAAAACCCTCCTGGACCGGAACAGAGGTGCGTATCTACTCTGGAGTGATATGTTGATGAGTCACTCCACTGGTAGGGACATATTTTTATTCATTTCCTTCTGAGGCTACTGAAGTTGTTATAATATTCTGACAGGCATCCAGAATATGAGCAGGGATTTTCTTCTACTCTTTCTCCATTGTTAGAATGTTCTTGGTGAATTCAGCTGCTGGAACGAGAATATATGTCAATTCTATACTTGGAGTATGTGTGTGTGCCTGCTTCTTTCCTCATTTTTCTATCAGTGAATTCTGACAGTACTCTTGTGTGGGGGTAGAGTGTTGAGTCTACTCCAAATTTTTCATTGGAGCTTTCCAACTGACTTCTCCAGGTGCTACCAAACGAGACTGTTGGCAGGCTTGATGAACATTGGTAGGTGTATGTGCCTGTTGTGTATTCTTCATCAAGTATGGTTGATGATTTTACTTCAATATTGGAAGATGAGACTACTGACAGAATTGTTGATTGTAAACAGGTGTATATGCTTGCCAATAATACTCCACCAGAATTGCCTGGAGGTATTGGTGAGTTGCTGCCAGACGAGTCTGCTGGATAGCGGGATTAAAATGAATTGGTGTACGTGCCTACTCATTTATTTCCATCAATTTAGGTTGATGGACTTCTTTGGAGGGGGCAGAGGTACAAACCTGATCCCTGTTGGCCGAATTTTACCTCTGGAGGTTCGTCTTGCGTGCTTGGTTATGAGGGACCTGAGCCAAAACATTAAAGGCGATACCCTCATCATGTTGAGGGCGCACTACCGCACGAGTCTGGTGGTGATTTTTGATGAGATCCCTCATTAAGGACTCATGTCTTCGTGAATTAAGGCCTTGAGTGACCTCTTCAGTCACCTCCATGTAATATGGGAGGGACTAGTTGTTGCGTTCTGGGGATAACGACCCGAAACGGTTGGAGACGGTGGTTAGCACCGCCTTCTTTTTGATCAATGGTCTTCGCTGTCTGGACAACCAGGGTGAGTTGTTAACCTGGAGGGCTTGTCGAGCACCCTTTAAAGTTGGAATGGTATCGTGTTGATGGTATTCCTTAACCAGTGCATTTGAGACCCAACGTTGCAGATGCTGAGTAGGTGATATCATCCTTAGAGCGGATGAGGATTCAGCAGGAGTAGCAGTAGAGGAATTCACAGGCGTAAACTTTAGAGAATCCATTTCTGTAATGTAGAGAGATCTTAGAAAAGAGTGCATGTTTGATATAACAAACATAATCAAGATAAGTTTGGCCACTACATCTTTTGGATGAGCACATATGTTATTTATTGCTTTGTTGGCCCTTACATTGAGTTATATAGGGGCTTAAAAAATAAGAAATACATCATTTAACTTGGTTAAGGATTCACATCGAGTTCACCATTTTTGTTTCCTATGGAAATGGGGATGACCTTGTTTGTTTTAAGGTTCAAACATTCTAATCAGTTTCTAATGGGTTTATTCATAGAACCTGAAACATCCAATGATTCTATATCCATTTGGACCAACATTCCAAAGGTAGGTGCTCATTAGTTATGGACCGATGAGGCTTAAGAATTTTCATTAGTCGAGAGGATGGGAGGTCTGACTCATCACACCTTTTTGGGGGGAATTATTGTCTACTTCAGGACTCTCTTCTAGATTTGAGTTATGTTCGTGAATCCTTATTAATTTACCAAGCATGAAAATGATTTTTTTCCTTTAGATCTTGCAATCAATGATTGATATGAATGATATTTAGAGAATATTTTATATGTATTTAAGGTTCTTAATCGATAGAGAATCATCCATATTTATTAGATATTCTTAGTCAATGGTATCCTTCAACACATTATATAAAAATATCTTGGTCATTATGATAACCATACTGGTTTTAAAGCCACTCTGTGGGGCACTTGAAGTTTATTGTCATTCAGAAGGACATGGATTATTTCAGAGTTGGGATCGTACCCACAGATGGGCTACCTACGCATCCTTATTAAAGAGGAATCATAACCCATGTAGTTCGGGAATTAAGATATAGTTTAACTTCATATGAGACGGATGATAATTAATGGGTTATGGGCTTGAACCTTAGAAAGGATTCATACGTACTCTACTTTTAAGGCATAGATCAAAGTCAACGTAGTTCGATTAAAAAATGTGGGGATTATATATGATTAATGGCACAAATAGAGGTGTCATTATTACTTTTACACTCTACGCTCATGTGAGTGGTGCTCGGTGTGAGAAATAAGAGGTATTAGTAAAACATGATGATTTGTGCCATGGAAGATGTGGTCACAAGGAATGATATGAGGATTATGTAGGTGTGGCTGCCTAAGTAAACGAAGATAAGGACTTAGTTCAGAAAAGAAGTCCAGGAGTAAGGTCCATAAAGATAATCGTGCTTTATGAAGATTTGGATACTCTAACTTGGGGCTTACTCCTGAGGAGGATTCCTAAATTAGGGGGGGACTTATGATTGGGTTTTATTTCTGAGAAGGAATCCCAAGTAAAAAGAAATTAATCATCGTGCTTACTCCAGAATAGGAGGCCCAGGTTGAGGGGACTTGAGATATGGGGCTTACTCCTGAAAAGGATGCCCAGGTTAAGTGAAATTATGATTGGGGCTTACTCCTAAGGAGGATGCTCAGATTAGTGAACTTCGGGCTTACTCCGAAGGAGGATGCCCAGATTTGGGAACTTTGGGGTTACTCCTAAGGAGGATGCCCAGATTTGGGAACTTGGGGCTTACTCCTAAAGAGGATGCCCAGATTAAAGATTCTCTCATCTTAAGAGATAAGGTTGAATGAAGGTAACCTCTAACCATAGTGATATAAAGTTATATAAATCACAAGGTTTTGAGAGATGTTCCACAGAATTCCTTTCAGATAAGGAAGCCAATAAAGGAACCATGCCATAAATGGATTTGAAGAGGGTTTTGAAGGATAAATATCGAAGAGGAGAGGTGTATTTGAAGAAAAGAGTTGTATAGGCAGAAGGGGCACCCAAAAAGAGTCAGGCGCACAAGCCTTGTTTGGGCGCGCAAGTCTTGGTCATGCAAGTATACTTGTGCGACATGGGTGTACTTGGGCGACGGTTAACCAACAGGGTAATACTTGGGTGAGACTTGGCTCAAGCCCTTAGTATTATTCCTAAAGGCTTTCCAAAAGGGCGGCGTATAAGTTTTATTGAAGGGATAAGGCAATGCGCAAGTGTGGCCATTTACCTTGAGGGTTAGAAACTTAGGCGCACATGTGTTAATGAAATTAAACACTTAGTCCTTATTCCCCCTCTTTAGATCTTTCATTAAAGGTAATAAATTACCTTAGAAGTGTTCGGAAGACTTCAAGAAGAGACTAGGGCGCTGAGAGCTTAAATCTGACTTTTGGATTTTTCGTCCCCGAAATGGGGGGCCCACAAGGGGTATTTATAGGAAATTGACGTCCTTGGAAAAAAAATATTAGGGCGCACAAGTCACCGGCGCAACCAATAAGTGGAGCGCAAGTATGATTGTGTGACCATAGTGAAACTTGCGTGACCCATTCTTAGAGAAATCCTTGTTCATGCCTTTGTTAATTTTTTATGTTCTTCAAAGGATGAATCTCTTTGTGCTTAAGGTATTCCCCTTTTTCATTTGTTAGACTCTGTAACAGAAAGAAGCGTCAACAGACACCCAAAAACAATAAAACCCCAAAACACCTTAAATACCTAAAACCCATAAACCCTTAAAACTTCTAAAATGTTAAAAAACTCTAAAAAACCTTAAAAGCCCTAAAAAACTAAAAAACCCCTTACAACCCCAAAAGACCCCAAAAAACCCAAAAACCCAAAAACCCTAAAAATATCTACAAAACTCTGAAACCCCTCAAGATCCCTAAAACACTAAAAACCCTAAAACCATAAAAATCCTAAAAAACCCTAAAAATCCATGAAAATGTTAAAAACCCTAAAAATTTTAAAAATCCTAGAAAACCACAAAAACCATTAAAAAGATATTAAAACCCAATAAAATCCCTAAAACCACTAAAAATCTTAAAACCCTTAAACCCCCTAAAAATGTTGGAAAACTCTAAAAAACCTTCAAATCACTATAAAACTCAAAAAAACACTAGAAACCCAAAAAAAACCTTAAAAATTTGAGAATCCCTAAAAACACTCAAAATCCTTAAAAACCCTAAAAACCATAAAATCCTAAAAAGGCCCTAAAATCCATGAAAATGTAAAACCCCTAAAAACTCTACCCCCCCCCCCAGAAAACCATAAAAAACACTGAAAACCTTAAAAAACCCTAAAAACCTTAAAACTGCTAAAATATATAAAAACACTTTAAACCCCTAAAAATGTTAAGAAACTCTAAAAAACCCTAAAAACTCAAAAAAAATCCTAAAAACCCAAAAAAGACATTAAAATCCCTGAAAAGCATTGAAAAGCCCCAAAACCCCTTAAAATCCGTAAACACCATAAAAAGAAAAAAAATCCTAAAAAACCACTTAAAATCCATGAAAACATAGAAACCCTTAAGACTTTGAAAAACCCATAAAAAAATAAAAACCCTAAAAAAACATAAAAACCCATAAAACCCGAAAAAACACTAAAAAATCTAAAGTCCATTACAACCTCTAAAAACATTACAATACATTGAAAACCATAAAAATCCAAAAAAACATAAAAAATCCTAAAAACACCAAAAGACCTTAAAAACCTTAAAACCCCTAAAAACCCCCAAAAACCCTTGAAAGACCATAAAAACCCTCAAAATCCAAAAAAAAACACTAGAAAAATAAAAATCCTAAAAAACCACGAAAAATCCAAGAAAACATAAAAAAACCATAAAAACCCTGAAAAACCCCTGAAAACCATAAAACACCTAAAAAGGTTAAACCCCCCAAACAATAAAAATACTAAAACCACTATAAACATAATGACCCATAAAACCATGAAAATGTTAAAAACCTCTAAAAACCCCTAAAAATCTTAAAAAACTCAAAAAAACACTAAAACCCAAAAATACCCTAAAACCCCTAAAAAATAGCAAAAATTCCCAAAACCCTAAAACCCCCTGAAAACTCTAAAAACCATCAAAATCCCTAAAAAAACTAAAAACCACAAACAATAAAAATCATTGAAAACCCTAAAACCCATAAAAATCCTAAAAAACCCTTAAAGATCCATGAAGACGTAAAAATCCCTAAAACCCCTGAAAACCCCCAGAAAAACCCCTAAAACCTATGAATATTATAAAAAACCCTTAAAATACCATAAAATCTCATAAAAACTGTGGAAACCCAAAAAATACTTAAAAACCCTTTAAACCTCTAAAATTGTTAAAAAAATCTGAAAATCTGAAAAACCCTAAAAACTCAAAAAAACAACTAAAACCCCAAAAGACCCTAGAATCCCTAAAGCCCCCTAAAATCACATGAAAACCCCCTAAAACCCTAAAAATCCATTAAAACCCCCTAAACCTAAAAACTATAAAAATCCTAAAAAATCCCCAAAAATCTCTAACAGCTTAAAATCCTCAAAAACCCTAAAAACCCCCTAAAACCATAAAATTCCTAAAATCCTTAAAAACCCCAACCCCCTTAAAATACTAAAAACTATAAAAACCATTAAACATCCTAAAAAATATAAAGACTTTAAAAAAACATTGAAAACCTAAAAAACACAAAAACCCCCTAAAACCCCCTAATAACAAAAAAAAACCTACAAAACATGAAAACACCTAAAAATCTTAAAACCCCCTAAAAACCCTAAAAACACTAAAATTGCTAAAAACTCTAAAAACCATAACAATTCAAAAAAATCCCTAAAATCCATGAAAACATAAAAAACCCTGAAACCCTGAAGAATCCAAGATAACCATAAAACCCCCTAAGAACGTTTAAATACACTAAGAACCCATAAAAACCCTAAAACCATGAAAAACCCTAAAAACACTTAAAACTCGTAAAAATGATAAAAAATATAAAAACCATAAAAACCCTAAAAACATAAAAAAACCCCTAAAAACCCAAAAAGACCTTAAAACCCTGAAAGACCATAAAAACATTAAAAACTCTAAAAACCACAAAAATACCCTAAAAAGATCAAAATCCATAAAAACCCTAAAAAATCCTAAAAACCATAAAACCCCTAAAACCCTTAAAACCCATAAAAACAAAAAAAACCCTAAAACCCTTAAAACCCATAAAACCTTAAAAACCACTAAAAACTATAAAACCCCCTAAAAACATTAAAAACTCTAAAAAACATGAAAAAACTCAAAAAATTCCCAGAAAACCCCAAAAGAACCTAAAAACCCTAAAAATCCATAAAACCACACTAAAAAACATAAAACCCCTAAAAATCCCTAAAAACAATAAAAACCCTAAAATCCATAGAAATCCAAAAAAAACAATAAAAATCCATGAAGATGTAAAAGAACTTAAAAACCCTTGAAAACCATAAAAACCCCTAAAGACCTTAAAACCAACAAAAACCCTAAAACCACACTAAAAACTCTAAAAACCCTTAAAACCTCTAAAAACTTTAAAAAACTCTAAAAACACTTAAAAACTTAGAAAATCCCAAACACCCAAAAGACCCTAAAACCCCTCATAACCCCTAAAAACCCTAAAAAATAAAAAATCTCTAAAATTCCATGAAAATGTAAAAACCACAAAAACCCTTAAAAACCCTAAAACCAATAAAAACCATAAAACCCACTAAAAACACTAAAAACCCTTAAAACCACAAAAAACATTAAAAAATATAAAAAACCTTAAAAATCCAAAAAACTCATAAAATACCCTAAAAACCCCAAAAAACCCTAAGAACCCCTTAAAAAGCTTAAAAATCATCTAAATCCCTTAAAAACGTAAAAAACCCAAATAACCACAAAAAACCTAAATATACCCAAAAACCCATGAAAACATAAAAAACCATAACAACCCTAAAAAACCCTGAAAATCATAAAATAAACTAAAAACCCTAAAAATCCTAAATCCACATAAAACCTCTAAAACCCCACCAAAAACTCTAAAAACCCTAAAACCCATAAAAACGTTAAAAACTATAAAAACCAAAAAAACCCTAAAAACATTAAAAAAACCTAAAAACCCCCAAAGACCATAAAAACCCTGAAAATACTAAAAACCCAAAACCCCCTGCAAACCCCTCAAATCCCAAAAAAACCCTAAGAAACCCTAAAAACCAAAAAAATCATAATAAATCACTAAAACCCATGAAAACGTCAAAACCCATAAAAACCCTAAAAAACCCCTAAAACCCATAAAAACCCCCTAAAAACCTTAAAACCCCTAAAAGCATATAAAAACATTAAAAACTCTAAAACCACTTAAAACACCTAAGAACATTAAAAAAGTCTAAAAACAATAAAAACCCAAAAACTCAAAAAAAACACTGAAAACCCAAAAAGGCCCCAAAAGCCCTGCAAAATCCTAAAAACCGTTGAAAACACTAAACCCCTCAAAATCCCTAAAAACCATAAAAAACTCTAAAACCATAAAAATCCTAAAAATTACCTAAAAATCCTTGAAAACATAAAAAAAAACCTAAAAACCTTAAAACCCCCATAAAATCCATAAAAACCCTAAAACCTAAAAAAACCCTACAACCAATAAAAATACTAAAAATCAACTAAAAACTACAAAAAAAATTAAAACCTTAAAAACAATAAAAACTCTAAAAACCCCTAAAAACTCAAAAAACAAAAACAAAATGACCCTAAAACCCCCTATAATAGTTGAAAACCCTTTAAAATCCCTAAAAACCTTAAAACCATAAAAATCCAAAAACTCCCAAAAAACCATGAAAACATAAAATACCCTTAAAACCCTAAAAACCCACAGAACCATAAAACCCTTAAAAACATTAAAAAATATAAAAACCCATAAAAACCTATTAACTCACTAAAACTCTAAAACCCATTAAAACCCCTAAAAATGTTAAAAAACTCTAAAAAACCATAAAAAACTAAAAACTCAAAAAAACACTAAAAACCTAAAGCAACCCTTAAACCCCTTAAAACCCAAAAAACATTAGAAACATTAAAAAAACTTAAAAATCCTAAAAAATCAAAAAACCCTAAATAAAAACACTAAAAACTTGGATAAAACCCTGAAAACCCTGAAAACCCCTAAAAACCCAAAAAACATTTAAAATCCCTAAAAACCCTAAAACCCCTTAAAAATCCTAATAACACTCTAAAACCCATAAAAATCCCCTAAATATCATAAAAACACATAAATCACAAAAAACCCAAAAAACCCATAAAAAGCCTTAAAACCCACTAAGAACTCTAAAAACCTATAAAACACCAAAAACATAAAAAAACTCTAAAACCCTTAAACACACAAAAAAATCAAAAAAACCTAAAATCCCAAAAGACCTTATAACCTTGAAAAACCCTAAAAACCTAAAAAACCTCTAAAACACTAAAACCCTCAAAATCCATAAAAACCCTAAAAATCATAAAAGTCCTAAAAAACCCCTAATATCCATGAAAATGTAAATAGCCATAGAAATCTTGAAAACCCCATGAAAACCATAAAATCCAATAAAAACCTTAAAAATATCCCAAAAAACCTTAAAACCCATTAAAAACTCTTAAAACCATCAAAGCCTTAAAAACATTAAAAACTCCAAAAAAAACTTAAGAACTCTAAAAAACACAAAAAACCCTAAAACCTCAAAAAAGACCATAAAACCCTGAAAACTTCTACAAACCCTAAAAACCTATGAAAACCCACAAAATACATGAAACTCCCTAAAAACATGAAAAACCATAAAAACCATAAAAATCCTAAAAAACTCAAAAACCATGAAAATGTAAACACCATAAAAATCTTAAAAAACCCCGAAAAACCATAAAAAACCATAAAACCCATAAAAACCATAAAAACCATAAAAACCCTAAAAACCCCAAAAAAATCCATGAAAACGTAAAAATCCCCAAAACAATCAAAAAACAATGAAAACCATAAAAATTCCTAAAAACCTTAACAACCATAAAACCCCATAAAAATCCTAAAAACGACTAAAAACTCTGAAAACCCTTCAACAACCTAAAATTTCGAATGTCTAAAAACCCATAAAAACACAAAATAACAAAAAATAACTCCAAAAACCTAAATTGACCCTAAAACCCCTGAGAAACACTAAAAAATTCAAAAAAAACCTAAATAGCTAAAAGACCCTAAAAACATACAAAAGCCTAAAAACCCACTATTTCCTAAAAACCAATAAAGACCAAAGAAAATCTAAAACCCCCCAAAAATTCCATGAAAACACAAAAACCCTAAAAAACGACTAAAACTCTAAAAACCTTTAAAACCCCTAAAAATGTTACAAACCCTTAAAACCCTAAAAATTCCAAAAAACTCTAAAAACACTAAGAAGCCTAAATATCCTAAAAACCCACTAAAAATAAATGAAAAAATAAAAAAAAATCTAAAAACCCTTGAAAACCATAAACCACCAAAAAAACCTTAAAAACCCTTAAAAATAATAAAACCACTAAAAACTATAAAATCCCTTAAAACTGATAAAAAAATTAAAAAACTCTAAAAAACCATTAAACCCTAAAAAACTCAAAAATACCCTAAAAACCATAAAAGATCTTAATACCGATGAAAAACCCTAAAACCCCCTGAAAACCCCTGAAAACCCCTAAAATCCCTAAAAACCATGAAAATCCCTAAAAATCATAAAAACCCAAAAAAACCCAAAAAAATCCATGAAAACGTAAAAAACCCCTAAAAACCATGAAAACCCATTGAAAACCATTAAAACCCCTAAAAATCATAAACCCCCCCCTAAAAACCCATAAAAACCCTAAAAACCCACCAAAAACTCTAAAATCCATTAAAACCCCTAAAAATATTAAAACTAAAAAACCTTAAAACCCCTAGAAAATCAAAAAACCTTAAAACACCAAAACACCAAAAAACCCTTAAAACCCCTTAAAATTCAAGAAAAAATTGTGAATATCCATAAAAACTCAAAAAATCAAAAAAATCTTAAAAACCCATAAAAATACATGATAATGTAAGAATCCCTAAAAACCTAAAAAAACCCCAAAAAACCATATAAACCCCTAAAAAACTTTAAAAACCCCAAAAATCATATAAAAACCATAAAAAATTAAAAAATACAGAAACCCTTAAACCCTTAAAACTGTTAAATAACTCTAAAAACTTTAAAACCCCTAAAAAACTCAAAAAAATCACTAAAAAACTAAAAAGACCCTAAAAACCCTAAAACCCCCTGAAAAACCCTAAAAATCATAAAAATTCCTAAAATCCCTAAAAAATCCCTAAAAATCAATGAAAATTTAAAAAAAACCTAAAAACCTTGAATCCCCCCTTAAACCTATATTTTGAAAAATGCCACCACTCTCTTCTAGGGTCTCTCTCTCAACATTGTGATCTATAGGGATTCCTCCTAGAATCCTACAAGGGAGATTCACTTCACCGCTCATCTTCTCCTTAATTCTACCTTTGACCTCCCCGCTCTCTACCGCTCTCCCTTAGAGTGGGCATAGCGGTTCAGATGGGGCAATGTTCTTCATTCGCGGTGGTGACGGATTGGGCTTCAGGCATTGTGCCCTTCTTTGCCAGCTCGTAAGATCTTGCATAAGGGTTTCCCTTCGGTGGATTGACTAACTAAGTGACAGATGTGATTGTTCTTGGAAGAGGTGTGACATTAAGGATTGGTAGTTTTAGATGGGTTATATTCTATCATCGGTGATGCAGTTCTCAAATCTGCTTCCAGATCTTGGTTTGGGAGGGATGAGGTGGTTTTTCAAGCATCACGATGGAGTAAGGCAAGTGTAGCTTGGAGGTGGCATGCTCAGCTCTGTTGTGTGGGTGTTCATATTTTCTTGTCAGATTTGGCCAGATTGTAGTGGGGTTGCGCTTATGTTGGTGGGGGAGAACGAGTGGGAAACTTCGGTTGTGGTTGTGTCACTGGTGTGGTGGGGCTCTAGTGTGGATTTGGACCTCATTGAGGGTTGAGACGATCTAGGATCCCAGTGCGGTGGTCTTCAACAGTGGAAGACTGGGGATGGTGTTTGGTTTGGGGTAAGGTGCGGTTGGTCTAGGTGCCGGAGTTGGGTGATGGATGCTGGAAGCTAGTGTGGAAGGATGATGGGAAGGTTGTGGAGCTTTGATTATGGCTATGGAATGGAACTGGGAGAGTGTTTTAATGATTTTTTGTTACTTGTTGTATGTTTTTTGTTGGGTTTTGGGCCTGTTGTAGGCTGGAAGTGTCTTGGTGCGAGTTTCTGGATGTTGGGATCTGAGCAGTTGGATGCTGGTTTCTTCTTTCTTAGGAGGTGCTGGAGGTGTTGATGTTATATTACTACTGGAGTGCTGGCTGGGGGTGTGGATGGATTGGTTGTGATTTGTAGCTAGTGTTGGTTACTGCAATTGATGCAAGGTGCGGGGAGCTGTCAGGTGATTTTGTGCGGACACTGGGATGCAGGGGGTGCGGTTTGGAGGCGGGTTAATGTCAAGGGATGATGGGGGATCAGATTTGGGAGTTGGGCATAGGGAGTGTGTCAAGACCTTATGTTTCTTGGTGCTGATGTTTACCTTGGTATAACAAAGACTCAGGGAGAGTTTACTATGAATGTTGACGTGGCTACTAATTAAGGATTCATTGACATAGATCTTATTCTAAATGGGATACGATGGATGATGGTGCAACTACTGAGTTTTTCTATGGTGGAGAGGTTGATCCCTATGATGCAACTTTTTGGGTATGGGTTGTTTGACTCTGCCCCTTTGTAGTTTGCTTCATTTTTTCTAATAAATTTTGGGGGGCCAGGAATAACCTGGTCCTGTCCTTCTTTTCCCCTTAAAACCATAAAAACCTCTAAAACCTTAAAACCTAAAAAACACATAAAAATCCTAAAAACAACTAAAAACTCTAAAAACCATTAAAATCACTAAAAATGTTAAAAAATCTAAAAACCTTAAAAACCGTAAAAAATTCAAAAAACACCTAAAATCCCAAATGACCATAAAACCTCAAATTTGGTGCTCCTTTAAAGGGTTGATGGCTCAGTTATATCTCATCCTAGGGAGATCATTAGGAAGACCTTTAGATTCTTTCAATCCCTTTTTGGCTCCCCTCAGGAGTTGGCTATTCTGGTAGGTCGTACTTGGAGCCCTTTTTCCCCGTGTTATTGACCAGAACATATGTGGCTTGTTGGATAAAATGGTGGGGGTGGGAGAGATTAATTAGGTATTTGCTCTCTCCAAACTAATAAATCCATGGATCCCAATTGTTTTAATTCCTACTTATTCCACAGATCTTGGTTGGTTGTTTTGTCAGACGTTTCCGAGGTTGTTCTTGAATTCTCCAGATCTAGGAAATTACTTTGGGAGGCTAATAGATCTATTATTTGTTTGAGTACTAAAGTGTCTAATGTCAATTTTATTTCTTAGTTTAGAACCATTTCTTGTTGAAATATAATTTATAAGTGAAATTACATGATTATTGTGGTCATTTTGAAGAAAATTCTTCCAAAGTATATCAATAAGGCACAATCTTCTTTTATTCAAGGAAGAATAATTTTTTATAATATTTTCGTTTCTCAGGAACTCATGAGGGGTTAGCACATGGAATCTAGAGATCCACTTTGTGCATTCAAAATTAATTTATTTAAATCCTTTGACTTGGTTTGCTGGGAGTTTCATTGGGATGTTATCGATCGACTTGGATTCCCTTCTAGGTTCTCTTCCTAGATTAGAAGGTTTGTTTCCTTCTCTATATTTTTTTAGCATCAATGGATCTCTGCATGATTATTTCCTGAGTAGGAGAGGTCTGAGGAAAGGAGAGAATCTTCATCCTTTTCTTTTTTTGGTGTGCATGGAGGTTTTTTCTTGCATCTTGGATTCTCTTATTTCATCTTTTTGCTCTTTAAAGTTTCATTGGAGGTGTGGAAAGACTTCTATCTCCCACCTATGTTTTTTGGATGATCTTATGCTTTTTTATTTTGGAAATATGGAATCTGTGTTAGTGTTGAAGTAGGATTTGGATATCTTTTCCTCATCATCTAGATTTTTAATTAATCTATCAAAGTCTCTTATTTTTTCTTCAGGCATTTCTAGCTGGGTTTGTGATAGCATTGAGGTGTCCATGGGGATTAATAGAGGGTATTTACTACTTTGTTATCTTGCGGTTCCTTTGATCACTACAAGGCTAAGGGATGTTGATTGTGTTGTGTTGGAAGAGAATATTTTCATGAGAATGAAATTTTAGACAAATAATTTTCTCTCCTTTTTAGTAGGTTGCAACCGTTCTAGTCTATTCTTTTTAGTATGCAGGCTTACTATTGAAACCATTTTATTTTGACAAAGAAAGTCACAAATTCAATTGAATCCAAACATAGATGTCTTCTTTGGAAGAGGGATTCTCTTGCGGTTTTCTGAGCTGAGGTGGCATGGAATTTTGTGGCTAATACCAAATAGGAAGGAGGTTTCGGGATCAAACAAGTTCAGGATTAGAATAAAGCTGCTATGGTATGGTATATCTTGAATTTATAAAACCTTGCTCATTCTTCTACTTGGGTGGATTGGGATCATTCTTTTCTTCTAAGACATTCTCAATTCTGAGTGGCTAAAGTTCTATGGAATTGTTATTGGACTTGGCCGAAGATTATGGGTCTCTATGACTTTCTCAAGGATAATATTTTTTTCTTGATTGGTTATGGTTTGTGCGCTTCTATTTGGTTTGATACTTGGCTTCCCAAGGGACCCATTTTCTCTTCGAGGAGGATCGTGACATTTATGATTCTGGACTCCCCGCCCATGCTTCAGTTTCTGATATTATTAGCGATGGTGTCTGGAATCCAACCCTTGCTACCTCATCTGATATATGGGAGATTCATTAGGAAATTTATTTTCTTACTAATCTGAGAGGTGGTCATGATGTTTTCCTTTGGAATGGGAAACCAGTGTTCTCTATTTTTTCAGTTTTGGAGGATCTCAAGACCAAATTTACCCCCATTTTTTGGTATTCGCTTCTTTGGAATAGAACTACTTATTATATATTCTTCTATGTTTTTTGGAATAAAATTCTCAACATATTACCAACTCAGGATAGGTTACAGAGGTGAGGTTTTCTTTCCCTAATTGGTGTTTCTTTTGTGAGAAGTATTTGGAAAATGTGGATCACCAGTTCTTCCATTATGAGGTGTCTCAAAAGCCTGGTTCTCCTTTTTGAGTTTATTAAATACTGATTTCCCAACATAATTTTTACAAAATATTATTGAATGGGTTGTTGGATTCTTTATGGGGAATTCACTACAGAGCGTTATAGAAAGATTGTGGGTGTCTTGTTTGGTATATCTTATTTGGAAGGAACGCAGTACCTGCATGCATGGTGGTTTTCTTCTCTCGGTTAGTATTTTTTTTGTCCAAGATGGAGGCTACCATTAGATATATAATTACTTACTATAAATATTTTTCTAATTTCCATCTCAATCAGGAGCGGGTGCGCGATTGTAATTTTCTGAATTCCTTTCTTAGGGATGGGTGTTAATCTGTTAGTTTTTGTGTCTTGTGGGTGTTTTGGTAGGATTCTGGGAATTTTGGTCCTTCATTCTGGTTTGATTTCTTTTAGGTGGTAGGAAAATTGGGATCTATGTTTTTTGGCTTAGTAGTGCAGGTTGGTTCTATGGGGGTGTGATGGATCGGTTCAGGCTTTGGTTCCTTGGTGGATGTGTTGTTTAGTGTTTGGCTACTATTTGGTTAGGGTTACTGGTGGTATGCTTGTAGGTTGGAGGTGTTTTTGTTGAGATGGGTTGTTTTGTTGGTTTTTTGGTCATTGTGTTAGTTCATGTGCAGAGTTTAGCTAGGTTTTGTGCTGAGGGAGGATCGGTGGTTCTACCAGATGTGCTCTTGGTAGGGTGCAGGTGTGTGATATACTTGGGATGTTTAATCCGACACCCTTATCCCCCCAAAACCATAAACCCTCTTCCCCAAAACCCCTAAATCCAGAGCCCCTAAAAAGTTTAAACATCCACAAAAAATTCAATAAAACCTAATCCCAAAAAAGACAAAACCATAATCCACAAGAAATTCTATATCCTCTTCCCCAAAAAACTGTATTCCCTCATACCCAAGAACTCAAAAAATCCCATTCCCAAAAAATCCTTTAACATTTGACACAAATAACCCCAAAACCCGTAACCCCAAAAAACCCTAAAATCTCATCTATAAAATAAACATACCCTTAACCACAAAATATCCTAAACCCTCATCCACAAAATACACAAAACCTTCTACACGAAATAATATCAAACCCTCAACCCCCCAAAACCCTAAAAACTCATCCCCAAAAAACCAGAAACCCTCATCCTTAAAAAATAACGAAAAATAATCACATTAAAACCAAGTCCCTCTACCCCAAAAAACCCTAAAACATCATCACTAAAAACCCCTAATCCCTCATACATAAAAACCCATAGACACTCATCCCCAAAAAACCCTAAACATATAGCTCCTAGAAACAATATAACACTATCCCAATTTAACCCTGAACCATCAAACCAAAAATACCTATACCATTATCTCCCAAAAACCAATAACACTCATATCTAAAAAACAAGAATCAATTGGACATAAAAAACACAAAACCCATATCCCCCAAAAATGTATCTCTTCATCCAAAAATAAAACCTAAACCCATGCCCTGGAAAACATGAAATAATTAGTCCTAAACCCATAAACCCTCATCCCCGAAACACCCTAAGCCCTAAACCCCTCAAACCCCAATCCCTTGGTCCAAAACAACTTAAGCATTCATTACCCAAATCCCTAAACCCTAAGCACACAAAAACCCTATACCCTCTTCCCAAAAGTCCCTATACTTTTATCCAAGAATACCACCAAACCATTATCTTTAAAAACCCTAAACCCTATGTCCAAAAAAACCATAAAGCCATTGCAATAAAAATACCTAATCTCAAATCCCCAAAAAACCCCAATCCCTCATCCCCCAAACCCCAAGCTCTCAACCCAAACAAAAACCCTAAATAATAGTCCCCCAAAACACCTAAACATTATACCCCAAAAACCCTAAACCATCAATGTCCGAATAACCTAAACACTCTACCCCCATAAAACCCTAAACCCTCATCACAAAAAAAAACCCTAAACCCATAGCACCAAGAAAAACCCTAATCTCATTTCCCCAAAAACCCGAAAACCCTCGTCTCCAAAAACCATGAAACCCTCATTCAAAGAAAACCCAAAAACCTCCCCCCCTAAAACACCCTAATTCTGCATCCCTAGAATAGCCAAAAACTATATCCTCTACCCCAAGAAATCCTAAAAACCCATCACCAAAAGGCCTAAGACATCAGAACCAAAGAACCCTAAACCCGTAGTCTCAAAATCCCTAAATCATCTGCCAAAAGAAACCATAACCCTTATCCCCAAGAGATCCAAAACCATTTTCCCCAAGAAACCATAGACCCCTATCCCCAAAAAACACCAATACCCTCATCCCCCAAAAAATCCAAAGCCCTGGGTACTAAAATCCCAAACCCACTGCCCCCAAAAACCCTATACCCTTGGCCTAAAAATATCAAAAACTTCTACACCAAAAAATAATAGACACTCACTCAAAAAAAACCCCTCAACCCTCAACCCCATAAAAAATAAACCTTTAGACCCAAAAAATATTTCCAAACCCACCACCACAAAAAACCAAATACCATGGTCCCAAAAAACCCGAACCCCTCATCCCAAAACAACCCTAAACCCTCATCCCAAAAAACCCAAAACTCAATGCCCTAATATGTCCTATACCATTGACTCTAAAAAACCATAAATCCTCATACTGATGAAAATCCTAAAACCTCATCCCTAAAAACCCCTAAACACTTGGTGCCAAAAAAACTGAAAATCCTTGTCATAGAAAATGAAAAAGCCTCAACCCACAGAAACCTGAATCTCATTCCAAAAGAAACATAAACCTTTAGCCTAAAAAAACAGAATCCTCATCCACAAAATAACCTAACTCTATAGATCCAAAAAACTGTAAACCCTCTACCATGAAAAACCTAAAACATAGACCAAAAAACACTAATCGTTATCCCCAAAAAATTAAACCATCATCCCTAAAAAACCTATAACCATGACCCTAAAAATCCATAAAAACTCATCCCCAAAATACCCTAAACCCACATCCTAGATAAAAAATATTCCCCCATCCCAAGAAAAACATAAAACCCTCAGCCATAAAAAATCGTAAATCATCAACCCCAAAATACCATAAAAACTCAAACACTAAATACCAAAACCGCAAGCACAAAAGACCCTAAAGCCTCAGACCCAAAAAAACCTAAACATTATACCATAGAAAAACCTAAACAGTAACCCCTAAAAAATGGTAAACCCTTAACCCCCAAAAACCATAAGCCCTTAGCCCCCAAAAATCATAAACCCTCATTCCTAAAAAACTCAAAAACACAAAAAAACCTATACCCTCATCCCCAAACACCCTAAACCATTTGGTGTAAATATACCAAACCCTAAACCCCCCAATCCCCAAACCCTCCACCCAAATAACAATGTTAACCTGCATACTCAAAAATACATAAATCTTCAGCTCATAAAAACCCATAACCCTTGGCCCCAAAAACCTAAATACCTCATCCCCCAAAAACCCTAAACCCCTAGACCCAAAAAACACTAAAACCTCATCCCCCAAATACCCTAAACCATATGAAGCAAAAAACAATAATCACATGGAATGAAAAAACCCTAAACCCTCATCCCCAAAACCGCATAAACCCTTGTCCCTAAAAAACCCTAATCCCATAACACAAAAAGGCCTAGACCCTAATCCTTGAAAGTCCCTAAAACCTTGACCCACAAAAACCAAATACCCATGGCCATATGAAACTATAATCCCTAATCCCAAAAATATGTAAACCCTTATCCCCAACAATAATATAAACCCTTAGAACTAAAAGAACCTAAACCCAATGCCTCAAAAATAAAAAAATCCTCATATCCCACAACCCACAAACACTCGTCCCCAAAAAACCTAAACACTCATCCCAAAAAATCCATATACCCTAGAACCAAAAAAACCCCAAACCCCCAACCACAAAAACTAAAACCTCCATCTGGAAAAACCATAACCAGTCATTCCCAAAAAATCCTAAACAATGTGATCCAAAAACTGTAAACACATAGACCCCAAATCCTTAAACACACATCCCTATAAATACATATACTGTCATCCCTAAAAAATCATCAACCCTCAGTACAAGGAAACCATAAATGGCCATCCCAAAACAAATCTAAACCCTCAGCCCCAAAATAGCCTATACCATACGCACTAGAAAACCATAATTCCCCAACCCCAAGAAGCCCTAAAACCTCATCCCCCACAATCCATAAACTCTCATTCCCAAAAAATCCGGATCCATTTACAAAAAAACCCTAAACACTCACAGAAAAACCCAATAACACTCTTCCTGAAAAAACCCTAAACCCTCATCCAAAAAAACACTAAACCATTAGATCCGAAAACCCTATATCGTAAACCTGAAAAAACCAAAAAAAAAACATATGCCCCCAGGAACCCTAAACCTCAGTTGAAAAAAACATAAACCCTCATCCCCAAGAAACACTATACCCTCATCCTAAAAAACAATAACCACTCAGCCCCAATATCATTAATACTTTAGCCCTTAAAAAACTTATTCCCTAATCCTCCAAAAATTCTTGACAAATAGGCGCATAAAACATAAATCCCTAGGCCTCAAAAAACCATGAACCGTCATCCCCAAATAACCTCAAACCCTCAACCTAAATAAACTAAACCATAAGCCCCATGAAACACTAAACCCTCAATCCCAAAAAACTATAAACCCTCATCTTGGAAAACCCTAAACCCTCATCCTCAAGAAAACCAAACATTAATCCACAAATACAATAAACACACATCCCCAAATAACCCAAAATCATCTTCCCCAAAACCCAAAAACCCTTCGAATCCAATGACCCTAATCACTCAATGCCTAAAAACCATAAAATCTCAATACCAAAAAACCCCAAACACTTGACCCCAAAAAAACCCAAAAATATCATCCCTAATTAATCCTAAATTTACAGTACCAAAAATACCGAACCACAAACTTCCCTAGACGCTCATCCCCAAAAAACACTAAAATCTCATCCCCACAAAACCTGAAACCTTTCCCAGAAAACCAAAAACCTATATCCCCCAAAAAACCCAAACCATCATCCCCAAAAACCCAAAAACCCTCTTCACCCAAAACATTAAACACTCGGTATAAGAAATCCCTATTCCCTCAACCCCAAAAACCCCAAACCCTTAGACAAAAAACCCCCAAAACCATTAACCCATGAAAACCTAGAAACCTCATCACCAAAAAAATCCTACGCCCTCATCCCCAAAAAATGTAGATAGTCACCCCTAAAATACTGAAATCCTCGTCCCCCAAAAACCAAAAACACTCATCCCCTTAAAATTATAGAACTCATCCATAAAAAACCCAAAATCCTAAACCCCACAAAACACTAAACCCTTATCCAAAAAAAATATATACACCCACATTCAAAAAAACCCTAAACCCTCGGCCAAAAAAAAACAAAAACCCTCAAATCCACAAATTAAAAAACATGTAGCCCCATGAAACGATGCAACCTCATCCCCAAAAAACTCAAAACAATCATCCCCCAAAATATAAAATCTTAATCCCCATATATCATATACCATTAGTTCCATAAAACATTAAACCCTCTGGCCCAAAAAACCTCAGCCTCACGACCCCCACAAAACCAAAAACAGATAAACAAACCCCAAACCATTATCCACTAAAAACTCTAAATCCTTATCCCAAAAAACCCTAAACCGTAAACCCCAAAAATCTCTAAACCCTTAGCTAAAAAAGTCCCCAAACCATCTTCCAAAATATATTAAACCCTCATCCCTAAAAAATAAGAAAACCTTATCCCCCCAAAACCCTAATCCCTCATCCCAAAAAAACCTAAATCATCAACCCCAAAATCCTGAAATACTCATACCCAAAAAACCCTAAACCCATAACCCTATTAAAACCAATACTTAAAACCCCCAAAAAACTTAAGCACACAGTCCCCAAATACCCCAAACCCTCACCCCAAGAAAACCTTAATCCCTCTTACATAAAAATCCATAAAGGCTCATCCCGAATAAACCTAAAACCCTCAGCCATAAAAAACCCTAATCCCTCATCTGTATGAAAACCTAGACCCAAATACTTTGAAACCCTAAACCCTCGTCTCCTAGAAACTCAAAAACCTCAACCCCGAAAAACACTAAACACTTAGACCCACAAATCCCAAAACCCCTAGCCCTAAATATCCTTAAATATGATCAACAAAGAAGCCTAAACCCTTTGGCCAAAAAACCATTAAACATCATCCCTAAAAAATCATCAACCCTCAGTTCCAAAAAATAAACATTCTCCCCAAAAAACACTAACCCCCCAAAAAAAACCTTAGGATCAATAAAAATGTCAACCTCATCCCAAAAAAACACATTCCCTATGCCCAAAAAAACCCTAAACCCTTATCCCAAGTACTCCTAAACCTCTAGACCCAAAAAAAAGAAACCCCCATCCAAAAAAAATCCCTAAATCCTCACTAGAAAAAAATCATGAACAGAAATACCCAAAATATCCAAAATCATCAGCACAAAAAAAACATGAAACCATAATCCCTAAAAAATGAAAAACACAAGAACATAAAAAACCCCAAACCCTTAGCCTTAAAAAACCCCAAATTTTTAACCCCAAAGAACTATAAACACTTATCCCTAGAAAACCTTAACCAATTGCTACCAAAAACCCTAATCCCACATCCCCAAAAAAACTTAAACACTCTCCTCAAAAAACCCTACACCCTCATCCCAAAAGTAACCACAAATTCAATAACCAAAAAATATGCATAGCCCTCATCCTCGAAACAAAATATGAAACCCTTATCCAAAAATTATCTTAATAACTAATCACTAAAAATCTGGAATCTCACATCCAAAAAAAATATAAACTCTAATCCCCAAACAAACCTAATCCATCATCCCCAAATAACCATAAAACCTCATCCCAAAAACCCTAAACCCTTCTACTTAATAAACACAATACCATATCCCCCAAAAAACCTAAACCCTAGGACCCAAAAAACCATACGCACTCTACCAAAAAATACCAAAATATTTTAACCCCAAAACACACAAAATTCCTACCCAAAAACTCTAAAACATCATCGATAAGGAGACTCTAAACCCTCATCACCAATAAAATTTAAACCCTTAGCCAAAAAAAACATAAACCTTCTTTCCCAAAAAACCATAAATCACTAGTACGAAATAAAATATTAACAATCCTTCCAAAAAATCCCTAAAACATCATCCTTGATGATAACATTATCAAAGGAACCAATTCAATTTCCCTGGTAAAGGAGTTATATTCGCTATAACCAATGACACATGGGAGATTAAAGAGGTTAATGGAAACAATGGGTGCCCATATCGCTTCATTAAAGGCCCAATAGATCTTTCCATGCATGGATGGAGAAAATGGGACTATTATATCACTAATACATGCCCATATATGATGTTTAATGTTTCTCTCACATTGTTTTTTGTCCCACATGGATAATTATAGAATGGAGTCATTAGACACCAAATTCAAATCCATTGGGCAAGGTACTGAATGTCAAATATGGTGGGCTAAGGGTTGAAAAGAATGTTCTACTTTTCCCAAAAGCCTTTTTGGATTTTATATTTCTGACATTAAGGGGAAAAAGTAGATTTAACATTTATGACTTTAGGGTATTATACCCTTGACAATTGTATTTTCATTCAAGATTTAACTGAGATCTTATGCTTTGTTTCTCTCTGTTGTGTGAGGATAGCCCTAGTTTTTCCCTTTCTCTTGTGCATTATTTCCTTGTCAATATACATGTTATATTGGTTATCCATGATCATAAATCCCTTAATTCTGTGTCTCAACCCAAGTTCATTGTTGTGTGGATTGGCTATCACATACCCCTCTTGAGCGTGTTGTCTATGTAAAAGGCCACACTCTTTATTGTGTTGATTGACCACATGCATCCACTCTCGATACCCATCAACCTCCACTTTTCCCCAAACCACATACTTCATGTATTACCCTATGTCGTGAAGATCGGGCCACCCCATGCATCTCAAATCAATTGGTATCAGAGATTTAGTTGACATGATAGGCATCTATCCATTCATTTACATTACTTGTACCGCTTACCCACATTATCCATCCATATTAATCACTATTTAAACAAATAAATACCATTTTTAAAGCCTTCGGAATTGGCCTAGTTTGTTCATTCATGGATTATTATAAATTGAGAAAAATTCCCATTCATCTTCCTTGTGCATTTTATTCTCTTTATTTGATTTTTATCTAAAAGAAGTAAAAGAATCGAATTCTCTCAACTCATTATTTTTTCTTTTCAAAATTAAGAACATCCTTTATTTGAGAGATTTAAAAAAATTCTTACTCTCTACTCAATCATCTTGTGCTTTGAAACTCCAAGCACAACAATTTTTTGGAAATTTGACCCAAAAACAAGAAAAAAAGTGGATACAATTACTATTTTGAGATTTACATTATTAGCACTTTCCATTTATGTACATCACTTTCTCTATCATTTTACATCATCCCCATATTATATTTGGATCATATTGTTATTAATTTTTCTTATCTTACAAAATCAAGGAAAACAAAAATTGCACCTTTCTACACCATTTTTTCCACCTAATATCCATTTTCAACCATCTTTTTCACCCTTAAACCATTACCAATCGAACAGGTTGGGATAAAACATCCCCCCAACACAATATTATTTCAGGTAGGATTGGTAGCACTTGATCATCGCAAACAATGTATTATATTTCATAAGAGATTGGAATCTGAATTGAGTGTTGAGAGAAATAAAGATAAAAAAATCTTCTGTGAGTGAGTCTGTACATCTTGTTTTGTGTGTGTACATATTTTTGTGTGTCTGTACATCTCGTGTATGTTAGCTTGTATCCCTGTGAAAGTGTCTTCTTGTGTGTGTGGGTGTGCATATCTTGTGTGCGTGATTGTGTAACCATGTGTGTGTGAGAGTGTACATCTTGTGTGTCTGTGTACATATCTTGTGTGTGAGTGAGTTGGTGTCATTGTGTGTGTCCCCCCCTATGTCTGTGTGTGTGTTTGCATAACTTATCTTGGCAGAAGATCGTGGGAATAAAAATTCTCATGTTAGCAATGAAGGAAGTCAAATTAGATCCCCTGCACCCATAGCTATGAAACTCCAAATGAATGATTTGGGGATCCACATTGAGAAGTTAATTGATTGGAAGTTGGAAGTGCTGAATCAGAGGATTCATGAATTGGATAATAAAGCAATCCCAAGTATAATCAACCGTAACCCATGACACGCTCTAGCACCACATTTTACCCACATCAGGGAGGGGGATACATTGAACATTGATGATGATCTTGATGATTTCCCACAAAGGAGGAGGTTGTACAAAAAACCTAGATGAGGAAAAAGGAGACAACATGATGATGACCTGCTTGGTGAGATCAAGGTGAAGGTTCCTTCTTTTCAAGGAAACAGCAACCCAAAAGCATACATGGAGTGGGGGATGAAGATTGGTAAAGTGTTTTCATACCATGTGTAATCTTATGAGAAAATGGTCTAACATTATTCCATTGATTTTTTTTATTATGATTTAATTTTTTGGGATCAAATGAAAAAGTATAGGGATTGATATAGTGGGTATCACATCAACACTTTGGATGACATGAATTTTTCCATGTGGAAATGGGTTGTCCCCTCACACTACCATAAATATCTCCACAAAAAAACATCAACGGCTCACCCAAGGGAGTAAGAGTTTAAAGTATTACTACGAGGAGATGAAAATTTCTATGATTCAAGAAAATATCGAAGAGGATCTAGAGGCAACCATGGAACAGTTTTTACATGGGCTCAATTGGGAGATTGTGAACCACGTAAGGATGTACAACCATGTAGAGATACAAGATATGATCCACCAAGACACCAATGTTGAGCAAAAAATAAAAAAGTGGAGCCACATGAGGAAACCCGCTACCCCTTTCACTTTATTGAGAAATTCAAATAAGGATATTGAAGAATCGTCAATGCTGAAAGAGGTGGTTGATCATAAATGTGACAAGGTAATTCTTCCACCTAAGAAACCTAAATGTGAGACTAACAAAACAAGGAATCGAGATATTTGGTGTTTCAAATGACATGTATGGGGTCACATCTCTAGTGAATTCTCAAATTGGTGCCCCATGACCATAAACATGCATGAATAATGGGAGACCAATTGAGATCTTGGAAGTGGAAGTTGAAGAATCCACTGAAATTGATGATGGAGAATTTGTGGAAAATGGTGATATTCTTGACACTATAAGAGTTCTAAGAACATAAATGACCATGTGAGAGAAGGGGTATTGGGAGAAACGTTTCCATACACGGTGCAAGATGCATGGGAATGTATGTAGTGTTTTTATTGGTGGAGGATGCTATAGTAATATAGTGAGCACCGAGTTGGTGGAGAAGATGGGACTTCAAACATTGAGGCATCAACAACAATATCATCTTCAAGGGTTGAATGATTGTGGAGAGATGGAGGATTCCAAATAGGTGAAGGTCTTGTTTTCCATTGGTAAATACAATTATGAGGTATTGTGTGAAATTATTCCTATGAAGGTGTGCCACTTCATGTTGGGTCGACCGTGGTAGTACGATCGGCCTGTTACTCATGATGATTTCCTAAACCATCACTCTTGGTACTATGAGGGGAACCTATACACCCCAAATCCATGTCCCCGATTACATTTTTATAGAAAATAAAAAAATCGTGATGAGAAAAAATATAGAAAATGAAAATGGAGAGAATGAATGAAAAATGGAAAATGGGAGAAGAATAGAAATAGAGAGTAAAGAAAAATAAATATTAGAAATAGATTTGAGAGGATAGAAAAGTATGATGTTGGAAAAAAAGGGTGAGGTTAAGGAATCCTTGATTTCTCAGAAAAATATTTTCATACATGTGTAAAAATAGGTTTTGTTGAACACTAACAAATTAACATCTTCTTTGCCACATGTTTCCAAGTCTTTGTTTTAGGAATTTGATGTTGTGTTTCTGAAAGAGGTGCCACCTGGTTTTCCACCCATTATAGGTATTGAGGATCAAAATGACCTCATACCCAGAGCATCACTACCGAACTGCCCTACATATCACACCAACCCATATGAGACAAAATAAATTCAATGGAATGTTCAGGAGCTATTGGATGTGGGGTATGTTAGAGAGAGCCTTAGTTCTTGTGTGGAACCATGGAATATAGTACCAAATAAGGATGGAACATAGAGAATGTGAATTGACTGTAGAGCCATTAATAACATCACAATCAAGTATCATCATCCTATACCTCTGTTAGATGACATGCAAGATGAGTTAAATGTCTCTGATATTTTCTCAAAAACTAATTTAGGAACTTTCTACCATAAAATTAGGATGAAAGAAGGAGATGAGTGGAAAACTACATTTATAAAAAAGCATGGACATTATGAATGGTTTGTCATGCCCTTTGGTCTCACCAATGCACCTAGAAATTTTTTAGGTTAGTGAATCATGTATTACAAGCATATATTAAAAAATATATGGGTTGTTTAATTTTATGACATTCTAGTCTATAGTAGGACATTACATGAACATGTAGATCACTTAAGAAAATTCATTAAGGTCTTATGGAAAGAAACCTATTTGGAATAAAAAAATAGGTGTGAATTTTGTCTCGATAAGATTTTTTTCCTTGGATTTGTTGTCAGTAGTAATGGAATTGAAGTCAACACTCATAACATCAATGAAATACCAGAATGGACAACTCCGTCCTCCTTTTGACAGGTAAAAATATTTCATAGGCTTTCTTGTTTTTAATAGGGATTTGTGAAGGACTTCCGAAAAATAACATCACTATTTAATGAGTTGAAAATACTAATAGTCCATTCAAATGGGGGACGACTCAAGAGAAGGCTTCCAAGATCTCAAGGATTGACACACCTACGCCCACTACATGTACACCCAGACTTCTGTATGACCATTGAGATTGAATGTGATGCATGTGGAATTAGTATTGTTAGAGTACTCATGTTGTAAGGTAATCCTATTTCTTATTTTAATGAGATTTTAAATGTCCAAACTCTAAAAAATGCTACATATGATAATAATTTTAATGCATTGTTTGGATTACTATATACATGTAATCACTATCTTTGGCGTAAATAATTTGTGATCCATTCTAGTCATGAGTCTCTTAAGTACCTTATGATCCAAAATAAAGTAAATATCAGACATTATAGATGGCTATAATTCATTTAATCATTTCCATATGTCATGAAGCATATACAGGGTAATGAAAATACTATGGAATATGAACTTTCAAGTAGATATTCTCTTTTATCCTTGTTCAATTCAAAAGTCCTTGGTTTTGAATTAATCAAAGATTTATATTCTACCAATAGTGATTTTAGGGAACCACATGGACATTGTAAACTTGGATTTAGTTGGGTAAATTATTATTTACATGTTGGATTCTTATTCAGGATTGATAAGATTTGTATTCCCAATTTATCTATCCTTTTTCATTTACTAAATGAGTCACATTATGGTGAGTTAATGGGAAATTTTGTTATTTTATAAACTCTATGTTTTCTTTGTGAGCATTTTTATTTTCTTATGATATCTACATATGTTGAAAATTTTGTGGGAAAGTTCATTATTTTCCATAAATCCAAATTGATACTAAACCTACATGGATTGTATATTCCACTCCAAATCCCCAAAAGCCCTTGGGAGGACATATTAATTGACTGTATTGTGGGGTTACCAATGACCAAGAGTGGGAGATATTACATTTTTTGTGGTGGATCAGTTTTCTAAAATGGGAAATTTTATTCATTGTCACAAAAAAGATGATGCCAGTAACATTGTAACACTTTTCTTTGAAGAATTAGTCAAACTCCATGGAATGCTAAGGAAAATTTGGTCTGATCGTGACACAAAATTCTTTAATTACATTTTGAAGTCCTTTTGGAGAAAACTAAGTACAAAGTTACTATTTTCCACTACTTCTCATCCAAAAAATTATGGGAAAATGGATGTGGTGAACCAGACACTATCATTAATTTTTCAAAAAAATTTGAAGAAGAATCTCAAGAAATTTGAGGAGTGTTAGACACATTTAGAATTTTTATATAATAGGTTCAAGCACACCCACTAATCAATATTCTCCATTTGAAATTTTTTACGGCTTTAAAACTCTTTCCCCTATTGATCTAGTTTGTTTGCCTTTGAAGGAAGCAACTAATATGGATGTAAAAGGTCACAAATAATTCTTCAAACAACCCTATGAAAATGTAAGGAAACATATCAGGTGGATGACCCAAAAATATGTTCATAGAAAACAAGGGTCACAAATAAGTGTTGTTCCTGCCCAGGGACTTGGTGTTGACTCATATACAAAAGGTTAGATTTCCCAATAAAAGGAAATAAAAATTCATTCCACAAGGAGAAGGACCTTTATGAGTGCTCAAGAAAATTCACAAAAATGACTACAATATAGATTTTCTAGGTGAGTATTGTGTAAGTTCCATTTCCAATGTTTATGATCTTTCTCCTCTTTTGGGTGTAGAGGATGTATAGTTGAGGATGACTCCTTTTCAAGAGGGGGAGGATCATGTGAACCATATCGAAGGGACCATGTCAATTTCCTTGGTGGAGGAGTTGGATTTTCAAGGACCAATGACATGTGAGTGATTAAAGTGGTTGAATGAAACAATGGTCACCCACCACGCTTCATTTATGGCCTAGTGGGTTTTTCCATGCATGGATGAAGAAAATGTGCCTATTATATCACTTATTCATGGATGAATATGATGTATCATGTTTGGACCACATGATTTCACGAAATAGAGAATCATTACCTACATGGATAATTCAAGATTGGCATCATAGGACACCAAAGTAAAATCTAGTGGGCTAGGTACTCAATGACAAATATGGTGTGCTATGGGTGGAAATGCATGTTCTAATTTTCCCAATTATCTTGGATAGACATTATATTTTTGACTTTAAGGGAATGTATATTTATCCTTTAGGACATTCGGGTATTAGACACTTGAGTATTGTATTTTCATTCACGATTATATTAAGATATTATTATTTGTTTCTCTCAATTGTGTGAGGATTGTCCCAGTATTTTCCCTAGCTATTATGCATTTTTACCTGGTCAATATAAAAGTTATATTGGGGATCCAAGATCATAAAGCCCCCAATTCTGTGCCTCAACCCTGTTGGGTAGTTGTGTGGATTGGAGATCACTTACCTCTCTTGAGTGTGTTGTCTAAGAAGTAGGACACGCTTTTTATAGCATTTATTGACTACATGCATCCACTATCCATGTCCATCACTTCCACTTTTCCCAAAATTGTATCCTTTATCTGCTACCCTACATTGTGATGATCTCCCCCCCGTGCTTCTCATATATATCCCCCAAAAAATCCTTTTAACAATAATCATGAAAAAACATTAACCATCATCCTCATAAAACACAAAATATTTAATCCCTAAAAACACTAAACCCTCATCCCCAAAAATCCCAAAACACTCATCTACAAAATAAAATAAACCCTTAGCCCCAAAAAACCCTAAACTCTCATACAAAAACCCCTAAACCCTCATCCAAAAAAAATCATAAAATAGAAACCAAAAAAACACAAAACCTATCCTCCATAAATACCTAAACCCTCATATATAAAAAAACCAAAACTCTCCCTCCCAAAAATCTGTAAACCCTTAGCACCAAAAAACCCCTAAGCACCCACCCCCCCAAAACCCGAAACCCACATCTCCAAAAAACACCAAAAATAGATGCCCTAAAAAAACCAAAAACTTTGTCCCAAAAAACCTTAAACCTATAGCCCTAAAATGTTAAATCACCAAGCCCCAAAAAACCCTAAAACCTCATCCCTAGAAAACCATAATCCCCACCTCAAAAGAACCCTAAACCATAAAACCCAAAAAATACTAAATCCTAAGCCCCCCAAAACCCTAAACAATCAACCCCAAAATACCACATACTATCAGCATAAAAAATCCATAAACTATCAGCCCTATGAAACCGTAAACCCTCACCCCCCAAAAAATACAAAACAATTAGATGATAAAATCCGTCAAACCAAAACCCCAAGAACCAGAAACCTTCTCGCTAAAACTAAATTATAACCTCAGACCCCCAAAAACCCAAACCGTCATCCCTAAAAAACCACAAATCCTTATCCCCCAAAAACCCTAAACTCTCAACACAAAAAAACACTAAACCCTTGGCCATAAAAATCCCAAACCCTCTGCACCAAAAAACCAAAAAAACCCTCAATGAAAATAATCCAAAAAACCTCAACCCCCCAAAACCAAAAACCCTCTGGCCTCAAAGCCTAAACCCTCATCCCCAAAAACCCCAAACCATTATCCCAAAAAAACACCCAAACACATGGCCACAAAAATACTTAAACCTAGTGCCCCAATAAAACATGAAAGTTTCAAACCAAAAACACCAAACCCTAAACCCCAAAAAACCCTAATCCCTAAATCTTTTTCCCCAAATACCTAACCCCTCATCCCCAAAAAACCCAAACACCCTGTAACGCCCCGACCCCAGCTACCCAGAGCCGGTGCATTACTTCGTAACATTGGCATGATCACAAAAGATCAAGTCTCGAAAGAACGATTGGTTTAGTAGCCTTGGAAACACTAGATACATTCATAAGTTTTACATTACATCATAAAATGAAAAACTACTACAACAACATAATGTATCCACAGTCCACACTATTATCCCCTCATAATATCCCTGCAGGTCATTCATAATTTACTTTTTCACTTCCTGCGAAAAAATAAAACATAGAAAAGGGGTGAGCTCAAATGCCCAGTAAGGATAACAATATAGCAGAAACTTTCATAAATAAGAAGAAGCATTTAAGGAAATGTATAACTAAAACAAAAGCCTTTTAAACTTGAATATCAACATAATATGGAAAAAATAAAATGAAATAACGCCATTTACACATTAACATGGATATTCTACTAATCGAATAATCACATGCAAAATCACTAACCACTTTCATAATGTTGGAATGCATAATGCCAGACTATCATAACCACGTAGTCAAGGCCTCGTGCCAAGACCACAAATAAGATTTTGTCAAGGCCTCGTGCCAAGACACTAGATTGTCTCATGAGACCTACCGATGCATCGAGGAGCTATAGCGGGCTCCACCCGTCACATATTAAGTCCAATGCATTCCCATATGAAAAGGTTTAAACATGACATAAACATTCATATTAAAACTAGCATACGAAATGTCAATAATTTCACCATAAACTATGAATGGTATAAAATAGCACATCCACAGTCAAACATATCACAAAACCTTAAATACAATATAGAAGTTTTGTATTATAATAAATCAACTTCAAATAAGCGTAAAATCCATCAAAGGATGTTGACATAGATGAAATCAAAACACTTTTTAGAGAAATATCTCTTTCTATTTTTGAAATCATTTAAGAGCCATATAAAACAAAACATTTTCTTGAAAATATTCTTATAATCTTGTAAGGAATGCTTTGAGGATTTTATAACGGTGGAAAATAACCGCACCCGCCGTATAAGTTAAAAAACATTCTTACCTCAATTCTGTCTAAAAGGTTAAAAATGACCTTGTTTTGAAAACGACGGAAAGATTCCTCTTATAAAAAGTCAAAAAAAGGTATAAATGACTTTAACCCATATTCTTGTAAATAATAAAAATGTTTTGAAATACATTTTGAAGAAACATGGATGTGGATGATAACGAGGTCCCAGTAGATAATTATGTATAAACAACCTTGGATAATGAAGAGGTTGTGAAGTAAACCCTTACCTTGTACTTTTCCTTGGTTGGGGTAGGTTAACCTCCTGTATAATGGTGAAATAATTGTTATCAAATTATACGAGAATCATATACATTCATATGATATCATATATGATCTTTTAACATTGCTTTGTTAACAATATCTTAGATTTATTGTTGTTTCGGGTGTTAACTTACTCGTTTTCTTATATGTTTTGTTACGTAAGTCATGTTTTTCATGGATAGGTTGTATCTTATTCATATCCAGAATGATATCATGTCCTTAAACATTATTTTTAAATTATCAAATGATAATTATACTTGAATGGATACGTTGGAGAATGAATCTCATCGCGTTCGTGGAGACGGTAGTCCGTACGTACGCACGAGCGACAATATCATTATTTTGATATTAAAATAATATATAATTGGATAGTATATCATATATACAGAATCATTATCATGTTATATTTATTATTTACATGAATTACATATCATTATTATATCCATCTAAATAATAATATATTGAATAACAATTACACCACGACGTGGAGACCGTAAGCCGTACGTACGCACGTATGATGACATGTCATTCAAATGATGGGTAGAATACTGAATATGGTTGTTCCATATTTATAATAACATCACAGTATATAGAAGATACTGGAGTTATAATTTTAGAATTGAAATAATAAACAAAGAGGGAGTGGAAGAAGAAAGAAACATGAAAGAGGGTGATGAAAATGTTACCTCTTCTTCGGGTTCTTCCTTTTGATTTGATCAAAAGGACTCCATAGGATGGCTTTTGGACTAAAGTAAAGCTTCTAGGATGAAGGGAGAAATGTTGGGAGAGTATTTGGGCAGAGGTTGGCCGAACCAAAAGGCTTTAAAGTGTGAATAAGGTGATAGAGGTGGGGGCCTTTTATAAGAGGAGAGGAGGGGCACTTTTGGAAAGATTGAAATGTTACATTATTATACCATGCTTTTAGGATTATAAAGGTCCCACACTTATATAATTCGTGTATAAGGTGATAAGGGTTCGAAATATATTCATACAATAGGCTTTGGACAAGTGTAAGCCTTGGATTTTGCATTATCTTCTCATTTTATTTAAATCGTTAAATAATGAGGTCATCGCCGCATCATAATGATGTCATAAATAATTTAATTTATTTAATGTCTAAAAATTATAAAAAAAATACTAAGATGTAGGAAATATTTTTAGCTTTCTAATGAATATTTATAATCAAAATTTGGACTTTTGTAACCCCACTAAAAAACTGTTTTAGTAAGACAACTCATGTTTGTGTCAATTTAATTTTAACATTAAATAAATATATATTAATGTCATTTTCCAACTAAAGTGGCTCCATGGGGTCCCCAAGTTGAGCCATGGGTTGTCTTGGTCGGCCATGACTCATCCAATAGGAGTAGGACAACTGTCATGCTCGTCTCATATTATTAAAACATTATTTGTACCTTAAACTACACTAATTACCTCTAATCGCGATTAAGAACTTAAAAGTTACTATTCACCAAAAATTTACTTTAATCTCATTGAACCACATTTTACTTATTAATGACAACCATGTATGTTGGATTTTTTAAAATCAAATCACAGAAGTGGTAATATTTCATTTAAATGAAAAATCAGTTATTTAACTACCACTTAGTGGTTTCACTATTCATCAAAAATTGAAGTTTTTCAGAACAAAGCCAAAATTTCACCCTAAGCTATAATTGATATTCCGAATTCAAAAATGATGTCTATTTTACAAAATTCCAAACATATAAGTTGCATTAATTAATTTTATAATTAATTCCCGCTGTTAAAAAAAATGGCGTGTTTCTAAGAAACAATTTATATCAAAAGATTGGCATTTGTTTATGTCCGATTTCAATGTTAAATTAATTCTAATGACCACCATTGGATAAAATGGTAAAAATATATTATAATTATACTTTAAAACCACTAAATAGTTTAATTTTTCACTATAAATTATTTTGATTTAAAAAGTTGTTTTTAAGTATTTTTCACTATTCATAAAAAATTCGAAGTTCTCAGAAAAATACCAAAAATTCAACATAGGCTAATTTCGATATTCCGAATCCAAAGATGAAATCTATTTTGATAAATAAAATTTATAAAATTTCAAAAAGTAGGTATTACTATTCACAACGGCTAGTTTAATTAGTTGTGGTGTGTGTTAGAGCTCGAGGTTGCGTACAACACACGCTATTGCATTATTCGAAGGGAAACGTACCGTGGAAGCTTGGGGTGTTACATTCTCCCCTCCTTCAAATAATTGCGTCCTCGCAATTTCTAGGGTATAAAAAGACTCGGGTGGTTCTTCATCATATGTTCCTCAGGTTCCCACGTTGCCTCTTCCATTTTATGATTTTCCACAAAACCTTTACCAGACGAGTCGTCCGGTTTCTCAGCACCTGCTCCCTCACATCAAGAATCCTGACGGGCTCTTCACAATAGGAAAGATCGGGTTCCAGTTCTAATTACTCATAGGTGAGTACATGCGTTGGGTCAGGCATGTATTTCCTCAACAGAGATACGTGGAAAACATCGTGAACTTTGGAGAGATTTGGCGGCATCGCCAAACGATAAGCTACAGCCCCAATACGATCTAGAATTTCGAAAGGTCCGATGTACCTGGGACTCAACTTACCCTTCTTACCAAAACGTATAACTCCCTTCCATGGAGATACCTTTAGGAAAACATGATCTCCCACCTGAAATTCCAAAACCTTTCTTCTGTTATCGGCATAGCTCTTCTGCCTACTTTGAGCTGATTTGATGTGATTTTGGATTACCTTCACCTTTTCCATTGTTTCTTCCACCAGTTCTGGTCCCACAAGTTTTCTTTCACCAACGTCATCCCAACAGGTTGGTGTACGACATCTGTTTCTGTATAACGCTTCATAAGGTGCCATCTGAATGCTTGAATGGAAGCTATTATTATAGGAAAATTCTACCAGTGGTAAGTATTGATCCCACATACCCTGAAATTCAAGAGAGCATGATCTCAACATGTCTTATAAGGTTTTAATAGTCCGTTCTGATTGTCTATCTGTTTGAGGGTGATAGGCAGTGCTCAAACAAAGTTCAGTATCCAAGGCCTTTTGAAGACTTTTCCAGAATCTTGAAGTAAAACGAGGATCACGATCAGAAACAATCGATAGGGGTACTCCATGAAGTCTTACAACTTCATTAATATATAATCTTGCCAGACGTTCAAGTGGTAGATCCTCCCGTATAGCCAGAAAATGTGCCGACTTAGTAAGACGATCAACAATGACCCATATTGCATCATTCCTTCTAGGAGTCTTTGGTAGTCCCATGACAAAGTCCTTCGTAATATTATCTCATTTCCACTCAGGTATGGGAAGAGGTTGGAATAATCCACCAGGATGTTGCCTTCCAGCTTTAACTTGTTGACAAACCATACACCTCGACACAAAATCAGCAATCTCCCTCTTCATATTGTCCCACCAAAAATGTTCCTTCAAATCTCTATACATTTTGGTGCTCCCAGGGTGTATAGAGAAATTGGAACTATGAGCATCATCCAGCAATTCCCTTTTTAGATCAGTTATATCGGGAACACAAAGTCTGTTCCTGAATTTCAAAATTCCATCCTTATACACAAAGTCCCTCAATCTTCCATCATTCACATCTTTAATCTTCTTCTGAAATTCTTCATCATTGGTCTGAGAACTCTTAATCCTTTCTAGTAGTGATGGTTTGGAAACCATTTGAAAAAGCATTGATGTTTCACCTTCCCTAGTTATTCCCATGTCCATCTTCACTAGATCCAAGAAAATTGGATCCCCTTCAATTCTCATCACATTCAAAACTCCATGGTCTTTTCTACTCAAAGCATCTGCCACCTTGTTTGCCTTCCCCGGGTGGTAATGTATCGTGCAATCATAATCCTTGAGTAGTTCAAGCCATCGCCTTTGCCTCATGTTGAGTTCTTTTTGTGTGAAAATATACTACAAACTCTTGTGATCAGTATAAATCTCACATTTCTCACCATAGAGGTAATGTCTCCATATCTTTAAAGCAAAGATCACAGCTGCTAACTCAAGATCATGAGTAGGATAGTTTTTCTCATGAATTTTTAGCAGTCGTGATGCGTAGGCAATGACCTTATCATTCTGCATAAGGACACAACCAAGTCCTTTCTTCGATGCATCACTATAAATAACAAACCCATCATTCCCCGATGGTAGATTCAATACAGGGGCATTGACTAATCTTCTGTTTAGTTCTTCAAAACATTCTTCACACTCTTTTGTCCAGACAAATTTAATCCCTTTACGTGTGAGCTTTTTCAATGGGTTAGCCAATCTGGCAAAATTCTGGACGAAACGTCGATAATAACCTGCTAAACCAATAAAACTGCGTACCTCAGTTATACTTGTCGGTGCTGGCCATTCTTGGATTGCCTTGGTTTTAGAAGGATCAACGGAAATTCCATCCTTAGAGACAATATGGCCAAGAAAAGAAATCTCATGAAGCCAGAATTCACACTTGCTAAATTTCCCATATAATTCATGTCTTCTAAGAGTCTTCAGGATAATGCGTAAGTGATTTTCATGATCTTCGTGGCTTTTGGAGTATACCAAGATATCATCAATAAATACCACTACATAGTCATCATGATATTCCATGAAAACTCTATTCATCAGATCCATGAAAACAGAGGGCGCATTAGTCAATCCAAAAGGCATTACTGTAAACTCGTAATGCCCGTACCTTGTTCGAAATGCTGTCTTTGGAACGTCTTCCTTCTTCACACACAACTGATGGTATCCAGACCGAAGGTCAATCTTTGAAAAGTATTGAGCTCCATGCAGTTGGTCAAACAAATCATCAATGCGAGGTAGGGGATACTTTTTCCTTATTGTTATAGCATTGATCTCCCTATAGTCAATGCACAACCTCATAGATCCATCTTTCTTCTTAACAAAAAGAACAGGGGCTCCCCAAGGAGAAACACTAGGGCGAATAAATCCCTTATTACTCAATTCCTCTAGTTGTTTCTTTAGTTCAACTAATTCCACAGTGGCCATTCTATAAGGGGTCTTCGATATGGGCCTTGATCCAGGAATTAAATCAATGGAAAACTCAACTTCTCGTTCTGGAGGATGTCCAGGTAAATCTTCCGGAAACACATCAACATATTCTCTCACAATAGGTACATCCTCTATTTGAATCTTCCTTTCCTCACCCTTAGTAATTTCGTTCTCTTCCTCCCCAATAATTGAATTTAGTTGATCTACTGGGGGTGGATCTAGATAAGAATTATGTGGCGATGATTCGGCTCTAAAGATAAGGTGTTCCTTATCATCATCATCAAGATTCGTAACCTCTTTCCTCTTACAATAAATTTTTGCATCATGGTCCGAAAGCCAATCCATACCGAGGATTATATCAAATTCAATCATGGGTATGACGATGAGATCAGCAGGTAAAGAACATTTAGGTTCTCTAATGGGAACTAATCGACAAAACTTTGTTGCAAAAATAATTCCCTTAGGGGTTTTGACCGACAACTCCCTTGTTAAATCAAATTGGAAATATCTAATTTTCTTAGCAAACTGGGAAGATATGAAACAATGCGATGATCCAGAATCAAATAATGCATTTGCTAATCTTGAGGAAACCATTAAATTACCTGCCACCACGTCTTTCGGAGCTTCTACCTCAGCAGTAGTGATAGCATAAGCCTGGCCTTGATCCCTTGGCCTTTTCTGAGGTAAGTTCTCCTGACGCTTAGGACATTCATTTGCATAATGCCCCATCTCCCTGAAATTGTAGCACCGAACGTTGGTAGCTTCCTTCTTCCCCTTGCAATCATGAGCCTGGTGGCCTTTTTCACCACACTTGTAACAGACTCCCATTCCCTTCAAGCAAGTACCAGGATGTTTCTTCCCGCATTTACCACAAGATGGATATTCAACCTTTCCCTTCTTCCCTTTATTTCCATTCCCAGATTGATCAGCAGGTCTCTTCTTCTCTTGCTTCGCTTTAAAGTCATAAGACTTAGAGAATTCCTTTTCCGTCTTGATAGCGCACGAGACAATACATTCGTATGAAGAGAAGGTTTGTGATACTAAAGCTCGACGGAGAAATGGTTTCAACCCATCAAAGAAACGATCAGTCTTACTTCTTGGGTTACGTATGTAATCTGCAGCATACCTTGCTAACCTTGTAAAGTTAGCCTCATACTTTGCGACATTCTCATCCTCCTTCTGCCTCAGACTCAGAAATTGCCATTCCATATCCGCTCGATTGTCTCGAGGAAAGTATTTTTCTAAGAACAGCTCTTTGAACTCCTGCCATTCCATGTTTGTTAATTCATCATCTTCCATTGTGTTTTGAATTAGTGACCACCATTGATCGGCATCTCTAGTGAGGCGGTAAACTGCCATGACAACCTTCTCCCTTTCAATACTCCCCAAGGCATGGAATATTTTCTCTAAGGAATTTATCCATTGCTCAGCTACTATAGGATTTGTACTCCCATTGAAGGATGGTGGTTGTTTCCTCATGAAACGTTCTAGCATTGATCCTCCACGTTGCGGATCAGGGTGCTCCATACGAGTATGGTTATTATTCATAACCTGAGTGAGTTGTCCCAGTATGGTAATAAGTTGATCGGCACCAGTTGTGTCACCAGCCCAACTATAATTATCTTGAGCAAGAGGGAAATCCCTACATGGAGTGCATGCATTGATACGGTTTCCATTTCTTCCACTAGGAGCCATTTCTAAACAATGGCATAAACTAGATCAGTTTATGAATCAAAATACTTAATCCTATACTTATAAAACACTTAACATAAATTGAACTATTTATGGATATAATCCATAATCATAAAAATGTTTTCTTTGAGGAATTATATACTCATAAACCCTTCATAATGATTTGTAGAGAAAATGAGAGTTATCCTAAGCATATCCCCCGGGAGTGTCGTAACCAAGAGTGCAGCAAGGCTCGTTGTCGTGCACCAGTTCCCGTTCGAGTCTAGCTCAAAGCGGTGTTTTCAGGTTTTACCCCCAGGAACATCTGTGCCAGAGCCGCCTCTACCTGCTCGTATCCATACAGGGATGTATTGCTCGGAAAACTCACAAAATCTCTACAATACCAAAATTCTAGGAAGTTCTTCTATACTAATCCTCAAAGTTCATCTTAGGTCTATGTGCTCTAATCAGAGTTTATCTAAATCTATCTTCCAAGGTTTGTACTAAACTTCCTCTGATACCAAGTGTAACGCCCCGACCCCAGCTACCCAGAGCCGGTGCATTACTTCGTAACATTGGCATGATCACAAAAGATCAAGTCTCGAAAGACCGATTAGTTTAGTAGCCTTGGAAACACTAGATACATTCATAAGTTTTACATTACATCATAAAATGAAAAACTACTACAACAACATAATGTCTCCACAGTCCACACTATTATCCCCTCATAATATCCCTGCAGGTCATTCATAATTTACTTCTTCACTTCCTGGGAAAAAATAAAACATAGAAAAGGGGTGAGCTCAAATGCCCAGTAAGGATAAAAATATAGCGGAAACTTTCATAAATAAGAATAAGCATTTAAGGCAATGTATAACTAAAAAAAAGCCTTTTAAACTTGAATATCAACATAATATGGCAAAAGTAAAATGAAATAACACCATTTACTCATTCACATGGATATTCTACTAATCGAATAATCACATGAAAAATCACTAACCACTTTCATAATGTTGGAATGCATAATGCCAGACTATCATAACCACGTAGTCAAGGCCTCGTGCCAAGACCACAAATAAGATTTTGTCAAGGCCTCGTGCCAAGACACTAGTTTGTCTCATGAGACCTACCGATGCATCGAGGAGCTATAGCGGGCTCCACCCGTCACATATTAAGTCCAATGCATTCCCATATGAAAAGGTTTAAACATGACATAAACATTCGTATTAAAACTAGCATATGAAATGTAAATAATTTCACCATAAACTATGAATGGTATAAAATAGCACATCCACAGTCAAACATATCACAAAACCTTCAATACAATATAGAAGTTTTGTATTATAATAAATCAACTTCAAATAAGCGTAAAATCCATCAAAGGATGTTGACATAGATGAAATCAAAACACTTTTTAGAGAAATATCTCTTTCTATTTTTGAAATCATTTAAGAGCCATATAAAACAAAACATTTTCTTGAAAATATTCTTATAAGCTTTTAAGGAAAGCTTTGAAGATTTTATAACGGCGGAAAATAACCGTACCCGCCGTATAAGTTAAAAAAACATTCTTACCTCAATTCTGTCGAAAAGGTTAAAAAGGACCTTGTTTTGAAAACGACGGAAAGATTCCTCTTATAAAAAGTCAAAAAGGGTATAAATGACTTTAACCCATATTATTGTAAATAATAAAAATGTTTTTAAATACATTTTTAAGAAACATGGATGTGGATGATAATGAGGTCCCAGTAGATAATTATGTATAAACAACCTTGGATAATGAAGAGGTTGTGAAGTAAACCCTTACCTTGTACTTTTCCTTGGTTGGGGTAGGTTAACCTCCTGTATAATGGTGAAATAATTTTTATTAAATTATACTAGAATCATATACATTCATATGATATCATATATGATCTTTTAACATTGCTTTGTTAACAATATCTTAGATTTATCGTTGTTTCGGGTGTTAACTTACTCGTTTTCTTATATGTTTTGTTACGTAAGTCATGTTTTTCATGGATAGGTTGTATATTATTCATATCCAGAATGATATCATGTCCTTAAACATTATTTTTAAATTATCAAATGATAATTATACTTGAATGGATACGTCGGAGAATGAATCTCATCGCGTTCGTGGAGACGGTAGTCCGTACGTACGCACGAGCGACAATATCATTATTTTGATATTAAAATAATATATAATTGGATAGTATATCATATATACAGAATCATTATCATGTTATATTTATTATTTAAATGAATTACATATCATTATTATACCCATCTAAATAATAATATATTGAATAACAATTACACCACGACGTGGAGACGGTAAGCCGTACGTACGCACGTATGGTGACATGTCATTCAAATGATGGGTAGAATACTGAATATGGTTGTTCAATATTTATAATAACATCACAGTATATAGAAGATACTGGAGTTATAATTTTAGAATTGAAATAATAAACAAAGAGGGAGTGGAAGAAGAAAGAAACATGAAAGAGGGTGATGAAAATGTTACCTCTTCTTCGGGTTCTTCCTTTTGATTTGATAAAAAGGACTCCTTAGGATGGCTTTATGACTAAAGTAAAGCTTCTAGGATGAAGGGAGAAATGTTGGGAGAGTATTTGGGCAGAGGTTGGCCGAACCAAAAGGCTTGAATGTGTGAATAAGGTGATAGAGGTGGGGGCCTTTTATAAGAGGAGAGGAGGGGCTCTTTTGGAAAGATTGAAATGTTACATTATTATACCATGCTTTTCGGATTATAAAGGTCCCACACTTATATAATTCGTGGATAAGGTGATAAGGGTTCGAAATCGCTTCATCCAATAGGCTTTGAACAAGTGTAAGCCTTGGATTTTACATTATCTTCTCATTTTATTTAAATCGTTAAATAATGAGGTCATCGCCGCATCATAATGATGTCAAACATAATTTAATTTATATAATGTCTAAAAATTATAAAAAAAATACAATGATGTAGGAAATCTTTTTAGATTTCTAATGAATATTTATAATCAAAATTTAGACTTGTGTAACCCCACTAAAAAACTGTTTTAGTAAGACAACTCATGTTTGTGTCAATTTAATTTTAACATTAAATAAATATATATTAATGTCATTTTCCAACTAAAGTGGCTCCATGGGGTCCCCAAGTTGACCCATGGGTTTTCATGGTCGGCCATGACTCATCCAATAGGAGTAGGACAAGTGTCATGCTCATCTCATATTATTAAAACATTATTTGTACCTTAAACTACACTAATTACCTCTAATCGCGATTAAGAACTTAAAAGTTACTATTCACCAAAAATTTATTTTAATCTCATTGAACCAAATTTTACTTATTAATGGAAAACATGTATGTAGGATTTTTGAAAATAAAATCAAAGAAGTGGTAATATTTCATTTAAATGAAAAATCAGTTATTTAACTACCACTTAGTGGTTTCACTATTCATCAAAAATTGATGTTTTTCAGAACAAAGCCAAAATTTCACCCTAAGCTATAATTGATATTCCGAATTAAAAAATGATGTCTATTTTACAAAATTCCAAACATATAAGTTGCATTAATTAATTTTATAATTAATTCCCGCTGTTACAAAAAATGGCGTGTTTCTAAGAAACAATTTATATCAAAAGATTGGCATTTGTTTATGTCCGATTTCAATGTTAAATTAATTATAATGACCACCATTGGATAAAATGGTAAAAATATATTATAATTATACTTTAAAACCACTAAATAGTATAATTTTTCACTATAAATTATTTTGATTTAAAAAGTTGTTTTTAAGTATTTTTCACTATTCATAAAAAATTCGAAGTTCTCAGAAAAATACAAAAAATTCAACATAGGCTAATTTAGATATTCTGAATCCAAATATGAAGTCTATTTTGATAAATAAAATCTATAAAAATTTCAAAAAGTAGGTATTACTATTCACAACGGTTAGTTTAATTAGTTGTGGTGTGTGTTAGAGCTCGAGGTTGGGTACAACACACGCTATTGCATTATTCGAAGGGAAACGTACCGTGGAAGCTTGGGGTGTTACACACCCATCCCCCCAAAGCACTAAATACTGAAACCCTAAAAATCTCAAACCCTCATCCTTAAATAATTATAAATCCATAGTATAAAAATCAGAATCCCTCATCCCCCCAAAACCCCATACCCTCAGCCAAATAAAAATCCCAAAACCTTAGCCCCAAAAAACCTAAACCCTCTTCTACAAAAAAACCTATACCCTCAACTAAAAAATAACAATAAACCCACTTCCCCCAAAAAAATAAACCCCCATCCAAGAAATCAATATTCCATCAGTCCTAAAATACCCAAAACCATAAATCCCAAAAACCATAAACCCCCACCCCCCAAAATCCTAAAACCTCTCCCAAAAAATCCCCAAACCTTTTGCCCCCAAACCCCTAAACCTACAGCTGTAATAAATTAGAGACCCACATCTTTAGAAAACCCCAATCCATCATCAACATAAACCATGAACCCTCTTCCACAAATACTAAAAAACCTCGGACCCCAAAATCCAATCCCATGGAAAAAAATAAACAAAATCTCGTAGCCCCACAAAATCTTAAATCCTCAGACCAAAAAAATCTCAAAATCCTTGGTCCAAAAAAAACACTAAACCCTCAACCCCAAAAAATCATGAACCCCTCATCACCATAAAACCATATACACTATCTGAAAATCCCCAAACCCTCACCTAAAAAAAAATCAAAAACCCTCAACAACCAAAAAATCATAAACCCTAGACCCCAAAAAACCAAAAAACCTCATCCACAAAAAAACCCCAACCCATGGCACCAAAAAATCCAAAAACCCAGCCCAAAAAATCCTCAACCCTTATCCATAGAAAAATATTTACCATTAACCCTATAAAACACTAAACCCCCATCCCCATAAAACCCTCAACCCTCAGCCTGGAAAAACCAAAAAACCTTGGTCCCAAAAAAACCCCAAACCCCCATCCCAATAAACCCTAAATCCATAGACCCCCAAAACCTGTACCCTCAGCCAAAAAAAAATTCTATACACTAAGACTAAAATACCATTAATTTTCACCCTAAAAAATCCCTAAACCTTTTGTCCCGTGAAACATGAAACCCTCCACCCCAAAAAACCCCTAATCCCACATCCTTCAAAAAACCCAAAACCTCGTCCCCAAAAAACCTGAAACCCTCGTCCCAATAAATCGTTAAATCCTCATGCACTACAAACCCCAAACCCTTATCCCAAAAATACACAAAAATCTCATCCCTAATAAACCCTAAACCATCACCCCCCAAAACCCTCAAACCCTCAGCCTGAAAAACCCCTAAACCCTCATCCCAAAAACACCCTAGACCCTCAGCCAAAAAAATCCCAAACCATTAGCCCCCCAAAAAACCATAATCCATCATCCTTTAAAATCCCCAAACACTATGCACCAAAACCCTAAACCATCACCCCCAAAAAAACATTAATCCCTGAATTAGAAAAAAAACATGATCCATTAACCCTAAAAAACCCTAAAATTATATCCCATAAAAACCCTAAACCCTCACCCCTAGAAAACCAAGAAATATTATCCACAAAAAAAAACCAAAATAGTCATTTCCAAAAAAGATAAACACTCAACCACAAAAATCCCAAAAACCTCATCCTCAAAAATCCATAAAACCATATCCCCAAAAACTCATAAAACCTTGGCCCCCAAAAAACATAACCCTTGGTCCAAGAAAAACCCTATACAGTCATCCCTAAAACCCCGAAACTCTCAACCCCAAAAAACCCTAAACCATTATCCCTGAAAACCCAAAACCCCCATCCCAAAAAACTATACACCATCTTCCCAAAAATTCCATAACCCTTGTCCAAAAAAACCCCCAAACACTCAATTCCATAAAACAAAAAACCCTCATCCCCAAAAAAAAATCCAAAACCCTAATCCCCAAAAAACCCTAAACCCTAAGCCCCAAAAATCCCTAAAACCTATTATCTAAAGAAACATAAACCCATGGGCCCAAAAAACCCTAAACCCTCAGACCCAAAATATCCCAAATCCTATGCCATAAAAAACCTAAACTGTTATCCCCCAAAAATTCTAAACACTCAACCCAAAAAACACCTCAAACAAAACCCCCCAATATATTGTAAACATAATCTCCCGAAAATAGAATTTAATTAGCCCCAAAAAACTCAATCCATTAGTATAAGAAAAACCTAAAACCATGGCCTAACCTAACCTAAATCTTCAACCAAAAACCCCCCCAAAAATCTCACTTCAAAAAAACCCTAAACACTTAGCCCCAAAAAAATTGAATCCCCTATCTCCAGAAAATCATAAACTACCTTCCCCCAAAACCACAAACCCACATACCCCAATAAACCTAATCCCTCATAAAATAACAACCCTGAACCCTCATCACCCAAAAACATAAAGCCCAGGACCCCCAATAAACCCTAAATCCTCGCTGAAAAAAACCCTAAATCGTCATCCCACAAAATCCCCAAACCCTCATCCCTTAAAAGAAGTAAAACCACCACACCAAAAACACCCAAACCCACCCCCATAAAAAACTCAAAAACCATAGCCCAAAAATTCATAATCCATCAGACCAAAAATTCATAATCCCTCAGCCAAAAAAACCCCCAAACACTCGGCCCCCAAAAACCTCAAACCCATAACCACAAATATTTCCAAACCCTCAACCCAAAAAAACTCAAAACCCCTAGCCCCAAAAAACACTAAACACTCGACCCCAAAAAACCATAAACAATCACCGACAAAATATCCATAAACCCCAAACACAATTATACACTAAATCCCCACCCTAAAAAACCATAAAACCTCATCCATAAAAGGATGTAAGCCTTTATCCCCCCAAAAATTCCAAAACCCTCTTCCCCAAATTAATCTAAACACTCAACCCTAATAAATCCTAAACCCTCGGCCCTAGAAAACTGAAAGCCCAAATCTCTAGAAAAACGTAACCCACATCACTAAAACATTAATCCCATATCCCCTAAAACCCTAACACCACAACACTAATTATCCCTAAACCCTATTCCCCAAAAACCCAAAAACCTCAGCGTAGAAAACCCCTAAAAGATCTCCCAAAAAGACATGTATCTTCAAAAAAAAACTCTAAACCCATAGCCCTAAAACTCCAAAAACCTCAACCCAAAAAATAATTATACCCTTGACCCCAAATAATTGTAAAACCTCATCCCCATAAAACCATAATCCCTTAGTCGAAGAAAACTTAATCTATCAGCCCCAAATATCACAAAACCCTTTATCAATAGAAAAACCCTAATCCCTCATCCCCAAAGACCCTAAACCATCAGCCCCCAAAAATTATGAATACTCAACCCAAAAAAACCCATATACCCTCAGCCCCAAACAAACCGAAACCTGAATCCCATAAAACTATAAACCCTCGACCGAAAAAACGTTAATTCATCGGCCCCAAAATATAATAAACCCTTAGCCCCAAAATTACACCAAACCCTCTGCCCCAAAAAACTGTAGACACTAGGTGCCCAAAAAAGGCATAATACAACAGAATAAAAAACCCTAAATCCTTATCACCAGAAAAACTCTAAACCCCCATCCCTAAAAAACCCAAAACACTCAACCCTAAAAAACCCTCAACCACAAGCCCCAAATTAACTCAAACCATAAACCATTAGAAAACAAAAAACCCTCATCCACTAAAAACCGAACATCATATCTATAAAAACCTCAAACCCCCATCCCCCAAAAAACCACAATCCCACAACCAAAAAAACCCTATACCCTCATCCCCAAAAAATCATTAAACCCTCATCCCTAATAAAACCGTATAACCTCATCCCCAAAAAACCCTAAAACCTCACTCCTAGAATAACCTAAAACCTCATCCCCCCAAAACCATAAAACCTCATCCCCAAAGAACCCTGAACCCTAGAAATCTCTAAACCATCAACCTTAGAAAATCGTAAAGCATCATCCCATAAAAACCTAAACCCACAACCATAAGAAATTATAAACCCTCATCCCAAAAAAACCATAAACCCACAACCCCTAAAATACTTAAAACCTCAGACCAAAAAACCATAAACCATCTTCACCAATCAACCCTAAACCATCAATCCTAAAAATACTAAAAAATTAGCCTAAAAAACATTAAATTCTCAACCCTAAAAATCTATAAACCCTCACCAATAAAAAATTGATAACCTTATACTAAAGAAAACTTAAACACTTTCCCCATGATACCTTAAACACTCATCCCAAAAAAACCCCTCAAGCATCAATCCTTAAAAAACCTAAAACCATAGCCCATGAATACCATAAACCCTCATACCAAGAGATCCATAAACCCTTACCCTAGAAATCCGTAAACCATCATCCCCAAAAAAATTAAACCACACGACCCAGAAAATCCTGAACCCTCATCCACTAATAACCCAAAACCCTCACCTCAAGAAAAACCTAACCCTCCGCATATAAAAAACCACACACTAATACCTAGAAAATCCTAAACCCGCATCCGAAAATAATAATAAACTCTCATCCATAGAAAAATCTAAACCCTCAGACCCATAAAAACCTTAATCATCATCCCTAGAAAACTGTAGATCCTCAAATGCAGAAAAACCTAAGCCCTAATCCCTAGAAAACCCTAGTCCCTCATCACTAGAAAAAACCTCTTCCCCAAGACCCTAATCTATCTACCCCAAATAAACCAAAACAATTATCCACAAAAACCTATAAACCCTCAGCCGATAAAACCCTAATCCCTCACCCCTAAAAACCCTAAACTTTCAGCCCCAAAAAACAATTAACATTCAACCTAAGACATCTTTAAACCCTAATACCCATAACACTCTAAACCCCAATCCCAATAAAACCCTAAACTATTACACCAAAATTCCCTAAACCATCAGCCCCATAAATCCCAAAAACCCTAGACCCAAAAAAACCCTAAACCCTTAGGCCTTGAAACCCCCAAATCCTCAGACCCAAAAAACCCTAAAACCTAGGACCTAGAAAAACATAAATTATTAGCAATAAAAAAGATTAATCTTTCATCCAAAAAAACCCATAAACACTTATCCCTGGAAATCCCTACACCAATAGCCTGAGAAAACCCTATACTGTCTGCTAAAAAAAGCCTTGACAATATTCTCCAAAAAACCCAAAACCCTTGGACCCTTAAAAACTCAACCCTTATCCCTATAAAACCACATACCCTCATCCCTAGAAAACCGAGAACCCTTATCCATATAAAATAATAAACCATTGGGCCCTAGAAAATCCCAAACCCTAAATTTTAGAAATTCCAAAAACTCTACCCCAGAAATCCAAAAACCCTCTTCCCCATAAAAATCATTGTAGTTTTAGTTTTATGGGATATCAAAGATGCCTTCTAATGGACCATACATATAGAAATGATCATCAGAGATTCGACAATACCATGGAGACCAATGATCCACCACAGTGTATGTCTGGAATTGATGTCCTTAAGGAATTGAAATATTTTAGTTATTCATTCAAGAAGTGTCAAATGAAATCTGTAAAGAGAAAGAATGTTTCCATAGAAACATATTACAATTAGAATAAGAGAAGTATCTTCCTTGATTTTCTTTATTGGTCAACCATTTTTTTATGTCATTTCTTGGACGTAATGCTCATTGAAAAAAATATATCTGAAATGTTTATTTTGATTATTCTAAATGTTAAAGGAAAGACAACAGTTGATTTACGGTCTCAGTGTGACTTGGTGGATTGGGGAATCAGACCCAAATAGAATCCGATGTGTATAAGTGAAAATAAATGGAAAGTTCCATGTGCTTATTATATAGTGACAACTACAGAAAAAACAATTTCTAGAAGTACTATAGACAATTAATATTCCTGATGGCTATTCAAGCAACAAATCTAAACAGTTCAACAGAAGAGAGTTGAAGCTAAAATCCTTGAAGAATCATGATTGTCAGATCGTTCTACATGAGTTTATTATAGTATAAATTTTTCATATTTTGTCCAATATTTCCGTGAAAGACTATTATACTAGTGCATCAGATAGTAGATCATGTTTTGAAAATGTATGTTATTATGGAGTTGTTGAAAAATTAATAATGTTAGATTATTATTCTCATGGACATGTCATGATGATGAAATGCCAGTGGTTTGATTCAATGATGAGGCATGTCACATTTGTTGATGATTTTGGATTTAGAGTAATAGATATGACTCTCACTCTTTCTACTGATGAACCATATATATTGGCATTAATGGTGAAACATGTTTTCTATGTCAGAGACCATGTTCGACATCAATTTGGTGTCACTATTGAAGTAATTCCAAGATAGATTTTTGATGGTGGTGATGATGTAATTGACACCATCCCCACTACCATTGAAAACCATCCATTTATTACTTTTGATGATTGCAACAGCTAAATTTTCAGAGTTGACTGTGAACCTGAATTTGTGGTGGGGAATATATAAAATCAACCATTCATGTTCTCAATTATTTTGGTTTACCTCAACTTGGGATGATAAGGTTATTACTACTCAAATTTATTTAATATTGATTATAAATCTATTGTATTTGACTAGACCCTTATGTGAATTTTCAATGTTTATTGTTTACAATTTTATTTGAATTACATTTTCTAATTTGGAATTGAACTGTATTCAAACCAATGAATAAAAAATTTCTCACCTGGAGAACATTTCAATGATTCAATTGTGATTTTTATTAAATTTGTAAAAATTTAAGACCTCTCTTTAACATTTTACCAGGTAATAAACATGAGGGTTTGTATTCTTATGAAAAACATGTATTGAAACCTGTATCATCTTCCTAGGCTAAAGAAATTAAATTTTTCCTAAATTTTGACAAATACATTACCCCTTACGAATCTGGTAGAATCAATGTTCCATGATTTTAATAGACTGGCGACACTGAGTAAATAACCCTCCTACTAAAAATTAAATTTCTTTTTTAGATATTGTAAGATTTATTAACTTCATTATATATATGTTCAAGCTCACCTGAAACAATGCATAGTTATATTATCCATGAATCCACCTATTCACTATCATTATTTTGGGTTGCACCTTGGTTATCCGTTTCTCTTTAATTCCATATTTGTTTTCAAATTCATGAAATGAAACCAATTTAATAGATGCGACAAAAATAGAATATAAACAACAATCATCACATGAATGAGATGGGCATTCCACCACTAGTTCCTGCAGTGAGTATTATATTTCAAATATATATATTTAAATAATATATAATGTCATGTGATAATTTTTTTTGAAACATTTATTCAGGATCCATCTCTTAGGTGATAGTTATTTGATGAGCATCCTAGTAGTGGTCCCAGTACTCAGGGGGTTCATATGAGGGGGGTGGTATGGGAGCTAGATGATCTGGTCGGCATACCTGATTTGACCATGCCCCTCCTACTAACATACCACCCATCCCATATTCTGATCCTGGTGTGCCATTATGGACACACTGGATATTTAAGTCTCCCATTTTTTCAGCACTCTTTAAATTTGATTCACCTTGACCATCTGTACCAAATCTATTGATGATTTGTACTCCCCTTCCAGCATTGGGCCAACCATCTATGTCAACTTCTTCTTCTTCTTCTTCCTTCTCTCAGGGGATTCATATTCCTTCTTCTTCGACTCTTGCTCCACTAGAGTCTATCCCTATGAAGCATACATTGGGACCCACACTATCTGTACAGGGTTTTCCTTCAGTTTCTATGGATCTAGCGGCGCCCATTGATAAGACTACCGCATGTATACTTATACAACAAGAAAAAAATTTACACCATTATTTATGTTTATTAAAACATATATTGATAAAATATATTTTTTTTCTATCATAATATATACATATACTGATAGGAGGCAGGGCGGGGACATACACACATTCGTGCGGCGTGGAACTGCCACATGCAGTTGATGGTGGACTACAACAAAGATAGTCAAATGATTGAAAAATCATGGCAGCAATGTCAGTGTTTTTTGCCGACGCTTTCCAAATACTCTAACATCATTCCTTTCCGCCTGATATCATGGAGAAACCTGCCAAATGAAGTCAAGGATAAAACATTGTCCTAGATATGGGTAAAAAATATGTTTTCTTTAATGAAATATATTACATTTTGTATTTTTATGAATTAATATTTTGGTGTCAGCTATTGTTTAATTTCCACGATGGTGAGGGTGCACGACCAGCACATGTAATGGATTTAGGTGAGCTTTGGAGAGCTTATAAGCCTGATCTTTACGTTGGATGGAATGCTTGAGTGGTAAAAAAGTTAAAGGCGGTCCCTATCGAGGATGAATGTCCATTAAAACTTTACTGACATATGATTACTCTATGGGTGACTGGCCAATTTATGGTATTAATCACATTATAGCTATTTAAATGAAAATTTTCATGTTTATTGTTAGTACTAATTTTAAAATTTTATTTAGGATTTATCTCAAAGAAATAAAAAAATAATGATGCAAAAAATAAGTCCACTCATTAGGACATACTACGATGTCAGATCCAGAGAGGTAGTTGGTATGATAGTTTATATTTTTTATTTACGAATTGCACTTTCCATTGCTACCTCCATAATTTATTCGATTGCTAAAGTTCTTATATAATTTTAGTTATAAAATTAAATATTTGTATCCGATTTTAAATTGTGTTTTCCTACATTCAATGTCAATATAGAGGCATAAAATGAATATAGAAGGATGTGTTCCTCGAGAAAAACAATTTTGCTCGAGTAGGAGGAAAAATAAATGGATGTGCGGTTAATGAACTGACTCAACAACATATTGTAAGTTCTAAATTGTAGATTTAATATTTCAATCTCTATTTTTTAACATAATATTATATTTATATTTGTAACAGGAGACATTAGAGGCCCTAGATTCCCATGAACCTAACAATTTTGGGTCAAATGACCACTTACATCAGCTATTGGGAGATGAGCACCCTGGAAGAGTATGATGATGACCTGGGATGTGTGTATTTATAACGAGGTATTGGAACCACTCAGGTATAAGTTGTAGTGCAGCTAAGTTTCAGAGGGTTAAGTAACAGGAAGAACCGGCTGGAAAAAGGGCCATAGAGACGACTGAACAGTCTGCTATGGAAAACCCAGCATTTATAAAACTGATGGAATTTTTACATCCAACACTTCCACAAGAGGACATCATAGCTTGTGATGAATATATGTCATCGATGAGTTCTATATATAGTGAAATAGGTGGCAGTAATAATGGAGGTCAAGATGATGGTGAGGAGTAGACCAAGGTGGAGGAGAAGGAGGGCGAGGAAGAGAACGAGGTGGAGGAGGAGGGCGAGGAGTATGGTGAGGCGAAACAAGAGGGATATGAGGAGGCCAAGGCCAAGAAAGAGGGTAGGGAGGAGGGTGTTGAGGATGGTGGGGATGATGATGAGGATGAGGGTGAGGCTGATGATAACGGTGATGATAGTGATGGTGAGGAAGGGTAGATTGATCCTTTACATTTTTTACTTATACTGCTGAGCTTTGATGCTTATTAATTTGTTGTGCATGAATATAAGTGTGATTACATAGGTCAAATTATCTTTAATATTTTATCTATAAATAATAAAACATGACTTGATGAGTTGTTGTGACTGATTCACCCCTCCCCTGGACAGCCCCCCAACCCCCGTAGACAGCCCGCCCACCCCCTAGACACCCCATACCCCCCATGGACAGCCCCACAACACCTGTGGACAACCTGACCACCCCCTGGATAGCCCTTCCACATTTGTAAATCTCCCCACTCTCGTAGACAGCCCACCCCAACCCACGTGGACAGCCCGTCCACCCCCTTGGGAAACTCATACCCCCTTGAACAGCCTTCCCACCCCCGTGGACAGCCTGCCCACCCCACTAGACACCCCATACCCCCTAGACAGCCTCGCCCACCCCCTGGACACCCTGATCCCCTGAAAAGTATGCCCACCCAAGTGGACATCCCGCCCACCCCCGTGGACAACCCGCCCCACCCACTGGACACCCCGTACCCTCCTGGACAACACCGCCCACCCCCTGGACACCTCGACCCCCTGGATAGACCCCAACCCTATGGAAAGCCCCGCCCACCCCCTGGACAGACCAACCCCCATCGATAGCCCCACAGACCCCCTTGACGACCCCCCCCCCCCTCACCCCACCACCATGGACCCCCCCCCCCTCATGGATAGCCCACCCACCACCCTAGACACCCCATTCCCCCGTAGACAGCCCCCACCCCAGTGGATAGCCTGCCCACCCCACTGACACCCCGTACCCCCTGGACATCACCACCCACCCCCTTGGATAGCCTTGACCCCTAGACAGCCCCACCCCCGTGGACAACCCACCCACCCCCTAGACATCCCCCACCCTCGTGGACAGCCTGTGCACCCGTCATGGACAGCCCTCCCACCCCCCTGGATACCCCCTCCCCCTGTGTACAACCCCCACCTCCCATCCCCATGGACAACCCGCCCACCCCCCTGGACACCCCTACCCCTTGTGGATAGCCCGCCCGCCCCCTGGACAACCCCTACCCCGTTGATATCCCCTCCCACTCCCTTGGACACCCCTGACCCCCTAGATAGCCCTCCACCCCCATGGACTGCAGCACCCACCCCCTTGACACGTATACCCCCATGGAAAGCCCCCACCCTCACCCCCATGGACAGCCCCCCACCCCCATGGGCAGCCCCCACCCCCTAGGATTATAGGGTTTCTAACAACTTGAATATCCCATTAATCATAGATACCCACTTGGTAGCCTCATGGGATCCTTGATCACCAATAAAAAATAGTGGATGGTATTTTAGAAACTCGCATGCATAATAAACGATCCAAGAAGTACATGGTTATTCCACTTCCACAAGAGTTTGAGTAGAGACCAAGACATAAGAATGGCTACCTGAGATATCCCCTTATGGACTTTTGGATTCATTTATAGTTTAAATATTCTAAAGAAATATAGAAAACAAAATATTTAGTAAAATAATATGATGTTCTAAAACAAGGGACACAAAATCACAAATCCCATCAACCCTCAGCCCTTAAAAACCCTCAAAACACAAAAACCCCTCAACATAATCCCTAAAAAACCCTCAACCCTCAAACCCCAAAACCATAAATTCTTAACCATAAAATACACTTAACCATCAACCCCAAACAATATTAAACCCTCAGCCCAAAAAACCCTCGACCCTCATCCTCAAAAAACCCTAAACCCTCTGCTAAAAAAACCCTAACCCCAACTAAAAAACAAAAACCATCATCAACAAAAAATCCTAAACGTTCGTTCCCAAAAAAATACCCAAAAAAACTCAATAATATTCCGTAAAAACACCCAATACTCATCCCAAAAACCCTCATCCCCAATCCCCCAAAAACCATCAATGCTCACCCCCAAGGAAACCCACAACCCTTATCCCCAAAAAACTCTCAACCCTAATCACAAAAAAAAAACCCTCAATATTCAGCCCTAAAAAACCATCAACCCTCAACTTCGGAAAACCCTTAGCCTTCATCCCCAGAAAACAATCAACCATCAGTTCTAAAAAATCATTAACCCTCAAATAACATAAACAAAAAACCCATAGCCCTCAGTCCCTAAAAAACTGAAACCCTCATCCTAACAAAATTCTAAACCCTTATCCCCAAAAAAACTATTAACTTTAAATATGATAAGTCTATAAACCCTAATCCCCATAAAACACTAAACACCCATCCCAATAAAACCCTAAACTCTTATCCACAAAACACCAGAATCCAACAGGCCCATAAAAATCCAACATCCACAGTCCCAAAAAAACCCTAAACCCTCAGCCCCTAAAACCATAAACCCATAGGACCATATAACCATAAACCCAATGACCCAGCAAAACCTAAACGGTTAGCAACAAAAAATATTAACCCCCAGCCACAAAAAACCATAAACACATAGCCGTAGAAAATCCTAAACTCATAGCCTGAGAAAACCCGTATACCATATTCTCCCAAAAACCCTAAAACTCTTCCCATAAACCCAATACCCTTTTCCCCTGAAAACACTCAACCATTATCCCTATAAAACCCTATAGCTTCTTTCCTAGAAAAACCTGAATCCCTTAGCCCTATAAAATACTAAACAATTATCCCTAGAAAATCCCAAAACCTCAATTTAAGAATTCCCTAAAATCTCTGCCCTAGAAACCCCTAATCCCTTAGGCCCATAAACCCCTAAACCCACATCCATAGAAATATGAAACCACTTATCCCCCCAAACCCATATACCCTCAACTCAGGAAAACCCAAATATTATATCCCCAACTCAAACCTAACACCTCATGCCTAGAAAATTCTAAAACCAATGCCCTGTAAAACCACAAACCCTCATCCACAAAAAAACTAAACCATTATCCAAAAAATACCCTAAACCCACATCCCTAGATAACCCTAACCCCCCAGGCCTAAAAATCTGAAGACCTCATCCACAATAAACCCTATTCCTAGAGACATAAAAAAAAATCCCCTCAGCCCTATAAAACATTAAAACCTCTTCTAATAAAATAACATAAACCCTCAGCCTTAGAAAACCCTAAGAACTCATCCTCAAAAAACCATAAACCCACATACATGGAAAACCATAAACCACGCCCCTATAAAAACCTAAACACTAATCCACATAATACCTTAACCCAAAACCCATAAAACCCTATAACCTCATCAAAAAAATACTATTACCTATTCTATAAAAAACAAAAAACACTCAGACCTATATTAACTAAAAAACTAAACCCCAAAAAACTAAACACTTATCCCTATGTAACCCTAAACTCTTAGCCCCAGAAAACCCTAAACCCTTAGCCCAAAAAGATCCTAAACCCACTTCACTTGAAAATGTTGAACCCTTTTCCCCAGGAATCAGTAAACCTTCAGCCCTATTAAATAAAAAAATCCATAATAATTTAAAATCGTATACCCCAAATCCCATAAAACCAAAAAACACAAATCCCTTGAAAACCCTAATCCCTATTCAATAGAAAACCCTAAACTGTAATCCCAATTATAAACCAAAACAATAATAATTATAAAATCATTAACCCTCAACCAAAAAAAATGAAACCATCAACCCCAAGAATCCCCAAACCATTATCCCTAGAAGACCTCATAACCTCATTCCAAAAAAACATATTCCCTCATCCCCAAAAAACCCTAAACCCTCATACACAAAAAACTCTAAACCTTCATCCTAAGAAAACCCAAAACCCAAAACCCAATAAAATTGTAACGACCCAATCTTTTTTAGTAGTATATTAACTTACTCTTATTTATTTAATAAGATGTTAATGGTTAATGCAGAAAGAGGAGTCGATGGCTTCATCCAGTAGACTCAACCCTTACGAAGCCCACTTATCAGAGCTTGGGAAGGAGGTAGCATCTGTGGGCTTCGCTTTGGACCAAGCCCAATCCGAGCTCCAGCGTGTCAAGCTTGAACGAAAACGCTTGCAGGAGAAGTTCAAGTTAGCGGAGATTGCTACTAGGGCAATGTTATCTGAGACTCCCTCAGATTCTCTCACCATAGCACACCTTACACTTAGGTCTTATGCCAGCGTTATAAGGGGCTATGTGATGAGACCCTAGTTTCCTTGTGTAATCCTTTCGGGTGAATAAATTGAGATTTCTTCCTTTAGTGATGTTTGTGAAATTTCAAATGTCTAGATAATTTTAGAATGTATTTTATTGATGAATTTTGAAAAAGGGATATTTTAAAATATTTATGTAAACCCTAAATAACTAATGATGTGTAATGATTTTCAAAAAATGGTCTTCTACAAAAGTGTTCAGTAAGGAATTTGGAGTCTAATAAGATCAACTTAATTTTTGATGAATAGTAAATTATGAATAGTGATTTTACGCTTAGGATTAGCAATCTGACCAAATGGATTAGTAATTTCACTCAAAGAAAGTTTTAATATAATTTAGACACCTAGATTAAGTAATGTGATTCAATAAAATGGGTAAATAACGGTTTCATAAATTATTATTCAAGTATTAGTTTTTCGGATGAATAGTGTTTTTTAATTAAAAATTTAATTAAAAATAATTAGAAAATTATTTTTATAAAAATGACTTTATTTTTGAACTCAGAGCATCGATATTATGTTAAGGTAATTTTTGGGGATTTTTCTGGAAAAAATGAATTTTCGATGAATAGTGTTTTTATTTAAAAATTAAATTAAAAATATTTAGAAAAATATTTTTATAAAATGGATTTCATTTTTGAAATCAGAGCATTGATATTTGGTTAAGGTGAAATTTTGGGATTATTCTGAGAAAGTTGAATTTTCAGTGAATAGTAAAAATACCGTTTTAGGGTTTCAGTATGTTTAATGACATCATAATGATGTCATGATGATGTCATGAGATCTTTTGAGGGTTGGCCGGCCAAGGGTGATGAATTATTGTTTTGGGGGCCCCATGTGGCCTAACTCTATGATAAATGCCAAGGGAGAGCCCATGGGTTTGAGAAAAGCACATGTGAGGTGTCCTTTGGCCATTAATGCTTTGTCCCCTCACTTTCCCTATAAATACCCACCCTTTCCTCCCTTGGTTTTCACTCCCAACTCTTCCCCAACGAAGTTCTGGTCTTCTTACCTTCCAAAGAGTCCTCCCAAGGTGCCCCAAGCCCTCAAGGTCCAATCCTTTGAGTTTCAAGAGTCACGTTTTAAGGTAAGGGATCCGACCCCTCTCTTTCTTTTCATGAAATCTCTTTTATGTCATTCCTATTATGCTCCATGTTTTTATGTGAGAGGATGTTCTTTTATATTCCTCTTACTGCCCTTTCATGTTTATATGATGAGAGATCCCCTCTTACTCTCATCATTTCGTTTTATGAAAGTTTAAGTGACGCCGTTAGGCTGCCGAATTTTTAAGGGATTCTTTCACCCTTCTCATTTTTCAAGTTCAATTTTCATGTCAAGTCTTTCAAGTTCCTTTTTATTATGTAGGGGTATGATCTCTATATCAATCATACTGATCTCTTATGATAATATGATGAGGGACCCTTTTTGATCTTGTCAAATCATTTTCTTTTGAAGTTAAGTGACGCCGTAAGGCTGCCGAATTTTCATAAGAGAAATCTAATCTTTTTCCTTCCATGTTTTTCATTTCAAATGGTATGTCCCTAAAATTTCGTTACCATGTCCATATGTCCTTCTTATTCTTTCACCCTACTGTTTTATGGATCATTTATGAGTGGGTTACCCATGTCCCCTCTCATTTCAACGTTTTCTAAAACCCCGAAACTTAGCCGTTATGCTGCAGAATTTTCCCCTCAAAATGCCTCTCTCTTTTCTCAAAAATTATTTTATGTTATAAAGTGAATACTCAAAGCTCTTATTTCTACAAAGGTATTCACATATATATCAAAATGTTCCATTTTAAATTATGGGATTTACATACATGAGACCCACTTTCCCTTTCTGTGGGTTTAAAGTGACGTAAAGATCATGTCTTTAAAGCAGTTTTTAAAACGTTATGATTATGAAATGAAACCCATTTATTTTATGTTATGTGGGTTATTTATGAAATGTTTGATGATGATATATGTGGCTCACATGATAATAAAGGCAAATTTAAGGGTGCGCCCTGATAGCGCTCCAATGCATTGGGTAATGATGTAACCACTAGAGATTACAATTTTCACGATACCTTGGTGAATAACCTTGGTAATTTTCAAATGACACCTTGGGGATGGACCTTGGTGATATGTTCATGATTGTCTATGTTAAATGATGTAGCCACATCTTCAAGTTATGAAAAATGTTATTTTTATTATGAAATGCCTCATGATTTCTTTCTTATGCCTTAATGTTCTTTTCATGTCCTTATTGAAGTATCTCAAGTTCACATGTAAAATGTTCCTCTTATTTCCCTTACTGGGCCTTCTGCTCACCCTTTCTTTTGATGTATGTCCCCAGGTTATGAGATGCATAATGAACATAGGATGAACTAAAGGAGAAGCCTTTCAAGTGTTTAAGAAGAATGTTTTTATGTTTTTTTTTATGTTTTATGATCCTTGTTTCCAAGACACTAAACCTTAACGATCCTCAGTTTTGTGTAATGTAATGAAAGTTTATGTTATAAAATGGTGGGATGCTATAGTTGGTATCAAAGGATGGTTTAGTTATTTGTGGAAATTAGGATATAAAAACTTTAGGAAGAACCCTATAGAAAAGTTTAAATATAGGAAAACTTCCTGGTATTTTGGTAAGTATTAAGTAAGTGGTCTATCAAACAAATACATCCCTGTCTGGATACGAGCAGGTAGAGGCGGCTCTGGCACAGATGTACATAGGGGTAAAACCCGAAAACACCGCTTTGAGCTAGACTCGAACGGGAACTGGTGCACGATAACGGGCCTTGCTGCACTCTTGGTTACGACACTCCCGGGGGATATGTTTGGTTAATCACATGCTTTTTATGAATCATTATGAAGGAATTATAGAGAACTATAATTGTCTAAGCACGAAGTCTTAGTTAAAAGATTCATAAATGAAATAAGTTTCTCACTAAGGTTTTATTCTTTTAGAAAATGGCGGGCAATAGGAGAAACCGTGCCGATGGTGACCGCAATGCACCATGTGCTGACGGCCCTCCGATGGAAGCCGGAATGGAAACATTCATGCGGATGATGAACCAACTGACTCAAGTTATGAGTAATAACTTGAATCAAGCTGAGAGGCCGACCTCACCACGAAGGGAACAACTTTCTGTTGAGTCCTTCATGCGTCAACGACCGCCAACATTCAGTGGATCTACTGACCCATTGGTTGCGGAACAATGGATAAGCTCCATTGAAAAGATCTTTTCTGTACTTCATTGTTCGGAACAAGAAAAAGTCACCCTTGCTGTTTACCGCCTAGAGGGAGAAGCTGATCAGTGGTGGTCACTGATCAAAAACACGAAGCCAAGAGGAGAGATGGAAGCTATGGAGTGGGAAGAATTTCGGGGAATTTTCTTTAACAAGTATTTCCCTCGTTCCATGAGAACGAAAATGGAGAAAGAGTTTCTCGAGCTGAAGCAGAAGGAGAATGAATCTGTCGGAAGCTATGAGATGAACTTCACAAGGTTTTCCCGTTATACCTCAAGCTTTGTCATGGACCCTACTGGAAAGGTTGATAGATTCTTTGGCGGACTACGACCACATCTGCGGAAGAATCTAGCCAACAGGGACTACGATAGCTATGAAGAAATAGTTCGAAGTGCTATGAAAGTTGAACTAGAGTTTGGAGAGACATAGTGGTCTCACAAATCTAATGAGAAGAAGAGAACTCTAGAACCAAGCCTAGGAAGAAGTTTTGACCAGGAAAGAGGTGGAAAGCATATGCAACATGCCACATGCAATAAATGTGGGAAGAAGCATCCGGAGAACTGCTTGATCGGAAGTGGAAAGTGCTATAGGTGTGGAAAAGAAGGCCATATTTCTCGGAATTGTCGTGGTGATGTGAAGCCTCAACTTCCCAACACTAACGACAGAGGAAAGATGGTTCTGGCCCTACCCGAAGTCACATGCTTCAAGTGTGGACAGCTTGGGCACTTTGCTAATCAATGTCCAAATCCGAGGGCGGTGGAGGGGAATCACCATCAACCTCAGCAGAGGCCAAGGGAACAAGGTCGTGCTTTCGCTATCACAACAACTGAAGTTGAAGTTCCGAACGATGTGGTAGCAGGTACTCTTGTTGTCCTCTCAAAACTAGCAAGTGCTTTATTTGATTCTGGTTCTACGCATTCCTTTATTTCTTCCAAGTTTGCAAAGAATATAGAATCAATCCCCGAATTGCTTGAGGTAGAGTTGTCAGTCAAGACTCCAAGTGGGATTATCCATGCATCAACAGTGTTTAGAGACTCTAGTGTTTACTTTGGTGAGCACAATCTTATCGCAAATCTAGTAGTCATTCCCATGATGGAATTTGACATTATACTAGGGATGGACTGGCTCTCAAAGTATAATGCTAAGATCAAATGCAGAAGTAAGGAAATCTCAGTAGTCTTGAATGAACGACCTACAGTTATCTTCCGAGGAGAGATATCCCGAACTGATCCCTATCTAGAAGCACCTCCTATAGCTTTCTTTATGGAGTTAATCGGTGATGAGGAAGAAGTGAAAGGGAGCATACAAATTGAAGCTGTTCCGATTGTTCAGGAATACATGGATGTATTTCCTGAGGAGTTACCTGGACCTCCCCCAGAAAGAGAGGTAGAGTTCTCCATTGAACTCGTACCTGGGTCTCAACCGATATCAAAGACTCCGTATAGAATGGCAAATGTGGAGCTAGAGGAGCTAAAGAAACAACTCCAAGACTTATTGGAGAAGGGGTCTATCCGACCGAGTGTGTCTCCTTGGGGAGCACCAGTTCTCTTTGTGAAGAAGAAGGATGGATCAATGCGGCTATGCATTGATTATAGAGAACTGAACGGGATCACAGTGAAGAACAGATACCCTCTTCCAAGAATTGATGATTTATTTGACCAACTTCGTGGGGCTCAATTCTTCTCTAAGATTGACCTTCGATCTGGTTATCATCAACTGAGGGTGAATAAGGAAGATATTCCAAAGACTGCCTTCCGATCAAGATATGGGCATTATGAGTTTACTGTTATGCCCTTCGGCTTGACTAATGCTCCTGCTATTTTCATGGATTTGATGAATAGAGTCTTTATGGACTACCTTGATAACTTTGTGGTAGTTTTTATTGATGATATTTTGATATATTCAAAAAGTCGGGAGGAGCATGAAGATCATCTGAGGGTTATTTTGAAAACTCTACGGAAGGAGAGGCTCTTTGGGATGTTCAGCAAGTGTGAGTTTTGGTTACAACAAGTAGCTTTCTTGGGGCACATCGTAACCAATGAAGGAATCTCGGTTGACCCTGCAAAGACAATGGTTGTGGAGGAGTGGCCTCAACCCACAACAGTAACTGAGATTCGTAGTTTCCTTGGTTTAGCGGGATATTATAGGAGGTTTGTGAAAAACTTTTCACGGATTTCTAATCCACTAACCAAGTTGACTCGAAAAGGGGTTAAGTTCATCTGGACAAAGGAATGCGAGGAAAGTTTCCAAGAGCTGAAGAAGAGATTGGTTACTGCACCTGTGTTAACACTACCCTCTATCGGAGAAGGATTCGTTATTTTTAGCGATGCATCTCTGAAAGGGCTTGGGTGCGTCCTCATGCAAAATGAAAAAGTAATTGCTTATGCATCTCGACAGTTGAAGATTCATGAGCAGAATTATCCTACGCATGATCTAGAGCTGGCGGCAGTTGTTTTTGCTCTAAAGATATGGAGGCACTCTCTTTATGGGGAGAAATGTGATATATACACTGACCACCAAAGTCTAAAGTATATTTTCACTCAGAAAGAATTGAACATGAGACAAAGGAGATGGTTGGAGCTTATTAAAGACTATGATTGTTCAATTCATTATCACCCGGGAAGAGCAAACAAAGTCGCGGATGCGTTAAGCAGGAAAGATCCTGTTGTTCTGGCAACAATGAGGATCCTGGGAGATCCCTTGATTAAAGATCTAGTAAAACTGGACATGGGAATTATAAGGAAAGGGACATCATCAACCCTATCCTAAATGATTTCTCAACCTTCATTACTAGAGAAGATCAAGAAGGCTCAAAAAGAAGATCCTTTGCTGTAGGAGAAGTTCGAGGCTGTAAAGGATGGGAAGTTCCCTGATTTCAATATTGATCAAGAAGGTGTATTGAAATTTCGTACAAGACTATGTGTTCCATCTATTCCGGAGATAAAGAAAGAACTGATGGATGAAGCTCATAGCTCTACTTTCTCTATACATCCGGGAAGCACTAAGATGTATAGAGACCTTCGTGATCATTATTGGTGGGATAACATGAAGAGGGAGATTGCCGATTACACTACAAGGTGTCTGGTGTGTCAGCAAGTAAAGGCAGAAAGACAACTTCCTAAGGGGGTATTACAACCGCTACCCATACCAGTATGGAAGTGGGATAATATCACCATGGACTTTGTAACTGGTCTCCCAAAAACATCCAAAGGAAACAATGCGATATGGGTTATTGTGGACCGTCTCACCAAGACAGCCCATTTTATCTCTATTCGGGAAGATTTCTCTCTAGATCAGCTTGCCAAGATACACGTGAAGGAAGTGGTAAGGCTGCATGGGGTACCACTATCCATCGTATCTGATCGTGACCCAAGATTCACATCAAAATTCTGGAGAAGTCTTCAGCATGCTCTGAATACTGAATTGAATTTTAGTACGGCCTATCATCCTCAAACTGATGGCCAATCTGAAAGGACTATTCAGACACTCGAAGACATGTTGAGATTATGCTCAATGGAATTTAAAGTTGGATGGGATCAACACCTCCCATTAGTGGAGTTCTCTTATAACAACAGCTTCCATGCGAGTATTCAGATGGCACCCTATGAAGCTCTGTATGGAAAGCGGTGTAGAACTCCTACTTGTTGGGATGAAACTGGTGAGAGGAAGCTTCTTGGGCCTGATCTCGTGCAAGAGATGACAGAACAGGTTCATGCCATCCAACAACACATAAAGGCTGCTCAGAGTCGGCAGAAGAGCTATGCTGACAATCGTCGAAGGGACTTGGAGTTTGGTGTTGGTGACAAAGTCTTCCTTCGAATTTCTCCATGGAAGAGAGTCATGCGGTTTGGGAAGAAAGGGAAGCTCAGCCCTAGGTACATTGGCCCCTATGAAATCCTTGATCGCATAGGAGCAGTGGCCTATCGTCTAGCACTTCCACCGAACCTAGCTCAAGTTCATGATGTCTTCCATGTATCTCTCTTGAGGAAGTACATACCCGACCCTTCGCATGTACTGAACCCAGAGGTGGTACAACTTGAACATGACCTCTCTTATGAGGAGCAGCCAGTGGAGATCTTGGACCGTAGAGACAAGGTCCTACGAAACAAGACTACCCACCTTGTGAAAGTGTTGTGGAGGAATCATAAATATGAAGAAGCGACTTGGGAGCCTGAGGAAACGATGAAGCAAAAGTACCCTCACCTTTTCAACTAGGCCTCAAGTATAAATTTCGGGGACGAAATTTCTTAAGGGGGGAAGAATGTAACGACCCAATCTTTTTGAGTAGTATATTAACTTACTCTTATTTATTTAATAAGATGTTAATGGTTAATGCAGAAAGAGGAGTCGATGGCTTCATCCAGTAGACTCAACCCTTACGAAGCCCACTTATCAGAGCTTGGGAAGGAGGTAGCATCTGTGGGCTTTGCTTTGGACCAAGCCCAATCCGAGCTCCAGCGTGTCAAGCTTGAACGAAAACGATTGCAGGAGAAGTTCAAGTTAGTGGAGATTGCTACTAGGGAAATGTTATCTGAGACTCCCTCAGATTCTCTCACCATAGCACACCTTACACTTAGGTCTTATGCCAGTGTTATAAGGGGCTATGTGATGAGACCCTAGTTTCCTTGTGTAATCTTTCGGGTGAATAAATTGAGATTTCTTCCTTTAGTGATGTTTGTGAAATTTCAAATGTCTAGATAATTTTAGAATGTATTTTATTGATGAATTTTGAAAAAGGGATATTTTAAAATATTTATGTAAACCCTAAATAACTAATGATGTGTAATGATTTTCAAAAAATGGTCTTCTACAAAAGTGTTCAGTAAGGAATTTGGAGTCTAATAAGATCAACTTAATTTTTGATGAATAGTAAATTATGAATAGTGATTTTACGCTTAGGATTAGCAATGTGACCAAATGGATTAGTAATTTCACTCAAAGAAAGTTTTAATATAATTTAGACACCTAGATTAAGTAATGTGATTCAATAAAATGGGTAAATAACGGTTTCATAAATTATTATTCAAGTATTAGTTTTTTCGGATGAATAGTGTTTTTAATTAAAAATTTAATTAAAAATAATTAGAAAATTATTTTTATAAAAATGACTTTATTTTTGAACTCAGAGCATCAATATTATGTTAAGGTAATTTTTGGGGATTTTTCTGGAAAAAATGAATTTTCGATGAATAGTGTTTTTATTTAAGAATTAAATTAAAAATATTTAGAAAAATATTTTTATAAAATGGATTTCATTTTTGAAATCAGTGCATTGATATTTGGTTAAGGTGAAATTTTGGGATTATTCTGAGAAAGTTGAATTTTCAGTGAATAGTAAAAATACCGTTTTAGGGTTTCGGTATGTTTAATGACATCATAATGATGTCATGATGATGTCATGAGATCTTTTGAGGGTTGGCCGGCCAAGGGTGATGAATTATTGTTTTGGGGGCCCCATGTGGCCTAACTCCATGATAAATGCCAAGGGAGAGCCCATGGGTTTGAGAAAAGCACATGTGAGGTGTCCTTTGGCCATTAATGCTTTGTCCCCTCACTTTCCCTATAAATACCCACCCTTTCCTCCCTTGGTTTTCACTCCCAACTCTTCCCCAACGAAGTTCTGGTCTTCTTACCTTCCAAAGAGTCCTCCCAAGGTGCCCCAAGCCCTCAAGGTCCAATCCTTTGAGTTTCAAGAGTCACGTTTTAAGGTAAGGGATCCGACCCCTCTCTTTCTTTTCATGAAATCTCTTTTATGTCATTCCTATTATGCTCCATGTTTTTATGTGAGAGGATGTTCTTTTATATTCCTCTTACTGCCCTTTCATGTTTATATGATGAGAGATCCCCTCTTACTCTCATCATTTCGTTTTATGAAAGTTTAAGTGACGCCGTTAGGCTGCCGAATTTTTAAGGGATTCTTTCACCCTTCTCATTTTTCAAGTTCAATTTTCATGTCAAGTCTTTCAAGTTCCTTTTTATTATGTAGGGGTATGATCTCTATATCAATCATACTGATCTCTTATGATAATATGATGAGGGACCCTTTTTGATCTTGTCAAATCATTTTCTTTTGAAGTTAAGTGACGCCGTAAGGCTGCCGAATTTTCATAAGAGAAATCTAATCTTTTTCCTTCCATGTTTTTCATTTCAAATGGTATGTCCCTAAAATTTCGTTACCATGTCCATATGTCCTTCTTATTCTTTCACCCTACTGTTTTATGGATCATTTATGAGTGGGTTACCCATGTCCCCTCTCATTTCAACGTTTTCTAAAACCCCGAAACTTAGCCGTTATGCTGCAGAATTTTCCCCTCAAAATGCCTCTCTCTTTTCTCAAAAATTATTTTATGTTATAAAGTGAATACTCAAAGCTCTTATTTCTACAAAGGTATTCACATATATATCAAAATGTTCCATTTTAAATTATGGGATTTACATACATGAGACCCACTTTCCCTTTCTGTGGGTTTAAAGTGACGTAAAGATCATGTCTTTAAAGCAGTTTTTAAAACGTTATGATTATGAAATGAAACCCATTTATTTTATGTTATGTGGGTTATTTATGAAATGTTTGATGATGATATATGTGGCTCACATGATAATAAAGGCAAATTTAAGGGTGCGCCCTGATAGCGCTCCAATGCATTGGGTAATGATGTAACCACTAGAGATTACAATTTTCACGATACCTTGGTGAATAACCTTGGTAATTTTCAAATGACACCTTGGGGATGGACCTTGGTGATATGTTCATGATTGCCTATGTTAAATGATGTAGCCACATCTTCAAGTTATGAAAAATGTTATTTTTATTATGAAATGCCTCATGATTTCTTTCTTATGCCTTAATGTTCTTTTCATGTCCTTATTGAAGTATCTCAAGTTCACATGTAAAATGTTCCTCTTATTTTCCTTACTGGGCCTTCTGCTCACCCTTTCTTTTGATGTATGTCCCCAGGTTATGAGATGCATAATGAACATAGGATGAACTAAAGGAGAAGCCTTTCAAGTGTTTAAGAAGAATGTTTTTATGTTTTTTTTATGTTTTATGATCCTTGTTTCCAAGACACTAAACCTTAACGATCCTCAGTTTTGTGTAATGTAATGAAAGTTTATGTTATAAAATGGTGGGATGCTATAAAAATCCTAAACCCCATCCTTAGAAAACCCTAAATCCTTGGACCTACTAAACCCTAAAACTATAGCCATAGAAAACCCCAAACATTATTTAGAACATAATAATAACCCCCCATCCCAAAAAAAACATAAACCTTGTTCCCCAAAAAACCTTAAACCATCAAACATAGAAATATTAATCCCTCATCCGTAAAAAAACCAAAACCCTTATTGCTAAAAACCAAAATTTCTAGGCCCCACAGAACCTGAAACCCTTATCCTAATAAAATCTGTAACCCTCGTATCCAAAAATCCCCAAGGAATATTATACCCAAAATACCGAAAACCCTCATCCCCAAACAACACCAAACACTAATCCACCAAAATCCCAAAACAATTAGCCCCAGAATATTCCCAACCCTTATCCTAAAAAAACCCAAACCCTCATCCCCATAAAACTCCAAACACTTACCTCCAAAAAAACACTAAAACTTCATCCCAAAACCCCCAAACCTGCATCCCAAAAAAACCTCATACCACAAGCCCTAGGAAATACCAAAACATCCACCCCCCCCAAACCCCAAACCCTCTACCACAAAAAACCCCAAACCCTTAACACTAAAAAACCATAAACCCTCAGAACCGAAAAACCTCAAACCGACTTCCCAAAAATCCCCAAACCCTCTACCCCAAAATACCAAAAACCCTCATCACTAATTATTCACAATCCCATATCCCCAAAAATCCAAAATAAAACCATTCCCTATGCCCAAAAAACCCCCCAATCCATCTTCCCCAACAAACCCAAAACCACATTCCCTAAAAACCCAAAAACCTTATCACAAAAATACACTAAACCCTGATCCCCAAAAAACCACAATCCCTTTTCACCAAAAAACCTCATACCCTCATCCCAAAACACCCAAACCTCAGACCATCAACTGTAAGAAACCCCAAACCCCCATCCCAAAAAATATAAAACCAAAAACCCTCAGCATTGAAAAACTCTAAGCCCTCATCCCCAAACAACATGAAACCCTCAACCCTAAAAAAACACACCCCCAAACTAAAAATACCCCAACCATTTATCCCAAAATGCGAGAAACTCTCCACTCAAAAAACCTTATACCCTAATCCCAAAAAAACCTCAATTCCCCATCCATAGAAACCCCAAACCCCCATCTATAAAAAATCCACAACCATCAGCTCCAAAAAAACGAAAATCTATAGCCCCAAAACCCCCATACCCACATCCAGAAAAAACCCTATCACTCAGCCCCCCAAAACCCCAAACTCTCATCCTTAAAAAAATACCAACCCCACATCCTCAAAAAACCCTAAAACCTCTTCCCCAGATAACGGCAAACTCTCTACCCCCAAAAACCCAAATCCCTCATCCTAGAAAAACCCCAAACCCTCAGCCCCAAAACACGAAAACCTCTTCCCCCAAAAAAACCCAAACCCTTAGCCCCAGAAAACCCCAAACACTTATCATAAAAAATATCTCAATCACTCATCCCCAAGAAAATATAAACCATGAGCCCAAAAATCCCAAACCCTAACAAAAAACCCAAACCCCAAGCCAAAAAAACCCCAAACTCTTGGAAAAAAATAAACACAAATAACTCTTTCCCATAAAACTGAAAACCCTTCCCCATAAAAAGACCCAAACCCTTGTCCAAAAAAAACCATGCCCACTGCCCTAAAAAACCCCAAAACTTTATCCAAAAATATAACCTAAACCCTTAGACCCCAAAAACCATTTAACCTCATCCCCGATAACATAAAACCATCTATCCCAAAAAAACCCAGACCGTTAGTTACAATATACCAAAAACCCTCACCCAAAACCCCAAAACACCCCATGCTTTGAGCCTCAAAAATCGAGACACACTTACTCCCAATACTCCCACAAACCTTATCCCTAAAAAACCCCAATCCCTCAATCCCAAAAAACATCAAACAATCATCCCGAAAAAACCCCAAACCCTCATCCCTAAAACCCCCAAAACCCTCATACCTAAATATCCCAAAACCCTCATCCCTAAAAAACCCCAAATCTATAGGACCTTAGAGAACCCTGAGAGTGGAGGTGTGTATCCTGGTTTCAACTAATTCTTTTAAATTACTGGATCTTGTTCCATAATTAGTATGAATTTGTTAAACCATTATACAGAAATAGTGTTGTAATAAAACATTCACATGGAAAGAAAAAACAAAACAATTTTATTGGGTTCACAGTATGGGTTAGTCCATGGAGCATGTGCTGATAGTGTGTCAGTAGTACCAAAATCAACTAATATACACTAGATATTGTGTAAAATGTCTAGAAATAGTCACTCTATTCCAAAAAACATCATTTACATGATTTTAATGATAGAACATTGCATCCCTCATAACACTCATGTTGACTCCCCCTAGCTCACTTTACCTAGAGAATTCTTGCTCAGTTTTTCAACATGAAGGTCTCTTCTATAAATATTTATTGAATTCATTGTCTCTGTCCATCTTGAGACTCTAGATGCATTAAAGTCCTGAATTGATGCACTTGAAAGCACTAAAAAATAGACCAGATATTCAAAACATGAAAGAAGCTCAACTCAGTATTGGTGTCCAACACTTGTTCATGTGCACAAGATTTGGGGTTGTTATGCATGTTTTCATTCACCCAACCCTTCACTTTCAAGAAACCATTATATTTTTGCATAGCCCCACAAAAATATTCACTTGGTCTTAATAGACTCGAGGGATTAATTTTGTGTAACTTACTTTTTGCATGAAGCTCACCAATCGCACACAACTCCTAGCTTATGTGAAACTCTCTACATGTGCGTGACACCCTAGTTCTATGTAACTCACCTCTTGCACGATTGAGAGATAATATTTTTCCAATGTGTTGAAACTATTTGAAATAGGGGTATCCACCTATTTCTTATAATTTATTACCCCACGTGCAACTTCACACCACTTTTCTCCCAGCACACAATTTTTATCTATGTATGTCTCTTTTCACGCAGACCTGTGCAAACACACCTTTCACAAAAATCTATAAATTCCATGCACTTCATTACTTTTCAAATTTTTAATTCAAAGATCCTGAAATATTACTTTCATTTAACTTTATAATATTCCATAACACTTGTGCACATCATCCTTTCCCAAAATCAGTATTCTTCATTCTCCAATTGTTGGAAAAAAAAATTAACTAACAATGGTACGTGACGCCACCTTGAATATTTTTATCAGCATGAACTATAAGACCAATGTCCATGAAAAATATATTTTTCATACATGTGAGTGTTGAAAAAAAACACAATCCATACTCCATTTACAGAAAATGACATTTTTTCCAAAAAAAACCCTCATCCCCCAAAACCATAAAACAATCATCCCAAAAAAACCCGAATTCTAAACCCAAAAAACTAAAACCCATAGTCCAAAAAGACCCCAAACCATCATCCCCAAAAATCCCCAAACACTCGTCCCCAAAAAATACTAATCCCCAATCCACAAAAAACCCCAAACGCTTAGCCTGAAAAATTATCAAACCCTCCGTCCCAAACATCTCCAAACCCACATTCCAAAAAAAACTCCAATCTCTCATCCCCAAAATACCCAGACCCTCAAACCAATAAAACCCCACATCTTTTTCCATAGAAATCCACAAACCCACATCCCCATAAATTACAAAACCTTCATCTAGAAATAACCTGAAACCCTTAAAACCAAAAAAACACAAAACCCTAACAAAAAAACACAAAACCTATGCGTAAAAAACCAAAAACCCTCGGCCCTAAAAAACAAAAACACTCAACCATAAAAAACCACAAACCCCCTTCCCTAAAAAATCAAATACCGAACCCAAAAAAATCCCCAATCTCAGTCTCCAGAACAACCACAACCATTTTCCCCCAAAAACACCAAACCCTCATCCCTATAGAATCTCTATACCCTTATCCGCAAAATACCCCAAACCATAATCCCAAAAAACCCCAAACACTTTCCCTAAAAAATCGAATCCCTCAACAAAAAAACCCCAAAAACTAATTTCAAAAAACCCCCAAACCCTCAGCAACTGAAACAGAAAACCGTTAGGTCCAAAAAAAATACAATCCCTCACCCCAAAAACCCAACCCTCAATCCAAAAAAAACCCCAACCCAAAATTACGAAAAAACCCAAAAACATACCCCCAAAATTCCAAAAACCCGCACCCTAAAAAAAATAAATTTCATATCCCTAACACCCCCAGAAACCCATCCCCAGAAAACCCAAAACCCACTACCCAAAAAATCACCAAACCCTCAACACTAAACATTGAAAAACCCTTAGCAACAAAAATAACACCAAACCCTCTCCCACAAAACACCCAAAACAATTAGTCTCCAAAACCCTAAATCCTTATCCCCAAAAAACCCGAATCCCTCATCAGCAAAACACCCTAAACCCTCACCATGAAAATATCCTAAAACCCTCACCCCTGAAAAACCCAAAAACCTTAAACCCTCATCCCTAAAAAACCTAAACCCTCTCCCCAATATACCCTAAAAACTCAACCCCAAAAAATCCTAAACCCTCATCCCCCAAAAACAATAATCAATCATCCCCAAATAACACTAAAATCTAAGTCACCAAAAATACCTAAATCAGTCACCAAAAAAATACTAAACCACAAGACCCAAAAAAATCTAAGGACTCATCAACCAAAAATCTTGAACCCTTATCTCAAAAAAAATAAACCATAATACCCAAAAACCCAAAAACCTCAGCCTCAAAAATATTGAAACACTCATCCTAAAAATCATTATACACTTAGCCCCAGGGATCCATAAACCATCACCACCTAAAAACCATAAACCCAAATATTGAACTTTCATCCACAAAAAACCATAAACCGTTAGCCCCATATAGTTTTAAATAATAATTCAAAAACACCATAAACTCTTAACCACCCAAAACCATAAATATTGTGTCCCTAAAACCTTGAATCCTCAAAACAAAAAATTCTAAAACATCAACCCCAAAAAAACTCAACACTCATCCCCCAAAAACCCTAAACTCTCATCCACAAAAAACCCATTACCCCCAATAAAAAAAATTGTAAAACCTCAGCTAAAAAATCCATAAATCCTTATCCAAAAAAATAATAAATACACATCCCCAGAAAAACCAAGAACATTATAAAAAACTAAATATTCATCCACAAAAAACCTTAAACCCTCAACAAAAAATAGCAAACCTTCAGCCAAAAAAACTGTAGTCAGTATTCCATAAGAATCCATAAACCCTAAGCCCCCAAAAACCCAGAACCCTCAACCCCCAAAAATCCTAAACACTCATTCCAAAAAAACCATAAACCATTAGCGCCCCAAAAAATATGGAACACTTATCCCTAAAAAATACTTAATCCCCCATCCCAAAAAATAGTAAACCCATAGCCCCAGAAACCCCATGAACCCCTGAATAAAAACCCAAAAACCTCATCACCAAAAAACCCTAAACCCCTATCCCCAAAAAACCCTAAACCCCCCTAGACAAAAATATCATAATCCCTTATCTCCAAAAATTATTTATCCCCCACCAGAAAAACCATAAACACTATGCTCACAATACACTACACCATCATCCCCTAAAAACCAAGAATCATCAGCCCCACGAAACACAAAACAAACTAACAAAAAAACCCTAAACACCAAGCCCCCCAAAAACCCTATACCCACATCACTAAAATCCCATGACCATCATCCCCCAAAAAATTAAACATTAATCCACAATAAACCCAAGGCACTCATCAAAAAAAAACTGACACCCTCATCCCCAAAAAAACTAAAACCAAACATGAATAGACCCTAATCCCTCATCTCAAACAAACCCTAAACCATCATCTACAAAAAGCCACAAACCCTCAGCACTAATAAACCCCGAACCATAAGGCCAAAAAAAAACCTAAATCCCCGACCCAAAAATGCCCTAAAACCCCATGAACAAAAAATACAATACACCTATCCCCAAAAAACCATAAACACTCATCTGCTGAAAACCTTAAACCCTCATCCCATAAAACCCCAAAACAGTCATTCCTAAAAAACCCAAAACCCTTTGCCCAAAAAAACCTAAACACTTCGATCCAAAATACCATAAACTAATAGCTCCATAAAACACTTTAGCCTCAGCCACATAAAACCCAATACCCCAAATCCGAAATGCTAAAAAACCCAAAACACCCATCCCTAAAAAACCTTAAACCCTCAGTGCTGAAAAACTGTAAACCCTCAGCCGTAAAAATATAAAACCATTAGTAACAAAAACCCAAAACCTAAAACCCAAAAAAACATAAACCCTCAACTAAAAATAACATAAGCCTCATCCCAAAAAAACCATTAACCCGCATCCCCTGAAAAAACAAAAAACATCATCCATAAAAAACCCAAACCCTTCATCCCAAAATAACCCTAAACCCTCACACCCAAAACATTCTTAATACTCAACAATAAATATCCCAAAGCCCTCATACACCAAAAATCATAGAATATTATCCTAATATATCTAAACCTACATCCCCAAAAAACCCTAAATTCCTAGCTCTAAAAAATATAAACTGTTAATTCAAAAGAACACTAAACCCACATCCACAAAAAATTAATAAAAATTAACAAATGGAAGATAACCCTAAACACTATTCCATAGAAAATCATAAACCCTTATCTCAAAAAAATACTAAACCATTATCCCTAAAATACCCTAAATACGTATCCCCATAAAATCCTAAACCCTCAACCCAAAAAACTCTAAACTGTGAACTCCGAATAACACCAAACCCCCAACTCTAATAAAATCCAAAACTCTCACCCAAAAAAATCTAAACCCTCTTCCCCAAAAATCTATAAATCATCATTCCTAGGAATCCCATAACCCTCAACGAAAAAAACCCGATACCCTAAGCCTCAAAAAAACCAAAATACTTCTCCACAAAAATCTTGTAACCCTCTATCCCAAACAACATAAACCCTCATCCCCAAAAATCCAAAAAAATGGCCTCCAAAACCCCACTAACCTTTCACCCAATAAACTCTATTCCCTTGTCCCTATAAAACACTAAACCCTCACCCCAAAAAACACCTAAAACCTAACCCCAAGAAACACTAAATGCTCAACACTAAAAAAAATAAACCTTCATCCCAAAAAATCCCTCAACCCTTGGCCCCAAAAAATATAAACCCTTAGCCCTATAGAAACCTATAAACTCGGTACCAAATAACCCTAAACCCTATGCAACAAAAAGATAAAATCATCTACCCAAAAAATCTCTAATACCTCATTCCCAAAACAATAAAAATTAACACCAATACCCCCTTGACAATTAGCTTATAAAAACCCTAAACCATAATCCACAAAAATACAAAACCCTCATACATAAATAACCCCAAACCCTTGGCTAAAAAATCCGTAAACCCTCAGCCCCACAAAACCCTAAACCCTCAGAACAAAAAAATACTAACTGGTTAGCACTAAACATACCTAAACACTCATCTCAAAAAACAACAATCCCATAGTACAAAAAAAACAGAATGTGCCATCCTAAAAGACTATAATCCTTTGGCCACAAAATACCCCAAATACTAAGCCCTAAAATACCCAAAACTGTTGGCCCCAATAAATGGTAAACCCTCATACCAAAAAAACGCTAAACCCTCCTCCCCAAAATCCCTCAATATCAAACCCCCCAAAATCCTAAACACTTAGCCACAAAAAACAAAAAACCATAATCCCTAAAAACACTAAATCCTAAAAACCAATAATACCTACACCCTCAGCAGCAAAAAATAGGAATCCTCGACACCCAAAAACCCAAAAATGTCATCCGCAAAAAACCTAAACCTTCAGCCAAAAAAATGATAAAACCTTATCCCTAAAAATCCAAAAACTTTCATCCCTAAAAAACACTAAACAATCAGCTCCAAAAAAAAGAGACCATTTTCCCTATGAAACCATAAAACCTCATCCCAAAAATCAATGATCCCTAGGCCCAAAAAACCCTAAACATTCAGCCCAATAATCTCTAACCCCTATACTCCAAATCTCTCTAAAAACTGGTCCAAAAATACCCTAAACCCTTGGCCCTAAAAATCCATAACCCAGAGCCCTAATAAACCCTAAACCCTCAGACCCAAGGAACCCTAAACCATCATCCTCAAAAAACCCTAAACCATTGTCTGAAAAAACCCTAAACACATGACACAATAAATCCAATACAATTAGAGCCTAAAAACCCAAGCTATTGAGCCCAAAAAACCCTATACCCTAATCCCCAAAAAACCATAAACCTTCAATAAAAAAAATTCTGCACCCACAACCCTAAAAAACCCTAATCATTATACCCAAAAATTCTAAAACCCTCCACCCCAAAATACCCTAAAACCTAAAACCATAAAAATACCAAACCCTCACACCCAAAAAATAACCAAACCAGCATCCAAAAAACTATAACCCCAAATCCCCAAAAACCACAAAACCCTCATCCCCAAAAAACCCTAAACCGCAAAAAAAAAAACATAAAACACTCAGACTCAAAAAAAAAACAAACCCTCGTCCCTAAAAATCTAAAAACCCTTAGACACATAAAATTCAAATCCCTAAAATACTAAATCCCTAAATAATCAACCCCAAAAAACCCAAAAACAATTGCTCCAAAAAACCCAACCCTCAACCCTAAATAACCCTATGCCCTCAGCCCAAAAGTATCCCAAACACTCAGCAAAAAAAACCTAACCCTCCGAACCCCAAAACATCAACCCCCCAAAAAATACATAGCCCCAAAAATCCCCATAACATAATCCCCCAAGAAAATATTCCACAAAACAGAAAAACCTCAAACCCCCATCCCCAAAAACCCTAAATACATATCTCTAATAAACACTAAAACATTAACCGCCAAAAAAATATTCCCCAATACAGAAAAACCCCAATCCATCATCCCTAAAATTCTCAAAAACCTCAATAGTAAATAAACCTTAAAACAACCATAAAAAACTCATAAAACCTAATCCCAAACAAACACAAAACCCTAATCACCTTAAAACCCTAATCTATAACCCCCCAAACCTTAATCCCTCAACACAACAAAACCATAAACCCTAAGACCCAAAAAAAATTAAAAACACCACCAAAAAAATCCCTATACCCTAATCCCTAAAAACTGTAAACCCTCATCCTAAAAAAACTATAAACCTCCATTGCCAAACTCAACCCATAAAACTGTAACCCCTCCTCCCAAAAAACCCAAAAATTATAGTCCTAAAACCGCTAAATTCTTAGCCCCAACAAACCTTAAGCCACTGACCCCAAAAACCGAAAACATTTATCCCTCTAAATCCCTAAACCCTCATACCACAAAAAACCAAAACCTCCTACCCAAATAAACAAAACCCCCCAACCCCAAAAAATATTAAAAAATATCATCTGCAAAAAAACCTAAACCCTCAGCCCCCAAAATCAATATAACCATAACCCCAAAAATCCTTCAACCCTGATCCTGCCAAAATCCAGAACTCTCATTGCCAAAACAATCAAAACACTGAACCATAAAAAACTATAAAACCTCCTCACAAAAAACCCAAACCCTCCACCATAGAAAACCATAAACCCTCAGCCCAAACAAAACCCCTATACTCTCATCCCATGAAAACCCCAAACTCTAATATCCAAAAATCCCTAATCCCTCCGCCCATGAAAACCCAAAAACCTCAACCCCAAAAAACCCAAAACCTTCCACACCAAAAAACCCTAAAATCTCTGCCCCAAAAATATCCTAAAATCATTGTGGCATAACACCCCAAAACATCAACTATAAATAATTATAAACCCTCTATCCCAAAAAGCACTAAACCATTGACCCAAATAACACAAAATCCATAGAACCAAAAAACCATTAACTGATAGCCAAAAAAATCCTAATACCCTTAGCCACAATAAACCTGAAACCCTCAAAACCAAAAAATATCATACCCTCGTCTAAAAATACCATGACAACATGTCCCCATAAAACCCAAAACAATAAGTCCCAATAAACCCTAAACCCCTTTCCCAAAAAATATTAAAATGATAGCCCAGAAAATCCCTAAACACTTAGACGCAAAAACCATATTCCCCAAGCCACATACAATACAAAACCATCAACCACCTAAAACTATAAACCCTCAGCCCCAAACAACCCTAAAAAATTTCCCCAAAAAACCAATAACCCACATCCCCAAAAAACCCCAAAACCCTTACTCCAAAAATACATAAACGAGGTTCTATAAACACTAAACCATCAGCCACAAAACATCACAAGTCCCCATTCAAAAAAAAATTGATCCCCTCAACCAAAAATAAATCAAAACACCCAGTCCCTAAAAAATAGAACACACATCCCCAATAAACCTGAAATCCCTCATCCTTAAAAAACCATCCAATATACCCTATACCCACATCCCCAAAAAATCATAAACCCTCAGTCTAATAAAACCCTGATTACTAAAATACCCTAAACCCTCATGCCCAAAAAATCAACAAAATAAAATCTAATCTCTAAGCCCCAACAAAACTTAACCCCACAAATTATTAAAACCCTTAACCCAAAAATCCCCATACCCTCATCCCAAGAAAACCCGAAAACCATCAGAAAAATTATAATCGCTGAACCCTAAAAAACTATAAACCATCATCCCCAATTACACTAAACCCTTAAAAAACCCCTAATCCCTCATCCCATTAAATCATGAAATCCACATCCCAAAAAATCATAAACCCTCATCCCCAAAAAAAACCCTTCTCCTTCCCAAACCCTAAATCCTAAGTCACGAAAACCCTACACTCTCAACCTGAAACAATATTAATGTATGAGCCCCAAAAAACCTTAAACCAATTCTCTAAATAACCCTAAACCCTCACCCACAAAACCCTAAGCCCTCTGCCCCCCGAAAACCCTAAACCCACATCCCAAAAAAACCCTAAACTATTAGCCCGTATGAATCGAAAACACTCATACCTTTAAACACTAAACTCTTAACACAAAAAATACCTAAACCCTTATAAAAAACCTAAACCCAACCAAAAAAATAAAATCCGCATCCTAAAAAACTATGATCCCACATCCCAATGAAACCTAAAATCCACACCCCCAAAAATACAAAACCCTTGGCAAGAAAAATTCCAAACTCAATAGCCTAAAATTAATAAACCCTTAACAATAAAAACATATCAAACCCACATCCCCAAAAATTCCCGAACCCTCATCCCAAATAAACCAAAAACCACATCCACAAAAAATTCCAAACTCTCTAGCCCAAGAAATCCCAATCCCTAAACTATAAAAAACCCTAAATCCTCAAAATATATATAACCATAATCACCAAAAAAACCGAATCCTTAAGCCCCCGAAAAACATAATCCATAAGACCCAATTAATCCTAATCCCTGATCTCAAAAAGACTAATCCATCATCCTCAAAAAACCATAGACGTCACCCCAAAAAAACCCCAAACCCTCAACAGCAGTAACCCAAAACCCTCATCCAACCAAACACTTGACTATAATCCCCAAAAAACCATAAAACATTATCCTCAAAAAACCCTACACCCTTTGGACCACAAAACCCTAAACCGTTAGCCACAAAAAACCATAAACACTCATTTGTGAAAACCCGAAAATTGTTATCCCCAAAAAAGTTAAATCCTCCCCCATAAGAAAACATTTCCATTAAGACGCAAAAACCCTAAACCCTCATCCCCAATGTTCCACAATCCTTTATCCCCCAAAACACTAAACCATCGACCCCCTAAAACCCCAAACAATCAACCCCCCAAAAAACCCCAAACCCTCATCCCAAAAAACCATAAACCCTCTTCCCAAAAACCCATATTCCTTCAATATAATAAAGCCAAACACCCCAAACGCCAAAATATAATCCCTAAAAAATCATAAAACATCATTAAAAACAGATCCTAAATCCCAAAAAAAAACCCAATCCACCAAAACGCGAATCCATTATCCCTAAAAATCCATAAACCCTCTACCAAAAACACACCAAACCCTAAACCCCAAAAAACCATAACACTCCAACCTAAAATATTAATTCGTCATCCCCAAAAAACTAAAAACTCTCAGCCCCATAAATACATAAACCTTCATCTATAAAACCCCCAATCCCTCCTCCCCAAAAAACCCAAAACCTCAACCCCAAATAACCAAAACCCTCATCTCCAAAAATGAGAAACCAACAAAAAATAAAACCCCATACCGTCATCCCCCCACCAAATCCTAAATTATGATCCCAAATAAACCCTAAACCCTACTCATTAAAAAACCCTAAACATTAATCCCCAAAAAAACTGTAAAACATCTAGCCTAAAAAATTATAAAACATCATACCCAATAAAACTAATTCCACTACCCAAAAAACCCTACTCATATTTTCCCAAAAGAACCTTAACACTCATAATTACAAAATCCCAACCCTCATCCCACAAAAACAATAAAACCTTATACCAGGAAACCCTAAACTTCTATTCCCTAAAAACCCTAAACCATAATCCCCAAAAAACCTTTAAACCACAACCATAAAAAACTTTAATCCCTTATCCACAAAAATAAAAAATCCCTCGGCCCCAAAAAACCCTAATCATTAAGCCCAAAAAAACCTAAACCCTGATCCCCATAATAACCCTAAAGATTCATACATAAAAACATGAATCCCTTATACACAAATTATCATAAAACCTCATCCTCAAAAACCCTAAACCATATGTGCAAAAAACCTAAAACCCTCAACACAAAAAACACTTAACCCCTAATAAAAAAAACATCAATCCCGGAACCCCCAAAAACACCAGACAATCATCTCCAAAAAACCCAAATCCCTCATCCCCATGAAACTATAAACCCAAAACTCAAAAAATGGAAACACTCTTCCCAATGAAACCCTGTATCCTAAGCCCCAAATAACTGAAACATCATCCCCAAAAAATCACAATCCATAATCCTAAAAAATCCTAAAACCTAATCCCCAAAAAACATTAATCCCTAATCCCAAAAGAAACTTAATCTATCTGCCACAATAAACATATAACCCTTATCCCCCCAAAACCCCAAACATGTAACCCTAAAAATCCCCAAAACCTCAACCTCGAAAAGCCTAAATGCTCAACCACAAAAAACTATAAACCCTCATCCCCAGAAAAACATCGAACCATCTAAAAAAACCTTAAACAATCAGCCCCAAAAACCTCTAAATCATTAGAACAAAAAACCCTTTACCCCAATCTTCCCAAAACCAAAAAACCCCCAACTTAAAAAAAAACTCTAAATCCTCATCCCAAAAAACCCTCAACCCTCAACTTCAAAAAATCATAAATCCTCATCCCCTAAAAACCCTTAAACTTCGCCCAAAAAAACCACACCTCCACGCACTATTAATAAAACCTAAACCCACTTCCATAAAATACCATAAACTCATAGACCTCGAAAATCATATATTAATAGCCCCAACAAACCCTGAACACTGGACCCCAAAAATTCATAAACCCTCAGCCCAAAAAAACCATAAATCATCATCCCCACAAAACCATCAACCAACTGCACCCAAAAAACCTCAACCCTCATCTCGAAAAAAATCAACCCACATCCCCAAAAAATTCTCAACCCCATTTAAAAAAACGTCAAAACTTATCCTCCAAAAAATCAACCCGTATCCCAAAAAAACCCCAACCCTCATTCCCAAATAACCCTCAATGTTTATATCCCAAAATCATACAAACCTTCATCATTAAAAACATAAACTATAATCCCCCAAAAAACCATCAACCCATATCCCCAAAATACTATAAACACTTTGTATCAAAAGCCTCAACCCTAAGCCTGAAAAAATCCTCAACCCTCATCCCCTAAAAAAATATAAACCCTCCCCAAAAAAACCCTAAACCCCTAACACAACAAAAATGTAAAAACTCAGCCAAAAAAAACCTATTCCCAAAGACCAAAAAATACCTGAACCCTCATCACATACAATCCTAATCCCATAGCCCCAAATAACACTATACCCTCAACCCTAAAAAACCCTAAAACACATTACCAAAAAACCCTAAAACACATTACAAAAAAACACTCAACCCTTATCCCCAATAACACTCTACCCTTAAACATAAAAAACCTTAGCCCTCAGACCCAAAACAACCTAAACCATGAGGGCCAAAAAACCCTAAACCCTAAACCCAAAAAATCATAAACCATCAGCCCCCAAAAAATACCTCAACCCTCATTCCCAAAAAAACCAAAACCCTCATCCTCATAAATGGCTAAAATATCAGCCCAAAAAACCTTAAAACCAAAGCCAAAAAAATTATACACTCTCAGAAAAAAAATACCTAAATCTTTAGCAGTAAAGAAACACAAACCCTTATACTAAAATAACTATAAATACTCATACCCAAAAAAATTTGAAACACATAGACAAAAAATGACCTAATGCCTCAGCCTAAATAATACCAACCCTCATCGCAAAAAAAAACCCTAAACCCTCACACCATCCATAAAACACCCTCCAACCTCATCCCAAAAATCATTAAACCCTCCAACAAAAAAACCCTAATCCCTCGGCCTCAAAAAACCCTAAAACCATTGCTCTAGAAAACCATCAAAACAAAACCCTAAAAACCATAAATGGTCTATCATAAAAAACCATCAACCCTAACCCAAAAAAACCTTAACACATAGCCCTAAAAACCACTAAACCATAATCCCAAATAACCCTAATACCCCAACCACTAAAAACCACAAAATCCTAATCCCTAAAAAAACATAAACCATCACCCAAAAAAATCCTAAAACCCTCATCCCCAAAAAACCATAAACTCTCAAAACATGGACCCAAAAAAATATATTAGAAAATTCATGAATGTATTTTTTTATTACATGTTAGTTTATATTTTGAATATCCAAATACACTCATATTATTTGATGTAATTTTTTTACAACCTCTCTATATTTTTATTATAACATGATTTATAGTGATGGGTTTTTTAAAATTATAATTTCATATGAAAGATAAAAAATTTATATAACAATAAATAAACCAAACAAATATATAATTCCTCTTCTATATTGTTCCCATTTCGATCTGAACATGGGACATGATTTTTTTAAAAAAAATTATTTTTATTATAAACCATTTTAAGGATTTCATTAGTTATTCAATTATAACATGAGGTACACTGATAAAATTATTACGCAAAAAATGTATATCGGAAAATTTTATATATTTAGTTAAAAAAGGTTGTATGAATTTGTTATTTTAGTGGTGTGGAAAATGTCTGAATATCCTACAACAATTCTGGAAATCTGGATATTCCAAAATTTGAAATTGTTATTATTTATTTGATATCTCTTACGACTCCTTTCAGAATATATCAGATTTTTTTATTATAAAGAATATATCTTTTTGTAATTTCATTAAACTAAATTAATATCTAAAAATATCATTTATGGGTCATAAAAATGGCCTAATTAGTAATTTGTTTTCTAGTTTTCTAAATATGTTTTCATTATATTTTGAAGATATATCCTTCTATACTAACCATATTAAATCTCTTATTCATTTTCAAGAAATATATCAAAACTATATTCATTTATATCTGATTGAACAACTTATATTTCTATATTTTATATGGCTTAAAAATTCACAATAGTTGTCGTGTTCATATTTTAAAAAAATGATGAATCACTATTCATAATATTCTTCATCCAATGTTTTCCACAATGGATGAACTCAATAAGATTTTTCTACACACTCACTCAATACATTTCAAGATTTCAATTCCTAGACAGTAGCCAATGGTTGATCTCATTTTTTTCGAAACCCTCATTTCGATCAAGATTTCACAGCAATACTAGATTCCGCTTGTACACCAAATGTGGATCTCATTTTTTAACTAACAGTTGATCATAATATTGAACTAATGGGGAAAAATAATAACTGTATATGTTTCTAAAATTATAAATAATTGTAGATTATTATCCTTTTATAACTAATTATAGATGAAGGTTTCTTCCAATAGTATATGTACATGAACAACATCGATAGATGAGTTTTCTCTGTGAATGAGAGATGACATCATTAATGCAATGGTGGATCTCTTATTTCATGCCACAATGGATTATTTAACTAATGGGGGAACACATCACATTCGAATTATATGTCATTAATAATCTAATGGTAGACCACTATTCAATTAATTTCTTATATTAGATGATTTTTTCTTCAATGGTAGTTTGGATTTTAATGAAATGGTAGGTCATTATGTTAAAAATAATGGTAGATCCCTATTTTAAAACTAATGGTGGAACAATATTTTAAATCCAATAGTAGATCTTTTTAAAATAACAATGGTAGATATTATTAAAATGTTACGGTAGATCTGTAATGGTAGATCTACATTGGCAGCTCTTTGATGGAGTAACTTAAAGGTAGATATGAAATGGTAGTATATGATTTCTACCACAATGTATTAATTTATGCTACTGATAGTTAAAAATGTTATTATTATGAAAATTTATTAGTACTTTATTTTTAATAATTTTTTTTATTTTTAATTATTTCATAAATTTCTTCATAATTGTAATTATTTCATTTATTTTTTAAATTCATATATATTATATGGATTTCATGTGAATTAAATATTAAAATACAATAAATAGTTATAATTACTGTTTTAAATGAAACTTCATTAACTGTAGAAAGTTACATCATTTTTATAACACATTTTTATTACCTATATTCATTATTTAAATTGTTTCAAAAAAATAGTATTGTTAAAAAATTTCAAAATGATTTAATGTATTAATACATTAAAAAAATAAATTTATATATTTTTAGATAGTATCTTTATTTTTTAATGTTAGTTGTGATTATTCATGGAATTATTGTACTAATATTGAATTGTTTAATTGATGTTAGGTTTTACCTGTTATTATAGAAATATTTTTAAGGATTTAAAGGGTAATTAAAATGGGTTTGAATTGGTTTTTAATTTTTGGATTCAAATCATTATTGTTTAAATTTTTATGGATATTGATATTATCTATTCTAAATAATTTTTAATTTTTTTACTAGTGGAAGGTGTTTTTTAATTAATTTAGATATATATTTAATGGATTTTCAAGAAGCTTATATAGGAATTAAATACAAAAGATAACATATTCAACTCTCTATATTTTCATGAGAAAATGATGTGAACTTTTCACTTCATTAGTATGAATTTGAACTGAATTTCAAAGTGCTTGAAGAGACAGGAAAATAAAATTGTGTTCTATTTAAATTAGGGAATTTTCCTTATGCCGAATCTTCTGCTTTTGGTCTATATGATAATGAAAAAGAATATGTGGCTTATATTGTGACTGGAGTTTACAAATGAATGAAAAATAATGAATTCAAGAACCAGTTGAGAAAAAAACCCAAATATAAAAACAAAGGGGAGATAATAATGTTGGTAAAAATTACAATGCTTCAGATGAAACTTGTTATGAGTGCTGGAAGAAAGGAAATATCAATCCTGATTGTCGTAAACTAAAGAATAAATACAATTAAAAAAATAACAATCTAAAAGACATTGACCACAAGTTACAGTTATACAAAATAATTATATTTTAGAAGACAACATGGACTTGAGAAAGAATATGCATACTTGGGTTTCATGATATTTCTAGATAAGGTTAGTGATTCAGTTTTTTATTTTATATATCTGAATTATGAATAGGAATATAAAAATGTGAATGCTTCTGAATTAAATGGAAAAATTAAAATATTTAAAAAAATTATTTTTGAAGTGGTTTATATATATAATAAGCTTAAATAAAATCAAGAAAAAATGGTTTTTGAAAATAAAATACATTTACAGGAGATTAAAAAATTAAGAATACTTCTTATAATTCTCATTCTATAGTTATGATAATTTGAAATGTTCTCAATATTTGAATGAAGTTTTGAAAATGGAAGTTGTTAATTTTAACAAATATTAGCGTCATTTATTCAAGGTAATAAAAATATCATAAAATTATATATTTAAATTAAATTAATAAAAATCAATGTAGTATTGTATATAATTGAAGATTACATCAACTAATTAAAACCATTTTGTTAAAAACAAAATATGACCACCCTTGGACAATTACTTTTTTTCAAGGACGTCTGAAAGGTGTTTATGAAAATGATTATTCTCTTTGATTTAAACACTCTTTTGGATTAACAAAGAAAATCATATTTTTAAATTGATGATATTAAAATTACCATACAGTACTTGTCATATTTATGTATGTGTACCTAAAAATTGTATTACTAATCCTCTTGGACACAAAGTATCTTGGGTAAAAAAACTATCATGTAATTTATTTTTGTATGAAAAATTATGTGGATGTCTCCAAAATGATATATGGTACCTGGATAGTGGATGATCTAGGAATTTGACGAGATCCCCATAAATTTTAACAACTTAAACAACTTTTTGTGGAGGTGATATTACATTTGGGGACAATTCCAATGGAAAAGTAAAAGGTTTTTAGGAATGTTTGTATTTATAATTCATCTTTTATTTCATAGGGTTTATATATTAAGGATTAAAATATAATTTAATTATTATATCTCAATTTTTTGTTTATGGAATGAAAGTGGAATTTTAATATAATAATTTTTTACTTTTTAAATACAATTATTTATTTTTTACTATAATAAAAAGTAAAATATTTATTTCCTTGACATTTATGAACTAACTGTTCATCTTTTTAAATGATTGAATTCTTTATATTGTGATTAAATCATTTAACATAGAACATTAAGTTATGGTAATTTCAGAATGTTTCATAAGCTATCTAAACATGAGAATCTATCACAATTTCCTTTGATGTAGAAATAAATGTTCAATTTTCGTGACTCGTGCATGAAACTAACACAATGTAATATTTCTTGTAGACATATCAATTAGATAGGTACTAATATTCCATTACAGATAGTGCATATTTATTTGTTTGGTCATATTAAAATTTCTATCATTGTTGGAATAAAGTATATTTTATTTATTGTTGATGATTATATTATATTTAGATGGATATAATTACTCCATAATATAAATGATTCTTTATATATATTTAATAATATTTTTTAATAAAGTTGAAAATGAAAAGGGTTGTATGAATGTTTCTAATTATTGTGATTTGGTGGTGGATTTAATAATGCAGAATTTAATTTTTTTTGAGAATAATGGGTCATTATATAATTTATACACTCCTAGAACACCACCGAAAAATGATTTTATAAAATGAAAAAATTATCCACTTACTGTGTTGTAACTTACTTGTTCAAGTGAATATAATTTTCCCAGAAAATTTTGGGCTAAATCCATTTTTTATTCTTTTTATGTTTGATATATAATTCTAGCTAAACATTTTTTTATGAAATGATATTATTAATTTTTAAAATTAAAATTCCTAAAGTAGGTTATTTTATTGTTTTTGGAGGTGATGTTTTATTTTGAATTCAAACGATAAATACGATAATTTTTATGCCAAAAATGAGGAAGGTATTTTTTTGTTATTCTAATAATATTAAATATTATAGATTTTATAATAAAAAAATATTGTTATTGAATAATCGTTTCATGTTATGTTATGTGAAAATAATGATAGGTTAAATTATTTTTCTTATCCCAATTTACAAGGTGGTAAGGTCTCCCAAATACTATTCAATATATAAAAAACCATTGTATCTTGGTCCTCAAGAAAGTAAAGGAAAAAATAGAACTAGGATATGGCTTGGTGAATTAGAAATTGTTGAAAATGTTAATAAGTTGTCTATAAAGCTGGAGAAGCATGCTCTTAGTGAGAAAACAAGGTTCCTGGAGGTGAATTCGTTGTGTAGGTTAAAAAATTAGGGGATTATAATGTCTTTAATAGAATGTAAAGAAAGGTGGAAGTGGAAAAAAGTAAAATTCATGGAGCTTATTGTCCATTTTAAATAGTAAATGTTAGAATAATCCTTTAGGATCAATTACTTGAAGGAGGCTGTCAATAAAATATAAGAGATAATGATATTATTGGACACTAATGAGGATCAAAGGGTTTGGATCAATAGGAGAGATCACATTTTCGCATGATTTTAAACAAAAAAAGATCACTTAAGTGTAATATCACCATACATGGGATAAGATGGCCAAACACATTGAATATCTTATCAATGATGATCCAAATATGATGGCAACCATTTTTAAATGGGTATTATATAGGGTGGTTGACCCCAATATTCATAGCCTTTTATTTAAATATTTAGTCATATCATTTTGTGCTTAACGCACTTGTGTTTTTCCGTGTTGGGTTTCATAGTTTGTTCCTTAATAGTTATTTGGAAAAAAAATTAATTTTCATGTCAAATTATAATAATAATTTCATTGATGGTGAGTGCAGAGATTTTAATTTTGATGAAGAATAACCATAGGATAAGGATGGGTCAATTGAGTGGGAGCATACTCCTTCTTGATAGGATCTAATATCATGGAAGATTCTTATAGATCATCTTGTTAAAAAAGTAGTAGGTAATTTGGATTATGGAATTATTACTAGAAATTAGGTATTAATTTTTCCTCTAAAACAACATAAAATTATGATTTTTTAGTAATAGTATTAATGATTTTTTAAAATATATAAACTTTATTTCCTATATGAATGATGAACTAATTCAGTTTTTTATAAATAATTTTTTGTATTTAGTAGTTTATCCTCAGGATAAGAATGTTATTAGAACTATGTAGATCATTAGAAAAGATATAGATGAATCATGAAATATTTTTAAAAACAAATCCAGACGTGTTTCTCAAAGATACTCTCACGAAAAATGTATAGACTTTGAATATTCCTTCACACATGTTTTTAGGATTGAGGATACTGGAATCTTGTTTGATTTTTCTTGTTTTAAAGGATATAAATTATATCAAATGGATGTAAAAAGTGATTTATTAAATGGTATGATAACTGAATAGGATTATGTCACTCAACCCCCTTGTTTTGAAAATGAAAAATCACCTAATAGTTTTTTAATTTTTCTAACGATTTGTATGGTCTAAAAAGTACCTCATTATTAGTATGAAAGGATTTATTTATTCTTAATAAATAAATTTTTCACGAAATGAAAAATTGATCATATAATTTTTAATAAATGAATTTCAAATCATATTTTAGTTGTACAAGTTAATGTTTGTGATATTTTTTTTGGTTCTTATAGTTAAATTATTTGTAATGATTTATCAACATTGATTCCATCAATGTTTGACATGATTTTAATTGAAGAATTAATGTTATTTTATGGAATTCAAATTTCTCAAAGGAAATAATCAGTATTTCTTAATCAATCTATGAATGCTGAGTATTTAGTTAAATTTTTTTGTATTGATTCCCCTAAATCAATGAAAACCCATATTAGTTCTTTTTATAAATTTGATGTTGATACATCTGGAAAATCAGTTGATATTAAATTTTATAGAGGCATGATAGGTAGATTTCAATATTTAACTACATATAGAATTGATATCATATCTAGTGTTTTTTATGTAAAATATTTGAAGACTATCCTAATGAAATTCATATTAATGTCATTAAAATAATAATTACATATTTTAAAGAAACTGTTAATTTCTGTTTATTTTGACCTAAATATAAATTATTTGTTTTAATATCTGGTCTAACTATCGTTTTTGAGGCTATTGAATTTAACAAAAAATCACATCAGTTATGTGTCATTTTCATAGTAAAATTTTAATTTCATTGTCTGCATAAAATAAATTATTTTTTATGTTATCTATTATAGAAGTTGAGTGTATCTCTATTTCTAATTATTGTGTTAAAAGATTATGGATTAAGAAACATTATTTGATTTTGGTATTTATCTTGATGAATTTCATATATATTGTGACAATACTTATAAAATATATACTTTTCAAAATTCCATACATAATTCTAGAACAAAGCATTTTGATATTAGAATTCATAATTTTATATATCATGTCATTGAGGGTGATGTTGTTTTAGAATTTATCCCTTCTAAAAATCACTAGAATTTTTTTTAATTCATTAAACATTTATCAATTTTAAAATATTAAATTTTTCTTGGGATGTTGGAAGATTAATTATTTTATATTTTCAAATGTATATGGGGAGTTTTTTCTTCTTTGTTAACAATAAGGGCGATAAAACCGAATTTAAATTTTAAGGTTTTTTATTCAAATAGAATTGGGGATATGTTTTCTATATATTAATGCATTTATTTTTTTGTTCTATTATTTTTTATTTTATGTTTTAATGATTCTCAAACTACCTTTTCATTTTATGTGAAAAAATATTTTTAAGATTTCTATGTATTTATATAATAACATGAGTTTTTTTAATATATTTTCAAAATTTCCAATTTCATATAAATGATAAAACAACAAATTTTTTTTAGTAAAGTATGATGAAGTATAATTCATTCTCTAGAATTTTTTCATTTTGATTCGAACATGATACATATTTTTGGTTTCTTAAATTATTTTCACTTCACACTAAATTGAATTTTATTCAGTTATTCAATTATAAAATGAGATATAAAGATCGTATAATTATAAAACATGTTTAATTTTAAATATAACAGTTTTTATACATTTATTTTAAATAAAAGGAATTATTAAATTATTTATTTTTTGTGTGATAAATATCGGAATATCTTGATGATTTTTTAGAATTTAGGATTTTCTAGAAATAAAAATCCTTATTATTTCATTAAAATATCATTTAATTCAAATGAGAATCACTCAGCGATTTTTTGGATATATGTATAATATTTGTTTATTAATTTCATTGGACTATATTAAAATATAAAAATTTCATATAGATTCCTTAAAAAACATCTGAATACTATAATTTTTTCTAAAGTGTTCAAATCATGTTTTCACTGTATTTTGATGATATCTCATTCTGTACTTGTTAAATTGATGCAATTAATGATTTTTTTTCAATGATATATATATTATATTTATTTAAGAATAATGGAAAAAATTATGATTTAGTTGTTTAGATGGATTAAAAATTCACGATTTTTGTTTCTTTTTAGCATTTACATAAAATGATAAATTACTATCCAATATATTCTTCCTCCAAAAATTTTCATTCATGGATAAAATTATCATGATTTTTCTCCACAACCACTCACTTCCTTTAAAAAATTATTTTCATGTATGAAATCTAATGATAGATCTATTTTTATAGACTCATCAGTAGATCAGGATTTCACATCATTGAAAGATTAAGCTCGTACACCAATGGTGGGTATCATTATTTCACTAATGGTGTATCTCAATATTTAACTTACTTTGGATATAAAATTATAAAAAAATTAGATCTAAAATTATATATAATGATATGATATTCCCCTTTTTTAACTAATAGTAAATGAACGTTTATTCTAATGGTAGATTCCCATGCAGAAAAACTGTAGATGAGTTTTCAATGCCAATGGTAGATGACTTTTTCTTCAATGGTAGAGTGGTTTTTAAGATATTTGAAGATATCCCTTTTAAAACTAATAGTAAATCACAATTTTAAAACAAATGGTATATCAATAATTTAAATACAATGGTATATATTTTTAAAAATACCAAAGGTAGGAATTTTTAAAATGAAATGGTACAAATATGACTATATATATTCATTTCATGTTATGTTTTATGCAAAATTACAAAAAGAATCAATGATTTAACAAGTTATTTAAATTGGTTGGAATTGGTCTTTCTATTTTGAAATCATATCATTACTATTATTGTTTTTATGGATTTAATTTTTTCTCCCCTTGATAAATTTGAATTTTTTCATCCACAAAAGGTCTTTTAGGATCATTATAGATTTATATATAAAGGGATTATTATCATCCTTTAATGAAATCAAATAATATTGATAATATCTCTGGCTCTCTATTATTTCAACGGAGAAAGATGTAGGCTTTTCATGTGTTGTACATACCAAATCCCCATGTGATACATTATTTCAACATCTATGCTATATATCATGTTCCAAATTACATCTTCTTTGAATGTCACTTCTTTGAACAGATGAGTTGGTCCAATTATTAAGAACCATTACATTTACATTCATTATTCATCTTCTACATTGTTCTAGTTTTGGAGTATGTAACACTATTTCCAATCTCTTAGGAACTCTCGTGTTTCTTTTTTTTAAACAACAAATCATTATTCTTCTCCCCTATCTTTGGGTTGTGAAACCCTGATTAGTTTGTCAGGATAGTTTGGTTTGTGTTTCTCGGTATAAAATTTTAGAATGTAATTGGGTTTCAACTCTTCATACAATAGTTAGTGTGTTGTGGTTATCCCTCAACTAGAAAGGTATTTTTTAATCTTCTTAATATTCCCGAAAAAATTAGTATAGTGAAAGAATATTTTTTACTGAGTATATGGGTATAAGAGTTTATGTTTCTTACTTATAACCAAACTACAATAAAAAAACACCCTTGTGTTCTTTACTCTTTTTTCTTCTAATTAACTAGAATAACTAACTTTAATAGTTAATTTGAATAATAAATTTGTTTGAATAGAATTTTTAATCATGTAAATTCACACCCTTTAGACCATATTCCATTAACCTATATATCCTAACCAAAACGCTCGACCCTCATCCCAAAAAAGCCCCCAATAACCATCCCTAAAAAACACTCATTCGAAATCCCCAAAAAACCCTAAACACAAATCCCTAAAAAACCCTAAACCCTTAGCCCCATGAAATCCTCAACCATCAACCACAAAAAACTATAAACCCTCATCCCTAGAAAAATAAATAACCTCTTCACTAAAAACCCCTAATCCCACTACCAAGAAACCCTAAAACCAAAACCAAAAAAACCCTGAATACTCAGACCCCAAAGACCCTAAAACTTCACCAAAAAACTTTATTCCCTCATCACCCAAACCCAATACCCTTACCTCAATTAACCCTGAAGAAATAGACCTCAAAAAATCCCTCAAGACTTATCCCAAAAAAAAACAAAACCCTTGTCCCTGAAAAACCCAAAACACACATCCCCAAAACCCTCAACACTCGTCTCAAACAACCCATAGACCCTAAAATCCAAAAAACTATCAATCCTAATCTCTAAAAACCCCTCAAACATTTGCACAAAAAAAATCTTGAGCCCCAAAAAACCCTAAAACCTCAACCCCAAAAAACCCTCATCATTCATCCCCAAAAAACACCCTCACCTCATCCCAAAAAAACCTTAAATATTGAATCTCAAATAAACACTCTAGACCCCAAAGAACCCTCAACCAGTATCCCCAAAAAACCATAATCCCTAAGCCTCCAAAACCAAAATCCTTTAGGCCCAAAATGGAATCAACCCTTATCCATAGAAACCTTAAACCATAATCCGTTCAAAAAAAATCTAAACCTTGAAATCCAACAAAACCCTATCCCATGGCCACAAAAATAATGAACCCACAACCCTAAAAAAATAAAACCCACATAACCAAAAAAAATATTCCAGCATCCCTAAAATCACCCAACAATCTGCTCCAAAAAAACATAAACCCTTAGCCCCAAAAATCCTTCACCATTTAGCCCAAAAAAATCATCAATCCCTAGCCCCCAATAACAAAATCCCCTTGTCAACAATGAACCATAAACCATCATCACCAAAAAATATGAAACTATCTTTCTAATATACCATTCATTCCATATCACCAAGAAACCTCAACCATCAACCATCAACCACAAGAAAACAGACAATAGAGACCAAAAAACCCAAATCCTCATCCCCAAAAAACCCTCAACCCTAATAGAAAAACCCTCAAACCCAGCCACAAAAAACCCTAAACTGTCAACCATAAGAAACACTAACCTCATAGACCTAGAAAAAAACCCCACATCCCTAGAAAACCCTAGACCTATATCACCCCCAAAACCCTGAAAACTATGTCCAAAAAAACAGTAAATTATTGGTCCCCAAAAACCATTCACCCTCAGCTACAAAAATCCCTCAACCCTCATCATAAAAAAACACCAACCCTCATCCCCAAAAAATCCCCAACGCTCAGCCCCCAAAAAAACCTCAACCCTCGGTTCCAAAAAAAACTATCAAACTTCAACTAAAAAACCCACAATTATCATCCCTCAGCCCCAAAAAACCCTAAAACCTCAATCCCACAAATCCAGGAACCCTCTACCATAAAAAACACTAAAAAATAAACACTAAACAATCACCCCTTAAATACTATCAATCTATACCCCCAAAAACCATAAACCTTACTCCCAAAAAATCTTCATCCCTAATCTTCAAAAAACCCTAAAACATTAACCCCTAAAAAACCCTAAACCCTCATCAGAAAATAACCCATATATTAAATAAATAGAAAAACCAAAACCCACTACACAAAAAATCCCTATACTCATAGAAAAAAATACGTTAAACCCTTATCCCCAGAAAACCTAAACCCTTAGCCCCAAAAAAATCCACAACCATCATCCCAAAAAACCCTAAACCCTAATCCCCCAAAAACAAGAATCCCAATACCCCAATAATCCGTAAACAATCTACCACAAAAAAAATCACCAACCCTCAACACCACAAAAGTCCATAAATCCTCATCCCCAAAAAACCCCTAGTCCCTCATCCCCAAAATCCCAACAACCTCAACCCCAAAAAACATTATATTATATGTCCACAAAAAACCTAGAACCTCACCCACAAAGAACCCTAGAGACTCATTGCCGAAAACACTGGACCCATACCCCCCAAAACCATAGAATAATGGCCAAGAAAAAATACTAAACCCCCTACCACCCAAAAAACCCTTAAACCCCCAAACCCAAAAAACCCTACTCCCACAACCCCAAAAAACATTAAACCCCCTACCAAAAAAACCATAAACCCTCATCCCCAAAAAAGAATAAACCCTCATAAAAAAATAATCCATCATCCCCTAAACCCCTAAAACCTCCCCCTTGAAACATCTAAGCACCCATCACAAAAAATAAGACATCATCCCCAATTACCCAAAATTGTCTACCCAATAAAACCCTAATCTGTTAGTCCCAGTAAACACTAAACCCTCATACATAATAAAACCCTAAACCTTTATCCACAAGAAACCCAATACCATTATCACCCAGAACCACTAAACTATCCAACCCAAGGAACACTAAACATTCATACCCAAAACCACTAAAACCTCATCCTTATAAATTCATAAACCCTTATTCACAAAAAACCATATACCCTCACCACTAAAAAAGCACTACACTATCAAACTAGTGAAACCCTAAACACTCATCACCAAAAAACACTAAAACCTCATCCAAAAAAACCCAAAACCCTCAGCCCCAAAAAATCATTAACCCTCAACCCCCAAAAAACATAAATCCAAGTCCCTAAAAAACAATAAACCCTCAACCCCAAAATAAACTAAACCCTCATCCCAAGAAAAGGCTAGACCCTCAGCTCCAAAAAATAGTAACCCTCAACCCAAAAAATACCTAAACCCTCATCCCAAGAAAGATCCTAAACCCCTATCCCTAAAATCAACTAACCCTCATCCCCAAAACAAACAATCCAAAATCTCCAAAACCCCTAAAATATCATCTTCAAAACCACTAAAACCTATTACCAAAATCCCCCCAACCCTCATCCCAAAAACTCATAAACCCTTATCCTTTAAAGACCATAATCCCTCAAATTCATAAACCCCTATGTCCATATCCCAAAAAACCACTTAAACCTCATCCCCAAAAATCACTAAACCCATATCCCCTAAAATCCATAATCCCCAAACCCCATAAAACCAAAAACATTAATCCCCTAAAAAACATAAACCATCATCCCTATATACTCTAATCAACATCCCCATAAAACCTTAACCATCCAGAAACAAATACCTATAAACCCTCATTCAAAAAAAACTCTTAAACCCTCATCCCTAAAATTCCTAACCCATAAATCATAGTATCCCCTAAACTCATCTCCCCCCAACCCCCAAAACCGTCATTCCCGAAAAACCTTATTCACTCATCCCAAAAAATACCTAAATATTCCTCCCACCAGAACCCAAAATCCTCAACCCCAAAAAACATTCAACCCTCATTCTATAAAAACCCAAAACCCTTATCCCCCCATGAAAACTCAACCCACATTCCCAAGAACCCCTAAACCCTCATCCCTAAAAAACACTAAACCCTCATCCCAAAAAATGACCTATAACCTCTTCCCCAAAAAACCAAACACCCTCATCCCCTGAAATCCCATAACCCTAATCCCAAACAAACCCTAAGACTCCAAGACAAAAATTCCTCAGCCAAAAAAACCCCAAAACCCTCTAGCCCAAAACTCCTAAACCCTCATCCCCAGAAACCCCACATTTCTCTTCCCCAAAACCCCTAAAGCATCAATTAAAAATAAATCATTCAGTCCCCAGAAAACCTAAATGATTAGATCCAAAATCCCCTAAACCCTCCATCCAATTAAACAAAACAACCGTATCACAACGAAACACTGAAGCCTTAACTCATAATACCACTAAACCCTTAACCCAAAATAACCCTAATCCCTCATGCCGAAAATCCCCTAAACCATAATCCCTAAAAATTCTAAAATTATCATCCCTAAAAAACCAAATAAACTCATACCCGGAAACCACAAATAACTCATCCCCAAAATTCCCGGAACCCTCGACCCTAAAAAATCATAAACCCTTATCCCCAAAACATCATAACCACCAAACAGTAAAACTCTCATCCGTAAAAAACATAATTAATCATAAATCAAAACCCCTAAACCCTAAGAACCAAAAAACCCCTAAATCCTCATCCCAAAAAACTCTAAACCCTCATCCCTGAAAAACAATAAACCCCATCCCTAAAAAACACAAAAAACGCGTCCCAAGATAACAATAAACACTTGGCTCGAAACAATACAAAACCCACATTCCAAAAAAAACCCTAAACCCTTAGCACCATAAAACCCTAAACTATTAACACCATTAACCCCAAAAAACTCATCCCTAAACACCCATAATACATCATCTCCAAAAAACCTAAAAACTCATCCCCCAAACCCCTAAACACTCACCTTGAAGACCCTTAAAACCTTATCCCCAAGAAACCATTAACTCTCTGACCAAACACCCCTAAACCCTTATCCCTAATAAACTATAGACCCTTATCTCCAAAATACACAAAACTTTTACCACCAAAACCCCTAAACACACATCCAAAAAAATACCTAAACCATCATCCAAAAAAACCATATTATCTCATCCTCGATAAACCCTATACCCTCAAACCAAAACAACAAAAAACCCACAACCCAAAAAATACCTGATCCATTAGCCAAAATCACATAAACAATCTTCCAAAAAAACCCTTAAACCCACATCACTATAAACCCCTAAACCCTCGGTCCCAGTAAACCGTAAACCCTCATTCCCATAAAACGATAAACACTAATATCCAAGAAAACATAAAGCCTCACTCCACAAAAATAAAAATACCATAGGTCCTAAAACCTTAACCCTTCATACATAATAAATAATAATACCTTATCCCCAAAACCCAAAAACCCTCTTTCCAAAAAAACCCAAAACCCAAAACCCCGAAAAAAACCTAAACCCTCATCCCCAAAAAACCCTAAACCCTCTACTCAAAACCCCCAAAACCCTCATCCCCAAAACCCCTTAAAACATAATCCCCCAAAACCTTTAAACCCACAACCCAATAAACTCTAAACCCCCAACACAAAAAATACCATACACACTCATCCCCAAAACCCCTAAATCATCACCCCCGAAACCACTAAACTGTTAGCATAACGGAACCCTAAAACCTCTTCCCCCAAAACCCATAATCATTTAACCCTAAAACACCTAAACCGTTAGTTCCAAAAAGTCCAAAAACCTGAGTCCCCCAAACCCCTAAACCCTTGACATAAAAAAAACCCAAATACCATATCTCCAAAACCTCAAAACCCTAATTCTCAAAAAACCCTATTCCCTCTTCCCCAAAATATATTTGACCCTCATTAGCAAATAAAATAATCCCTCGGTCTGAGAAACCCCAAAAACCCCAACCAAAAATAACATTAAACCCCTAGCCCTAAAAATCCCTAAAAACTCACCCAAAAGACTCTAAACCCTTAACCCAACAAAACCATAAACCCTAAACCACAAAACATCCTAAACCCTCATCCCCAAAACATTCTAAACTATCATCCTGAAAAAACCACACAACCCTCCACAACAAATAACCCTAAACCCACATCCATAGAAAACACAATACCCTTATCCCCAAGCAACCCAAAACCCTCATTCCAAAAAAAATAATAAACACTAAACACTAAGAAACACTAAATACTCATCCAATGAAAAAAATAAAACCTCATCCAAAAAAACACCAAACCATCATCCCCAAAATATCCTAAACCCTCCACACCAAAAAACCAAAACCATGGTCCCAAAAAACCATAATCCATCATCCCCAAAACGCCTATACCATTGTCCCCCAAAACACCTAAACCCATAGCCATAAAAAACCTAACCGAAATTCCTAAAAGTCCTAAATACCCACCTCCAAAGACCCTAAAATCTCATCCCCGTAAAACCCTAAAACCTCACCCAAAAAAAACCTAAAACATCATCCCCCAAAATCCCTAAACCCATAAAACCCAATAACCCTAAACGTTCAGCCCCAAAAAACCCAAAACTCTTCCCCCCAAAAAAATTGAGCCATCAACAACATAAAACCCCTAAACCCTAAACCTAAAAAAACCGAAAACCATAGCCCAAAATACCCACTACCATAAGCTATAAAAAGACGTAAGCTCTCAACCCCCAAAAAACCCTAAATCCTTATCCATAAAAACTCTAAACCCTCAACACATAAGATTCTTAATCACTCAACCCCAAAAAAACATAAAACCACACCCCCAAAAAAAATCCCAAACCCTCTTCCCCAAAAACCCCTAAGCCCCCAAACACAAAAAAAACATAAACCCTAAGTCCATAAACACCCTAAACTATCAGATCCGAAAAACTACTAAACCCTCAACCCTAAAAACCCATAAACCCTCATCCCCACCAATCCCTAAACCATCATCTCTAAAAAAACCTTAATCACACATCTCTAAAAAACTCAAGAAATGGATAAAAAACCCCAAAAACATTCAACCACAAAAAATCCTAAACAACAATGCTAGAAAAAACAAAGACCTCGACCTTAATTAACATGAAATAATTTTCCCCAAAAATCCAAAAACCAACCACTTCAAAAAACTAATCTGTAATCCCCAAAAAAACCAAGACCCTCAGCCCCAAAAATCCAAAAACCTCATCCTAAAAAAATAGTAAACAATCATCCCCAAAAAACTATAAACTCTCAACCCTAAAAAAACCATAAACCATCAACCCTAAAAAACCATAAAACATCAACCTCCCAAAATCCTAAAATTCATCCCCCAAAAAACCTATGACATTTATTCCCAAAAGACCTTAAACCCCCATCCTGAAAAAACATAAACCCCCACAACCAAAACACTACACACTATTTCCTAAAAATTAATAAACCCACATCTCCCACAAAACCAAACCCTCATCCCTAAAAATTCCATGACCCTCATCCCCCAAAAACCCTAAACCTCATTCTAAAAATCCCTAAACCATCACTCTAAAAATCACAGAATACTCATCATTAAAAAACCATAATCACTTAATAATTGTAATCCATTATCACAAAAAAATCATAAACCATAAAGTATGAAAAAAAAACAGAAACCCTTGGGCCCAAAAAAACCCTGAACACATATCCCTAAAACCTCTAAACTATGAACCCCAAATACACTATACTCTCAGTCAAAAAAATTCTGAAAACGTTATATCCAAAAAAAATACATAAACCCTAAACCCTAAAAACCCAAAAACACTGAACTCCAATAACATGTAAATCATCTGGTATAAAAACACCAATGCCCTCATACCCAAAAATCCCTAATCCCACCACCGTAAGTAACTCTATACCACATTACCAAAAAATATTAATTCTTTAGCACCAAAAAACCCAAAAACCTCATCCCAAGAAAACACTAAAACCTTATCCCCAAAACCTAAACCCGGATCCCATAAAAACCCTAAACCTTCCATCCAAAAAATCTGTATACCCTCCACCCAATAAAGCATAAATCCTCATCCCCAAAAAACCCTAAACCATCATCCCTGAAGAACCCTAAACACCAATAATCCAAAACACTATATCTTGAAACCCACAAACCATTATGTATTGGCCTAGAAACACTAAACCCTCAGCCTGGATAAACCATAAAGATCCAACCCTAAATAACCCTAAATCCTCTCTCACAATGAACCTGAAATCCTCAGTTTAAAAAAAAATAGTCAACTCAAAAACAACTTAACCCTCAGTACCAAAAAAAACATGAACCGTAGGTCCTAATAAACCATAAACCAACAGCCCCAAAACTCTTTAAACTATATTCCCAAAAAACAATAAACGCTCAACCCCTATTACCCTAAACTCTCAACCCAAAAAACTCATAAACCATCCACTCGAAAATAACATTAAACCCTCTACCACAATAAACCATAGACCATAAACCTTATAAATCCTAAACCCCAATCCAAAAAACCCCTAAACCATCCCCACAAAAAACCATAAATGCTTTTCACCAAAAAAAACATAAAACCCTCATCCTAAAAAAACCAAAACACTCAACCCAAAAAAACCTTATACCCTCACCCCCAAATCCTAATCCCTAAAAAACCATCATCCCAAGAAAACCATAATCCATCATCCCCTAAAAATACCTTAATCCCTTATCTCTAAAAAGTCCCTAACACTCAGCCTTAAAAATCCCTAGAACCTAAACCCCATAAAAACCTAATTCATAATCACCAAAATATTATAACCCCTCATCCCCCAAAATCCATAAACCCTCATCCTAGAAAACCCTAAACCAACAATCCCAAAAAAAACTCTAAACCCACATCCCCAAAACCCCAAAACCCCCAGCCATAGAATCCATAAACCCCATCCAAATAAAACCCTAAACCCTAAACCCTAAAAACCCTTAACTCTATACTCATGAGTCAATAAAACCAATACACCAACAACCATAAAAACACATTCCCAAAACATCTTAAACATTGATCTCCCAAATACCCTAAACCCTCATCCATAAAAAACCCTAAAAACTCAGCCTTGAAAACCCCTAAACCTGTATCCCAAAGAAACAATAAACCATTGGATCTAAAAAACCATAATACATCCCCCCAAAATAACCCTAAACCCTCAGACCAAAAACCCAAAATCCCTCATCCTGGAAAACCCCTAAAACCTTATACAAAAAAACCTTATCCCCAAACCCCAAAAAACCAGAAAACCACATCCACAAAAAAACCTAAAGCCTTAGCCTCAGAGAACCTAAAACCCAAGGCCAAAAAACCCTAGAACTTCATCCCCCAAAAATAAAAAACCCTTAGCCAGAAAAACTCAAAATCATGAGCCAAAAAACTCTTAATCCATCGCCCCCAAAAAATCCCAAAACACTCATCCCCAAAACAACCAAATCCCTTGGGCCCAAAAAAACCGAAACACTCAGACCCACAAAACCCTAAACCCCCAGCCCCCAAGCACACCAAAATCCTCACCCCAAAAAATACTAAATACTCATCCTCAAAAGACCCTAAACACTAGTCCCTAAAAAACACTAAACACTTAGTACCTTAAAACCCTAAACAATCAGTAATGAAAAACCATATACCATTAGTCTCAAAAGGCCGTAAACCCTCTTCCAAAAAATTCTTAATCCCTGAACCCCTATAAAACTAATAATATAGTATAAAAACCCTTATTCATCAGTCCTAAAAATAATAATCACTCGTTCCCAAACAACCCTAGACCCTCTAGTCTTAAAAAACCATAAATCCTCAAACCCAAAAAACACAGTACCCTTAGTCACAAAAAACCTAAACCTTTAACACTAAAAAAACTAAACTATCTGAACTAGAAATCCATAATCCCAAAGTTCCAAAAACCTATAAATCCTATTCAAAAAAAAAACATAAACTCATTCCCCAAAAATCACTAAACCCTCCACCCCCAAAACCACTAAACCATCATCCCCAAAATATCATAAACCCTGATCCCATTAAAACCACTTAAAACCTCATCCACAAAAATACATAAACCCTCAACACTAAAAAAACCAATGCCTTAAACCCCAAAAAACCTTAAACCCTCAGACACAAAATAACCCAAAACCCCTAGCCCCCAAAATACCATAATCCATATCACCAAAATACCATAAACCCTGTGTCCTAAAAAACTGAATCCCTTGGCACCAAAAAACCCTAAACCCTCATCCCCAAAAAACCCTAAACCAACACCCCCTAAAAAACCCTAAACCTCCTCCTCATAAAACCCTCAACCCTCGAACCTAAAAAATTGTATACCCTCAGTGCCAAATAGCCATAAACCTTCAACAAACAAACCCTAAACCTACATCCCCCAAAACTATAAACACTCAACCACAAAATAATCTAAAACCTCAACCCCCAAATCCTAAAACATTAGTACCAGATACCAGAAAACCTCATCCACAGGAATCCAGTAAGATTCAAACATAAAAAACCATGAACCCTAAGCTCTAAGAAACTCTAAAACCTCACAAAATAAACTTTAACCCCTCATCTCCAAAAATCCCTTAACCATTAGCCACAATATTTCCCTGATCCTTCAGGCCCAAAAACAATTAAAAATAAATACCAAAATAATCATTAAGCCCTAATCCTAAAAAACTCAAATCCCTTAGCCCAGGAAACCCTAATCCCTCAACCCCAAAAAACTCTAAACCCTCAGCCCCAAAAAACCCTAAACCCTCATCCCAAAAAACCTTAAAACACCCTTGAAAAACCCTATCATCTCATCCCCAAAAAACCCTAAACCCTTATCCTAAAAAAACCCAAAACCGTATTCTAGGTAAAATCCTAAACACTCATCCCCAATAATCCCAAATCCATCATAAAAAACAATAATTCCCAAAAAACCTTAAAACCTCATCCCCTAAAAACACCATAAAAACTCATCTCTAAAATTTCATATCCCACAGCCCTGAATACCTAAAAACATCAACAAAAAAGAACAATGAACTAGGAGAAAAAAAACCTAATCACGTAGCCCCCAAAAAACCTAAACCCCTAGCCTAAATAAACCATTAACCCTCAATCCCAAAAAAACACTAAACCTTTATCCCAAAAAAACCATAAACCCTAAGCCCTAAAAATCACTAAATCCTGATCCCCCAAAACCCAAAACCATGATCCCCAGAAAAATCTGAAACACTCTACTATAAAACACCCTAAACCTTTGACCCCAAAAACCGTAAACCATCATCCCCAAAAAACCCTTAACCCTCATCTCCAAACCCCCCAAAACCTCATAAAAAACTCAGAACTCACTGCCTTAAAATACCTAAACCCTCATCAACAAATAATATAAAATCCTCAGACCCCAAAACCCTACACAATTAGCCATAAAATCTATAAACCCTCATGCCTAAAAATACCTAATACCTCATTCCAAAAAGACATGATTCCCCTAGCCCCAAAAAACCCCAAATATTCATCCCCCAAAATACCCTAAATCCCCATCCACAAAAACCCAAAATCCTAAGCTATAAAATACCCCAAACCCTTGGCCTAAAAACCCACTAAAATGTGATCCCCAAAAAATCCAAAACTATCAGCCTCAAGGATCCTCATGAACTCAGCCCTAAAAACCCCTAATCAATTATCCCAAAACTCCCCTAAACCCTCATCCCCAAAAAAACCTAATCACACGTCCCAAAATCTACCTCAACACTTAGCCCCAAAAAACGTGGAAACCAAATCCCCCAAAAAACCATAAAGCATCATAAAAAATCCTAAATTCTCATCACCCAAGAACCATAAACCCTCATCCCAAAAAAAACACATAAACCCTCTTCCCAAAAAAACCTAAACCCTCATGCCAAAAAATCCCCGAACCCTCATCCACCCAAAATTCTAAAAACTCAACCCAAAAAACATTAAACCCCTAACCAAAAAAAACTATAAACCCATAAGACCAAAAAAACAGAAAACCCACGAACCAATGAAAACCCAAAACCGCTAGCCTCAAAAAACACTAAACCCATAGACCCATAAAACACTAAACCATCAACCAATAAAAACCTAAACCTTCATTCACAAAAAAAACGAAACCTTTAGTCCCTAAAAAATCAATACCGTTACACCCCATAAAATGTAAACACTCAACATCAAAAAATCATAAGCCATCTACCCAATGAAAATGGTAATACCTCATCCCCCAAAAATCCTAAATTTCATTAAAAAAATCATAAACCCTCAACACCAAAAATACCTAAACCCTCTTCCCCAGAAAAACCTAAAACTTATGGCCTAAAAAACCTAGACTAAAAGCCCTAGAAATACCATAAACCCTCATCCCCCCAAAAACCCTAAACTCTCAGCCACAAAACCCCAAAACCCTCTACCCAAAAAAACAATAAACCATCAACCTCTAAAAATAAAACCATCATCCCCCAATATACTAGAACCATCAGTACAAAAAAATTCCTACACCCTTATCCCAAAAAACCACATGAGAGCCAACAATAAGGGTTCCCACGAGGCCATGAAAACCACATGAGAGCCACCAATAAGGGTTCCCATGAGGCCTTGTCAGTTCCACCAACAAGATCGTTAGGTCGAAGATTAGGTGGTTTATATATCTACTCCACTAACCTATGTTAGGATAACTAGATGCCAACATTAGTGTATATATAATGAATATTACTTTTAGGGGGCGATGTCTTCAACAACTCCAATTGGCCATGCCAGCCCCGGTGTATTTCATCAGGTCCCTGCCACTTCAAATAAGGGATTCACTAGTGATAGTTCATGGTCAAAGATCTCAGCCGCCCCACAGGTAGATCAGGTTGACTCTTTTGGTCATCAAAACCTCCAGTCGACATCATTGGCCAACCCATGATGAAGAGATCTAGTACGAAGTCCCTCCATATACAATCATTAGTTATAGTTTAATATCTCCCCCCCTCTCACTCTTAGTTTGGAAGCCCTCCCCCCCCCCCATGCTCCCATCATCTATCCAAGCATAGGCCCTCGCTGCTCTATCGACATCTAGCCTAGAGGTCCTACCCATTCCTATGGTTCTCGATATGGAGGTCCTCCCCACGTCATGGACCACCAATGTGATGGTCCTTTTCATGTCATTTCAAGATCACGTATAGATCCTCCACATAGAATAATTGACCTGAGTGAAGGCCCTCCACACTTCATCACTATCTAGTATGAAGACCCTCCCCATACCATTTCCAACTAGAGTGGAGGTCCTACATAGTCTATAAACAACAAAAGTGGATTCCCTCCCCACTTTTTACGAAATTATTATGAATTCATTCCTCACGTGATCATTTCCAACATGTGTATTATCTATCCCCCTGCTACAGGTAGCCAACACGGAGGACCTCCCCATGTCTTCACCAGCTACAGCAAAGGTCCTCCCCATTCCAGTGCCCATTTCCATTGAGGTCCTCCCTGTATGTTTGGAAGACAATAAGAAGTAACTCACCACATTTTATTTTATATATTCCTAGGTGATCAATGCACCATAACTCATATTATTTGTGGTCCTCCCCATTCTACAATCGGTCCAAGTGAAGGTCCTACCTACTTCGACGAAAACATTTTTGGAGGTCCTCCATGTATCCCAATAGATCAAAGATGAGTTCCTCCACAATCAATCAACAATAAACATGATGTTCCTTATCATGCATAAAATTTTCCCTACCCTGAAGAACCATCCCAGTGAAATGGGAGAACCATTGCTTCTGAAATAATAACTATGGGAAGCACAATGTCTGGGTGAATCCATTTTGATTCGCTGATTCAGAAGAAGAATGGGGACCACTGATTGATCCTTCCCACCAGTCTTCTGTATAAGAGTCTAGGGCATGAGATCGGTGTGTGAGTTTCGTTATCCTAGAGGGTTATATTCACAACATTCATGAATCCCTTTGCAGGTACATGTAGGAGAAAGAAAATTTGACTCCCTTATAGGGTATTTCCGTGCAGTCTTCCCTATAGTCACGTGCAGTCTTCCCTACAGTCACGTGCAGACTTCCCTACAGTCACTAGTTCCATTCTCTACCTTAACATGATATCATGATGAATTATTCAGGGGGACAATGGATTGTGAGCACTGACCAGATCCACCACCATGATCCACCACTCTCACACACAAGGTTATGGATAGTACCCCATCCTATAGGTACATGATTATGTGGTTGGTACAACCTTTGAGAGATGACCCAGTAAGTAGTGGTCAGTCAGCTCATGAACCATTTTATCCTTTGGCGTGTCCACCACCACAATGATCCACATTAGTTCTGTATCCTTTTCCTCATTTGACCTTGATCAAACCATGGGGTAACAATACTAGAAATCATGATTTTCCCAACACTTGTATAACAATGGATTTTTTTGATCCATTTTTATAAGTGTTATTTACAAACAATTTATGAAAACTGATGGTAAAGATGGGTAAAAATTGAGTTATCCCAACATTTTGATGAAACTGTTGGAAAATATGGAGTTTTCCCAACGGTTTTTAACAACTGTTGGGAATCATTTCCCCAAAAATTCGACAAAGCAGGTGACCCCCACTACGATTCCAGAAGTAGACCCCGATTCTAGAATCCGCAACTCCAGAAGCACTGCCCGACTCCCTAAATCCCTGGTGAAGCCCCAGCATAGGTGCACCTCTTCCATCCGATCAGCTTCTAGGTTAGAATCCTTCCACCTATTCTCAAGGATATCCTTCCACCTCTTCTCAAGGATATCCTTCTATTCTCAAGGATATCATTATTCCCTATTTCTAGGGATTTTGAAATATTTTATGATTCACTACTCCACGAATTGTGTACTAAAATAACTACATCGTTGTATACATTACCCAATTAATGTTTTCATTACACATATACATTTCTAAGGGCATGATGTTTCTTTATGATTTTCTAATTAAAAAATTCATAGTTTTTTTAATCTCAATGCTTCAAATATTACTGCTTCATGTATATGAACTCATAAGAAATTTTTTGTAATTTTTATTCATAGTATTTCATGAATATCATTCCCTTATTCATAGTATTTCCTGAACTAATAAGAAATTGTTTCTAATTACATCCATATTTGTTTTCATTGTAGGAAATGACCCCCATTGAAGAGAGGCGGTGGAAATAGATGATAGAAAATAATCGTCACATGACAGAGATGAGAATTCTTCTACTCATCCCTGTTGGGATTATTTTATTTCAAATATATATATATATTTAAATAACATAAAATATCATGTGTTTAATTTTGTGTTAAACTTTTTTTCAAGATCCACCCCCTATATGAAAGATATCTGATGAGGAGACAGATATTGCACCCAGTACAGAGACTGGTGGTAGGAGGGGGTGGTGTTTTATTTAGATGATCATCTGGTGGTCCCGGTACTGAGTCTGATGGTACAAGGGATCGTGGTGCGAGAGTTATATGATCCACTGGTCGTACCTGATTGGACTATGCCCCTACCACATACAAATATTCTACGCCCCATTTTCATCCTGGTGTGTCTTTAGGGACCCATGAGATATTTAGGCCTCCTATGTTTACACTACCAATTGGCTAGACGTCTGTGCCATCATCTTTTGCTTCTGGTTCATTATCTCCGAGCTATTATATTCCACCTTCTTCGACTCCTGCTCTAACACAGTATTTGGCTGAGGAGCATACACTGAGGGAAAGTCCACCTATAAAGGATATTCTTTCATATTTTGCACATCCAGTGACACCCATTGATCTGACTACCATAGGTATATTTATATAAATATAACAACTTTTTATAACAAAATTTATTTTTATCATAACTTGTACTAATATTTTTTTTCATTAATAACATATTCATCTACTGACAGGAGCTGGGGGAGGGGGCGTAATCGCTTGCGAGAAGTATGGAACTTCCAGACACAGTTGATGGTTTAATAAAATGACGATGGATAGATGATTTCTAAATTTGGGCAAGAATGTTGGGGGGTTTTGTGGAGATTCTAGCCAAATACTCCGACATCATTTTGGATATCCGTCTCCCTTTATGAAAACTGCCACACGAAGTCAAGGTTAATGTGTGGGCACAAATATGGGTAAAAAAACTATTTGATTTAATTTTTTTATATGAATTAATCTATTAGGTGTTAGCTTTAGTTTAACTTCCATGATGGCAAAGGTGCACGACCAGCTTGTTTAAAGATTCTACAAGAGATTTGGAGAGCTTATAAGCATGAGTTATATGTTGGTTGGTGTGATAGAGTGGGAATAGAGTTGGAGAGATTACCAATCGTGGATGATTTCCCAATAGAGCAATATCGCTAAATGATTACCCATTGGGCGACTGCCAGATTTAAGGTATTAATCCCATTTGATGTATTTAAATGACAGTTTTCATATTTTTCATTAATATTATCTTATTTATTTTTGAACATTATTTTGGAATATTCTGAAAAAAACATAAAGAAAACATTTATTCAAAGAAATACCTCCACACATTGGGGTGCACAACTATGTCAGATCACGAGAGGTAGCTAGTACGATATAGGTGTTTATAATTTTTCTTTAGGACCTTCCCTTTTTATTTTTTCCTACATAAATTATGTGATTTATTGAATATTGAATATATGATTATACATGAACTTTATATTGTTTCAATGTCATTAGAGAAGCTCAAATTGAATACTGAAGGACGCATCCCTCAAGATTTTTTTTTTTTGCCGGAGTAGATGGAAAAAAGATGGAACTGTGGTTAATGAACCAACACAGGAAAAGATTGTATGTTTTAATTTTTTTATTTCAATGTTTAATATCTATTTTGAAATTTAATAATCTATTAATATTTTTAATAGGAAGCTTTAGATGCCCTTGATGCCCAGGATCCTAACAATTTTGGGCCACACGATCATTTATATCAGGTGTTGGGAGATGAGCACTCTGGTGGAGTACGCCAGTGACCTGGTAAGAATATAGTCCTGACGAAGTATTGGTCCTCTCCAGGTATCCATTATAGTACCACCGAGTTGGAATAGGTCAAGGAGAATGCAAGGCAGTTTGTTAAAATGGTCACAAAGTTGGAAGAATAGGTTCAAACGAGGGAGAAAGAATTTGTGAAACTGATCCAATCATTATCTTCATCACTTCCACCGGAGGCCAGCACGACTTTCCAGACATATATGTCATCAATGGGTCCATTTTCTTATGAACCAGGTGGAAGTTCTAGTGGTGGTAGAGACGATGATGTTCTTGGTGATGATGAGGTTGCTGAAGATGATGAGGGTGAGGATGAGGATGATGACGAGGGTGAGGATGGGGCCGAGGGGGAGGATGGGGCGGAGGGCGGGGATGGGGCCAAGGGAGAGGATGGGGCCGAGGGTGAGCACGAGGACGATGACGAGGATGATGATGAGGAAAGAGATGGTTGTGAGGATGAGGCTGATGATGATAGTGGTGATAGTGATGGTGATCAGAAAATGTTTAATCCATTACATTTTTTTATTCTGTATAACTCTTTATTATTGAACCTGGTTTTTCACTCTAGTATGGATATTTTTGAATTCAGTATAACTCTTTATTTTTGACCAAATATGCAAGCCACTTTAATTTAATAATGCTTTAAATTGAATTTAGTTTCTCTCTTAATTCTATTTAATCTTATTGAATTGCATATCTTGAATATGTTTTCTTTAATATAATTGTTTCATTTGACAATTAATGTCATGTTTTTATAATAAAACCATTCCAACAGAGGTGCGCTGTCAATGAAAACAGATAGTGATAGTTTTGGGTGTGATAATTTGACTCTCAATTCGTAGTTTGAACTACCTAGTACCACTTTTAAAAACAATGAATATAAAATATAGATCTTTATCATACCACAATCCTGAATCAAGATTATGTTTTTTATAACATAATATCAGTTTCTATAATGTGAATTACAAATACATAGGATTTATTTGGAATCCTGGCCAAAAGATACTGCCCTGCAAATGTCACTGGATCGGGCCAACACGCCGCGGTCACATCGGGGTCATGGCGCGGTCGTTCCGCGGTCACACCGCGGTCATGTTGTGGTCATGCCACGGTCACGCCTCAGTAATGCTGTGATTTGGCCCTTCTCCAGGACGACACCCTGTGGTGATTCACAGTCCTATCAGAATTCGATGTATGATACCTAGAGAGTGTTTTAGATACATTACCCACCCACCTTCCTAGACCCCAGACAGCCCCCCACCCTCCTCCCTAGTCCCCAAAAGCCCCCCTGGATAGCCCCCCACCCGCCTCAATCCAAGGCACAGTGTGGCCAGTACCACTCAAAGTGTCTTTCTTTTGTTTAAAATGGATAATATTTTTAGTAAAAACAATTGGCATACGTAAGATTGACCAAACACATTCGGATTGTGTTGATACTTTAAGAAAACGATCCATGGGTAACTTTTGACATGTACGAGTCAACCCCACCTCAATCTGAGGTGCAGTGTTTCCGGCACCACTCAAAGTGTCTCACTTTTATTTGAAATGGACAATATTTTAAGTGAAAACAACAACTGGCATGCTTAAAACTAACCAAACGCATTCAAATTCAGTTGAAACATTAGGAAAATGATCCATGATTCATTTTTGATGTGTACTAATCAACCCCACCTCAATCTTAGGGGTGGTGTTGCCGGCACCACTCAAAGTGTCTCACTTTTCATTGAAATGGACAACATTTTAAGTGAAAACAACATCTGGCATATAGAAAACCAACCAAACACATTCGAATTGTGTAGATAGTTTAGGAAAATGATCTAATTATTATTCGTGAGGTGTACGAGGAGACGACACGTCATTCGGACATGCGGTTTGCGTGGCACAGCTGAATATGTGTTTTTAGGTGTTTTGGGTGGTTGAAATGCGTGCGTGGGGTGGTTGATACTGGACGAATGACCTCGTAATTCCATGAAGTTGGACAAAAACATAGGGTTGGTGAATTGTGAAATTGTCGGCCAGACATCACGTTAATCAGAGGTGTCGTGTGACCACGGTGGCCGAAAACGCACTCAGCGTGTCATAAATGGCGAAAACATGCGTTAAGCGGTCAAATGCATGCCGAACGACATCAGAATGACTATGAATCACATGAAAACACCCTAATTATTATACTTGAGGTGTAAGCGGATACGACACATCATTTGGACGTGCGGTTTGTGCAGAAAGGCTGAATATGTGTCTTTTAGGTGTTTGGCATGCTTGGAAAACATGCGTGGGGTGGTCGATACTAGCCGAACGACCTCGGAATGTGATGAAATAAGATGACAAAAAAGGGTGGGTGAATTGTAAAATCGTCGTCCAGATAACACGTCAATTAGAGGTGTCGTGTGACCGAAGTGGCCAGAAATGCACTCCGCGTGTCGTAAATGGCGAAAACATGCGTTTAATGGTCAAATGCATGCCTAACGACATCAGAATGAATTGAAATCACACAAAAAAATCATTATTATTTTTATTGAGGAGTATGAGGAGACCAAACATCATTCAGATGTGATTTTTTCACAACACGGCTAAATATGTGTCTTTTAGGTTTTGGGAACGCTTGAAAAACGTGGGTGGGGTGGTCGATACCTACCGAAGGACCTCAGAATGCCATGAAATCGAAAAACAACAAAGGGTGGGTAAATTGTGAAATGGTCGGCTAGATGGCACGTCAATAAGAGGTGATGTGTGACCGCAATGGCCAAAAATGGACGTCGCGTGTCGTAAATGACCAAAACAAGCATTTAACAGTCAAATGCATGCCGAAATACATCGTAATGACTTGAAATCAGATGAAAACACCCTAATTATTATTAGTGAGGTGTAAAATGAAGCGACACGTAGTTCGGATGCACGGTTTGTGAGGCATGGTAGAATATCTATTTTTGAGGTGTTTGGCATGCTTGAAAAACGTGCGTGGGGTGGTTGATACCAGCCTAATGACCTAGGAATTCCATGAAATCGTACGACAACAAAGGGTGGGTGAATTTTGAAATGGTTGCCTAGATGGCAAGTCAATCGATGGTGTCGTGTTACTATGGTGGCGGAAAACGCACCTTGCATGTCGTAAATGGCCAAAACATGTGTTTAACGGTTAAATGCATGACGAACGACATCATAATGACATGAAATCACAAGAAAACACCGTAATTATTATTCTTGAGGTGTAAGAGGAGATGACACATCATTCGGATGCACGATTTTCACTGCATGGCTGAATATGTGTTTTTTAAGTGTTTGCCGCATTTGAAAAGCGTGTGTGGGGTGGTTAATACTGGCTGAATTACCTCATAATGCCATGAAATCAGACGACAGCAAAGGGTGGGTGAATTTTGAAATGGTCACCTAGAAGACACATCTATCGGAGGTGTCATGTGACTGCGATGGCTGAAAACGCATTCCGGGTGTCGTAAATGACCAAAACATGAATTTAACTATCAAATGCATGCCGAACGACATCGGAATGACATTAATTCACATGAAAACACTGTAATTATTATTCTTGAGGTGTATGAGGAGACAAAACGTCATTCAGACATGTGGTTTATGCTGCACGGCTGAATATGTGTTTTTTAGGTGTTTGGCGCATCTGAAAAGTGTGCGTGGGGTGGTCGACACCAGCAGAATGACATCAGAATTCCATGAAATCGGACGACGACAAAGGGTGGGTGAATTTTAAAATATTCAGCTAGATGGCACGTCAATTGGAGTGGTTGTGTGACCGCGGTGGCCAAAAATGCACTCCGCATGTCGTAAATTGCAAAAACATGCGTTTAACGGTCAAATGCCTGTCGAACATCATCAGAATGACTTGAAATCACACAAAAACGCCCTAACTTTTATTCTTGATGTATTAAAGGAGACGACACAAAGTTTGAACATGTGGTTTGTGCAGCACGACTGAATATGTGTTTTTAGGTGTTTGCACACTTGAAAAACATGTGTGGGATGGTCGATACCGGTCAAACTACCTCAGAATTCCATGAAATAAGACGACAAAAAAGGGTGAGTCAATTTTAAAATTTTCGGCCAGAAGGCACATCAATCGGAGGTGTCATGTGACTGCACTGGCCAAAAATGCACTTTGTGTGTCATAAATGGAAAAAATATGGGTTTTACGGTCAAATTCATGCCGAACGTCATCAGAATGAATTGAAATCACTCAAAAATACCCTAATTATTATTCGTGAGGTGTATGAGTAGATAGAACATCATTCGGATGTGTGGTTTGAATGACATTGCTGAATATGTGTTTTTTAGGTGTTCGGCGTGCTTGAAAAGCGTTCGTGGGGTAGTCCAAACCGGCCGAATCACCTTAGAAAGCCATGAAATCGGACAACAATAAAGGGTGGGTGAACTGTTAAATTATACGCTAAACGGTACATCAATCAGAGGTGTCGTCTGCCCGTGATAGCCGAAAATGCACTCCATGTGTCGTAAATGGCCAAAACATGGGTTTTAAGGTCAAATGCATGCTGAATGACATCGAAATGACTTGAAATCACACAAAACACCCTAATATTTATTTGTGAGGCGTATGAGGAGAAAGAACCTAATTCGGATTTGCGGTTTGTGCGGCACGGCTGAATATGTGTTTTTTAGGTGTTGGCCTTGCTAGGAAAGTGTGCATGGGGTGGTCGAAACCAGCCGAATGACTTTGGAATTCAATGAAATCGAACGAAAACAAAGGGTGGGTGAATTGTGAAATTTTCGGCAAGACGGTACGTCAATCGGAGGTGTCGTGTGACCACGTTGGCAGAAAACGCACTCCGCGTGTCGTAAATGGCCAAAACATGGGTTTTACTTTCAAATGCATGTTGAACAACATCAGAGTGACATGAAATCACACGAAAACACCCAAGTTATTATTCATGAGGTTTAGGAGGAGACATAACGTCATTCGAACGTGTGGTATTCATGACATGGGTGAATATGTGTTTTTTAGGTGTTCACCGTGCTTGAAAAGCATGCGTGGAGTGTTCAAAACTAGCCGAATGACCTTGGAATTCCATGTAATCAGAAGAAAACAATGGTTGAGTGATTTTTGAAATTTTCGGCCTGACGGCACGTCAATCAGAGGTGTTGTGTGACCGTGCTAGCTGAAAAAGAACTCTGCCTGTCACAAATGGCCAAAACATGGGTTTTATGGTCAAATGCATGTCAAACGACATAGGAATGACTGTAAATCACAAGAAAACACCTTAGTTATTATTCGTGAGGTTTACGAGGAGAAATCACATCATTCGGACATGTCGTTTGCACGACACGACTGAATATGTGTTTTTTGGTGTTCAATGCGCTTGAAAAGCATGTGTGTGGTGGTGGAAACTGGCCGAACGACCTCAGAATGCCACGAAATTGGATGAGAACAAAGGGTGGGTGAATTGTGACTTTTTTCGGCTAGGAAACACATCAATCGGACGTGTCGTGTTACCACGCTGGTCGAAAAGGAACTCCCCATGTCGTAAATGGCCCAAACATGGGTTTTACAGTCAAATGCATGCCGAACGACATTCGAGTGACTTGAAATCACGTGAAAACACCCAAGTTATTATTTGTGAGGTTTACAAGGATACATAATGTCATACGAATACGTGGTTTGCGTGGAATGGCTGAAAATGTGTTTTTTAGGTTTTCGGCACGCTTGAAAAGCGTGCGTGGGGTGGTCGAAACCGGCCGAACGACCTCAGAATGCCATGAAATCAGATTAAAACAAAGGGTGGGTGAATTTTGAAATTTTCAGCTACATGACACGTCAATCGGAGGTGTATTGTGACCACGCTGGCCGAAAATGCACATTGTGTGTCGTTAATGGCCAAAACATGGGTTTTACGGTCAAATGCATGCAGAACGACATTGGAATGACTTCAAATCACACGAAAACACCTTAATTATTTTTCATGGGGAGTAAGAGGAGACACCATATCATTCGAATGCACGGTTTTCATGTCACAACTGAATATGTGTTTTTTAGGTGCTAGGCTGGCTTAAAAAGCGTGCGTGGGGAGGTCAAAACTGGCTGAACAACCTCGGAATGCCATGAAATCGGACGACAATGATGGGTGGCTGAATTTTGCAATTTTCTCCTAGAGGGCACGTCAATCGAAGGTGTCTTGTGACAGCGCTTCCCAAAAACGCACTCCGAACACCCCCCCACCCGGACAACCCCCTCACCCCTAGAGAGCCCCCCAAACCCCCTAGACATCCCCCACCCATCAGAGAACCCCCCCCCCCCCCCCGGACATCCCCTCCACCCAATAATCCATGTATAATTTGTGATGGGCACGTGTCAACCCCACATCAATCTGAGTCACTGTGTGACAGGTATCACTCAAAGTGTCTCACATTGTTTTGAAACGGACAACATTTTAAGTGAAAACAACAACTGACATATAGAAAATCATCACAAGGCTACACATAGATTCTTGAAATTAAGGGTTAAAAAATAAAATATGGTTTATTGGTCATACTTTATTAGAAGAAAATATTCACAAGGCATATATTGAAACACAATAGGGCATAGTATATATAGAAAAACATGAATTATATTACGAATGAGTCTCGACTTCCCATCATGAATATGCACCAACACTCATGTTCTAATTCTCAATCATGGGTTGTTTATTCTATACAGTAACATACACCAAATAAATATCATATAGTGATTTCATATGAAACCTATGAACACTCAAGCATACCATATACAAAATTGGTCAATAAGGCTACACATAGATTCTTGAAAAATAATATTGAATGTATCATAAAAATTCCCCAATGGTGAGGAACACATATGGTGACATCATATCCCCATGGATAACCTCAAACCCATCCTCAAACAGTTGGTTCTAGGACCAATCAGAAGTCCCTTTGGGAACCCAATACCAAAGACTTAATTAAATATTCATACCCACTACCCAAGATGGGGATTCATCTCACATCACACCCAGAAGATCAAATTACAATTAGACACATACCCCCTTATTCTAATTGATAAATCTATGAAAAAAATGTAGGCAATTCTAGTAACCCATCTCATATGTCGAGATTGGCCAATGTTTCCCCCTAACACATCAGGAACCATTTATACATGGATACATAATCATTAGAGGAATATAAACATCCCATGTGCTTCCTATAACTCATCCTAGGTCTAAGCACATTTGCACTACCATTTTCTATATTATGAGTATCATGATCCTTGCCACACTACCCATGTTTTTAATTTGGTTTCAAGATACGCAACCCAATACCATGACTAAACATCACAAGTGCTTCCTATAACATGTAGGTATTTTCTCTTTCATGTAATGATGTTGTGGTTTGAGGGAGGAATGAATTCTAAATTTTGAATACTCTTATATGTTTTGGTGTTGTGGTTTGAGTGAGGAATAAAATCTAAATTTGGAATATTCTTAAGTGTGTTATTTCATTTCCTATAACGTTTAGGCATTTTCTCTTATTGGTGTTATTGAATTTGAATTTCTAAATTTCAAAACTATGGAATCAATTCAAAAAATTTAATACTTTGGATGAGAATTTTGTATTGGTGTTGTTGCCGGTGTGGAGAGGGGTTGCTGTGTTGTTGCAGGTCTGGAGAGGGTAGAGGGGCCTACTATTGTGGAGCTATGTAAAGGCAATACCAACGGTTCTGTAATCGTTGGTAAAGATACTATTATATAATCTATACCAAAGATTTGTTATAACTGTTGGTATAGGTTTATACCAACAGTTATAATCAAACCATTGGTATAGACTTATGGCTTGGCATATTCCCTCTATACCAATAGTAAAAAACCGTTGGTAGAGGTGTCACACACAAATACCCATGGTTTTATAATCTGTTGGTATATGTTATACTTATACACACATATACCAATGTTTTGTACAAACCATTTGTATACCTCCTATTTTGACACCAATACAAACAGTTTTCACAAAACCGTTGGTATGGGCCAATTGTCACACCTTACTCTCTGACGGTTGAGGGAACCATTGGTATACTATATACCAACGGTTTCCAGGCCTTTACCAACGAGTTTGAACTCTTGGTAAAGGGTAATATTCCAGTAGTGTAACGTGGAGTCAGACCTCACTTCTGAATAGAGAAGCTTGCATAATATCCTCACTATTGATTAGTTGCCTGAAATCTTCTGGATGATCGCCTCTCCTGATATCAACATCAAAATTTCACTCACCTTTGAGAAGGTAATTCAGTTTTGACAAACCATATGGGCGACACATTTCTGCCTCTGAAACTGTATGTTGGTTTACCCACATAGTATGGAACATTTCGACGACAGCAACCAACAGTGCCATGTGGTTGATTTGTCAGTGCTCCCAGGGGTGCAACACCTGATGTTAGTCGGCTACCACCATACCCTTGAACAACGATGTCTTAAGAGATTTACCATGCTCCAATGAATTATTGAGGAAGCATACCAACATCTGTAGATCTATGTTTGGTGACAATATGCTACTATTTACTTCAGTAGCTTCCTACGATATCTAGGATTATCTATTGACATTGAGGATATGAATTTGTTCATAGACATAGTGAATATTGACATTCTCATCACAATCGAGGATAAGGACACCGATGTAGCTTCCGAATAGAAGGACCCACCCCCTGGGGCAATACAACATCAGGTGGACACTTATTATGGTATTGTAACTCTCATTAAAATTAAGTTACGTGGCCTTTGGGACACATTAATCTCATTTCATGTCTCTAAGAACAATAACAATTGTAAGTATCATATCGGGTCCTCCAAACTATTCCACCTAATTGATACGACAAAATAGATAGAGAGGTTAACCTCACTACAACTGCCTTACTCAAGAAGTAAGATGAAAAAATGATGTTCACTAACAAACTCCTTGTTGAGAACCTTGAAGAATGGTGTCTAGAATACGGTGATCCTTGACACAATCATGTCCCTCTTCTATCGGAGAACATTTGAAGCCACATTTCCTTCTCATCCAGCTATCCCTGATTGATCTTGATAATATCATGCCTCCTAGTAGGGTAGATGTTAGAGTCATTTATAAGAGGTTGTGGTATCTATTGTTGAATCTGCTGAAGCATCATGATGAAAATCCTCTAGATTCTTATCGAGTAACTTCATAGGCTGCTCCATAGGCCGCTCCACATGCCACTCCATTGGCAATTCTACTAGTCGCACCATAAGTTGTTGAGCATGCCTATAGTTCCAACGAGTCTATCAATGCATTGGCAGTCATGGATCCTATCAAATATAACATTTCACACTAAAAAAATATGATATATATTGTCACAACTCTCCTTGAAATCTTGTAAACAAGATAAGTGGTGATACCACCAGATAGAAAGTTGTATCTAGCATGGGGTGGAGGACATGCAAGCACCCCCAAAGTACGGAAATCCATAATTCATCCATTTAAATGGGATGTTATACACACTTTAGAATCTAGTTCACTTCATATCAAGATGTGGACCAATGTTGGGAACTTCCTAGAAGAAAGGGGATTCTAGGCTTTAGTTTTTTGATCAGATATTGGAAGGGACTATGTTCATCTAGTATAATCAGTTACCCATATGGTCTATCATTTCTTGGGAAGATATTTGCATGCAGTTTCGTTATCATTTTACCTATACCACCAATAATAATAGTATTATATACCTCTTCATGTGTATGAAATGGATAGATGAGAATGTCACATACATTATGTATAGGTGGAAAGGCCTCATGTATTCACACGACATGCCACTAACTCAAGAGAAGCTACAGATGATGTGCATGGAGAATTTCAAGGCTAAATTTTTCATTTCCCATATTACTCAAAATTTCCTAGGTTGATTTCAAGATTATTAAGAAAAAGATCAGCCCCTATATGAAACTTTGCAATGGGCTATACATGAATGACCATTGCCTCCTCTAGCTCCTTCAAGAAGCTCCTCCAAAGTAGAGACTACTGTCATACCCCTGATAGAGGCCACCAGGCCACTAGAGTTATTACCGGCATGATCAGTTTTTCATGCCCATGGTATCATCCATGCTAGTATAAATTGTCCCAAGCCTCTTGAAACAGTCACACCTCCTCCAATTCCCACCTATGCATCCACATCTTAGCCTTCTATTTCTCAGAAGACCATGTGCCGACAATATAACGGAATGCAATGTCCCATGCCAGATCTAAAGGAATGTATCACTCTTTGAGACTTCAAGCCTCAAGAGATGAGGACCACACCTAGAATCCATCCAATATTATAAGATTACATTGGCAATGAGAAGGGTCACGACTCCATAAATACTATCAATTTGGTGGTTCCCTATATGATTCCCAATGACGAGGAGTATCAATAAATTCCTCATAATGTTCACGGTCAATTTCATCATCATTGGGGAAATGGATATGTGAATAATTAGAATTATTGAGCTAGTTATTTAAGCCATGATGTACACACTAATGAGACCAGATAGTAGGCTCATCACATAGCCTAGTTGGGAAAAACCCCTCAACCAATATTTTTATCTTCACTGCCTCCAATATTCATGCTACTAAACATGGAAGTTCCACTGCGAATACATCATGATCATCATCACATCACTATGGCTAGGATTCAACTATAAGATAGGCATATAGTAATAATTTTTCAGGGTTCAACTAGTGAGACCCATGATATTCCTAGCACTAGCTAGAATCCACCAGTTTTCCCAACAACCACTTCCACGAATCCTTCCATAGAGAAACATTCTCCTGATAGAAGTGTTCACCTATCATGAAAATATATGTGATTAAGAATCATTCATATATTCGAGAAAATCTATTGATTCTGGGGGCCCTTTTCTTGTCAGAAGTGATGTGATATTCCCTAACATATGACCTGAAGATCCCCCCTCTAGTTCCAGATAGAGGTGGAAAATTTAAAGAACTTCCATACTATGGGAGTTAATCCAGTAGGTGATAATCCATCATCTCATTATTGGGAGACGATGAAGGCTCTCCCATATAGGGGAACATATTTCCACTATATATCATTGGCTAGTTCAATGCTGTGGAAGTCTACCGCTTTCCTATTGAAATAGGTTTTGGGATCAATCTCATTCCAAACCAGATTCTCCATAATCTAGGGTTGAATGAAAAGATTTTAGTCCCTCTAACCTACTGATTCAGGGTTATGAGAGGAAAAAGTAAGGGATTTGTGGAATAATCATTCAAAAGACCAAGAATGGTGGCCTTATTACAAGTAGTAAGTTTATGGTTATCTCACTGGATACCATATACAATGGGTTGATGGGTAGACTCTGGATACATATGCATGTAGTAGTTCCCTCCTCCTATCACCAATGCCTTTAGTATTCCCTCAATGGTTGAGTGGGAGTTCTCCAAGGTAAATAATCTCCTTTCGCCTCTTTTTAATCCTTATATTTTGATGTTGACTATTACAAGATCAAGGAAAAACAGGTTTAGAATAGTGGGGATGATTACACTATCACTATAGAAGATCTATGGACAAGATTGGATGATGCTTTCATCCCCCCAATTAACTTGTTGGAGGATATAATGACAAACATGGGATGTTTATTCGTTTTTTTCGAGATCAGGGGAAGACACATTCCTAGGTACAAGAAACATCAGATGTTTACCTCGTATTCCAAAACATGACAGGAAAGAGTTATTCCAGATCCACCTATCCCCGTGAGGAATCGATATTTTTTCCCCATGGATACAATATTACACCATTCATGTTTGTTCCACCAAGACAGATTTATTCTACATATACTTACCCACCACCTATACTCTATAATCTTCAAGCATGGACCCCTCAGTCGACGGCCTGATGAAATCAGGTGTAAAAACATTGTTTCCATGGTTTCAATAGTGCATGAGTCTCCTGATGACGATTTCACCACTGCTCAATCTGGCTCCAGTGTTCATCCATGTTTATTTAACTAAGAATAATTGACTCCCACTGATGATCCTACCACCTTATACAATGAGGATTATTTGGAAGATTCTACTCCCACATTTGAATAGGGTGCCTCCACCACCGTCAATGAGTGGGTATATGTGAATCTTGGTACTAAAATAGATATGCGGCCAATGTTGATCAGTACATCCATGCTTGAAAAAGAGTAGTGATAGTTTATAGAAATCTTAAAGCAACATTGTGATGATTTTTCGTAGAGTTATGAAGAGATTCTAGGGCTAGACCCTTTGGTTATTTTACACCATCTTGGTTTCATAGTGATTCATCATTGGTTCAAGTTGCATCCCTAGAAGATGCACACTTCTCACGATGCCATGGTCATAGAAAAAGTTGACAAGCTCATCAAAGAAACCATTGATATGAAAATTCAGTACACCACGTGTATGGACAACATAATTCTTGTAATTAAGAAGAATAAAACAATCAGTGTCTATATCAGCTTCCAGGATCTCAACCGCCACTACAGGACGAATTATATTCCCTACCTAGTGAAAGAATATTGGATCAATGCCACCACTGGGTTCCATGATCTCTATTTTATAAATGGATATTCTAGGTATAATCAGATCTGAATGGTTGTTGATGATGAATATTCCACCACCTTCAATGAACAATAAGGTACTTTCAACTATCTAGTGACATGTTTTGTTCAGGAGAATGCATCAGCCACCCATCAACATTCTATAAATCACATCATTAAATCAGACCTCCAGTTTCTAGTTGAATGCAATGTGGATGATTTGGTGGTAAAATACATATAGCCTCAAAACTATCTTAGATATCTTGATAAAGTGTTTGGATTAATTTCCACTCAGTAGTTGAAGATGAACCCCTTGAAATTTGATTTCTGGGTGACCTCTAGGTAGTTACTCATATTTTTTGTTAGATATAGTGGAATCAAGATCGACCAAGTGAAAATCAAATCTATCGTACAAATTCATCCCCTTAACAACCTTCAAGATCTTGGAGGTTTTCAAGGACCTTTAGCCAATATATTATGATTCATCATGAATCTAAAAAAAAACTATAATCCCTTTCCCAGGCTCATGAGAAAAGTGTCTTCTACCAGTGGGATGAAGTGTGTCTGACCTCTTTTGAGGAGAACAATCAGTATCTGTTACAACCTCTATTTTTGATGTCACCCATATCTGGAAAGCCACATTCCCTTTATGTGAATGCCCTGGAATTTTCCCTTGATGCATTTCTCACCCAAGAGAACTAAGAAGGGAAAGAGAATAGTTTTTACAATATTGGTTTCATGATCCTCAATGTAGAGTACAGATATTCTCCCACATATAAGAGTTGACTCACACTAGTTTTAATGGTGCAAATGTTCCGTAACTACTCAAAGGATGAAGAGATACTATTTTTTTCCCACATAGATCTGCTAATGTACATTCAGAACCTTACGATGTAGATAAGATGCCTAGGACATTTGGGTAGTGATTCTGTTGAAGTTTGACATCATATTCATTCAGGAAAAGGTCTTTAAGGGTTAGGCATTGGAAATCATTCCAACTGCTCATCCATCCCCCACAGAGCAGTCTCTAAAACTTTATTTTCTAGATGAGTCTATCCTCTCAGTAGATCAGGTTGTTTTGTGTTGTTAGATGCATTTCGATGGTGTCTTCGGGAGTCTGATCGGTTGAAGGCTTAACATGCCCAAGCTCAACCTAGGAGGCATGGGAATTGTTTTCATCACACCTACATGAGTTGTTCTACCTAATTTATTATTGATGTTAGAGGGCTGCCCCAACAACATGATAGGGTATCGAGGTCTCAACATTGTTCATAAGTTGGCTTTTGATATTGATGTTCCCCACATTCATTTGAAGTGGAAATCTGAGCTTGTCATCAAGCAGATCAATGTTGACTACATCATTAGGAAACTAGAGACTGTTCCCTTCCAAAATAATACTCACTATCTGATGGACCAATTACCTTCTCAGCTAGAGGTGACTCATATTACCCTATCCCAAAATGGTCCAGCGAATTCCTTGGATAGTATAGTTGCATCTCTCATAAATCAGGATAATTAATATATGTTCATTCATGTGTATCATCAAAGATTCACCACCCTTATCAGTTTAGACGATGATGAAATCTAATCGGTAAATCATTTTACCACTAGGGATTCCACATTGAGACATCCTGATCCCCCGGTAGATGAATAAACCTAATATTGGACAACTATTTTGTTTGAGTAACTTCATCACAGAAGTATCTTTTTAGAAAGAGCTTAAATTGAGTGAATCTATCTTCATGCAGTTCAGTTAAACCTACAGAGTGTTCCTAAACTATTGAAAAAATTCTACAAATGTGAGTTCGATGTAATCCACCTCTATTTAATTCAAATAGAAAAGATTACCCAGGTTTTGTAGGAAGTCTATACCGGGTCCTATGGTGCTCATTAGGTTGGGATGAAGGCATCCCAACTAATTTGAAGGTTGTGATACTTCTGGTCCACCATGATCCATGAATGTATCATGTTTTCCAAGAGATTCCAGGAATGTTAGATCCATGATAACTTCATGCATTTACCACCAGATTAGCTTCACACTACAAATTACTCTTGGATATTTTTAATCTAGAAACTTGATGTCCTGGGATGATATCCCCCATCAATTATCACTAGTTCTGGTTCATCCTATTTGTGAATATTTTTTTCAACATGGGAAGAAGGAATTACGCTCAAGGAATTCAAGGCCCAATATATTGTTGAATTTGTGAGATCTAGCATCATCTATAAATTTGGGGTCACACACACTATTCTCACAGACAACAATACTAACTTCCGAGTAGCATAGCTAAATAAATTGTACACCATGTATGGTATTCTGTCCAACCACAATTCTCACTACCATGAACATGAAAATGGATATATTGAGGCAATCAATAATACGATATCTAACATTTGGTATAATAAGGTGGTTCATAACAATAGAAGATGGCCGAACAAGCTCTCCAACTCTCTTTGTTCTTATGAAAAATGGCTAATAATTCCACCCTAGTGACACTATATTCAATTTTGTATAGAATATAAGTATTACTCCATATTAATATATAGTTAACATCATTCCGTACAACTATTTATGATCTGAAGACATAAAAAAAATAGAAAAAGTTCATTTAGCTAAACTAGAATCTCTCGATGAAAACAGGCTCTGGGCCTTGCATAATCTAGAGCGGCATCAGGACATGATAGCTATAGCTTTCAACAAGAGAGTACACCTATTCTCCTTATTTAAATGTTACATGGTATTGGATCTAAGGATTCCAATGATATTTTTTAGGAAACCATTATAGTTAGATCTTATATGGGAAGTACCTTACGTCATCCATAAGGTCTATCCCAACAGTGCATACTCTTTTCTCACCATGGAGGGTGAGAGAATCAATCCTCCCTCCAATGTTATGTTCTTTAACAAGTACATCACATTAGATGGTGTATCATAATGTATGATGTTAAACTACTGTAGAGTCTAGGTAGAATGAATATAAATTCTATGTAGTAGTATCCTTCATGACGTTAAACAATTGCGTCCTAGCCACAATTTGTTAAATTACACAGCATTGATTGTCCTTTCTGTGTGTCCTTAAATGGAAAGTGACCCTTTTCCAACATGATGCTAATCTACTCCATCCTACATGACATTAATGTTAACCCCACATTAATTAAAATATGATTTTAAACAGCATTGAATTCCATAACCACGTATGAATTTATTCTCATCCTTATGGAATACGTATGAATGCCCAAAAACATTGTCTCTAGGTCCAACCACACACTCAACCCCTTTTCCCCTTGTCTTTAGTTTCATTTAGAAGTATGTGGGGTGGATTTTAAGTCTAAATTTCTCCCGTTCAAGTTGGGTTTCATAATGTAACCTCACTATACATCTCTGCATTTGAAGCCTCTTATCATGGGTCCAAACACCATGAACATAAACTAAGATATTCAGTGGCCTAGTCGCATGATAATAAACTATGTAACAACAAAGATATTCATGTTTTAGAGGATATATACCCATATAACTATCCATATTCCATAGAACCTTATGAAACTATGTGTGGAATTATTCCCATCCTTATGGGATATGTAGTGTGCCCAAACATTATTTCTCCAGACCTATCTATAGAATGAAAATCTTTTTGGACCCTTGCCAGGAGTTTCCTCCTCATGAATGTGTGGTGTGGAGTTGATCGGTTTCGACCTCATTCACATCAAGATACATTATCAACACCATTCATGGTTCTTTCTAAGAACCCCTCCCACTTATCATCCTTACCACATGATGAAAAACTATACTAAATTCCATAAATATGTGTGGCTTGATTCCCATCCTTATGGGATATGTAGAGACGCTTGAATATTTTTTCATTGGGCCTAGCCAAAAAATCACAATCCTTTATGGAGCTTGTTTAGAGTTTCCCTTTGATATTTATTGGAATTATGTGGATCTTCATGGTACCTATACATGTTGGGGTATTTTACACACCACAAACTTCTCCTTTGGGTTGTATCTCTATCATGTAATGTCATAGCCACATGATGATAAACTACATCACATGTTCTTCCTTACATCATGATGTTAAACTACATGGATATGTCCTAGGCATGCATCATTGAATTGGGAAACTATGGTCCAGACTCTATTACCATAATGTAAGAGTGATTGGTTTAGGAAACCTGAACATAAACTATTCACAACACCGGGGACCATTACCCTAAGATCCATCTTGGCCTTAAACCCCCCTTAGGAACCCAATCCTTGAAGACTGATCTGATCCCACCTACAGATGTTCCACACTAACATGATTGAATGTGCAGTCGTGTGGCACATGGAGTGTTGAATCCATAAGGACATTCCTCAAATCTATTTACAGGCTTCTTACATCCCTTTAACTAGATCCCCATCATCTCCCATGATTGAAGGGACCCCAAAATTTCATGGCATTGCTGCATTGGCTCGATTACCATTCCAGGACAATAACCTAGATAAATTTGCACAACATTTTGATATAGGTCCAATGTTTTCTGTATGGTCAGTGATCAATCCTCATTTATCTACTCCCATCTTGGGTAACATGATATGGATGTTGTGTTTTGAATATGGGTAGTTTTTATCCTCCATTTTCACACCACCATCATTGTGTTATAGATATCAGGGAATAGTGATTTACACATTACACGTATTTATGTCTCTATAAATCTCTAACACCCAAGGTGTTTTCCCTACACCCATATGGGCACATTTAGTGGAAATGATAGTGTGGTTGGGACTTTCCCACTGAAAATATACATTACATTTTTGGGTTATAAAAAATGATGGGGAATGCCTAACATCACTCTTTTCTTCCCACACTAAGAATGGCTCACAAGGGATTAGGGGTCTTGGTAGTGTTTGTACGCACATGGAGAAGCTACACAACCCTCAGGTCCAAAGTCTATGACCTTAAACTAAGAGCCACTTCCTGGATCTATTTGGAATATTTTTGTGTGTGAATGAGCCTATTTTTCACATTGACACCCTTTTTTTCAATCCTATGTACTAAATATGACTACCCGAGATAACAGCTCTATAGAAGTGCGAATTCTATAACCATAAAATGAGAACTCTATAGTCCAAACTATATGACTCTAAACTATATAGCACATATTCCTTACCACATGATGCTAAAATGTACAGATATATCCCATGCACAATACATTAAATTGGGAACCTATGGTCCAAACTCTATGGCCTTTAATCTAAGATCCCTTGGTCCATGAAATATGACCTTCAACTATTTTCAATATCAGGTGCTTTTATCCTAGGTTCAGTTGAGTCATACCACAAACATTCCTTAATGTGCTTGGGTGTGAGACTGAAAGTGTCGTGTTCCATGAAGATATCTCTCCAACCTGTCTCAACACATTGAGACTTTTTGGGTTTAGATTTCCCCCATAATCCACATATAGAAGGACCCCTAATAGTGATGGTCTTATGCCGCTTCAACTCACCTCCTTTTCCTGGTCCAATTCCCTAATGGATTTTTGAGAAAAAAGAATTGAATCATTAGTTATGAACATGGTCAGTAGTAAATTATGAGTTTTCATGCCTCACTCTTGACTGGGGAGGTCATCAGTATTGTGTTGTGAATATGGTCAATAATGATTCTACCCATATGTCACCCCTTCATAATTCCTCCCTCAGATGTTTCTATTTACACCCTTTCCACAACCCTATGCCATAGTGAAACTATAACACCATTGGGATTTCTTCTTTTTGCACATAGGCATGTTGAGTGAGAAGGTTGGTATATTCAAACCCTTCATAGGACAACATTTGCGCTCCCTAGTTGTACACTTCTACATGTGGTAGGGAAATTCTATCATCACTCTTTGCTTCCCATACCGAGTATGGTTCACACAGTCGTAGGAGTTTTTGTATTGTGTGTACCCACATAGAGGATATGCCAATCCTTTTCCTCCAGACACTATGAAATTAAACTGAGAGCCTCTACATGGTTCTCCCAAGAGTATGTGGTGTGGTGTTGGTCTCTTCAATCCCCATTAACATCAGGATTATTTTTTCACCTGACTCACTTCCTCTAAGGGATAACTCTTTTCCCCTCTTATACTAACTTCATGATAATAAACTATGTAACATTTACTCCTTATAATATAATGTTAAAATGAACAGATTGGTCCTGTCACATGACCTTAAACTACATCATCATCATCATGGCCAAAGGATGAAAGAAATCTTAACATTGTAGTGTTCTCTCCTGATAAGGAATCCCCCTTTGAATTGGTCATCCACCATGCTACCTATCAGGACCAACATACCGCTTGCTTCCAGTAGTGACACCCAACCATTCCATTCTGGTACAACTGCTAAAAAACATAACAAAAAAAACACACAAACAAGAAATATCTAATGCCCCATATTTCTCTGTATGATTCAAACCTACAAAGAGAAATTTTCCTTCAATAACTATTAGTGGCTTGATTCTTATACTTATGTGATACATAGTGACTCCAAGATCACCAATATGAGGCCCACCATGACAATATTTCCCCTTTTCATGATGATTAACCTTCAACCACACCACATGACATTAAACGTCATGAAATTATAGAACTACATATTTCATGATTCCCATCCGTATGGGATATATAGTGAAGACCATACATTTTTTCATTAGGAACATACAAAAAAATATTTCAACACTTCTTTTCATTGGCCTTGACTATGGTCCAAGATCTATGAACATAAATTATTTACATTTCATCTTAAGGAATCTAGGTTACATGTGGGATCTCTTGGAGCCTATTAGTGTCGAGTTTTATCTCTTGAGTTTCACCTAGGTACCATTGGGATGAGTGTTCCTCCCTATCTTTCAAGCGACATAGCATTAAAATTTACCTATGCTTCCTTAGGAGTGCATATGTAGTGTGTCTGGGACTCTTGGTACTCATTCATGTCAATATTATTATGCCACCACATTATGCACATTCCATATGGAGCATATACCATTAGGTCCAAGATAAATGTCATTGAACTAAGAGTTGAGGTCTACAACACACGTCATTAAACTGCGATCCTACCCTAGAAGAGTCTAGGATTCCCTATGAAAATCATTGGATGTTTCATCTTCCTCACCAGAATGGATTTCCTCCACTACTGTTGGTCTCCAACTATGTTGTGTTCAAGAACTACGAATGGCTTGATTCCCATCCTCCTTGGATACATAGTGATTCTCAGACATTTTTTCATTAGGCCCAACCAAATGTTTATTATCCTTTTTCCCCTCAATCATATTTACTATCCAAACTCTATGACCTTAATCCAAGAGCTTCACATTGATTCTCCCTTTTCATATCACATGTTCTTCCTTCCAATCTGTACCCTAATATTGGTTTGGTGCACAAGACTCTTTAGGCATATTGATGTCAGGTTTATTTCTTATATTCCACACAAATATTCATGGAATATAAATTTTCCTAGATCATGAAACATGACTCTAAACTATTTTCCAAGGTCTAAGTGGTAAGACCATATACTATGTGCTACGTGCCTATCACATGAAATTAAACTATGAGATATGCCCTTATCAAATAATATTAAATTGTACCATGAATCGTCCTCATCATATGATGGGAATCTATGTGTTTATCATGCTCACCTTCCTGACATAAAACTACATGGTATCCTAGGCCCTCGTCAGATATTTCATTCCTAGAATATAGTTTTGATCTTTTTTAAAGTCAAATATGTGCACACCAGGGTGCCCTCAGCCATGGGGGCATAACTTCAATAGTTTTGGAATTCTTTCAATCATTCCCCAACTCAGACCCATACTCTATGTGCCTCTCAATTTGGCCCTCATCCTATTTCATGTCTAAAGGGACCTTCTAATTGGTAGGTTATGCCGCATCGACTCACCTACCATCCTGGGCCGACACCCAAAAAGATATCAGATGAAATTTCATGTTAGGTATCATTCTTCGAAATTGGTCAGTAGGCGACCCTCATTTATTTATATTCATTTCAGTCTAGCAGTATTGATACTATGATTCAAACATGGTCAGTGATTATCTCTTACGGTCATTCCATCATCTCTGTGTTATTAATATTGGGCACTGTGATTCACACTTTTCATTCACCTTTGTTCTAGTGACTACAGTCCCCTTTTGCAGTATCCCTTTCATGAACTAGAGGACATAGGGATAGCCATTTTGGCTACTCCATGATCTCTATTCTCTAACTACAACATCTCTCAACCCGAATACTCTGGGTGGTAAGTCAAAAATAGTAGACCTTGAGTGTTTGATGATTATTTGATACTCTCAACTGAACAGTTATGTGATCTTCACCTGTTTTTCACCTCGAGAATGACCCAAAATATCATAGGGATTGACCATTTTTTTTCAACGATACTATCAGGATGTAGTTATTAGATAATGAAAGATTGTGTTCATGAATGAATTTTGAAAAAATAAATAAAATGAGTAAATAAGTTTGAAAAAAAAATATCCTCTAAGGATATTCCCCTTTAATGGAGCACTTCAACTCCACTACCTTTTGGCATAGGACTCCTTGGGACTTTGGCCACCTTCTAAGCTTTCTCTTTTCATCATCAACTGTAGGATGGAGTCCATCAACCCTAATTTGTTTCCGTACTAGATCATCCTAAATATCATCCACTTAGTGAGATGCATGTATTATCTTACCTTGGGCCTCCTCCAGATGAACCTAAAATCATTTGACAATATTTGATTGAGCAGCGACAAAGGCGAGTCAATCCTAAGTCTGTTCTTATAAGTGTTGGATCTCTTTTTTAGCCCCATAGAGCTTCCAGATTCTATCATATATCTTCTAGAACTAGGTGACATCATAGTGCTGACTACATCCCAATGGCATCTCAACAAGGTAATTTTGGATCACCACATAAAGATTGTGAGCGTTCACCACTTTAGCATATATAATGTATAGATAGGTATGGATTAACCCTATTTAGATTATCAATTGTCACTCTAGGAAATCTAGGAAATTCTTGATGCACTTCGACACCCTGCATCTGGTTATGAGACTCTCCTCAGCTAAATCAGAGTAAGAACCATCTAGTTCCTTAGGGTTTGTAGGTTCTTACTTTAGGAATACAACCAAGAGTGCAGCAGTAGGATCATCCTCTAGTATTTTGGTAGATGGGATGGAATCTTTGTCATGTTTTGGTATTCCACACTTGAGTCCTCCCCAATTATTTCATCACTGTATGCCTCAGGTACCACCCTACATGGGTCACTACCATCAACCACGACTGGCTGATCACCATAGGTAGTGGCCCGATTGGTTTTAATGGCTAGTTCTTCATATACCAATGCCCCTGTTGAGGAAGGGATCCTATATTCTCTCTCAAATTATCTATTCATGCTCCAAATTAGAGGTCCCTACCCACAACACTATTCTTATGGAAAGAATGTCAGTCTATTTGGTTAAGCAATAACAGATATGGTTTTGTAAGAAAAAACCTGCATAAGAAAGATGATAGGTGACATGTACTAATCATTGGTTATCATCATCAAAATACTGGTACATGGAACTCTAAATATAAATGATGTATCTAGAGATTATGGGGTGGACACATTAACTTCTTCAACATCGATTGGCCATACAGCTACTGTTTTACAAAAACCTAGCTCTTGGGGTTTTTATCTCTTCACCTACAATTGATCCACCATCCCCATCAGTAGGATTCCCTAGGGAATGATCCTCATATACAAATAGATATTTCTATAGTTTGGAGGTATGAGTTAATGATTACATAAAAAGATTCAAACAATCCTTCTTAGTAAGTCCCCTTAGAGGCTACATCCTCACATTCCACTAAGGGACTCTCTTAATTAGCATCTTCCACCCAGGATTCCTCTGATTCCTCAGGTAAAGGAAATCACTCTACCAATTCTTCCACTAATAGATCTAGAGGTGGGTTTATGCCTAGAAGAACCCTTAATCAGTCTTTTATTAGATATGTGGTGCCTTGGGGTGCACTAGGCTTCAAATTCGTCCATGTACTGCTCCCCTTCCCTCAATGTTGGAAACAAAGAACCTTGGGTCTGACCAATCACTTCTAGATCCAATCCAAATCAGTTGATATGGTTTCACATCATACAAGTGTCATGGAACTATTGGGTGAAATCCCACATTTCCTATAACTCAGAATAGTTGGCATTCTCAAGAACATCCATGTATCACAGTTTCATTCCATGAGTTTGGGAAGATATCCTACAAAACTCTCCAGACTCTTCCCCTTCCTTATATGTTCAATTTACTAGTGTCGTCACCTCCTCTCATCCTTTTCTAATGAATACCTCTAAACTGCTAGCTCTGATATTGTAACAACACTTCCATGATGTTCATCGTCCCTACCCTCATGGTGCTCCTTTATTTTCATCAAAATGAGGCCTCAAGGTAGAGGGTCCAATGATTCATTATCCAGGATGGTTAATTTCCTTATCATTTTCCTAATTAGGAAGCCTCCCAGCTCTTCAAAAAATCATAAACTAGCCCGAATGTGGCAGTGGGTGGAAGAAGCTCATTCCTCATCATCCACCATCATAGATAGACATTAGCCATGCACGAATGATCCTCACAAAATACTTCCAGGAGATATGACCGTTGTTCATTGGTCCCAATACCATCATCGGTTATTATTCATGTTAGTAGAGGGAATGGATGGAAGATGAAGATATCTTCTCTTCTAACTTTTCTAAGCACATCCTTTAATCCCCTGTTAAATGGAATGCTCTTTGCGATATTCTGAATCACTGGCCAAAAGAACATCTTAGGAGGGAAAATGGGATTCAAGTACTCATAACCTACCATGTGTTCCTCTATCCAGTGGTATAGGAAGGGAAGTGGCCCACACCCAGATAGTGGAATATTCCCATCACTGATATTCCAAAGCATATTATACAGATTCTTCAGTATAAGGATACCAATGTTTATATGCTTCCTTAATTTCAACATTTCCACCATGATAAATGTACTCGGCCATACCCCCATATGTGCATTTCTAACTAGCATCATCCACCCCATAAATAGGCCATGTAATAAATCAGTCCAACCTGACTGGCAGTTAACATTCATTATTGATACTATAACCCCATAGATACCACTAGGTAAAATCTAGGATCCACCAATAAGAGTATCACGTACCCCCACTGAGCTCTCCGTGGACATGTGTGGGGCCTCGTTGGATGTTTCATGGGTTCTTTATCCCCTTCAGTAGGCACCTCATTTGGGATGTTCAAAAAGAGGCCAAAACACTATTTTAAAGTGATTTCTATAATCTTCTATTTATTTTTATCTACGACTGAAACTAGATCTAGAAGAATTCTCACTATTTGTGGAATTTGTTCTTAATTAGACATACATTCTCCATGGGATACAATTCTCCATACATTACCCCTAGTATCGGGATCCCAAAAATATTATGGAGGTCTTAGAGGCTGATGTTTAAATACCCATTATACAGATGGATTGTGTTGGTCTAGAGTCACCATATACTCAGTAGTTCAAGCATGAAATCCTTCTACTGGTATACATGTAACTGAGAGGCCCATGTTGCGTCATACATTCCTACTTTCTTCTTATCCTCCCAGAACTCAACGTAAGATGCACACACCCAATAGGCCCATGCCCGCTCCTCTATGAAATTTTCACCCTAGAACATATCCAAATTATTAGTTCATCCCTTCTCTAGGTTTCGTAGACCTAGTTTTGTGATCATCATGCATTATGGAAAGAATACCTTAGCTACCACTGAATTTCCATCAATGTCATTTGTGTGATTATTGAGATAGTGTATTGTGATAGGGGTTTGATCCTTCCCGATGTGTCCATCAATAACCCTATACCACAAATACTATCTCGGTGTGCCTCTAAACTAGTATGTTGGTACATCTATACATTCTAGGTGGATAAATACATTGATCCTCAATCCGAAGTTGTATAAAAACAATATTTTTCAGAAAGTGTAGTATTTCTAAGCATCCGAGAGTAGCTCCAATAGTGATTCAAGGTTAGAGTGGCTCAAAAAATACACCCTGGTTAGAATGTTGTTATCCATTCCATCCCTCTAGGAATAATTACCAAGAACCTCCTGAGAAACATCCTACATATACTTTGATTTGAGACATAGTTGATTTTAAAATTCTATTTTTAAAGGTCAACCATGAAGGGTGTTCACGAAGCATCAGTTCATGGAAGCATTCTTATAGATGGTTTGTGTTGCGAAGATGTAGCAGATCATGATACCCAAGTTAACTAGAAAGCGTTCATGTATAAAAGGATGGTGAAACCTATTTCAAGAATGGGCGTTCATAGGGGGCGAAGATGCTTTGTGAAAATGATGATCAGGGGTAGAGTTTCTCGATGGACTGGTATGGATAATGGGGAACATGAAAACTATTTATAGGCGTATGGATAGCCAAGATTCATGGTGGAATTTTTTGACCTGGGTTTTGTAGTGCCTTAGGACCCATGAGGCTCATGAGTCAGTGTCACAAAAATCTAGTATTTTGTGTTTTACCCAAAGAATCCAACCCTCCTATTTTATTCATCTTTCCATCTGAGGGGGGCATTTTTTGGTGGAGAAATACATGATAATGAGGAAATGGATAAGTTCATGGTAGGTTCGAAGCCTATTCGAGATCAAATGGACCAAAAATTAATCAACAGAGTCTACTCACGATGATAATTTGTGGAAACCCATCACCACCTCATGTTTGTGAGGGTGGATAATGGTACTCTCATGATTCTGACAAGCCCCACGACATCATGAGATTCTTTGACTGAAATCTCCATGGGTTTGAAAAATTCATGCCATTTCATGAAACAATTTATCATCAGGACATGCTTCCTAGAATCATGATGCCTCATTGCCTATAAATACCAGGCTCCGCCACCTAAAAGGAATAGTTACCCCAACCATTGAACATATGAACTCCCGTTATTTGAAGCTACATAACACCGTGAATAAAAAGGAAAATAGATCACCCAAGGTACATGAGAATTATGATCCATTGCTTCCTTTATTCCTCGTTTACTCTACCTTTGGTAGGGATGCCTTTCCCAAAGGACCATGCCTTTCATAGAGGAAGGATCTCCTTTGAGTTTATCAATGCATCGTGGAGCATTAAGCCTTCATGAATCACTTTTCCATTAAGCTGAGACTCCAAGCTAAGGAAATGGTCTCTTGCTTCATTTGTCCCATTCTGTCATGAAGCCTATTTCCTTCATTAATAATCAGTTCTTATTGAAGCCCTACTTAGCAATGCCCCTTTCATCCCAAGACCCTCTTCCATGCAGCCCTCCAGGATTGTGCATATTTATTTTGTGGTCCCTTGTAAGGTGTCCCTTATTTCATTTCACTACATTTTTCTTTTTTGCAATAGGCACAGTAATGAATTTTGATTTTTGGAATGCCCAAGGAAACATGATCTTACGAATGACCACTCCTCTTCCACATTCTATCAGGAATTTTTTGGGTCATGCTCCACCCAATGGTGCATGTATTACTAATATATAAGTACTATGGGGTAAGGGGGGATCCATTTCCATCTGTGCTATATGACTTTTAACTACCAAGCCCCATCATCCTTATCACATGATGTTAAACAATATCATCACCCAATGATATGCACATGGGGTGATCCACCTCGTTCATTCTCCATACCCACTCATCTCCATAGGAATTAGATCTTCCTCCCCATCCTCATAGGGAATGAGATCCTCCATTTATCGAATGACATCCTCTTTGAGAATCCAACATAGAGTAGGCCCCAATATCTATCTCCCTGGGTCGTCTTAGTGTGTAAGACCTATATCACCTCTCATGGTTTCACCATTCACAAAACTATCATCGGGTCTACTACTACCACTTATTTCTCACATCAATCATGTCTCACATTGGCTGAGATATTAGTAGTCAACATGAATCCATTCATTGGGATGCCTCAGTGCATAAGCCCCATTCCCCTCAATTCTAAACTACACGAGTTTTGATCCATTTCTTCTAATCATGGTAAATAGAAAGCCTCAACAAGGTCAAATCCAAACCAATGGTAAATTATGGTGCTCTGTTCTAGGTTTGTTCCCTTATAGTGTGACATCATCCCTTTATGGGACACATCCCATAGAACCACATTCTTATGGTGTTCTGATCCATCTTGCATCACTTCATCCATCACCTCACCCATATCCTACTGAGATCACTTATTCCACCTCCAAGCACTTGGGCTACTAATCATGCGTATTCCCCAGCATGTCAATGGGATGTCTTTGTACATAAATCCCAAGACACATCTTAATCTATGTGGAATTTAATTCCTAGACACTGGGATACATATTAAGCCTCTCGGATTCTTTAGACCATCATCCATTCACATCCTGGTCTTTCCCTCGAGTCTTTATATCTTAGGAGGATCATGCCCCAAACTGGACGATACACAAATTTCAGATCCCTACCCATCTTTTCCATTCAGACAATCCACCTCATTTAGTGTCTCTAAAACACATCCCAAACTACACAAACATTGATTCTCAGCCAGTGGGATACATAAGTATCCTCCTCATTATTCAATCCCATCATCCTAAATAATCCATTCACTCTATCCATTCCATATATTCCATTTCAACACTTCCTCCATATCCATCATGATTCTTACCTGGGCCACCACATCACACTGAGATCATGACGTCCATTTGGGTCATCTCAATACATATTCCCCATCCATATCATCTCTACTCCTAGTTGCACCTAGGCAGTATCAGTCTGTAGTCCCCACAACATCCATATTCATCCAACCAAGAGAAATCCTCTTGAGAAGGGATATCTCAGTGCATAATACATGAACCACCTATTTTAACAATGAGGGATTTTATCTCTATATTATTAATAGGGTATGTATGAATAATCCACGAGGTTCAATCCTAGCCAATGGTAAACCATGGTCTCCCCTTCCAGGGGGTGCACCTTGTCGGTCCACCCTTATTGGTTTCTAGATCATATTTCTTGGTGTGAAACCTTATCTTTATGAAATGAATCATCCATAATTCACTCTCATTTGGAATTATGATCCACCCATTTCTTAACCCTTAGTACCTCCCCTCTATATATTCACCCTATCATGGCCTGAAACCTTATCTTTTTGAGACACACCACCTTGGGTCCACTATCATTGGGAGTTCTGATCCATCCATTTGGTAAACCTTCTATGTGTTCCCTCATATGGATCCACATCACTGATACATTCTTTGGTATATTCGTGACTCTCTGATCCATCTCTATAGAATGTTAAACTCATGGGTTACCCATGTTGAACATTGGATTCCTATGGAAAACCTCTGAAGAAATGCCTAGGGAATAAGATAACTTGTGATCGCAACAAGATGCCTTGGGTTCTGTGCATTTGATAAGCCATTTTATGTGGTAGAATACAAGGGATCAAATGTTCCATTGTCTAGAAATTACACTGATTCCCAACATTCCCACTATCTAGACTGATGGTTTCTTCCTTGACTTGACCCCTTGGAATGTCCAGACTGAAGTAGCACTATTAACTATCATCCATGAAGATATGACACAAAGAATGAGTTTCATGAAAAAAATCATAATATTTGAGGGATCCCCAGATATGGCTATGGGTTCCAAGGAGAAATCCATGGAAGGAGGAATATGAACCCCATCCCTACAAATCAATCAAGTAGCAAACAGTGCTAATAAAATGTTGAATGTATCACTCCTATGGAAAGTGGGAATCACTATTGGAAACATGGGTTTTCCCAACAAAACTATACAAATGGGTTTCCCTAACTGTTGGTATATTCTTTCTTATACCAATGGTTTTTTGAAAACCGTTGGTATAGGGGTTCCCTGCTTTCCCATAAATTCAGTGCTCCCCTCGTACTACCCCTTCTCCCATCCAAACTCCCAGCGGGCCTGTTCCCCTCCACCCATTTTGATCCCTATAATGTGGCTCCCATCCTCCCATCCTAAGAACATACAGTGATCCCCTAAAAATCCAATACCGGGACAACAATGGTGTGAAACCCTCTTCTTCCCAGTAGGTGACCGCTCCTCTTCTTCCCACTCGGTGATCCATCCTTGGTTTATGTCATTTGGTTTCATTCACTTCAAACTGGTGAGTTTTAAATGAATTATATCTTCTTTCAAGATTTATTTTTCCATGTTATCTACGATGTTTAGTTTCCTTCCACATCCACTGATATCTATTTTTAAGGCATTCATTTAATTAATATTGAATATAAAATTGGAATGATTAATGTACTTCATATGTTTCACAGTAACATATAATTTAGTGCGCGGTGTTTTATTATTTTTATTGATTTAACATTGACCACATAGTTGTTGAAGAATTTGGTTTTCCAATTTAAGTTATATAATTTGATTTTTTAGAATTTTATTATTATGTTAATATAATTAATAACTTCATTGGAATTAAGAATATATAATAGATCGTTGTTTTTATAAATCATCAAAATGGGTTTTCATATGTGAATTTTTTAAGATATTGAATATGTGATTAAATTGGGGTATAATGTTGGTATTTTTATAATATATTTAATATGGTGGTTGATGTGAATATGTGTTGTTTATATGTAATGTTTTTTATGATATTAGTGTGATTATGTTTCTTTTTTCATTGTAAAAATATAAATGTCATATATATTTATTATTGTTGTAATCATAGTGTTATATGGCTATTTTAATCATAACCTCCATTTTAAGTTGATATATAATACAGAAATATTTTATTACCAAATGAAATTATGGTATAAAGGGATTTCACATTCCCTGATGATTGATTGATGTGTAAAGAAGTTGTTTATAGAATTTTATTTTAATTTTTTTTAATTTATTAATCCAATGATTCTTTATAATTCTAAATTAGGATTGAAAATTGGTTATTCTTGTTATAGAAAATAAAAAATAACATTTTTTTAATTTTATACTATTTTATATGAATATTTTAATATTATACATTTGGATTGAAAAAGTATCGGGGGTTTTTTATCAAGAAAAATATATGAGGTAGTAATGGTAGTCCTATAGAATGTGAGTAACAATTAAATAAAATGAGATAGTGATATGACCCAAGTAGACGTGAGCAGGCTCGAACTACACTAAACTACCTCAAAATGAATAAAAAAAATTATTGAACAAAACTAAACCTACCTAAATGAAATTATATAGAAATGAAATAAAAATATATTCACTTGAAAATTTATTAATAAAACCCTAATATGCAAGCACCAATACAATCCAAATAAAAAAAACCAAACCCAACCAATCTAGATCAACCAGAACTAAACAAATCATAAATAAACAACACTGACAAAAAATGATCTGAATAAAATTGAAGATGGTTACATAGAATTAGTAATATTATTTCCATGAATTTATTGAATAAGTATAAGATTAGTTAAAAAGTTAATTGAATAAGAGAAAAAATTAAAAAAACCAATTATAAACACAATTTTTTTTAGTATTACGTATAATTATAACTCATTGATATAATGGAATTAAATATCATGGTTTTATATTTATTGTATTTTCTTATACATATAATATATTTTTTTCATATTATATTATGATTATAATTAAAACTTGTTTTTTATTTAATGTTTCATATTAACTGAATTTTTCTCATTTCCCTAAATAGATATTCAATTATACTTCAAAATTATTTAATTTATTTTATGATATGACATATAGCAGTTTTTTACATAATAGATAGATGATGGATGTATGAAACTGACTAGATGTCAAGTCATTTTAAAAAAAAGATGGATATATTTTTATATTTTTTATTTGATAAGGCTTCAGATAGTCGTCACATAAATTTCCCATGATATAATTATGTAGGAAGACCTTGGTTTAGCCATGAAGAAGTTAGCTACCATAAAACCAATTATGGTTTTCAAACAAACGACAATAAGGAAAAAATAAAATCACAAATTTCTCAGGATCTAAATGAGTGGACTAGATTGGTGATTTTGTTAGATAACCGATTTCTATTTATTCATCATCATGATAATGAAGGAATTTGGACCCATTATGACTTTGGTATGATCACACATGATATGTATAAAGAAAATGACGAAGTTGATAGAGTGAAAAAATTTAATGATTCTACCATGACTCTTGTATATTGGCAATGTAGTAAAATGTAAAATTTGGGATTTTTTATCACATTGTTTCATGGGATACAATGTATGGGTTTTATAATACTTTCATTAATAACATTCATTATGTTTTTATGGAATTAAATCTAGATGTTGAAGATATTCCTTCATACCACTATATGGCATGTAATTTAGTTGAGGAACATGGATTTTTTTTAAAAAAACTTTATTTCTCGAAAAATTGTAGCTTATTCTAATAGGAAACTACTAAATAGAATGATTGTATAAAATACAAGACATCCTGGTGGAAGAAAAGAGCATATGGAACAGTATCTTGTGTTCCAAAAAATGTAATGCGAAACATTCCATTGATCCCCAGACTCTCGAATCATTTCATGTATGAGGTAATAGAAATTAAAATGTGATGAAATGATATCGAGAGAAAGAAGAATAATGATGAGTTTCTTCACTCGGAAAATGAATTTTCAGGGAAATTATTTGATGTTTGATATCGATATTTTTTATCTGACAAGAAAAATGCAAGGATGGGCCATTTATCTAGTAGTTTTAATCCATTTGTCTAGATTCTTACTTCACACAACACATGGCATGTTTTTATACAAATTTATAACCTCCCTCCATATATGTGTATGAACTAACTATTCACATTCATGAGTATACTTATATATAGACCTTCTGATCCCGAGAACGACATAGATGTATAAATGAAACCATTAATAAAAGAGTTGAAATATTATTGTAATGTGGGTGTGGGCACATATGATGCATGATTGAAAGACGTATTTCAGATGTGTGAATTTCTTACATGGATGATTAATGATTTTTCTGCTTATTCAATGATGACTGGATGGAGCATGAAAGGATAACTATCATGTCCTATTGGTATCAATAATTCATGATCTATAGGATTTAAATAGTACCATTATTTCATCTTTATGAAATATTGATGATTCTTTCCAATGGACCATCCATATAGGAATCATTATCCAATATTTTACATTACCATAGAGACTGACAATCCACCTCAACATATGTCTGGAAATTATGTACTTAATGAATTACAAGATTTTAGTTTTTCATTAGAGAAAGGTCAGATGGAATATAGAAATTGGAATAATGTTTCCACAGAAACTATTTATAGTTTGAAGAGGTGGAGTATCTTCTTTGAGTTTGCATATGGGTCAACCAATTTTTCATGCCATTGTTTAGATGTAATACACATTGAAAAAAATATATGTGATATTTTTATTTCAATTATACTAAATGTTAACGTAAATACAAAAGATGATTTAAGATCTCGGTGAGAGATGGTGGATTGGGGAATCAGATCATAATTGTATCATGTGTGTTTCTGTGAAATAAATGGAAAGTTCCATGTTCTTTATATGTGATGACAACTATAGAAAAAAATCAATTTCTGGAAGTACTAGGGACTATTTATATTCTTGATAGCTATTCATAAAACATATTAAAACAGGTTGATAAAATATATTTGTAGCTAAATATTTGAGGAATCATGATTACCACATCCTTCTACATTAGTTTATTCTAATAGAAATCCTTAATATTATGGATAATAATGTAAGGGTGATAGTTATTTGTTTGTTCCATTTATTTATAGATATTTTTTCTATGAATTAATTGAAGTATTTCTTGCCAAAAATGTTTTGTAGGGGAGACCTTAATTTTTTTCAAGTCATATAAAATATTTCCTCTAACAGATTCACATGTTTGATGCATCTAATTGGCCAGCATTCAACCAAAATACTTCTTAGAGGACCTATTGATTTTCATTGGTTTTATCCAACTAAAAGAAACTTTTAAACATTGATGTCTTATTTATAGAATAGAAATCATCCTGGAGGTTCTATCATCAATGGTTACTTGGCTCAAGAATGCATTGATTTCTGTTCAATGTATTTGTCTAAGATAACTATGATTAAAAACATAACAATGAGAAAGGATGAAACATATATGATAAAATTGAACACATTTTTCCATGACATCCCAAAATAGGGTGAATTATCAGATCATATACATTGACAACATTAATCCTTGAAGAGTGGGAGATGGAACAACACATAGTTTTGTTTAAATATGATTTATTTTATGACTACATTAAGTAAATAAATTGAACATGTATATATTTTTTAATCTCATATATTATTACATATGTGTTAACATATTTGTATTTTTTAGTAGGGAAACTAAAAATGAAAAATAGAAAGCAACATTATTTATCATTGAGAAAGGGAGAGAATTTTTCTAGCAATGATTTTTCTATTTGGTTGAAATTGGAGGTAGAAATAGTACTGTACTAAATTAACAAAATAAATATTTAATTATGTTTAATATTCATATATATTTCAAGTATTATGTTAGAATGTCGGCTCTGTGTCTGATTAAATTTGTGCTTTGGCTTTTGGTCCTAATTCTATTGTTCGTGAATGAAGATCAATTATATTCAATGGGTATAAGTTTATTATCGCTGAATAAGAAAGAAACATGAGAACACAACATGATGGTGTGATTATAACTTCCACAATATAATTTTTTTCTAGTGAATCATATAATAGACCTATATTCTAAAATGTATCGTAATATGAAGTCATTGAGAAGATACTAATATTTCACTATGATTCTCATGGCCAAATCACTCTGATGAAATCCAAATGGTTTGATTCGATGATGAGAATTGGAACATTTATTGATGATTGTGGATTTTTAATTATTAACATGACTCAAACTCTTGATATCAATGAACCATATGTATTGGAATCAATGGAGAAATTTTTTATATCAAATATCATATTTTTCATAAATTGGGTGTCATTATTTAAGTTACCACAAGAAATATTTTTTATGATGGTGATGATGGAATTTACAGAATACCTACTACTATTGGCCCCAATCCATTTATTACTTATGATTTACAATACTTCAATTGTAAGAGTTGATTGTGATCCTGATGATGTGGAAGGAAATATATAGAATCATCCATATATATTCTCAATTCTTTTGGTTATGCTCAACTTGGGTTGTTGAGATTGGTGATAAACAAATTGATTTACTATTGATTACAAATATTTTATATCCAACTAGAACATCATGTGAATATTTTATATTTAATGGTTGTATATTTCTTTGAGTATCATTTCATAATTTTGAATTTAACTATATTAAATCCTAAAAAACCCAAAAATACTAAAATGGTTAAATAGTAACAAAAAATAAGACGAATTTAATTGGAAAGATTAAATAATTGGTATGAAAATCAAAACCAATGAAAGTAATGAAATAACAAAAAATGATAAAGTGAACTATCCTAAAATATGAACAAACTAACCTATGATAAATAAAAATGGATAAATGACCACATCAATTGGAAACAATGAACCAAATGACCTAGGATAAATAAAAATGAAAAAATGATCTAATCAATTTACCAAAATAAACCAAATGACCTCACAAAAATTGAATTGGATCGAATTGAAAATTGAATAAAACTATATTATACCCATGCTAAACATGATAATTTCAATTTATTTTTTTCTATGAAATGTATTATGTTTTGATATTATTCCCACTAGATATAATTATTTATATCACTATGTATCCTATATTTGGGTGGACATGTGGTATTATTTAATTAAGTCATGTCACATCTTCTTTCTTGTTTCTGTTACACATTATTTATGTATTTCTAATTAATTCCATATTTTTTTTCAATTTATGGAAATGAAAAATACTCAAGAGAAATGAAGAAAAAAAGGTAGGCAACAATCATCCATTGAGTGATATGGTCTTCCCTCCTCTAGTTCCTATTGTGAGTATTTTATTTCACAAATATATATCAATAACATATAATGCCATGCAGTTAATTTTTTTATCTCTTAATCATGATCCAACAATGAGGAAGCAGTTGTTCATCAACCATCATAGTGGTTCCAGCTCTTATGCTGGAGATTTTAGGGGTGTGGTACTACAGCTTGGCACTCTATTTTCCATTCCTGATCACACCTCATCCCTCCCCTTAGTGTACCATCTACCACACATTATGATACTATGGTATCATTATAGACACCCAGGATATTTAGGCCACCCATGTTAGCACCTCAATTTACATGTAATCCTCCCCACCAATCTTTCCCCAATTTGTTGACGACTTGTACTCTTTATACTTATTTTGAATTTTCATATCCATCTATTCGATCTTATTTTGCTTCTACTTATTTATCCTCGGTGTATTACAATAATGATTCATCGATTGCTACTCTGATACCTTATAAAAAAGTGGACCATACACTTGGATCCAGTACATATGTAAAAGTTGATTTTCCTTTAGTGTTGGGGATCTAGTGATCCCCACTGATCAATCTTCCTCATGTATATTAATAGAACCCTAGTAAAAAAATTCATAATTTATCTTCATTATAATATGTATTGATATAATATTTGAATCTAGTATTTAATAACTCTATCTACTAATATGCGATGTGAGTGTACATGTATATGTGTGGTGTGGAATCACTGCACACAACAGATGGTGGAGTAAAATGAAAACCAACAAATGGTTGAAAAAACTGTATAGGAATGTATGAGTTTTTTGGCGACACATGCAAGATCCCTCGACATTAATCAGATTCATACACTATCCTAGAGACACCTGCCAAATTAAAAAAGTGATAATACTTAGGAAAAAATTTGGGTATTTAAATTCTAATGACTTTATGTTATATTATTATTGTATTTTTTTTTAATTAATATTTTGGTGCCATCTTCGTTTTATTTTTTCTAATTGTGTGGTTGGGATACTCGCACATCTTATTGAAATAGGTGAACTCTAGAGAATATATAATAATTAATTTTATAGTGGATGTATTTCTAGAGTTGGCATAGATTTTGAGTTCACACCTATTATGGATGACTTTCTATTATAATTTTATCGAGAAATGATTACACATCGGATGGGTATCCGGTTCAAGGTATTAATAAATTTTTTGATTTTTGAATTAAAATTACCATTATTTTCATTAATAATTACTTTTTTATTATTGATTTCTGTTAGGAAATGTTAGTAAAAAATAATAAAACAAGGATACTACTACACACATCCACACTTTTGGGTGGAATACATCACTGGATCCTGAGAGGAAGAATGTATGACACTCATTTACTTAGATGTAATTATTTTTTATATCTCATGAAAATATTGTGGCCAATCATATTATAAATTCACTTTCCAAAAAATAACATAAATTTTTATAGGTTCTAAGGGTATAACATAAAATATATTAAACATTTAAATAATAAATTTCTTCAGATATTTCTATACATTGATGTAGTGGTATGGAACCCTATTAATAGTTTTATACTCTTTATATGAACTATATTTTGAACAGTTTCTACCAAATGGATCACCCTTAACTATCCTGATAGATAATCACTGACCACATTGATCTATCCATTTCATAAAGGGTAAGAAGACTTATATAATTAAAAACATTTATTTACTATAATTTCATTCATACTAAACATGATATGTTTTGGTATACATTGGATATTATGAATATTTTACCCATAATAATTCCTAACATATTGGATGTTTTGAATATTTTACCCATAAAAATGCATAAAATACTAGACCCTGAACCCTCAGCCCCAAAAAACATAAACCCTTTCCCCGAAAATATCATAAACTGCCATCCCCCCAAAAATATAAACCCAAAGACCAAGAAACTGATTAACCCTGCGGGATAGAAAACCATAATCATAGATCATTAGAAAACTCCAAACATTGATTTATAATAAAATGAAATCCCCAGGCCACCAAATTCATTAATACAAGAACCAGAAAAAATCCAAAACCATGAACCCCCGAAAACCCAAAACCCAAAACCCCAAAATACCACAAAACCATAGCACCAAAAAACCATAAATCCTCATACTCAAAAAATCTTGGACACTCATCCCAAAAATAACCTAAAACCTAACACCCCAAAAAACATAAAACCCTCTTCCAAAAGCACTAAAAACACCAGCCTAAAAAACACTAAACCCTCCAAAACAATAAACTGTAAAACCTCATCCCCAGAAACCCTAAACCCATAGGCTTAGAAAAACCTAAACCCACATCCATAGAAATACATATGCCATGATCCCCTAAAAACTCAAAACCCTCATCCCTAGAAAAACCTAAACCATCATCCATAGAAAAACATAAAACCTTATCCATTTAAAACCCTAAACCCTTATCCCCAAAAACCATAAATCCACTTCCCTTAAAAACCCAAATCCCTTGGCCACAAAAAACCCTAAACAAAAATTTCCAAAAAAAATGCTAAACCAACACCTCCAAAATACCCTAAAACCTCATCCTCCAATAACCCTAAACCCGAACCCCAATTAATTTAAACCCTATTGCCAAAAAAACTCCTAAACCCTACTACCCAAAAAAACAATATATGCATAGCCCCAAAAAATGATAAACCCTAAACCAAAAAAATAAAAAATGCTCATACAAAAAACCCTAAACCCTAATCACCTAAAAACCATGAACCCTTAGGAAAAAATAACTTTAACCCTCATCCCCAAAAAACTATTAACCATATCCCAAAAAAATGAAAAACCATCACCCCCCAAAACACTAAACCCTCAGCCCCTAAAAACCCTCAACCCTCAACCGAAAAATACCCTAAACCATAAACCCAAAACCATAATCGCTTATACCCAAAAAACCAAAAACCATATCCTCAAAAAACATTAGACTGTCAAAAGAAAAAAACCAAAAAAAATTAATCCCCAGGAAACCCTAAACTCGGTTCCCTAAGAACCCTAAATCCTCATAAAAAACCCTAAACCATAGGTCCAAAAAACCATATACTCTATTACTTAATTAATCCCTAAAAAATTTTCCCCAAAAATTCCCAATCCTCAAGCTAAAAAAAATTCTAAAGCCATAGCCCCAATAAAACATGAACATCGATCCCTATGAAACACTAAACCCTAATCTACAAAGCCCTAAACCCTCAGCCACAAAAAATAGAAATTTTATTTTCTAAAACACCCTAAATCCTCATACCCAAAAAACCCTAAACCCGAATCCACAAAAACACAAAATACATAGCACCAAAAACCCTACACCATCATGAATAAATCATAAACCATCAGCCTTAAGAATCATTAAGCCCTCATCCCAAAAAAACCATAAATTCTCAGCCCTAAAAAAACTCTAAACTCACAGCCCCAAAAAACTAAACTCTCAACCGAAAAAACACCTAAAACTTCTTCCCCCAAAATAATTAAAACCTCTTCCCAAAAAAATAAACCATCATTCTCAAAAAACCCTAAACCATAAACCTCAAAAACACATAAACCCTCACCCCCAAATAACCATAAACCCTCATCCCTAAAAAATAATAAACCCTCATAAAAAAAATTAAAAACCCAACCCCCTAAAAAAACCCTCATCCCAAAAAATCCTAACCCTCAACCTCCAAAAACACAAAACACATAGACCCAAAAAACCAAAAAAACTCAACCCTAAAAAATCCTAAACTCTCATCCCTGAAAAATCCTAAACTCTCAGACCCAACAGAACCCTATACCATTTTTCCTAGAAATCCCTCAAACCACAACTCCCAAATTACCTAAACCATCAGGCCTAAAAACCCTCACCCATCATCCCAAAAAAATTCAATCATCTAACCCAAAAATCTCTAAACCCACAACCCCAAAAAACCCTCAACCCTAATCACCAAAAAATCTAAAACCCTTATCCTCAAAAAAAAACACTCATCCCAAAAAACATTAAACCCTCATCTCCAAAAAAACCCCTCATCCCTCATCTCCAATAATATGTGATCCTCCATACCCAAAACATCTATCAACACACCGCCCAAAAAATAGTTAAACTCAAGACTCAAAAAATCATCAACCCCTATCCCTAAAAATCCCATAACCCTAATCCTAAAAATAAAATCAACCCTCAGCCCCATAAAACTCTCAACACTCAGCCCCAAAAAACTATCATCCCAGAGTCCTAAAAAACCCACAACCCTCAATCCCCCACAACCCTAAAAAATTATCCCAAAAATTATCCATCCCTCACCCAAAAAAATCCCTACACATTGAGCCCCAAAAAAGATAGAAAATCCAACACTAAAAAACCATCAACCATTGCACTAAAAAATCACAAAACCATATCCACAAAAAACCATAAACACTCATCCATCAAAACCCCTCAACACTCAGTCCCAAAAAAATCCTTACATGCCCAGCCCCAAAAAAAACTCATCCCCAAAAAACCATCATCTATCCACTCCAAATAATTCCTCTAACAATACACCCAATACCATAAACCCTTTTCTCCAAAAAACCATAAACCCTTAGCTCCAAAAAAAACCCCAAAACCTCATGCCTAAAATACATTCATCCCTCATCCCCATGAATCCCTAATATGTCATCCCCAAAAAACCCCTGAACCCCCAGCAATAATAAACCTTAACCCTCATCCCCCCAAAACCGTAGAGCCTCAGACCTAAAAAAAACCTCAACCCTCATTTGTAAAAGACCCAAAACCCTCTGGACCGAAAATCCATAACCCCTTATCCATAAATAAACCCTAAACCCACATCTCAAAATAATATAAAGCCTTAGCTCCTGAAAAACCTAAACCCTAATCCCCTGTAAACTATAACCATATATCACTAAAAATAACTACGCCTTCAGTCCCTAAAAAATCATCATCCCTGCAAATCCCTCAAACCTCATCCCTAAAAAACCACCAACCCTAAGCCACTAGAAATCCTCTAAATCAAAAAAAACCCATCAACACAATCCCCAAAAAACCCTCAACCCCCCAATACCGTAAAATCTCAGACCTAAAATACCCTTAACCATCTACCCCAAAAAATCCCTCAACCCTTATCCCCAAAAAACCCTCAACCCTCACCACCCAAAAACATTCAACACTCAAATCTAAATAACCCTAACCCCTATGCCCATAAAACCCTCACACCACCTAAAAATACCTCAAACTTCATCACCCAAAAACCCTAAATTCTAATTCCCAAAAAACACTAAATCATCTTCCTTAAAAACCCTCAATCCCCAACAAAAAAACACCTCATCCTCCAACCCCCAAAAACCCTCAAGGCTCATCCCTGATGAAACCCTCCATCCTTATACCCCAAAAAATATAAACCCTCATCCCCAAAAAACCCTCAACATTTGTCCCTAAAAAACCCTCAACACCAAAAAAACCCTAAACCTTCTTCCCTAGAAAACCATTAACCCTCAGTTATAAAAAATCCTTATCCCTCAACCCACATGCCAAAAAACCCAAAACCCTCAACCCAAACAAAACATAAACCCTCATTCCAAAAAAAAACCTCAACCCTTAGCCCCCGAAAAATAATAAACCCCCATCCTCTAAAAATCCTAAACCATCTGCCCTAAAATGCTCTCAACCCCCATCCCCAAAGAACCCATAAACATATCCCTATAAAATCTTCTACCATTTTCCATGAAAACATAAAATGATCAGCCCTAAAAACCCTAAACACTTAGCCACAAAAATCCCTCATCCCTCAGTCCAAAAAAAAATCCCTAATCCATTGTACCCAGAAATCCTTCAATGCTCATCCCCAAAAAACCCTCAATACTTTGCAAAAAAAAAACAGTCAACCCTATCCAGAAAAAAATCATTATCCCTGATACCCAAAAAAATATCACCCCACAACACCAAAAAACACTCAAACCATACCCCAACAAATTCATCATCCCTTAGGAAAAAATAACTCTCAAACCTTGTCCCTCTAAAACCCTCAACCCTCATCCCCAAAACAAATTCAACCGTTACCTCTAAAAATATCTTTACCCAAAGCCACCAAAAACACAACCATCATCCCCAATATACCGTAATCCTTCAACCCCAGAAAATACTAAACCCTCAACCCCAAAAAACCCTAATCACATAGCCATAATAAAACATCATCTCTAAATCTCAAAAAAAACCAAAATCCAATCCCAAAAATTCCTATAACCTCATCCCCCAAAATCAACAATCCTCTTCCACAAAACTCCATCATTCCTAATCCCAAAAAAAACATAAAACCATATCCCCAATAACCATTAATGCTCAGTCCCCAAAAAACCTAAACCCTCAACACCAAAAAACCCTCTACTCACATCCCAAAAAAAACACTCAACCTGTAGATCTAAAAACCCCTCGACACTCAACCCTAAAATACCGTAGACCATTATCCAAAAAAAACAAAAAACCAAAAAACCAAAAATTCTTCGACCGCCAGCCCTAGAAAACCATCAAACCTCAGCCCTAAAAAACTCTCAACCATTAGCCCCAACAAACACTCAACCATTAGCCCCAACAAACCCTCAACAGTCAACCCCAAAAAACCCCAAACCCTTATACTCCAAAAAATCTAAACCATCATCCCCAAAAGCCCTCAACACTCAACCATAAATTTTTTTAAACCCTCATCCATAAAAAACCACAAACACTCGACCGAAAAAAGAAACTCTAAACCCTCAGCCTCAAAAAATATTAGACACTCATCCCTAAAAAATTTATCACCCTCAGCCACAAAAAAACAATAAAACCTCATCCCCAAACAACCATCGACTCCCATCACCAAAAATAATTCAACCCCCATCTCATAAAAATTCTTGACCCTCATCGCCAAAATAACCCTCAGAGCCTAGCCCCCCAAAACCCGCAACCCTTAGCCCCAAAAAACCCAAAACCCTCAAACCCTAAATAAATAAAACCTAATCCCAAAAAACTATAAACTTTCAACCCCAAAAATTCATTAACCCTAATCGAAAAAAACCCGAAATCATTATTCCCCAAAAAAACCATAATTACTTATCCCCCAGAAACCTTCAACCCTACGCTCAAAAAACCATAAACCCTTGTCCAAAAAAACACTCAACACTCAACCTTTAAATCCCTAGACCCTTAACCCCCCCAAATACCAAAAACTCATCCACAAAATACACTCAACCCTCATCCCCCCAAAAACCAAAACTGTTATCCCCGTAACAGCCTCAACACTTAGCACCATAAAACCTAAACCCTTAGCAAAAAAAACTGCACAAACCTCAGCGCCAAAAAACCCTCATCCCTTAGCCCCAAAAAACCCTCAACTTTATTCCCTGGGAAACTCTTAACCATCAGACCCTAGAAACCCTCAATCTTCAACCCCAAATAAACCATAACCCATATCTCCAAGAAACCATAGACTCCCATCGCCAAAAAACCCCAATCCATAGCCCCATAAATCCCTCAACACTCTTCCCCCAAAAGCCCCAAATCATTTTCCCTAAAAAAACCACAACACTAATCCCAAAAGGTGCTAAATATATTCCATAATGAACCCTCAACCCCCATACCCGAAAAATCCCCTACACTCAACCCCAAAAAGTCTAACTTCTAATCCCCAAAAAACCTTCATCCCTTACCCATAAAAAACCATAATCCCCCATTCACAAAAAACCTAAATCCACATCCTCAAAAAACAATCAACCCTGAGTCTCAAAAATCACAAAATCGCCAGTACCAAAAACCTTCAACCATCATCCCCAAATAATCCTCAACCCTCAGCAAGAAAAAACCATAAACCCTAATCCCCAAAAAACACAAAACCCTCATCCCCAAAAAATCCTCAACCATCATCATCCAAAACCTCTCAACCCTAAAATCCAAAAAAACACTAAACCCTCACAAAAATAACCCTAAACCCACATCCCCCAAAAGCAATCTACCATAATATACAAGAAATCATCAACTATACACCTAAAAATCCATAAACCCTCATAACCAATAAACCTCAACCCTCATTCCTAAAAAGTAAAAAACTATTAGCCACACAAAACCCTCAACACTCGACTCCAAAAATTTCATAATCCATCAGCACCAAAAAATCCTCAAACATTTGCCCCAACAAACCCTCAAATCCCATCGCTAAAAATTTCCTAAACCCTCAACCTTAAAAAACACTCATCACTCAACCCCATGAAAATCATAAACCCTCTTCCAAAAAAATCTTCGACCCTATATCCAAAAAAACCCTCAATTGTCAACCATAAAAAACATCAGCCCATAGCCCCAAAATGCCCTCAACCTCAATCCTCAACACCAAAAACACCTCAACCCTAAGCCCCCCAAAACACTTCCGACTCTTCCCCAAAAAACCATAAACATTCATCCCAAATTTTTTTTAACTCTCTTACAAAAGAAAACCTAAACTCTTAGAATCAAAAAACCATCAACACTTATCCCTATCAAACCCTCATCCCTCATCTCCATTAAAACCTAAATCGTCAACCCAAAAAAAGATTGAACCATAAACCACCAAAACCCTAAACCCTCAGTCCCAAAGGCCTAAAACATTTATCCCCAAAAAACCCTAAACCCTCATCCCTAAAACATTATAAACACTCATCCATCAAAAACACTAAACTCACAGCTCAAAAAACCCCAGAAACATCATTCAATGAAAAAAAACTAATCACATAGTCCTAAATAACAGTAAAGCTCTTGTACCGAAAACATTAAACCCTCATCCCAAAAAACCCTAAACCCTCATACCCAAAAAACGCAAAAAAACCCACCCCCAAAACCCTAAAAATTGTTCCCATAAAAACACAAATCCATAATCTATATATAACACTAATACCTATTACGAAAAAAATAATAAACCTTCAACACTAAAAACACCTTAAACCTCATCCAAAAAATCACTTCACCCTCAGCCCCCCAAAAATCCCTAAAACAACTCCCAAAAAAAGGATACCCCTGAACCCAAAAAAGTCAAAACCCTAATCCCCCTAAAAAACGAAATTGCCATAAAAAAAATCAAAAACCACCCACCGCAAAAAACCAAAAACTCTCAGCCCAAAAAACCTAAAACCCACAATCCCAAGAAAAACTGAAACACTGAAATCCAAGAAACCCAAAAGGCATATCCCAAAAAGTCCAAAATATTATCCCTATAATTCGTTAAAAACCTATCCCCAAAAAACCAAAAACCTCATCCCCGAAAAATTATAAACCTTCATCCGAATAAAAACATAAACCATCATTCCCACAAACATTAAAAACCTTATCCCTATAAAATCATAATCTCTAAACCATCATCCATAGAAAATCCTAAAACCCCACTCCCAGACAACCAAAATACATAATCCTTAAAAAACAAAAAAAAAACCACAATCCCTCCACCCAAGAAATCCCAAAACCTTCAGCCCTAGAAAACCCTAAAACCTTATCCCAAGAAAAACCTTATCTTTCACCTGTAGAAATCCATAATCCCTTATCACCTAAAAACCCTAAACCCTAATCCGTAAAAAACTATAAACCCAAATCCCCATAAAGCCCTAACCTATCAGCCACAAAAATATTAAACCCAAAACCTCATAAATCGCAAAACCATATATATGGTTCTGGTACTCCCCAAATCGGATCGTGATGGGAAACATCGATGACGAAAGAATTCCAACAAGGAAATTCTTGTCAATAAATTAAATTATTTATAACCAACATATGATGATCCTATATATGGTTCCGGTACTCCCCTATTTTTTTTCTTTCTTCATTCTGTTTCGAAGATCCGACATTTTATTATCATGACAGATCTCAGATTGATCATTGTTAACACTAAAATTAAAAGTGGGTACACCCACCAATGTGCTTTCTCTACGCTCGGAACCTACACTAACCCCTCAGTATAAAACACCCCTAAACCCTCATCCCTAAAAAACCCTAAACCCTCAGCCTTAAAAACCCAAAACCTTATTCTTAAAAAAATAAACACCCATCCTTAAAAACCTCATCTCGAAAACAAATAAACGCATAGCTTCAAAATCCCTAACATGATTTCCTGAAAACCCTAACCCCTTACCCCAAAAAACCATAAACCCTCATCCCTAAAAAACCCTAATCCATCAGCCCCAAATAATATAAAACCATCACCCATAAAAATCCTTAAACCCTCATCCCAAAAATCACTAATCCCTAACCCAAAAAAACACTAAACCATCATCCCCCCAAAACCCTAAAAGCTCCTCAACAAAACCCATAAACCTAACACCACATATACCTAAATCCCACAGCCCCGAAAAAATATAAACCTTCCACCTATGAAACCCTAAATCCTAATCCCAAAATACCTTAAACCCTCATCCCAAAAAAACCTTAAACGCTCACCCCCCAAGAAACCCTAAACCCAAAAAACCCTAAACCCTCCTCCACAAAAATCCATTTCCCCCATCCCCAAAATAACTAAACTCCCAAACCCAAAAAACCTAAATACTCATCCCTAAAAAACCTAGGATCGTAATCCCAAAAAATCATACACACTAATCCCAAATAACCGTAAAATGTTAGACCTAAAAAATCCCTAAACCCTCATTCCCATAATACCAAATACCTTAGAATAAAATCATAAACCCTCAGCACAAAAAACATTAAACACCCCACCCCCAAAAAACCATAAACCCTATTCCAAAAAATTGCCTAAACACTCATCCAAAAAATACACTAAACCCTCTACACCAAGAAACACTAAACCCTTAGTCCCAGAAGCCCTTACACCCTCACCCCCAAAACCCAAAACCTTCATTCCTTAAAATACCCTAGATACTCATCCCAAAAAGACCATATACCTGAAAACCAAAAAACCCAAGACACTCAGCCTCAAAATACCCTAAACCCGCTTCACCAAAATACATTAAACCCTCATACCCTAAAAATCCAAAACATCCACCCCCCTAAACCCTTTTCCACAAAACACCCTAAACCCTCATCCCCAAAAAACCATAAACCCCCATTCCCAAAACCCCTAAAACCATCCATCCCAAACAACCCTATTCTCTCATCAACAAATTTCTTAATCATCGTCCACAATGTACCCTAAAACATCATAAAAAAAATACCCTTAAACCTCATCCCCATATTACACTAAACCCTCCGGACCATATTTCCATAAACCCTAAACCCCCAAATCCTAAACTATTAGATCCAATTCACTCTCAACCATCAAGCCCAAAAAATTCCAAATAACTCTTCCCCCAAAACCCCAAAACCCTCATCCCCCAAACACTAAACACATTATTCCAAAAAATTCCTAAACAATCATCCCTGAAACCCCTAAACCCTAAAATCAAAAAAACCCAAAACTCACATCCCCAAAAAACTGTAAACAATTATCACCAATACCCCTAATCCCTCACTACAAAAACCATAAACCCTTCCCCCCAAAACCCTAATCCCCCATCCCCAAAAAAACAGTAAACCACCAGACCATAAAACCCCAAATGTCCCAAAAGACCTAAAATCCCCAACCCTATTACCCCCTAATCCTTATGCCTCAAAAAAAAAACTAAACCATCAACCATAAAAAACACTAAATCCTGATCCAAAAAATCCAAAAGCCTCATCCTTATAAAACCCAAAACCCACAGCCTAAAAAAACAAAAAACTCTCATGCCCCCAACACCCTAAACACTCAACCCCAAAAAACCATAAACACACAGCCAGAAAACTGAATAACCATAATATAAAAAAAGACTAAACACATAAACCGAAAACCCTATCCCCTCAAACTCAAAATACAAAACCCTTATACCCATGAAAATTCTAGATCCTTATTCGTAAGGACACTAGACTCTGGACCCCAAAAAACCCCAAACCCTCATCCAAAAAACACCCTAAACCCTTAAACAGTAAAAAAGTATAGTCCCTTCACACAAAGAAACTCTAAACCCTCAACCATAAATTCCCTTAACCCACCATCCCAATAAACACTAAACCCATATCCCTATAGAACCATAAACCCATAGTGCCAACTAACCCAAACCCTGACCCCCCAAAACCCCAAAACCCTTAACCCTAGAAAAACCATATATCCTCACTAAGAAATGTGCCTAAACACTCAGTCTGAGAAAAACCCAAACCCATGTCATCAAAATACCATAAAACAACATCAATTAAAAACCTAAACCCTCAACCCCATGATAGTAAAAAGACTTATAGAATCAACCCAAAAACCCATAGTCTCTCATGAATAAAAAACATGCATCCCTAAAAAACCCTAAGCCTACAACCCCAAAAAACCCCAATAACCCTAAGCCCCATAAAGACCTAAACCCTCATCCCCTAAAACACCTACACCATAGCCCCAAAACACCCTAAACATTAATCCCCCAAACACCCTAATCTCATAGAACAAAAACACACTAAACCATCATCTTCAAAAAATAATAATCCCTCACCCCCCAATAAAAAAAACCCTTCGCCCGAAAAATGAAACCTACTTCCATGAAAAAAAACACTGATCCCTCAAAAATTGTAAATCCACATCTCTAAATAACATTAAACGCACCCCCCCCCCCAAACCTGCTAAATCGTAATATAAAAAAAACTCTAAACCCTTAACTCCAAAAAACCCAAAACCCATAGTCCCAATAAAACCTAAACCATCAACCCCAAAAAACCCTAAATTGTGGCCGAAATAAACCCTAAATCGTCAACTCCCAAAAATCCAAAAACCTCATACCCAAAATCCCCTAAAACCAAACCCCCTTAAACCCTATACCCCCATCCCCAATTACTCGAAACCCTCTTCCGAAAAATCCCCAAACCCTTATCATAGAAAAACCCCTAAACCCTAAACCCTAAAAAACCCTAAACACTTTGCCATAAAACCCCCAAAACCCTTCACCCATAAACCACCAAAACCTTAGTCCAAAAATATCCTAAACCATCAGAACCAAAAAAATCACAACACCCCCAAACCACACAAAACCTTAAACCCTGAACCCCAAAAAACATTACACCCTCATCCTGACAAATCCCTAAAAGCTCAGTGGAAAACCCCCCTAAACCCTCAGCCCCAAATAACCCTAAACCCTCAGCCACAAAATCCCTAAAACATACACGCTAAAAAACGAAAAACTGTCAACCCTAAAAAAACATAAATCATAGCCACAAAAAACCCTAAATCATCATCCATAGAAAAACATGAAACTTTCAGCCCCTTAAAACCGTAAACCATCAACCAAAAAAAACCTAACCCCCTATCCCCAAAAAAACCTAATCCCCAATCCCCAAAAATCCCAAAACTGTCAGCTCTAAAAAACCATAAATAATCAGCCCCAAAATACCCAAACCCATATCCCTAAAAAAATATGGACCCTCTGCCTAAAAACATTATAAAACTTCCCTAAAAATCCTAAACACCCTAATCCCAAACCACTAAGCCCTCATCTCCCAAAATCCATCAAACCTCAGCCCAAAAACCATTATACTATAAGCCCCACGAAACCATAAACCCTCGTAATAAAAAACAACTAATCCAACCTCCCATAAAATCACTAAACTCCCATCCAATATAATCATATACCCTTAGACCCAAAAATCTCTAAACCATTAGCCCCCAAAAACATTAAACCCTCAGTCCCAAAAATCACTAATCAAATATCCCAAAAACCTTAACCACTCTTCTAAATAAACTATAAACCCTCATTCCTAAAAAACCCAAAACCCTCATCCCCCAAAAAACCTAAACCCTCATCCCAAAAAACCCCATAAACCCTCACCTCCAAAAAAAACCCTAAACCCTCCACCCCAAATAACCCTAAACCCTCTTCCCAAAAAAACCCTAACCCTTCGGCCTAGACAATACATTGACCACCATCCCAAAAAAAACCCAAAGCTCTCAGCCCCGAAAAATCATAAACCCTTAGCCCCAAAAAACCTAAACCATGATCCCTAAACAAACCTAAACCCTCTACCCAAAAAACCTCAAACCATCTTCCTTAAAAAACCCTAAATCCCCATCCTAGAAAACTCTAAACCCTCAGCCCCAAATATCCATAGAACCTCCACCTTAAAATTCTTTTACACTAATCCCAAAAACCCCCAAAACCTCATCACCATAAAACAGTAATCCCTTAGCCCCAAACAACCTAACCAATCATTCAGAAAAATTGATAAACCATCATTCCCAAAAAATAATAAAACCTAAACCATAAAAAATATTAAACCCTCTTCTCAAAAAATCCCTAAACCAATATCCTCAAAAAACCCTAAAAACACTGAAACCAAAAAATCACTAAACCCTCATACCTAAAAAACCTTAAACCCTCAGTTCCCAAAAATATTCTAAACCCCCACCCAAAAAAACCTATTCATTCATCCAAAAAACACTACACATTCCTCCCCATCTAAATCTTATCATAAAAAACCCTAAATCATCCGAAAAAACACTAATCTATTTAAAAAAACCCAAATCCCACAACCCCAAAAAACCCTCAACCCTCAACCCCAAAAAACCCTAAACCATCAACCCCAAGTAACCCTAAACCACCAGGAACAAAAATATTTAGACACTCAACCCCAAAACTCATATGCCCTCAATGCTAAAAACAAATCCCAGACCCTCAACCCCCCAAAATGCAAAAAACTCAACCCCAAAACCCCGAAACAATCAACCTCGAAAAATCCTAAACCTACAACACAAAAACCCGCTAAACTCATAGCCCATCCCAAAAGTCCAAAATCCCTATTCCCAACAACAATCTAAACCCTCACCACAAAAAACCCTAATACCTCCATCCTATGAAAAACTAAAACCTCATCCACAAAAAACCATATGACCTCATCCTAGAAAAACATTATTCCCTCATCCCCAAAAGAACAAAAACCCACATCCCTAAGAAGCCCTAAAACCCAATCCCTAAAAACACTAAACCCTGGACCCCAAAAAAACTAAACACTCATCCCAAAAAACCCTTAATGTTCAGCCCTAGAAAACCTAAACCCCCAGCACCTAAAAACATTAAACCTCCATCCCAAAAAAAATCCTCAACCCTGAGCCCCCAAAAACCTAAAATCCTCACACCCCAAAACCCTAAACCCTCTCCCCCAAAAAACCCAAAATACTCATCCTCAAACACGCTAAAACGTCATAACTAAAAAACACTAAGCCCTAAGTCCAAAAACCCCATAACTCGCATCCCCAAAAATACCTAAACCTCAAACCCTAAAATCCCTAAACCCCCAGACCCAAAATACACTAATCCCTCATCATAAAAAAACCTAAACACTTGGCCTCAAAAGAACCAAGAATCTAAGCCTTAAAAAACATAAACTCTATTCTAAAAAAATTAAACCCTCGTTAAAAGAACCATAAAACCTAAACCCTAAAATACCTAAACCCTCAGCCACAAAAAACCCTAAAACCTTATCACTAGAACCCCATAAACCTTCCACCAAAAAAACCTAAACCTCCATCCCCAAATACCCTAAACCCTCATCCAAGAATTTCAGAAACCCCAATACCAAAATAACCTAAACCATTATCCCCAAATTTCTATAAATCCTCATCCACAAATTACCCTAAACCCTCATCCCCACAAAATCCTCAAACCTTCACCCATAAAACCCTAATCCATTTACCCCAAAAAACTATAAAACATTAGCTCCAAAAACTCATAAACCCTCAGCCCTAAAAAAACCCTAACCCTATTAGGACCTCAAACCCCAAACCCTCATACCCAAAATACCCCTATACCCTTATTCCCCAAAACTCTAATAAACTAAAACTCTCATATATAAATCTACTAAACACTTATCCACAAACAGCCCTAATCCCTAATCCCTGAAAAACCCTGACCCATCAAATCATAAAAACCTTAAACCCTAAACACCCCGAAACACAAAAGAATCAACCAATAACTCCTAAACCCTAAAACTATATAAAAACTAATCCATACACCAAAAAACCCAAAAAGGTCGTCCCAAAAAATCAATAAACTCTTATCTCTAAAAACATCTTAACCCATAACACAAAATCATAGAAAACCCTCATGCCCAAAACCTCAAATCCCATAGCCACAAAAACACCCTAAACCCTCATCCCAAATCCCCTAAAATGGAAGACACAAAAACCCAAAAACCCAATTCCACAAACCACCTAAACCATCAATCGAAAAAAACCGTAAACCTTCATCCCTAAAAATAGTAAAGCCTCAACCCTAAAAAACCCAAGACACTCACTCCAAAAAATACCTAATTCCTCATCCCACAAAACAACCCAAAACCCTCAACCAATAGAGATTGTACACCCTCATCCCCCCAAAAATCTAAACCCTTATCCACCTACCCCAAAACCATCACTTCGTAGACAAAAAAACTGAAAAATCTACCACTAAAAACCCAAAACCATCATTTCTTCGCCCCAAAACCCAACACTCTCAACACCAAAAAACTATAAACCATCATCCCAATAAAACCTAAACACTCATCCCACAAAAAAAACCAAACCCTCATCTCAAAAAAACCATGAATTCTAAACCCCAAATAACCAAAAAACCCCGTATACCCTTAGCCCCCAAACCTTAAACCCGATGTCCTAAAAAATAAAATCTATTCCTAGGAAACCCTAAACCCATAATCTTAGAAAACCCTAAACTCGCATCCCCAAAAGCAATAAACCCTCACCCCATAATAAATTTAACCCCTCATTCCCAAAAACCCTTATAACCTAATTCCGTAGAACCAAAAATCCATGAACCCTTAGTCCCAAAAAAAACTTCAATCCTAATCACCAATAACCCAAAAATCTCATATTAAAATAATCCTAAGCCCTCATCCCCAAAAAACCTAAAGCTCAGAGCCCAAAATACTAAATATCGTCAACCCCCCAAAACTCTAAACCCTCATCCCCAAAAAATCCAAAATCATCAGAAACCAAAAACCCTTAACCATTAGATAAAAAATATAAATCCTTATACCAAAAAAACCATAAACGCCCAACAGCAGAATAACCCAAAATCCTGAGCTCCAAAATAATTGAAAACCGTCAGACCAAAAAACACTAAATCCTCAGCCCGAAAAACCCCTATACAATTAGACCCAAAAAAAACCCAAACCCCCATCCTCATAAAAAACCAAAACTCTCTGTACCAAAAAAACCCTAAACCCTCATACCCAAAAAAACAAAAACCCTCATACGAAAACCCCCTGAAATCCCATATCCCTATAAAAACCTAATCCCTCAGCACTAAAAAATAGTATACCTTCAGTAGTATAAATCCATAAACATTCATCCTTGAAAAACCCATAACCCACATCCATGTAAAACCCAAACCCCATAGCCTCAATACACACTAAACCTTGAGCCACCAAATACGATAATCATTCTTCCCCAAAAAAACACTAAAAACTCATCCCCCAAAAGCCAATATCTACAGCCTTAAAAAACCTAAATCACCTCCCCAAAAAACCCTAAACCCTCCACTCCAAAAAACCAAAAACCAAAAACCCTAAGAAAACCTAAACCCTCAACCCTAAAAAACCCTAAACCCTAAACCCCAAAAACCCATAACATTTCTTCCCCATAAAACTATAAACCCACATCCTCAAAAAACATAAATCCCCATCCCCACAAATCCATAAACACCCAGCCCCAAAGCCCCAAAGCCCTAATCCATCAAAAAACCTAAACCCTGAGCCCAAAAAAACTATAATAAATCATCCCCAAAAAACCCTATAACCTTATCCTCAAAAAACTATAAATTCATAGTCCAAAAATACCATAAACATCTAGTATCAAAAAATATTAATCCCTTTCCCCAAAAAAACTCTAAAACCAACAACCTATAAAACATGAATCCATTAGCCACCCAAACTATAAACCCTCAGCCCCATAAAACCCTAAACCATCAGGCCCAAAAAATAATTATCCCTTATCCCCAAAAACCGTTAAACCATCATCCCCCCAAAACCCAAAAACCTCACCCCTAAAAATCAATAAACCCTCATCCCTAAAATACACTAAACCTCCACCATAAAAAAAACTAAAACATCATTTAAAATAACTATACTCATATTACCCAATAGACCTAAAACATTATCCCCCAAAACCAATAAACCCTAAAAACAAAAATAGTCTAAACCCTCATCCCTAAAATAAACATAAAACATTATCCCCAAAATACCATAAACCCTAAACTCTCATCCCCTAAAAACATAATCCCTCAGACATAAGAAACCATATATCCTCATCCTCATAAAACCCTATGCCCACCACCACAAAAAACCATCAACCATTAGCACCAAAAAATCCTTATCCCTCAGCTACAGAAAACCCTCAAACCTCTGACCCAAAAAACAAAAAAACCACTACCCCCTAAAAACCTCAACACTCAACCCTAAAAACCCCCAACCCATATCCCCAAAAAAATCTAAACTATAAGCCCTGAAAAACCATTAACATTTATCTCTAATAACCATTAATCCCACAATCCTGAAAATCCATAAACTTGTATCCCCAATAATCATTAAAATGCAATCCCCAAAAAACCCAAAACATTCATCCCTAAAAACCCCAATCCCTTAGCCCCCAAATCCCGAAACCTTCGTGCTCGGAAATACCTAAACCTGGATCACCCCAAAACTATAAAGCCTCATCTCCCAAAAAACATAAACCCACAACCCTAAAAAAGATAAACACTCATCCCTAAACAACCCCAAAACCTCATTCCAAAAAACCCAAATCCCACTTCCCAAAAAATCTCTAAACCTCTAGACCAAAAAAAGCCCTAATCCCTAAAACCCAAAAATACCTTAACCCCTATACCCACAAAAATCCTAAACCCTCAGACCCAAAATTCCCTAAACCCATAGAACCCAAACCCCTTAAACCCAAAGCCCTGCAAAACCTAAAACCCAAAGCTACAAAAATCACTATAACCTCAGCACAAAAAGAACTTATAACATTTTCTCCCAAAACCCATATTCCCTACCAAAAAAACCTAAACCCTCAACCCTAAAAAAACAGTATCCCTAAAAAACACTAAAACAATATCCCCAAAACCCCATATCCTGAAGACCTAAAAAACTATAAACACTCAGCTCCAAAAAACCCTAACCCACCACCCCAAATATTCCCTAAACTCTCACCCCCCCAAAACACCTAAACCTCCCGTGAAAAAAAACCCTAAACACACTACCCCAAAACCCTCAAATCCTCTTCCCAAAAAACCCATAATCCCCAAGACATTAAAACCCCAAATCCCACTACCACAAAAAACCCCAAAACCATTAAAAAATAACCCTAAAACCTTTCCCCAAAATGACATTAAACCATTAGCCACAAAAATCCCAAAACCCTCAACCCCAAAACCCAAAAACACTTATCCCAAAATATATGAAAACCCTCATCCCTAAAAACCCTAAAACCTCAACCCTTAAACCCCTAAACAATAAACCATTAAAAACCCTAAAACTCTATCCATGAAATCTATTTAACCCCCAACCCCAAAAAAACACTAAATCCCCATCCCCAAAAAACCGTAAGCCCACATCAAAAAATAGAACCCCCATCAACTAGAAACACTAAACCCTCATTCCCAAAAAACTATAAAATTGAATCCCTAAAAACATATTCACTCACCAATTAAACCTAAACCCTCACCCATATAAAACCTATACCACCAGCCCTAGAAAACCCTTTACCAATAGCATAAAAGACCCCCATCAACTCAGCATAGAAAACCCATAAATCCTCTGCACTAAAAAAAACCATAAACCCTTAGCACCAAAAACCCAAAACCCTTAGCCCAAAAGAATCATAAACCCTAAACCCTAAAAAACCGCAACCACACAACCCCAAAATACCCTGATCCCTCGTCAAAAAAAAACCCTAAACCCTCATCACCAAAATACATTAAACCCTACGCCCTAAACCACCAAAACTCTGAATCTCAAAAAACCATAAACCATTATCCACAAAAAACCTAAATGCTAAAATTCAGAATAGCCTACCCCCAAACCCAAATTAACCTAAACCCCTTGACTTTGGAAAACCCAAAACCCTAATCCACAAAAAACCTAAACCCTACCACCAATAAAACCATAATCCCTCATCCCAAAAAATCTCTAATCCATCATTGCCAAAATACAAAAAAACACTCATCCCTAAACAACCCTAAACCCACATCCCTAAATTACTTAATCCCACAACCCCAAATTATCCTACACCCTCATCACCATAGTACCCTAATTCTTCATCCCCAAATTACAATAATAACTTATCCCAAAATTACCCTAAACAATCAGATTCCAAAGACCCCAAACCCTTATCCCCCAAGCAACCTAAACCCTTATCCAAAAAACCTAAACCCTCATCCAAAAAACATAAACCCTCAACCAAAAAAACCTAATCCATCAGCTCCAAATCCCATAAAACATCATCCCCCAAAACCCTAAAACCTTTATAATCAAAACCCCAATACCCTAATTCCAAAAACCCTAACACCTCATCCCCAAAAACCCTAAACCCATAGCCCAAAAAAACTGAAACCAACATCCCCGAAAACCCAAAAAAACATCTTCCAAAAAAACCCAAATCTATATGCCCCCAAAACCCAAAAACCATCAACCCTAAAAAACATAAAATATTTGACCATAACAGAAACTAAACCCTAAAAATCAAAAAACCCCTAAAACCCAAACTATATAATCCCAAAATCCCCGGCCTCAAAACAAAAAAATAAACCAAAAGACACAAATAACCCAAAAAACCCTTCCACAAAAACCCATAAACATTCATCCATAAAAACTCCTAAAGACATGGTTCCAAAAAAACACTAAACCCTCATCCTCAAGACCCATAAACACCTATCCCTAAATACTACAAACCATCCTCCAAAAACACTCATAAATCCTCATACACAAAAAACCTAAACCCTATTCCCCAAAACCCTAAACTATCAACCTAAAAAACCCTAAACCTTTAATACCAATAACATTAAATCCTCATCCTTAAAAAAACCTATACCCTCATCCAAAAAAAACACAAAATAATTATCCATAAAGATACTTAAACCCTCCACCCATAAAATCAGTATACCCTCAACCCCAACTAACTCTAAACCCATAGCAACAAAAATCCCTTTACCTTATATCGCAAAAATAAACACTTAACCGTCAATTTCAAAAAACCCTAGGCTATCTATCAAACATTATCTTAAACCCTTACCCCAAAAAACCCTAAACCCTCATCCCCAAAAAACCCCTTAAATCTCATCCCCCCAAAAAATCTTAAACACCCATCCACCATAAATATTTAATCCAAAGCCCAAAAAACTGTAAACACTCAACCCCAAATAAATCTAAATCCTCAAACCCAAAAAATCATAAACAGTCAACCAAAATACCCTAAACCTTATGTTCTAAAAAATCTCTAAACACTCAGCCCAAAAAAACTATAGTACCCAAAAACCCTAAACGCTAAACCCCAAAAAATTTAAACCATCAACCCATAAAAAAACAACCCCTAAGCACCAAACACCCTTATAATATTAGCCACAAAATTCCCAAAACACTAATCTCCATAAAATTATATACCCACTTCTCCAAAAAACAACTGAACCCTCATCAGAAAAAAATTCATAAACACCTGGTCTAAAGAAAAACTAAACCCTTAGCCCCAGAAAACACTAAAAACTCAACCTAAATGGGATCTTAAGCCCTCATTCCCCAAAAAACCTTAAAAAATCATCCCCAAAAAAATATTAAAAATTAATCCCCCCCAAACCCTAAACCCTCATCCCCAAAACCCAAAACCCAAAACCCCAAAAATATCCTAAACCCCAATCCCCAAAAAAACACTGAACCCTTTTCCTAAAAAAACATAAACACTCAACCCAAAAAACATTAAAACCACAACCCTAAACAAACCTAAACACACTTCCCCAAAAATCATTAAACCATATTACCTAAACATCCATAAACACCCAGCTCCAAAAAACCTTAACCCACATCTCTAAAATTCCCACAACCCTCATCCCAAAACCCCCTAAACTATACGGCCCAAAAAACCATAAAACCTCAACACCAAAAACAAACTAAACCATCATAAAAAAAAATCCCAAAACCAAGATCCCAAGAAAATAAAAATCCTCATCCACAATAATCCCAAAACCCCCATCCCTGAAAAACTCTAAACCCTCAGTCCCTAAATACCATAATCCAATATCCCCAAAAAACCCTTAATCCTCACCCCAAAATTAACCCTAACCCCTCAACCCCAAAAAACCTAAACCCTCAGCCAAAAAATAAACCTAGACCCTTACCCCAAAAAAACATAAACCATCCTTCATAAAAAAACATAAAACTTATTCCCCAAAAAAACCCAAAACATTGGACCTAAAAATCATAAACCCTTGTCCCAAAAAACCGAAAACCTTCCTCCCCAAAATACCCTAAACCCTCATACCCCAAAATCCCTAAACCATCAGTTTAAAAAACCCTAAACCCTATGCCCCAAAATACCCTAAACCCTCAAAACCAAAATACCCTAAACCATCATCCCCAAAATAACCTAAGCACTTAGTCCCATAATAACTAAAACAACATATCCCCCACAAACCCCAAAACCTTCATCCATAAAAACCCTAAACACTTAGCCCTAGAAAACCTTACACCCTTGTCCTAGGAACCCCTAAAACCTCACCCCCTAAAAAACTAAACCCTCAGACCACAAAAAAATCATTATTGCCACAAATAAACCTAAAACCTCATCCCCAAAAACCAAAATTCCACAGAACCAAAAAACTTTAAGTCCTCCACCCCAAAAACCATAATACATCAGCCCCAAAAACCCTAAACCCTCAATTAAAAAAAATCCATAACTACTTATCTTTGAAAAAAAACCTTGGTCCACATCTCCAATGACACCTAAAACCTTAGTCCAAAAAACCCAAAAGCCTTTGGTCTGAAAATCTAAATTCTCGAACCCCAAAAAACCCTAAAACCTTAGAACATGAAAACCCAGAACGTTCATCACCAAAACCCTAAACCGTCATAAAAAATGATCCTAAACCTCTATACTTGTGAAACCCTAGAACCACATCGCCAAAAAACCCAAAACCCTCATCCCTAAAAAAACATTAAATCCTCTCCCAAAAAACCTAAACTCTAATCCCTAAACAACACTAAAACCTCATCACCAGAAACCCAAAACCCTCTTCCTCAAAATCCCTACACACCAAGTCAAAAAAATTAAGACCCTAGCCCCAAAAATCCATAGACCCTAAAACACAAATACCCTTATCCCAAATCCCTAAAAATGCTAAACCCCCGGAACCATAAAACACTAAACCCTCAGCCCAAAAAAACCCAAACACTCATCCTAAAAAACGATAAACCCTCACCCCCAAAAGACCCTAAACCATCAGCTCAAAAAAACCTCATCCTCAAAAATTCATAAACTAATAGCCTTGAAAAAAAATAATCTTTTAGCCTACAAAACCATAATCCCTCTGCCCAAATAAACAATAAGCCCTCATCCCCCCAAAAATTCTTAATCCCCAGCCACAAACAACCCAAAAACCGTTAGACGAAAAATACCTTAAACACTTATCCAAAAAACCCAAACTCTCTTAGAAAAATCCCAAAACCATAAAAAAATATAAACCCTAATACCTTAACCCCAAAAATCATGGAACCCTTATCCACTTAAAAAACTCAACCCTTATCCCAAGAAAACAGTAAACCATCTTCCCAAAATAACCATAAACCATTAGCCACAAAAAAACATAAACCCACAACCCCAAAACTCCTAATCAATCAATAAACAAAATCTATACCCTAAACCCTAGAAAATTATAAAACCCAATCCACAAAACCCTTAATCACAAACCCCTAGATAAAAAAAAACCTACATCCCAAAATCCCTTATACCATCAGCCCAAAAAACAATAGGGCTTCATCCCCAAATAACACTAAACCATCAGCCCAAAAACCCCGGAACCCTCTTCCCTAAGAAACACTAAACCTTCATCCACACAAAAACCCAAATCTGATTTCCCAAAAAACCTATTCCCTTAGTCCCAAAAGAACCAAAACTCCCAAACCTAAAAGAAAATTAAAAACAACGCCCTAAAAAACCCTAGAACCTAAGCCCAAAAAACAATAAACAATATTCCTAAAAAACCGAAATGATCAACCCCCAAAAAACCCTAAACACTCTGCCCCCCAAAACCCTAAACCCCTGAAAAATAATCCAAAAACCCTAATACCAAAAAAATCCCTAAATCCTCGGCTCCAAAAAAACTCAAAACCCTCTATCCAAAAATTCATACACCCTCATCCATAAATACCCAAATCCCTCATCAATAAAAAATACAAAACCAACATTCCAAAAACCCCATAACACTCAATGAAAAAAAAACCCAAAACCCTCATCCCCAAAAAAACATAAATACTCAACCAACAAAACACAGTTCTTCAGCCTCAAAACACCCTAAAACCTCATCCTAAAAAAATCATAAACCCTATGCCACAAAAAAACCCAAAACCCAGTGCCAAAAAACACCATAAAGGCACATCCCTAAAAAACCTGAACCATCAGCCCCATAAAACCTAAACCCCTTTCTAAAAACCCTATAAACCCTCCACCCAAAAAATTCCTAATCCACCTTCCCCAAATACCATAAAATTTCATCGAAAAATTTCACTAACCCCTAGACACCAAAATACCCTAAACCCTTAGCCCAAAATTTCTAGAAATCCTCATCCCAAAATTACCCTATACCCTCAGCCCTGCAAAACCATAAACCATCTGCCTAAAATACCCTAAACCCTAAACCCCAAAACCATAATTCGTGATCCCCAAAAAATCATAAACCCCTAGCCTCAAAATACCATAATCATATTATCTGCAAAACCCCTAAAATTTCAAAACCAAAAAATGCTAAACCATGAGTCCCAAAAAACCATTAACCCACAACACTAAAAAACCCAAAACCCTCATATCTAAGGAACCCATATCCCTCATGCACAAAAAACCCCAATTCCATAGCCCCCAAAATAGTAATACATCAAATCATAAAATACATAAATGCTCAACCCATAAAACCCTGACCCAAATACCCTAAAAACTCATGAACACTCCACCTAGAAAAACACTAAATCAACATGAAAAAAACATTAAAATATAATCCCAAAACTCACAGAACCTAATACAAAAAAAATATCTGAACCCATACCACCACTAAAATTAAAAACCCTCATTCCAAAATCATTCTTCTCCAAAATAAATTCCTCAGTCCTAAAGCCCATAAAACCTCATACTCAATAACCCTAATCTCTCAGCCACAGACCACAAAAAATCCTAAAACTCCACCACAAAAAACACTAAATCCTTAACCATAAAAATCCTATATCCTTTATCCCTACAAACCGTAAACACTTATTCCCCAAGACACCCTAAATCCCCTACCATAAAAACAATAGACCATCTTCCCACAAAAAATGTAAAACCATGAATCCCAAAATATCTTAACCCTCTAGCCCCAAAACACTCAATATTCAACATCTAAATACCCCAAAAACTAAACCCTAAATAATCATAAAAACACATCCCCAAAAAACACTAAATCCATAGTTCCAAAGTACCTGAAACCCTCATCCCAAAAAACTCTAAACACTCAACCAACAGAAACCCCAAACCCACTTTCCCAAAAAACCCTAAACAGTCAACCCCAAACTACCCTAAACCCTCAAACCAATAAAATCCTATTCCCTCAACCCCAAATAACCCTAAACCCTCAGTCCAAAAATTATACAACCTCATCCCAAGAAATATTATTCCCATAACCCCATACAACCCTTCAACTCAGCCCGAAAGCATAAAACACCCAACACCCCAAAAATCTAACTCATTATCTCCAAAAAAAACCCAAAACCATAAGCCACATAAAAAACTAATCCCATATAACAAAAAATAAAGGAACCCTCAGTCCCAAAATACCCAAAACCATGATCCCCCTAAAACACTAAACCCTCAACCTGAAAAACCCATAAACCCTTAGTGAAAAAGAAACTAATGCTTGTTGCCCTTAATACCTAAAACCTCATCCCCCAAATACCTATACAATCATCACCAAAAATCCCAAAATCCATAGCCCCAAAAAACCCTTAACCATTATCTCCAAAAAACCCTAAATCCTTTTCCCTAAAAAACCATAAACACAAAGCCATAGAAAACACCTAAACCCTAATAAAAACACCTAAACCCTCATCCCAAAAAACCATAAACACAAAGCCATAGAAAACCCTTAAGACCCAAAAAATGAAACCCTCATCCCCAAAAAACCCTAAAAACTCATCCCCCAATACCATAAACACCCATCCCCAAAAATCAATTATATCTCATCCTAAATAAACAAAAAATCCTTATCCACCAAAACCCAGAACCCATAGCTCCAAAAATACCATAAACCCTCATCCCTAAAAAACAGTAAATCGACGATCCCATAAAACAATAAAATTCATAGCCCCAAAAATCCTTAAACCCTTAGCCCTAAAAACCCGAAACGTTCTGAAATAGATAACTATAGAACCTCATCCCTAGAAACCCTAAATTATTTTCCTTATAAAACCCTAATCCCTAAACCCCTGAAATATCTAGAATTTATGCCGTAGAAAGCACTAAACTGCTAACCCCAAAAAATCTAAACCATTGGCCCCAAAAAACCACAAACTATAATCCACTTAAAAATCATAAACCAAAGCCTTAGAAAACCCTATACCTTCAGACCTAAAAAACCCTAAACCCTTACCACTAGAAAATAGAAAACACTCAACACTGAAAAATCCTAAACCCCCTACTAGAGAATAACATAAACCCTCATCCTATGAAATCCTTCTACCCTCCACCCTAGGAATCTATAAACCCTCAGCCCCATATTAAGTCACACCATCATCCCAAAAAATTGGTAAACCCTCCTCCCCAAAAAACTCTAAAACCACAGAAACAATAAACCGTACACCCAAATACCAAGAAAAATGTATACCCTCATCCATAGAAAACCCAAAAACCAAATCCCTTGAAAACCCTAAACTACCAATCCTAGAAATCCCTAAACCAACTTCACTAGAAATACATAAATCTTCATCACTGGAAAATAATAAACAATCAGCCCTATAAAATTTTAAATACCCAGACGAAGAAAAACATAAAACCCTCAACCCATGAAAACCTTAAACCCTTAGCCCCAGAAAACCCTAAACCCTCAGCCTAAAAAATATAAACCCTCATCCCCAGAAAACCCTATACCCTCAACCCCTGAAAACAAAAAACAGACAGCCCTAGAAAATTCAAAACCCATAAAAATAGAAAACAATTAACCATCATCCAAAGAAACACCTATACTCTTAGTCCTAGAAAACTGAAAACCCTCATCCCCACAAATTCCTAAACCCCCATCCCCCAAAAAACCTAACCCCTCAACCTAAAATAACCCTATACCATTATCCCCCAAAATACCTAATCCCGAGCCCCTAAGAATCCCTAAACACTCATCCTCAAAAACTTTATACCCTCTACCCTAAAAAACTGTAATCCCTCAGCCCCAAAACCACTAAATCCTCATCCCCAAAATCATTAAATCCATCGGACTTAAAATACTACAACTGTCATTTAAAATAAACCCCCAACTTTCATCCCCCAAAAACACTAAAATCTCAACCCAAAAAAAGGTAAACCCTCAACCCCACCAAACCCTAAACCATCTTCCCCATAAAACCATATCTTTGACCACTATAAAACCCTAAAACCTATCCATATAAAATTTTAAAACCTTCCACCCAATGAAAACTCTCAATCCTCATTCTCAGAAAAACTCATCCCTTATTCCAAAAAATATATATACCCTAAACCCTCATAAAAAAACCATCAAACCTCATACCAAAATATACCTTTACCCTCAGCCCAAAAAAACTCGTCAACACTCAGCCCCAAAAACCCACAACCCATAGACATAATAAAACCTAATTCCTTATATCATGAAAATACTAAAACCGAATCCACAAAAATCCCAAAACCATGATCACTAAATAACCCTACACCCTCAACCCTAAAAACCTTCATCCCTCTTCTTAAAAAAACCCTCAACCCCCAGCCCCAAAAAAGCCATAACCCACTGCCCCAAAAATACCTTAACAATCATCTATTAAAAACCAGAAACCATTATCCAGAAAAAATCTGTTATCCCCCAGACAAAAAATTCCCAAAACCCTTAGACCCAAAATAACCTAAACTAACAACCACAAAAAACACTAAACCCCCAGTCCTAAAAACCATAAAACATCATCCATAGAAAAATCTAATCCCTAATCCACCTAAAAACCTAAACCCTAATCCCAAAAAACCTCAACCATCCACACCAAAAGCCATAAAACCTTTTCCCAAAAAAACCCTAATGAAACAACACTAAAAAAACCTAACCCAAAGCCCTCTAAACCCTAAACCATCAACCCAAAAATCCTTAAGCCCTCAATCCCAAAAACCATTAACCATTAACTAAAGTATCCATCAACCATTATCCCCAAAAAATCCTCAAAAATCAACCTTAATGAACCCCAATCACTCACCCCATAAAGTCCTCAACCCTCCTCCCCAGAAAATTCTAAAACCACAGAAACAAGAATCCCTAAAACCAAATACAAAGAAAAACATATACCCTTACCCATAGAAAAACCAAAAACCAAATCCATTGAAAACCCTAAACTACCAATCCTAAAAATCCTTAAACCACCTTCACTAGAAATACATAAATCCTCATCACCGGAAAACACTAAACAATGAGCCCTATAAAATATTAAATACCCAGCCGAAGAAAAACCTAAAACCCTCATCCCATGAAAACCTTAAACCCTTAGCCCCATAAAACCCTAAACCCTCACCCTAAAAAATATAAACCCTCATACCCAGAAAACCCTATACCCTCAACCATTGAAAACAAAAAACAGACAGCCCTAGAAAATCCAAAACCCATAAAAATAGAAAACTATAAACCATTATACCTAGAAACACCTAAACTCTAAGCCCTAGAAAACTGAAAACCCTCATCCCCAGAAATTCCTAAACCCCCATTCCCCAAAAAACCTAATCCCTTAACATAATATAACCCTATACCATTATCCCCCAAAATACCTAATCCCAATCCCCTAAGAATCCCTAAACACTCAACCTCAAAAATTGTATACCCTATACCCTAAGAAACTGTAAGGCCTCATCCCCAAAACCACTAAAACCTCATCCCCAAAATCATTAAATCCATCGGCCTTAAAATACCGCAACCTTAATTTAAAATAAACCCTCAACTTTCATCCCCCAAAAACACTAAAACCTCAACTCCAAAAAACATAAAACCTCAACCCCACCAAACCCTAATCCATCATCCCCATAAAACCATATCTTTGACCACCAGAAAACCCTAAAACCTATCCCTATAAAATTTTAAAACCTTCCACCCAATGAAAACCCTCAATCCTCATTCTCAAAAAAACTCAACCCTTATCCCTAAAAATATATATACCCTAAACCCTCATCCAAAAAAAACCATCAACCCTCATCCCAAAATATCCCTTTACCCTCAGCCCAGAAAACTCGTCAACACTCAGCCCTAAAAACCCACAACCCTTAGACGCAATAAACCCTATTTCCTTTATCACTAAAATACTAAACCTCAATCCAAACATATCAAAAAACCATGATCACTAAATAACCCTACACCCTCAACCCTAAAAACCTTCATCCCTCTTCCCAAACAAACCCCTCAACCCCCAGCCCCAAAAAACCCATAACCAACTGCCCCAAAAACCATTAACAATCATCCATTAAAAACCATAAACCATTATCCAAAAAAAAATCTATTATCCCCCAGACACGAAATTCCCAAAACCCTCAGACCCAAAATACCCTAAACTGACAACCACAAAAAACACTAAGCCCCCAGTCCTAAAAACCATAAAACATCATCCCTAGAAATAACCTAACCCCTAATCCCCCTAAAACCATAAACCCTAATCCCAAAAAACCTCAACCATCAACACCAAAAATCTTAAAACCTTTTCCCCAAAAAACCCTAAAGCCACAACATTAAAAAAACCTAACCCAAAGCCCTCTTAACCCAAAACCATCAACCCAAAAATCCTTAATCCCTCAATCCCAAAAACCATAAACCATTAACTAAAATATCCATCAAACATTATCCCCAAAAAACCCTCAAACATCAACCCTAATAAACCCAATCACTCACCACCATAAAATCCTCAAACCCTCAGCCTAAAAAGTCTCTTAACCCTCATCTCCAATAACCTTAATCAATTGACCTAAAAAATACTTAAACCCTCATCCCCAAAACACCTGAAATACCCAACCCAAAAAAACCCTAAACCCTCATACCCAAAAAAACCATAAACCCACATCAAAAAAACCAAAACCCCACATCCCCCCAAAACTCTAAATCCTCATCCCAAAATAACCATAAACTATAATCCCTAAGAATACATTGACCTTCACCCCAAAATAAATTCTAAATACCCATTCATACGAAACACTAAACCCTCTTCCCCAAAACCCAAATCCTTCAGCCCTAAAAATCCATAATCCCTAAACCCCAAAAAACCCAAAACACTAATCCCTAAAAAATGAGAAACCCAAAACACCGTAAAAACATCAACCATTATCCCAAAAAACACTAGACCCATACCCCGAAAAACCCTAATCCCTCAGTCCCCAAAAAACCAAAATCTATTATAACCAAAAATCCCTAATCCCTCAGCCCCAAAAGAACCAAAATCCCTCATCCCAGAAAAATATAAACCCTCGTCTCCAAAAAACCCTTAACATTTAGCCCAAAAATTCCCAAACACTCATTTCAATAAAACCCTCAATCCTCAACCTCCTAAAACCATAATCCCTCTGGTCCAAAAGATCCCAAACCCAGAGCCTCAAGAAAACCCTAAACCCATAACCATAATAAACAGTGAACTATCATCCCCCAAACCCCAAAACCCTAATCCCCTAAAAACTCTAAACCCTAAACCCAAAAAACCTAATCATTGTGCTATAATAAACCCTAAACCCTCCGACCCAATAAATCCGAAAACCTTAGCAATAGAAAAACCAAAACCCTTTACCAAAAAAACCATAAACCCTCACCCCCAAAAGTCCAAAAACCCTCATCCAAAAATACCCTAACCACTCCATCGTAGAAAATCAAAACCCTCAACCACAAAAAAATATAAACCCTCATCAGATAGAAAATCCCTCAGGCCCAATAAAGTATATATCATTTTCCCCCAAAACCACTAAACCCTTGGTTCCAAAAACTCTGAAACCCTCATTGCAAATAAAACATAAACCCTCGGTCGCAAAAAGACATACACCCACAAACCCACGAATCCCTAAACCCTCTACCCTAATATACCATCAATACTCAACCCCAAAAAATCATAAGCCCTCATCTCCAAAAAACTCTCAACCCTAAACCACAAAAAACCATTAGCGCTAAAACCTAAAAACCATCAACACTCAGATAAAACAACCCCAGAAACCTAAGCCCGAAAAAACCATCATTACTCATCCCAAAAAAAAACCCTCAACACACATCATTAAAATATATTGATTCCTCACCCCAAAAAACCCCAACAACACATCCCCAAAAAACACAAATCCATCCTCCTTAAGAAAAACTAAATATTTTTCCCAAAAAAACCCTTATCCCTCATCCCCAAAAAACCTAAACCCTTATAACTATAAAAACCTAAAAATTCATCCCAAAATATCCCTAAAACCTTATCCTCAAAAAACCCGAAATCATATTCCCCAAAATAAAATTAACCCTCAGCTCCAAATAATTCAAAACCCAGAACCCCAAAAAACCCTAAACCCATAACCGCTCAATGATCTAATCACTCATCCCAAAATACCATAAACACTCGGATTCAAAAAAATCCAAAACCCTCAGCTACAAAAAAACCTAAACCTCCATCCCCAAAGAACCATAACCTCTAAAACCCAAAAAACCCTAAACAGTAATATAAAAAAGAAACCTAAACCCTCCAATTCCAAAATTTCAATACCCTCATCCCTAAAATACCCTAAATTTTCAGTTGTAAAATACCCTAAAATCTCAGCTCCAAAGAACCCCAAATCCTTTCCAAAAAAAAACTATAAATCCTTGACCATAGAAACCCTTCACCCTCATCCCCTAAAATCACTAAATACTCATCCCAACAAAACCATAAACCCATAGCTGATAAACACCATAAACCGTCATTCCAAAAAAAACTTGAACTAGTTATCCCCTTGAAACCCTATTCCCTCAGCACAAAAAAATTGAACCGTCGGCACTAAAAACAAAAAACCTATAAACAAAAGAACCTTGAACCCTCATCTCAATAAAACTCTCAACCTTCATCCCAAAAGTACCCTAAACACTCATCCCCAAAAACCCTAAACCCACATCCCTGAAACCCCTCAACACTTAGCCCTAAAAAATCCTGAACACACATCCCCAAAAAATCACCATTCCACATTTGCAAAAAACACTAAATCCTCACCTATAAAGAACCCTCGACCCTCATCAAAAAACAACTGAACAACCTAAACCACAAAAAACCATCAACCATCAACCCCCCAAAACCCTCAACCCTTCACCCCAATAATCCCGAAATCCTAACCGTGATAAAAACCTCATCCTTGAAACCCCAAGACCCTCAATCCTCAGACCAAAAATCACTAAACCTTTATCCCCTAAAAACACCCAACCCACATCCCCAATAAAATAAAAACAATATACCCTAAATAATACCCCACCACCATACCCCCAAAATCCTAAACCCTTAGCCCCTAAAACACCCGATCCTCAATCGGAAAAAACCAAAAACCCATAGACCCAAGAACCCCTCAAACCCTAGCCCAAAAACCCTAAACCCCAAATCCTAGAAACCCTAATCCCTTAGCCGCGAAAATACCTCAATTTCAACCAACAAAAATCCCATTAAAACACTCAACCCCAATCCTAAAAATCCAACAACCCCAGACATTAAAATCCATAAACCCTCAACTCCTAAAAACCCAAATCATTTATCCACCAAATACTTTAAACACTCATCATAAAAAAAATCCCAAACCCCAACCCCCAAAAATATCCACCCCACATCTCCAAAAAACCCTAAACCCTCCACCACAAAAAATAATAAACCCTCATCCCCAAAAAACCATAATCCCTCAGCCCTAAAATCCCTAAATTCTCAATCCAGAAAACCCTATAACTTTTACCCCCAAAATTTTTAAATCTATCTCCCCAATAAATCATAAACCCTAATCCCCCAAAAACCATAAAACACCATCCCCAAAAATAGCTAATTACTCATCCCAAAAAACCATAATCCTTCATCCAAAAAACCCCTAAAACTTCCTCCCCATAAAACCCTAAACAATATTCCTTAAAAAACCATAAAAAATCTTCCTTAAAATTCCCTAAACCCTCTGCTTGAAAGAATCCTAAAAAATCATCACCAAAAATCAATAAAACCTCATCCCCAAAGAACCTAAATCCTCAGCCCCAAAAAACAATAATCCCTCATCCCCAAAATACCCTAAACCCTTATCCCAAAAATCCATAAACCCTCAACCCCCAAAAATCCAAATCACTTACCCCCAAAAATTTTAAAACCTCATCTTGTAAAACCCTAAACACTCATCCCTAAAAAACCCTTAACCATTAGCCCCATAACAATCCTAAGCACTCAACCCCAAAAAAAAATCTATCACATGAAAAAGCCTAAACCCTCCAACCCCAAAAAATGAAACCTTCAGGCCCTTGGTAACCTAAAACTTAATCCCCAAAACCCTAAAACCTCATCCCCATATGATGCAAAACCATTTTCCCAGAAAACCATAAACCTCATCCCTAAGATACCCTAAACTCTTATCCCCTAAAAGCACACATCATGTGGCCCCCAAATCCCAAAAACCCTAAATGCAAAACATCGCTAAACCATAATCCCAAAAAATCCTACACCCTCATCCACAAGAATCTCTAAATCCTCTGCCACAAAAACCTCAAAACTTTGATTTAAAAAACCTAACCATTGGACCAAAAAACCCTGAACCATTTGCACCAAAATCCCTAAATCCTTAGTCCTAACCAACCATCAAACCCCATCCATAAAACATCCTCAACCATCATCACCAAAAAATCATCACCCCTCATCCCTATAAAACCCTTAATTACCATCCCAAAAAACCCTAGAACCTCAACCTTAAAAAACCCTAAACCTATAACCATAAAAAACAAAAAACCCTTATCAGTAAAAATCCCTAAACCCTCGTCACTAAAAAAATCTAAACCCTAATCCCTAATAACCACTGACCCCTCAAACCCAAAAAATAGAACCCTTATCCACAAAAAATGGTGAACCCTCGACCGACAAAAAAACTAAACCCTTCACACCAAAATCCCCTATACACTGATACCCGCAAAACTATAAACCCTCATCCCCAAAATACCTGAACTATCATCTCAAAAAATCTATGAACCCTAAGCATCAACAAATCCTAAACCCTCGGTCCCAAAACATCTTCATCCATCATCCCCCAAAATCCTTAAACCCTTATCCTCAAAAAAACACAAACACTCATCCCCAAAAATTGAAAAACCCTCAACCCCCAAAAAACATAAACCCTCATCCCAAAAAACACTTGATAACTCTAACCCAAAAAAACCTAAACCCATATCCCCAAAATATTTGAAACCCTCAATACCAAAATACCCCAAAATCATTAGTCTATAAAAACAAAAAACCCTCACCATCCAAAAAACCAAAACACTAATCCCCCATCCCCCATAAACTGTAGGATCGAAATATCAATGTAGATGCTCAATATACAAGAGGGGGTGAATTGTATACTTTAAAAATTTCCTTAGACAAGGAAGAATATAACTTTAACAAAGTTAAACTATGAAAATTCACAACACCTCTCATCACCAATTGGAGAATTGGAATCAATGTTTACAATAGGGGATTCTACCTTAAAGCGTATAGAATCTAAACTAATCAGAGTACAACTGTAAGGAAATATAAAAGAATTATACTTTCCTTATAATAAAAATGTGCAGCGTGAAAACAAGTAGTAAAACTTCAAGTAAAAATATGTAAATCTTTTTACCCAAAGAGAAGGGTTTCCAACAACCTTGGATAAAGGTCCCTTGATATATATATTCAAGCAAGTCTATCTTACCCACACCAGGGTAAGCCCTAGATACAAAGATCGAAATCTCTGTATTTCTATCCCCGCAATCCCTCAACTTAAAGGTAGTTGGAACCTTTGTCTTCCTCAACAAGGAAGCCCTCAAACTTCAAGGAAGTCGGCACCTCTGTCTTCTTTTCCCCGAAAGCCCTCAAATGTAATCACCAACATTCGGAGTTACACAAAGCAATTTGAACGAGTGATTCAGTATGCATAAATCTTGAAAAGCTTCTCTCTCTAGAAATTACCTTAACAGCGTGTGGTCTCTAGGTTGATCAAATCGTTTCATATATAGTGCTCTTTCAAATGAGCTCCTATTTATAGTCTTGGTTGGCCCCCTCTCAAATGGTTATATTTCCCTTAAAAATCGGAGGGACCTGTATACGTGTAACTCAACCAATAGTTAGTTCGAAACAGAATTGATGACATTGTTTAATAACAAACCAAGTATAACTGAATGCCTGACATCGTTTTGTAGTGGGGAATTTGTAATAAAAAGCCATAATATGTTTGGAGTGTAAGAAAATTAAATGTTCAGAGTCTAACCAAAATGAAATTCGGAGTGTATGTCAAGAAATGTTCGGATTCTATTTTATAGGAATTCGTAGTCTGGTTTCCCTAGATATTGGAATCTGAACTTGCAGAGTTCAAAGTCGAACTGGTAAATGTTTGGAGTCGAACTAATTAAGAGTTCAGAGTCGAACTCATGAAATTTTGGAGTCAAACTTCATAACAGTTCGGAGTCGAACTACTAAAGAGTTCAGAGTCGAACTCTTGAAAGTTCGGAGTCCAACTACTTAAGAGTTCGGAGTTGAACAACTTAAGTGTTCGGAGACTAACATCATAAGAGTTCAAAGTTGAACTACTTAAGAGTTCAGAGTCAAACTACTTAAGATTTCGGAGTCGAACTTCTTAAGAGTTTGGAGTCGAACTACTTAACAGTTTGGAGTCGAACTTCATAAGAGTTCGGATTCAAACTACTTTAGAGTTCGGTGTTGAACTCATGAATGTTCGTGTCCATGATTTGGAGTTGAACTTCATTATAGTTCACATTCATAATTCGGATCCTAGAAACAGAATACTTCAATAATTATCATTATATGATTCCGGGATTTTTCTTAAGATCCGGTTTTTTTTCTTATGAAAAATATTGTTATGTATAAGAAACTCTAGATTATAGTAAATTTCCTTATGGAAGAAAATTTTCCTAATGAAGGTAAAACATACATTTGCTTATGTATAAGGTGTTTGTGATTTTCCAAAAAAGAAGGAATGGAAAATTGATAAGGAAAACCTTATTGACTCAAAAATCTCCCCCGTTTTGGAAAGCACAATCATCCTTACAAAAACAAATATAAGGTCTTTGAAAATTTTAATTAGGATTTAAAATTTAAAACTTATCTCCCTTTGTCCATGAATGAAAGTGAATACAACTAACTCCCCCTTAGGCATTGAAACTCTAACGATTGTATTCTGAATTTCCGGAGTGGGGTTTTCATTATCATGGGAATGAAAAACATCGATGTAAAAAACTCCCCCTCACTTTTAGAATATTTCACATAGAAATTTTTCTTTCTCCTCCTTAATAGTAGTTCGTTTTCCTTCTCCCCCTTTGTGATTCTCAAAAAAACGTAAAGGTTATGGAAAAGAAAATAGGGTACCTGAAACATTAGTAAATGACAAGATACAATGAACCAGACAACATTTCATTAGGGATGGGAAAAATTTACAGTGAAAGACAACTACAACAATAGATCGGAGTGAGTTCATTTTTCTTACATTTCATTTGGAATAATCTTCTTTAACAATGTTTTGAGCTTCTTTAGATCTCTTTGATCTTCCTCGACTTGCCTCTCTAAGGCTCTTGTCTTCTCCTCTTGGGCTTTCAAAGCCTCTGTCTGGGCCTCGATAGCTTCTTTCTGCATCTTTATCAATTCATCTTGATGAACGACTCTTTTTTCAAGCTCAATCCACAGATTTATATCATTTATGAGATTTTGAGATAGAGAATTTTCTTTTTCATTCAGTTCCTTAACTTGTTGATTCCGGGAACTCTGCTCAATAATCATCTCATCTTGAAGATTCTTAATCTTTTTGTCTTCTATGTCAAAAGCGTCATTCATGTCATTTTAAAAATTAGCATACACAACCAAATAATCCTCAACTCTCTTAGACCACATTGTTACCTTACTACGGGTCTTTCTATGAACATCATAGTCAATAAAGAAAATTATTTTCTCCGCTTCTATCTTCACACACTTTTCCATTAGCATGGATAGTGTCTCTGATTTTTGATTTTGGATTATCTGAAGCATTTGATATCTAGTGTCAATGCTGGGAAAGATTGGAATGATGTCCACCAACTTTTTCAAAGAATCAACAAAAAAATCATTCCCATGAGATGATGCTTCCGAATCAGATACATCTCTTTGAGATTACTCTTCTTCAACTTGCACTAGCTTTCTTCTAGAGGTACCACCAACCACTTTATTCCTCATAAAATCTTTTATAAGAGTCTCCATGAGAACTTGCTTCCCCTTATCAGCTCTCGGAATGGGTTGCTCATCAGGAGATACGTCTTCGGATTCAGAAACATGAATAATATGATCTTCATTTTTTTCTGTTTTTCTTGTTCTTCCTCAAGGAAATTCCTCTATAAGGATTCTTCCTCATCATACAAGACATTTTCTTCTTCTTCCTATTGCTGTTGATTATCAGCATTCTTACTTTCTTCCTCATCTCCTTTTACTAGAGTTACTAACTTTGCGGATTCAGCCTTATCTCTATAGTCCTGTACTTTCTTGATCAAGGTACCAAAATATTCACTTCCCTCTTCTTCTTCTTCTTCTTATTCAACTTCTTCCTCTACTTATTTGGAAACTTCTTTTTCAGATTCTTCAACTACTTATTTACCTTTGGATTTTTCTGGAGTGACATAGTTCTTGAATGGAGTTTCTAGTAAAGAAGGTTCATAACCGAAAGTTTCCAGAATGGGAAGCATTCTGGAAGCTAACTATGTAGCTTCAAACAAATATTGCACCACTTCTGCTTCAGAAAACTTCTTTTTCATCTTCTTTTCTTTTGCCTTATTTTCTAACCCTTCCAAAACTCGTTCTTTTAAGGCCTTAGCATCTGCAGGGTCCAATCCGAATTGTGTATCCCCTTCTTTCCTCTTCTCTTTGTCTTCCCTCCACAAGGCTGCCACTTCATCTGTATATGTTTTCTGCTTCTTCGTCTTGGGGGGAGTAGACTAACTTTCCTTAGCCTGGGGATTTTCTTTATCAGCGACCACTTCCTTAACCTTTCTCTTATTCCTTGTCTTTTTGGATATTTCTGGATTCTGTGTTTCTTTCTGAGTTGCATCAACCTCTTCCACTGATAGAGGGTAAAATTATTCGGATTCACTGGAAAAACCCATCTTCATCCACTTCATGGTATCATCACTAACCAGTATAAACATGCAATTCCGGACTTTTGTTTGCATGCAACCTTGAAGGATTCTAAGCACCGAACTATCAGCCTAGATAGTAAGGCAGAGTACATAATTATTTGAGCTCTCAGATTCCATTCTTTGATGTTCTTGATCATAATCAAGACATGCCCCATCAAATTTATCCTTCTTATATTTTCCAAGAAATCTAAAACATAGATATCACTTTTCATCAAATTATCTTTGTCGCCACTTCTTGGTAAGAGAAAACCTTGTACCCAGAGCTGAAGAATATTATTGTTCGGAGTGAGATGAGTAATCTTAGTGGTCATAAAAGCCTTAAGTCCAAGGCATTTTAAAGCCTCCACCTTGTTGAAACATCCTTGCTCATCTGGAAGCTTATGTGAGAAAAACTTAGCTTCCCCCTCATAGGATAAACCAACCAAGCTTGCAGCCTTGGTATAGGATAGCTTATAAGTCTTCCCATAAGACTTTAATGGAAACCACTCTTTTCAATCTTCCATATGGAAGGAACTAGACTCATAGAACTCGACCAATAGATCATTATAAACTGGATCCTGTTTTTTTGACATGAACAAGCATATATCTTCCCAACAATTCAATTTTATATTCTTGGTTATAATAGAATCAAGATCGTAGAAATCCAGATGAACTAACCTTTCCTTGAAGAATTACCACTTAGAGATTGGTTTCGTAGTTGACATATGTTGAGATGTAGCTTCAACAGACATTCAGAGTGAAGAATTCTGAAAGATTAGGAATGACTTTGCAAAGTTCGGAATTGGTCTTAAGAAGAGAAGCAGGTCTTTGATATGTGAAAGCATTAACAATTTATGTGGGACGAGTCTTGGGGTCCCCTTTTTATAGGCAATAGTTGTGACCTTTGGTCTTCCAAAATCCATCTAATGGTTGACAAACTTTTCGATATGATCTGGTAGTTGAGAACATTCCCGCAAGGAAAACTCGACTATAATATTTTGAGGTTTTAATGAAAACATTCAGACATAAGGAAAATTAGAATCTGAATTATATTAAAGAAAACAGGAAAATACCCGCAAGCAAAATATGATTATGAAAACTTAAGTAAGGAAATCATACCTTTCAGATTGGATAGAAATATTGTTTGTAATTTGTAATATTGTAGAAAAAACTTATTTTGAAAGACCATTATGAAAAAATGATACGAAAGTTCAAGTGTGAAAAAAACCACTACGAAAGTTCTAGCTACCAGAAATTTCCAATTCGGAGATTTTGATTCCATAAATTATCATTCCGAGAATTTCCAATTTAGAAATTTCCATTCCGAAACATCCATTCCGGAAATTATCATTCCAAGAATTTTCATTTCAGAAATTTCGATTCTAAAACATCCATTCCGGAAATTATCATTCCAGAAATTTCCATTCCGGAAATTTCATTCCTGAAATTATCATTCTGGAAAGTTTGATAAAAAACCGATTACGAAAATTTTAGTTACAAAAAGTTTGAAAAACAGATTACGAAAAATCTTAGTTATACTAACAAACAAATGTACTCCCCCTATGAAAAGGTGTTTGTTAATGTCAGGAGAATTGTTCAACAAGAAGTTAATGAAGAATGATTACCTTACAGTTATCATTCCTAACTTTTGTTTAATATATTCAAATCTATCAGAGGTTAATGATTTTGAGAAAATATCAGCAAGTTGATCTTGGGTTCTGATAAACTGAAGAATGATATCTCCCTTCATCTTGATAATCTTTTCAAAATAGATTTTGTTACCAGTCATGTGCCGTGAACATCCACTATCCATGTACTAGGTGTTGTTTTTGGTACTTCCTTTATCTTCCTGAAATAAAGAAATGAAAATTGACTTTCGGAATCCAAACTTGTTTGGATCCAAAATATCCAGATAACAAAATTTTGGGCACCCACATCTTGTTTAAAAAATATGCCTTATGAAAACCTAAATATTGGGTTTTGATTAAAGAACAGTTATTTTCCTAGTAACCACCACATTGACACATGGTAAAAAATGGGACACTTTGTGGAAAAAAGTAATTGTTACTAAAAGTTGGTTTAGCATGGGTATAACCAAATCCGGATTTGATTCTTAAAGGTCGTATTTGGGAATACATTTTATCAAAATTTTCTCTACCATGGGTAAAGTATGATAAACACTTCTTTAAGGAAAAAATTTCAGACATGAGTTTTATAACAAAGTTCTTATCTTCAAAATCATTAGATTCAGAACTAGAGCTAGGCTCTAAGACACTTTTCTTAGAAATTACTTTTTCTAACTCTTTATAAAGTTTATTCTTCTCAGAACTTACTTCCTCATGATTTTTTGAAATATTTATAAAATCAACATTTTTTCTATCAAGATATTTAGTAAAATCTAATATTTATTTCCTAAGGACAGTATTCCTAGAGTTTGCCTTATCAATTTTTTTATTGGGTTTGGATTTCTCAATATCAAGAAGTTCAGCAAACCTAGAAACTTCTTCATAGGTAGGTAAGGTATTTTCTTCATCAGAAGAGGATTCATCATCTGAAGAGTTATAATATTCTCTATCATTAGAATATAATTAACCATTGGTCAATGATTCCGTATTTTGTACCTTATCCATAAAACAATAATTGTTTATAGGTAATCGCACTATAAGGCCAAGATTCTTCTGTCCCAAAGATTCATAATCTGAGGATTCATCTGAAGATTCACCACCACTGGCACTCAAGTTATCATTAGCTTTCAGAACATTCTTAGCTTTGGCTTTATAATACTTCTTTCTGTTCCTGTCAGAATGCCTTTCTTTCCTTTCTTTCTTTTTTAACAAACGGCAATCCGGTCTAATATGTCCAGCTATCTGGCATTCATAACAAGTAACTTCTCCATCTTTCCTATCTTTCCTTTGATTTTTCTTATACTTGGATTGGAAATTTCTCTGGCCAACTATCTTGTTCATCCTTTGAGAAAGATTTTATAACTCATTTTCAGAGACTTCACTCTCATGAGATTCTGATTGGATAATAACTTTCTTAGACTTGGATCTGGTTACTCTCTCAGGAGTCATAACTTTCATATTATTTGATGTTTTTGTAAAAGAAACAGTACCATTACAATTCTTTTTCTTGATGTTGTCAGCATATCTCTTCATTCTTGTTTCATTTTGGAGAAGAGTTCCAAATAGCTCATCTAATGATATTTGTATGAACTTCCTATTCTCATCAATAGTTTTTCATTTGGATTCTCACTCATTAGGCATAATATCAATTATTTTATCCACAAGAGCTTCATCATTCAACCCTTTCTCTCCTATAGACTGAAGACTGTTCACTATAGTCATAAATCTATGTTGAACTTTGCAAATTGGTTCACCATAAGGAAAATTGAAGTCGTGGTATTCAGCTCTAATCATAGCTCTCCTAGTCACAATCACTTTAGAAGTGCCAAAGTGTGTTACCTCTAACTTCTTCCAGATGAAATTAGCTGCTTCACAAAAAGAAATTAGGCTATATATATTTCTAGTCATTGAACATAGTATGGTATTACATACCTTATAATTGAGTTGATATTATTTCTTTTCCTGGTTAGTGAAATTTTCGACTTCCTTATCAGGAATTTTATAACCTCCAGTAAGAATAACGAAATTATCCACTCTGGTATTGATAAAAAAAGTATTCATTCGATCTCTCTAGTATTCGTAATTGTTCCCATAAAAAATTGGTGGTCTTGTAGGATTTATATTGTCAATAGAAACAACATTAATACCTTCCATTATAAGAAAAAACATGGAAACCAAACTAGTTAGTATGAATAGTTCGTATCAACAATGTTCCGAATGACGATTCAGAATGACAAAGGTCGGAATGACAAAGTTCATAATGACATAGTTCGGGATGACAAAGAAACATTCTCAGCAAGGATGAAGAACAATAAAAAATGAGCAAGAAAAACTTATATGTGAGTATATGTATTTCAGAAACTCCCTCTGATACCAATTGTAGGATCGAAATAACAATGTAGATGCTCAATATAAAAGAGGGGGGGGGGGGGTTAATTGTATACTTTAAAAATTTCTATAGACAAAGAAGAATCTATATTTAAAAAAGTTAAACTAAGAAAATTCACAACACCTCTAATCACCAATTAGAGAATTCGAATCAAAGTTTAGAATATGGGATTCTACCTTAATGTGTATAGAATCTAAAATAATCAGAGTACAAGTGTAATGAATTATAAGAGAATTATACTATCCTTACAATACAAAAGTGCAGTGGAAAAAATGTAGTAAAACTACAAGTAACAAGATAAAAGGCTTTTGACCCAAAGAGAAGGGTATCCAACAACCTTGGATAAAGGTACCTTGATTTCTAATTTCAATAAAGTCTGTCTTACCCACACCAGGGTAAGCCCTCGATACGAAGATCGGAATATCTGTCTTGCTATCCCCGCAAGCCCTCAACTTCAAGGTAGTTGGAACCTCTGTCTTCCTCAGCAAGGAATCCCTTGAACTTCAAGGAAGTCGCCACCTCTGTCTTCCTATCCCCGGAATCCCTCGAATGTAATCACCAACATTCGGAGTCACATAAAGCAATCTGAATGAGCGGTTCAGTACACACAAAGAATGAAAATATTCTCTCTCTAGAAACCACCTCAACAATGTGTGGTATCTAGATCAATCAACTCGTTTCATATATAGAGATCTTTCAAATGAGATCCTATTTATAGGCTCGGTCGGCCCCATCTCCAACGGCCATATTTCCCTTAAAAATCAGAGGGACATGTATACGTGTAACTCAACCAACAGTTAGTTTGAAACAGAATAGATGACATCGTTTAATAACAAACCAAGTATAACTGAATGCACAACATCGTTTTATAGTGACGAATTTGTATGAAAAATCCACACTATATTTGGAGTGTAAGAAAATTAAACGTTCGGAGTCTAACCAAAATGAAATTTGGATTCTATGTCAAGCAATGTTCGGATTCTGTTTTATAGGAATTCGAATTCTGGTTTCACCAGAGATCAGAATCTGAACATGCAAAGTTCAAAGTCGAACTGGAAAAATTTCGAAGTCGAACTACTTAAGAGTTCGGAGTCGAACTCGTGAAAGTTTGGAGTCAAACTTCATAAGAGTTCGGAGTCGAACTACTTAAGAGTTCAGAGACGAACTCATGAATGTTCGGAGTCGAAATACTTAAGAGTTCAGAGTCGAACTGCTTAAGAGTTCGGAGTCAAGCATCGTAAGAGTTCGATGTCGAACTACTTCAGAGTTTAGAGTTGAACTACTTAAGTGTTAGGAGTCGAACTTATTAAGAGTTCGGAGTCGAACTACTTATGAATTCAGAGTCGAAATTCATAAGAGTTCGGAGTCAGACTACTTAAGAGTTCGGTGTTGAACTCATGAAAGTTCGTGTCCATAATTCAGAGTGGAACTTCATTATAGTTCACATTCAAATTTCAGATCCTAGAAACAAAATACTCCAATACATGTCATTATATGATTCTGGGATTTTGGTTAAGATCCGGTTTTTTGTTATTAAGAAAATATTGCTATGTATAAGAAACATTAGGTTAGGGTAAATTTCCTTATGGAAGAAAAGTTTCTCTAATGGAGGTAAAACATAAATTTGCTTATGTATAAGGTGTTAGTGATTTTCAAATAAAGAAGGAATGGAAAATTCATAAGGAAAACCTTATTTACTAAACATATTCCATCAGTCCTTAGAAACTCTAAACCAATATCCCAAAGAAACCACAAGACATCAATACTAAAAACCCAAAACCCATATCCCCAAATAACCCTCAACCCTTAGTCCAGAAAAACCTTAATCGTTCATCCCTAATAACTGTACACCCTCAGACCAAAAAAAATAGTCATCCCGCCAAAAAACCACGATCCTCAACCCCGAAAATCCCTCAACCCTCATTGCCATGAAACCATAAACCCACTACTCCAAAAATACCACAACACCCAGCTCCAAGATCTCTCAACCATCATCCCTGAAAAATACTATGCACTTTTCCCTAAAAACAAGCAAACCCCACCCCAATAAAACCCTAAAACCTCACCCAAAAAACCATAAACCCTTATCTGAAGAAAACTAAACCCTCATAACCAAAGAACTCTAAACCCTCAGGCCCCAATAACCAAACACTATCATCCCTGAGAAACTCTAAATCATAATCCCCAAAAAACTCAAAACACTCAGCCCCAAAATACCATAAACCTGAACCCTAAAAAACCCTAAACCCTAAAACCCAAAAATCCCTAAACCCTTATCCTAAGAAAGAACAACCCACATCCCTAGAAAAACATCAACGAATATCTCAATAAAAAACTCAACCATTTTCCCATAAAAAAACTATTCCTATAGTCCCAAAAAACCATCAAAACTCATCCCCAAATAACCAACAACCCTCACCATCAAAACATCTAAACCCTAAAATAAAAAATAACTCTAAACACGTATACTAAAAATTCCTATACACATATCCCCAATAAACATTAAAACCTCCTCCCCTAAAACCATAAACCCTCTCACTAAAATACACTAAATCCACAGCTGCAAAAATCCTTAACCCTTATCCCGAAGAAAACCCAAAGACCTCATCCCAAATGTAACCTTAAACCCTGATACCCAAGAACCCCAAAACCCTCATCCCAAAAAAACTCTAAAACATCAGCCCCAAAAATTGTCAACCCTTGGCCCACAAAAATATAAACCCTCATCCCGAAAAAATCAAGAAGCCTTTCACCCAACATACCCTACCCCCTCATCCACAAAACCCCTAAACCCTTATCCCCCAAAAATCATAAACCCGCAACACTCAAAACACCTAAAACATCATCTCAAAAATCCTGAAATTATGAAGGCCAAAACAACAAAACCCTTACACCCAAACCCCCTAAAGCATCATACCCAAAAATACTTAAACCCTTGGCCAAAAAAACTCTAAATCCTTGCCCCCAATAAAACCATAAACCCTCAACCAAAAAAACCAAAAGGTATACCCAATGAACAATGATACCTTGAATCCAAAAAATAACCAAACCCCCAGCCCAAAAAAATTTTCTACCCTAAAAAAGCCATCAACCCTTAGCCTTAAAAAACTATCATCCCTTATCCAAAAAAACCTTCAAACCTCGGCCAAATAAACCATCAACCATAAACCCTCCTTATTAAAATACTATAATCCCTCATCCCCAACAAAACATTAACCCTCATACCCATAATCCCCAAAACCCACTTCCCTAAAAAACACTAAATTCTATGCTGCAAAAAACCATAAACCCTCATCCATAAAAAATTGTAATCTATGACCCCCAAAAAAACATAAACACTCATCCCTAAATAATCTTAATCCTAAATCCACAAAAAACCATAGTCTTTCAGCCACAAGAATACCTATACCATTATCCCCAAAGAACCCTATCCCTAAATACATAAGAAACCCTAATCCCATAGCCCTAAAAATAATACCCCACAACCCCAATAACAGTAAACCCTTAGACCCAAAAAAAACCTATGCCCCCAGAATTAATAAACCCTTATACCCTAAAGTCCCTAAACCATCATCACAATAAATACTAAACCCATATATAAAAATACTCTAAATTCTCATCCCAAAAAACCCAAAATCCCCTTCACTAAAAAACCTACAAAAACACTAAATCATGATCCCCAAAAAACCTTAAACCATCATACCAAAATACAATAAACCCCTATCAGTACAAAATCCTGAACCCTTAGCTCCAAAAAACCAAAATACAACATCCCAAAGAAACCCTATACCCTCAGACTCTAAAAACCCCATCATCCATGAAAACCCTAAATCGTCTCCCCCTATAAATCTATAAACCCTTATTCCTAAAAAACCATAATCCTTCAAACCCAAAAAAACCACAAACCCTTAGCCCTAAAAAAACCTCAAACCTATGCCCCAAAAAACCCTAAACCCCCAGACCCAATAAAATCTCAACCCTCAACAAAAAATCCATTATCCATAATACCAAAAAACCCCTTAACCATCTTCCACAAAAAACCACTCAACACTCTTTCACAAAAATCATAAAAACTCATAGCAAAAAAATACTCAACCCATAGCCCACAAAAACATTGAATCCTTATCCATATAAAACCCATGACATTGTGCCCCCCAAAACCCTCAACCCTATTCCCAAAAAACCTACAACCCTCATCCCAAAAAAAACCATCAACACTTATCCCCAAAAAACCCTGAAATATTATTCACAAAAAACCCTAAACCCTTGGCCCCGGAATAACCTCAAATATAATCCCCAAAAATCCCGATATGTTCATCCACTGAAAACCATCATCCCATATCCTCAAAAAAATTATATACACACATCACCAAATAACACTTAAACATTATCCCCAAAAACACTTAACCCTCATCCCTAAAAATCAAAATCCCCTCAGCTCCAAAAATTACTTAACCCACAGCCCCGAAAAACTCTCAACACTCATTAAAAAATATCCCAAAAAACTCAGACACAAAATTACCTCATCCCTATTCCAAAAAACCCCCTAAAAACCTCACCCTACGAAAGCCTCAACACTCATCCCCAAAAATACCTCAACCACCATCCCTAGAAAACGTGCAACCCCTATATAAAAAACCATTAACCCTCAGTCCCAAAAAACCCTAAAGCCTCATCCTCAAACAAATCCTAATGCCTCAACACCAAAAAATAATAAAATCACAGCCTCAAAAAAACCTTAATCATCAACCACAAAAGACCCTCAACACTCATTCAAACAAACCATAATCCATTATCACCAAAAAAACCCTTAAATACTCATACAAAAAAAATCCTTAAACCCCATCCCTAAAAGTCCATATCCTTTAGCCACAAAAAACCCTAAACCATCCCCAATAAACCCTAAACCCAGAGCCCCAAAAAACCCTTCACACTCATCTCTCATAAATCCTTAAACATTCAGAATTAAAAACTCTTAAACCCTTAGCACAAAAAAATATCTTAGCCCAAAAAACAATAATCAATTTTCCCCAAAAAACTATAATACCTTATCTAGGAAAATACCTAATCCTTCAGCCCCCAAAACATGAAAACCTTATCCTCAAAAATCCTATAACCCTTAGACTCAAAAAACGCAAACCCCTATGTCCAAAAAAACCTAATCCATTAACCTAAAAGGTCCATAAATCCTCAAGCCCAAAAAATCCAAATCTCTTATCCATAACAAACCCTAAACCGACATCCTAGAAAATCACTAAAGACACCACCCAAAAAAACCATCGACTCTCTTCCACTGAAAACCCAAAACCTCATTCCCAAAAAACCCTTAACCCTATCCTAAAAAAACCCTAAACACATAGCCTCAAATAATTATAAAACATAATCCATAAAAAAAACAGTACCCTTATCCACAAAATCCTTTAACACTCAGCCTAAACAAACCCAAAAACCTGACACCAATAATACCTGATCTCTAATCCCCAAAATATCTTAAACCGTTAGCCTAACAAATAATAAACATATTTCACCAGAAAACCATAATCCCTCATTCTGAAAAATCCCTAAACCCTTATCCCAAAAAACATAAAACCCACATCCCAAAAAAATGTATATCCTCATCCCCAAAATATGCCAAACCCTTCGACCCAAAAAAACCCTAAAACCTCATCCCCAAAAACTCTAGATATCTCTACTCCAAAAAACCCTAAACCATTATCCCCAAAAAACCCCAAACCCTAATCCTCAAAAAACCATTAAACATGGGCCCCAAACCCCAAAAAACCTCATCCTCCTGAAAAACTATACCCTTATACACAAAAATCCATCAAAAGTTTCTCCAAACACCCTAAACCCTCATCCCCAAAAAACTCTAAATCATCATCCCAAAAAACCCATCAACCCACAACCCTAAAAACCATAAAATCTCAACCCCCAAAAAACCATCAACCCCCATCCTGAAAAAACCTCAACTCTTAGTCACAAAAAACCATCTACCCTCACAATGAAAAAAACCTCAACACTCATCCCTAAAAAACCTTGATCCATCATCCCTAAAAAACATAAACCCTCTAGCCCAAATCACCCAAAACCATCATTCCCAAAAAATACTAAACTGTCATCCATAATTAAATCGTAAACCCACAACCCTAAAAAACGATAATCCTTGTGACCTAAAATACCCTAAAACCTCATTCCACAAAAAACATAAATGGTAATCCCAAAAAAACCCAAAACACTCAACCCTAATGAACTGTAACCCCATAGCCCAAAAAAATTCACAGGCCCAATAAAAAATACACTCTGAGCATCCAAACCCATAAAACCTCAAACCCAAGAACCTAAACCATGAGCCACCAAATACATAAAACTATAGACACAAAAATCACTAACCTATCAAACCCCCCCAAAAATAATCCCTCATATCCAAAAAAACCCTAAACCCCTATCACCCAAAAACATAAAACCATCAGCCCCCAAATCCCAAAACCCTCATCCCTAAGAAACCCTAAATCCTCAACCCCAAAAAACCATAAACCCTCATCCCAAAAACCATAAACCCTCAACCCAAAAAATGTAATCCCTTACCCAAAAACCCCTAAACCATAATCCCTAAATAACCCTAAAGCCTCATCAACTAAAAAGCCTAAATCCCCTACCCAAAAAATCATTATCCATACTCTCGGAAAAACCCTACACCATCATCCGAAAAAAACATAAAACCTCATCTCCAATAAAACCCTAAACCCTCAGTAATAAAAATAAACTCAACCCAATGCCCAAAAAAACCCCAAAACCATAAAATAATCTCAACCCTCAGTTCAAAAAAACACAAAAGCTTCAACACCAAAAAATCCTCAACATCAATCCACAGAAAAATTCAACACATCCCCAAAAAACCATAAACATTAAAATCCAATAAAATCCTCATTCCATAGCCCCAGAAAATCAAAAACCTCATATCTAAAAAATCCATGAACCTCCACCTCTAAAAAACCTCAACCCTCATCACAAAAATACCCTCATACATTTTCCCTAAAAACAATAAACCCTAAACCCCCAAAAATCACTCAACTATTAGCCCCAAAAAATCATAAATAATAATCCTAAAGACAACCCTAAACCCAAAACCTGAGAAAACCCTCTTCATTTGGGACCAAAAAATAATAATCCTAAATCAACAAAAAAACCCTCAAACCTCATCCTCCAATAACCCAAAACCCTCAGCCTAGAAATACCCAGATCCCACATCCCCAAAACTATAAACCCATATCCCCAAAATTCCTCAACCCTCACCCCCCCAAAAAAACCTAAACCCCCCGCCCCAAAAACCCATTTTTCTTATAAACCAAAAACCCTCAACTCTCACCCCAATATAACCATCAACACACTTCAAAAAAAAAACATCAACCATCATCACAAAAAAAACATTAACCCCAATAACAACAACCATCAACCCTCATCTCCAAAATATCCTAAACACTCATCCCCCAAAAACCATAACCCCTCAAAAAAAATAAATCATAAGCACTCATCACCAAAATAACTCCATCCCATATCCCCAAAATCCCACAACCTTCAACCTCAGAAAACCATAAAACTTCATCCCCCGAAAACCATAAACCCTCATCCCCAAAAAACCCAAAAACCATAGTACAAATATACACTATAGATTCATTTCCAAAAACTCTAAACCCTCTACCCCAAAAAATTCATAAACTCCCGCCCAATGAATCCCTAAACACTCATCCCCAAAATACCTAAATCCTTATCCCAAAAAAACCATAAATCCACATACCAAAAAAACCCATTACCATAAACACAAAGAAAATCCTAAACCCTCAACCATAAAAAACCATAAAACCTCATAATTAAAAAAAATCATATGCACTCACCCCAAAAAATACTTCAATCCCCAACCCAAAAAAACCCCTAAACCCTCAGCCCTAAAAACAATAAAAAAATCATCCAAGAAAACCCCTAAACCCTCATCCCCAAAGAACCATAAACCATCAACTCTACGGAAACATAAACCCCCATTCCCAACAAACCCTAAACCTTCAACTGGAAAAAATCCTAAAACCTCATCCCAAAATAATCCTTAACCATGAACCCTAAAAAACAACAAACCCATAGTCCAAAAAAACTCAAACCTATCATTACCAATACACATTACACTATCATCCCCAAAATCCCTAAACCCTCAGCCTAAAAAACTATAGACCCTAAGCACCCAAAAACCCTAAACCTCCATCCCCCAAAAAACCTAAAACCTCATCCCCAAAAAAACCAAAAATATTAGTGCCAAGAAACCCTAAACCATTATCCCCATAACTAAAAAAAACTTCTCCCCCAAAACCTAAAAATTATTAGTACCAAAAATGTGTAAACCCTAACAAAAAAATCACTAATAAATCTAACACAAGAAAACTAAAACCCTCGGCCTAAAAATCCACAAAACCTAGTTCCCCAATCCCCTAAACCCTTAGTCCCAAAAATTCCTAACAGTTATCCGTAAAAAAACTCAAGCCTAAACCCCAAAAAACCCTCAACCCTCAACCATTGAAAACATCAACCGTTTTCACCCTTAAAAACATCATCCCTCGCCCCAATAGACCCCTTGACATCAGGCTATTGTAACAAAAAACCCAAATCCCCAAAAAAATTAAAAATAAAACATTGGCCCAAAAAACCTAAATTCATCATCACCAAAAAACACATAACCCTAACACCAAAAAATAATGAACCCTAATCCCCAAAAATAACCGAAACTCTCAACCAAAAAACCCAAAAACCATTAACGCATAGAATCCCTAAACCCTATTCTCCAAAAAATAGATCCCTTCGCTCAAAAAAACCTAGAACCATCTTCCATCAAAAATCCTAACCCATTGGCCCAAATAAAGTCTCAAAATTTAGCCCAGAAATTACTAAATCTTATGCCCATAACAACTAATAACACTAAAAAACAAAAAAAAACAAAACTCAAAACCCCAAATATCCTTGAACCCACTATCCCAAATAAACCAAACCACTCATACCCCAAAAAACCAAAACCCTCAGAAAAAAAAACAAAATTAGTCAGCCCCAAAAAACTCAAAACCCTAAGCCTATGAAACCCTAAACCATAATCTAAAAAACACACCTAAACCCGCATCCCTAAAAACCCCAATCTTTATCCCCCAAAAAGCAGAAATACTCAGCACTAAAAGACCCTAAACCCTCAACCCCAATAAACCCACAAACCATAGAAACAAAAAATCCTAAACATTTAGCAGAAAAAAACCTACACCATCAAACTAAAAAAACCCCAACACTCAGCCCTAAATAACCCTCAACCCATCCCAAAAACACCCAACCCTTTTCCCCAAAAACCCCACCACATAGAAAAAAATCACTCAAACCTCAGTAAAACACCCTCAACCCCAAAAAATTTACAACCCTCATGCCCATAAAATCTTCAAACCTCAGCATGAAAAACCCTATACCCTCATTCCCAAAAAAACCATACACCATTAGCCAAGAAAACCATAAACCCTAATTCCAGAAAACACTCCAAACATTTAGCCTCATAAAACACCACACCCTAAACCCCAAAAAAACCCTAAATCCTCAACCACAAAATACCCTAAACCCCCAGCCCCAGAATAAAATAAAAACATATCCAAAAAAACCTATAGCCACAACCACATAAACCATTAACCATTATCCCCCAAAAAACATCTACCCTCATTTAAAAATTTAACCCACAAGTCTCACTCCCAAAACACATTCAACCCACATCCCTAAAAATCTTTAATGCTCATCACCATAAACTAAGAATGCATATCTCCAGAACTCAAAAACCCTTACCCCAAAATAAAACAAAACCCCATTCCATAATAACCCATACACTATAAACCCATTAAAACCCAAATCCCTAAGTTATGAAGAATCCAAAACCCTGATGCCCAAAAAAGCATAAACTCTAAGCCCTAAAACCCCTAAACCATACTCCCACAAAACCCAAAACCCACATCCACATAACTCCAAAACACTCAACCTCAATACCCCTAAACCCTCTACACCAAAACCAAAAAGCCTCAACCCCAGATAACCCTAAACACTCATGCCCAAAAAACCCTAAACCCTCATCCCGAAAAAACACTACACCCTCATCCCTACAAAATACTAAACCACTATCCAAAAATACCTCTGACCCTCAAGTCCCAAAAATAACCCTTAACCAAGATCCTCAAAAAACCAAAATCCCCCAGCCCCAATAAAATATCAACCCTTAGCACCAAAAAACCATCAACCATTAACACCATAAAACACACTACCCTCAAACCAAAAATATACTAAATCGTCTTACACAAAAATACAATTAACCCTCATCCCAAAACAAACCTCAAACATCATCCCCAAAAAACCCTTAACCCTAAACCCAAAAAACACAAAACCCTTAACCCCATAAAACACTGAACTCTCAGCAGCAAAAAACATTGAACTCTCATTCCAAAAAACCCCAGAAACCACACCAACAAAAACAATTATCCCTTAACCCCAAAAAACCATAAAGGCTCACTTCTAAAACCCCTAATCCTTCACTCCAAAAAAACCCTAAACGGTAAACCCTAAAATCCCTAAACCCCAAACATTGAAACCCTAAAACGACAAGTCCCAAAAAAACCCTAAACCATTAGCCCTAAAAAAACCTAAACCCAAATCCCTAAAAAGAATCAACCCTCAACTCCAAAAAACCCTCAACCCTCAACCACTATCCCCAAAAACCCCATATCCCACATCCCCAATAACCCATATATCCTTATGCCAAAAAAACCCTCAACCCTCAACCCCAAAAAACACTCAACCCTTACCCCCTCAAAACCCTCAACCTGTATCCCAAAAAAATCATAAAACCTCACCCAATAAAAACCTCAACCCTCATGAAAAAAAACTAACCTTATTCCCATAAAAATACCACAACCATAAAGACAAAAATTCCCTATAACCTCTACCCAAATAACAATAAACCCTAAATATCAAAGAAAAAAATAAACCCTCATCCAACAAAAACCATGACCGTCAGATCCGAAAATCTCTAAAGCATTAACACCAAACAACCACCAGCCCTCAAACAAAAAACTATAAACCCACCTTCCAAAAAACCATAATAGCTTAAACTAAAAAAACCATAAACCTTTAAGTCCAAAAAAAACCCTAATCCCTTAAAAACCTTTAACCCTCAACCCTAAAAACCATAAACCATCATCCCCAAAAAACCCTAAACCCTAGTCCCTAAAATAAGATAAATTCTTTGCCACAAAAAACCTTAAACACTCCACTACAAAAAACCTAGAACCATTATCCCAAAAAAAACCAAAACCCTCGACCAAAAAAACCATAAACCCTTAGCCCAAAATTACCCTACACCCTCAAACCAGAAAATACCAAAACATTGATCGCTAAAAAACTCTAAAACCATAGCCCCAGAAAACCCTAAAACCCCAGTCCCAATAGACCCTAATAACTCACCGCCAAAAATCACAAACCCTAATCCCATAAAGAAAAAACTTTTAGCCCCAATAAACCAAAATCCCTTATCCCAAAAAACCCTAAGCACTTTGCACCAAAAAACCCTTATCCATTAGCCCAGAAAACACTAAATCTTCATGCCCAAAATCCAAAACTCTTAAACTATGAAAACCCTCAACCCTAAACATTAAAAAATCATCATCGCATTTAACCAGAAAACCATGTAACTTCTACAGAAAAATATTTATGAACCCTCAATCCCAAAAAAACCTGAACCCACAACATGAGAAAACCCTAAACCCCCAGTAATTAAAAACCCTCAAACCCTCAACCCCCAAAATACCTTCAAACCCTACCTCAAAAAAAAAACTAAACCCTTTTCCCAATAAAACCTTAATTCCCCAACACAAAACTCATAACCGATATCCCCAAAAAACAATCAATAGTCATCCTCAAATACCCTGAAATTTTAGCCCAAAAAACCAATAATCTCTCAACACTCAGCCCAAAAAAAATCCTCACCCCTCAACCCCAAAAAACCAAAAACCCTCATTCCCAAAACTAGTAATCCCTTAACCCCATAAATTAAAAACCCTTATTCCCAAAAAACCCAAAACACTTATCCCAAACAACCTAAACCCTCAGCCCCAAAATATCCTAAAATCAAATCTAAAAAAACCCTAACCCCTAAGCCCCTAAAACACCTAATACCACATATCCATGAAATTGTAAACCCATAGACATAAATTCCCTAGACCCCCAGTCCCAAAAAAACATAAAACTGTCATCCTAAAATTAAATAAAACCATCATCCTTGAAAAACAGTAAACTCTCAGTTCCAAAATTGCCGGAATGATTGTTCCAAAAAACCATCAACCTCTAAAAACCCAAACCCCACATCTACAAAATACCTTTAACATACATCCCCCAAACCTTAAATCCTAAATCATAACCTTTAAAATAGCCTAAACCCTCATCCCAAAATAAATGTATACCCTAAGAAATAGAAACATAAAACTGCCATCCCCACAACCCCTAACACCTTCTCCCTGAAAAACACCATATCCCTCATCACAAAAAAAAACCTAAATCCTCAGCCCACAAAAACCCCAAACCATTATCCCAAAGAGCCCTAAATCCACACACCAAAATTTCCCTAAAACCTTATCCCTAAAATACTCTAAAATCTAACCCCCCAAGAACCCTAATCATTGAGCCCCAAAAATATTTAATCCCATAGCCCCAAAAAACCTAATCCCACAACCCCATAAAACCCTAATCCCACAACCCCAAAATAACTCAAACCCTAGCACCAAAAAACACTAAACCCTTAGTTCCCAAAAACCCAAAACCCTCATTCATAAAAAAATGGTAAACACTCATCCCCCCAAAAACCCAAAAACCCTATCCCCTAAAATCCCTAAACCCTAATCCACCAAAACCCGTAATACATGGTTCCAGAAAAACCTTGAACCCTCAATGTGATAAAACATGAAACACTTAACCCCAAAAAACCATCATTCCTAAACTCCAAAATAACATCAAACCTCTTCCCCCCCAAAACTCTCAACCCATATCCCGAAAACAACCTCTCCTCTAACCCAAGAACACCCTCAGTCCTTATCCCAAAAAAATCCCCAACCCTCATCCAAAAAAAACGTAAACAGATATCCCCCAAAAAACCTTAATCCCTCATCACCATGAAAAACCTAAGACCCTCCTCAAGAAAACCATAACCCTAATCCCAGAAAATTATTAATCCCTCAACCCTAATAAAAACCTAAACCCTTATTCCCCCAAACCCTAAACCATCATTCTCATACAAATGATCAAAAAGACCCAAAAAACCCTAAACAACGAGGCCCAAAAAACACCCTGAACCCTCATCCCCAAAAATAATAAACCCCAAATAATCCAATATTAATGCACCCAAAATCATAAAACCATAATCCCCAAATAACATAATCCAACAACCAAAAAAACGATTGCCCCAAAACCCCAAAACCCAAAACTCTGAAAAACCAAAAACCCTCAGCACCGAAAAAATGTTCCTCAGCCTAAAAAAACTAAGAATCCACAGCCGCAAAAAACCCTAAATTTTATGTCCCAAACCCCCAAAACCTCTCATCCCTAAACACCATAAACCATCATCCCCAAACAAAACCAAAACACACAGCATGAAAACCCTTAAACCATCATCCCAACAAACCCTTTACCCTCAATCCCAAAAAATACTAAACATCAATCCCAAAAAAACCCAAAATCCTCCACCCCAAAACCACTAAAAATACATCCCAAAAAATCACCTAACACATAGATCCATAAAAACATCATCCATCAACCCCCAAAAACCCTCAACCCAAAGCTACAACAATCCCACAACCCTTATCCCAAAAAACCCCACAACCCTAAGAAACCCTAAACACTTACCCTTAAAATGCCCTCAACCCTTATCCCTGGGAAACTCACAACCCTCATGCACATATAAACTTAAAGAATCATCCCCAAAAAACCCTATAACCTCATTAAAACCATATTCCCTTTGATAAAAAACACAAAACCAGAATCCGCCACAATCTCTAAACCCTCAACCCATGAAAACCCTAAAACATCATCAAAAAAAATTCTAAACCATCAACCATAGAAAATCCTAAATGCTCAGTTGAAAAAACCGTAGACCCTTATCCAAAAAAACAAAATCCCTTAAAGAAAATAACCATCAACCCTTATCCCCAATATCCTCTAACATAATCCACAAAAACCCATCATCCATTAACCCCAAAATATCCTCAACCATTAACCCCAAATAAACATAAACATGCCATCCTAAAAATGCCTCAAACCTCATCCCCCAAAAATGATCAATCCTCATCCCCAGAAAAACCCTTAAACCATCTACCCCAAAAACACTCAACACTCAATCCCAAAAATCCGAATCTACTAGCACCAAAAAACCCTAAACCCTCATCTCTAAAAAACGTAATCCATTATCCCCCAAAAACCATAAACCCACTACCTAAGAAAACCATAAACCCTCATCTCCGAAAAATGTTAAAACCTCATCCCCAAAAATACTCTAATCCATCAGCCAAAATAAGTATAACCCCTTAACCCTATGGAATTAAAAACTCTAAAATGAAAAAATCACGCTCAACCCTTAGCCATGGAAATTTTGACCCTCAATCGTAATGAATCATGAACCCTATGCCCCAAAAAATCCCTAAACCCACATCCCAAAAACCTAGAACCCACATCTATGATAAACCCTAAACCCTTAGCCCCATGAAATCCTCAACCCTCTTACCCAAAAAACAAAAAACCCTCATCCCGAAAAAACCCTAAACCATCAGGGCTGATAACCTATAAACCATCATCCCCCTTAAAAACATGATCCCAAAAATCTCTAAAAACCCCAAAAATGTCAACCCCAGAAAACCTTAATCCCTCATCCCCATAACCCCTAAACCCAAAACCCAAAAAAACCCAAAACCTTATTCCCACAACACCCTATACCATCATACCCAAAACCACCAAACCCTATTCCCCATGAAACCCTAAACCCTCATCCCCAAATAACATTGATTTCTCATCCCTCAATGATCTAAACTTTCAGCCCCCAAAAACCCTCAACCATTATGCAAAAAAAAAAACCCTCAACCCTCAACTCTAGAACACCATAAATCCTGAGCCAAAAAAATCCCCCAACCCTCAGACCTAGTGAATCCTCAACCCTAATCCCAAAAAAATCATCAACCCTTACCCCAAAATATTCTAAATAATCACCCCAAAAAAACCTAAACTCTCAAGGATGAAAAAACCTAAACCCTCATCAATAATAAACATTATAACCTCTTCCGAAAAACCCATTATTCCTACCCCTACCCCCTCATCTAATACACTAAACCTTCATCGCCATAACCCAAAACACCTGAACCCACTTCACAAAAGACCCTAAACTCATAGACACAAAAACCCCTATACCCCCAGGCCTAAAACTCCATAAACCCTCAGAAAACAAACAGTGAACCCACATCAATAAATAAATAAAAAACATCATACCTTAAAAAACATCAACCATACATCCGAAAAAGCCATTAAACCTTATTCCAAAAACACCCTAATCCCACAGCCTGAAAATAACCTCAACCCATGGGCCTAAAAGTCATCAACCCCCGCAAATATTTCCACAAAAACAACCCAATAATATGCTAAACCCTCAATCCCAAAAAAAAACGAACCCTTAGCCCCAAAAAAAACTCAACCTTCATCCCCAAAAATCCCTAAACCCCCTTCCCCAAAAACCCCTAAACCCTTATTTTAAAGAACATAGAACCCTGCTCCACAAAAAACACTAAACTCTTTGCCCCAAAAAAACCGTGAACCCTCCGCCCAAAAAAAAACAAAATACACTCAACCACAAAAAACCCTAACCCCTCAACACCAAAATAAATTAAACACATATCTTCAAAAAACAATAAAGCATAAACCTTGAAATACTCTAAAAACCCATCCCCATAAAACCCCAGAACATAACGCCACAAATCCCCAAATCCCATACTACTAAAAAACTATATACCCTCATCTCCAAAAAATACTAAACCCTCAACCTTAAAAATACTCAACCAAATATCCTAAGAAACCCTCAACCCTCATCCCAAAAAATACATCAACCCTTAACAAAAAAAACACTAATCCCATGGCGCCAAAAAAACCTTAGCCCTCAGCCGCAAAAACCCCTCAACTATCATCCCCCCAAAAGCCCCAACCCTCAGCCCCTAAAAAATAATAAATCATCAGCCAACAAAAAACATCAACCTGTAGCCCCCAAAATCCCTGAACCACTACCCCTAAAAAAACCTGAACCATCACCCCCAAAAATCCTATACCCTCAACTTAGAAAACCCTCAACCATCAATCCCAAAAAACATGAACCTCAACCCCAGAAAAACCCTCAACGCTAATTCGATGAAAAATTTCAACCCACATTCAATGAAAACCCTAAACACTGAGGACCCAAAAACCCACAACCTTCAGCCTAGTAACCCTAAAACCTATTCCCTAAAAAAACATTAAACATATATCCCTCAAAAAACCCTAAACCCTAAACTCCAAAAAAGACCATAAACTATCATCTATAAAAAACCCTAAAACCTCATCCACAAAGAACCCTAAAAGATAATCCCCAAAAAACCCTAAAAATAAAGACCTAGAAAACACAAAAACCTCATCCCCAAAAACCAAAAACAAATAGCTCCATAATAACCCTCTACAATTATATCTATAAAAATCCAATACACTCTAAAAAAACCCTAAAAAATCTAACCAAAATAACCCTAAACCCTCCACTCAAAAAAAAAATTTCGTCCAAAAAAACCATAAACCCTCATTCCCAAATAACCCTAAACCCTCATCCCCAAAAAACCATAAATCACCATCCTAAAAAAATCCTAAACCTCATCCTCCAAAAAATCAAAACCCTCATTTCCAAGGAACCCTAAACCCTTAGATCGTAAAATCCTCATACCCCATCCCAGAAAAATTCTAAATCCTTATAGAAAAAAAATAAATTCCTCGTCCGAAAAAACAATGAAACCTTATCCCAAAATAATCCTCATCTATGAACCCTCATAATGAAAAACCCTAAACCCACAGCCCCAAAAATCCAGGAACCCTGAGACAGAAAAAATATCAAAACCTTTTCCCTAAAAACCTCTCAACCCGCATCCCCCAAAAACCTTGAACCCTCCCCCCCAAAAAAATTAACCCTCAAACCCACAAAATCCTAAACCCAAAAAACCAAAAAACCATCAACCCTCATCCCCCAAAAAAATATAATCCATCAGCCAAAAAAGTCTAAACCCTTAACCCTATGAAATTCCAGATTGTAGGACCAAAAAAAACATGCTCTACCCTTATCCCCAAAAAATTATGACCCTCGACACTAAAGAATCATGAACCATCTGCCCCAAAAATACCTAAAACCACATCCCAAAAAACCCATAACCCACATATCTAATAAACCCTAAACCCATAACCTTATGAAATCCTCAACCCACATCCCCTAAAAACCCTAAACCCTCATCCCCAAAAACCCTAAACCCCAGGGCTGATAACTCCTAAACCTTCATCCCCAAAACAACATGATCCACATCATCTCTAAAACCCCCAAAAACATCAACCCAAAAACCTTAAACCCTCATACCCATAACCCCTAAACCCTAAACCCCAAAATCATATTCCTACAAAAACCTATACCATCATCCCCAAAACCACCAAACCCTCATCCCTAAGAAACCCTAAACCCTCATCCCCAAATAAAATTGATTTCTCATCCCCCCAAAATGTAATCTTTAATCCCCCAAAAAACCTCAACCATTATTCCAAAAGAACCCTCAACCCTATGCTCCAAAACAAGATAAACCCCTAGCCAAAAAAATCCCCCAACCCTTCGACCTAGTGATTCCTCAACCCTCATTCCAAACAAATCATCTACACTTCACCACAAAATATTCTAAACCATCATCCCTAAAAAAACCTAAACCCTCGAGGCTGAAAACCCCTAAAACCTCATCAATAAAAAACCTTATACCCTATATAGAAAAAAAAATTATTCCACCCCCATCCAATACCCAAATCCTTCATCCTCATAACCCATAACATCTAAACCCACTTCACAAATGACCCTAAAATCGTATCCACAAAAACACCTATACCCCTAGGCCTAAAATTCCATAAACAGTCGTTCAGAAAAACAATGAACCCACATCAATAAATAACAATAAAACCCCATCCCTTCAAAACCCTCAACCATCTAGTCGAAAAAACCCTCAAACATTATTCAAAAAACACTATTATTTCCCTGAATGAAAATAACCTCAACCCCTAGGCCTAAAAAATCATCAACCCCAATCAAAAAAATTCCACAACAATCAACCCCACAATATGCTAAACCCTCATTCCCAAAAAACCACGAACCCTTAGCCCCATAAAACCCTCAACCTTCAAGGCCAAAAAACCCTATACCCTCTTCCCCAAATAACCCTAAACCTTCAATATAAAAAACATAGAACCTTGCTCTCCAAAAAACACTAAACAATTTGCCCCAAAAAAACACTGAACCCTCCACACCAAAAAAACAAAATATACTCAACCCTAAAAAACCCTAAAACCTCAACACAAAAAAACACTAAACACATATCCCCAAAAAACAATAAACCCTCAACCTCGAAATGCCCTGAAAAACCATCCCCATAAAACCCAAAAAAAATAAATCCCCAAAGCCCCAAAACCCTTACTCTTAAAAATCCCCATTCCCTCATATCCAATAAATACTAATCCCTCAGCCAAAAAAATCCATAACCCAATTTCCCAAAAACCCTCAACCCTCATCCCCCTAAACCCTCAACACTCAGCCCCATAAAAATACTAAATAATCAACCAACAAAAAACCATCAACCAATAACCCCCAAAAACTCTGAACCACCGTCCCTAAAAAACTTATACCTTCAACCCCAAAAATACTAAATCCTCATCCTAGAAAACCCTTAACCATTAGTCCCAAAAAAATAAGAACCATGAACCAAAAAAACCCTCAACCCTCATTCCATGAAAACTTTCAACCATCATTCCATAAAAACCATCAACCATGAGGACCAAAAAACCCACAACCTTCATCCTAGTAACCCAAAAACCTCATCCCTAAAAAAATATAAACCCATATCCCTCAAAAAACCCTAAACCCTCACCTAAAAAAAATAGACCATAAACTATCATCACTAAAAAACCATGAACCCACATCCCCAAAGGACCCTACAAGATAATCCCCCAAAATCGTAAAAATAAAGAACTAGAAAAACCTAAACCCTCATCCCCAAAAACCACAAATAATTTTCTCCATAAAAACCCTCTACCATTATCTCTAAAAAATTCCTATACGCTCTTCAAAAAAAACCTAAACAATCTAACTAAAAAAACCCTATACCCTGCACACAAAAAAACATAAATCGTCATCTCAAAAAACCATAATCCCTCATCCCCAAATAACCCTATACCCTCATCCCCAAAAAACCATAAATCCTCAGCCTATAAAAAATCATAAACCCTCATCCTCAAAAAAATCAAAACACTCATCCCCAATGAACCCTAAACAATTTAATCTTTAAACTCTCATCCCCGGCCCGGAAAAAATCTAAATCCTCATAGACAAAAATCTAAAATACTCAACCCAAAGAAACACTCAAACCTTATCCAAAAGTAATCCTAATCCTTCTACCATAAACAACTCTGAACCATCAGTCCAAAAAACTCTAAACCCTCATCCCCGAAAAACCCTGAACCCATAGCCCAAAAAATACAAGAACCCTCAGACTGAAAAAATATGAAACCATTAACCCTAAAAAACTCTCAACCCGCATCCCCCAAGAACCCTAAACCCTCAACCCCAAAAAAATCTAAACCCCCAAACCCAAAAAATCCTAAACCAAAAGAACCAAAAAACAATCAACCCTCATCCCTAAAAATTATCAACCCTTTGCTCAAGAAACCTTAAAGCCTCAACCCTAAGCCCCAAAAGACCCTCAACCATTATCCCAAATAAACATAAAACCCTCACCCCCAAAAAACTGTAAACACTCCACTAAAAAAAACCCAAAACCCTCATCCCAAAGAAACACTAAACCCTTTGCCACAACACCCATAAACCCAGAGCCCCAAAACACCATAAACCCTCTACCCCAAAAATGCTTAAACACTTATCCCTCAAAAATCATAAACCAACCACCACAAAAAACTCCAAACCCTCACCCACAAAATATCCCTAAACCCATATCCCCAGATAAACCTAAACCTTAATACCCCCACAAAAAACCCAAAAACCAAAACTACTAATTGTAAAACCACTAAATCAATAGCCCAAAACAAACCCTCATCACCAAGGAACCCTAAACCTTTTGCCCCAAAAAACACAAAACCCTCATCTCTAAAAAAATAAATTCATTACCCAAAAATAATTAATCCTCTCCCCTAAAATACCCTATACCCTTACCCAAAAATAACTTAAACCTTCTGAACCAACTAACCCTAAACCCTAAAATCTAAAACCCCAAAACCATTATAAAGAAACAAAATCCCACAACCCCCCAAATATCTAAACCCCCATCATCAAAAAAAGATAAACTCTCAGCCCAAAAACCCCTAAATATTCAACCCCAAAAGACCCTAAATCCAGAGACACAAAATACCTAAACCTTTAACCCAAGAATATCCTAAATACTCTACCCAAAAAATTTCTAATCCCTTTGCCCCAAAAAACCTGGAATCCACTACCCAAAAAAATCCTAATCTCACTGCTCCAAAAAAACCTAAATCCCCATCCCTAATAAACCCTAAACCCATTGTTCGCAAAAACCCGAAATCCCCATTGAAATAAAACATATAATCCTTAGACCCAAAACCCAAAACCCTCAGCCCACAAAAACTAGAAAACTTCTGCCCAAAAATAAAAATAAAACCATGTCCCAAAAAAACCCAAACCCTAGGGAAAAAAAACCTTAAATCCCCAACCATAAAAAAAACCAAAACTATCAATACCAAAACACTATACCCTAATCCCCCAAAACTATAATCTCTTAAACCACAGAACCCGAATCCCTAATTCCCCAAAACCCTAAATCCTTATAAAAAAATATAAAGCCTACATCTAAAATCCCTCAAACCTCAACACAAAAAAACCCAAAACCTTCATCCCCCAAAATCCACAAACCCTCATCCAAAAAAACCCTAAGCCGACAGACTTATAAAACCCTAAACAGTCAACCTGAAATAACACTAACCCCTCAACCCGAAAAAATTCTAAAACCTCTAATACAAAAATCCCATGCACTCAACTCCAAAAAAACATAAACCAATCACCAAAAAACCCCAAACAATCAATCCCAGAAAACCCGAAACACTCTTCTTCTAAAAACACTAAACCCATAGCACCAAAAAACCCCAAACCCACATCCCCAAAAACATAATCCCTCATCCCCAAAAATCCACTTACCCTCAGCCCAAAAAACCCCCAATTCCCAAAACCCTTGACCATCATCCTTAAATAACCATAAACACCCAGCCGAAAAATATCTAAACCCTCAACTTCAAAATGTGTAAACCCTCATTCCAAAAACACCAAAATCATCTAACCTAAAAAACCCTAAAACATCATCACCAAATAACACTAAAACCAAAACCCTTAAAAACCAAAACCATAAGCCCCAAAAAACACCGAACTCTCATCCCCCAAAAAAACCCAAAACCCTTAGCCCCAAAACCCTATTAAACTCACACTAAACATTTAATTTCCCTCTTTAGAAAACCTAAAACCCCCATCCATAAAAACCCAAAACCCTAATCCACAAAAAACATAATACAATCAATCCAATAAAAACCAAACCCTAATTCCCAATGAAAAACTAAAACCTCACCCCCAAAAAACAATAACCCCCCCACCCAAAAACCTAAACCCAGAAAATCAAAAACCCAATCCCTCTTCCAAAAAAATTAAACCCTCATCCAAGAAAATCCTAGATCCTCTACCTAAAAACCCTAAAAATTTATCAACAAAAAACACCATACACTCATCCCCCATCACCCCAAACCCACAACCTCAAAAAACATGAAACTCACCAGCTCTATGAGGCCATAGAAAAAAAATTAATAATTATGACTATTAGAGAATTTCCTATTAATAGTGATCCATTTCAATAGTTTGAATCTAATGATTTTTCAATATCAATATTTATAAATATTAAAAAGTGTGGACTGTTCATTCTTAATCATTGTATTTTATTAGAGAGTATTTTCATTCTACAGAATCCTTGTCAGTGAGGTTTCATTATGGAAGTTTGATATTTTATTTTCATATAATAATTGTCAATCTTTAGGGATTATTCGGATAGGAAGATGGTAAATATGATCTTTCAAGGATCGAGGGATTCCAGGGCTAGTAGAAAAATAACCAATCATCATATCAATGGATTTTGGGAATAGGAATACATAACAATTATGATAATCCTATCGAGGGATTTCATAATAAGGAATGATAGACATTACTATAAGTGTTAAATAGTGGATACCTTTAGAAAAGGTCATTGACTACATTACACTTAATTTTAAGTGAGTTAAATCTTTTAATAATAGCTTGTAAGTAATTCTTACTTTTACATAGCTATACTATTTATTGTTTTTACATGTTTCAATTCCAATATAAATTGTATATAATTTTAGTAATTATACTCATCTTTCAATATAATGTGTTTTATCGGTGTTACTCTTATTATGATAAACATATTTGATTAATTGAATCCATTATGACTCTGATCTTTACTCTAATATTATCGTATTGTATCTGGTTCCAATTATGTGACATTATTAATCAGGCTGATTAAATAAATGATAGAATTATTTTAAGAGGATTTGTGATTTTTTCTTTTAAATCTATTAAACTATAAATCACTCCCAACATTTATGTATACCCATCTAAGCTAATTCTTACAATCCTAAAATCCTCATCCCCAAAACACTAAAACCTCTACTAAGTAAACCCCAAACTCTTAGACACAAAAAACCCCAAACCATCAGACTTAACAAACCCTGACACCTAATTTGTAAAACTCCCTAAGCCCTCATAGAAAAAAGAACCTAAACCCTCCAAACAAAAAAAATAATATACGATCATCCCCAAAAATACCAAACCCTTATCCCCCAAAAACACCAAACCCTCAACTACAAAAACCTCAAACCTCAACATAAAAATATAAGAAACCCCAACCCCCAAAACCCTTAACACATGGACCAAAACAACCTAAACAATCATTCCCAAAAAATCATCAAACCCTCCTCCCCGAAACACTAAATACTCATCCCCAAAAAACTTCAGTCCCTCAACACCAACAAACCATAAACACTAATCCCCAAAAATCCCCAAAACCCTCATCCCCAAAAAACCCCAATCCCTCGTCCCTAGAAAACACAAAACCCACTTCCATAAAAACCCTAAATCCACACCATTGAAAAATCCAAAAATATCAGTCCCTGAAAAACCCTATCCACCGGGCCAGGTAATCCCCAAACCCTCTTCCCCATAAGACCACAAATCCTCATCCAAAAAACCTTAAACCCACATTTAAATAAAAAACCCCAAACCCTCAGTCCCAAAACACCACAAACCCTCAACCCACAAAAAAAAATCCTAAACACCCATCCTCAAAAAACCATAAACCATCATCCCTTAAAACCATAAACTCTCAGCCCCAAAAACAGTAAAACCCTTATCTTAAAAAACCCTTAAACCATCAGATCAAAAATACCACAAACCATCAGTAGTAAAAAACCCAAAAAACTCAAGACTAAAAAATAAGAATCCCTTAACCCAAAAAACCTACCATACACTCATAAAAAAACCGCAAAACCTAAACCCTATGAAACTGAAAACACTCGTCCATAAAAACCATAAACCCTCATCCCTTAAAAACACCAATCCAGTATACCCATAAGAACACAAACCCCCATCCCAATAAACACCAAACCGTCCTCCCTAAAAAACCCCAAACAATCATCCCCAAAAATCATTAATCCTCCGATCTCAGAAAAACCCCTAACCCTTAGCCCAAAAAAACAAAAAAACATTTCACCAAACACCCTTAAACACATATCCCCCAAAAAACCAAAAAACCATATTCCCTATAAAAAATAATTCCTCAGCCAAAAAAAAAACCATAAGCCCAATTCCCTAAAACCACTAAATCATCAGCCCCAAAAAAACCATAAACCCTCATCCCAGTAAAACCCTAAACAATCAGCACCTAAAAAATCTAAACACTGATCCCCATTAATCCCGAAGCTCTCATCAACAATAACCCTAAACCCTCAACCAAAAAAATATTCATATGAACTAAACACTAAAAAAGACCCAATCCCTCATCCCCAAAATACCTTAATCCCTCAACCCCAGAAAAAATAATCCCTTAGCAGCAATGTACCCTAATCTACCGGGTTAAAAATTCCATTATCCCTCAAAAAAACCATAGAACCTCATACTGAAAAAAACCCAATGCCATATCCCTAAAAACCCCTTAACCCTCATCCATAAAACCCCAAATATCTCAGTCCCAAAAAACCCAAAACCCATATCCACAAAAAACCCAAAACCTTCTGCCAAAAAAAATTCCAAACCCCCGTCCCTGAAAAGCCATAAACTCTTAGCCACCAAAAACTCTAATCCAACATCCCTAAAAAACCCAAAACCCCCCGCGCCAAAAATTATAATCCCTCATCCCCTGAAAATAGAAAACCCTTGGTCCCAAAAAACCATAAACCCATTTCCCTAAAAAACCCTAATTCCTTATCCCAAAAATGCTAAATACAGATCCCTAAAAAATTTAAACTCACGTCCCAAAAAAAACCCTCATCCCAAAATTTTTTTAATACAGAAGCAGAAAAATCCCTAAAACCTCAACACTAAAAAACTATAAATCTTAATACATTAAAAACATTAATCCATTATCCCCAAAAAACTAAACAGTCATTTCCAATAAACCCTAAACTTCCAGCAACCAAAAAACACTAAACCATTGACCCCAATAAATCTTAAACCATCAGTTCCAAAAAAAAACCCAAAAGATTCATAACCAAACAATTGTAATCACTAATCACTAAAAAACCATAAACCCTCAAAACCAAAAAACCCTAAACCCATGGCCACATAATACACTAATTCTTTTCCCCTAAAATCCCTAAATACTCTACCCCTAAAAACCATAAACTATCTACCCAAAAAACCATAAACCCTTATCCCCCAAAATATAATAAACCTTTTCCCCCATAAAAAACCAAAACCTTTATCTCCATGAAACCCTAAACCATGGGAACAAAAAAACCATATACCCTTAGACCCAAAAATCTATAAATACATGGACCAGAAAAACCCTACACCCTCAGTCTTAAAAAAACCTAAAATCGTCATCTATAAAAAACCATTGAAACTCTTCCCAAAAAAAACCTAAACACTCATCCCCAAAATATGCTAAACGCTCAGCCCCAAAAAACCATAAACCCACCTGAATAAATCACAAACCCTCTTCCCTCAAAATCCCTTGGCCATATTCCCCAAAAAAACCTTAAACAATCTTCCAAAAACACCATAAACCCTCATCTCCAAAAAAAACCCTAACCAATCATCAAAAAATCCAAAAACCTAAGACCTAAAAAACAGAAACCCTTAGCCCAAAAATACCTTATACTTTCATCCCCAAGAAACCCTAAACCCTCACTCATAAATCACTATACCCTCAACTCTAAAATGTCATAAACCTTCATCCCAAAAAATATAAGCTCCATTCTACAAAAAACTTTACTCATGGCCCTAAAAACCGTAATCCCCCATCCGCAAAAAATCATCAAGGAAATAAAAAAAATTAACCCTTAGCCCTAAAAAACCTAAACCCTCAACATCCAAAAAACTAAAATCCCTCCGTCCCAAAAAAATAATAAATCCTTCGCCCTAAAATATTTGAACCCTTACACCAAAAAAACACTAAACCCTCAACACTAAAATACCAAAAACAATTAGCCACCATAAAGCTAAAACAATTTAACAGAAAACCCTAAGCCCTCATCCCCAGAATCCATAATCCCTCAGAAATATAAAACCCTAAACACTCATTCAAAAAATGTCATAAACCCTTATCCCCAAAAAACCCTAAACCTTCATTCTCAGAATACCATGAATCCTAGAACATAAAATTCTAAACCCTTATCCATATAAAACACTTAATAATCATCCCAAAAAACATATAATCCATAAACTAAAAAAATTAAACCTCACCCAAAAAAACCCTAAACCCTCATCTTAAGAAAACTCTAACCCCTTGGCCCCACGAAACCCTAAACCATCAGTCCCAAAAAACCCGAAACCTAGGACATCAAAAAACCCTAATACATTAACCAATAAACCCAAAAAACTCATCCCCAATAAATTCATAAACCCACATACAAAATAGAACATTAATCTTCAAGTCACAAAAAACCTAAATCCATAGCCCAAAATAATCCTATACCCACAGCCCCAGAAAACATCAAACAATTTACCTTGAAAAAACCAATACCCTCAGCCTCAAGATATCCAATATTCTCATCTCCAAAAAAGTATAAACCCTCATCCACAAAAAACCCTAAATAATTTTCCCCAAAAACCCAAAAACCACATCCCTAAAAAACCAAAAACATTTCACCCCAAAATTCTAAAAACAGTTTGCCCGATAAAACCACGAAGACACCATCCCATTAAAAACCATAAACACATAGCCCCAACAATTCTTAAAAAGTCGACCCTAAAAACCCTAAATACTCTACCAAAAATACCAAAAACCATTGTCCAATAAAAACAATAAACCCTCAACCCCAAATATCCCTAGACACTCGGCCCCAAAAATCCCTAAAGACTGAACCAAAAAAACAGTAAACCCTGGCCCCAAAAACCCAAAAACCCTCATTCCCAAAAACCCTAAATCATCAATCCTAAAAAAACATATACCCACTTCCCCAAAAATACTGTAATACCTCAGCCCTAAAAAACCAAATCATTGGGAAAAAAAACCCTAAACCCCTGGAAAAAATTAAATAAATATATAACCTACACCAAAAAACCCTAATCCATCATCCCAGAAAACCCTAAATCCTCTTCACAAAAAATCACTGAACACTCATCCAAAAAACTAGAAACCTAACCACCAAAAGAAAATCATAAACCGTCAACCATAAGAAACCCTAAACCATTGGACCCTAAAATCCCTAACTCCTCCACTACAGAGAAACCATAAATTATTGGCCCCAGAAAAACATAACCCTTTGTCCCTAAAAACCTTAAAACCACAGTCCCAAAAACATTAAAACCGAATCATTAAAAAATAATAAACCCTTAGCCCCACAAAAATTTTAAACACCCCACCACAAAAATCATAAACCTTGAATCACAACAAACTCTAAACACTTGTCTTAAAAAACCCATAAAACACCTCCCTATAAAAACATACACCTATCACCCAAAGAAAATCAAAACCGTTGACCTAAAAAATGATAAACCATCAACCCCAAAAATCCCTAAACCCTCAGCCACAAAAAACCCAAAACACCAAGATCAAAATAACTATAAACCCTCAAATAAAAAACCCTATACAATTGGCTTGAAAAACTCTAAAACCTTGGCTCAATAAAATATAAACCCAGTTCCCCAAAAAACCCAAAATCATAATACCCGAAAAACCATAAACCCTCATCCCCATAAATATATAAACCATTATTCACAAAAAACCCTAAATTTATGTCCCCAAACCCCTAACCCCTTAGCCCAAATCAACATAAAATGTCACCCCAAAAAATATCTAGACCCTCGTCCAAAAAAAATACTAAAACCTAATCCCAAAAAAACCAAAACCCACACCCCCAAAACAATCCCCAAACCCTCTACCCAAAAAATATTTAACCCTCAACCCTAATAAAACATAATACCTCTTCCCAAAAAACCCTAAACCATCGACCCGTAAAAACAGTAAACACTAAAACCCAGAAAAACCCTTTACACTCACCCTATAAAACCCAAAAACATGTTCCACAAAAATGCTCAGATGAAAAAAACACTAAACCCTAGGCCCCTATAAAAAATTTAAATTCACACCCATGAAACCCTAGAACCTCATTCCCCAAAACCTAAACCCTTTCCCAAAAAAATAAAACATCAACCCCAATAGAACACTAATCCTTCATACCAAAAAACCCTAAGACACATGGAACCAAGAAATCCTTAACCCTCAGGGCCCAAAAGTCCCTAATCCTTTTCCATAAAAACCCAAAAACCTTACCCCCAAAAAACTGTAAAACCTCCACAAAAAAATGATAACCCTCATTCCCAAAAAGGCCCTAAACCCTCAGGCCCCAAAACCCCTAAAACCTTATCCCAAAAAGCCTCAAACACTCATCTCCAAATAATCCCAAACCATCAGCCCCCAAAAAACCCCTCAATCCCAAAAAACGACCTCATCCCAAAAAATCCATAATACATTTGAAACAAAAACACTAAAAACATGTCTCCAAAATACTCTAATCCCTTATCCACAAAAACCTTAACCTTTGGACCCAAAAACCTAAAACCATCATCCTAAAAAAATTCAAAAGACACTGCACCAAAAATCCATAAACTCCCAGCCCCAAAAAAATTGTAAATCATTTTCCCCAACAAAACCTAAATCTCAACCCCAAAAAACCCTAATCCATTATCCCCAAAAAAAGTATACCCTCAGAAAGTAAAAATCCAAAACCCTCAAACCTATAAAACCTAAACCCTATGCCTCCAAATATATTAAATATTCACCTCCAAGAAACACTAAACCATCATCCCCAATAATCCTTTAACTCTAGGCCAAAAAAGAAACTATTTCCAAACAAAAAACCCTAGTCCATTGGCCATAAAAACCCATAAAACATCACCCTAATAACATTAAAACTATGGTTCCAAAAATATCTAAAACATCCACCCCAGAAAACCCTGAACCATAACCATAAAATACACTAAACCCTCCTTCCAAAAAACCCTAAACCCTCTATCCAAAAAACCCTATACCATAGGCCCTAAATAACATTAATATCTCTTTCCACAAAAAACCTAAACCATCAACCTCAATCAAACCCTAATATAATGGTGCTTAAAAATCCCAAAACATCATCCAAAAAAACTCTAAAACCCCACTCGAAGAGAAAATAAAACCTTATCTTCATTAAATAATAAACCCCTAGCCCCAAAAAAACCTTAAACCCTCACTCCCAAAAAAACCTATACCATAGGCTCAAAAAATCACTAAATCCACATCCCTAAAAACTCACAATGCACAGCCCAAAAAAAGTAAACCCAAAGCCCCCAAAAACAAAAAACCCTCAGACCCAAAAAACCTGAAACCATCTTCCCCAAAAACCCTAAAACCTAAGCCCAATAAATACTAAACCCTCACCCTGAAAAAATACAAAACCCTCATTCCAAAATACCATAAACCCTCTTCAAAAAGAACCCAAAACCCTAAAACCCACCCAATCCTAAACATTCAACACCAAAAATACCAAATCCCATAGCCCCCCAAACCCTGAAATGTAAGGTCATAAAAATCATAATTCATCAGCCCCAAAAAACCATAAAACCTCACTCCAAAAATCCTAATACTTCTTCCAATAAAAAACCTAACCCCTTACCCTAAAAACCATACACCCTAATTCCAAAAAAATACTAGATTTCATACCCAAAAAAACCTAACCATAAACCCCCAAAAAACATAAATCCTAAGCCTAAAAAAAACCTATCCCTCACCAATAATAATTCCTTATCCTCAACCCCAAAAACCCTTAAAACCTCATCCCCAAATAACACTACACCATAACCCCAAAAAACAATAATCCCTTATCCCACAAAAACCCTAATCCATCTTCACAAAAATAACCTAAACCCACATCCCCAAAAAACATAAAAACCACAACCATAAAAAACCATAAACCCTAAACCCTAAACACTCAGCCCATAAAAACCAAAACATTCAACTGAAAAAATCCCTATAAACTCATCCCAACAAAACCTAAACCCTTAGAAACAAAAAACCCTAAACTCTCAACCCCAAAAAAGCCATTACCCGTCATCCCCCATAACACCTAAACAATCCTCCCCCCAAAAAGCACTATACCCTAATGCAAAAAACCCAAAAACCCCAGCCCCTAGCCCCCCAAAACCCTCATACCAATGTGAATTAATCCAAAACCCAAAACACCACAAACCATCTTCCCAAAAATATCCCAATCCATCATGCCCAAAAAAACCTAAACCATCATCCCAAAAAAACCAAAAACACTCATCAAAGAATCAAAAACCCTTTGTAACAAAGAAACCCTAAACACCCAGCCCCCAAAAACCCTAAACCCTTATTCTGGTGAAAACTAACCCCTAACCCCAATAAAACACTAAATCCTCATGCCCAAAAACCCCAAACCTAAAGAACTAAAAATAACCAATCGTTCTGTAGAAAAAATCCCATGTACCTTGTTCCTAAAAACCCCTAAACCCATGGATCCCAAAATGCCTAAACCCTTAGCCCAAAAAACATAATCCCCCATCCCCATAAAATCCATTTCCCATAGCCCCATAAAATCCTAAACCCTAGACCAGGAAATAATCTAATCCATCAGCTCAATATACACTAATCCCTTAGCCCCAAAAAAACACTAAACCCAAGGACCTAAATGATCCAAAACCCTTATTCACAAAAATCCATAAACCCTTTCACACAAAAATTCCTTAACATTACGACCAAAAAAACCATAATCCCTCATCCCCATAAAACACTAAATCATCAATTAAAAAAAACATGTACCCTTAGGTCTAGTAAAACCTAATATGTCATTAGAAAAAACACATATAACTTCAACCATAAAATACCCTAACAACTATACCCCAAAAAACAAAAAACCTCCTCGAAAAAACCATAAACACCCACCCCAAAAAACACTAAATCCTCAGCCCCAAAAAAACCATAAACCCTCATCAATAAAATAATCTACCCCCTAATCCCCACGAAACCCTAAATACTCAACCCAAAATAACCCTAAACCGTCAGCCACAAAAAGCATAAAAAATATTCCCTAATAAACCAAAAACCATCATCCCTAAAAATCCATAAATCCTCATCCCCAAAAATCTATAAACCCTCATACCAAAAAACCCTAAACCCTCATCCCCCGAAAAACCCAAACCCTATAACCCAAAAAACTCTAAACCCTCATCCCTAAAAAACCATAAAAACTTTGCTCAAAAACCTTAAACCATCATCCCCATGAAAAGTTAAACCCTCATCCCCAAAATACCCTAAACCCTCATCCCTAAAAACCATAAACCTAAAGCCCATTAAAACAAAAAATCATCATCCCCAAAATCCTAAAACCCTCATCCACAAAAGACACAAAACCCTCATCCCCAAAAAAAACCTACACCCTCTTCCCCCTAAAACACTGAAACATCATTCCTAGAAAATGAAAAAACTTATCCTAAAAAAAACCCTAATTCTTCATCACCATTAAATCATGTAAACCCTCATCCACAAAAAACCTTGAACACACATCCTAAAAAAACAATAAACCCTCATCCTAAAAAAACATAAACCCACAAACCCTAAACCCTAATCCATAGAACTAGAAAAACCTAATCCCAGATCCCCATAAAATTGTAATCCCTCAACCCTAGAATACCATAAACCCTAATCCCCCTGAAATCCATAAACTCTAATCCCCATTAAACCCTAAACAATTAGCCCCTGAAAACACTACACCCTTATCACTAGAAAACCATAAAACATCATCCCTCGATAATCCCAAACCCTCAACCATAGAATACCTTAAAACACTTGGCCACTAAATAACATAATCCGTCATCCCAAAAAACCCTAAACCCAAATACTCAAAAAATCCAAATCCCACTTCCACAAAACACCCTACACCCAAATCCCCAAAAACCCCCAAACCCTCAACACTAAAAAACGTAAAATCTAATCCACAATGAACCCTAAACTGTAACCCCAAATTATTTTAAACCATTAGAACCAAAACCCCTAAAACCATCAGCCCAAAAAAATCTTAAACCCTCATCTGAAAAATACACAAAACCCTTATCCCCAAAAAATCCCAAAACCCTCATCCCCAAAAACCCTAAACACTCACCCCCAAAACCATAAACATTTATCTAAGAAAACCCAAAACCCTTGGCACCATGAAATCCATGAACATAATCTAAAAAATTACCTAGAACTATTTTCACATGAAACCCAAAACAACTGGTCTAAAAAAACCTAAACCATCTGACCAAAAAAAAAACCCTGAACACTCAGGCCCAAAAATCCATAAACCCATGGACCAATAAAACGATAAAACCTCATCCCCCAAAAAACCTAAACACTATGCCCCATAAAACCCTAATACCTCATCCCCAAACAACTATAAACCATCATCCCCCAAAAAAACCTAAACCCTCAAGCCCAAAACACTAAAACTACAGCCCAAAAAACCCAAATCCCCTGACCCCAAAAAAACTATAAACCCACTACCATAAAAAATACCCTAAACTCTCATCCAAAAAATATTAAAACCCTCAACCCCAAAATAACCAAATCTCATAGCCACAAAAAACCCAAAATAAATAACCTACTATAAACCCTAAATGTTAATCCCCAAGCCCCATAAATCCCCATTCGTAAAAATCCCTAAAACCTCATACTCAAAAATCCAATATTTTCAGCCATCAAAAACCCTTAATAATGTTCCTTAAAAACCCTTAAACCATCGGCCCCAAAAAAGATGAAACCCTTAACCCCCTAAAAATCTAAATCTGTAAACCCCAAAAAACAAATAACCCACAACCACCAAAAAACATATACCCACATCCCAAATAAAACCATAAACCATCTTCCTAAAACACCATAAACACTCAACCAAAGAAAACCATAAACAATTTTCCCCCAAAAAAACCCCAAACACACCCCCACAATAATCAATAAAGCCTCATACCATGAAAACAATATACCCATCATCGAAAAAAATCCAAAATCATCACCCCTAAAAAATCAGAAACCTTTATCCCCAGATAACCATAGACCCATAGCCCCTTAAAAATAAACCATCAACATGAAAAAATTCTCAACCATAAACACCATAAAACTCTAAACCATAATCCCTTAAAAACCCTAAACCCTCATTCACAAAAAAACCCAAAAACCTCATCCAAAATATACCCTAAACACCACCCCAAGAAACCATAATCCCACATACACAAAAACCCATGAACACTGAACCAAAAAAACTCCAAAACCTCATCCCTAAAAAAATAAAACACTAATCCTAAAAAATCCCTAAACCCACATCCTCCCAAAATCTCAAAACTCTCATCCCCAAAAGACCCGAAAAAATCATACCTAATCAATACCCTAAAGACCACATCCAAAAAACTCTAAAAACAGAAACCCAAAAAACCCCAATACCCCATCCCTAAAAACCCCAAACTCTAATACCTAGAAAACCCCAAACCCTTAACCCCAAAAAATACAATACCCTCAACCACAATAAATTTTTAACTCTTTTCCACAAGATACCCTCAGCCCTCATCCCAAAAAAATCACAATCCTTAATCCCTAAAAAATTCCAAAACCCTCATCCATTGACACGAAAAAACCCTCAGAACCAAACACCCTAAGCCCACTACCCAAAATACCATAAAACCTCTCCCTCAAAACACCTTATACACTCCAACCAAACTAAACCCAAACCCTCAGTCCCAAATAACCCCAAACACTCAGCCCCAAAAACCCAAAAACCTAATCCTCAAAAAAACCAATCCCTCAGCCCAAAAGAACCAAAACCCTCAGTCCTAAAAAATCTAAAAAATCAAGCCCAAAAAAACCCAAATCCTCACCACCAAAGGACCCAAATTAGTCAACCCTAAAAACCCCTAATACTTTAGCCCCAAAAAATATAATCCCTCCAAACCAAATAACCCTAATCCATCATCCTTGGAAAATCCTAATCCCTCGTCGCCAAAAAACACTCAACCCTTAACTTGAATGAACCTAATACACTGCAACCGATGAAACCATAACCCATCATCCCCAAAAACCCTAAACCCTCATCTATTTAAAATTCATCCATATTCCCCTAAAAACCATCAAAACACATCCCCAAAAAACCTTTAGACGTTGAATCCACAACTCCCCCAACCCTCATCCCCAAAAAACCCATGAACCCTAATCCCGAAAAAAAACCTATAACCATAAATCCCAAAATACCTAAACCGTCATCTAAAACAAACCATCAACAATCAGCCCCAAATTAACCACAACCCATAGCCTATAAAACCCACAACGCTTGGACCCCATGAACCCTTGTTCCACACTACAAAAAACCAATAAAGCTCAACCCACATCCCTAAAAAAACACCAAATCCTAATCCCAGAAAAAACATGAAACCCACAGCCCCCAAAAAAACTAAAGCCAAATCTCTAAAAAACCCAAACCAACTATCCAAAAAACCATAAACCCTCATCTTTAAAAGAACCATAAACCCTAAACCACATAAAAATATAAACCCTCAAACGTAAAAACCTCAAAATACCAACCCCCAAAAAAAACCCTTATCCCCAAAATCCACAAACCCCCAACCCCAAAAATACCAAAAACCCATTGCCCAAAAAAACCGTAAAACCCCAGGACCCAAAAACCCTAAATCTTTAATGATAAAAACCCTAAACCACGATCCACTAAAAAACAAGAAATCCTAAACCCCCAAAACCGACAATCCATATGACACAAAATACCCCAAACCCTCAGCCTAAATAAGACCTAAACCCTCATCTTCAAAAAACCCATAAATCCTCTACCAAAAAAAACCTTAAACCCCTAGCCCCAATACACATTAAACCTCATCCTCATAAAACCCTATACCCCAGTTAAAAAAATACTAAACCCTAATCCACAAAAAACACTAAATCCCCATCCCCAAAAAACTTGAATCCTCATCCCCATGTTATCCAATACCCTCATCCCCAAAAAACCCTAAACCGTCATCCTCTTAAAACCATGATGTTATATCTCAAAAACCCATAAATATCTATAACTAGAAAACCCTAAACCCAATGCCCCATAAATACCCAAAATCCTATTCCCCATAAAAACCTAAATCATTTGCCACAAAAAAGTACTAAAACAGTATCCCCCCAAAAAACATAAACATTTACCTAAAAAACCCAAAACCCACAACCCCGAAAAATCCATAGACCGTCATCCCAAATAAAATACCCAAAACCTTCACCTCATAAAAACCTTATGCCCTTAGCCGCAAATAACCATAAACACTCATCTTCAAAAATACATTACACCTCATCCCCCATAAAAATTTAACCCTACTTCCAAACCCAAAAAACCTCACCCTCAAAACCCTAAAGACTCAGCCCAAAACTCTTAGTCCTAAAACCATAAACACACTTCCATAAAACACATATAACCTACCATAAGACACCCAAAACCCTTATCCCAAATAACCCCTAAGCCTTCAACCCTAAAACATACTAAACACTGAAAAAAAACAATGATACCTCATTCTCAAAAATCCTAAGACCTCCCCCCAAAAAATCCCTAATCATAAAAAAACCAAAAACCTTATCCCCAAAACTCCCTGAAAACTCTTCCCAAAAACCACTATAACATCACCTAAAAAACCCTAAACCCTAACCGCCAAAAAAATCATAAACCATCATCTCAAAAAAAATGTTATAAACCCTTGGCTACCAAATACCTGAACCCTCAACCACAAATATCCTAAAACATCATCCAAAAATATTTCATAACCATTATCCAAAAAATACTCCAAAACCTCAACCCTCCGAACGATTAATCAATTACCCCTGAAACCCCTAATCCCTCATCCCAAAAAAACACAAATCCATTAGACTAATAAAACTCTAAATCCTAACACTCAAACCCCCAAAACTCCCTTTCCCAGAAAACCCTACACCCTCACCCTAAAAGACCTAATCCCACAAATACAAAAATATCTAGGACCTGACACCTAAATCACCCTAAACCCTCATCAACAAAAATCCAAAAACTCAAAGTCGAAAAAAATCCTAAAACCTCATCCCGCAAAAACCCTAAACACTCGGTCTTTAAAAACCCCTAACCCTTAACACAAAACCCCAAACCCTCATCACCAATAACACCTAAAACATAGCAAAAAAACCAAAATCCCACATCTTGAAAAAAACCTAAACCCTCATCCCCAAAAATCTATAATCCTCTTCCCACAAAAAACGTTAAACCCTAAACTACAAGAAAACCTGAAACCCTCATCCACAAAAAGCACAAAACCATAAACCCCAAACAACATAACCCCTTCAACCCTCAAAAACCATAAACTCGTATCCCCAAAAGCCTAAACCCTAGGCCCTAGAAAACCCTAAACCCTTAGTCAAAAAAATCCTAAACCCTCATCCATCGAAAAAACCTATACCCTCATTCGCAAACCACCTAATCCATCAGGCCGAAAATACCCTAAAACATCTAGCTCAAAAAACCATAAAACCTCAGTCACAAAGAACACAAAACCTTCACCCAAAATAAACTATAAACACTCTACCCCAAACTACATAAAACCTCAGCCTCAAAAAACTCAAAACCCTCAGAAGTAAAAACTCTAAACCCCCATCCCTAAAAAACCCTATACCTCAACCACAAAAAACCCTAAATCCTCATCCCCAAAAAACCCTAAACCATCAGTCCCATAAACCCCAAAACTCTTATCCCAAAAAATCATTAAATCCTCAGATATAAAAACCCAAAACCCCCTATCCCAAGAAACCATAAATTATCAACCCCCAAAATACCTAAACCTTCATCCTTAAAAAACCCAAAACCATCAAACCTAAAAAACCCTAAACCCATAGCAATAAAATATCTTAAACCCTCTTCCAAAAAATTCATAATCATTTTCCCAAAAAAACCATAATCCCTCAACCCAACAAATCATAAAAACTCCACCCTAAAAAACTCATAAACCCTCAATGTCATAAATCCCTAAATTCACAGAAACAAAAAATTTATAATCCTCCATCACAAGAAAAACCTAATAACATAGCCACATGAATCCCTATACCATCAGCCTCCCAAACCACAGAAATAATAGTCCAAAAAAACCCAAATACTCACCCGCAAAAAACCCTAATCCATCATCCCACACAATCCTTAACCTGCACCCTTAATAAAACCTAAACCCACTACCCCAAAACACCCTAAACCCTCAGCCCAAAAAACCCCAAACCCTCTGCACTAAAAAAACAAAAACCTCATCCCAAAAAACAACAAATTCTCATCCCCAAAGGATAGTCAATGATAAACAGAAAAAACCCTAAACCCTAATCCTCAATAAAGATAAGATCTCATATCTAATGAACCATAAATCCAATTCCCAAAATAACCCAAAAAAGTATCCCCACAAAAAACCAAAACTCATAGCCCCAAAAAACCTAAATTCTTAATTCCATAAAACAATATACCCCTTCACAAAAGACCTATAAACCCTTAACCCCATAAAACCATAAACCCATAGCCGTTAGAAACCGTAATACCTCAGACATAAAATCCCCAAACCCTACATCCTAGAAAAGATAAATTATAATTAAAAAATATAATCCTTTAGCCCTAAAAAAATATAAACCCACAACCCAGAAAAAACCTAAAACCCAAATCCCTAGAAAACGCTACACCCTCGCCCTAAAACCCCTAAAATAGCATCACAAAAAATATTATACAATCATCCCTAAAAATACTTAAAATATCATTTGAAAAAACCCTAAACCCTCACCCCAAGAAATGTTATAGTCTAAACTCTACAAACCCCAAAACCCGTAACCCCCAAAATACCCTAAATCATTATTCCCAAAATAACTAATCTCTCATCCCTTAAAAACCATGAATCCTCATCCCCGAAACCACTAAACCCTTAGACCCAAAATTCCAAAACCCTTACCCCCAAAAACATAAACCCTCTGTCCCAGAAACACATAAACCTTCATCGCCCAAAACACCTAATACCTCAGGCCCAAAAAATTCGAAAATTAAAATCCCCAAATAACCGTTAACCAGTAGCCCAAAAAATCCCTAATCCCTCTCCCTCAAAAATCACAAAACTCTTGAACCAGAAATCCAATAACCCTCATCCCTAGAAAACCCTAACCATATTCACCAAAAACCAAAAACCCTAATCTCCCAAAACCCTAAACCCAAATCCCAAAATTCCCTAAACCCTCATCCCTAAAACCCTTGAACACTATACCCCCAATCCCCAATACCATTATCACAAAAAACCCTGAAAAACTTATCCCATGAAAGTCAAAACTATTATCCCAAAATCATTAAAACATCATCCCCAAAAAACACAGAACCCTCTACCCCATAAACTCTTAAACACTTTTCCCCAAATCCCACTAAATACATAGCCTCCAAAACCCATAAACACTCAACCTCAAAACCCCGAGGACCTCATCCTCAAAAAACAAAAAACACAATCCTCAAAAAACTAAACCAGCATCCAAAAAAACACTAAACCATCATCCACTAAAAAAACACTAAACTATATGCCCCAAAACCCTGAAACCCTCATTACCAAAATATCCAAAATTCACAACCTTGAAAAATCCTAACCCCTAAATTCCAAAAAACATAAACCCTCAATACTAAAAATATGTAAAAATTATTCCCAAAATAAACCTTATCCTATATCCCCTGAAAACAGTAAACCATTTTAAAAAACACTAATCCCTCATCCCCCCAAATCCATAAAATATAATCCTCAAAACCCTAAACTCTAAACCCAAAAAAACCATAAATCCTAAACCCCAAAAAATCAAGATTCCTTATCCCCAAAAAACAACAAAAATTAATCCCCCGAAACCACTAAACACATATCCCCAAAAAACTATAAACCATCACCCATAAAAAACTACCAAAACACAGTTGTAAGAAATCGTAAACACTCTGACCCAAAAAAACACTAAATTGTCGTCCTAAAAATTCCCTAAACAGTCATCCCCAAAAAACACAAAACAATAAGACCCCATAAAACCAATAACCATAGCCTAAAATACATGAAACACTTAGGCAAAAAAATCCTAATCCCTATCAATAAAAACACCTAATCCCTTAAACCAAAAAAAAACTAACCCCTTAGTCCATAAAACTAAAACACATTGTCACCAAAATATTTTAAACCCTTAGCCTTAAAAAGACTAAACCATCATCCCCCGAAAATCATAAACCTTCAACCCCAAAAAACCCTTAAACCATATCCCCCAACCCCAAATACAACATTCCCAAAAAATACCAAAACATTACCCAAAAAAACACAAAATGCTAATGAAACAAAAGAAACTAAACACTCACCCCCAAAATATCCTAAGCACTCATTCCCAAAAAACATTAACCCTTAGCTGCAAAATACCCTAAATTCACTTCTCTAAAATACCCAAAACCACAACCCAGAAAGAACTTAAAACCCTCAGCCCCCAAAAAACCCAAACCCTCTATACTAAAAACCCAAATTTTTATCCCCAAAAAGTAATAAACCGCCTTCCACAAGTAACCCTTAACCCTCTCAACCCCCACCAAATGTTATGATTCCATCCCCATGAAACGTTAAATCCTTAGCCTAAAAAAACTTAAACCATCATCACCCAATACTCCAAAACCTCAGCCCAAAATAACCCTAAACACACAACACCAAAACCACCCAAACCATCAATACTAAATACCCCTATACACACATCAGCAAAACCACTAAACACTCAACTTCAAAAACCCCTAATCCCACATCCCAAAAAAACCCAAATCCCTGAATACAAAAATCACAAAAAAACGAGCCTGATAAATCCCTAATCTCTTAGCCCCAAACAACCCTAAACCTTCCATTCCAAAAAACCCTAAACCCACAGCCCCAAAAAAACCTAAAACCACATCCTGAAAAAACACTTAATGCACATCACAAAAAACCCAAATCCCAAAGTCCAAAAATACCATAAATCCTCATACTGAAAAAACCTAAAACCATAGCCCCAATTACCCATAATCCCAAATCCCAAAAACCCAAAAACCCTCAACTACAATAATCCCTAAACCCTTAGTCCCAAAAAACCTTTACCCTCAGTCTTAATAATCATTATACACACATCCCAAAATAACACTAAACACTCCACCCAAATTAAACCCTTAACCCTCATCCCTAAAATCCATTATACCTCATCCCTAGAAAACAATATAACATCAGTTACAAAAGACATTGAACCCTCACCCACAGAAAACCCTATAACCTCATCCTCGGAATAGAGTGAACCCATATCCCCAAAAAACCTACATCCCTCATGCCTAGAAAAAAATAAAAATATAATATCAGAAATCTCTAAACTCTCATCCTAAGAAATCCCTAACCACTCATCCCTAGAACAAACTATGCCCTCTACCCCAAAAAAAAACAAAAAACATTCATCCCGATGAAACTGTAATCCCTCATCCCTTTAAAATATTAATCCATAATTCCCAGACAATCCTAACCCCTTCGCCCCCCAAAATACTAAACCCTCGACCACCACAAACACAAATTTTTTAGCCATAAAAAATCGTAAACCCATAGCACGATAAAACCATAAACCATCAACCCAATAGAATACCTAAACACTCATCCCCATAAAGCCCTATACCCTCAGCCCCCGAAAACCCTAAACCATTATCTGCAAAAAACAAAAAATCATTACTAATGGAAAACTCAGAAAACCTATCCATAGAAAACCCTAGACACATAGAACTATAAAACCCTAAAACATCAGTCCAAGAAAACCCTAAACCCTAAACCATAGAAATACTTAAACTCTCATCCCCATAAAAAACTAAACTGTTATCCCATGAATACCTTATTCACTCAGACACAAAAAATCCAAAAAAACTCTTCACCAAAAAATCCTGATCTCTCATCCCTATAAAACTTTTAGCCTTATCATCAAAAAATAGTCAACACATAGAAAAAGAGAAACCTAAGCCCTTTGTGTGCGGAAAGCCCAAAACCCACATCCCATGAAATCCCTAATCAGTCATCCCTAAGAAACCCTAAATACTAATCCCAAGAATACCCAAGACCCTCATCCATAGAAAATCATAAATGTTCACCTCCAAAAAACCCTAAACCATTAGCCCTAAAAAAACTCTAAACCATCATCCCCATGAAAAAACTCAACCCTCATCCCTATAATAACCAAAATCGTCAGTACAAGAAAATTCTAAACACTTTGCACCATGAAAACCATAACACTCAAATTCAAAAAGTACTAAACCCTCAGCCCCAAAAAACCCTAAACCCTATTCCCTCATCCAAACCATAAAACAATTGCCCCCAAAACCTCTAATCCCTCTTCCCAAAAAAACCCAAATCCATCAGAATAATAAAACTCTAAATCCTAACACACAAACCCCAAAAAACTCTCTTTCTCAGAAAACCTAAACCCTCATCCTAGAAGACCCTAATCCCACAAAACCAAAAAACCATATGACCTGACAACCAAATCAACCTAATCCCTCATAAAAAAATCCAAAAAATCAAGTCCAAAAAAACCCTAAAACATAGCACAAAAAAACCAAAATCCCACATCTTGAAAAAAATACCTAAACCCTCATCCCCAAAAATCTATAAACCCTCTTCCCCCAAAAAACTTTAATCCCAAAACTACAGGAAAACATGAAACCCTCATCCACAAAAAGCACAAAACCATAAACCCCAAACAACATAATGCTTTGTCCCCCAAAAACTGTAAACTTATAGCCCCATAATCCTAAACCCTAGGCCGTAGAAAACCGTAAACCCTTTGTGCAAAAAACCCTAAACAATCATACCTACAAAAAAACATATACCCTCATTCGAAAAACACCTAATCCCTTAGGCTGAAAATACCCAAAAACATCTAGCTCAAAAAACCATAAAACCTCAGTAAAAAAAAACACAAAACCTTCACCCCGAAAAAACTATAAACACTCTACTCCAAAATCCCTAAACCCTCAGCCTCAAAAAACACAAAACCCTCAGAAGTAAAAAATCTAAACCCCCATCCGTAAAATACCCTATACCTCAACCCCAAAAAACCCTAAAACCTCATCCCCCCAAAACCCAAAACCATCAATCCCAGAAACCCCGAAAACCTCAGCCCCAAAAAACCTTAAACCCTCAGACATAAAAACCCAAAACCCCATATCCCAACAAACCATAAATTATGATCCCCCAAAAAACCATAAATTATGATCCCCCAAAATACCTAAACCTTCAGCCCTAAAAAACCCTAATCCATCACACCTAAAAAACCCTAATCCCAGAGCAATAAAATATCTTAAACTCTCATCCAAAAAATTCCTAATCATTTTACCCTTAAAACCATAAACCCTCATCCCAAAAAATCATAAACACTCCACCATAAAAAACTCATAAACCCTCAATGTCAAAAATCCCTAAATTCACAGAAACAAAAATCCATAATCCTCCAACCCAAGAAAATCCTAATAACTTGGACACAAGAATCCCCATACCATCAGCCTCCCAAACCACTAAAATCTTAGTCGAAAAACCCCAAATACTCACATGAAAAAAACCCTATTCCATCATCCCACAAAAACCATAACTTGCACCCTTAATAAAACCTAAACCCACTACCCCAAAATACCCTAATCACTCAGCCCAAAAAAACCCCAAAGCATATGCACTAAAAAACTCCATCAGCCCAAAGAGCCCCAAAATCTCAGCCCTAAAAGATAGTCAACTATAAACAGAAAAAACCCTAATCCCTAATCCTCAAAGAAGATATGCCCTCATATCTAATAAACCATAAATCTGATTCCCAAAATAACCCCAAAAAATATACCCCCAAAACACCAAAACTCATAGCCCCAAAAATCCTAAATTCTTAGTTCCATATAACACTAGACCCCATCACAAAAGTCCTATAAACCCTTAACCCCATAAAACCCTAAACCCTTAGCCGTAAGAAACCCTAATACCTCAGACATAAAATCCATAAACCCTACATCCCAAAAAACCGAAATTATAATAAAAAAATATAATCCTTTATCCCTAAAAAAATATAAACCCTCAGGCCAAAAAAATCCTAAAACCAAAAACCCTAGAAAACTCTACACCCTCGCCCTAAAAACCCTAAACCAACATCCCAAAAAATATTATACAATCAGCCCTAAAAATCCTTAAAATATCATCTTAAATAACCCTAAACCCTAATCCCCATGAAATTCTATATGTTAAACTCTACAAACCCCAAAACCCGTAACCCTCATAATACACTAAATCCTTATTCCCAAAATACATAATCTCTCATCCCCTAAAAACCATGAAACCTCATCCCAAAAACCACTAAATCCTTAGCCCAAAAATTCCCAAACCCTTGCCCCCAAAAACACTTAAACGCTCTATCCCAGAAACACATAAAACTTCATCCCCCAAAACACCTAATACCTCAGGCCCAAAAAATTCTTAATTTCAAATCCCCAAATAACCGTTAACCTGCAGCCCCAAGAATCGATAATCCATCTACCTCAAAAATCACAAAACTATTGAAACAGAAATCCAATAACCCTCATCCCTAGAAAACCCTAACCATATTCCCCAAAAACCATAAACCCTCATCTCCCAAAACCCTAAACCCAAATCCCAAAAATCCCTAAACCCTCATCCCCAAAACCCTTTAACACTATAACCCCAAACCCCAACACCATTATCCCAAAAAACCCCTACACACTCATCCCATGAAAACCAAAACCATTATCCCAAAAATAATTAAAACCTCATCCCCAAAAAACACATAACCCTCTACCCATAAACTCCTAAACCCTTTTTCCCAAAACCCACTAAATTCTTATCATCCAAAACCCCTAAACACTCAACCACAAAACCCCTAGGGCCCTCATCCTAAAAAAACCAAAAAGATAATCAACACAAAAACTACACCATCAACCAAAAAAAATACTAAACCATCATCCACTAAAAAACACTAAACCATATGCCCCAAAACCCCAAAACCCTCATCCCCAAAATATCAAAAATTCACAACCCTAAGAAAACCTAACCCTTAAATTCCAAAAATCCTAAACCCTCAATGATAAAAATATGTAAACCTTCATCCCAATGTAAACCTTATTCCTTATCCCCAAAAAATAGTAAACCCTCTTAAAAAACAGTAAACCCTCATCCCCCAGAAGCCCTAAACTATAATCCTCAAAACCCAAAACACTCAACCCCAAAAAACCCAAAAATCCTAAACCACAAAAATCATGATTCCTTAGCCCCAAAATACCATAAAAATTAATCCCCTGAAACCACTAAACCCACATCCCCAAAAAAAATGTAAACCCTCACCCATAAAAAACTACCAAAACACAGTTGTAAGAAATCGTAAACACTCAGCCCCAAAAAAACACTAAATTGTCATCCTAAAAAATCCTGAAACAGTCATCCCCAAAAAACACTAAACCCTAAGACCCAATAAAACCAATAACCGTAGCCTAAATAACATGAAACTCTTAGTGCAAAAAATCCTAAACCCTAGCCATAAAAACCCCTAATCCCTTAACCCAAAAAAATAGTAACCCCTTAGACCATAAAACTAAAACACCTTGTCACCAAAATATTTTAAACACTCGGCCTTTAAAAGAATAAACCATCATCCCCTGAAAATCATAAACCATCAACCCCGAAAAAACCCTTAAACCATATCTCCCAACCCCTAATCCATCATCACCAAATAATACCTAAACATTACCCAAAAAGACAATGAATCCTAATGAAACAAATGAAACTAAACACTAAGCCCCAAAATATCCTAAGAACTCATTCCCAAAAAACATAAACCCTTATCCCCAAAATACCCTAAAATCACTTCTCGAAAATACAAAAAAACCACAAGACACAAAAAACTCAAAACCCTCAGCCCCCAAAAACCCAAACCCTCTGTACTAAAAAACTGAAATTTTTAGCCCCAAAAAATAATAAACCCCCTTCCCCAAGTAACCCATAACCCTGTCAACCCCCACCAAATGTTAAGCTTCCATCCCAAAGAAACCATAAATCCATAGCCTAAAAAACATAAACCATCATCCTCTAATACTCCAAAACCTCAGCCCCAAATACCCATAAACCCACAACACCCAAACCACCTAAACCACCAATCCTAAAAATCCCTATACCCACATCCCCGAAACCACTAAACACTCAACTTTAAAAACCACTAAACCCATATCCAAAATAAACCCATAACCCTCAATCCAAAAATAACATAAACATGAGCCTGATAAATCCCTAAACTCCTAGCCCTAAAAAAACCTAAACCTTCAATTCCAAAAAACCCTAAACCGACAGCCCCAAAAAAACCTAAAACCTCATCCTGAAAAAACTCTTAAAGCACATCACAAAAATCCCAAATCCCAAAGTCCCAAAAATACCCTATATACTCATACTGAAAAAACCTAAAACCATAGCCCCAAATAACCATAATCCCAAATCAAAAAAAACCCCTAAACCCTCAACTACAAATACCCCTCAACCCTTAGTCCTAAACAACATTTACCCTCAGTCCTAAAAATCAATATAAACACATCCCAAAAGAACACTAAACACACCAACACAAATAAACCCTTAACCCTCATCCCTAAAATCCATCAAACCTCGTCCCTAGAAAACCATAAACTCTCAGTTACAAAAGACATTGAACCCTCACCCACAAAAAACCCTATAATCTCATCCTTTTAATAGAGTGAACCCGTAGCCCCAAAAAACCCACAACACTCATGCCCAGAAAACCCAAAAAAACATAATCTCAGAAATATCTAAACTATCATAAAATGAAATCCCTAACCACTCATCCCTAGAACAAACTATTCCCTCTTCCAAAAAAAAAACAAAAAACATTCATCCCAGGGAAACTGGAATCCCTCATCCCTTGAAAATATTAAGCCATAATTTCTAGAAAATCCGAACCCCTCAGCCCCAAAAAAACCTAATCCCTCGACCACCGAAAACACAAATTACTTAGCCATAGTAAATCATAAACCCTTAGCACCATAAAACCATAAAACATCAACCCAAGAGAATACCTAAACACTCATCCCCATAAAACCCTATACCCTCAGCCCCACAAAACCCTAAACCCTTATTTTCAAAAAACAATAAATCATTAGCATTGGAAAACTCAAAATACTCAGCCATAGAAAACCCTAGAATCATAGAACTATAAAACCCTAAACCATCAGTCCTAGAAACCCCTAAACCATAATCCATAGAAATCCTTAAACCCTCATCCCCATAAAAATCTAAATTTTTATCCCAAGAAAAACATAATCACTAAGACACAAAAAACACAAAAAAAACTCCTCACCAAAAAACCATAATCTGCCTTCGCTATAAAACATTTACCCTTATCCTCAAAAAATAGTTAACACGTAGACAAAGAGAATCCTAAACCCTTGGGTAAGGAAAGCCCAAAACCCACATCCCCTGAAATCCCTAATCACTCATCCCTTGGAAACCCTAAATACTAATCCCAAGAATACCCTAGACCCTCTTCCATAGAAAATCATAAAAGATCACCTACAAAAAATCCCTAAACCATTAGCCCTAAAAAACCCTAAACCACCATCCCTAAGGAAAAACTAAACCCTCATCCATAGAATAACCAAAACAGACAGCACTAGAAAATTCTAAACACTTAGCACCATGAAAACCATAACACTCAAAATTCATAAAACATTAAACCCTAATCCCCCCAAAACCCTAAACCCTATTATATAAGAAACCCTATACACTAAAACCCAAAAATCCCCAAAAACTATGCCCCTAATGAAAATAAAATGAAATCCCAGGAAAACCCTAGACCACCAACCTTTAAAATTGTACACCCTAAACCAAATAAATCCCTAAATACCTAGCCATGTAAAACCATAAACCATAATCCCAAGATAAAACTAATCTCGCAACCCTATAAAACCATAAACCCCATCCCTCGAAAAGCCTAAACCCTTAGCATATAAAACCCTAAACACACTTCCCTAGAAAATCCTAAATCCTTCTCCTCATAAAAACATGAACTCTCAAAATTATAAAACCCTAACACCTCATCCCTTAAGTACCCTAAACCAATAGTTCTAGAAAATCATAAATCATAATCCTTAGAATAACATAAACATATAGACCTAGAAATACCTAAACCCTCTTCCCCAGAAAACCCTAAAACCTTAGTGATAGAAAACCCTAAAACCTTAGAAATATAAATAACCAAACCCACACCTTTAGAAAACCCAAAAACCAAATCCCTAGAATAATCTAAACCCTCATCCCCAAAAAACCATAGAACCTCATCCCTAGAAAACACTATTACCTCAGAAGAAGAAAACACTAAAGCCTAATCCCCAGAAAAAAAACTAAACTATTAGCCCCAAAAAACCCTAAACCCGCATCCATATAAACCCTAAACCATCAACCCTAGATTTCACTTAACCATCATCAAAACCCTATACCTTTACCCCCGAAAAACAATAAACCCTAAACCTCAGAAATCCCTATTCCATTATCCGAGAGAACCTGAAACCCTCATCTCTAGAAAACACAAAACCCTTATCCCTAGTAAACCTGAAACCCTCAACCCCATAAAACCTTAAACCCTCACCCCTAGAAATCCCTAAACCCTCAACCCCGTAAAACATCGAACCCACAGTCGTAGAAAACAATAAAACCTCATCCTTAGGAAAACCTAAACCCTCCACCCCAGAAAACCCAAAACCCTCATCCACAAAAAACCCTAAATCCTAAGCCCCAGTGAACCCAAAACACTCATCCCTAAAAAAAATAAACCCTAAGTCCTTGTGATAAATAAACCACATCCCCATAAAACACTAAAACCATGGCCTAAAAAACATAAATCCTCATCCCTAGAAAACTCTAGTCACTCATCCCCAGAAATCCCTAAACAGTCATCCAAAATAACCTTATACACTCAAACACTTAATAAATTAAACCATTGTCTATAAAAACCCCCAAACACCATGTCCCCATAAACCCTAAACCCTCAACTCAAGAAAAAACTAATCCATAAACCCTAAAAAAATAAAAAACCAAATCTTTTGAAAACCCTAATCCCACTTCCCTGGAATACAGTAAACACCCATCCCCAAAAAAACATGACCCTTAGACCTAGTTACCCCTAAAAATCACTATATAAATTCCCAGAACCTGAACCCAGAAAACCCTAAACCTACATCCCTAGAAAAAAGTAAACCCAAATCCCCAGAAAACACTAATACCTTAGCACATTAAAATCATAAACCATAATCCCTAAAAAAACATAAACCAGTAGCCCATGAATACCATAAATCATCAACCCCCGAAGACCCTTAAGTCACAGCCCCAGAAAACTAAAAAACTATAGCACTAAAAAACCATAAATAATCCACCAAAAACAACCAGAAAATATCAGCACTAGAATACCCAAAACCCTTAGTCCCCGAAAACCATAAACACTCAGACCCATAAAACCCTAAACCATCATCCTTAGGGAACTCTAAAACAATACCCCCCATAAAACCTAAACCCTCATCCCCAAAAATAACCTAAACACTGATCCCTAAAAACCCTAAACCCTCAGACATATTAAAACCTAACCCATCAATCCCAAAAAAACATAAAACCCCCTTGCATACAAAATCCGAATCTCACATCCCTAAAACACTAAACCCTTAACATCAATGTTTTCTTAACTGAATTCCTTAGAAAACCCCAAACCCCAATACCAGAAACCCCAAAATCTCAGCCAAAAAAATACCTAAACCTTCATCCCAATAAACCCCTGATATGTTATAACCCAAAAACCAAAACACATATCCCAATAATTCCCTCAAATGTAATCCATAAGGAACCCTATACCCTCTGTCACCAAAACCCTGTAGCATTTATCCCCCAACACACCATCCCAAACCCTTTAAACCATATATCCGTAAACCCACAACCCTAGTGTAACCAAAACCCTCAACCCTGAAAAACTGAAAACCCAAAGCCAAAGAAATCTCAAAATCCTCAGCACTAGAAAACCCTAAACCCTCGACCATATATATCCCTAAACCCTCAGCCCTAAGAAACCCTAAACCCTCATCCCTAGAATATCATAAACCCTCAGCCAAGATAAATCTATACTCATATCCGTAGAAATCACTAAACACTTATCTCTATAAAACCTGAAATCCTTAGCACTAGAAAAACTAAACCCCCATCCCCATAAAAACCTAATCACTAATCCCATGAAATCCATAAACCCTTATACCCAAAAAAATACAACCCCTTTGCCATGAATAAATAAACCCTTATCCCAAGAAATATAAAAACCCAATAGCCGAATAAAATCATAAACCCATAGCCATAGAAAACACAATAGCCTTAGCCATAAAAATCCAAAATCCAAAACACTCATCTCAAAAAAACCATAAACCTACAGTCCCAAAACACCAAAAACCCATAGCACCAACATACCCTAAACACTTAGCCCCAAAAATCACTAAACATTGATCCCCAAAACCCAAAACTCTCATCCCAAAAAACCCAAACCCTAAACCCCAAAATATTCATCCTTAAAAACTCTAAACCTAATTCTCTAAAAAAACCTAAACCATGACACCAAAATAAAAAACCCCACCCCCAAAATTGCCAAACCCTTATCCCCAAAACCCTTAAACGATTATCTCTAGAAAACCATAAACAATTAGCTCCAAAAACCCCTAAATCCTTCACCCCTAAAATCCCTAAACCCTCATTTCCAAAAACCACGAATCCCTCAGCCACAAAAAACCTTAATCACTCATCCCTAGAAAACCCTATACTATTAGCACTACATAACCCTTAATAATTCATCCCCATTAACCATAAACCCTCATTGGTAAAAATAGTAAACCCTCGGCCCCAAAAAACGCTAAACCCTCATACCCCAAAACACATAAACCCTCAGCCATGAAAAAACCCATAATCCTCATCCTAAAAAAACATTAAACCGACAACCATCGGAATACCTAAACCCTCATCCCAAAACCACATTACAATCATCCCCTAACCCAAAATCATCCACCCAAAAAAACCCTAAATATTTATATAAAAAAAAAAAATAAACCCTCATCCCTGAAGAAACCTTAAAACCACCATCATAAAAAAACCTGAATTCTTCACCAAAAACCCCGCTAAACCCTCAACCCCAAAAATCCATAAACCCTCATCCCAAAAAAACCCATTAATACTTACAACAAAAACACCTACACATTAATACTCCAAAATACGTAAACAATCATCAAAAAAATTTATGAATTACACATCCCACAAAACACTAAAACCGTCAACCCCAGAAAAACCTATTATTATATCCAACTAAAACCCCAAAACCCTCATCCCGAAAAATCCCTAAGCCCACCTCACTAAAAAAACCCTTAAACCATTAACACCAAAATTCACTAATGAATAATCCCCAATGATCCCTAATACCCCATCTGGAGAAACGCATAAAGCCTCAGTCCTCAAAAACCCTAAACCCTCAACCAAAAAAAACCAATAACGACAATTAATGTTAAACACACTACACAAAAATATACACCCTCAACCCCAAAAAACCCTTAACCCTCCACCATAAAAAAACCTGAAATCCTCATTCCCAAATAACCCTAAACCCTAAGCCCAAAATATTCCTTAAACCCTAAGACCTAAAAAACACTAAACCCACATATCATAAAATCCTAAACCCTTAGCCTCTTAAAAACTTACACCCTCAGCCAAAAAATCTTAAACGCTTTGTAACAAAACCCCTAAACCATTTTACCTAAACCACTAAAACCTCATCCTCAACACCACATAAAACCTCATTCCTAACCCCCCCCCAACGGCCATATCCCCCAAACACCTAAAAACTCATTCCAAAGAACCCTAACCCCAAATCCCCAATAAAAACTTGTACCTTCATCCACAAAATCCCTAATACCTCTGCCCAAAAAACCTTAAACCATCACCCTCAGAACCCCTTAAACCCCCAACCCCAAAATCACCAAAACCCTATGCCCAAAAAAACTTAAGAACTCAGCCCCAGTGATCCTTAAAACCTCATCCCTAGAAAAAAATAAAACCTAAGACCTAGAAATCACTTACTCCTCACTCCCAGAAAGCCCAAAATTCTCAGCCTCCAAAAAAACACCCACATTCCACGAAAATTGTAAAAAAATAAGCCCTACAAAACCATAAACACTCATCTCTAGAAAACCATAAACTCCCATCCCTAAAGATATCATAACCCTCTATCCTTAAAAATCGTAAATCCTCAACCCCAGAATAGTCTACAGCCTCAGCCCTAGAAAAACATAAATCCTCATCCCTATAAAACACTAAGACCTAATCTCCTAAATAAAAGAAAAAATCATCCCTAAAAAACCATTAACCATTATCCCTGGAAAACCCTAAACCCTCAACCCAAAGACCACAGACCCTCAACCCCAGAAAACCCTAAACCATCATCCCTAGAAAAAACTTATCCCAAATCCCTAGAAAACAATAATCCCATACCACAAGAAGACTCTAATTCCATAGCCCTAGAATAACATTAATTGTTAACCATTGAATTCCCTAAACCATCAGCCCCATAAAAACCTAAATCCATATCCCCATGAAAATATTAAACCGTTGGCTCCGAAAAACACTAAACACACAACCCCAAAAAACCTAAACCCTCATCCAACGTATAACCTAAACCCTTATTATAATAATACCATAATCCCTTATACCCATACAAACCAAATTCTATAAGCATTGAAAATCCAAAAACCACAGAAATAGGAAACCCAAATCCCTCAGCCCCAAAAATCTCGAAACCCTCAAACCCATAAAACCATAAACCCTCATCCCCATTAGACCTGAAACACCTAGACAAAAAAATCTCTAAATCCACATACCTTGACACCACAAAACCCCTAGACCTAGAAAACCCTAAACCCTCTTCCTTGGGAAACCCTAAATCCTTATCCCCGAAAAATCAAAAAACCCTCAGCCTAATAACACCCCAAACCATCAATACCAGAAAACCCTACACCCTTTTTCTTGAAGACACTAATCAATATTCCCCTAAATTACCTAAGCCATCATACATAGAGATCCATGTACCCTCATCCCCATAAAAGAATAAACAATTTTCCATAAAATCCCCAAATCCTTATCCCTAGAAAACTCAAAGCCCTTAGCACCAGATAACTCTAAACCCACTACCCCAGAAAACCAAAATACCTCATCCCATGAAAATCCTAAACCATTATACCTATAAAACACTAAACACCATACACTAAAAAATCCTAAAACATCAACTATAGAAAACCTTAAACCCTCATCCCCAACATACCAGAAACCCATATACCTAGTAAACACTAAACACTCAGTGTAGAAAACCCTAAACCATTAGCACCAGAAAACTAGAAACCCTCGTCCCTATAAAACAGTAAAACATATTCCATAGAAAACACTAAGCCTTCATCTCAATAAAAACCCAAACCCTCATTCATCAAAAACACTAATCAAATATCCATAGAAAACACAAACCCTCATCCCCAAAAACCATAAACCCTTATCCCTGAAAAAAAATTAATCCTTATCACCATAAAATCCCAATCCCTCAACCCTATAAAACCCTAAGACCCTATACACATGAATCCCTAAACCCTCAGACCAAGAAAACAAAAAACCCCTACCATAGAAATCCACAAACCCACATCCCCAAAAAACACTATACCCTCTGCACCAAGAATTGAAAAATCATGATCTCCACAAAACCCTAAACCCTTATCCCCAAAAATACTAGTCCATGAACTCGAAAAATCACAAAGAATATGCCTTTAAAACTCTAGACCATGATATATGAATACTCTAATACTTGATCCCCCACAACCCCAAAACCAATTCACCCCAAAACACCAAAAACTGTCATCCCAAAAAATCCATAAACCCACACCCCTAGAACCCTAAACCCTCAACTCCAAATAATCCCTAAACCATCAAATCCCAAACCCCTAAACTCTTTGCCCCCAAAACCATTAAACACATAGCACCAAAAAAACCTAAACCCTCAACCCAAAAAAGACAAAAAAGTAAACGCAAAAAACAACCTAAACCCTAACCCTATAAAACATATACACTCATCCCTAAAATACCAAAAATCCATATCACAAAAATCCAAAAACCCTCATCACCAAAAACACTCAAACCATCAACAAAAAACACTATTAACCCTCATCCCCAAAATCCCAAAAACCCTCATCCACCAAAACCCCTAAACCCTAAACCATCAACCCCACACCCCATCATCAAAAATCCTAAACCCTCATCCCAAAAAACCAAAAAACCATTATCTAGAAAAATCCCAACTACCTCATCCACAAAAAAACTTGAACCCTCCACCCCAAAATAGCTGATACCCTCATTCCAAAAAGAATTTGAACCCTCAACAACTGAAATATCTAAACCATTATCCTCAATACCCCAAAACCCATAGCCCCAAAAACCCCTACACCATTAGTCTCAAAAAAATATAAACCGTACGCCCCCAACAAATAACTAACCCTCACCCCCGAAACACCTAAACACTATTCCCCAAAAAACTCTAAAGCCTGTTTACCCAAAACCCTAAAACTATTAGTCCTAAAATTCCTTAAACCCATACCACCATAAACAACCAGACCATCAAACTCAAATTACCCAAACTCCTCATCCCCAACAGGACATTAAACCTAAACCCAAATAAAACCTAAAAACTCAATCCCCAAAAAACTATAAAACCTCACTGCTAAAAACCCGTAAATCCACAGCCCTTAAAAACACTATGCTCACTACCCTAAAAAGACAACACACTCAATAATAACACCCTAAACCATTAGACCTAGTAAACACAATACCCCATTCCAAAAAAACACTAATCCCATGAACCAATAAACTCTAAATCCATTGACCCAAAAAGACATAAAACCACATTCCCCAAAAAAACCTAAGCCCTAAACCCAATAAAATATTATACCCTCAACCCCAAAACAACCTAATCCCACAGCCACGGAAACACTAATCCCTTAGCCAAAAACAACATAAACCCTCAACCAAAAATACACCTAAACCCTCTACCCCAAAAACCTATATACCCTCAACCCCAAACCCAACAAAAAATTTCATCTATAAAACCCCAAAACCCTCATAAAAAAACAAAACCATCATCCCCAAAAACTCCCTTAACCCTCATATGAAAAATAATCTGACACGTCAGCCGAAAAAACCCCAAAACACTCACCATGAAAACCCTCATCCCAGTAAACCCTAAACCCTAAAGCCTAAAAAACCCAATACCCTCAGCCAAAAAAATCTATAAACCCACAGCCCCAAAAAAACATAAATGTTCATCCCTAAAAAACCCTAAAGCCTAAGCACAAAAAACCCATAGACCCTCATTCATAAAAATCATATACCCTTAGACCCATTAAACCCTAAACTCTTATAGGAAAAAAAACTAATCTCCAATATACCGAAACCCTAAATCATCAGCCCTAGAAATCCCTAAACCCCTAACCCAAAATACCATAAACCCTTAGTCTCAAAAATACCTAAAATCTTTTCCCCATAAAACCCTTTACCCCCAACCTTGGAAAAAACTAAATACTAATCCCAAGAATAACCTAACCACGTAGCCCCAGAACACCATGAAACTCATCCCCGTAACACCCTATGACCTCAGATAAAAAAACATAGAAACTCATCCCCAAAAATCCCTAAACTCTTAGCCCCAGAAAACACTAAAACCACAACCCCAAAAAACCCTTATCCCTAATCCCCATATTACCCAAAGACATCATCCCAAAAGCTGTAACTCTTATCCCTAGAGCATCGATAACCCACAACCATATAATCCCAAATACCACATCACTTATATCCTGAGAAAACTGTAAACCCTATGCCATAGAAAACCCAAAATCCTTTACACCAAAAATACCAAAACCCTTAGTCCTATAAAAAACAAGACCCACTTCCCTATCAAACCGGAAATACTTAGTCCAAGAAAACCCTAAATCCTCATCCCTAGGAAATTTTAAACCCTTATCCTCAGAAAAAGAAAAACCCAAATCCCAAAAATATTATAAACTAGTATTCCCAAGAAACCCTAAGCCTTTAACCCTAGAAAAGATTACACCCTTAGACCCAAAACCCTTATACACTCATCCACTAAAAAAATAGACCCTAATCACCAAGAAAATCATAAACCCTCAACACTTGAAAAACCAAAACCTTCATCCTATGAAAACCCTAAAACCTCAACCTAGGTAAAATAGTTATTGCCACCCCATGAAATATAGAAAACCTCAACCATAGATATTACTAAACATCCTTCCCCAACTAACCCTAATCCAACAGTCCAAAAAAACTCAAATCCCAAAACCATAGAAAACACTAAACATCCAAACATAGAAAACCATAAACCCAAGGCCCAAATATACATAAACCATAACCCCTAGAAAACCCAAATCCCTCATCCCCAAGAATCCTTCAACACTAATACCATGAAAAACATAAACCCTCATCCCCAAAAAACACTAAACCCACAGCCCAAGTAAAACCTGAACCTTCATCCCTAGAAAAACATAAAACCAGATACCTTGAGAACTCTAAACCATATACCTGAGAAAACCCTAATACCACATCCTCAAAGACTCTAACATATCATCCAAAAAACCGTAAACACTCATCCCCACAAAACCATAAACCAACATCCCCCTAAACACCTAAACCCTCTTCCCTAAAAACACCAAAGCTTATCCCAAAAAACACTAAACCCTCAGCCCCAAAACCCAAAACCCTTCACCACCGAGAATCATAAAACCCTCAGCCCCCCTAAACAGTATGCTTTCGTCCCCCGAATTTTATAAAATTTATCTCCAAAATCTCTAATTCCTCTTCCCCCAAACCCCTAAATCCTAATCGCCTAAAAAACCTAAACATTCTATTCACAAAACCCTAAACCTCTTGCCCCAAAAATCCCAAAACACTAATTCTAAAAAAAATCATATAAATGTTGTGGAAAAACCAGAATTTGAAATGAAAGAATAGGTTTGTAGATGAAGAGAATAAATAAGAGTTAAATGAAACAATACATAGAGATTTATGTGGTTGGGGAATAATCCATTTGTCCATGGAGAGGCAGAAGAAGATCACATTGAAATCTAGGAGCACAATATTGTAGTGAATTTATAAAATTTTCTCACACATAGAAACCCTAAAAGAATATTGGAAAATAAAGGCGATGAATCACTATTCCAAAAAACTCAAAACCCTCATCCACAAAACCACATAAACCCTCAGCCCTAAAAAACCCTTAACCGTAATCCTCAAAGCCCCCCAAAACCTCCACCCACAAAAACAAGAAATCCTTATTCCAAGAAACCCCCAAAAACATCATCCCCCAAAACAATAAACACTTACCCCCAAATAACCCTAAACCATTAGCCCCAAAAATCTCTAAACATAATTTACCAAAAATACATAAACCCTAAGACAAAACAAAACAAAAAACCTAACCCCCCAAACCCCTAAACCCTTATCCCCAATGTACCTAAACCATTAGAGCCAATAAACCCTAAACACTCATCCATTAGTTTGAAGAATCATTGAAACCTTATCACCTAAAATCCCGAACTGTCTTCCCCAAGAAACCAAGATCCCTAAAATCCAATAAAACATTAACTTTAGACCCAAAAAATAGTTAAACTCATCCCCATGAGAAATTAAACCCTTATCTCAAATAAATCATGAAACTGCATCCCCAAGAAACAATGAACCCTCAACCCTAAGAAACCATGAACCCTCAGTCCAAGAAATTTTAAACTCTCATCATAAAGAAACCTAAACCCAAAAACCTATGAAACCATGCTTCCTTATCCCCATGAATCCCCAAACCCTCATCGTCCATAATCCATGAATCCTCGTCGTCATGAATTAATGAACACAAAAACCCATGTGACCCAAAACCCTCAGCCCCAAGAAAACCTAACCCTTATCCCCAATAAACCATTATCTCATCCCTATGATACCCTCAACCCTCTTTCCCAAGATGCAATGAACCCAAATCCCCAATAAACACTACACCATTAGAACCATGAGACCCTATACACTCATCCCTCAGAAATGTTGATCCCTCATCCCTATGAAAACATGAACACTCTTCATGAAGAAACCATGGACCCTCATACCGAAGAATCTATGAACCCATATCAACAAGAAACCCTAAACCCACTTCCCAATGTAACACTGCACCCTCATCCAAGAGAAATACTAATCCCCCATCTCCATTAATCCATGAACCCTCATCCCCAAAATAGCATGAACCATTTGCCCCCAAAATCCCTGAAGCCACATCCCCTAAAATAATAAACCCCTATCCACAAAAACACATGAATCCATAGAACTAAAAAATTATTAATGCTCGGATACCCAAAACCCAAAACCCTCATAACCAAATGGCCTTAAACCCTTATCCCCAAAATATCCCTAAACCATTATCCCCAAAAAACCATGAACCCTCATCCCTAAAAATCCCAGAACCCTTTGTCCAAAAAAATGTGAACCCTTGGATAAAAAACCCTATACCCTCATCCCTAAAAATCCTTGATCGTGAAATCCAAAAAAAACTTGAACCCCTAGACCAAAAAATACCCTAAACACTCATCATCAAAAAAATCCTAAAACATCATCCCAAAAAAAACTGAACCCTCTACGCTAAAAAACCCAGAACAATTATCCCAAAAACCCATAACCATTTTCCACAAAAAACCATAATCCCTCGTACCAAAAAACCCTCAACACTAATCCCTAAAAATCATTGATCGCAAAATCCCAAAAAAACATGAACCCCTAGACCCAAAAATCCCCTAAACACTCATCCTCAAACAATCCTAAAACGTCATCCCAAAAAAACTGAACCCTCTACGCTAAAAAACCCAGAACAATTATCCCAATAACCCATAACCATTTTCCACAAAAAACCATAATCCCTTGTACCAAAAAACCCTCAACACTCATCCCTAAAAAACTGTAAAACCTCTTCCCCCAAAAAAACAATGAAACATTATTTCCAAACAATAAAAAACAATGAACCATTAGACCCAAAAATACCCAAAATCCTTGTGCCCAGCAACTCTATACCCTTGGAACCAAAAAAACCGTTATCCCCAAAGAACCCTGAAACCTCATCCCCATAAAAATACTAAATCCTCATCCCTAAATAACAATGAACCCTCAGCCCTAAGAACCATTGATCCCTCATACCCAAAAATACCCCGAACCGTTATCCCTATGAAACCATCAACCATCAACCCAAAATAACACGGAAAAAATCTCCATAAAAACCCTAAAGCCATAAAATAAAAATAAACATGCACACACATTCTGATAAAAGAAATCATCCTCATCTCTAAAAAATTCTGATCCCTCATCCCCAAAAAACCATGACCCCTCACCCGCAAAAAATCCTAAACCCAGAACCCAAAATAACTCAGAACTTTATGCCCACAAAACCAAAAACACCCAATCCGAAAAAACACTGAACCCAAAATAATAACCTAAACCCTCATACCCAAAAAAACCATGAACCCTCATCCTAAGAAAACCCTGAACATCTAGACCCAAAAAATCCTTAACCCTCTACCATTAAGACCCATTACCCTTTTCACAAGAAAACCCATAATCCCTAGACCAATAAAACCCAAAACCCTCATCCCTAGAAAACCCAAAACTGTTTTCCCTAGAAAACCCTCTACAATAATCCCAAGAAAACCCTCAAACCTAATCCCTCAGTCCCAAAAAACCATCATCCATCTGCCTTATAAAAATTTTAACCCTTATCCAAAATAACCCTAAACCCGTTGGCCTAGAAAATCCTAAAACCTCATCCCATGAAAACACTTAACCCTTAGAATTATAAAACAATGAACCCTCATACCCAAAAAACATGAACCCTTATCCCAATAAAAAATGAACCCTCATCCCTAGAAAACATTAAAACATTATCCCCAAAAACGCATAAATGATTAGCCACAAAAAACCATGTAACCGCTTCCCCAAAAAACCATGAACCCTTGGTTCCAAACAACCATGATCCCTTAGTCCTCCAAAATACTAAAAACCCATTCCTAACCTTCATGCACAAAAATCACTAAACCATCATCTGCAAAAAAACCTAAACCCCTAGCCCCAAAAAACACAGAACCCTCATCCCTAAAAACCATGGGCCCCCATCCCTCTAAAACCTTGAACCCTAATAACAAGAATACCCTCAACCCTTAGTCCAAGAAAGCCCCCAATTCCTAGTTGTAGAAAAATATCAACCCCCACCCCCTAAAAACACTAAATCATCATCCCAAAAAAATCCCTCAACCCTCATCCCCAGAAAAACCTCAACACTCATCCCTAGAAAACCCTCAACTCTCATCCCTAGGGAATAATAAACCATCTAACCAATAAAACGATAAACACTCAGCCCAAAAAAAGTCAGTCGTTATTCACATAAAAACCTTAACCCTCATCCAAAGAGAACCCTCATCCCAGACAAAAAAAAACCCTCATCCCTAGGAAACCCTAAACCCCCACCCCTAAAAATCATGAACCCTCATCTCAATTGAAAACTAAACAATCATCCCTATAAAAACATGAACTCTTGGCATGGGAAAACCCTAATCCATAAGAATTTGAAAAACCAGAACATTTTGTGCTATAAAAACCCCTACCATCAATTTTAGAAAGCCTCGAAACATTAGCCCACAAAATATCTAAACCCTCCTGGAAAAGAACACTGAACTGTCATGCACATACTAACCATCAATCTTCATCCCCAAAAAACCCAAAACACACAGTACTAAAAAACCCATAAATCCTCATCGCCCAAAACCCTAAAACCGCATCCCCTACAAAACCCTAAACCATAAACCCCAAAGAACAAAAAAAATCATTCCTAAATAACCCTAAAACACCATCCCCAAAAAAACCTAAACCCATAGAGAAAAATACAATAAACCCTATTTTATAAAAAAAACCAAAAAACCCTAAACCCATATTCTGAAAAAAATTGAAATCATCATGCCCAAAAAAACAAAAACCCTCAGCACATGAAAACAAAACACTCTTCCCATAGAGGGCCCTAAAAACATCACAAAAAACCCTAAACCTTTAGCCCTAAAAACAATAATCCCCAAGTCCAAAAAAATACAAACCCTCAACCCTAAAAACATACACTTGTATCCACAAAAAACACATCAACCACTATCACCAAAAAAGACTCAACCCACGTCGTCATAAAACACTAAACCCTCTGCCATTGAAAACACTAAACCCTTAAATAGAAAATTCCTAAACCCCCAGACACAAAATACCATAAAACCAAATCCCAAAAAAACCTTAAACCCTCATCCTCACCATAATTCAACTATAATGACCCATGCTAATAGTAATGAAAATTCCTCTTGATCTGATTAAATGTATTATATGTAAAGTGGGTTTATAAAATGTATGCAATGATTTTTTTTATGTTTTATTATATTAAAATAACATTTGGAATCATTATTGTTCTAATATAGTCGTTGAATAATGATCACATGATTAGTATAAATATAGGGCTTTAACAAATCAAATTTACCCATAAAAAGGAAGTTATGGCCTCATCCAGTAGAATTACTCCATATGAAGAACATTTATCAGAGCTCAAAAAAAGAGGTATCATCATTGGGATTCACTCTTCACCTAGCTGATGTTGAGTTAAATAAGTTAAGCTTGGACCGAACTGTCTATGGGAGAAGTGGAAGTTGATAGAGATTACCACTCGAGCGATGTTATCCGAGCCACACCAAGAGTCGGTCACCATCGCACACCTCACCCTTATGTCTTATGCGAGTGCTATAATGGGTTATGTAACAAGAACCTAGAACAATGATTATGTGCATTATTTTTGTATAGAATAATGAATATACATTAATTTTATTATTGTCACTTTGTAAATAGTTTTGAAAGAAAAAATCTATTTTTTTAGATAATATTCAATTAACAAATCTATTTTGATGAATTAGTGGATTTTTGAATTAAATAATTTTTTATTAAAATAGTATTACTAAATTATTTTTTATTAAATATAAATGATCATATAATTTTTATGAATACAATTGTGATTATTATTAAGGTTTGAAAGCCATTTTTTTCAAAACCAATAAATTTTCATAAATGTAGGTTTTTATTTTAAAAATAAAAATTCACATATTTATAATATTTTTTTGATTAAATAAATATCATTTTTGGTATTAGGACGTCAAAATTATCCAATGGTTAATTTTTAATAATTTTTTGAGACTGCTGAATTATTAGGCAAAAATTAAATACTGTTTAATTATATAACATGTTTTATGACATCATAATGACCCAATAGTGGTGTATTAAAATACTATAAATGGGATTTTCGTCCAATATATATTTTACCATCAAAATAATGTGATTTTAGGATTTTCTATTTATTATACAAAGCTTTAGTGGACCCACCAAGACTTATAAAACAATTAAACAATATTAAATGATTTCCTTGAGAGTGTGAATCACGTCCACAAAAGCAAGCCTAATATTTTAAGAATTTCGTTCATTTTCCTTATAAAATAATTTACTCCACTCCCTTTGGAAAAATCCATGGAAAAAACCATGGGTTGGTTTGTGGTTTTGATTAGGTTAATTTGTGGTATACAAGACCTAAATAATGAAGAATTCCCTCTTTTTTCTATATAAGCCCACCCAATATCCAGCTTCCTATTCACAAAAAATCTTTGTAAAAAGAACAAACCCTGACCTAAACTCTCTATAATCCTCCCAAGGCACCCCAACCTCCCAATAATTCTCTCTCAAGCCCCACTAAAGCCTGTTGTATCACAGTTCCAAGTAATGGATTTCTTCCTTCCACATTTTTTTTCCAAATTTCATTATGTTCGTAATACCTTATTTTCAACTAAAATGTTGGGGTATGATTTCAAACATCCCAAATACTGAACTCCTTATGTTTGAATGATTTGAGACCCATTTCCTCTCTCATTAATGCCTCCCGTGTACACTTGTTACAATGCCAAAATTCTGTATTAGATTTCTCTCTCCCCATTTACATTCAAGAAATTATTTCGCATTATGAATATAAATTCCATTAGATATATTGGTACATGTATCTATATTACCCCTAAATTTCCATTTCATGTAAATATTATGAGACACCACATTCACTCTCAGCAACCATTTTTTTTATTAATTCTTATCTCATGTCGTTATACTACTGAAATTGCACCGCGGTTTTCCAAGCCAAATTCATTGTGTGGTGAATACAATTCCCATTTCACTATCATGGGAATTCAACATAATGAAAATTTACTTATTTATTATAGTGTTTTGTGTATTAATTTTACATTCATTTATCAAGGAATAAATGATAATTCTTAATGAATCCATGTTATATGTTCTATGTGGCATTCTTATCCATGGAATTAAATGATTATGAAGGGTGATCCCTGGTAGCATTCCAAGGCCATGGGTAGAGATTATTATCCTAATACATCAAGTGAAATAAGGGGTTAATAATGCTAATTAAAGTTAAATTATGGTTTACTCATGATCCATGTGCAATGATCCTTGGATCATGCTAAAATCATGTTAAATGTTGTTTCAACATTTCCATGTTATGATAATCATGCTATATCATGACTTTATGTTCATGTTTCTATTATTATCCATTGATATTAATATTTCCTTACATGTACTATATTCATCATGTTATTCCATGTTTACTCGCTTACAGGTCTTTATAGCTCACCCTTTTCTTATTCATTCCCTCTGGTTGTCTCATACAATGCTAAGTACGAAGGAATATGTGGGGTCATGTAAACATAGTTTTTAATAAAGAGGCATGTTTCAAGTTTTATGTTTATTTAATGTTCATAAGCCTCAAAGACACTATTCCACATGATATTATATGTTGTATATAGTGAATATATTACGTAATAAATTATTCATACGTGTGAAATTTAGAGTGGTGTTGTTATAGTTGGTATTAAAGGATATGTTTAGTTATTTTTGGGATTAGGATTAGAAAACCCTACTCAAAGACATAGGGATAACACTATGAAGAATAAAAACATCCCTAAATTTTGGTGAGTGTTTAGTAAGTGATTTATCAAGAAAATACATCCCTATCTGGATATGAGTAGTTAAAGGTAGCTGTGGCACATATGTATCTAGTGGTAAAACCCGAAGAAACAACTTTATGCTAGACTCAAATGGTAAATAGTGCACAAAAAGGGGCCTTGCTTCACTTGTGGTTATGACACTGCCGGGGGATATGCTTTGGTAAATTCATTATCATAGTATGAACCATTATTAATGGAATAAAAAAATTCCTTAATAATATATGTTGGAGAGTAGATCAAGGATAACATAGATTGAAGCCTATAAATTCGTAAGTTAAGGAAATAAAAAAATTATAAGTTATAATTTTTTGTCTTTGGATTCCCCTTTATGTGTTACCCCTAACATTCCTCTTATTATAACTATTGGCCAATAATAGGAGGACTCGGGCTAACAATCGATGTGAAGATCAATGGGAAAACTGTTTTAATGAGATGCTTAATCTAATGGGAGCGAGAATCGTGAAATTAGTAAGGATACTCTCTTAGTTAAATCATTTTTTAAATACAAACATGGTCCATGGGGAATGTTCAACACCCTCCACCCTATGAATGAACATGTTTCAATTTAGAGCTTCATTAGACAAAGGCCTATTACTTTTAATGGATCATCTAATCCCTCAATCGCCAAACAATGGATCAACTCCATTGAGAATATCTTCTCCATCGTTCAATATTATGAACAAGAGTAGGTTCTTCTGGATTCTTATATATAGAGGGTGAAGCTGATCAATGGTGGACATTAATAAAAAATACAAAGCCTGAGAAATAGATCAAGGCATTGGAATAGAATTATTTATAGAAAATATTTTTTGATAAATATTTTTGGTGCACCCTCTGATTGAGGATGGAATGGGACTTACTTAACCTCATGAAAAAAGATGATGAATCTGTCAAATTGTATGAGGAAAACATCAGAAGGATTACATTATATGAATTCAACTTTTTCATTACCCTTGAATGCAAGGTTTACCACTTCTTTGGTGGGATAAAAACTATCCTAGAGAAATCCATACCAATCTGTGATTTCGAGAGCTATGAGGAAATTTTCTGATGTTCCCTCAAAGTTGGAATGGAGATTGATGAATCTCAGGGGTATCATGGGGATAAGAATCATATGATAGACATTTGTTATGATGTTCAGATAGATAAATCCAATGGTTCTAAAAAAAATCTCGCACGCTACATGCAAAGGTTTGGAAAGAAGCACCCCAGACATTACATGAATGAGACGAGGAAATGAATTAGGTGTGGAAAAGGAGGACACTTAGCCATTAACTTCCAACAAGAAAAACATGCAGTGGTGACAGAAGAGAGGGACACTCAGTTCAACCCTCAAAGTGTTGTTCATTTCTTGAACTATAAAGAACTAGGGTGATTTCTAAAACAATGCCCCAATCCAAGGATTTTCGGAGGCAACCCATAACCTCTAAGGCAACAAAGGTGATCTTTTTCCATCACTTCCACTAAATTGAACCCCAAAAATGATGTGAAGTTAGGTACAGAAGTTATGCATTCAAGAATAGGGAATTTACTTTTTGAGACTGGTTCTACGCATTCTTTTATATCTTGAAAGTTTATTAGAACAATCCCAATACCACTACAAATCATGGAACTAAAGATGTCGGTGAGTACGAAAAATGTGAAATCATTTCTTCCCATTAATATAACTCTTCCCCTATCATAATTTGTGGATTGAAATTATGCCTAACCTCATCATACTTCCTCTAGTAGATTTTGATACAATTTCTATCAGGGATTGTATTTCCATATATAAAGCCAACATCAATTGATGTGAGAGGAAAAATCACTCTCTATATGGTAACTCGACCCCCAATTCTGTTCAAGTGCAAGGAGAAGGATGAATATTCTTTTGAACCATCATCTCAAGAATGGATATTATGACCATTTTATCCCACACATCTTTCATAGATGATTGAGTTTAATTAATCAACCATCCATGAATACATGCCTATTGTGAGGCAATTTGATGAAGTGTTTCCCTATGATTTGTATGGTCTTCCTATTGGAGGAGATGTTGAATTATCAATGGATCATATACCTCAGGAATCACCAATATCCATGACTCCATATAGAATGGATTTTGCGGATCATGAGGATTTTAAGAAACAACTACAGGGGAATCTGGATAAAGGGTTTATATGCCCAAGTGTTTCACCAAGGGGTGAAACTGTCCTCTTCTTCAAGAAGAAGGATGGGTTAATGCACCATTGCATTGATTATCATGAGCTTGACAAAATAATGATAAAGAACAAGTATCCTCTGAAATGAATTGATGAATTTTTCAAATAGCTACATGGAGCACAATACTTATCCACGGTGGATTTGCGGTCGGGATTTTACCAAGTAATGGTGAAAAAGGAGGATATCCCCAAGGCTACTTTTTGTAAAAGATTCGGGCACTATGAATTCATAGTAATGACTTTCTAACTCAATAATTCTCATGTAATCTTTATGGACTTAATGAATAGAGTCTTTAGAGATTACCTCTACAAATTTGTGGTATTATTTATAGATGTTAATCTAACATACTCTAAAATTAAAGAGGAGCATGATGAACATCTAAGAACTATACTAGAGACCTTGCAAAAGGAGGAGGAATATGCCAAGTACAACTAGTGTGAGTTCTTGTTGAATGAAGTATCATTATTGTTTCATATAATCACAAGAGATTAGATATCTATGGATCCATCCAAGACAGATGAAATTGAGGGATGTCTGAGGCCATCATCAATGATAGATAACTGCAACATCTTGGGGTTAGCTAGATATTATCGCTGATTTGTGAGAAATTAATTTTCTTTTTCAAACCCTCTTACCAAGCTAACTTAGAAGGGAGTCATGTTTTCTTGTAGTGTTGAATGTGAAGAGAGCGTCAATGAGTTGATATGATGGCTTATCACTACACCCGTTCTCACATTACCCACAAGTGGAGAACTTTTGGTTGTATTTAGTTATGATTATAAGATTGGATTGGGTTCTGTGTTGATGAAAAATGAAAAATTCATTACCTATGCTTCAAGGTAATTGAATGTTCATGAGGAAAACTATCAAACACATGATCTGGTGTTAGCTGCATCGATATTCAATTTAAAAATTTGGTGTCATTACCTCTTTGGGGAGAAGTATGAAATATATAAAGACTAAAAAGGACTCAAGTATATATTCACAGAGAATTATTTGAACATGCGCCAACAAAGATGGTTAGAGGTGATCAAAGACTATGAATTCTCAATCCATTACCACCCTGGGAAAGTGAGCATGGTGGCGGATGGTCCTGGTAGAAAGGACCCAGTGATTATATCATTGATGATAATCTAAAAGTATCCAATATTCTTAGATTGGATGAATATGGACATGGGAATAACAAAGAAGGAAACATCATCAATTCTTTCACAAATGATTTCTCAATCATCTCTTTTGGAAATGTTAAAGGATGCTCAAAATGATGATGTTGGAATTCAGAAAATAGTGTAAACTATCAGAAAAGGTAATTCCTCAATGTTAGATGCCAATGAAGAAGTAATTGAGAGATTTGGGAAAATAATATGTGTTCTATCAAATCCAGAGTTAACTAATAAACATTTGGATGATTCCCATAGTTAAAATTTCTCCATTCACCTTGGAAACCCATAGACGTATTGAGATCTATTAGAGAATAATTGGTTGGATGACATAAAGAAAGAGATCACTGAGTATGCATCAATGTTCCTAGTACGTTAGCATGTGAAATCTAAGAGCAAGAAGTCAAAGTGGATTATGCAACCGTTACCCATACCAACAAGAAATGGGAAAAAATCACCAATGACTTTGTCATCGGACTTCTGATGACATCCAAAGGAAATAATGCTATTTATGTTGTTGGGGATCATCTTACAAATACTGTACACTTCATTTCAATTTAAGAAGATTTCTCATTGGAAAAATTGGAACAAATATATATCAAATAAGTGGTAAGGCTACATGGAGGTCCTATATCTATTGTATCTAATCGAGATCCAAAATTCACCTCTATGTTCTGGAAGAGTCTTCAACATTCTCTAAATACTATGCTGAACATCAGTATGACTTATCATCCTCAAACTAATGGCCAATCTGAGCTGTCTATCCAAACACTTGAGGACTTGTTGAGAGCATGATCAATGGACTTCAAAGGCAAATGGGATCAATATTTTCCTTTATTTTAGTTCTCTTACAACAATAGTTTCCACTCAACCTTCCAAATGGATCCTTATGATGCCCTTTATGGGAAGATGACTAAAACAATGGCATGTTGGGATGAAGTTGGGGAGTGAAAACTCGTATTTCTGTAAATGGTTGAATAAATGATGGAGATTGATAAGACCATCCAATATCACATTAATAATACCTAGAGTCGACAAAAGAGCTTTGCTGATAATCACCAATGAGACATAGTGTTTGATTTCAGAGACATGTTATTCCTCCTCATATCACCGTGGAAGATAGTTTTTAGATTTGGGAAGAAGTTAATGCTCAATCCAACGTATATCAGCCATTTTGAGATCCCTGATCACATCGGAGAAGTGGCCTATCGACAATAACTCTCATCAAACCAATCTCATGTACATGATGTATTTCATGTAACACTCTTGAGGAAGTACATTCCTGACCAATTTCATCTACTCAATCTAGTGGTGGTACCAATTGAGAATGACCTCTCCTATGAAGATAATCCGGTGATGATCATAGATCATAGGGAAAAAATTCAATGAAATAAGACAATTCCCCAGGTTAAATGGTTGTGGAGAAAGAACAAGTTTGAGGAAGAAACGTGGGAATTAGAGGAACTGATGAAGAAGAGTAACCTGCATCTATTTTAGTGTGGTAAATGAAAATTTTGAGGGAAAAAATTCTTAAGGGGGTAATATTGTAACGGACCAAACATTTACTAATTAATATTTCTCTTGATCTAATTAAATAAATTATTATCTAAAATGATTATATAAAATGTATTCTATTATTTGGTTTTATGATTCTGGATTTAAAAATATCATTACGAATCATTAACATTTATAATATAGCCATTGAATAGTGATCTAATGATTAGTTTAAATATAGGGATTCAATAAATCTAATTTACTCAGGCAAAGGATGTGATGTCCTCGGTTAGTAGAATTGCCCCATATGAAGCTCATTTTTTGGAGTTTGGAAGGGAAGTAGCATTACTGGGTATCTCTCATGACCAATTAAAATCCAAGATTTAACACGTTAATCTTGAATAGAATCGACTAAGGGAGAAGTGGAAGTTGGTAGAGATTACCACCTGAGCGATGTTATCCGACCCACCCTAAGAGTCTGTCACAATCACACAACTCACCCTTAGGACTTTTTCTAGTGTTATAAAAGGTTATTTAACAAGACCCTAGCACTATGATTATGAGTATTATTTTTTATTGAATAAATAATATACATTCATTTTATTATTGTTACTTTGAAAATAGTTTTTAAAAAACTAATAGTATTTTTTTAGTTAATATTAAATTGAAAAATTTATTTTGATGAATTAATGGATTTTTAAATTAAATAATATTTTAATAATATATTATTACTAAATTAAATTTTATTAAATATAAATAATCATATAATAAATTTGAATACAATTTCTATTTTTATTAATGTTTGAGAGCCATTTTGGTCAAAACCCGTGAATTTTCAATAAATGTCAGTTTTTATTTTAAAATTAAAAATACACTTATTGGGAAAATTATTTAGATAAAAGTAATATTAGTTTTGGTATCAGGATATCAAAATTATCCAAAAATGAAATTTCATAATTTTCGGAGACAACCGAATTTTTTGGTAAAAATTAAATAATGTTTAATTATATAATATTTTTTATGACATCATAATGACCCAGTAGTGATGTAATAAAATATTATAAATGTGTTTTTCAGAAAATATATGTTTTACCATAAAAATATTTTGATTTTTGGTTTGTTTGATTTATTTTACAGAGCTTTAGTGGACCCTCCAAGACTTATAAAACATTTTAACATTTTAAAATTATTTCATTGAGAGTGTGACTCACCTCCACATATGAAAACCAAATATTTTATAATTTTAGGGACTTTTACATATAAAATTATGTTTTACACTCCCCTTTGGAAAAAACCATGGGAAAACCATGGATTGGTTTTTGGTTTTGATTAATTCAATGCGTAGTGTCCAAAACCTAAATAATAATGAATTCCCTCTCTTTTCTCATATAAACCCACGAAGCTCCTCCATCCTATTCACTCAAAGCCTTTGGAGCTCAAACATACTCTGACATACTCTCCCTTTAATCCTCACAAGGTGCAAAAATCTCCCAAGAGTCCTCTCTCAAACCCCTCTGAATCCTTTGGAATCACACTTTAAAGTAAGGGATTTCTTCCTTTCTCATTTTTTTCCAAATTTAAATATGTTGTTATATGCTTTTTTTTAATTAAAATTGTTGGTGTATTATTACAAACATCCCCTATAATGACCTCCTTATGTTTTAATGAGTATTGACCCATTTACTCCATCATTAATTCCTCTGATGAACACCCGTTACCATGCCGAAATTTCGTATCTATCGTTATTTACATTCTAGATGTTCTTTCATATTTTGACTATAAAGTACATTACATATTTTGGGACATATATCTATATAAATCCCTTACTATAAATTTCATATAAATATATGAGACACCCCATCTACTCTAATCATCCATTTTTTATGAATTCTTATGTCACACCGTTATGCTGCCGAAGTTGCACCATGAGTTTCCAGGCCAATGTAATTGTGTAGTGAATACAATGCCCATTCCTCTATCCAGTGTATTAAAAATTATGCACATTTACTTATTGATTTTAGATTTTAGTGTAATAATTCCAAATTCCTTTATCATTGAATAAATGATGGTGTTTAATGAATCCATGTTATATGATCTATGTGGCACACTAATGCATGAAATGAAATGATTAAGAAGGGTGTGCCCTGATAGCACCCCCATTCAATGGGAAATGATTTGTATCATAATAAATCAAGTGAAATGAGGTTTTACTCCGGATAATTCAAGTTCAATGAGGTTTTACTCTTTCTTCATGTTCAATTATCCTGGGTTCCTTCTAAAATCATGTAAAATTTTGTAGCCACATGTCCATGTTATGATAACCACGCCCAATCATGCCTTGATGTTCAGGTTTAACTTATGCTCGATTGATATGCCTATTTACTGACATGTAATGTATTTTTCATGTTATTCCTTATTCCGTCCATTAATGGGCTTTATATCACACCCTTTCTTATACATGTCCTCAGGTTATCATATGAAATTCTACGAACGAAGGAATGTGTGTGGTCATGAAAAAGATGTTTTCAATAAAGTTGTGTGTTTCATGTTTAAAATTGTATTGATTGGTTTCTAATCCCCAAAGACACTATAAATATCGATCATCTATGTTGAATCAAGTGAATATTTTAAATAATAAATTATTTTTATGTGTGAAATAATGAGCAGGGTTGTTATATAAACCAACAACCCCGAAAACCATAATCACTCAGACCCAAAAAAACCCTAAACCCTCATCCCCCCCCAAAACAAAAAACCCACAGCTACAAAAACCCCAAACCCATATCCCCAAAATAATCCAAAACCCTTATCCCCAAAAAACCAAAACTCATCTGTCCTAGAAAATTTTAAACACTTTCCCCATAAAAACAACAAACCCTCATACCCCAAAACCCTAAACCCTCATCCAAAAAACCCTAAAACCTCATCTATAAAAATACCTAAACCCTCATCCAAAAAAACCTAAATTCTTAGGCCCAAATATCCACAAACCCTCAAACACTAAAAACACTAAACTCTCAGCCTCAAGAAACCCTGAAACATTATCCCATGAAAACCCTAAACCAATAGCCACGTTAAACAATAAATGTTCATCACTATCAAACCCTAAATCCTCTCCCCTAAAAGTCACAAAACCCTCATATTCAGAAAATTAGAAACCCTCAATCTCGAAAAACCATTAACCCCCATCAATGAAAAACCTAAACCCATAGCCCTAGAAAACCCAAAACCCTCATCCCCAAAACACCCTAATCCATCATCCCCATAAAAACATAAACCCTAGGCCTTGGAAAACCTTAAACAATCATCCCTAGAAATCCGAAACCCTAATATCTGGAAAACTAAAACCCTAAACCACAAAAAACCCCAAAATCCATATCCCTAGAATACCCTAAACCCCGATACCTAAAAAACCCTTAACCCTCTTCCCCATCTATCCTTTAACTATTAACTCTATAAAGCCCTATAACAACTTTCTAATAACACCGTAAAACCCTATCCCTAGACAACAAAAAACCAAGACCCCAAAAAAACCCTAAAACCTCAGTAGCCGAAAATCCTAAACCCTTATACCCCAAAACTATAAACTTCTAGCCCAATAAAACCCTTAACCTTCATCCATAGAAAAACCTAAACCCTTGGCTCTTGAACACCATAAACAATTAGTTGCGGAAAATCCAAATCAATCAACCCCAAAAAATCCTAAAACCAAATCCCTTAAAAAACAAAAACCCTCACACCCCAAAACCTCAAATATTTATCCATAAGAAACCCAGAACCCTCATCCCCAAAAACCCTAAACCCTAAACCCAAAAAAAACCTCTCCCCTAATACCCAATGAACCTTGAATTCTATTACCAAAAACACCCTTAACTATTAACACCCAAAAAACCATAATCCCTAATCCCTAAAAACCCCAAAATAGTCATTGCAAAAAAAATACCTAAACCCACAAACCTAAAAAATCATAAACATTCAACTACAAAAATTACTAAACCCACATCCCAAAAAAATTATAATCTCTCATCCTCAATAAACCTTAATCCCTCCGCCCCAAAAATCCTAAACTCACAGCCTCATGAAACCATAATCCATTAACTTAAAAAAAACCAAACCCTCATCCAAAAAAAATCATAAACGCTCAGCCACAGAAAACACTGACCCCTTATCCCAAAAAAATCCCAAAACCTTCATCCCCAACAATCTCTAATCAATTTGCACAAAAATACCTAAACCCTCTTCCATAAGAAAACCCTAAACCCTCCTCCCAAAATAATATTAAACCCTAATCCAAAAAAACTTTTGACCCTTAAACCCAAAACCATCAACCAGTAGCCTAAAAAACCCCACAATCTCATCCTCATAAAATCATAAACCCTAATCTCTAGAAAACCCTAAACCCACATCCCCAAAAAACCATAACCCCCATCCCCTAAAAATCCTAAACCTTCGGCACCAAAAAAACTAGAATCCCCATCCCTAAAAAAACCTAAACACGTAGCCCCAAAACCATAAAACCTCTGACCCAAAAATCCGTAATTCATTAGCCACAAAATTCCTAAAACCAAAGGCAAAAAATTCATTGTATCCTTATCCCCCAAAAAACCATAAACCCTCAGTCACAAAAAACACTATACCCTCATCTCAAAAAACACAAAACTTTCTTCCCAAAGAAACCCTATTTCCTTTAGTCTAAAAAAGCCTAAACCCTCATACCCAAAAAATGAAAAATCCACATCCCCACAAAACCATAAACCCTAAACCCCAAAAAAGGTAAACCCTCAGTCCCTAAAAACTCTAAATTTTTTTCTAAAATATCCCAAAACTCAGTACCCCAAAATGCATAAACCCTTGCGCTAAAAAAATCCAAAACCCCCATCCCAAAATATTATTAAACCCTTAACCAAAAAAACCCAAATCCCTCTTCCCAAAATACACTCAAACAACATCCCCTAAAATCCCTCAACCCTCATAACTAGAAAATACTAAAACCTTAACACACGAAAACCACAAACACTCATATTCAGAAAACATTAAATGCCTGGTCCTAAAAAATTCCTAAACTCTCAGCCCAAAAAAACCTATAAATCCATCCGGAAAAAACCCATAAACCCTAAATCACTAACACCCAAAATCCTTAAACCATTATCCATAAAAAACCATAAAATCTAAGGCACAAATAACACTTAACCATCAGCCCAGAAATACCGTAAACCCTCATCCCTAGAACCCCAAATCACATAGTCTCAATAAATCCTAAACCATCATCCCCAACAACCCTAGATACCCAACCCAAAAAAACCGTAAACCCTAAACCCTTGTAATCCAAAAAAACTCAACCCAAAAAAAACTTAACCAATATACCCAAAAAACCTAATCACATAGCCCCAAAAAACCAAAACCATTATCACTAGAAACCCAAAACTCTCGTATGATGAAATCCCTAAACCCTCGGCCTTAGAAAAACCAAAACCCACATCCCCAAAAAAAGTAAAACCCCTAGATTGAAAAAACAATAAACCCTTAACCTTGAAAAAACATGAACCATCAACCCAAGAGAACCCAAAACCCTATTCATTTGAAAACACTAAATTTTCAGCCATATAAAACACTGATCCTTCATCCTTAGAAAACCATAAACTCTCAACCCTAAAAAAATCAACTCATAGCAAATAACATCATCAACACTCAGCCCCAAAAAACCTCAACCCTCACCCAGGAAATTCCCTAATCCCTCAACCCCAAAATAAATAATCCCCCCTGTAATAAAAATCCTAAATCCCTCATCCAAAAAAAAATTAACCCCAATCCAAAAAAAAAACTAAACTCACGCCCCCAAAAACCCCCAAACCTAATCCCCAAATTACAAGCAAACCTCATCCAAAATAAATACTAAACTCTAAACCCTAAAAAATCCTAAACCCACATCACTAAAAAATACTAAAACCCCAACCCGTGGCCTCAAAAATCAATCAACCATCAGCCACCAAAAATCTCATAACCACCATCCCCAAACAAAACCAACATGCATCCCCAAAAAATCTTAACATGCAGCCCAATAAATCCATAACACCCATCACCACAAAACCTCATCTCTCAATGCCAAATAACAATAAACAACCACCACTAGAAAACCCTCAACCCACACCCCAAAAAAACCACAACGTTAATCCCAGAAAAACCATTAACCCTTAACATCAAAAAACCCAAAATTATTAGACCAAAAAATCCCAAAATCCTCCTTAGCCCAAAAAACCCTCAAAAATCATCCCCAAAAAAACCCTAAAACCTCTGCCCCAAAATTTTTTAACCCATTACCCCACAAAAATTCTCAATATTCTTTCCCAATATATTTAAACCCTAAGCACAAAAAAAACTATAAAACTCATCCATGTGAAACCCTCAACCCTCATCCACAAAAAAAACTACCTTTAAATGGATCCCCACAAACCCTTGAACTGTAATCCCCCCAAATCATAATCAATAAGCATAAAATACTTAAAAACTAATCCCCAAAATACATTAATAGTGAAAACAAAAATAATCCCCATCCCCAAAACACCCACAACCTTTAGTCCCAAAAAATCATTAACAATCATCCCCAAAACACTATTAACCATGAGAAACATAAAATATTAAACCCTAAACCAAAAAAAACATCAATATTTATCCCCAAATATCCTTAAAACTTCATCCCCAAATATACCCACAACCCCCATCCCCATAAATATCTCAACCCTCAACCCCAATAAACCCTCTACCATCATCTCAAAAAAATATAAACACTCATCCTTGAAAATACCTAAACCCTTATCCCTAAAAAACCCTCAAACCTCAACCAAAAATAACCCTCAACCCTCAGTTCAAAAATCCATACACCTACAAACTCAAACAAACCTCAACCATCATCCCCATAAATCCCTTAATCATCTGCCCCAAAAAAATGCAACCCCAGAAAACCCTAAATGCTCATCCCAAAAAACAATCATCCCACCACCCCAAAATAAAATCAACCCTAATCCCATAATAAATTAAACCCTAATCTCAAAAAATCCTTCAACCCACATCTCAAATGAACCATCAACACTCTTACCAAAAAAACATAAACCCTCACCCCCAAAAATCCATCAATCCTCAGCCAAAAAAAACACTAAACCCTTCGATGAAAAAAACATCATCCGTCTTTTACAAAAAAAAAACAAAATCCAAAATCCCAAAAAAAACCTAATTCTTAATTCCTAAAAAACCCTCACCCCTTAGGCACACAAAGCCCTAAACACTCATCCCCCAAAAAAACATAAACCTTCGGCCACATAAAACAGTCAACCCTCATCCCCAAAATTATGGTAAACCCACTAGACTAAAAAACTCTAAACACTCACCCCCAAAACACTCAACCCCCATCCCCCTAATACCATTAACCTTCATCCCAAAAAATCCCAAAACTCTTTTCCCCAAAATCACTAAACCCTCAAACCCAATAAATAGTAAATTATAAACATGAAAAAACCCTAAACCCTCATCTCTAGAGAAACATAATCCATCTTCTCCAAGAAATACTAAAACGTTAGCCTTGAGAAGACTTCAACCATAAACCCTCAAAAACCGTAAACCATAATCCCAAAAATCCCTCAACCATCAACCCCAAAAAAACCAACAGTCCACCCCAAAAAACCCTATACCCTAAGCCTAAAAAAAACCAAAAACTATAATCCTAACAAGTCCTAAGACCTCATCCCTAAAAATACATAAACCCTCTACCCCGAAAACTGAAAACCCTCAGACCCAAAAAACCCTAAACTATCAACATCAAAAAATACAAAACCCTCAACCAAAAAATCATAAACCCTTATCCCCAAAACCCAAAACCCTTAGCACCAAAAAATCAGAAACACTAATTCTCAAGAAAAAAACAATAACCCTCATCCCCTAAAAAACCATGAACATTTATTACAAAAAATCTCAAAATCCATTGTTCCATTAAATCTAAACCCTCATTCCAAAAAAACATACACCCTCAATCCTAAAAAACACTCAAACCTTAAAATAAAGAAAATTTATAATCCCTCATACAAAAAATAATCATAAATCATTCATATAAAAAACCCTTAACCCTTAGCTCCATGAAACTATAAAACCTTAGCCCCATAAAATCCAAAAACCTCATCCCTAAGAAACCATAATCCCTCAGCCCCAAATAACCCAAAATCCTCATCCATATGAAAACATTAACCCTCATCCCTATGAAACTATATGATCCCAACCACAATAATCCCAAAACCCTCATCCTATTGAAAACCTAAACCCTCTTCCCCACAAAACACAAAAACATTCATTCCCAAAAAACCTTAAACCATCATCCCTAAAAAACCCTAAACCCTTATCCACAAAAATCCTAAAACCTAAGCCTAAAAAAATGTAATGACCCAATGATTCATTAATGGAAAATCTTTCTTGATCATATTAAATGTCTCTTTATATAAATTTTTTTTATAAAATTTAAACTTCATTGGTTTTATGATAATAATTGCCACCGTTACTTTTATAGTCGTTGAACAGTTATTACATGATTAGTATAAATATAGGGCTTTAACACATCCAATTTTACTTAGAAAAAGGAAGAGATGGCCTCATCTAGTATAATTTCCCCATACGAAGCCCATTTATTCGACCTCGGAAAAGAGGTGGAATCCTTGGGAATCTCTCTTGACCATGCTGAACCGGAGCTTCACTATGTCAAGCTCGAAAGGGACCGTCTATGAGAGAAGTGGAAGTTGATAGAAATTACCACTCTAGCGATGTTATCTGAGCCACCTCAAGAGTCTGTCACCATCGCACACCTTACCCTTAGGTCTCATGCGTCTATTTTAAGGGGTTATGTAACTAATCAATATTACTATGTTCATGTACATTATTTTTGAATATAATAGTGAATATAATTTCTTGTCATTATTGATACATTGTAAATTGTTTTTAAAGTACAAATGGTGTTTTTATTTTTTATTTAATTAAGAAATCACTTTTAATAAATTAAGAGATTTTTGAATTAAATAATATTTTAATAAAATATTATTATTATTATTAGATTAATTTTATTATATATAAATGATCATGTAATTGTGTGAATGCAATAATAAATTTTATTAATGTTTGAAAGCCATTTTTGTCAAAAAAACGTGAATTTTTTATAAATTTCCGTTTTTATTTTAAAAGTTAAAATTAAAATATATAGAATATTATTTAGAAAAAATAAATGTTATTTTTTGTATCAGATCATCGAAATTATCCAACGGTGAATTTTTCATAATTTTCTGAGACAGTCAAATTTTTTAGTAAAAATTAAATACCTTTTAAATATATAATGTGTTCTATGACATCATAATGACCTAATAGTGATGTAATATAATACTATAATCTTTATGTTCGGCCAATATGTGTTTTACCATTAAAATATTGTGAGTGTGGGTTTTTTTGGCTTACTTTTTAAAGCATTAATGTACCCCTAAAGACTTATTAAACACCTTGTCTTTTTAAATTAATTTCCATGGGAGTGTGACTCACCTCCACATAAGAAACCATAATATTTTAAGAAGTTCGGACTTTGGCCTTATAAAATATTATTTTCCTCTTCCCTTTTCCAAAAACCATGGGAAAAACCATTTGATGGTTTGTGGTTTGGATTAATTTAATATAAGGGGTCCCAAACCTTAATAATAAAGAATTCCCTCACCTTTCCTATATAAACCCACCAAATCTCCCACTTCCTCCTCACTCAAAGCCTTTTTAGTTCGTCCAAACTCTGACCACATCTCTACAGAATCCTCCCAAGGTGCCCCAATCTCCCAAGAAGCCTCTCACAAGCCTCTCTCTAGCCTTTTAAAGCACACTTCCAAGTAAGGGGGTTTTCTTTCTTTCTCATTTTTGTCCAATTTTCATTAAGTTGTTTTGCCCTTTTAATTTCAATTATAAATGTTGTGGTATGGTTTCAAACCTCCCTCAAACTTCCTCTTTATGTTTGAATGATGGGAGACCCTTTCTCTCTCAATAAATTCCTCCCATGTACACCTGTTACTATGCTGAAATTCCGAAAGGAACTTCTCTTTCCTCTTTTACATTCAAGCAATACTTTTGTATCCTGAATCTAAATTCCATTACAATTGTTTGGAAATGTATATATATGACCTCCTTACTTTCCATTACATTTAAATATGATGAGTAACCCCTTTCTATCTCATCAACAGTTTTTATGAATTCTTATGTCACGCCATTACGCTGCAGAAATCACACCGATTTTCTAAGCCAATGCCATTTTGTAGTGAATACCATACACATTTCTCCATGAAGGGTATTAACCTTTATGCACCTTTACATATTTATTGTAATTTTTCATGTATGAATTATATATTCATTTATCATGGAATAAATGATTATGTTTTATGAATCCATGTTTTATGATCCATGTGGCACACTTATGCATGAAATGAAATGTTTAAGAAGGGTGCACCCTTATAGTGATCCAATGCATTGGGTAAAGTATATTATCATGATATGTCATGTGCAATGAGTGTTGAAACAAGATAATTCAAGTTCATTGAGGGTTTAATCATGCTTTATGTGCAATGAGGATTTACTCATGCTCCATGTGCAATGAGCCTTAGCTAATGTTAATTCCATGTTAAGTGTTGTTGCCACATTTCCTTGTTATGATTATCATGGTTTATCATGCGTTTATGTTCATGTTTTTCTTATGCTCTATTCATATGCCTATTGTCTATCATGTATTCTACTCCTCATGTTATTACATGTATACTCCCTTACTGGGCTTTATAGCTCACCCTTTTCTTATGCATGTCCTCAGGTTATCCCATGCAATGCTAAGTATGAATGAATGTAGTGGTCATGTAAATGAAGTTTTCAATAACGATGTTGTATTTCATGTTTTACGATTTTATGTAATGATCATAAGCCCCAAATACACTAAACCTCTCAATCTTCTTTGTTGTATCAAGATATGTTTTATGTAATAAATCATGTTTAAGTTGTAATAAAAAGCAGGGTTATCATAGTTGGTATCATATGATAGGTTTAGTTATTTTTGGGATTAGGATTAGAAAACACTAGTAAAGACTTAAATAAAAGACTAAGTAAAATAAAAACTTCCCTATGTTTTGGTGAGTATTGAGTAAGTGGGTTATCAAGAAAATACATCCCTGTCTAGATACGAGCAGGTAGAGGGAGCTCTGGCACAGATGTATCCTAGGGGTAAAACACGAAAACACTGCTTTGAGCTAGACTCGAACGAAAACTAGGGCACGACAACGGGCCTTGCTGCACTCTTGGTTACGACACTCCTGGGGGATATGCTTTGGTAAATTCACAAGCTTAGTATGAACCCTTATTAAGGGAATTAAAAAAATTCCTCAAAGAATATATGTTATAATGTAGATCATGAAAAACCATGATTGAAGCCTATAGACTCATGAGTTAAGGAAATGAATGTTTATTTATAAGTCATCTAATTTTTTCTTTGGATTACACTTTATGTGTTACCCCTAACATTCCTTTTATTCCAGCCAATGGCCAGTAATAGGAGGAATCGAGCAAAAAACTGATGTGTACATCAGTGTGATGACTATACTAATGAGATTCCCAATCCAATGGGAGCGGGAATCACAAACTTTGTCATGCTTCTCTCTCATCTAACTCAAGTTTTGAATAGAAACACGGGTCAAGAATAACGTTCAACCCCCCTATGAAATAATAAGTCTCTATCGAGAGCTTCATGAGAAAAGGCCTCCTACTTTTAGTGGATCATCCGATCCCACAATCACTGAACAATGGATCAACTCCATTGAAAAGATCTTCACTGTCCTTCAATGTTCTGAACAAGAGAAGGTTCTCCTAGAGGCTTATCGTATGGAGAGTGAAGCTGATAAATGGTGGACGTTGATAAAAAATACGAAGACGGAGGAGGAGATTGAGGTGTTGGAATGGAAGGATTTCCAGAAGATGTTTTTCGATAAATATTTTCCACGCACCCTCCGGCTTAATATGGAAAGGGACTTCCTTTCACTTAAGAAAAAAGATGAAGAATCCATTGGAGCATATGGGGAAAACATCACATGGCTTGCACGATACGCTTCGGGCTTTGTCGTTACCCCCAAATACAAGGATGACTGCTTCTTTGGTGGGCTGAAGCCTAGCCTGCGGAATGCATTAGCGATCCGTAACATCGACAGCTATGAAGAAATTTTCCGATGTGTCCTCAAGGTCGAAATAGAGATCAGAGAATCACAGGGGTATCATGGGGATAATAAGAGTAAGGTGGACTTCAATGCTGGTTGGCCGATGGATAAATCCAACGATGCTAAGAAGATCCAACACCCCACTTTCCAAAAGTGTGGAAAGAAGCACCATGGAAATTGCATTAAGGGGACAAGGAAATGCTTCAGGTGTGGAAGGGAAGGGAACCTAGCAGTTAACTGCTGGAAAGAAAGACCCGCAGCTGCGACATAGGATAGGAACGCTCCGTTCGAACCTCAGCATGTTGTTCAATGCTACAAATGCAATGAACCGGGTCATTTTGCAGATCAGTTCCCTAATCCAAGGGTTTTTATAGACAGCCAGCAACCTCCAAGGCAGTAAGGAAGAGCTTTTTCCATCACTTCTACCAAAGTGAACCCTGACAATGAAGTGGTGACAGGTACGCTAGTTATTCATTCAAGAATAGCAAGCGTACTTTTTGAATTAGTTACTACGGATTATTTTATATATCGAAGGATTAGTAGAACAATCCTAGCACCACCACAAATCATGGAATTGAAGATGTCGGTGAGTAAGGAAAATGGGGCAATCATTGCATCCCATGAATATAAGTCCTTCCCTGTTATAATCTGTGGATTGAATTTCTCGGCGAACCACGTCATACTCCCTCTTGTGGAATTTTATGCAAATCTTGGCATGGATTGGATTTCCTTATATAGATCCAACATAAATTTTCAGGAGAGGGAAATCACACTCTATATAGAGAATTGACCCCTGATTCTTTACAAGTGTATGGAGGAAGATAAATCTCTTTTATCTCCATCATCTCAAGCATTGATATTACTGCCTTATGAGTATGCGTATCTGGCTTAGATGATTGAGTCCAAGGAAGAAACCATCCTTGATGAAATTCCCATTGTGAGGGAATTTGCTGAAGTGTTTCCCAAGGAACTTCCTGGTCTTCCTCCTAGGAGGGATGTTGAATTCTCAATTGAACTTATACCCGGAGCTTTACCAATATCCAAGACTCCATATAGAATGGCTGTTGTAGAGAATGAAGAGCTGAAGAAACAACTACAGAAGAATCTTGATAAAGGGTTTATACGCCCAAGTGCATCACCATGGGGTGCACCAGTCCTCTTCATCAAGAAGAAGGATGGGTCAATGCGGCTTTGCATCGATTATCGTGAACTTAACAAAATTGCGATAAAGGAAAAGTATCCTCTCACAAGAATTGATGACTTTTTCGATCAGCAATGTGGAGAAAAATACTTCTCCAAGGTGGACTTGCGGTCGGGATATTATCATGTAAGGGTGAAGAAGGAAGATATCCCCAAGACTTCTTTTTTGCACAAAATACGGGCACTATGAATTCATAGTAATGCCTTTCGGACTCACAAATGCTTCAACAATCATCATGGACATAATGAATAGAGTATTTAGAGATTACCTAGACAAAGTTTTGGTAGTGTTTATAGATGATATTCTAATATACTCTAAAACCAAGGAGGATCATGAGGAGCATTTAAAAACAATACTGGAGACTTTGCGCAAGGAGAAGCTCTATGAAAAGTAGAGAGAGTGTGAGTTCTGGTTGATGGAGGTATCTTTCTTGGGCCATATCATCACAAGCAATGGGATATCTGTGGATCCCTCTAAAACAGATGCAATTGAGGGATGGCCGAGGCCAACATCAGTAACGGATATCTGTAGCTTCTTGGGGTTAGCTGGATATTATTGATGATTTTTGAGAAATTTCTCATGATTGTCCAACCCTCTTACCAAGATAAATCGAAAGGGATTAATGTTTTCTTGGAGTGATGAATGCGAAGAAAGCTTCAAGGTGTTGAAAAGGGGGCTTATCATTGCGCTCGTGCTCACTTTACCCACAAGTGGGGAACTTTTTGTGGTATTCAATGATGCTTCAAAGAAGGTCTTAGGTTGTGTGCTGATGCAGAATGATAAAGTGATATCCTATACCTCAAGGCAATTGAAGATCCATGAGAGAAACTATCCAACGCATGATCTGGAGCTAGCAGCGGTGATCTTTGCCTTGAAAATCTGGTGGCATTATCTCTATGGGGAGAAGTGTAAGATATTACTAGCCACAAGAGTCTTAAATATATATTCACACAGATAGAGCTTAATATGAACCAGAGAAGATGGATAGAGCTCATCAAGGATTATGATTGTTCAATCTGTTACCACCCTGGGAAAGCAAACAATGTGGCAGATGCCCTAAGTAGAAAGGATCCAGCGATTCTATCGATGATGAGAATTGAGAAGGATCCAATATACTTAGACTTGATGAATATGGACATGGGAATCATAGAGAAGGGAACATCATAAATCCTTTCACAAATGATTACTCAACCTTCAATTTTTAAAGGTTAATGGATGCTCAAAAGGATGATATGGGAATTCAAGAAAAAGTGGGAGCTATCGAAAAAGGGAAATACTCGGAGTTTAATGTTAATGAAGAAATTGTACTGTTTGGGAAAACACTAAGTGTTCCATCAAGTCTGAAGCTGAAGAAGGAACTTTAAATGATGCACATAGTTAAAACTTCTCTATTCACCCAGGGATCACAAATATGTATCGAGATCTCTGAGAAAACTTTTGGTGGGATAATATGAAGAAGGATATCGCTGAATATACATCAAAGTGCCTAGTGTGTCAGCATGTGAAGGCAGAGAGGCAGAAGTCTAAGGGGATGATTCAACCATTGCCCATACAAGAATGGAAATGGGAGAACATCACCATGGAATTTTTCACCGGACATCCAAGGACATCCAAAGGCAACAATCCAATCTGGGTTGTTGTGGATTGTCTTTCAAATAATGCACACTTCATTTCTATTCAGGAGGATTTATCATTGGATCAGCTGGCACAGATATATATCAATGAAGTTGTAAGTTTGAATGGAGTACCACTATCTATTGTGTCTGACCGAGATCCATGATTCACCTCTATGTTTTGGAAGAGTCTTCAACTTGATCTGAATACTGAACTGAACTTTAGTACGGCCTATCATCCTCAAACTGATGTCCAATCCGAGCGGACTATCCAAACACTTGAGGACATGTTGAGAGCGTGCTCAATGGACATTAAAGGAGGATGAGACCAACATATTCCTTTTGTTGAGTTCTCTTATAATAACAGTTTCCACTTGAGCATCCAAATGGCACCATATGAATCCCTGTATGGGAAAAGGTGCAGAACACCGACATGTTGGGAAGAGGTCGGGGAACGTAAGCTAGTTGGACCAGAAATGGTTGAGGAAATGGTGGAGAAGGTGAAAACCATTCAGCAAAATATCAAGGAAGCCCAGAGTTGACAGAAGAGTTATGCAGATAATCATCGATGAGACCTTGAGTTTAAAGTTGGAGACATGGTTTTTCTACGCATATCTCAATGGAAGAAGGTCATGAGGTTTGTAAAGAAAGGGACGTTAAGTCCATGGTACATCGGCCCCTTTGAGATTCTTGACCGTGTTGGGGTTGTGGCCTATCGACTAGAACTTCCACCTACTATGGCCAAAGTACATGATGTCTTTCATGTATCTCTCTTAAAGAAGTAGATACCGGACACTTCACATGTAGTCTCTTCTGAGGTGGTACAATTTGAAGACGATCTTTCTTATGATGAGAAACCGGTGAAGATCTTAGATCCTAGTGAAAAAGATCTATGAAATAAGACAATGTCCCACGTCATTGTGTTGTGGAGAAATCAAAAGCATGAATAAGAAACTTGGGAATTGAAGGAAGTGATGAAGCAGAGTTACCCACATCTGTTTTAGTGTGGGAAAAAGAAAATTTTGAGGGCAAAATTTCTTAAGGGGGGAATATTGTAATGACCCAAAGTCTCATTAATGGAAAATACATCATGATCTTATTAAATGTATATTTATATTAAATGTTTTTATAAAATGTAAACCTCATTGATTTTATGATTATAATTGCGATCGTTACTTTTATAGCCATTGAACAGTGATCACATGGTTAGTATAAATATAGGGCTTTAACACATCCAATTTTACTTAGACAAAGGATGTGATGGCCTCATCCAGTAGAATTGCCCCATATGAAGCCCATTATTAGAGCTCAGAAAAGAGGTGGTGTCATTGGGATTCACTCTTGACCAAGCCCAAGCTGAGATTCACCATGTCAAGCTCGAATGGGACCGTCTATGGGAGAAGTTGAAGTTGATAGAAATTACCACTTGAGCAATGTTATCCAAGCCACCCCAAGAGTCTATCACCATCACACACCTTACCCTTAGGTCTTATGCGACTGTTTTGAAGGGTTATCTAACTAATCTATAGTACTATGTTCATGTACATTATTTTTGAATATAATAATGAATATAATTTCTTGTCATTATTGATAAATTGTAAATAGTTTATAATGTGCAAATGGTGTTTTTAGTGATTATTTAATTAAAAAATATATTTTATTAAATTAAGAGATTTTTTAATTAAATATTATTTTAATAAAATATTATTATTATTATTATTAGATTATTTTTATTATATATAAATTATCATGTAATTGTATGAATGCAATTATAATTTTTATTAAGGTTTGAAAGCCATTTTTGCCAAAAACCGTGAATTTTTTATAAATGTCATTTATTATTTTAAAAGTGAAAATTAACATATTTAGGAAATTTTTTAGATAAAATACATATTATTTTTTGAATCAGGATGTCGAAATTATCCAATGGTGAATTTTTCATAATTTTCTGAGACATTCAAATTTTTGAGTAAAAATTAAATACCGTTTGAATATATAATGTGTTTTATGACATCATAATCACCCAATTGTGATGTAATAAAATACAATAATATTTATTTTCGGCCAATATATGTTTTACCATTAAAATAATGTGATTTTGTGATTGTTTGGATTAATTTTCAAAGCATTAATGGACCCCTCAAGACTTATTAAACACCTTGTCTTTTTAAATTAATTTCCATGGGAGTGTGACTCACCTCCACATAAGCAACCCAAATATTATAAGAATTTAGGACCTTGTCCTTATAAAATATTATTTTAATCTTCCCTTTTCGAAAAACCATGGGCAAAAACCATGGGATGGTCTGTGGTTTGGAATAATTTATATAAGGGGTCCCAAACCAAAATAATAAGAAATTCCCTCACCTTTCCTATATAAACCCACCAACGCTCCCACTTCCTCCTCACTCAAAGCCTTTGGAGTTCGTCCAAACTCTTCCCTACACTATCTAGAATCCTCCCAAGGTTCCCTAATCTCCCAATAAGCCTCTCACAAGCCTCTCTCTAGCCTTTGGTAGCACACTTCCAAGTAAGGGTTTTTTCTTCCTTTCTCATTTTTGTCCAATTTTCATTAAGTTGTTTTGCCCTTATAATTTCAATTATAAATGTTGGGGTATGGTTTTTCACCTCCCTAATAATTCCGTCCTTATGTTTTAATGATGGGAGACCCTTTATCTCTCTTTAAATACCTCCCATGTACACCCGTTACTATGCCGAAATTCCGAAAGGAACTTCTCTCTCCTCTTTTACATTCATGCAATACTTTTGAATCATGAATCTAAATTCCATTACAATTGATGGGACATATATCTATATGACCTCCTTAATTTTAGTTACATGTAAATATGACGAGGAACCCCTTTCTCTCTCATCAACCATTTTTATGAATTGTTATTTCACGCTGTTACGATGTCGAAATCGCACCGATTTTCGAAGCTAATGCCATTGTGTAGTGAATACCATGCCCATTTATCCATCAAGGGTATTATCCTTTATTTACATTTACTTATTTATTGTAAAGTTTAATGTATGAATTCCACATTACTTTATCATGGAATATATTATTATGTTTTATGAATCTGTGTTTTATGATCCATGTGGCACACTTATGCATGAAATTTTTGGTTTATGAAGGGTGTGCCCTTATAGTGCTCCAATGCAATGGGTAAAGTATAGTATCATGATATGTCATGTGCAATGAGTGTTGAATAATTATAATTCAAGTGAAAAGAGGGTTTACTCATGCTTTATCTGCAATGAGGATTTACTCATGCTCCTTGTCCAATGAGCCTTGGCTCATGCTAATTCCATGTTAAGTGTTGTTGCCACATTTCCAGGTTATGATTATCATGATTTATCATGCCTTCATGTTCATGTTTTTATTATGCTCTATTGTAATTCCCATTGTCTAACATGTATTTTAATCCTCATTTTATTCCATGTATACTCTCTTACTGGGCTTTATAGCTCACCATTTTTTTATGCATGTCCTTAGGTTATCCCATGAAATGATAAGTACGAAGGAATGTAGTGGTCATGTAAAGGAAGTTTTCAATAAAGATGTTGTACTTCATGTTTTAAGTTTTTATGTAATGATCCTAAGCCCCACAGACACTAAAAATCTCGATATTCTTTGTTGTATCAAGTGAATTTCTATGTAATAAATCATGTTTAAGTTGTAATAAAAAGAAGGGTTGTTATAAAAACCCTCCAAACCAAATAAACTAAACATGTAACCCAAAAAAACCCAAAACCCTCATAAAAAAAACCCTAAATCCCATTCCCAAAAAAACCCTAAACCATTATACCAAAAAAATCATGAACACTCATCCCTAAAAAACTCTAAACCCCCTTCCCCAAAAATCCATAAACCCTCAACTCTAGAATACCCTAAACCCTCATTCCAGGAAAATCATAAACCCTCATTATAGAAAAACCCTGAAATATAAACCATAAAAAACAAAAAACCATAATCCCTAAGAAACCATAAACCCTCATACCTAGAAAACCCTCAACCCTCGTCCCCAGAAAGCATTAATCCCTCAGCCCCAGAAAACCATAACCCTTAAGCCACCTAAAATCTTAAACCCTCATCACCCCAAAACCATAATCACTCAGAACCAAAAAACTCTAAACCCCCATCCCCATAAAACCCTAAATCCTCACCCCTTGAAAACACTAAACCCTCATCAGCAAAAAAGTATATTCCCACATCCCCAAGAAAACCTAAACCCTCAACCATTGAAAACCCTAATCCTTAGCCTTATAAAACCCTAAACCATCATCCTAGGAAAAACCTAAACCCTAAACTCCCCAAAATAAGAAAGACCTAGACCTAGATAACCCTAAACCCTCAGCCCTAGAAAACCCAAAACCTACAGCCATAAAAAAACAAAACACTCAACTCATGATAACCCTGAACCCTTAGCTCTAGAAAACACTAAAACTCTAGACCCACAAAACCCAATACCCCATTCAAGAAAGGCCAAAATTCCACATGCTCAGAAAACAGTAAATCCTCATTCCTAGAATAACCTAAATAGGTAGCCCCAAAAATACTAAACCCTCATCCTTAGGAAAACTAAACTGTCAATGTCATAAAACACTAAACCCATAGCCCCCAAAAAATGTATTACATCATCCCTATAAAACTCTAAACCCTCATCCCCAAAAAATCATAAACTCCCATCCATAAAAAACCATATACCATTGTCCCCAGAAAAACTAAATACCTATCCCTAGAAATCCCTACACCCACCACCCTTAAAATCCCTAAACCCTCTGCCCTAGAAATACCTAAACCCTAGAGAATAGAAAAACATCATCCTTCATCCCCATAAAACCCTAAACCCTCATCTCTAGAAAAACCAATTTCATAAACCCCATATAACTCTAAACCCTCTTCTTTGAAACAACCTAAATCTTCATCAATAGAAAAACATGAAACCTTAGTACCAAAAAATCCAAAGGCCTCATCCCCATGAAACCCATAACCCTTATCCCTGTAAATCCATAAACACTAAACCTCGAAAACACTAATATGTCATCTCCACAAAACCCGAAAACCTTATACACATCAAAAACATAATCCTCACACAAAAAAAAACTAATCCCATGTCCCCAGTAAGCCTTACCCACTTATCGCCAAGAAAAACCAAACCCTTTATCCCTAAAAGAACATAAAATCTCTTGCACAAATATTTTTAAACCCATATCTACAACAAATCATAATACAATAATCCAATGAAAATCATATAACCTCAGCTAAAAAAACCCTAATCCCCATCCCAAAAACCCGAAACACTCAACCCTAAAAGCCAGAAATCCACATCCAAAAAACCCCAAAACTTTAGCACAATGAAAAATTTAAACCCTAAACCCCCAAACCAACAAAACCCACAGCCCCAAAAAACCCTAACTCTCTACCCTAGAAAACCTTAAACCCTCATCCTCATATAAATGAAAACCCTCATACCTAGAAAACCATAATCCTTCATCCACAAGTATCCCTAATCCCCCATCCCTAGAAAAACTTAGACCCTCACCCAAAAAAACCGTTGACCTTATCCCTAGGAAAATGCTAAACACACATGTCCTCAAAACCCAAACCCTCATCCCTAGAAATTACTAAACCATAAACCATTGAAAAACAAAAAACCATAGCCTCACTAAACAACAACCATCAACCCTAAAAAACTCTAAAACCTTAGCCTCATAAAACCCTAAACCCTCATCCAATTAAAAACCAAAACTATATACCACAGAAAATCATAAACCCTCATCCCCACAAAACATTGACCCCCTCTCTAGAAAACCCTATACCCTCACCCATAAAAACCCTAAATCCTTATACCAAAAAAAACTCAACACCCTCACTGCCTGAAACCCAATACCATCAGTCACAAAAACACTAATCCCACAAAACAAGAAAAACCAATAGGTTATGTGTTTGAATTTTTTAAATTGTGATAGAATTATTTGGCATCGATGATTATTTCACGTTAATTTTTTAATGATACATAATCTCATTAAAAATGTGAATGTGAGACAATTTACATCCTTGAAGAAATAATATCTTCATGTTTGTGAATCTGAAAATAAAGGTAAAAAATGAAAAATTTATTTTAGACCAATCAATCAGAAAAGTAATAAGAGAACATTATAGTAAATACATTTTGATTTATTTAGTCATACTAAATTTTATAACCATGTTGGAAGGAAACATAGTTTATTTATTGTTGATCATTATAATATATTTACAAGGGTAGAATTTCTTGATAATAATAATTACTCTTCTTATAGGTCTACTATTTTTTAAAATATAGTTTATAATGAAAAAGGTTGTATGATTATCTCTTTTCATTGTGATAATGGAGTTAAATTTTGAAATTTACAAGTTGAAAAATTTTGTGGGAAGAATTTATATTTTGAAAATTTTTCTACTAATAAAACACCACATCAAAATTCTGTTATAGAAAAAAAATAAAACTCTTATTGAAATGGAATGAAGAATGTTAAGTTAAAATATTTTCCCTAGATATTTTTGGGTTGAGATGATGAGAATAGTGGAACACATGGGAATCGCATGGATGGAGGCGGACTTGATGAGGAGGGTGGAATTCACACCACTGGACAATACCCATTGCATGGAATAGGAGGCCCAATGACAAGGGATCATACCAAGAGAATAAAAGAGGCATTAAATGGGTTAATCATGGAATTCTAAGATGAGGCCCAATACCCTTGCATGTGGGAAGCATCTGGGCCTATAATTACATTAATTAACGCCCAAACATGCTTTCAAAACCCCAACCCATGGTGTCATGAAAATTTCAAGCCTGCCCCTAACTAAAATCATTATTGTCAAATGGTTGTGTTCTACTTTTATTTAGATTTCCAAAAGGGTTTGCTACTTGTCTTCTAAAGTCATGGTCAAGTGAAAAAGATTTCAAAAGAATTATTTTGGATTTTTTACTATTTAAAAGTATCCATTATACTAATGTAGAGAGCCACCCAATATGTGATTCAAATTTCAGGTTAATTTGGTTATAAATAGAAACCCCATGTACTCTATGGACATCATGAATGAAGGAAATGATATTATGGTGTGTTATTCATGCAACATATGTGTTCTTTCTTAATTATGGACATATCAAAGGATTATTCATCCTTTATGTTGTCTTGTGGCTAGTGTTCATAGAGAGAAGTTATATTTAGGTTCTACCATGACCATTTCCTAATTCCCTCTCATTTTCACATTCCACGCACCGCCTTCATTTGTTTTCATGTGTCGATCCAGGTGATCAACATGCGAATATTATACAAGGTTCCTAGGACACTTATTAGTGGGTCTTTCACCACGTATCATTTGGTATGAGAGACCTTTTTTATGAAATCATGTTCTTTATTTCTTATCATTTCTTATGTTTTCATTTCTCTTCGAATTTGGCTCACATCAATTCTGGTGAATTTTTCTTCTTCACCTACGGACATCATTTCTTCATCTTTTAGGACATAAAATATATCCTTATTGTATCTAAGAGGCTCATATTTATTCTCAATTTGGAATCATCAAAATCAATGCTACAAATAGAGAGATACATCGGGTTCAAATTTTATGAAAATTCTAAAATGTTAAAACCACACAAATATCACTTTGATTCCATTTGATGTTACAAATTATATCTTCTCCTACATTTAAATATTGAAACATTCTTCATCCATTTTCATCAACTTCCCATATTATTTATATAGAATCCATTTTGAATTTTATCTTTTATTTCTAGTTTGGGATTTCCACATTTCAATGATCCTTTTGATTTATTGAAATTGGGTAAGAACACTATCGGATTCATGTTGAGTGGTAAAAGACAACACTGTTACATTTTGATAAAATCCAAAAATTGATTGTAAACACATGAGGGAGTGTTTGAGGTCCATTTTAATTTCTTTTCTATTTTTCGGACTAGATTCCTAAATGGCAGTGTCGAGTGAGAAAAATGAAGAGGACATTATGTTGTTCATGGGGGAGGTACAAGAAAAATTCCAAAGGTTAAATGCATGGAAGGATGAACTTCAGTTTCCTTACAATTATAGAGCACCACCATGGAGGAGGGTTGTTGAAGACGAGGATAAGATATCTGATTTTCATGAGTCACCAATTCGTAGAAATCATCCACCATGGAGGCATGCCAATGATCATGGAGGAGTAAAGGTGAGGATACCTTCATTCAAAGGTAAAAATGATACCAAAAATTACATGGAATGAGATGGAAGGGTAGAACATGTTTTTGATTGTCACACCTATTTGGAGGAATCCAATGTGAAATTTGCAGTTGTGGAATTCACCGACTATGCTAGTATTTGGTGGGAATAACTACAAGTGAGTCAAATATGAATTAAATAATGACTCATCCACACTTGGGAGAAGATGAAAGAGGAAATGCGTAAGAGTTTCATTTCTGGACATAATTATTGTGGTTTGTTCCTCATGTTTTAGGGTTGGAAACAAGGGGCCATGAGTGTGGAGGATTATCACAAAGATATATAGATAACCATGATTCGGGCTCATATTGATTAGGAGTGAGTGGCCACCATGGCATGGTTTGTGAATGGCCTCAACCATGACATTTGAGAAATAGTGGACATGCACCACTACTTATACATGGAGGATCTAATTCACAAGGCTACAAAAGTGGAGAGGCATGTAAAAGCAAGAAGGATGAACCCTACATCTTATGGTATGGATTCCAGAACTTCTTTCAATTTTATGGATCCCAAACCACTAGAGCATGTAAGGGAACAAAAAACTGATTCAAAGGAGTTTCCCAAACCAAAACCATTCTTTCTGGAATCCAAAGGTAAAATGGAGGGTAATGTTATTTCAAAATCATGGGATATCAAATGTTTTAAATGTCAAGCATTTGGACATTTTAACTCACAATGCACAAACAAGAGGACAATGAATATTTTGGATGATGGAAATATTTTTAGTGCTAGCTCAGCTAAAGATGAAATGTTATCACTTGAGGATGATTTATATGTAGAAATAGTATGCCCTATATATGGATAAATTCTAGTGGTAAGGCATGCTTTGAGTTGTCAACCTGAAGGAGTACATGATCAAGTGAAAATGAAGCACATTTTTTATCCTAGATACCTCATAAAAGTTATGTTATGTAGTATTATTAGTGATGAGGGTAGTGGTACTAATGTATAGTGTGGTTTGATGGTTGATAAATTGGGATTGGAAACAACTATACATCCTAGGCCTTATAGATTGCATTGGTTATATAATTATAGGGATTCCAATGTGACCAAGAAAGAGCAAGTTCCATTTTTTATTTTGAATTATGAAGATACGGTGGTGTGTGATGTTGTTCCAATTCATGCTAGTCACATTTTGTTGGGAATATCATGACAATTTGATAGGAGGGTCACACATGATGGATACACCAACCACTATTCATTTGAGTACAATAGGAGGATGATTATTCTTACACCAATGAGGCCTTTTCAAGCTTATGAAGACCAATTGAGGATTGAGAGACATTGTGAGGAGAGATATAACAAAAATAGGGAAAAAATAATTTGAATGAGAAGAGTGGGAAAATCAAGAGTGAAAAATGAGTGTTGAGTGAAATCAATAAAATGAGGGAAATAAAAGAGTTGAAAACAAGTGTGAATATAGGAGTTAAAACAAGAGTTCTGAGGGAAAAGTGATCTTGTATTTAGGAAAAAGATAGATATATAGAGCTTTATATGTGGTGTAATCTCTCATGGATATATGAAAGTGAGAATTTTTTACCACTAAATATCATAACACTTTAATTCCATCTATTGTTCTATCTCTTTTTTAAGAATTTGGTGACATTTTTATGGAGGAAATTCATGATGGATTACCTCCCTTGCACGGTATCGAGCACCACATAGACTTCATCCTAAGAGAAACACTTCCCAATAGATCGGATTATCGAGCTAACCCAAAAAATACTCAAGAAAATCCAATGAAAAGTGTAAGAATTACTATGGATGGGATTTGTTCGAGAGATCTGGAGTCCATGTGCAGTACCAGTAATTCTTGTCCCCATGAAAGATGGTATGCAGCGAATGTGTGTTGATTGACAGTCTATTAAGAAAATCATGATAAAGTATAACAATCCCATTCCTCGTTTGGATGATATGCTTGATGAACTCCACAGTGTGTTTTTGTTTTCAAAAATTGACATAAGGAGTGGATAGCATAAAATAATAACAAAAGAGGGAGATGAATAGAAAACCACATTTAAAACTAATTTTGGTTTTTATGAATGGCTAGTTATTCCTTTTGGACGAACTAATGTCCTGAGTACATTCATGAACTTAATGAATCATGTTTTCTTTCCATTTATTTGGAAATTTGTGGTTGTGAATTTTGAAGAAATCTTTGTTTATTCTAAGATCCTTGATGAACATCATGAAAATTTGAAACATGTTTTCGAGACTCTTAAGAAAAATAGGTTTTTTTGAAACATGAAAAAATGTACATTTTTTAAAGTCGATTGTTTTCCTTGGTTTTGTGGTAGGAGATGATGGAATGAAAATTTATTAAGAGAAGGTGAAGGAGATTATAGACTTGCCAACACCAAATAATGTCAATGAGGTGAAGAGATTCTATGGACTTGTGAGTTTTTTCCGAAGGTTTCCGGGGGACTTATCAACCATTGTGGAACCATTTAATGAGTTGGTCAATAACCGGGTGAGCTTCAAGTGGGGAAAATATCTTGAAGATTCCTCATTGACACTGAAAGGTATGTTGACCAATTCACCTCCCTTAATTCTGGAAGAATTTTCTATAGGTTTTAAGTTTGAGTCCGATGCCTCTGGAATTGGAATTGGGGCTGTTTTAATGAAAAACCATAAGCATATCACCTAATTTAGTGAGAATAAAAATGGGGCTACATATAACTACTCTACCTATGAAAACAAAATTTATTCTCTCAAAATAACATTGGAAAATTGTAAACAATAATTGTGGCCAATGGAATTTGTGAATTATTCAGATCATGAAAGCCTAAAATTTCATAAGTCATAAGGAAAGATGAATAGGCGGCATGCAAGATGGCTTGAATTCATTGAAACATTTACTTACATCATTAATCATAATAAAGGAAAAGAAAATGTTATTGTTGATTCTTTTTCTTGGAGATACACATTTATCACTTCTTTGAATGAAAAAATACTTAGTTTTGAAATGTTGAAAAGAATGTATGAGAATGATGTGAATTTAGATGAAATTTTGATGTTATGTGAAAAATGTGGAGAAACTGATTTTTACAAACATGATGGATTTAATTTTGGAAAAATAAATTGTGTGTTCCATGTTGTTCTAGGCATGAATTGTTTGTTAGAGAAACTCGTGGTGGTGGATTAATGGGTCATTTTTGGGTTGAGAAAACCTTTTCCTTATTGAGTGAACATTTTTGATGGCCTCACATGTGTTGGGATGTGGTTAGTGTTTGGGAAAATTGTAATGTGTGTAAACATGAAAAGTCAAAAGTGCTTCCACATGGCTTATACACCCCTTTATCCATTGCTTCTCATCCTTGGGTTGACATTTCAATGGATTTTGAGCTTGTCTTGCCAAGATCACAATCAGGTAAGGATAACATCTATGTAGTGGTGGATAGGTTTAGTAAAATGGCTAATTTTATTTCTTGTTCTACAAACAATGATGTAACTCATATCACTAATTTATTTTGCTTGTAAATTTTTATGTTTCATTGCTTACCCAAGAGAATTGTGAGCGGTAGGGATGTAAAATTCCATAGTCACTTATGGAGGACATTTTGGAACAAACATGGAACAAAACTTTTTTCTCCACCACTGCACACCCACAAACATATTTCCTAATGTAGGTGGTCAATAGAACACTTTCCACATCGTTACATGCCCTTTGTACAGAGAATTTGAAACATACGGAAATATTCTTGCATCACATTGAATTTTCTTATAATTGTGTGGTTCACTCCACTACTACTACTTCACCGTTTGAATTTTTATATGGTTTTAACCCATTAGATCCACATCATATTTTACCTTTGCGTACTAATTAATTTTCTAATCAGGAAGGTTAAAAAAGGAAACCTTTTTGCAGGAGTTTAATACATTTGTAAAGGCCAATATTGTACAGAAGAATGAACAATTGGAGAAACATGCCAACAAAGGTTGGAGGAACATGGTGTTTCTACCAGGAGAATGGGTGTGGGTACACTTGAGGAAGGAGAGGTTCCCAGATCAATGAAAATAAAAACTTCATCCATGAGGATATGGTCATTTTCAATTCAATGAGATGATCAATGATAATTTCTACATGATTGAGTCACCTGAAAAAAAATGTGAATGTTAGTGCCACCTTTAATGTTTCTGATCTTTCTCCCTTTGAATTTTCAAATTCGAGGATGAATCATTTGGAGGAGGGAGGATATGACGAGGATCATGGAACACATGGGAATCATGGGGTTAGAGGCAGACTTGATGGGGAGGGAAGAACACACACAAGTGGACAAGACCCATTACATGGAATAGGAGGCCCAATGACAAGGGAGCGAACCCGGAGAATGAAATAATCCTTAAATGGGTTAATAATTTAATTCCAAGAGGAGGTCTATCATCCTTGATTGGGGGAGGAATATAGCCCTATAAATATATTAATTAAGGCCCGAACATGCTTTTCAAAACCCAACCCATGGTGTGCTATGAATTTCAAGCCCACCCCACCATGGATTCTTCAATGTCAAAAGGTGGTGGGAAACATGTCATTACATTTCCCAAAGAATGTGGTTCATGTCTCCTAATGTCATGGTCAAGTTCCAAAGTTGTCAAAAGAATTATGTAGGCTTTTGACAATGGAAAACAATGCATTAGACTAATTTTGAAAGCCAACCAATGTGTGATTCTAATTTCATGTTTCATTGGCTATAAATAGCCACCCCCTTGTACTCTTTAGACATCATTAATGAAGGTAATGTTATTATAGTGAGTTTTTCAATCAAACATTTTTTCATGCTACATTCTTGACTTATCAATGGACTGGTCAACCTTTCTGGCAGGTTTTCACTAGAGTTCATAGAGTAAAGTTCTCTTTGGGTTCTACCTTGACCATTTCCTCCCTTACCACTCATTTTCACTTTCTACGCACCACCTTCATTTGTTTTCATGCAATGATCTGGGTGCTCAACATGTAAATATTGTACAAGGTTCTTAGGAAACATCCTATTGGGTCATACACTGTGTATCATGAAGAAATTTTTTCTTCTTTATGTATTTCAAAAAAAATATTGTTATAACTTTTTAAAATAAAACTCATAATTAAACATTTAAATACAAATTCCTAAAGTTAGTTATTTTAGCTTTTTTGAATGTCATTATTTGTTTCGAATTAATGGATAATTTAGATAAATTTGATTATAAAAGGGATAAAGGTTTTTTCACTGTAATTATAATAATAGTATAGCTAATAGATATTTTCATAAAAGAACTGTGGTTATTAAAGAAATCTATTCCTATTATATTTGAGGAAAATAATTTTAAATCAAATTCAAAATCTAATGTATTTTATGATGAGTTCACAGATATTAATTTTGGTGATGAAAAACCTCAAGATAAGGAATATTTATAATGATCACACTATAGAAAAATTATTTGGTAATGTTGAGTTTGGAATTATTACTAAAATTTATGTTTTAATATTTACTTCCAATTCCACTTTTATTTATTATTTTATTTCTATTATTGTTAATGATGCTTTTAAAGATGAAAATGGGGTTGTTTCTCTGCAAGAATAAATAAATATGTTTTTTTAATTAATGATTGGTCAATAGTATAACTTCATGAGGATATGAAGGTTGTTGGAACTAATTAGATCTTGAAAATAAGTTAGACGAATATGAACATATTGTTAAAAAAATCAGACTTGATCCTCAATGATACTCTCAAGAAGAAGGTATAGACACAAAAAAATAATTTTCACCTACTATCATGTTATGGGATTTTAGAATCTCATTGGAGTTTTCTTGTTTTTAATATATTAAATTATATCAAATGGACATATAATGTGTTATCTTTAATTTTTTTATAACTGATGAAGTTTATGTTTCTTAACACCTAGGTTTTAAAAATGATAAACATCCTAATCATGTTTTAAAATTATCTAATGGTTTGTATGGTCTCAAACACAAATTGAGTTATTAGAATGAAAGGTTTTCATTAATTTTTTAAATAATGGTTTAATGAAACGCAACATCGATCCTAAAATATTTATTAAAATAACATCAAATGATATTTTAATTTTACAAATGTATGTTGATGAATTTTTTTTGGTTCTTCAAGTGAAATATTTCATAGTGATTTTTCTACATTGATGATATTTGAGATTGAAAGGAATTTAATGGTAGAATTAATGTTATTTCATGCACATAAAATTTAGAAAATCAAATGTGGGATCCTTTTTAATCAATATAAGTATGAAAAAAGTTGTATAAAAGGTTTGGATTTGATACCTCTAAATCTATGAAAAACCCCATGAGTAATAGATGAAAACTAGATGTTGATGTATCTGGTAAATCTGTTGATATTAAAGACTATAGAAGTATGATTGGTAGAAATCCATATTTAACAGCATCTAAACCTGATATCATGTTCATTTTTTATTTATGAACATGATTTCAAGATGATCCTAAAAAGATCCAAATTAATTGTGTAAAAAAGAATAATTTTATATATTAATGAAACAGTTGATTATTGTTAATTTTATCCTAAATATGACTGTTTTTATTTAATATCTTATTCGAACACTAATTTTGGAGGATATTGTATTGATTAAAATCAAATCAGTTATGCACCTTTTTCATGGAAAAAGATTAATTTGGTGGTCTTCTAAGAAGGAACTATCTATTACTATATCTAACGTATAAGATGAGTATACCTTTGTTTCTAGTAATTGGGATCAAAGATTATGAATAAAGAAAAAATTATATGATTTTGGTATTTATCTTGATAAATTTCATATTTATTGTGATAATAATTCGATAATTTATATTTCTAAAAACAACTTACAACATTCTAGAAAAATTTATATCGATCATTGATTTAATTTTATTATATATTATGCCAATAAGGATGATAATGTTTTAGAATTTTTCCCTACTAATAATCACTTAGAAATTATATTTTAAATGAATTAAAATTTTTATCGATATAAAAAAACTAAATTTGAGCTTGGGATGTTTGAATCATAAGTATTTTTTATTTTCATTTTTTTAGGGGAGTTTTTTTAATATTTGATTTATTTACAACGAGGGTGTTAAAAATAATTTTATATTTTTTGGTTCTATAAAGAAAAAAAATGTGGAGTTTATTTTCCTTTGGAAATGTATGTATTCATGTATTGTATAATTATATATTATTTTATTTTTAAAACATTACAAAACATTCTTATCATTTTATATGAATTTTTTTTTTGCAACATGTATGTATCTTGATTATAACATGTGTTTCAGTGATCAAATTATCAAAATGAAATCATTATATTAAAAATAAAAGGATTTTATATCTTTTATTAAACAATGAACAGTTCTAATTCTATTTCAAGAATTTTATAATTTTGATCCAAACATGATACAAGGATTCGGTTGCAAGAATTATTTTTTATTAAACTTCTATATATTTTTTATTCTTTATTCAATAATAATTTGATAAATATTGATAATATTGTTAAAAAATACTATTCCGTTGTAAATCCAACGCATTTTTATGAAAAACATGATCTGTTGGAAGTGGTAATTTATTGTTTATTTGGTGTTAAAAATGGAATTTATGCCTTTCAACCGTTCTCGAATTCTTGATTTTCTAAAACTAAATATCATTTTATTGGTCTAATACATATTTAAATTCCCATTGGAATTGAATAAAGTATTTAAATTTAAAACTAATTTTTCATTCATTTAATTAAACTAAACGAAATTCAAAAAATTTTGTTTAGGTACCTTACAAAATGGAAGAATTGTTCATTTCTTTCTATGGTGTTCAAATGAAGTGTCAACTATATTTTGATGATATCTCCATCAATACATGGTGGATTGAAGTGATTCTGTATTAACTATAAAATATCGAAAAATTATATTAATTTAATTATTGTGTAATAAACTATAATTCATTAATTTATATGGGTTTATTATTTACCAAAAATATTGTGTCAATATTTTACATAAAATGATGAATCAATATTCATCATAATCTTCCTCCATCATTTTTCCAACATGACTCAAATAAAAAGGAATCATAACCACACTAACATAATACCTTTCAAACATTAAATACATAGATAGTCTCCAAAAAAAGAAAACTTTTATTCTAATCCCATTGGTAGTTCATTATTTCATGGCAATGGTAGATTAAGCAATACAAAAAAGTAGGAATTAGAGGCTGTCCTTTTTTCTTCTTGTGGTAGTTTTAATAGATGATAAATAATTTAGTAGATATTACTAAAACAATAATTTATTTCCAAATTTGTATTCATTTATTTATGGGGTTTTTTAGTGGTGCTTTTTATAGGTTTCTCATTTTGAGCATTTAATGGCTATTTTGATTTTATGTAGGGGCATTTTTTTAAAAACAAATTAACCCAAAATTAAAATAGAAAAAATAAATATAACTGACACCAATATATGTAGTTTACATTATGTTTAGCGGTGGTTAATTGTAAATTTCACTAATCAATATTGTATGTTCTTTATTTAGTGCTGTTTTTAAAAAATGGTAAATAAATATTTCTATTAATTTTTTTCAAAAATATATTTAATAGAAAATATAAATAATAAACTATGACATGTTAAAAACTAAAACATAAAATCATTATAAACCCAATATACATACATCATACATAATATATCAATATTCATATATACATACATCCACAATCATCATAACCATAGTCCCCATAACCTCCGTCAATTGACAACCTCAATCAACCCATACCACTGTCATCAAAATATAAATATAAAATATGTCCAACAACAACCCATGCCTAATATACATCAACACAAAATCCTATTATTCATCCATATACCTTTATATAATCTCATCCACCAAAACTGACCACATCATCTCATCAACTGTAACAAATAAGAAGAAAAAAATTAAAACCAAACATAATGAATCAGAATTATAGTAAAATCAATGATAAAACTTAAACATACCATGAAAAATAAGATCCATCCATCCTGACTAATGAATAATGTAATGGATCAGAATAGTCAACTTCCTACCAACTGATGTCATCTATCAACTACAATAAAATCCAGATATTTTAATAAATTGAATGTGAATGATAAAAAGAACAAAATATATAAAAAATATTTCTCATGAAATCTGTTATTTAGTTAATAAAAAGGATGAAATTTTATGATTAAAAATATATATCATTAAAAAACATTGAAAAAATAATCATACCTATTTATGATATGATTCAACACTTGAAAATGAAAAGGGATAATTATATAATGTTTTCATTGTTATTAAATAGAATATTTGTGTGGTTGAAATATACGTAATAATTTTTATAAAAACATTGATTTAAAAGCATGTAAAATATTTTAGAAATAACTAAATAGTGGTTTCCCCTATTTTTATGTCACTCTGAGGTTGTTTTCATTAGTTTTGACTATCTCATGCATGATTTTTAATTTTAGAACACTAAAAATTCATTTAGGGGAATCCAAAAGAGACCAAAACTTAGAATTATGTTTTTTTATTCCTAAATTTTAAAAATAAACATTTAAAAATTTTACATTAATTTCATGGAAATATTATGTCATTTTCTATCTATTTACCCCCCAAGACAGATTTTAAATTTTTTGGAAACATTAAAAATTGTTTATCAAGTCATTCCGACCACATCAATTGTTGGATTAACATGTTTGTATGTGTACATGTAAAAAATAACTTTACTCTGATTATCCCATTATTTAATTTCAACATAAGGATGTTTTATATTTTTTTATCATTACATGGATGTTTTACTATTTTAAAAAAATAAAAAAATGTTTTTGGGCATCTTGAAAAAAATGTTACTCAAAGTTATGTTCCATCAGTTCCAATATTTCAAAAAATAAATAAGCAGTCCATGTCCTCTGATTTCATGGAAATATGTGGTCATATTCATAGTTTTTACACCCAAACTAATGTTTTAAATGCTTTGTTATTTTTAGAAACTATTTAACGAGTCATTTTGACCACACCACACATCATATTGACAGGTTTTCTCAGTATACATGTAAAAAATAACTCAATGGTGTTTTTATAGTGATTTTAATTTAATATGTGTCTATTTCATATTTTTTTAACTATTGCACACATGTTTTTGTGTTTTAAAATAGTAAAAATGAATTTATAGGAATCTAAAAAAGAAAATGTAACATGAATGATGTTTCGTCAATTCCTACTTTTTTAAAAAATAAATCTATGGTCATTGTGCTCTGATTTATAGGAAATATACCATCGTTTTATGATTTTGATCCCCAGACACATGTTTTTAAGGGCATTGGTACCTTTAAAAACTATTTACCAAGACATTCTAACCATAACAGACATTGGATTAATGTTTGTCTTCATTTACACATAAAGAATAAATCAATTGTGAATATCCCATGATATCATTTCAATATTATTTTTTTGATATGTTTTTTACCATTGCACTCACGTTTTTATGTTTTCAAAGACTAAAAATGAATTAACAATCATCCTGGGAAAACTATTACATGGAATTAGACATTTTATGTTCTTAAATTTCAAAAATCAATCTGTAGTATTTTCCCTTTGATTTCATGGAAATCCATCATTATTTTCCTTGTTTTGACCCTTGAAAAATATTTTTAAATGATTTTATACCATAAAGAACTATTTACTGAGTCATTCTAACAATGCTGGATGTTGGATTGATATTTTTTATACACCTACATGTCAAAAAAACACAATATAGTTTTTACCATGAATTAATGTCAATTTGTGGTTGTTTTCTATGGTTTTAACTATTTCACACATGTTTTGTTATTTTGAAACACTAAAAATGTTTTTATGGGACTCTCGGGAAAACTATAAATTAGAATGATGTTTAATCAGTTCTTACATTTCAAAAATAAATCTACAATCATTGTACTATGATTTTCAAGAAATTTTGTGTTGTTTTACTAGTTTTGTGCCCCCAACAAATGTTTTTAATGGTTTTGGTACATTTAAAAACTATTCACTAAGCCATTCCTACCCCAATGAAAATAAAATTAACATTTTTTCGATGTGGGCATGTGAACAGTATGTCCACAGTGATTTCCCCTGATTTCATGACAATCACAAAACTTTTTAAAGGTTTCAACCTCCAACACCTTTTATAAATGCCTAGGTAACATAAATATCTTCTTATCGAGTCATTTCATCTACACTACACATCTGATTGACATGTTATTTGAATTTACACAACAAAAATAATTTTATGGTGGCTTTCTAATGATATCATGTCAATATGAGGTTATATTCTATGGTATTGACAATGAAATTCATGTTTTAGTCTTTTAAAACACTAAGAACATGTTTACAGCCACACCAAGAAAACCATAACTCATAATGATATGCAGTCAATTTTTTTCATTAAAAAAATCATTATAAAGTCATTTTATAATGATTTTATGAAAATATTGTATTGTTTTACTAGTTTTGATGCCCTGAAACATGTTTTTAAAGGTTTTTGAATGATTAAAACTGTCTTCTGAGTCATTAATACCCCGCTGCAAGTTATATTTATGTGTTGTCTACGGGTTCATGTAATTTATAACCCAAACATAGTTTTATCATGACTTAAAATCAATATTTGGTTTTTTTCTATGTTTTGGAATACACACATGTTTTAGTGTTTTAAAACACTAAAAATGCATTTATGAGAATCCTAGGAAAACCATTTATCAAAATGATGGCCTATAAGTTTAAAAAATTTTAAAAACATTAGAAGGTTTTAGTCATCTGAATTAATATAAATTTGATATTTTTTAATGGTTTTTACCCCGAACAGGAATTTTTAAAAGCTTTAGTGCCTCTAAAAACTATTTAATGAGTCATTCATTACACACTACATACAATATTGAAATTTTGTATGTTTTAACAAATTAAAAATATATCAATGGTGATTTTACCATGATTTCACATCAATTTTATGTCTTTTTCAATGGTTTTGACAATTACACACACGTTTTAGTGGTTTAAAACACTATAAACATGTTTACAGTCATCCTAGGTAAAAAATAACTCAGAATGACATGTAGTCAGTGTTTACATTACAATAATACATTTAAGGTCATTTTACTAGGATTTCATGGCGATCTAATATTGCTTCCCTAGTTTGAACCCCCCCCCCAACACACATTTTTGAATGCATTCATACCATATAGAATTAATGAGTCATTCTAACCACACCATTTGTCGAATTGAGGTGTTGTTTATGCATACATGTCAAAAAATAATTAAATTGTGGATTTATGATGATTTCATGGAAAGAATAGGCCATTTTCTATATTTTTGAATGTTACATTCTTGTTTTAGTGTTTTAAAACACTATATACGTGTTTACGGGCATCTTGGGAAAATCGTTACATTTAATAATGTTTCTTCAGTTCTCACATTTCACAATTCAATCTAATATCATTATTCGATGATTTCATGGAAATATGAGGTTGTCTTTATAATTTTTACCACCCCAATACAAATTTTATAGCCTTTGATATGTTTTAAAAGTGTTTATGGAGTCATTATGACCACACTTCATGTCATATTAGAGTGTTTTTAATGCTTATAAATAATAAATAGTACAAATGTTTTTTTACAATGATTAAAAGTCATTATTAGGCCATTATTTATGGTTTATACCACTAAAAGAACATTTTAGTGTTTTAAAACACAAGAAACGTGTTTATGGGTATCCAGGGAAAATTGTTACTTTGAATGAAATGTCATCAATTCTAATATTTTAATAATAAATATATGGACATTTTCCTATGATTTTAGGGAAATATGACATCATTTTCTTGTATTTGGCCCCCCTTTTCCCCCCGAAACACGTTTTGATAGGCTTTGGTACCATTATAAATAGTTTATTAAGTAAAATATGTGAAAAAGAACTCTAATTGTTTTAAAACATCGGGATAATAATCCATTATTCAATGATTATATAAATGAATTAAACTGACATCAATTATAAACAAGGTGTGGTTGGTAAGACTAAAATTGCATGTTTTCCATATAAAAGTTTCATTTTAATTTTATTTATGAAAGATACATATTTAATTTTCATATATGTTAATCATATAAAAAATTAAAATTTACCTCGGTAAGAAATTATTTAAGGATTGAAATAACCTTTGAGAGATGTCAAATGAAGTAAAATGAAATGAATATTTCATTATACCCTATCAAATTTGACCAACATAAATTGGAATATGTAAATTAAAAACATACCATGATAGTTTAATTCAATTGTATAAAACAACCTTCTATAGTATCCCACCTATGAAAGTGTAAATACACCACTATTTTTATGTCTCATGTTTTCTTCATGATAAATTGTTTAAAATCTGACTCCATGAATATTGTTGGCATGAAACCATTTAGCATTCATTGATGTAACTAAATCCAAAAATAAATCAAATAATTTTCTATATAATCTCAACTTGAATCATTCATTATCTAAAAAAACAAGATATAACTTATTACTTTTATCAGAGACAAAATAACTATAGGTCAATAATATGATTTTGATTTTATACTCACATTATGGGGGAAATATTCAGTAATATAGTTATTCACATATTTTAGTAATTAAATATCATTTAGAGAATAACTTTTTGGTTGTATCATTGTTTTTAATCAAAATTATTCAATTAATGGATATGAAATAAAACTATTGAGTAGTAAATATCCATATTATTATAGAAACCTCAATTTAGTCATTATAAAACATTACCCATTTCCAATTGGTATTCCAAAAGTTATAAATACAGATGAATGGTTTTTAGAATAATAATTAGTGAAGTTGTCATCAATACATCCAACATGATATAATATAGTCTCAATCCCACCCAAATTTCATAGAATTAAAGGTCACGTACTCTTCAGTTATGTAACCATCAACAATAGATCAAACTTGTTGAGATTTTTTCCTGACATATGATTTCAAATGACCTATGTACATGAGAGAAAAATGAGAATCCTATTAAAAAAATAAATGAAATTACATGAAAAAATTTAATTCATAAATGAAATGAAAATAATATAAATATACTACTCAATTGGATACATCCATTTATAGTGTATGGGTCCACAAATTTTAACTACATCAACCAAATGAACTTTCAAAAGAATCCTGACTGTGAATAATTTAAGGGGATATATTATATCCAAATGAAAAAGTGTCAAAACAACTATTTAATGATGTTTTCAAGATTAGTTAGATTTAGATTTTTTCAAAAAAACCTCTCTAAAAAAGCTATAAAACACAACTTGAACTACAATTACATTCTCAGGAAGTGTATTATGAAATTCCAATGACAACAACTTGCCCATCAGAATATTTGAGTCATGAATTCTCAATACATGTAACATTAAAAAAAATTAGTGAATTTAACATATTTTTATAAAAGATTTATACATTCAATTATCTTCTTCTTAATTTTATTCAATGGTATCAATCTCTATTGCGATGAATGCTTCATTTTCACCCTCTCTTACAAGTTATATTATTCTGATATTGTCATGAAAAAAATTTCAATGTCTTCTTCATGATGTGGTTCACTATAACAATGTACCAATTGATATTCACTACCTAAAACCTATATGTATCTCTTCTTTATGTGTGCAAAAACACTCCAACAATCATTTATTTCACAATCCAAAAAATAATCCATATTCACATGTGAATCCAAGATAAATTGACCATGCTCTATAAGCTCACCAGTATAGATCATGTGAGATATGTCAAATGAAGTAAAATGAAATGAATATTTCATTATACCCTATCAAATTTGACCAATATAAATTGGAATATGTAAATTGAAAACATACCATGATAGTTTAATTCAATTGTATAAATCAACCTTCTATAGTATCCCACCTCTGAAAGTGTAAATACACCACTATTTTTATGTCTCATGTTTTCTTCATGATAAATTGTTCAAAATCTGACTCCATGAATATTGTTGGCATCAAACCATTTAGCATTCATTGATGTAACTAAATCCAAAAATAAATAAAATAAATTTCTATATAATCTCAACTTGAATCATTCATTATCTAAAAAAACAAGATATAACTTATTACTTTTATCAGAGACCAAATAACTATAGGCCAATAATATGATTTTGAGTTTATACTCACATTATGGGTGAAATATTCAATAATATAGTTATTCACATATTTTAGAAATTAAATCTCATTTAGAGAATAACTCTTTGGTTGTATCATTGTTTTTAATCAAAATTATTCAATTAATGGATATGAAATAAAACTATTGAGTAGTAAATATCCATATTATTATAGAAACCTCAATTTAGTCATTATAAAACATTACCCATTTCCAATTGGTATTCCAAAAGTTATAAATACATATGAATGGTTTTTAGAATAATAATTAGTGATGTTGTCATCAATACATCCAACATGATATAATATAGTCTCAATCCCACCCAAATTTCATAGAATTAAAGGTCACGTACTCTTCAGTTATGTAACCATCAACAATAGATCAAACTTATTGAGATTTTTTCCTGACATATGATTTCAAATGACCTATGTACATGAGAGAAAAATGATAATCCTATTAAAAAAATAAATGAAATTACATGATAAAATTTAATTCATAAATGAAATGAAAATAATATAAATATACTACTCAGTTGGATACATCCATTTATAGTGTATGGGTCCACGAATTTTAACTACATCAACCAAAAGAACTTTCAAAAGAATCCTAACTGTGAATAATTTAAGGGGATATATTATATGCAAATGAAAAAGTTTCAAAACAACTATCTAATTATGTTTTCAAGATTTGTTGGATTTAGATTTTTTCAAAAAAAACCTCTCTAAAAAAGGTACAAAACACAACTTGAACTACTATTACATTCTCAGGAAGTGTATTATGAAATTCCAATGACAACAACTTGTCCATTGGAATATTCGAGTCATGAATTCTCAATACATGTAACATTAAATAAAATAAGTCAATCCACCGTGATTTTTTAATTGAATATCCATATGGATCTTTTACATTGTTTAATTTTCATTGGACTATATATCTCTCATGAATTTTCATTGTACTAATAGATGAAGTATAGATTAAATTTTTATTTTCCCACAAAAAAAGCTTTATATTCACTGACTGCCAACACATACAAGCATTAAGGCGGTCCATCGATTTACCCTAATCATTAAGAAATGTTAAAAATACATTATCACATACATTATTCTCAATATGAAGTATTTAAATATTATGGAATATCATTTTAAACTCCAAATATATATGTTTGAAAAAATATACTCTTTTTCTTCCATTTTTGTATTCCAGCTTCATTAGATACATTTCCTCATACCATTTTCCACCTTCTTTAAAATGATTACATTTTCCAAATTTTTCAGTGAATGTAATTATCTCCACTATGATTTATGATCTATATAACACCTTCTATGGATTTCTCAATTTTAAATCTCCATTGAATTGTTTCTTTTTAAACCTGAATTTTAGAAAAGCATCCAGAAATCTATATTGAAACATAAAACACCATTTTCTATTATGATGCAATTATTGATGATCAAAAAAAATTCAAAACATGATATTACAAACTATTATTAGCATTATAATTGGATAAATTTCAAAATACAAGAAATTCAATAATTGTTAAAATTAAATAAGCATGCATTTTGTATAGTTTTCTTATAAAAGAATCATATGCTTCCATGTCATCATCCCAATATTCTCACAATTAGTAAATTAAAGGTTAAAGGTATACATCAATGCCATTTAAAAACATGTTATTTATAGTAATAATCATCAAAATAATGAAATAATTATTCCTCATACACATATTTGGAGGTCACTTATAGGGTATCAAAATAACAAGGTAAATAATATAATTATTACTTAAAGTACCAAAAGGGTTAAAACCATTAAAATCGAATCCCAATAGTATGTTCTGAGGATATGTAGAAAAATCTGGATATAATGAATCTAATAAATTCCATGATGTTGACTCTTTGGTATGTATCATCAAGACATCATTACAATCGTAAGAACACCACTTCATTCCCAATTCAATCATAGATGACATGAATAATAATTACAATAATGGTTTCAGAGGAAAGTAACGTAATACCTTTTTATGATTTTTCATTTTATTTTTTTCCTAGGGTTTCATTAATTTATATTGTCACTGTATTTCATTGACTTTAATCAAATTTTATGATATCTTGTTCATTATTCTTTATCCTAAACATCTACACGTTAAAACATGCAATTATTAGGGTTTGTAAGTATCTTTTTGTAATCAAACCCAATTTTTATGATGACTTTATTCATCTCATAGAATGATGTAGGGATAATAGATTCCATGAATGTATGAAAAAGAGTCTCTAAAATCATGGACATTTATTTGTCAGTAATTCAATGAAGACACTTGATATTATACATATTGAATATAAAATAAAACATTGAATACCTAAGAAATGCTTAATATAGATCTTGTTGTCGATCTTTAATTAAATCATACAATTCATTCCATTGTTCACTAAGGTTCATATTAATATTAACCTCTTCATGATAAACTGAATGTTCTATTTATATATTAAAATATTTGACATTATATCCTGAAAACCCAAATTTCATCATTTATCAAATTTCGATGTAAGTTTTCCTTAGGCGGGTGGAATTTTTTATTGACAGCATTGTCATTATTTTGACTATCTATAAAATTCAGTTCACCTTTCCAAATAAATCATACATATTATGTAGGAAAATATTTCAACATCAAACAGTATAAAAATGGGATTATGGGTCTTTGGGGGTCACCGTGGAGAAGTAGGATGGAGTTGGGGTCACAACAGATGTCGGTAGGTGTTTTGAGGCCACAAAAGGTGCTGAAAGGGTGGGTTAGGGTCATGGTACCCACTGGGGGGGGGGGGGGGGGGGTTGACAGTACAATATCTAGTAGGGGGTCAGGGTCATGACGGTCACCTGTAGGGGTCAGGGTCATGGTGGATGCTGACATGGGGGTGGGGATGATGACCAACACGTGAAGGGGTTTGGGGTCATGACTGTCACCAAAATAGGGGCATGGGTTCGCAGTAGTACCAACAAGGGGGGATCGAGGACACAACAGCAGATGGGCGGGGGGTTGGGATCATGATTATCATCATTGAGAGTAGGGGGTCAGAGTCATTGTGGAAACTGGATGGAGGTTTGGGGTACCAATAGTCACTGACAAGCGGGGTCGGGGTCACAAATGTCTTCTTCGGGAGCAAGGAGGGTTGGAGTCACAAAAGTCGCAGTCATGAGTAGGGGGTCAGGATGGGGTTCAACCGAGGACTAGGTGGGGAGGGTGGGTTGGGGCTATGGTGACAGGGTGAGGGGATTTAAATTATGGTTTTTAAAATATTTAGCAGCAGTTCAAATGAATCAGCATCAAAATTTCAAAATAAAAAAATAGCGATCAATATTTTAAACCAACAATATATTATATACTTTTTTACAAGTATTTATTTCATAGTGGTTACTAGAAACATCTCTAATAATATTCCATTAAGTATTGTTTTCTTTGGGGACTCTTCTACACCAATAGTGGATATGAATGATTAACTAACAATAGATATAAAATTATAACTAAGGGTGTATCTAAAATTACAATTGTTGATGTGTTTCTCTTCAATGGTATATTTGTTTTAAACAAATGTAGTATCACTATTTTAAAATAAATGGCAGCATTCTATTTTAAAAATGGAAGATTAATGTTTTAGAGCCAATGGTAGTTATTTTTAAAAATACCTATTGTTGATATTTTTATAATATGACTACTTATATGTGATGGAAGATATAAACTGTTGACTCTTTGATAGTGCGGTAAAATGTTTTATCCAAAATGGTAGTAGATTCCTTTTATTTTGTGGTGTTAATTTATGCTTCATCCAGGAAATTTTTTTATTATTATGAAAATTTTCCATTACTCTTTTTTAATCATTTTTTTTGAATTAAATCAAACATATTATAATTACTTTTAGTGTTTTATTAATTTCTAAAACTCATATATATTATATAGATTCCATGAAATGTGTTCGTTAATTTTTTTTATAAGTTATAATGATTGTTTGAAATTACACTTCATTAATGATATAATGATTCAACATTTGTGTACCAAATTTTTTATTTGATATATATATTGTTTTAATTGTATCTAATATATTTATTAATACTGCTAGATATTTTAAAAAAACCATAAACCCTCATCCCAATATACCGTCAACCCTCATAACAAAAAACCCTTCAATCATTATCCCCAAAAGACCCTCAACCCCCATAAACCCTAAACCATATTCCCTAAACACCCAAAAACCCTCATCCCCAAAAAACCCTCAACAATGTTTTCCAATAAATTCAAAACCCAAATTCCCAAAAACCATGAACTCACAATCACAAAAAAAATATAACCCTCATTCTCCAAAAACCCCCTAAAACCTCATTCCTATATCACACTGAACCGTCATCCCCAATAAACCCTAAAAAATATGTCCCAAAAAACCATACACCCATATCATCAATAATTGATAAACCCTTATCCACAAAAAATAATCAACCTTCATCCTAAAAATCTCCTAGTCCCTCGGTACTAATATACCCTCAACCATCATCCTCAAAAATATCTAAATCATCATCACCAAAAAACTATAAACCCACATCCCCCAAAGAACCCCAACCATCATCTAGAAAAAAAACCCATAACATTCCACCCCAAAAACCTAATCCCTAAGCCCCAAAAAAACCACCTTAGACCTAAAACCCCATCAACCATATGCACTAAAAATCCCTAAAATATTACCTAAAATACCCCAAACACTCAAACCCCATAAAACCATATGCCCTCATCCCTAAAAAACCTTAAACCCAAATCCCAAAAAACCCTAAACCCTCTTTATTAAAAAACACAAAAATCAAAACCACATCCCTAAAAAAGTAAAGACACTCATAAAAAAAACATAATCCATCAGCACCAAAAAAATCAAATCCATTATCCCTAAAACCATAAAAACTCATCTCAAAATAAGCCTAAACTGTCACCCCCAAAAAACCCCAAATCCTCATCCCCCAAAAAACCCTAAACACTCAGTCCAAAAAACCACAAAACCCTTATCCCCAAAAAATAAACCCTAATCCTAGAAAAACCTAAACCATTCTCCCCTAAAAAACATTAACCCCCATCCCTAAAAATCCGTAAACCCACATCACCAAAAATCACTAAACCAACATCCAAAACAACCTAAACCATCTTCTCCAAAAACAACTGAAGCCTCACCCCCCAAAAACCCCTAATCCTTCCCTAAAAACCAAGAAACCCCTCCGACCAAAAAACACTAAAACCTCATCCCCAAAACACCCTAAATCCTTAGGAATAAAATAAAAAAACCCTAAAACAAAAGAAAACCATAAAAAATCATCCATAAAACATCCAAAAACCTCATCCATAAAAAAATAGACACTCATCCCAAATAAAACCTAAAAATACAGCCCCAAATTAACAGTAAAACCGTAGCAAAAAAAAAACCAGAACACTCAACACAAAAAACACAATAAACCTTCTTCCGAAAATACCTAAACCCTCAACCCCAAAGAAACCAAAACCCTTTTCCCCAAAAAATCTTAAACCCTTATCCCTAAAATTATAAACCCTAAGACCTAAATATTCATCAAACCTTATCCTAAAAAATCATAAATCCTCATCCCCAAAACACCCTAAACCCTCATACCCAAATAAACACTAAAACCTCATCCCAAAAAACCCCTAGACATTGAGTCCCAAAAAACACTAGACTCACAGTCCATTAAAAATCCTAATACATCATATTAAAAAACCCCAAACCCTCATCCCCATAAAACCATAAACACTTAGCCTCATAAAAATCTATGCCCCCATCCCTAAAAAACCCTAATTCACAAAAGACCATCAACCCTTATCCCCAAAATCCATCTACAATTTTCCCCAAAAAAACCCTCAAACCTCATCCCCAAAAAACACTCAACACCCATACCTTTTAAACCATCATCAATAAACCCAAAAGACCCTCTACCATAAAACTGAAATAACCCTCAACCTTTCCTTCACAAAAAATGTGTCAACCCTTATCCCCTAAAAACCATCAACACTCATCCACCTAAACCCTCAAAACCCATCCCAAAAGAACCCACATCCCTTGGTCCCAAAAAAACACTAAATTCTCAACCAAAATAACCTTAAACCCTTAGCCCCAAAAAGACCTAAACCCTCACCCCAAAAACACTCAACAATCATCCTAAAAAATCCTCAACCCTCATCCAATGAAACCATTAAACCATTACAAAAACAATTGTCATCCTCCAGACTCAAAAAACAATAAACAATAAACCCCTAAAAAACCTAATCTCTAATCCCAAATGCTCCATGAACCCTCATAACCAATAAATATTCATCCCTATTCCCCTAAAAAATAATGAACCTTTATCCAAAAAACACTTAACCCTCATCCCCTAAACCCATAAACTGTCTGAAAAAAAATCATAAAACCTCAACCCTAATAAATCGAAAACCCTCATCCCTAAAGCACCCCAATCCCTCAGCACCAAAAAACCTAAATCTCTCATCCCTAAAAAACCATTTACTATGATCCCCAAATATTTCTAAACCCTCAGCCCCATAAATCACTAAAACCTCATCCCAATAGAACATAAACATTCAACTCTAAAAAACCCAAAACCCTCATACCCCCAAAACCCAATACCATTATCCCAAAAAGTTCCTAATAAATCTACGAGAAAAATTCCTAAACCGTTAAACCTATAAAACAATGAAACAACTTCACCAAAAAACCATAAACATTCATTACCCAAAAAAATCCTAAAACATTATCCCCACAATATCTAATCCCTCATCCCCAAAAAACCCTAAACCCTTGGTCCCGAAAAACACTAAAAACTAGGCCCAAAAACCCCTAGACCCTAATCACCTAACAACCCTGAACCCCCACCCCAAAAAATAAAAAAACACTATGTGAAAAAAGAACACTAAATACACATCCAAAAAAACCGTAGACCCTAAACAATAAACCCTCATCCCCAAACAACCATAAACAATCATCCATAAAAAACCTATACTTCAGCCCCCAATAATACTAAACCCTCATCCCCAATAAACCATAAGACCAAATGCCCCAAATAATCCAAAACCCTCATCCTAAAAAGGCCCTTGAACCTCATCCCCATAAAAGTCCAAACACTTATCCCCAAAAATCCATAAACCCATAGAAAAATTAAATTAAATAACATTGATCCACAAAAGACCCTAAACCAACACCCCAAAAATCTAAAAACCCTCACCCCCAAACCTGAACAATTAACCCCCAAAAACAATAAATTCGATGATAGAGAAAACCAATACCCTATCCCCAAAAAACCCCTAATCCCACAACCCCAAAAAAGACTAAACACTCATCCCAAAAATACCCTTAGCCCCAAAAATTTTATGACATCATCCAAAAAATCCTAAACATTCATCCACAAAAAACCCTAATCCCTCTGAAAAAAACCCTATCCCCAAAATACCCGAATACCTAATCCCTATGAAACCCTAAATCATCAGGCCCATAATATCCTTAACACATATCATCAAAAAACCCTCCACCCTCAGTAATAAAAAACCCTAAACCGTTAACACTGATAAACCCTAAACAATTGTCCTAAAAAACCCTAAACCCTAATCCCCGAAAAATGCTAAACACATAGCCCCAAAACCCTCAAATCTAATTTCCAAAAAACACACAATCCTCATCACCCTAAGATAATAAACCCAAATCCCCCAAAATATATAAAACCTCAACCCAAAAATCACTGAACACTCTAAACCAAAAAACTGAGAAAACTCATCCCAAAAATCCTAAACCCCCATCAGTAAAAAACCCTATAACCTCATACATAAAAAACCTTAATCACTAATCCCCCGAATCCCATAACCCAGTAGTCATATAAGACACTAAACCCTCATCCCTCAAAACCGAAAACCCTTATCCGCAAATACCATATTCCCTTAGTCCCAAAATAACATAAAACTGTAGCCACAAAAAATCATAATCCATGGTCACCAACAAAACCCAAAATCCTCAAACCGAAAAATTCCAAACGCTCATCCCTAAAAAACCAGAAACCCTCAACCCCCAAAAAATCATAAAACTCATCCTTATATATATCAAGACATTAGTCCCTAAAAACCTAAATCCTCATCTCTAAAAAACCCAATACCATCATCCCTCAAAAACCCTATATCGTCAGCCCAAAAAAACACTAATCCATTAGCCACAATAAAGCAACTAAAACCTCGACACCAAAAAAACTAAACCCTCATCTCATAAAACCCTTAACATAGTTCCCACATAACCATAAACCTGAATCCCCCAAAAACCCCAAACCCTCATCCCTAAAAAACCCTAAACCTCAAAACACTAAACCCACATCCCCCCAAGACCCTAAACCATCAAACCTAATAATCCAAAACCCAAAAACCTATGATATTAAAACCCATTAGCCCCAATGTTTCCTAGACCCTATCACCCAAAACTCCTAAACATTCATCCCCCAAAAACATTGTAACCACAAGACCATGAAACCCCAAACCCTCATACCCAAAAAACTATAACACTCATCCCCCCAAAAAACCATCCCCAACCTAAAAGACCCTAAATCCTAAACCCTCATCCCTAAAAATCCCTAAACCATCATCTAAAAAAATTATAAGTCCTGAACCCAAATAAAACCCCAACCCTTATCCCAAAAAACAATAAAACCTCAACTCTCGTCCCCAAAAACCCAAAACACTCTGCCACAAAAACCCTAATCCCTCATCCATAAAAAATCCTCAAATTTCATTCCCAAAAAAACGTCAAAACTCTTCCATAAAAAACTCTCAACCCTCATCCCAAAAAATTTTATAAACCATCATTCCTAAAAACCCTAAACCGTCATCCCCAAAAAAACCTAAACCCTCAATCCTAAAAAACCCAAAACCCTCATCTCCAAAAACCCTAAACCCTCATCATTAAAAAACCAAAACCATTAGCCCCAAAAAAACATAAACCAACCCCCCGAAAACATTAAACCATTATCCCCATGCAACCCTAAATAATATGTGACTAAAATCCTCGATCAATAGCCCAAATAACCCACAACCATTTGAAAAAAAATCATTACCCTTCATCCATAAAAAAACTCAACCCTCATCCCAAAAAACAATCAACTGGTAACCCATAAATAACTCATCCAAAAATAAATCTCATCAATTACGCCCAAAAAATCCCATAGATCTGCCAAAAAAACATCATCCATTATCACCCAATAATCATCAACTATGGGATCCAAAAAACCAAAAACTGTTAGCCCCCAAAACCCATTACTCTCATCACCAAAAAAATTTAAACCCTCATGCCAAAACACCCTAAAAATTCACCCCAAAAAATTACTAAACCCCAATCCCTAAAGAACCTTATTTATTATTCCCAAAACACAATAAACACTCAACCCAAAAAATCCAAAAATAGTCAGCCCCAAAAATCCCTCAACCCTCACTTCCTTTTAAACCCTCATCACTCTGCCTCCAATAACACTAATTTATCAACACAAAAAACCCTAGTCCCTCAACCGGAAAAACATAATCAGTCCTTATCCCCAAAAAACCAATAACCCATACACCCAAGAAACCTTAAACCCTAAGCACCAAAATACCATAACCCATTAACCTAAAACAACCATAAATTCTCTTCACCAAAAAAATCTAAAACATTATCCCCAAAAACTATAAACCCCCATCCCCAAACAAATATATTCAATTATCCCCAAATCTTTAAACCCATATCCATAAATAAAAATTTACACTCATCCCCAAATAAACCTAATCGATCAGCCTCAACAATCATTAATCCATTAGTCCCAAAAAATCCCAAAACCTCATTAAAAAAAATTATTTTAACCCACAGTTCAAAAAAGCCTCAATACCTGCGTTCCCTAAAAACCATAACCCTCCAATCACCAAAAACTCTTGACCCTCATAAAAAAAATACAATGCCCCCATACTCAAAAGAACCATAAACCCTCAGCCCAAAGAAAAACTGAACCCTCAGCCCCAAAAAACCCAATACCCAAAACCCTAGAAAACCCTAAACCCTCACCACAGGGAACAATAAACCCACTTCACAAAAAAATCAATACACTATTCCCTAAAATTTCCGAAACCATCAGTTCCAAAAAAACTCCAACCCTCATCCACAAAAAATACATAAAACTCATCCATAAAAAACCCACGCAATATGCCCCAAAAACTGTAAACCCTCACCCCTATAAAAACACAAAACCCTCATCCCTTGGAAAAACTAAAACCATAGCCCCAAAATAGCCTAGACACTCATCCCAAAAAAATGTCGAAGCATAGCCCTAAAAAACCCAAAACCCTAAATCGCAAAAAACCCTTACCATTAGCCCTAAAAATCAATAAACACTCATCGCATGAATCATTTAACCCTTTTCCAAAAACACAACAGAACCCCAACCTATAAAAACCCTCAACCCTCTTCCCCAAAAAACACTAAACACTCATCCCCCAATCCCCTCAACCATGTTCCCTAAAAAACATTAAATCCTTACACGTAAAAAACCCTCAACACTCAACCCCCTAACCCCTCAATCGTAAACCCCCAAAAACAATGAACCCACGTCCCCAATAAATCCTCAAAGTCCATAACTAAAATACCCTCTACCCTCAGCCCAAAAGGACATCAACAATCAGCACAACTAAATCCTAAACCTATAGCCCCAAAAAATGCTCAAACCTCACCCCTAAAAAATCGTAAACATTTATCCCCAAAAAAATGAATACCTTATGACATAAAAACACCTAAATACTCCACCCAAAATCCATAAAACCTCATCCCCAAAAACCGTAAACCTATAGCCTTAGAAAACATGAAACCATATTGCCTCAGAAAATCTAAACCCTAAGACTCCAAAAGCCTAAACCCTCACTGCTATAAAATTATTAATCCTCATCACTATGAAATCATAAAACATTATAAAAAATCCTAAACCATCATCCCCCAAATATCCAAAAAACCCATACTCATGAAAAATATAAACCCTCACCCCCAAACATTAAACCCCAAAAAAACCATAAATCCTCATTCCCAAATAACTTAAAACATCATCCCTCCACCCAAAACCCAAAAACGTAGGCCCAAAAAAACATTAAACCCTTATCCCTAAAACCTCTCAAACCTCATCCCCAATAAATACTAATCCCTCAAGTAATAAAAACTTCAACCCTCATCCATAAATTGTAAACACTATGCCCCCCATAACCCCCAACCCTCAATCCCAAAACACTCACTACCCACTGCCCCAAAAAACAATAAACCCTAAACTCCAAATAATCCTCAAAATATAGCGCCCAGAACCCCTAAACCCTCAAATATAGAAAATCATAAACCATAAAAAAAACCTAAAACCTGATCCACAAAAGAACCCTAATCCCAATCAAACCCTTAGCCATCATTCCAAAAAACACTAAACCATCATTACAAAATAAATTAAAACCATATGTAGAAAAAATCCTAACCCAAAAAATAAAATATATCATAAACCCTCATCCCTAAAAAATCCAAAACCCACATCCCTAAAAAATTATAAACTGTCATTCCCAAAAACCCAAACCCTCTTCCACAAAATCACTCAAACATAGTCCCCAAAAAAACCCCAACCCCCAGCCCAAGAAAACCTAAACCCACTACCACAAAATATCTTAAAACCATCATCCCCAAAAAACAATATACCCTCATCTCCAAAAAACATAAACCATCAAGCTCCAAAACCCTCAACGCCCATCCAAAAAAACCCAAAAAACCCTCATCCCCAAAAAACCTCAATCATCATCCCCAAAAAACACTCAACCTTCACTTAAAAACCCTCAACCCACCATCCCAAATAACCCCTAAACCTCCAGTCGAAAAAAATCTAAACCCTTAGCCATAAAAAACATGAAACCCTTAGATCCAAAAAACACTAAACATAGAGTCCATTAAAACATAAACCCTCAGCCCCAAAAATGTCTCAAATATCTCATCCCAAAAAAACTCGAAACCATCATCCCCGAAAAAATCCTAAATCATCAGCCACAATACACCCTAAACAATCACGCCCCAAAACACTAAACCCTCATCCCCAAAACAACATAAAACCATGGAACTAAAAAAATCTTAAAACCTCATCCCTAAAAAACCTAAAACCTCATCTCTTATAAACATAAACCAATATCTGTAAAAATTCCTCTATATTCATCCGCAACGTCACTAAACCTTCATCCCCCAAATACCCCTCAATTATTATCCCCTAAAAACCATCAAAAATTATTCTAAAAAAACCCTCACCACTCAGCTAAAAAAACTAATCCATATTCCAAAAAAACCTTATACTCTCATCCATAAACAAACCTAATTGCTCATCCCCATGAAACACTAATCCCTCATCCCCAAAAACATTCAAACTCATCGCCAAAAAAACCCTACATATTTATCACAAATAAACCATAAACACTCAGCCCCCAAAAATAATAAACCCTCATGCCCATAAATAAATAAACCCCCCTCACCAGAAATCCCTCAACCCTAATCTACAGAAACAACTCTTTATGTGACCCAAAGAAAACCTTCAACCCTTATGTCAAAAATCCCATAAAATTTAATTCACAAAAAACCCTAAACCCTAACCACTAAAAAACATAATCTCGTACCTCTAATGAAACCCTAAACCCTCTAACTCCAAACCATAATCCCTCGGACCCAAAAAAACTCTCAACCATTAGGCCTAAAAACACTAAATCCACTTCCCCAAAAAAACCTAATCCATCAACCCCAAAGTAACCCATAAACCTTTTCCTCATATACCCTAATATCTAAACCCCCAAAAACCTAGACCCTCATCCCCAAAAAACCCAAAACCCTCTCCCTGAAAATACCCTAATCCCTCATCGCCAAAACCCTCTCCCTGAAAATACCCAAAACCCTCAATAACCAAAAATCAACAATACTCTGCCAATAAAACCCTAAACATAATCCCCCAAATCCCCCCATCCGTCAACCCTAGAAAACCCTCAACCCTCATCCCCAAAAATACTTCAACCCATATCCCATAAAAAACATCAACAATACTTCATAAAAAACATTGAACATTGATCCCAAAAAACCCTTCATCACACAACCCCTAAGAACCTTCATCCCTCAACAAAAAAAAAATTCCTCAACCTTGAGACCTAAAACTGGATCATCCCCAAATAAACCACATCCCTCATTCCATGAAAAACCATCACCCCTAAACCTATAAAACACTCAACACATATCCCTAGAAAACCCTTAGCACGTAACCACGAAAAGACATTCAACCCATAACCCCAAAAACCCTGAACCCTGTGCCCCAAAAGATCCAAAAAAATAATCCCTAATAAAACCTAAAACTCCTTCCAAAATACTCAAACCCCTCTACCGCAAAAATACCCTCAACCCTTAGCCCCAAAAAAAATTACAACCCTCATCCCGAGTAACCTTCAACCCCCAGTCCCAAAAAACATAGGTTGTCAACCACAAAAAAATCCCCTATCTTTAAAGCCCTAAAAAATAGCTCTATAAAAACACCTAAACCCTTAGACCAAAAAAACCCTAAACAATTAGTCCTAAAAAACATTAAACCATCATCCCAAATAAAAACAAACAACCCTTATGACCAAAAACGCTAAGCCTTCCGCCGAAAAAAACACTAAACACTCATCCCCAAGAAACCCTAAACCTCTAACCCCAAAAAACACTAAATCATCATCCCCAAAAAACCATAAACCCTCGTAACCAAAAAATAGTTACCCTCAGTACTAAAATAACTAAACCATTTGGGCAAATAAAAAGAAAGAACCTCTTCCCTATAAAAACATAATCCCCAACCATATACAACCATAAACCCCTATGACCCAAAAATAGCCTTAATAATCAAGCCAAAAAAACATAAAAATCAACACAAAACCCCCAAAAAAATCATCCTAAAAAACCCTAAAACCACATACCTAAAAAACACAAAACCCTCAGTTCAAAAATATCACTAAACTCCTTTCTATAAAAAACATATACACTAATCTCTAAAAAATCCTTCACCCTTAGCCCAAAATATGCATATTACTTCATCCCCCAAAAACCCTAAACCCTAATCCCAAAAAATTAATAATCCCTTCTCTACATGAAATACATAAACACTCATATCCAAAAAACCATAAACCCACATCCCTAAAAAATCCTAAATCCTCATATCCAAAAAACACTAAACCGCCAGCCGTAAAAAAACATATACACTCCTCCCCAAAAAATCCAAGTCCCTCACCCCCAAAAAACCATAGTACCTCGGCCCCAAAAATCCCTAAATCCTCATCCCTAATAAACCCTATAACCTCAATTATAAAAACCAATAAACAATGATCACAAAAATCCATAAACAAATACAAAAAAAAACTAAATCCACATCACAAAAAAACCATAATACATCAGTTCAAAATAACTACAACCTGTCATTCCCCAAAACCTTCAACCATGTTCCCTGTAAAACATTTAAACCATACACCCCAAAAAACCGGAACACTCAACCCCAACAAACACACAACCCAAATCCCCAAAAAACCCTCAACCCAGAGCCCCAAAAAATACTCTACCCCCATCCACCAAAAAACATCAACCCTCATCCCAAGAAAAAACTCAACCATTAGTATAACAACACAGCCGTAACATACATTGATATTGAATCATATTTCTTTAAAATTTCATACATCACATAATGACACACCCAATGAACATACAATATTTCTACCTTTGGATAGCTGGAAACATAAAAAATTGGTTCATAAAACAATTCTTCTTCTCCATCCTATTTATTTACCTTTTGACGAATCATACATAATAACATTCATAATATCCTATGGAAAATAATCCTAATAAAGGATGGGAGTAGGTTATCAGTAAGGGAAAACAATGTAGATATCAATCATAAGATTATCATAAAAAATATTTACATATAAACGTTTAAAAATCATATCATGTGTATCAAGATCTAGATATTATATCAAGGAATAAATAATATACGTTTATAAGAATAAAATATCATATTCTAAGAGGGAATGATATAAGAAAAGGATTTCTGGCATACACATAAGAATATAAAATTACTTTCATGTTTGTCATGGAATCACTAACAAGGATATCTTAACAGCATAAGTTCTCTCCCCATACCATCGTCTAGTCATGGTTCACACCCATGACCATATTATTAGTCATGATTAACTCCCAAGACCATATTAGAGGACAAAGTGCTTTACTAAACTGAGTTCTCTCCCTAATCTATCCCTGACTATATCATGAGATATAAAACATTACCCAATGCTTTGGACGGAGATATAAGTCCCACCCACCACATAATGAAAACCATACCTATGTGTTCCTCAAGAACATAAATAATTCAATATATACGATCCTATGTAATGAAATGGGTTTCATAAACATCATTCAATCATATCATAATCGATAAAATAGGTTTGATAAATTTCATTCCATCATAAAAATAAACAATTCCATGAATGAATAAAAATTGTTCATTGAATCATATCCCTAGAAAAACATAATTGACATCAAATAATGTCATATTATATAAAAAGTAATTTTTAGATAACACCATAAAATAGTTCTTTAGGATGATATCCTCTCAAAATTAAATAGGTTTTCTTTTCTTAAAATTATGCACAATTTTAAAAGAAAAAATTTTATTTGAAAAAAACCTTGGAAATTTGTAAACGAAGATTCACAGCCTTATGGAATCCTAAATATAGAAAAATTTGTTCATGTTTTATTGAAAACATTCCTCTCATTATTTTTTTTAGAAAAATCAATAAGTACCACATTTGGAAAATAATGAAAAGATTAATTTCAAATAATTTTGTAAAAAGTTATAATGTGTAAAAATGACTTGAAAAATCCAAAGAGAATAGTAATAAGCTTTTTCAAAAAAATTATAGAAAACATGGACATGGAAAAAAATGATTCACCAGTGACATAAAAAGATTCAATCCCGAATATGAGATCGCATTATAATTAGTACAATTGTACGACCCATGAAAGAAATACAATCATACTGATATCAAAATAACATAATATTCTGGATTATACTAATAAAACACATTAATTTGTAGTATATACTCCTCCTATAATAAACATTTAATTTGTAAGTAATGTGTCCCACCAAAATAAAAGTAACACATAAATCCCATACCTTATGTATTGACTCTCTTTGTCCTCGGGAAAACATCATGTATAATAGATATAAATTTATTAAAAACTTATAAAAGAACCATATTAAATTATATCCTATAATATATTATTTAAATATGGATTTATATTAACATTTTATCAATAATTCCATGTTAAATGTGCATTTCGTGTGATAACCCCTTTGTTTGACGCATGTGTTTTGATTTTTTATATATTTAGTCCTCATACATATATCACGATTTAGTAATTTTTAGAATGATAAAATTGACAGAAATATCATATATATTCATTATATATGTCTTTATAATAATATATAAATGATATAAATAGAAAATAAAATACACCATCCATGGAGATGGTAGGTTGTATGCATTCAGGATCTCTGTTTCAATTTTCATGTCGTATTGGAAGGAAGATTGTAAATGAAATATATATCTATAATATAATTAAAGAAGAATTATTATATATTATATATCATAAAATTTCACTAAAATCATCCCTAATAAATTCCTTTTTATTTTTTAATGAATCACATCACTTTGAGGAGGCAATAGTTCATACATCCACAAATGAAGTTATCATATTTCCACAAAATGGAAACCATGAAGGTTTGTTTTATAAAATATTTCTAGAAGCATATATAAATAATAAATACCATATATATATTATAAAATTTTATTTTACATCATAATTCCCAAACATGATAGTAGGTAATGGAAAATATAAACATCATCATTTCTTGAGGCAGTAGTTCACTGTACACAATAACAACATGTTCATTACCCATTAGATGGAAGTGTGTTTTATTTTAGTTTGAACCCTCATAATAAATAAATTCTAGTACATTAAATAGAGTGAGTTTATTATATTATAATGAAATAAGAATAATTTTTTGGGGTCATGAAATAAATAAAACAAAAACACCCATTGATGAACCTTACCTCCTATTGGGGTATCTCTTTTTTATTTACAAAAAATGACATCTTATGTTCACATTATTCGAAACTTATTTATTCTATGATGAATTGGGGGATTTTGGGAGAAATGATGGACACTATCTTGAAGAACCAAATAGGTTATTATGCTTGAATAAAGGAGAATATGTGGATTTTTTTATAAGAGAGGAGATTGACACTTTTGGAATTTATCAAAATATTAAATTATAGTAAATTCAATATCAATAGAAATAACAATAAAGGGAAAATTATTCAAATATAGGATATTATAAGTTTTTAATATTAGAATAAAATATTTTAGACAAGTTTTTGGGTTATTTTAATCCATATAAATTTGATTAATTCTTAATTAAGCCATTTTAATTATAAGAATTGTAACTAATTTTCCTTTCCTAAGAGGATGTAATTTTTACAAAAAATGTGTCAATTGGATAATAAATGGACAATGTATGATATTTTAGACCATATATCATCCATTTTTCATTATTTAATTTTTATATATTTTTATGAATAACTTAATAAAGTAATATTTTCATAAAATATCATAAGTTTTAATTTTGACACTATTCATGACATTGACCTTAAGAAAATCAATACATCAATATTAATTCATAAAAATCACTTAATCAACCCCTAAAATATCATAGTTAACTTCAAAATTAATTTAATTAATTAATTAATTCAAATAATATTACTTCTAACAATTATAATATCATTTAATTGATTGTTTCATTAATTGATAAATTATTGCAGCGTCATTTTGTAATTGTTTATCTTGATTATTCAAACACAAAAAATAGAACTGAAATTCAATGATATAGATAATTATATTATCTTTGATAATAATATATATAGTATACCATATCTTATATTTAACCCCATATCAAAAATATTTTACTTCTTAAAAGTAGGAATGTGACCTTTTTCACACTCTTTGATATTAAAAATATCCATGTCACTTTCATGGAAATGTTTCAATTAAATTATTAAATTTATATTAATAAGTGTTAAGGGTTGAATTATCTTCATCAAATAATGTTTTTTCAAGTGTTTTTGTCATTTTATTGTCCTTATCACTTTATTTTTAACTTAAATTGCCCATTATTTCCTTTACCATTATAATAAAAATTTCCAAAATTACTATTCATATTGGAAAAAATTAAAAGGGACCTATTTACTAAATTTTAAAATTATGATACCAAATCTTAAATCCATTTTTCATAATTCAAAACACATAATTTTCCTAATTTAATAAAAAATTAATCCTATTGATGGAATGAGAAAATTGGTTTTTAATGTGAAAACCTTCAAAAGATTTACATGCCTTTATATCAAAATTAAATTTAAAATTGATTCTAATGAACTAAATTAGATTAAATAATAAATAATTAATCTATTAATACATTAAAAACTGCCAAATATATAATTTAACACTATAAATTATTTTCGATGAAAGATCTATATTCAATTATAATTTAGTTTTTTCATTATTCATGAAAACATGAAACAAATCAAAAAATACAATAAATTGAATCAAAATATATTTCAATATAAATATTTAAATTATTATGTTTATTTTTTCATATAAAAATTTTTAATGTTTGAAAAATTATATTTAATATGGGTTCAACATTAAAATGCGGAAAAAACATCCTTTTTAGAAAAATACTTCTTTTATTTGAATATTTGGATTTGTACTTATATCACATCTATAATACACATACTATGAGTTTTAAACATAAAATGGAATATTATATATATATATATAAACCAAAAATAAAATAAAAAAATAGTTATTTGTTTATTTATTAGTATAAAACTTACTTGTGCATATTTAACTACTTTAAAAAACATTTCCTTTTATTTAAAAAAATCTATATTAATTTCTAATTAATTGTTCAAAGAATTATATGGAAAATATAATTTCATACTTCAAAAAATTATATTCGTTCCTACCATTATAATGGATAGGTTATAATTTTATTGTTTAAATAAGTATAATAATAAAGTGATGTTTTGTAGAAACTCAGTGCTGTGTATAACGCAACCTAATCTAGTCATAAGTGTAGCACAAGAAATAAAAAAAATTTGAAAAATTTAAAAAATTCAATTTTATAAAAATATCATGGGGATACATTCTACCCCTTAAAATTAATTTCCTCCTCCAAATTAATCTAGGTCATCAATTATTAAAAACCGGTTGTTTCTTTCATAGAAACACACATCATATAAATGAATACAAAACCATACCGCTAAAATGGGAATTTTAGAAACGTAATGATTATACAAAGTAACTCATAAATACATTTCCACATAGGGAAACATAGGTAGGAAGTAAAAAATAAGGACATGGAAGAGAAATATAACTATCATGTTCTGATTAAGAGTGATTCAGAACATGGTCAGGAGAAATTTAACAATCACAAGGCCATAAATCAATGATGATATAGGGGACCATTTGATTCATCAAAAAAAGGTATTATGATAACATTTTTAGTTTCAATATCATTTCTCTAGATTTGAATAATTTTCATATGAGGAAATATTTACATGATTTCATCGCATTACAGAAGAATAATATCATCCTTCTATTGTTCTGTGATCTATTTCCACTTCATCAATATTATTACAGAAAATGAAGGTGAGTTTGACACTCCTAAAGAATTATTAGATCTTGAAATCCATATAATGATAAATGATTTCATATGTATTAATTTCAAGAAAGAAATGTTAAAAATTGTTATCCAATATGCTTAAATCCTCATATTGAGATATAATACATAAATATTTAAAACCACATCAAAATTTCAATGTAATATTTATAATAAATCGTTACCTTTTTGATCATTCGATCATATTTAAATCCCTATATTTAGAAATAAGGTAACTAAATTAACAAAACTACTAATCATTAATCCTGAAAACAACTTTATGTAGCTCTTAATTGTCACACACCAAACATGTGAAGACCATTATCATGTACTCTATTAAAGTATGGTAATATCCATTATTATCATAAAACCATAGTTAAAATATTCATGCTATCAAAAATGTACTCTTTCCAAATACCACAATTCAATAAACTCAATCCTTAAACAACCTTGTAGTCATATGACTAAATAGTTATAAGGTCTTCAATAATTTCTGATTTATCATATAACACAATCAATCAACACATTATCCTATTATTATCCCAACATCATGTACATATTAAGGGTTATCCTCCCCTTAATATTGTGTTCTCCAAAAATATCACCTTATCACCTCATTTACTAATAATGGATACTGATACAATTCATCATATTCTTTCAAATACATATGTAAAAAAATTAGTGGACCATTCCTTATATATTTCTTTTTTTTAATGCGATAAAATTATTTCTAAAACATTAGTCTTCAATTATAAAACATAAACATTCAATAATTCCACTACATCGTTTTCAGAATCCACATCACCAATAGTGATAACATGAGGTTTCCCATTTTTTTGTATGTTAGTGGTTGCTAATGTCTATCAACATCATTAAACCTTAGATTTGGGAACTTATTATCATAATGCCCATTTTCTTTACACATAAATCATTGAAGTGTGGGTGTGAATTATTTGTATCCTATTATCTATTCTAGTCAATAGATAAATTTTTCCCATCACATTGGTTATCAAATGTATGATGACTTTCATTCCCACACTAAAAACATATAAAAATACCCTAGAGACAATTTCCTCCATGTTTCTTTCCACAATATGAGCATAAATAAAAGATCATATTCTCTTGTCCATGGGTTTTAGATTTTTCTTTGATCTCCACCTTCAATTTCTTATTAAAACCATTACATTGATACGTAAATCCAACCACCATTTCGACCTTGATAGCACAACATATAATCTCATCATAACTATAGATGTCTATTATGGCTGATACCCTTAAAAGACTTGGTTTTAAGCCACTAAAAAATCTATTAACCATAAATTTAGGATGGATGATAATACCAGATGTACAAATTTTATGTCTTGTAAAATTATCCTCGTAGGTTCCCATGAACTCATAAAACATTTCCTTAAATCAAGGAACTCATTCTACATTTTCATTTAATGTGAACGGGGAAAGTACTTATTGAAGAATATTTTCATAATTCATCCCAATCCATGGAATCAATTTCATATTGATACCATATATTATTAATTAGATTCGACCACTGATCTACGTAGCCTTCTAACTGATAAACATACAGAATGAATATATCATGTTCCAAACACATAATAATGTTGAATAACTTTTTAGTGGTATGGATCCATTTTTTAGAATCAAATGAATCATATGACCCACTGAAAAATGGTGTATGTTACCGCTTGATGGAATCAACAAAAGGTTGTTCAATCCTCTTCTATTTATTTGACGCATGTGTTTTGATTTTTTATATATTTAATCCTCATACATATATCGCGATTAAGTAATTTTTAGAAGGATATAATTTAAATAAATATCATATATATTTATTATATATGTATTTTTAATAATATATAAATGATATAAATAGAAAATTAAATACAGCATCCATGGAGACGGTAGGTTGTACGTATTCAGGAACTCTGTATCCATTTTCTTATCATTTTGGAAGAAAGAATATAAATGAAATATATATATCTATAATATAATTACAATAGAATTATTATATTATATATATCATAAAATTTCACTAATCTCATCCTTAATAAATTCATTGTTATGTTTGAATGAATCACATCACTTTGAGGATGTGCGAGTTCATACGTCCACAAACGAAGTTATCATATTTCCACAAAATGGACACCATGGTGGTATGTTTTATAAAATCTTTGCAAAAGAATATATAAAATATAAATACCTTATATATATTATATAAAGGGATTTTACATCATAATTCCAAAACATGGTATTAGGTAAAGTAAAAAACAAACAACATCATTTCTTAAGGCGGTAGTTCACTGTACACAATAAAAGTATGTTCATTACCCATTAGATGGAAGTGTGTTTTATTTTAGTTAGAACCCGGATAATAAATAAATCTTATTATATTTAATATATTGAGTTTATTATATTATAATTAAATAATAATAATTGTGTGGGGTCAAGGAATAAATAAAACAAAAATGTCCATTGATGAACATTACCTCTTATTTGGGAATCTTTTTTTGATGTGAAAAAAATTACTTCTTTTGTCCTATTTATTCCAAAATTGATGATTCTATGATGAATTGGGGGATTTTGGGAGAATATTTGGATACTATTTTTAAGAACCAAATAGGTTATTATGTGTGAATAAAATAGAATGAGAGGATTCTTTTAATAAGAGATGAGAGTGACACTTTTTGAATTTAACAAAAGATTAAATTATAATAATTTCAATCTTAATACAAATAACAATAAAGTAAAATTTATTCATATGTAGGATATTATAAGGTTTTATTATTATATGAAAATATTATAGACATGTTTTGGTGTTATTATAATCCTTATCAATTTGATTAATGCTTAATTAACCCATTTTAATTTTAAGAATTGTAACCAGTTTTTCTATTCTAAGAGGATGTAATTTTTACTAACAAAGTGTCAATTGAACCTTAAATGGACACTATATGATATTTTAGACCAAATATCATCCATATATCATTATGTTATATTTATATATTTTATAAATAATTTAATAAATGAATATTTTCTTAAAATATCATAAGTTTTAATTTCAACACTATTCATTACATTGACATTAAGAAAATAAATACAACATTATTAATTCATAAATATCACTTAATAAACCCCTAAAATATCATATTTACCTTTAAAATTCATTTAAAACTTTATTTAATTTAAATAATATTACTTGTAACAATTATAACATCATTTAATTGAGTGTTTCGTTAATTGATAAATTATTACAACATCATTTTGTAATTATTTATCATGTTTATTCATACCCAAATAATAAAAATTAAATTCAATGATAGAGATAATTATTTTATCTTTAATAACAATATATATAGTCTTCTATATATTATATTTAACCCCATATCAAACATATTTTACTTATTAAAAGTAAGAGTGTGACCTTTTTCACACTCTTTGATATTAATAATATCTATGTCACTTTCATGGAAATGTGTCAATTAAAATTTTAAATTTATATTAATAAGTGTTAAGGGTCGAATTATCTTCATCAAATAATGTTTTATCAACTGTTATGATCATTTTATAGTCCGTATTACTTTATTTGTAACATAAATTGTCCAATATTTCATTTACCATTATAATAAAAATTTCAAAAGATTCTATTGATATCAGAAAAAATAAAAGGGACCTATTTACAAAATTTTATGATTTTGATTACAAATCTAAAATTCATTTTTCATAATTCAAACCACATAATTTTTCTATGTTAATAAAAAATTATTTTTACTGATGGAATGAGAAAATGTGTTTTTAATGTGAGAAGGTTCAAAAGATTGACTTGCCTTTAGATAAAAATTAAATTTAAAACTGATTCCAATTACCTAAATTAGATTAAATAATAAGGAATTTATCTAGTTATACTATAAAATCTACCAAATATATAATTAGACACTATAAAATATTTTGATGAAAGATGTATTTTCAATTATAATTTAGTATTTTCATTATTCATCAAAATATGAAACAAATCATAAAAATACCATAAATTATTCAAAATATATTTTAATAGAATTATTTAAATTATTAATTTTATTTTTTAATATAAAAATTAAAAAAGTTTCAAAAATTATATTTAATATGGGTTCACCATTAAAATGCGGAAAAACATCCTTGTTAGAAAAATACTTCTTTTATTCGTATAATTGGATTTGTACTTATATCATGTCTGTAAAACACATACTATGAGTTTTAAACATAAAATTGAAAAGTATATATATATATCATAAATGAAATTAGAAAATATTTATTTGTTTATTTATTGGTATAAAACATACTTCTGTATATTTAACTACTTTAAAAAAACATTTCCTTTTATTTAAAATTTGTTTTACATTAATTGACAATTAATTGATCAATGAATTATATGAAAAAATATAATTTCATACTTCAAATAATCATTGTCATACCTACCATTATAATGGATAGGTTATAATTTTATTATTTAAATATGTATAATAATAAAGTGATGTTTCGTAAAAACTCAGTGTTATGTATAATGTAACCTAAAATAGTCTTACGTGCAGCACAAGAAATAAAAGAAATAAAATTATTTAAGAAATTCATTTTCATAAAAAATATCATGGGGATACATTCTACTCCTTAACATGAATTTCTATCTCAAAATTCATCTAGGTCATCAATTATTAAAAACCAGGACGTTTCTTTCATAGAAACCCACATTAGAAAAATGAATACAAACCCATCCATCTAAATATGTAATGTTAGAAACATAACGATTATACAAAGTAACTCTTAAATACATTTCCACATAGGGGTACATAGGTGGGAAGAGAATATAAGTACATGGAAGAGAAATAAAACTATCATTTTCTGATTAAGAGTGATAGAGAACATGGTCAATACATATTTAACAATCACAAGGCCATAAATATATGATGATATAAGGGACTATTTTATTCATCAGAAAAATGTATAATGAGAAAATTTTTAGTTTCAAGATCATTTATATAGATTTTAATAATTTTCATAAAAGGTAAAATTTACATAATTTCATCGCATTACATAAGAATAATATCATCCTTCTATTATTCCTTGATCTATTTCCACTTCATCTATATTATTATTGAAATGAAGGTGAGTTTATCACTCCTGAAGAATTGTTAGATATTTAAATCCAAATAATGATAGATTATTTCATTTTTATTAATATCAAGTAAAAAATGTTAAAAAAGGTTGTCAAATATGCATAAATCCTCATATGGAGATATAATACATTAATCTCTAAAACCTCATCAAAAATTCAATGTAAAATATTTAATAAATGGTTACCATTATAGTCCTTATAAAAGATTTAAATCCCTAAATTTAGAAATAAGGTAACAAAATTTATAAAACCACTCATTAGTAATCATGAAAACAACTTTATGTATCTCTTAATTGTCACACACCAAAAATGTAAAGACCATTATCATGTACTCTATTAAAACACGGTAATATCCATTATTATCATAAAACCATAGAGAAAATATGAATTCTATCAAAAAATAACTCTTTAATAATACCACAAATCAATAAAATCAATCCTTAGACAACCTTGTAGTCATATGACTAAATAGTTATAAGGTCATCAATAATATCTTATTTATCATATCACTCAATCAAAAAACTCTTTATCCTATTATTATCCCAACATCATGTACATATTAAGGGTTTTCCTTTCCTTAATCATTTGTTCACCAAAAATATCACCTTACCACCTCATTTACTTATCATGGTTACTAATATCATTCAACATATTCTTTCAAATACATAAGGGAAAAAATTAATGTACCAATCCTTAAATATTTTATTATTCCATAATGTGATAAAATTATTTCATCAACATTAGTCTTCAATTATAATATATAAACATTCAATCATTCTACTGCATCATTTTCATAATCCACATCACCAATAGTGACCACCTACAGTTTCCCATTATTTTTGTATCTAAGAGGTTTCTAATGTCGATCAACATCATTAAAACTTAGATTTGGGCACTGATTATCATAATGCCCATTTTCCTTACACTTGAATCATTGAAGTGTGGGTGTGAATTATGTGCATCCATTTATCTATTCATGTAAATAGAAAAATATTTCGCATAACATTGGATATTAAATGTCTGATGACCTTCTCTCCCACATTAATAACATCTAACAATCCCCTAAAGACAATTTACTCCATGTTTCATTCAACAATTTGAGCAGAAAGGAAATATTATCTTCTTTTCACCATGGGTTTTACATTTTTCTTTGATCTCCACCGTCAATTTCATATTAAAACCATGACATTGATATGTAAATCCATCCACCATTTCTACCTTGATAGCACAACATAGAATATCATCAAAACCATCGATGCCTCTTATGGATAACACCCTTCAATGACTGGGTTTTAAACCACTAAAGAATATATCAACCTTATATTTATATTGGATTATAATACCAGATCCACATATTTTATGTCTTGTAAAATTATCCTTGTAGGTTCCAACAAACTCATCACCCTTTTCTTTAAATCATGGAACTCATTCTCCACATTCATATAAAGAGCACAAGGAATGTACTTATTGAAGAATTAGTTCATAACTCATCCCAATCCATTGTTTCAATTTCCTATTGATACCTCATATTATTAATTAGATTCCACCACTGGTCTACTTATCCTTCTAACGGATAAACACACTAAATGAATTTATCATGTTCCTATCACTTGATAATGTTGAATAACTTTTCAGTCGTATGGATCAATTTTTTAGAAACAAATGAATCAGAAGACCCACTTCAAAATGGTGGAAGCTACCACATGATGGAATCAACAAAAAGTTGTTCACTCTTTTTATCTTTTGAATGTATAGAATGATTCATATATTTTTTTAGTATAGTAGTAAGATTTTTCATTCCAACTCCCATAACATTTGGTTTCTCTTGAGGAAAATTGATGAATTTCCCATAACAATACAATGGTTCATTTATGTTTCTTCCATTGACTAAAACAACATTATAATGTGGGTATTACTATTAATAGTGGGAAAACCACATAATCAAAGGAAATTTAAGTCAATATATAACATATTATGTTTAATATAAGGGTTTTTCACTATTTTTACCAATATTCTAGGATTTTAACCTACACATATAATTATCCTTAGAGACTACCCTTAAATATCCTTATAAATAAATCTAGGGATCTCACTAAAGATTTCTCAGACTAGTTTCTAATGGTTGACTAAAACATTGATATGATTCCAACTATAATGACCCTATCTTCAAAAAATTTGATATTACATCATTTTGGTGGAAAATTTCATACATTACAGAAACAATCACCCAAATACCATATTAGTTCAGTGCCACTGGAAACATAGAAACATATATAACATGTTAATAACACATCTACTTCTTCTCCCACCTATTTTATTATAACATAAACTCATTTTTATATAACTTAATGAACACCAATATTGGTATCCTTGAAAAAAACAGATGAAATGGTGAACTCATATACTCATTGAGGGTAAACAATGGATAGATTAATATTAATATAATTGTAAGGAATATGTATATTAACAAAAAATTTAAAAATCACATCATGAATTTCAAATATCTCGATATCATGTCAATGAATAAATCATATAAGTTCATAAATAATCAAAGAACCTATTCAATGATGGCATAACATAATACCTATAATTGTTTCATACACATAATAAAATCAAATGATTTCAATAGTAGTCAAGTAATTACTCCCAAGGCTATTTTGGAAGTATGAGTTCACTCCAATACCATTTATGTAGTCACATTTTACTCCCAGGACCATCTTAGTTTTGAAGGTTCACTCCCAAGACTATCTTAGTGGACAAATACATTTAATGATCCATGTTAACTTCTCATTAAAGACCTGTCAATAAAATGAGATATAAATTGTTACCCATTTTGTTGGAGAAAGATATATTTCCCACCCATCATATAATTAAAACCATACATATGTGTTTCAAAATAACATAAATCATTCATTATATCATAACCCATGGAATAAAATGGGTTTTATTAAACATAATTCAATCATAAAATTACCGATAGAAAAGAAATGTGTTTCATAAATAAAATCAGATAATTAACACAAAACATTCATAGAAATAATAAAAAATTTATAATTAAATCATATACCTAGAAATACATAATTAACATAAAAATAATTTTAGCATATATGGAAAATAATATTGGGAGGTCACTTGAAAACAGTTCTTGAGGAAAATATCCTTTCTATTTCGAAAACATTATCATTTATTAAAATGATGCACATTTTAAAAAAAAATCATTTTAATTAAACTTGGAAACCATTAAAGGAAGCCAAAAATCATTAAGGATTCATGAAAAAGGAAAATTTTGTTCTTGGCGAATTACCAAAATATTCCGTTCACAATTTTGTTGGATATATCACAATGAACCACATTTAGAAAATGACAAAATGATTCCATTAAAAACATTCAGAAAAAAATCCAAATTTGAGTAAAAAAGAACTTAAAAACCGTACATTAAAATCAAATCCTTTTTGGAAAAAATTATAGAATAAATGGACAAGGAAAATAATGATTTTGCAATAGATAATTAAAATGAATGAATCTGAAAGATGTGATCACATTATAATCTGTAGAATCTCATTCCACATGAATGAAAAAAAAACTAATATGGATATTAAAAAAACATAATATTGTGGATAACACACATAAAATACATCCATAGGATTTATATACACCAAATATAATAAACTAGTAGTGTATAATGTATGTGTCCCATAAAAAAAAGTGAGACATAAATCCCTGACCTTAGTCTTGACTCTAATTGTACTCATAAAAACCTCCTTTATAATAAATATAAAATCATTATAAATCTATTAAAAACCATATTTAATTTATATAATCTCTTATAATATTTAATTATGGCCTTATATTAGCCATTTATCCATAATTTCAAGTTAATGTTATGTTGTGAGAAATAACCAAATTGTTTTTCGCATTTGTTTCGATTTGTTCAGTTTTTGTTCATCATGCTTATATCATGATTTATTCATTTCTAGAATGATAAAATTTAAATATATTTCATATATATTCAGTATAATTGGGTTTATAATAATATATATGGTATAAATAGAAAATTAAATAAATCGTTCATGGATACGGTAAGTTGTACATATGCATGAATGCTGTTTCAATTTTCTTATCATATTGAGATAAAAAATGTAAATGACCTATATGTATTCATATAATATAGTTACCATAGAATTATTATATCATTTAAATCATATAATTTCACTAAAACCATCCTTAATACATTCCATGTAATGTGTGAATGAATCACATCGCATTGAGGAGGAGATAGTCTACACGTCCAAAAATGAAGATATCGTATTTCCTCAAAATAGAAATCAAGAAGGTATCTTTTATTTAAAATTAAATAAGAATAATTAAATCATTAATACCATATATATAATATAAAAAATTGTATCCGTCATAATTCGTAACCATGTTAGGCTGTAAAGGAATAATGAAGAACATCATTTCATGAGACTGTAGTTCACCGTGCACACAAACGGGCAGTTGGTAACCCATTAGATGGAAGTAGTGTAATTGTAGATAAAGTTTTCTAATAAATACATATAAGTATATTTATGATAATTTTTTTGTTATATATTCGTTGAATAATAATAATTATGGGGGTTCAGTGATGAAATAAAATGAAAACCATCGTTGATGAACACTCCCTCTTCTTTGGGCATCTCCTTTTGATTTGCACAAAAGGACTTAATTAGTTGTATTTATTCCCAAATTAATGCTTCTAGGATGAATTGATGGAATTTGGGAGAATATTTTGATATATTTGAGCTAAAAAAATATTTTATAAAGTGTTATTAAATGTGAAAAAAGATGTTCTCTTTTATAAAAGAGGTGAGGGGAACATTTGGAATTTCTCAAAAGATTGATTTATAATAAATTCAATCTAAATAAAACTACCTAAAAAATAAATTTATTATAATATAATATGTTATTTGGTTGTAATATCATAATCCAATAGATTTTATACATGTATTGGTGTTATTTTAATCCTTATAATTTTGATTAACTGTTAACTATCCCATTTTTATTATAACTATGGTAAAAAAATTCTATTGTAAGAGGATGTAATTTATACTTGTAAAGTGCACATTGGTCCATAAATTAACAAATTATGAAATTTTAGACCATATATTATCCTATTTTTATTTATTTAATATTTTTATGATTTGTAAATAATTTAATAAAATATTCTTTTCGTAAAATATCAAAAGTATCAATTTTTTCACTATTCACTACATTGACATTAAAAAAACAATAAAGCAATACAATTTATATAAAATTCCCTTAATAAATCCCTAAAATATCACATATTCATATAAAATTCGTGTCTCATATTAATTTAGTTAAACTATATTTCATTTAATATAGATAATATCATTTAAGTGATTATTTCATTAATTGAATAAATACTACATCATTTGGTAAATATTTATGATAATTATTTATTAAATAAAAATTAATGAAAAATGTATTATTTAGATAAAAAATTATATTTCATAAAAATTTATATATTCTAGGATATATTTTATTAAATCCTATTTTAAAATGTTACATTTTTTAAAATTAAGTGTGTGATATTTTTTCACTGTCTTTGATTTCAATAATATTCATGTAATTTTCTTTGAAAAGTGTCCATTAAATTAGTATATATGAAAAAATAAGTGTTATTGGTCGAATTATAATAATGTTTTATCAAAATACAGGGTAATATTTTAGTCCATATCACTTTTTTTCAAGATTAATTAACCAATTTTTCCTTTAGCATTGTAACAAAAATTACTAAAGTTACTATATATATTGGAAAAAAATAAAGGGGACATATTTAATAAATTTAGATCTTTGGATTCCAAATATAAAATAAATTATCCATTGTTCTAAACACCGATTTTTATAAAATTAATTTAAAATTTGTCTCATTGACGGAACTAGAAAATGGGTTTTTAAGTTAAAATGTCTGATAGATTGGCAGGCTTTTATATACAAATTAAATGTGAAATTGATAAAAAATTTATATAATTATTCTTTAATCCAAGTAAAATATATAATTAAATAAAATAAATTATTTCAAAGAAAATTGTTTTTTCAATTAAAATATAATATTTTCAGCATTCATCAAAACATGAAACTTATCAAAAAAATACCAAAAAATCATCAAAAATAAATTATGATATATCTATTTCATAGATGAAGAATATTTAATCATATGAAATTATAAAAGTGTTAAAAATAGATTTAAAATTGGTTTCCCATTAATAATTTTCGAAACAACCTTTTAGGAAAATATGTCTTTTTCTACGTATAATTTGTTTTGTAATTATATCATGTCTAGGAAACACATAAGATTAATGTTACACAATAAATTAAATATTATATATATAAATATTATAATTCATCACTACCAATTAGTTTATTTGTTGGTATAAAACATATATGTCCATATTTATATAATTTTTCTGAAAAAAATCTTGTTTTTAAATAGTTTTACATTAATTTATAATTAATCGGAAAAATAATTATGTCTAAAAAATATTTTAAGAATTCAGTTAATCCAATTAAAATCCATTCTAATGTCTACGTTATAATTTATTTAAATAAGTAAAATTATAAAATGATGTTTCTTAGAAACTCAGTATTGCGTATAATACAAGTTAAGTCAGAGTTTCTTGTAACACTAAACATGAATGAAATAAAATTATTTTAAAAACTATATCTCATAAAAATCATGGTGTTTTATAATCATTCCAAAAAAAATCCCTCATCCATCTACCCCAAAAAACTCTCAACCCTTGGCCCCAAAAACCTAACCCTTCACCCTGAAAAAAACCTAAATCCTCATCCACAAAAACCAAAATCCATCATAACAAAGAAACCCTAAATAATCATCTCTAAAAAACCATAAACCCTCAGCCATGGAAAATACAAATCCTTAATCCCTTAAAAATTGTAAACCCTCAACTCCAAAAACCCCAAAACCCTCTGCCCCTAAAAACATTAAAACCTCATCCCTTAAAAATAGTAAATATTTTCGATGAATAACCCTAAAAACTCATCCCTATAAACCTTAAACCAATACCCCTAACAAAATATCCCTCATCCCCAATAAACTCTATACCCTCATCACAAAACAAATACTAAATCGTTATGCCTAAAAAATCTAAAAACCCCAATCCCCAAAAAACCCCAAACCCCCAGCTTCAAAAAAATTAAACCCTGAGTCCCTAAAACACTCAACCCTTATCCCAAAAATCCATAAACACTCCTATGAAAAAAACTCAAACCGTAGAAAAAAAAAACTAACCCTAAGCCCCCAAAACCCATAACCCTTTGAAACAAAAAAGCCCTAAACCTGCATTCCTAAAAAACTCTCAACCCTCACCCCCAAAACACCCTTAACCCTCTACCACAAAGAAACCTAAGACCTCATCCCCAAAACAACTTAAAACCTCAGCCCCAAAAAACCAAAAAACCTCAGTGTAAAAAAGACATAAACCCTCAGTGCCTATAAAATACAAGACCATCATCCATATAAAACCATCAAACATGACTCCCAAAAAACATTAAACCCCCAGCTCCAAAATATAGAAAAACCTCAGCCTAATAAAACCATAATAACTCATCCAAAAAATACATAATCCCTCAACCCTAATCACCATAAAACCATAAACCCTCAACTCTCATCCCCCAAAAATTATCATCCCTCAACAATAATAATTCCTCAACCATCAAAACCAAAACCCTTAATCCTCATCCCAAAAAAAACACTTCCCTCATAAAAAATATTAACCCATATCTCCAAAAAAACCCATAACATCGACCTCAAAAACACATAAGTCCTTATTACTATGAAATCTTAAACCACAATCCCCAAAAACCTCTAACTCCTAAAACACCTCAATTCATAAAACACCTCAATTCTTAACCCTAAAAAACCCTCAACCCACTATACAGAGATACTCTCATCCCGTAGTTCTAAAATACCATATAACCATCAGTCCCAAAAATCTATACCCTCATTAATAAAAAAACCATCAATGATGAACACTAAAAATAGTAAATCATCATTACCAAAAAATACTAAATCATTTTCCAAGTAAAACCCTAATCCCTTCACCTAAAAAACCCAAAGCATGCAGATTTAAAAAATCCTAATCCATCATCCACATTAAAACCCTAAACCATTATCCACAAAAAACCAACACCCTTATCCCCTAAAAACACATACACCAATCCCCAAAAAATCCTATAACCTCACCTTCAATAACTCTTCTCTAAAAAACCTAAACCCTTGTCAAAAAAAATGCATCATCCCACATACCATCCAAAAACAAAACCCTTATTCCCAAAAACCACTCAACTCTTATACCCCCCAAAACCCTCATCCCTCTACCACATAAAATGTTCAACACTCACCGCAAAAAAAATCTAAAACCTCTGCCACAAAAATATCACAAACCCTCAGACCCAAAAAAACCATAATCCCTAATCCCCAAAAATCCTTGTACCCACATCCCTAAGAAATACTTAAATTATCATCTCGATAATAAATTAAACCCCCACAATCAAAACACACTCAACCATTATCCCAAAATAATCCTTAACCCTTATCCCTAAAAAACCCTCAACCCTCAGACCTAAAAATCTCTTATCCCTCATCTACAATGAAACCTAAACCCAATGCCCTAAAAAACCCTAAACCCTCATCCATAAAAAATAGTAATCCTAATACCGAAACAAATATCATCCATCAGACCTAAATTACCATAAAACCTCAACAAAAAACGGTAAACCCTTTTCCCTAAAAACCCTTAGACACATAATTCGTGAAACCCCTATACCCTAAATCCCAAAAAAACACCCAATCCCTTATCATTAAATACCCTAAACCCTTATCCCAAAAAACCCTAAACCCACACCCCCAAAACACCATAAATACTCCACCCCTAAAAAACACTAATTCTATAGCCTAAATAACCAAAAACCTCATCCCAAAAAAACCACATCCATCAGCCCAAAAGACAACCCTAGACCTTAAAAACTATATCCCAGTCACCAATAAACTCAAAACTGTAAACACCAAAAAAAATTCTTCCATCAACCTGAAAAACACTCAAACCTTATCCAAAGAAAAACACTCAACATTGGGCCCCTAAAAATCATCATCCCATAGCCCAAAAATAAACTCTACCTTTGTCCCCAAAACCCAAAAACACTCATCCCCAAAAAAACGTCAACACTCATCCCCAAAAAACGCTTATCCCTTATAAAAAAACACTTAGGCCAAGAAAACTTCAACACTTATCCTAAAAAACCATAAACCCTAGTCCCTAAAGAATATTTATCCCTTATCCACAAATATACCTCATACCTAAAGCCTAAAGAACACTCAAACCCTTCCCCAAAACCCACATCCCTCTGCCACAAAAATCAATCAACCCTCAACCCCAACAACCCCTAAACACTCACCAAAAAAAAACAAATTCCATCTGCCCAAAAAATCCTAAACCCATACCTCTTAAAAAACCCTCACCCCTCAACCCCAAAAAAACCCCTCAACCATGAGTCTTAAAGAAACCTCAAATCTTTTCCTCAAAACACGCTCAAATATAATCCCACCAAAACCCTCAATCATCATCCCCAAAGAACCCTCATCCTTAAAAAACTATCGACCCTCAGTTGCAAAAATGATGGAGTTGGTTTTCTCAGAACAAATATTAAAACAGTCATTACATTTATGTTCAATGATTATACATTGGAAATAAATTATTGAATCTTGGTCAATAATATTCATATATTAAATATAAAAATTTCCTAGAATATATATCATTTTAATATGGTCCAAATAGTTCTCTACTATAATGAGATCTATGATGTGCAATAGAAATATTCTTAAATATATTTCATCAGCCATATAATTTTATCATATGGGACAAATAGAATATGATTTTCCATTGTGAGTACTCATAATAAAATAAGGCTTCCCCTAATTATTTTCACATTTTCTAATATACAAGATTGAAGACTATTAGAACAGACCGTCCTGTTGGAATTATTCATGTTTTAGTTTCAATAGATATTCATATCTATAAGTGTGTGTCATGGTCCTTATACATTAGGAATATTATTAATGCATTTCATGACACATAAACTTAAATTATTTATTGAAAATTAGTATGCCACATGTTGGTGGGAATTAGTTTATATTGGGTGCATTAGGAATAATTTATTAATAATGGATATGTCGAGGTTGTAATTTATCCCTTCCATCTTTATGAATGTTGATATCTTATCCATTATTTTTTGGAAAAAAACCATCACATTAAATTCTATTACCATTGTGTATAAACATGTTTATTTCAGATAGTATAACAAAGTTGAATTGATCATATAGTATGGGGACACATATATTTAACCTACTTGATGTGATATTGTGGAAAAGTAACTATATTATATAGTGAGATTTCATATGTGGTTGTGTTCATTAACATGTTATGTTATTTCCCATGGGGACCTTAAACCATTACTAGATATAAATCTTGAACATTAGGTAAGCCTTCCAATTGCCAATGTGAATGAATTTGAGCGGTTTAGACAATATGGGTTTCCATTGATCTTGATAAAACTCTATTTTAAATATAATATAATAAATATAATTATTAATAATGAAGAACAATTTTATTCATGTTTTATCAATCTCAAGTTTTTACTCTTGAATTACATATTTTAATTGAATATTCATTCAAGTATTAAATAAATACCAAGTTGGATGAATATACCAAGACTACATCCATTTATATAGATTTATTTTAAAGCTCAAAAATATTATTTATTATTCCATGCACTAACACACAAAGCAAAATAATAATAATAATATTTTTATTATGTAGAATGGGGTTATTTAATAATATAATATTATTTTAAGGGTGACATGAAATTAAAGAATATTTATTATCCTAAATCCTTTCTCTATAAAAAAGGGTTATGTCAAATGTGTACTATGTACGAAAATAGAAAATTAGTTAACACAAATAAATTATATTTTCACTCCTCCTTCTCTCACCCTATCAATAATGATATTCATGAGATATATTCCATGAATAAATAAGGATGAGTGATCAATATGAACTACACAAAAAAATTGATTCATTTGAATTTCACTATAAAATTAATAAGGTTTTCTCGGATATTAGAGGAGAACATGATAATCATCACTAGAGGGATTCTATCCTTAGATCCTCATAGGAAAATGTAAGAAATACGAAAGGGTTTTGGGAATATCGACGCCACCAATGAATAATGGATTGTATGATGAGGTGATCATTGATTCATATCTAAAAAAATTATTTATATATTTAATGGGGAATGTCCTCTATTTCGGTTTTGGGAAATTCTATATTAGAAGAAATTATAATATACTCAAACTCATTGAAAATTCGCTATTCTAGGAACCTACAAATGGTATCATGGTATTTAATTTTAAATTTATAATTATTTATTTTATAGGTTATACATTTGAAATAATGAATTTATTTTCTATTCATATTATATTTTCTTTATACCAATTTTCATTAATTATTTTCAATATATTATTTGTTATTGGTTAGTGTTTCACATTCTTAATTATTGGAAAAAGGGAATAATATCCAAAGATCCCATCAAAAAGTGCCTTAGAATATTCTTAGACATAATTAGCCTACATGGTGTGTATATTGAGTAATCTACAGGTATCCATGTGTAATACAACTATCCATGTAACATAATACATGATTCAAAAAAAAAAAAGTAATTACCTGTGGTGAGTTTAATGAACATTGTCTGTGTAGCTGACCAACCTAGCACATGGCATGTCGAATTATATTATATGTATCTAGTATATATGTTGTGTAGTCTTCACTATTTAGTGGAAAATTTCGTGCATCTGGTTTGGTCATAAAGATGGTAAAACCATGTGAGACTAGCAACCTAGAGAAATAATGACATACAAAGTGTGTAGCTAGCTTGTACACACTGCGCGGTTCATTAGTTCACATGTTAGAAATATATGTTGATCCCTTCAGTGGGTTGTGAGGACACATGTAGACTACACCACATGTCATGTTTCTAATATATACACACCATGTAGTTCATCTGGGATACACAATAGTGACCCAATCATGTAACCCAAGTATATAGGAAGTGAGGTAAAAGATGTGTATATTGATAGTACACTCCACTTAGTCTCCCAATTAATGGCTAAATTAAATTAAATTAAATTATAATTTGATCATTAAAACCATTATTTTATTTATTGAAACATGTCATTTTATTGAAAAATTAAAAACAGTTCAAGAGGATAATAAATACTCAGTTAAGTTACTGTAATAATCATAATAATTGCTTCTCCCATATATTGTCCATGAATTATATTAATATCGGGTTCTCCAAATTAATTAAAATTGTCATTAAGATGAAGCAGAATTAAATAATTATATTAATTAACTAATGTATGTGTGTCTATAATTATAATAAAGGACCAATTATTAATGAATGTTTCTTATTTACCATTGTGTATACATTTCTTGTATGACTAGTCATGATCATGACCAAGGCATGTGTATCTGTAAGATATTCTAATTTAATTTATTGAATATTTTACATTTATTTTATATTAAATTATATTTTTTCCATTGTTTTATCCATCCATCCATTATTATGTAGGGCCTATGTATTGAATGTTATTTATGTATCCCCTTTAACTAATCGTTTGTTTCTCCTCACTTGCATTTGAATCATAAATAGTGGTAATTGATGGTGTTTCCAAAGGTGTGTAGAGGTGGTTCAAGATGGATCCATAATTAATCCAACCAAGGTGATACACATGTTGACATAAGGAATGTTGTGACCCATACAAATACTATAAATAAGAGTAATTTCTCCTTGGACAAAGGTTGATTTATTGTTCGATCTATAAATCTAATTTTAGATAACCTTAGGAATGGGTCATATATTTTTTATATATTAATGTCTTATGCAATAAATATTTTGTGGACATAATACTATGATCACATAAATAAAAAAAGTAATGTTCATGGATGAAATTTAGATAAATAGATTATGCATAGACGTATTTTCCAAACATGGTAAATTAATTAAGTAGCATCCACTTAATATTATCAAGACATGTAAAAGAAAAAACCAGATACAATTCATGCATAATAAATTAACCCTACTTTAAATATATAATATTTTAGACTCAAAATTATATTAATTGATAAGGAATGAAACCAATAGAACTATGTTTTTGAGAAACCCCTATTGGGAAACATACTTTTATAGGGGTAGTTATTATGAAGGGTTTTGGATGAATTAACCATTTTACATCAACATGATTAATGGTTTGATGATTTGATGTAATTAAGAGGTAAGTGTTGAGGAAATCCATGTCAGGATTTAAGTATTGGGGTTTCCAAACAACTGTTCAGGGAACTACAAACCCACAGTTGGCAGAGAACAGACTACACAAATTCCTTCAAGTGGATGTCCAACCCTTGTAGAATTAATGTTAAGGGGAACATGTATCCTTTTAACTCTAATGTCTTACTAACAAGACAATATGAGTTTGATTGTGAGATCTATTGAGTCTTCAAAAAATAGTTGGAGGCTTGAAAGAACTAATTATTATTATTTCTCACATAATTTTAAATCAAGTAATTTATTAATAATCTTCTCTTTTAAATAATTGATTAAAATGATTAGTATTTAATACACTTTATCCATGTGATCAATATTGGAGAAATAAAATCTCCTCATTGGTTTTAACATCTAGGAGTGGCACATAACACTTTGGTTTGTGTTTTACTATGAACATAAATCTTACATGGGCGAATAATCATTTATCAAATCTTCTTGAACAAGAGGTGAGTAGTTAAGAGTTTTATGTTTATGATACAAATATGAATTATGTGGTTTACAATTAATGTAAACTGAAATCATATATTACTAGTTAACACATTATGTCTCAAAAAAATATGAGTTCTTATTTCATGTTCTAAAATCATTATGGTCTATAACAGGAATGAGCATGATAAGAATAGTTTTAGATATCTAAGAATATATTTCAGAGAAATATTAAATAAGGTTCACCAGATGGGCCTTGTGTTTTTAAAATAATGGGATATATTTAGTTCTTATAGGTTTTTGATCGTAAAATGCTTGATCAAATGTGCACCAATATCATTCTGACATTATTCCCTCAAATATTATCTATATTTTTTGGATAATTTTACTATGGATAGTGTTAAAAAGTCTTTCCTAGATCTTTGAATTCATCTTTTCCATGTTAATAAGGATACTAAGATTGAAAATACTTCATTTCTCATGTTGAAAAATATTCCAATGGAAAGTGAAGGGATCTAATCCTATATCTTATTCATTCACTTCCCTGAAGAGAATGACTAAGGGGAATGTAAGGAAAAATAATGTTGTTTTGTCACATGTATCAATAAGTTCCACTAGTTCAAAAATGAACCCTAAAAAAGAAGTGAATGGTAGGTTTATATGGAATTTTTATCCTGTAGAATTAATTGTTTTCGATAAATATCTTATCAGATACATCTTATGGTGATCACATGTTTCTTCGAATATAGGAACCAAGTTAATTTAAAATGTTTTCCCTTGTATAGTTTCATTTACATGAAACCAATGGAGATAAACTTTTGGTTGTAGCTATCGATGAATACCACCTCATGTTTCCTACTGGAATTATCTTTGTTTTATTTGGTCGTTATTATATACCATCCATTACCAAAAAAAATTATCTATATCTAAACATGATATGGATTGATATATTTTCACATATGAAAATAAATGTAAATTATTTTGTAACGAATATTTTTCTATGGAAAGCCACAATTAAATAACGGTCGTTATGTGTTGGATTACACAAACAAAGTAGTGAGAATATATAATGAAACTACATTCCATGACTCATACCATACCCAAATATGGGATCACCGAATAGGGCATGAAAAAGAAAAATTATTGACTAAACTATTATAATATGGATATTTAGATTCATTGTAACTAAAATCACATGGAATACATGACACCTGTTTATAAGATAAATTAGCTAAGTCACTATTTAGTGGAAAGTATTAAAGGACCAATGATAATCTTGAATTTGATCATTCAAATGTGTGTAGTCCTTTTCATATTGAATCAAGGGGTGGGTTCTCATACAACATAAAATTTACATAGGAATTTAGAATATATGGATATGTAAACTTAATGAGGTATAAGTCATACTCTTTTTATAAGTTCAATGAATACATGAATTAATCAATACTTCATTGATTATTTATTGGTGTTTGGGACCCTATCTCAACTCACTCCTTATACCCCATAGTGGAATGGTGTCACTGGAAGTTGTAACTACACCTTATTCACCATGGTGAGATCAATGATGAGTCATGAAAGTCTATAATTGTCCTTTTGGGGATAAATGTTACAAATATAATCACACATACTAAACCAATTACAATCCAGTTCGATAAATGTTATTACATAATAAAACTGGAGTGGCAGAGAAACCATGCTGTCAAATTTACATGAATGGGTTTGTGAAGTGTTTGTTAAGGCCACATCATGTCACAAACGTACACTACGAGGCACAAAGTGTACCATATAGGATACCCTAAGGAAACAATGGATAATTCCATATATGTACCCTATTGAAAAAGTTAATACTGGTAACACATTCCATATTCCTTGAGAGAGGGAGAACATCTCTAAAAGATATATTAGGAACGAGATAGACTTTGATGATGTCCATGCTAATGGTACAATAGATTTGGTGCAGATACTAAATCCACAAAGCCCTTTGGAAGAAGAAACTATTACAGAGACACAAGTATAGCTTATGAGTACATGAGAATATAGAGAACTAGAACAGTGTGGGTTTTTAGTCACCGAGTATGGTTCCTCATTATTAGTTTATAATAATGACCCACTAACCAACATTGAAGCTGTATGCGGTACATTTGTTTCATAGTTGAATGAATCCATGAATTCTGAAATGGATTCAATGTACCATAACTGTATCCATATTTTGGTAGATCCTCTAGTGGATGTAATTCATTTTGGTTGTAAATGGTTATAAAAGTAGAAGCTGGACAAGTAAGGATATGTTAATACCTATAAGGAATGATTTGTTGAAAAGGGTTTAAACAGTGACAGTACATTCACTATGATAAATTTTTTTACAATTTTCAATGATGATTTCCATTAGAATTAAACATTCCATCACAAATTTCCATGACTATGAGATTTGGAAAATGGATATAAAAACGGACTTCATTAATGGAATCCTTAAAGAGGATGTCTATATTAGACAACCTAAAGATATTTTGACTCCAATGGATGCTAATATGATATGAATGTTGAAAAAATAAATTTGTGGATTAAAGAATAAATCTAGATCATATAACATTTTATTTTATACATCCATAATGGAATTTGGTATCATAATTAATGAATGTGACCCTTCTATCTATAAATGGTTTAGTGGGACTATGTTTATTTTCTTAACAGTATTTTTTGATGGAATATTACTTATTAGAAATGAGATACCAATTTTTACTATCAGTTATGTAATGATTAAATAAATTATTCTCCATAAAGGAATTAGTAGAGACAACATATATTATTGGGATTAAGATCCATCTTGATAAATCCAAGTGGTTTCTCAAACATAGTCACTGTACATATATTGGAAAGATACTAAAGTGGATTAGTATTGAACCACCCATTTGGGGAATGTTACCAGTGTCAAATAGCATTAATTTATCAAGGAAAATGTTTCCTCACACACATGAAGAATGAAAAGTAAATGGAAAGATTTCATACCCATTAGTGATTGGGTTAGTCATGTATTACTTGCTATGTACTATAATATATATCACCTACACATTATGTGAATAATTATAATATCAAGAAGACCTAGGTGATTACCCTTAAATGGATGTCAAGACTATCCTAATGTACATGAGGTGTACTGAGGATATCTTCCCGATCTATTGAGGATACGAGGAACTAGTCATCATAGGATATGATAATTCTAGTTTCCAAACTGAAAAAGACTATATGAGTCACAAATGGGATACATATTGACTTTGAATGGAGGTGTTATGATTGGAGTAACAAAAACAAATCTATCATTGTAGAATTTACTGAATAGTCAATGTATAATTTAGCATTTATGATAGTTAAAGAATTAGTATAGAAGAGAAACATTCTCCAAGAGAATGACTTGTTAAATGGTAGTAAAGATCCTATCACACTCTTTTGTAAAAATAAAATAATGTTGGCACTCGCTAAATATCCAATGTGACATCAGCGGATGAAGCAGACACAATAGAAGTATCATCTCTTGAGGGATGTTTTTTAGATAGGTGAGGTTATAGTGAAAAAAAACTTCCTTGTAGAGAAACATGGTAGTCCCATTGAATTATTCCTCAACCCCTCCAAAAAATGATTACCATGTGAGGTCTATTGGTCTAAATTTTGTAGGTAGTTGTCTCTAGTCCATGTTGATGTTTTTATGAGTTGATTTATTTGGACCAACAATTTTTACATTGATCACATGTAAAAAAATTTATTTTAATATTAAAATATATATTCTTTCATATTGTTCATTTTTCTAATTTAGTTCAATTTTCATCATGATCAAGAATATTTTCCATAATGATAAGGTCATAATAGTTCCCACCTAAGATGAGAAACATCAACTACTATGATGATATTCATTAATATTATTATGAATTTAGATAATATTCTATGATAGGAAACACGTAACATGATTTTATAGCGTGATTACTCATAAGTGGGTGAGGATCATTCTCATGATGTTCACATTTAGTAATCTCTAGAATGATATATTGTGAGAATAGACCAACCAGTAAGAACTCTTCATATATTTGTGTTATTAAATATTTCTATATACAAGCATGTGTAATATTCCTTAGACAATAATATTATCCTTAATATATGTCATGAATCATGTAAATAGTCTGGATGATGAAATATATCACTACATATGTTGGTGGGAAGTAGGACACATTGGGTGTGTCACAAAGGAAAAGTTATTAATGGATAATTCATTAATGTAATATGTCACTTCCATTTTATATAAGTCAATATGTCATGAATTTGATTGTAATAGAACAATTTCATCAAGATCCATTGATATGTTGTATCAACAAGATTATTTTGGATAGTCATAGAAAGGTGTATTGAGCATATAGGTTGGTGACATAGATGTGTAACCCTTTAGTTGAGATATTATGACAAAGGTATTGGATTACACCGTGAATGTTCATATGTGGTTTTTATTGTTGAGACATTTTGTTATTTCTCTTAGGGGCCTTAAACCATTTCTATATAGTAACAATTTAAAAAAGGTAATCCTTTCTAATTCAAAGGAGAATGAATAATAGAGGGTCACAAACTAAGTGTTTTAGTTGATCTTGAAAAAATTATATTCATTATTTATTGAATAAATATTATTCTCAAGACTGAGGAATATTTTTACTCACAAAATTTTAATATTAAATATTTTTTGATGAATGAATTATTTAAATGTAATATTTATTTATTTATTTGGTAAATACCAAGAAGGATGAATGGACGAAGACTATATACATTGACAAATATTTAATTTCAAGATGGTAATAATTATTTCTTGTTACACGCACTGGCATGCATCAAAAAATAATAAAATTTTCATTATTATTATTATTATGTGGAAAGAGGTATATTAACATTATAATATTATTTTATGTTCTATCATGAAATAAAATAATATTTATTAACCTACACACTAATCTATTAATAAACTATTTTTAAAATTGTGTATTATGTAATAAAAAAAGAATCATTGAACAAAATGAAATTTTATCTTGACTCCTACTTCACTCTCTCTCTCTCAATAATGATACAATTCACATATATTCCTACAATACTGGTGGATGAGTGATCAAAATGAACTACACAAGACAATTAATTCATTGCGCTATCACCGAGAAGTTAATTAGTATTTCTCAATGATCAAAGGATAACATGGGGGTCACCACTAGAGGGGTTTTATCATTGAATTGTCATAACCCAATGAAAAAATATGCACGGGTTTTCTCAAAATCATCATCGTCAATGAAGAAATGATCATAAAAAGAGGTATTCATTTCATCATTTCTAAATAAATTAATTATTAATTTAATATAAAATATCCACCATAAAGGTTTTAGGAACACTATATTGAAAGGGATTTTAATATATATCCCACTTTAGGTGATTTTTCTATGCCTAAAACTTATAAATAAACAACAACCCTCATTCCCAAATAAAACTAAACCATAATCCCTAAAAAACCATAAACTCAGAGCAGCATAAACCCTAAACACCCATATCAAAGAAACCCTAAACCATCATAAAAAAATACCATAATCCCTGATACCCAAAAACCAAAAACCCTCACTGTTAAACAATCCTCATCCCTCATCCACAAAAAAAAATTGGACCTCATCCCCAAAAAACATTTAACCCACATTCCCAAAACACCCTCAACCCTCTGCCTATAAATCCTTTACCCCTCATCGACAAAAAAAAACAAAAACACTTAGTAGGAAAAAAACATTAGATTTCATCCCCACAAAAAATATAAACCTTCTGTACCAAATAAACCAAAAATATCATCCCCAAAAAACCTTAATCCCCAATCCCCCAAAAAACAAAAAGGATCAATTCCAAAAACCCCTAAAACATTAGTCCAAAGAAAATATGAACCCAATGATCCAAAAAACCCAAAACCCTATTCCACAAAAAACCGTAAACCATGGGCCCCAAATATCCCTAAACCCTCATCCCCAAAAAAACCCCAAACCCTTATCCATAAAAAACCTAATTCCTTATCTCCAAAATGTTCAAATCCCTCAATCCCCCAAGAAAACATAAACCTGAAAACCAAAACCAATAAACCCTTAGCCACAGAAAACTATAATTCCTGATCCTAAAAAAACCATCATCCATGAGCCTTTATAAAATATTAAACTCATAGCCCCAAAAAAACTAAATTACTAAGCCCCAAAAAATCTAAACCCATATCCCTAAAAAACATTAAACCATCAAAACCCAAAAAACCATAAAATATATTCCCCAAAAATCCATAAATCCACATCCCCAAAATGTCCAACCCTCAACCCCAAAAAACCCTAAATCCAAAACCCCCTTAGAACCCTAATCCATCAGACGTAAAAACCTAAACCCTTAGCCAACAAAATCGTCAAAACTTATCCTAAAAAGTATCTGAAGCCTCAGTTCAAATAGTCCCTCAATCCTAATCCCTATAAAACCCTATACCGTCAACTCAAAAAACACTCAACCCTCAGCTCAAAAAACCCTCAATTATCAACCCCATGAAACCCTCCACCCTCATACCCAAAAAACCCAATCCACTACCCCAAAAGACCCTAAACCATTATCCAAAAATTCCAAACACCTCATACCCAAAAAAACCATAAACCCTAAAAAAAACTGTCAACCCCATCACCAAAAATCCCTATACCCAAAACCAAAAATACAGTTAACCCTCCACCCCAAAATCCCTGAGCACTCAAACCCAAAAAACCCCCAACCATTAGTCCCAAAAAAACCCTCAATAGGCATCCCAGAAATACACATATCCCTCAACACAAAAAAAGTCACCCTCAATAATAAAAAAGGGTCAATGCTCAGCCATAAAAAACCTAAATACTCATCAACAAAAATTCAATAACCCTCATCCCCAAAAAACCATCAACCTTTAGTTCCAAAAAATGATGAACCCCCCATTGTAAATAACCCTCAATCCCTATCCCACCAAAAAACAAAACAATCAGCCCAAGAAACCCCTAATCCTTATCTCATGAAAAACCTAAATTCATAGGCCCATGATATACTAATCCCTGATCCCAGAAAAATCTCAACCCTCATCCCTAAAAAACACAAAACACATAGGCCACATAAAACCTTATCCTCAACCCCAAAAAAACCTAAACCCTCTTCCCTATAGAACCCATAAAACCTCATCCCAAAAAAACACTGAAGCCTCAGCTCCAAAAATCCAAAAACCCGAGCCCAATGAAACTCTATACCCACTTCCCCAAAATACCATCAACCATCAACCCCAAAAAACCATAAAACAAAACCCAAATCCCTAGAAAAACCTCATCACGGATCCCCAAATAACTCTTGACCCTTATCCCCAAAACCCATAAACCCACAAACCCACAATAAACATCAAACCTAAGCCCCAAAAATAACTCAATCGTCAATCCCAAAAAATAGTTAACCCTATCCCCGCCCAATTCAATCATCATCCCCATAAAAAAATAAAAACTCACCCCATGAAACAGTAAACCCTCAATTGTAAAAAAACGCAAAACCCTCAGCCCCCTAAAACAATATACCCTCATCCCCAAAAATACCTAAACCCGTAGCCTCCAAAAAATATAAATCATCATCCACTAAAAATACTCATCACTTTTCCCTTGAAAACACAAACCCATCATCCCAAAAATACACACAATCATCAGCCCCAAAAAACCCTCTACCCTCAAACCAACAAAAACTCTAAACCCTCATCCTATAAAAAATGCTCAAATGTAATTTCTAAAAAACCCTCAACTCTCAGCCCCCCAAAATCATAAAGTCTCACCCCAAAAAAACCCTCAACCCATTGGATAAAAAAAACATTATCCCCCTATAATAAAAAAAACCTCAAAACTCATCCCTAAAAAAACCCATACTCCAATATCCAAAACCACACAACCCTCATACCAAAAAAAACCTCAACCCTCATCCCTAAAAAACACTAAACCCCCACCCCAGAAAACCATAAACCCCATACCCCAAAACCACCAACCTATACCCTTAAAAACCATAAATGCTCATCACCTTAAAACCCTAAACCCATATCCCCCAAAAACCAAAACCATTATCCCCAAAAAAACCCTAAACCATTATCCCCAAAAAACCTTCAACCCACAGCCCCAAAAAACCCCTAAACCAACATCCCCAAAAATCCCTAAAGCCTCATCCTCTAAAAATCCTAAATGCCTATACCCAAAAAAACTCAATCCTCAACCCTTGAAAAACACTTGACCATTATCCCCCTAAATCCTAATCTCTCTTACATAAATAACCCTAATCCACTGGCCAAAAAAACATTAAAACCACAGACCCCAAAACCCCTCAACCCTTAGACCCAAAAAACATATAACCCTCATCACCAAAAACCCTCAACTATAATAAAAAACCCCACAAACCGTAAGCCCAAAAAAACATCCATCCATCATATCAATAAAAACCTCCACTCTCACCCAGAAAAAACACAAAAAACTTATCCCCAACAAACCATAAACCCTTTACCCCCAAAAACCCTCATCCCCTAGACTAAAAAATTCCTCATCACACTACCAAAATAAATCCTCTCCCATAGTAATATAAATCTTTCAAACCTCATCCCCAAAAAACCATAATCCCTATTCCAAAAAAAACCCTCAACAATCAACCCAAAAAACCCTCCATCCTTCAACCTAAAAAACCATAAAACCTCATCCTTATAAAACCATTAACCATCAAAACCTGGAATACGCTAAACCCTCATACACCAAAAAATCTCAACATGGATCCCTAAAAACCACTCAACCCTCTACCCCAAAAAACCAAAAACACTCTCCCTATGAAACCTAAACCATCCCCCTAAAATCCATAAACCCTCGGCCACAAAAAACCCTATTAGCCACAACCTCAAAAACTACTAAACGCTCATCCCCAAAAAACCCTAAACCCTCAAACCACATCCCAATAAAACCCCAAAGTCAATTCCACAACAAAAACACCTAAAAACCATAAATCATCATCCCTAAAAATCCATAAAGCCTCGGCCATAAAAATACATGAACCCTCAACCTAAAAATCCATAGTCCCCCACTCTAAAAAAAATCCCTAACCCCTTGCCCCAAAAAACGATCATCTCTCATCACCAATGAATGAAAAAATTTCTTCCAAAAAAATCCTTAAAACATAAACCCATGAAACCAAAAACACTCATCCTCAAACCATAAACTCTCAATCCAAGAAAACCCAAAACCATTAGCTACAAACAACCCAAACACTCATCCCAAAAAACCCCAAAACCGTCATCCAAAAAAGAAAAAATCCTTAAGAATCAAAATTACATAACATATATCCCCTGAATACCCTAATCCTCAACCCCAAGGAAACCCCCACATCCACAAACCCATAAACTCTCATCCCAAAATACTCTAAACCCATAGTCCCAAAAATCCAAAATGCTCAACCACAAAAATCACTATACCCTTGGTCAAAAAAAACCCTAAATGCTTAGTTACAAAAAAATTATAAAACCTCAATCCCACAAACCCTAAACCCTTATCCATGAATAACCATCAAATCTCGTCCCTAGAAAACCTTAAACCCTTATCCCCCCAAAACTCAAAACCCTCATCCAAAAATAAGCATAACCCCTCTACCCTTGAAAATACTAAACACTATACCTAATAAAACACTAGTCCCTCACATAAAAAGTACTTTAATCCTCATCCACACAAAACCATTAACCCTCACCCCCAAATAATCTTGAACCATCACCCCTAAAAAACCATAATCCCTCAGTATCTAAAAACCATGATCCCCTAGAAACAAAAAACCCCAGAAAACACTACCTAAAAAAACCTGGACACTCATCCCCAAAAAACGCTAATCCCTCATTCCCAAAAATCCCAAAACCTCATCCTCAACAAACCCAACCCCCCTTGAACCAAAAAATCCTAAACCCTAACCCTGTGAAAATGTGAATCCTAATCTCCAAAAAAACCAATCCTTTTCCCAAAAAAACCATAAACCCTCATTCACAAAAATCCTGAATCCTAATCCCTAAAAAACCTGAACCATTTGCCTAATGAAACAGAGAACCTGCATCCCTATAAAACCCCATAACCCTCAATCAAGAAAACACTAAATCCTCATCCACATGACCTTAAAAAATCATAAAAAAACGATAAACTCTAATCTCCAACATACATAGTACCCTCATACTGAAAATCATTATCCTGCATCCCCATAAAACCTTAAACAGTCAACACCAAATAAACCTAAAATAACATCACAAAAAAACCATAAACCCCGTACACAAAAAACCCTAGACCCTTAGCCCCAAAAAACAATGAAACCCCATCCCCAAAAATGGTGAACTGTCATCCTATAAATCCCTAAACTTCATATCCATAAACACAAAACCCATATCCCTAAAAAAATATAAACCCTAATAGAAAAAAAAACAATAAAACCTTACCACAAAAAACCATCATCTATTAGCCCAAAAAACCATTAACCCTCTGCCACAAAAATCCCAAACACTCGGCCCCCCAAAATGTAGAACAATAAACCCCAAAAAACCATGAACCCACTGCCGCAAAAAATACCAAAACCCACATCAATATAAAAACCTAAAACCGATTCAATAAAAAACACAATATCCTTACTGCAAAACCCTAAACCCATAGAAAAAAAAATATTGCACCTTATTCCCCTATAAAACTAAAATCCTCAGCCAAAAATATCCATGAACCCTCTATCCCAAAAAAACTATACCCTTTGGTATAAAAACCGAGAACCCTTAGCCCCAAAAAACCATGAAACCTCATCACCAAAAATCCCTAAACCCTCAGCACCTAAAAATCCTGAAATGTCAAGCCTAGAGTACCTAGAAACCTCATCCTTATAAAACCATGAACCCTTGCTCACATAAATCCAATAACAGTCAGCCCCACATAACTCTGAACTACTGCCACAAAAACACTAAACCCTCACCCATGAAAAATGATCTCTACCACAAAAAACCCAAATCCATCATCCATAAATAACCCACAACCTTCATCCACAAATACTTTAACCCTAACCCCAGAAAAACCCAAGACCAATATCCCCACAAATTCCTATACTCTGAGCCCAAAAAAACCTTAAACTGCAATCTCCAAAAAATACAAAACCTTCATCCCTAAATACCATAAACCCACAACCCAAAAAAATAGGAACACTTATACATGGATAACATTAAATCCTTGTATTGAAAAAATAAAAACCCTGAGGAACATAGAAAACCTTGAACCCTCAACCCCAAAAAACCATTAACCCAAATCTCCAAAAAACTCTCATCCCTAAAAATTCCTGAAGCCCCTCCCCAAAAAAACACACTGTAGTGACCCCAAAAAAACCCTAAAGACAAAATCCCAAAACACTGAAACCATATGACAAAAAAATACTTGAACCCTCATGCCCAAAAACACCAAAACCCGTATCCCAAAAAAAACCTGGACTATCATCCCAAAAAATCCATAACCATCAGTCGGAAAATACCATGAACCCTAATCAGAAAAAAACCATGAACCCTAAACCCCAAAAAATCTTCATTTCCCATCCCTAAAATCCATGATCCCTCTACCCCAAAAAACCATGAACACGCAAAATCAAAAAAACACTACCCTTAGACACAAAGAACCATGAACATAGATCACTAAAAATAATAAATCCTCATTCCAAAAAAACCCTCAACCCTAAAATCAATAAAACCATAAAACCTCAATCACAAAAAAACGTAAACCCTCATCCCCCATTAAACCTAATCCCCCTTCCCAAAATAACATAAACTGACATCACTACATAACCTTAAACCCTCTTCCCCAAAAAACCCTCAAACCTCAACCAAAAAAACCCTAAACACAATTTCCTCACCCCAAACTGCCTAACCCCTTATCCAAAAAACCCTACAATCTCATCCCCCCAAAAAACTAAACCCTCATAAATAAAAATAAATTCTTAGCCTTAAAAAAACCCTAAACATGCAACCCCAAAAAAAACTAATCCCTTAAACCAAAAAACCCAAAACTATGATGTCTAAAAAACCCTAAACCATAAACACCAAAAAACCATCAACACACCATCCCAGAAATACCTAATTCATTAACCCCAAAGTGACTCAAAACCCTCTTCCTCAAAGAATCCTAAACACTAGACACCAAAACTCCCTAAACCCTCAATACCAGAAAACTAGAATCACTAAACCCCCAAAACCCTAAACTCTTATCGAAAAAAACACTAAACTATCATCCCAAAAACTCATAAACCATCTACCCAAAACAATATCAACTATAAACCCCTAAATACAAAAAACCCTCTGTAAAAAATAACCGTGAACCCTAAGCCTGCAAAAACCATGAGACTTCTTCACCAAAAAACCATCAAACATTTCACAAAAACACACTGATACTTAAACCCAAAAAATCCACAGCCATCAATCTAAAAACACCCCGAACCCCCATCCCAAAAAACCCTCTAAGCCACATACCTATAAAACCAACAACCCTAATCCTTGGAAAAACTCTACCCTGAACCCAAAAAAAACACTAATCCATAATGTTAGAAATCAGTAATCAGTCAGCCCCCAAAAATCATAAACACACAACCCATGAAAAATCCAAACACCCATCCCCATAAAACAATAATCCATATGCCCCAACAAATGCATAACCCACATCCCCCAAAAAATCATAAACCCTCATGCCTTAAAAACCATAAACCCTTATCTAAAAAACCCAAAACAATCATTCCCAAATAAACCTAAAAACTAAGCACAAAGGACCCCAAAACAATTATCCCCTCAAAACCCTCAAACCTATTAATGAAAAATACATCCTCAACCCCAAAAAAACCCTCAACCCTATGCCCCAAAAAACCCCAAAACCCTTCGACGAAAAAACCATAAACCCTCTTTCCAAAAAATAATAAACCCCTAGCATAAAAAAATCTCAACACTCATCCCCATAAAATCCAATCCCCTACCTCAAAACCCTAAATGGTCATCCCTAAAAAACCCTAAACCCTCATCCCCCAAAAACCCAGAACCCTTAGCCTTAAAAATGTAAACTCTTATCGATTAATACCACTAAATCCTCATCCATATGAAAAACAAAAACCCACAACCCCATAAAGCATTAAACCCTCATCCCCAAAACCCTAAATCCTCATCCCCAAAAAAATGTGAACCATTCAACCCCCCCAAAAAATCTCTACCCTCATGCCAAAAAAACCCTCATCCCTCAAGCCCAAAAACCATAAACCCTAATAAAAAACCATAAACCCTCATCCTAATGAAACATTAAACCTTATTCCCCCAAAACCCAAAACCCTTAGTCCAAAATACACTTAACCCACAGCCGTAGAAAAAACCCTTAACACGTAGTCTGAAAAAACCATCGACCCTCATCCCCAAAGAACTCATAACAATCTTCCCAAAAAACACATAAGCTGCATAAAAATCACTAAACCCTATTCCCAAAATAAATCATCAACACTCATCCATAAAAAAGTTTCAACCATCATAAAATCCCTCAATATCCATCACCACAGTACCCTAAACACTCATCCCTATAAAATTCTAATGCCTTAGACCCAAAATATCATCAACCCACTTCCCGAAAGAACCCTCAACACACATCCTAAGAACACCCAAAACCTAAAACAATAAAAACCCCATATCCTCATCCTAAAAAAAATAAAACCTCATCCCCAAAAAGTCGCAACACTCATCCATAAAAAACCATAAACCCTCATCCCCCAAAAAAACATCAATCCTCATCCCCCAAAAAACCCCAAACTGTCAACCCCAAAAAACTATAAACACTAACCCCCATGAAACAAACTTCCCTTAGACATAAAAACCCTAACCCTCATTCTTAAAAAACCTAAAACATCATCCCCAAATAACCATCATACGTCAATCTAAAAATACACTAATCCCCTTGCCATAAAAAAACCTAACCACATAGCCATAAAAATACCCTAAACCATTATACACAAAAACAGCACAACCCTAAAAATAATATCAAACCATAACCATGAAAACCTATAAACACTTAGAACCAATAAGACATCATACACAAAACACCATACACCCATAACTGCAAAAATATCGTCATCCTATGGAATTAGAAAACTCTTAACAATCAGCCCAAAATACTACAACCCCACATCCTCAAAACACCTATAACCATTAGACCTAAAAAAACAATCACTCATCCACAAAAAACCACAATTAATTAGCCAGAAAACACTATTTCCTTATCTCCAAATTACTATAAACCCTTAGACACCAAAAACCTATACCCTACCCTTCAAAACACTCGTCCATCCTACCTAAGGTTTCCTTAGCACTCAGCTCCAAAAAATCCTCAACCCCATCCCAAAAACGCACTCAACTACCATCCTCAAAAAACTGAGAACTATCATCCCTAAAACCCCTAAAACCCCTTCCCAAAAAATCATAAACCCTCATCCCTAAAAATCATCAAACCCCACCAACAAAAAAAACCCTAATCACCCATCCCTAAAAAGACCTAAACACTAATCTACAAAAAACCCTAAACCATCATCACCAAAAAACATTAAACTCATATTCCCTAATAGATTAAACACTAATGAATTGAAAACCATATACCCTCAAACCCATAAACCCTAAAACCATATCCCCAATATACAAAAAATACTAAAACCAAATTTCCAAAATCCAAAACCCCCATCCCAAAGAAAACCTCAACCCAGACCACATAAAACTGTAATTCTCCATCCCTATTGAACCCTTAACCCTAATCAACAATATAAATTCACCCTTATCATTAGAAAACCTAAAACACTCATACCCAAAAAACCCTAAACCCTCACCCCCAAAAAAACCCTCTATAACAAAACCTTAAAAAACTAGAAACACCTATCCCTAAAAAACCATCACCCCTCATCACAAAAATACACTAAACCATCATACCAAAAAACACCCAAACCTTAGAAGAAAAAAACCTAAAACATCAACCCCAAAAAACCCTAAACCCCTAGCCCTAAAAAATCATCAACCCTTAGGCCAAATAAACTTTACACCATCAACATAAAAAAAACATTTAACCTTCATCACCAAAAAACTAGAAACATTTCTACCCTAAAATCCATAAACCCTTAGCCTTAGAAAACATTCAACCCTTAGCCACTGAAAACCCTAAATCCTCACCTAAAAAATCCCTAAAACATCTGGTATGAAAAACAGTGAAAAATGAGACCCAAAAACCCTTGAAACATTATCCCTAGAAAATCCAGATCACACATCCCCATAAATCATTGAACCCTCACCTGAAAAAACATTAAATCTCAAACCCCAAAAAACCATGAACACCTATCCACAAAACCCTCAGCCCTCATCCCCAGAAAACCATCAACCCTCTGCCCCAAAAAAACCATGAACTCTCGTAACCAAAAAACCATGAAATATCACCACTAAAAAAACTAAACCACCAATCCCAAAAAAATTAATCCACAAAAAACAGAACCCTCATCCCAAAAAACCATAATCCCACAACCACAAAAAACCCTAAACAGTCATCCCCTAAAAACCTATACCCTTATCCCCCAAAACTCCTAAAACCTCAGCCCTAATAAACCCTCATCCATTACCCCCAAAAAATATAAAAACAATCATCCCCAAAAAAACCTCAACCCTAACCCCAAAAAACCCAAGACCCTCAGGCTCAAAAAACACATAACCATCATACCAAAATAACCCTAAACCCTCATCCCCAAAAAACAATAAATTATTATCCAAAAAAACCCTAACTTCTCATAAGAAAACATAATCCCAGACCCAATTAAAACCCTAAATTTGCATCCCAAAAAAACCCTAAACCCTCATCCCAAGATAAATCATAAACTCTCATCCCCAAAAACAATAAACTCTCATACCAAAAAACCCAACACCCTCATCCCTTAAAATCCCTAAACCCTCATCCACAAATAACACTAAATAATTATCCTTTAAAAATTAAAAACCCTCAACACCAAAAGACTGTAAATCCTCATATATAAAAAAACCCAAACCCTTAGCCCCAAAATGCCCAATGTCTTCTACGATGAAAACCAAAAACCCCCATCCCCCCAAAAATCTAAACTATCATTCACAAAAAACTCTAAACCCTCATGCCCAAAAATCCCTAAACCATCATCCAGAAAACAATATAAACCCTAATATCCCATAAACCGTAATCCCATGGCCCCAAAAAATGCCTAAACCATCAACGTCAAATAATTGTACACCCTAAACCCCTGAGAAACTCTAAACCCTCATCCCTATAAAAATATAAACCCTAAATATCATGAAATCATAATCCCTCAGCCACTAAAATATCTAAACCACCTTCCAAAAAAACCACAAGACCTCATCACCCTAATAATCCATAATCCTCCTCCCTAAGAAAATGTAACACCGAGACTTTTATGTTATATAAATCATCAAAGGAATCTTTTTCTACACAACACTTTCTTGGCTTTCTTTACAAGAAATCGCGACCTTCCTCGATAGCTTTCGTCGTACGCAATTCCGGGTTTCACTAAACAATAATATGCTATTAAAATATTATTAAAACTAGCTGTTATGAATAGTAATAACCACTTTTTGAAATTTTATAAATTTTATTTTTCAAAATGGACTTCATTTTTGGATTCGGAATATCGAAATTAGCCTACTGTGAAATTTTGGTATTTTTCTAAAAACTTTCAATTTTTGATGAATAGTGAAACCACTAAGTGGTAGTTAAAAAACTGAATTTTTCATAAAACTTAATTTTACTGCTTCTGTGTGTGGAATTTATAAAATCCGAGAGACACGGTTAATTCAAGGACTAAAATGTGGTTCAAGGAGGTGAAAATAATTTTTGGTGAATAGTAACTTTTTACTTTTTTTACCACGGTTAAAAGTAAATAGGGTAATTAAGGGTAAAGATGATATTATTATTACCCTAACACATGTCATAATTCTATTGGATATGTGTAATTCGACCAAAAACAAACTTAGTAATAAAATATGACCATTTAGGCCTACTTGTATTAGATTAGGACATTTATTATTAATTTATTTAAAGAAGGGTTAAAATAGTTAATATCAAAGTTTAATAAGTAAATAATTTTTAATATGGGGTTATACATAAGATAAATTCGACTATAAATATTCATTAGAAATATAAAAAAATTTCCTACATAATGGTATTTTATTTGTAATTTTTAAACAATAAATAATTTATGTTATTTATGACACAAAGATGATGCAGTAATTATCTTATTAATGAAATATTGACATAATTAATGTTTTAAACACCAAAATAAACGTAGTTTGAGACTTTTTATGAATTAAAATAATTTTCTAGGTTAATATGACATGTTAGTATTGATTTAATAAACTTTTTTCGAACTAATAAATATTTTATGATTTTCACAAAAATCAATTACTAAATAGTGTCAAAATTGACATAAAATAGTTTTTAAAAACAAATATTATATTAGTAATTGTTCTTTTATTCCTAAAAATCTAAGGTTCGGAAAAATGACTTAGATAAGGTTATATATATTAATAATATACAACATGGGGTTCCTTTGGCTTCTTATAGTATGTTTATTAACCTTATAGTATAAGAACACAAGAAGACACGGTAAAAGTAAACTTATTTAACATAATGTTAAATCTAAATGATAAGGTTAAAATAGGAACCTAAACTTGTCCAAATTCTATTGGATGAGAGGATTTCGACCCATCCCCACATTAGCTTCAAAATATATCAATTTGGAGCTATTTAAAACCGATGTTGACTTTATAATAAAATAATATTTTTTTCCCAAAGGTGCTCCTCTCCTCCCTTATAAAAGGGCACCTCCTCCCCCTCTTCCTCACACCACTTTGAGCCTTCAAGCTCAGCCAACCCCTGTCAATTCCTCCTCTCCACTTCCCTATAGACATCCTAGAGGTCCTTTTCTTCTTCAAAGACCAATTTTAGTGCCCTAAAAGAAGGTCTCAAAGAAGCACTTCAAAGAATAGGAGGTTCGGACAGTTACGAAGCAAAACAGACCTAAGGTAAGGGAAATATCACAATCTCATTTTTATCTGAGATTGTTTATACTTTGGTATTTACTGGGGTTTATTTTATCATCCAAATACATGTTTCCTCAATATTTAATATTATTTCCATCCACCTACAATTGTTTAAATCCAATTTTACCCTTCGGTGAGTTTTTAGTAAAGTATTTGAAAGGAATCTTTTGTCGTTTTTCATACGAGGTACTTTTTGACTTTTCTGACAAAAGTACGATGAATGTTTTTTTAACTTATACGGCATGAATGGATTTTTAAAACATTATTTCCAGGAATCTTCTTTTACAAGTTTTCAGCTTTATTTTTAATCAACTTCTTTTAGTTTAGAATTGTATGGCATGTTAATAAAGGAAAAGTATATTCGAAGTAGAAAGAAAATTTTCTTCAAGAATGGAGTTCAAGTGTTTTATCAAAATTATTTTCCATCAAAGATTATATAGGTTTCTGTTTCTATCCCTATTATTACATGGATTTGAATATGCTATGATGGAAATATTTTTATGAATTCCTTTATCTTATATGAATTGTTTTATGATGTCATGTTGTTTAAGAATCCCAGTTTTACTACATGGGTTATGCAATGATGTATGATTTATGATTTTGTGGCACACATAATAATGGTATCATTATGAGATGGGTGGGACCTATATCTCCCTCCAATGCATTGGGTAAATATTTTATATCTCATGAGATAAACATGGCTGGAACAGTAGGTTATACCGGTTCAGTGAAACATGACTGAAACGAGGAGTGAACTCGGTTCAGAAAGGGACTTTGTCCACTAAGATAGTCTTGTCAATGAAGCCTTGACTAATAAGAAATTATTATCTATGATTATTTGTGTATGCCACAAAGTTTCATGTTTTAAGTTATGATTATTGTGATTACATTTAACTGCCATAATTTATCCCATGTTATGAAATTATAATCTCTTTTGCAGGTTAAGATTTCCAAAAGTTATGTGCTTATGTATATGATGTGCTTGATATTTCTTTTGTTTACCCTTACTGAGCATTTGAGATCACCCTTTTTTATGTTTTTTCCCCAGGTCAGGAAGAAGGATATTAAGTAAGATATGCCAAAAGGGACTATAGATATGATGAAATAAATGGGAGATAGTGTAGACGCTTTATGAACCAGTTGTTTATGTTTCCTAGTTTCTAAAGACACTATACCTATACAGTTCCTTAGTGGTTTTGTTATATGTTGTAATAAGTATGCTTCAATTTTCATGTATTAACAATGTATATAAATTATGGGTCGTTATAGTTGGTATTAGAGGAAAGGTATAGTCAACCTTTGGAAACTAGGATGTGAAAGCCTTAGTAAGAACCCTAAGGATAAGTCTAAGCATAGAACACAATATTAGTGTTTTAGAAATGGCCATGAATAACATAGGATAATACCTTAAGTGAGAAATTTTATTCTTGATTATGTGGTTTTCCTATTATAATTAGTGTTGCTCACACTATTCTTCTTGGTTTTAGTCAATGGTTGGAACCCGAAGGAACCGTGTTAATGCAGAATGCGACGGGAAATGCAATGATTGTCCCCCTGAGCAACCAAACGTTATGGGAGATGGAATGAAAAATCTTTTAGCCATGCTCACACAACTTTCTCAAGCTATGAATCATGCGGGACTTCCAAACGAGCAAAGGAAGGAGCAACATTCTGTTGAATCCTTCATGAGGCATCGTCCACCTTCTTTCAGCGGGTCTACTGATCCATTAGTTGCTGAACAATGGATTAGTACTACTGAAAAGATATTTTTAGTTCTTCAATGTTCTGAACATGATAAAATCATCCTAGTAGTGTATCGTTTGGAAGAATATGTTGATCAATGGTGGAATCTTATTAAGAATATGAGGCAAAGGGATGAAATTGAGTCCATGGAATGGGACGAGTTCAAGAACTTATTTTTCAATAAGTACTACCCTCATATTCTCCGAACAAAGATGGAGAAAGAGTTTCTTGAACTGAAGAAAAAGGATGATGAATCTGCGGGTACCTATGAAGCAAATTTTATAAGACTTGCAAGGTACGCTTCTGGTATTATTATCCAACCTGAGAGTATGATCGATCTATTCTTTGGTGGATCTAAACCAATTCTTCGAAGGGCGTTATCCATAAGGGACTTCAATAGCAACGAGGAAATCGTTCGATGTGCTCTCAAAGTCGAGATGGATATTGGAGTAACCCATCAGTCATATGGGTTTGATAAGAAGAGGAAAATGGAATTCAAAGGAAAATCTAAAGAGTACCCGGAAAAGAAGATGAGATTTCCCTTATGCTCAATGTGTGGAAATAAACATGGAGGGAGTTGTCTTAAAGGGACAAGTAAATGTTTCAAATGTGGAAAGGAAGGTCATCGGGCATTTGAATGCCGTGATGATGGGAAGAAGATGTCTAATGATGCAAACAAAGGAAGGGATACACAGAATGAACCTACTACACTTCAATGTTTCAAGTGCAAGGAGATGGGACATTATGCTAATAAATGCCCTAATCCAAGGGTTGATGATGATGGTTGACGTCAACAAACTCTTAACGCTAATGACAAAGGAAATTCACATGCAATTTCTATCAGTGATGTGGAATACGATAACGATGTGGTGAAAGGTACACTTATCATCCACTCTAAAGTAGCAAATGTTTTATTTTATTCTGGATACACCCACTCTTTTATTTCTGAAGATTTTTCTAAGGGTATCACCATATTACCTCAACAATTAGATGTTGATTTAGCTGTGACAACACATAATGGCACAACAGTCGCATCAAAAGTTTATAATTCTTCTCCGATCGAAGTTTGTGGGAAAGTGATTCCTACAAATCTTGTGATCCTTCCTACAGTGGAATTTGATGTGATTCTAGGAATGGATTGGCTTTTTTTATATGGAGCTCATATCAATTTCAAAAGAAGGGAAGTCACATTTCATATTCCAGATCAATCTATGGTCTTCTATCAATGCAAGGATGAACATAACCTTCCAGTGGAAATTTCTTCCATCTTATGGGTCTTGATTCCACTAAATGAAGGTTATTTTTCTCAATTGGTTGGTGGAAAACTCACGATTAATAATATTCCCATTGTACGGGAGATTGATGATGTCTTTCCGGAGGAATTATCAGAACTTCCACCAAATCGTGAAGTTGAGTTCTCAATAGAACTCGTACCAGGTGCTTTTCCTATTTCAAAGACACCTTATAGAATGGCCCCAATTGAGTTGCAGGAATTGAAGAAACAACTCCAAGAGAATCTTGATAAGGGATTCATACGCCCTAGTGCATCACCTTGGGGAGCACCTGTTCTATTTGTTAAGAAGAAAGATGGATCCATGAGACTCTGCATTGATTATCGAGAACTTAACAAGATCACTATCAAGAACAAATATCCTCTCCCACGCATTGATGACTTATTTGACCAACTACATGGAGCTCAATACTTTTCCAAGATTGATCTTCATTCAGGGTATCATCAATTAAGGGTCAAAAGGGAGGATATACCAAAGACGACTTTCCGTACAAGGTATGGACACTATGAATTTATAGTGATGCCATTTGGTCTTACTAATGCCCCTTCTATCTTCATCGATCTGATGAATAGATTCTTTAAAGACTATCTTGATCAATTTGTGGTAGTCTTTATAGATGATATTCTTGTCTATTCAATGAGCAAGGAAGAACATGAAGATCACTTGAGAATTATATTGAAGACCCCGAGAAAGGAGAAGCTTTATGCCAAATTTACCAAGTGTGAATTTTGGCTTCAAAAAGTTTCATTTTTGGGTCACATAATCTCAAAAGAGGGGATATCTGTGGATCCAGCAAAAAAAGAGGTTATCGAATGATGGTCGAGACCAACAACAGTAACTAAGATCCAAAGTTTTCTTGGTTTGGCAGGATATTATCGACGTTTTGTGAAAGATTTTTCATGATTATCTAATCCACTAACCAAGTTGACTCGGAAAAGAGTTAAGTTTGTCTGGACGGAAGAATGTGAAGAGAATTTCAAGGAGTTGAAAAGAAGGTTATCTAGTGCACCTGTGCTCACACTGCCTTGTAGTGGAGAAAGGTTTGTGATCTATAGTGATGCATCCAAGAAGGGATTGGGGTGTTTTCTTATGCAAAATGATATGGTGATAGCTTATGCCTCATGATAGTTAAAATCCATGAGCAAAATTACCCAACACATGATTTGGAGTTAGCTGCGGTAATATTTGCATTAATGATTTGAAGGCATTACCTTTATGGTGAAAGGTGTGATATTTATACTGATCATAAATGGTTAATGTATATTTTCACACAAAAAGAGATGAATATGCGTCAAAGAAGATGGTTGGAGCTGATTAAGGATTACGACTTCTCAATCCATTACCACCCTGGGAAAGCAAACAAGGTGGCAGATGCATTAAGTCGATAAGACCATGCTAGTTTATCCATGATGAGGATCACAAAAGATCCAATATTTATTGATTTACAAAGGATGTATCTTGGAATTATAATGGAATGGGAAAAATCATATCTTTCTCAAATGAATGTTCAACCCTCTATATATGTGAAGATTAAAGAGGCACAGAAAGAAGATGTCGAGTTGCAAAAGAAGGTGGGAAACGTTCCTGAATTCAACCTTGATTGTGATGGGATAATAAAGTTCAGGAATCGGGTTTGTGTTCCTCCCATCCCCGAATTAAAGAAGCAGCTGCTGGATGAGGCTCATAGTTCATCATTCTCTATTCATCTTGGAAGCACGAAGATGTATAGGGACCTGAAATAGTACTTCTGGTGGGATGGCATGAAAAGAGATATTGCTGAATTTGTCTCTCGATGCTTGGTTTGTCAACAAGTTAAAGCTGAGAGACAAAAGTCTAAGGGGTTGTTACAACCATTACCCATACCGGAATGTAAATGGGAAAACATCACTATGGACTTTGTCACAGTACTTCCTAAAACATCCAAAGGCAATAATGCTATCTGGGTCATAGTTGATCGTCTAACCAAGTCTGTACATTTCATTGCTATTAGAGAGGATTTCCCTCTGGATCAGCTTGCCAGGATATATGTAAATGAAGTGGTAAGATTGCATGGAGTACCACTTTCTATTATATCCGATCGAGATCCGAGATTTACCTCGATGTTCTGGTGAAGTCTTTAGCATACTCTGGATACAGAGTTGAGTTTTAGCACTGCTTATCATCCTCAGACAGACGGTCAGTCTGAGAGAACAATTCAAACCCTAGAAGATATTTTGAGAGATTTCTCTATGGATTTCAATGGTGGTTGGGATCAACACCTACCTTTGGTGGAATTTTCATATAATAATAGCTTTCACTCCAGTATTCAGATGGCTCCTTATGAAGCTCTCTATGGAAAGAAATGCAGGACTCCAACATGATGGGATGAAGTTGGGGAAAGAAAGCTATTAGGACCTGATCTCGTTGATGAAATGGCAGAAAAGGTCAGATCTATTCAACAACACATAAGAGCAGCTCAGAGTCGACAGAAAAGTTATGCCGACAACCGAAGAAAAGACCTAGAGTTTTAAGTGGGTGATAAAGTTTTCTTACGAATATCTCCCTGGAAGAGGGTTATGAGATTTGGAAATAAGGGGAAGTTGAGCCCTAGATATATCAGTCCTTTCGAAATACTGGATCGTGTTGGGAAGGTAGCTTACCGACTGGCGCTTCCACCGAATCTCTCTCAAGTTCATGATGTGTTCCATGTATCTCTCCTGAGAAAGTAAATACCTGATCCTTCACATGTACTCAGCTCAGAAGTTGTACCGCTGAAGCAAGATCTTTCTTATGAAGAACAAATGATAGAGATTCTGGAGCGTAGTGAAAAAGTCCTACGAAACAAGACCACTCAATTGGTGAAAGTTTTATGGAGGAACCACCAATTAGAAGAAGCTACATGGGAGCTTGGGGATATGATGAGGGAGAGGTATCCACATCTGTTTGATACAAAGTAACGAATTTCGAGGGAAAAATTCATTTTAAGGGGGGTAGAATTTAACACCCGAGACTTTTATGTTATATAAATCATCAAAAGAATCTTTTTCTACACAACACTTGCTTGGATTTCTTTACACGAAATCTCGACCTTCCTCGATAGCTTGCGTCGTACGCAATACCAAGTTTCACTAAACAACGATATGTTATTAAAATATTATTAAAACTAGCCATTATGAATAGTAATAACCACTTTTTGAAATTTTATAAATATTATTTTTCAAAATGGACTTCATTTTTGGATTCGTAATATCAAAATTAGCCTAGGGTGAAATTTCGTTATTTTTCTGAAAACATTCAATTTTTGATGAATAGTGAAACCACTAAGTGGTAGTTAAAAAAACTGAATTTTTCATAAAACTTAATTTAACCGCTTCTGTGAGTGGAATTTTGAAAATCCGAGAGAAACGGTTAATATCAAGAACTAAAATGTGGTTCAATGAAGTGAAAATAATTTTTGTTGAATAGTAACTTTTTACTTTTTTTTAACACGGTTAAAAGTAAATAGGCTAATTAAGGGTAAAGATGATATTATTATTACACTAAAAAATGTCCTAATTCTATTAGATAAGTGTAATTCGACCAGAAACAAACTGAGGAATAAAATATGACCATTTAGGCCCACTTGGATTAGATTAGGACATTTATTATTAATTTATATAAAGAAGGGTTAAAATAGTTAAAATCAATGTTTAATAAGTAAATAATTTTTAATATGGGGTCATACATAAGATAAATTCAACTATAAATATTAATTAGAAATATAAATAGATTTCCTACATAATGGTATTTTATTTGTAATTTTTAGAAATTAAATAATTTATGTTATTTATGACACAAAGATGATGCAGTAATTATCTTACTAATGAAATATTGACATAATTAATGTTTTAAACACCAAAATAAATGCAATTTGATACTTTTTATGAATTCAAATAATTTTATAGGTTAATATGACATGTTAGTATGGATTTAATTAACTTGGTTCGAACTAATAATTCTTTTATGATTTTCACAAAAATCAATTACTAAATAGTGTCAAAATTGACATAAAATAGTTTTTAAAAACAAATATTATATTAGTAATTGTTATTTTATTCCTAAAAATCTATGGTTCGGCCAAATGACTTAGATAAGGTTATATATTTTAATAATAAACAACATGGGGTTCGTTTGGATTCTTATAGTATGTTTATTAACCTTATAGTATAAGAACACAAGAAGACACGGTAAAAGTAATCTTATTTAACTTAATGTTAAATCTAAATGATAAGGTTAAAATAGGAACCTAAACTTGTCTAAATTCTATTGGATGAGAGGATTTAGACCCATACCCACCTTATCTTTTAAATATATCAATTTGGAGCTATTTAAAACCGAACTTGACTTTATAATAAAATAATATTTTTAGTTTTCTCAAAGGTGCCCCTCTCCTCCCTTATAAAAGGGCACCTCCTCCCCCTCTTCCTCACACCACTTTGAGCCTTCAAGCTCAGCCAAACCCTGACAAATCCTCCTCTCCACTTCCCTAGAGACATCCTAGAGGTCCTGGCCTTCTTCAAAGACCAATTTTAGTGCCCTAAAATAAGGTCTCAAAGAAGAACTTCAAAGAAGAGGAGGTTCGGACACTTACGAAGCAAAACGGACATAAGGTAAGGGAAATATCATAATATCATTTTTAGCTGAGATTGTTTATACATTGATATTTACTGGGGTGTATTTTATCATCCACATCCATGTTTCCTCAATATGTAATATTATTTCCATCCACCTAAAATTTTTTAAATCCAAGTTTACCCTTCGGTGAGTTTTTAGTAGAGGATATGAAAGGAATCTTTTGTCGTTTTCCGTACGAGGTACTTTTTGAATTTTCCGACAAAACTACGAAGAATGTTTTTTAAACTTATACGGCATGAATGGATTTTTAAAACATTATTTCCAAGATTCTTAATTTACATGTTTTCAAGTTTATTTTTAATCAACTTCTTTTAGTTTAGAATTGTATGGCATGTTAAGAAAGGAAAAGTATTTTCGAAGTAGAAATGATATTTTCCTCAAGAATGGAGTTCAAGTGTTTTATCAAAATTATTTTCCATCAAAGATAATATAGGGTTCTGTTTATATCCCTATTATTACATGGATTTGATTATGTTATGATGGAAATATTTTTATGAATTCCTTTATCTTATATGAATTGTTTTATGATGTCATGTTGTTTAAGAATCCCATTTTTACTACATGGGTTATGCAATAATGTATGATTTATGATTTTGTGGCACACATAAGAATGGTATCATTATGGGATGGGTGGGACCTATATCTCCCTCCAATGCATTGGGTAAAGATTTTATATCTAATGAGATAAACATGGCTGGAATGGTAGGTTATACCGGTTCAGTGAAACAGGACTGGAACGAGGAGTGAACTCGGTTCAGAAAGGGACTTTTTCCACTAAGATAGTCTTGGAAATGAAGCCTTGACTAATAAGAAATGATTCTCTATGATTATGTGTGTATGCCACAAAGTTTCATGTTTTAATTTATGATTATTGTGATTACATTTCACTGCCATAATTTATCCCATGTTATGAAATTATGATCTCTTTTGCAGGTTAAGATTTCCAAAAGTTATTTGCTTATGTATATGATGTGATTGATATTTCTTTTTATTACCCTTACTGAGAATTTGAGCTCACCCTTTTGTATGTTTTCTTTCCCCAGGTCAGGAAGAAGGTTATTAAGTAAGATATGCCAAAAGGGACTATAGATATGATGAAATAAATTGGAGATAGTGTAGACACTTTATAAACCAGTTGATTATGTTTCCCAGTTTCTAAAGACACTATACCTATACGGTCCTTTCGTGGTTTTGTTATATTTTGTAATAATTATGCTTGAATTTTGAAGTATTAACAATGTATGTAAAGTATGGGTCGTTATAGAAAACCTTATACCACAACCCCCTAAACCCTAAAACCATAGCCTTAAAAACTCTAAACATTCTCCCAAAAAATTGAATAACTCTCCACCTCAAAAAATACTAAAACCTCAGTTTCAATAAACCCAAAATCCAAAATCCTATAAAACCCTGAACACTTAGCACCAAAAATCCCTAAACCCTCATCTTTGAAAAACTCTCAACCCTCATCCACAAAATAACCTAAAAACTCAGCTTCAAAACTCCAAAAAACCACATCCCCAAAAAACCCTATACCCTCTTCCCATAAACACCTAAACCAATTACCCCAAAAAAATCCATAACTGTTTCTGTCAAAAAACCTTGATCCCTCAACTCCCCAAAAAAGCCTTATACCCTAAACCCCAAAAAACCATGAACCCTTAGCCACAAAAAACCATAAAACCTAATCCCTAAAAAAACCTTATAACTCATCCCAAAAACACCATGAAGCCTTAGCAAACAAACACACTCAACCCTTATACCAGAAAAACATCAACCCTCAGCCCCAAAAAAACCAACACACCTCAACCAAAAAAATGCTCAACCCTCACCCCCAATAATCCATCTTACCACAGCCCCAACAAACCCTCAACCCACAACCCCAAAAAAACACTATACCCTCATCTAAAAAAACCCTAAACCCCTAACCACAAAAATCTGTTAACCCTTATTCCCAAATACAATAAACCATTAGATCAAAAACCCTAAACCCTTATCCATGAAATACCCTAAAACCTCATCCCCAAAAAACCTGAAACCCTCAGCCCCATAAAAATCGTAAAACCTCTTTCCCAAAAAATACTAAACACTATACCCTAAAAACCATCAACCCTTATCCCCCAAAAAACCTAAATCCTCAACCCCAACATACCTAAACCCTCATCATAAAAAACCTTAAACAATTTTCTTAAAAAAATCATACTCCCTAATAAAACATAAATCCCCACCTTTAAACAACCCTAAACCATCAGCCCCAAAAAAACCTAAACCCTCTGCCCAAAAAACCAAAACCCCATGCCACAAAACCCTAATCCCTCATCCCCAAAAATACATAACACCTCATCCTAAAATAGCAAAACCCATTTCCCCCAAAAACCCTCATCACTCAGCCACTGAAAAACCCTCTAAAATTTTCCCTAAAAAACCCTCAACCCTCGGTACGAAAAAAACCTAAACCCTCATCCAAAAAAAACCTCAAAACCTAAGCCCTGTAAAATATTAAATTCTCATCCCAAAATAACCCCTCATAAACATAAAATCATCACCCCTTATCCGAAAATGTACTCAACCATTAGACACCAAATAATCTAAACCATCCACCCCAAAATCCATTAACCATTTTCCCTAAAAAACCCACCATAATCGCCAAAAAACCATGAACCCTCATCCCCAAATAAACCTAAACTCCCAACCCAAAAAATGAATCAAATTGAAGCCCCAAAATAATCTAAACCCCCAACACAGAAAAAATTCAACCATTAGTCCCCAAAATTCATTATCCATAAACCCTGAATACACATAACCCCAACCCCTAAAAATCCTAAACACTCAGGCCCAAAAAAACCCTTGACCCTCAAACCCAAAAAACCTTGATCTCTTTTACCAAAACAAATATCAACCCTAATACCCAAAACCCCTCAAACCATATCCCCATGTAATCATAAACCCTCAACCATCATCACCCTGAATTAAATCTTCCCCCATCCGTAAAAAAGCAACTCGTGGTAAAAAAAAGTTAATCTTCCACCCAAAAAAACCCATTATTCATCAGAACCAAAAAACCCTAAACCATTATCCCACAAAATCCTAAACTATAGTCTTCCAAAAATCCAAAATCATCATCCCTAAAAGACCCCAAAACCCCATTTCCAAAAAAACCAAAACATTACACACCAAAAAACACAAAATCATCAGTACCAAAAAAACCCTAAAACCACACCCCATCCTAAAAAACTACAAGCCCTCAATCCCACAAAATCCTTGTTCCTCCACCCAAATATATCATAAAACCTTGGGCCCAAAAATTACATTCAACCTGTATCCCCACAAAACCCTCATACATAAAAGAACTAATCCCAAAACCCGTCAACACTCAGCCCTCAACACTAAAAAATAGTAACCGTCAACCCAAAAAAACCCTATACCATCATCCCCAAAAAATATTCTACCTTCATCCCAATAATATTATCAAATATATTCATAAAAAATCTTCATCCCTAAGTTCAAAAAACCAAAAAACGTATCACCAAAAATCCATCAACACGCATCCCCCAAAACACCCACCCCTCTTCCGCAAAAAATAAGTACTCTAAACCCAAAAAAACCTCAACACTCATCCCAAAAACAACATTAACCCTTTTCCCCAATAAACCATAAACCCTCGTCCAAATAAACACTAAAATATCATCCCAGGTAACTGTAACCCTTCACCCTTAAAGAACATTAAACCATCATCCCCCAAAAAACCCTCAAACGTCATCCCCCAAACTACCTAAACCCCATCCCGGCATTAAAAATCCCAAAACCCTCAGACCAAAAATAATATCAACCTTAAACCCCCAAAACCATAAAATCTCATCCCACAAAAAACTGAACCCTTAAACCTTGATCCCTAATAAATCATCACTAAAAATACATTAACTGTTATCCCAAAAAACCTGGAATTCTTAAGTTTAAAAAAACCTAAACCCTAAACTCCAAAAACTAGTAACAATTCATCCCCCAAAACCCTAAACCATGAGCCCCAAAAAAACCCAAAACACACATAAAAAAAACAAAACCATAATCCCCCAAAAAATCATAACCCCCCCCCCCCCCCAAACACCCAACCCTCAGCACCAAAAAACCATTAACCATCAGGCACAAAAAACCCTCTACCATCATCCCTAGAAAAAAAAACCATACTGATCAGCCCCCAAAAACCCTCAACACTATACCCATAACACCCTCAATCATCAAAAAATAAAAAACACTCATCCCACAACCCCAAAAATCCATTAACCCTAAAACCCCAAAAACAACAAGTCTCCAGCCCTATGAAACACTCAAACCTCATAAAAAAAACCCATAAACCCTCATGGTGAAGAAAACCCTCAACCCCTAGCCCCAAAAAACACTCAACCCCAAGTGATAAAAAACCCTGACCCTTCATTCTCAAATAACCCTAAACCCTCATAACCAAAACTCGTCAACCCTCACCCCCAAAAAATCATAATCCCTAACCCAAAAAAACTCCAAATTCTCTGCCCCAAAAAACCCTCAACCCTCATGCCCAGAAATAATTTACACTCATTCCAAAAAACTCTAAACCCTCAGCCACCAAAAAATATTATACCCCGATCCACAAAAAAACCATCAAGCCTCATCCATAAAAATTCATCAACCCTCATCCCAAAAGAAATGCTAAACACGCATACCCAAAAAACCTAAAACCCTTAGCCTAAAAAAACCGTCAAACCTCAGCCCCAGAACATATAATTCCCTCTTCCCGAAAAAACCATAAACCATCAGCACCCAAAAACCCTAAACCCTCATCCCCAAAAAAATTATAAACCCTTATCCCTAAATACCCAAAACACTCAGCCCCATGAAACCCTAAACCATCGACCCCAAAAAATCCATGAATGTCTCTCAAAAAACCATCAACTGTCAAACCCAAAAAACTCTAAACCCTCATCCCCAAATAACCAAAACAGTAATCCACCAAACCCTTAATAATTAGTGATAAAAAACCCTCACAAATTATCCCTAGAAAAATAATTAACCATAATCCCAAAAAACAATCAATTTTCAATTAAAACAAGGCCACCCTAATTCCCTGAAAACCCTAAACATTCTCCCAAAAAAACCCCTCATCCACAATAAACCCTCAAAACTCCATGAAACAAATTCTAATCCATAAGCCAAAAAAAACCCAAACCCTCATCCCAAAAAACATGTCAACCCCACCCCCATTAATATATATAATCCCACACCCACAAAAATATTAAAACATCCATTGAATAAACCATCATCTTGAATATGCCCTCAACCCTCATCCCCATAAAATCATATAGTATCAACCCAAAAAAATCATAAACCTTCATCCCCAAAAAACCCATCAACCCAAACCCAATAAAACCCTCAACCCTTTCCCCCCAAAGGAATAAACCCTCATCCTCAAAAAACCCTCAACCCTCAACCTAAAAAGCCCTCAACCCCCAGACGCCAAAAATAATATACCTTTGTCCCCAAAAAAACCTACGACCTAAACCCCAAATACACTCATACCACATCCCCAATAAAACATAATCACTTGGCTCTAAAAATCGACACCCCATAGCCCCAAAAACCACAAAACCCTTAGTCCCAAATAAAACCAAAACACTCATCTCTACGAAAGACCCAACCATTAAGAACAAAAAATACCTAAACCCTCAGTCCAAAAATTCCCTAAACACTCATCCAAAAAAATACATAAACCCTTAGCCCCAAAAAACTCCCAACCCTAAAAAACACAAAACCATGAGAAATAAAAATTTCTAAACCCTAACCCCCCAAAACCCAAACCATCCCCTAGAATATCCTTAACCCTCCACTGCCAAATACCATCAACCCTCATCCCCAACAAACCATTAACCAAAATCCCTTAAATCCCTACAACACTCAACCCAAAAAATTATTCAACCCTCATCCATAAAAAAACCTCAACACTCATCCCCATTAGAACTTCAACCACCCGCCCCAAAAGTACATTAAGCCTTATCTCTATTGAAACCTCAAGCAGAATCCCCAAAAGACCATCAACCCTTAACCAAAAAAAAGTCTCAACCCTCATTCCTAAAAAAATCCTAAACTCTAATCCCAAAAATGCTTTTAACCTCATCTCAGAAAACCCTATACCCTTATACAAAATAATCCACAACCCTCAACCCCAAAAACCTTAAACCCTCATCCCCCAAAACCCTAAATCCATAGCTTCCAAAAAACCTCAACCATCTTCCCCAAAATACCCTCAACCCGGAAATGAAAAACAGTAATCCCACAACACAAAAAAACCACTACCGTCATCCCTGAAAACCCCTATACCCATAGACAAAAAACCCTAAACCCTCTTACCAAAATCCATCATCCCTAAATAAAAAACCATTAACCCCAAAAAATCTCTCAACCCCTGGCCATAAAAAACTCATCCAAAAAAACCCTAGACCCTCATCCCCCCAAAAAACCCAAATCCCATACCTATAGAAACCATCAACCCTCATCCTCAAAAAACCCTATACACTCTACCTCGAATGTCCCTCAACCCTCATCCCTAAAAAAACCTTAAACACGAGCAAAACAAAACCCCAACCCCCTCATCTCAAAAAATCCTACAACCTTTAGTATTAGAAAACCCTCAACCCAAAAAAAATCATTTCCACTGTACCCCAAAAATACCTCATCCATTACCCAAAAAAAAAACCTAAACCTTCACTCTAAAAAACTATCATCCCCACCCAAAAAAATTCATGAACCAATATCCCCAAAACCCTCAACCCTCATCCAAAAAAGCCCTTATACATTATTCATAAAAAATTTTAAACCCTAAGAACCACAACAAAAAAAACCCTCAGCACAAAAATATCAAAAAACCTTATCCCCAAATATCATAAATCCATGCCTCCAAAAAAACCTTAACAATCAACCCCCAAACCCCTAATCCATCGTCCACACAATATCCTTATACCCTCGGTCCCAAAAAATATAAACCCTCATCCCCAATAAAATATTATATCCAAAACTCTAGAATACTATAGACCCTCAGTGTTAAAAATCCCGAAACGCGTGTCCCGAAAAATCCCTCAACCCCCATCCCTGAAAAAAGCCTCAGTCCTCATCCTTGTAATACCATCAACCCCCATCCCCAAAAAACCTGCAACCCATAGAGTTATAAAATTATAATCACATAGTTAAGAAAACCCTAAACCCTTAATATAAGAAAATCATTTACCCTTGACCCCAAAATAACCCAAGACCCCCAGCCTCAAAAAATCCTCAACCCTTAGCCGGAAAAAACTATAATCTCTAAGTTCAAAAAAAAGTTAACCATCTTCCCCAAAAGAATCCTAAACCATCAGTCCCAAAAAATCCCATCACTCAGCCCCAAAATATACTAATCACTGAACCAAAGAATGGTCAACCCTAAGCCCCAAATACAACTCAACCCTCATCCCTAAAAAAACTAAACACTCAAAACATAAAAACCATATACCATCATGCCCAAAAACCCTCAATCGTCATCCCCAAAAAACACACAACGCTAAACTATAATAATAATAAAAACCACATCTCTAATCACTTAAAAACCCACAAACCCTAGCCAAATAAAACCCTAAAATCTCATCCTGATGAAAACCCTCAACCCTCATCTCTAACAACACTAAAAAGTTATCCACAAAGAAACACTTAACCCAATTCCCCAAAAATTCATTCCCCAAAAACACCTCAACCCCGATCCCCCAAAAACCATTAAACCTCACAAAAAAAACCATAAACCATCATCTCAAAAAACCATTATACCTTATCACTAACAAACATAAACCGTCAATACCAAATAATAATAAACCCTCATTTCCAAAATAATATAATCCCTCATTCCTAAAAAACCACAAACTCTCATCCCCAAAGAACACTCAACCCTTAGCCCCAAAAGACTCTCTACCTATATCTCCAAAAATAATAAAACTATATCCCCACAAAACACTCGACCATCAACCCTAAACACCCCAAAACCATCATCCCTAAAAAAATAACCCATTAGGCTAAAAAAACCTAATCCATCATTAGAAAAAAAAACCTTAAACCATCAACCCCACAAAAACCAAAACCCTCAGCCTAAAAAATCTATGAACCTTCATTCCCCAAATCCTTAAAAACATTCCCCAAATATCCCGAAACCCGCATCCCTAAAAACCCTAAACTCAAAACCTAAAAAATTAATGATCACTTATCCCCAAAAGACCACAAATCCATTGACCAAATAAACCACCACCCCTCAACCCAAAAGGTCACTAAACACACAACCCCAAAAAACTCAAAACCATCCACCAAAAATACCAAAACCCTAATGCCTACATAAACCATGACTCTTAGCCTCAAAAACCGTAAACCCTACACCAAAATAAGAAAATCCCAAAACAATCATCCCCCAAAAAATATCAACGCTGATAAAAAAACCCTGAACCCTCTTCTTAAAAATATCCCAAAACCCTCATCCTCAAAACCCCCTGAACCTTCTACCCTAAAATACCCATAACTCTCATCCCCTAAAAAACCTAAACCCTCATCCCCTAAATAAACTGAACCCTCATCCCAAAAAAACCATGACCCATCATGAAAAATAAATCTTGAACCCTCACTCTAAAAAATTCTAAACCCTCCACTCCAAAGAATCATGAACCCTCTGCCATAAAAAACATGGACCCTACAAATAAATAGAAACAATACACGTAGCCACCAAAAAACATAAAACCTCTGTACCTTAAAACCTAGATAACCTAGCTAAAAAAACAATCAACCCTCAGTCAGGAAAAACCCTAAACCCTCAACCCAAATAACCATAAACCCCCATCCCTAAAAAACTGTGAAATCTAATCACTAAACAAACCTGAGCCCCCATCTGAAAAAAAACAAATCCCTCAACCCCCAAAAAACCATGAACACTCATCCCCAAATAAACCTAAACCCTAAGGCCCAAAAAAACCCTGATCCCTCACCCCCCAAAAACCATAAACCCTATTCCCCATAAAACCATCACCAATCTACTCTAAAATACCCTGAATCCTCATCATTAGTAAAACCTAAACCCTATTCCCCGAAAAAACTCACCATTAAGCTTTAGAAAACTGTTACCCCTTAGCCGAAAAAAGAACAACTACTAGCCCCGAAAAACCATTATCCTGCATCCCTAATTAAACATCAACCCTCATCCTTAAAAAAATCAACCCCTTCTAAACAAACCATTAACCCTCAACCCTAATCAAACATAACCCCATATCCCAAAAAAACCCTAAATACATAGTCTTAAAAACCCTATGCATTCAACTGCACATTACTATAATGACTTTGCCCAAAAAAACCCATGACTAGTATCCCCAAAAAAACCCTTAACCCTCACCACAATAACTATAAACACTCATCCCTAAAAACCCTATACCATAAACGCCAAAAAACCATAAACCCATAGACCAAAATTCTCCAAACCCATTTTCCCAAAAAAAAACTCTATGTACACAACATCAAAACCCCTATACCCTCATCGTCAAAAAAAAAACTAAACTCGCAACCCTAAAAAACCATAAACCCTCATACCCGAATAAACATCAACCCTAAACCTTAAAAAACCATAAACACTCATACCCAAAAACAAAAAATTCTCATCCTGTGAAAAACCAAAACACTCATCCCAAAATAACATAAACCCTCTACCACAAAATACCGACAACCAGTAGCCCAAAAAAACCCTAAACCCTAATCCTCAAAAATTCCTAAACATATATCCCCTAAAAAATCATAAACTAATAGCCCCATCAATCTTGTAATGCTCATCCCAAAAAAACCCTCAACTCTTCGCCACAAAATTATCAAAACTCATCACGAAAAACCCCTTAACACCCATCCCCTCAAAACCCTTAACCGAAACCCCACAAAAACCACAACACTCAGCCCCAAAAACCCAAAAACCCTAGCCCCCCAAGAAACTATAAAACCTCACCACTAAAATACCCTAAGCCTTAATTCCAAAAGAACCCAAAATACTCCAACCCAAACCGCATAACCCTCATTTCCCAAATAAACTCAAATCACTGAGCTGAAACAAACTATAAACCCAAAGACCAAAAAAACCGAAAATCCTTATCCCCAACAACCTTATAGCCTCATAACCAAAAAACCATAATCTCTCAACCATAAAAAAACTAATCCACATCCCTAAAACCCAAAACCCTCTTCCCCGAAATACCCTAAACCCTCATCCCCAAAAAATCATAAACCCTCAGTCCCAAAAAAACTATAAACCCTCATACCAACAAAACCCTAAAACCACATACCAAAATAACCATAATACCTTATCCCCAAAATTCCAAAACCCTTATCCCAAAAAAAACCCCAAACACTCAGCTGAGAAAAACCATAAACCATCATCACTATGAATCCATAAACCCATAGTCACAAAAAACCCTAAAAAATCATCCAAAAAGTATAAACTCTTAGCACCCAAATTACCAAAACCCACATCCCAAATAAACTCTAATCCTAATTTAATAGTGGGTTCCCTAGACCCAATATGAATAGTAATTTTTTACTATATCATGTTTGCAGTGAGTTATGCATGATGAACTCTTACCATTATAATGTAAATAGATTATTTTACATTTAAAAAGGAAATAATAGATCCCATGATATAATGAGAACCTCGAGACACTATTACATTAATCTTAAGCATATGTCATGTGCTCTTGATACATTATTCTGACATGAAACTGATAATGATTGACTATCGGGTGTTGTGGGGTCATAAGAATTGGGAATACTTTTCATGATGATCACACATGGTGATCTCTAGTAGTGAGATCATGAGAACTGACCCACCAAAAAGAAAAACAATATTTTGGGTTTCATTGGATGTTCATATATACAGGCATGTATAATGGTCTATTAAATTGAGATCATTACCAATGTGTTATATATGAACACATTCATTTATGGAATTAAAAAACCAGGAAATTAAAATTGTGGCGAGGTAGATTGTGTTGGGTGCATCATTGGTGGTAATGTATTTATTGAATAGTCACGATAGAATTTTTCACTTCCACATAAAGGACGAAATATATCTCAGGTCTGGTTGACTAGGATGGTAGTACCTTCAATGGACTATGGTCCTAGAAGTCTATGGTATATTAGTAAATTTATATCAAAAAACAAAAACTCAGGAAAGGATGATTACACTAGTGTTTGTCTCACTTTATAAGATATCTAAAGACAAAGAGATTATAATACACAGTTTGTGTTAATAGGTTGTTTTTCATTGCTATGGTTATCCTATTCTCTTTAGAGGCCTTGATAGGTTTCTAGACACCACTCTTGGTCTATGAATATTATTCACTATTATCGAGATATGGTCTAAGAGGTTCACACACAAAAGCGTATTCAAGAATATTTCACATTCAGTTGAATAGGTATATAGGACATGGAGGGCCCCACTTATAGGGACTGATATTTGAACTAAGATATACAATCATGAAAGTAATAAATAAATTCCTATTGTTTGAGTTAAGAATAATTGAATTGAATATATTTACTAAATGTATATAAAAAATTCAAGCAAATACACAGAAAATTTTATTTGAAATAATATTAGTTTAAAATATTCAAGGATTGTGTAATATTTGTGGGAATGATGAGTCATGTTAACAGCTCCTGTATTATCAAATAATGTATTTATTATATTAAATTATAATTATAATTATAATAAATGTAATTTATGGCTCAATATAGTATTCATAATATAATTTACATAGTGTGTAAAAATATTTGAGGGACTATGAGGCAATTCCAGGTAAGTGCATAACACACTATAAATAGAGGAGGAGAAGCTATCTCCAAACACTATTCACTATTCAATAGTGATTTACTCACACTCTTATTATCTCTCCAGAATTCTCCAGAGGGAATATATTGATCCGTGTGATCAGAATATGATTTCTCTCATGCATCACATCCACGGAAATGTAGAGATTGTTGGAGAATCCATGGAATCCTCATATCTCCATGCTAGGATCCAGAATTCAACGATCTGTTCCTCGGCCTATTTTTGAAGCACTTGTGGATGATCTCTTTGAATTTGACATCGAATTATCCAACTGGAGATCACCAATGAATTGATGATGTTGACTCAGGCTTCCTATAAAACTATGTTTTTATGATTTAACATTATGCTTCAAATTCCTCACATAATAGCCTTGGGAGGTAATCGTATAGTTTTTTTCCGAAAATGTTGTGTTCATGTCAAAAATCGGTGGAAATATTTAAAATACAACTTTTGGGGCCTCCATTGTGTGTTTAATACCTTTAATTGTTGTCATATCGAATACATGAAGAATTTAATCCCATTAAAAAATATATTTTCAATATATTGACAAGAAGACGTTATTCGGGTCTCAATTTCATAGACGATGAGTAAATCAAACTTTGTATGCCCATGTTACAGCCAACTAATGTTTTAATATGGATTTAAAATTAGTAATTGTGGTTTGAAACTAACGAATTTTCCAAATCCAGAGCCCCATGGGCCACCCTGTCTACTCGACACTACCCATGCAATCCTCACTGCCTACCATTGGGATTGTGCTGCCAGAATAGCCCGCTAGGTCGTAGTCCCTTCCCGCTGATCTATATCACATCAGGGTAGCTGGAACCTGTTTGGGGTTCACTCCTCACTGGTGGTCCCACGTTTCCCTTTCCATCCTCCCCTTACCCATTCCCAGGGACCCTCACCACGGACACCCATCACCATCCCATTTGGTTGCCGACCACTGGAATCGATACACACCTCTGGTTTGCATTTTGGCTCGAATCCCACATGACAGAGCCTTCAGAAATGATCCAGTCCTGATCTAGACTCTATGTATCCCGAATACTTTGGGCCTCCCTTCTTCCTCAACCCTGCCAGGCTAGTCTTCTCCTCACGGTGTGCTCCTCTGGCTATCCTAGATCCGAGAAAGTCATAGACTCCCTCATGCACTCCACCTCCTGGTAACCCTCACAGTGTTGCTGCATGGAACCTATGACTTTCTATTGGGGACATCCACTATTGGTTTTCCTCCAATGTGGGAGGTCTTCTCAATGCATGGTCCCTATAGCGCTATTAAACACTTACCTTCCTTCTTGTCTCCATATCTAGACCTTCCAACATCACTTGAGGTTTCCAACCACCAGAAAAATATGCATCCTCCACACTACCTATCTCGATAGTAACATACATGGTGGGATATAGTCCTTAGTAACCATTAAATAGGCATAGTTTGACCAGAAACTGGTAGGTGCAAGTTTACCCAACCTAAAATGGGTCTGGGAAGACCTTTCTAGCCTAGAACACCGCTACACAGGGTCTACATAGCAAGAAATGAGCATTTATGAGTTCAACCTAATCTCCATAGGCTCAGCCCGGGGTTTTCGGGGTTTATGCAATTTTATTTGGTCACAAGTTCATTTAATTTATTTATTTATTGTTTTTTAAATTAAAATAAATAATCATTTCTTTTTCATTTAAAAACATTCATTTATCACTGGAAGATAAATTAATATAATTTATGTGATAAATTAGTTTAATTAAATAATTATTTTATTTCATTAAAATTAAATTAATTAATTGGACCGAAGGAAATAAATATTGAATTTGAGATAATAGTGAGTTTGTATTTCAATAAAATTACCATGGAAAAATAATTTAATGCATGTATAATTTTATTTCTTCATTTAATTTAAATATGTGGGTTTAATACGTATCGACTGATAATGAGCCATAGACCAACAAATGTATGTATGGTGCATGTTAATTTATTAATTTAATTATTTCAATGGTTGATTGTAATATTAAGTTTAACAAATCACATCCTATGAGTCGTATATGTCATTAAATGTATAAGGGCTTGCGTGTCAAATTCCTAGTTGTAATTTGAACTCCTAAGACCCTCTCTCCTACATGTGAGTATTGTTATATAATTAAAATGGTGATAATTGATGTCCTTTTCACCAAGTTATGGAGACACAATAGACTTCAGTTTGATGCATTGGATGGGCAGACGCTGCAACTCCAGTTGCAAGTGAAGTGGCTCAAGGTATTACCCCTAGAGTATACGTTGAAACATTTTCCACTAAATGGATCAGTAATTAGTATTTTCTATTGTGAGTCAGATTAAATAGAACTAGACTATCAAATAAAAAATTATTTCATGTTTTCATTTTAAAAATAAAATCCTCAATGGGATATTTTTCTTAACCATCATCCCACATTTGAATTTGAAAAAACCAAGTATTTGGGGTTCTCATTAGTCAAGGTTGATGGTGCCTCTTACAACAAGGGAGTTCTAATGGGAGTAGTGGGTTTAAATAAATGAAATTGGAAAAAAGAAGTATCCAAATATAGCTTGATGAAACATTATAAGAAATCTTTGAATAAATTTTTTTATGATTTTAGAAGATGGGACATCACTCTACAGATCATAGAACTACGAGTTAATATGATTGTAAAGTTAAAAACCTACATATAACCTTACAAGTAAATATTTTAGGATATAGGGAGAGGATTATGGATCGTTTCCACTATTAATAAATTTATATAGTATTCTAATTCTAGTACCATGGGTTCCCAGATGTTGATAAAATAGTGGAATACTTTTAATGATCAAATAAATTAATCAATAATGTTTAATTTGGTAATCAAGATAATATTACAATCTGTTAGAATTTTAATTTTTAAGAAAATTTCATGTAATTTCATAAATAAATTGTGATAAATATTGTAAAATGTAAATGAATAACTATAAAAAAATTTCCAAGTGTAGTAAAAAAGCTTTCACACCATACTATGATACAGAAAATTCAAGGTGATGGTGTCCCGATACCTATTGAGCAACCTTTGAAAGAGAGGGTATAAAATTGATTACTTGAGACTCAATGATAAATAATATGATAGTTATGACATCATGATATCATCATTGTCTAATTTTAGATGTGAACACTACATTATAACTTGTGTGATATAACATGTATTCTAAACTCTAAAAAGGTTTCAAGGAGAATGTGAAGCATGATAAGAATAAGATTATGTGTAAATTGAAAGATGGATCATGATCATTCAATTTATCCCTTTCTCATATCACTTTCACACATTTAATCTAAAGTATTTTTTAGGTTACTAAATTAACATTATTGAGTAATTACTTCATTACCATAGAATATAAAGTTCACTATGTGAAATAAGAACTTAAGGAAAGAATAATATTTAATTGTTATGGTGAAAAAATTAAAAGGCAAGGTGAAAAGGTCAATGGAATGTTCCATGCAAAGGGAACAGTCAAAGAATCATTCATTGAAAAAGGCATTAACATGATGTTATTGACAATTTATAACATAAAATAAATTATATGGAAGTTAACTATAATGAATATAATTGAATAAGAATGTTCTCACTTATTCTATAGTGAATATTCACCATCTAATGTAATTTTTCAGTTTTACATATTATGTATTAAACTAGAACATTCCAATTACATATATGTATTTATATATAGTAACAATCTATGTATAGAAAATTTTTTTGATTTAAGGTTTATTCTCTATGTGGATGAGAAAGGTTGGTTCCTAAGTCAGTGGTGATATGTACACAAGTTATATATTCACAAGAGAATGATATTTATAAAAGTAATATTGTATATAAAAAAATTAATCTCATTTTTCGTTGGAAACTATGATGCTTTTTTCCTCGATTAAGAATGAATGTTTTTTCTGGTGTTTAGTTCTTAACTATGAGTTCACTAATACTTGATTCGTAGGAAATACCTGATGAATATAAAATGTAAGACTTATTTACCTGGACATTAAATGATAAATCTTTGTCAAAAAACCAAATTGAAAATCAAGGATATACCTATATTGATCTCTAGTTTTAGTTTAGGGAAAAACAATCGGTATTATCGATTTATTTACATAGTTTTGAAAAAATGAACCTTTAGAAATAAACATAGGACACAAAGCGTATTCAATTTTTTCAACAAGAGAATGTGAACTATTCCATGGGTATGTTATTGGTAAATATTATTCATTAGATCCCTATAATTCATTAAGGGATATGAATGTGAAGTATGATATATGCATGGTCAGATGATATGAGTTTATTTTGGGATCACATGCCAAATAATATCTTATCCAATCATTTATTAATCAATAAAAAGTTGCATGGAGCAGTTCCTGACCATACATTTCCATATTTACTTCACAACATTGGTTTTAACGAGGACCATCAATGATGGAGTCTTACATGTTAGCAGTGATCAATTTTTTTAGCTTGGATCAATTCGTAAACAAACATTTTATACATTAGAGTTATTATATAGTGAGTATCAATTATTCAACAAGAAAAAAAATCAATTATATTTCATGATGTGTTTAGAAAATAACTATGATGTCTATAACCATATGGAATCTATATTAAAAAATGGATATCATGTGATTCATTGTATGATGGAAATCTATTATATCATAATGGATATGTGTTTAGATGAAAATAATTTGTTGAGGATATAAGAGAATTTTCATCACATAATACACAATGTGAATCTAAATTCAATATCCTAAAATTTTCTTAGAATATTACATAAATACCAGTGATATATTGTATATAGTCAAGTGATAGACTGCATTTCTATAAGAAGGTCCACATATCTACATGAGGTAGTGGGAGAAGTAATGACGTAGGTTTAGTCAATGTCTATGATCAATATGTATTTTCAATTGGAACAAGTTCCACAAGTGAATGTGGAAAATGTTTGAGAGAAACATAATATTTTGGATGTTTAGAACCATAGTGACGATTTTGTATTCACCGGTGATAAATTATTCATTGAGAATAATAATTCATAAAATTATGAAGTATATGGAACTCCAAAGTGATTGAAAATGTAAACAAAAATTCAATAATGGATTCCATGTATCAAATTGTAAAGGGAATTATTATATTGAATACTATAGTGGGTATTGATGTGAGATGATACAAGGATAGTACAAGCAAGGCGCCAAAAAGTCATGAATGGTTATAACAATTTCTTATGTATAAATCCAATAAATTTTTACTTGTCATAGCTAAACTATATGATCATTTTATTGTGCATTTCATTTCATTAACCCTAATTGTTGAAAAGGTATACTTGACACAACCAGAAAGGTATGGTGATAATATAGGATTCCAATAAGGGTTGAATGTTACTATAATATAGTTCAGGATTAATGTAAGCAACATGATCTTAATACTTTTATTTGGAATGATTTTTTTCATTCATATAAAAGTGGTTATTGGGGAATCCATTGTTCTCCAAATAAAATATGTTAGACAACATATGAAATAAACAATTGTTCTTCAAGTTAGTTACGGCCAGAAAGAAATTAATTCTCCAGTTATTAGCATAGTGTAGAAAACTAAGTTCTAGGGAACTGATTTATTGAGGAAGAACTAATGGTTTATTAGACCTATTCAATCATACATATTGTTACGAGGTATTGAAAAATACCATTTCGAATAATTCAATAGATATTTTTTACTAGTTTAATATTGAATATATCTATCTTGATAGACATTCATAGGCATAAGAGGACATTAATGTGGGGGAGTTGGATTCCATACACCCTAGTGTTGGATCAATCATGAATTCTATTATTTTTAAAAGATGTGATGCTTCCATGATATACCATCTAAATATAAAATATTAGGTAAATCCATGATCAGTTCAAGGGAATCATTAAGAAATATCCATTTTAACATGATAAAGTATACATGATATTTACCTGGTAAATTGAGAAGAAAGGTTACGAGTTTTTAGGGGAAGATAACTAGTCTTATTTCAATACATGTGATCTAATATAAATGTTATGCTAAGTTTTGTGATGTTAAATATAATAAAATATAGTGTTATCCCTACCTACACATACCAAGTAATTTTTAACTTCAATGGAAGCTAAGAATCATATATATGCATTGATTTATAAATGAAAAACGAACTGAATAACACATCCTCAAAAAACCCCACACCCTCACCCCCATAAAAACACTAAACCGTCATCCTAAAAAAACCCCTGAACATCATCCTGAAAAACCAAAAACCCTCAGCACCAAAAAACTCTAAACCCTGCATGACAAAATATCTAAATCCTTGTCAAAAAACCCCTTAAACACTCATCTCCATAATCCCCTAAATCATAAATGAAAAACAAACTGAATAACACATCGCCAAGAATCCCTAAACCCTCATCCCACCAAGAATCTAAAATGTCAGTTCCATAAAAACCAAAACTATCGATCCAAAAAACAATAATCTATAAACCCCAAAAACCCTTAAACATTTATTCCCAAAATACCCTAAACCCTTGGACCCTAAAACCCAAATCCCTCTATCCAAAATATACACAAAATGATTATCCCCAAAAAATCTAAAACCCTTAGCCCCAAAAAACCTGATCCCTACATTTTATGAAAACCCAAACCCTCAGCCTTGAAAACCATTAAAAATGTCAAGTCCAAAAAACCCTAAACCATCATCCGAAAAAAATACTTAAACCTAAGCCCCTAAAAAACAAAAAAGTTCATCCCTAAAAAATTATAAACCCTCATCCCGAGAAAACCCTAAACCTTTAGTCAAAAAATTCATAATACAACATCCCAAAATACATAATCCCTCATAAAAAACCTATACACTAATCCCAAAGAAATCATACAACTGTATGAAAATAAAACCCTCAACCCATAGCCCAAAATAATACAATTAACCTCAATCTAAAAAAACCATTACACCCACCCCCAAAACTATAAAACCATATCCACAAGATATAGTAAAACTGATGAACCCAAAAAAAATATAATCCCACATACCCACTAAACCCTAATACCCATCCAAAAAACCCCACAAACCATCATCCCACAAAACCCTATACACTCAACACTAAAACAAAAACAAAAACCTCAGCCCAAAATAACCAAAAACCCTCAACCGTAAAAAACACTACACCGTCAACCCAAGAAAAACACAATTCATAACCCCCAAAATACCAAAAACCCTTATCCCCTTTAAACCCCAAACCCTCAACCATAAAAAAACCCTAAACTAACCTTCCAATAAAAGAAATAATCGATATCCCCAAAAATCCTAAGACACTCAGACCCAAAAAAACTGAAGCCATTATACCCCAAAATCCAAAAACCCTCATCCCTAAATTACAATAAATCACACCCCCAACAAAACCTAAACCATCATCCCAAAAAACATCTAAACTCTTATCCCTAGTAAACCCAAAAAAATGCTTCCCCAAAAATCAATAAAACACCACCCCCAAAAAACCCTAAACACTCATCCCCAAAAAACCCAAAACCCACAACCCAAAAACACCCTAAAACCTCATCCCCAAAATCCCAGAACCCTCTTCTATATAAAACCCAAAACCCTCAGCAGAGAAAACCCATAAACAAGTGACACCAAAAAAACACAAAACTATAACCCCATAAAACCCTCAACCCCTTTCCACAATAAAAACTAAAATATCACCTAAAAACACTAAACCCTCCGATCAAAAAACCCAAAACCCTTATCCCTAAAAACCAATAATCCCTCTACCCAAAAAAATGCAAAACCATTAACCCCCAAAAAAACCCTAAAACACCATCCTCAAATAACCCTAAAACCTCATCCCCAAACCCTTAGCCCAAAAAAATTAACCACTTAGCCCCAAATAACCTCAAACACTAATCGAAAAAAGCCTCATTCCTTAGATAATAAATACCCTAAAACATTAGCTACAAAAAACCCTAAACCCTAAACCCCCAAAAATTATAAACCCTCTACATGAAAAATTGTTTAGACCATCATCCCTAGAATAACATAATCAATCAGCCTAAAACCCCCTTAATCCTCCTCCAGAAAAAACTCTAAAACATCTTCCAAAAAAACACTAAAGCCTCAAACCCAAAAAACACTAAATTTGTAGCTACAAAAAACCATAAACCCTCAAACCCAATAAACCCTAAAAAATACAACCCAAAAAATACCTACACCCATGACCCCAAAAAACCATATAACCTCAGTCCCGAAAAACCCTAAACCCTCATCTGAAAGAAATACTAAACCCTTGGTCCCATAAAACACTAAACATTCACTCTAAATAAGCACTAAAACATCTATATCAAAAACACTAAGCAATCAGACCCTAAAATCCCATTACCCACAGACCTAGAAAACACTAACCCGAGGAAAAAAACCTTAACCTTTGGCCAAAAAAATACTAAAATCCCTATCTCAAAAAAACCCTAAAACAACAACACCAAAAAATCCTAAACCCTCATCACCAAAAAACCATAAACCCTAGGCCCTAAAAAACCCCCAAACCCTGACATATTAAAACCATCAACCCTCTAGCACAACAAAAACCCTAAACACCTCAACCTTAAAATCCCCAAACCCTCTGCCGAAGATCAAGAATAACCCTCAGCCACAATAAATCCTAAAACCTCAGCACCATAATAAACCAAATCAATCTTTTCGAAAAAAAACCTAAACCCCCATCCTCGAAAAATTTTATCCTCTCATCCCCAAAAAATCATATTCCCTCAAAAAATAATAAACCCAAAAACTTACCCCCCCCCCCAAACACTAAACCCTCTTCTCGAAAAAACCATGTACCATATGCCATGAAAAATTGTATACCCTTGGAAAAATCCCATGGCATTAGCCGCAAAACCTGAAAACCATTATCTAGAAAAAAACCTAAACCTTGCACCCCAAAACCATAAACTCTCAGATCCAAAGACCCATATACAATCAGCCTCATGAAAACACTAAACCCTCATCCAAAAAAAAAACAAAAAACCACTCACCTCAAAAATCCTAAAACACTAAACCCGAAAAAAACGATACACCCTTATCCCCCAAAAGCCCAAAACCCTCAACCCAAAAAAATCCTAAACCCTAAACTACAAAAAAAACCTAAACCTTTGAACCTAAATATCAAAAACCCTAATCCAAAAAAACCCTAAAACCTAAACCCCAAATGATCCCAAACAATCTACCCCAAAAAAATACACTAAACCCTCATCCCCAAAAAACATTAATCATTTAGTATCAAAATCCTCACACCCTCATCCACACATACCCAAAACACCCATCCCAGAAATCTCTAAACCCTCAACCCACAGAAACCTTAAAATTTCATTACAAAAAATAGGAAACCCTAGGAAACTAACCCCAAAACCCTTGGCCCAAAAATAACCAAAACCCTCATCCCAACAATCCACAATCTCTCATCAATAAGAATCCACAAAACCCCGGCCTCAATGAACTCTAATCGCTCAACCCCGAAAACCATTAACACATCTTCCCTAAAAACCCTTTTATGATCAGCCCCAAAAAACCTAAACCATCATCCCCAAAAAACCATAAACCCTTCACACCAACAGATAGTTAACCCTCCACCACAAAAAACCCTAAACCTTATAAATAAAAAAAACATAAACCCCCAAAAATCCTTATCCCAAAAAAACAAAAATCCTCAACCTTAAAAAAATCATTAGCCTTAAAATACCATAGTCAATCAGTCCCAAAAAACCCAAATCACTCGGCGCCAAAAAAAAATTAATCCCCAAACACTAACAAACCATTAATGCAAGGCCCGAAAATCCATTAACTATCTACCCATGAACACCCAAAACAATAGGCCCACAAAATGCCTTAACCCTCACCCCCCCAAAAAAAACTCTACAACCTTAACCTTGAAAGTCCCTAAACCCTCATACTTGATAACCCCAAAAAAGCCTAAAAACTCTAAACACTAAACCCCCAATCCCAAAAAACCCTAAACCATCATACCCAGCCCACTTACCCAAAAAACCATAATGCGACAGTCCCAAAAAAACCCAAAACCCAAAGACCCATTAAACCCAAAATTCTGATCCCAATAAAACACTAATCCATTATCCACAATAACCCAAATCCCTCATCCCCAAAAAATACTAATCCATAAACCTCAATAAAATCAGATCACTCTGCCCAAAAAAACCATAAATCCCCGGCCTCAAAAAACTAGAAACACGTACTCAAAAAAAATACTAAACCCTATGTAGCAATAAATCAAAAACCCTCATCCCCAAGAAACCCAAGACACTCATACCTAAAATAAACTCAAACATTCCTTAAAAAACCAATCTCTCATCCCCAAAACACCATAAACCCTCAGCCCCAAAAACAACAAAGCATCCACCCTGAAAAACTGAAAACACTCTGCCCCAAAAAACATTATCCCTCATTACCAAGAAAAAATAAACCATCATCCCCAAAAAACCTAAAACCTTCATCCCCCAAAAAATCCAATCAATCATCCCTAAAACCCGAAAACATTAATCTCTAGAGATCCCAAAACCCACAGCCACATAAAACAACAAACCCTTAGTCCAAAAAACCCCAAATACTTACCACTAGGAAACCGAAAACACTCAGATCCAGAAAACCCGTAACATCATCCCTAGAATACAAAAAACCGCAAACCCCATAAATACCCCAAATCTCATCCATTTAAATCCTTAAACCCTATGAAACATCAAATCCCTTAACCCTAATCCCCAAAAAACCCTTACCCTATTCCCTAAAAAACCCTAAACCCTCATCAATAGAACACCGTAACCATCGGCCCCTCAAAACACTATAACTTCATCCCCAGAGAACACTGGACCCCCAACCTTAGAAAACCCTAAAGCCTCATACCATGAAAACCCTAATCCCTCATCCCATGAAAATCCTAAATACTCGTCCCTAGAATACCATAATTCTATAGCCTTAGAAAACTGTAAACTATGACCCCCAAAAATAGGAAACCATCATCCCAAGAATCCCAAAACACTATTCCCTAGAAAACCCTAACCCTCATCCCCGTAAACCCATAAACCATACGAACCAGAAAACCATAAAACCCCAACCAAATAAAACCATAAACCATTAGCCATATAAAACCCAAACCCCCAGCCTATGAAAACCCAAAACAATCATCCATAAGAAAATACTACACCCTCATCCTAGAAAACACTTAACACTCATCCCCAAAAAAACCATATTCTATAGCCCCAAAACCGCAAAACCCTCACACCTAGAAAACCATAAAATATCATACCCATAAATCCCGAAATACTCATACCCAAAAATCCTAAACCCCCATCCCCAAAAAACACTATAACCACATCTCCATAAAAACACATACCCTTATCCTCAGAAAAACCCAACCCATCATTTCTTGAAACATGAAACCATAGTCCCTAAAAAACCCTAATCCACCAACCCCAAAATAATTCAAATACCTCCACCCCATAAAACCCGAAACACTCAGCCCCATAAAACCTCATTCACTCCCCTCCAAAAATACAATAAATGCTCAGCCCAACAAAACCCTAAACCCTCATCCCTAGTAAACTCTGAACCCACTTTCCCAAAATATCCATAAACCTATTTCACCATAATGTTATAAACAAGAAATACCATAAAACTCTAAACCCTCAACCCCAAAACACTATAAACCCTATCCCCTAGAAACCCTAAACCCACTACCCTCAAACCCCTAAACCACCAGCCTCAAAAATACCTTGAACCCAAAACCCTAAACTATTATAAATCCATGCTTCCCCAAAACCCTAAACCTTGAGCAGAAAGAAAATCCTAAACCATCATCCCCAAAAAATCCTAAACCCTTCTCACACAAAAACCCTAAAACATCAACACCAAAATGTTGGAGTTGGTGGCCTAGAACGAACTAGTTTTTCTTTTATTCATTAATAAATTCCTTATCACATCATGATTGTTCTTTTGCATGAAAATTCATGTGATAATGTCCTATGGATAGTTGTTTCATTAAAGGGTCATAGTGGATCCCTATTGTGATGAGAACCTAGAGGTTCCATAACAATGTTCTTAAATATATGTTCTATGGTCGGATGATGTTATTTGAGAGACACAAATAATATAGACCATTAGGGGTGAGGACTCATAAAACATTGAGTCACTTTCTAATGTTGTGTTCCCTTGGTAATAACTAGGAAGATTTTATGAAAACAATACCCGCCAGTAGAAAATCCACATTTCATAGTGTCATTGGATGATCTTATGTATGGACATGTGTACTGGTCCTTAGTCATTAAGATTATTATTAATAGGGATTACAACTCACACACTTAGATGTTTTGATGAAAAATGTGACGAAACACTATTCGCAATGAGGTAGGATACGTTGGGTGTGCCACGAGTGATACTACATTAATAGATAATGTGATAAATGATTCGTCCCTTCTGTTCCATAACAGAAGTAGATATCTCAGGCCCTTTGATGAAATAGAGATAGCCTAAATAATTCCACGATGATGGTGAGGAATGAGAAAGTTCAATTGTGAAAAGTAAAAGAAAGAATAATCGAGCACATGGGTTGATGGCACTATCTTGCAACTTGGTTGATTTGAAATATCTAAAAAACGGGTTATATTACACAGTAAGCATTCGTAGGAAGTGACATGTCATTTCAGCATTAACTTCTTTCTCTATGGGTGACTTTGTGTGTTTCTAGATTCTAACCTTGGACTTTAGGATGGTTCCATCAAATTCCATTGAGAAAAAGGCCATAAGGTCACACACTATGTGTGTCCAGTTATCTCATTTATATATTAATTTAGGAAGTTAAATAAATATTATTCCCGATTGTGGTTTAATAATTATTTAAGGTTGGCTGATCGCATTTATTTCAATAATAGTTATTCGAGAGAATATATTATGGGAAAAATAATATATTTATTAGCAAGTAATGAAGTGATATTTACCTTATAAATAAATAGCCATTATTAAAAGTCTAATAAATATGGTGAAGGAAATAAATACAAATTGAAAAATAAAAGTACACACAGTGTATTTTTTGGGAATGTATGAGAAATAATATTATTCAATTAAATAAAATTATGTCTAATATGATGGGAGCATGTCAAGTAATAATAATAGTCATATTTTATAATTAGGCTTGGGGTATTACTAAGAATTCAATTAAATGAATAATTGATTTCGGGTAATTAATTCATTTAATTATTCTATGTAATTAAAAATCACAATTATATATTTCTCATTAGCCTAGAAATTTTTTTTGTGGTTATTCACAACGGATTACGAAGAGATCTCAAGCCAAGAGTGAATTTCATTTCCACCAACAACGCTCTCAAGCTATGAGAGAGAGATCCACCTAGATCGGATCCAGGTGATCGAAGGTGGACATCGCAAGAGAAGGAACTTCCACACTAGCAATAAGAGATCCCTTCAGGGATGTGCAAAGATATGTGGAGCATGTGTGGATCACTGCTAGAGGAATATTACTCTTGGATTCTACAATGTGATGACGGATCACATCATATCATGACTTGAAACATCAATGAAGAAATAATTCCATCAAGGTAATTCTTGTTAATTAATTAAATTAATTATAACCAACATATGATGATATTATCTATGGTGTCGGGACTCCCCTCTTGTTAATTAATTAAATTAATTATAACCAACATTTAATTATCTTATCTATTCAGAAGATCTGAAATTTTATTATTGTAATGGCTCTCAGACTAATAGTTATTAATGCTAAAATTAAAGTTGGGTACACCCACCACCGTGCTTCTGCTTCTCCTGGAACCTACAAGTGCTATCAGAGCAGGTCATATCACTGGTTATAATTATTTATGTTTTTTGTTGGTGATTTATGCATTTAATAATTTAGTTGTCTCAATTCATGTTAATTGTTTTTTAAAATCTGAATATCGATATCTCCTCCTCCTCTCAGGTTTCTCGTTCACCTAATAGAAAAGAATTTTCTTTTAATTTTCATTAAAATAAAATAGATGATCTCATTCAGAGGTTCCAAACATTCTTGGTCATACAACACCATAATACATTACATGTATTCAGAATTACACGTCGTGTATTCTAGGTTCAATGCACTGGACTGGTCCACCAAATCAGGCCATATGTTGGAGTATTCCTAAGTCATAAATTACACTATTTTTTGATGAGGAACAGGTGGCACATGGTTCATAATTACCCATCGTGTGGTCCTATGAACATGGCGTGTAGTCCCTTTGGGATAGGGTTAGACTGTGTACCCCATACAAGTCTTTCCCGACAAGAAACCGTGTAATGTGGATACTACATGGCGTATGTCCCACTGAACACACCTTTTACTCTGAAAATTTTCGATGTACATATACACACCATGTCCCTGGGTGTGTACTTCAGATGGATGATGAACAAAAGTACATGCCATGTAGTTGGAAATACATGTCGTGTACTCATCCAAATTATGCATATTTATTAAAAGTTATTATTATGTTATAAAAATCCTTGATTCGTGTACCATAGTGCTGGCGTAAAGATAAGGAACAACACATGATAGTTGTTTTATATATAAGTGTTTAATTTAACGGCTGTGTAATTTTCATTTCTAATCATTGGGTAGTTATGAACGGGAATTCAGTGGGTTGCCTGCAAGGTATATGTTACATACAAAGATAATTTAAATTAATTAATTAATTTAAAATTATTATGGATAAGAATATCAAGGGAATTTAGAAAAAGCGTTTATGATAAAAGGATTGATTAATTAAATATAATTAATTGATTTGAGTGTGAATTATTTTAATCAAGAATGATTAAATAATTTATTGGTAGTTTTATTTATGCATAAATCTCGTTTCATGTATGAATAATCATGAGCTAGAGCAAGACCTTTGTATGTGAATTGTTTCTTTTAATTAATTTATTTAAATTAAATTTGTTGGCCTACGAGCCATCTCCAAATTATTTTTTAGGGCATGCATGCCCATGGTTTCTTTTATTTAAAACCATGTTTTACCCCTCACCTGTGTGTGAGATAAGAGAATATGTAATGGATGGAGCTCCCAATCTAGTGGAGCTGGCTCATGTTAGGCGCCAAGGTGAAACCAATCTAAATAGATACCTAGGTGGACATGTGGAAAGCTGTAAACAAGAACACAAAAGGTTCAAGGTGTTTCTACCATTGTTCATAGGTTATTTTAACAACCGATAGATAAACTAATCAATAGAAAAAGCTCATTATCATACCATTTATTTAATTTTTTTTTCATTTTCATGTTTTATTTATTGTGGGTGTGTTGTCGCGATCACACAATTAATGAATTAAAAAAATATGCAAGATGGAACTAAAATAAGACCACCTTATGTGTAACATATTATCTTAGACATGGTTAATCACATTTGTATATGCCACTTAATATTAACAATCATGTAATCAATGAAAATAAAATGGAAATTTTTATATAAGAACGAAATCCCTAAAATAAATATTTAGACGTTGTAGCCTTCCATAATCATGGTTAAAATCGAACCATAGTTCAAAGAGCATGACAATCCCTAGTTGGGGTGATTTCAATTATCGGGCAATTCTAATTCAAGGTTTTAGTTTGAATTGACCTGGTTTGAATCAAAGGTTGACTGCCATAACAGGACATGGTGTGGCCAAGATGAAAAGGTTGAGGAAATCCCAAAATAAAAGGGTTTCAATATTGGGGAGTTTACTCAGCCGATCAAGGAGCTGCGAGTTAATGCAGTTGGAATTTAGAATGCCTACCTAAAATCCTTCAAGTTACTTGATCTACCCTAGTTGGGGTAAAGCGATGGGAAATATGTATCCTTTACAATATAATATTCAGGAAACAGAATATTTCGATGTCAATAGTGAGGGCTATTGGATTTCAATAAAATAGTGGGAGACTAATAAGTATTAATTAATTTATTTGTCTCAGTTTTATCATAATAAAGTACTATACCTGTTTTCATCTTAATTTTTATAAACGATAAGAAAAATGACTACAAAAAAATCATTAAAAATCATACTCGAAAAAGAAAAACCTTCTCACCGACACCAATTTCCAAGAGTGGTAGAGTCTTTTACGCATCATCCTTTACCACAAGATGAAATTGTATGTGTTGGAAGAGCCTATTCCAGTTATGCCTGGAGAAGAGGTTAGTGATTATGAACTATCTCCCTATATAAAGCACATGGATGATGCCACAGATGTTCAATGTTTCATGTTGTCGGATATGTATAATGATATTTTGAAGAAACATGAAAACATAGACGTGTATCGCATGTTGTCTCACCTTAAGGATCTTTATCAAAAGGAGGTGAGAAAGAAGAGATATGGGATCTCCAATGATTTTTTACAACTACCCATAGAGAGTCTATGCCATCTAGTCCTCATGTAGTCAAGATCATTGGCTACATTGAACGCCTAGATATCTTAGGGAATATGTTCTCGGATTTGTTTCATATATATCTCATCCTATCATCACTTCCCAAGACCTTGTCTAGAATTATTGTCAACTAAAATATGAGAAATGATGAGAAGAGTATATCGGAACTTCTGTCCTTAGTTCTCCAGGTAGATAAGGACATGGGGTGTGACAAACCCACTGTCTTTATGATGAATAAGAAAATGAAGGACCAGGCAAAGAGGCCAAAGACTTATAAATGGTCTGAAGCCCCCATGCGTTGTGCCACCAAGAAGGGGAAGATCCAAAGTCATGGCAAGGAATGGGAGGTAGTATGTTTTTCATGTGGAAAGCAAGGCCACTGGATGAGGAACTACACCTAGAATAGTGGGGATTCTAAATGTGTGTTTGTTATCAAGTGTAATATTTCCATTTATACATGTTGGTTATTTGATACAACATGTGGGGCTCACATCTGTATTCAAATGCAGGAACCTAGTAGATTTAGAATGATTTCCAAAGGAGAGAATAATTTTTGTGCAACTAATGGCATGAGGCTGGCTGTGTTTTCCATTGGTGATTAACACCTTTGATTGCCAACTAGGATGATTTTGGTTTAACATAATATTTATTATGTTCCTAGTGTTTCCATGAATATAATTTCTGTTTTTATAAAAGAGTCAACCCTTGTTAAAAAAAACTTGGTTAATGGTTTCTTTGTATTAAATTACAAAAACCAAGTGTTGGAAATCAATAACGAAACAAAATCACATGACTCATACATCACCCATTTGTGGCATCATTGTCTCGATCATGTAAACATGTAGCGCTTGACAAAGCTCTACCTAGATGTGTATTTAGACTCTACTAAGCTAAAACCACTTGATAGATGTCACACTTGTTTTCATGAAAAAATGACCAATCCGCCATTCGGTGGATAGGGTGAATGGGCCACAGAGATTATAGTATTGGTGCACATGGATGTGTATGGACCATTTCTACAAGAAGATATAGGTGGATATTCTTACTTAATTACTTTTACTAATGATTTGAGTAGATATGATTATGTCTAAATATTGAGGTATAAGTCAGAATCCTTAGATAAATTTATGGAATTAAAGAATGAAGAAGAGAATTAGCTTGGTAAGATAATAACGAATCTTCGATCGGATTGAGGTGGAAAATATTTGAACCAAGATTTCATCGATCTTCTATGGGAGTCTTGGATTCAATCTCAGCTCACTCCTCCTTATACACCATAGTAGAATGGTGTTAGTGAAAGGAGTAACCACACCTTATTGGACACGGTGAGGTTGATGATGAGTCATGAAAATATTCCATTATCCTTTTGGGGACATGCATTACAGACTACAACATGCACATTTAATTAAGTACTAACCAAGGGAAAAAATTGAATTCCCATCGAGTTATGGAATAGAAAGAAGCCCATTTTGACGCACACATGTCTATTGGGATGCGGGGCATTTGCTAAGGCCTTAATAGGTATTAAACTAGCACCCCGCGGCACGAATGGTATCTTCATAGGATATCCTATGGAAAAATGATGATATTACCTATACAACCCTTCAGACATGGAAGTGATTGTCACCAGGCAAGACACCTTCCTTAGAAGGAGGAAATCCTTAAAAAGGATATTGGGAGAAAGATTTACATCAATGAAGTTGATGCTCAAGATACCCAAGATTTGGTACAGGAACAAGTTCCACATGCCCCCGAGGAAGAGGTTCCAGAAACACAAGTACTACACAGGAGCTCAATAGAGGTAAGGGAACCAAAGAGATTTAGTTTCTTATTCATCGATGATGGTGAATCATTATTGTTGGAAAATTATGATCCTCTCCCCTACATGGAAGAAGTAGAAATATCAGAAGATACAAGATGGCCAAAAGCTATGAATTATTAGATGGATTCTATGTATCTGAACCAAGTATGGGTTCTCGTTGATGAGCAAGGTGATGTAAAGCATGTTTCATGGAAATGGGTATTCAATAGAAAATTGGACATGTAAGGTCATGTTAGAAACTATAAAGCAAGGATAGTTGGATAAAGGATTCAGAAAACATCAAGGAATTGACTATGATGAATCATTATCGACAGTTTCCATGTTTGAATCCCCAAGAATCGTACTTTCAATATAAACATACCATGACTACAAGATTTGGAAAATGGATGCCGAAACAGCATTCCATAACTGGAACCATTAGGAAAATGCCTATATGAATCAAAAAGAAGGGTTTGTGACACCAGGTGAATCCAAACAGGTTTTTAAGTTGTAGAAATCCATTTATGGATTAAAGAAAGCATACAGGTTGTGAAAAAATTGATTTGACAAAGTCATAAAGGAATTTTGTTTCATTAAGATAGAATGTGAGAAATGTGTTTATAATCGGTTTAATGGGAATGTGATCATTATCCAAGAAGTATATGTTGATGACATATTGCTTATTGGAAACAATGTACCAGTCTTACAGTCAATTAAGGACTGGTTGAACAAGTGTTTCTCCATGAAGGACATAGGTGAAAAAACCAACATTCTATGGATCAAGATCATTCGTGATAGATCCAAGAGACTGCTTTGACTAAGTCAGGGTACATTCATTGACCATGTACTAATGGGATTTAATATGGAAAAATCCAAGAGGGGATTGGTTCCAGTGTCACATGGAAACATATTTCTAAGAAAATGTGTCCTAATACACAAAAAGAGAACGATATAATGAGTATGATCCCATACTCTTCGGCTATAGGATCCATCATGAAGGTTATGTTTTGTACGAGGCTTGATGCTTCCTATGTACTGAGCATGGTAGGTAGATATCAACCAGATCGAGGAGAACAACATTAGACTACTGTAAAGACTATACATAATTATCTAAAAAGAACTAAGTATATGTTACATCTTTATAGAGGAGACTAGGAGCTTATCATCAGATGGTAGGCTGGTGCTGGTTTTCAAATAGATCAAGATGATCTGAAGTCGCAATCTGGATATGTTTTCTCTCTCAATGGAGGAGCTATGAGATGGAAGAGTTCAAAGCAGCCAGTTGTCACTAATTATACAATTGAGTCTGAATATATAGCGGCTCATGATGTAGCCACAGAAGCCCTCTGGATTTGAATCATTGTCCAAAAGCTTGATTTGGTGCCTATCAGTAAAGATCCTATCATGTTTTATTATGATAATACTGCAACAGTGGCTCTTGCAAAAGAACCAAAGTCACATAAACGGACAAATCACATACTCCGAAAGTATCATCACTTGAGGGATTTATATCAAAGTGGTGAAGTTGTAGTGAGAAAAGTGACCATAGAAGAGAACGTGGTGTACCCCATGACAACAAACCTATCTCAGCAAAAGCATGAATATCTTGTGGGAGCTATAGAGGTAAAAGTTGTTAGTAATTGGATCTAGTCCTTGTGGGTGTGAATTGAAGTTGGTGTCCTAGAACCAACTAATTTGTACTTTATTCATTAACAAATACCATATCACATCTTGATTGTTATTCTGTGTGACAATGCATGTGATAATGCCCAAAGGATAGCTGTTGCATTAATGGGTCATAGCGGATCCCTACTATGATGAGAACCCAAAAGTGCCATAACACTATTCTTGAATATATATTTTATGGCTAGATGATGTTATTTGAGAGACACAAATAATATAGGCCACTAGGGGTGAGGACTCATAAAACATTGAGGATCCTTCTCATAGTATGCACCATTGTTAATATCTAGGGGTAATATGAGAACAAGACCTGCCAGTAGGAAATCCACATTTCATAGTGTCATTGGATATTCTTATCTGCAGACGTGTGTGTCGTTCCATAGACATTAATATTATTATAAATGGTTCTTACAACTCACAAACTTAGATATATTGAAAAACGCTATGACAACACACTATTCGCAGCGAGGTGGGATGTGTTGTGTGTGTCACGGGTGATGCTATGTTAATAGATAATGAGATAAAGGATTTGTCCCTTCTATTCCATAATGTAAGTAGATATCTCTGGCCCTTTAATGGGATTGATATATCCTAAATAAATCCATGTCCATGGTGAGGAATGGGAATGTTCAATTATAGAATGTAAAAGAAAGAATAATTAAGAACATGTGTTGATGGAATTAGCATGCAACCCGCTTGATTCGAGATATCGAAATAATGGGATTATATTACACAATAAATGTTCTTAGGAGGTGACACGACATTGTGGCATTAACTTCTTTCTCTATGGCATCCATGGAGTGTTGCTAGACACTAACATTGGACATTAGGCATGCTCCATCAAATGCCAATTAGAAAGAGGCCTAGAGGGTCACACACTAAGTGTGTCCAAGTATCTCAGTTAAATATTAATTTAACATGTTAAATAATGATTATTCCCGAATGTGGATTAATAATTATTTAAGGTTGGCTGATCGCATTTATTTGAACACTATTTTTTTGAGAAAATACATTGTTGGTGAAATAATATATTTATTAGAGAGTAATGTTGTGATATTAATTTTAGAAATAAATAGCCATTATTAAATGTCTAATAAATATGGTGGAGGAAATAAAGAAAAATGGAAAAATAAATGTACATTCCGTGTATTTATATAGAAATTTATGATAAATAATATTATTTAATTAAATAATATTAGTTTTCATTCACCGGGTGCATGTCAAATAATAATAATAGTCAACTATTATAATTAGACATGGTGTATTACTAAGGATTAAATGAAATTAATAAAGTCTTTTTGGTAATTAATTCATTTTTTATTCTATGTAATTAAAAAATCCCAATTATATATTTCACATTAGCCTGGCCATTTTTGTGGTTGTGCACATCAAATTTTGAGAAGATCTCAAGCCAAGAGAAAATTCTTTTTCCACCATGAATTCTCTCAAGCTATAAGAGAGAGATCCACCACCATCAGATAAATGCGATCGAAGGCGGACATCACATGTGAAGGATCTTTCGCGCTTGCACCCAGAGATCCCTTTATCGATGTTCAGAGATACGTGGACCACGTGTGAATCACCGATAAAGAAATCCTACACTTAGATAATATGATGAAATGACTGACCACATCAGATCATGACCATAAACATCAATGAATAAATAATTTCAACAAAGTAATTCATGTCAATTAATTAAATTATTTATAACCAACATATGATGCTCCTATCTATGGTTCCGGGACTCCCCTATTTATTTTTCATTATTTGTTCTATTCCAAATATCACGCATTTTATTATCATGACAAATCTCAGATTGATTGTTTTTAATGCTAAAATTATAGTTGGGTAGTCCAACCATTGCTCTTTTGATGCCCCTGGAACCCACCCAAAAAACTAAAAACCCTCATCACATTGAATCCCAAAACCCTTAGTCCCAAAATGAGTCTAAAGCCTCCACTCCAAAAAACCACAAACCCTCATAAAAATCATAAACCCTCATCCATAAAAACCATAAACCCTCAGAACCAAGTAACTCGAAACCTTCTTCCAGGGAAAATCATATCCCTCAGCCCCAGAAAATAGTAAACCCACTTTTTTAGAAAACTCTAAAATCGCATCCCCATAAAACCCAACAACCATAGCTCTAGAATATCCTAAACACTCATCTAAAGAGATCCCTAAACCACTAGCTCCCGAAAACACTAACAACTCATCAATAGAAAACTCTAAACCCCATACTCAAAAGAAACCTAAAAACTCATCGCTTGAAAACAGAAAACCATTAGCCCCAGAAAAATGTAATCTTTAAACCCTTGTAAACCCTAAATTATTTTCCAACAAAATCCTAATCCATCATCCAATGTAAACCTTAAACCCTCATCCTCATAAAACCCTATACAGTTAGCCCAAAAATCCGTAAACCCTCAACCTTAGAAAACCCAAAACCATCATCCCTAGGAAAACCATGTCACCAATCCCATGAAAAACCTAAACCCAAATCCCTAGAAATACCTAAATTGTTATCCTCAAAAATAAAATAAACCCTAATCCTCACAAAACCATGAACTCGCAACCCCAAAAAATGCTAAATCATTAGGCTCAAAAATCCCCAAACCATCATCCCATTAAAACACAAAGACCTCATCCCCACTTAACCCAAAACCATCAATCCCAAAAAAACCCGACAACCACATCCCAAAAAAACACCGAACCCTTATTACCAAGAAAACCCTAGACCCTCCTCTCAAAAAATCACTAAATCCTCATCCGTAAAAATCCTGAAACACTCATCCCTAAAAAAGCTAATCACTAGGCCTCAAAAAACCCAAAACTCTTATCCATACAAAACCCTAAACCCTCATGCCCCAAAAAACATAAACCCTCATCCCAAAAAATACCTACACCCCATCCAAACAGAACACTAAACCATAAACCCTATAAAAACCCAATCCCTCAGCTATGAAAAACATAAAAAATCGACCTAGAAATCCCTAAATCCTTCTGCCTATAAAATATTAATCACTCAACCCTATAAAAAAACAAAATAGATGCCCTAGAAACCCCTAAACCCTCATCCATAGAAAACTATAAACCCTCATCTATAGAAAACCCAAAACCCTCAGCCACAAAATAACCATACCCCACAACACCCAACAAAACTAAACCCTCATCCACAAAAAAACCTTGAAACCTCATTCTAGAAAAACCTGGAATCTTCATCGCCAAAAATCCCTAAATGTGCACCCCTAAATTTCCCTAAAACATCATTCCAAAAATCCCAGAATGCACAGCCACAAAAAAACTAAACTCACAACCCGATAACCACTAAACCCTCAACCCTAAAAAACATTGAACCCTCAACCCCAAGAAACCCTAAACCCTGAGCCCGAGAAACCCTTGTACCCTCAACCATAAAAACCCCTAAACCGTCATCACAAAAATACCATGATCCCTCAGCCCCATAAACCCTATAATATAACTCCCAAAAAACCCTGAACCCTCTATCTCAAAAAACCATAACCCCTCATCCCAAAAATATTTAGAACCCCATCCCAAAAAAAACCCTAAACCTCTATCCCCAAAAAAACCCTAAACCCACATCCCAGGATAATCATAATCATTAAACCAACAAAAACCACAAGCAGTCAACCCCCAAAAAAACTAGTCACAAATAACCCTAAACCCTCAACCTCTAAAAACCCTAAATACTCAGCCCAAAAAAATATAAAAAAAGACAAAAAAACCATGAATCCAAATCCCCAAAAAACCATAAACCCATATCCCACAAAACCCTAAAACTTCAGCACCTAAAAACCCAAAACACTTTTCCAAAATCTGAAACCCTCATTCTAGAAAAACCCTAAACTCACTTCCCAAAAATCCCTTAAACCATTAGCTCCCAAAACCCCTCAGCATCCAGCCTAAAAAAACTCTAAGCCCCTAACCCCCCAAAAAACTAAACCCTAATCCCCCAAAAAACCATAAACCCTTAGTCCCAAAATATCGATAAACACATCACTCCAAAAAAAAAACCATAAACACACATTCCCCAAAATCAATGAACCCTAATCCCCAAAAAACCTAGAACCTTCAACCATAGAAAAATCTAAACCCTCATCCCCAAAAAACATTAAAACCACTACCCCAGAAATCCATATTCCATCATCCCCAAAAACACTAAATACTCAAACACAAAACCCAATACTCTTAGCCCCAAAAAATCGTATCCCACAATCCCATAAAAATATAAACCCTTAGTGAAAAAATACCCTAAAACCTAAACCCTAAAAATACCAAACCGTAATCACTAAAAAATAAAAAACCATCATCCCCAAAAAACCATCATCCCCAAAAATCATTACAATCATCCCTAAAAAACCCCTAAACACTGAACACAAAAAAAACCATAAATTCTCGGCACCAAAAGGCCTTAAACCATTATTCCAAAAAACTCTAAAACCTTATCTCCCCAAAACCAAAAACCCTCAATCCAAAATACTCCAAAATATTATTCCTTTAAAACAATAAACTATCAAATGTACAAAATGGTCAACCCTCATCCCCAAAAAAAATCTGAAACCCTCTGTCTAAAAAACCTTGAAACCACATCCCCAAAAACCAATGATCCCTGAGCCTCAAAACCCCAAAAACCCCATCCCCCAAAAATCATGAAATCGCATCCCCAAAAAGCCATGAACCTTTAGCCCTAAAACCCCTAAACCCACATCCACACAAAAAACATATTCCATCATCCACAAAAAACCTAAAACACAAATCCTAAATACCCTAAACACTAGGCCCCCAAAACCCTAAACCCTCTCCTCTGACAACACCTAAATCCAAAGCTATAAAACACACAAAACCCTCAACCCCAAAAAAACCTAAACCCATAACCCCCAAAACAACCATAAACACTCAGTCATAGGAAAACCATAAACCCTCTACCCCAAAGAACCATAAACCCTCAACCCAAAAATACATCGACTCTCAGCCACCAATTTACCTCAACACTTATCCCCAAAACATCATAAACTCTCAAATATAAATAATAATAAACTCTCATCACAAAAAAAAACACTAAATCCCCCAGTCCCAAAAAATCCTTTAAACACTCTCCCAATAATCTAGGAACCTCTGCTCGAAAAAACCCAAAAATCAAATAAAAAAACCATGAAAAAAAATCCACAAAGTCCCCCACCCCTCCTTATAAAAAACCCTAAACCCAATACCCAAAAACCCATCATCCAACATCCCGCAAAATTCCGCAATGCCCATCCCCAAAAAATAGTGAATTGTCTGCCCCAACAAAATCCAAAACCATCACCCCAAGAAACCCTCAAACCTCCTCCCCCAAAACCCTCAAACCATAGCCAAAAAAATTACCAAATCCCCACCATGAACAACACTAAACCCTCCAAACGAAAAACCCTAATCCCTAACACAACAAGAAACCATAAACACCCAGCCAAAAAATAGATAATATATTATCTGCCCCAAAATAAACCCTCAACCCCAAAAAAACCTTAAACCCTCTTCCCTAAAAACACTCAACCCCAGCACAAAAATACCCTCAACCCTCAGCCCCAAAAATTCTATACTCTTTATCACCAAAATCCCTACATATTCTACTTCAAAAACCGCAAAATATTCATCCCCAAAAATCCATAAACACTACTTCCCCCAAAACCATATACGCAAAATAACAAAAAACATTCAGTCCTAAACCATAAAAAACCACAACCCTTATACCTAAATAACCTTTAACCCATAGCCTAAACAACCCAAGACCCTTTTCCCAAAAAACAATACATCAAACCTATGCACCAAAAAAACCATAACAAAAAATCCCAAAAACCCATCAACCCTCATCCCTAAAAAACCCCGAACGCTTAGACATAAAATACAAATCCCATTATTTTAATAACCATGAACCCACAGCCCCAGAATAACTAAATTATACCTCCCAAAAAACCCTAAACCATTATTCCCAAAAATCCCTGAACACTCAGTCTAAAAAAACCATAAACCCTTAGCCACAAAAACCCTAAACCCACGTCCCCAAAATATCCTAAACCCTCAACAAAAAATATCATAAATTGTCATCCTAAAAACCCTAAACCCACAAAACCAAAAAACCCTAAATCCTATACCAAAAAAACCATAATCCATCATCCCCAGAAAACCCTCACCCATAAGCCCCAAAAGTCCCATAACCATCATCTAAAAAATTCCATGAACCCTCAAACCCAAAAAAATATTGAACCCTTAGTTCCAAAAATCCCTCAACCCTCACCCCTAAAAAATCATAAACCCTCATCCCCAAAAAATGAAAAACCATGATCCCCTAAAAACCCAAAAACTGTATCCTGAAATAACCCTAAAACATCATCCGCAATAAACCCAAACTGTTATCCCCAGAAATATTATAAACTCATAGCCCCTAAAAACACAAACAAACAACCAATAAAACTAAACTATCATCCCCAAAAATTCCTAAACCCTCATAAAAAATATCCAAAAAAACTTATTCCTACCAAAACTAAAACCCTTTACCCCAAAAAACACACAAAACACAATAACCAAAAATCCTAATCCGTCATCCCCCAAAAACGATAATGAATAGCCCCAAAACCCCAAAACCACTAAGCCCCAATAAACCCTAAACCATCATCCCCATGAAACCCTATACCCACATACCCCAAAAACTCGAAAACCAAATCCATTAAAAACCGTGAACCATTATCCCTAAAAATCACTAACTCCTCTGCCCCAAAAAATACTAAGCCCTCGTCCCCTAAAAACCCAAAAACCTCATCCCCAAAATACCTTAAACCCTAAAATAGAAAAATCCCTAAACCCTCATCCACAAATGTTCTTCAACCCTCATCCCTAAAAAACCCTAAAATATTATCCCCAAAAAACCAATATCTGATAGAAATCCTCAAAACCGAGAAACCCTAAAACCTAATCCCCAAATATAACTCAACTCATAGCCCCAAAAATGCTCAACACTAATCCTTGAAACACTAAAAAAATCATCCCCACAAAACAATAAACCCTCAGCCAAAGAAAAACTAAACCATTAACCACAAAAAAAAACTATTTATCATTAGCCCCATGAAAACCCTCAACCCTCACACCTAAAAAACCCTCAACCCACAACCCTAAAAATCTGAAACCCTCAACCAAAAAACTGTAAACCCTAAAAATACATAAAACCACATTCCCCAAAAAAAATGTAAACATTAAGACAAAAATAACCGTCATCAATGAAAAACCAACAACCATTATCCTAAAAAAAACCCCTATCTCTCATCCTCCAAAAAAACCATCAGCATTCATTGCTGAAAAACCCCAAACCATTAACCTCAACAAACCATAAACCATTATCCCCCAAAACAATGAACCTTCAACCCCAAAAAAACATCATCACGTAGCACCAAAAAACCATCAACACTCATCCATAAAAAAACCTCAATCCCCAACCCTAAAGAATTATGTTTCCCTAGTCGATTTCTATTATATGCCTAATAAATATATAAGGAAAAATCAAACAACATGATAAAAATATGAAATAAGGCATGATAAAGTTGATTATAAAATCATCACATAACCTTATAAATGGAAATGGTAAAAATAGAATAATAACATTAAACATAGAACTAGAACAATGAATAAAAGAATACAACCCAATCTATAATGAGTAAGTGATTCTACGAATATAACCATAAGGATCAAATTTGAGTGATTCTAGGAAATGTATGAACCTATGTAATACCAAGATATTTATTCCAGCATATTGGATGGCTCTAGTAGAGAATAATAAGTTAAAGATGTATTTGGAGGACTTATAGAGGAAGGTATTTGTTAGACCCAATGTGTCTACCCTAGTAGACAGAGATTTGTTTTCCAATAAGAAATATATGAGATTGGAATGTGTGTTGATTATATTTACTTAATTAAAATTACCATAAAAAAAATTATCCATTTCTAAGGATAGAGGACCTCTTCAACCATATGAATAAGGAAGTATGGTTCTTTAAGACTGACCTCAAATTGGGTTATCACCAACTCGGAGTATGAGGCCTGGATACACCGAAGAAGGAATTATAATTTCATTATGGACATTATGAGTACTTGTTGATACCATTACGAATACGGAATTCCCTATTAGTGTTCCTGGGACTCATGAACTCTATCATTTATCCATTCTTAACTAGGTTGCGGTAGACTTCAGTGATGACATCATGGTGTACTCAACATCTGGGGAGGATAACATGATACATTTGAGGATGGTCCTTGACATATTCTAAGAGAACCGACTATATAAAAATATCTCTATGTGTTTCTTTGGCTCGAGAAGTCTCCCATTCTAGTACATTTCGTCGCAAATGAGGGAGTAGATGTGGATCCAATAATGGTTGATGTAGTGCTGTGTTGAGAGCCACCAATGAGCATGAATCAGATGTAGAGTTTCTTGGGTTTCTAACACTATTTCTTTTTCATGAATCAGATCTCCAATGCATCACAATACATGGAATACTACATACCAAGACCGGGTAAGACCAGAATCCATGCTTTGGTAAAATAACTCTATATAACCTAAAATGAAAAATCACAAGCCTCAAAATAATCTGTATTATACCATTCATATTCAAGACCATGAGCAAAACTGCTAATATTGAAAATTTATTAATGTACCTTTTTCCTTAGGAAACCAAATCCAAAAATATTCTGCCATCAAAAACACACTTAGTATGCTCCCATGAATTTTTTTGACCTATAAAAGGGTCCATAGAGACATATTATTCAAAGATTATGTGACCTAATAAATTTACATTTTCAATCAAAAAATGACCCTTTGGTTGTATAGAATATAGATGATTATCTCTCAGGGTAATCAGGATGATATTAATATATTTTACATGACTGTGGTGAGTCTGAGATCAAAATATGTTTTAATCAGAAAAAACTGATCACAAATGATCCATGTATGTGTGAATGATTGTGTTAATCAATAACATAAACATATAAAGATCTTTTTTTAATCCAACAGATGTCAAAATTAACTCATATGATGCATACCAGCTCTTGTTTCCAGTCTGAGGTATTTTAGAAGTTCTCACCGTCATGTGATGATTCCATGACCTAAAATCAACCATGGAGAATACAAATAAACCCATTAGATTGTCAAAAAACTTATCAATACATGGAAGAGGATTATAATTCATAATCATTATTATATTTAATATCTCGCAATTGACACATAATTGGGACATTATTTCATCCTTCATGGAAAATAGAACCATGTATCCCAAAGGCGACGTACTCTAAAAAATGAATCCATTTGATTAAAAACCTATAACTTGACTATTATTCGCTAGAAGATATACCATAAAAATTTAATAAGGCTGAATGGATGTTGTTCGAACTCCATGTATCATCTCAATAGTGAACTCAATTTCCCTCTTAGGTGGAAACCCTGAGAAGCACTCATAAAAAATTTCCCATGTCTGAACCATAATAAAATGGAAGACATCATTATCAACTCCTTGGTCGTTAAAAATTATACTCACAATATTGGTGGAGATATCACTAGATATTGATCGAATATACTTATAAGTAAATGATGGTTATCCCTCGTTCTATGATGAACATAAGTTTCACCCTCAGGATATGTCAAAGTCATTCTTCTACAGAAACAATCAATGTGATTATGATACAAAACAAACTAGTCCATTCCAAATATCTTGTAAAAACTAGATATATCAGACATTAAAAAGTACCAATGAAGATGAAATCCACCAATTTCATTTTCAACATCCTCTAGTTGTCAAATACCCTCTAATTTCACACCCAACATTGTGTTGATCGACAAAACCCCATACATACAAACCGATTTCATGCCCAAATTTTCCAAAAACCGAACTGAAATAAAATAATATGAAGATATAATGTAATATAAATATATAAAAAACCTATAATCTCCATGAATCATACTATGGATAGTCAATCGTCTGGTCTTACTACCAACATGAGTATGCTAAACTGCATGAAGCTAACCAGTTCCTCTACCCTAGGATCTTTTCCAAGTCATGTGAATGTACTACTCTATTGATATAAATACTCTTGGACTAAACTACTATGTTTTACTCTAAAAATGGTATACCCAATGAAAATACATCTTCCACACTGATATTGGTTAGAAGATCCATTTCCAATTCCCTGTATTGACCTAGGTCCTCCATAACAACCCATCAACTAAGGGCTCCCAGAGAACTTATATGCATTCCCCATCCTGAAAATGTTTCTCCAAATACTCCTCATACCCTATGAACATAAATAAATTATGTTGTAAATCCATGAATTAGTTAATGTAATCACTCAAATAAAGAGTCCACTATGTCATCCACATAAATTCCATAGACTTATCTTGCCTTAGGTTTTCTAGGTAAAAGAGATATACGATCATCCTCTCAAAATCCTTCCATACCATGACCTCCAAATTCTCTTCTTATGCACAAATATCCTAGAATCATATCACTAGTCTAAATTACATGTAATTTTATATCATGATCCTCTACTCTATAAGATATAACATGTGGTCAAAAATTATCTAGATAGATTCACCAAAAACAAAACTTCATTAGGTCCACCCTATATAGAGAACATCATAGGATGTTATAGCTTGAATCCTTTAGTCAGATCAAACATAATCAACATATCCTACCTTGATTATCCTTACATATACTATATAATGTGGGAATTTTATCATTTAACTGATCTATTACTCTTTTAACTAGAACTAATGGAACATATGGTTCCACTATTGAGGATCATTTTCATCAATTCCCACTTGTTTCCCTACAGGTAAATGTATAAATGGTGGAATATCACTATAATTCCAAATGCATGTTTTAGGGAACCTAACATGAAAAGAAACACTGACAAAAAATAGGTGTCATAACTAGCCCCAAAAATCCACTTTCTAGACTATATCCTTACTATCACAACTAAAATATGATCACTACCCTCAACCATCCCTATATATGGCTATGATTATCTCAGTGTATATCGAAATTCTAATTTAAATTCTATTAGTTCATCACTAATTTTGTAATTTAAATTAAAATAAATCAATTTAAAAATATTTTGAAAACTATTTGTTATGAATATTTTATTAAAACACTAAATAATAATTGTATTTATTTTTTCTACATCCCAATTTCTCAACTCAGAGCAAAAAACCACCAAATTATTTCCCATGTGTTCTTAATAATATTAAAGTCACATAATTCAATGGGTAGCTAAAATGATTCATGTATACAAGATACTAATAAAATTTTAGAACATGATTATAATTTCTGAAAAAGGAATCATTATACAACATGTGTATCACCCAAAGATAAATAACATTCAACAGTGACATGCGAACAAAAAGAATAGTAATCCCACATTGGGAACATGGTATTTCCCCGGATCATGGGTAAGCTACTTCCAAGAAAGATGTCATTACCAATACTCAATATATCATAGTCACCTTTTTTTAATTTATACAAACTGTAAAAAACACAGTTGAATCTTATTTTAATACCACTATCTGAAATAAAAACCCATGAGCCACTAAAAAGGTCCTTTGGTTAGTTCACAACATGATCATAGGCATGGTTACCCATACTATAGAGGCATCCAACTAGTAGTGAGGTACTAATAAGGTATGCGGGGAGACTATACAATATCTAATAGAGTAATACAACAATGTAATTAAAAAAATATCCATTTTGATAATTCTTAATAACCAAAAATAACGATTAATCTCATTTGGAGATCCCTAAACAATATGTTTGATGAAAAAACAATATTGAAGTCATTCCATGTCATTTTAGTGTCATGTGTGAAAGGAAACCCAAATATATAGTCATGTTTTGAATCCATATGTCAGGACCTGCCATGATGTCTAATCCCCTAATCGATGCTCTATACCAATTCTCTTCCCTTCCATCAAGCATAAGGACATTACCATAATTAATACCTACAATAATGAATGATTCATGGTTATTATTGATGGTCAAGGCAAGGTATTTATTCAACTCATTAGGCCACCAAAAAAATGTGTATAAATAAATGTATTGTATAAGAACAGTTTATGCAAGATAATGAATGAAAATTATATAAGAAAATAATTATAATTAGTTTCATTGTTAATCAGTTATAAATTAACAAACATGATATTTGGGATCCAAGTGACACGAATTCCATTCAAACCATCTTTGGCCTTTGTTGGTAATTTTAATCATATATCAATGTCTGTGCATATTTATGACAAGAAGGCTCAATCCAATCATCCAACCATGATTTCTAACACCATAACTAAAAATCAAAATCATTGACATAGAAATCCTAGTCCATCATCCAGATCCATGGAGTATTGATCACAATGTACAACCACCCCAATCACTGATGTGGAATGATTTCTCATTCACCTTCATCCATTTAACAAAAAACCAATTCCAAGGGTTCAACACATGACCTATTTAATATATTAAACTAAAAATGTAAAAATATTTATTTAATAATTTTTCTAGGGTGCTATACATTCATCAAATTTAACATAACTCTATGACTAGTACATTTAACTATTTTTTAATAACCCTAATCATTAGAAACTATTTCATTCCCGTTTATATTTTCAATAATCCTCCTTTAAAAATTTATAATTTTGAAACTTATTCATGTCATAACCATTTTAAATTTCAAATTTTAAGAAAAATAACACCTTATACAATGATAATACACCAAATATGAGTACCAAAATATTAATATGATAAATAGTATTTGTAGAAATTTAACAACTCATTTCATTATTTTTAATAAATTTTTGCACCCCGTGTGTATCCATATGCCCATTATTAAGATTTTCAAGGGTCTTGATGGGGTCTAAGATGTCTTTTAGACATCAGTTTAAAGAACAATTTACACAACATAGTCAAGGAATCACATGTGGTTCACAATAGTGTAATATACAAACATATCCCATAAAACCATCAATCCTCATCATTAAAAGACCCTCAACACTTATCCCCAAAAAACCCTCAACTAAAATCGTCAAAAGCCCCTCAACACAACCAAAACCACAACCGCAATCCCCAAAAAAGCTCAACCCCATCCCCCTAAATCCATCAACCCTCAGCACTAAAAAAACTCAATCCGTATACCCAAAACACTCATCCATCATCCCCAAAAATCCTCAACATTCATAACCAAAAAACACTAAACCTTCATCCATAAAAAACCTTCAACCCTCAGACTTAATAAACCCTCAACCGTGAACCACAAAAAAAACATCACATTCAGTCCCAAAACAATCCTAAACTATCAATTTTAAAAACCATTATTCCTCATTCCTATGAAACCCTATACAACAAAAAACCATCTAATCTCATCCCCAAACAACCCTCAATCATCGTCCCCCAAATACCCCCACCCCTCAGCCACAAAGAACATCAACAATCACCCCCAAAACTGTAGTCACTCACACCCAAAAAACCCTCAACCCTTAGACACAGAAAACCATCAACCATCATCCTAAAAAAAATTCTCAACTATCCTCCCCAACAAATCATAAACCCTCATCCCCAGGAAACACTAAAACCATAGCCCCCAAAACCCTAAACCCACAGCCATAAAAAACCCTTAACCCTCATCCGTCAAAATAAAAAACCACAGTCGCCCAAAAACCTTATATCCTCATCACAAAAAACCCTAAATACCCATAACCCAATTCCAAAAACCCCCATCTCAAAAAAATCCTAAACACTCCTCCCCAAATAATCCTAAACTATGATCCCTGAAAAACAATATACTCTCAATTCAAAAAAATCCTCAATGCTCAATGCCATAAAAATATCATCCCTGAACCATATAAAACCCTTATTCATCAACCAAAAAACCCTTAACCATCATCACCAAAACCATAAACAATCATTCCCAAATACCATAAACCATCACCCCCCATAAAACCTTAAAACCTATTCCCCCAATAACCCTGAACCCATAGCCCAAAAAAACCACGATCACTTAGGCACTAAAAACCCTAGACCCTCAGCCTAGAAATAAGAAAAACCCTCAGCCCAAAAAAACATGAACACTAATCCCAAAAAATGTTGAATCCTCTTCACCAAAAAACCTTTAACCCAAGCCTCACCCCAAATGAACCATGTGCAATCAGCAATAAAAAACATGACACATCATCCCTGAAAAACCTTTAACACTCATCTGAAAAAAACCATAAACCCTCATTCCTAAAAAACCCTAAACATGAACCCAAAAAACCATGATCCTAAGACACAAAAAACCCAAAACCCTTACCACTGAAAATCCCTAATCCTTCAGCACCAAAAAAACCCAGAACCATCTCCCCAAAAAAAACAGAACCCTCAACCTTAAATAAACCAAAACCATCTACCTAAAAGAACTCTGAAACCTCATACCCAGAAAACATTGAACCTTAAACCTAAAAAATACTTGGAACCATCATCCCTAAAAATAATTGAACACTCATTCCAAAAAACCCACAACCCTTACCTGCAAAAAACTGTTAACCCTAAACCAAAAAAACCCTTAACCCACCCTAAAAAAGTATGAATCCTCTAGATAAAAAATCCCTAAACCCTCAGCACCAAATATTCCTAAAATATTAGAAAATTAATAATGTAACCCTCATCCCCCAAAAAATACTGAACACTAAGCACAACAAAACCGTGAATCCTCAAACAAAAAAAATCTGTGAACCCTTAGCCACAAAAAACCATAATACCTCAACCCAAAAAAAAACTGTCACCCCAACAATAAAAAATCATGAACCCTCATCCCCATAGGGACCAGAACAATTAGCTGTAAAATAAACCCGAACCCTCATCACTAAAAAACCCTAAACCCTCATCCAAAAAAACCCCAAACATTCATCCCCAAAAAACCTTTAACCACCTACGGCAAAATACTTTGTACACTCATCCCCCAAAAACCCTCAACCCTCAGCCCAAATAAACCTATGGACCTTCAGAAACACAAAACATCCATCATCCCTAAGCCCCAAAAACACTAAACTGTCCACCCCAAAAAACCCTAAACCCTTATTTGACAAACAACACTAAACCATTATCCCCCAAAAACAATAAACCCTCATTCGAAAAAACCCTAAACCCCATCCCCTATAAATTAGAGATCCCACATCCAAAAATACCATTAAACCCTAGGCTCGAAAACCACTAATCCCTAACCCTAAAAAACAAGAACACTCAACCGTAAGGAACCCTAAAAATTATACTGTAAAAAACCCCAAATCCCTCAGCCACAAAACACCTAAACTCCCAGCCCCCCAAAAAACCTAAAACCTCATACCTAGAAAATAATAAACACCTAGTCACAAAAAAATAAACCTACATCCCTATAAATCCTCAACCCTCAACCCCAAAAAAATAATAAACTCAAAAACCAAACAACTACATCCCTCAACCCCAGAAAACACTCATACTCCTACATTAAAAAACTCCGAGCCCTCTTCCCTAGAAAAACCCATAACCCTTAGCAACAAGAAACCTTAAAACCCTAGCCTCAGAAACCCTATAACCTCATCCCAAAATAATCTCCTAATAGTATGAATGAGAAAACCGAATCTCTCTTAACCAATAAAACTGGCCCCTCAGTGCAAAATACACTTAACCAAAAGCTCCAAAATTCCATCAATGCTCAGTGCCAAAATACAAATAACCCAATTCCCCATAAATATCTAAACCTTCCTCCCAAAAATACATCTAGCTTCTACCCAAATAAACCTAAACTCTAGGTCCCAATAAACCATGATCCCTCATCCCATAAAATATTAAGTTATCAGACCCAAAAGAAACATAAACAACCAGCCCAAAAAGTCAATGAACCCATATACCCAAAAAACCCCAAAATGATATCCCAAAAAACACTTAACCTACATCCCCAAAATACAATGAACTTTTTTCCCCAAAAAAGACCAAACAAATAGGTCTAAGAAACCATAAACCATCATAACCAAATAAACATAAAACATTCATCCCCAAATACTATTTTCCCTACAACCCCAAAAAACCTAAAACACCAACCCAAAATACCTGAACCCTGAACCCCCCAAAAAACCCAAAACCTCATCCCAGAAAAACCAAAAACATTTATCCCTAAAATCACAAAAACCACAACCGCAAAAAACCCACAACCCTTTACCCCAAAAAAATCCAAAACCCACATACCCAAAAAAAACCTAGACCCATTTCCTCAAATCACCCTAACTACTCAACCAAAAAACAACACTAAACCTGCACCCCCCCCCAAAAAATAAACCCTAATCCCCAAAAAACCTAAACACTTTGCCCCAAAAAACCGTAAGTGTCCTTCCTCATGAAACCCTAAACTCCCATCCCCAAAAATATGAAAACCTCATCCCCTAAACTTTGTAAACCCGCACCCCCAAAAAACCCCAAACCCTCTACCCCAAAAAAACAGTCCAAATCTCATCCCAAAATTACCATAAACAGTTAGACCCAAAAGGCACTAAACCCTAAACCCAAAAACATTGAATACTCATCCCTAGAAATTCTTCCATGCGTAGCCCAAAAAAACCCTAAACCATCATCACCAATAAACAAACAACTTATAATAAAAAGAAACCTTTAACCCGCAGAACACGAAAATCCTCAAGACATGGCCCCTAAAAACCCTTAACCCTCATGCCAAAAAACCTTCAACCCTCATCCTTAAAAAACCCTACACCCTTATCCCAAAAATCACTCAACACTTAGAACATGAAAATAACTCTACATTCATACCCAAAAAACCCTTAAACCACATCCACAAAAACCTCATCAACCCTCAACCCCAAAAATCCCAAAAACATCCTCTGAAGAAAACCCCTAAAACCTAAATCCCAGCCCTAAAAATAAACTAAACCCTAAGCCCCAAAAAAAATTACCCAAAAAAATTCTAAAACCTCAGACCCAAAAAACCCTAATCCTTGAGCTCCAAAAAAACACTCAACACTTATCCCATAAAAACCACAAACACTCAGCTGAAAAAAACCGAGAGCCCATTTCTCCAAAAAACCTAAACCATCATCTCCCAAATTTCATCAACACACAGCCCGAAAAAACACCCATCACCCATCACTCATCCCCAAAACCCTCAACCCTTGTCCCAAAAAAAACTCTAAACCGTCATCCCTAGAAAAACCTCAATCGGTAGTCCCAAGAAACACAGTACCATTAGCATCAAAAAACACTAAACCATCATCCCTAATTATGTCTGAAACACTTAGAAACAAGAAATCATCAACCCTCAGCTCCAAAAAACACCTCAAAAACTGCTAACCACTTAGCTTCAAAATACCATAAACCATCATCCTCAAAAAAAAATACCTAACTTTGATCCCAATAAATATTAATTCTTACACAAAAAATCCATATACCCTAAGCACCCAAAACCAGAAAACCCTCTTCCCCAAAAAACATGAATCCCTCATCCTTGGAAAACAAAAAACCCTTATCCCAAAAAACTCTAAACCCTCATCCCCAAAAACCCTATTACCTTAGAACCAAAACCCTAAACCCTCAGTACCAAAAAACCATATTCTCTAATGTAATAAAATCATAAACCGACAACCATTAAAACCCTATACCCTCTACTCCAAAATCCCTACACTTTTAGCTCCAAAACACCCTAACCCCTCATCCATAAAAATTCTAAATCATCATACCCAAAAAACCCTAAACCCTCAGCCCCAAAATACCCAAAACCCTTAGACCCCAAAAAAACCTAATCCCTTAGACAAAAATTCCATAAACTCCCATCCATAAAAACACAAAACCCACTACCATATATAACACTAAACCCTCAAACGCATCAAAATATAAACCCTAAACCCCAAAAAATACAAAAGCCTTAGCCCTAAAAAACCCGAATCCCTCATCCCCATAAAACCCCAATCCCTCACAACCAAATAACCTAAATCCGCTAGCCTCAAAAAAATAAAATCCATTATCCTCTCAAAACCTCAAAACCCTTAGCCCCAAAAAAACAAAAACTGTCATCCCCCAAATACCCAAAACCCTCATCCCCAAAAAACCCCAATATCTCTACCCAAAAAATCCCCAAACCATATCCCCCAAAAGACCAAAAATACGTATCCCCAATAATACCGACACCCTCATAAAAAAAATCCCCAAACCCTCATCCCCAAAAAAATCAAAACCCACAAACCAAAAAATCCAACAAACACAGCTCCAAAAAACCACAATCCATGAGCCCAAAAAAAAATCAAAAACTCATCTCCAAAAATACCAAACACCCAACGGCAAAAATCACAAACCATCTGCCCTAAAAAACCTAAACCCTCAGCCACAATAAACTCAAACTATCACCCAAAAAACTCCATAACAATAAGCCCAAGATAACCCAAACCCTCATCTACTAAAAATCAAAAACCCTCATCCCTATAAAACTGAAAACAAATGATCCCAGAAAACCTTCAAAATTCACTCCCAGAATAATCAGAACCCTATGCCCCTCAAAACACTATTCTTTCATCTCCACAAAACCCTAAACCCTCATCAACAAATACCTCTAAAACCCCATCCCCAAAAAACCATAAAACTTCAATCAATGAAAATACTAATTTCCCAACCCAAGAAAAACCAGGACAATCAGCACCATAAAATCCTAAAGCCTCATCCCTAGAAAACCTTAATCTTTTAGCCTATTGAAACCCCTAACACTCATCCCTATAAACTCCTAAACCCTCAATGCCTAAAAACTATTAACCCCGATCCCCAGAAAACCTAAAACCATTATTCCTTAAAAACCCTAATCCCACATCACCAGAAACCTTTAATCCCTAAGCCCATGAAAATCTAAAACCCTCAATTGCAGAAAAACATAAACCCTTATCCAAGGAAAACCCAAATACTTTCACCCCAAATTATTAAACTCATAGCATATATATCCTTAAACACCCATACCCAAATAAAGCTAAACCCTTATACCTAGAAAATCCTAATGCATTAGACCCAAAAAACCATAAACCCTAAAATGAAAAAAACCATACACCCTCATATAAAAAAATCCTAAACACTCAATCCTAGATATCCCTATACCCTAAGCACTAGAAAATCCAAAACTGTCATCACTAGGATACTCTAAACCCTGGAACCTAGAAAACCCTAAAACCTCAGCCATCTAAAACCAGAAACTCTCAGCCATAAATACCCATAAACACTCAGGCCAATAAAAACCCAAACCCCCAGCCCCAAAAAACCCCAAACACTCAGCCCCAAATAACACTAAACTCTCATCCACAAAAAACCATAAACGCTCACCCAAATAACCCAAAACACTAATCCCTAGATAGCCCAAACCCTCATCCATAGAAATTCCAAAACCCTCATCCCTATAAAACTGAAAACCCACGACCCCAGATAACCCCGAAAACCTTAACCGTAGAAAACCCTAAACATTTATCCCCGGAATAACCAAAACCCTCAGCCCCTCAAAAAACTATTCCTTCAGCTCAACAAAAACCTAAACCATAATCCACAAAAATCTTTTAAACACCATCATATGAATACCATAAACCATCAATCCAAGAAAAATACTTATCGCCCATCCTAAGAAAAACCTTGACAATCTGCCCCATAAAAGTCTAAAGCCTCAGCCCTAGAAAACCATAATCTTTTAGCCCCTAGAAAACCCTAACACTCATCCCCATAAACCCCTAAACCCTCATTCCCAAAAAAAATTATTATCCCTCATCCCTAGAAAACCAAAAACCATTATCCCTTAAAAAACCTAATCCCGCATCACTAGAAACTCTTAAAGCCTAAGTCCATGAAAATCTAAAACCGTCAACTGCAGAAAAAAATAAACCCTCTCCAATGAAATCCCAAAGACCATCACCCCAAAATAGTAAACTCTTAGCCTAGAATTCCTTAAACACTCATTCCCAAATAACCCAATAAAATTATCCATATAAAAAACTAAATCATTATCCCCCAAAAAACCATAAACCCCAATACACAAAAAACCCTACTCCCTCATCGGAAAAAATACTAAACAATCAATCCTAGATATCCCTAAACCCTCAAAACTAGAAAAATCCTAAACCCACATCACAAGAAAACCCGAATCCATCAGCCCTTGAAAACTCTAAATCCTCAGACCTATAAAACCAGAAACACTCGGCCCTAAATAACCATACACACTCTCTCCCAAAAAACATAAACAATCAAGCCCAAAAAACTATAATCCCTCTACCACAAAAATCCTATACCCTCTTCCCCACAAAACTGTAAACCCTAAATAAAAAAAACCCTAAACCCATAGCCCCAAAAAACACTAAACCCTCAACTACAGTTAACCCTAAATCATCACCACCAGAAAACCCATAAAGCCTCATCCAAAACAACCCCTAAATCATCCTCCCTAAGAAACTCTGAAACCTTATAACCAAATAACCCTAAACAATCTAACCCAAAACCTCTAAACCCTTATCCACAAAAAACACTAAACCCTCATCCCCCAAAAACTCTAAAGCATCATCCCTAAAAATCCTAAAACCCTCATCCCCAAAAAACAAAAAACATTCATCCACATAAAACCCAAAACCAGTAGCCCCCAAAAAACCTAATCCCTTAGCTCTAATAAACCTTAATCATTATTCCCTAAAACACCCTAAACCCTTGACACAAAAATATCCAAAATCATCTTCTACAAAAATGTAACGACCCAATGTTATATCAATTGAAATCACCTTATTATAATTATTTAATATAATCACATGAACTCACTACTATTTACAATGTAACCTTTAAACATAATATTTTCACTTTTGTGTTTTAAATTTCAAAAATCTGACATACAGAGTTGCGTTCAATAAGATATTTAGATTCTGAGAGAATAAACATTGTTTTTGATGAATAGTAACATACCTTTATAAATAGTAATGAATTGTATGTTGTCCAACAAAATATAAACTTCACCCATGAATGTATAATTACAATTTACACATCATATAAGTGAAAAAGGATCATAAAATGTGTATTGGTATTTTTGTATGTCATAAATTTTTTAAATAAAATTTTATGACTAATTTAATAATTTAAAATGGATGTTTATTATCATAACATATAGTCATAAATTGTAATTTTATTTTCCTATGGTTATATGATAATTTTATGAGACCTTGATTAATTTTTCAGGCTGTTATAGAACGAGTTATAGTTTTAATGTTGTTTTTTTCAATAAATTGTGAATTTATTTAAAAATTTAATTAATCATATTTTGAGGATTATTTTGAAAAATGGAGTTCATTTTTGGGTTCTACACATCAAAAAATTGTTACTGTTAATATTTGGTTTTCTTCTAAAATACATGAATTTTGGATGAGTAGTAAAATACGATAATTACCAATAATTGCTAAATATTAAATTTCTACATCAAGAATGAGTCACGATTGAGGTAAATGGACATTGTTTAAAACTAAGATACAATTATTAATAATTTTGGTCATTAAATTAAATAACTATTTCTTTTTGTGAGAAAAATAATTAAATATTCAAAATTCACTACTCCCCACCCCTATAAAAACCACCCACAATCCCCTCATATATTCACTCCTATAAATACCTGGAACTTAATTAAATTCTACCCAAATATATCCCCAAGATCCTTAAACACGTTTATAATACTTCGGTCCCCTCAAAAGACCAAATCCTCTCCCCTTAAGAGGCTCTCAAATATGATTAAATCAAGAGGTAAATTCCTCTTTTCTTTTCTTTCATATTCTTTCAAGTCCGTTTATTTTCTTTTTTTATTTATTCACCTCCCTTCACTAAAACTGTATGATAAATCTAGTAACATAAATTTACTGGAATTATATTATTATAATCATATATTTTATCTTAATCTCTCTTTTCCCCTCCTTTTATACTATAAATGAAAACACCATCCGAGATTTGTTGATTTATCACATTCAAGGACAACATGTTTTAAATTTGATTTACCATCATCTATACTAGTCATGAAACAATTTTAATGGTTGTAAAAGATCAAAATATATGAAATTTATATTATTTAATTTTCTTGAATCCTTATAAATTTGTGATTTAAAATAATTATACAAATCAGTTTAATTGTTATCAAAACCGCCACATTAAATCAAGAGTTTATCATTAATGTTTTATAAAATGATTCACCTTCACTCAAAGTAATAAAAATAAATTTAAAACCATTTAATAATCTGTATGTTTACTATTTTCATATAACATAAATTTTGGACAACCACTCTCATCATGCCTATTTATCTGTTCATGTTTGTAAGTAAACCGAACATGAAACAAACGGACCCGAACAATGAAATTGAACCTCACAACCAATTGAAAACGTTATGAATGAACTCAAAAAGGTTATACCGAATCATTTACATGTAAATTAGGGTTTTTAATTCTTAATTAATTAACAAAATTTTATTATTCAGGTAATTATTATAAATTGGGAGAACACCATCAGACATAAGGTAAAGGATATTCTCTTTCTCACGTTTATTCAAGAATTTCTTTTATGTTATGACCTTTTATGTATAATTACTAAAGATGGGGTATTGTTTTGAACCATACCCATAATTCTATAATTATTTATAAAATTTTATAAATCTATTTATCTCTCATTACGACCTCCTAAGTACACATGACGCCATGCCGTTATTCCGTAAGGGATTTTACCCAAACCACCATTATTCTATCGGGTTTCTCTATCTTTCTTTTTACCCAAATGAATTTGTCAGTTATTTTTATGCAAAAATTTTACATAATTTTTATATGATCCAAAATCATGTTTCATGATGCATCCCACATTCTACTTTGAGGATATACTTTCTTTTAAGGGATTCCATCTTTGATACATCCCAATAAACAAACTTGTTATAAGGGAACATCCTAAACTATTAAACAATTTCAAGTGTACTTTACCATTTGTTTTAATCCACCTTTTTTATAAAATTATTCTTTTTATTATAAAAACCTTATTGTTTCACTTTTTGTTTTATATAAAATATTATCCACTTTTAGATTTTTAATTCTCTTTAGTATTGTCATTAAAACTGCACTAAAATGTTTTAATGCTATGAATCTCCTAAATATACATCTTAGATTTTTTCACTACTGTTTTATATCACTTTCCATGATGTATGATTATTTTATCTTATTAATTTACATGTATATTTTAATTACTTTCTTTCATGGACTCTTTTATGATACCCCCATTAATTATTCTTTATGACATGAATGTGAAACCCATTTTTCTCCATGGGATCCCTTGTGTTTATGTCTGATTGATTATGTATGATTATTTATCTGGAGATCTTATTCATGACAATGTATAGATGGGTGTGCCCAGATGGTGCTCTAATTCATTTGGTAAAGTTTAGTCTCATGAGATGTTATGTTCAACGGTCTTGGAAGTTCACCGTGACTCGTGCTACCATGTCCTGTGGTTTTGGTGGTTAACCATGACTTCTCCTCCTCTATATGAAATAAGCCTTTATTCATGATAATGTCATGAATTAAGTTTTTGACACAATACTATGAATTCATGTTTATATGATCCCATGATTATAAGCTAGGATTCTATATTACCTTTTATATCATTATGTCACGATCTCTAAACCTTCTGCTAAAGCCTTATTCTTATGATTAATCCCTTACTAGGCTTTTAGCTCATCCCTTTGTTCATATGATCCCCAGAGTAATCTATGAAGATATATGGGCTCTAGGAATGTTACGAGATCTTTATGAAGATTAAATAAAGAAGTAATTTTTAGCCTCATCTTTTATGTTTTATGTACCTAGTCTTTAATGAAACTAGACTTTACTATCCTTGTATTGTACTTAGATTATTAATTTTTCATAAAATCATGTAATTCTATGTGTAAACGGTTAGGGTAGCTATAGTTTCTATTAGAGAATGGTCTAGTTATTTTTGGAGATTTGGAATATAAAAATTTAGTAAGAAACATAAGGTCGAGACAGAGTATAAGAAAGACCCCCCCCCCCCACTTTTGGTAATTATAGTGTGAGTTGTTTATCAAAACAATATGTCTATGTATGGATAAAAATTGGTGGTGGTGGATTTGGAAAATATGTATCTCTTTGTGAAAACGGAAAACACCGCTTTGAGCTAGACTCGAATGGGAACTGGTGCATGACAATGGGCCTTGATTCACTCTTGGTTTGACCCACCTGTGGGATATGCTTTGGTAAACTCATGAGCTTCATAAAAACCATTATTAGTGGAATGAAAAAAGACCATAATAATATAAGTTATGAAATAGATCAAGGATAACCTATATTGAATCATAGGTAATAAAACGTTAAGATATACTTATACTTTACTAGTTAATCCTCTTATGTTCAATGTTTCCTTTTTATGCTTAATAGCTAAGTATTCATGCCCTATAATTGTACCTCATTTTCTTAGTTAATGGATTGAAATAGAAGAACACTTTCCAAAAATTAGTGTTATAGGGAATGTGAATATTTCTCTATTGATAAACCTGATATGATGGGAATGGGTGCTCAAAACATCATGAAAGTACTTCCTCAACTGGATCAAGTAATGAATAATGACATGAATCATTTAGAACACCCTCCTCCTCCATGGAAAGAGAATGTTGTCACAATATCCTTTATTTGGAAAAGTCCTCCCTTGTTTAGTGGATCTTCGTGTCCCTTCCTCGTTGAAAAGTGGATTAACATTATTTAAAAGATATTTATTGTTCTCCAGTTCTCAGATTAAGATAATGTCATACAGGCGGTCTATCATTTTTATGGGGAAGCTGGTCAGTGGTGGAAACTGATCAATAATACAAATCCCTAGGAAGAAATTGATTCCATGGATTGGGAGGAATTCAAGAGAATTTTATTCAATAAATATTGTTTGAGAACCCTCCGTCAATAGATGGATAGAGAGTTCATCAGACTCTAGAAGAAGGAAGAGGGGTCAATCGGGGTGTATGATAAAAACATTAAATGGCATTCATGTTACTCATATGGCATTGTCATGAAAACTGAAAGCATGTGGATCACATCTTTAGAATATTAAAGTCGAGACTATGAAAATTTATTGTGATTGGAGACATTGAGATCTATTAGGATATTGGTTTTTGTTCCCTTAAGGTTGAAATAAAGATTAAAGACTCTTAGTTGTATCATGGGTCTGGTCACAAAATGAGAAAAATTTAATCTAATGTGGGTGGTTCTACAAATAAATTCCAGGATGTAATGATGATTGATCATCCCACATATAAAAATTGTGGGAAGAATCATCATGGGTACTATTTAAAGGGTTCCGGGAATTGCTTCAAATTTTGAATGTTGGGAAACCTAGCTAAATACTACTAACATGATATGAAGAATCCCATAAATGTGGAAGAAGAAAAGAAGGTTTAGATAAATGCATAGCCTACAGAGCAGTGTTACAACAACAAGGATCTAATTCATTATGTGAACAATTTCCCTAAGCGATGGTTTGTCAGAGGAAATCAACAATAACCTCCAAGGAAACAAGGATGTTCTTATGCTATCACTACCATAGAGGTGGAGCTGAAAAATTATGTGATGATAGGTACGCTAATAATTCATTCAAAAATAAAGAATGTACTATTTGATTCTAGTTGTACACATTCTTTAATATCATGAAAGTGTAATTGAACTATTCAAGAACTACCTCAAAATATTGAGGAAATGTAATCTGCGAGAATAGGAAATAGGGAAATTATTGCATCCATGGTTTATAACTCCTCCTCGATTAACATTTGTTGACTGAATCTCCTAGAAAATCTCATCATACATCCTTTAGTGTTGTTTGATGCTATATTGGACATGGATTGGCTATGTTTTTAAAAATCCAACATCAACTATTGGGAAAGGGAGATCACTCTACACAAACCATAGCATCCTACAATTCTTTATAAGTGTAAGGAGGAAGATGAATCTTCTTTAGAATCAATGTCTCAACTGTGTATCTTAATTCATTATGAGAAATAATGTGTTTCTCAAATTATTGTGTCAAAGGAGAGAATCATGCCTAAAGACATGGCCATCCTGAGGGATTAAATGGATGTATTTCTTGAAGAGTTGAATGGTCTTCATCCTGATTGAGAGGTTGATTTATAAGTTTAATTTATTCTTGGATTTTTTCCAATATCAAAGACACATTATAGAATGGCCACTGTAGAGCTAGGAGTGCTAAAGAAGAAGTTACAGAAGAATATGGATAAGGGTTTTACATACCCGAGTGCATCACCATGGGGTGCACCAATCCTCTTTATTAAGAACAAGTATGCATCGATGCGCCTCAACATTGATTATCACGACCTCAATAAAACCACTGCAAAGAACAAGTATCCCATTCCATGGATAGATGACTTGTTCGATTAGCTTTGTGGGGCCAGTTATTTCACTAAGGTGGATGCTGAGTTGGGATATCTCCAATTAATGTTGAGGAATGAATATATTTACAAGACTGTCTTTCGAATAAGGTATGGACACTATGAGTTCATAGTGATTCCCTTTGGACTCAGTAATCCTAAAAAATTTCATTGATTTCATGAATAGAGTATTTAGAGATTACATCAACAAATTTTTGGTAGTATTCATTGATGATATTATGATATACCCCACAAGAAAGGTGGAACATGAGGAGCATTTGAATATTATGTTAATGAATTTGTGAAGGGAGAAGTTGTATGCAATGTATATTAAATGTGAGTTCTGGTTGGAGGAAGTGTCATTATTAGGGCATGTTATCTCCAGCAATGGGATATCTTTGGACCCATCCATGACAAAGGTAAATTAAGAGTGTCCTAGGCCGACATCTATAATGGAGATCTGTAGCTATCTAGGTCTAGCTATGTATTATCGATGATTTGTGAAGAAAATTTCACCATTGTAAAACCCAATGAACAAGCTGACATGGAAGGCAGTGAAGTTTGTCTAAACTCAAGATTGAGAAGACTACTTTAAGTAGTTTAAAAAGAACATAATCACAATGCCAATACTCACAATCCCAAAAAGTGGATAAGTCTTTTTGGTATACAATGATGCTTAAATGAAGTGATTAGAATGTTTGATGATGAAAACTAATTAAGTGATAGCATATGCCACAGGAAAGCTGAAAATACATGAGCAAGACTATCCCATACATGATTTGGAGTTGGCATTTGTGATTTATGCATTGCAAGTTTTGCGGCATTATCTCTATGGGGAGAAGTGTGAGATATATATTGATCATAAGAGTCTCAAATATAAATTCATATATAATGATCTTAATATACACCAGTGAATATGGATAAATCTCAATAAGGATTGTGACTTCTCAATCCACTACCATCTTGATAAGGAAAAAAGGTTGAAATTTCTCTAAGTTGAAAAGATCATGTATCTTTATCAATGATGAGAATTAAAAAGCATGCAATATTCTTATATTTCTAGAGGATGGACATGGGAATCATTATGATAGGTACATTGTAAATCTTTTCTAAAATAATTGATCAACCATTCCCACGTAGAGAAAAAAATGGATGCTCAAAGAAATGATATTGAAATTTAGAAAAGGTTCGAAGCCATTAAAAATGGGAAATCCACAGAGTTCATTCTTGACGAGGAAGGAGTTGTATTATTTGGATCATGATTATGTGTATTGTATGATATAGACATAAATAAGGATATTCTGAATGACACACATAGCTCAACATTCTATATCCACTTGGGGAGCACAATGATGTATTGAGATATTCAAGAGAACTTTTGGTGGGATAATATGAAGATGGATATTAATAAGTATACATCAAAGTGCATGGTATTTCAACAAGTGAAGGCTGAATGATAGAATTCTAATAGGATGATGCAACCACTACCCATTTCACCATGGAAGTGGGAGAAAATCACCATTGAATTTGTCACTAGACATCCAAGGACATCCAAAGGAAAAAATGCTATATGGGTCATTGTGGATCATCTAACAATGACATCTAACTTTTTCGAAATTTTAGAGGACTTCTCATTGGATCAAATTTTGCAAAAATATATCAAACACATGGTAATGTTGCACGGAGTACGTCTATCTATTGTATCTTATTGAGATTCAAGAATCACCTCGATGTTCTGAAAAACTCTCAAACATTCTCTAAGCACTAAACTGAACGGCATCACGACCAATAATCCTCCAAATGATGGAAAATATGAGAAAAATATTCAAGAACATGAAGATAGGTTGATAGAATATTCTATGGACTTCAGATAAGGATGGGACCAACATCTTACACTGGTTCAATTGTCCTAAAAAATAGTTTCCACCTGAGCATCTAAATGGCACATTACGAATCCCTTAATGGGAAGAGATGAAGAACACCAACATGTTGGGATGAAGTCGATGAGAATAAATAGATAGGACCTAAAATGGTAAAAAAATTGTAGAGAAAGATAAAACATTCAACAACACATTAAGGAAGCTCAAATTTGACAAAAGAGTTATGCAGACAATTGTCGAGGATACCTTGAGTTCAGAGATATAAACATGTTATTTCAACACATATAACCATGGAAGAAGGTCATGAGATTTTGGAAGAAATTAATGCTATGTCCCAGGTACATAGGCCCCTTATAGATTATTGATCGTGTTGGGGATGTGGCCTTTTGACTGGAACTTCCACCTACCATGTCCAAATTACACTATTTCATTCATGTATTCTTCATAAAGAAATACATACCAGACCTGTCATGTGTTCTCTCTTCATTGGTGGTACAATTGGAGAATGATATTTTTTATGAAGAGAAGGTAGTGAAGATCTTGGATAATAGATATAATGTTCTAGGTAATAAAACTACGCACTTGGTCAAGGTAATATGGCGGAAACATATGTACGAAGAGGCAACATGGGACCTGTATGAGGCAATGGAGGAAAAGTACTAGCACCTTTTTATGGAATATAATGTATAAAAATAAATATCGATGAAGAAATATTATAATATGGAAAAATGTAATGACCCAAAATTTTATCAATGTAAAATCTATTTTTATAATTATTTCATATAATCATATGAAATCCCAACTATTTTCTATGTGACCATTAGTCTTAATATTGTCACTTTTGTGTTTTGAATTTTGAAAATCTAACATACAGGGTTGCATTCAGTAAGATATTTAGAGTCTGATAGAAACAACAATGTTTTTTATGAATAGTAACAGACACTTATGAGTATTAATTAAGAGTAATAAATATTAAGTTGGCTTAAAAAAATAAACATCACCCATGAATGTATAAATACAATTTTGACATCTTATAAGTAAAAAAACGATCATAGTATAAGTATTGGTATTATTTATGGCATAAATATATAAATTACAATTTCATGATTAATTTAACTATTTAAAATGGAAATATATTTTCATAAAATGTAATAAAAAATTGTTATTTTATTGTCTTGTGGTTATAATTAAATTTTAGGGGACCATGATTTAATTTTCAAGGTGTTATAAAAGGAGTTTTAGTTTTAATGGTGTTTTTTTCAATAAATTATGATTTTATTTAAAAATTAAATTAATCCTACATTGAAAATTAATTTTGAAAAATGATGTTTTTTTTAATTCTACACATTCAAAAATGGTTTGGATGAATTTTTGGGTTTTCTCTAAAACACATGATTTTTATAAATAGAAAAATATGATAATTCCCAATAAATTCTAAAACATGAATATCTTCATCAAACATGAGTCATAGATGATGTAAATGTCCATTGGTTAGAATTAATATGCACTTATTACTATTTTTGGTTATAATAATCGATCATTATTGCTTGTCTTGAGAAAAATAATAAGATAATGAATTAAATATTCAAAATTCACTCTTCTCCTCCACTATAAAAACCACAAACACTCCCCTCATCTCTTGACTCCTCTCAAAACTTGTTCCTTCCATAAATTCTTCCCAAATCACTCCCCAAGATCCATCCCAAAGTCTATCAGATATTGGTATCATCAAAAGGCCAAATCCTCTCCCTTAAAGATGCTCTCAAGGAATATTAAATCAAGAGGTAAATTCCTCTTTTCTTTTATCTCAATTCTTTTTTATGTCCTTTTCTTTTCAATTTTTATTTCCTCACCTCCAATCACCAAAATCATATGATAACTCTTGTAACATATGCGTACATGAATTATATTATTATAATGGGATAGTTTATCATAATCTTTCCTTCACCCTCCTTTTATACTATTAATGAAAACACAATCCAAGAAGTGTTGATTTATCACATTCAACGACGACATGTTTTCAATTTTCTCTACCATCTTCTAGAATTGACCTGAAAAAATTATAATGGTTGAAACAGATAATAAAATATGTATTTTATCTTATATAATGTTCTATAAACCTTATAAATTCATGATGTAAAATAAAAATACAAATCATGTTAATTGCGAGAAAAATCGCCACATTAATCCAAGAGTTTATCATTAATGTTTTATATAATGATTCTCCTTAACTTCAAGTAAGAAAATTTAATTAATAACCATGTATTAATCTGGATTTTGACTAATTTCATATAAATTGAATTCTAGACCACCACTCCCATCCTATATCGTTATCTATTCTTGTATATAAGTAAACTGAACATGAAACAAATATACCTGAACAATGAAATTGAACCTCATAACCAATCGAAAATTTTATGAATAAACTAAAAAAGGGTACACTAAATCATTTACATGTAAAATAGGTTCTAAAATTATTATTTAATGAACGTAATTTTATTATTCAGGTTATTAATATCAATGGAGAGAACACCACCAAAAAAAAGGTAAGGGATCCTCTGTTTCTCACATTTATTCAGGAATCTCCTCGTTGTTATTATATGTTACATATAATTAATAATGATGATCACCTTCATCGTACTTCCATCATTATGTATATATGATTATAACTCCCTTTACCTCCCATTATGGCCACCTATGTACACTCGATACCATCTCGATATTCCATAAGGAATTATAATCGAACCGCCTTTATTCTTATCCATTTCTCTATCATTCTTTTTACCCAAATGAAGTTGTCTATTATTTTTATGTACAAAATCTAAATACTATTTATATTCTAAAAACTCCTGTTTAAATATCCATCCATCTCTCTATTTTTGGGAAATACATTCATTTAAGTGATTCCCTCCTCGATACTTCCCAATAAGCTAATTTGTTTTAAGGGAACATTTTAATTTTTTACCAAATTTCTAGTGCACTCTACAATTTGTTTTAACAATCCATTGTTGTTATTAAATAAGGCATTTTATTATGAAAAACTTCATTTTTACTTATATTTTTATAGGAAATATTATTCCCATTTTTATATTAAATCGTCTTTAGTATTTTTCTTAAAACCTCCCTAAAATGTTTTAACGCTATGAATTTGTAAATACTCTTCTTACATGTTGTCACATATGTTTTACATAACATACCATGCTATATTGAAATTTTAACATATTAATTTACATGTATGTTTTAATTCCATTTTCTCATGGAAACTTTTATGATCACCCATTAATTATGCTTTATGGGATAAATGTGATACCTATTTCCCTATATGGGTTCCCTTATGTTTATGTATGATTATTTGTGTCAAAAGTATATTCATGTACTGGTTATTATTGGTGCACCCAGATAGCACTCCAATTCATTGGGTAATGTTTATTCTCATGAGACATTATGTGCAACGGTCTTGGAAGTTAGCCTTGACTCGTGTTACCATGTGTAACAGTTTTGGTGGTAAACATTTACATGTGCTCCTCTATGTGAAACCAGGCCTAAATTGTGCTAATGTTTTGATTTATGTTTCTGAAAAAATAATATGAATTCATGTTTATATGATCTCATGTTTATATGTTATGATTCTATATTCCATTTTATATCTTTATTTCATGATATCTAACCCATTTTCTAAATCATTATTCTTATGTTTAATCCCTTACAGTGATTTAGCTCATCCCTTTTTTCATGTGATCCCTAGGGTACCCTATGCAGATGTAAGGGATCAAAGGAATTTATGATATATTTATGAAGATTAAATATTGAAGTGTTTTTTAGTCCCATTTTTTAGGTTTTATGTGCATATTCTTCAAAGACACTAGACATAACCATCCTTGGTTTGTACTATGATGTTTAATTATGCTTAAAATCATATAATGATATGTTTAAAACAATAGGGTATATATAAAAACCACCATCCCACAACACTAAAAAATCCTAAAACCTTATCCCCAAATAAACCCTAAATTCTCTTCCCCATGAAACCGTAAATCGTCAACCCTAGAAAACCCTAGACCCTAAACCCCAAAAAACCCTAAACCCTCACCCAATCAAAACCCTAAACACTCTTCCCCAAAAATTACCTAAAACCTCATCCCCAAAAAAACACTTATCCCCTAGCTGCTAAACCCCAAAACCCTCATCCAAAAAACAATAAACCCTCAACCTCAAAAAACACCAAACCCATGTGACTAAAAAAACCAAAAACCCTCTTCCCCAAAAGACCCTAAACCCTCAGACCTAAAAAACCCTAAAGCCCATTCCCCAAAAAACCCAATAACCTTATCCCCAAAATCCCTAAACCCTCATCCCCCAAAACCATAAAGCCTTAAATTTAAAGAAACCTAGACCCTCATCTAGAACAATTCTAAAACCTCAACCACATGGAAAATACACTTTTCCACTAAATCCCCAAACCCTTATCCTAAAAAAATTTAATCCTTTGTACCCAAGAAAAGATAAAACTTGAGACCCAAAACACTTAAACACTCATCCCCAAAATACCATAAATCATCAGCCCCAAAAAAATCCTAAATTCTTAGCCCCCATAAAACCCTAAACCCTCTTCCCCAAAAAAATCATCGACCCGCTGGCCTAGAAAATCCTAAACCTCCACCGTAAAACCCCAAAACCATCATCAATAAAATACCCTCTACCATTAGTCACAAAAAACCTTAAACCCTCAAAACTAGAAAAATACTAAATTTTCATTCAAAAAAATCTCTAAACCCAATACACTACAAATCCCTCAACTCTCAACCACAAAAAACCATATTCCATCGACCCCAAAAACAGAAACCATCATCCAAAAAAACCTTAAACACTCATCCACAAATATTTATGAACCCGTGTTCCCAATAGGCCCTAAACCTTATCCTAAAAATCATCAATCCTAAACCCCATAAAACCCTTTAAAATGCATCCCTGTAAATAAAAAATCCTTTCATCCAAAGAAACCAAATACTTCATCCCCAATAAAACCTCATTCCTCTTCCCTAAAAAACTCTCAACCATCATCCCCAAAAAAATACTACCCCCTCCACCAAAAAAAACATTAACACTCATCCCTAAAAACCCTCAACATGAATAAAACCTAAACTGTCATCCCTAGAAAACCCTAATCGATTGGCCTCAAGACAACCTAAACCCTCAACCCCAAGATACCCTACACACTCAGTCCCAATATACCTGAAATCCTCTACCCCAAAAAGCAACAAACCCCCTACCCCAAATAACCTCAAACACACAGCCCACGAAACCCCAAACCCACTAACAAAAAAACCCAAACCCACATCCCCAAAAAATCCCAAACATTCAGCCCAAAACCCCCAAAAACAACATTCCCAAAAAACCATAAACCCTCAGTCTGAAAAAATTCCCAAACCCTCATTCCCAATAATTCCTAAACTTCGGGCCCCAAAATACCCCAAAAACATATCCCCCAAAAAAAATCCAAAACCCTAAAACCCATAAAAACACAAACCCTCATCGCCAATAATCCCCAAACCCTTAACCCCCCAAGCCCCAAACCCACATCCCCAAAAACTGTAAACCCTACGCCTGAAAAACCCTAAGATCGTCATCCCCCCAAATCACCAAACCCCAAACCCTAAAAAGCCAGAAAACCTCATCCCCACAAGAACTCAATCCCTTATCCCTAGAAAACCCCAAACACTTATCCCCAAAAAAATCCAATCCATTTTCCCCATAAATCCCTAAACCACAATCCCTATAGAACCCAAAACCCATATCCCCAAAAACCACCCCAAACACTCAGGCCTAACAGAACACTAACCCCCACCCCAGAATACCCTAATAAATAAACACTAGAAGATTAAAATCCATATTCCCAAAAAAACAAAAAATAATAAACCACATAAAACCATAAACCAGCAACTCTAGAAAACCCCAAACCCTCAGCCCCAAAAATACGATCACACTAGGCCCCTCAAAAACTTGAATACTCAGGTCTAGAAATCCCTAAACCCTCTTCCCCAAAAATCCCTAAACACTGATCCCCAAAAAACAATAAAACCTCAGCCCTATAAAAAACTAATCCAACAACTAGAAAAAACCATAAACCATTAAACCTAGAAATTAAAAAACCCTCATTCATAATAAATCCAAATCCTAAAACCTTAGAAATCCCTCATCCCTTAAACCTAGAAAACCGTAAACAATCAAGCCCAAAAAAACCTAAACCATCATTCCCAGAAAACGACAAACCACTAGCCCTAGAGAAAACTAACCCTAATCCATAGAAAAAACTAATCATAAGACCTTGAAAAATATAAACTGTTATCCACATAAAACCATAAATCATTAGTCCTAGAACACTCTAAACATCCTATCCTAGAAAACCCAAAACCACAACCCCTAAAAATCCTAAACCCTAATCTGAAGAAAACACTAAACCATCACTAACGTAAAATCCAAATCCCTCATCCATAAAACCCCGCAAACCCTCATCCCAAGAAAACCCTAAATACTCATATAAAAAAACCTCAACCCTTACACCCAAAAAACCTTAAACCCCAAGTCCCATAGAACCCTAAACTCTCATCCCTAGAAAAAAATAAACCCTCATCCTCAGAAAACATTTGATCATTAGCCTTAGAAAAATAGGAATCTTCATTTCCAGAGAAACCCTAAACCCACATCTCCCAAAAAACATAAAAACATGGCCCTAGAATACTATAATCCCCTAGCCATAGAAAACCCTAGAAACTCAAACATAGAAAAACTCAAAACCCTCATCCCCAGAGAACCCAAATCCCCCTTCCCAATAAAACCCTAAACCCTTTTCTTTAGAAAATATTAAACACCCAGACTCAGAAAACCAAAAACCCTTAGCTGTAGAAAACCCTAAACCACCATTCCTAGAAATATGTATACCCTCATTCTATGAAAACCCTAAATAATTGGACCCAAAAAATCCTAAACCATCACCCATTGAAAACCCGACACCCTCATAACTATAATATTCTAATCCCACAACCCTCAAAAACTCAAAACAATTAGCCCTAGAAAATTTTAATCCTTGAGCCTTGAAAAACCGAAAACCCTCATCCCGGGAGAACCTGAAACCCCTATCCATAGAAAAACCTAATCTCGTATCCCCATATAAACATATATCCTAAAACCCAACAAATCTTAAACCCTTATCCATTGAAAACACAAAACCGTCATTTTGTAAAAAAACCAAAACTCTCTTCCCAAAAAATCCTAATCCAAAGCCCTGAAAATACCATAAAACCTAATCTCCCAAAAAAACCATAAACTTATATCCCATGGAACCCCAAGAACTCTTCCAAAAAACCGTAAACCCTCACCACCAAAACACCCTAATCTATCAGCCCCAAAAAACGCAAAACACTCAGCCTGAAAATATCAAAAATCTACAGCCCCTAAAAACCCTAAACTCACAACTCCATAAAACCGTAAACTATCTCCCCCAAAAATACCTAAATCCTCAACCAAAATAAAACCTGAAACCCCATCTTCAAAAAACCCTAAATCCTCATCCACATAAAACCAAAACCTAATGCGTTAAAAAACCCTAATCATTATGCACCATGAAACCCAAAACCCTCATCCCCAAAAAACCGTAAACCCCCAACATAAAAAAACCCAAAACCCTTAGGTCCAAAAAACACTAAAACCTCATCCCAAAAAAATTATAAACCCTCATCCCAAAATACCCTAAACCCTCTTCAAAATAAATCTCTTAGCTTGTATCCCAAGAAAAACCTAAACCCTCAGGCCTACAAAAACTGAACCCTCAAGATTATAAAAATCTAAACCCTTATCTTGAAAAATCCATAAACTATCATCCACAAAATACACTAAACCCTCAGAAATAGAAAACCCAAAACCCTCATCCACAAAATGAAATGAAAAATCATCCTTAGAAAACACTAAAACGTCATCACTAGAAATATTTAAACTGATAGCCCAAGAAAAACCATAATCCCCCAACCCTAAGACCATAAAACCTTATCCATAGAAAACTCTAATCCCTCAACCCCAAAAAACCTCAAACATTCTTCCCTAAAATACTCAAAACACTCATCCCCACAAATACTTAAACCCTCAGGCCTAAAAAATACTAAACACTAACCCTCAGAAAAACCTAAACCCTCATCCCTATATAACAATAAAAACATTCCCACAAATTCAATAAACCCTTAGCCCATGAAAACCACAAACCCTCAGCCTGAAAAAACCCCAAACCATCATCCCGGGTAAATCCTAAACCCTCAATCATAGAAAACCTAAAACCCTCACCCTAGAAAACCCCAAACCCTATTCCTCTTATAGCCATAAACCCTCCACCTGAGAATACCCTAAATCCTCCACACTAGAAAACCATAAAATCTCATCGAAATAAAATACTAGACCCTCATCCCCAAAAAAACCATAAACAATCAACCCCACAAATCCCAAAACACTCATTCATAGAAATACCTAAATAATGATCATAGGAAATCACAAAACCCATATTCCCAAATATCCCTAAACCCTCAACCGTTATAAACCAAAAACTCACTTCCCTAGAAAACACTAAACCATAAACCCTAGAAAACCATAAACCCTCATCCTAAAAAACCCAAAAGAATATATAATGATAACTCTAAATTCGAATCCCTAGATAACCCGAAACTCTCATCCCTAGAAAACCCCTAAACCCTTAGTTGTAGAAAACCCTAAAATATCATCCCACCAAAACTCAAAACCTCAATATCTAGACAACCATAACCCCCAACCCTAGAAAACCTAATCCTCCAACCTAAGGACTTCTTAAACCCCCATCCCTAGAAAAACCTGAACTGTAATTTCCATTAATCCCTAAACAGTAATCCATAAAAAAAACATGAAACCTACACCCTAGAAAACACAAAATCCTTATACCTAAAAAACCCCTAACCCTAATCCCATGGAACCCTAACCTCTCAACTCAAGAAAACCCCAAACCCCAAACCCCATAGAACCCCATGCCTGCATCCCTAGAAGAACCTATACCCGGTACACCAAAAAACATTAATCCATCATCCTAAGAAAACTACAAAATCCATTGTTATAAAACCCTAAAATCTCATCCACAAAAAACCTTAAACCATGTGCCCCAGAAATTCATAAACCATATTCCCCATAAACCCCTAAACAATAATCCATATAAAACCCAAAGCACTTAGTCCTAGAAAAACATAAACCCTTATCCCCAAGAAACACAAAACCCTCATTCCTATAAATCATTATACACATACCCTACAAAATCATAAACACACATACCTAGGAAATAAAAAACCCTCAACCATAGAAAAACATAATCCCTTAGACCTAGAAAACCCTCATACTCTGATAAAACAAATCCCTCAGTAGAAGAAATCCCAAAACCATATCCAAAACAAAACTTAAACTCTCTACCAATGAAAATCCTAATCACTTTTCCCCAGAAAAACCTAAACCCTCGTCCCCAAAAAACCCTGAACCCTCACCCCCGATAACCCTAAACCCACAACCATAACGAACCCTAAACCCTCGTTCCATTGAAACCCTAAACCCTCATCCATATAAAACCCTTATACCTTATCCATATAAAAAACCAAATCCATTTTCCCTAGAAAATCATAACAAATTACCCCTTGAAAAACATAAACCTATAACCCTAAAACCCTAAAAATGCATCACATGAAAAATTGGAACCCTCAATACATAGAAAAACCTAAACCCTTAGTGCCAAATATATGAAACCGTCATCCTAGAAAATCATAAAGACTCATCCCCTGAAAAAATCACCAGAACACCCTACATCCTCATCCTTGAAAACCCATATACAGTCTAATATCCTTAATAACTCATCCCAAAAATACCCTAAACCATCAGAAACAAATAATCCTAAACCATTAGCACCATAAAACAAAAATTAAACCTCTAAAAAAACTGACCCCTCAACCTGATAAAAACCCCATCATACATCCCTAGAAATCCCAAAACCCTCATCCAATGAAAATGGTACACACTTAGAAAATAAACCCCCAGACCATCATCTATAGAAATACACGAACCTATGCAAAATAAAACCATAAAACCTTAATATAAGTAATGTGGAATCCGTCATCCACAGAAAAACAAAAAACCTCAACCACAAAAAACCTCAAACCCTAATCTTCATAAACCCAAAAATCTCTCCTAATGAAAACACTAAACCATCATCCCTAGAAAACATTAAACTGTTATCCATAGAAAAAGGTAAACCATCCACCCTAGGAAACACTAAAACCATATCCCTTGAAATCCCAAAAAGCCTCATCCCCAAAAAAATCATAATCCCAACCATCCTCTCTAGAAAACCCTAATCCATCAGCCCAAGAAAACCCTAAACAGTAATCTCCAAAAATCCCAAAAACCATATACCCATATGGCCCTAAATCATCAACCCTATAAATATTAAAACCATCACCCCAATAAAACCCTAAACACTCAAACCTTTATTTCTCTAAACCCACACCCCCATAAAACCATAAACCTTAATTCCCAAAAAACCCTCAACCCATATCAATAAAATAACCTAATCCCTTAGGCATAAAAAATCTTAATCCCACGCCCAAGAAAACATAAAGGGATTTAGCCATATAAAACCCAAAAACATCAAAACCAAAAATCCTAAAACCCACAACCTCAAAAAACATTAAACCTTGAGTCCCTGAAAACCCTAAACCCTCATCCCTTGAAAGAGCATAACCATTTTACTAAAAAAACACTAAAACAAGATCCAATGAAACCCCTAAACCCTCATTCCCTAAAAATCATTAACTATTATCCATATGAAACCCTAAATACCCTACCCTAAAAACCCCAAACGCCCATTCCCATTAAACCCAAAAACATCAGCCCTAGAAAATCCTAGACCATCATCTATATAATAACCTAATCGCTCAGCCCTAGAAAACCAAAAAACACCATCCCTAGAAAACCCTAATCATTTTTCACCAAGAAACATGACTCTTATAAAAATATAAATATGAAACCCCCATATAAAGACAACCCCAAACCCTTAGCACCCAAAAAAACAATACCATTCATCCCAAGAAATATCTAAACCCACAACCATATAAAACCATAATACCCTATCCCTAGAAAACCCCAAACCATCATACCTAGAAAACATTAAACTATCACCCCCTGAAACACAAAAATCCTCATCCTTGAAAAACCCTAACCAATATGACATAGAAATCCTAGGACCCTTATCCCTAGAAGACCAAAAACCATGAGGTCCACAAACCCCAGACCCCATGCCCTTGTAACCCCACACCCATAGCCCTAGAAAATCCAAATACCTCATCTCTAAATAACCCTAATCCTTCGTCCATAAAAAATGATTTACACTCAATTCCAAAAAATCATATACCCTCCTCCGTAGAAAAACCAAAACCATCATCACTAGGAAACCCCAAAACCTCATCCCTAGAAAAACCCAAACCCTCATCCCTAGAAAAACTAAAACCCTTAGACCCATAAAACCTTAAATACTCAACACCAGAGTACCAAAAACCGTATTCCACAAAAAACATTAAACCCCCATCCCTAAAAAACCACAAAACCATAGTACTAGAAACCATTAAACCATCATCCCCATCAACTCTAATCACTAAATCACAGAAAATTTAAAAACATCAACACTATAAAATCCTATCAATAAACCCAGAATATATTAAACCGACATCCCCAAAAACCCCAAAAACCTAAACCTAGAAAACCACTAACACTCAGCCCCATTAAACCCTAATCACTATTACTCAAAAAATCCTAAACCCCAACCATTGAATCCTTATTCCCTTAATCCCAGATAACCATATACCCTCAATCATAAAATACCCTAAACCTTATACTCAAAAAATTTCTAATCCTTAGGCCCTTGAGAACTATATACTCTCGTCATAAGAAAATCCCCTAAAATCATCCCGATAATCCCTATACCTTCTTCTACATATAACAATAAACCATCCAACACTCAAAAACCTAAATCCCCAACTGCAGAAAACCCCAACCCCTTTCCCTCAAAAACCCTAAACCATATCCCCTAGAAAAAAATAATTCCTCTACCCCAGAAAATCATAATCCCCCAGCCATTTAAATACATAAACCCTTAGATATAAAAATACTAAACCCTAAACCATTGAAAACTCTAATCCTAAATCAATAAAAATACATAAACCCTATACCCCAAATAACCCTAAACAATTTTCCCCAAAGAACCCTAAACCCTTATCCTAAAGCCATAAAAAACCCTAACCCCTCATCCCCAGAAAACCTGAAACCCTCGCTATAAAAATCTTAAACACTTATCCCCATATTACATTAAACACCCAACCCAAAAATAAACTGTAATCCCTCAGTCCAAGAAACCCTAAACCGTCATCCCCCAAAATATTTAAAACCTTAACCAAAAAATCCCATAAACCCTCACCACCAAAAAACTATAAACCCACACACCAAAACCCTAAACCCTTACCCCCATAAAAACCTAAAACCTCTTCCCCCAAAATCTTTAAACTGAATGAACCAAAAAACCCTTACCCACAACTGCATTATACCTTGAACCGCCATCCTGCAAAAAACCATGGACCCTCATCCCAATGAGAAACTAAACACTCGGTGAATCAAAACCACTACCCATAGCCCAAAGAAACTATATACACATAGTGTAAATGAAATCCAAACACACTACCCAAAAAAAACTAACCCCATAGTCCAAAAATACATTAAAACAGCTTCTTGAAAAAAACCTAAACCCGCATCCACAAAAAATATAAACCCTTATCCCAAGGAAAACCTGTGTTCCCAGTTAAAATAATACAATATACACTCATCCTTAGAAAAATCTAAACCCACTACCAAAAAACCCTATACACATGGCCCCAAAAAACCATAAAGACTCGACCCCCCAAAACCAAAAACCCCGGCCCAAAAAAAAACAAGTAACTAGAACCTCGTCCCTAGAAAACTCTAAACCTTTGGCCCTAAAAATACATACAACCATAGCCCTAGAAATCGCAAAATCAGTCTGCACTAGAAAACAGTAAACCCAACCATCAGCCCCAAAAATACATTAATCATATTCCTTAGAAAATCCGAAAACCCCATACAAAAACTGAAAATCATCATTCCCAAATAACACTGAACTCCAAAAAAATATAATACCCCTTCCTAGAAAACCCCAAACCCTTAGCCCTAGAAAACCCCAACCAAACAAACCCAAAGATTCCTAAACCCCAAAATCTAGAAAACCCAAAACAATTAGTCCAAGAAATAACTAAACCCTTAAACCCAGAAAAACCTAATCTCCCATCCTTAGAAAACCCAAAACCCACATCCATAAAAAATCACAAACCCTGACCCCAAAATATCCTAAACCCTCATCCATATAAAATCCATATCGCATACCCTTAGAAACCCTTAACACCCATCACAAAAAACCCTACACCCTTATGCCTTAAAAACCCTAAACCCAATGTCCCAAATAACACTAAATACATTTTCTTAAAAACCCTAAACCCTCATACCTATAAGAAATAAGTCCCCATCCTTAGAAGACTCCCATCTCACATCTAAAAAAACCACAACCCTCTCCCAAAATAACAATCAAACCTCAACAAAAAAACCTCACCCATCAACACTAAAAAACCCTAAACTGTAACCCCAAATGACCATAGATCAATAAGAAACCCTAAACAATAATCCACTGAAATCCCAAAACCCTAAACACCAGAAATCCAATAAACCTTAGCATGAAAAATCCAATACTCCTGGCCACAAAATACCGCAACCCTTGAAAAAAAGAAAACCCACAACATCACCCAAAAAACCCTTATCCATAAAATACCAAAAATCCTCAACCCCAAAAAACAACAAACCCTTGGCCCTAAAAAATCTAAAATACTCTACCACATAAAACCCTCAACCCCAGCCACAAAAAACCGCTACTGTCAGCCCTAAAACAATAAACCATCTCGCCAAAAAACACAAAACCCTCAACCCTAAATAACACTACATCATCATCCCGTAAAAACCTAATCCGTTAGTACAATAAAACCATAAACAATATTCCAAAAATAACCTTAAAACTTCATCCCCCAAAATTCCTCAACACTCAAAGCTCATCCAATGAAAACCTTATACCCCCATCCCCAGAAAAACATAAACCCTCAACCCCATAATACCCTAAACCCTCAACCTAAGGAACCATAAAACCCATTCCCATGAAACCCTAACCCTCATTCCAATTAAACACTAAAACCTCATCTCAAAATAAACCCAAAACACTCTTCCTAAAAAATTCCAAACCCTCAGACCAAGAAAAACTCAAACCCTTGACCAAGGTAAACCCTAACCTTTCTACCCAAGAAAATACCAGACCATATGCCCTAGAAAGACGTAGAAAATATTATACACTAAAATCCCAAAAAACTATAAAACATTAACATAATAAAACCGTAGACCCCCAACCCTAGAAAACCCTAAAACCTTATCCAAAAAAACCATAAACCCTCTTCCCTAGATAAACCTAAACCATATGATATAGAATATACAAAATTCTATACCTGAGAAAACCATAAACTCTCATCCCCAAAAAACCCAAAACCCACAACCCTAGAAAACCCAAAATCCCATATCCTAGAAAACAATAAACCCATAGCCCCAAACAAAACAAAAACACTCATCCATAAAAAACCAAAACCCCACATCCATTGAGAACCTTAAACTCTCATCCTATGAAAATGATAAACCCTAAACCCTAATCCCTCATCCCATAAATACCAATATTACTCAGCAGTAGAAATTACTATTGCTCATCTGAGAAAACACTAGACCCTGGGGCCTAGAAAATCCTAATCCCTCACCCCAAGAATACCCTAAACCCATGTCCAATGAACTAAATAACCCCTCATCCTCAAAAAACCCTATATAGTAAACCCCATAAAACCCAAAACTATTATCTTTAGAAAATCATAAAGCCTCATCCACATTAAACCCTAAACCATTATCCCCATAAAACTCTAAACACTTATCTCCAGAAAACCCTAAACCATTAGCCTTAGAAAAATGTAACCCTAAACACTCATACAAAGAAAAACCAAAACCCACATCCCTAGAAACCATTAACCCTCATCCCCTGCAAAAAATGAAAACCTCGGCCTAAAAAACCCTAATCATCCTCCCTAGAATATAGAAAACCCTCAATACCAAAAAACCCTAAACCCTCAGCTTTGAAAAACCTTATACCCCCATCCTATGAAATTATTAAACTCGCAGCCTTAGAAACACTAAACCCTAATCTATAAAAAACATAAAACCATTACCCCCAAAACCCCCAAACACTTATAAAACAATGTAATCACTGAACCCCATAAATCATCAAACTCATAACCCTAGAAAACCCCAAACCCTCATCCCAGGAAAACCTAAAAACCTCATCCCCATAACATCTCAAACACTCAGCACTAGAAAATCCTAAAAACATAACACCCTAAATCCAAAACCCCTCATCCCCATAAAAATATAATCCTTCATCCAAAAAAACCATAAACTCTGTACTCATAAAACCCTAAACCCTATTCCCATGAAAACCTAAACCATAAACCCTAATCCATAAACCCATGAAAACCCTAAACTATCAGCTCTAGAAAAACCTAAACTGTTAGCCTTAGAAAACCCTAAACCCTCATCCATAGAAAAACAAAAAACCCTCAACCCCAGAAAATAATAATGGAAACCATCGCCCCAATAAAACCCAAAAAAATTATCCACAAAAAAACCCTGGACCATCACCTTAAGAAATTAGGAGACCCACATACCAAGATATCCCTAAACCCATAACCCCATAAAAATGAAACCCTAATCCAATGAAAATGCTATACCCCCTAGCTCGAGAAAACAGGAAACCATAATTTCCAAGAAACCATTAAATCATATTCCCTAAAAAACCTAAACCCTCAACCATAGAATACACTCTATTATTAGACTAAAAAAACCTAAAACCAAAACTCAAGAAATCATCAAACCATCCGCCCGAGAAAACCAGAAACCAAAATCCAAAAACCCTAAAACCCCCAAACATCAGCCCCAGAAAAGCATAAAACATATTTCCTTGAAAACACGAAACCCTCATCCATAGAAAACCCTAAATGCTCCAAAATAGAAAACCATAAACCCCCATCCATAGAAAACCCTAATCCACCAACCCTAGAAAACCCTAAAAACCATTCCTTATAAAACCATAGACCCTCTGCCACAAACAACCCTAAACTCTTAGTCCAATAAAATATGAAACCTTCATCCCTATAAAACCATAAAAATGCATCCCCAATAAACAATAAACCCTTATTCACATAAAACATGAAACCCTCATCCCATGAAAACTCCAAATACACAACCCCAAAAACCACTAAACCCACATCAAAAGAAAACCCCAATAACCTCAACCCTAGAAAAATATAAACCCTTATGTTTCAAAAAATACCAAACTGTAAATTCTAGAATACCCTAAGTCCCCTGCCTTAGAAAAATGTCAACCATCAGAATTATAAATTTTGAGACCCTTATCCCTATAAAACCAAAAACCCTGATCTATAGAAAATACTAACCCTCTACCCTAGAATACACTAAATCCTAATACCCAAAAAACCAAAAAAAAAATGATTTCCCAAAAAAACCCTAAACCCTCATCCATAAAAAACCCTAAACCCTAACACCAGAAATATTTAAAACCCCCATCCCCCCAACAAACACCAACCCATCAGGCCTAGAATACTCCAAAACCTTATCTTCGTAAAATACCGAACCCTCATCCCTAGAATACTCTAACCCCTCAACCCTTGAAAAAACTAAAGCCTCAATCCTAGGAAACCACAAAACCTCATACCATTACAATAATAATCCATCATCACAATAAAACAATAAACCAGTTTCCTAGGAAAACCGTAAACCCTCATCCCATGAAAAACTATAAGATTCAGCCCTAAAAAATCCTAAACTCATATCCCTATAAATCATTAAACCCCAATCTCTAGAAAACATTATATCCTCATCCAAAAAAACATAAACACTCTGAAACATAAATCCATAAAAACCCTACCCTATTGAACATGAAACACACATTTTAAAAATACTACAAAGCCAGTGAAATAGAAAACCCTAAACCATCATCCCCAGAAAAGAATAAAACCTCAACTCTAATAAACTATAAACACATAGCCTCATAAAACCCTAAACCCTCTGTGCTAGAAAACTGTAAACCATCAGCCACATAATATCCTAAAACCTCATCCATAGAAACCCCTAAACGATCTTCCGTAGAATACCCAAAACCATCAGCCCCAGAAAACCCATAACCGTCATCATTAGAGAACCCTACAAACCCAGACCAAGAAAACACTGAACCTTTATCCCCAGAAAACACAAAACCCTCATCCATGAAAAACCTTAAACCCTCAACCATAGATATACCTACAACCTTATCCCTAGAGAATCCTAAAATATAAATAACAAGAGGCCATCAACTATAAACCCTCAACCCTTGAAAACATTAAACCCTCATCCCTAGATAAACATAAACCATCATCCCCAGAAAACCCTAAACCCTCTACCTACAGAACCCTAAATCCTAATACCAAGAAAACCATATCCCTTATACCTAGAAAACCATAATCACTAAGTCCCAGAAAATCCTAAACCCTCACTAAATAATTTCATAAACCATTAGCCCCAAATAAATATAAGCACTAAAATCTAAAATAACCTAATCCCAAGAAAACAGTAAACTCTCATCCCCATATAACCCTAAGACCTCATCCCTTAAAAATCCAAAACCTTCATACCTAAAAATCCCTATACCCATTTACCCACATAAAATTATACCTTTAGACTAAAAAACCCTTAATCCTCAGCCCAAAAAAACCCTAAATCCTCATCCTCAAAACAAAATAAACCTTTTTCCCCGAAAAAACACAAAATTGTAAGCACCATAAAATACTAAACACACTTACCCAAAAATACCATAAACCCTAATCGGGAATAAACCATAAACACTCATCCCTAAAAAACATAAACTATCAACCTAAATATAACTATACCCTTTGGTATAAAAAACTATATACCCTTATCCTTAAAAAACTATAAACCCACCACCAAAAAACTCTAAAACCCTTTCGGCCAAAAACCCTAAGCAGATAGCTTCCAAAAGGAATAAAACCCCAAACCCAGAACACCCAAAACCCTAGTAGCCCAAGAACAGAAACCCTCAACCAAAAAAACAATAAACCCTCATCTCTAGAAAAACCTAATCCACATTCTCTAGAAATACATAATCACTACTTCCTAGAAAACCAATGATTACACAGCCCTATAAAAAACTAATCCAGACCACTGTCCCCATTAAACCCTTAACCAACATCCCCTTAAGACCCTAAACCCACATTTCCAGAAAAATTGAATCCCTCATCACAAAAAAACCAAAACCCTCATTCCCAAAAAACATGAATCTCTGAGACCTAGGAAAACCTAAACCCATTTCCATAGAAAACCCAAGACCTCATCCCCATATTACATTAAACACTCAACCCAAGAAAATCCTCTTCCATAGAAAACCCTAAACCCTATCCCATAGAAAATCCTAAACCCACTACAATAAAACATTCTAAACCCAAATAAAAAAAACACTAAACATTCAACCATATGAAACCCTAAATACCAACCAAAAAAGACCATGAACCATCATTCCCCTCAGTGCACTCATCCCACTCCCCCCAAAACCTGTAAATCATCAACACTAAAAAGCTCAAAATCCCTCATCCCAAGATAACTATAAATACTCATCCGCAAAAAACCCTCAAAACTCATAACCAAAAAAACAAAAAAAACGTTACCATATAACACTCTAAACCCTCATCCCTAACAATCTCTAAACACTTATCCTTGGAAAACCCAAAAACCTCAACCCCAAAAAAACAAAAAACATTAGCAACCAAAACCCTAAACCTACTGCCACAAGACACCAAAAACCCTAATCCACCAAAAAAATTCATCCCTCATCCCCTAAATACCCTTATACCCCCAATCCCTAAACCCTCTTCCCCCAAAAAAACATAAACCCTCATCCCTAAAAAAAGTCTACACCCATAGCCCTAGAAAACCCTCAACACTCAACCCCAAAAAACACTAAATCGTTTTACCTAAAAACCCAAAAACCATGTCCTTAAAAATACTAAACACCCATCCCAAAAAATGTGACCCTCGATCTCCAAAACCTTAAACCATAATCCCCATAAAAACCTAAACACTAATCCCAAAAAAAACCTCATCCATGTTCCCCCCAAAACCCCTAAATGCTTAGGATAAAAAACCCCTCAACCCAAACGCCAAAAAAACATCAACCCTTATCCCCAAAAAACCCTCAACCCTCATCCCAAAAATACCCTCAACCCTGAGACCCACAAAACTCTCAACCCTCAGCCTCAAAAAACCGTCAACCCTCTTCCACAAAAAAAAATATACACCCTAATCCACATTAAAAAATAATCCCTATACAACATAATACCATATAACATCAGTCATAGAAAAATCTACACCTCATCCCCAGGAATCCCTAGATTGTTATTCCCAAAAAAATATTAATCCATCATTCCTAAAAACTCACAAACCCTATTACACAAAAAACACTAAATTGTGTCCCCCAGAAAATCCTAATCACTCAACCCAAAAACAACCTAAACCCCCAGCTATAAAATACCCTCAACCCTCACCCCCAAACCCAAAAAAAATCTACCCTCATACAAATTAAACTATCATCCATTTCATCCAAATAAACCCTCAACCCTTATCTACAAAAAACTATCAACCCTCATCATCAAAAAAAAGTTCAACCCTAAGACCCTAAAATATACTCAACCTGTAGTCCCAAAAAACCATCAAATCACATTCCCCCAAAACCCCCATCCCCCATATCCAAAATTATTCTGAACCCCAAAAATAAAAAACCTGAAACCCTAAACCCCTAAAAACCATAAACCCGGAGCCATTAAAAACCCTGACCCATTATCCCCATAAAACCCTAAATGCATATAAAAAACCCTAAACTTCCAATCCTATAAAACCTAAAACCATTAGCCCCCAAAAACATGCAACACTAATCACCCATATAAATGAACCCTACCCTCCAAAAAAATTAGAATAATCATCCCCAAAATACAATGAACCCTCATCACTAGAAAACCAATACCCATTAGACTGAAAAATAACTCTAAACCCTTAAACCTAAAAAATCATGATTCCCCATCCCAAAAAACCATGAACCCTAAAACATAAAAACAACATAACCATCATCCTTAAAAACCCCTGAACCCTCCAGTACAAAAAAACCTTTAACCCCATCCTTAAAAATCCAACAATCCCTTCCTCCAAAAAAACAGAAACCCCCTTCCCTAGAATACCATAATCCCTTAGCCTAAAAAAATATAAACCCTTAGCTCAAAAAAAAACATCTACCCTCATACCCAAAAAACCCTCAACCCTCATCCCTAAAAACCCCTCAATCATATTCCCTCAAAAATAATCATCCCTTTTCCAAAAAAACCATTAACCCACATCTTTAGAAAACCCTCAACCATCATCCCTTAAAATACCTAAAAACTCATCCCCACAAAACTATAAACCCTTTTCCATACAAAACTCTAAATCAAGATCCATAAAAAACCCTCAACCCTCTATCAGAGATACCAATAAACAATAATCACAAAATAAGCCTAAAACTATAACCCCAAAAAAGTAAAACCTCATACCTATAAAACATTCAACACTCATCCCCATAATCCCTAAACCCTCCAACATAGAAACCCATCAAACATCAACCACAAAATTAATTAAACCCACAACCACAAAAAACCACAAACCCTCATCCACAAAACCCTAAACCCTATGTCCCAAGAAAACCTAAACACTCATCCCTAAAAAACTAAAAATAAATTCCTTCAAAAATCCTAAATCATCAACAATAGGAAACCCTAAACCCTCAGGCCAAAAAATCCATAAACCCAAACCCCCAAAAAATCCTAAACCTCTAGTTGAAAAAACCATGAACCCTCAACCCCATAACCTATAAAACCTCATCTCCCAAAAAACTAAAACCACAACACCCAAAAATTTTAAACCATCAGCCCAAAAATACCAAAAACCCTCAGCCATATAAATCCTATACTCTCAAAAAATAAAAACCCTAAACTCTCAACCCCAAATAACCCTAATCCCACAGTACCGAAGAACCCTAAATCCTCATCCCTAAAAATGATGAACACTAACCCCCAAAAAACCCTAAACCCACATATATAGACTACCCTAAACACTCATCCCCAAAAAATGGTAAGGAATAATCCGAAAAATCCCAAAACCCTCTGACTCCAAAACCCACAGTTCGAAAAAACCCTAACCCCTAAGACAAAATAAATCATAAAACTTCATCCCCAAAACACTAATCCCTTATCTTAAAAAAACTATAACCACTCTGGCCAAAAAAAACATTGAAGAAACATTCTCAAAAAAACTAGAAACCCTCATACCCAAAAAAACTAAACAGCCATCCTTAGAAAGCCCTAAACTGTAACCCCTAGATGATCGTATACCCTTGGCCCTAGAAAACCTTAAACCAGTGGCTCCCAAAACCCAAAACCATAAACCCCAAAAATCCTAAACAATCGTTCCAAAAATCCCTAAACCATCGGCCATAGAAAAGTGTGATCACTCTCCTCAAAAAACCTAAGTCCACAGACACAAAAAATTGTATACCCTCATCCACAAAAAACCCCTCAACCATAAGACCCCAAAAAACATAATTCCTTAACCCCATGAAACCCTCAACCGACATCCAATATAATCTCCACCATCATCCATATAAAACCCGCAACATTGGGGCCCAAAAATACCCTCAACCCCCATCCCCCAAAAAACCTAAACCCACCACCCAATGAAAACTTAAACCCTATATGATGAAAAATCCTCAATCCTCATTCAAAAAATATTTTAAACCATCAGACCCAGAAAAACCTCAACCACAACAAAAAAACCATAAAACCAAATCCCAAAAAAACACTTGATCCTCATCCCACAAAACAATCAACCCTAAAACCCAAAAAACCATAGCCCTCCACCCCCCCCCCCCCAAACCCTATCCCCTTATACCCAAAAACCACTCAAACATCACCCCTAATAAAACCTCAACCATTAGGCCCAAAAACCGATCAATTATTAACTACAAAAAACACTCAACCCTCATCACCAGTACACCCTAATGCCTCATCTCCAAAACACTCGAACATTTAAACCAAAACCATAAATCCTTGGCCCCATAAACCCCTAAAACTATGTCACCATAAACCCATAAACCCTTATCCATATAAATCCCTCAAACATCATCCCAAAAAATCACCAACCCTCATCCCTACATAACCCTAAATCATAAACCTAAAAAATCCATAAAAAACCAGCCCCAAAAATCCCAAAACCCACATCCATAGAAACCCCTTAAACCTAAACCCCAAAAAACACTATAAACTCATCAAAAGAAACCATAATCCCTCAACACTGAAAAAACCCTCAACCTCCAAAAAACATAATACCTTACCACAAAAAATAACCTTATACGCTCAACCCTAGAATAACCAAAGCTCTATTACCCAAAAAACACTCATCCATCACCCCCAAGAAAATCAATCAACTCACATCCCTATAATGAAATATAAACTCATCCTAAAAATAAAAAATTCACATCCATAAAAATCCAGAATCCCTATACCTCAAAAAACCCCAAACCTTCATCCCCGAAAAGAAGTCCTTAAACCCCTTGTCCTAGAATTACATATGCCCACTTCCATAAAAAACAAAAAATAATTTTCCCAAAAACTCAAAAACCCTCTTCCCCATAAAACCCTCAACCCCCATCCATATAAAATCCAAAACCCTCATCCCCATAAATCTCAAAACACTAATCAACAAAAAACACTAGACCCATACCCTATAAAACCATAAATCCATAGCCATATAAAATAAAAAACATAAAGCACCAAAACACCATAAACCCTCATCTTTAGATAAACCTAAACTATTATCCACATAATCTTCTAAAAAAAATTTCCTAGAAAACCCTAATTCCTCAGAACTGTAACAATAGTAAACCCAAACCCCCAAAAATCTCTAATCCCATGTCATTAGAAAAGCTCGAAACCCTCAACCACATAAAACAATAGACCATAAACCATAGAAAAAACTAATCCCTCACCCTATGAAACCCTAAACCCTCTGCCCTAGAAAACCCTAAACCAAAATCATCAAAACACCTAAATGCCTCATCACTAGAATACCCTAAACCCTCATTCCCAATAAAACATAAACCCTCATCCATAGAAAAACAAAAAACAATAGACACATGAATCCTTAAAGCCTCATCCATAGAAATTAATAAACCCTAATCCCCAAAAGAACCTAATCCCACTACCTTAGAAAACTAAAAACCCAAAAATCTAGAAAAAGATCAACCCTCACCCAAGAAAAACCTAAATCCCCTATCATAGAAAATCCTAAACCCACTTCCCCAGAAAAGACTTACCCCTCATCACATAAAAACAATAAACAGTCATCCCAAGAAAACCATAATCCTTCAACCCCAAAAAACCCTATAGAATTAGCTCTATAAAACCATAACCCTTTTTCCATGAGAACATAAAACCTCAACCCAAGAAAACCATAATCACTCAGCCCCAAAATATCCTAGACTATCATCCCTTGAGAAACCAAAACCCACAACCCCTGAAAACCCTAAACCCTCTTCCCTAGAAAATCTTAAACCCTCATCCCCTAAAATCCTCAAACACTCATCCAATGAAATTATTGAACCATTATCCCTCGAATAATATATACCATTAGTCCAAGAAACCCCAAACCATCATCCCCATAAATCACTAAACCCTCAACCCCAGAATAAAATAATACCTAAGACCTCAACCATAAAAAACCTTAAACCAATAGCACTAGAAAACACTAAAACACTTAATCCTAATAAACCCTAACCCCTCATCCATTGAAAACCCTTAACCTTTATCCCCAAAATCAAGAAAACCCTTATCCATAAAAATAAAAAAAATCATAAACCCCAAAAAAACCCTCATATTGAATCCTCAGAAATACCTAAACCCTCATCCCAAGAGAAAACTAATTCCTTAGAACTAGAAAACCCATAAACCCTCATCCAAAAAAACTCTAAGACCTCATTCATTGAAAAAAATAACATCCCACCCCTAAAAAACCCGACACCGTCATCCCTAGAAAAACATAAACCCTATAACCAAGATAACCCCATACCCCCATCTTAAATAAACCGTAAACCCGCATCCATAAAAACCCATAAACACTCATCTGTATAATGTCGAAAACCCTTCTCCCCCGAAAACCCTAAACCCTCAGCCCCAAAAAACATTAATCCCTTATTCTCACAATACTCTAAACCTTCATCCCAACAAAACCCTATCTCTCATCACCGAATAAACCTAAACCCTCAACCTAAAAAAACCAAAACCTCTAGTAACCCAAAAACCCTAAACACTTATCCATCAAAACCCCAAATCGATAATCCAAGAAAATACCGAACCATCTTCCCTAGAAAATCCTAAAACACGAGACCTGGAAAACCTAAAACCCCCATACACAGAAAATCATAAACCCTCAGCCATTGAAAACCCTAAACCCTAAACCCCAAAAAACCAAAAATCCATAACCCCATACAATCCCAAACCATCAACCCCTAAAAATCCTAAACCCTAAACCCCAAGACCCCCCCAAAACACTAAATCCTCCTCCCCAAAACCGCAACACACACAACCCTAGAAAATCATAAACCCTTATCCTTATGAAAACATATACCCTCATACCCAAAAAAACCCTAAACCATTATCCCCAGAAAACCATTCACCTTCATCCCCTTTAAACACTAAACCCTACTCCTTAGACAACACTAAATTCTCAACCCTAGAAAGTATTATATCCTCAACCATAGACTCCATAAACCCCCACTATATGAAAACCAAAAACCCTAAGCCCCATCAAACCCATAAAAACTCTATACCAGAAAACCCTAAACCCTCTGGTCCATAAATCCTCAAACCCTTACCCCAGAAAACCCGAAGCACTCATTTCCATTAAAACGCGGTCACTCAACCCCAGAAACCGTAAACACTCATCCCCATTAAACCTTAAACTCTTAGAACTATACAAAACTAAACATTAATCACCATAAAATCATAATCTTTCATCACCTAAAAACACTAAAACCCCATCCCAAGATATCCCTAAACCATTAGACTTAGAAATCCATAAACCCTCAGCCCTTGAAATCCCAAAACCCTCTTCCCTAAAAAAACCAAATCCCCTAGTTCTGGAACACTGTAAACCCTAATCCCAAAAGACCCTAAGCACTAATCAATGAAAAACCATAAATCATAATGCACAAAAAATCATAAAACCTCATCCCTAGAAACCCAAAACCCTTAGCCCCAAAAAACCCTAAACAGGCATCCCTATAAATACATAAACCCTCATCCCTAAATAACAATAATCCATCAACCCTAGAAAACCCTAAAATGTTACCAAATGAATCTCTAAACACTTATCCCTAGAAAATCATAAACCTATAGACTTCGGAAACACTAAACCATCATCCTATGAAAAACCTAAAACCTTAGCACTAGAACACTCAGAACAATCAGCCACAGAAAATCATAAAACCCCATTGCCTGAAAACACTATATCCTTAACCCAAAAAAGCCTTAACCCTTATCCCTAGAAAACCGCAAACCCTTACTGGCATAAAAATAAAATCTATTATCCCCAGAATACTGTACACCCTCTGCCCTAAAAAATCCTAAACACTTTGCCCCAGAAAACCATAGACCAACATTCATAGAGAACACTAAACACTCACCCCCATGAAACATATAACCTCATCCCCCCAAAAAACTCAAAACCTATATCACAAGAAAACACTTGACACTCATCCCTATAAAACCCTAACCCCCACCCCAAAAATCCCGAAACCCTTCTCCCCAAAAAACCCTAAAAAATCAGCCCCCAAACAACCCAAAACTCTTATCCTCAAAAACCCAGAAACCTAAAATATAATAAACCCAAAATCATCACCCCAAAAAAACTATATACCCTCATCCCATAAAAATCCAAAGCCCTCAACCACGAACCTAAACCCTCATACCAAAATAACCCAAAACCCTCTTCCTAATAAAATTATAAACCCTTGTTAACGAAAAACCTAAAAAAACAACCACAATAAATCCCTAACCTTCCACCTATAAAAATATACCGTTTTTAATAAAAAATGAAACCCTCATCCCCTTAAATCATATTTTACCATCCCAAAAAAATACCAACCTGTAAGAACCCGATTTTTCTATAAAAGACTTTGGAATATTCTTGATGTTATTCCAGAGCAGCTCCTTTAGATGGTGTGCGATTTTGAGACCCGGTGTGGCTGACATTAAATTATCTATGTGTTCACACTGGGCATGCAAAATAAATGGAATAGCTATTAAACTATTACTCAGATGGGAAAACCGAGGGAACCATTGAGTCTAGAGCATGCTGTTTACCCTATGAGGGGTTTAATTATCCTGGGATGACCCTTCTGTGGAAAATGGCCCCAACAACGTTTTCTTAATTTAGAGGCATCGTGTATTGAGTTATATATCTTTTGAACAGGGCCTCAGATTAAAATTTTGAGACCACAGTTATGCTTGGGTGGTGATGTTTACTCTAGGTGAGGTTTAATCTTGACCACATCAGGGTTTTTGGATGCAGGTGTTTCAGGGGTCGAGTTTTTAATTAAAAAGAGTTTAATTACTTAAACACTCCCCTCCCTCTCCCCCATCATCATTCCACCCCCTGAAGAAACCCACATTCTCCCTCAAACCTTCCCTCTCAACCTCCTCCTCCCCTTCCTTTGATCAAGATGGGGGTGACAACGGTGAGGTGCAGATAGATCATGAAGCGGTTGGCTACGCCCCCTATAGGTAGGAGTTTTCAATTTGCATTTTAATTTCTGAACCCTTCATTAATATTCAATTATAGAATGTAAATTCTATTTGATCTTCGATCAAATCCCGTATTTGCATAGTTTATATACTGAGCCTTCCGCTTCACTTTTCGGATTTGAAATCCGAGTTCCGAGGTGACCTCTGTCGTCCGACGAAGATCAGCATGTTTTCTGGTGTTTTCCGATGAGGTTTCGGCCATTCGGGCAGTGGCGGCCCGGGGCAGCGGCGGTCGGGCGGCTTCGCACAGCAGACCGGCTGTCCAGGGCATGCGGCGCGGCGGTTCTTCAGCAGAGGCGGCCAGGGTTGAGCGGGTGGGCGAGCGGGCGTCGGCGAGGGCGAGGGGGCCGGGGCCCGTGGTCAAGCGGAGTAGGTGGGGGAGCGGGATTCGGAGGCGCCGAGAAACAGCGGCGGCCGGGCGAGCAGGCTGTGACGAAGCGTGCGCTAGCAGGGTGCGACGATGCAGAAGACAGGGGTCTGTGTGACCCCAACCAGTGGATAGGGACACACACTTTTTGGGTCATGTGGAGAATCAGCCGGACCAACTGAGCTAGTCCGGGAGATGGGTGCCGACCAGTGCGGTGGACCACGGGCCGGTTCAGGCAGAGGGTGGGCCGGCCTAACCGGCCGACCCACCTCTTTTCAGTCCAAAGCTATTAAAACACCCCTAGAATTCAAAACAGTTGTCTGATTCATTTGTTGTCTGCGGTAATTCATACATGGATAGATACGAATGTTTTGGTATGGTTTTATGAATTTTTAATTCCTGATACGAGGGGTTTAGTGGCCCGACAAGTACGTTAAGTGGGTTGGAGTTTTTCTACGGGTTCTTCTTTTGGGCGCCGCAGACCATGTGGAGTCAATTTTGAGCACTGTCAATGGTGTTGCAACCATGGCGTTGAGAAAAAAATTTCCAGTACGGTTTTGGGAGTTGAAACTGGAGATGGGGTGTCGGCTCCACGACCCATCTTTTATGTTGTGAGCATTAGTTAGCATCTTTTTCATCTGATACCCATTCGGGGCGTGTGAGCAGTCGATTCTGGGTGTTTTTCTGAGGGCATTGAAATGGCGTAATCCACTTGATTTAATTCATCATGGTGTTGCGGGCCCCATTATGGTCAATTTGGCAGTTGCCGGTGAGTTCTAACATTGTCACTAGGTGTCCATTTTGGTAAAGTGATTAGTTATTCTTCTGTACTTTTTCGAGAGGATCGCAACGGTGTGATCCATTCGTTGCGCTTTGGGAAGGAGACGTGGGTCCCGCAATGCACCGCTCATGTGCGGTATGACGAAATGAATCTTTTTCTCTGGATATCTACTCCACTCAAGTGAGTAGTTCTTTTGAGGTGTTTTCCGGAGGGCATCACAATATTGTGATGTGCTTGAACAATTTCGGGTCCGAGGCTCGGGACCATGGGACGCCATTCAGGGGTAAAGCGATGTTGGTCGATTTTTCCGTCGGATATTCGTTTGAGGCACGTAAACAGTCGATCTCTCGTGTTTTTCAATGAGGATTACAATGATACGATTGATTTTGATGTGTGGAGTCTCATTTGAGATCCCATTAAATGTGGAAGCATGAATGGTGCTCCAGTGGCGGTTCTTCTTGTAGTGTTTGGAAGCGAACCCTTGGCATGTGGTCACATTGACTCCCATGTGGTTGAAGTTGATGTTTGAAGAGATATGGATGGTCGTGATAGGGTTGTGGAGGAAGCAGGTCAGCAAAATTATGTTTTCTCCATTCGTACTGACGTTGGGTGTCGTGTTCACGATAGCCTTTGGGATAGAGATGTGGTATACTCTCCGAGTATATGGGAATGCTTGGAGATACATGTTGTATTTTGTACCTGATAATGTTTTTGTATTTGGGTTGGAGATGAGATAGGGCCACACGTCGTGTGGGCCCCTTGTGTGTGTTGTGTTCTACTTTACGAACATTTGATCTCTCGCGACATAGAGGGTACCTCAATTCACGATGGTTTAAACCAACAGGGTTGAGTGGTTTCCCCCAGTTCTATTCTCGATGGTTGATCGATGGAGCTGTTTTGGTTCCCCTGTTCATTTAGGCATGTGGGCTTTCAGTATGACGTCCCTTCGAGTTCCCTGGTTGGGTTATTGTGGATTCGGTGTGACTAATACATTATGCGGGCACCAATCCCTTACCTATAAGATTGTTTCCAGTAGGGTACGGAGCCCTAGTGAGCCTAGGCACAGTTTCCCTAGCCGAGTATCGAGATCATATCATCCTTCCATGTACTAACGTGATGTGTTTTCCCTAGGTAGAGCTCCATGTAATGGCATGACCCACACAACATGGTCGCTGAACATCTACTAGGTGATTTTATCTAGATTTGGGTGGTTGCATGATACCCACATCGTCTTCTGTTGTCTAGTGATGTACCATCCAGTAGGTATGGCCAGAGCAGTTCCTGGTTTACACTCCAATGGGGCTGGTCAGTGGGTTTCTCATTAACTTCATTGGGTTTACCCTCCGATGGGGCTGGGTAGTGGGTTGCTCATTGAACTCTTAGGGTTTACCCTCCTGCAGAGACAGGGATGTGGGTTACCTGATGACCTCTTAGGGTTTACCCTCCAGTAGAGACTGGGCAGTGGGATACCCGACGACCTCTTAGGGTTTACCATTTAGTGGGGCTGGGAAGTGGGTTACCCAATGACTCTTTTCAGACTCTGTACTTACTTAGGCTAGTCTGTGACTTTTCTCCATGACTATCATTGTGGGACCCATGTTTGTATGGTTCAGTGATGTAACAACATTGACTTTGAGAAGACCTCTCAACTGTGTGACAGTGACGAGGTTTGGTTTAACATTCCACATAACTCTCTAGAACGAGAGGCGCTCTCCCCACCAAGATGCATCCTTGTGATGCGACCAAAAACCATGCGGGCGAGTCAGTGATGCCCAAAGTAGATAGTGTCAAGCTGTTGTGATTTGAGCCCCTTGACATGCAGTTTGGGGAAGATGTACGGGATGCTGGGCATCGATGGTGTTTACTTCTAGGATTTTTGGCTACTCACATTACTGGAAGAGCTATGGGATGGAGATCCCCTTATGAACTTGTTCGGGTTTCTTGAAATAGCATATATATATGTATACCTTATTTCAGTACCATCTCCTTGGGTTTTGGTTACTCTCCTTTCAGGAGAGACAATGATGCGCGGGGTATGCCACATGCTTTGCGTGTCTAGATTATCTTGGTGGGACGAGTATACTCTCCTGCAATGGGTAGAAAGGACTCGACAAGAAGTAAATTTTCTCATCGCTTCAAGCTCCTTATGTTTGACATGTCTACATCCTTCCACTTATTGGGTTGAGCTATACTCTTTACTGCACTCTCAGTTGTACTCCTTTACTTTTCCCTATTCGATCTACTGCTCACCTCTTCATTACCTCCTTTGTTGATCCCTCGAGCCTTTGGGGAATCCTACTGAGTATTTTCATACTCACCCCTGCTTGGGATTTTCCAGCACTTGGTGTTCCCATGTAGTTGACAGCCAGGTCGATCGTGACGTCAGAAGAGTTTAGGAGTTTGGGATCGTGGACTACATATGATGGTCATAGTTGGGTTCTAGGCTAGGGACCCTCCTAGCTATTGTTCTTTTTTTACCCATTGACGGGTTGTGGCACATTTCTGGTCGGGTGCATGTTTTTTCATTTTTCTTTTTTGTTTACCTTCAACATTTACTTTGTACTGTTTAGAGGTCGATGCACTTTTGTGGTTTTTTGTAGTAGATAGTAATTTACTTTTCCTTTTACTCTTCACTTTTGTAGTGAGTGGGATATGTGTGTGTGTGTACAGGTATTCAGGCAAAGGCCTCCCAGAGTTGTTTAGCCTTCGCTACATGTCACCAGCCCCTAGTCTATGGAGGCAGGCATGGGGTAGTTGCGACTCGAGCCCTAGTAGGGTCCGGTTGTGACAATGTTGTATCAGAGGTGGTTCATTCCTTGGGATGTTGTTCAGACGTCCCTAAACAGGAATTGGTTGGGATCTAGTACAATAGTGTCAATGTGTCTCAAGAGCAGCTCTCAGGACATGGAGTCCAGTGATGGTGCGACGGTCAACGTATCCATTCACCAGGACCTTGACAACCCGCTTGTTGACTCGGCATGCTGAGACACTCGTTGCATGGAATTAGTTTGTGCATCTGATAGGATTGAGTCTTTTACTGTCCTTTTGGAGTCAGATCTCCATTTTTGTAACAGTTGTATACATATATGCTCATCTGATCGCGGTACTCTTAGATAACATTCAGGATACCTCCCCAAAGACACCTATCCAGGGTACAAGTTTTGGTTTGTAAAGATGACCCTATGAGCGATGAGGCCTCAGTCAAGGACCCATCATGTGAGTCCCTTCCGGGTGGGCCGGTATTAGCACCCAAACATGGTGAACAGCAGACAGCTCCAGTAGAGCAGACAGATCTTGAGTGCATGTTGAGCGCGCTCTGTGAGTTCCAGCATTAGAGACCTCTATGGTTCATTGGTTAGACAGACCCACAGGAAGCAGAGGTTTGGATTGAGACAACGGTTTGCCTCTTCTGGATTGCGTAGAAATCGGAAAATCTGATGGTGGATTTTTCCACCATCATTTTTTATAGAGCAGTTGGGCGTTGGTGGAGTCTGGTGACTCAGTTTCTCGATGAGTCATCACATTTCGTGGGACGACATTCTTCTATTGTTTCGTGTGGCATTTTACCCCTCTTTCTTATGCTCCATTCGGATCTAGGAGCTCCTGCAGTTTCAGTAGGGAGGGATAACGGTGACTGAGTATGCGACTAGTTTCGTATATATTGAACATTTTTACCCGGTCTTAGTCTACGACGGAAACTTCCAAGCATAGAAGTTTGAGTAGGGTCTCTGCAGAGAGATTCATCTCATCATAGTACCCTTGGGAATTCCTACATATGCTGAGGTACTAGAGTAGGAGCTGGTGATAGAGCGCTACCTGTCGCGTTCTATAGTTGGTGGTGGCAGCAAGCTCGACAGAGCCGAGACGTCTGCCACAGCTAGCGAGCGTCCGCTGATAGAACTACGACACATGTGGCTTTCTGATAACCGGACTCAGGGGCATAGTCATACGCCACCGTGGAATTTGAGGGCACCAGGGTAGCCCGGAGAGTACCGATGCTATGCTTGAGATGGTCATGGTCACTTGGGATGGGACTACCCGACCAGGCATGCTGAGAATGTCGGGTAGGCAGCAGGTACACCACCACGACATAGGCAGTGTCATGATCAGAGTTGTAGACAGAGAGGTGGTGCCAATGGAGGAGCGGGAGGAGATGGATGTGGGGGACGACATTACGAGGTCTTCCCATCACTACCAGGTCGTCCATGTCAGGCTCCGGGAGCTGACAGTTGGGACCGCAGACTGCCACATGCTTTGGATGTCTACGATTCTGCAGAGCATCAGGTGATAACAGGTACGCTCTATAGATGTTCTACTTTTTGAAGTGGAATTTTTAGACTTTGTGTCTGAAATTCTTTCCACCCTGCTCCATGATTTAGTTGTTACAAGGTGATGCGGGATGTAGATGTAACCCTGTGTTAGTGTAATAGAAGGCGAGGAACATTTCTCTTTAGTCGACGGTGTCACCTCCATCACATTTTGAGCTTGTAATAGAGTCTTGGTTGTAAGAAATCGACTATGAAACCATGCGTGACCAGATATCCTTGGGTGTTTCACCATATGGATATTTTGAAGAATGGAATCATCGGGCTTTGTCCCATGTCCAAACAATGATTTCAGTCGTGGTGTGCCACATGGGGGTTCAACCGAGGAGTAGAGATACCCCCGAGGGCCTTCAAGCTGTTTGAGACCATGTGAACGGTTGGTGAGGTTGTCTACCGCCTTTCCCTAACACCCTAAAGACTAGACTGGGTGCACGATGCCTCCAACGTGATATATCTGTGGAGATGTGTGCGTGATCAGATGCACGTCATCAGCGAGGGTATACCTCACGTGAGAGAATCAAATCCTTCGTGTGTAGTGAGGCAGAACTGTGCAAGTGTTTTTTTGGGTATGGGAGATCCAGGTGTGGGCTTAATACCCTAAGTTGTTTCCCAAGTTTTTCTTCTCGGGGATGAAAAGTTTGAAGGATGGAATGATGTAAGATCCCAGTTTTTCAAGAAAAGACCTTGGAATATTCTTGATGTTAATATAAAGCAGTACCTTTAGACGGCTTGCACTTCTGAGCCCCGGTGCGGCTGTAATTATATTTTTAGTGCGCTCACACTAGGCATATAAAATTAATGGAATAACTCTTAAAAGGTTGCTCAGATGGAAAACACGAGGGCACCATTGAGTCTAGAGCATGCCTTTAACCCTATGTGGGGTGTAATTTTTGTGGGCGCGACCCTTCTGTAAAAAATGGGCCCAGGGGCATTTTCTCAATTTAGCGGCATCGTGCGTTGATTTTTATTATTTTTTAATGTGGCCTCGGATTAAAATTTTGTGACATCCATTGGCCTCGGGAGGTTGTGTTTACTCTATGGGAGGTTTAATCTTGATCGCGTCGTGGGTTTTGGACATGGTTGTTTCAGGGGTCGAGTTGTTAATTAAAAAGAGTTTAATAACATAAACTCTCCCCTCCCTCTCCCCCATCATCATTCCAACCCCTGATGAAACCCACATTCTCTATCAACCCTTCCCTCTCAACCTCCTCCTCCTCTTCCTCCTATGATGATGGGGGCGACAACAGCGAGGTGCGGATCGACCATGAAGCATCGGGCTACGCCCTTGCATGTAAGAGTATTCGTTTTGCATTTTAATTTCTGAACCCTTCTTTCATGTTCAATTATAGCATAGAAATGTTGTTTGATCTTCGATCAATGCCCGGATTTGCATATTTTATATCATGTGATTGCTAATGCACTTTTAGGAATTGAAATTTGAGTTCCGAGGTGACCTCAGTCTTCCGACGATGAGCAGCGGGTTTTGGGTGTATTTCGGCAAGGTTCTGGCCATCTGGGCATAGGTGACCCGGGGCAGCGGCGGTCTGAGGGCGTCTCATGGTGGCCTGCGTGGTCCATGGCATGCGGTGCGACGGGTCTTTAGTAGTCGTTGTCGGGGTAGAGCGGCTGGGTGAGTGGGCGTCGGTGAGGGTGAGGTGGTCGGGTCACGTGGTCAAGCGCAGCAGGAGGGAGAGCGGGCTGTGGAGGTGTCGAGCGAGCACGGTGGTGAGGCGAGCTGGGGGTGACGATGCAGTCACTAGCGGGGCGCGATGATGTGGAAAACCAGGGTCTGTGTGACCCCATCCAATGGACAGGGACCCGCGCTTCGCGGGTCCCATTGAGAAATAGCCAGACAGGCTGAGCTGGTCCGGGCGATGCGGACCGGCCTGTGTGGTGAACCACAGGCCAGTTCAGGTAGAGGGTGGGCCGTCTGAACCAGCCTGTCCCACCTCGTTTCGGTCCATAGCTATTAAAATGCCCTAAGAATGCAAAACATGTGTTGGATTCTCAATCGGTCTACGGTGATGCATTCCTCGGAATGAGACGATCGTTTTGAGATGGTCTTGGGAATTTTTAATTCCCGAGATGAGGGGCACGGTGGCATGACACGTACGTTAAGTGGATTGGAATTTTTTCGAGGGTTCTTGTTTTGGGTGACACATACATATCCCAAGTCTGTTTTGGGCACCGTTCGTGGTGTTTTGACCCTAGAGTCAAGAAGATGTTTTCCAGTATGGTTTCAGGCATTGAAAATGCAGTTGAGTCATGGGCCCCATGGCTAGTCTTTTAAGCTGCGAGTAGCGGCTAGCAAATTTTTCTTTGGATGCTTGTTCGGGGCACGCGAGAATTTGATTCTTGGTGTTTCTCTGAGGGAATTACAATGGTATAATCCACCCACATTAATTCAGCATGGTGGAGCGGGCCCCACGAAAGTTGTTTTGGATGTTGATAACGATTTCCACCGTTGTCACCTAGTGTCCATTTTAGACACATGATTAGTCAATTTTGTGTACTTATTCAAGAGGATCAAAATGGTGGGATCTGTTCATTGCGCTTTGGGATTGAGACGCATGTCCTATGAAGCACTGCTCATGTGCAGTATGGTGAAATGCATATTTTTCTCCAGAAATATGTTAAAATCAAATGAGTAGTCATTTTGACCTGTTTTCCCGAGGGAATCACAATGGTGTGGTGCGTTTGACCATTTTCGGGACCGAGGCCCGGGACCATGGGATGACGTTTGGGCGTAAAGCTGTGTTGGTCAACTTTTCCCTCAGATATCCTTTTAAGGCTTGTAAATATTTGATCTCATGTGTTTTTTAGTGATGTTTACAATGGTACAAATTTTATGGAAGTGCGGAGTCTCATTCGAGATATCATCAAATGTGGAAGCATGGAAGGTGCTCTAGTGGCGGTTCTTCTTGTTGTGTTTGGAAGCGAACCCTTGGCGTGTGGTTTTTTTCACTCCCGTGTGAGTGATGTTGATGTTTGAAGATATATGGATGGTCATGATAGGGATGTGGAGGATGCATTTAGGTGAAATTACGTTTTTTCCCTTCGTGATGACGTTGGGTGTCGTGTGCACGATAGCCTTTGGGCTAGAGATGTGGTTTACTCTCGGAGTATACGAGAATTATTGGGGATACATATTTTAGTTTTTACCTGATAAGGTTTGTGTATTTGGGTTGGATTTGAGATAGGGCCACACATCGTTTGGGGCCCTTGTGTGTGTCATGTTCTACTTTACGTACATTTGATCTCTCATGACATAGAGGGTCCCTCTATTCACAATGGTTTAAACTAGTAGGGTTGAGTGGTTTCCCCTGGTTCTGTTGTCGACGGTTGATCAACGGCATTGATTGGGTTCCCCAATTCCTTTAGTCATGTGGGATTTTAGTATCACGTCCCTTCGGGTTCCCTAGTAACGTTATTGTGGATTCGTTGTGACCAATGCATTACATAGGAACCGATCCTCTACCCAATAGATTGTTCCAGTAGGGTACAAAGCCCCAGTGAGCATGGGCGCATTTTCCCTAGCTGAGTATCAAGATCGTATCCTCCATTCACGATCTATTGTGACGTGTTTTACCTAGCCAGACCTCTAGGTATCGGCGTGACCCACACTACATAGTCGTTGAACCTCTATTAAGTGATTTGTTTTGGAGTTGGGTGGTTGCATGAAACCCACTCCGTGTTCTGTTGGCAAGTGTTGTACCATCCAGTAGGGATGGCCAGAGCAGTTACGGGTTTACCCTCCAGTGGGGCTGGGTAGTGGGTTGCTCATCGACTTCTTCAGGAATACCCTCCATCGTGGCTAGGCTGTGGGTTTCTCATTGACTTCTTTAGTATTACCCTCCAGAGAGGCTGGGCAGTTGGTTACTCATCGACTTTTTCGGGTTTACCCTCCAGCGGGGATGGGCAGTGCGTTGCACATTGAATTTTTCTGGTTTAACCTCCAGTGGGGCTGGGCAGTGGTTTGCTCATTGAACTCTTAGGGTTTACCCACCATTAGAGATTGTGAAGTGGGTTACCCAACAACCTTCTAGGGTTTACCCTCTAGCAGAGACAGGGCAGTGGGTTACCCGATGACCTCTTAGGGTTTACCCTCTAGCAGGTCTGGGTAGTGGGTTACCCGAAGACTCCATTCAGAATCAGTCCTTTCTACTAGGCTAATTTGTGGATTTTCTCCGTGACTTCCAGAGCGGGACCCTTGGTTGTATGGGTAAGTGAGGTGACAACTTTGAATTTGAGAAGACCTCTCGACTGTGTAACTGTGAAGTGGTTTGGTTTGACTTTCCTCAGAACTCTCAAGAACGAGGGGCGCTCTCCCCACCAAGACACGTCCTTTTGATGCGACCTAAAACCGTGCAGGCGATTCAGTGCTGCCTAAAGCAGATAGTGTCAGGGTGTGGTGATTTGAGCCCCTTGACTTTCAGTTCGGGGCAGACATGTGGGATGCTGAGCATCAATGGTGTTTACTTCTGGGACTGTTGGCTACCCACTTTCTTGGGAGGATCTACGGGGTGGAGATCCTCTTACGATCTTGTTTGGGTTTATTGACAGAGCATATATATATGTATACCTTGTTTCAGTACCCACTCCATGGGTTTTGGTTACTCTCATTTCAGGAGAGACAAAGACGTGGGGGGGTGGGGGGTATTCCCCTTGCATTCAGTGTCTAACTTATCTTGGGTGGACGAGTCTACTCTCCAGCTATGGGTAGTGAAGACTTGACGAGACGTTTATCTTCTCACTGCTTCTAGCTCCTTGTGTTGGACAAGTCTATATGCTTCCTCTTGTTGGGATGAATTGTATTGTTTACTTCACTCTCGGTTGTACTCCATTACTTTTCCCTATTTGATCTACTGCTCACCTCTTTAGTACTTCCTTTGTTGTTCCCTCGAGCCATTGGGGTATCCTACTGAGTATTTTTATACTCACCTCTGCTTGGGCTATGGCCGCACTTGGTGTACCCTTGCAGACGACGGATAGGTCGATCGTGACGTCAGATGATTTTAGGAGTTCGGGATCTTGGACCACGTACGATTGTCGTAGTTGGGTTTCAAGGTTAGGGACCCTCCCATATGTTCTACTTTTGTTTACCCATTGTCAGGTTGTGGCAAATTTCTAGTAGGGCGCATGTTTTTTCCTTTTTCTTTTTAGTTTACCTAAGGCATTTAATTTTTACTATTTAGAGGTCAATGCACTTTTTTGGTTGTTTGTAGTAGATAGTAATTTACTTTTCATTTTACTCTACACTTCTAAAGTGAGTATGCTGCGTGTGTGCGTACAGGTACTTAGGCAAAGGCCTCCCCAAGTTGTTTAGCCTTCGGCACATGTCGCCAGCCCCTGGCCTATGGAGGCGGGCTTGGGGTAGTTGCAACTCAAGCCCGTGTAGGGTTGGGTTATGAAAATGTGGTATCAGATGTGGTTTGTTCCTTGGGATGTTGTTTGGAAATCCATAAAAAGGAATTGGTTGGGATCTAGTGCAATAGTGTCAACGTTTCTTGAGAGCGGCTCTCTAGTCACCGAGTCCAGTGATGGTGCAGTGACCGACATATCCATTCACCATGACCTTGACAACCCTCTTGTCGACTTGGCATGCTAAGACACTCGTTGTAGGGAATTGGGTTGTGAATCACATAGGATTGAGTCTTTGACTGTCCTTTTTAAGTTAGATCTCCATTTTTTAACGGTTGTATACATTAATGCTAATCTGATCCTGGTACTCCCTAATAACATTCAGGTTGCCTCCGTGAAGACAACAATCCACGATTTGAGCATTGGTTCATGAAGATGTCCCTATGGGTGAAGAGGCCTCAGTCCAGGACCCATCATGCGTGTCCCATTCTCCGGGTGGGTCGGTAGCAGCACCACAACATGGTGAGCAGCAGACCGCTCTAGTAGAGCAGACAGATCTTGAGCGCATGTTGAGTGTGCTCTAAGAGTTCCAGCATTAAAGACCTCTAAATTTCAGTGGTGAGCCAGACACTCAGGAAGCAGAGGATTGGCTCGAGATAGTGGTTCGCCTCATCAGGCATTCCCAGACACCAGCGGATTTGATTGTGGCTTTGGCCGCCAACCTTTTACACGGAGCAGTTGGGCATTGGTGGAGTTTGGTGACTTAGTTTCTCTCTGAGTCATCACTTTTCATGGGATGACTTTATTCTATTGTTCTGTGAGGAGTTTTACCCCTTCCTACTTATGCTCCATTTGGATCCAGGAGCTCCTGTAGTTTTTGCAGGGAGGGATGACGTTGACTGAGTATGCGACTAGTTTCGCTGATATTGCAAGTTTTTACCGGGAATTGGTCCACAACGGAATCTTCCGTGCATGGAAGTTCAAGAAGGGTCTCTGCAGAGAGATTCAACTCGTTATAGTACCTTTGGACATTCTCACTTATTCCGAGGTGATAGAGTAGGAGTTGGGGACAGATAGCTAACTGTTGTGTTCTACAGTTGGCGGTTGCAGCAGGCTCGACAGAGCTGAGACGTCTGCCACAGCTAGCGAGCATCGGCTGACAGAACCTCGACACAGGTGGCTTTCAAATAACCGGTCTCATGGGCATGGTCGTACACCACAGTGGCATTGGAGGGAACTAGGGTAGCATGGAGAGCGCTGATGCTATGCTTGTGATGGGCAAGGTCACATGGGATGGGAATACCCGACCAGGCATGCTGAGAATGTTGGGTAGGCAGTAGGTGCACCACCATGACATAGTCAGGGCCATGATCAGAGTAGTCCACCTAGAGGTGGTGCTAGTGGAGGAGTGGGAGGAGATGAATGTGGGGGACGACATTACGAGGTCTTCCCTTCCCCACCAGGCGGTCCACGTCAGGCTCCGGGAGTTGACAGTTGGAACCACGGACTGTCGCATGCTTTGGATGTCTACGATTCTATAGAGCATGAGGTGATAAGAGGTATGCTCTATGGCTCTTCTACTTTCTCTTTAGTCTATGGTGTCAAATCCATTGCTTTTTGACTGTGTAATAGTGTATTGGTTGCGTGACATCGACTATGAAACCTTGCATGGCCAGATATCCTTGGGTGTTTCACCATAAGAATATTTTGAATAAGGGAATCATCAGGCTATGTCCCATTTCCAAACAGTGATTTCAGTTAGGGAGTGTGACTTGGGGGTTCAACAGAGGAGGTGAGCTACCCCCGAGGGCCTTCATGCTATTTGAGACCATGCGAAGGGATGAAGAGGTTGTCTACATCTTTACCATAACCCCCCAAAGACTAGAGTGGGTGCACGACGCCTCCAACATTATATATTTGTGGAGATGTCTGCATGCACCTATGCACATCATCAGCGAGGGTATACCTCATGTGAGCAAATAAAATCCTTCATGTGTAGTGATGCAGAACTGTGTAAGAGTTTTTTTTGGAACGGAAGAGCTTGGTGTGGGCATAGTACCCAGAGTTTTTCCCATGTTTTTCTTCTCTGGGACAGAAAGTTTGATGGAGGGAATGATTTAAGATCCTAGTTTTTTCTAAAAAAGATATTGAAATATTCGTGATGTTATTCCAGAGCAGTGCCTTCAGACGGCGTGCAATTTTGAGCCCCTGTGTGGCCGAAATTAAATTTTCAGTGCGTTCACACTGGGCATGCAAAATTAAAGGAATAACTCTTAAACGGTTGCTCGAATTGAAAACATGAGGGCACCATTGAGTCCGGAGAGTGCCTCTTACCCATGGTGGGGTGTAATTTTCATGGGCGCGACCCTTCTGTGGAAAATGGACCCAGGGGCGTTTTCGTAATTTAGTGGCATCGTGCGTTGATTTTTATAACTTTTGAACTGGGCCTTAGATTAAAATTTCATGAGCGCCGTTGTTCTCGGGAGTTTGTGTTTTCTCTAGGGGAGGTTTAATCTTGACCGTGTCGGGGGTTTTGGATGTGGGTGTTTTAGGGTCGAGTTTTTAATTAAAAAGAGTTTAATTACTTAAACTCTCCCCTCCCTCTCTCCCCTCCTCATTCCACCCACTGACGAAACCCACATTCTCTCCCAACCCTTACCTCTCATCCTCCTCCTCCTCTTCCTCCTATCATGATGGGGGCGACAATGGCGAGGTGCAGATTGACCGTGGAGCGTCGGGCTACACCCTTGCAGGTAAGAGGTTTCATTTTGCGTTTTAATTTATGAACCCTAATTTCATGTACAATTATTGCATCAAAATGTTGTTTTATATTCAATAAAAGCCTATATTTGCGTAGTTTATATCCTGAGCTTCTTGCTGCACTTTCAATATTTGAAATATGAGTTCCGAGGTGACCTCAGTCATCCAATGGAGATCAGTGGGTTTTTTTTGTATTTTTCGGCAATATTTCGGCCATCCGGGTAGCGGCGACCCGAGGCGGCGGCGGTCTGAGGGCGTCGCATGGAGGCCCACGTGGTCCAAGGCATGTGGTGCGGTGATTCTTCAGCAGAGGCGGTCAGGGTCGAGCGGCTGGGTGAGCGGGCGTTGGCGAGGGCGATGCGGTCTGGGCTCGCGGTCAAGCAGAGCAGGTGGGAGAGAGGGCTAGGGAGGTGTCAGGCGTGTGTGGTGGCCAGGCGAGCTCGGGGCGATGACACGTGCACCATCGGGGTGCGACGACGTGGAAGACCGGGGTCTGCGTGACCCCAACCAGCGGACAGGGACCCGTTCTTCGCAAGTCCCGTGGAGAAACAGCCTGACCGGTTGAGCCGATCTTGGAGATGCGGGCCGGCCCGTGCAGTGAACCACCGACCAGTTCAGGCAGAGGGTGGGCCGACCGAACCGGCCCGACCCACCTCTTTCAGTCCATAGCTATTAAGATGCCCCTAGAATGCATACCAGGTGTTGGATTCGCGATCCGTCTATGGTGACGCGTTACATGGAACGAGTCGCAGGTTTTGAGATGGTCTCAGTAATTTTTAGTTCCCAAGATGGGGGGATCGGTGTCACGACACATACATTAAGTGGATTGGCATTTTTCAGGGGTTCTTGTTTTGGGTGGCGCAGACACATCCAAAGTCTGTTTTGAAGACTGTCAGTGGTGTCGTGACCCTGACATCAAGAAGAAGTTTTCTAGTACGGTTTCGGGTGATGAAACTACAGTTGAGGCATGGACCCCATAGCCCGTCTATTAAGATCTGTGCAGCGGTTAGCAAATTTTTCATCGGACGCCCTTTCGGGGCATGCAAGCAGTTGATTCTGGGTGTTTCTCTGAGGGCATTACAATGGTGCAATACGCCCGCTTTAATTCAGCATGGTGGTGCGGGCCCAACGAGGGTCTTTTTGGACATTGACGATGAATTCCACCTTTGTCACATGGTGTCCATTTTGGACATGTGATTAGTCAATATTGTGTACTTTTTAGAGAGGATCACAACGGTGTGATCCATTCATTGCACTTCGGGACTGAGACACGGGTCCCGCGAAGCACCGCTCTGGTGCGGTACGGTGAAATGCATCTTTTTCTCCAGATATCTATTCCACTCAAATTATTAGTCATTTTGACGTGTTTTCCCGACGACATCGCAATGATGCGGTGCATTTGACCATTTTCGGGATTGAGGTCTGGGACCACCGGATGCCATTCGGGCGTAAAGTGGTGTTGGTCAACTTTTCCATCGGATATCCATTTTAGGCAAGTAAATAATTTTTCTCGCATGTTTTTCAGTGAGGTTTACAATGGTACTAATTTTTTGGATGGGGGAGTCTCATTTGAGATCTCATCAAATGTCGAAGCATGAAAGGTGCTCTGGTGGTGGCTCTTCTTGCTATGTTTGAAAGTGAACCCTTGGCGTGTGGTGGCTTTCACTCCTGTTTGAGTGAAGTTGATGTTAGAAGATATATGGATGGTCACGCTAGGTCTGTGGAGGAATCATGCAGGCGAAATTATGTTTTCTACCTTCGTGATGACGTTTGGTGTTGTGTGCACGATATCCTTTTGGCTAGAGATGTGGTATACTCATGGAGTATACGAGAATTATTGGGGATACATATTGTAGTTTTTACTCAATAATTTTTTTTATTTGGTTTGGAGATGAGATGGGGCCACACGTCGTGTGGGGCACTTGTGTGTGTCGTGTTCTACTTTACATACCTTTGATCTCTCATGGAATAGAGGGTCCATCTATTCATGATGGTTTAAACCAGCAAGGTTGAGTGGTTTCCCCTGCTTCTGTTCTCGACGGTTGATCGACGAAGTTGTTTGGGTTCCCATGTTCTTTTAGTCGTGTGGGATTTCAGTATAACATCCCTTCAGGTTCCCTGGTGGGGTTATTGTGGATTTGATGTGACCAATATATTACACAAGCACTGATCCTCTACCCAAGAGATTGTTTCCAGTAGGGTACGAAGCCCTAGTGAGCATGGGCATAGTTTCCCAAGCTGATTATCAAGATCATATCCTCCATTTGTGATCTACTATGACGTGTTTTACCTAGGTAAAGCTCCAAGTATCAGTGTGACACACACTACACAGTCGTTGATCCTCTACTAGGTGATTTGTTTTGGAGTTGGGTGGTTGCACGAAACCCACTCCGTGTTCTATTGGCCAGTTTTGTACCGTCATGTAGGGATGGCTAGAGCAGTTACAGGTTTACCCTGCAGTGGGGCAGGGCAGTGGGTTTCTCATCGACTTCTTTAGGTTTACCCTCAATCGGGGCTGGGTAGTGGGATTCTCATCAACTTCTTTAGGTTTACCATCCAGCGGGGATGGGCAGTGGGTTTTTCATCGACTTCTTCGGTTTTACCCTCCAGCGGTGCTGGGTAGTGGGTTGCACATCGACCTTTTCGGGTTTAACATCCAGCGGGGCTGGGCAATGGGTTTCTCATTGATCTCTTAGGGTTTACCCTCCAGTAGAGACAGGGCAGTGGGTTACCCGACGACCTCGTAGGGTTTACCCTCCAAAAGAGACACAGTAGTGGGTTACCCAACGTCCTCTTAGGGTTTACCTTCTAATGGGGCTGGGCAGTGGGTTACCCGAATACTCCATTCAGACTCAGTCCTTTATACTATGCTAGTCAGTGGCTTTTCTCTGTGACTTACGGAGTAGGACCGTTGGTTGTACAGGTCAGTGATGTGACAAATTTGACTTTGAGAAGACCTCTCGACTGTGTGACAGCTATGTGGTTTGGAATGAATTTCCCCAGAACTCTCAAGAACAATGGGCGCTCTCCCCACCAAGACGCATCCTTGTGATGTGACCGAAGAATGTGCAGGTGAGGCAGTGTTGCCTAATGCGGATAGTTTCAAGGAGCGGTGATTTGAGCCCCTTGACATGAAGTTCGGGGTAGACATGTGAGATGATGGGAATCGATGGTGTTTACATCTAAGACTGTTGGATACTCACTTTATTATTGCGGAGCTATGAGATGGAGACCCCCTTAAGATCTTGTTCGGGTTTCATGACAGAGCATATATATATATGTATACCTTGTTTCAGTACCTACTCCTTGGGTTTTGGTTACTCTCTTTTCTGGAGATACAAAGACGCAAAGGGTATGCCACATGCTTTCCATGTATAGATTATCTTGGTTGGACAAGTCTACTATCCTACTATGTGTAACGAAGACTCGATGACAAGTTCATCTTGTCACTACTTCTAGCTCCTTATGTTGGACAAGTCCACATCCTTCCTCTTGTTGGGTTGACATGTACTCTTTACTTCACTCTCGGTTGGACTCCATTACTTTTCACTATTTGATGTGCTGCTCACCTCTTCAATATCGCCTTTTCTCATCCCTCGAGCCTTTGGGGCATCCTAATTAGTATTTTTATACTCACCCATGCTTTGGCTTCGCCCGCAGTTGGTGTGCCCTTACAGACAACAGACATGTCGATTGTGACGTCAGAAGAGATTAGGAGTTCGGGATCATGGACCACGTACAGTGGCTGTAATCGGTTGCTAGATTAGGGGCCCTCCCAACTGTTGTACTATTGTTTACCCATTGTCGGGTTGTGGCACATTTTTTGTTGGGTGAATGTTTTGCCCTTTTTTTAGATTACCTTCTGCATTTACTTTGTATTTTTTAGAGGTTGATGCATTTTTTTGTGTTGTTTGTAGTAGATAGTAATTTACTTTTCCTTTTACTCTGCAATTCTACAGTGAGTGGGTTGCGTGTGTGTGTGTACAGGTACTCAGGAAAAGGCCTCCCCGAGTTGTTTAGCCTTCGCCACTTGTCGCTATCCCCTAGACTATGGATGCAGGCTTGGGGTAGTTACGACTCAAGCCCAGGTTGGTCCTGGTTGTGAAAAACTGGTATCATAGGTGGTTCAATCCTTGGGATGTTGTTTGGACGTCCCTAAAAAGGAATTTTTTGGGATCTACTGCAATAGTGTCAATGTGTCACGAGAGCGGCTCTCAGGCCAGGGAGTCCAGTGATGGTGCGGCAACCAACTTATCCATTCACTAGGACCTTGACAACACGCTTGTAGACTCGGCATGATGAGACACTCATTGTAGGGAATTTTTTTGTGCATCACATATGATTGAGTCTCTGACTGTCCTTTTTGAGTTAGATCCCCACTATTGTAATGGTTGTATGCATATATGCTGATCTGATCGAGGTACTCCCTGATAACATTCAGGATGCCTCTACGAGATAGCAAGACAGGATACGAGCTATGGTTAGTGAAGATGACCCTATGAGTGACGAGGCCTCAGTCTAGGACCCGTCATGCGAGTCCCTTTCTCTGGGTGGGCCGGTAGCAGCACCCCAACATTGTGAGCAGCAGACAGCTCCAGTAGAGCAGACAGATCTTGAGCGTCTGTTGAGCGTGCTCTGTGAGTTCCAACATCGAAGACCTCTAAAGTTTAGTGGTGAGACAGACCCTCAGGCAGTAGAGGTTTGGCTCGAGATAGTGGTTCGCCTCTTTAGCGTTGCACAGAGACCGGTAGATTTGATTGTGGCTTTGGCTGCCAGCCTTTTCCATGGAGTAGCTGGGCATTGGTGGAGTCTAGTGACTCAATTGCTCGATGAGTCATCACTTTTCGTGGGACGAATTTCTTCTATTCTTTCATTAAGAGTTTTAACCCTCCTTCTTATGCTCCATTTGGATCCAGGAGCCCCTGTAGTTTAAGCAGGGTGGGATGATGGTGAACGAGTATGCGACTAGTTTCGCAGATATTGCATGTTTTTACCTGGACATGGTCCACGACGTAAACTTCCAAGTGTGGAAGTTCAAGTAGGGTCTCTGTAGAGACCTTCATCTCATCATAGTACCCTTGGGCATTCCAAATTATGCCGAGGTTCTAGAGTAGGCGCTGGTGAAAGAGAGCTACCTGTCACGTTCTACATTTGGCGATGGCCGCTGGCTCGACAGAGCCGAGATGCCTGCCGCAGCTAGCGAGCATCGGCTAACAGAACCTCGACACAGGTGGCTTTCTGATAACCGGACTAAGTGGAATGTTCGTACACCACAGTGGCATTGGAGGGCAACAAGGAAGCCCAGAGAGAGCCGATGCAATGCTTTTGATGGGAAATGTCACTTGGGATGGGACTACCCAACCTGGCATGCTGAGAATGTCAGGCAGGCAGTAGGTACACCACCATGACATAGGCAACGCCGTGATTAGAGTAGTCCCGAGAGAGGTGGTTTTAGTGGAAGAGTGGGATGAGCTGGATGTGGGGGATGGAATTACAAGGTCTTCCCATCACTACCAGGTGGTCCACATTATGCTCCGGGAGCTGATAGTTGGGACCACGGACTGAAGCATGCTTTGGTTGTCTAAAATTCTGCAGAGTATGAGGTGATAAGAGGTACACTCTATGGATCTTATACTTTTTGCAGTGGAAATTTTAGACTCTGTGTCTGAAATGCTTTCCTCCTTTCTCCATGCTTGAGTTGTTACCAGGGGGATGTGGGCCGTCGGTGTGACCATGTGTTAGTGGAATAGAAGGCATGGAACCTTTCTCTTTAGCCGATGCTGTTGAATCCATCTCTTTCCGAGCATGTAATAGAGTCTTGGTTGTGAGACATCGACTATAAAACCTTGTGTGACCAGATATCCTTGGGTGTTTCACCATATGGATATTTTGAAGAAGTGAATCATCGAGATTTTTCCCATGTCCAAACGGTGATTCCAGTCGTGGCGTGCGACATGGGGGTTTGACCAGGGAGGTGATCTACCCCCGAGGGCCTCTAGGCTGTTTAAGACCATGCGAAGGGATGGAGAGGTTGTCTACCGCCTTGCCCTAAGCCCCCAAAGACTAGAGTGGGCACACGATTCCTATAAAGTTATATATCTGTGGAGATCTGTGAGTGCTCTTATGCACATCATCAGCAATGGAATACCTCATGTGAGAGAATCAAATAATTCGTGTTCAGTGATGTAGAACTATGCAAGAGTTTTTTTGGGTACGGGAGAGCTAGGTCTGGGATTAGTACCCTAAGTTGTTTCCCTAGTTTTGCTTCTCGGGGACGAAATTTTTGATAGAGGGAAATGATGTAAGATCCTGGTTTTTTCTAAAAAATACTTCGGAATATTCTTGATGTTATTCCAGAGTAGTGCCTTCAGACGGCATGCACTTATGAGCCCTGGTGTGGCCAGAATTAAATATTCAGTGCGTTCACAATGGGCATGCAAAATTAATGGAATAACTCTTAAACAATTTCTCGGATTGAATACATGAGGGAACCATTGAGTTTGTAGCATGCCTTTTACCCTAGTTGGGGTGTAATTTTCACAGGCACAGTCCTTCTGTGGAAAATGGCCCCAGGGGCGTTTTCGTAATTTAGAGGCATCATCCGTTGATTTTTATAACTTTTGAACGGGGACTCGGATTAAAATTTTGTGACCTCCATTGTGATCGGGATGTTGTGTTTATTTTAGGGGAGGTTTAATATTGACCATCGGGGGTTTTGGACGCGGGTATTTCAGGGGTTGAGTTTTTAATTAAAAAGAGTTTAATTACTTAAACTCTCCCCTACCTCTCCCCCATCCTCATTACACCCAAAAACGAGACCCACATTCTCTCTCAACCCTTCCCTCTCAACCTCCTCCTCCACTTCCTCCAATAAAGATGAGGTTTACAACGGTGAAGTGCCGATCGACAGTGAAGCGTCGAGCTATGCCCCAGCTGTTAAGAGTTTTCGTTTTGCATTTTAATTTCTGAACCCTTATTTCATGTTCAATTATAGCTTCGAAATTCTGTTTGATATTCGATCAAAGCCCGTATATGCATAGTTTATACCCTGAGATTTCTTCTACACTTTTAGGATTTGAAATCTGAGATCCGAGGTGACCTCAATCATCTGACGATGATCAGCGGGTTTTGGGTGTTTTCTAGCGAGGTTCCAGCCATCCGGGGAGTGGCGACCCGGGGAAGTGGCGGTCTGAGGGCGTCGTATGGCGGCCTGTATGGTCCAAGGCATGCGGTTAGGTGGGTCTTCATCAGAGGTGTTTGGGGTTAGGCGGCTGGGCGAGTGGGCGTCAGCGAGGGCGAGGTGGCTGGGGCCCGCGGTCGAGCGGAGCAGGCGAGCGAGCGGGATGTGGAGGTGTCGGGCGAGCGTGGCAGCCAAGTGAGCAGGGGGCGACGACGCGGGCACCAGCGGGGCACGAAGACGTGGAAGACTGGGGTCTGTGTGACCCCGGCCAGTGAACAGGGACCCGCGCTTCGCGAGTCCCATGGAGAAACTGCCAGACTGGCTGAGCCGGTCTTGGCAATGCGGGATGGCACGTGCGGTGAACCGCATGCCGGTTCAGGCAGAGGGTGGGCCGGCTGAACCGGCCTAGCCCACCTTGTTTCAGTCCATAGCTATTAAAATGCCCCTAGAATGAAAACCAGGTGTCAGATTCGCAATCCGTCTATGGCGACGCGTTCCTTGGAACACGTGGAATGTTTTTAGATGGTCTCTGGAATTTTTAATTCCCAAGAAGAGGGGCTCAGTGGAATGACACGTACGTTAAATGGATTGGCATTTTTAGGGGGTTCTTTTTTTGGGTGGCGCAGACACATCCAGAGTCTATTTTGAACGTCGTCAGTGGTGTTGTGACCTTGGAGTTGAGAATTATTTTTCCAGTACAGTTTGAGCATTGAAACTGCAGTTGTTGCAGGGCCCCATGGCACGTGTTTTAAGCTGCGAGCAGCGGTTAACAAATTTTCCATCAGATGCCCGTTTGGGGAATGTGAGCAGTCGATTCCGGGTGTTTCTTTGAGGGCATTGCAATGGAGCAATCCACCTTCTTTAATTCAGCATGGTATTGTAGGCCCCACGAGGGTCATTTTGTGCGTTGATGATGAATTCCACCTTTGTCAACTGGTGTCTGTTTTGGACACATAATTAGTCAATCTTGTGTACTTTTTTGAGAGGATCTCAATGGTGTGATCCATTCATTGTGCTTCAGGACTGAGACATGAGTCCCACAATGCACCGCTCGTGTGCGGTATAGTGAAATGCATCTCTTTCCTTAGATATCTGTTCCACTCAAATGAGTAGTCCTTTTGACGTGTTTTCCTCAGGGAATCCCAATGGTGTGGTGCGTTTGACCGTTTTGGGGACCGAGGCTCAAGACCACGAGATATTGTTCGGGTGTAAAGTATTGTTGGTTGAATTTTCCGTCGGATATTCATTTGAGGCGAGTAAATAGTTGATCTCACGTGTTTTTCAGTGAGGTTTTCAATGGTATGAATTGTTTGGATGTGCAGAGTTTCATTCGAGATTTCATTAATTGTTGAAGAAAGAAAGGTTCTCTGGTGGCGGTTGTTCTTGCTGTGTTTGTAAGAGAACCCTTGGCATGTGGTCACTTTCACTCCCGTTTTGGTGAAGTTGATGTTTGAAGATATATGGATGGACGTTCTAGGGATATAGAGGAACCATGTAGGCGAAATTACATTTTTGCCCTTTGTGATGACGGCGGGTGTCGTGTGCACGATAGCTGTTGGGTTAGAGATGTGGTATACTATGGGAGTATATGAGAATGGTTGGAGATACATATTTTAGTTTTTACCCGATATTTTTTGTGTATTTGGGTTGGAGAGGAGTAGGGGCCACACAATGTGTGGGGACCTTTTGCATGTCGTGTTCTGCTTTACGTACCTTTGATCTCTTGAGACAAAGAGGGTCCCTCTATTCACGATGGTTTAAACTAGCAGGGTTGACTAGTTTCCCCTGGTTCTGTTCTCGACAGTTGATCGGTGGAGTTTTTTGGGTTCCCCTATTCTTTCAGTCGTGTGGGATTTCAGTATCACGTCCCTTCGGGTTCCTTAGAAGGGTTATTGTGGAGTCGGTGTGACCAATACATTACACAGGCACCAATCCTCTACCCAAGAGATTGTTTCCAGTATGGTATGGAGCCCCAATGAGCATGGGCGCAGTTTCCCTAGTTGAGTATCAAGATCATATACTCCATTCTCGATCTACTATGATGTATTTTACCTAAGTGGAGCTCCAGGTATTGGCGTGTCCCACACTACACGGTTGCTGAACCTCTACTAGGTGATTTGTTATGGAGTTGGGTAGTTGCACGAAACCCACTCCGTGTTCTGTTGGCCAGTGCTGTACCATCCAGTAGGGACGGCCAGAGAAGTTACAAGTTTTCACTCTAGTGGGGCTGGGCAGTGGGATGCTCATCGACTTCTTCTGGTTTACCCTCCATCGTGGCTGGGAAGTGGGCTGCTCATCGACTACTTTAGGTTTACCCTCCAGTGGGACTGGGCAATGGGTTGCTCATAGACTTCTTCGGGTTTACCCTCTAGTGGGGCTGGGCAGTGGGTTCCACATTGACTTCTTCAGGTTTAACCTCCGACAGGGCTGGCCAGTGGGTTTCCCATTGAACTCTTAGGGTTTACCCTCCAGCAGAGACGGGGCAGTGGGTTACCCGACGACCTATTAGGGTTTACCCTTCAGTGGAGACTGGGCAGTGGGTTACCCGAGGACCTCTTAGGGTTTACCCTCCAGTAGAGATTGGGAAGTGGGTTACCCGATGACCTCTTAGGGTTTACCCTCCAGCAGAGACTGGGTAGTGGGTTACCTGACATCCTCCTAGGGTTTACCCACTAGTGGGGCTGGGAAGTGGGTTACTCGAAGACTCCTTTCAGACACAGTCTTTCTACTAGGCTAGTCTGTGGATTTTTTCTCCGTGACTAACATGGCAGCACCCTTGGTTTTACGGGTCAGTGATGTGACAGCTTTGACTTTGAGAAGACCTCTCACCTGTGTGACAGTGAAGTGGTGTGGTTTGACTTTCCCCAGAACTCTCAAGAATGAGGGGATCTCTCCCCACAAAGATGTTTCCTTGTGATGTGACCTAAAACCGTGCGGGCAAGTCAATGCCGCCAAAATCAGATAGTGTCAAGGTGTGCTGATTTGAGCCCCTTGACATTCAGTTCGGGGTGGACATGTGGGATGATGGGCATCGATGGTGTTTACTTCTAGGACTTTTGGATACTCACTTTATTGGGAAGAGCTACGGGATTGGGATCCCCTTACGATCTTGTTCGGGTTTCTTGACTGAGCATATTTATATGTATACATTGATCCAGTACCCACTCATTGGGTTTTGGTTACTCTCCTTCCAGGAGAGGTAAAGATGCATGGGGCATGGCGTGTGTTTTCCGTGTCTAACTTCTAGTGGTTGGACGAGTCTACTCTCCTACTATGGGCAGAGAAGACTCGATGAGAAGTTCATCATCTCACTGCTTCTAGCTCCTAGTGTTGGACGATTCTAGTTCCTTCATCTTTTCGGATTGAGCTATACTCTTTACTGCACTCTTGGTTGTATTCTTTTACTTTTCCCTATTCAATCTACTTCTCACGTCTTCAGTACCTCCGTTGATGCTCCCTCGAGCCCTCTAGGAATCTTACTGAGTATTCTTATACTCACCCCTGCTTGGGCATTTCCCACACTTAGTGTGCCCATGAAGACGAAGGACAGGTCAATCATGACATCAGATGAGCTTATGAGTTCCAGAGCTTGGACCACGTACGGTGGTCGTAGTCGTGTTCCAGGTGAGGGACCCTCCCAGCTATTGTAATTTTATTAACCTGTTGCTGGGTTGTGTCACTTTTCTGGTTGGGCGCATGTTTTGCCCATTTTCTTTTTAGATTACCTTCAACGTTTACTTTGTATTGTTTAGAATTTGATGCACTTTTGTGGTTGTTTATAGGAGTTAGTACTTTAATTTTCCATTTACTATGCAATTCTGCAGTGAGTGGGCTGCGTGTGTGGGTACAAGTACTCAGGAAAAGGCCTCCCTGAGTTTTTTATCCTTCGGTGCTTCTCGCCAGCCCCTAGCCTATGGAGGCAGGATTGGGGTAGTTGCGACTCGAGCCCGGGTAGGGTCGGGTCGTGACATACCACTCCTCCCCAAAATCGAAACGCTCTTTCAAAAAACCCCTAAAATGTCAACCTCAATAAACTGAGAACCATCAACCCCATGAAGAACTAAATCCTTATCCCTCGAAAATTGTAAACCCTAATACAAAAAAATTAATCTAATTCCATACCTCAAAAAACACCTAGAATGTCACCCCCAAACACATAAATCATAAATCCCAAAAACCCTAAACCCTCATCCCCAGAAAAATCATAAAACCTCAACCACAAGAAAACGAAATCCCTCATCCCTAATAAAACCAAAACCCTCAGCACAAATTATACCTTAACCCTCAGCCCCAAATAAACACAAAACCCTCATAAAAAAATCATAAACACTTATCACCCCCAAAATAAGAAACAAACTCCAAAAAACCCCAAAACCTTCAATCCTAAAAAACCCTAAATGATCATCCCCAAAATAACCCTAAAACCTCATCCATAAAAAACCTAAAACCCAAATCCCAAAAATAACCTATTCCCTCATCCCTAAAATATCATAAACCATTAGGCCCAGAAAACCCTAAACCCTATACCCAAAAGTCCATAATCTCAAATCCCAAAAAAACATTGAACCCATAGCCCAAAAAAACTGTCATCCCAAATATTCCGAAAATCTATTTTGGAAAAAAACCTAAACACTCTACCCAAGAAAACCCTAAATCCTAATCCCAAAAATACCCTAGACCCTTGGCCTTAATTAATCTATTAATCCTCAGTCCCAAAAAAACAATAAACACTTACCCCAAAAATCCCTAAAACCATAGTCCCCAAAAGTACTAAACCCTCGTCCGTAAAAATATTCAATAATTTATCCCAAATAACCCTTGGATCCTCAGATAAATGAAACTATAAACCCTCAACCCTAAAAACCCATAATCCCTAAACACAATACACTAAAACCATCTTCCCCAAATCCCTAAACCCTTGGACCCAAAACTCCAAAACTGTCCATAGAAAAAAAACCATAATCCACCATCCCCAAAATACCCAAAATACATAACCATAAAGATCCATAAAACCATAGTCCCAAAAAACCCTAAATCCTAATCCCCCAAAACCTTATGAAATGAACCCCAAAATGAAAAACCATCATTCCCAAAAAAACATTAATCCATCATCCCCAAACAACCTTAAACTCTCTTCCCCAAATAAAACCCCAGAACCTAATCAACATAAAATCATAAACCATAAACCTCAAAAAACCATATACCCACATCCCAAAAAAATACAAATCTGTAAACCCAAAAAAATGATACACCTTTAGCCCCCCAAAACTCTAAACCCTTAGTGATAAACAACCATAATACTCATTCCCAAAAAAACCGTAAACCCAGACCTACAAAAAACCGTAAAACCTTATCCCAAAAAATCAGTAAATAAGAACCCTAAAAAACCTAAACTCCTAGTAATAAAAAACGATAAAAAAATAAGACACAAAAACCCATAATCCCTCAACCTCAAAATTCTCGACATCCTCATTCCAAAAAAACCCTAAACCCCAAGCCCCCAAAAACTAGAAACCATCATCACAAAAAATACTAATCCTTTAGTCCCAAATAAACAATAACCCTATTCCCTAAAAAACACTAAACATATAGCACCATGAAAACCTAATCCCTCACACCCAAGAACACTATACTGACTACACTAAAAAAATTAACCCTCCACTCGAAAAATTCCAAAAACATCTCCCGAAAAATCCCAAACCCCAGATACCCAAACAACCTTAAACCCCAGCTCCAAAATAACTAATATTTTCCAAAAAAAAAATCTAAAATCCTCATCCCTATGTAACCAAAAAAAATTAGCTCCAAAAACCCCTAACACCTTAGCTTTCAAAACCCCTATGCCATTAATCCCAACATCCCATAAACCCACACCCCAAAAAATCATAGAACATCAACCCCCAGAAAACCTAAACTCTCATCCCTAAAAAACCCTCAACCCTCTACCCAAAAAACAATAAACCCCCACACAAAAATCCCCTAAACCATCATCCCCAAATAAAATATTCCCTAGGCCCCAAAAAACTGTAAACCCTTATCACCAAAAATCTCGAAACCCTTATCCCTAAAGAACCCATTACCTTGTGCCCCCAAAACCCCAAAATCGTTTGCCCTAAAATAACTCAAATCCCTCAGCTCTGATAATATTCTAAGAACTAATCCATAAAAACCCTAAAACAATACCCCAAAAATCCCTAAACCCTATTCCCCAAAAAATTGTAAAGCCTCAATCCTGAAAAAGCATAAACCCACATCACCAAAAAAAAACCCAAAACCCTATCCCCAATATTCCCTAAACCATTATTCCCATTAAACCTTAAAAATTAATCCACAATAAAATTGTAAACCCTCATACCCAAAAAAACCCTAAACCCCCAGCTCAAAAACTCATTCAGACCCAAAAAACCTTAAACCATTTACCCCCATTAAACTTTAAACCCAAATCATCGAAAAACCCAATAACCGCCTCAAAAAACCCTAAACCATCATCCTCAAAAAACATTAACCCTCATTCCCCAAAAACAAAAAAATACCACCATTAAAAAACAAGAACCCCTCATCCCCAAAAAACCCTAACGCCTCAACCACCATAAACATCAAACCATCTGCCACAAAAATCATAATTTTAACTATTCTTCAAAACAATAAACATATCATAAAAATACCAAAAATTGATCAAATGTTAATTTTTATATTCCCATTTCAAACAATAAATTTTATTTGTAAAATATAATTTATAAAATCAGAAAAAAAATGTTTTAAAATAGGTGTTCCATCAATTGCTGAAAAAACTATCTTTTTAGAGAAATACATCTTTTATGCTTAAAATTGTATTTGTTCTTATACCATGTAAAAAACACAAAAAATGAATGTTAAAAATTATATTGAATAAATTATAAATATATTTTATTAATATAATCCAAAAATATTTTTTTACGAGTATAATAAACTTGTGCACATTTATATTTTTTATTAAAAGACTTTACATTAATTTTTTAAAAAGGAGTTTCAATTCATTTTTAATTAACTGGTCATATAATTATATATACACGTGTAAAACAATTTTTCTAATTCAGTTTATCCAGTTAATTCCAAAAAATATAATAGATAGGTTATAATTTTCTTGTTAATATAATTACAACAAAAAAATAATGATGAATAGAAACTCATTGTGGCATGTAACACAAGCCAAGTCGGTGTTACATGTAATGGAAGATATCAATGAAATCAAATTGATTTTTCTAAAAATAAATGTCATATAAATCATGGGGAGTTATATTATACCCTCAATAAAATAGATTTATCCCTTGAAATTTGTTTATGTTATCAAAGGCTTAATAATAGAAAGATTCTTTTATAGAAACCCACATTGTAAAAATGAATACTAAAACATCATTTTAAAAGGAAAAATTTAAAACATAATGATTACCCAAAGGGAATCATAACTACATTTCTACAAAACAGAACATATATAGAATGTGAAAACATGCACAATGAAGAGAAAACTAACCCTCAATTTATGATGGAGATTGATAGTGAATTCAATCATTATATATCTAATGGATATAAAATTGTAGACTATATAGGATGGATAAATTTCTATGATATCATAAAAATGATGATAATGGGATAAAAGATTATTTCAAAATCACTTGATAATAAATAATTATTTGATTTGATTTCATAAGTACAATCTTAATCTTTTTTTCTTGATCAATCTTCACTTCATTTCTATCTCGAAGAAATGATGTTGAAATTGTATCACCTGATGAAATAGTGGATTATATGATTTTTAAGGGAATGATTAGTCACTCATTATGTCTCGACTTATCATTATAAAAAAATGGTAAGAAAATGTTATCCAATATGATTAAATATTTATTTTATGATACATAAAACATCATCCAAATTTCAATGTAAAAAATTTCATATATGATTACCCTTATAAACCATAAAAAATATTAAAATCCCAAACATTTAAAATAAGGTAACTAACATTCAAAAATCAACTCATCATTAATCCCAGAAACAATATGACGTTGATATTAATTTGCACACAACAAAAATGTGAATATCATTATCACTTCTTCTCTTTAAACATGGTAATAATCTAAATTACCAAAAAACCTTACTGAAATCATTCATGTTTTCCAAAATTTATTCCTTCCTAAAACAATAAAATAAACATTTTTATAAAATCAATCCATGATTTCATAAATTATCACTCCAAATTACTAGCTGTAAGGTCATTAATACTATCACATTTATAATAAAAGTTCTCTTTATCTCATTCTCTCACCATAATGCACATATTAAGTGTCATATTTCCTTAATTATGTTTTTTTTACAGAAATATCACCTTACCACCTCAATCATTTTCTCTCAAATCCTTATGGAAAAACTAAAGTGTAAAAATTGATAGATGTTTCATTATTTATTAAAATCATAAATATACTTATATAACATTATTTTTTATTTTCAATACATTAATACTCAATCATCACATCACTTCAGTTTCATACACCACATCACCAATAGTTAACTCATGAGATTTCCCTTTATCATTAGCATTAATAGGTTACTGATGCTGATTATCAGCAATAGACCTTGGATTTAGGAATTGGTTACTATAACACCAGACTTCGTTTCACATGATACAACGTTTTGAGGGAGGGCCACTCATTATGGATTTTCATCTATTCCCATTATTAAGGATTAAAAATACTTATGACCTTATTTCTGATGCATAAAACATTCATCATTCCCCTTAAATAATTTCCTACATGTTTCCTTCCACAATTTGTGAATAAAATTATATCTCATGTTCTTCTATCAATATTTTATAGAGTTTTATTTTAATTAAATCCTTAATTTCTTATCATAATCTTGAGATAGATGGGAAAATTCAATATCCATTTTTGTATGTCTAATATATATAAGGAACATACTAAAAAATAATTCAATGAAATTATCATAATCCATGGAGTCAATTTTATCTTGTGGCATCAAATTCTTGAAATATCTCCATCATTGAATCTATTCACCATCCAAGAAATTATTTCCCAACATATATTTCTAACATTATGAAAAATGGAGAATGAATAATATCTTTTAGATGGTATAGATCCATTTTTGAAAAACTAGTGGATCAGATTTTCCACAAAAAGAAGGTGTATGTTTCCATAAGATGGATTGAAGAAAATATTGTTCCCTCATTTGGTCATTTGCATGCCTACTAGGATTCAATTAATAATAAGTTTGTGTGGTCATATAAACAATAATTTTAATTCCATCTCCCATATCATTTGGTTTCTCATGAGGACAATCGTTGCATTTCCCATCACATTTAGCATTAACGTGGTTCCTTTGGGTTCCATCTATTGACTAAATCCAATATTATAATGTGAGTGACACTATTATTAGTGGGAAAACCATATAATCAAGGGAAATTGCATCCAATCAACAACATCTTAGGTTTAATATTATATTTTCATTGATCATTACCGAAATTATAGTAATATGACCTATAATTAAAGCAATCCTTAGGGACATACCTAGATATATCCTTATAAACATCTCCAAGGATCTCACTGTTGTTTTTATCCCTAGTTTCCAGTGGTGGACAAATCATTTTCTATGATACCAACTAGAAAATACCATGTTTTACGTATATGGATATTACATATTTTTATATGAATATTAATTTCATTACAAAAAAACATTCCTGAGGACCATAATCATTTAGTTCCTTTGGAATCATGGGACACATTCTTTTTATTTGGTGAAATATATTCAACACATCCCATAAGAATCATCCACTTTAGTAATACCACTTAAACCCATTATTTATAACATGGGGAAAAGAACCATAAGAAAAATATGAGCATAAATTATCTGTAAGGTTCAATCAAGGGATATAACATATGTATAGGGGCATAAAAATAGGAAAATAGATTTTGAAAATTATATCATATATATCAAAGTTCAAGATATCATTCCATGGAATAAATCAAATATATTAAGAATGAATGAAAGATCATATTCCAAATGAGCATAACATAATACATAATATTTTGGTATACACATAAGCATATAAAATGGTTTCCCTATTAGTCAAGAATCACTTCCAAGATCATCAAAGTGGTCAAAGTCCCTTACTAAACAGGGATGACCCAACGTTCTTTCCATGTATAACTAAACTGACTCTACTCATGTTCTTGTACTATATTACTTAACCATATTTAAGATGATTTAAGTCATGTATTACTAAATTGAGTTTACTCCATTTCCATACAAGTATTACTGAACCAAGTTCACATACGTTCCAGTTATGTATTACTAAACATATTTCACATCCCATTCCAGTCATGTATTACTGAACTAAGATTATGTACCATTCTAGTCATGTATTACTGATCATAGTTTTCTTCCCATTCCTATCCATTATATCTCACAAGATATAAATCATTACCCAATTCATTCAAGGTTTAAAATGATTCAAAGAATAAACTTTAGCACTAGACAGTAGTTTTCAACAACGACTTACAATGTCTGTTGGTGAAGCATATTGATCTTAGCAGTGTATTTCAAGCCATTTCTTATCCTAGAGAACCCTCTATCCCTAACAAAACTGAACAATCTCTTATTCATTTTGAATAACGTTAACCGTGGGTTGAAATTAATATTTTCTAAACATTTGTATATGTTCTAATTTCCATTTACTACTTTATTTGTTTTTTATTCATTTTAATTTTGTTTTATTATATAATTTATTTTTTCTTTTATTTATTTATGTTCAATACTTCACAACCAATCAATGATTTATTTGTTTTATCCTAGTATTTATAAATATTAATGTATAGTTCTATACTATATTAAATTTGGTTCATAACATTTATTATATTATACCAATCATTTTTATATCACAAAAGGGGGAGAAAACATTATAGAAGATAATTCTAGAGAATTATATGAATGTTTTTGGGGGAAGTATTTATAAACCACAAATAGTTAATTTGGAAATTTTTTTTCGAAATAATTTCATGAAATTGAAATATAAATTGTTTGTTTTCCAAATACTATATTTTATTCAATTTTTCTTATGGATTCTGTTATGGGTTTTTTGGATCATCAAAAAGGAGGAGATTGTTGGGAAGGTATTGTCTCAACAATACTCCATATTTTCTGATAATTTTCATGTTCAAAAATACCCTTTTTTCAAATGAAGTTCTGTTTAGTGTGTTCTATAGGATTTTATATTCAATTTTATTGAATTTAGCATTACCAAAATTAATATGGAATCAATGTTTCCAACCCTACATTACACTGTGAAGTAAAATGAATCTATATGGTATCATCCCTATATTATGCAAAAATAGTTTTCGTTTGGATCAACATCCTTACATTCATAGAATCATCAGACATATGGATCAAAAACGCTACGTTGAAATGTGGATTTACTGTTCATGCCCAATGAGAGGAAAATTTTATGGTATGGCTAATCAATGATTCATTCAGGATTTTTTGTTGACAAGGATAAATGTATGGAGTATTATCCCTATTCTACGTAAAGTAACACTAAGCTACGCAATGGAAACATACAATATAAAAAATAACCATATGCTACACAAATCAACCCTATGCAACGCAAGGACATTAATGCAATGGTCAATTAAGACTTAAAGAATGATTCAAGGATTATTTTGATTGTTTTTTAAAATCGTGTTCATCATAGTAAATAACTCCTATTTTGATGGGATGTTACGACTCCCCTGGACATTTGGAATTGGAGTTCATGTGATCAATTAGGCTTTTCTATGGAACTGGAATTCAAATGAATGCTTTTTGTTACATACATTCTCATAGATTATATCTTTATATATATTTGTGTAATAATATTTTCACATATGTGACTGTATTATTGAAATTATTGTCCACAATGTTGTTGTAGTGAACTATCAATTATTGAAGAAGCTACACATTGGAGATATACATGTTTAATCTTTTATTGATGTTTAAGTTACTAGCTTATTGAAGAAATTTCAGCATCAATGATAACTTTACAGTATTTAATTCTTGAATATACTCTATTATAAATAATAAGATCTATCAATTGTTAGATTCTTGCTATTGTGACTGTGAAGAAAAATATGAACCTTTAAAATCAAAATCTATTGATTTATTAGAGTTTCAACTGCTCGTACTCATTAGTGGTAGAGTATCATCTTCTCAATATATGTTGTGGATAATTAGTTCCCTATTGTAGAACCATATGGATTTTGATATTTTTCATGTCGTTAAGGTGTCAACTTCTTGTAATTATTTTTGAATTCTTGGTCTTGTGATAGGAGGACTATACTAGTGGAATTTACCAAGCTCGTTGAGAGAGTGATTGGTAGAGTGTATTCGGGTATCTTTGTGCCCCAAACCGATATAAAAAGCTATTTTATTTATTATTTTATCCACTACACATTTTCATTGATAATAAAAACCCTGCATATCTGCATAAATCACAGTGGGTGTCAATATCTAGAATTGTGTATGTTTTTAAAATACAAAATTCACCCCCTCTTGTATAACTGTGTATATTTCCACATAACACTAAACCACCAACTGAAAAAAACCTATACCCCAACCTCAACAAACCCAAACCACAAACTCCAATAACTCCATTCCCTCATCCCATGACTACCCAAACCATCATCAACCAAAAAACCCCAACCCTCATCCCTAAAAAACAAAAATACCAAGTCCATAAACAAGTAAAGCCTTAGTCTCAAAACACCCTAATCCATAGTCCAAAAAAACCATAAAACCTAATTCAAAATAATATTAATCCTCATCCCCAAAATCATTATTCCATCATCACCAGAAGTCACTAAACACTCATCCCAAAAAAACACTAAAACCTCAACTGCTAAAAACCTAAAACATCCATCCCCAAAAAACCCAAAAACCATTACCCCATAAAACCTTAAATCATCACCCCCCCAAAACCCTAAACCCTCAGTCACAAAAAACATTAAACCAAAAACCCAAAAACAAACTCTAAACCATCATCACCAAAAAAACGTTAAATCTCATCCAAAAAAAACCATAAACATTTAGCCCTAAAAAACCTTAAAACATGATCCCCAAAAAATATTAAACCATTATCACAATCAAACCCTAAACACATAGCTCCAAAAATACATAAAACCTCAGCCCCAAAAAATATTAAACCCTCATCACAAAAACCATAATATCTAAGCCACAAAAAAACACTAAACCCTTAGTCATAAAAAACCTCACTTCCTTATCCTCAAAAATCCATAATCACTTAGCACTAAAAAAATCCCTACACATTTAGGCCTAAAAACCCATACACCTTTAGCCCCAAAAATATTAAACCTTCATCTCAACAATACCATAAACACTCATCCCCTAAAAAACTAGTCCCACAACCATAAAAACCCTAATCACTCAACCCCAAAAAAACCGATTCCGTCAACCCAAAATATCCCTAAACCCCAACCCTAAAAAACTCAAAACCATCATACATAAAAAAACCCAAAACCCTAATCATGAGAAAACAAAAACCCTCATGAAGAAAGTATATTAAACCATAATCCAAACAAACCATGAATCGTAACCCCTAAAAACCAAAACCCTCATCCCTAGAAATCATTAATACCTCAACATCAGAAAAACCAAAAACCTCATCCATTGAAAACCATTTCCACTAAACCTAGAAAAACCGTAAGCCCCAGCCCTAAAAATACCTAAAACCATAGCCACTAAAAATCCTAAACACTCAACCCCATAAAATCCTAATCTCCTAGCCCTAGAAATCCATAAAACCTCATCAAAAGAAAACTATGAACAAATAGTCTAAGAAAACCATAGACACTCATCAATGGGAAACCCAAATCCATCATCCCCCGAAAAACCAAAACCCTCACCCCGAAAAACCCTAAACCCAATGACATAGAAAACCCAAAACCCTTAGACATAGAAAACCCCAATCCAAAAAAACCCTCATATCTAAACTACCCTAAAATCTTTTCCCCTCATCCCCTGTAATCCATAGACACTCTACCAAAACATCCCAAAACCCTAAATCCCGAAAAACCAAATAACCTCGAGCATGTAAACACCTAAACCCCTCATCCCTATAAAAACCTAGGAAACTAAGAAATAAAAAACCTGAATCCCTCGCCCCCCAAAAAACTCTAAACCCACCAACATAAAAAACCTATACACTGAGAACCAAAAAACACCAAACCATCATTAAAAAATTCATTATACCCTCACCCATAAAAAAATATACCCAAAGTAAAAAAAATGAAAAAACCATAACCCTAGAAAACAATAACCACTTGGGATGAGAAAACCCTAAACCCTCATCCGTAAATTTTTTTACCACTTAGCCATAAAAAACCATAAACCCATAACCCTAGATAACCATAAAACCTTAATATTAGAAAACCCCAAACCCTCAGCTCCAAATATCCTTAAACACTCATCCCTAAGAAACCATAAACCCTCAACTCTAGAAAAACGTAAAATATAAACCCCAAAAAATCCTAAACCCTCATCCCTAGAAAACCCTAAAACCTCAACTATAGAAAATCATTAAAACACCACCCATGAAAACCATAAAGCCTAACCCTAGAAAACCAAAAATCCTTAACCATATAAAAACCTATACAATTTGCCTAAGGGGACACTAAACCCTCAACCTAGAAAATATTAAACACTAAGAAAAAGACCATCTTCACTCATCCATAAAATCCCCTAATCCCTAATCCCCAAAAACCCGAAAAACATCATAAACCCCCCCCCCCCCCAACACCCTCATCACTAGAATACCCTATCCCCTTATGACCAAGAAACCATAAACCTTCAGCCCTATAAAATCAAAGACCCTCAGCCCAGAAAACACTGAACCCCCAACCATAGAAAAAATGAACCATCATCCCATGAAAACCTGAAAATCCCATCCATTGTAACCCCAAAAACCTCATCCATTGAAAACCATAAACTGTCAACCCTAAAGATCCCTAAATCGTCATCCTATGAAAATTGTATATGCTCAACCCAAAAAACAAAAAAACCCTCAGACTCAAAAATCTATAAACCATAATCCCCTCAAAACCAAAAATCCAGAAATCCAGAAAATAGAAACTCGGTTCCCCAAAAAATATAAACCTTTAATCATAGAAATCTCGATACACATAGCCCTAGAATAACCAAAACCCTCAGTACAAGAAAACATGATACCCTTAACCGAAGAAAAACATTTACCCTTAGCACCAGATAACCACAAAACATTCGTGTCAGAAAATAATATACCCTCTTCACCAAAATATCCTAAACCCACTACATTTGAAAACCCTAAACCCTTATTCATAGACATCCCTAATCCCTCAGCCCAAGAAAAACCTTATCCTACATTATAAAAATACCTAAACCCTTATCCCCTTAAAATATTAAACCTTGAGCGCTAAAAAACTATAAATTGTTAGCCCTAGAAAACCAAAAACTATCAGTCCCCAAAACCCTAAACTCATAGACAAAGAAAACCCTATACCCTTAGAAATAGAGGTCCCAAAATCCCTCATCCCCAAAAAATTGTAGACTCGAGGCCCCAATAATCCCCAATACAACATCACCAAGAAACCCTAATCATCCATCTCCAAAAAAACCATAAACCCTCATCTATGAAAACCCTAAACCATCATCCCTATAAAACCATAAGTCCTCATTCTCATGAAACACTATAACATCAACATTGGATATAATATTCCCTCATCCCTAAAAAATCATAAAACCACATAATCAAAATACCATAATTCCTCAGCCCTAGAAAACCCAAAAAACTCAACCTGAGGGAACCCTAAACCATTAGCCACAAGAAATCCAAAATCGCCAAAGATAGAAAACCAAAAATCATCAACCACAGAAATACATAAACACATAATGAGAAAACCCTAAAACTACAACCTTATAATACCAAAGAAAAATATCCCTAGAAAACCATAAACCCCATCACTATATAACCCTAAACCGTCAGCCCCAAAAAACCCAAAACCCGCATCCCGTGAAAACACTAAACCCGCATTTTTTAAAAACCCTAAACCCTCTACACTAGAAAATCCTCATCCTTAAAAACCTTATACCCTAATCCTAAAAAATCCCAAAACACTCACCCCTAGAAAAACCAAAATCCTCTAGCCAATAAAACAGTTTATACTCAATCATAGAAAATTCTAAACCACATACCCAAAAACCCTAAACCCTCTTTCCATGAAAACACAAACCCTAATACCCAAAAAAACCCTAAACCCTAATCTCTATCGAAATTTAATACCTCATCCCATCGAAACCATAAAAAATCTTCTAGAATAACCACTTGACCCTAAGACTAAAAAACCCCTAAACACTTACCCTTTGAAATCCCGAAACTCTCATCCCCAGAAAACACTAAACCCACCACTTGAATAACCGTAAACCATTCGAAATATAAAACCCCAAATCATGATGCCAATAAAATCATAATCCCTCAGCCCAAAAAATCCTAAACCCCTGCCCTAAAATTCCTAAACCCTCGACACCAAAAAATCCAAAACACTCAACCACACCAAACTATAAACCCCCAAAACCAAAAAAACATAAACCCTCACCCCCAAAAAACCCTAAAACCACATTTCAAAAAATTCCTAAAACCTAAAACCCAAAAAATCAAAAATACTCAGCCATTGAAAACCATAAGCCATAAAACCAAGAAAACCCTAACCCTTAGCCAAAGGAAAACCTAAACCCTCATCCCTAGAAAATTCTAAACCCTCAAACTAAAAAACCGAAAACAATCATACCCGAAAAACCCTAAACAATCATCCATAGAAAATCCTAAACCCGAATCCAAAAAAAAAACCTAAAACCATTTCCCCAAAATCCAAACACATAGGCCCAATAAACCCCAAAAACCTTATTCCAGAAAAAACCAAATACTTCATTACAAAAAACCCATAACCCATAACCCATAAAAAACTATACCCTCATATCTATAAAATGATAAACCATCGAATATAAAAATCCTTGTACCCTAGCCCCCAAAAAATCCTGAATCACTCATCCACAAAACACCATAGACACAAATCCCAAAAAAAACAAAAACCCTGATCCCCAAAAAACCCTAAACAATAAACACCAAAAATCCCCAAACCCTAATCCCATCAAAACCATAACCCATTAGGGAGATAAAATCCTAAAACCTTAGTAGTAAAAAAATAAACCCTCATCCCTAAAATAATCATAAACCCTCAGCCCAAGAAAACCCAAATCTTTCAGCTACAAAAAACTGTAAACCGTCATCACCAAAAAAACCACAAACCCTCATCCCAAAAAATCAAAAAATCATCATCCCTTTTAAAACACTAAAACCTGATTACTAGAAAATCCTATACCCTTAACCCTTGAGAACCCTAAAACCTCACCCCTTGAAAACCATAAAACATAAACCATTGAAAATCAAAAAACTGTAGCCCCCCAAAACCATATTCCCTCTAACAAAAAAGAACATAAACCCTAAGCCCTAGAAAACCCTAAACCCTCACCCTAGAAAAATCTAAACCCACAATAAAATAAACCCATAAACCTTCAGCATTAAATAGTTATAAACCATAAGTTCCAAAATACCTGAAACCACATCCCTAAAACACCCTAAAGCCTTATTCTTAGAAAACACTAAACCTTCGGCCACAAAAATCCCTAAACCCTCAACAATAGAAATACATAAAATATCAGCCCCAGAAAACCATAGTTCCTCAGCCCCAGAAAAATAAAAACCCCCAACCCTAGAAAAATAAAAATCTCATCACAAGAAAAACATAAACACTAAACCCTCAAAAATCATAATCCCTCAGCCCAAAAATCCCTAAACCCTAATTCTAATAAAAACCTAAACCCTCATACCTATAAATCCCTAAAAACTAAGATCCAGAGAACTCAAAACCACATCTCCATAAAACCCCAATCACTCATCCCTAAAAATCCACAAACCCCAGTTTCAGAATACCCAAAATCTAAATCCATAGAAAACCTAAAACCCCATGATCTAAAAAACTAAATACACTGAAACACAAATAATCCTAAACATTCATCCAAAAAAACCCTAAACCCTTATACTCCAAAACACCAAGACCTTATACCACATAAAACCCTAAATCCTCTTTCGAATACAAAAATTAACCCTCAATCCCTAAAAACCCTAATACCTCTACCCCAAAAAACCGTATACCAACATCCAAAAAAACATAAACCCATACCTCTATGAAACACTAAATACTCATCCATAGATAACCCTAAACTATCATGCATAGAGAACCCTAATCCCTCCTCCCAAAAAACCATAAATCATAAACCATAGAGAAAACTAACCCCTTGGCCCCATAAAACCCCAAAACCTATGCCTTATAAAGACTTAATACCTCATCTCAAAAAAAACCTCAACCCTCAACCCTATAAAACCACAAACCCCTATCCCAAGAATCCCTAAAAACTTAACCGTAGAAAAAACTAATCACTTTGGCCCAAAAACCCTAAACCTAAACCCTAGAAAACCCTTATCCCTCAGCCTTATAAAACCCTAAAAAATCAACACTAGGAAACCTTGAACCATTATCCCTAGCAACCCCTAAACCACAATACAAATAAAACCATATTACCTTTACTAACGAAACCCTAAACCCTTAACCACATAAATTGCTACACAATTATCCATTAAAAAAAACCCTATGCCAAAGAAAAATCTAAACACTCTGCATCATTAATCCCTAAAACCATAGTATTAGAAGTCCCTAAAAACAGCCCAAAAAAACACTAAACCCTCATTCCCAAAAAACCTTAAACCCTCATCCCCATAAAACCCTAATCCATATAACCTACAAATCACTAAACCCACATAAAAAACCTAATCCCTCAGCCTCAAAATTCCATAAACTATCATACCTAGAAAAACCTAAATCCCCAGACATAGAAAAAAATAATGGGTAAACCACACAAAACTCTAAACCCTCATCATAAGAAATACCTAAACAACCTTTCCTAGAAAACACTAATTTATAGTCCCTAAAAAATATTAAACCCTCATCCATTAAAAAAACCCTAATCCCTCATCCCATTATAACCCTAAGACTTCATCCCAAAAAATGTGTAAATCATAATCCCCTCAAAAAAACCTACATCCTTATCCTTATAAATCTATAAACTCTCATTCATAGAAAATAAAAAACCCCAAACACCAAAAATAAGAACCCTCTGCCCTGGAAAACCTCCAACGCTCTTGTATAAAAACCATAAACACTAATCCTTAGAAAACCCAAAACCCTCATACCAATAAAAACCAAATCCCAAAGCCCCCAAAAAACCAAAACACACTTCTCACCAAAACCATAAACCCTCAACTGCAAAAAAACCAAAACTCTCATCCCCAAAATAAAACCTAATCTCCATGAAACCGTAAACCCCCATCCAAAAAAAAAATTCACCCTCAACCCAAAAAAAGAAGAAACCCTCATCAAGAAAAAAACCCTAAACCCTCATGCCAAAAAAACCCTAGACCCTCAACCCCAAAAAACCCTAAATTCAATTCACCCAAAATACATAAATCCACATCATGAAGACAACATAAAATATAATGGAAAAAATCATAAACCATCACCCCACAAAATATAAACTCTTAGGCGTAAATAAACCATAAACACAGAACCCTTAAAAACCATAAATTGGAAGCCCCAAAAAACCACAAATCATCATAAAAAACCCTCAACCCCCACCCCCATAAATAAAAGTACATCCTCATCCCCTAATAACATTAAAACCTTAGCTCCACAAAAACAGGGCCCAAAATGTCAACACCCCAAAACCCCAACCCCACAGCCCCAAAAAACATTAAACCTCATACCCAAAAAAATAATATACTCTTAGACCCACAATAACCTAAACCGTCATCCCCATTAATCCTTAAAACCTAAGTACCACAAAATTGTAAACCCGTATCCTCAAAAAAACCTTAAACCCTAAATCCCATGAAACCCTAAACCTTCATCCTATGAAATTCATAAACCCTCAGCCCCACAAAACCGAAAACATTCAGTACCAATGAACCATAAACCATCATCAATAAAACCACATACCTATGCCCATAGGCCCAAAAAAACCTAACCCCTCAAGACTGAAAAAACCAAAAACCAAAACCCCAAAAATTCGTAAAACCTCGTCCCCAAACAACCATAAACCATCATCCCCAAATAACCCAATAATTTTATCCACAAAAACCCTGACCCCTCAACCCCAAAAAACAATAAAACATCATCCCCCCTAAACCCTAAGCCCTCAATCAGAAATAATTGTAAACACTCTCCCCGAAAAAATAGAAAACCCTCATCCAAAAAAAAATTCCCCAAACACTCTTCCCCATAAATCCATAAACGTTCATCCTAAAAAACCCTAAACCCTCATCCCCAAAAATCCCAAAACCATCATCCCAAAAAATCATAAAGCCTTACCCTAAGAAACCCACAAATACTCGTCCCCAAAAAACCACAAACCCTTAACCTAAATAAACAATAAACTCTTAGACATAGAAAATCATAAACACTAATCCACATAAAACCCAAAACACGTTCCTAGGAAAATCAGAAAACCTCAGTCCTAGAAAACCCAAATCCCTAATCCCCATAAAAATATAAATATCCATACATAGAAATCCCTGAAGCCTCATCCCTATAAAACCCTAAATCCACATCCCCAATAATTCATAAAGCCTCATATGAGAAAAACCATACACCCTAAACCCTCAACCACAAAAATTGCTAAACCCAAGCCTTAAAGACTCTAAACCCTCTGCCCCAAATAATCATTTTCCCTTAGTCCCAGAAAACCCTACACACATAACCTGAGAAATATTTAATCCCAAAACCTGAGAAAACCCTAAACCTTCAACCCCAAAAATCCTAAATCCTCAACCCTATAAAACCCTAAACCCTTTTCCCCATAATACCATAATCCCTCAGTCTGAAAAAATCTAAACTCTCATCATAGGAAAATCATGAAATATCATCACCAAATATACCTAAATGATTAGACATAATAACCATAAACCATAGTCCACAAAAAAAACCTTACCACAGATCCCCCAAAATCATTAAACACTCATCCCCAAAAAAACACAAACCCACATCCCCTAATAACCAAAATTCCTGAAAAAACAAATACCCTCATCCCTTAAAAACCATAAATCCCCCATATCGAAAAAACCTAAACCCTTATCAAAGACAAACCATATTCGATCGGCCTTGAGAAAACCTAAAACCTCATACTAGAAATAAAATAATCCCACAGTCTTGAAAAATATTAATACCTCATCCCCGAAATATCCAAATACCTCAACCCCAAATAATATTAAACCCTGATTCCCCAAAAACCCAATACCCTCTGTCCTGAAAAAACCTAAAACCTCCCCTAAAAAAACCTTAAACACTGACCCCAAAAAATTTAAACCCATCACCTTGAAAAACTGTAAACCGTAAACCCAATGACCCAAAAAACCTAAACCCTATTCCCCAAAAAAACATAAACACTTAGCCCCAAAATACCTAAATGTTCATCACTATAATACTTGAATCCCGCTGCCCTAAAAAACGCTGAACTCGTAACCCCAAAGAGCAATCAACCCTTAGAATCCAAAACCCTAATCACTAAGCCCAAAAAACTATAAACCCTCATCCCAAATAAAAATACACCCATAGCCCCAAAAACCAATAAACACCCAAACCCCAAAATCCCCAAACTCGTATCCTCGAAAAAATTGTAAACCCTCACAAACAAAAAACCCTAAACCTACCACCATAAAAAACACTAAACTCTTAGCCTCAAAAAAAAATCCTAAACCATATCCCAAAATACCCTATATTCATTTCCCCAAAAAACCAAAAAACATTATGACCAAAAAACCAGAACCCTCATCCCAAAAAAACACTAAATTTTTAGTACCAAAAAAAACCCAAAGAATTTAGCCCTATAAAAACCGAAACTATGATACGAACAACAACCATAAAACCTAATCCCCTGAAAACTGTAAAACCATTGCTGAAAAAAACATAAAACCTCATCCCCAAAATAATTTAAACACTCTTCACCCAAAAACCCAAACCCTCAAAACCAAAAAACACTAAACCCCCAACCCTAAAAAACTATAAACACTTTGACCTAAAAAACCAAAAATCCCTTACCCCAAGAAAAAAACTAAACCATAACCCCAAAATCCCAAAACCCTAATCCCCAAAAAACACTTAAACCCAACCCAAAAAATACCTAAACCCATTACCAACAAATACCCAAATCCCCCGGCACAAAAAAATTGTAAAACCTCACCCCCAAAAAAACTGTAAACCCTAAACCAAAAATAACCTCAAAACATCATCCACAAAAAACCATAAAACCCCTAACTAAAATAATTTAAAACCCTCAGCATGGAAATAATCCCTAATCCCTCAACACCATAAAAACATATAACTTGATCCCTACAACCAATTCCCATAAATCCCAAAAAAAACCTAAAACCCTAAGCCTTAAAAAACTGTAACCCCTCTGATAAAAAACTCAAATCGATCAACCTCAAAAAATAACAATCCCTCATTTGAAAAATATAATGAAACCTCAGCCCCAAAAACCCAAAACACTTGTCCTAAAAAACCATACAATATCACCCCAAAAAAACTCAAAACACTTATCCCAAGAAAAACCTAATACATAATCATAAAAACCCTAAACTCTTATCCACAAAAAATATAAAACCCCCTAAAACCTGAGCGAAATGAAATCCAAAATCCTTAGCACCAAAAAAACCCAAAACCATTTTTCACTAAAAAACCTAACCACTCTACCCTAAAAACCCCTAAACACATAGCCACCAAAATCCTGAAACCTCCATCCAAAAAATTCCTAAACCCTAATTCCCAATTAACTCAAAACCTACATCCTCAAAATCCCAAAATACTCTGGCATAGTAATACTAAACAATCATCCCCAAAAATCAAAAATCATAATACCATAAAAAACCCTAAACACTCATCCCGGAAAAACCGTAAACACTAAGTCCGAGAAAAACTATTACCCTTACCTCAAAAAACCCAAAACCCTCTACCCCAAAAAATCATAAACCCTTAGGTCAAAACAACCTAAAACCCTAGCCCCAAAAAACCCAAAACCCTGAACACTTCAAAACCCTAAACCCTCTTCTCAAAAAAAAACACTATACACAAATCCACAATAAAGAATAAACCATAATCCCCATATGAACACTTTACTAATGATCCTAAACATAGTTAAACCCTCATTACCTAAAAACCCTAAACCCTCTGCCCAATAATACCCTAAACCCTCAGTTCCATAAAACCATAAACCCATAGAAAATAAAACCCTAAAACCTAATCCCAAATAACCATAAACCCCCATCCCTAAAATCTCTAAACTCACAACATAGAGAAATAAAACAGTCAACCCCAAATTACAATAATCCCTCAGTCCCAAATAACCGTAAACAGATATCCAATAAAACCCATAGGCATCATCACTATGAAACACTAAACCCTCACCAATAATAAATCATAATACCTCATCCCACAAAACCCTATACCCTCAGTCCCAAAAAATCATAAACCCTCAACCACAAAATTTTTGAAAACCCTACACCCAACAACCCCTAAACCCACAGTCCAAAAAAACCATAAACCCATACCTGAAAAGACACTAACACTCTATAATCAAAATAAAACCTCTTCACCAAAAAACCTAAACCCTCATCCCCCCAAATACCCTAAACCCTTGGCCCTAACAACCCTAAACATCGACCTAAAGAAAATAATAAAACTTCTACATTAAGAAAGACAATGCCCGCAAACACAGAAAACCCAAAACACTATGCACCAAAAAAACCATCAACCATCAACCCAAAAAAACCTATAGACTCAACCCCCCCAAGAAATATTTATCCCAAAAAACCATGAAACCCTCATCCACTACAAACACTGAACCCCAAATAATCCTGAAACCAAATATCTAAAAACCAAAAACCCTCCACATTAAAACACCCTAATGATTTATCCACTAAAACCCCTAAACCCATAGTCCCAAAAAAACCAAACACCCTGACACCCAAAAAACCCTAGTCAGTCAACAAAAAATATCCAAAATGTCATCCCATAAAAATAAGATACCCTTAGTTAATAAAAACTATAAATACTCATTTCTAAAAACCATAAACCCCTAACCACTAAAAACTGAAAACACTCATCCCTAAAAAACCAAAAAAACAATGCACAAAAAACCATAAACCCCAATACTCAAAAAACAGTAAATAGTAAGCCATATAAAACCTTAGACCGTCAACCCCAAATAACCATAAACCATAAACCCCATAATCCCTAAACCCACAACCCATGAGAACCCTCAACCACAAAGAATGCTGAACCGTTTTTCCCTAGAAAATCCTCAACCTTCACCCCCATAAACCCCAAAAAATTGGCCCCAAAAAAGTTTTTATCCTCAATACCAAAATACCCTAAAAGCACATCCTCACAAAACCCTAAACCATTATACCTGAAAATCAATAAACCATAATCCCAAAAAACCCATATTCCCTCATCTATAAAAACCCATTTACCCTCAACCACAAAATACCCTTAACCCTCAACACCAAAAAACCCTAACCCTCAACACCAGAAGACCCCAATAACTAGCACCATGAAATCCTCATCCTTAGTAGAAAAAAATATCAACCCCTAAACCCCAAAAACCCTAAATCCTAAATAGAAAAAAAGCATCAAACCTGAGCCCAAATAAATGATAAACACTTAGTTACAAATAACCAAGAACGTTCAGCCCCAAAGCCTAAATCCCACAACCCCCAAAAAACCTAAACTCTCATCCTCAAGAAACCCTAAAACATTATCCCTTAAAAACCCTAAAATCTATGTCCTAAAATAACCAAATACATCATCCCTAAAAATAACTATACCTTCATCCCCTGAAAACCCTAAACCGCCATCCTTACAAAAACCCTTAACCATAAGCCCTAAAAAATCATAAATCCATAGCCCAAAAAAACCCTTATCCCCCACCACGAATAAACCCTTAACCAAAAATTAATGATAAAACATAAACACCCAAAACACCGAAACCCTCACACTGAACGATAGAAAACCCTCATCGCCCCAAAACACCAAAACCTTATCCCAAAAAACCCAAAACCCTCAAAACAACCCCACAAACTCATCCCCCAATGCCCAAAAACATTATCCCTAAAAAACCCAAAACCATCAATACCAAAAATCCCAAAATCATCAACCCCAAAACACAATACCCTCGTCCTAAATAACACTAAACCAACATCCCTAAGAAAACCCTAAACCCACATACCTAAATAAACTAGAACACTCTGACCCAAATAACCCAAAAAAATAAACACCCAAAAAACCTAGACTCTAAAAAGATAAAACCCTGGAACCATCATCCCTTATAAACTCTTAACCCTTAGCCCCAAATATCCCAAACCCTCTTCCCCCAAAAAATCCTAAACCCATAGTATAAAAAAATACAAAAACCTGAACAACAAAATCACCAAAACACTCTATTCTAATGAAAACTAAATACCCAAACCCCAAATATACTAATCCCCTATCACAAAAAACCTAAAACTCTCATCCATAAAAGAACCCAACCCCCTTATCCCCAAATAACCTTAAACCCTTTTCACCAAAAAAACCCAAAACCCTTAGCCCTTAAAATCCAAAAATTCTAATAAAAAAACCATTTCACCAAAAAAGCCATAAACCATCAACCAAAATAAAACACTAAAAAATCATCCCCAAAACCCTAAACTCTTATAACAAAAAAACACTAAACCCCCATCCACAAAAACCTTAAATCGCATCCTTAATGAACTCTATACCATCAACCCTGAAAACATAAAACCCTCATCCCAAAAAACATATAGAAAGTCATCCCAAAATATCCTAAACCCTTATCCCTAAAAATAATCCCCCACCCCCTAAAACCTTAAATCCTAATACCCAAAAATTTCTCAAACCTCAACCCAAAAACACCATAAATTGTTATCCCCAAACACCCCAAAACCCTCATTGCTAAAATCACTAAACCCTCATCCCCAAAATCCAAATACCCTTAGTTGAAAAAAGTAATTATACCATAAGTACCAAAAAAAACATAAAACCTCATCCATATAAATAAAAAAATCCACACCCCCCTCAAATACCCTAAACCTGTAGTCCCAAAAACCCAAGACACTTACCCCCAACCCCAAAAATCGTAGGCCCAAAAAACCTTCTAACCCTTCTCGAAAAAAATACCAAACATTCATCCCAATATGACCTTCAACCATCTGACCCAAAACAACATAAAACATCAACCCCATGAAACTATAAGCCTCCATCCATAAAATAACATAAACCCTCAGCCCCAAAAAAACTTAAACCCTCTACACCAGAAATCCCATGACCTTATTTCCAAAAAAAACCTAAACACTCAACCCCAAAAAAATATCAACCCTCAGCCCCAAAAAACCCTCAACCCACTTCCCAAAAAATTCAATCCATAGCCCTAAAAAACCATAAAATCCTAGAACTAAAAACACCTCAACCCTCAATCCAAAAATAAACACAACCCTCAACCCCAATAAACCCCAATGACACATCCCCAAATAACAATAAACTATCATCCCCAAAAACCCCAATACAATCATCCCCACAAACCCTAAACCCTTAGCCCCAAAAAACCTTAAAACCCTAGACACAAAATCCATAAAACCTAATCCCAAAAAGAATCTAAATCCCTAACCCCAGAAATCCCATAAACCTTAGACAAAAATCAACCTTAACACTCAGCCCAAAATATCCATGGACCCTCAGTCGCATTAAAACACTGAACCCTTAGCTGATAAAAACATCATAACCCTAGCCTCAAAAAAAACTTGGACCCATATAACTAAAAAATAGTAAAAACTCATTCCCAAAAAACTCTAATCTCTCATTCCCCAAAACCGTCAACACTCCGAACCCAAATAAATTAACCTCTCTTCCCAAAAATCCCTAATCTTCCATCACTAAAAACCCTAAATCCTCATTCAAAAAACCCTCAACCCTTGGCCCCAAAATTCCTCAACCCTCACCCCCAAAAATAAATCAACCTTCAGTTAAAAAAACACTAAACCCTCATATGTAAGAAATACTATACCCTCATCCCCATATAACCTTCAAAAAATATCCCCAAATAACTGTAAACCCATAGGATAAATAAACCATAACCTCTAATACCTATAAAACCCTCAACCCACATTCCCAAAATAACCTCACCCATCATCCTTGAAAAGCCTCAACCCATAATCCCAAAAATCCCTTTACCCTCATCCCCAATATTCAATCAACCTTCATCCCCAAAAAAACCCTAAACCTAATGCACCAAAACCTATCAACCCTCATAAAAAAATAAACCCCCAAGACCAAAAACACTCAAACCCTAGCCCAAAAATCATGTAACCTCTCATCCCCCAAAAAACATCAAATAAAATCCCCAAAAAACCCTATCCATAAAACCCTCAACTGAATGCCCAAAAAAACCCTCCCCTAAGGCACCAAAATTCCATAAAACCTAATAACCCAAAAGCACTAAACCCAAAGCACACAAAAAACTCAACCCCCATCCCTAAAAAACCCTTCAACCCTCATACACAAAAAAAACCCCAACCCACCGTCCTAAAAAACCGTTAATATCTCAGTCACCAAAAACCCCAACCTATATCTCTAAATAACCATTATCCTAGTCCTAAAAATTCCTAAACCCTCAACCCTGAAAACCCCTAAACCCTACGAAGTAATAACCCTAATCTTACAGTCCTAGAAAAAAAATTAACCATCAACCCTATAAAACATAAAACCCTATGCTCTAGAAATCCATGAAAACTGAGCCTGAGAAAACCCTAAACCATCATCCCCGGAAAACCCAAACCCTCAGTCATAGAATACCCTATACCACAAACACCAAAAAAACTAAACCCTCAAACACAAAAAAACCTAAATGATCATCCGAAACCATCACTAAACACTCAAAAAAACCACTAAACTCACATAAAAAAAATAAACCCCCATCTCCAAAAAACCTAAATCTTTATCCCCAAAAAATCCATAAAACCTTATCCCCAAAAAACCCCTCAAACCTCACATACAGAAAACCTAAATGATCTTCCCTAAAAAACCCTATCCCCTCAGCCCCAAAAAACACTGATACAACACCTATAAAAAACACTAAGCCCTGTATCCTAGAAAACAACAAACCCTCATTCCCAAAATACATTAGACCCACAACCCCAAAAAAACCTCATCCCCCAGATTCCAAAACCTAAACACTTATCCAAAAAAACCCTAAAACCTATACCGTCAGCCCCAATATCTGCAAAACCTATCCCTAAGAAAAACCTCAACTCAGGGTATAAAAAACTGAAGCCATTATCCCCAAAAAACACTTTACCCAATACTATAAAAAACCCAAAATGAATAACCACAAAAATTCATGAATGCTCATCCCTCAAAAAACATGATCCTTCACCACAAAAAACCCATAAAAAGTATCACAATAAATCACAGAATCCTCCACACTGAAAACTGAAAACCCTCACCAAGAAAAAACAAAATCACTCTATCCCAAAAAAACCCTAAACACTTGGACCCAAAAAAACTCCTATAACCTAATCCCCAAAACACCACACCATGAACATAAAAAAACCGTAAACCATTATCCAAAAAAAATTCTAAAACCGCTTCCCCAAAAATCACCTAACCCTCGTCCCCAAAGAACCGTAAACCCTATGCCCTAAAAAACCTTAATCCCTCAACCCTAGAAACTATAAACCCACACCACAAAAAACCCATAAAACATAGTAAAAAAACACATAATACTCTATTTTCCAAACCCCTAAAACATGATGCTAAAAAGACCCAAAACTCCGGCACCCAAAAAACTATAAATCCTTATCCCCAAACCCAAAAAACCTCATACCCAAAAATACAAATCCCTAATCTCCATAAATTTTTAAAACCTAAAATTCAGAAATAACTAAGTGTTAAACCCCAAAAAATCCATAACACATAGTCCTAAAAAACCCTAATCCCTCAGTCATGACTAACGCTAAAACCACAAAACTAAAAAACCCTAAACAAACATCCCAAAAAAACCATACACCATCATCCCCAAATATCCATAAATGATCATCCCTAAAAAACACTAAAACCTAATCCCCCAATACCTAAAAACCATTCTCTCCAAAAAAAACCTAAACCATGTTCACAAAATGACCATATACAATCTTCAAAGAAATCCATAAACACTATACCCTAAAAAACCCAATACCATATCCCCCGTGATACAAAATCATTCAGCCCTAGGAAAAAGTAAACCATCTTCCTTGAAATGAAAAAAATACTCATCCCTAAAAAACAGTAAACCCTCATCCCTAGAAAAACCTAAACCATCATTTCTAGAAAAACCTAAACCCTCATCTATAAAAATCCAAAACCCTCATCTTTAGGAAATTTTAAACCCTCAACCATAAAGAACCCTAAACCCTGATCAGACGAAAACATTAAACCCCCTACTCCAAAAAGCAATGAATCATCCACCATTGAAAACCCAAAACCCTCATCCCTTGACTACCCTAAACCCTATACCTCATAAAACCCTAAACCCCCAATCTTGAAAAACCAAAAAACCCCCATACATTAAAAACCCTAAAACCCCTACAGTCAAAAACCCTAAAACCTCAGCCCAAGAAAACCCTATAATCTTATCCCCCAAAACACCAATCCCTTATGCCTAGAAAATATAAAACATATGCCCCTGAAATCCCCAAACCCTCCTCCACAAAAGAAAATTAACCCTCTACCCCAAACAAAATTAACCCTCAACCCCAGTAAAAACTAAACTATCAATCTCATAAAAAATACTAAACCCTCATCCGCAAGAAATCCCTAAACCCTCAGCCCCATAAAACCCTAAAACCATATCCCCAAAAAGACCTAAACCCTCATACCCAAAAAAACCCTAGTCCCTCATACCCACAAAACATAAACCCTTAGCCTCCCAAAACCTTAAACCCAAAGCCCCAGAAATATGTATACCCTTATCCCTTGAATCACTAAACCCTAATCCCTAGAAACTCTTAGACCCTCATCCCTAGAAAATAGAAAAACCTCACCCCTAGAAAACCCAAAACACTCATCCCATGAAAACCCAAAAATCACAAGGCCCTTAAAACCCTGTACCCTCATCCCCATAAAACACAAAACACTCGGCCACAAAAATCCTAAAAACTTCCTAAGAAATAACTAAACCATTACCCCTATAAAAACCAGAACCCTCATACCTAAAATACCCTAAATACACATATCTAGAAAACCAAAAAGCCTCAACCCTAGAAAATCCTTGACACTCTTCCCCAAAAAACACATAACCCTCATCTCTAGAAAACCATAAACCCTCATCCCCATAAAACCATAATACTTAATCCCAAGAAAACCATAATTTCACACCCCCATAAATCCCTAATCCCTTAGTTATTGAAAACCATAAACATTCAGCACTAGAAAAACAAAAAAAAAACATTAGAAAACCCAAGAACTTTAACCCTAGAAAAACCTAAACCCTGTATCATGTAGTCCATAAAAACATTTCCCTAAAAACCCAATACTTTGTTTCCCATAAAACTATAAACCCTCATTCCTAGAAAAATCTAAATACTTATTCCCTGAAAACCCTAAACCCTCAGCCTTAAAAAATACTAAACCCCGAGCTCTAGAAATCTCAATACCCCCATCCCTAGAAAACCCTATGCCCCTAGCCCTATAAATCCATAAACAACCATCCCTAGAAAATCATAAAAACCATCCCCATAATCCATACACCCTAGCCCCATGAATCCTTAAACCCCCTTCCCTAGAAAACCCTAAACATATGAACTAATAATATCCTAAACACCTAACCCTAGAAAACCTTAAACCCTCAGGCCCAGAATACTCTAAACCCTCATCCCCTAAAAATGATGAACTCTCGGCACTAGAATACCCTAAACCCCCATCCCCCTAAAACACTAAAACCATGTCCCCCAAATACACTAAACATTCATCCTTTAAAAATAATAACCCCATCCCTCAAAGACACTATACCCTTAGACTAAGAAAACACTAACCCCTTTCTCCATGAACACACTAAATCCTCATCTATAGAGAAATCTACAACCTTAGACCCATTAAACCGTATACCATCATCCCCATTAATCCTCAAACCCTCTCCCTAGAAATCCCAAAATCATAATCCTCTAAAAACCCTAACCATTGAGCAATAAAAAAACTAAAACACCCCTCCCCAGTATACCATGAACCCTCATCCATAGAAAACCCTACACCCTCATCCCTAGGAAACCCTAAACCCTCATCCCCAAAAAACACTAAACCCTTGACCCAAGAAAAACCAAAACATTCATCCATAGAAAACAAAAAAACCCTCAAAACTAGAAATAAGAAAAACCCCATCCATAGAAAAATGTAAACCTTCATACCTAAAAAAACATAAACCCTCAGATCCTAAAAACCATAAACCCTTGACCATAGAAAACTGTAAACCCTTATCCCTTGAAATCCTTATACCAGATGCCCTATAAATCCCAAAACACTCAAACCCATAATGCCCTAAACCCTCAACACCCAAATTTTTTTGACCCTCATCCCTAGAAAACCCCGAACCATTATCCCTAGAATAACCTAAAACCCTAATTCTTAGAAAACAATTAACATTCATCCCTAGAAAACCCAATACCATCATCCCTGGGAAACCAAAAACCATCATCCCAAGAATTCCCAAACCCTTAGCCCCATAAATAAATAAACCCTAATCCCACAAAAACCCTAATCACTTATCCCCCAAAAACATTACACCCTTAGCCATAGAATACCCTAAATCATCAGCCACATAAAACCCTAAATCTTCATCTTTAGAAAAAACCCAATCCCTCAACCCCACAAAAATATAAACACTCCAACCAAGAAATAAAAAAAACCCATTACCTCAAAAAACCCTAAACCAAAATCCCCATAAAACACTAAACAGTGAACCACATAAAACAATAAATCCTTTGTTCTAAAAAACTATAATCCCTAAGATCCAAATAACACTAATCTCTCCAACCTAGATAAACCTGAGGCCCTATCCCCAGAAAACAAGATACCCCTAGCTCTAGAAAACCTAGAACCCTTAATCCTAGAAAACACTAAACACTTAGCTATAGAATACCTGAAACCCTTATCCCTTGAAAACCATAAACTCTTATCCCCAAATAAATCAAAAAAATCCTCCCTAGAAAATCCTAAACCCTAATACATATAAAAATTTAAAACATCAGACCTAGAAAACACTAAAACCTAATACCTTAGTCATAGAAAACCATAAACCCTCATCCCCTGAAAACCCTAAACTATTTGCCTCAGAAAACCAAAAATCATTAGCCATTGAAAACCTTAATCCCTGTTAACTAGAAATAGTAAACACTCGGCTAAAGAAAACCACAAACCCTTATCCCCATAAATCCATAAAACCTCCACCCTTGAAAACCCTCAACCCATTTTCCTAGAAATCCCATAAAAATAAACATAAAAAACCCTAAACATAAGCCTCAAAACTCCCAAAACCTTCATCCAAAGAAAACCCAAAAGCATAAACCCTAGAAAAACAAAGACCCTGATCACCAAAAAACCCTATACCATTACCACCAGATAACGCTAAACCCTAATCTACAGATAACCCACAACCCTCATCGAATGAATATATTGTGCACTCATCCCCTGAAAACCTAAAATCCTCAACACTAGAAAAACATAGAACCTCATCGAAATAAACCCCTAAACCCTTAAAAAAAACCCTAAACCCTCTTCCCCATAAAACCCTAACCCTCATAAAAAACCCTCACACTTAAACCCCAAAGAATTGTAATCCCCCATCCCTAGAAAACCAGATTCATAAATCCCAATAAAACCCTAAAACCATAGCCCCCATAATTCTAAACCCTCATCGCCATAAAATAATAAGCCACTAGTTTTAGAAATATGTAAATACATATCCATAGATAATGATAAAACCACCACACCTAATAGTCCTTATATTTCAACCCCATAAAACCCTAAACCCTCAACCCCATAAAACCATATACCCTCATCCCCAAAAAATAATAAACCCTAATCAACATTAATCACAAATTAACTATCCCCATATAACCATAAAACCTCATTCCTAATAATCCATATAACCTTTTCCCAAAAAAAGCATAAACCATTAGCCTCAAAAGACCAAAACCCTCAATTCATGAAAACCACAAAAACTCAGCCATAGAAAACTCGAAACCCTCAGCCAAAAAAAACCCCAAACTCCCAAACTTTGAAAACCCGAAACTGTCCATCCAAAAAATCCCTAATCTATCATCTCTAAATCATCATAAATATTCATCACCGAAAAACCCTAAATACTCTACACCATAAACAAATAACAATTCATCCCAAAAACCAAAAAACCTTAAAAATGAAAAAATCCTAAAAGCACAGCCCTATAAAACATTAAATAATAACCCCAAACACTATACCAACTTCCCCTAAAAACCCACAACCCTCATCCTTAAAAAATAAACACCCTTTATGCCCTAAAAACCCAAAAACCTCATCCCTAAAAAATATATTAACCATTATCCCTAAAGAATTGTAAACCCCCTACCCCCCAAAACCCTAATCCTTGATCCCCAATAAATTCTAAACCCTCAAAAAATCATAATCCCTAATTCCCCCAACCCTAATAAACCAGAAACCATAATTTTGAAAACCCCCCCATAAACCGTCATATATAGACACAAAAAACCCTCATAAAAACCCTTAAACACCAATCATGAAAAAACCCTAAACTGAAATCCCCAAAAATCCCTAAACACTCAGCCCCAACAAATCCTAAAGCCTCAACCTCCAAAACCCTAAATCCTCAACAATAAAAACCCCTAAACCCTCATCACCAAGAAATCCAAAACCACATCCCAAAAAATCCTAAACACTCAACCCTATAAAATCCTAGAATCCTCAGCCCTAAAATACACTGAACCAGCATCCCCAAATATCCCCACTCTTCATCCAAAAATAAACATAACCATCATCTTAAAAACCCTAATCCCTTCATCCCATAAAATCAAAAACCATTAGCCTAAAAAACCATACACCCTCAATGCCCAAGCCCTAAACCATTAACCCTAAACAATGATAAACCCTCATACCTGAATACTCCTAATCACTGGACCCAAAAAATCCCTAATCCCACAACCCAAAAACAACTAAACACATAGCCACATATATCCCTAAAACCTCAGCCTCAAAAAACCCTATATTCTCATCCCTAAAAACCCCAAAATGAATATCCCTTAAAAACCCAAATCCTTTTTTCTTAAAAAATATAAAACATATACCCTAAAAAGTTCTAAACACTCATCCCTAAAAAACTATAAACACTCTACCCCAAAAAAACCATAAGCCTATGCCTTGAAATCCCCAAAACCCTAATCCATGAAAACCCCTAAACCATCTACTCCATATAAACACTCAACCATTAGATATAAAAAATCCTAAACTATAGATCCCAAAAATACAAATCCCTCTGCTCCAAAAAACCTGAGTCCTCATTCCCAAAAACCGAAGACCCTTGTATTCAAGAAAACTATGAACCCTCAAACCCAAAAATCCCAAAAGGCTAGTCCCTAAAATAACCTAATCCCTTGTACCCAAAAAATCCAAAACCCTTGTCCCTATAAAATAATAAACCTTCCAATGCAAAATACCCTATACACATCGACTCAAAAAACAATAAGCCCTTTGCCATGAAAACCTATCCCACAAGACATAAAAAATCCATAATCCCTAAACCTAAAAATACCCCTAAACCCATGGACTGAAAAAACCATAAACCATAAACCCTAAAAAACCCTAAACCCTCAACTTCAAAAAGTAGAAACCCTAAAAAAAAAAAAATCTCTAACAAAAAACCCCTAATCCACAAAACTAAAAAACACTAAACCATCTATGCCAAAATTCACTAAGTCCTCAATCCCAAAAAATCCTAAACCATCAACCAAAAAACACCTAAAAAGTCATCCCTAGAATATCCCAACCACTGACTCTAAAAACCTGATACCCTCCATGAGAAAATCACTTTACCCTTGTCATTTAAAAACAACACCTAATCCCTAAAAAACCCAAAACCCAAAACCAAAAAAATCCCTAAACCCTCATCCCCCCCAAAGGAACACAATTGGCTCCAAAATTCAGTAAACCCTCAACCCAAAAAAACAGCAAACCCTCTACCCTAAAAAATCCAAATCCCTTAGGCCCAAATAACCCTAAACACACAGCCACAAAATAACCCTAAACCCACAACCCCCCCCCAAAACGAAACCCCAATCCAAAAAAACCTAAAAACATAACACCCAAAACCCAAAACCCTAATCCAAAAAACACTAAAACCTTAGATTCAAAAATCTATAATCACTCAACCTTAAAAAACCCTACACCCTCAGCCCCAAAAAACCCAAAATCCTAATCCATAAAAAAACCCTAAACCCTAAACCTCAAAAAAACCTAAACCCTTAGCCACAAAAAACCCAAAACACTCAACCCAAACCCCCATAAAACACAATCCCCAAAATACACTAAACACTCAGCCCCAAAGAACCCCAAACCCATATTACCAGAAAACACTAAAGCCTTAGCCCTTAAGAACCCTAAACTGTCAATCTAAAAACCCAAAACCCCCCAACCCAAACAAAAATATTTACCCTAAATCAAAAAAATCCATAAGAACACAGCCTAAAAAACACTAAACATTTAACCCCCAGAATAACTAAACCCCCAAACCAAAAAACACTATACCCTTAGCCCCAAGGGATGATGGTTTTTTATGGATGAGGGTTGAGGGATTTCATGGGCTAAGGGTTGATGTTTTTTTTGGGCTAAGGGTTGAGGTTTTTTTGTGTGTAGAGGGTTTAATGTAATTTTGGGATTAGGGTTGTGGTTTTTTGGGTATGAGGGTTTTGGGTTTTTTGAGGCCGACATTTTAGGTTTTCTGGTGGCTGAGGGTTTAGTATATTCAGAGGTAAGGGATTAAGGTTTTGTATGGTTGTGGTTTTTTTTTTCTTCTAATGAGAGTTTAGTGATTTTTTGAGGTGATCGTATATGGTTTTTGTTTCTTCTAATTTAGGTTTTTTTGGTGTTGATTGCTTAATGTTCTTATGGGTGATGGTTTAATTATTTTTTGTGCATATGGTTAACAGTTTTTTGAGTTTAGGGATTAGGATTTTTGGGGGTAGTGGTATTCTCGTTTTTTGGGAAGAGGGATTATATTTTTTGAGGATTGAAGGTTTATAGATAATGGGGGTTGAGGGTTTAGGTGATTTGGGTATGATGGTTTTGGTTTTTTTGGAGCTGACAGTTTAGGGTTTTATAGGGAATAAGGATACATGTTTTTTAGTGATGAGGGTCTAGGGTTTTTGGGGATGAGTATTTACGGATTATTTGATAAGGTTTATGGTTTTTTGAGATGTTGTTTTAGAGATAGGGGTAGAGGATATAGGTTTTTTGGCTTAGGGGTTTAGGATTTTTTGGGTCTCAGGGTATATGGTTTTTTGGGGATGAGAGTATGGTGTTTTTTGGGGCCATATACATACAAATTTTAAGGCTGAGGGTTTGGGGTTTTTGGTCGTTTAGTGCTTAGTGTTTTTTAATGTTTGATGGATTATGGTTTTTTGGGCCTGAGGGTTTAGGGTTTTTTAGGGACCGGGGTAGAGGGTATTGGTTTATTTTTGTCTGTATATTGAGTTGGTTTTTGGGATGGGGATTATGTTTCTTTTCAGAAGAGATTTTATGGATTTTTGAAGATAAGGGATTAGGGTTTTTTGGGGTGAGAGGTTATATATTTATGGGGATATGGTTTTGTGAGTTCCTGGATATGAGGCTTGAGGTTTTTTTCTGTTGTGGGTTCGATGTTTTTTAGTGATGTGGGTTGACGGTTTATTAACGGATGATGGTTAGTGGATATATATGGCTGGTGGTTGAATATTCTTAGGGGTAGAGTGTTGAAGATCTTTTTTGGGATTGATGTTGAGGGGTTTTGTGAGACTAGGTTTGAGGGATTTTTGAGGTAGTATGTTGAGGTTTTTTGGGGGTTGAGTGCTGAGTTTTTTTTGGGGATGAGGGTAGAGGGTACTTAGTGTGTACTTGTTTATGGTTTTTGTGGATGAGTGTGATGGGTGTTATGGGATTTAGGTTTTACAGTTTTTTGTGGCCGAATGTTTAGGGTTTTATGGACATGGGGTTTGTGGTTTATTTTTTGGGTTCTAGAATCAAGGTTTTTTGGGGAAGAGGGTTCAGGTTTAATGGGGGTTGAGGGTTCAATATCATTAAGGGATTCGTGATTTGGGTTTTTGGGGGATGATGATTCATTATTTTTGGGGGATTTGGGTTTCGTGTTTTTTGGGGCTCAAGGATTGTGGTTTTCAATGGATAAGAATTTAGGTTTTTTTGGGGTTAAGGTTTTTTAAGGATAGGGGTTTTTTGTTATTGGGAGATGAGGGTTTAGGGTTCTTGGGGTTAAGGGTTTAATGTTTTGTGGGGATGAGGATATAGGATTTTGGGATAGGGTTTATGGTATTTTCAAGCAGAGTGGTTTTTGTTTTTTTTTGGGCTAGGGGTTGGGGTTTTTTGTGGGCGAGGGTTTAGGTTTTTGGGGGAAAATGGTTGGGCCTGATGGTTCATGGTTTTTTGGGGTTGAGGGATTTTATGGGGATGACGGTTCAGGGATTTTGGGGCCGATGGTTGAGGGGTTTTTTGGTCAATGGACTAAGGGTTTATTGAGGCAAAGGGTCAAAGGTTTTTTTGGCTTAGGGTTTACGGTACTTTGGGGTTGAGATTTTTTGATTGTCCCGAAAATTAAAAAACACTAAAACCCCTAAAATTGAAAAAAACATAAAAACCTCTAAAACTGAAAAAAAAAACCATAAAAACATTAAAAATCCTAAAAAATTCATAAAACCACTAATAATCTAAAAGTATCTAAAAAAATTAAAATCCCATAAAATCCCTAAAAACTCAAAAATAACTTTTAAAAATCTTGAAACCCCCAAAAACACCAGAGGAAACTAAAACCCTAAAAGACCCACAAAACCCTAAAAACAATAAAGGACCCTAAAACACTAAAAACCCTAAGGGACCATGAATACCATAAAAATACTAAAATACCATAAAACCATTAAAACCCCATAAACACATAAAAATATTATAACCAGAAGCCCAAAAAACAGTAAACAGTCATCCCAAAGAAAAACCTAAAACCTGTAACCCCCAAAACCCCAAACCCTAATCCCAAAACAAACCTAAACCCTCATCCCAAAAAAACTCAACCCTCAAACCCAGAAAACCCTAAACCCTTAGTGTAAAAAAACCATCAACCCTCATCCCCAAAATAATCTCAACCATTAACCCCCGTAAAACACTCATCCCTAGTCCCCAAAAAATCAAAAACCCTAATCCCCAACAAACCCATAACCCTCATCCCCAAAAAACAATCAACCTTCAACACCAAAAATCCATCAACCCTCAAATCCAAAAAACAATAAACCATCAGACCAAAAAAACCCTAAAATATCATCCCCAAAAAACCCACAACACATATCTTAATAAAAACCTCAACCCTCATCCAAAAAAACAAAACCCTGATCCCAAAAAAGTCATCAACACTAAACATCAAGAAACCCTCTACAACAATCCACAAAACCCTAAACCATTACCCAAAAAAATACCTAAACCCTCATACCCATAACCCTCAACTCACAACCCCCAAAAAACCCAAACTCTTACCCCTATAAAAAATAAACCCTCAACTCAAAAAAACTGAAAACCATCCGCCTATGAAAAACCCAAAAACCTTAGTAAAAAAACCTTAAACCCTATTAAATTAAAAATATAAATCCTCATCCCTATTAAACACTAATCACTAATTTTCAAAAAACCCAAACCATCATACCCAAACACCCTAAACCCTAATCCATAAAAAATAATAAAACATCAAGAATAAAAAACACTATTTCCTCAACCACCAAAATCCCTAAACCACCAGACAAAAAAAAAACTGAACACTCAGACCCAAAATACACTAAAATATCATCCATAAGAATCCCTAAACCCTCCCCCCCCCCAAAATCCCTAAACCAGAATACCCAAAAAAACAATACCCTCATACCAAAAAATCCAAAAACCTTATCCCCACAAAACCCTAAATTACCATTAAAAAAATCCTATATCATCAGCCCTAAAATCCCTAAAACCTTAGTCCCAAAAAACTCTAAACCATCAGCATCAAAAAACCATAAATACTAAAACCAAGAAAACAGAAACCCCTAATCACCAAAAAACCTAACCCCTTAGCACCAAAAAATCCTAAAAACTAAGACCTAAAAAACCCTGAACCCTCACTCCCAAAAAAACATAATCCCTTTTCCCCAAAAACCCCTCTTCAATTCACCACTGAAAAATCACAACCCTAATCCCTAAAATACCCTCAACCCTTAGCAGTAGGAAACCCTCAACACTCCTATACAGAAAAATCATTACACTCCAAATCCGAAAAAACTAATCCTTCATTATAGAAGAACCCTAAACAACCAGCCTAAGGACACCATAAATCCTCAAAACAAAATAACCTAAACACTCATCCCTAAAAAAACCGAAACCCAAATCCCTAAAAAAATCTTTTAACCTAAAACCCATAAACTGATAAACACAAAACCCTATCACCAAAAAACCCATAAAAACTTCTCCAAAAAAATAACGAGACCCTTTGTAATAAAAAACCTTGACCCACAGCCCCAGAAATCCCCTAACCATCATCACTAGAAAAATATAAACCCACATCCCCAGAAAACCCTCAACCAAATAAAAACATCTACCCCATCCCCTCAAAACTATGAACTATCACCCAAAAAAACACACAAAAATCAACCTCAAAAATCACACAAACATTATCCCTAGAAACCCCTTAACCCTTATTACAAAAAAAAACAATCAATCCTCTGCATAAAAAACCTCAAAACCCAAAATATCATCTATCATTAGGCACAAAAAACCCTTAACAACAAGCCCCAAAAGACAACAATCCCACACAAACAAAATCAAAAGAAATTAAAAATAAAACCCACAACCCTCATACAAAAAACCCTCCACCTCAACCACAAAAAAAACCCAAACTATCATATTGAAAAACCACCGACACATAACCACAAGAACCCCCAACCCTCAGCCCTAATAAACTACAACCACTCAGCATTAAAAAAACCCATCCCCTGGAACAAAACCCCCCTCTTTACTCAGAACCAAAAAACAATAACCACACTTCCAAAAAAACCCCTAACCATTGTCCCCAAAAAATATATGTCCCTCAACCCTAAAAAACGATAAACCCTCAACTCCAAAAAAATTCCAACTCTAAGCCCCCCAAACCCCCAACCCTCATCCCAAACAAAACCCAGCCCCCACCAACTATCTTTCCCAAACAAATACCAACCCCCAACCCCATCCCCCAACCCCCACCCCCTCAACCCACAGTACCAATAATCATCAAACCCTCATCCCTGAAAAAACATTTACCTTATAATCCAAAAACAATCAACACTTGGCTAAAAAACACAAAACATGATCCCTAAGAAACACATAAACCTCACCCAAAAAACCTAAACCCTCATCCCCCAAAAAAGTTAAACCCTAAGTCAAAAAAAAACTAAAAAACAAATCTCCAAAAAAATTATAAAACCTTTGCCCCAAAAAAACAATAGTCCACTAGCCAGAAAGAATCCTAAAGCCTCATCCAAAAACACCCTAATCCCTTGGCATAAAAACACCCTAAAAACAATACACCAAAACACTAATTTCTCATAATCAAAAAACCCAAAATCATATACCATGAAAAAACCAAAATCCATAAGTCCAAAAATCAATCAATCTACATCCCACATAATCAGACAACCCTTAGCCACAAAAAACACACAGGATTCACCCCAAAAAACAATTTACCATCATCCCCAACGAAACCACCAAAACCCTTACCCAATGAACGCCCACACATGGCCCTAAAAAACACAATACCCTCATCTCCAGAAAACCTACTGCTCTTAACACAGAATAACCATAAATCCTCATACATGAAATTCATTATCCCTTAGTCCTAAAAAACACAAAACACCCATCCCAAAAAATCAATAAAATCACTTCCACAAATAATCGTAAACCCTTATTCCCAAAAATACCCCATACATTATATATATAAAAACCCTAAACCCTCATCCCTAAATGTTATAAAATCTAATCCCCCAAAAACCTATACCAATATCTTAAAAAAACCCTAAACACTCATCCTTAATATAAACTCAAACCTCATCACCAAAAAAATCTCAACCCTAAACCCCCCCCCCCTAAACACTCATCCCCAAAAAAACCACAACCTTCATCCCTAAATACACTGAAACTCAATATCCAAAATCATCCTAAACCCTCCATTCTCAAAAAAAATCAACTATAAACCACAAAAAACCTCAACCCTTATCCCCAAAATAATAAAAATCTCATCCCCCAAAATACATAAACGCCCCATCCCCAAAAAACCAAGATCCCTCCGCCCAAAATAATACTACAACCTCATCTAATGGAAACCTTAAAACCACATAAAAAACCAAACAAAAAATCACAAAAATAACTAAACCATCATACCTAAAAAACACTCAACCCACAACCCTAAAAACCCATAACGCTCATCCCAAAAACCCACAACCCCCATCCCCAAAATACCCAAAACTGTATCCCCCCAGCACCCAAAACCCTCAACCTGGTAGAACTCTGAAATGCCTGGATGAGTTGTGATCACTGAGAGGGGAGGGGTGAATCAGTGATAACTTTTTCTTTTTATGAATTGTTCCCTTTGACTGATCAATTCAACCTCTGTGGATGGTTATGGCCCAGATCTACTCTTTTGGTGGTGCAGTTATAATGAAAGCACAGAACACATATATTGACAAGGTTCAGTACAAAGAACTACTCTTTTCCATGTTGGTTGCACTCCCCAACATGGGTTCTTCACTATGCCAGAAGATGTTTACATGGTAATTGGTTATACCCCCCAATTACAAGTTGGTTAAACCCCGCAACTTCACAACATCTTCTACTTCAAAACATCAGCTCTCTTCTTCAAATGTGTTGTTCAATTCTTCATGTAGCTTCAACAAACTCCAGGAGAACTTGTCGGTATTGCTCACCAATACTTTTATTCAATATACATGCATGTCCATACATTCAATCCCCTTCTTCTTCACTTCTGCACACACCCTCACAACCCACGAGATGAGAAGAGGTCTTCCTTGCTTACACACTCACTCACAAGGTGTGTGTGTGGGATTCACTTCACCTGAACGCGCTTCAAAGGAGGGAGTACAAGTGTGTGGCCACTCCTGTCCTCTTCCGCGCAAGTATCTAGGCGCAAGTGATCAGAACACCTAGTGTCGCGTAGGTTCCACGGGCAGAAGGCGCGCAGGTGCATTGCTCGGCCTCTTCCTGTCGCTCAAAGAAATGAACATGGTATCACAACTCGGCCTCTTCCTGTCACGCAAAGGGAGCGCGTAGGGTGGCTCGACTCAGCATCTTCCTATCACGCAAAGGGAGCACGCATGGTGGCTCGACTCGGCCTCTTCTTGTCTCACTCGGGCGCAAGATTTTTCTCTTCGTGTTGCACGGAGCTACGCGGGACTTCTTCTCAAAAGATCAGCAACTCTCTTCTCTTTTTGGGCTTCTCCTTTTGTAGGCAAGGAGGGCGATCAAGATCCATGAATATCGGGCTTTTGAATGTCTGAGATCTTCAGCTTCAAAATTTGGAACACGGGATGCTAGAATCCCAGTTGTTTCCTTTTTATATTTTCAACCATGGGATCTTTTGTTCTTGCTGTGCGGATTCAAGATCGTATGGCCAAATCCTCGTGCATGAATCTCGCATAGTTCCACGTGGCCTCGGAAACTCATTTTTCCTCGGCTGAGTTGGAATTTCTTATCTCGTTGCATGCATGCGACTTTTTAAGGCATGCATGTGTTCATTACACCCAACCGATCATCTTGGAGGCTACACATTCATCAGAGGTGTCTTGGAGCTCCATCTCCCTCGTATGAGATGCCACTAGTTTGTGAGAGGCATTGGGGATTCCTTGGCTCGGCGAGAGTTAGGAGACTATGCCAAAGTCGTTGGATCTGCGTTAAACAATCTCGGACGGCAAAGATTAAATCGTGGTGCAGCGAGATTAGATGAGCGGCCGCGATTACACGCGGATCAGATGGACTGCCCATATCAGCTCCGCATCTTAAAAAACTCGTCCCACATCAAATCACGTCGTAGATTTCTCGCGGTTTAAAAAATATCTCCTCCCACCATCGGCTCAGAAATCACCTCTCCCACTCCGGTGATGCCCCGCACCGGTTCTCTGCGGTCGCGCTTCTGTGCCCACTATGCTTTTCCAGGCGCGCTCTAGCGACCTTGCTGCACGGGTTCATCATCGTGTGTCACCCGCGGGCTTACACACGGCCCGCACCATGCCTCGGGGAGGCCCGGGCATTTAGGACTTCCCTTAAGTGCGGTTGACCCTCGGGTCCCGCAAGTGCTTGAGGTGAGGGACCTCGGCTGGCCTCCTTGGTTGGCTTATTTTTTTGGTAAAGTACATAGTTGGTACTTTTTATAAAATCAAAGTAACCAAGTACAAAAATGCCAAACCATACTTCTTCCCCTCTTCATCTTCTTATGAACTCTATATATCTTCTTCTACATCTCTTATTCTTCTTCTATTAATGAATGGAATTCCCAAGGATCTCTCAACTATCTTCATCAACAATTAATCATAAATAACTTGATATTCAATGTTCTTATTTGATCCAATCAAAGATGAGGTTGGATCATCTTCAATTCCGCATGCACTAAGAGATAGTGCATGGTCTTCTTCAATCCACTTCATCCACTTAGTAGCTGTGGATGGTTCACCTTTCTCTCCTTATCCACTTAGTGATTGTGGATGGAACTTCTTTATCTCCTCATGGATTGTGAAGACAATGCATGGACTTCTAACATTGTTGTGACATTGTGTCTCATTGATACAAGTCTTGGAACTGTATGATCAGCTCTACAATCATCTGATTTTGTAAAACTTCTTCAACCATCATTCCTCAAGCTTTATCACTCTTCAAGCACACTTCATCAGTTAGAACTCATTGACAGGTTATTGACAAAAAATTCAATCACTTTGGCACAACAATCTCCCCATTTGTATTTGGTTGTCAATACTCCTAAGCACAATGTGCTGATGATTTCTCCCCCTTATTGGCCAACAAATGCAAAGGGATAAATGGAAAGTCATTCCCAGAATTCATAACCACTTGACTCAGCAACCAATGCTCCCCCTCAAGGGATGCAATCATCTCCATCAATTCCCTGCATGTTAGTACAAAATCATATAAATTTAGGGAATAATGAGGGACCTTTCTCTTCCTCGAGTGAGAGGGGAAGGCCGAACTTGAAGTTTCATCCTTAGCTCAACAAATCTTTCTATAGGCATAGCTTCGGTGAAATTATCTACCACATGATCTTGAGTAGAAATGTAGTCTAACTTGATGTCTCCACTGGCGACCCTTTCTTTGATGAAATGATATTTTATAACAATGTTCTTGGATATGGAGTGTTGTATAGGATTCTTATACAAGACAATTGCACTTTGATTATCACATAAGATCCTCAATGGGTTTTCAGCTTTAATTCTCAAATCTGGTAGTTACACCTGCATCCAAATCATTTGTGTACATGCATATGTAGCTACCACATACTCTGCTTCAGCTATGCTCAATGTTATAGAATTTTGTTTCTTGGTGTACCAAATAACATATCCTTCTTTCAGAAAGCAGGTTCCACTAGATGTGGATATTCTATCAGTACAATCAGCAGCCCAATCTGCATCTATGAATCCCAACAAAATTATATTTGTACTCTTCTTGTATAAAAGTCCATAGTTGAGGGTTACTTTCACATATCTTGAGATTCTATTAGCTGCTAATAAGTGAGATTCTTTTGGGTCACTATGAAATCTGGCACACAAAGTCACTGCATATGTTATATCTGGCCTTGAAGCCGTGAGATAACGGAGACTGCCAATAATTCTCCTGAACTCTATCTGATCAACATTGTGGCCTTATCCATCTTTTCTTAGATTGGTTCCAACAGACATGGGTGTTGAGACTTCCTTTTCACTCTCCATTCCGAACATTTTCACTACGTCCCTTGCATATTTTTCTTGTGAAAGAAATATGGAGTTTTTCCTTTGTTCCACCTGATATCCTAGAAAATATGTCATTTGACCAAGCATGGAAATTTCAAAAGTTCTCTTCATCTGCTCAGCAAATTCTTCACATAATCCTTTTTTGTCCCCAGTAAAAATAATATCATGCACAGAGATAATGACTATGAGAGTACCAGTGGCCATTTCTCTGACATAGAGATTACTATCAACTGTTCCTTTGACAAACTTCATGCTCTTGAGAAAACCATCCAATGTAGAGTACCATGATCTAGGGGCCTCCTTCGATCCATACAAATAATTTTTCAATCTACATACCATACTACCATCTTTGTCCAGCACGAATCCCTCTGGTTGTTCTATATACACTTCTTCTTTAAGGTCTCCATTAAGGAATGTAGATTTCACATCCATCTGATATAACTTGTACTTCTTGTGTGCTGCAACTGCTAAGAACAATCTGACAGTTTATAGTCTTGATACTGGTGCAAAGGTTTCTTCAAACTCAATTCCTTGCATTTGTGAATACCCTTTGCATACATGTCTGGCCTTATTTCTGGGAACATCCCCCTTTTCATTGAGTTTGTTTCTGAAAAACCACTTTGTCCCAATTACATTTTTATTTTTAGGCCTTGGCATAAGATCCCAAGTGGAGTTCTTTTCTATTTGATTGATCTCCTCATGCATAGCTTGTATCCATTCCTCAAGTTCAACTACTTCAGCCACTGTGTGAGGTTCAACATGAGAAACCAGTGCAGTCTGATCTTCCAATCTCAATCTTCATTTTTTTTACTGAGGACTATAGGCCAGCAAGGACATTTTCTGTGTCGACATGTTTCCTCAATTTATTGTATCTCTTTCATCCATCTTCATTACCTTCCTCTTCATCACTGGTATGTTCTGAGTTGATCTCTGCAGCAGTTAGTGTTGGCTCAGTTAATTCTTCATTCTTATGTTCCAAGGTTGTGCCATTCCTTGAGTCATAATTATCCACAGGATATGGTTTGGTGTTGTTTTCAATTATTTTGACATCACTGTAGTCAATAATTTTGTTCAACCTCTTATTCCTACATCTGTAGCCTTTTCCATCAGGTAGGTAACCCATGAAGATTCCTTCTTCTTCTTTTTCTTCAAACATTCCCAAATTAATGTTTTGAATCTTGATGATGCAAGGACTGCCAAAGACTCGGAAGTACTTAACAATTGGTTTTCTTTTAAACCACATTTCATAGGCAGTCGTTTGTGTTTCCAGTCTCAGGAGACATCTATTTTGTATGTGTATAGCTGTGCATACTACTTCTCTCTCAAAAAACATAGAGATATTGTGATCAGCTAACATAGTCCTCCCCATTTCGACTATGCTTCGATTCTTCCTTTCAGCCACTCCATTTTGTTATGGAGTATATGGTGTACTGTATTGATGCTTGATTCCATGCTTGACAAGACAACTTTCAAAAGAATCACAAGTGTATTATTTTCCAGTGTCTGATCTCACTGTCTGGATATAGAGTCCTAGTTCATTCTCAGCCTGCATCCTGAAATTTTTGAACATTGTGATTGCTTCTGAATTGTGTTTCATGAACATGACGTTGGTCATCTGAGTGTAATCATCAATGAGGGTTATAAAATAGAGATCTCCTATTATAGACTTCTGTGTCATCGGTCCACATATATCTGTATGAATGAGTTCAAGAGGCCCAGTAGACATGATATCTACTCCTTAGTGTGAACTATGGGTCAGTTTTCCTTTCTGACACGTGTCACAAATTTCATCTCTTTCTCTCTTTAATTTGTGTAGATCTTGTACAATGTTGTACATCAGAATTTTACTCATACTTCTTTTACCCAGATGGCCAAGTCTTCTGTGCCAGAGATTGTTTTAATCTTTAGAACATTGATAACAAGAATTGATGGACTCACCAATTTGAAATAGGTTTCCAGTGGTTCTTCTTCCTTGAGTGATGATTTTTCCATCTGTTGAGCTCTTGATGATGCATGAATCCTTCTGGAACAACACCTCATGTCCATTATCACATAATTGACTTACACTCAGCAGGTTGTGGTTTAATCCTTCAACAAACAACATGTCATTGGATTTTAGATTTGATGTTTCAATCATATCCTTTCCAACTCCCTTGATTTTCTGAGAAAAATAATTTCCAACACCACGGTTCCTCCCTCATGACTTTCTATGTTGCTTAGAATTTTTGTATCACCAGTCATATGTGATGATCATCCACTATCATGAATCCATGACTAGGTTTTACTGCTGGATTTTAGAGCAACATTAGCAAAGCATGTGATTTCTTCATTGGGTTCTTGAATGCCTTTCCTTTCAGGTCATTGACTCTTTGTTCAGGAAGAATAGTTATAAATTTATCTGATTTATGACCTTGTAGGTGAAATCTTCCACAAGCTTCACCAAGGGAGTCATATTTGTCCTAAATTGGAAGTTTTGATGCTTTCTGTAATATAATCTGGGTTTCAGGATATCTCCCCCTTGAATAATGCCTCATACTTGGAAGAGACATGTTATACCAGAAAGTATCGGCCTTGTTTCCAAACACACCACAACACCAGCAGTGGCCTTTAAACCTTGACATTCTATGTTGATAAGAGTCATGTTGTAATTTCCTATCCTATATTTGAGTAGTCCTTCCTGGGGATTTCCTTTCTTCCATTGAAGATGATATTTCACAAGTTATTTTATTCCCTGTTTGTCTCAATTTCATCTTTGGACTTTCATTGTTATAGATAACAAATGTATATTGAGATTTACTTAGTGGTAAATTGACTTGCCTCAGAGCACCAGCATGACATGATTCTACCTTGACCTCAAAAGCCTTGTTAAAGTATTCTCTCATCTTTGTGAAGCTATTTTCTGCTTCAATCCACTTAGACTGTGTCACTGATTGTGTTTCTTCTTTGAGGTGATGTTTCTCTTCAAGATAGTTTTCTATCTTATCCAGCTCAGCTGTCTTTAGTTTGTGTCTCTTGATTTCATCAATTTATAGTGTCTCTTTCTTCATACACTCTTCAAACTCCTCAGTAATCCTTTTGGTTTACTTTTTTAATAGTTTCTTCACTTTCTTGAGCATGTTGTTTTGTTCAAGGATAGCCTCTAATTAATCTTCCAACATGTCTTCACGCTCTGTTCGTTCACTTTCATTATCTTCACTACTGCAGGTATCAAACCCCTTTTCCACATGAGCCATAAAATTTGTTTCTTCTTCTGATTGACTGGTTGAAGTAGGGTCTGATTCTTCTTCTTTTCTCACATAGCTTCTTCTTTCACCTAGAATGATACTTTTCTTTCTTGAACCAAATTTTATTCCTTCTCTTGGGTTTCTACTCCATTTCTTCTTTTGTGATTTTTCTTCTTCAACTTCTGGAGAACTAAATCTTTTCTTGGGACAGTTAACAGCAAAGATTCCGATGTTAATACAATTGAAACACCTTGGTGGTAATTTCCCTTTTCCCTAGAAATTATCTTTTCCAAACCTTTTTGATAAAAGAGAAATAATTTTGTTGATGTCTTCATACTTTTCTTCATTGTCAGATTCACTTGTTTCTACGACTTCGTCATCTCTTATCTTGAGATGTCTCATGGCCTCAAAAGCCTTCTCATCCTCGATCTTCTTCTTGAATACTGGGATCTTCCTCATTTCATATGCAATGAGAATGTTGTGTAATTCATCAAGAGAGAGATCATCTTTGTCTTCTAATTCTGAGACTTTGGGGTCAAACCTGTTAGGAAATTTTCTCATTAGTTTTTTAATGATAGTTGAGTCCTCCAACATTTCTCCAAAGCCCCGAATGTTACTGAAAATTTCATTGAATTTTGTGAAATAATCATCAATAATTTCTTCTTCTCTCATCTTGATATCTTCAAACATGTTTCTCCAAATTTGTAATTGGGATTCCTTGAACTTCATGTTTCCTTCATAACTGCTTTCCAATTTGTCCCAAATTTCTTTAGCATTGTTGAGTCCCATGACTTTTGTGTATTCCTTTTCTGAGAGTGACATAAGAATGGAATTTTGAGCTTTACCATCAACTTCCATATTTCTTTTCTCATCCAATGTCATAGCAGCTTCATTATCAAGAGGAGGGAATCCAAATAAGGATCCATCTCCAACTTCAAGGCCGAGAGATATAAGGTAGGGTAACATCCTATTCTTTATGATGTGGTAATTATTTCCATCAAATGTAGGAACACCCCTACTATTAACAGAATTCATATTGTCCATTTTCTCAGAAGTAGATCCTAACAGAGGGAACCTCCCTTTGATACCACTTGAAATTCCTGGATCAGTTGTGATCACTAATAGCGGAGGGGTGAATCAGTGATAACTTTTTCTTTTTATGAATTGTTCCCTTTGAATGATCAATTAAACCTTTGTTGCCGGTTAATGCCAGATCTACTCTATTGGTGGTGCAGTGATAATGAAAGCACAAAAAACATAGATTTACATGGTTCGGTACAAAGACCTACTCCTTGCCGTGTTGTTTTCACTCCGCAACATGGATTCTTAACTATGCTAGAAGATGTTTACATGGTAATTGGTTATACCCCCCAATTAAAAGTTGGTTAAACCCCCCAACTTCACAACATCTTCTTCTTCACAGCTTCACTTTTCTTTTTCAAATGTGTTGTTCAATTCTTCAAGTAGCTACAAAAAAATACAGGATAACTTGTCGGTCTTTCTCACCAATACTTCTATTCAATATGTATGCATGTGCATACATTCACTCCCTTCTTCTTCACTTGTGCACACACCCTCACAACCCACGAGATGAAATGTGGTATTCCTTGCTTGCTCACTCACTGACAAGGTGTGTGTGTGTGGGATTCACTTCACCTGAACCCGCTTCAAAGGATGGCGTGCAAGTGGGTGGCCACTCCTGTCTTCTGTCGCGCAAGTCTTTGAGCGCAAGTGATCAGAACACCTACTTCCATGTAGGTTCCATGGGTAGAAGGCGCGCAGGTGCACGACTCAGTCTCTTCCTGTTGCACCAAGAAACGCGCTGGGTATCACGACTCATCCTCTTCCTGTCACTCAAAGGGAGGGCGCATGGTGGATCGACTCGGCCTCGTCCTATCGCGCAAAGGGAGCGCGCAAGGTGGCTCGACTCGGCCTCTTCCTATCTCACTCAGGCGCGAGAGTTTTCTCTTCGTGTTTCATGGAGCTACGCGGGACTTCTTCTCAAAAAATCAGAAACTATCTTCTCGGTTTGGGATTCTCCTTTTTAGGCGAGGAGGGCGATCAAGATCCATAAATATCGGGCTTTTGAATGTCTGAGCTCTTCGGCTTCAAAATTTGGAAGACATGATTCTAGAATCCCGGTTGTTTCCTATTTAATTTTTCAACCACGAGATCTTTTGTTCTTGCTGTGCGGTTTCAAGATCGTATGGCCCAATCTTCATGTGTGAATCTCGCACAGTTACACGTGGACTCGGAAACTCCGTTTGCCTTTTCCGAGTTGGAATTTCATATCTCATTGCATGAATGCGACTTTTTAACGCATGCATGTGTTTAGTACACCCAACCGATCATCTTGGAGGCTTCACAATCATCGGAGGTGGTCAGCAGCTCCATCTCCCTCGTACCGGATGCCACTAGTTTGTAGGAGGCATTGGGGAGTCCTCGGCTCGGTGAGAGGTAAGAGAAGATGCCACAGTCGTTGGATCTGCGTTGAACGATCTCGGACGGTGGAGATTAAATCGTGGTGCGGAGAGATTAGATGAGCAGCCATGATTACACACAGATCAAATGGATGGCCCATATCAACTCCGCATCTTAAAAAACATGTCCCACATCGAATCGCGTCACAGATTTCTCGCGGTTTAACAAACATCTCCTCCCACCATCGGCTCAGAAATACCCTCTCCACCTCTAGTGCTTCCCCACACCGGTTCTCTGTGGGCGTGCTTCTGCGCCCACTATGATCCTCCGGGCGTGCTCTAGCTCCCTTGTTGCACGGGTTCATCACCATGTGGCACCCGCAGGCTTACATGTGGCTCGCACCATGCCTCGGGGTGGCCTTGGCCTTGAGGAATTCCCTTAAGAGCGGTTGACCCTAGGGTCCCGCATGTGCTTGAGGTGAGGGACCTCGGTTGGCTTCCTTGGTTGGTTTATTTTTTGTTAGAGTACATAGTTGGTACTTTGTATAAAATTAAAGTAACCAAGTACAAAAAATTCCAAACCATACTTCTTCTCCTCTTCATCTTCTTAAGAACTCCATATATCTTCTTCATTATCTCTTCTTCTTCTTCTATTAAAGAATGTAATTCCCAAGGATCTCTCAACTATCTTCATCAAAAATTAATCATAAATCACTTGATCTTTAAAGTACTTCTTTGATCCAATCAAATATGAGGTTGGATCATCTTCAAATCCTCATGGACTTTAAGATAGTGCATGGTATTATTCAAACCACTTCAACCACTTAGTAGCTGTGGATGGTTCAACATTCTCTCCTCATCCACTTAGTGATTGTGGATGGAACTTCTTTATCTCCTCATGGATTTTGAAGAAAATGCATGGAATTCTATCATTGTTGTGACATTGTTTCTCCTTGATACAAGCCTTGGAACTTTAAGATCAGCTCTACAATCATCTGATTTTGTAAGGCTTCTTCACCCATCATTCCGCAAGCTTTATCACTCTTCAATATCACTTCATCATTTAGCACTCATTGACAGGTTATTGAAAAAAAAATGCAATCACTTTGGCACAACAAACTCTAAACTAGAAACCTCCAAAAAACCACATCCAGAAAAAACAGTAAACCAGTATCCAAAAAAACCCTAAACCCTTATCCCCCAAAAAATATACAACAAGGCCCAAAAAATCCTAATCCATCAGCGACAAAAAATAATAAAACTTCATTCAAAAAATCACACAATTCATAGAAGTAAAAAACCTTCAACTCTCTGCCTCAAAAAACCCTCAACAATCAACCATAAAAAACCATAAATCCTAAAGCCCCAAAACCCAAAACCCACATCCCTAAAAACCCAAAAACACTCAACCCCAAAAAAATCCTAGATCCTCAGCCCCCTAAAACAAAAAACACTCAACCAAAAAAAACCCCAAACCCTTTGTCAAAAAAATTCCCAACCCTCATCTTCCCAAAAAAATAAACCCCAATCCCAGAAAACCCTAAACCCGGAGCCCCCAAATACCCTAAACCCTGGGACCAAATATACTTGAAACCTCATCTATAAAAAACCAATAAACCTAAGTCCCCAAAAAACTAAATTTTCATCCCTTGAAACACAGAGTCATCATACCCAAAACACTTTGAGACAACAACCCCAAAAAACCCTTAACTCATATGCCCAAAACCCCATGAACCCCCAACACCAGAAAACCATGAATAGTCAACAAAATATAACCTATACCCTTAGAAATATAATCCCAGAACCCTCAATCCCAAAAAACACAATACACTTTCACCCAAAATACCATAAAACCTCATCCCAAAAAAGGGCCATCAGCCCCAAAAATCATTGAACCCTCATCCCCAAAACTCACTAAACCCTCAACCCCAAAATGTTTAAATCTATAGTTTTTATAACCCCTTACCATCATCCCCAAAAACCCCTAATAATTCACCCCAAAATACACTAAACCCTTTACACCAAAAAACCTTGTACTTTATTTCTGAAAAGAACAGTGAACCACAACCCCAATTAACGTTAAACCCAAAGCCCAAGAAAAACCAAATCCCTCAGCACTAAAGATCCATAAAACCATAGAAAAAAAACCTTGACCCTCAGTCGAAAAAAGTAATAAACCCTCTACACTGAAAAACTATCATCTCTAATCCACAAAAAACCATGAAACTGTAGCCCTAAAAAACCATGAACCCTTAGCGTATAAACAACTTGAACACTCATTCCCAGAATGTCTTGATCCATCGTCCCATGGAAAACATCCGCACCTAGTCCCATAAAACCTAGAACCCTCATCTCCAAAAAACCCTAAACCCTCAGCCCAAAAATTCCATAAATTTCATACACGAAAAAACCCTGTACATTCATCCCTCAAAAACCCTAAACCCACAGTCCCAAAAAACCATGAACCCTCAAACATATGAAACCCAAAACTCTCATCCCTAAAAAACCCTGAACCCTAATCCCAAAAAACACTAAACCGAAAACTCAAAAAAACTCTAAACCATAAACCCTATAAATCCATCATTATTCAGCCCAAAATTCCCAAGAACCTCTACCCCAATAACCTTATACCAAAATCCCCAAAAAACACTGAAACCTGAACCTTAAAAAACTCTGAACCCTATAACCCAAAAAACCCAAACAACTAATCCCTAAGAAAACCTAAACCCATTTTCCCAAAAACAACTAATCACATTTCCCCAAAAAACACTAAACCCTCATAAAAAAATCATAAACCATTTTTACAAAAAAAATGAACTACCCTTAGACCCAAAAGTCCCTAAAAACCATTAACCAAAAAAACTCTAAACACACATCCCTAAACAACACGAAACTCTCCTAAAAAACCCCTTTCTATATTCCGGAAAAACCCTAAATCCACATTAAAAAAATACATCAACCCTCATCCCCCAATAACTAATAACCTTCAAAAAAACCTCCACCCCAGCCAAAAAATGTAAACCCTCATCCTCAAATACCATCATCTATCATCCCCAAGTAACCCTCAGTCCTCTTCCTTAAAAAACCTATATACTTATCCCTAGAAAACCCTCAACCCTTATCCCCATAAACCCCTAAAGACTCAACACAAAAATCCATCAACCCTCAACAACAAAAAACCTAAATACTCAGCATAAAATAAACCTTCAACTATTAGTCCCAAGAAATCGAAACACCCAGAAACAAAAAACCCACAATCCTCAGCCCAAAAAAACAAAGACACTCAAACCCAAAAAACACACAACCCTCAAACCAATAAATTTTCATCCCTAAACAATTATCATCCCCAACCCCAAAACCCTAAACCCTTAGCCCTAGAAAAATCCTAATCCCTCATCACTAAAATACCCTAAACCATCATCCCAAATAAACCATAAATCATCATCCTAAAAATCCTCCAACCCACATCCCCAACAAATCATAAATCCTCAACCCAAAAAACCATCATCCCTCTGCACTAAAAAACCTAAAACCTTCATCCCAAAAAACCCTCAACTGTTATCCCCCAAACCCTCCAACCCTCATCCCCAAAACCAAGAACCCTTTCAAAAATCGAAAAACCCTCAACCCAAAAACACCCAAAACATTTAGCCCCATGAAACCCTATTCACTCATCCCCAAAACACCCTAAACCCACAACCCCAAAAAACCATCAACACATTGCCCTAAAAAACCTCAACCATTCCCAAAAATCCCTCAACCCTAAAAATTAAAAACCATTATCCCAAATACCCAAAAAAACCAAACCCCTAATCCCATTAAAACCCTCAACCCTTAAAACCAAAAATAATCCTAAACCCTTTTAAAAAAAGCTTGGCCCCAAATTACCCTAAATCCACATCCCTAAAAGTCCCTAATCACTCATCCAAAAAAACCCTAAACCCTCATCCTCCAAAAAACCCTAAATCCAAATCCATAACAAACCATAAACCCACATCCCTCAAAAATAGTGAACACTCATCCCAAAAAAAAAACCTAATCACAAAACCCCCAATTCAATAAACAATCAACCCCAAAAAATATTTTACCCTCAGCCACAAAAATATCGCAATCCCCAGCCCCAAAAAAAACCTATTCCCTCAGTCAAAAAACCCTAAACCACCACTCTAAATAAATAAATAAACGTAATCCCCCAAAAAACCAAAAAACTCATACCCAAATAAACCCTAATTGGCCATCCCTCCTAAAAAAATAAAATTTAATCCCACAAAAACCCTAAACCCTCATCGCCCCCAAAATACACCATCTTCCACAAAAAAACCCTAAACCATCAACCCCAAAATACTCTAGACCCTCAACCCCAAAAAACCCTAACCACTCAGCCCCCAAAAAACCAAACCCCAAACCCCAAAAACCCCATAATACTCAACCCCCCAAAACCATGAAATGTCATCCAAAAAATACATTGAACCATGAACCCCAAAAAAAATTTAACACTCAGCCCTAACAAACCCCTAACTATTATTCGTAATACACCATGAACACAAAGACTAAAAAAAAGATCCCCTAGCCTCAAAAAACCCTAAACCCTCATACCAAAATAACCCTAAACACTAATCTCAAAAAACCATGAACCATGATCACCTTAAACACATGAACCATAATCCTCAAAGAACCATGAAACCTCAACCCCAAAAATCACAGAACCCACAACCCAAAATAATTGAACCCTCATCCCTAACAAAATATGGAAACTTTTCAAAACAAACCCTCAATAATCAGGCCCAATAAACCCTCAACCCTCATCCTAAAACATCCATAAATCCCCTACCACAATGGAACCTCAACCCACAGCCCAAAAAACCATTAAATTTCAACAACAAAAAATCCATAACCCTCTATGAAAAAAACAAGGAACCCTCAGCCCAAAAAAAACATGAATCGTTAACCTAGAAACATTGAACCCTGAACCACAAAAAACCAAGAACCCTCAGCCCAAAAATGAACATAATCCATCATTTCCATAAAACTATGAACCCTGTACAACATGAAAACTGGAACCCTCAGAACCAAAAAACCCATATCCCTCAAACCTAAAAATCCATAAACCCTTATAACCAAAAAACCCATAGCCTTCAACCCCAAAAACCCAAAACCCTTAGTCTTAAAAAACTCATAACCCTCTTCCCCAAAAAAAGGAAACCCCACCTTAAAAAACCCTAATCACTCATTTCAAAAAAACCTTGGTCCCTCAACCACAAAAAACCCTGAATCCCGAGCCCCAGAAAACCATTAACCCATAACCTCGAAAAACCATAAACCATCATCCCTAAAAACCCTCCACACATATCCTCGAAAAAATATGAACCCCATGCCCCAAAAATATATCAACCATCAGCCCGAAAAAATCCCTGAAACCTCATCCCCAAAAAACCTTGAACCGGTTTCCCCAAAAAATTATAATACCATAGCCCCAAACAACACTAAAACTTAATCCTCAAAAATCCCAAAACCATTATCCAAAAAAATACCTAACCAACAACCCCAAAAACCATTGAACCTTTAGACCCTCAATGCTCAACCCAAAAAGATCCCTCAACCCTTAGACCCATAAAATCCTCAACCCATAGACCCAAAATCCCAAAACCCATAGGAGATAAAATCCCATAGCCTTATGCTAGAAAAATCACATTCCTTATCCCCAAATGACCCCAAACCCTCATCCCCAAAAAACTCTAAACACTTTTCCCAAAAAACCCTCAATAACCAGCCTAAAAAATTCTAAATTTTCATCCAAAAAAACTCAACCCTCTGTCCCAAAAATAACTTTAACACTCAACCCTAAAAAACTATCCATCCTCATAAAAACACTCACTAGTGAAAATCCTGAATTTAACAGTGAAAGTAAAAATGATTTAACAGTGCTATAGAATCTTCGATAATGAAAGTGATGTTAAACGGTTGGATTTAATAATGCTCACAAAAAGCACCGACAAAGGCCCTATTTATCAGTGTTTTTAAAAAGTTGATAATGAGGGATAAAATTATTTTTGATGGAACATCTTCCTGATTGATATTGTATCCGCGGTTCAGACAACCACTTTATTAGTTCTTTTTACCACCTCACCTAGGTTCTCCCACCTTTATAATAACAATATAAAATTCCATTCTACTTCATGTACCCATGCCTCTAGCAAGTTTCAAACATGATACCTCCAACACATATGTTCGTGCCTTTTACACTCCCCAATATTTTATTCTTTCCATTATAGGATATATATATATATATATATATATTTCATTTTTATCCACATATATAAATATATATATTTAAATAAAAAAATAAAATATTGTTTGTTTTTTGTGCATGCGTGTGTTTATAAATACATACATACATACATAAATTCATACATAAAAATATATTTATATATATGTGTTTATATATAAATATAATTATACAAATTTAATTTTTTCACAAATATTATATATTAATATTTATATTCATATATTATAAAAAATATGTAAATATATATATAATTTTTAATAAAAAACACAAATAACTATAAATATATTCAAACATTATATATACATTAATTGTATAGGTATATAAATATTCATATATTTTTATTTTAAATAAAATGGATAATTTTTTAATTTAGATAAGGTTTATATGTTTAGGAATAAATTTATATGTAAATATGTTTATATGTTTACATATAATATTAAATTTTTGGGTGTTAATATATAAAATATATATATTTATATCTCTATATTTGATTAAAAATATCTGTAAAATACGAAATATGATAAATCATAAAAGCCACAATATCAATACAAATGTAATACCTAGGAATACATTTTGTCTCCACCAAAAACAAGACAATTAGACCCCCTTAAACGAGGCTGATTTCAAAATGAATGTTATAAAATTTGGACACCATGACTAAAAAATCAGTTTTAGAGGCCATCTAGGACTTTAGGCCAAAAAAATGTTACTGAGGGTTCCTTCATGTTACTGTTGTATAAACCTCATTATTGTCTTCATGTTTACATGTGGTAGAGATCAAATAGATACTCAGGTTAGAAGTTATTACCATTTGATGTTCGAGTGACATTTTCAACTTATTTTAGTGTTATTATTATTATTTTTTGATTTTATATCATCAAATTATTATTAAAGGACAATTAATCGATAATAACGAGATAATTATTAATTAATATTTTTTTAATTACTTTATATAATAATTTTCACAAAATATCATATATATTAAGAGTAAAGGCGTATTTAGCCTTATATAAATTATATTTTAAAATATATATTATATATATCAATAAATATATACGTTTATGTGAATATATTATATTAATTAATTTAATTCTATTTATTAAATATACCCAATATCAATTCTAGTATACAATCCCTAATAAATACTTCTCTATATCAACGCTTTCTTATTATCACTCATAATGGAACCCCATTTTTCATTGCTTTTTTACTAGTTCTCATAAAGGGTCCACTTTATTTTTTTTATGGATAACAAAGAGAACCCATTTATCAATACATTTTTACTTTTAACTAATAGAGGGACCCCTTTATCAATGTATTTTTTGTTATTGTTGATAATAGATCCCCTTTGTTAGTGTTTTTTAAACATTAATAAAGTGGTATTTATCTACACTTTTGTGAGAGTTGATAAAGGTGGACTTTATCATAACATTCAACTACCGTTGATAAATACAAGTGTTGTTAAATGCTTGTTTTGTTGTAGGGCCTCAACCTTGAGCATCAAAAAAACCCTCAACCATCATCCAAAAAAACCCTAATCCCTAAACCCCACAAAAACCTCCACCCACAGTCCTATGAAAACCTCAACCCTCATCCCCCAATGAATCTAAACTGTTAGACCAAAATAACCCTAAACCCTCATCCCCAAAACTGAACACCCTCATCCCAAAAAAAACCTCAACCCTTGCCCCCCAAAAAACACTTAACCATCAGCCTTAAAAAACCATAAAACCTCAGCCCCAAAAAATTCAAAACCCTCAAGCCCAATACAACCTTAAAGGCCCAGACCATTTGAAACCCAAAAAACTGAACCCCCTACAACACTAAACCCAGATCACTAAATATCCAAAAAACTCATCCCCAAAAAAAACCTCAACCCTCAGCCGCCAATAATGATCTACCCACAACCTCAAAAAATCACCAACCCTTGGTTTTTAAAAACCCTACACACTCAGTCCTAAAAAACTCTAATCCATCAACCCTAAAAAACTCAAACCCTCTTCCCCCCAAAACTCATAACCATCTATAAAAAAACCCTAAAACATAATCCCCCAAAACCCTAGACTATCACTACAAAAAAACCCAAATCATTTTCCCCAACAATCCCTAAAAAAATCACCCTATAAAACCCCTAACTCTCAACCACAAAAAACACTAAAAACTCATCCCCCCAAAACCCTATACCCAAAACCCAAAACACCAAAATCCTTATCCCCAAAATAAACTAAACCCTCATCCCCCAAAAAACTCTAGACCCTCAAACCCAAAAATTACTCAATTGTCGGCCTAACCCCCCCCAACCTTATATCATAAAACACCATCAACCCGCATCACCATAAATCCCTAATCCATCACCCACCCAACAAAATAAACCTCTATCCCAAAAAACAGTAATCCCACATCCCCAAAAATTTATAAACCATCAGCCCCAAAGATCCCTAGAACCTCAGCACAAAAAAACCCAAGTTTTTTAGACCCAAAAAAACCGAATCCATAATCATAAAAAAACCTTAAACCCACTTTCCCAAAAAGTTATAACCCCTCATCTTCAAAAAACCCAAAACACTCAACCAAAAAAAATCCCTAAACACTGAACCGAAAATAACACTAAACCCATAGCCCCAAAAAACCCACAAAACTATGCCAAAACAAAACTAAACCATAAGCCCCAAAAGCCAGATTCCTCATCCCCAAAAAACCCAGAAACCATAGCCCCAAAAAACCCTTAAACCTCATCCCCAAATAACAATTATCCATTATCCCAAAATAACAGAAAATCATTAACTCTAGAAAAATGAGAACCATTAGGCCCAAAAAACCAAGAACCATTTTCCCAAAAAAAACATGAACCCTTAGCCACAAAAAATCCCAAACCCCTAGACCCAAAACACCTAAAGCCCGAACTCTCAAAAACCTTAAAACCTTGCACCAAATGAATGCTAAACACCCAAACCCAAACAAAAAACTATACATACATCCCTAAAATACCATAAAACCTCAACCCTAGAAAAATATTTAGCCCCAAATAACTTTAAACCATCATAAAAAACCCAAAACCCTTAGCTTTAAAAACCCCAGAACCCTCATCAACAAAAATCTAGAAACCCTCAACCCCCTAAAAAATGTAACCCTTAGAACTAGAAAACCCTGGTCCCTCAGTACAAAAAAACATTAAACCAAAAACACAAAAAAAAACCCAGAACCCTCATCCCTAAAAAACTTGATAACTTATATTATAAAAAACCTTGAACACTTAACCCCCAAAATCTTAACCCATTAGTCCCAAAAAATAACCACCCATCATCCCCTAAAAACATCTCAACACTCATCCCTATGACACCCAAAACCCTCATCCCAATAAAATCATAATCCCTAAACCCTAAAAAACACTGAACCCCCTTCCCAAATAACAATGAATCCCTATCCCAAAAAACCCTGATTGCTCATCCACACAAAACCCTAAACCCTTGTCCCCAAAATTCCTAAACCCTCAACCCCATAAAACCTGAAACCATCATCCCAAATATTTCTTTAACCCACAACCCAAAATTACCCAAAACCTACATCCTGTAAAATTATTGAACCGTCATCCCTAAAAAAACATAAACCCTCAACAAAAAAACCCAAAACCCTATGTCCCAAATAACAACAAATACTCATAAGAAACCTAAAACTCCCATCCCCAAAAAACCTAAAACCACTTCCCCCAAAAATCCTATACTTGTTGCCCCAAAAAATAATGATCCCTAAGCCCAAATAAATCTAATCCCTAATCAATAATAAACATTGAACCCTCGGTCTCAAAAAACATTAACCCCTCATCTTATGAAATTTGTAAAACCTTGTCCCAGACAAACCAACACCCTTACCCCCAAAAAACCCTAAACCTTCATCCCGAAATAACCCTAAACCATTATCCAAAAAACACTAAACACGTAGCCCACAAAAAACCTAAACCATCAACTAAAAACCCAAAACCCTCTAGCCCAAAATAACCCTCATGCATCAACCCCAAAAAACACTCAAAACTCATCCCAAAAAAACCTTGAACCCCTGTCCCTAAAAAAAACATTGACTATAGCCAAAAAATAATACCAACCATAATCCAAAATATAGTAAACCATCATCCCAAAAAGACACTAAAAACTCAGACCCAACAATTCCTACAAACTAAGCCCCATGAAACCCGAACCATTAGCCAAAAAAAACACCTAAACACTCATGTTTGGATAACACTGAACCCAAATCCAACAAAATTTCTATAAACTCAATCCTAAAAATTACAAAAACTCACAACCCCAAAAATACAAATCTCTTATCACCCAAAACACTAAATAATCATCACCAAATGTCACAAAACCCTCATACCCAAAATTCACAAATCCTAGAACCCTAAAAAATGCCTAAATGATCTACCCTAGAAAAACCTAAACACTCAGCCCTTGAAAACCCTAAACCCTCAGTCCCCAGAAAATCAAAACCGTCAGCCCTAGAAAACACTAAACAATATACCCAAGAAAACAATAAAACATCAGCCACATAAAACCAAAAAACCTGAAATCCATAAAACCCTAAACCATGTCTCTAGAAAACCCAAAATACACCTCCTTAGAGAACCTTAAGCCCCCATCCCTAGAAAAAAACCATCACCACCAATGAACTCTAAACCTTCTGCTCTAGAATACCACAAACCATCAGCCTCAATAAAACCTATACCCTCATCAAAAAAATATCCAAAAAATTCAACACAAGAAAATTATAAACTATCAACCAAAGAAAATCATAATGGCTAATACCCAAAAAAACACTCTACCCTAAGCCCTATAAATCAGTAAACCCTCATCTATAGAAAAAATGTAGACCATAAACCCATGAAAAACATAAACCCATAGCCCTCTATGACCATAAACCCTCAGGCCTAGAAAACCCTAGACACATAGCCCTAATAATCCCTAAACCCTCATCCATAGAATACCATAAAACCACTTACCTAAAAAACCCTAAACCCTAAACCCCTAAAATCACTAAACCCTTGACCCTATAAATTCCTAAATCCTCATCCTTAAAAAACCATAAACCACCAGATTTTTAAAAATATAAACACCCATTCATCGAAAACCCTGGCCCCTCATCCTAGAAACCCTAAAACAACAACCTAGAAAACATTATACCATATTCCTATGAAAACCCTAAACCCTCAACCCTAGAAAACCCTAAATCCTAATCCCATAGAAACCCTAATACATCCTCCCTAGAAAAACAAAACCTACAACCCCATGAAACCATATAACATATACAACATGAACCCTAAAACTTCCTCACCATGGAACCCTAACCCCCCAGTCCCATGATGCCTTAAACCCTCATTCCCAAGAACGCCTAAATCATAAGACAGAGGTAACTCAAAAACCTCAACCAGAAAAGACACTAAACACTCGGACCAAAAAACGATACACACTTCTCCCCAAGAAACCTGATCACTCAATCCCACGAAACCCCAAACACACAGTCCAGGTAATCCAAAAACCATTATCCCCAAGAAATCCAAAACACTCAGCTATATGAAACCATGAACACTCAACCCAAAGATCCCAAAAAACATATTCCCCAAGATACCATGAACTTTCGGACCCATGATTCCATGAACACTCAACCAAAAGAAACATGTAACCCCTACCAACAAGAAACACTCAACCATATGGACCAAGAAACCCTACACACTCGTCCCTAAGTAAACATCAAACCTATGTCCAATGAAACCCTTTACCCACATCCCTAAGAAACCTCATCCCTTTTTCCAATGAAACACAGAACCCTCAGCCCAAAGAAACCTAAACCATCACCACTATGAATCCCCATACCCTTGGCCACAAGAAACCCTAAATACTCAACCCTATGAAACAATGAACCTTCATCACCAAGAAACATTGAACACATAGTTTTAATAAATGATGGAACTTTATCCCCATGAAACCCTAAACCCTCAGCTCCAATCAACCCAAAATCCTTATCCATAAGAAACTGTAAAAACTCATCCCTAAGAAACCCTAAACCCTCACCACAAGATACCATGATCCCTCATCCCTCTAAAACACTATAACATTATCCCTAGAAAACTATAAACCCTCATCACTTGGAAAAAAATAATCCCTCATCCGCTAATAACCCTAATCCCTCAAACCCAAAAAACCCTAAACCCTCATCCACAAAAAATCGAAAACCATCAACCCCATAAAATGCTAAACCACTAGTGCCAGTAATCCCTAAAACCTCATCCCAAAAAATCACTAAAACCCCAACCCTTAAAATCTCAAACCACTCATCCAAAGAATATCTTAAACCCTCAGCCTCAAGAACCATTCAACCCATTTACCCATGAAAACTTGAACCCTCAGACCCATGAAACCTTGAACCCTCTTCCCCATGTAATCCTGAACTCTCAGCCCCATGAAACCCTGGAACCGCATGCACAATAAACCCTAATCCCTGATCCCTAACAAATCATAAACACTCTAACATAAGATAACCCGAACCATCAGCACCATGAAAACCTAAACCCTCATCCATAATAAGGTTTGTACCCATAGCCCCATGAAACCGTGGTCCATCATTCATAAGAAACAAAAAAACCTTCATCCTAAAAACATTTTACACCCTCACTCATAGAAAAAGATAAAAACATATCCCTTGAAAACCCTCAGTCCTCATCCCCATAAAACCCCACAACCACATAAAAATAAATCATGAAACCCTCAACCCTAGAAAACCCTAAACCATCAACCATATAAATAAATAAGACCTTATCCATAGGTATCACAAAAACATTAGACCCAGAATACCCTGAACCCTCATCCATAAAAAAACCTAAAACATTATCCCCAAAAACCCAAAACCCTCACCCTTAGAGAATGAAAAACAAAAATCCCTAGAAAACCCTAAAACCTCATCCATAAGAAACTGTAAACTCGCATCCCTAAAAAACCCTATAATCATAGCATTATAAAACCCTAAACCTCATCCCCATAGAACACTAAACCCTCTTCCCCACAGAAGCCTAAACTCCCAGCCCTAAAACCCTAAACACTCATCCTAAAAACCCTATATGTTTAGATTCAAAAAAATCTCTACCATCATCCTGAAAACCCCAATAATCATATCCCCAAAAAACCATCAAACCTCAGTCAAAAAAACACTAAAAACTCTTCCCCGAAAAACCCTAAATTCACAGCTCCCAAAATCAAAGAACACTCTACCCAAGAAAACCCAAAACATCACCAACAAGAAACCACATCACATAGCCCCCAAAACACACAACAATTAGCCCTAAAAACTCTAAACCCTTTTCAGAAAAAGGCATCAACCCTCAACACACAAAAAAACAATCAGCCCTCGTCCCCCAAAAAACCTTAAATCCTCAAACCAAAAACCCCTAAACCACTAGGCCCAAAAAACAGTTAACCCTCAGCAAAAAAATCATAATCCCTTAGACTAAAAAACCCTCGAAACTGAGTAATAAAATACATAAACACTCTTCTAAAAAATTATCATCCCTCATCCCAAATTACTTAAAAATATCAACCCCAATCCCAAAAAAATACCCTCAAATCTCATCCCCCAAAAACTCCTCAACCCTCGTCCCAAATAACTACAACCCTCAGCCACAAAAATTCTTCAACCCTGAACCCCACAAAACCCTCAATTCTCACCATATGAAAATTTTCAAACATATTCTAGAAATAACCTCAACCCTCAGCCCCAAAAAATTTTCAAACCTCATACCCATAAAACTTTAAAACCTCATCTCCAAGCCCCAAAAAACATCCAACAATCAGCCCAAAAATCCCTTCAATTTCATCCCCCCCAAAAACCTAAACGATCATCCCTAAAAAACCCAAGACCCTCATCCCAAAAAAACCCTCATACCTCAACCCCAGAATAGCACCATCCCTCATCCTAAATAACCCTCACCCATAGCCCAAAAAATTACTAAACTCTTAGCCCAAAAAAACCATCAACCCTCATCCATAAAAAACCATAAAACCTCAACAACTAAAAACAATAAACCCTCAAACCCTAAAACCCTATACCCACAGGCCTAACAAACCATAAACCCACAGCCATAATAAACATTCAAAAATCATCCCTAAGAAACCCTATACCATCAGCCCCAAAACCCTGATCCCTTATACCGAAAGATCCCTCAACCCTCATCCCAAAAACACCCCTACCGGCAAACCCAAAAAACATTTTACCCTTATCCCCAATAAACTATCAACTCAAAACCCCAAAAAATATTAAACCCTCATCCCCAAAAAATCCTAAACCTTCATAAAAAAACCTTTATACCTTAGGCCAAATAATACATAACCATTTTCCAAAAAAAATTATGTGAACCCTCACTCCCAAAAAATAACTTTAACCATTATACCAAAAAAAACATAAACCCTCATCCTCAAACATACCTGAACCCTCAACCCAAAAAAAACCTCAACCCTCAACCCCAAAAAATAATCAACTCTCAACCCCAAAAACCCAAATCACTATTCCCTAAAAAACCCTAAAAACACATCCCCAATAAAAAATTTACCCTTAGTCCAAAAAACCTCCATTCCTATGGCCCAAAAAATAATACACCCTCATCCCAAAAAACCTACATCCCCAAAAAACCCTCGACCATTAGGCAAAAAAAACCATAACTCATATCCCCATGAAACCCAAAACCCCCATCCCCAAAAAACTCTAAACCATCAAACCTAAAAAAGCCTTTAACCCACATCCCAAAAAAACATAATAGTCAACCCTATAAAACTCTCAACTCTCAACCCCAAAAAACCCTCAACCCTTAGTCCCAATATTCTTCCAACCCACTACCCAAAAAAACACACAACCCTCATCCCTAAAAAACCCTCAACCCTTAGACCCAAAAACGATCAACCATCAACCCAAAAAATAAAAATCACTCATCCATGAAAAACCATCAACCATTATCCCTGAAAAAACCTCAACACTCTACCCCAAAAACAATCAAAACATAGCCACAAAAATTCCACAACCCTTAGCCCCCAAAAAACCATAAATCCTCAACCCCATGAAACCAACAACCCGTATCCAGAAATATATATTTCCATTTCACCGAAACACCCCCAACCCTTACCCCTAAAATTCACCATATCCACATCCCCAAAACATCATAAACACTCATCCAAAAAAACTCTAAACCCTCATCCCATAAAAACCTCAACCCCATGTCCCAAAAACTCATCAACCCTCATCCCCATGAAACCATCCACCCCCAGTGCAAAAATCTCTCAACGATCAGCCATAAAAAACCTCAACTCTCTCTCCCAAAAATCCCTAAACACTCGGTCCCAAAAAAGACTCAATCATAAACCCCAAAAAACCCTAAACCCTCATCCGAAAAAAACCCTCAACACTCATCCGCAAAAAATACTTAAAATATCTCCCCTAAAATCCCATGACCCTTAATCCTAGAAAAACCTAAACACTCAACCCCAAAAACCCTCAACCCTCATCCCCAAAAATCAATTAACTCTCATACCTAAAAAAAACTAAACCCACAACCCCAAAATATACTATCAACCTTAATCCTTGAAAATGACTTAACCCTCACACACAAAAAACCCTTAATCCTCACCCCCAAAAAACTCTCAACCCTCAGCACCAAAATCCTAGAATATCATCTACCAAAAAAACCTAAAAAATTATCCCAAAAAAGTCTTAACCCGCATCCCAAAAAACCCCTAAACCATCATCCCTAAAAAAGATTCAACCATTAGCTACAAAAAACCATCAACCCTCAACCCTCAGTACAAAAAACACCCAACTCCTCAAACCATAATAATACATAAACCTACACCCCTAAAAACCCACAACCTTCAACCCCAAAAAAATCATAATCACCCAATCTTAAAGAACCAACAAACCATAGCCACAATTAACAATTAAACACGATCCCTAAAATGCCATCTAACCTCAGAAACAAAAAACCCAAAACACTCACCCAAAAACCCTAAATCATCAACATAAAAAACCCAAAAATCATTTTCCCAAAAAACCATAAACCCGGATCCAGAAAAACACCCAACCCTTAACCCCAAAAAACACTCAATCATCAAAAAAAAAATAATCCGAGATCTCCAAAGAATCCTCAACACTCATCCCCAAATAATTATGTTCCATGATCCCTGAAAACCATCAATCCTAAGCCGAAAATACCCTCAAAAATCAACCATAAAGAACCCAAAATCTTAAGCACCAAAAACACACTACACCCTTAGCCCCAAATAACACTAAACCCTCATCCCAAAAATTCATAAACCCTCAACCCCCAAAATACCTAAACCCTCATATCTAAAAAACTATAAACCCTAAGCCCCAAAAAACTGTAAACCCACTACCTCAAAAACCTCTCAATAACCCCCCCCCCCAAATCACAAATGCCTAGCCACAAGAATCCCACACCCTCTTTCCCTCAAAAACCCAAAACCGATATCACAAATAACCCACAAATATTATACCAAAAAAAACCATCAACCCTTATAAAAAAACATAAAACCTAATGTCAAAAAATCCTAAACCCTCATCCCAAACCCCCCTCAACCATAAACCCCAATGAAACTTAACCGTTATCCAAAAAACCCTTAACTATTAGCACATAAAAACCCTCAACCCACTGCTGAAAAATCACTTAAACACTTTACTATATAAAAACCTAAACCCTAACAACAAAACAAACCTAAAACCCCATCCCATATAAACCGTCAACTCTCAGCATAAAAAAACCCCCAAACAAAAAAAATAGATTTCAACCCACATCCCTAAAAAACATTAAACCCTTAGTCATAAAAAAAACCCAGTCCTCCCGACCTAAAAAGTCATAAACCCTAAACCGAAAAAAACACTAGACCCTCAATCCCAGAAAAACGTCATGAATCAGGCACAAAAAAACACTATACACACTATCCCTATAAAAACATTAACACATAGTCCTTAAAAAAATGAACCCTCAACCCAAAAAAACATGAAAACCTCAGTGACAAGAAACACTCATCCCATATCATAGAAAAAACTGTCAACCCATGGTCCCAAGAAAAATAATCCCCCATCAATAAAAAACCTAAACGATAATCCCCATAAAACCCTAAAAACTAATCCCTAGAAAAACCTCAACCCTTTGATAGAAAAATCCCAAAACCCTAATCCTAGTTCTCTACAACTCCCCCATCACCAAAAAAGCCTTCAACCCTCTTCCCAAAAAAAATCCTCAACCCAATTCCCATACAAAACCCTAAAAATATATCCCAAAAACACCTTCAAATATTATACCCTAAATACCATCAAACCTCAGACCTCGAAAACCATCAAATCCACCCCCCAAAAGACCCTCAACCCTCTCCCAAAAAAACCCTCAACCCTCATCCAAAACAGAACTAAACCTGAGTACCCAAATATTTATAAACCACTCGCCCGAAAAAACTATAAAAAGTCAGCCTTATAAAACACTAAATCTTCAGACACAAAAAAACCCTAATCCCCATCCCAAAAAAACCCTAACCCCTAAAATCCAAAAAAAACCAAAACCCTTATCCATAAAAACCCTAAAATCTCATCTAGAAATTACCCTCAACACTCATCTCCAAAAATAACACAACAACAATCCCAAAAATTCCTCAAAAGTCATCCCCATAATACCCTCAATTGTAATCATCCCAAAACCCCCTACCCCTACCAAAAAATACCCTAAAACCACAACCCCCATAAAAACTCTACAACATCGTCCCTAAAAAACCCTAAACCCTCATCCTCAAAAAAACAATCAACCCTCAGCCCCAAAAAAACACTCAACCCTCATCCCCAGACAACATTCAACACTCAGCCCCAAAAAACCATCATCCCTAAAACAAAAAAACCCCAAAACCCCATCCCCAATAAAACCAAAACTGTCATCCCCAAAAAAACCCAAAAACCTCATTGCTAAAAATAAAAAACACACAACCAAAAAACCATATACCCTCATATCAAAAATTGTATTATAACCTCATAACCTAAAACCCATAAACCTAAATATCCAAAACCTTACAACACTCATCCCACCAAAACCATAAAACCGTAGCCCTAAAAAATAGTCAACCCCTTGACCTAGAAAACCCTCAACACTCAGCCACAAAAAATCCATAACCCTTATCCCCAAAAAAACTCATCACTCATTTTTAAAATACCCAAAACCCTAATCATCATAAAATACTCAATTTTCAGTACCAAAATTCCCTAAACCCTATTCCCAAAAAAACCCTCAACCCTCATCCCTAAAAATCCCATAAATCATATCCTTAAAAAACAGCAACCCTCACCCAGAAAAAACCTAAGGCCTCATACCCAAAAAGGAACATACCATCATCCCCCAAAACCCTCAACCCTGAATCCCAAAAATTTGTAAACCTACAGCCACCAGAATACCATAAACACTCAGGAAAAAGAATCTCTAAACTCAATCACAAAAAAACCTCATCTCTCTTCACAAAAAACCCTCAACCACCAGTCCCTGAAAATCACTTCCAATACCCTAAAAATAACTAAACCATTAGCCCAAAAAAATCCTAAACCTACTTACAAAAAATTCCATTGAAACTTATCCCCCAAATAACCCAAAACCCTCTTCCCCAATAATCCCTAAAACCTCGTATTATAAAAACCAAATCCATCATCCCTAATAAACCCTCATTCCCTCATCCCAAAAGAACTTTCATCCCTCGGTCAAAATGACTCCCAAACCATGGAATTAAGAACCTTAAATGTTCAGCTACAAAAAAAACTCTAAACCATCAACACATATCCTCAAAAAACCCTCAACCCTTTCCCACAATAAAATATCAACCTTCATCCCCCAAAAAATTCTCAACCCACATCACAAAAAAATTCTCAACACTCACCTCAAAAAACAATCAAATCCATGAAACCCACAACCATTACCCAAAACCAACCCTCAATCTCCATCCTTAAAAAACATATACCCTCATACCTAGAAAACCATCAACCGTTATCCCCCAAAAAAACCCTCAAACATCATCCCCAAAATTCCCTAAACCCTCATTATGAATAATCTCCCAACCCTTATCCCAACAAACCCTAATTCCTATTCACAAAAGAACCTAAAAACCCTAAACCTGAAATAACCCTAAACCCTTAGCCCAAAAAACTCAAACACTCATTCCAAAGACACATTCAACCCTCATCACCAAAAAACCATAAACTCTCATCCCAATAAACCCTCAACCCTAAGCCCCAAAAAATCTTAAACCCTCATCCCCAATAAACACTCAAACCACCTCCCCAATAAATCCAAAATTGTCAGCCTTAAAAATATTCCACTCCCCACCCCCCAAAAACACTAAACAATCATCCCCAAAAAACCTCCTCAAACCTTGCCCCAATAAACCCCATACCCTCAACCACAAATACACCTCAACCTTCATCCAAAAAAAACCTTAGTCCTCATCTCGAATAAACTCTCAACCCTTAACAACAAAAACACCCCATATCTCATAACCAAAAAACCCTATACCCTCAACCCCAAAATCCCATTAGCCCACATCCCCAGAAAATCCTAAAGACATATCCCAAAATTACACTAAAGTATCAACCCCAAAAAATCTTTAACAATCATCCCTAAAACACCCTCATATATCATCTCTAAAAATATTAAATTGATAAGCCCCATGAAGACCTCATCCCTTAGCCACAAAAAACATTAAAACCACTGCACCCATAATCACTAACCTTCATACCCAAAAAACACCAATCCCTTCGCTCAAAAAAACCTCAATAATATTCTCCAAAAATACCACTAAACTTTTTTCTAAAAACCTAACCCCTCACACCCATAAAACCGTAAACCATTTAAACTAAAATTCCATAATCACTCAACCCCAAAAAACACTAATCTCTCATCCTAAAAACCCCTATACACTCAGCTCCAAAATCCATTAACCCTTATCCCAAAAAAACTGTAAATCCAAATCCCTAAAATTACCTATACCATTTTTCCTAAAAAAATACTAATCCATCTACCCCCACGAAAACACATAAACTCATAAACAAAATAACCTAAACCCTCATCCATAAGAAAACTTAAACCCTTAGCCCTAAAAATCACTAAACTGTCAGTACAAAAAACCCTAAATCCTTAGTTACAACAAACCTTATACCCTCAGATCCAAAAAAACCCAAAATTCACTTCCCTAAAGAACTAAAACCCTCATCCCTAAAAAACTTAAAACTCTCATCCCTAAAAAACCCAAAACCCTCAGCTAGAAAAATTTCAATAACCTCCAACCTAATAAATCCTAAACCCTTAACCCTAAAATACCCTATATCCTAAACAACCCACAACACCAAGTGCTTATCTCAAAAAAACCAAGAACCCTAATAAATAATAAACCATAACCCCTCACACAAATAAAAAGACTAAAAATTCAATACCAAAAAACCCAAAATCTTCTCCCCCAAAACCCTTATCCCATATCCCAAAAACACAAAAAATCCTTGTCCCCAAAAAATCCAAAATCCTTATCTCCCCCAGACCTTAAATCATCTGCCAAAATAAACCCCAAATACTTTCCCCAAAAAATCATTAATCCCTCAGCCCAAAAACCCAGAACCCTAATCTTAAAAATATTTTAAAACCATATCCCCAATAAATCCAAATACCTCATACCACAAAAACATTCAAACATAAGCCCCAAAAATCTATTAACCCTCAGACCCAAAAAATAACCAAACCCCATCCCCAAAAATTCCTCAACCCTCAGCCCCTAAAACCCTAATCCACAGCCCAAAAAAAACTCCACCCCAAACCCTCATCCCTAATAATGATTAAACCCTCAACCCCAAAAAACCAAAAAAACTCCTAAGAAAACCATGAAACCTCATCCCCAAAAATCAGTAAACCCTTAGCAGAAAAAAAACATCAACCATATGCCCCCCAAAATCCCTCAACTGTCTGCCCTAAAAAATCCTACACCATCATCCCCTCAAAACTCTAAAACCTATTCCCTCCAAAATCTTAAATCCTTCCCTAACAAAAAACGTAAATCCTCATCCCCTAAAAATGATCAACACTCTACCCTAAAAACCAAAAATCCTTAGCCCCAAAAAACCCTAAAACATCATACCTAGAAAACCCAACACCCTCAGCACAAAATATACTTCGTTTTCAGGCCCAAAACAGTCTACACATAGCCTTATAAATCATCAACCGTCTAATCAAAATAAACCTAACACCTTATCTGAAAAAACATTAATCATTAGTATATAAAAAACTAATCTATTATCCCCCAAAAAACATCACACCTCTACTCCATAAACCCCAAACCATAAACCCTAAAAAATATAAACTCTCATCATGAAAAGACACTAAACACCAATACCCAAAAAACCATAAACCATAATCCCTAATAATCCCTAAAACCATATCTCTAGAAACCCAAATCCCATTTCCCCTATAAACCCCAAAACCATGTACTAAAAAAATAACCCAAAAACCTCATCCATAAAAACCCAAAATCCACATCCCCAGAAAATCCTAAAACCCACATCCCTGAAAAATCTTAAATACTCATCCCCAAAAAAAATTCAACCACCATCCCCAAAAAAGGGTAAACTATCAGCCTAATGAATACCCCAAACCCACAAGACACAAAACAATCCAAACAACTAAGGACCAATAATTATACCCCATATACATAAGGTACCCTCGATCTCTGGACCCAAAAAACCCTCAACCTCATCCCACAAAACATTCAATCCACAACCCCAAAAAACCAATTCCCATAGTAACAAATATCATCAACCCTCAGTCCAAAAAAAACATAACACTCTTCCACAATAATCCCTCAGACCCAAAAACTCTTTATTTATTTTCCATAAAAACCCTCAACCATCATCCCATAAAACCCTTAACCCTCTCCCCCAAAAACATCATCCCTCTATCCTAAAAACCATCAACACTTACCCCCAAAACCCCCCGACACTTATACCAAAAAACTATCAACCCTCATCCCTTAAACCCCTTATGACTCTTCCCAAAAAACCCTAAACCCTTTTCCCTATGAAAGATTCTCCCCAACAACCCAAAAATCACTAGACCCTATGAACTAAAAAAACATAATCCATCTTCCCAAAAACACCTAAAACCCTTAACTCCAAAAAAGCTGAACTCACATCCTTGAAAATACCTGAACCCTATGACCCAAAAAACCTCAACCCTAACCCTTAAAAACCCTATAACCTCATCCCCAAACTTTTTTCAACCCTCATATCTAGAAAACAGTCAACCCTCATCCCCAGAAACCCGTAACCCACAACCCTAAGAAACCCTCATCCCTTTAAACCAAAAAAACCTCAACACACAGCTACAAAAAACACTTAAAATTCATCCCTAAATACCCTAATACATAATCCTTAGAATCCACTACATCCGTACACCAAAAAAACTACAACACTCAATCCATAAAAACCATAATGTTCTTACAAAAAAAATCCATAAACCCTAAAAACCATAAACCATAAAAGCACAATAACAAAAAATCTAAAAAACCATTTCTTAAAAAAACCCCTCATCCTTGATCCCAAAAAATCCTTCAACACCCAACAATAAAAAAACTCACCCCTCATCCCAAAAAACCCCCAAACCACATCACCAAAAAACCTTCCTACCTCAATCGAAAAAAATACCAACCCTCAGCACCAAAAAACCAAAAACCCACAGCCCCAAAAACCCATCAATAAACCTTGAACACTCCTCAGATTTAATCCCACCAAAATACTAAACCATCATCCCCCAAAAAATACTATATGACATCCCCCAAAAAACCAAATCCCAAAGTCCCCAAGAAATAAAACCATAGCTCTAATAAAAACTAAACACTGTACCCAAATAATAATAAACCATTAGTTCTGAAATATGATAAACCCTTATATCCAAAATACCCTAAACTCTAAGCCCCAAAAATCTCTCAACCCTAATACACAAAAATTCCAAACCCTCATCCCCAAAAAACAATAAATCATCATCCCTAAAAAACCTTAAATCCTTTTATACAAATAACCCTCAACCTTCAGCACCAAAATCCCTCATGCCTTCACCCAAAAAAACCATCAATTGAGATCACCAAGAAACCCCATACACTAATCCAAAAATAACCCTCAACACATTGCCCCAAAAAATCCTCAAACCTCTTCCAAGAAAATCCTAAACCCTTTTCATAAAAACTCCTCAACATTCACACCCCAAAAAACTAACCACTCATCCTAAAAAACCGTAAAACTGAATCCCCAAAAAACCCCAAACCCCAAACTCTTAAAAATTCCAAAACACTCATCCAGAAAAAACCCCTAATTCCTCATCACCAATAATTTTTAAACCCTCAGGACAAAAAAAACATAGATAATCAGTACAAAAAAAATCCTTAATGCGCATCCCCAAAATTCCTTTAATCCTTCATCCCTGAAAAACCTACTCCCAAAGCCCAAAAAACCCTATACCCTCAACCCCAAAAAACCGTAATCCTAATCCCTAAAAAACCAACATCCCATCGACCTAAAAAACCCTCAACCATTAGTGAAAAAATATATAATCACTAAGACCTGAAAACCCTCAATAGTCATCCCAAAAAAACATTCAACCCTCATCACCAAAAATACATTTATCTCCCATTATAAAAATCCCTACAACTTAGACCCAAAAAACTATAAACCGTCATCCCAAAAAAATACCTCAACCATCATCCCCCAAAAACCCTCAACCTTTAGCCCCAAAAAAACTTCAACCATCATCCTTAAAACCCTTAAACCCCTTCACCCCAGAAAACCATAAACCCAAAAAATACCAAAACCCCCAGCCCCAAAAAAACCCTTAACACTTAGTCCAAAAAAACCCTCAACTCCCTGCCCCGAACAACCCTAAACCTATATATTCAAAAAACTAAAAAACCTCATCCTTAAAAAACCAAATACCCCAATAAAAATACTTACCACTTATCCCCCCAAACCCAAAATTCTTATACCAAAAAAAATCCAACATCCTCTTCACCAAAAAACTCTTAACCATCGGCATGAAAATAGTCGAAACACTAAACTCTAAATATCCCAGGAACTTTATCCCAAAAAACAAATAAAATCATATACCTAAAAAACCCTAATACCCCATCCAAATAAATGTAAACCCTCATCCTCCAAAAAATTATCCCTTAATCCCTCAAAAACCACATTCTCTCAACCAAAAAGACACTAAATCCAAAACCTCGAAAATTTATCAAAACTTTTCCAAATTGTACCCACAACCCATAGTACCAAAAAAATATCTAACCTCAACACAAAAATCCATCCATCCAAACAAAAACATATATAAACCCTAAAAACCCAAAAAAACACTAAAAACCTATCATAAAAATCCATCAACTTATAGCCCCTAAAAAACCACAACCCACAGTCCCAAAATCCCTTAATGCATTTTCCAAAAAATCCCAATCCCTAATCCCAAAAAATCCTCAACCATCAGCCCCAAAAACCGATAACCCTGATCCCAAAAAAACCCTCAACCCTCATCCCTAAAATCCCTAAACACTCAATCCAATTAAAACCTTAATCCATTTTTATTAGAAAACCCTAAAGCCTAATCCAAAAAAGTACCCTAAACCCTCATCCATAAAAAATTATAATCCCTTTTACCCAAAAAAACCTAAACCCACATTGCAAAAATACCCTAAACCATTATCCTAAAAAAGTGTTAAAACCCCAACCCCAAAAATTCATAAAATCTCAACAACAAAAAACCATAATACTTCATTCCCAAATACACTAAAGACTCAAGAGTAAAAAAACCAAAACCAAAAACCAAAAATAAGAATCTTCCCCAAAAAAACATCTACCATCAACCATAAAAACCACTTAACAAATTTACCTAAAACCCCCTTAGCCCTGATCCCCCAATGACTTTAAATCATTATCCCAAAGAAAACCAAAAATCCTCCACCCAATAAACCCTTACACACTGAGCACCAAAATAACCTAATCCATCATACCCAAAAAATGCTAAACCCTCATTCCCAAAAATACCTAAACCCTCATTTGAAAAAAAACTAAACCCACTACCCCAAACACACCAACTCTTCTTCCTAAAAATATCATAATCCCTCATCCCCCGAAAACTCAAAATCATTAGATGAAAAAACTGTAAATACATATCCCCCAAACCCCTTTTCCCTCAGCCCCAAAAAACCTAAATCCCTCAACCCACAAAACCCTAAAACCATTATCCAAAAAACCCCTATATCCTCAAACGAAAAACAGCTAAACCATAAGCCCTAAAAACCCTTGTTCCCTAAACCAAAAAACCCTAAACCGTATACCCCCAAAAAATATTAATCCTCATCCTGAAGATACTCTAATACCACACCCTAGAAAACCATAAACGTTCATTCTGAAAATACCCTAAACCATCGAAACCATAAAAAAACACAACCCTTAGGTCCCAAAATATCATAAACCCTTAATACCAAAAAATTAAAAAACCCTCAGTCATAATAATCCCTATAACCTCATCCCCAATAATCCCAAAACCCTTGTCCCTAAGAAACACTAAACCCACAGCCCCATTTAACTATATTCCACATGCCCCCGAAAAACATTAACCTTCTTTTCCAAAAAAACCCTAAACCCAAAACCCCAAAAAAACCATAAACTATCATCCCCAAAATTCCCTTAATCATTGTCACCAATGAAATTGAAACCCATAGAAAAACCCTGACACCTCAATGCCAAATAATCCTAGCCCTCATCCCCAAAAATACGAAATCACTTAGCACCAAAAAACAAAAATTCATCATCCTGATAAAACCTTAAACACTTAGCCCCCCAAAATAAAGAACCATCTCCCATAAAAAACCTATATCCTTTCACTAAAAACCATAAACCCTATTTCTCAAAAAAATTCTAAAACATCATCCTAAAATACCATAAACCCACTGCCCCAAAATACCTAAACCATCTTCCCTTAAAACCCCTAAATGCTCAGCCCCAAAAAACCCTTGACATTGAGTCCTGAAAATACAAAAAACCTCATCCACTAAAAAACACTATACCTTATTCAACAATACCCCCAAAACACTAAACATAAAAAACCATTATCCCCATCCCAGAAACCACCTAAATTCTAATCCTCAAAATCCAAAAAACCTCAACAACAAAAATCCCTAATCCCTCATACAAAAAAACCAAAACCCACTACCCTAAAAATACCCAACCCACATTCCAGGAAATCCCAAAACACTCATCCCCCAAAAACCATTAACCTAGATCCGCCGAAACTGAAAACTATCATATATAAAAAACAAAAAAATTATATACCCCAAAAATCCCTAAACCCACAAAAAAAACTAAATGATATTTCCTAAAAAATCCTAATCCCTCAACCACTAAAAAAACCCAAAGGCCTCAACCGCAAAACACCCAAACCGTCAACACCAAAAACACCTAAACCCATAACAAAAGAAAAACATAAAACCTTACCCATAGAGAACAATAAACTGTCATCCCCAAGAAACACCTAAACCCTCATCCATGAAAAACCATAAACTCTCAAACCCAAAAAACCATAGACCCTCGGCTCTAATAAATCCAAAACACTCAACCCCCATAAAACCAAAACCCTCATCCCTAATAAACCCTAAACCCTAGGCCGGAAAAAACCAAAAACCCTCATCCAGAAAAAAACCAATAATATTCAAACCATCAAAATCTATATACCCTCAAGCTCTCATTTTCCTAAACCCACATCCCCAAAACCACTAAACCTTCAGCCTTAAAAAATCCATAATCACTTAGTCTCAATATCCCTAAACCATCATTTCAGAAATACCCTAAACCCTTATCCAAAAAACCCATATCTATATACCTAAAAACTCGTACACTCTCATCCCCAAAAACCCCTAAAAAATAAGTCCAAAAGACCAAACAAATATCACCTATAAGAAATAATAAATCCTTATTGCCAAACAACCTCAAACATCATCCCTAAAACCCCTAAATCCACAGCCCCTAAGCCCCCAATTCCCTCATGACCCGAAATAGGTAAAACGTCATCACCAAAACCACAAAACTGTAAACCCTAAAAACCATTAAATGTCAATCCCAAAAAACCCATAACCCCTATCTCCCAAAAATTGTATACCCTCATCCTTAAAACAACCTAATCCCTGAGCCACAAAAACCCTAAACCCTCAGCCCATAAAAGTTCTAAACCATCCACCATAAATAAACTAAACCCTCATCCCAAAAAAGACTAAAATCTTATATCCATGAATCCATTAACCCTTAGGCCCAAAAATCCATAAACACTCATCCACAAAACCACTAAAACCAAAGGACCAAAAAACCAAAATCCCATTCCTCCAAAAATTATAATCCCTCGACCCCAAAAACCCTTAACCCCCATCCCCAAAACCCCTAAATCATCATCTAGATAAACCTTATACACTAATATCCAAAACTCAAAAACCCTAAGTCCCCATAATAAAAAATGGTTACCCCCAAAACCCCTACAATCTCATCCCCAAAACCCAAAAATCGTCAATCCCAAATAAATCCCTCATCCCTAGAAAAACCTAAACACTCATTCTAACTAACAAAAAACCCTCAACACAAAATAAACCTAAACCAACATGCATAAAAAACCTTGAATGAATAACCCAAAAAACCCATAATCCCACATCCCAAAAATCCCCTAAACCCTCATCTCCCCCAAACCATAAACCGTCATCCCCCAAAATTCCTAAAACCTCAACCCCAAAAACCCGTAATCCCTCTTCCCAAAATAAAATTGAAACCTCCATATCAAAAACCCCAAAATCCTTATACCTAAAAAACCTAAACCCTCATCCCAAAAAAACCCTAAACTCTAGGACCAAGAAAAACCGAAACACTCATCCCTATAAAACCATGAATCAACATCCCTCCAAAAAGCCTTAATCCTTAAAACATCAACTGAAAAAAAGACACTAAACCATGAGACTCAAAAAAACCAAAAACCACAGCCCTAAGAAACCCTAAATGTTCATCCCCAAAATACTCTAAACTCTATACCCTCAAAAAACCAAAACAAACCACCCCAATAAACTCTAAACCCCCAAAAACCTAAAAAAATCCCTAAAAACCCTAAACCCTCATCCACAAAAAATCATAAACAATCATCCCATTAAACCTCTAAAACCACTAACCCCGAAAGATAATATAGCCACATCCCAAAAAAAACACTAAAACCTTACCCTAAAAAACCATAAAAAATAACCACAAAAAACCCTGAACATGAATCCCCAAATAACATTAAACCCACTACACCAAAATACCGAAACATTACCAACCCTATAGAGAACATTACCCCTCATCCCCAAAAACCATAACCCTCTACCCCCAAACCACATAATCCCTGAACACCTAAAAACCCTAAACCCTATGCCCCATAAAACACTAAACCCTTGGCCTCCAAACATCCTAAAACATGATCCACAAAACACTTAAACCACTATCCCAAAAAACCCTAAACGCTTAATCCCCAAAATCCATTAACCATCATACCCAAAAAAACCAAAAACCATCATGTTTAAAAAAACACAAGACACACAATCCTAAAAACCCTACCCTTAGACCCAAAAAACCTTAATCAGTAATCCCCAATTCACTAAACCATCAACCCTATAAAACCCTAAACCCTTATCCCCCAAAAACATTATCCCATGTTCCCTGTAATATCCTAAACCCTCATCCCTAAAAATCACTAAAACATAAACCCATAATACCCATAAACCCTCATCATTAAACACCCTAAACCAAATTTCGAAAAACCTTAATCCATGGACCCAAAATACATAAACACTATCTCCCAAAAACCACTAACCCCTAAACCAAAAAAACATGAACTCTTAGCTGAAAAAAAAACTCTCGGCCCAAAACAAACCCTAAACTCCCCTTCCAAAAACCCTGAAACCATTATCACCCAAAACCTTATACCCTCATAAAAAAACACAAACCCTTAATACCAAAAATCCATAAACACTAAACCCAAAATTAAATAATAATCATCCCAAACAATCCTATGAATTCTTAGCCCTAAAAAACCATAATCATTTAGCCCCGAAATTCCCTAAACCATCAGCTGCAAAAAAAACCCAATACCCAAAACCTCAAAAATCTCCCCAAAAAATCATTAAACCATTAGCCCCAAAAAATAATAAACCCGCATCCCTAATAAAACATAATAACTAATATCCAACAAACCGTAAAACCCTAATATAAAAAACCAGAATCCCCTGCCCAAAAAACCTTAAACGCTCATCTCGAATAATGGATAAACCCTCATCCCCAAAACCCTAACCCCATCATAACCGAATAACAAAATCCCATTGTGAAAAAAACCCTAAATTATCATTCTTAAAAAACATAATCCCTTATCCAAAGAGGAACCTATAAATTTAACCTCAAAATCCCTAAACCCACATCCCCCAAAACCCTAAACTATCAGCCCCCAATACCCAAAAACATCTGAACCAAAAAACCCAAGACCATTAGCCCAAAAAACCCTCTACCCTAATCCCTGAAAATCCCTAAAATGTCAGGACCAAAAAACTCTAAACCCTGAGCCAAAAAAACCCTACACCATAAGGCCTAAATACCTTTACACCCCCCCCAATCGTAAACCCACAACCCCATAAAACTCTAAATCATAATCAAAATCCCAAATCCCCAAACCCTTAGCCAATAAATCCTAAAAAAATAGCACCAAAATAACTATTCTCCTAGATTTATTTTTTTAATCCTAAAGCCCCAAATTTAATAAACCCTCTAACCAAAAAAACTCTAAACCCTTATCCCCACAAAATTTGAAACACATAGAACCAAATAATCCAAAACCCTCATCCACAAAAACCTCAAAACACATAGGAAAAAAAATGCTAAACCTAGAGCGCTGAAAAAAATAATCCCTCAAACCCAAAAAATCCTAATTCCTCATCCCCAAAATCAACAAATCCCTCATACACAAAAAACACCTAACCCCACTTTCCAAAAAAACCAAAATCCTTAGCCCGGATAAAAACTGAACTATCAATTACCAAAACACTAAACCCAAAGGCCAAAAAAACCTAAAATCACATCCTAAAATAACCCTTAATTCTAAACCCATCAAAATCCAATACTGTCAACCAAAAAAAGACACCTACTACCTCATCCAAAAAAAATCCCTCAGCACACAACTCCCTTAAATACTTAACCACAAAAAACCCTACGCCCTATACAAAAAACTAAAACCATATCTCGAAAAATTAATAAACATTCATCCCTAAATACACTAAAACCCTCATTCCAAAAAAAATATAAAAAATAAAACCACATACCCATGAAACACTAAATCATTATCCCCCAAATCCCTCAACCCTCGGCCCCATTAAATCCTAAACACTGTGCTCCAAAAATCTCTAATCACCCATCTCAAGAAACCCCTTATCCACCATCCCCCAAAACCCTTAACCCTCGTCACAAAAAAACATTAATCACTCATCCCCAAAATCCTCATACCCAAAACCCCTAAACCATTAGTGCTAGAAAAACCTATTCCCAAATATCAAAAAATTCACTAAAACCTCATCCCAAATTAATCCAAAACCATTTCCATAATATCCACTAAACCCTTATCACCCCAAAACCCAAAACCTCATTCCTAGGAAACCCAAAACACTCATCTGTAAAAACTCAAAAACCGACATCCCTAAACAACCCCTAACCGCCCAGCCCTAAAAAAACATGAACCCCCAGTCCCATAAATCCCAACAACCCCACCCCCAGAAAACTCAAAACCCCCAACCCCAAAAAACACCAAAAGCCTCATCCAAAAAAAACCCAATCCCCCGGCCCCCAAAACTGCAGACCCTCTCCCAAAAAAACCTAATTTCTCTACCACCAAAAATCCCAAAACTCCAAACCTCAAAAACCTTAAACAATATATCCCAAGAAACCCTAAACCATCATCCCCATAATCCCTAAACCCTTCATCCTAATACCCCCAATACCTATTTCCCAAAACCCCAAAACCCCAAAACCCCAAAACCCCAAAACCCCCCAAACCATAAACTATCATCCCTAAAAAAACAATACTCTTATCCCCAAAAACCCTAATCCCACAACCCCAAAAAACTGTAAACCCTTAGCCATAAAATATGCTAAACCCTCATCTGCAAAATACCATAAAATCTCAACACTAAAAATCCCAAAACACTCATCCCTGAAAAGACCCAAAAACCCTCAATCCAAAAACCCTAAACTGTCACCCCCAAAAAACCCTCTACCCTAAAAAACAATTAAACGTCAGTCCTAAAAACCATCAAACATTATTCCCAAAAAACCATCAACCCACATCCTCAAAAAACCCTAAACTCTAAACCCCCTAAAATCTTAACCCAGAGAACCAATAAATTCTGAAGCCTTACCTATAAAAAACCTCAAGCCTAAATCCTGAAAAACCATAAATCCTTATCAACACAAAAACCCGAAGCCGTAGTTCTAAAAAACCGTAAACCAACTACCCCAAAAAACCGTCAACCCTCATCCTTAAAAACCATCAACACTCCGAACCAAAAAGCACTAAACCCTCAAACCCCAAAACCCTCCTCTCTTAGTCCAAAAAAACTTCAAAAATAATCCCCAAAACCCTAAAATCTCATCACCGAAAAACCCTCAACCCTCAAATGAAAAAAATTATATACCTGCATCCCCAAAACACACAACATTGATCCCCAAAAAAACCCAAAACTATAATACCAAATTAATCCTAAACTCCCACAATTAAAAAATCCAAAACCCACATCCCAAAAAAAACTCTACCCTAGTCTTGAAATTAAACTCAACCATCAGAACCAAAAACCCAAAATGAGACGTAACAAATCCAAACATTTAGCCCCAAATAAATCTCAACCCTCATACCCAAAAAATCCTTATTACCCATCCGTAAAACCCTTAGGCATTTTCCCTAAAAACCCTCAACTCTGAAAAACCATCAACCCTAGGCCCCAATAAATCCCCAACAATCAACACCAAAAATCCCTCAATCCTCATACCCAAAAACTATTAAACCCAAAGACCCAAAAACCATAATCCATTATCCATAATAATCAAAAAAATTCATAGCCCTCAAAAACCTTAAACCCTTATCACCAAAAAAACCATAAACTGTTAGACCCAAAATACCCTTATCCTAAAGCCCCAAAACACACTAAACAATTAAGACCGAAACCCCTCAACCCCCATCCATAAAATACCCTAAACCTTGTCCCCCAAAAAACCTAAACCCATATCTAGAAAAATCCTTGAACCCTCACCCCCAAATACCAAAACCCCTCATCCCCAGAAAAACATAAACCGTAATCCAAAAAATTAAATTATTCCTCATCCCAAAAAACACCTAAACCCTCATCCACAAAAAAACCCTATACCCTCATCCAAAAAAACCCTCACACCTTAGAACAAAAAATCCTTTAACATAATACCTAAGATTCCTTAAACACTAAACCATAAAAAAACCCTCAATCCACATCCCTAAGAATTTCTCAATGCTCTTTTTGAAAAAACTCTAAATCCTCAACCACAAAAATTCCAAAACCCATATCCCCTAAAAAAGCCATCAAAATTTGGCCCCAAATAAACTGCAACCCTCATTCCCAAAAAGTAGTACTCAAATCCTGGAATGGAATTCAATCGTCAGCCCCAAAAAAACCATCAAACCTCAGCCACAAAAAACCATCTACACTAAGACCCAAAATTTTTTCTACCCATAGCATAGAAAAATTGTAAATCCTCTACTAAAGATAACATCAAACATCAACCCTAAAAAACTAAAACCTTATTCCAAGAACAACCCTAAAACCTTATCCTAATGGAACCCTCAACCCTCAATACTAAAATACTCTCAAACCACATCCCCCCAAAACCCTCACCGTCAACACAAAATCCATAAACTGTCTGACCTAAAAGACCATAAAACCTCAACATAAAACACCCATAATCACTAATCCTAAATAAATACTAGACCTTCATCACCCAGATGCCATAAACCCTCAGTTAAAAAAATTCATTAACCCTCATCCGCAAAAAACCACATACCCTCAACCTTAGAAAACCAAAAACTCTCATCCCTTAATAAACCATCAACTAGAAATAACCTCAAACAACAATCCCAAAATCCTCAAACGTAATCCCTAAAAAATCCTCACCACAAAATTCCTGAAACCCTTATCCCTCATCCCCTAAAACAATACAACCCCCATCCCCAAAATAGCCTCAACCCATAGCACCAAAAATTCAAAACACTCTATCCCAAAAAAACATATCTACCCTACCGCAATAAGCACTCAAATGTCATCCCTAAAACACTATAAACAATCCTCCTAAAAAATATATCAACCCTCATATATAAATAAATCTAAACCGATACCCAAAAAAATCATCAACTCTCAGGCCCAATAATTACTGAACACTCATCCCATAAAAACCTCAACACTCATACACAAAAAAATACAATCCCTCAACCCAAAAAACCCAAATCTATCATCCCTAAAATCCCTCTACCCTTGGTTCAAAAAACCCATCACGCCTCAGTCCAATAAACCCTCAACCCTCAGACCCAAGACCACATAACCCACACCACAAAAAAAGAACATCATCCCTAAAAAACCTCAAACCCTCAGTCACAAAAAACTAAAAACTTACAGTTATCAAAAAACCAAAACCATCATCCCAGAAACCCAAAAAACCTTATAAAAAAGGAACCCCAACCATTGGACCCTAAAAACCCTCAACCCTAATAAAAAACCATCATCCATCGGCCCCAAAAAACCCTAAATCCTTAGTCCCTAAATAAGCATACACACTCTACCTAGAAATTCCATAATCTATAAACATAAAATACCCTAAACCTTATCCCCAATAGAACATGACACTCACTTTCCCAAGAAATAATAATCTCTCAGCCGAAAAAACCCCAAACCCACAACTCTAAAACCCTAAAACCTCAGCCCAAAAAATTCTTAACTCATTTCTCCAAAATACCCCTAAACCCTTTTCTCCAAAAAAACGATAAACCCTAACCCTAAATAAACCCTAAACCCACTACCACAAAAAAACATGAACCCCCAGCACCAATAAACCCTAATGCATTAGGCCCAAAAGCCCTAAACCCCGATCCTTATAAAACCATAAATCCTTAGCCCCAATAACCCAAAACTCTCATCCCTAAAAAACCCAAAATCTTTTTCCATGAAAAATCATAATCCCTCATAACCAAAAAACCCTAAATCTATAGCCACAAAAACATAAAAACCATCATCCCAAAAAATAACTCAGTCTAAAAATACTCTCAACCCTCATCCCTAAAACCAATAAACCCTTGGCCCAAAAAAACCCATAAACCTCGTCGTTGAAAAATTCTAAACCCTCAACCACCAAAAAACCCTGTCCTTCAGCACCAATTATCCTAAAGCCTATGCACTAAGAAAATTATAACCCCTCATAACCAAAAACACTAAACCCTTATCCCTAGAAAACCCTAAACCATCAAACCCAAAATAACCTTACCCTCATCCCCAAAAGACACTAAAACATCATCCCTAAAAAACCAAATTTTCAATACATAATAATCCCTAAACACTCATCCCTTGAATACCCTAAACCCCCATCAAAATAAACCCTAAACCCTCATCTACAAAAACACTCAACCCTCATTCAAAAATTACCAAAATCATCATCCCAAAAAAACCGTAAAACCAAATCCCAAAAAAAACTCAAAATCTTCCACATAAAACAAAACATCAACTGCCAGCCCCAAAAAAACCGTGATCCCTGACTCCCAACAAACCAATACCTCAAAAACATAAAACAATAAACCAAAAATCCAAAACAATCTAAACCCCTAACACCAAAAAAATCTATACCATTACACCATAAATCCCTCAAATCTCTTCCCTAATAAACACTCTACCCTAAACCTGAGAAAACCAAAAATATCAACCCAAAAAATCCCTACAAACTTCATCCCCAAAAAACCATAATCACTCAAACTAAAAAACCCTCAACCCTCAACCCCAAAAAAAATTCAACCCACATCACCAAAAAGCCCATAACCCTAAAACAAAAAAAACCCTGAATCCTAATCCCAAATATATTGTAAAATCAATGCCTAAAAAACAGCATAAAAAAACACTAAACACGCATCCCCAAAAAACACTAATCCCTCATACTCAAACAAACTAAACCTTCCGCCCAAATAAACATTCAAACCTCACAGCCAAAAAATCTTAATCCCCCATACCCCCAAAACACTCACCCCTCGACTACAATAATAACACAACTATGAACCCTAAAAAAATCATCACCCCATTCCAAAAACCCCCCTCATACCTAATCCCAAAAAACCCTTTAACTGCTAGCCTTCAAAACCCTCAACCCTCATCCATAAAAACCATTAACCCTCAACACTAAAAAAGATGAAACCCTTTTTCCAAAAAATACTAAACCCTCATCCCCAAACCCCTACACTCTCATCCCCAAATGAACCAATCCCTCACCCCAAAATAATTTCAACCATGTCCTCAATATCGATAAAATATTGTATACTAAAAACCCTAATCCCTTAGCCTAAAAACTATCAATCCTTAGACTAAAGAAACACAACCCCCAGCAACAAAAAACCATCAATCCTTAGTCCCAAAACGTCAAACCACATCCCTAACAACTCGTCAACCCTCAAAGAAAAAAAACCTAAACAAAAAACATAAAAAATCCTTGAACCCTCATCCCCAAAACACATAGAACCATAATCCTAAAAATCAATATACACTTAGTGATAAAAAACCATTAACCCTCTGGCTCACTAAAAACTAGAACCTCAGTGAAAAAAACCACGAACCCTTTGTCCCAAAAAGAACATGAACCTTCAGCTCCAAAATATCCCGAAATATCAACAACAAAAAACATAGAACCTTCATACCCAAAAAAACACTAAACACTCATCTCAAAAAAAAACTATGAACCCACATCCCCAAAAATTCTTGAACCTTCAGCATGAAAACTCTATGTACACAAATCCATAAAAAACAATGAACCACACCCCTAAAACCCCTTGAATCCCCAACCCCTTAAAAACCAAGAATTCCAAGTCATATAATACCTTGAACCCTCATCCTCAAAAAACCATGTTCCCTCCAACACAAAAAACCATGGATTATCATCCCTAAAAAACCTTGAAGCCAAAAAACTAAAAAATCATTAACCCTCATACCTAAAAAAATCCTCAAACCCAAGAATCAATGAACCCTCATCTTGAAATAACCGTAAGTGCTCTTCCCCAAAAATTTAGGAACCCTCACCCCTAAAAAACCCTAATCCACTAGCCCCAAAAATTTTGATCCCTCCATCGCAAAACCCCTGAAACCTCAACCACAAAAATACTTAACCATCAACCCTAAAAAACATAAAAAATAAACCACAAAAAATAACATACTCTTATCAATATAAAACATTGAACCCTCAACCTCAAAATACCATGATCCCACATCCTTAAAATACGCTAAACCCTAATCTCTACAATAATCATAACCCTAAACCCAAAATTACCTTGAACCCTCATCCCCAAAATACCTTGAACACTGTCCGAAAAAATACCTAGAAGCATCAGCCCTAAAAAAACATGAACCTAAACCCCAGAATAACCTTAAAACCTCATCCTATGAAACCCTAAACACTAAACCTCGAAAACCCATTGCCTTCACCCAAAAAACCATTTAACCCTCATCCTTAATATACCTTAAATCCTCATCCATAAAAAACCTCAAACCCCCATCCTTAAAAATCATAATTCCCCACCCACAAAAAATAGTAAACCCCTAACCCAAGGAAAACCTATCCCCTAGCTCGAAAAAATGATAAACCCAAATCCCAAGAAATCCTTAAATGAAAATCCACATAAATCCCTTACCGCTGATCCCTAAAAACCCTAAAACACAAGCCCTAGAAATACCGAAACCTTCAGCCCCATAAAACACCAAACAGTCAACCCCAGAAAACCATATACACTTTTCCCTAGAAATCCCGAATCCCTCAGATTCAAACAAAATCTCAGACCCTTATCCCTACAAAACCCTAAAACTAGATCCCATAAAACCCAATACCATCATCCCTAAAAATCCCCAAACCTTCATCCCCCAAAAATCCTAAACTCTCAGAACTATAAAAATCTAAACACTTATCCCCACCAAACCATAAACCATCCTTTACCCAAAAACCCGTCAACACCCTTAACAAAAATCCATAAAAACACAACCCTGTAAAACCCTAAACCTTCAACCTCAAAAAAACCCACAACACCCTAACCTATATATATCTAAACCCATATCCACAAAAAACATCTTGAACCCACATCCCTATAACACCCTAAACTCTCAACCATAGAAAAACAAAACCCCTCGACCCTAAAAAACCCAAAACTCTCATCCCCAAAAAACTATAAACCCTCCAAACTAGAAAAGGATAATACCTCATCCAATGAAAAGCCTCTCCTCCCATCCACAGAAAACCCTGACCCCTTGTCCCTAGAAAACCCTAATCACTCATCCCTAGAAAATCCCAAAACCATAGTAACAGAAAACACTAAACACTTTGCCCTTAAAAACCCTAAACCCTCATCCCCAAAAACCCCTAAACCCTTAGCAAAAAAAAAAAACCCTAAATACTCTACCTAAAAAAACAAAAAACCCTTATCCCCAAGAAAATCTAAACACAAATATTTAAGAAACCGTAATCCCTTATCCCTCAAAAACTCAGAACCCTCAACCCCAAAAACCTTAACATGTTTCCCCAAAACACCCTAAACCCTTAGTCCCATAAATCCTTTAACCCTGAAAACATGAAAGAAATAGCCGCAGAAAACCTTAAACCCTCAACCCAAGAAAACAGTAAAACCTCATCCCTAGAAAACACAAAACCCTAAACCTCAAAAAATCAGTAACACATTTCCCCCAAAAACTATAAACCCTTTCCCCATAAAATGCTGAACCCTCAGCCACAATATACCCTATACCCTCTCCCAAAAAAACACAAAACTATTATCTAAAAAAATAAGGCTCAGTGCCCCAAAAAACACTTAACCATCAGGGCTAAAAACCCTAAACCCTTAGGCCCAAAAAACCCTAAAACCTAAACCCAATATAATTAAAACCACTAAAGATAAAAACCCAATCCCTTCATCCCCCTGATACCCTCAGCTCTGAAGCCCAAAAACCGCATCCCACATCCTAAAAAACACAAACCATCCACCCCAAACACCCTAATCGCTCAACACTAAAAATACTTATACACTCACCCCCAAAAAAACCTAAACCATCAGTCCTAAAATACTATAAACCCTCAGCCTCAAAAAACCATAAATCATCACTACCTAAATTCCAAAATAATTCATCCCTAAAAATCATAAACCTTTGTCCACTAAAAAAACCTAATCCATCAACCCCAAAAAACCATAATCCCATTTCTCAAATAATACTAATCCCTTAGCCCAAAAAACCTCTATATCCTATTACCATAAAAATATTATACCCAATAATAGTATAACTTCAGTCCATAAAACCCCTAAACCATTATCCCCAAAATCCCAAAACCCTGAGCCCCAAATAAACCAAAACCCTCTACCCCATAAAATCCTAGGTATCCCCAAAAATCTAAATCCATCATCCCCAATATTCCCCAAACCCCAATCCACAACAAACCCTAAACCCTTATCCCAAAAAAACTACATCATAACCACAAAGAAACTCAAAACGCTCTACCCCGAAAATACATAAACCCCCAAAACTAGAATCCTAAACCATGAACATCAAAAAACCATAATCCCTGGTCCATAAAAATCCCTAAAGGCTTCACCCCAAAACATATAAACCCTCAACCCCAAAACAACAATAAATCCTCATCCCCCAAACACCATGAACCCTCGTCCCTCAAAAACCATAAATAACCAACCCTAAAACCTAATCACTCATCCCGCAAAAACTCAAGACCCACAACAAAGATAACCCATATTCCTTTCACTAAATATTAATAAACACATGGCCCTAAAAAATACTAAACCCCCAACTCAAAAATTGAATAAACCATCGCCTATAAAAATCCATAAACTCCATAACCCAAAATACCTTAAGCAACCATCCCCCAAAAACCATAAATCCTCATCCCCTAAAATCTGAAAACCCTTAGGCCCCAAAACCCAAAATCGCCATCCTCTAAAAACTCTAAAACCTCATTCCCTAAAGACCCTCATCCCTCAACCCAAAAAACCCCTAACACTCATCTATAAAATACTCAAAAGACACCATCTTATAAATCACTAAACATTTTTTCTCAAAAACCCAAAACAATCATCCCCAAAAAACAGTAAACCCTCATCCCCAAAAAACACTAAACAACAAAACACAAAAATCCACTAACAGTCAGTCCTAAAATACCTAAACCCTTTTCTCCAAATAAACATAAATCCTCTTCCCCAAAACCCATAAACACACAATCGTACAAAACCATAAACCCACATCCCTAAAAAATTCCTAACCATTATCCTACAAAAAATGTTAAACCCTTATCCCCCAAAAACACCAAAACCATTAGCCCCCAGAAACACCAAATCCTCATCCCAAAAAAAACCAAAACCCATCAACCCAAATAGAATAAAATCATCTACCATAAAAATAATGAATTCCTCAGACTCAATAAACAAAAACAATTACCCATAAAAAAAGTCATAAACCCTCAACCCCTAAAAAACTAAACCCTCTACCTCAATAAAACCACAATCACTCAGCCCTAAATAACCCTAAAACCCCAGTGACAATAAATCATAAACCCCCAACCCAAAAAAATACCAAACACGCATCCTCAAAAACCATAAACCCCATAACCAAAAATACAACAAACACCCGGCCTAAAAGACCCCTTAACCATATTCCCCCAAAACCCTTAAACCCTAATCCCATAAAAACCCTATACCCCATTACCCAGAAAAGAATAAACCTCATGAAAAGAAAACCCCTAAACCCCCAGCCACACAAATCCATAAATCCTATGCCCAAAAAACATCCAATATGTTAGCCCCAGAAAAACCAATGCCTTTATCCCCAAAAACTCCATGACCATCACCCCCAGACCACCAAAATCATTGGTCCCAATAAACCCTATACCATCATCCCCAATGATCTCAAAAACCACATCATCATAAAACCCTTACCCAAATCCTAAAAATTATGAATCCCAAAGCTTAAAATTCCCTAAACACTATGCCACAAAATCCATAAGCCCTCAACCCCAAAATCCATAAACCCTCATCCCCAAAATCCATAAACCCAAATCCACCAAAACCCCAAATCTACAATCCCAAAAAATTATGTGACTCTCATCACAAAAAATCATTAAAAACTAATCCCAATTAAACATTAATATATCAACCCAAAAAATGAAAAATACTTAGATCTAACATCCCTAAACCCTCATCTTCAAAACCCGAGATCCCTCTACCAGGAAAATCCCACAACCCTTAGCCCAATGAATCCCTTAAACATTATCACCAAAAAACCTAAACACTCAACCCGAACAAACCATAACCCTTAAACCTAAAAATAACTAAACCATCAACCACATAATACTTAAACCCTATTACCTAAAAACCCGTAACCTTGTAAAAAAAACCCAAATCCTAGAGACTTATAGTCCTCTAAACCCTGAGCCCCATAAATCACAATACTACATCACCAACAAACAATAATCCCTCAGCCATAACAATCCTAGAACCTTTATCCCCACCCAAAACCTTACCCCTCATCCTTAAAATCATTATACCGTCTTCCCCAAAAAACCCTAAAGCCATATCCCCCAAAAATCATAAAAAAAATCCTCAAAAAACCATCAACCCTCAGCCCTGAAAACCCAAATCCATAATCCCCGAACAGAATAAACCACCATACACAAAAAAAAACTCTAAACCCACCACCCAAAAAAAACATAAATTGTCTAGGCCAATAAACCCTAAACCCTCATCCCTAAAAAACTCCAAACCATCCGTAATAAAATCCACTAAACCCTCAGCCCTATAAAATCCTCCATGATCAGTCCCAAAAAACATGAATCCCTTCACCACCAAAAAGTATAAACCCTCACCACAAAATAACCCCAAAACCACATCCCAAAAACTCCTAATACATCATTCCCAAAAACCCATAAAACCTCATCCAAAAAAACATAATCCATCTCCCCCCAAAACCCAAAACACTCATTACAAATAAAACTAACCTTATAGCACCAAAACACAAATCATATCATCCAAAAAAACTGTTAAACACTCATCCCTAAAAAATTTAAACACTCATCTTGAAAGAACCCAAAACACTCATATATAAAAAAATTGAATCCCTTAACCCTAAAAACCCTAAACCCGTATTCTTAAATATCATGAATCCATCAACCCCCAGAAACCCTAATCCATCATCATCAAAAAGTTTTTTACCCTCATCCCCAAAAAAACCCAATACCCACAACCCTATATATCTTGAAAACCTCAACCCCAAAAAACAATAAACCCTCTGCCCCAAAAAACCTTAAACATCACCCCCAAATAACACTAACCCTCATTGATGAAAATGTATAAACCCAAAACCCCAAAATAATAATTAACCTACATCATAAAAAACCTTAATCTCACATCCCCAATAAACTCTAACCCCTTATCTCAAAAGAAAATTTAAACCCTCACCACCGAAGACTTCTAAACCCATAGACCCCAAACCTACAAAAATCTCATCCCATATAAATAGAAAAAACACATCACCAAACAGCCATAAACCCTCTCACCCACAAAAACACCACCCTAAACATTCAGCCCCAAATAACCCAAAACCATCAGCCCCAAAAAAATTTATAGCCACATACCTAAAAAAACAAAACTCTACTCCTTGTTATACTCTAAACCAGAATCCCCAAATTCTCCTAAACCCTCATCCCTACCCTAAACCCTCCTACTCAAAAAATCATAAACCATATTCCCCCAAAAACCCTAAAACATCTGCCCCAAAAAAAATATACAACTCTAACCCCAAAATATGATAAACTATCTTCCCCAAAACACACTAAACCCTCGACACCAAACAACCATTTACCCTATGACATAGAAAACCCTATACCTTGAGACCTAAAAATTCCTAAAACCTCATCCCTAGAAAAACCTAAAACCTCAGGGTCAAAAAAACCAAAACACCCAACCCCACAAAACTTAAAACCCTCATCACTAGAAAACCCTAATTTGTATTCCCTAGAAAAACATTAAATTCTCAACCCTAGAAAATGATAAACCCTAATATATAAAATATCATAAACCCTATTCCCCAAAATACCCAACACACTTCACCGCAAAAAAACCGTAATCCATTAACCCAAAAAATAGTAAACCCAGACCCCCAAAAAAACAAATAACAGTCAACCCTAAAAGGCACTAAACCCTCAACCCTAAATCACCCTCAACGTTAAGCCACAAAAAATATAATCCCTTTGCAGAAAACCCCCATTCCCCCATTCCAAAATCCCCTAAACTCCAAATTCCAATAAATCTAAATCCTCATCCCCAAATAACCCAATACACACAACCAAACAAACCCTAAACCCTCAGCCCCAAAATAAATCAGAATACCATCCCCCAAAAAATATAAGCCCTTATGCCCAAAAAACAGAAACACTTAGCCCTAAAAAATCAAAAACCTCATCCAAAAATACCATAAACCCTCATCCCCAAAAAAACCATAAACCCTTGACCCCAAAAAACATTATAACCTTAGCCCAAAAAACATATAGCCCTTAGCCCTGGAAAACCATAATCCCATAGCACCCAAAAAACCCTCATATGTCATCTCCAAAAATCACTATGCATGCATCCACAAAGAAACATAATACATCATCCCCAAAAAACACTAAACCCTCATCCCAATAAATTGTAAAACCTCAATCCAAAAAAATAGAACAATTACCCCCAAAATACATAAACTAACAAAATCAAAATACCCTAAACCCACATCCCCCAAAAACCCTAAACCCACAACCCAAAAAATCCCTAACCCCACATCCCCAAAAACCATATACCCTCATTCCCAAATTCTCCTAAACTATCATCCCAATAAACTAGATCATCCCGAAAGAACCCCAATACCTAAACACACACAAAAAATTATCCATCAGTCCCAAAAAGAACTTAAACACCCATTCCCAAAAAAACCTATACGATCAGCCAAAATATTCCTATAAAATATTCCCAGAAACACAATATTTCTCATCCCCAAAAAACCCAAAACCCTAAACCAAAAACACCATTAAACCTAACCCCTAAAATTCATAAACCCTTAGCCCAAACAAGCTAAACACTTAGCACCAAAAAATCCTAAACCCTCATCCCTAAAAAAGAATAAATCATCAATCCCAAAACCCCAAAACACTCAACCCCCTAAAACCCTAAACACCGATCCCCACGAAACCATAAATATTCATCCCACCAAATAACTAAACCCTAAGTACCAAAAAACCCTAATACCACAACCCGAAAAACACTAAACCCTCATCCCCAGACACCCCAAATACGACTCCCCAAATGCCATAATCATTGATCCCCAATAAACCATAAACCCTCATCCCCAAATAACCCACAACCCACATACCACAAAAAACCCTAAATCGTCAGCCCCAAAATCTCCATAACCATCATCCCCAACAACCCCAAATCCACCATCCCCAAATAACCATAAACCCTAAGTTCAAGAAAACCATAAAACTTCATAAAAAAATATCTCTAAACCCTCATTCTCAGAAATCCCTAAACCCTTATCCCAAGACTGACCAAAACCCCTAGCCCCAATATTCCTAAACATTTAGACCCAAAAACTGAGAAACCCTAAACCACAAATCCCCGTAAACCTAAACCATCAAAAAAAAAATAAACACACTTCCCTAAAAAACCCAAACACTCATCTCCAATAGATATAAACCATCTTACCCAGAAAATGGTAAACCCTTTTACCAAAAAAACCCTATACCCTCTTCCCAAAATCCCTTAATCCCTCATCCCCAAATCCCCCTAAACAATCATCCCCAAACCACCTAAAGACTCATCCAAAAATACCATAAACCCTTATCTCCATTAAATTACAGTACCCTCATACCCAAAAAACCTTCAACTACCAGCCCCAAAAAACACTAATACCCCATCCACAAAAATCTTAAAACCAAACTCCCCAAAAACCCAAAAACCATAGGCACCAAAAAATGTTTTTCCTCAACCCCAAGAAAACCAAACATCTCAAACCAAAAAAATCATAATCCCTGATCAAAAAATAAAAAACCCTCATCACCAAAAAAACTGTATTCCCTTAGACCCTGAAAAAATATTTTGCTTCACCACCAAAAAACCCCAAAATACTCATCCATAAAACCCCTAAACTCTATACCCCAATAATTATAAACCATGAAAACCAAAAAACCAAAAAAAAAACATCTATACAAAACCCTATACACTCATCTTCCAAAAAACCCTCAACCATCAACCCCAAAAAACACTAAACCCTCATCCCCAAAAAACCATAAAACTATGATGGAAAAAACCCAAAAACCGCATACCCAAGTGACCTAAACCCACATCCTAAAAATCACAAAACCCTCATCCCAGAAAAGTGAAAAAACCTTATCCTAAAAAACCCTAAACCCTCATCCCCAAAACCCCACAACCCCTAGCCCAGAAATACTTAACACTTATCTCATAAATCCTTAAAGCCTTAGACCAAGAACCCATATTCCACCAGCTCCACAAATCCCTAAACTGTCATTCCCAATAAAAAATATACCCTCATCCTCAAAACCCCTAAACCATCTTCCCAAAAAACAACTAAACCCTCAAATCCAAAAAACACTTAATCATTCATCCTAAAAACCCCATAAACTCAATGGACCAAAAACACCTAAACACTGATAAATAAAAACCTAGAATCCCTCTTCCCCAAAATAATTAAATCTTCATCCCCACAAAAACCAAAATCCCACGATACAAAAAAACATAAAAACTCATCCCTAAAAACCCAAAATCATCATCCGCAAAAAATCATAATACCACTACCCTAAATATATGCAAACCCACATAAAAAAAACTCATAAACCCTTACCCCAAAAAACCATAAACTCTAAACCCACATGCTGATTAAAACCATAAAAACAAATACCCAAAAACCCATAAACCCACATCCTGAAATGCCCATAATCCCTTAGAATCAACGAACCCTAAAAACATATCCCCATAAGACCCTAATCTGTAATCCTAAATAAAACCCTAAACCCTCGGCCCAATATCCCTAAACCACTAACCCCAAAATACACTAAAACCCTCATCCCCAAAATACTACAACTCATCCCCATAAAAACCTAAACCTAGGGCCCATAAAAACCTAAAAAATCTTCCCAAAACCATTATTCCAAAACCCTAAAAAGCCAAAATGCTAAAAAACAAAAACCCTAAACACTCACCCCCAAAACCCCAAAACCCTCCACCCCAAAAAATAGTAATCCCACAAACCCAAAAACCCCTATATAGTAAGCCCCCAAACCCTACATTCTCAGCCACAAAAAACCCTAATCCCTTATCCCAAAAAACCATAATATTTGATCCCTAAAAATTCAAAAAAAGATCCCTAAAAAACTCTAAACCCTCACCCCCCCCAAAACCTAAACCCTCATCCCCAAAAAACCCCAATCCCTCATCCTAGAAAAACCATAAACCTTTTGCAAAAAAACCCCTAATAGCTCATCCGCAAGATCCCAAAACCCTCAATCCTAGAAAACATTAATCCCTCCGCCCTAGAAAACCATGATCTAGTAGCCCCAAAAAACCCTAAACCATCATCTTCAAATCACCCTAAACACCCAACTTGAAAAATCCATAAACACACATCCCTAAAAACCCAAAACTCTTGGCCCAAAAACCGCAAAACCATTTTCCCAAAAAACCAAATACTTAATCCAAAAAAAAAAGATAATCCCTTATTTCCCAAAAACCCTAACTCCCTCTCCCCATAAAACCCTAAAAACTCTGTCCCAGAAGCCCAAAACCCTCAACCATAAAACCCCAAACACATCAGCCCCGAAATCCCTAAACCCCAAGCTCCAAAATACTTTAAAACCTCTCCCATATATCCCTAATCCCCAATTCACAAAAAGTAATACACCTCATCCCCAAAATTCATAATCATCCATTCCCAAAATCCTAAAAACATCAACCCAAAAAACCAAAAAACCCTCATCCCCAAAACCCATAAACCATCATCCCCAAAAGAACCCTAAACCCTCATCCCAAAAAAATCACAAACCTTCATCACAAAAAATCTATAAACAGTCCACGCCAAAAAAAGCCCAAACACTTAGCCCCTAAAACACTTAATCCTCGTCCTCAAAAATCTATAATCCCACATCTATAAAACCCCCAAAACCGTCAGACCCAATTTTTTTGAACCCCAATCCCAAAATAACCTTAAACACTAAATCCTATAAAATTCTAAACTGTAATCCAATTAAAAACCTAAACACATAGACCGAGAAAACCATAAACACTCAACACTAGAAAACCCCAATATCTTATCCCCAATATACCCTAGACCCTCATCACAAAAAATATGCAATAACTTTGTAATAAAAACCATTAACCCTCATCCCCATTGAACCCTAAATCCTAAAAGCATGAAATCCATTAGCCCTCTTCCCCAGAAAATTCCCAATCACTCAACCTAAAAAAGCATAAACCCTGAGACCCAACAATCCCAAAACACATAGTCCAAAAAAAACAATACACCCTCATCCACAAAAAGGTTCAAATACTTATCCCTAATATACATAATTATTCTTCCCAAAAATTGTAAACCCTCAGCCCACAAAACACAAAACTCACATCCCTAAAAAACCGTAAACCATTTTCCTAAAAAAACTAAAACCATAGTAAAAAAAACCCAAAGCTGCATCCCTAGAAAATTGTAATCCCCCATCCCTAAAAACCCCTAAACACATATCACTAAAAATCCAAAAACACTCTTCACAAAAAAACCGTATATCTTCATCCCCTAGAAAACATAAACCCACCTCCCCAAGAAAACCAAAACCCTCCGGCCCAAAAAACCCTAAATACTCTGTCCCTAAATACACAAAACCCATATCCCTTGAAAAATGTAAACCATTATACTCATAAAAACTATATTATTAACCCAAATAAACCCTAAAAACTCATCCACAATGAACCATAAAACCTCATCCCCAGAAGCCTTGAAGCCACATCACGAAAAAGACGAAAACCTCATCTCTTAAAGACCCATCATTCTGAAAACCCCTAAACCTCATCCTCGATAAAACATAATCCATTAACAACAAAACCTCCTAAACTCTCTACCCCAACACCTCTAATCCCTCCTATCCATAAATACACTAAACACTCAAAACCAAAAAACCCAGAACTCCCATCTATGAAAAACCCTAATAACTTATCCGCAGAAAAACACTAATACCGTATCCCTGAAAAAACCCTAAAACCTCGACCCTGAATCCTCTAAACCGTCATCTCAAAAAGTACATCATCCCACATTATAAAAAATTCCTAAACCCCATGCTCAAAAAACCTATAAAATTTTAATATTTCCTCCCTAAATAATGCTTATAATCTAATCCCCCAAATGCCTAAAACCTAAACCCTAAAAAACGAAAAACCCTTGTCCTCAAAAGAATAGAAACATACATCTCCAAACAATACTAAACCATTATTCCCAAATAATACAAAAGGGAACAGTCCCAAAAAACCCAAAACACTACTCTCCAAAAACCACTAAACCATCATCCCCAAAAAAACCTAAGCCCTCAATACCAAAATAAACCCTAAACCCCCATCCCTAAAACTAAACCCTCATCTGCAAAAAAGACCTAAACCCTTATCCATAAAAAACATGAATACCTCAGACAAAAATTTTTCCAAACCCTCATTCTAAATAATAAGAAAATCCTCATCACCAAAAATACCTAAACCCATAGCCACAAATACCCCTAAATACTCATCCTCAATAACCTCGAACCCCTCATCCCCAAAACCCCAAAAACCAATTTCCAAAAAATCCTAAACCCTTAGCCCCAAATATCACTAAACCACCATCCCCAAAAAATCACAAAACATTTAGTGCCCCAAAAACCCCAAACAGTCATCCTCTAAAACCACTAAAACCTAGGCACAAAAAAACCCTAAACCCTCATCCCAAAAAAGTCCTAAACAATCAATCCTAAATAACCCCAAAACCCTAATCCACAATATAAACAAATCCCTCAGCATAAAAAAACCACTAAACCATATGCCACAGAAAACAATGACCTGTCATACAAAAAAACCGTAAACAGTTAGTATCACAAAACACTAATCCCTCAACCCCTATAAACTCAAAACCCTCAGCCCTAAAAACCAAAAACACTCATCCCTAGAAATCTCATAACACTCATCTTTAATAAAACCCTAAACACTCATCCCCAAAATAGGTTAAACCCACATCCCCATTAAAACCTAATCTTTTAGCCCCAAAAAACACTAAAACATCAAGCCTTAGAACCCATAAAATTAATGAGATAAAAATCCCAAACCATCTACCTCAAAATACACTAAACCCTCATCCCCAAAAAACTATAAACTCTAAGTCCCAAAAAAACACTAAATAATCAGCCCCAAAAAACCATAAATCCTCTATAGAATAAAAAAATCAATGTCACCTAAAACCTAAAACCCTCATTCCCAAAAAACCCTAAACCCTCATCTGTAAAAAAAACCCTAAACCATTAATCCCAATGAACCACCAAATCCCTATCCCCAAAAAATCTAATCCTTCAGCCAAAAAATCCTTAAACCATCAACCCCCAAAATCCTGAAACCCACATACCAAAAAAACCCAGAACCATAAGCTCCTAAATACTTTAACGCTCAATCCATAAGAAATAATTATCCCCACATCCTTAAAAAATATAAAACCTCATACTAAAAAAACCATAAAACACATCCAAAAATATAAAAAACCATCAATCCATGAAAACTTAAACTCTAATCCATAGGAATGCCTAAATCCTTATCTCTAAAAGACCCCTCATTCCTAGAAAACACTAAACCCTTATCCTAAAAAAAATTTAAATCCCTTTTCCCTAAAACATCAATAACCTAAGTAAAAAAATGAATAAACCACATCCCTAAAAATCCTTTAACCCTCATCCACCCAAAACCCTAAACCCTCATATCTGAAAACCCAAATCCATTAGCATAAAAAATAATACATTGTCACCAAAAAAAACCTAAACCCTCATTCCCAAAACACCATTATCACTCATCTAAATAAAACTACAATCCAATTAAAAAATATAAACATTCAACCCATAAAAACCCCAAAACATCTTCCGCAAATACCCCAAACCCTAATCCCCCCAAAACACATAACCCACAACCCCCACAAACCCAAAACTCCCAGCAACAAAATACCCATAATCCCCCAGTCCGAAATACCCTTAAACCCTCCTCCCCAAAATGACAAATACCTTAATTACAATACAATCTTAAACCCCCATCGTCAAAATAATGGTAAACACTTAACCCCAAACAACCCTAAAGACTCAAAACCAAAAACACTAAACCCTCATCCACAAAAAATCCTAAATACATACCCCAAAAAACCCTAAACCCTTAGATCCAAAACCCCCAAACCATTAGCCCCAAAAAGTCGAGACCCTTATCCTAAGAAATAACTTAACAATCAGCGTTAAAAGACCATAAACCCTCATCCCTAAAAAATAGTAATCCCTCATCCCTAAAAATCCTAATCTGCATCCCCAATAACCCATGAACCCTTATCCTTAAAAAACCCTAAACCCTAAGACCTTGAAAAACCTCATCTATCGAAATCCCGATACCCTCAGCCCCAATACTCCAATACCCATAATCCCAAAATCCCCAAACCACCGTTCAAAAACCCCTAAACATTAATACCAAAATACCACAAACCATCTATCAAAAAAACTGTATTCCCTTATCCACATAAAACCATATTCCCTATTCCTTAGATTATATAAATCCTCAACCCCAATGAATGCCAAACCCTAATTCCCATAAACCCTTATACTATAAGACCCAAAACACCAAGACCCTTTTCCCAAAAAACCCCTAAACCCTCATCCCCAACAAAACATAAACCCTTATCCCCCAAAACCCATAAACCATTAACCATAATAAACCCTAAACCCTCACCGCTAAAACAATCCTAAACATTCATCCCCAAAAATTATGAAACTGTAAGACACAAAATACCCTAAAACCTATACCCTAAAATAACCAAGAATCATAACCCATAAATAGCCTATACCCCCATCCCCATAAAATAAATATCCGTCCATCCTAAAAAACACTAGACCCTCAGGCCAAAAAAAATAATACCATACATCCCAAATAACTCTAAACCCTCATCCCCAAAAATCCATAAACACTCAACACCATGAAAACCTAAACCCCCTTCCCCAAAACAAATATAAACTCTCCTCCCCAAAACATCCAAAACCCTCAACCCAAAACAAAATAAACACTAATCCCAATATAAGCCAAAAAAATCAGCCTGGGAAAATCCTAAAACCTTATCCCTAAAACCCTAAACCGTCAACACCACAAAACCCAAAACCATCAACCCAAAAAATAAAAAAACTATCCCCAAATAACCCTTATCCCTTGAAAACCCAAAAACCTCATCCTCAAAAAACCCTAAACCCATATCCCCCAAAACCCCAACAACCTCTTACCAAATAATATCCTAAAAGCTTTGTCCCAAAAAACCCTAAAACAAAAATCCCAATAAACCCTAATCCTTCATCACTAAAACAACCTAAATCATCCGTACAAAACTGTAATGATCATATGTTTAATGAAATATTTAAATAATTTTTATTCTTCAATAGCATGTTTTTCATAAAATTGTGAGTTTAAACAAATTGTGATATTCTCATAATATAAAATCACCGTTATAACCTAGAAATTATGTTGATGGGAATAAATATAACTATCTTTTAAAAATCTATGGTAAGTGTAAATCAATTATATGTTGTATTAGTTATTTGAGAAAATGAAATTAATGTGATATGTATGTTATATTAATAAAAATATATTTTTGATATTTATCAAATAGATATTAAAAAGAATGTTTTCCAACTTTTAATGGTGAAACATTTTTATTTTAATATTTAGAAACATTAGTAATTATAATATGACAATGTATTATTTTTCTTTGGAATTGGGATATAAATATTTGTTTGGTTAAAATTCGGATATTTTTCTCACAAACATCATAATTCGATGAAAAGTAAAAATATGCAAAATTTTAATAGAAAAAGATTCTCTCATAAAGATAATTTATATGGTTAAATTATTATATTTAATGGTTTTAAATTTCAAATATAATATATGTTTACCATTTAATATAATTTATGTTGTTATCATTTATTTTACATTGAATACATAGGTACAAACATTTCAATATTTTGCAATGCTTTAACATTTAAAACAAGTTTCCTCAAAATGTCCAAAATGTGTAAATAGGTAACATTTGTTTTTAGACATTATGAATAGTAACTATGTTAAATTTTATTAACAACAATTAAAGTAAAATTATGTAATTAAGGGGAAAAAATATTATAAAAATACTCTAACACTTGTAATAATATAAATAGATTATTATATTTCACCCAAAAACATCCTTTGATCAAAATGGAATCTATTGGTACCCACTTGGATGATATTAAGAAATTTATTTTAGTTTATTTAATGAAAAGTCAAATATTTCTCAGTCAAACATTAATAATTAAATTATTTTTAATATAATGATATACATAATATAAATTGAATTATAAATACTCATTTGAAAGCTAAACTATTTATATTTATCATGGTAATTTATTTGTAATTTTTAAGAAAAATATAATTACGTTAATAGCTTGTACATTAATAATGCATAAATTATTTATTTAGTGAAAATTAATAATATAGTTTTTATTAAAATAATAATACCCATAAAAGGCCAAAAGACATGACCAAACATTTTTGTTCGAGTATTTATAAATTATGACACTGAAAAGGTCTACTTGTGGACCACATGGTGACTTATAAAAGTTATTATTACACTTATATTATATTCTTTGTAATTATATCAAAGTTGTCACCTTCATAATTTAAAAAATTATAACATTTTAAATGATGGGTTTTTAGAAGAAAAATTATAGTAATAGTATTCCAATGAAATATAGTTTGTTATCTTCATCATAGTATTGTATATTTAGTTTTTATGCAACAGATAAGTATATAAAATAATTATACAAAAATGTTGTTGGAATCATTCTATTAAGTGAAATATCAAATAAATGGTTCTAAAAATACTAAAATATATAGTATATTAAAAATTAAGGTGCTCGAAAAATTTTATCGATTAATATGAAATTATAGTAATCTATTAAATGTTTTTTTTCAAGTCTATGATATGTTAAGATTTGAATTAAATTCAAATAATTGAATAATTTCAAAATTTACTCTATTGGTTTTTTATAAAAATAACATATTATTAAATTGATTAAAAATCACAAAAATGTTTAAAAATTATAACATGAAAATTATATGGTCTAAAATTTCATAATGTATCCAATTATGGAAAATTTAGAACACATAGGTAAGTATTCATATCCATTTAAAATTTTGAATATAATTACCACAAATAAAATTAAATTGATTAAATAAGGATAAATCAACATGATAAGGTTTAAAATAAATTCCAAACATGTATAAATTTTATTGATTGATGAGATTACAACCCTATATCATATCATATTAGAATTTGAGTCATTTTATGAATTTTTAGGTGGGTTTTGAGTTTATTATAAAATAATATTTTGTATGATTCCAAAAGTGCCACTCTCCTCCATTATAAAAGGGAACCTCCTCCCTCTTCTCATCACTCCATTTGATCCTTAAAACTAGGCCAAAACCTACCCATTTAACTTACACACTTTCCTACCAACATACTAGAGGTCCTAGTTTTCTTCATATACCATCTTTAGGATCCTAATAGGAGGTTTAGAAGAGGCACGTCGAAGAAGAGATAATATCCTTTAATGATTCATTCAAATTTATTTCTTCTTCTACTTCCTCAATATGAGTTGTTTCATTTCAAGTAATAAATCCAGTATCACTTGTATGTGGATATGTAATTATTAATATGAAACAACCATATTCTATCTTCTATCCATCCCATGAAAAATGAAATCCCCACGCATGCGTACATATGACTTATCGTTTCCATGACGTGGTGTAATCTGTTTTTCATCACAAACATACATGGATGGGTATAATAATTGAAGAAATAACTATATATGATTATTTTAAAATGATATTAATTCTATAATATTATACACTATCCACTTCAATACCATTCAACAATTTGAGGAATGATGTCATCGCTTGTGCGTACGTACGACTTACCGTCTCCACGATGCAATGAGATTCATTCTCCACATTAACCATTCAAGAATGATTAAAAAGTATATATAATAAATAATAAAGAGATATATAGAATAATAATGCTACTTTATTCATATATATATATATATATATGTAATTTACTTCCATCTAATTCAATTTATGAGGGATATGAAAACAATGTTCACGTGTATGTACGGCCTACCGTCTCCATGAATGGTGTATTCCATTAAATCTATATATCTATTATATATATTTACATAATGAATATATAATATATATATATATAAGTCATGTTTTACATTCTGTATGTAATTAAGTCATGATCTATGTAATCATATAATGAATAAAAAGGCCAAACATGTACGATTTTTACCCAAAACATTTCTTTAACATAGAATTGAAAAATGAACGGGTAATATTAAGTCATATGTGAATCATATATGATATCATAAAAGTTACAATGATTCTTGAATAACTCAATGAAATTATTTAAATCATTATACTTGAGGTTCAGATACGAACAAAGCATATCGGACCTAAGGTAAGAGAAAATCTTGCAATCTCATTTTTATCCGAGATTGTTTATAATTTAATATTTACTAGGGAGTATATGTCATCCACATCCATGTTTCCTAATTATTTAATGGTATTTATATCATCCTAAAATTGTTTAAATATTTTTTACCCATTTTTGAATTTTTATTAAATGATATGAATTGAATCTTTTCTCATTTTCAGTACGAGATACATTTTTTCATTTCTGGACAATGTAAGAGAAGAATGTTATTTAACTTATCTGACATTAACAGTTTTTATGGTTTCATAGAGAATTAATTCCATGATACATCCCTCATAAGTTTTGATGTTTATTTTCATTGAACTTATATTATTTTTAAATCTAATGACATATTGAGAGAAGGGAATGTTTTTGATGAAGAAAGGATGTTTTCCTCAAGAACTAAATTAAAGGGTTTTATTGAAATTAGTATCCAGATATGAAGATATAGGGTTATTTTTCTATCCCTGTTATTTATTTTACTCGATTATGTTATGATTGAATTATTTTTATGAATTAAATTTATCTTATATGGATTATATTTTGATGGCATTATGTTTAGGAATCCCATTTTATTACACGGGTTATGCTATGATGTATGATTTATGATTTTATTGAACACATAAGAATGGTTTCATTATTAGATCAGTGTGACCTATATCTCCCTCCAATGAAATGATTAAAGATTTTTATCACATGATATAGATATGGTTGTAATGGAAAGTTAATCATGTTTAGTGATACATGACTAGAACGAGGACTGAACTCAGTTTAGTAATGGACTTTGCCCACTAAGATGGTCCTGGAAATGAGCCATTAATAATATGAAATGATTTTCTATGCTTATGTGTGTATTACACAATGTTTAATGTCTTATATTATGATTATTTGGATTACATTTAAGTTCTAGGATTTATCCCATGGCATTTTATTACGATATCTTATGCTGGATAAGATTTTCAAACGTTATAATCATAAGAAGATGATATTGTTGAAATTTCCATTATTTACCCTTACTGAGCATTTGAGCTCTCCATTTTGTATGTTTATTTTCACCAAGTCAGAAAGAAGGGTGTTAAATATGATATGCCAAGAAGTAGTCTAATTGTGAAGAAATAAATAGGATACAACCAAGATGCTTTATGAACTAGTTGTTTATGTTTCCCAGTTTCTAAATACACATTACATATAGGGTTATATCATGTTTTTGTTATTTGGTATAATAAATATACATAAATTAGGATTTATTGAAAATGTATTTAATGTATGGGTCATTATAGATTGTATCAGAGGAATGGTATTATTAACCTTTGGAAACTATGATGTGAACACCTTAGTAAGAACCCTAAGTATATGCCTAGGAATAAGACAAGATCCTAGTGTTTTAGAAATGGTCATGAATAACCTATGATAATACCTAATGTGTGAAATTTTATTCTTGATTATGTGGTTTTCCTATTATGATTAGTGTTCCTCACACTATGCTTCTTGGTTTTTGTCAATAGATGGAACCTGAAGGAACCGTGTTAATGCTGAATGTGATGGTAAATATGCAATGATTGTCCCCCCTGAGAAACCAAATGTTATAGGAGATTGAATGAAAAATCTTTTATCCATTCTCACACAACTTTCTCACTATATGAATCATACAGAACATCCAAACGAGCAAAGGATGGAGAATCATTCTATGAATCCTTCATGAGGCAACATCCAACTTCATTTAACGGGTCTTCTGATCCATTAGTGGCTGAACAATGGATCAGTACCACTAAAAAGATATTTTTTAGTTATAAAATGTTCTGAACATGATAAATCCATCTTAGTAGTATATCATTTGGAAGGTGAAGTTGTTCAATGGTGGAATCTTCTCAAGAATTTGAGGCAAAGAGACGACATTGAGTCCATTGAATGGGATGAGTTCGAGAAAGATTTTTTCTAGAAGTACATACCCCATAATTTTAGAAAAAATATAGATAAGGAGTTTCTTTAACTGAACCAAAAGGATGATGAACATGTTAGTACCTACGAAGAATATTTTACATGACATTCAAGGTATGCTTCCAGAATTATTATCCAACCCAAGAGTAAGATCAATCTATTGTTTAGTGGCTTAAAACCAAGTCTCCAAATGGGATTATCAATAAGGGGCATCAATATCTATGAGGAAATTGTTTGATGTTCTCTCAATGTTGATATGGATATTGGAGTAACCCATCAGTCATATGGGTTTGATAAGAAGAGGAAAGTGGAATTGAAAGGAAAATATAAAGACCACACTGAACAAAAGATGAGTTTTCTATTATGCTCAATGTGTGGAAAGAAACATGGAGGGAATTGTTTTAAAGGGACAAGTAAATGTTTTAAGTGTGAAAAAGAAGCTCATCGGGAAATTAAATGTCGATGTGATGGTAAAATGATGTCTAATGATGCAAACAATGAAAAGACTAAATAGAATGCACCTTGTACACTTAAATGTGACAAGTGAAAGGAAATGGAGCATTATGCCAATCAATTCCCTAATCCAAGGTATGTTGATGATTATCGACATCAACAAACTTTTAAGGAAAAAGGCAAATTAACATCAAATGCAATTTCTATCGGTGATGCGGCGTACGAATTTTCAAGATTAATTTGACTTTTTAGATATAAAATAAATGTTTTTTTTCTGATCAATAATTTTGTGTATTTTAATTTAATTCAAATAATGAAATAGTGTCAAAATTGACACTATTTCTATTTTATAAAAAAACATATTATTAAATTGTTTAAAAATCAAAAAAATGATTAAAATTTACAAATTGAAAATTATATGGTCTAAAATATCATAATGTTTCCAATTATAGACAATTCACAACATATAATTAATTATTTATAAACATTTAAAATTTAGAATATTATTAACACAAATAAAATAAAATATATTAAATAAGGATAAATCAAAATGATAAGGTTTAAAATAAATTAAAAACATGTCTAAATTTTATTTGTTGATGATATTACAACCTTATCTCTTCTCATATTTTAAGTTGAGTCCTTTTGGAGGTTTTTATGGGTGGTTTGAGTTTATTATAAATTAATATTTTTGAGGTTTCCAAAAGTTCCCCTATCATCTCTTATAAAAGGGCACCCCCTCCCTCTTATCTTCACTCAATTTTGAGCATTAAAACTCATGATAACCCTATCGATTTCCCTTATAAAATTCCGTAAAAACATACTAGAGGTCATGGTCTTCCTTAAAGTCCATCTTTAGTGCCCTAAGAGAAGGTTTAGAAGAGGCACGTCGATGAAGAGGTAATATCCTTTACCGATTCGTTCAAACTTCTTTCTTCTTCTACATCTTCTATAAGAGTTTTTTCATTTTTAATTAATAAATCCAGTATCAATTTTATACTGATATGTTATTATAAATATTATACAACCATATTCCATCTTCTATCAATCCTATGAAAAATGAATTAACCATGCGTGTATACGTATGACCTACAGTCTTCACGTCGTGGTGTAATCTTTTTTTCATCACCAACATACTTGGATGGGTATAATAATGGAAGAAATAACTATATATTATTATTTTAAAATTATATAAATTATGAAATATTATACACTATCTACTTCAATACTGTTCAAAAACTTTGGGAACGATGTCATCGCTTGTGCGTACGTACAACTTACAGTCTCCCTGATGCGATGATATACATTCAAACGTTAACCATTCCCGAATGATTATAATGTATATATAATAAAAAATAATACATATACATGAAATAATAATAATGCTACTAGATTTATGTATATATATATATGTCATTTACTTACTTCCATTCAATTTTATTTATGCTGTAAATGAAAATAGTGTTCATGTGTACGTACGGCCTACCGTCTCCATGAATGGTGTATTCCATTTCATATATCTATCTATTATATATATATATATATTAATGAATATAATATATATATATATATATCATGTTTTACATTCAGGAAGTATGTAAATCATGATCTATGTAACCATATGAATAATAACAAGCCCAAACACGAACAATTATTACCCAAATCGTTGCATTAACATGGTATTGATAAATGAACGGGTAATATAAATTCATAACTGAATAATATATTATTTCATAAAAATGAATATTATTATAAAATATGTCAATGACATTATTTAAATCATTATACTATAGATTCAGATACGTACAAAGCATATCAGACCTAAGGTAAGGGAAAATCACGCAATCTCATTTTTATCTGAGACTGTTTATACTTCAGTATTTACTGGGGAATATTTATCATTGACCCACATTTTTCCTAAATATGTAATATTATTTCAATCCTCTTACAATTTTATAAATCCATTTTCACCCATTGGGGAATTTTTATTGAGAGATATGAATGCAATCTTTTTTTCATTTCCAGTACGAGATACTTTTTGACATTTCCAGACAAAGTACGAGAAGATGATTTTTTAGCTAATATGGAATGAGCGGATTTTAATTATCTCATAGAAATTTATTTCCATGAAGCTTAACTCAAACGTTTTTATTTTTATTTTTAATTAACTTATTTTATTTTAAGATTTTTTGACATATTAAGAAAAAAAATGGAAAAGAAAGGATTTTTTCCTCAATAACAAAGTTCAAGTGTTTTATTAAAATAAAATTTCATCTAAGATGATATAAGGTTATGTTTCTATCCCTATGATAAAATTGATTTGATTATGTTATGGTGGAATTATTTTTATGAATATCATTTATCTTATATGGATTGATTTATTCTGGCATGATGTTTAAGAATCCCATTTTATTACATGGGTTGTGCTATGATATATGATTTACTATTTTGTGGACACATAAGAATTGTTTCATTATTAGATGGGTGAGACCTATATCTCCCACAAATACATTGGGCACTTATTTATATCTCATGATATATACATGGATGAAAAACTAGTTTATTTGGTTCAGTGATACATGACTAGAACGAGGAGTGAACTCAGTTCAGTAATGGACTTTGTCTGCTTTGATATTCTTGGAAATGAGCCATGACTAATATGAAATGAATTTATATGTTTATTTCTGTATTACACAAATTTTCATGTCTTTTTTATTTTTATTGGTATTACATTTTAATTTTAGGATTTATCCCATGTCATGATATTATGATCTTTTATGCAGGATATGATTTTGAAACATTATAATCTTAAGAATATGATATGAAAGACATTTCATTTTTTTACCCTTACAGAGCATTTGAGCTCACCCTTTTGTATGTTTCTCTTCCCCAAGTCAAGAAGAAGGGTATTAAATATGATATTACAAAAAGAAGGCTACTGATGATTAAATAAATATGAGACAACATATATGCTTTATAAACCAGTTGTTAATGATTCCCAGTTTCTAAAAACAGTATACAAATATGGTCCTATCATTTTTTTGTTATATGTTTTAATAAATATAAATCAATTCGGAAGTATTCAAAATATATCTAATGTATGAGTTGTTATAAAAATAACTTAAATTCCTCATCCCCATATAACCCTAATCCCTCAACCACATAGAACACCAAAAATTTTGTCCATGAAAATGCTAAACACTCAGTCTATGAAAATAATTGACCCATATCCCCAAAAAATGAAAAATTCATTGACATAGGGAAACCTAAACATGCACCCCAAGAAGACCCTAATCTCAAATCTCTAGAAAACTCAATGTCCTAAGCCCTAGAAAATACTAATAACTTACCCTGTAAATCAATAAACTATTAGTCCTAGGAAGCAAAAAACTATCACCCAAGAAAACTCTAAACACTCCCCCCAAGAAAACCCTAAAACCAAATCCCCTAAAAACCCTTAACCCTTTTTCCTAGAAAATCATAAACCCAAATCCCTAGAAAAACCAAATTCCTCATCCCCATAAAATCCTGATCCCTTAGTCCTACAAAACCCTAAACCCTAAAACTAGGAAAAAACTAAACAAACATCACAAGAAAAATAAAAGGCATCATCCAAATATAACCCTCAACCATCAACCCCAGAAGACCATTTACTGTTTCCCCCAATAAACCCTAAACCCATAGCTCAGAGAACCCAAAACCCTCAATCCCAAAAACCCAAAACAATCATCCCTAGAAACCCCTAAACCTTCAACTCCATAAAACCATAAATCCATAGCCCCAGGAAACCCTAAACACTTAATCCTAGAAAAACCTAATCCCTCAGGCACAGAAAACCATAATCCCTCAACCCTAGAACACCCAAAACCAGAGCCCATAAAATCCTTAAATAATTAGCCATATGAATAGCTCATCCCTTGTCCCTAGAAATACATAAACCCTCATCCCTAGAAAATTCCAAACCGTCACCCCTGGAAACTGTAAGACCTTATCCCAAAAAACACTCAATCCCCAAAAACAATAAACACTCATCCCAAAAAACACTAAACCCTCAACCACAAAAAACCTCAATCAATTAGACCCAAAAAAACCCAAAACCCTCAAATCCATAAAACACCAGACCCTGTACATCACAAATCCCGTAACCCTAAGGCCATCAAAACCTAAAATCGTCCTTCCCAAAAACCATTAAACCCTTAGACACAATGATACCCTAAAGAATCCCCCACCACCAAAAAATCATCAAACCTTGATCCCTAGAAAACCCTAAACATTCATCCCAAAAAACTGTCGACAATAAACCCCAAAAAAAATTAAACTCATATAACCAAAATCCCAAAACACTAATCCCTATAAAACACTAATCTATATGCGCTAAAAACCCTAAAACCCCACCATAAGAAACTCTACACCCTCATCCCTAGAAAATCCTAAATTCCCTTCCCATGAATAATAATAAATCCTCTACCCTAGAAAACCATAAAACCCTCATCACAAGAAAACCCAAATCTCTCATCCCTAGAAAAGCATGAAACCCTCAGCCCTAGAAAACCCTAAATCATCATATTTCGAAAACCATAAACCAAAATCACCCAAAAACATCAACACTCTGCCCCAATAACCCTAAATAATAATTCCAAAAGAAAACTCAAAACGGTAATCCCAAAAAACCCAAAACCCTCATCCCCAAAAAATTATAGATTCGCAAACCCAAAAAATTCTGAACCCTAATCCAAAAAACCCCTAACCCTCATCTTGAAAAAAACCCTTAACCCTCAGCCCTTAAAAACCCTAACCCTCATCTTGAAAATACCTAAACACTCAATCCCCCCAAAACATAATTATCAGCCCCAAAAAACTTATAACTTTAGAGATAAAAAACTCTGAACCCTCTTCCCCTAAAAAACTATGCCCATGTCCAAAAAACCAAAAATTCTCCACCCTAAAAAACCAAAACCCTTAGCCCCAAAAATCACTAAACTCATAGCCACAGAAAAACAATAAACCCTATTACACAAAAATTCTAACACCCTTATCCCCAAAACAAACAAAATACTTTTCCCCATTAATATTTAAACCCTCATATCCAATAAAAACCTTAAGCCCCCAGTCCCAAAAAACCCTAAATCCTATTCTCCAAAATCATCTTAACCTATAGTCCCAAAAAAACTATAAATTCTCAGAGCGCAAATACCCTGAACCCTCAGACCCAAAAAAACATTAAACCCTCAACCCTAAAATATATATTCCCTCAACCCCAATAAAACCATAGGCATTTACCCCAAAAATACCGAAATGCTCAGATCAAAAATACGTAAACCCATAGCCCAAAAAATCCTAAACCTACACCTCCAAAAATCCCTAAATGCTCAGACATAATACCCTAAACCCCAATCCCCCAAAATCACAATACCCTTATCCCAATACCTCCAAAAACTCACATCCACATAAAATGCAAAACCCTCATCTGAAAAAACCCATAAACCCTTAGATCCAAAAAACCATAACCCTAATTACCAAAACTCCATAAACATAGAGCTCCAAAAACCCTAAATACTCATCCCCCCAAAACCCTAAACACCATCCCTATTGAACTAAAAACCCTCAACTACAAAAAACCCAATACCCTCATCCCCAGAAAACCCTAAACCCACCTCCCAAAAAAACCCTAAATTCTCTGCACAAGAACACCCTACAACCACACCCCCATCCACCAAAAAAACCCTAAACCCTCATCACAAAAAAAACTCCTAATCCCTCAACCCCATAAAAATAATAAACCCTCTACCCCAAGATACTCTATATCATCATCCCTGAAAACCCCAATACTATTATGCCCAAAAAAACCCTTAAACCATAGAACCAAAAATCACTAAACTCAAATCCCCAAAAATCCTATAGACTCATTCCCAAAAGACCATAATCCCACATCCCTAAAATCCCAAATCCCCCACCCTGATAAAACCCTAAACCCTCAGCACGAAAAAACCATAAACTCTAAGCCCCAAAAACACTAAACCCTTATCCTCAAAAAGACCTAAACCTTTATCCATAAGAATATTTAAACACTCATCCCCAAAAATTGTAAACCCTTATCCTTGAACTACCAACACCCTCAACCCCTGAAACTATATAACCCCTTAACCCAAAATAAACATATACCCTCTCCCCCAAAAAAACAAAAACCATCCACCCTAAAGATCCCTAAACCCTTAGACTCAATAATTCCAAAACACATTGTTGTTAAAACCCCTAAACCCTTATCTCAAAACCCCCAAGCACCAATCCTAAAATATCCCCGTTTCCCCAACCCCTTGAAAACCATAAACCCATAGAGGAAAAAAACCCTAATACATGACTCTTGAAAAATCCTAAACCCTATACTGAAAAAATCCAAAACTCTCATCCCTAAAAAACCCTAAACCCTCATCCCCAAAAATCATTGAACCATCATCCACAAATAACCCATAACCCTCGCCCTTAAAAAACCATATTACATCACCCAAAAAAATCCATACACCATCATACCAAAAAAACAATAAACCCTTATACCCATGAACCCCTAAACCATCTTCCTTACTAATCCCATAAATACTAAGCCTCAAAAAACGTCAAACCTTTAGCCCAAGAAATAAATAAACTCTCAACCTCAAAAAAACCCTAAACCCTTAATCCCAGGAAACCCGATACCATCATAACAAAAAAACATAAACCCTCGACCCCAAAAACCCAAAACTCTTATCCTGAAAAAAATATATACCCTCATTTCTAAAAAACCCTAATCCCCAATCACCAAAATAATCTGAATCAATAGCCTAAAAAACCCTACACACTTAGAACCAAAAAATCTAAACCCCATAAATAAAACCCCTAAACCCTTATCCTCCCAAAACACTAAACCCTTATCCCCCCAAAACCCAAAACCCTTCTCCCAAAAAATTTTAAATCCACATACCCAAAAAAACCAAAACCCTTATCCCAAAAATTTCCAAAACCCTTAGCGCCAAAAATATAAAAACCCTTATCCACTAAAAATGGTAAATCTCAACCCCAGAAAATCCTAATCCATCAGCCCCAAAAAACCCTAAAACCTAAACCCCAAATGAATCAAAACCCTTTTCCCTAGAAAATCCTAAACCTCAGCACGAGAAATCCCAAAACCATCATCCCTAGAAAACCCTAAACCCTCGTCCAATGAAAACCCTAAACCTCCATCTACATAAAAACCTAAACATTCATCCCCATATAATCCTAAATCCTCAACCCCAAACATCCCTAAAAACATAGACCTAGAATACCCTAAACCCTCAAGCATAGAAAATCCTATACCCTCATCCATATTGATCCCAAAACCCTTAGCCCGAAAAAATATAAACCCACAACCGCATAAATTCATAAACTCTCATACCTTGAGAACCATAAACCATAAACCTCATAAGACCCGAAAACCTCACCCAAAAAAACACTAAACCCTCACCCCCACACAACCCTATACCCTTATCACCAATGACACCCTAAACCCTGAAACCCAAAACCCTATCCCCACACCCCCATAAAACCCAAATCCCTCACCCCAAGAAAACTATAAACCCTTATTACTATAAAACAATAAAACCCTAACCCAAAAATACAAAAACCCCTACACCAATATAACCCAAAAACCAGAACCTGAGAAACCCTAAACCATCTTCTTTGAAGACTCTAAACAGATTTCCCTAGAAAATAATAAACTCTTAGAACAAGAAAACCATAAACCCTCATCCCAATAAGATCCTAAACCCTCATCCCAAGAAAACCTTATATCCTCTATCCCAAAAAATAGATAAACTCAGATCCCATGAAAACCAAATATCCTAATCCCAATAAAACCCTAAACCCTCATCCTTGGAGAACACTATACCCAATTCCAATGAAAACCCTAAACTCTTAGCCCAAAAAATCCCTAAACCCATGGCTTTAAAAATCTCTTAAACCTCTACCATAAAAAATCAAAAACACTCATCCATAGAAAACCAGAAACCTCATCCTCACAAAACCAACACCTTTATACCCACTAAACCTAATACTACCAGCCCCAAAACACCTAAAACCATCATCCCCAAAAAACCAAAAACCCCTAGACCCCAAAAATACCCTAAACTGTCATCCCTAAAAAACACCCAAAAATCATCCAAATAAAACTAATCCAACATTACCATAATACTCTAAACAATAATCCATAAAAATAAAAAACCATATGAACCAAAAAAAGCCCAATCCTGAATCCCAAAAAATTTATAACCCTACGATTTTGTGATTTTTTTTCAAAACAATTTAATCATTTTGATATTTTTAATTTCACGAAACACACAATATAGCATGTGTTATATGAAAGAAACAATTTATTATTTATTTTTATGATACACCTTGTTAATATATTATTATACGATACACCAAGATAAGCTTCTGATATGCAAAACACTGAGTTAGCCTATATTACATGCATGAAAAGGTTGAATATAACCTTTTAATGGTGAATGTATTTTAAAAATAAAATTTTATACTTTTATAAATATTATTTGTCAAAATAAACAAAAAATTTTAATGTGTACTGTCAATATTATATTTGGGTATATTTATTTCCATTTTTCTATGAAATTTATTTTTTTTAAAGAATAGTGAAAAATACTACATTTTAGTTGAAAGTTGTGTTTTGGATTAAATAATTATTAATGATAAATTATATTTGAAATTGGTTTCAAAGTCACAATTGATCAATAATACATCTATTAATCTCATTTAGTTCATTGTAATTTTTTTAAAATTTAAATATAATAACTTAATGAACATTTGAACATTTCACATTAAAACCCAAATTTCACACCACGTCTATGGGATATGAATTAAATTTAGTTTTTACACTTTTTTTAATTGATAAAGGACAGAAATACAAGGTTTTAATTTGTTTAATATTTATATTGTAATAATATAATAAAATTGACCAGAAATATAAGTGAATGTGATTAAAATTAATTACAGCAATTAAGGTAAAATTAAGTATGACAATGGACTAAACCATAATCTTAAGGAACAAAATGACCAATACAGTTTTCCAAAATCCATTGTCTCTCCATATATCGACAATATACACTCATGGATCAAATTTGTTGAGTTATTCGAAAATAGGTTAATGAATTTGGCCCATATAATATGTTAATTAATGAGAAAGACAAAATGGAACATTCTATGCCATTAAAATTTATAAAACATTAGCGTATGGAATAAGCTACATATTATTCGTTATAAAATTTATTTTTAGAGAAAAATAAGTTTTTTTATCATTTTAATTAAACATAAATTTTTATATATGATTTATTTACATTACACAGTTCACAATCCCGAATTCATGGATTATTTAGTTAATTATTCAATAGAAAAATGATGTTAAAAACATTTAAAGTACGATAAAATTTTAAAAAAATATTGTGTTCCATTAATTTCTACAGTAGATATATCATGTTACATAGATGTTAACTTCAAATATTATAATTATATTAATATTTGGATATATTTTTAAATTAAAATAAAATATATAGTGTCAGAATTGACATTCATATTATCTTACAGTACATATTATTTTATTAAATGAATTATGATTAAAATAATTATATATTTTTTCAATTTATATTTAAAATTTAGTAAATATAAAATAAGGTCAAATAATGGACCAATTGTTATTTTATAATTAGCATATCAACATTAAATAGAAAAAATCAGTGTTATCACGATTCGAGTTAAAGTAGTTTTTGAACGCTACTTGCACCTGTTTTAAAATAAAATGTTCAAAACACATGGGATTTAACTATGTTAAATATTATATCATATTTATAATTAATTATTACAATATTTTCTAATAAATCACACTATAATTTAGTCTAAATGGTAAAAATAAATAGGTTACACAACTATTTTTTAATAAAAACAAAAATGACAAAAGTGGGGAAACATAGAAGTCAAGGACTAAAATACACATATTTTTCTATGGTGGAGGCTTTTATGGACCATAGATTCTATTAATCCATTATATTATCATTTTGAAGCACATTATGTGAGGAATCCCTCCCAAAGTGTTCAACATTTGATATTTACAATAATTTCACTCCTGCTCTTTTATACAAAGGCTTTCAGTCTCCCCCTTTCATAAACCTCTCAACCCACATTGAATCATCCATGAACATCAAAAATAATCTCTACATATCCCAAATATAAAAATATAATACTATATTTTGGTATAAATCCTTCCGAGGAATCCCTTGGGTGAAAAAAATAGGAGTTACCCAAAAAAGAGTGAACATCCTTCCTAAAGCTCTTCTGTTTTAATTTCATTATCCACCCAAAAAAATCTTCTTATTACACGATTAAATAATAACATAATAATCCTAAATATACTGAGATATTTTTATCACAATTTTTATACCTTCACCTACACACACTTCCATCAAATGAAAATGATATTATTGTTCTTATGTATGGCGAACTACCATTTCACGAAATGATGTTGTTCGTTTTTCATTTACCGCCACTAATGGTTAGGAATCAGGATGTATGAACTATTATTAGGTTATATTTATGATATTTATGATTAATTTATACTTATATAATTATTATATAACACATACATTCATGATTTCCATTTTTAAACAAAATAACATTGTTGTTGATGTGTGGACTACAGCATCCTCAAAGCGATGTGATTCATTCGAACATTATAATGAATGTATTAATGTTTATTTTAGTAAGTTTATATGATATATATGAAATAATAATCCAATTTTAATGATAATATATTTATATATGAAAATATTTATAGAAAAAATATGTAATTTATTTTCATTTTTAAATATGACCATAAAAAGAAAACATCATTCATGCATACGTACGACCTACTATCTCCATGAAAGTTTTAATCAATTTCACTTTTATATACATTATAAACTACTAAAAATATTTATATACTGAATATATATATTATTTATATTATTTTTACATTTTGGAAATAAGTAATTAATTATCTATGATTGGGGATCAAGTATTAAAACTCAAAACATATACAAAAAACAAAGTGGATATTACCTGAAATTTAATAGTAACATAGAATTTTTAGTAAATGGGTAATATAATGGCATAATAAAATAATATATGGTATTATTTATAATAATATGTTTTTTTGTAGATTTATTTTAAATTTATTGTTATTATATAGGTGTTTTTAATGTGTAAAAAAATTCAAGACATAATTTAAGGGTCTTCTCATCTCAGTTTTTAAATCTATGAGATATATTCCATGTTATCAACTAATTTATTTTGTGTGGTGAATATACTTACAATTAAAATATTATGTTCTTAATATAATTAAATTTATGGGTATTTACATATCCATTTTTTGACTTTGAAGACTTTTTTCATGCATGTTTTCTAATATTCGTGGAAGAATTTGGGTGGTCCATTTAGGTACAATTTTGGGTTTTAATACGTGTTGTTGAAGCCCCATTTTATCCTCCCATTAATACATGTTGGGCCTCCTCTTGTAATTTCAAAAAGAGGCCATGTAAAGCCTCTTTAATCATCCCCATTCATCCTCCTGTAATTAATACACCAATCCCATGAAATTGGTCTTGTCCATTAATGGTCCATCCACCATTCGGGCCATGATCACCATCAACTCCTTTCTATATGTGTGCAACCTGTTTCACATCAAATTCTCATTAAGTGAATAATGATGGTGGTCCAAGTATTGGTTATACTTATGAATATAATTGAATGAAAAATTCATGAGAAAGGTATGGGATATTAAAACATTATTCATTACATTAAAATTATGAATCTTCATTAGATCGAAGATTGAGGAACCTTAAGACAAGATTCGTATTTCATATTCAAGGAATGAGGTATTAATGAATAAGATCATTAATCCTGATTAATGGTATAAGAATAATGTTTTATGATTGAAGTGTGTATGTATTTTAATTGAAATAATATTTTATAAGAATCATGAATTATATACTAGTTTTAAGTATACTTTTTTCATTAAGGATATAAAAGGACATGTTGAATGGTGTTGATGTATTAGAAAAGTGATTTTGTGGAAAGGTGTTATTTTGATTATGGGAAGCTAACCTTAATGTGTTCTTGATGTTGAGAAAAGGACGTTTGGATAAATATATTTTGGATAAGAATAAGTAAATTGGATTGTATTGATTTCCCTTGAACTTATTAAAGATTTTTTGAAACAGTGGTCCATTTTCTTAGTGACCATGTTTACAACTTTTTGGATTTATGGTATTTATATATGATAATGAATGAATGTTTTCAACAGGGGTGTATGCTAGTTCTATTTAATACATTCTTTCATGAGAAAACATGAAGATTTTATTTACATGTTTGGAATGTGAAAACCAAGACCCACATTATTATAAATGGGGTATCAATGTTAAGCTACTATGGGGACCATATTTTAATGTTTTGGACTTTCTTCTTTTATATGGGTTGTAAGGTTGACCATTTAGGAAATGGTTTATGTTAAATATCAGATGATATTCTAGTGATTAAGGTATTGTCTTCCCATTTGAGAATTTTTTCATATTGAATATCATATTATATCCTTTTTATACGATGTTAATAACAGACTTAGGGAATGGCTTTTCATTATATTTTTGGATTTTTTTATATGTTAGGTTTTTTTGGAAAAAAATTTCACATTCATTTCTATTAATAAGAGATGAAGTGGAATCTTATGAAGGAATAATGAAAAGATGAGATTATTATTATGAAATGTAATGAAATAAAGTATGTATTTATTCACATGAAAATTATTCAACCCTAGGGAAATGATCTTGAAACTAAAAATTATATCATAGTACCTACATTTATGATGAATCAATGGGTCCCTTAGATCATCATAGTTTTAAGGAATTTTTATCTTTAAATTTATCTGAACCATGTTCTCTATCACTCTACCTCAGAACTTGATTGATAGATTTATTTTCCATGTCCATGTTTTTCACATACCATGTATGTTCTTCAACATGGAAACCTAGTTTTGTGTTACTTTTTGTAACCATTCAAATATTCCATTTTCAAAGCATGTTTTTGTAATCATTTAATGATATGGGTTTCTATGAAATTAAAATAAATGTATTATTACTATGAAATCTTAGGTTAATTTTGAGGGTGAAATTAATTTTATGTGGGGTAGAATGTAACACCTTGAGATTTTGTGAATTTTATCAAATTAATTTAAACATTTTGATATTTATCATTTAACGAGATAATAAATATATATTATGATATATAAAAACACATTTTTTCATTTTTAATATAATCCATGTGATTCCTTCATTATAAAATTCCCAATGATAGGCTTCTTCTACACGCAATAATAAGTTAGATTTCATTACACGCGCGACTGAGTTTTATCGCCTTTTAATGGTGTATGTTTTTTAAATCCAAATTTTGAAACTTTTATAAATTTAATTTTTTAATATATAATTATTTTTTTAATTCAAAATGGAAAAAAAAATTTAGGGTAAATTTTTTGATATTTTTATGAGAAGATCCATTTTTATGAATAGTGAAAAATAATGCATTTTAGTTGTAACTTCATATTCATTTAAATAATAAATAATTTTAAATTATATTTTATGATGTTTTTAAAGTCCCAATATATCAATGATACATCTATTTTTCTAATATCGGTTAATGAAATTTTTATATATTTAATTTATATATAATAACAAAATGAACTTTTAAACATTTCAAATTAAAAATCATCTTTCTCGCCATGTGTGCTGAATTAGCTATAAATTAAATTTTATCTCTTATTTGAATTGATTTTGGAAAAATAAATATACACTATTGTAGTCAGGTTAATATATACACTCTAATACGATTAACATAATATTTTGACCAAAAATATTAGTGAAATGAATAGAATTAATTGCAAAAATTAATGTAAAATTAAGAATAATGACAGACAAAATGTTAAACTTAAGGGGAAAATGTCCTAGAAACATTTCTGAAATTCATTTTCTACCGATATTTCTTCTGTATCCCCTCTTAGTTATAATTTTTTGAGAGAGTGGGAAAATATTTCATCAAAGTGGCCCAAATAATATGTTATGTAATTAAAACAACAAAATAAGAACATTCATTACATTTATCATTTATAAAAATTATAGTATGCAAGAAGATACATAGTTTCAGTTATAATAATTATTATTAATGAAATGTAATTATTTATCATGGTAATATAACTATAATTTTTATACAAGACATAGTTACATTAAACTCTTAATAAATGCTAATGCATGGATTATTTAGTTATTAATTAAATAAAATAAATAATTCTAAAAACATTTAATGACTGTTAAATTTACTGAAATGTTGTATTATATTAATTGTTTAGAGAATATATCAGATAAACTAATATTTAACTTAACATATTTGAACTCCGATAATTTTTTTTATACTTTTTAAATTAAAATTAAACAAATAATGTCCAAATTTCATTTAATGTTATCATATAATAAATGATATTTTATTAAAGGAATTAAAATTCAAAGAATACAATATTCTTCCAATAGATTTATAAATGATAATATATATCAAATATGGTCCAATATTTGACCAATTTTTCATTTGTAATTAACATATTAACCTTCAAAAAGAAAACAAGGTGAGCATGATTTTTTAAAGTAGTATTTTTGTGCAATACATTCTCTTGATTTAAAATTTAATTTCAAACCCAAATGGAATTTTATTATTTTAAATTAGATATAGTATTAATAATTATTTTGTTATATATTTTCTAGTAAATATCAAATTAATTTATTATTAATGGTCAACTAAATTCATTTAGAAAACTAGTTACCTTAATAAAAACCAAAATGATAAAAGTTGGAAAATGAAGAAGTTAAAGAATAAAATTATTAAAATACACTTATTTTTTGTGTTGAAGGATGGTATATACCATAAATATGCATTAATAGTTTATTTTTCTATTTGTAAATCACATTAGATAGGGGTGACTTTCCAATAGTGTTCACCTTTTGGTATGTAAAATAATGCCACTGCTCATCTATAAAAAGGCATTCAATGATCCCTTCCTTACACCTCTCAAGCCGCATTAAATAATCCAAACCAAGTCCAAATAAGCTCCTAAAATCCCTAGTTTCAAATTATAATCCTCACATTGGGAAGAAATTCAACTTAGGAATACCTTGGGGGAAAACAAAGAAGATTTACCCAAAGAAGTTGTAACATCCTTCAGCAAGATCTTTTGTTTTAGTTTCATTATCCACCCCATAAGATATTTTTATTTCATTATTATATAATAAAATATGTACCCAAAATATACTAATAATTTTTAATTACAAGGTTTCTAGCTATAACTAAACACACTACCATCAAATGGATAAAGAAAATAATGTACTTTTGTATGGAAAACAACTGCCTCACGAAATGATGTTGACCATTTTCCCATTACCAAATCTCCTAGTTGGGAATAATGATTGAAACACTATTTTTATATGATATAGATGATATTTATGATTTATTTATCCTTATGAAATAATAAAACATAAAATAAATTTATGTTTTCCATTTTTTATAATATTATAACATCGTTTGTGAATATGTGGACTACCATTTTCAAAAAGATGTGATTCATTCGAACATTACATGGAATGTTTTTAGGATAATTTTTGTACGATTTTATGATATTTTTGAAATAATAATTCTATTATAATGATTATATATATATATGAATGTAAGTATTAATGTTTATACATACATGTCAGTTATAATCTTTCTTTTAAATGGAAAATAAAACATAAACAACATTAATGCGTACGTACAAAATACGGTCTCTGTGAATGGTGTATTCTGTTACATATTTTTATTCGTTTAAATATTGTTACAAATATTTATATATTGAACATATAAAGTATTTATATCAGGTTTTAAATTTCTTAAATATGTTCATCATGATCTATGTAAGGGGATCCTGGATGAAAAGTCAAAACATATACAAAAAACAAACCAGATACTACCTAAAGCGTAACATTAACATAGAATTTTTAATAAAAGTGTAATATAATGTCATAATAACATAATAAATTGTATTAGATATAATAATATGGTTCTTTTTTAGTGTAATATTAAACTTATATTTATTATACAATTGGATAGAATGTTTACCATGGAAGTCAAGACTTACGGAAAGGGTTTCCTCATCTCATTTTATATATCTTTCAAATGTATGCCAGGTTTACCAATCATATCTTTTTTATGGTGTATATAATTTACATTAACTTATTATATTACTCATATACTTAAATTTATTGGTATTTATATATCCATTTTTATATCTGTCTTTCACGGTGTTATGGTTCCAAAGTTACCAAACTGGTAAACTAATATTTTCCTCGATTTCTCTTCATTGAGATACATGACATGTTATGCACCCATCTTATTATATGGATTTATTATACATACCATTGACATGATATGTCTTGAATATCCTTATTTTCATGATTTTTTAGTATTCATGTAATGTATTCCTTTCAATGGATATTATGATTCAAAGATACCAAAGTGGTAACAAATTTTTGCTACAATCTCATTATTTATTAAGATTATTTATGATTATGCTTCCACTGACGAAATATTATGATCCATATATCAATGACATCCATGAATTTTCTAATACTACTGTTATTCATGTTATATACTGGTAATAAAACCATTTTCCCACTCTTTGGTACTTGAGATAATTAGAAATATGTTTTTATAAAAATCCCACATTATTTCTCCTTTCGGTTAGAAATCACAGTTCATTCAAAATTGTGTTTTCTAAAAATGTCTTCAAAAATATTTTATTCTTATCCTATAATTTCTAATGTAAATTTTTACCTGTGCTTTCGTTTAAAAATAATAAATGGTGTATTCTTGTTTTTTTTTCAAGGAAATTCTATAAACATTTTAAGGTGAAAAAGAATGTTCGACATGTATGAATTTACCCAATATCAGGACCATTATTTCCATGAAGCATCCTTTATAAGGTTATAGATTTATTTTTTTAAGAAAATTTCTTCACAATATTCTGGAAATTTTTCAGTTTTATTTTGGTTTTATGAGAAAAAGGAATAATTTTTTTATGTTTAAAATGTGTTTTATATGATTTTCAATTCTTCCTTTATATGTTTCAAAAAGATTATTTTCAAAGAATGGGATTTCAATGATTTTAATATTTATTTATAATTTTTCAAAGAAATTTTATATAAATGGGTTTTCTTAATTATTTCAACTGTTATAATTATTTATTCAATGTATTTACAAAGAAAAGTGTTTTAATAATGTTTTCATGATTTATTATGAGTTTTAAAGGTGATTTAAAGGAGAAAGGATTACAAAATATTTTCAAATTTTTATTTTATGTTATGAATGTAATTTAACAAAAATGCTATTCGAAATTTTATATGCATTTTCAAATAAAAAATATTTTTTCCAAAATAATTGTTTTAAATTAAATAGTAAATACCTCCTTATAAGAATATGATTTTTGATATTGTTTTATGAAAAGGATTTTCAATTATAGGCTATTTTCCTTAAGAAATTATCTATGTGATTTTTTAAAATGATTCTCTACCTAAGATGATATACATTGTTATAGTTTATGATTTATAGGGGATATGACACAAGAATAGAATTTATATTATTTATTGAGAAGTTTATGTTTTTTTGTAATGATGACGCATGTTTCTCTTCCATGGGTAACATGCTTTGGAAACTTGATTCTTTTCCTAGGTTATGCGTTGATAAAAATGATACCTATCTCATTTCACTATGTAATGATATGATAAAATTTTTATGACACCAATTTAATTTCATGGCCTATGATATAATGTTTATAAAACCCATATCTTTTTATGGGTCTTGATATGATTTAAGTTTGATAATCTTATGGCACATGTTTGTGTGAATTTATTATGTGATGGGTGGAACTTATATCTCTCTTCAATGCACTGGGTAAATATTTATTTCTCATGATATCAAAATTCTAATCAAGTATATAGTCTTGATCCACTATATAAGAAGGGGAAACCCAATGTTTTATTGGAATATGGGGAAACCTAATCCATTTTGGGAAAATGGGGAAACCTAATGCCATACAAGGAATGGACTACAGCGGGGGATGGTGCTGTGTCCCAACCATTATGTGTAGTCCCCATTAAATTTCCTGATATGTTTTCAGTGATGATCGTTGACTTATTATTAATGAAATTACATGTATATGTTAATTCCATAATTCCATGTCTTATTCCTATATTTTAATTTCATGGATTATATTCTTGATTCTGAAATGATTCATGTCATATTAACTACCAATATTTATGCCATGAATCATGTGTATGATCATTGAAATACATGGAATGATCTTCTAATATTATGATAATATTCTCATTATATTACTTTCATGATTATGATTACATATATCTTTTTTTTACCCTATTTGAGAATTTGAGCTCACCCCTTTCTTATGTATCCATTCCCTTGGTTTTAAAGAATGGTTTTATGTAGGATTACTAAAAGGGGAATAACATTAAGTAATACCTTGAAGATATATCAACAAGTTAGAATATTATGTTTCAATCTTTCCAAGGACACTAAACTGTTTTGGTCGTCAGGCATGTAGGTTTTTAATGAGCTGAATAATCATGTAAATTGATGTAATGTCCATGTATGTTATGTCAGGGTCATTATTAATAACCCCCAAACTATCAGCTTTAGAAAAATATAAAACCTCATCCCAAGATAACCCTAAAACTTCATCCCAAGAAAAACCAAAACCCTCAATCCTAGAAAACCCTGAAATCTCACCACTAGATAACCCTAATCCTTCAAACCTATATACACCTAAACCCTAAGCCTCAATGAACCCTAAACCATCATCCATTAAAACACTAAACTGTAATCCCCAATAAAAGATTGATCCCTCATCCAAAAAAACATTAAATACTAATCCCCAAAAATCTTGAAACCCTGAACCCAGAAAGACCTAGAGCACACATCCGCAAAAAAACTCTAAATGCTAAGTCCCAAAATACTTAATCATTCAGATCCAAAAAGCAAGGAATACTCATATTCAAAAAATGATAAAATCTTATCCCTGATTGTATTAAACACTAATCCCCATTAAAAAATTGAAACCAAATCCTAAACATATATCTTTAATCCCCAAAAAACCCCAAACTCTTAGCCCTAGAAAGCACTAAGATCTTATCCCAAAAAATCCATGAACCTCTAGCAAAAAACAAAACACTTAACCCTGATCCACAAAAATCCAAACCCCTCATCCCCTAAAAAACATGATCCATCATTCCCAAAAAAGCAGTAAACCCTTATCCACAAAAAAGTCTAAACCATTAGCCCAAAAAAATACATATATCCAGATACCCAAAAAATTCTCAACACTCATCCCCAAAATCCCTAATCACTCACAAAAAAACTAATAACCCTCCTAAAAAAAACCATAAATCCTCACCCCCAAAAAACCATAACTCTTATTCCCAAAAATATAATAGTCCACCAAACCCAAAAATCAATCAACCCTTAACCCCAAAAAATTATCACCCTCATTCAAAAAAACCGAAATCCTCAGCCAAAATAATTCCTCAACCTTAAACCCTATAAAGTCCTAAACTCTCATCGCGAAAAAAACATAATTTTTCATCCCAAAAAATATTATTCCATCACAAACAAAAAAACCTCAACCCTTATCCCCATGAAACCATCAAGCCTCAAACCCTAAAATTCATAAAACATCCAAAATAAAAAATCCTAAACCCTCATAAAAAAACCATATACCATAATCCTGAAAAATCCCTAAATCTTCATCCCCAGGAAAATATGAACCCTCATCCGCAAACAAAACATGAAACCTCAACCCCATAAGAGTAAAAATTATCGGTCCTAAGAAACCCAAAACCATTTACAATAGAAAACCCGAAAACCTCCTCCAAGAAAGACAATAAATACTCATTCCAAAAAAAATTAAAACCTCAGCCCCAAAAAACAGTGAACCCTTAACCCCGATAAATCATATTCCCTTAATGAGAAAAAACCATAAACCCTAAATCATAAAAAACCCCAAACCATCCTCCCTAAAAACCACAATACCCATATCCAAAATTACATAAACCTACACCAAAAAAATACAAAACCCATTTCCGATAAAACACTAAACCCTTATCCCCAAAAAAGAAACAAACCCTCAACCCAATAAAATGAAAACCATTTTCCCCCAAAAAACAAAACCATAGTCACAAAAAAACCTTAAAATTATTCCATAAGAAACCAAAAACACTCTACCACTAAAAACCACAAACCCTCATTCCCAAAACTCCCTGAACCCACAACCCCAAAAAAACCTTGAACCCTCATCCCAAGAAAACCTAGAACCCTTATAGACAAATACACCTGATCCCCCAACCAAAAAAACACCAAAACCCTTTACAAAACAAACCCAAAACACTCATTCCCCAAAAACCCTAAACCATCTTCCACAAATAAATTAATTCCATTATCCCCAAGAAACCCGAACCCCTAAACCCAAAAAAACCATTAACCCACATCCTCGAAAGCCCAAGAACCTTTTCCCCAATAAACCCACAAATCTAAGGCCCAAGAAACCAGAAATCCTCATCCCAAAAAAACTCAAAAACCTAATCCCCATGAAACCAAAAACTCTCAACACTAAACAGGCCAAAAACCTCAGTCACAATAAACCCTAAATGGTGAGCCCAAAAAACCCCAATACCTGCTACCCCGAAAAACCCAAAACGCCAATCCCCAAAACACCCTATTCCATTATCCCAAAAAAAACATAATCCCTCATCCCCAAAAACTATAAACTCTCAGCCCAAAAATAAATGAAACCCTCAACCCCAAAAAATCATAAATAAATATCCAAGAAAAACACTAAACCCTTCAACCCCCCCCCCCAAACCAAAACATCCACCCCCAAAAATCATAAACCCTCATCCCTAAAAACCCTCATTTCGTAGTCACTGAAAACCCAAAAACCTAATCCCCAACAATCCCTAAACCCTCACAACTAATAAAAAATATTCATTTAATAGTGATATCTATTATCAATTCTAGAAAAAAGTGCTGATAAAGGTTCAAATTAGCAGTGTTAAAACAACCACCAATAACGGGTGCCTTTTATCAGTAATTTTATTAACACTAATAAATGACACCCTTTTTCATCATTTTTTTGTGATGATAAAGGGTAACATTTGTCAACACTTTTTTAGAACACCTAAATGGATCCTTTATATACACTTTGTAAGAACTGATAATGTTCCCAAGATAAATAAAAAATAAAAAAGAGTTTATTAAAAAAATATGAAAAAAATTATTAATTAAATATTTATTGAAAAAATTAATAAATTGTTTATACTATATATAAATTATAAATACTAATAAATAGTATATATTTAATATATATATATATATATATATTTAAAATAGAAATTAAATAATTATAAATTAAAAATAAGTAAATTGAGAAAAATATTAAACATTTAATTTATTAAATAAATGTTGATAAATATAATAAATAGAATATTATATATATATATCTACATATGAATGTATATAAATATGATTTATATAATAAAATATCAATACTATGCATTATGTAGTAGTATATTTAGTTACCAAGGGTTTTTAATAAAAAAATAATATTTATTAAAAATACTGAATAATTGCATCATATAATGGACATAATTGAATGTCGTTTATTTTTTCAGTTTATCCTATATGAAACAGTTGTTTTATTACTTAAAATATAAATAATTAATTTATTTTCATATTCAACACACAGAAACAAATATTTATGTAATTAATGAAATATTATATAGAAACACATACACCTAATAGTTATATAATTTATTCACCTTTTAGTAGTCATTTTATAATTTCATTATAACATGTTAGACTAAATATATCATTTCTTTTATCATATTAAATTTTAATTATTTATTTTTAATTTTATTACACTTAGATATTAATTCATTTGTTATATTTGTTATTTTTTTTAATTTAACCAAATTTTAATATATATTTATTTATTTAATATTTCTTAATATTTTCAATATGTAAACATATTTATTTCAATATATATCCCTATTTTTTAAAAAATATATTTTTAATTAATAAAATTTTTCACTTTTTCAGTATTGTTAATGTGTACTCATTTTTAATTATTCAATTTCACTCATTTTTAACACACATACACTTAAGATTAAAACTTCATCAATAATAATAAAAATATATTTGTTAATATATATATATATATATATTAATGTATCCATATAATTGTAGACAAACAATTGTATATATTTAAATAATTATAAAATTATAATAAATATATTTAAATATAGAACATATTTACTATATATATCTGAATATATATTTATTAAATTTATATATATTCATATAAATATACTTATAAAAAATGTAATTTATAATTATAATTATAAATCCATTATCAGTGCTTAAGTAATGAGCGCTGATAAAAGAAATATTTATCTGCGTTAAAATATTAGATCTGAAAAAAGGCTTTTATATTCAATTTTTAGTGTTGATAAAACTCTATATTTATCGGCGATATAAAATCACATATAAAGAACCCTTTTATGAATGCTAAATATTTTTGGGATGATAAAAGGGATATTTTTCATTGATTTTGAAAAATCATGGATAAAAGCGTGTCAATCTATTTAAAAAACCAAAACCAGTAATAAACTAATCGCGATATCTGATGCTTTTTGTAGAAGTCTCCCAATGTTGGGGATCCAACTTGCTGAATCAATGCTCGAATCAATGTTTGAACAATTCAAAGCCTCAAATAAAAGTCTCAAATGATTCAAGGGACAAATGATTCTAGGGATTGAATATTTTATCAGTTTTTGATATAGATACTTTTTCTCAGATGATTCAAAGATTCAATCCAAGATATCTTATTTTCTCCTCCTCAACCACACTCATTTATTTCTTATTTAGTGACATCAATTTGTGTTTTTGTATCATCATTCATTCATTACCATCTTCATATCGATGTGATAAAAATGGTTATTAGGGGATGTTTGGTTGAGTGGAGATAGGGTTATCAGAGCTTGACAAATAGGTTTGAAAGAGTGTCTATTCAAATCTCTTATCCTCCTCTCTTGAGATTACAAGTGATGTTGGAAAAAATATTTTAATTATCTACTACATTATCCTTCCATTTGAGATGGGTCGTGGACCATCCACGTTCACAAGATTTATAGATTGACATGGATTTTTATATCCATTTTAATTTGATTTTATTGAATATTTTATTATGATAATGTCCCTGATGAATATTTTATTCACCATAAGTCTTGATACATTCAAGGGAATATTATCCAAAAAGAGATGGAGGATTGGGTGGAGAAAGTTGAGAGGACGATTGACACCCTCAATATTCCACCTTCCACTAAGGTGAAATTTTCTTTCATTATGATTGAATGTCTTAGCCACAGATTATTTTAGTTGACATTCTAAGCTAAATGAAATGAAAATCTAGAATGGAAATACCACTTTAGGGAAGGCCCATCATGCTTATAACCTTAAAATATCTCATCCAGATGTTCTAATAAAACATGCAATTAAGTTGAGAGAGAACTCAAATTTGAAGATCGCTAGTTGAATCAAATGTCTATAGACACCTAATAGAGCATGCCCAAGGGGTTGTCTCCATATATGAAGCCCAAGCATTATTTCATTTAAATCCATAATTTATTTTTTAATTATTATAAACATCCACAATCTAATTAGAAGAAATATATATCAATTTTATATTTTAAACATAAAAACATCTAAAACTACCCAATATAAGTCAATATTTAAATATCTCATTGTCAAATATGATAAATTTTTCACTACCATAATTCAATTTCCCCTATCAAACACAATTACCATAAATTTTTATAGACCTCAAATTAGAATATGGTGCTACTAGTTTTTCATAACATTATAAAAATATAGTCATCTATGATAACTAACTCATTAATACATAATAAAAATCCCATTTTTTCATTCATCACATATCTAATATACACAATGCCCATTTTTCATTAATCCATATAAATAAATACCATTATATAGAATTGTTGTTTAGTTCAACCATCTTTTAAATGAAAACATTTATCTTTAGAGACCCATAAGTTATATTAAAATAAGTACCCTGTGAACTTTTAAAAAATCTTTAATTGCATCCATTTACCTATAACATGAGTTGAACAACCAATATCTAATATGAAATGCTGTTTCTATTGTAAATCCTTTAGGGTGACATCAATTATAAATTCCTCTTAAATTACAATATTTTTCATATAATAAAGTTCTAATATAGGTATGACTAGTCTTAGTTAGAGGATTGATAGTATTAAATGTGTGAATTCTCCGATAAAGATAGAATTCATAGAGGCCCCAATGATTCATATATTAAAACATTTCCCCACTGAGAAACCTTGAACAACATACAATAATGTTTATGCCTCCCAAATATCACCTTGAATATGCCTTGAGTTAATAAATAGTTCCAATTGATAATTTATCACAAATTGGATACATTTCCCCTTTTATAGAACACATTGCAGTATAAATTTCATCATCATCAGTTTCATATCTCGAACAGTTAATTCATTTTGTTTTTTTGAAACTCATCCCTCATCTTTTTTATGTATCTTGTAGTACTTTGAGAGTTAGTCATCCCACAGATGACTACTACATAATGTAATTTGAGAATAATAGGTGTATGTCTATAATAGATGGAAGATATGTGTCAAAAAATGAAATGATATATGTTCAAGAGATTAAACGAGGAGGATGACAATAGATTAAATCATTCTCATTTGAATGTATTTAGAGGATAAAAACAACCATATTGGAGTAATTAATTTTTTCTAAATTCAATTATCCATTTTCATCAAAGAATACTGAAATTCATTGAAACTATCAGCTATTTGGTTTCCCATATTAGAATTATCTATAACTTTCACATTTTATAATTAATATCATATGTGTATTAATTTATTTATTGTAAAAATTTAATATTTTATGACCCTAATTGGATGGATATGAATAAAAAATGGATCCTTGCCAATTGATGGACAAAAGTGTATAAATATGGAGTTAATGAGTTCATCATGTTGGTAACAAAGAATTCAAATGACACTCTTAAAATCCTTTGTAATTGTTTAAATTTATTTTATTCATGAAAAATTATTCTATTACAGTTGAAAGAAAATTTTATTTGTCTCTAAATAGATCATTACTATAAATTTTGGTCTAAACATGGGAGAAAACTAAATGTGCACACCGATTGGGATGATACTGTGGTTTATAAATCATTTGACATGAATAAAAATATAAACGATGATGATGTTTGTAGAGACCCAATATTGACATACATGGACATTACATTAATTCTTCGGAATACATAATACATAACAAAAATTAATAGTTTAGTGTCTTTGGAAACTCGAAACATAATCTTCTAATCATGGTAAAAGATATTCAACATCTCCCATAATGATCTTTAACTTTTGTTTTCTTACCTAAATCCATTCTTTATGTCCTGGGGAATAGAAAATAGATAAAGGGTGAGTTAAAATGCTCAGTAAGGGTAATCATAGATAAAATTAAACAAACCATATACATTTTAACACAAAAACATGATCATATTGTTTAAACATCAAGATCTTGAATTGTGAAATAAATCTTGGAGTACGTAAGGCATATATAATAAGGGAACATTAATCATGATAAAATAGGATGGGAATAAAACATGTAATTGTAGAAAACCATTAAGCACATGATATGATTTCCCTAGTAGCCAGGCATGGATTCCAAGACCATCATAGTGGACAAAGTCCCTTACTAAATCTAGTTCACTCCTCGTTCCAGTCCTGTATCACTAAACCAGATTAACTTGTCATTCCAGCCATGTCTATCTCATGAGATATAAATCATTACCCAATGCATTGGAGGGAGATATAGATTCCACACATCTCATAAATAAATCATTCTTCCTTGTGCCACAAAATAATCATAAATCATTCATCACAACCCAATGAATAAAATGGGTTTCATAAACATCAACCCATCATAATGTAATCCAAATAATGAAAATGGAAATCATTTAATCATAAGAATAATCATACCATGTAAATAATAGAGACATTATACATGAAACACAATCATACTAAATAATGTCATCATATATGTAAAATAGTTTTAACAAAACACTTGAAATGAATTCTTGAGGAAAATATCTTTTCTTCTTTAAAATGATTTTATTTTCACAAAATTCCACTTATTTTTAAAATAAGGGGATATTATTTAAAATAATCATGAAATAATATAGAGGATGATTCATGAAAAACATGCGTTATGAAACTGTACAAATCCATTCAAGTCGTATAAGTTCAAAAAATTATCCTCGTACTTTTAACAGAAAAGTCAACAAGTAACACATATGGTAATCATAAAAAATATTCCTTCCATAACATAAAGTAAAATTCAAAGATGGGTAAACAGGACTTTAAATATACATGGAAGCATATTGAACACTTTATAAAAAATAAATTATAGACATGGATGAAAAATATAACCCAAGTAAATACTTATGTTTAAGCAATCTCAGTTAAAAATGAGATTGCAAAATTATCCCTTACATTAGGTCCAATTTCTTCTGTACGTGTCTGAATTTCCTGTATAGTGGGTTTAAACATATTATTAACTTGTAACATAACCATATTAATATTTATGATCTCATATTTGATTCACTAATGAGTTTATATAAACTGTTATTTTGTAAATTCCATGTTAAAGCAGCGTTTTGGGAAAAATAATTTCATTTATCGTATGTGTTTTTACTTGTTGTTCTTGATATTATTACATATATCCTGATTAACTTAATTAAAGAATTTAATACATGATTTATATATAATATATATTCAGCATATAAATATATATGATAGATCGATAAATGGAAATGAAATACACAGTTCATGGAGACGGTAGGTCGTACGTACGCATGGACATTGATTTCATTTCATTATTAAATATAATGGAATTAATTGACATATATATATATATAAATAAATCTAGTAGAATTTTTATGTCATATTTTTTATTATTACTTATTATATATACTTTATAATCATTCTTAAATGGTTAACATGTAGAATGAATTTCATCGCATCGTGGAAATGGTAGTCCGTACGTACGCACGAGCGACAATATCATTTTTTTGATATTAAAATCGTATATAATTGGTTGGAATATCATATATAAAGAATCATAATTATTTTATAATTATTATTTATTTTATTTACACTCATTATTATACCCCTACAAATTATGAAATGTTTGAATAACAAACTACACCACGGCGTGGAGATGGTAAGCCATATGTACACATGTGTGGAGACTTTTTCATTCATAGGATGGATAAAATAACAAATATGGATGTACCATTTTTATAATAACATCAAAATATATAGAAGATACTAGATATCTTATTTTATAATGGAAACAACAAATATGGAGGAAGTGGAAGAAGAAAGGAACTTGAAATAGGTGGTGAGATATTTAACTCTTTTTCAGGTTTTTACTTTTGATTTGATAAAAAGGGCTCCATAGGATGGATTTATGACTAAAGGAATGCATCTAGGATTAAGGGAGGACGTTTTATACGGTATTTGGGTAGGTTTTGGCCGATCAAAATGTCTTGGGAGAAGTGAATTTGAGAGAAGAGGGAGTGCCCTTTTCTAAGAGAGGTGACGGGGACCTTAGGAAAAATATAAAATATAATTTTATAATAAAGTCATATTCGGTTTATAATGCCTCCAATGTGACTTATTTGGAGGTTAGGGTGGGTATGGGTAAAAATTCTCTCATCCAATAGGTTTTAGACAAGTTTAGGTTAATATTTTAACCTTATCATTTAGATTTTATTCTAAGTTAAATAATTTGACTTTTACCGCGTCTTCTTGTATTCTTACGCTATATGGTTAATAAACATACTAGAAACAATCAATAGAACCCCAACTGGTTCATTAATTTCATATATATTATTATATAATACTTTTGGCTGAAACATTTATTTTTTGTTATTGAATATCAATTAATAATTTAATATTTGATTTAAAAACTCTTTTATGTCAATTTTGACACTATTTGGTATTTTGTTTTTTATTCATAATAGCATTATTACTTAGAAAACAATTCTTCTAACCAACCCTAATATTTTATATTAACCTAGAAAATTATTTTAATTCATAAAATGTCTCAAATTACATTTATTTGGTTATTTATAATGTCAATTTCGTTAATATTTCATTAATAAGGTAATTACTGCATTATCATTATGTCATAAATTAATTAATTTATTTAATGTCTAAAAAATATAAATAAAATTACATTATGTTGGAAATCATCTTATATTTATAATGAATATTTATAGTTGCATTTATCTTCTGTATTACCCTATATTAAAAATGTTTTACTTATTAAGCTTTGATTTTAACTATTTTAACTCTTCTTTAAATAAAATAATAATAAATGTCCTAATCGAATCCAAGTGGACCTAAAGGGTAATATTTTATTCCTAAGGTAGTTTTTGGTTGAATTAAACTTATCCAATAGAATTAGGATACGTGTTATGGTTATAATAATATCATTTTTACCCTTAATTACCCTATTAACTTTTAACCGTTGTAAATAAAAGTAAAAAAGCTACGATTCACCAAAAATTATTTTTATGTTATTGAACCACATTTTACTCCTTGATATTAACCGTGTCTCTCATATTTTCAAAATTCCACTCATAGAAGCGGTAAAATTATGTTTTATGTTAATTTGCAAATTTTCCTAGGAGGTGGGTAAAAGACGGTAAAAAGCTCAATAAAATTTTTATATATCTAAAATTATTATAAAATGGATCTAATGAATTAAATTGAACTTATTTAGGTATAATGTATCTATTTTGACTTAAAATTAATTTATATAAAATAAATTATTATTTAAATAAGAGTCGGTTTTAACCAATAACTCAGTGTTTTTCACAATTCAAAAAAAATTGAATGTTTTCAGAAAAATACAAAAAATTCACCCCAGATAATTTCAATATTCCGAATCCAAAAATGAATTCCATTTTGAAAATTTTAATTTATAAAATATCAAAAATTGGGTACTACTATTCATTATGGCTAGTTCATAATCATATTATAATAATATCTCCTTTAGTGAAACTCGGTATTGCGTACAACACACGCTATCGAGGAATGTTGCTCTGGTGTGCAACACAAGCATAGAATAGTGTTATCGTATACTAGAAGCTAATGTAGTGTTGCGTATAGCGCATGGTAATCTTGGTGTAGCGTACAACACAAGATATCAAAGAAATTAAAAACAACATTTCTCATAAAATCTCAGGCTGTTACATTTTACCCCCCTTAAAATTAATTTATCCCTCAAAATTCGTCAGGGTTATAAATAGTTTACTACTTGAATGTTTCATTCATAGAAACCCACATCGTAAAATGAAATACAAAAAAATTATTTTAAAAACTAAAGTTTGAGATGTGACAGTTACCCAAATTAACTGATCATTGAGTTTCCACATAAGATAACATAGGTGAAAATATGATATATAAGAGAAATATAACCGTCAAGTTTTGATGGAGAGTGGTAGAGAACATGGCTATGAAAAATCCAACAATCAGAAATCCATAAATTTGTGATGATATATGGTACCATCTAGGACAACCTTATGGGTTTTCAAGACCATTTCCCTAATGTTGAACAATTAAAATAAATACTTACTTGATTTTGGTACAATCTCACTTTTTATTATTCCTTGAACAATTTCCACTTCATCTCTTAATGAAATGAAGTTGAACTTTTCTTTCACGAAGTATTAACAGATAATGCGATAGAATGATAAGTCATTCCATCTGTCAATGTATATGATTCCAAAAATGGACTTATACTTCATCTATCATACAACATAATAAAATAAAACTAGTTTCTACTAACCAGGGACTTCTTGTAAGCCAGAGGTAGGCGATAAAGGCATGTCGCACTGCGGTTGTGGGTTTGATTCATGCAACCATGTCTGTCGTGATGAGTTTTCGCCCATCCTGCATGTTGTCCCTTTTTCTAAAACTACATTAGTATAACATTCCTGCAATAATATCAAAAAAGTTCTATACTTAAACAACACTATCTTATTTATAACTTAATTCATTCCAATCTTTAGGCTGATCCAAAATACTTCGGTCCAAGCTCATAGTATGAAGAAAAAGATTACTTGAAAGGTCACATAACAAGAACATGAATACCATCATTTATCCCCCAAATATCATAAGATATATCTTGTTGGTCACATTCCAAACATGGGAATACCTTAATCATGTATTTTCATGAAACATGAATTACCATAGAACCTCAGTGAAAACATGAATGCTATCAAAAGTTAACTGTTTCCACAAACCAAAATCCCAAAATTTATATATAATCAAACCATGATATCACTTTGTCCTTATACCATTCATGAGCTCATGAATACTATCAAACATATTATTTTTTCCCTATCCATTCACAATGCGCATCTCATCTGCTTTCCAAAAATATTTCAATCACTTTTCATGGTTACATGTACCGTATTAATATTGAAAACCACAGCAAATCATTACATAGATATTCCAATATTCCACGATACAATAAATGATATTCCACAACATTATTTTGGAATCCCGTTATATAAAAACATAATCATTCCACCACATCATTTTCATACTCAACATTGCCAATAATGATCACATGTGACATCACTTTTCCCTTTTCCTGAAGAGGTTGTTGATGTCATTCATCATTAACCCTCGGATTAGGGAATTGGTTAGTATAATTCTCCATTTCCTTGCACTTGTAGTAATGAATTGTTGGTGGAGCATTCTTTGTAATCTTTTCTCTATTCACTTCATTAGAAAACTTTTTCCCATTTTTTCAGCACTCATCTGATCAATGACACTCTTTTCCACACTTGAAACATTTTCCAGTACCTTTTATAAAATCTCCACCATGCTTCTTTCAACACTTTGATTATAAAGAATCATTCACCTACATTTCACCATTGTTCTAAGAATTTTCCCTAAACTCCATCTTCTGTTTCTTGTCAAAACCATGAGATGGATAGGTAACACCAACTTAAATTTCTACCATGATAGCACAACACAGAATTTCTTCATATCTACTGAAGTCTCTTATCACTAATTCCCTTAAAAGAATTTTTTTTAATCCACTGAAGAATCCATGAACTTTACCTTTAGGTTATATGATTAAGCCTAATGCATACCATGCAAGCCTTTTAAAATTCTCCTCGTATATATCAACATATTCAACATCCTTTTTCTTAAGATGAAGGAACATCTTTTCCATCCTTGTTCGAAGAATACGAGGGGAGTACTTATTGAAAAAAAATGTTCACGAACTCATCCCATTCCATGGATTCAATTTCATCTTGTGGCCTTGTATTCTTAATTAGAGTCCACCACTGGTCCGCTTCACCTTCTAAGCTATAAATAGCTAAAATGACTTCATCATGTTCTGAAAAACAATGTATGGAAAATATCATTCTAATGGTACTGATCCAATATTCAGTAATAAGTAGATCAGAAGAACCATTGAAAGAAGGTGGATGTTGCCTCATGAAGGACTGAATAGAATATTGTTCCCTTCTCTGCTCATTGGGAAGTCCAGAATGATTCATAGCTTGTGTAAGTATAACAATAAGATTTTGCACTCCATCTCCCACAACATTGGTTTGTTGAGGAGGACAATCATTTCATTGTCCATTACATTGATAAACACGGTTCCTTCAGGTTCCAACAATCGTCTAAAAACCAAAAAGAATAGTTTGATGAAAAAATCATGATAAAGAAAACAAAATAATAAAGGGGGAGTACCTTCAATATATAAAATATTATGTTTAATTCTAAGATCGTTAACATAATTCTATGACAATTTCCTATACATATAATTAACCTTAGAGACATCCCTAGACATACCTTAGAAATATCTCTAGGGATCTCACAAATGTTTTCGCATGATAGTTTCTAATGGTTGACTTAACCTTTCCTCTGATACCAACTACAAAGAACCAAGCTTTATGTACATGGACATTACATTACTTTTTCGGAATACTTAATGCATAAAAAAATAACACCCAAGGACCGTAATAGTTTAGTGTCTTTGGAAACTCGGAACATATTATTCTAATCATGGTAAAAGATCTTCAATATCTCTCATAATGATCTTCCATTTTTGTTTTCTTACCCAAAACCATTATTTATGTCCTAGGGAATATAAAACATATAAAGGGTGAGCTCAAATTCTCAGTAAGGGAATGCATGGAGAAAATAAAACAAACCATATACATTTGAACATAAAAACATGAACAAGATGTTTAAACTTCAAGATCTTGAGTTATGAAATAAATCTTGTAGTACGTACGACATATATCGTAAAGGAACAATAATCATGATAAAATAGAATGGGAATAAAACATTTAACTGTGTAAAACCATTTAGCACATGATATGATTTCCATAGTAGCCAAGGCACTGTTTCACATACCATCATAGTGAACAATTTCCCTTACTAAATCGAGTTTACTCCTCGTTTAAGTCCTGTATCACTGAACTAGATTAACTTGATATTCTATCCATGTATATCTCATAAGATATAAATCATTACCCAATTCATTGGAGGGAGATATTGGTACCATCCATATCATAATTAAATCATTCTTAATTATTCCACAAAATAATCATAAATCATTCATCATAACCCAAAGAATAAAATGGGTTTCATAAACATCATCCCATCATAACATAATCCATATAAAAAAACCAATATCATTTCATTGTAAGAAGAATCAAAACATGTAAATAATAGAGACATTAAACTTGAAACATAACCATACTAAATAATGTCATCTTATATGGAAAATTGTTTTGACAAAACACTTGAAATGAATTCTTGAGGAAAATATCCTTTCTTCTTCAAAATCATTTTCTTTTCAAAAAATGCCAATCAATTTAAAAATAAAATGATTTTGTTTAAAATAATCATGAAATTCTGTATATGAAGCCTCATTAAATTAGGCATTATGAAACCATAAAAAATCTATTCAGGCCGTATAAGTTAAAAAAATTCTCCTCGTACTTTTAACAGAAAAGTCAAAAAGTACCACGTATGGTAAACTAAAGAAAGATTCCTTCTATAACACAATGTAAAAGTCAAAGAGGGGTAAACATGACTTTAATCATACATAGAAGAATATTAAAAACTTTGTGAAAAACTTATTATGGATATGGATGAAAAATATAACCCCAGTAAATACTTACGTATAAGAAATCTTAGATAAAAATGAGATTGCAAAATTATCCCTTACCATAGGTCCAATTTCTTCTGTACATGTTCGAAACTCATTTATAGTGGGTTTAAACCTATTTTTAACTTATAACATAACAATAATAATATTTATGATATCATATATTATTCACTTATGACATTGTATTACTCGTTCTTTTGTAAATTCCATGTTAAAGCATCATTTTGGGTAAAATAATTTCATTTATTGTACGTGTTTGGACTTGTTGTTCTTGATATTATTTCTTATATCCTGATTTATTTAATTATAGAATGTAAAACATGATTTAGATATAATATATATTCAGCATATAAATATATATGATAGATAGATAAATGGAAATTAAATACACTGTTCATGGAGATGGTAGGTCGTACGTACACATAAACGCTATTTTTGTTTCGTTATTAAATTTAATTATATTAAATGACATATATATATATATATACATAAATCCAGTAGCATTATTATTTCATATTTTTCATGATTACTTAATATATATAATTTATAGTCATTCGTGAATGGTTAACATAGAGAATGAATCTCATCGCATCATGCAGATGGTAGTCCGTACGTACGCACGAGTGACAATATCATATTTTCATATTAAAATTGAATATAATTGGATGGTATATTATATATATAGAATCATCATAATTTTATATTTATTATTTATATCATTTATTCTCATTATTATACCCATACAAATGATGAAATGTTTGAATAACAAACCACACCACGACGTGGAGACGGTAAGCCGTACGTACACACGTGTGGTGACATTTTCATTCATAGAATGGATAAAATAACTAATATGGTTGTACCATTTTTATAATAACATCACAGTATATAGAATATACTGGAGTTATTATTTTATAATGGAAACAAAAAATAATAAGGTAGTGGAAGAACAAAGGAACTTGAAATAGCTGGTGAGATATTTACCTCTTATTCGGGTTCTTCCTTTTGATTTGATCAATAGGGCTCCTTAGGATGGATTTTTGACTAAAGGAAGGCCTCTAGGATGAAGAGAGGTAAGTTGAGAGGGTATTTGGGCAGGGGTTGTCCGAGACAAATGGCATGTGATAAGTGAATTTGAGAGAAGAGGGAGTGCCCTTTTATAAGAGAGGTGAGGTGAACCTTAGGAAAAACATAAACTATTATTTTATAATAAAGTCATATTCGGTTTATAATGGCTCTAAAGTGACTTATTTTGGAGTTAGGGATGGGATGGGTCTAAATCCTCTCAACTAATAGGTTTTATGCAAATTTAGGTTACCATTTTATCCTTATCATTTTGATTTAACTCTAAGTTAAATAATTTAACTTTAAATGTGTCTTCTTGTATTCTTACACTATTTGGTTAATAAACATACTATAAACTATCAATAGAACCAAAATTGGTTTTTTAATGTCATATATATTATTATATAAGTCTTTTGGCCATTCCTTAGATTTTTAGAAATATAATATCAATTAATTATTTAATATTTGTTTTAAAAACACTTTTTTGTCAATTTTGACACTATTTGGTATTTTGTTTTTTCTAAATTCACAAAAGCATTATTACATAACAAAATATTCATATAACCAACGAAAAGATTTTATATTATACTAAAAAATTATTTTAATTCATAAAAAGTATCAAATTACATTTATTTGTGTATTTATAATATCAATTATATTAATATTTCCTTAATAAGGTAATTACTAAATCATCATTATTTTATAAATAAATTATATTATTTAATGTCTAAAAAATATAAATAAAATACCATTATGTATTAAATATTTTTATATTTATAAAGAATATTTATAGTCAAATTTATCGTATGTATAACCCTATATTAAAATTAATTTAGTTATTAAACTATGATTTTAACTATTTTAACTCTTCTTTAAATAAAATGTTAATAAATGTCCTAATGTAATCCAAGTGGAACTAAAGGGTAATATTTTATTTCTAAAGATGTTTTTGGTATAATTAAATATATCTAATAGAATTAGAACACGTGTTAGTGTAATAATAATACAATTTTTACCCTTAATTACCCAATTTACTTTTAACTGTGGTAAATAAAAGTAAAAAGTTGCTATTCACCAAAATTTATTTTTATATTATTGAAGCAAATTTTACTCCTTGATATTAACCATGTCTATTTTATTTTAAAAATTCCACTCACAGAAGCGGTAAAATTATGTTCTATGTAAATTTTCAAATTTCCTAGGATGTGGGTAAAACACGGTAAAAAGTTCAATAAAATTTTAAATATCTAAAATATTTATGAAATGGATCCAATGAATTAAATTGAACATATATAGGTATTATTTATCTATTTTTACCTAAAATAAATTTATATAAAATAAATTATTATTTATATAAAAATTCGGTTTAATCCAATAACTCAGTATTTTTCACTATTCATCAAAAATGAATGTTTTCAGAAAAAATCCACAAATTCACCCTAGTCTAATTTTGATATTTTGAATCCAAAAAATGAAGTCCATTTTGTAAAATAAAATATATAAATTTCCAAAAAGTGGGTATTACTATTCATAACATCTAGTTCATAATAATATTATAATAATATATCGTTTCGTGAAACTAGATATTGTGTACAACAGACACTATCAAGGAATGTTGATCTGGTGTGCAACACAAGACTAGAATAGTGTTTTGCGTATACTGCAAGATAATACAGTATTGCATATAGCGCACTCTAATCGTAGTGTAGCGTACATTACAAGACTTCTAAGAAATTAAAAAGAATATTTCTCATAAAATCTCGGGGTGTTACATTCTACCCCCCTTAAAATGAATTTCTCCCTCGAAATTAATCGGGGATATAAATAAATTTCTATTTAAAAGTATCATTCTTAGAAACACAAATCATAAAAATAAATAACAAAAAATAATTTTAAAAACTAAAGTATGAGATGTAATGGTTACCCAAATTAACTTATCACTAGGTTTCTAAATAATAGAATGTAGGGAAAATATGGATAAAGAAGAGAAATATAACCGTCATGTTCTGATGGAGAGTGGTAGAGAACATGGCTATGAAAAACAAACAATCACAAAGCCATAAATTTTTGATGATCTAAGGTACCATCTAGGACAATGTTTTTGGTTTTCAAGATCATTTCCCTAATGTTGAAGAATTAAAAGAAATACTTACTTGATTTTGGTAAAATCTCACTGTTGTTTGTGCCTTGAACAATTTCCACTTCATCTCTTAAATAAATGAAGTTGAATTTTTCTTCCGTAAAGTGTTTCTAAATCATGTGATAAAATGATAGGTCATTCCATCTGTCCATGTATATGATTCGAAAAATGGATTTATACTTCATATATCATATAGATTAATAAAATAAAACTAGTTTCTACTAACCAGGGAATTCTTGTAGGCCAAAGTTAGGTGATAGAGGCATGTCGCACTATGGTTGTGGGTTCGACTCCCACAACCTTGTCTGATGTGATGGGTTGTCGCACGTCCTACATGTTGTCCCTTTTTCTAAAACTACATTATTATAACATTCCTGAAATAATATCGAAAAAAGTTCTAGCCTTAATCAATACTATCTTATGTCTAACTTAATTCATTCCAATCATTAGTTTTATCGAAAATACTTCGGTCCAAACTCATTGTATAAAGAAAAATATTATGTGAAAGGTCACATAACAATCATGTGAATACCATCATTTATCCCCCATATATCATAAAATATTTCTTGTCAGTCACATTCTAAACATTTGAATACCTTAATCATTTATTCTCTTGTAACATTAATTACTATAAAACATTAGTGGAAACATGAATGCTATCAAAAGTTAACTCTTTCCACATACCAAAATCCCAATATATCTATATACTCAAACAATGATATAACTTTTTCATTATACAATTCATGATATCATGAATACTATCAAACATATTATTTTATCCTTATCCATTCATTATGCTCATATCATATTCTTTCCAAAAATATTTCAATCACTGTTCACGGTTACATGTACCGTATAATTCTTGAAAACCACAACAAACCATTACATAGATATTCCAATATTCCACGATACAACAAATGAGATTCCACAACATTATTTTGGAATCCCGTTACATAAACACATAATCATTCCACCACATCATTATCATAATCAACATCTCCAATTGTGATCGCATGTGACTTCCCTTTGTCCTTTTCCTTAAGAGTTTGTTGATTTCAATCATCATTAACCCTTGTATTAGGGCATTGGTTATCATAATTCCCCATTTCCTTGCACTTGTAGAACTGAAGTGTTGGTGAAGCGTTATTTGTAGTCTTTTCTCTATTAACGTCATTAGAAACCTTTTTAACATTACTTAGGCTCTCATCTGCTCAATGACCTTCTTTTCCACAGTTGAATCATTTTCTAATACCATTTATACAACCTCCACCATGCTTTTTTCCACACTTTGAGCGTAATGAAACATTCACCTTCTTTTCACCATTGTTCTGAGATTTTTCATTAAACTCCATCTTTCATTTCTTATCAAAACCATGAGATGGATATGTAACACCAACATCAGTTTCTACCTTGACAGCACGACGCACAATTTCTTCATAGCTACTGAAGTCTCATATCACTAATTCCCTTCGAAGACTTGGTTTTAATCCACTGAAGAATCGATCAACATTACTTTCATGTTGGATGATAAATCCAAATGCATACCTTGCAGGCCTTGTATATACAAACAGATTCATCAACCTTTTTCTTAAGCTAAAGAAACATCTTTTCCATCTTTGTTCGAAGAATACAAGGGATGTAAATATTGAAAAATGGGTTCTTGAACTCATCCCATTCCATGGGTTCAATTTCATCTTGTGGTCTTGTATTCTTCATTAGAGTCCACCATTGGTCCACTTCACCTTCTAAACGGTAAACAACTAAAATGATTTTTTCATGTTCTGAATAGCGATGTATGGAAAATATATTCTCAATGGTACTGATCCATTTTTCAGCAATAAGTGGATTAGAAGGCCCATTGAAAGAAGGTGGATGTTTCCTCGTGAAGAAATCAATAGACTATTTTTCCCTTCTCTCCTCATTTGGAAGGCCAGAATGATTCATAGATTGTGTCAGTATAATAATAATATTTTCCACACCATCTCCCACAACATTGGTTTGTTCAGGAGTACAATCATTTAATTGTCCATTACATTGATCAACATGGTTCCTTCATGTTCCAACCCTCATATAAAACCCAAAAAGAACAATGTGATGAAAAAACCATGATAAAGAAAACAACATAATAAAGGGGGAGTACCTTCAGTATATAACATCTTATGTTTAATTATATGATCTTTACCGTAATTCTAGGAATATTACCTATACGTATACTTAACCTTAGGGACCTCCCTATACATACCTTAGAAATATCTCTAGGGATCTCAGTTATGTTTTCACATCCTAGTTTCCAATGGTTGACTAAACCTTTCCTCTAATACCAACTGTCGATACGGAAGCTTGATGTAAATGGAAATTACATTAATTTTTCAGAATAATTAATACATAAAAAAATATCACCCAAGTACCATAATAGTTTAGTGTTTTTGGATACTCGGAACATAATCTTCTAATCATGGTAAAAGATCTTCAACATCTCCAATAAAGATCTTCCACTTATGTTTTCTTACCTACAACATTTCTTTATGTCTGAGGGAAAAGAAAACATATAAAGGGTGAGCTCAAATGCTCAGTAAGGGTAAGAATGGACAACAAAAAACAAACCATATAAATTTGAACCTAAAAACATGAACATAATGTATAAACATCAAGATCTTGAGTTGTGAAATAAATTTTGGAGTACGTAAGACATAGGTAAAAAAAGGAAGATTAATCGTGATAAAATTGTGTGGTAATAAAACATTTAATTGTGTAAAACCATTAAGCACATGATATGATTTCCATAGTATCCAAGGCATGGCTGTTAAGACCATCATAGTGGAAAAATTCTCTTAATAAATCGAGTTCACTCCTCGGTTTAGACATTTATCACTGAACTAGATTAACATGTTGTTCTAGCCATGTCTATCTCATGAGATATAAATCATTACCAAATGTATTTGAGGGAGATATAGGTCCCACCCATCTCATAGTGAAATCATTTTTACTTGTGCAACACAATAATCATAAATCATTCTTCATAACCTAAAGAATAAAATGGGTTTCCTAAACATCATCCCATCATAACGTAATCCATATAAAATGAATGGATATCATTTCATCATAAGAAGAATCAAACCATGTAAATAATAGAGACTTTATACTTGAAACATAATCATACAAAATAATGACATCTTATATGGAAAATAGTTTTGACAAAACACATGAAATGAAATCTTGAGGAAAATATCCTTTCTTCTTCAAAATCATTTTCTTTTCAAAAAATGCCATTCAATTTTAAAATAAATGGATTTTGATTAAAATAATCATGAAATCTTGTAGAGGTAGCTTCAGGAATATTAGGCATTATGAAACCGTAAAAATTCATTCATGCCATATATGTTAAAAAAAATCTCCTCGTACATTTTACCGAAAAGTCAAAAAGTACCACATATGGTAAACAAAAGAATGATTCCTTCCATAACACAAATTAAAAGTCAAAGAGGTGTAAAAATTACTTTAAACATAAATTTAACAATATTAAACACTTTATGACAAAAATTTAATGGACATGGATGAAAAATATAACCCCAGTAAATACTTACGTTTAAGCCATCTCAGAAAAAAATGAGACTGCAAAATTATCCCTTACCTTAGGTCCAATTTCATCCATACGTGTCTGAAACTCCTTTATACTGGGTTTAAACATATTATTAACTTGTAACATAACCATAATAATATTTATGATGTCATATATGATTCACTTATGACTTTATATTACCTGTTCTTCTTTAAATTCCATGTTAAAGCAACATTTTGGTTAAAATCGTTTCATTTATCATATGTGTTTGGACTTGATGTTCTTGATATTATTACTTATATCCGGATTTAATTAATTCAGTAATGTAAAACATGATTTAGATATAATATATATTCATAATATAAATATATATGATAGATCGATAAATGGAAATGAAATACACCATTCATGGAGACGGTAGGCCGTACATACCCATGAACGATGTTTTCGTTTCCTTATTAAATTGAATGGAATTAAATGAAATATATATATACATAAATATAGTTGCATTATTATGTTATATTTTTCATGATTACTTATTATATACACTTTATAATCATTCTGGAATGGTTAACATGAAGAATGAATCTCATCGCATCGTGGAGACGGCAGTTCGTACGTACGCACGAGCGACAATATAATTATTTTGATATTAAAATCATATATAATTGGATGGTATATCATATATACATATCATAATTATTTATATTTATTATTTTTATTATTTATACTCATTATTATACCCATACAAATGATGAAATGTTTGAATAACAAACGACACCAAGACGTGGAGACGGTAAGCCGTACATATACACGTGTGGTGACTTCTTCATTCATAGGATATATAAAATAACTAATATGGTTGTAAAATTTATATAATAACATCAAATTATATAGAAGATATGAGGGTTATTTGTTTAGAATGGAAACAACAAAGAAGGTTGAAGTGGAAGAAGAAAGGAAATTGTAATAGGTGGTGAGTTATTTACCTCTTCTTCGGGTTCTTCCTTTTGATTTGATCAAAAGGGATCCTTAGGTTGTCTTTATGACTAAATGAAGGACTCTATGATGAAGGTAGGATAGTTTAGAGGGAATTTGAGTAGGGATTGTCCGAGCCAAATGGATTGGGAGAAGTGAATTTGAGAAGAGAGGGAGTCCCCTTTTATAAGAGAGGTCAGGAGGACCTTAGGAAAAACTTAAAATATTATTTTATAATAAAGTCATATCTGGTTTATAATGGATCCAAAGTGACTGATTTCTAGATAAGGGTGGGGATGGGTTTAAATCATCTCAAACAATATGTTTTATACAAGTTTAGGTTACCATTTTAACCATATCATTCAGATTTAACTCTAAGTTAAATAATTTTACTTTTACCGTGTCTTCTTGTATTCTTACACTATATGGTTAATAAACATACTATAAACTGGAAATCAAACCACAATTGGTTAATTAATTTCATATGTAGTATTATATAAGTCTTTTTCCTGATCCTTATATTTTAGGAATATAATATCAATTAATGATTTAATTTTTTTTTAAAACTCTTTAATGTCAATTTTGATACTATTTGGTATTTTGTTTTTTATAAATTAATAAACTAATTATTAATTCAAAAAAAATTCATATAACCAACCCTAATATTTTATATTATCCTAGAAAATTATTTTAATTCATAAAAAGTCTCAAATTACATTTATTTGGGTATTTATAATATCCATTATGTTAATATTTCATTAATATGGTATTTACTACATCATCATTATGTCATAAATAAATTAAATTATATAATGTCTGAAAAATATAAATAAAATACCATTATGTAGGAAATCATTTTATATTTCTAATGAACATTTATTTTCGCATATAGATTATTTATTACCATATATTAAAAATGTTGTATGTATTAAACATTGATTTTAACTATTTTAACTCTTCATTAAATAAAATAATAATAAATGCCCTAATCTAATCCATGTTAACCTAAAGGGTAAGATTTTATTACTATGGTTTTTTTGGACTAATTAAACTTATCCAATTGAATTAGGACATGTGTTAGGGTAATAATAATATCATTCTTACCCATAATTATTCAATTTACTTTTAACCGTGGTAAATAAAAGTAAAAAGTTACTATTTATCAAAAATTATTTTTTTTCTTATTGAACCACAATTTTCTCCTTTATATTAACCGTGTCTCTCAGATTTTTGAAATTCCACTCAAAGAAGCGGTAAAATTATGTTTTATGTAAATTTGCAAATTCTCCTAGGAGGTGGGTAATAGATAGTAAAAAGTTCAATAAAATTTTTATATATCTAAAATTATTATAAAATGGATCCAATGAATTACATTGAACTTATATAGGTATGATGTAATTATTTTGAGCTAATATAAATTTAAATAAAATAAATGATTATTTAAATAAAAAGTCAGTTTTAACCAATAACTCATTGTTTTTCACTATTCATCAAAAATTGAATGTTTTCAGAAAAATACCAAAAATTCACCCTAGGCTAATTTCGATATTCTGAATCCAAAAATGAAGTCCAATTTGAAAAATAAAATTTCTAAAATTTCAAAAAGTAGGTATTACTACTCATAACGGCTAATTCATAATAATAATATAATAATATCTTGTTTAGTGAAACTCAGTATTGCATACAACACACGCTATTGAAGAATGTTGCTCCGGTGTGCAACAAAAGCCTAGAATAGTGTTTGCGTATACTGCAAGATAATACAGTGTTGCATATAGAGCAAGCTAATCTTGGTGTAGCGTACAACACAAGACATCAAAGAAATTAAAAAGGATATTTCTCATAAAATAACGGTATGTTACAATGTTCACATGGAGAAAATGAAAATTGAAATTGAAGGCGAACATTTTTATTTTCCAAGGTAGTTTTAGAAGTTATATAGTTGTGATAAGAAACCATTGTATAAAAGTTTTACTAAATAAACATTATTGTCAACAGTATTGAGGTTATATAATTTAAAGGATAGCAGCGAATGGAGTGACTACTTATTTACAAAACTACATGGTCCCATGAATGATATGTTACTAGAAAAAAATGAACTACCGAGATGAAAATATGAGGCTAAATGAATTATATATTCAATGGGAATGTTCCCCAAAAAAATAAAAGCTCATCAAAAGGATGGCATATTGTTTCGCAAGGACCATGAATCACTCATAAAATTCCCTAAGTGTGGTGTGAATCGATACAAAAAAAATGAATCCATTCCATTGAAATCTTAATGGTACCTTCTGATCATTCCATGGTTTAGATGACTATATGTATGTGAGGAAACCATGAGAGAGTTTACATGGCATGTTGAAACCAAAATTAAATATGATAAACTATGTCATCCATTTGATTCCCCTCAGTGGATTAAAATTGATTATGAGTATACTGAATTTGGAAATGAGATGAGAAACATTCATCTTGTGTTTTCTACAAATGGAATAAATCATTATGGTGTACATATTGGTAATGATAGTACACAGCCTGTCATGTAGGTAAATTATAGCTTGATTCCATGGTTATGCATGAAGCATAAATACAATATGTTGTCTCTACTTATATATGGACCAAATCAACCTAGTAATGAGACTGTTGTCTGTTTATCTACAGTAATCAAACTTCAAAAACTGATATGGGATATAGTTGTTACAATTTTTGAAGCTCATGAAGTTAATAATTCACATTGAGGTCCATGTTGTATGAGATGATTACTGACCTCCCCAGTTATTGAAATTTAGCAGGGTATAATATTAATAGAATGTTGGGGTGTCCTATTTTTGAAAAACACAAAAAAACACAATGGGATGAAACATTCTTTTAAGACTATGTTTTTAGGACATCATAATTTTTTTCCTCGATGACATAAATATAGATCCCAGAAAATAGAATTCATTTGGAATATCAAACAATGTACATCATAGTTTCTAATAACTAGTGATGAACTCTTCGATAATGTGAATGATATTGACACTATTTTTTAGTAATTTTTTTTGAAAAACCCTATAATATTAGGTTGGATGAAGAAATCAATTTTTTTTGAATAACCATATTGGAATTGTTTCCATGTCATACATTTTCTTTATAACATTCAGATAGAAAAAATTATATTTTATAGTGTTATTGCAATGTTGTGAAATGTTCTTGGTGAAATGAAATATGGGATTATGGATAGGTTGAACTTGATTAGCATTGGGATAAGCAATGAGTTGGTATCGATAGAGGGAATAGGGTGGAATTTTCATCCTCCAGTAGATTACACTCTATCCAGATATGAAAAGAAGATATTTTATATTTATCTTAACAGTATAAAAGTTATAGAGGGGTATTAATCAAATATAAGAAATGAAGTTTCAATGAAAATTGTAATGTGATGATGAATTCATCAACACAAATGGAATGTTTTGATGAAATATTTTATTCCTATTTATTTTTGTTTAATTATACCATAAAATTTATGGCATTATTTAACTGGACTCTACTTTTTTTTCAATGCCATATAAAGTAATGTAATAAATATGATGACATTTCCAATCAGGAATAAGAGGTTGAAGTCATATTATGTTAATTAGATATTTCATTCCCACCATCATTCTTTGATATAATTGTCCACCTGATGATTCAAGTGGTATTATATGTTCAACTATGAGGAATTATACATTACATATGAATGTACCCCACTGAACAGTATTTGTCAATTTTTAATGGGTATGTCAAGAATCAAAGTCGGCCAAAAGGTTGTATTGAAGAATGATATATTTTTGATAAATCGATGAATTCTCCACTAATTACATATTAGATATTGACAGCATCGGTCATCCAAAGACCCTTCTATAGTGGATTCCTTACTCATGAAGTGATTTATGGAAGGGATTTTGTTACAATTACCTTTATAGAATTAGAGAATGAACATATTTACATTTTAAAAAATAGTTAATGCATTGATCCAAATGTCTTTTGAGATGTGTTGGAATCATACGAACCACAATACGACACACAGTATGACTAGTATGACTCAAAGTGCATCTTTTTATTTAAAACTAACATCAATTCTATTAAAAATTAAAACTATCCTACTCAAAATAGAGAAAACACATTCATATTTTTTGATACATTCAAAAAATGACCCATATTTCATGTTTTATGTGTAGTAATCATTTTCACATCAATATGATACCTAATGTTCCTGGTATGTCTCAATTTATCTATTATCACATTAAAATTAACATTTTTGTTCAAAATATTTCCATCACTAAAAATATACAAAACACGATCATATTTTTTTGATAATTTACTACAATGAATCAAAATTCATTTTGGACATGTTAGAATAAGTCTCATATCAAACCAACACAGGATGTTACCGATTTGAGTTAGAGTGTGTGTTTCATGTTTAAGGTGACATTTTGGTAAAAAAGAAGAGTTTCATACTCAGAACTGTGAAAACTGATTCAGATATTTTTTGATACCTTGTTACAATGATCCATAAGTGATTTTAGGCATGTTGGAATTATCCTTGCGTCAATATTACGTATGGTGTGACTGGTATAACAACAAATTCATCTTCTTATTTAAAGTCAACATCTATTTTAGTATAAATACCATCCAAAATACTCAAAATATAGAAAACACATTCGTATTATTTTGATAATTTAGTATGAATATCCATAAGTCAGTGGTGACATGTAGAAATCAGGTTCACCTAATTAAAAAACACGATGTGATTAGTATTACTCAATCTTCCTATTATCAGTTTAAAATCAACATTTTAGTTCAAAAAAATTTAATCACTAAAAACTAATAAAACATGCTCGGATTGTATGAATAATTTATGAAAAAGATTCCTAAGTCATTTGTGATGTGCTGGAATTAGTCTCACATCAATTTGAGAAATGATGTGATCAGTGTGAGTAATAGTGTATGTTTCCAGTTTAAAATAATATTTCAATATAAATGATAAGTGATGTACTCAAAAATGAGAAAACACATTTGGATTGTTTTGATACATTAGGAAACTAATCCATATATCATTTGTGAAGGCTTCCATTTAGTGGAACCTCAATACGACACATGGTGTGACCAGTATGACTCCAAGTGTGTCATTTTATTTAAAATGGAATCAAATTTTATTAAAGAAGAAAAATGACCTACTTAGAACCAGAAAAATAGTTTATAACAATATTTATACATTATTAAAATGATCCATATTTCATTTTTTGACATGTAAGAATCATCTGCACCTCAATCTAATACATCATATTCATGGTATGACTCAATGAGTTAGTTATTAGCATAAAATTGAAATTTTAGTTAAAAAAACTCACTCCATAAAAACTAAGCAAACACACTCAGATTTTATTAATAATATAGGAAAAATTTCTAAGTCTTCTTTGATGCATATGAATTGGTTTCATGTCAAATAGCCACATTATGCATCTGGTATGAGTCAATGTGTGTGTTTCTAGTTTAAAATTACATTTTAGTAAAAAAGAAAAGTGACATACTCCAAACCCTGAAAAAAATTCAGAATGTTATGGATACAATATGAAAATGATTCATAAGTCATTTGAGATGTTTTGGAATCAAAATCACTTTAATCCAACACATGGTATGAATAGTATTTCTCTAAATTCATAATTTTATTTAAAATTGAAATTAATTTTAGTAAAAAGCACAACTAACCTACTCAAAACCGAGAAAAATAAATCATGTCATTTTGATAATTTAGAGAAATGATCCATAAGTCATTTTTTACATATAGAATCAGCCGCACCTCAATCTGATACATGATGTGCCCAGTATGACTCAATGTGTATGTTATCATTTTAAAATAAATATTTTAGTTCAAAAATTGTCACTCAATGAAAACTAAGAAAACAACCTCATATATCCTTTATAAATTAGGAAAATAGTTAGTAAGTAATTTTTGATGTGTAAGAATCATTCTCACATCAAACTGAGACACGATGTTATTGGTTTGAATAGAAGTGTGTGATTCCAATTCAAAATAAAATTTTAGTAAAAAAGAAAATTGGCATACTCAAAATTGATAAAACACATTCATATTTATTTGTTACCTTATGAAAATGATCCATAAGCCATTTAATATGTGTTAGAATCAGGCAATCCTCAATCTGACGCATGGTGTGACCAGTATGACTCCCAGTGCATCTTTTTATTTATAATTGACATCAATTTTAGAAAAAAGGACAACAGGACTACTCAAAACTGATAAAACACATTTGGATCGTTTTGATACTTTTGGAATGGGATTCATATGTAATTTTTGACTTGTAGGAATCAGACACACCTCAATATGATATATCATGTTCCCGGTAAGACTCAATGTGTCTGTAATCAGTAAAAAATAAATATTTTAGAACAAAAAGTTTCACTCTATTAAAATAGTTAAAACACACATAGATTGTATTGATAATTTAATAAAATTATTATGAATTAATTTTTGACATGTATAAATTGGTCTCAAATTATATTGATACATTATGTGACTGGTATGAGTCAATTTGTGTGTTTCAAATTTAAAATGACATTTTAGTGAAAAGAGAAGTGACATACTAAAAACTGTGAAAAACATTTAGATTGTTTTGATACATTAGGAAAATTGCTCATAAGTCATTTGAGATGTTTTTTAATTAGTTACAGCTCAATCCAACACATGTTGTGACTGGTATGAATCCATGATCATCTTTTTATTTGAAATTGACATCAACATTAGTAAAAAAGGAAAATTGACCTACTCATAACTGAGAAAATGCATCCAACTATTTCAATATATCCAGAAAATGATCGATAAGTTATTTGTGATATGTAATAATCATATGAACCTCAATATGATACATGATGTGTCTGAAATGACTCAATGTGTCTGTTACCAATTTAAAATCAACGTTTTCGTTCAAAAACTATCACTCACAAAAATACAAAAAATACGCTTGGATTTTCATGATAAATTTGGAAAATTTACAATATGTCATTTGTGATGTATATGAATCAGTTTCCTATCAAACCGAGACATTATACGATCAGTATGAGTATATGTGTGCGTTTTCAATATTTATGACATTTTAGTAAAATAGACATGTGACATAATCAAAACTAAGAAAACAAATTCAGATTGTTTTGATATTCTATTAAAATTACCCATATGTCATTTTAGATGTTTTGGAACCATTAGCACCTGAATATTACAATAATTTTGACCGATATGACTCCATGTGTGTCTTTTCAATATATTTTTCATTTAATGTTAAAGCATGCATATCATGTCACCAAAACCATGAAAACGAGTCTAGATCTAATTCTCATCCTTAAATATTCTATTAAATGATTTATTTCTTTATTACATTTATCATACATATCTATATTAATTCGGTCAGTGGAGGGGGGATAAAAAATGAAAACCTATGTATATGTGCATGAGGAGGCCTTAAACCAAGACCACCAAAAACAACACCATAAGATGCAACCACTAGGCTAACCCCATGTCACTTTTTCATATACTTATTTAATTAATTTTCATAGATATAAATCTTAAATATGAATAATAAATAGTGTGATCTGTAATAATTAACTGCAACTCAATCTGATATACTTTGTTCCTGGTAAAACTCAAAATTTAGTTTAAAATTAAAACTTTTTATTAATTTATTTATTAATATTATTACAAACATAAGATTTTTTTCTTATATAGGTTGGTTTTATTTCACTGGATGGGGTGCTTGTTTTGAAATATAATGAGTCAATATCAATATAAAAATACAAATGAACATTGATGTTTTTGAAGGTATGTAATAATTTTTACTTATGTAATAATATAACCCAATTCTTGGAATGTCTATAATATTGTTTTTATCATGTATTTCTATTTTAAATTACATTTAATTTAAATAATGTATTGGTAATTGATTTTTATGATATATTGTAGTGTCTCTAGAGTTTTTATGTGTTGTTATAGTACAATACACTAGTGATGAAGTGTGCTAACAGCACAGTGCAATATGGCCTTACATTAGCACTGATAAATGTTGTCATTGATCATCACATCTAAAATAACTAATAAAGGACACCATTATCATCCGATTTTTTTCACCGATAAAGGACCCCGTTATATGTACTTTTTTTAGCGCTAATAAAAGTCTCAGGATTTTAATACTACTAAAAAATTTGCCTTTAATAGTGTTAAAATGGAATTTATCAGTTCTAGAGAAGCACTGACAACTAGAGTGAGAGTAATAGTTGTTGACATTTATCAGCACGAAAGAAGCGCTGATAAATGGTTCATTTATTCATGCTAAAAAAATCTCTCCTAAATGGATCTATTATTAGCAATTTTCTAGCTCTTATAAAGGATATCTTTATCAATTCATTTATTTAGCGCTAATAAAGAGTATCTTTATCAACTTTTTTAAAAGTATGGATAAATGTCACATTTATCAGTTCACATAAAAGCCCTAATAAAAGATCAATATATCAGCACTTTCAAAAGCACTAATGAAGTCCAAATTTATTTATGCTTTAAAAATAATTCATTGTTAAAATCCTTTTTCCATGTTTACTATGTTGTAATTTAGTTGGAATATGTAAAATGGGATGGAACTTATACCATTTGATTAATTAGACTATTTAAACAATGAAAATAAAGCATGATTCATCCACACATTCAAATAAATAAAAGAGTATCTCAAAAATACCCTACATTAATTCACACATGAAATTGAGAATGAAGGAGATGCTCATATAGGCAGGGAGTGAAGCTTAGAAGGATCACAAAATGGGTGTTTTGCACTCTGAATATTCAAACAATCAAAATGGATGTTCTCCAGGGCCAAATCTCCAAAATGGCTAACGCACAACACTCGCAGTTTCTAAATAGAAACCACCACAGCCAAAACCATTGTTATTTTACATCTCAAGTTCCACAAGCGAAGGTATTGAATGACTTACATTCGAATGAATGTAGAGAATGACATATAGTCGATCCTTGGATTTTCTTGACCCTAAAATTTTTTGGGCATTGAATTTGATCAATGGATTTGTATGAAGCTTGATTCAAGCCTTCATTCGGGCTTGGATTCACCTAAGAGGAGCACTGATAGTTTGTGGGTTCCACAGAATGCTTCTAATATCCATATGGGTTCATATCTAGTTAGGTTTTTTAAATAGATCATGAAACTTGTGTCAGCGGTTATTACATAAGCAATGATAAAAATAATATTTATATATATTTATATAAATATTTATAAAAAATAATATTTAAATCAATATATATAATTATATAATTATATATATATATATATAATATATATATATAGTAAATATTTTTATTATCTAAATAAATTTATTATAAATTTTATAATGAACTAAATATATATAATTTATTATGTGAAATTATATAGATACTTATAAAATATATATATATATATCAATAATTATAAACATATAAATGTATAAATAATATAAAAGTAAATTTATAAATATATTTATTTATAAATAAATTTTTACAAATATATTTATTTTTAAATATATTTTAACAAATATATTGTGGACATTATTGTTGAATATCTAATATTAGGTGTGTGCATGTTAAAATTTGTTAAATTGAATAAATTAAAAATCAGTACAATTTAACAATATTGAGAAAATGGATATGTTTTTTGTGTCTGTGCTAAATATAAAAATTCATTAATAATGTATATTTGAAATCAATATGAAACACATTTTATATATATTAAATTTATAATTCAAAGGTCATTAAATTTTGTCCATTACCTATGTAATTAGTCAGTATTTCTATTTCATGTTAATTTTTAATTATAAACCATTAGTATCTAAATATATGACTATATAATTTATAAAATAAATACTTTCTATTATATACAATATATTTATATACATTCATATATATATCTATATATTTAATATAAATTATTTATTAACATTAAAAACAATCATACAAATAATAAAATGTTTAAATTTTTTCTCAATTTACTAATCTTATTTTTTTATTTGAGTCATTTTCATTTTTCATATATCTATATATTTAATAAATAAAATTATTAGAATTTATAATTTATATATAGTATAAAAAATTTATTCATTTTTATCAAAAAATAATTATTTAATAAAAATTTGTAATAATTTTTCTAATAAACACATTTTTATTTTTTATTTGTTCAATAATTTCATTTTATTTGGGATTTTATCATTAACAAATATAATGAAAAAATAATGTTAACCTTTGATAATTGTTGAAAAGGAGTGCTGAATGAAGATACCATTTATGAGCACATTTTTTAGTGCTGATAAATGATCCCATTATTAGACCCCTTTTCTTGGACTGATAAAGTCCAACACAATTAAAGCATTGTTTGGTTGTAGTGTAATCTCACTCTCATGTTTAGTGCTTCACTAGAACCAATAAAAGATATTTTTTGCACAGTTAAATGCCAATTTTTTAGTAGTTCATCCCCAAAAATTCCAATACCCTTAGACATGAAAAAAAATAATCCCTTGCCTCCAAATTACCCTAAAGAGTCAATCCCAAAAAACCGTAAACCCCCAGCCCAAAAAAATCCATACACCCAAATACCGAATAAACCCTAAAACATAAGAACAAAAAAAATTATAAACCCTTATCTGAAAATAACCCAAAACCCACATCCCCAAAAATGGTAAAACCTCAACCCCAAATTCCCACAACCCTGAGCCGCAAAAAACCCTAAACCCATAGCAAAAAAACTCAAAACCCTCAAACCCAAAAATCCCTAAACCACAAACCCAAAAAAACATAAACCCCAACCCAAATAACATGAATCACTATTCCTTTAATAATATTTATCCCTAAAAAACCCTAAACCTTCATCCCAAAAAACAATAAACCCTCGACCCTAATAAATCATTATTCATTTTCCCAAAAAAATCCTAGACCCAAGGCCCCAAAAAACCAAAACACTCAGCCCCAAAAAATCTGAACTCTATGAACCAAAAAATACATAATCCCAATCCACAATAACCCTAAACATTAAAAACCAAAAAAACCGAATCCCTTATCCTCAAACAACCCTAAATCCATCTAACTAAAAAACCTAAACACTCAACCCCAAAACGCCAAAACCCACATCCTAAAAAAAACCCTAAACCGTCACCCAAAAATCCTCAACCCCACCCCCAAAATACTATCAACTTTCATACCCCAAAAACCCTCATCCTTAAACAACCAAAAATAGTCACCCCCCAAAACTCTAATCTACCATCCCTATAAAACCACAATCCCTCGACCCAATAAAACCCTAATCCCTTTACCACTAGAAACCCTAAAACCGAAGTCCAAATACACCCTAACGACTATTCCCTAAACACCAAAAATCGTCAATGTCGAAAAACCCAAACACATATCCCCCCCCCAAACCATCAACACTCAACCCTATAAAACAATCAACATTCAGTGACAAAAAAATCGTAAGCCCTTATCCATGAAAAAACATCATCCCACTGACTAAGAAACTACATACACATATCCATATAAAACAATAAATCCCCAGACCCAAAAAACAAAAAACCCACATTCCGACCTAAGCCTCAACCCTCAGCACCAAAAAACAATTAACCCTCATCCCCTAAAATACCTCAATCCTCATGCCCAAGATACCCTAAACCCTCACCTCAAAAAATACCTCAACCTATAACCCCAAAACAATATTATACCATCATCTATAAAAAAACCGAAATCCTTAACAAAAAACCATAAACCATAAACCCCAAAAATCCCTCAACCCTAATCCCAAAAGGACACTCAACCCTTAGTCTCAAAAACCCATAACCCAAATTCCCAAATTCCCGCAACCCTCTACCCAAAAAACCCTAAACTCTAGGCCCAAAAAACCATAAAAACATTGGCTATAAAACCATCAACCCTCATCCCCAAAAAACTATCAACCATTTAAAAAAAACACTCAACCCTATGTCACAAAAAACCCTAAACACTTATCACCAAAAAAACCCTCAACCCTCAGGAATAAAAAACCCCCTCAACTGTCAGCCCCTAAAAAACATCAACTGTTTCCCCCCCTAACTGTCAACCCTCATCCCTAAATTTTTTTGAATCCTCAACCTTAATAACACTATTCCTTCATCCATAAAATACCCTCAACCATCACTATTAAAAAACCTTCAACCCTCAACCCCAAAAAACCCTTAGCCCTAAATAAACATCAACCCTCATCCCCAATAAAACATCGACACCTCGATCCAACAAAATATTTTCCCTCATCCTTAACAAAACCATAAACCCTTATCCTAGAAAAACTCTAATCCCTCAACCCCCCAAAACCCTAAACGATCATCACAAAAAAAAAACAAAAAACAATCATCCCCAAAAAATACAAAACCACTAGCCCCAAAATTCAATAAACCCTCATCTCCAAAAAAAGTATCAAAACATGGCCCCAAAAATTATTCAACCCTTAGCCCTCGAAAACCGTCTAAATTTAGGAATAGGAAACCATGAACCCTTATTCCAAAAAATATTGATCATTTACCCAATAAAATCTGAATCTTAGTCCATAAAATATGTAAACATTCATCCCCCCAAAAAAGAAAACCCTAATACACAGAAGAAACTCAACTCTAAGGCCAAATAAACCCACCACCATCAACCCCCCACCCAAAAAATCAAATAATATCATCCCTAAGAAATCCTCAACCCTAAAACCCTATAATACCTCAACCCTAATCATAAAAACCTTAATATCCAATTGAAAAAACCCCTAAACCCACAGCACCAAAAAACCCAAAAAACATTGGTCCCAAAAAACCATGAACCCTCAAACCCAAAAACCCTAAACACTCATCCCTAAAAAACATAAACTCTCATCCCAAAAAAAATCCATCACCCAACATTCAAAAAAACCCTAAACCCTTTTCCCCAAAAACCCCTAAACACTCATCCAAAAATAACCCCTAAACCCTCACCCTAAAACAAATCCAAACCGTCTCCCCAAAAAACCATAAACCCTATACTGAAAAAAATCCATAATCTTCCTCCGCAATAAACCCTTCAACCTTATCACCCTAAAACATAACCCTTATCCCTAAAAAAATATCATCCTTTGACTAAAAAAACTAGAAACCCCAACCCGAATAAACCATACACCCTTATCCCAAAAAATCATAAACACTATTTTCCAAAAAACACTAAACAATTATCCCCAAAAAACCCTAAACTCTGAACTGCAAAAAACCATAAACCCTGAACCCAAAATTTCCATAAAAACTAAGAAATAAAATTCCGAAACCCTAATCACCAAAAAAACCCTAAAACCTAATCCCAAAAAACCCATGAACCTTCTGCCCAAAAAACCATAAAACCTCCACGCCAAAAGACCCTAATCCTTCAACTCTCAAAACCCAAAAACATTGTGCCCCAATGAAATCTAAACACCCAGCCCCAAAATACCATCAAACCTATTCCACAAAAAACCCTAAAACCTCAACACCAAAAATCCATCAACCCTTAACCCTAAACCCCACCAAAAAAACCTAAACCTCCAACCATAATAATTATACAAAACAATAATCCCTAAAAAACTATAAACCCCCAGACCCAAAAAATTCTAAATCCTCATCCAATAAAATTAATCCTTTATCCCCAAAAAACACTCAAACATCATCCCCAAAAATCCCTAATCCATCTATAGAAAATTTCATAAATCCTCTGCCTTAACAACCCTTAACACTCATCCCCCAAAAAATAATAAACCCTCAGCCCCAAAAAATTTATCAACAATCAACCCCAAAAACCCTCAACGATCTTCCCTAAAAAACCCTCAATCCACAAAAAAACACTAAACAATATACCCACAAAAACCCTTAAACCTCTACCCCAAAAATCCATCAACCAACAACCCCCAGAAAACTAAAACCTCTACCCCAAAAAACCCGCAAACCTATACCCTAAAATAACTAAACCTAAAACCATAAGATAATCCATAAAACCACATCACTAAAAAACTCTAATTCCCTATCCAAAAAACCGTAGTCCCTCATACCAAAAAACACCCTCAACCATCGACCCAAAAAAACCGACATCCCCAAAAAACCCAAAACCCTCATCCACATAAAACATTAACCCTCATTCCTAATAACGCACTCAATAGTGATACTTGATAAATCCTCCACCATAATAACTATAATATTCTAACCCTTCAGCACCCAAAATATTTGAAACCTCTACACCTAAATACTCTAAACCCTCATACCCAAAAATCCCAAAAAACATCAGCCCCCAAATATTCTAAACAATCAACCAAAAAAATCACTCATCCCTCAGCACAAAAAAAAAACCTCAACCCTCATCCCCCCATATCCTCAACCCTTATCTCCGAAGAACCCTTAACACCCAATCCCAAAAAACCTCATCCCATAGCCTGAAATAACACTTATCCCTCAGTCCATAAAAACCCCTCAACACTTTTTCCCAGAAAATCCACAATCCATTACCACAAAACCACTAACCTCATCCCCAAAAAACACTAAACCCTCAACCCCATAAGACAGTAAACCATTTTACATAAAATATCATAATCCCTAATTCAGAAAAATCCCTAAACCCTCATCTCAAAAAAATCCTCCACTATCATCCCCATAAATCTCAAAACCCATGGACAAAAAACCCTCAACTGTATACTAAAAAACCATCAACCATTATCCCCATCAATCCCTCATACCATAGACATAAAAAAACCCTAAACTATTAGCCCAAAAAATCTCAAAAAACTCATCCCCAAAAGACCATAAAACCTCAAATTTGGAATACCCAAAACCCAAAACCCCAAAAAAACCTTACACACACATCCCTAAACACCCCTAAAACCATATCCAAAAACCTTAATCCCTCTTCCACAAAATAACCTCGACCCTTAGCTACAAAAACCCTAATCCCCCATCAATAGAAAATCGTAAATCCTCAACCCCATAAATACCCTAAACTTATAGCCTCCAAAAACCACAACCCTAAAAACCAAAAAACACAAAACACTCATCCCTAAAATCCCAAAACCACAACCACAAAAATTTGTTAATACTCTACACCGAATTACACTCAAACCTTACATCAAAAAAACCCTATACCAACATCAAAAAAATATCTCAACCCTGGACCACAAGAAACCCTAAACCCTCAGTCCCAAAATTCCCTCAACCTATAGCCCAAAAAACCCCTAAACTCTCACCCGTCAAAACCCTCAACCTTCTACCCCAAAAAACACTCAACCATTAGCACAATAAAAACACTAAACATTCTTCCCTAATAAACCCTTAACCCTCCGCAATTGAAAACCCAAAACCCTCACCCCCAAAAAACCCTACACGCTCATCACTACAAATCATTGAACCCTCATCCCATGAAAACCCAAATCCCTCTGCCATATAAAACTTCAAATAATATTCCATAAAAATGATAAAACCTTTTCAATAGTAAAACCAGAACCATCATTCCATGAACACCCTAAACCCTGAACCCTAGAAAACCATAAAAACTCAACCATAAAAAACCCAATATCAGCATCCCCACAAAACCCTAAACCCTCATCCACATAAAACCCTATACACTCTACCAATGAATACCGTAATCCAATAACCCCAAAAACCTAAAACCCATATCAATTGAAAACCTAAAACCCTCATTCCTATAGAACCTTCATCACATAGACTCAAAAAACCCTAATCCCTCATCCTTGAAAACCAAAAAAATTCATCCCCAAAAAACTAGAAACCACCAAATATTATAAAAATTGAAATTCTCATCCTCGAAAAACACTAAACCCTCATCCCTAAAAAATGCTAAACTCTCAATCTAAATATTACCCCAAACCATCATCCCCCCAAAACCCTAAACCATATGCCCCAAAACACAAAAACATAAAACATAAGAAAACCTAAATTCACATCCAAAAAAACCATAAACCATCTACCCTAAAATAAAAAAAACTCCATCCCTCAAATACTCTAAACTCTCAACCATAAAAAACGATAAACCATAAACCCTAAAAACCATAAAACCTCATCGCCAAAAAACCCTAAACCTCCAGCACTAAGAAAACCTAATCCAATAGCCCTAAAAACCCTTAAAACTCAAGGATAAATAATACTAAACTCTCATCACAAAGAAATATTAAACTGTCACTCCCAAAAACACTAATCCCTTATCTCCAAAAAACCCAAAAACCTCATCCTTAAAAAAATTAATAGCCATGACTAAAAAATTATAAACCCTCATCCCTAACAAACCACAAACCATATTCCCTTGAAAACCCTAATCCCTCATCCCTAGAAAATATGAATCCATAAACCCTAGAAATACCTAATCTCTCATCCTAGAAAACCATAACCCCTCAACCCTAAAAAATCGTAAACCATCGTATTTTGAAAAACTTAAATCCTCTGCCCGAGAAAATAATTGACTTTCATCCCTAGAAAACCCTAAACCCACATCCCCAAAAAACACAAACACCTGTACAAAAAACCCCTAATCACTCAGCCATATATTACCTTAAACAAGCAACTCAACAAAACTCTAAACCTTCAGCAAATGAAAAATGATAAACCCTAATCCCTAGAAAAACATAAACCATCATCCCCAAAAAACACTAATCACTCCACCCAAGAAAACCATAAACCCTCATTCCCATAAACTATAAACCATCATCCCTAGAAAGAATTAATCCCTCGGTCCCAAAATAACCCAAAACCCTCACCCTAGAAATCCCTAAACCCTCTTCCTGAGAAATCAAAAAACCCCTCTTCCCTAGAAAACTCTAAACCATAATCCCATAAAAATAGCAAACCCACATCCCTAAAAACCCTAAACAGTAATCCATAAAAAACCTAAACCCTCAGTCTCATAAGACCCAATACCCACATACCTAGAAAACCCCAAGCCCTTATCCCCATACTATTCTAAACCCTTATCCCTATAAAACACTTAATGTTGACCCCAAAAATCCCTAAACCCCCATCCCAAGAAAATCTTAAACCCACATCCACAAAAAATCCCAAACACTCATACTATGAAATACATAAACCCTCATCTTCATAAATTCCAAAAACATAATCCCTAGAAAACGCTAAACCCTTAGACCTTGAATACTCTAAACCCTCAGCCCTAGGAAAAAACCCTCTTCCCTAGATAAACATAAACCCTATTCCACAAAAAACTCTAAAACCTCTACCCTAGATAAACTGAAACACTCATCACCTAGACATTATAACCTTCATCACTGGAAAACACTAAACCTTAAACCCAAAAAAATCGTAATCCCTAAACCCCATTAAACTGTAAGCCCCAATCACCAAAAGACCATAAAATCCTAGCCCTATAAAACACAAAACCACCATAAATGGAAATACCTAAACCCCCAGAATATGAAATCCTTGAACCCTAGTCCCAAAAAACTATAACCCCTATTCATAATATTCCATAAATACTCATCCCCAAAAAATACATAACTCCATCCCTAGAAAACTCCAAACCCCCAAACCTAGAAAACCCCAAACCACAGACCTAGAAAACACTAAAATCACTACCCTAGAAAACCCAAAACACTTATCCCCAGAAAACATTAGACCCCCAACCCATGAAAACACCATAACCTCTACCCAAGAAATCCATAAACCCTAATCATGAAAAAACATAGATTATCTATCCAAAAAAAACCTAAACCCTCATCCCCAAAAAACCAAAAACCCTTAGTCCATGAAAACCCAAAACCCTATGCCTTAAAAACTATAAACATTTTTACCTAGAAAACCTTAAACCCTAAGCCCTATAAATACCTAAAACCACATATCTAGAAAAACATAAAAACTCAGTCAGAGAAATCCCTAATCTCATAGCCCCCAAAAAACCCTACAGACTTATTCCATGATACTAATAAACCATAGTACCTAGAAAACCCTAAATCCTATGACCCATAATACGCACAACCCACTCGTCTTAAAATCCAAACCACAATCCCCTAAAAAGCATAATCCCTCTACATTAGAAACAAAAAAAACCTCACCATCAGAAACCACAAACCCTCAAAACCCAAAAATAATAATCCCTCATCCTAAGAAAACTCTAAACCCTTATCTTCGGAAAAACCTAAACACTCAGCCATAGAAACCCCTAATATCTCAGTCTTATGAAACAATAAACCCTCATCCCATGAAATTTAATTTCCTTCAGCCCCAAAATACCCCAAGACTTAAGTGCTAAAAAAAATAAACCCTTAACCCTAGAATAACATAAAACATTTTCTATTGAAAAAAATAATCGCGTTCCCCACGAAACCTAAAACCCTTATCCCTAGAATACCCAAATTCATCATCCCTAGAAATCCCTAAAACCCCTGCACTAGAAAAAAACGAATCTCTCAACCTACAAAACCCTAAATCCTCATCCCCAGTAAATATGAAACCCTTTGTACCATAAAAACCTAAACACCGAGCGCCCAAAAACCCTATGCCCTTATACCTTGATGAAATCAATCCCTAGTCCTTAGAAAAAGTTAAACCAACATCCAAAAAAACCTTAAACTCTTATCTCTATAAAACCCCACAACTTCCATCCCTATAAAAACCTACACACTCATCCCAATAAAACCCCAAATGCACATCCCCGCGAAACATGATACCCTTATCCCAAGAAAACCTGACTCCCATAGCCAAAAAACCCAAACACTCATCCCCAGAAAACCCCAAACCATCTGCCCTAGAAAACCCTAAGCCCTCAACACCAAAAATCATACATCCTTTATTCTATGAAACCCATAAAACCTGATTTATAGAAAACTGTAAACCTTAATCCTCCCAAAACCCTGAAACCTCTCCCCTTGAAAACCCAAAATATTCATCCCTAGAAAACCATAAACTATTAGCCATATAGAATCCTAAAATGTCAGACCTAGGAAACAGAAAAACCTCATCCCTCATAAAAAACCCTCAACCCACAAAAATCCTAAACCCAACCTCATCACTAAAAACTCCTAAACCATCATCCCCATAAAACCCTAAAGCCTCATCCCCAAAAATCCAAAATCCTTCATCCCCAGAAAACCCTAAACACTTATCATCATGAAACATGAAACCCATTTCCACAGAAAACCCTAAACCCTAAACCCTAAAAAACCCTAAACCCTAATCCCCAGAAACCCCCAAACCCTCATCCCAGAGAAACCCTAATCACTTAGTCATAGAAAACAAAAACCTCCATCCCTATAAATCCATACTCTCACACGCCAAAAAACTCCAAACCTTCAGCCCTAGGGAACCCCAAACCATCAAACCTAGAAAACCACAAACCCTTATACCATTAAATCCGTAAAAACATAGTCCATGAATATCCTTACCCCTAATCCCCTAATAACCATATCCCCTCAGTCCAAGAAAAAACTAAAGACATAGTCATAGAAAACACTAAACCATTATACCTAGAAATACCTAAAACCAAAATCTTCAAAAAATAGTAAACACTCAACCCCAAAAACCTTAAACCCCCAGCACTAGAAAACCTAAAACCCCTATCCCTAGAAAACCATAGCTTTCAGCCCCCCAAAACATTGAAATTTCATCCCAAGAAAACCCAAAACCATTATCCATAGAGAATCCTAATCATTTATCCCTAGAAAACTAAAAACCATTAAGCATAGAAAAACCAAAACATCCATCCCCATAAAACAATAATACATTATCCCCAAAAAACCCTAAACCCTCAGCCATAAAATCCTGAAACCCTCATCCATAGAAATCCATAAAATTGTAGTCCTTAAAAACCCTAAATCATCATTCCATGAAAACCCTAATCCCTCAAACCTGGAAAACCCAAAATTGTCATCCCTAGAAATATTGACACCCACCATCCTAGAAATCCAACAACCATTAGCTCTAGAAAAACCAATCCCTCAGTCATAATATACCCTAAACCATTATCATAAAAAAAACACAGCCCTAGAAAATTGAAAAAACATTTCCCTTGAAAACCCTAAAACCTCACACTCAGAAATTTATAAACCCATATCCCTATAAAACCCCATACCATCATCCCTAAAAATCCCCAAATTCTCCGGCCAAGAAAAATAATAAATCCTCAACCCCAGAAAACCTGAAATACTAAGTCCTTGAGAATCACAAACCCTTAGCCCTAGAAAATCCAAACCCTTAACCCCTAATGTCTGAAAATCTTCATCCAAAGAAAACCATAAACACACATCACAAGAAAACTATAAACCATCAACACCGGAAATCATTAAGCCCGCTACCCCAGAAAACACTAAACCCTTAGCCCCCAAAACCATAAACCCTCAGCCCCAAAAAATCTGGAACCACAACCCCAAATTTTTTAAATCCATAGCCTTAGAAAACCCTAAACCCTCATCGTTTTAAAATCCTAGATCCTCATATCTATAAATCATGATATCATCGTCCCTAGAAAACTATAAACTACCAGCTCTAGAAAATCGAAACCCTTATTCCTAGAATTCCCTAAACGCATAGCCTCAAAAAACAGAAAAATATCATCCCAAAAAACAACTAAATCCTCCAACCTAGAAAACCAGAAACCATTATACTCATATATTCCTAAACCCTCAGCCCCAAAAATCCCTCAACCCTTAACCCCCAAAAACCATCAACCTTATGCACCAAATATTCCTCAATCCTCACCACTAAAAAACCCTAAACCCTCATCCACAAAAACCCAAAACACTCAACCCCAAAAAACCCTCAACCTTGGGCCCCAAAATATCAAAAACACTCATCCCCAAAAAACCATAAACCTCATCCATTAAAACCTTAATCTGTATGTGGAATGAATCCCTAATCCCTCATCCCCCAAAAAAACAGTAAATAATTTTCCTTAAAAACCCTAATCCATCATCCCAAAAAAACCCTAACCACTCAACCCCAAGAAACCATCAACCCTCATCCCCAAAATCCCATAACCATTATCCCCCAAAACACCCATATCCCTCAGCCCTAAAAAACAAAAAATCCTCAACTGCAAAATAACCCAAATCCCATAGCCCTAGAAATATATAAACCCTCATCCCAAATATAACCCTTGTCTCTCATCCCCAGATAACCCCAAAACCTCATCATTAGAAAATCTAAAACCCTCATCAATTAAAAACCATAAACCCACTACCTAAAAAACCATCAACCCTCAACCCAAAACAAACTCAGCTCCCCCCCCCAAACATTGTTCATTATCCCCAAAAAATACTAAAATCTCATCCACAAAAAACCCTAAACCCTTTTACCTAAAAAATACCTTAACCTTCAGCCTGAAAAACTCTAAACTCCTAGACCCAAAAAACCTCATCCCCTGCCCAAAAAACCCTCAATCCTGATTCCAAACAAACATCAATCCTTATCCACAAATACCTCCACCCTTACACCAGACAACACCTAAAACCTTTTATAGAATTAACCCTCATCCCTCATCCTAAAACTACCCTCAACCCTCATCCCTAAAAAACTCCAATCCCTCACCCCCCCAACTCAATCCATATCTCCAATAAACCAATACTCATAGCCCCAAAAACCCCTCAATCTGCAACCCAAAAAACCCACAACCCTAAATCATAAAAAACATTCAAACCTTACACCAAAAAAAATAAACCATATGCCCTAAAACCCATCAATCGCCATACCAAAAAATAGTCAACATTCTTCCCCAAAAACCCCAACCCTCATACCGGAAAAAATCCCCAAATCCATAAAATCATCAACACCCAATCACAAAAACTCACAACCCTCAGCCCCCAATAAACACTCAACACTCTGCCCTGAAAGACCCTAAACTCTCAGCCCCAGAAATATATAAAACCACATCCCCAAATAACCCACAAACCTCATCCTGAAAAACCAAAATCCCTCATCCCTAGAAAACCCAAAACACTCTTCCATAATGCCCTTAACCCCCATCCAAAAAATCCTAAACTTCTAGCCGCAAAATCCACAACCCTCAGCCCTATGAAACCCCAACCAATATTCCTAAAACACCCTCTACACTGCCCTCATCTTCAAGAAACCCTTAAACCTCATCCCCCCAAAACCCTAAAAACTCATACCTTAAAAACCCAAAACTCACATCCCCAAAAAACATAAAACCCTCATCTACAAAAAAACGATAATCCCTCAACACGAAAAAAAAATCTAAATCCTATACCCCAAAAAACGCTAATCCCTTCGCCCCCAAAACTACTAAACCATCATCCCAAAAAACCTTAATCCTTTAGTCCCCCATAACCCTCATACATGAAAATCCCATAACCATTATCCCCCAAAATTATTATTAACTTATCCCCAAAAAAAAATAAACTCAAAACTCCAAAAATCCTTTACCATACATGCCCCCAAACCCTCAATCATCAACAACAATGATTATACGACCTCATCCCCAAAAAAATCATAAAGCCTCATCCACAAAATATACTGAACAATAAACCCTAAAAACCATTAACTCTCATCCCCAAAAAACCCTCAACCCTAAACACAAAAAAAATTCTTAACCATCTACCTAAAAATCCCAAAACACTCATCCCAAAAACCGTCAACCCTCATCCCTAAAAACCCCAAAATGCTAACCCATAAAAAAACCCTAAACCCCCGTCACCAAACAAACCCTAAACCCTTATTCCCAAAAAAAACTAAACCCTCATCCCCAAAAAAACCCTAACACCGTTTACCCAAATAACCCTAAACTGTATACCCTATGAAACCCAAAACCCACAATACCTAAAAAACATGAATCCCCTACCCCTAAAACCCCCAAACCATTATACCTAAAAAACTAGAAATCTTCATCCCAAAATACCCTAAATCCTCTATCCTAACAAATTCATAACCCAAAACCCAAAAAATCCTAAACCCTAAGCCACAAAAAAACCATATTCCCTAATCCCCAAATAAACTATACACACAACCCCATAGAAACGTAAAATCACCTCCTTAAAAAACCTGAAACTATAATCCAGAAAAAACATAAAACATCAGCCCAATGAAACCCTAATCCCTCATCTGAAAAATCACTAAAACATGAACCAAAAAATATTGTAAACCTTTAGCCCAAAAATACCCAAAACCCTTACCATAAAAAACCATAAACCCTCATCACCAGAAAACACTAACCCCACATCCCTGAAAAACACTATATTCCCATCCAAAAAATAAACACCAAACCTTCATCCCTAAACAACACTATATGCACATCAATAAAAAACACTAAACCCTCATCCCCCAAATACCCTAAAATTATATCCCTATAAAACTCTAAACCCTTAGTACCAAATAACCATAAACCTAATCCCAAAAAACCCTAAACCCATAGCCCCAATAAACCGTCAGCCAAAAGCCCCAAAAAACCTTCACCACTCAGCCCTATAAAACCCTGAACCCTCATCCACAAAACCCTCATCCCTCAGCATCATATAAACCATAAACCCATATCTACAATATTCCCTCAACTCTTAGCTCTAAAAAACACAAAACTCTCATCCCATAAAAAAACCCTAAATCCTCAGAACAAATAATTACAACACCGTAATAAAAAAAACCTCAACACTCAACCCCAAATACCCTAATCTGGTATCCCTAAAAAAACACTAAATCATATTTATAAAAAAACCATCAACCCTCTACCCAATAAAACCTAGACAATCATCCGCAGAAAACCATAAATCTGTAGCCACTGAAAACACTAAATCATCATCCCAAAAATATCCTTACCCCTATGTCCTAGGAAACCCTAAACACACTTCCCCAAAAAACACAATATTGATTAAAAACCCTAATCCCCCATCTCAAAAAACCCTAAAACCTCACTCCAAATCTACCAATACCCTAACTCTTAAAAATTAAAATACCTTATCCAAAAAATAACATAACCCATTATCCCCAAAAAAACGCCAACCCTCAGCCCCCAAAACTCACTACCCTCCACACAAATAAAAAACTGAATACCCTTTACACCAAGAAATCCTAAATCATGAAACACTAAAAACCATCAATTTGCAGCCCTGAAAAACCCTAAATACTCATACATAAAAAACCCTAATCCATTATCACTAAAACAATTATGCACTCTTAGCCCTATAAAACCCTAAACACATAGGCCCATAAAACCTTAATCCCTCATCCCAAAAAAATACCTAAACTGTTAACCGTAAAAAACCCTAATCCCTCATCCCCTAAAAACCCAAAACCCTCATCCACTAAAATCCCTAAACCATTCGCCATAAAACCCTAAAACCTCATCCCAAAAAAACCATTAAACCAAATCACAAAAAACGTTCAACTCTCATCCCCAAAAACCTGTATAAACTCATCCTTAAGAAACACTAAATAATTAACCCCCCCCCCCCCAAATGTAAACCTTTATCACAACAAAACCTAACACTCATACCCAAAACCATAAACCCTCAACCATAATAAAAAACATAAACCCTAAGCCCTAAAAAATCTAAATCCTTCATCCCAATAAAACTCAAAATAGTCATCCCTATAAATACCTAAACCATAATCCTCAAAAAAACCCAATACCATCATCCCTAAAAAATCCCTAAACCCTCTTCCAGAAAAACCCTAAACAGTCCTTCCCATGAAACCCCCAACCCACGACCCCAAAAGACCATAAAACCTCAATAAAAAAAAACCCTCAACACATCATCCCCAAAAAACCCTAACCCCTCCGGCCAAAAAAAACTCAACCCTCATCACCAAAAACCCTTATCCATATTCACCATAATAACATTGAATAAAAACCCTATAAAACATTAAAATATTAACCCACGAAATATCTAAACCCTCAAGAATATTAAACAGTAATTCTTCATCCCTAAAAATCCCTCATCCCTAATCCCCAAAAATTCCTTAAACCATCAGCATCAAAAAACACTAATACCTATGCCCAAAAAACCCTCAACCTTCAAAAAACCATAACCCTCAATCCCAAAAAAACATTAAACCCTAAGACTAAAAAACCCAAAAAACTAATATAAAAAAAACATAAGCCCTAAACCTAATAAATCAAAAACAATCATCCCCAAAAAACCATAAACCCTGATATCCAAAAACACCTAAACTACCAGACCCAAAAAATCCCAATACACTTATCCCTATGAAACCTAAATCCCTCACCACGATAAAATATAACCTCAGCCTAAGAAACACCAAATCTTTATCATAAAAAATCTCTAAATTCTCATACTCAAAAAAAACTAAACACTCAACCCCCCAAAACCCAAAACCCCCATCCCATACAACCCTAAACCTTCATCCCCAGTAAACCCTTAACCCTCATCACCAAACTACCCTAAACCCTCATCCACCCAAAAAAACCAAAACCCTCAATGACAAAAGTAAATAATCCCTCATTCAAAAATATTCCTAAACCCTTAGTCCGAAAAAACACATAATCCCTTCACTCAAAAAAACTGTAAAAACACATCCCCAAAAAACCCACAACCCTAAAAAATCCAAAAATATCATCTTTAAAAAAACAATAAAACCTCATCCAAATTTTTTTAACCCCCAACCCTAAAAACCCATATACTATCAATCCAAATAAACCATGAAATCTCATCCCCAAAAAATAATAAACCCTCAGTCCCAAAACCCCTAGTCCCGTATCCCTAATAAATTGTAATCATTCATCCCCAATAAACCCAAAAACCTCAGTCCCTAAAACCCTTGAATTCTCATTCCAAAAAACCCAAATTATTAATCCTAGAAAAATATAAAACCACAGGGCCCAAAATAGTGAACACCCATATAAAAAAACTATTAACCCCTATTTCTCAAAAAATAGTAAACCCTCATCCCCAAATGATCCAAAAAACCTAGCCCCAAAAAACCATAAACCATCATCCCTCAGAAACCCTAATCACTCAACCCAAAAAAATCTAGATCCCTTAAACCCCAAAAAAACTACACCCTCATCCCCAAACAACCCCAACCATCATCCCAAAAACACCTTAATCTTTCATATTAAAAGAAAGCAAATCCCTCATCCATAAATCGATAAACCCTCTTCCCCAAAAAAATTCATAAACCCACTAACCCAATAAACCCTTAACCCTCTACCTGAGAAAACCCTAAACCAATAGTTAAGAAACCATGATCCCTCAGTCCAAAAAAATCATAAACCATCATCCCAAAAAAACCCCCATCCCCAAAAAACCCTAAAACCACATCCTAAAAACAATTCCAAATCCCTCTCCCCCAATAAACCACACATCCTTAGCACTGAAAAACACTAAAACGATTGTCGCAAAAACCATAAACCCTCATCCCCCAAAATTCCAAAAACCTCATCGAAAAAATTACCAAAACCCTCTGTCCCAAATAAAACTAATCCAACATTCAAAAAAATACTAAACAATCTTCCCAAAAAACCCTAAACCATCATCCACAAAAAACCAAATACCATCTTCCCCCAAAACATAAAATATAAACAAAAAAACCATAAACCATTATACAAAAAACCCTAACCCTAGAGACCCAAAAAACCAAAAGCCTCAGGCCCTAAAAAACCCTAAAACCATATCTATAAAAACCCAAAACCATCATCCTCAATATATTGTAAACCATCATCCAAAAAATATGCTAAACCCTCATCCCCAAAAAACCTAAACCTTCATCCCCATGTTACTCATAACCCTCATCCCCAAAAAACTCTAAAACCCTATCCCCATATAACCCTATACACTCATCCCTAAAAACGCCCTAAAAACTCACCCCAAAAAACCCAATATGATCATCACCCAAAACCCCTAAACTCTAATCACTAAAAAACACTAAACCCTCATCCCCCAAAAACATTAAACCCTTAGCACTAAAAAACCATAACCCCCATCCGCAAAAAACCATAAATCCTCATCCCAAAAATCCCTAAACCCTTAGCATAAAAAACACAAAACCCTTATCACAAAAAACCCTCAACCCTCATCACCAATAATCACTGAACCCACAACCCCTAAAACTCTAAAACTCATCGAAAAAACCCTAAACCCTAAACCATAAACCCCAAAACACTCAAACATCAGCACTAAAAAACCCCTCATCCTTCAACCCCAAATTACCATCAACCCTCATCCCTATGAAACTAGAATCTCTAATCCCCAAAAAACAATAAACCCTTAGGCCAAATAAATATTAAACCCACTAACTATTAACAAACAGTCCCAAAAAACCTAGAACCCTCAACAAAAATAAATCTCTCAACCATAAGCACCATAAAATCCTCAAACCACTACTAAAAGAAAAATATCCCTCATCACAAAAAAACCTTTAACCCTCATCTTTAAAAAATCCAAAACCCTTATCCCTAAATATATTTATACCCTCATACACAAAAAACCATAAGCCATCATCCTAAAAAACCCCTACATAATCATCCCTAAAAAACCCTAAACCTCTGGGCCTAAAAAACCCTAAACCCTTATACCAAAAAATCTAATCCCTCACCCATAATAATCCTATATCCTCATCCAAAAAAACCCAAAAAACCACATCCACAAAATACCCTAAACCCTCATCCCCAAAAAAACCCTCAACACTCATAACTAAAAAAACCTGCAACCCAAAACCCTAAAAAACACAAAAACCTTATCCCAAAAAACCCTAAACCCTCAGCCTTGTAAAACCTCAACCTATAGCCCCAAAAAACAAGAATCCATTATCTCCAAAAACATGTTATACCCTCAGCCTCAAAAAATACTATTCCCTCACTCAAATAAACCATAATCTCTGATTACAAAAAACCCAAAACCACCAACCATAAAAAATGTCGAACCCTCAAACCCTAAGTTTATAAACATGTAGCCCCTAAAAAACAGGAACCATATACCCTAAAAAGAATAATCCGTAATCCCAAAAAACCCAACAACCTATTCCAAAAAAACCCCTAATCTCTCAGCACCATAAAACCCTAAACCCTCATCCCCCAAATAACCTCAACCCTACTACTATGAAAACTGCTTAAAATCATCCTAGAAAAACCCTAAAATTTGAAGCCCAAAAAACAGTAAAACGTCATCTGAAAATACCTTAAACCATCATTCCTATACACCCTAATCCCTTAGCGCCAGAAAAAAACCTAAACACTCAAACCCTAAAAACACTAAACCATCTACCCCCAAAAACCCTAAACCCTCATCCACAAATAAATATAAACCCTTAGCCCAAAAAAACACAATACTCTCAACACTAAAAAAGACTAAACCTTCAACCCAAAAAATCATAAACTCGTATCCCAATAAAACCCTAAACCATCATCACCAATATACAATAAACACTCTGCCCCAATAAATCCTCAACCATCGGTCCCTAAAAACCCCACAAAAATCATCTCAAAACTAATAAATCCCCAGCCCCAAGAAGTCCAAATCCTAAGGCCTAAAAAACCCTAAACCCTAAACCCTAGAAAATCCACAACCCTCAACCCGAAAAGGCATTCCACCATCAACCGCAAAAAACACAAAACTATACACCGAAAAAACTCGAAACCTTGATTCTTAACAAATACTAAAACCTCAGCCACAAATTAAACGAAACCCTAAACCGCAAAAAAAAAACTCTAAACCCTCATCCCCCAAAAAATAATCTATTCCCTAAAAAACTCAACACTAAGCAACAAAATACATAAACCCACAATCCCAAAAAATCATAAACCCATAGCCTAAAAAAACACTAACACATAAAACATTGGATACCCAAAAGCCTCAACCCAAAATAACCATTCACACTCATCACTAAAAAAACCCATCTCCAAAAATCCTAAACCCGTAGTCTGATAAAAAAGACCTCAACTCCAAAAACTCTAACCCCAAACACTAAATAAATCTATACAATAATCCCAAAAACCATAAATCCTTACACTCAAAAAAACACTAAACACTTAACCCCAAAAATACCTAACCCTCGTCATAAAAAAATACCTAAACCCTCATCCAAAAAAACCTTATACCATAATCCCCCAAAACAACTAGACACTCATCACCAAAATTCCATAAATCCCCATCCCCAAAAAACAAAAACCCATAGCCCCAAAAATTCTGAAACCCTCATCCCTAAAAAAATATAAACACCTAGCCCCAAAAAAACCCTAAACCTTCAACCAAAAAAATCAAAATTCTGCATCCCCAAAAACCCTAACCCCTATATCCCAAAACCACTAAGACTTTATCATGAATGAAACCTAAACCCTCTTCCCCGAAAAAACCCTAAACTCTCATCCGCAAATAATCATAAACACTCAACCCCAAAAAACCCTAAACCCTCATCCCAAAAAAAAACATAAACACTCAACCCCAAAATCCCTAATTTTTCGGCCCCAGAATACTTATACCATAAAATACCAAAACCATCAGCCACAAAAAAACACTATTACATCATGCATAAAAATTCCAAAACCCTCACCCCCAAAAGAACCCTAATCCCTCTACCATAAAAAAATACTCTACCGTAAAAAAACCTAGTCCCATATCACTATAAAAACAAAATCCATCAGCCCCAAAAACCCTAAATCCTAATTCTATTAAACTCATAAACCCAGAGAACAAAAAAACCCTAAAACCATAACCTAAAATTCCCCCAAAAACCAAATCCCTAAAAAACACTAAATACCCCATTTAAAAAAACTATTTCCTCTAATCTCCAAAAATCCCCAATACCCTCATCCACAAAAAACCCAAATCTCTTAGCCCCAAAAACCCCCAAAAATATTATCCCCCAGAAAGCTTAATCCCTTATCCTAATAAAACCAAAACCCACCTCACAAAACAACTGTACACCCACATCCATAAAAAACCCAAAACCTGGAGCACCAAAAAACCATAAACCCTCATCCATTAAAAATCACTAAAACCTCATCCCCAAAAAACCCAAAACCCACTTCTTCATCAAGCCATTAATAGTCATACTGAAATACCCAACAACAGAATCATCAAAAATCACTAAACCCAAAATCCTAAAAATACAACAACCTATGCCACAAAAAACCCATCATCCATAAAAAACCCTAAACTCTCATCCCTAAAAAACCCTTCTACATCACCCCACAAAAAAACCCAAAAACTAAGACCTAAAAAACCCAAAAACCATGCCCCAAAAAAACTAATAACCATCATCATAAAAATTCTATATTCCATATGCCCAAAAATACCCTAAACCCTGAGCCCTGTAAAACCCTAAAACCATATCCCAATTACACTAAACCCGCATCCAAACAACCATAAACCCTTAGTCATAGAAAACTCGAAAAACACAACCCCATAAAACCATAAAACCTCAGCGAGAAAAAACTAATCCCCTAGGCCCAAAAACCACAACCATCATGCCCCAAGAAACCATAATCTGCATCCCCCTAAAACCCTAAAGCCTAAACCATATAAAACCCAAACACTAATAACTAATACACCCAAATAATTCATCCCCAATAAATACTAAAAACTCCCCACAAAAACCCTAAACCCTCATCCACACAAAAATGTAATCCCTCATCCAATGAAACCCGAAATCTTCATCCTAAGAAAACCCTGAACACCCATGCCCAAAAAATCCTAAACCCTCAACCAAAAAAAACCCCCTAAACTATCGTTCCTCAAAAAACCATAAACCCTAATCCCCAAAATACCGTCAACTTTCATCGACAAAAAAGTCAACCCTCATCCAGAAAAAACCCTCAACCATCACCCCCAAAAAGCCTCAACCCTCGTCCCTAAAAAACCCTCATCTCTTACCCACAAAAAACCCTAGGCATTATACCCTAAAAACCCAAAACCTTTAGCCCAGAATAACCTAAACAATTAACCCCTAAACCCTAAAACCGCATCCCCAAAAAACCATCAACAATATACCCAAAAAATACTTATCCCCCATCCCTAAATAATCATAGACACTCTACCCAATAAAACCCTCAACCTCCATACCCAAAATACCATAATCCCAAAAAACTAAAAAACAAAAAACCCTAATCAAAAAATATCTTCATCCCTCAATTCCAAAAAAAATACTAATTGAAAATTCCAAAAAAAACCCACAAGGTTGATCCCCAAAAAACACACAAGCCCCAACCCTTAGAACCAAAAAAATCTCAATCATCTAACTAAAAAACGATGAACCCTCAACTCAAAACAAAACTAAACCCCCAGCTACAAAAACCCTCAACCCTCATCCCCAATAAATCCAAGACCCTCTACACCAAAAACCCCCCATCAAATATTCCCTAAAAACCCCAGAAGACATTTCCCAAAAAGAATCTTTCAACCCTCAATCACAAAAAACCATAATCCCAATGCCCCAAAAATCTAAACCCCCATCCCCATAAAAACACCCAAAACATAGGCCAAAATACCCTATTCCCATAGCCCCCAAAACCCCAAACATATACCTCAAAAAATCATGATGCCTAATATCCAAAAAAACCCTAAAACCTCATCCATAAATAACCCATAACGTGCATCCATAAAAAACACACAACACCCAACCGCAAAAAACCCAATTTCCTTAGTCCAATAAAATAGTTAAACCACATCCCCAAAAAATCCTCAACAATTAGCACATAAAACCCAAAAACCTCATCCACAAAAAACCCTTAACCATAAGACCTAAAAAAGAAAAAAACCGTCATCCCAAAAAATCCTCAACCATCATCCCTAAACAAACCATTTACCCTCAATTCCATAATAAACTATAAACTTTCATCCCCAAAAAACCATCAACCCTCCACCCCAAAAAACCCTCAACCTTTCATCCTAGAAAACCATCAACTATCGTCCCTAAATATTCTTAAACCCATAACCCCAAAAAAAACCCCATCCCCACATAAAAATATCCCTCAACCCTCAGCCCAAAGAAAGCCTCAACCCATAGCCCCAAAAAATGATACACCCATAGCCCTAGAAAACCCTCAATGATTATCCAAAATAGTCCATAAACCTGTTTCCCAAAAAAACAATTCCCTCAACACCAAGAAACCCTAAACCATTATCCCCAAAAAACCCTCAACAATCAGACAAAAAGCTCTCAACTACAAAAAAACTCTACCATCTTACCCAATGAAACCCTCAAACCCATCTCAAAAAACCCTCAACCCATATCCCTATGAAATCCTTGACCTATATCCCCAAAAAAACCTCATCTATAAACCCAAAAAAAACCCTCAACAAACAACCTTAAAAATCCATGAACCCTTTAGTCTATAAAAATGCAAACCATGATCACCCAAAACCCAAATCCCTTATTCCAAAAAATCCTTAAACCCTCAACCCCAAAAAACTCTCAAACCTCATTTGCTAAAAATTATAAAATATTAGCCCCAAAAAATCCTCAACAATCTGTAAAAATAAACCCTAGACACTCATCCAAAAATAACCCTCATCCCTCATCCCCAAAAAACACTAAACTCTAAATCCCAAAAAACCATCAACCCCCAATCCCAAAAAACCCTCAACCCTCAACCATCCACTAGAAGAAAACTCTAAACCCTCATCCCCCAAAACCCCTTAACCCTCATACCCAAAACATAGTAAACCCACATCCTAAATAATCCGCAAACCCTAATCCCCAAATAACACTAAACCCTCATCCCATAAAATACCAAAACCCTCAACCAAAAAATATCTATAACCCTCAACTATTGAAATCCCAAAACTCACATCCAAATAAAACAATTCACACTAATCCCCAAAAAAATCAGATCCCTTGTCCAAAAACTTATCTAAACCCTTAGCACCCCAAACAACATTAACCATCAGCCCAAAAAAAACTCTGAACCCTTATAAACAACAAAAAACCCTGAAATATTAGTCCCAACAAACCCATACCCCTTAGCCCCTAAAAAACATAAAATAACAATCATCCCCCAAAGAAACCATGAACCCTTATCCCCATAGAACCATAGTCCATAATCAAAAAAATTGAACACTCATCCCCAAAAAACACTAAACCCTTAGAGAAAAAACCCCAAACCCCACTCCCAATAACACAATTTACCCAGCACCCCCAAAAGATCCTAAACTGTCATCCCTAACTAACATTGAACCCTTTCCTTCTAAAAATGTTGAGTCAAAAGACTTATTACTTTTTTCATTCCTTTATTTCATGGAAATCACACACATTTCCTTTATTAATATTTTATTTTTAGAAGGATTTTTTTGCAATACCAAAAATACTAAGATTCAATTTATTTAATCCCTTTTATGTTGTCTTCAATCTATGTCGAACAAAATTTTCCATATGATTTAATAAATACTGTATGTAATAAAAAAAAACAAATCCATACTTATTATTGGATTCTCATAGTTTCTCAAATCCGATTTTCTTAGATTTTAATATATGATTCTCCTAGTTTCTCAAATCTGATTCACTGATACTTTTTAATCTGATTCTCACAGTTTCTTATACCTGAATATCACAGAATATAGAATCTGATTCTCATAGTTTCTCAATCCAATTCTCATAGAATATCGAATCCAAATCTCACAGTTTCTTAAATCCTAGTCTCTCAAAATTTCGTATATAATACACAGAGTTTCTCAAATCTAATTCTCACTGTTTATCAAATATTTCCTACATATTTTATCGAATACTATTATCTCATAACATTAAATATGATTCTCACTATTTCCATAATCAGATTATCATCATTTCTAGGATTGATTCTCATTGTTTTAAGAATAATATTTCATATCTTTCTCAAAACTGATTAGTTACTATATTTCCTTATTGTTATTATATATATAATTGGATTTATATATATTTTCAATATTTATTACATGATATTGCTTCTCATGATATTTTTCCGTATACTAAAATGACGTAATATAATGTGTTATTTTATGACCGATTTATGTTCTAATTATATAGGTCACCCTAAAATTCTAGGGAAAGTATGACTGTTGAAAATCAAGATGATAATTGGATTCCAAGGATATAAATACATTTCCACTTCATCATTTGTAATTTTGATGTCGACTAATGTATTTGTGTTAACATGTTTTTAATTATCACTCTTGTGAAATTCTCGTTTATATTGTTTGTATCTATAGTAATAGAGTATCAATATTAAATAATCCTTTTCATGTTGTCTCATTAAGATTTTCATCACGTGTGAGATTATTTAATAGTGGGATTCCATCAAAATGAAGACAAAGGTATAGATTACTAGCTTAATTAATGGCTTGTGGGGATATAAAGATAGAATCTGCATATGATCCTTCATGGATCAAGGGTTTACCCTAGAGTGTGTATGAATGAGTTCCTTGAAAGTTTAAATCATATTAATTTTATCGAAATTCATTGGATACCCTTCTCCTTGGGATAAAATATTTCATTTCATTTGTTATTATTGTTCTATTACAGGTTTCTTAATTCTATAGTAATTTCTTATAAATAGAAAATTTTACTTCTTATACATTTTCTATTCTCTAAACTCTGATTTAAGATTACATACGCTTTAAGGAAAAATATTATTTAAGAAAACCTCTATCATATTTTCATTATGATAATCATATTTATTAGACCCAATGTGTTTTCCTTAACCTTATAGAAGAGGGTTTAGTGAATCCGATTTGTTTAGCTTTGTTAAACAATGTCTTCCTTAAGATTAGAAATTAATGTTTTTAAAGATACAATTCCCCCCTTTTTTAAGCATCTACAAAAATATTTTCATCCAACATTTGTTATAAAAGGAGGTTTTCACTGCTCATATATTTGCTTATATAACATATGAAGTTTGATCTTAATCTATTTTATAAACTTCTTGTTTATAAATTTTTATTACATTTCCTTGTGTTGTAGAAAAAAAAATTGTATTATTTTAAAGATGGTTGGTTTAAATGATGGGTCCATCGAAAATTTGAATCCTATAGGACCACCTATCTTTGATGGAAATCAAAATGAATATTAGAGAGATAGAATGAATTTTTCTAATAAATAGTAGTGTCAAAAAAAATTTAATTCTTACTGGAGATTAGAAAATTCCTAATAATGAATTCAGACTTCCCACCAATCACGAATGAATGGAATATCAACTATACTATAAGGTATGTGAAACATTGATCTATTCTCTGAACAACAATATAGACATCCATATATCATCTTGTGAAGCTTCTAATAACATTTGGAAGAAATTGTAAATTACTCAATTTGGAACATCTAAAGTCATTGATATGAGAACAACATTTCTTATAGTAAATGTTCAGGGTTTTGTTTTTCCCTATAGAGAATTTATAGCTAAAGTTCAACAGAGATTCATGAATATTATAAATATGTTACAATAAATGTGAGATAAATTATTAGAGGATGAGATACTTGTAGATAAAATTATCGACAACATTCCGAATGAATGGGAATAAAATAGAATAGTAGTTAAGGAATCTAGAAAGTTACAAATGTTTCTCTTGATGAGTTATTTGGAACTCTTATAAGATATGAGAACATATTGAAGAGTTATGATGAAGGAAAATAAAAAAATGGAAGTGTTTCATTTACTACAACTTTGAACCACATGAAATCAATGACTCATGAGAAAGATGATATGAAAACAAATAAGAATGTTATTGTTTAATCAGAATCAACTGAATCTAAAAAATTAGACAATGAGTAATACAATATTGCTATAATGATGAAAAAATATTATTGGAAATAAATATTTTCAATACCGATATAATAAAATAGATAATAAGGATAAGAATTAATTGGATGTTACATTCTATGAATGCAAGGAAGTATGACACATTAAACCAGATTTTCCAATGCTCAAAAGAAAAGACAGAAAAGATAAAAATTCATAGAAGAAACATAAAAAGTAATACAATCCAAAAGGAACAAATGTTTTGATAGTAAATGACTCATGGAGTGCTGGTGTAGGATAATCTTCAGATGAATCTTTAGATAATGAAAATTACAAATAAAATAATATTCGTCGTTATGATAGAACACCTATGGAAAATCATTATTTCATGGAAAAGGTACACACTCTTTAATCCTTAACCAATATATATTTAAACGATAAAAACCCTGATGAGAAAAATTATTATTCGTTGGATGAATAATCTTCCTCATTAGAATATACATTACCTTCTATTAGAAAAGCCTCTAGATTTTCTATTTTTCTTGAAAATGAAAATTGTAAAATAAAAAATAAAGATGATAAAGTAATTTCTAGAAATAATATTTTCAAAAAATATGTATAAAATAATTCTAAAAATCATGATGAAAATTCATTAGAAATGGTTTTTATTTCTAAAAACCATGAGAATTTAAATTATGAAAAGGATAAACTTTCTAAAAAACTTGAAAATGTTGATTTTGAGAATAATGTTTTAGAGATAAAACATAATTCTAAAACAAATACTTATGAAGAAAAGAATTTAGATATCAAGTTAAAATCTAAAATTTATTCCCTTATGAAACATTTATCAAACTTTACTTCTTGTAAGAAATAATTTGATAAAATGTGTAAACAAATTCCTCTTCAAATGAATTGTTCTAAAATTGGTTACTCTCATTTGAAACTAGTTTTTAGAAAAAACTATTTCTTTCCCAAAAGTGCCCCATTCTTAAATATGTGTCAAATTGGTGAACATTAGAACAAAATTTTCTCATTAAAAAAATACAATCCTTTGGATTTCCTAATTCCATTATTTCTAAAAAAATTATTACTAAAATTTTGCTTTCTATCAATTCCGAATCCAAGAATGTTTGGATTCCAATAACCTAACTATTTTTTTCAAGAAAACAAAAGAAGTACCAACAATAACTCACGATAAATAGATAGTGGTAGTTCCCAACATATGAATGGAAACAAAATATTCTTTGAAAATATTACTTAAATGACTGGTCGAAAAGTCACTTTCAGAGATAATGCTCATGGAATTATCATTGTTATGGGTAACATTGTTCTTATTCGAAAATCATTGATTTAAAATGTATTATTTGATAAAGTCTTTTATAAAAATATTATATGAATAATTCAATTGTGTGATGAAGGATTCATTACGAATTATAGGAATTTTAGTTTCTTAGTACACAATTCAAAGGATGAATTCATTCTTTCTACCCATCGGAATTAGAATGTTTACACACTTAAAATAGAAGACCTTAGGATCCAATAATTATCTTTTCTTTGTGAAATAGAAGATGAATCTTGGTTATGGAATAGAGGGTTAGGACGTTTTAACCTTAGAAACTTATGTAAATTGGCAATTAAATTACTTGTTATGAATCTACCAGATCTTAGATTTGATTCATCAAAAGTATATAAACCTTGTCAATATAGCAAGAAACATAAGTCTAAATTCATATATATTTGTGAAGTCTCAACTAAAGATAAATTTCAGTTAGTGAACATGTACATGTTTGGTCCTATAGAAAATGGAAGTATTGGTGGAAAATACTATGTATTTGTTATGATTGATGATTATGTTGAATTTACAGAGGTCTATTTTATTATAAAGAAATATGAAACCTTTTTTTATTTTAAAACATTTACATCCAATGTTAGAAATGATAAAAACTATCCATTGATAACTATTCATAGTGATCATGGTGGAGAATTTGAAATTTTGTATTTTTGAAACGTTTTTTAGTAAGAAAGGAATTACTCCTAACTTCTAAGATCCAATAACTCCTCGAAAAATGGTGTTGTTGAAAGAAGAAACTATGTTGATCTAGAGATAAATGGAATGATGTTGAGTGAAAATTATATTCTTGAACATTTTTGGGCTGAAGTTGTTAGTACTATTTTCTATACTAAAAATTGACTTTTAATCAGGCCATTTTGTAATAAAACACCTTATTAATTATGGACAGGCTGAAACCAAAAGATTGATACTCAACAGTATTTAGATGAAAATTATTCATTTTTAATACAAAAAATAACATACATATATTTTCACCCAATTCTGATTAAGTAATAATATTATTTTTTCCGACTATATTTAAGTCTTATAAAGTATTTAATAAAAATTATTATACTATTGAAGAAACAATACATGTAAAATTTGACGAAACTAACCCTTTGGTTTTTAAACAATCCCAAAAAACATCTTCTATTGTGTTTTCAAAAACTGATTATCAACCCTTGATAGAAGATTCTTCTAATAATAGGAATATCCAAGAAAATTTTACTAAAGTATTCACAGTAGATGACTTTCTACATTACATTGATGAACTTGTTTCGGAAAACCCAGGCTTGTTGTTTCTATGAAATTATCCCCATGATAGAATCATTGGTGATGTAAATCAACCTGTGAGGGCTAGAAGCTCTTTATGAAATGAATTAGAGCATCTAGAATTTCATTCCCAATTCAAACCCAAAATTCCAGATGAGGCATTAATTGATGAAGATTGGATTAAAGCAATTCAAGATGAACTAAATGATTTCCAAAGGAATAATGTATGAACTATGGATGAAAGTCCAAAATAATCCTCTGTAATTGAATTAAAATGGGTCTTCAGAAACAAATTTGATGAAAATGGAATCATTATAAGAAATAAATTGAGAATAGGTGCTAAATGTTATAATCAACAAGAGGGAAAATATTATGAGGAAACCAATGATTTGGTATCTATACTTGAATCTATTCAAATTCTATTAGCCTTTAATACATTATTTAACTTCAAAACATTCTAAATGGATGTGAAGTTTACTTTCCTTAATGGATATACTCATGAAGATGTTTTCATACAACAAACTCCTAGTTTTGAAGACCCAAAAAAATTTGAATATGTTTTTAAATATACCAAATCTTTATATAGAGTAAGATAATCTCCTAGAGCCCCGAATGATATACCTACATGACTTTTATTACAAAACAAATTTTTAATGGAACTATTGAACCAACTATTTTTATAAATAAAGGAAACAAAAATCTTTGTATTTTTAAAATTTATTTTGATTCCATTATATTAATATTAACTCATCAATCTTTAACTGATTAATTTGTGAATCTTATAAAATTATAGTTTGAAGTGAGAATTATGGGTGAGTTAACATTATTTCTTAGTTTTCAAATTTCTCAAAATCCAAAAGTAACTTATATATCCCATATAAGTATCTTAAATACAATATTAAAAAGTATGGATATGAAAAAACTAATAGTATTATTACTATAATCAGAAACTCAATTTTTTTTACCTTGATAAAGTCGGAATACGGGTAAATCAAACAACTTTTAAAGGTATGATAGGAAGTTTACAATTTTGAACAGCTAGTCATCACGATTTTTTTTCAGTATTGTTATTTTCAAGATATCAAGAAAATACAAAATAATACCATTTAAATTTTTTGAAAAGAAATAATTATTTAACGGAAACTATGGATTTAGAAAATTTTTTATTCTTATAGAAATGATTTTGGACTTAAAAGTTCTTCAGATTGTGAATTTTGTGGCTGTATAATGGATAGAAAAAGTACATCAGGAACTTGTCAATTCATATGTGACTAATTAGTTTCTGTTTCATGTAAGAAACAACTATCTATATGGAATTCCTCTACTAACTTCTAATATGCAATAGGAATTTGTGGTGCTAAAGTGTTGTGGATGAAAACCACCCCCACTGATTATGGCATGAGTCTTAAAAAACTCAAATACTATGTGATAAAATTAGTTCTATAGATTTATGAAAAAAAACAAACCCATCACTCTTCTGAAAAACAAATAGATATTAGGAATACATTCTTAGGGATCACACATTTAAAGGATATATTATTTTACAATTTTTTAAATGAAATAACAACTTGCTAATATTTTTATAAAATCTTTTCCTTTTGATAGATTTGAATAAATTAAAAAAATCTAGGAATGATAACTATAATGTAATCATGAATTTCCACTTTTTTTAAAACCATATCTTTACATATAGTTACTCCTTTTCATAGGGGGAGTAAATTTTATTTTTTTATTTAAATTTTGTCATTGGATCCTATAAATATTTTTTTTCAGAACCTATAAATTTTTTTAACTCTAACAAATTTTTTGTACATCAGTGATTTTTTTTTCGAAAATTCTTATCATAGTTAATATTTTTATAGATTTAAAACATCTAAGAAGATCTTATTTCTAATATTAATAAATACTTTGAGAACTGTAAATGGCATAAATTTTTAACTATAACTTCCTAATTTCAAATCTGTTTGTTGTTTTTTCAATTACTTTTAAAAACATAATCAGATTCATCTATTCATAATTCTATTTTTTCATTTAAAACCTAAAAATTTAAGAACATATAAAGCCTTTTTCCACTTAATCTCAACTATTAGATCATATCAGCATCTTTTCAACCATCAGATTAATCTTAGAAGCTAAACGATCACATCACCTCCTATAAATAAAAACGGACCCCCATGTCCCACCTTGATATCCACTATCTTATTCCAGAGTTACTACCAGCCTTCAAATCCCTCATTCCAATTCTTTTCCAAATCCTTAAATTCATATGTCTCAGTTAGTATCTTCACAAATTTCAATGCATGCTACCAAGGAATTCAATGATTGGTTTATATTTCGATAAAGGATAGTTGATGAAGAATTTTTTCACAAGTATGATTCTTTATTAATTATGTTCATAAAGTTCCAATGATGGAAATATATATGTATTTCAAAAACAATAGAGATCAGGATCCAATCAATATAAAACTAGTTAATCAGATTTATGAATTAGATGAGTTTTGTATAGAAGTAGGAAATTATACGATTCAATTTAAATGTTATGTAAGATAGTAATTTATGTCCATCAATGATATGAGATGCACGGGGTGGCAGATGAAGGATGCAGTTTGGGGCTAAGTGCCAGATGATGGGTACAGATAGTGGATGAAAGTATTCAATCAATGCTATATTGAGCAAGACCTACTACATAGAAAACACAGTCAAGGGAGGGAGGTGATATCCAATCCACACAAAAATACACTAGGGTTGAGTCATAGAAATTGGGAATTTGTTATCTTGGAACAATAATCAAACATGTGGATTGAAATGAAACTAATGCACAAGAGCTAAGAGAAAACCCAATACAATCCTCACACAATGAGGAGAAACAAATCATAATCTCCCAATTAAGACTTGAATGAAAATACAATTCCATGGGGTGTATTTATATTTCCAAGGGGTGATACAGTAGTCAAGGGTCTAATACCCTAATGTCAAAAAGGCTAAACCTACCTTGTCCCCTTTAAAGTCAAAAAGATAATGTCTAACAAAGGCTTTTTGCAAATGTAGCACAAAACATTCCATCTATAGCCAATCAAATTTAACTTTGAATGCATAGCCCACATGATTTGACTTTGGTGTCCAAAGATGCCATTTCTATAATCCTCCATGTGGACAAGACAACTAAATTCGTGAAACCATGTGGGAAAATCTTTAAACATCAATTCTGGGCTTGAATAAGATATGTTATATGCCCATTTTCTCCATCCATTCCAGTACAGATCCATTGGGCATTTAATGAAGCAAGATGCATGCCCATTTTACCATTGAGCCTCTTTATTCTCCCTCACATCATTGGGCCTCGTAAATCCAACTTTTCCTCCCACACAATAGACTTGGTTCCTTTTTCATTGTTCTCATCATACTCCCCCTTTTGAAAAGGATTCATAATCAACTCTTCATTCATTCCATCCATAAAATGAGAAATATTGGAAGCATTGTACCTGGCACTTACACCATACTCTCCATGAAAATCAATCTTGTAATCATTTTTGTTAATCTTATCGAGCACTTATAATGGTTCATATCCACATGGCATGAGGTTTGATTTACACTTATTAGGTAATCTATCCATTCACATATGAATCCAGAGCAAATCCCTGAGCTCGAACAACACTTTTTTGCACCCATTTTTTCATGATCTATATATTTTTTGGGTCATCCTCTAAATATTTTTCCTTGCATTTTCATGGAGTTGTTTGATTAATTCTGTGTTTCCATTCGAATCCATATTATTTGCTTCTTGCAAAGGAAAAGGAACCAGATCAATAGAGGAAATGGGGTTAAAACCATAAAAAATATGGAATGGAGAATATTTAGTAGTCGATTTATTGGCCCTATTATATAAAAATTCCACATGTGGAAGTCACTCCTCTCAATTCTTGAAATTCTTCTTGAAAATTATTTACAGAAGGGATGATAGAGTCTGATTCACTACCTCTATTTTCCCATCAGTTTGCAAATGACATGTAGTGTAAAATATTAATATTGTACCCAGTTTTCCCCACATGGTCTTACAAAAGTAACAATGAAATTTTTTGTCTCGATCCGACACAATAGTCCTTAAGATTCCATAGAGTTTGACTACTTCCTGAAAAAAAATTGTAGCAATGTTAGTGGCATCATCAATTTTGTGACAAGGAATATAATGTTCCATTTTTTAAAACTAATCCACCTCATCAAAAATAGAATCTATCCACCCTCTTGGTCTGTAGTAACCCCATAATAAAGTCTATTGATATGTCCTCCCAAGGGGTGTTGGTGATTGGGAGAGGAAGATATATTCAATGAAGGTTCAGTTTTGATTTGGATTTTTGGAAAACAATACAATTTCCCACAAATTTATCAACATCTTCAGATATCATAGGTCAATAAAAATGCTCACTATAAACACTTATAGTTTTGGTTACACCAAAAATCCCCAATAAACCACCTGAATGTGTCTCCTTCAGTAAATGTAAATGGATAGATCAAATTGGAATGCAAATCTTATCAATTCGGAATAACAATCCATCGTGTAAATAGAACATTTCCTAACTAGCTACTTGTTTAAAAAGTTCAGAAGTTTCTCTAAAATCACTACCAGTGGCATATAAATCTTTAATTAATTCAAAACCAAGGAGTTTGGAATCCAATAAAGATAAATGAAAATATCTTTTTGAATATGCATCGACAATAGTATTTTCCTTTACCTTTTTATGCTTGATGAAAAATAGAAATCATTCAAAGAATTTCAACCATCAAACAGGTCTCTTATTTAGTTAATGTTGGATCCTAATGTATTTAAGTTCCTCGTGATAAGAATGGATCACAAATTCATTAGGCCAAAGATAGTTCTAACATATCTCTAGTACTCTAAACAATACATACAACCCTTTATCATATATATCATAGTTTATAGTTGGTTCATTTAACTTCTCACTAAAATAACCAATAGGAATACCTTACTTCACGAGTACTGCACCAACACCAATTCCACTTTCATCACATTCAAACACAAAGGTCATACCAAAGTCTCCGTTTTCAAGTATAGGGGCATGTGTGAGTCGATTCTTGAGAGCATTGAAAGCCTTTTCCTGAGTTATCCCCCATTTGGAAGGAATTTTCTTCGTTTTCAATTCATTCAATGGTTTTTCTAGTGTGCTAAAGTCCATTACAAATCTTTTGTCTAAACTAGAAAGTCCATGAAAACATCATTCATGTCCAACCAAGGTTGGAGTTAGCCATTATTTTATTTCATTGATCCTCTCGGTGTCTACTTCAACTCCATTACTGCACACAGAAAAAACAAGGAAAAAATATTATCAATGAAAAATTCACACTTATTAATGGTTCCAAACAATTTTTCTTTCCTTAACACCTCTATTACTTTTCTTAAGTGATCTACATGTTCATGAAATGTATTACTATACACCAGAATATCATCAAAGTAAACAACCAAAAATTTTCCAATATATCCATGTAAGACATGATTCATTAACCTCATAAATGTGTTGGTGGATTGGTGAGACTAATGGGCGTGACTATCTATTCATATTTTCCATGTTTTTTCTTAAGTACAGTTTTCCACTCATCTCCTTATTTCAGCGTAATTTGATGGTAGCTACTTCTTAAATCAATTTTTGAGAAAATAGTAGAACCATTTAATTCATCTATCATATAATCTAACCTAAGGATAAGATGATGATACCTCAAAATGATGTTATTGATGGATCTGTAGTCAATGAATATTCTCTATGTTCCATCCTTCTTTGGTACTTGAAGCACTGGTACATCATAAGGACTAAGGCCTTCTCTAACATATCCCATATCAAATAGCACCTAAACTTTCCTTTGAATATCTTTTGTCTCTTTTATGTCGGTGAGATATGCTACGTGATTTGGGTGAGATTCTACAATAATGAGTTCAATTTAATGCGCAATACCTCTAATAGGTGGAAAACTAGGTGGCACCTCTATGGGAATCACTTCTTCAAATTACTGCAATAAAGACTCAACAACATGTGGCAAAGGAAATTTCAGGTCATTAGTGTTCAACATAACCTCTTTGTATATAAGTACTATGAGATTTTTTTATTAAATAAATGATTCAATAACCTCACACATTTTTGACAAAATCACACTTTTATCTCTTCACAAATCCTTTTCCCTTATGGATTTTACATTTCTCTCCATTTCTTTTCTTCTCTCATTTTCAATTTTCCCAATTCTCTCCTTTTTAATTTTCTCTCTTTTTTTCAAAAATTCTCATTTTTTTATTTTCTCTCAAATTTTGATCTTCCAGAATTTGTCGTCGGTTAATGGGGATGAGGTTTATAGGTCCCCCTCATCATACAAAAGAATGTCGGTTCATGAAACCATCATGAGTAACACACCAATCGTACTGCCACAGTCGACCCAAAAGTAAGTGGCACGCCTTTATCGGAATAATGTCAAACAATACCTTATCCTTGTATTTACCAATGGAGAACAATAACTTCACATGTTTGGTATCCTTTATCTCTCCACAATCATTCATCCACAAAATCCGATATGGATGTTGATGCTTCAAAGTAGGAAGTCTCATCTTCTCTACTAACATGGTGCTCACAACATTACTATAGCTTCCTCCATCATTAATAACACTACATAACTTCCCATGGATCATGAACCATGTATGAAAAAGGTTCTACCACTGCTCCTTCTCTCCCAGGGTCTTTTGTGTACTTAGAACACTCCTAGTGACAAGAATCTCACCATATTCTGCAAACTCACTGCTATCAATTTTGGGAAATTATTCTTCCTCTTCTTCCGAGCTCTCTCTATCGATCTCCCATTCTCCATACTTGTTGATGGTCATGGTGTGTCGGTTTGGGAACTCACTAGAAATGTGACACCTTCCTTGACATTTGAAACACTGAATATCCCAATTCATAGTTTTGTTAGCCTCAAAAGTAGTTTTCTTAGGTGGATGAATTACCTTGTCACATTTGAGATGAACCGCCTCTATTTCCTTTGATGGTTCTCCAATATCCTTCCTCAAATTTCACCATGGCATGAATGGGGTAGCGAGTTTCCTTATGTGGCTCTTCCTTTTGATTTGGTGCTCGATCATGGGGGCTTGATGGATTATATCTTGTATTTACACATGGTGTACATCTCCACCTGATCAGTAATGTCCCAATTGGGCCCATGTAAAAATCTTACCATGGTTGCCTCCAGATTCTCCTCAAAATTTTCCCAAATCATGGTAATTTTCATCTCCTTTTAGTAGTCTTCTAAACTCTTACTCCATTGGGTAAGTAATTGGTGTTTTCTTGGATATATCTATGGTAATGTGTGGGAACAGACCACTTCCACATGGAAAAATTCATGTCTTCTCTATTTTTGATGAGACATCCACCATATCTAGCATTCTTCTTCTGAACATGATCCCACCATATTAAGGAATAATCAAAGAATTAAAGGAATGACTGTTTTACCTTTTTCTTCTTGGAATAGGTATGACATGAAAACACCTTCGCGATCCGCATATCCCATTCCATGTATGCTTCCATATCTGTTTTACCTTGAAAATAAGAGACCATAACCTTGATTCCTCCAAGTAAGTCATCCTCAGGTGGTCTCCATTTCCCTCATGTTGTTGTTGGTACAAATTCCTCTTTTGTGGTACATCCTCAAAATCACCATCATGGTTTTCCAACTCTTCCTCCATGATGTTGGGGTGATGGGGTGCCAGTGCTCACAACGGGTTTTCATGGATCATCCTTGGGCTTGGTTGATTCTCCATGTTATCAATCCTCTCATGTAGCAACTCCAAATTCTGATCAAGAAGCCTCTCAAAATGTATCACTAATCATTGCATTTGGAGTTGTGTAGATTCAGGTGCGGGGGATATAATTTGGCTTCCTTCATCGCTAGCTTGAGTGATTCTCTTTCCACGATCATCTGCCATGATAATTAACCTGAACACAAATACACACGAAGACACGCACATGCACACATGGATAAACACTCACCCACATGAGATATACACACAAACACAAGATATATATATATATACACACACACACACAATATGTACACAATCACGCCCACAAGCACAAGATTTACAAACACACAAACACACAAAATGTAACATTCCCCACCTGGAAGCCACTAAACCAGTGCTCCGAGTCGGGTAGTTACATAACCTTAAGTGCGCCTCCTCGTATGCCAAAGGCTGCCGACTAGCTGCAGGGGTCTATGTTTTCAACTGAGGAGACTATACCCCCTTTCTGTCAGAGTAAGCCACAACAAAAATAATCCTATAGCGGAAACAATAATCAAAAAACAAGGAACATGAATAACAACCATTTCAAACAATAAATATTCCATGTCCTATTACAAGTTCAAAAGTGTCCAAAGGCCCAAAATAAGGACAATGGAAAAAATCCAAAAAATGGACCCGAATCCAAGTACGGATCTTCCAAAAAGTTCTACCAATGTCCACTCAACTATATAGCAAGTCCCCCTGCCCTTCTCATGTCCTGCAAATATGAAGTCTTCTTGGGTACCCAACGGCGGCCCGAGTAGGGTGTGAGTACAACTTAGTACGCCACCACAAATGGTGTCAACAAAATATCCATTATGAACAGGTAATGCATGCAAAAGGAATATGAATGATAATTTCCAAGTAATTATTTATAGTTCCATTAACCAGTTCAGAGCCAAAGCCATTGACACCTCCATTACCATTCATTTCAAGCCAATTATCATCCCTTACCATTTTATCACATTTCTATGGGTTAATCACATACATTATGTTACATGTGTCTAAGGGCAAAAATCACATGTAAGATGGTAAAGACATCATTATACTATATCACTAGGACTAGCCCCCTCATAGCAACCACACCCTCACCTCGAAGCCTCAGTCCGGGTGGATGCAAACATTAGGAGAATAGATCCTCAGTCCCCATTCTTATCCCGTGCATTTATGGTGGAGTTCAGAGCATCATTCTTTACTCGACCAGTGGGCATAGATCCTCACATCATACCCCACACTACCAAGCCATGTGCACATGCTTATATATATGTAACCATCATCCCACCATACCATTGCCCTTTTACAAACACCATTCACAACAAACCACACAAGAATTCACATAATGCCTTAACCCATTAACACATTACCATTTCACATCATTTAACCATTCACCCAATTCCCATGTGTAAAGCCTATCTTTCTATGAATTCAACACTAAAACCATAACCTATCCCATTATCATCTTTAATCAGTTTACACATTAACCCATTTAAACCGTTCATCATTTCCATGAATCAACCATTCAACTCATTCCAAATAACCTTTAGGTTATGGAAAACTCTAGGTGCACCACCAAACATCTATTCCAAGTTCAACCAATAATTCCAAAATATTTATCAAGGGCTCTACCGTTTATTACAACAAGGTCACTTTTTTAATAACAATCCCTAAACCCGGGAAAAGCCGGCACACCCCATGGATGGCCCCAATTTGGTCAAGTCATTCTCAACGCACCACATGGGGATTGTGTGGGTTCCTATTTACCATTATTAATAATCCTTTATACCAAATCCGTCCAGGTTGATCAACGATCATCAAAATGAAACCATGAGCAAAGCCACAAAAGCATAAATCAAACAAAAAACTATGGGATAATGTTTGTTGACCACCTACCTTGAAACTGAGTTTGAACGCACACTCAATCGAGTACTTATACCACAATACGACCAGCCTTTAGAGATTCAAATTATAACTCACCCAATTGATAGGGTATTAGAGCTTCGGAACAAGAGGGAGAGAAGATACAAACCCTAAACCAAAAAAGTGACGCTAGGATGGGATTAGCCATACCCGGAGCTTTGATCTGCATCCAACGACACCAAAAAAGCCTTATAAGTGAGGGTGATCGAAATCTTGGAGATCTTTGGTGATTTGGTTCGTTAATTGGGTGAAGAGGGAGGAATGGATAAAAAATCCCAAGTGGTTTCTTAAAATATCGGGGTGGAAATTTTGTAATTTTTTCATTCAATAAGAGGTCGCACGGTTTGGCCTCATGGTTTTATAAACCATGTCCAAACCCTGCGCATGATGCGGAAGCCATGCACCCAGGCTTGTCTTGCCCAGCTTTCCTTTCTTTAGTGCCCTGAGCCCCCAAAACACCCACACGACCTCTCATACATTCAAGAAGACATCCCTTGAATCCCGAAACAGGGGATCCAAAAAAATAATAATGAAACCATACCCTTCCATAAACCGGGATCTTACAACCTCCCCTCCTTATAACGGCTCATCCTCAAGCTGAGTTTCCCAGCCTCATTGATCCACCAAAGAGAAGAGTTCGGTCCACTGAGCCTGCATATCCGATTCTCGCTCCCATGTTTCTTCTTGAACATTCTGATGATACCATTTTACTCGCACTAATGGTACAATCTTGCCTTGCAAGACCTTTTCACTATGATCCACCACAAGAACCGGATGCTCCTCAAAGGGCGCATCAGCCTCGCACTCCACATCCTCAACATCGACCACATGAGATGGGTAAGTGTGATACCATTAAAGCTGCGACACATGAAAAACATCATGAATCCCACCATAATGATGTGGAAGAGACAAATGGTAAGACACTAGTCCGGTTATCTCTACAATCTTAAAAGCTCCCACATATCAGGGTGCCAAATTACACTGCTTTCGAATCTGATGGTGACCCAGGGTTGGCGACACCTGAAGGATCACTATATCCCCCATCTCAAACTCAAGAGGTATACACCTCCAATCTACATACAGATTCTGCTAACTCTGAGCCATAGCCATTCTCTTCCTTATCAACTTAACTCTCCCTGATGTCTTTGGTACGAGACCTGGCCCCAACAACTTAGATTCACCAGCCTCTAGACAAGACAACATAGATCTACATGGTCTCCCGTAGAGTGCCTCAAACGGTGCCATCTTAATCTCAGCCTGAAAACTGTTGTTGTAGGAAAAATCAACTAACGATAGGTGCTTCTCCCAAGAACCTCCAAATTCCAAGACACATTCTCTTAACATGTCTTCCAACACTGGGATCCTATGATTTGACTGCCCCTCCATCTGTGGGTGGAAAGCCGTACTCAAAAACACATGCATGACAAGCACCTTCTGCAACCCTTGATTGAAAGGCGATGTGAAAGGCGGATCTCAGTATGAAACTATGGTCAGCAGAACACCATGAAACTGCACTATTTCTTGAACATACAGCTCACCAAACTGGTCGACTATAATGGTCTCCCGAATCGGTAAGAAATAAGCCACTTTCATCAACTGATCCACAACCACCCAGATTGCATCATTCTTCTGTGGTGTCCTCAGAAGGTCCACAACAAAATCCATTGTTACATCATCCCACTTCCATTTCAGAATGGGAAATGGATGCAACAGACCACCAAGGCATTGATGCTCTTCCTTCACCTGCTGACAAGTAAGGCCCCATGGCACAAATCCCGCGACTTCCTTCTTCATTCCCGGCCACCAAAACCGCCTTCAATGATCATGATACATCATGGTCAAACTAGGTTGCACTTCTCACTTTGATGCATGGAACTCACGCATCAACTCTTCCCGCACACACTTTGGCAAAACCACACGATCACAAACAAAAACAACATCTTTCACACTGAATACCAAACCAGAAGGTAGATATCCACCTTTATGCTTTTCCTTCATGATCAAACACTTAGTATCATCAAGATGCCCTTCCTTAACTCGACTCAAAAGCCTCAACTCCATCATTATGGAATCAAGAGTGACCTGAACACTCTCATCTTACACCTCTAGGCGCATCTCTGAAAATAAACCCAGCACCTTCCACTCTGTGCTGGACCCCTGAACCAATTGATTTTGAACCTTCCTGCTCAAAGCATCAACAACACTATTTCCCTTTCCCGGCCAGTACATCAACTCATAGTCAAAAGACTGGAGATATTCAACCCATTTTCACTGCTGAAGGTTCAAATCCTGTTGTGAGAGGTTGTACTATAAACTCTTATGGTCGATAAGCACAATAAACCGTTCTCCCAACAGATAGTGCCTCTATAACTTCAAGGCGCACACCACTACAACCAACTCAAGTTCATGAGTGGGATAGTTCAACTCATGGTTTCTCAACTGACTTGAACCATAAGCCACAACCCGACCATCCTGCATCAACACAGCCCCAAGTCTAACTCCGGACGCATCACAAAACATGATTTACTTCTTAACCGTCTCAGGTATGATCAAGATAAGTGTGTTTGTCAATAGATTCTTCAACTCATGGAAGGCGTTCTCACAAGCCTCAGAACACTCGAACTTGATTCACTTTTTTTTCATGCCCGATAGTGGTGCTTCCAAGTGAGAGAAATACGGAATGAACCTTCAGTAATACCCGGCCAAAACCAAAAAACACCGAACATCAGAAACACTCTTGGGCTTCTCCCAAGACACAGTTGTCTGCACTTTATTTGGATCCACTAACACACCTGCCACTGAGATGATGTGACCCAAAAAATTCACCTCACCTATCCAGAATTGACACTTTGATAACGTGGCGTATAGTCGATGCTCTCTTATCATACCCAAGATGATGTCAAGATGTCGGGCATGATCGTCATGAGTTTTTTAGTATACTATGATATCGTAAAGAAAGGAAATCAAAAACTGATCTCGATAGGGATGAAATATTAGGTTGATCAAAGCCATAAACACCACTGGTGAATTGGTCAAGCCGAATGGCATTACCAGAAACTCAAATAACCCGTACAGACTCCATAAGGCAGTCCACAGTACATCAAAAGACCTCACCCTAATCTAGTGATAACCTCACCTCAAATAAATCTTAGAAAACACTGATGCACCACTCAACTGATCAAAAAAGTCATCAATTCTAGGAAGAGGTTGCCGATTGTTCACCATCATCTGATTCAACTTGTGATAGTCAACACACTACCTCAACAACCCATCAAACTTCTTTGAAAAAATCAAGAAATATCCCTAAGGATAAGTACTTGGATGGATAATCCCCTTACACTCCAACTCCTCATGCTGAACCTTCAGTTCCTAGAGTTCTGCTAGTGCCATTCGGTATGTCAGAATAGAAACTGGCTCCACTCCCAACAGCAACTCGATTCTGAGCTCGACATCTCTCCCGGGTGGTAACTGTGAGAAATCCAGAGGAAACACATCCTGAAACCGATACTCCACGGGAGGAAAGTTAGATTGTTCACCTCACTCATCATCATCAAACATGAGACATACCACTTGATTCATGATTCCACTCATCTGTTGATAAAACGACCTCACACGCACTGCTCGAGCATCCCATTCACCACGGTGGACATAAGCGTCACCCTCAAGAGAACTCAACTATACTCTGCAATGATAACAGTCTATGTGTGCCTGATACAACACCAAACAATCCATTCCCAAGATTAGGTCAATCCCTGATATCTCGAGAATGAACAAGTCCCATAGAAAACGGAACCCATCAACATCCAAGGCACATCCCTTACACTGCTTGATATCCTCAACCCTCACCCCTAATGGGGTGTCAATTGACATAACTCCACACACTCACTCCATAGGTAAACCCATTACTACCACAAGTTGAGCATAAACAAAAGAGTGTGAGGCACTTGTGTCAAAAAATGCACTAGAAAACATAGAACCTCTGAGCATCATACCTCAAATAGTACGGTCTGGCCTCGCCATCACTAAGCGCAAACTGAACTGCTTGAAACTGACCTACCCCTTTACCCTGGCCTCCAACCTGAGCACCTTGTGCCGCACTGCCCTGCTAGCATGAGCGATCTTTCCCTGGAGTTCATTTCCACTAACCCTGCTAGTACGGCCAGTAGAGCACCAATTGCCTACCTGATACTGGGAAACTGATCCCCTTACCATACCCAGTACCTTATTTTCATCGTCATGCTCACCCGTCTGCTGAGGGTTCCTGCAGAACCTCTACACATGTACAATCCTAATGCATAAATAACACTCAATAGGAGGTCTAGGAAAATAACCACTCATATTCCCCAGCCCACCGCACTGATAACAGAACACCAGGTTTCCACTCTGAGAGGATGATCCTCTCTTCTGACCACCTTACTAGAAACATTCCAAAGGGCGCTTCTGACCATTGGAAGATACACCACATGTCCGCCCAGTTGGAACGACAAGCCCACCACCCGAAGCTCCCTACAAGCTCCCTTCAGATATGAGTGCTTGATCCATCACATATGCAAGCCTCTTCAAGTGGAAGATATTTACTTGAGACCTGATCTCATCTCTCAACCCATCCTGGAAACACATTGCTATCGATGCCTCATCCCCTTCTAACACTGGGACAATGCATCTCAAATCAGGGAAGCGACTATCATAGTCCATCAATGATAGTGATCCATGATTCGGGCTCATAAACTCTGCAGACCACTCCTGCCTCATTGTCTTTGTGTAGAAATAGTCTAGAATCTTCTCTTGGAAAACCATCAACGACATCCCCTCAGCCTGCTCGGTCTGAGCCTGAATATCCCACCAACGCCTTGCCTGGACCTGCAACATACAAACGGCTAGCTTTACTGAATTTTCAATAGGGGTCTCCAGATGATCCAGTATCATCTATACAAAATCTAACTAGAACTCTGATGCCTCTGGCCCACCCACTTTGGTGAAGGTCAGAGGTTGATGTAGTTGGAACTCCCTAGTTAGCTCAAACATACTCGGTGTAACCCGCCGTGGGTCCCGATCCATCAACTTCATAAGGTGAGCCAAGTTATCTCGGAACTGGTCTTCTCTACATTTATTGATCACCACATATTCATGCTCTTCTATGAGAGGAGTGTTCTCAGCATCATCCTCTAGTTTCCCAACTGGTAACCGACATCGTGGTGGCATCTCTCTATATTGTCAAGCACGATATTTAGCACGCATACCATAAAACATTCATGACATCAAAAAAAACACTTTACTAGCTACAACAACTCATTTTCATATATTAATTCGAGGACTTTAACACCTCAAATTCAATGCACCGACCATCCCTACTATGGGCCATGGTCTACATGAGGTAAAAAACCGTGCACTACCACCAAACTCACACAAAAGTTTACAAAAACATTTTCCACTTCATTTAAAAACCTTATATTTCATTAAACATCGTTTACCAACTTGTTTTATTTCATTCTTCACATTATTTCTTGGTTTCATGAAATGAATGATTTACCCTACTTTCTTGCCTCACACACCCACCCCATGCATGTGCATAACACAGTGCATGTCACCTATCTCCCTAGGTGCCTACAATGATGCATGAATGCAAATCCTCGTTCCTTTAAGGCCATGAGCCTAATATCATAAAATTGTCACATAAAACCACATGTGCATCACCCAATGGTGAAATACCATCAACTGTAACAACACACAACCAAGATCAACATTTCCCAATTAGGGTGACTTGGGTTTTCCCTTTTACATAGGTTAGCTACTCCCAATAATGAGCACATTTACCATGGTCCGACACATCTTAACTCATTAAAACCTATCCCAAATAACATGTCCTTAGAGAAGGATAAGAAAGACCTCCTCTGATACCACATTGTAATGTTCCTAACCCCGAAGCCACTAAACCGTTGCTCTAAGCCTGGTGGTTACATAACCTTAAGCACGCCTGCCCAAACACCAAAGGCTGCTGACTAGCAGTGGGGGTCTAAGTGGTCATGTGATGAGATTATACACCCATTCTATTAGAGTAAGACACAACATAAATAAACCAATATCTGAAACAATAATCAATAAACAAGGAACATGTATAACAACCATTTCCTACGACAAATATGCCATGTCCTACTACACGTGAAAAAGTGAACAAAAGCCCAAAATAAGGACAACATCCAAAATCCCCAAAATTGTCCCGAATCCAAGTCCGGATCCTCCATCAAGTGCTACCCATGTTCACTCAACTATCTAGCAAGGACCCTTGCCCTTCTCTTGACCTGCAAACATGTAGTCTGCTCGAGTACCCAATGACGGCCCGAGCAGGGTGTGAGTACAACTCAGTAGGCCACCACAATGGGTGTCTACAAAATATCCAGTATGAACATGTAGTGCATGAAAAATAAATATGAATGATAATTGACAAGTAATTATTTAAGGTTCCATTAAACAGTTCAGAGCCAAATACATTCCCACCTCTATTACCATTCATTTGACACCAATTATCATCACATACCACTTCATCACATTTCCATGGGTTAGTCACAAAAATTATGTTACATTGATCTACGGCCAAAAATCACATGCAAGAGGGTAAACACATTGTTATCCTATCACAGTAGGACTAACCCCCTCATAACAACCATACCCTCGCCTCGAAGCCTCAGTCCGGGTGGATGCAATAGTTACTAGAATAGATCCTCAGTCCCTATTCCTAACCCATACATTTAGGGTGGAGTTCAGTGCATTAGTCTTCACTAAACCCATAGGTGTAGATTCTCAAGTAATACCCCACTCTACCAATCCATGTTCACATGCTTATATATATAACCATCAACCCACCATACCATTTCCCTTTGACCAACACCATACACAACAAACCACACTGGAATTCACAATATGCCTTATCCCATTAACACAATACCATTTCACATCATTTAACCATTCACCCAATTCCCATGTGTTATGCCTATCTCTCTATGCATTCAACACAAATCCCAAAACCTATCCCATTATGGTCTTTAATCAGTTTACACATTAACCCATTTAACATGTTCATCATTTCCATGAATCAACCATTCAACCAATTCAAAATAACCTTTAGGTTATGGCCACGTCTAGATGAATCACCTATCTTCTATTCCAAGTTCTACCAATCATGAAAAACATATTCGTCAAGGGATCTACCATTTGTTACAACAAGGTCACTTGTTTTATAACAATCCCTAAGCCTGGGAAAAGCCGGCACACCCCATGGATATCCCCAATTTGGTCAAGTCATTCTCAACGCATCCCATGGAGATCGTGAGGCTTCCAATTTACCATTCTTAGGAAACCTTTATACCAAATGCATCCATGTTGATCAAATATCATCAAAAGGAAACCATGAAAATTGCCACAAATGCATAAATCCACCATAAAACTATAGGATAACGTTTGTAGACCACCTACCTCAAAACCATGGGTGAACACACACTCAATAGAGTCCTTATATCCCAATTAGACCAGCCTTTGGTGCTTCAACCTAGAAATCACCCAATAGACAGGGTCTTAGAGCTTCTGAACAAGAGGGAGAGAAGATACAAACCATAAACCAAAAAGAGAAGAAAGTATGGAATTAACCTTACTCGGAGCTTTGATACACATACAACGACACCACAAATGTCTTAGAAACGAGGGAGATCGACCTCTTGGAGCTCTTGGGTGATTTGGTTCGTTCCTAGGGTGAAGAGGGAGGAATGGATAAGAAATCCTGAGTGGGTTCTTAAAATCTCGTTGTGGCAATTTTGTATTTTTTCCCAACAATTAGAGGCCGCACTGTTTGGCCACATGGTTTGAAAAACCATGCGCAAACCATGCACATGCTACTATTTAGAGGAGGAGTGGTTTCCCGGTTTACCTGGGCAGGGCGCACGGTTTACCCTGTCCCTGCGTAGGTCGTGCGCCCACGCTTGTCATGCCCAGCTTTCCATTCATTCGTGTCCCGTGCCCCCGAAACATCCTCAAGACCTCTCATACTTTCATAAGACATCTCGTGAAGCCCGAAACAAGAGATCAAACAAATACATAATGAAAACATACCCTTCCAAAAACTGGGTTCTTACACACAATGATACACACTCACACACACAAAACGATACACAATCAAGAATCTTTTTTTTCATATTTATCTACACTCTCAAAACTCACTTTAAATCCCATGCTATTATGAAATATAATACCTTTTTTTGGGATTATCACATTCCACCAATCCATCCCCAATAAATATTGTTTTTTGGGATGGTTTATCACAACCCTATTGACTGGTTAAGGGTAAAGGGTAGAAAGAGGGTAGAAGACAAGGGTAAAAGGGTGGAAAATGATACAAAGTTGTGGTATGTGGGTTTTGTTTAATTGTGCAAGATAATAATCATTAATAACAATATGAGACAAATATAAAATGGGGATGAAGTAAAATCATGGAGAAAGTGATGTACATAAGAGGAATGTGATAATAATACAAAACACATAGAAGTAATTGTATCCGCTTTTTTTGTTTTGGTTAATTCTCACCAAAATGTGTTGTGCATTGAGTTTTAATGCACAAGGTTATTGAATAGAGAGTATGAAATATTTTCATTGAAATCTCTCAAATAAATGATCTGTTAAATTTCTAGAAGCACAAAATGATCAATTGAGAGTATTTTTTTCTTTTTTTCCGGATATAAATCAAATATAGAGAATTATATGTGAAAAGAGATGGATGAATAATTGGCTCAATGTAAACATATTTCAAGACTGAACGATGTAGTCCCATTTTGGAGGTTATCAAGAAATGAAGTTTTATCAATGGGTGGATAATAAGGAATGATAAGAAGGGTAATGGACAAATATCAAGTAAATGAAGGGGTAGTTGCCTACTGTGTCAACGGATGCTATGCTACCAACTAATGTGAAATGCATGGGGTGGACTGATCGTCAAGACATCAGGAGGAAGATGAAGGATGTAGTTTGGAGATATGTGTTGGATGATGGGTATAGATAGTGGATGCATGTATTCAATCAATGCTATAAAGACCAAGACATACTACTTAGACAACACATTCAAGGGAGGGATGTGACAGCCAATCCACACAACAATGCACTTGGGCTGAGGCACGGAATTGGGGGCTTGGTGATATTGGATCCCCGATCTAACATGTTTATTGACAAGGCATGAATACACAATAGATAGGAGAAAAAAGGGTACAATCCTCACACGATGGAGAGAAAAAAGCATAATCTATCAATTAAGTCTTGAATGATAATGCAATGCCATGGGGTGGCTATTTATTTCCAAGGGGTGATACAATATTCAAGGTTGTAATACTATAAAGTCATAAAGGATAAACCTACCTAGTCCCCTTAAAATTCAAAAAGATAAAGTCTAACAAATATTTTTGGGATTGTAGCAGACAACATTCCAACTATAGACCATCAGATAAGGCTTTCAGTGCATAGCCCACCAGATTTGTCTTTTGTGTCCAATGATGCCATTTATAGAATCCTCCAGGTGGACAAGGCATCCAAATTCGTGAAACCATGTAGGACCATCATTGAACATCAATTTTGGTCTTGAATAAGTGATATTATAGGCCCATTTTCTCCATCCATGATAGAGAAGATCCATTGTGTCATTAATGAAGCTAGATGCATGCCCATTGTAGTATTGATCCTCTTTAATATCCCTCGTGTCATTGGGCCTTGTAAATCAAACTTTTCCTCCCATGAATTCAACATGTTACCTTTAACATGGATCTCAAAAATAAAGAAATTAGATGATGTCCTATAAATACCCTTTGGTTGAGAATCATTCAAACCTTCTAAAAAATTTACGGAATCAGATGGTTCATTCAATAAGGAAAAGGAATGAGAATCCTTATGCCTTTAGTTAATAAATATGCTGAAACATTCTCATATCACCTCAAATAATTGGAATATAGAATTATGGATGAATGGGTTTCCCATTCCAAAAAAAGGAGTCAAAGATATTTTCAAGGTAACAGATATCATCATGGTATATTTTTGTATAAATCTACAGAAGATAAACCTGATGAGATATATATTTTTGATCATCATAAGGAAAAGGAAAGATCGATCATGTCTCAGATCCTCATGTTTCTATAGGTTTTTTATATGTTATTAATTAATTACAAGAACTCTATCAATTTTCATTGTATGTCGAATACAATGTAGTTAAAGATTCATATTTAAATTGATGGCACACTCAAAAGAAAGAAATATTCTTTTGATGACATGACTAAGGAGTTTTTTTATCTATCCAGAAATGCAGTTCAGCATGGAGAATGACCTATGAATGGGATAGATGAGTCTAAGAAAAGAAAATCTCATGCTTCTAAACCACATAAGTCAAAAAAGAATATATATTACCCAGATGAAGTCATTGCAAAAATGGAGAAAAGTCCAGAATAATTGGAAAAATGAGATCTAGTTTTTAGACAAAATATAATATAGGAAACTTCTTTAAAAATTCATGATACAGAAGAAAAATAAAAACAATACATGGAAAATAAGCTAAATAAAAAGATATCATAAGCAGAGTTGTGTCGAGCTTTGCTTAAATCTATAGAAATATCTCCAAAAGAAATTCTAGATCTAGAATTTTTTCTTCTATACACTGATTTTCCCCCTTAATGAATAGTTATTTTTGATGTATAAGCTCTTCCAATATAGAAAGGAAAAAATATTTTTTAAAGATCATTTATGATTTTAGAAGATAAATCTCAAGCATGAGAAGAAGATAGTAAGGATAAATAATGTGGGGTGATATTTATGAAATCAGACACATTCATAGATATAGTCAATCTGATAGACTCTCTATATAAACATCTCAAGCCTCATTTTCCATGATTTTATTCGATGAAAAGTTAGTTAAAAAATCCAATAGTCAGATCCATAAAGCAATCTCCACCTAGAAATAAGTGGTGTTGACAGTGACGTTCAGAAAGAACCTTCCTGTAGTGATGAAAATGGTGATGATAATGATGATGGTGATGATGATGAAGAAAATATTTTTCCAATTTCATATAAAAGGAAAATAAAACAGAGGAAAGAGGAATAATAATATATGAATGAAAAATTTATGTCAAAAAATGCTGTAACTTCTATAAAAAATCCATCACAATAAAAAAAGGTATAATCTTCTATGAGAGAAGATTTTTTCATTCAATCATCAAATATTTTTGTAATGCCTATTCCTTAATTTACAAATATTGAGAAATGATTTTTGATAATTGAATAATCCATAAATCAAAAATCCGACTATATACCCCTTAAGATGGAGAAGATGATCAATATTGAAGAAGAATTCAAAACCTTTTTGGACAATTATCATTATCATAGGAAATCTTGAATGGAGATGACCAAGTTGTCATGGAATATCAATCTCTGTTTTAATTTTTTTGATGATATGTTTGATAAAATTATGACTGTCATATAATAATTCATAGAATCTCTCAATGGCTTATCAAAGACTTTTTCTATGATGATAAAGGAGGAAAATTTAATTCTTTTTCAAGAATAAAATGATTTGTTTGGGAAACTAAATTATATCACAGCTAATGATAACAATATGAAGGATTAAAAAGGTGAGATTCTAGTCTAAGAGAATCAAAATGAAGAGTTTGATGAAAAACTCAAGTCCTAGAGAGAAATGTATCAGAGTAAAGATGAAAAATGCAATTCTTTGAAAAGATGAATTGGTATCTGTAAGTATACCTTTCAATGGTTTAAAAAGATCACAAAGAATTGAATATGTCTAAGGCTCTTGTTAAATCATTAATTCCGATGAAAGATTAATTTATTTCATATCTTTGAAACTTTTGTTGTAAAATTTAAAATATTATGTTTTTTATCCCTCTTATTTTGTATCGAATATTTCCTAACCATTTTTAGGTAATTTATATTTTCTCTATACTATTTGGTAAATTAAAAAGGGGTAGAGTGGTTAATAATATTAAAGAAGTTATCCTCAAGTAAAGGGAATATATTTCGTTTATAAACGAAGAAAAATATTTAATGAAAAGAATTTTATCCTTAGGGGGAGTTCATATCTTAATGGGGATTTAGTTTTAGTATTATTTTTATGATTTATAAACTTAGGGGGAGATAAGTATTTATATTAAGTTCAAATATGATATATTTTGGTCTTAATATTTTTTTCATAAATTTGTATTTGTTCTTTAATACCATTTATGTTATTTTCTTTATATTTCTAACCAAAATTTTATTAATACCTAATCAAGATTGAAACCAATTAATGAAATCATATCTATACTTATAATTAGATTCTCAAAATTTATCAAATCCGATTCACTCAAAATTTTTAATTTGATTATCACAGTTTCTTAAATTCAATTTGATTAGACTTTCAAATTTTATTCTCACAGTTTCTCAAATTTGATTCTCACAAAATATCGTATCTGATCCTAACAATTTCTCATATCTGATTCTCACAGAATATCGAATATGATTATCATAAATTCTAAAACAAAATTCACTCATATTTTTGAATATGATTCTCACAGTTTCTCAAATCCGATTTTCTTTAAATTACGAATCTGATTCACAGAGTTTTTTAGATCTGATAATCTCTGTTTATTGAATTAAATTTACACAATTTATCGAATCTATTTCTTGTAGAATATTGAATCTGATAATAACTATTTCCAACTACGATTATCTTCATTTCTATAATCAAATACTCTTTATTTTAATAATATTCTCTCATAACATTCTCAAAACCATTTAGTTACTATATATTCTAATTTTTCTTATACATATAATAAAATTCATGCATATTTTAAATACTGATTACTTGATAATTTTTTAAAGATAATTTCTCTTATACTTAAAAAATGTCATCTAATCTGTTATTTTATGACCATTATAGGTTCCATCTATACAAGTCCATTTGAAATTTAGGAAAAAAATATTAATGTTGGAGATATAGATGATCATTGGACACCAACCCTATAAATACTCTGTCACTTTATCATCTGTAATTATGATGTCGACTACTGTCTATGGGTCTTTATTCTTTTGATTTAATCTCTTATGAATTTTTGGTTCCTAGAGTTTGTAACATTTGTAAGAGAGTTTCAATATGAAATAATCCTTTTTAGGTCGTCTCTTTTTTATATTCTTTTTGTGTATGATTATTGAATCTAGAGATTCAAGGAAAAGAGAGACATAGGTGCTGATTACCTGCTTAATTGACGGCCAGTGGGGATTGCATGAAAAAATATTCATCTGATCTTTCGATGATTGATGGTTTACTCTAGTATAGGTAAGAAATAATTTAGTGAAAGTATAAATCAAGGGACTTTTATCCAATGTCATTGGATACCCTTCTCTTTAGGTTAAAATATTTCATTTTATTTTTCCATTTTGTTCTGCTACATGTTTCTTAATTCAGCTGTAATTTCTTTTAAATAGAAAATGTTACTTACCATACATTATCTATTTTTTAAACTCTAATTTATGATTCTATATTCTTTAAGGTAGAATCCTGTTTAAGAAATCATGTGTATTATTTTCATTATGATAATCATCTTTATTAGACCCAAGTTATTTTCCTTCTCCATACAGAAGAGGGTTCATGGAATTGAATTTGTTTAAAATTGTCAAAAAAGACTCCCTTATGATTAAAAACAAAATTTTAAACAAACAATTCACCCACCCCCCTCTTGTATTTGAGAACCTACATACATATTTAGATCCAATAGAAAAAAATTGAACCCTCATCCCATGATATCATTGAACCCACACCCCTATAATAACAACAACAAAAAACCCCAAGAAACCCTGAACCTTCAAACACGAAAAATGTTGAACCCTCATCCAAAAATATTCATATACCATAATCTCCAAGAAATCCTTGCATCTATATCCCCAAAAACCACAAAACCTCCACCCCTAATATCCTTGAACCCTTATCCCAAAAAAACCTAAACCCTCATCCCCAATAATCCTTGATCCCTCAATCCCAAAAAACCTTGAACCCTTAACCCCCAAAAAATATGTATTTTCCTCCTAGAAACACTAAACCCTTAGTCCAAAAAACCCTAAACCATTAGCACAAAAAACACACATCCCTCATCCCCAAAAAACCCATAACCCTCTGCCCTGGGATACCCTCAACCCTTATCCACAAATAACATCAACCCTTAATCCCAAAAAATCCTAAACCCTATGACCCAAAAAACCGTTGACCCTCATCCCCAAAAAACTATAAACCCACAGCTGAAAGAAACTCTAAACCCTCAATTCACTAAACCCTTAACCCTCATCCCCAAAAAAAACGAAACCCTCACCCCCATAAATCCCTAAATCTCAAGCCCATGAAAACCCAAAACCATCACCGACAGGAATCCCAAACCCTAAACCCTTATCCCATGAAAAATCAGATCCCTTTTCCCTTGAAAACATTGATCCCAGAGCCCTAGAAAACAATAAACCATCAACTATACAAGACCCTAATCCTTTATACCTAAAAAACCTAATCCCTTATCAATAAAAACCCCAAAAACTCATCTTAAAAAACCATAAACGATCATCCCTAAAAATCCATAAACACTTAGTCCACAAAAACACCTAAAACATCATCTCCAAAACAACCTAAAATCTTATCCACTAATACCCTAAACCTACAAGCCTAAAAAAATAATACCTATGTGCCAAGAAACCAAAACCCGTATCCCCAAAAAACCCTAGACACTCATCCCAAAAAAACACAAACCCTAAAGCAAAAAAATACTAAACCCTCGACCACAAACAACCCAAAATACACATCCCTAAAAAAACATAAACCATAAATCCCCAAAAATCATAAACACTCAACCCCAAAATCCTAAAGAATATTCCCCCAAAAAAATTAAACCCTCATTCCTAATAGGCACAAAACCATAGTTTAAAAAACCCTACACCCTCCACCATAAGACACCCTAATCTCTCAGTCTCCGAACACCCTAAACCCTCAGCACCTAGAAAATTTAAATGCTAATCAACAAGAAACCCTCAAAACATTGATCAAAATAACCATCAACCCTTAACCCTAACAAACCTTCAACCCCTTGCCCCAAAAAACAATCTAACCATAGGCATAATAAAACAATCAACCTTCATCCCCAAAAAATCCCAAAGCCCTCATCCTTGAAAAAATCTAAACCCCTTGCCCTAAAATATTCCTATTTTTTATTCCCCAAAAAACCCTAAATCCTCAACATTAGAAAACCCTCAACCCACATCCCCAAAAATCCACAAAACCACATCCCTATAAACCCTCATTTGTCAGCCCCCAAAAAACCAAATCACTTAGCCCAAAATAACACTAATCCTTAGGAATTAAATAAACCTATACCCTCATTGATGAAATCCTAAAACCCACCACCCCAAAAAACTCTAATCCGTCATCCCTAAAAATCCCTCAAAATTGATCCTTAAAATACCCAAAACTCTCGTACCAAAAAACCCTGAACTCAATGTCCTATGAAACCCTAAATCCTCATCCCCAAAAATATGTAAACCCTGAGACCCATAAAATACACAACTCTAATCCCCAGAAAAACAATAAACTCATAGAACCAAAAAAACCCTCAACTATCCGCCCCCCAAAACATCAACCCTTAGACCTTAAAACCCCTCAATATTTATCCCCAAGAAATACTCAATTTTTAGTCCCAAAAAAATTTGAACCCTCATTTTATAGAAACCCTAAACCCTAAACCTCAAAAAACCCTCATCCTCAGCACCATAAATCCTTAAAACATCAACCCCCCAAAATCATAAACCCTTAGCCCCAAAAACTCATTAACTCTTTTACCCAAAAACATTCTACCCACAGACCAAAAAAATTGTCAACCCTCAAGAACCAAAAAACCAAAATCCATAGCCCCAAAAAACCAAAACAAACAACCATACGAAACCAAAAACCATCAGACCCAAAAAACACACAACCATCTTCCAAAAAAAATCCCCAACCCTCATCCACACAAAAACTCACCCCCCTACCCCAAAAATCTATAAACTCCCATCCCAAAAAACCCGTCAACCCTCATCCCAAAAAACCATAAACCCTCATCCACAAAAAACACTCATCCTCAAAAATTACTCAACCCTAATACCTTAAATATAAAACCACTACCCCAAATAATTGTAAACCCTTATCCCTAAAAAATTAGAAACCCTAATCCCCAAAAAACACATAACCACCAAAATTTCTAAAAACCGTCATCATTACCCCTAAGAAACCCTCAACCCTTATCCCCCCAAAACCCCAATATTCCCCAAACCCCAATTTCTCAGCCAAAAAAGCCCTCAACTATTATCCCCAAAGAAAGCCAAACATCTTACAACAAAAAAACATCAACCATCATCCACAAAAAACCATAAACCATCACCATGAAATATCCTAAAACCCTTTACCCAAAAAACCCTCATCCTTCTGCCTGAAATAAACCTCATCCCATATCCCCAAAACCCCACAACCCTCATCTCCAAAAAAAACCCTCAACATGTAGCCCCAAAAAACATCAACCCTCAGCCCCCAAAACCACTCTACCCTCATCTTCCAAAAACAGATAACCCCAATCCCCAAAATACCCTCAACCCTTGGACCCAAAAACCCTAAACCCACATCCACAAAATATCTTCAAACCTCACCCCCAAAAATCCCTCAACCCTCTTTCCAAAATATCAATAACACTTGACCCCCAAAAAACCCTTAACCCTCTAGTAAAAAAAACCTTCAACCATTTACCCCCAAAAATCATCAACACTATGCCCTAAAAATCCCCAAACCCTAATACACTAAATAACCTAAACAGTCGTCCACCATTCTACCCAATCCCTCAACCACCAAAAACCCTCACCCCTCAACCCAAAAAAAAACTCAACTGTTCCCCCGAAAAACCCTCTACCATTACCTCCAAAAGACCAAAAACCCATAGCTACCAAAAACCTTGAACCCTCAACCCAAAAAACCAAAAACCCTTACCCAAAAAAAACAAAAATAAAACCTTAGCAAAAAAAAAACCTATACCCTCAACCCAAAAAAAACCATAAAATCAGAACCTAAAAGAACTATATACTCTCACCCCCATAAAACACTAAAAAATCATCCCAAAAAATATATGATCCTTTATACCCATAAAATCACAAATCCCTAAACCCAAATAAAATATTGAACCATCATACCTGAAAAATAATAAACAAATACCCCCAATAACCCTCAACCCCCACCCTAAAAAAATCTAAAACCCCACCCCAAAAAAACACAGAAACTTGAGCCCCAAAAAACCCTGAAATATTATCCATAATAGAAACTAAACTTAAGCCTAAAAAATCATAAATTCCAAGATCCCAAAAACATATAAACATCAACAATAATAATAACTGAACCCTATGCACCAAAAAACCCTGAAACCACAAACTCAAACAATTTAAGAACCCAGTTTTTGGATATAAAAGACTTTGGAATATTCTTGATATTATTCCAAAGTAGCGCCTTCAGATGGCGTGCGATTCGGAGCCCCGATGTGGCTGGAATTAAATTTTCAGTGCGTCCACACTGGGCATGCCATATAAATGGGATAACTCCTAAACGATGCATCAGATCCTAAATCTGAGTGTATGGATGGGTCTAGAATGGGGCTTTTACCCTAGGAATGACATAAAACATGTTGGTGCGGGACGTTTGGACCCCTCACTCGCTATTAGAACGTTAAGAGGATAATTAAAATTAAGTAATTAATTCGTTTAATGGTGAAACTAAATTATCTCATAAACGGTGACTCAAATTGAAAAAATGAGGGAACCATTGAGTTTGGAGCGTGTCGTTTACCCTTGGAGGGGTGTAAGTTTCATGGGCGTGGGCCGTCAGTGAAAAATGGTCGCGGGGGCGTTTTTGTAATTTGGCAGCCTCCAGAATTGAGTTTAATAACATTTGAACAGGGCATCAGATTGAATTTCAGAGACTTCCTTTGTGCATTGGATGTGGTGTTTAACCTAGGAAAGGCTTTACCTCGACCCCATCAGGATTTTCGTAGGTGGGTCCTTTCGTGGGTAATTAATAAATGTTAATTAAATTAACATTTATTTCTACTTAAACCAATCCCTATCCCTCTCATACCCTTGGTTCTCTAGAGAAGAAGCTCTCAAGAAAGAATCCTGCCCTCTCCCTCTCTCCTCCACCACTCCAGCGAGGAGCGGCAGCTCCGGCGGTCTGTCAGTGAAGCTCTGCGGTATGCCCATGAAGTAGGCGGTTGCAGTTTCAATTTTAATTCCCCCATCTACTTTTAGCTCGTTTATTTGCAAGAAATTTTTTATATTTCTTCGATCAAATCCCATAATCGTGTAGTACATTTTTTGATATTTCCATCACTCTTTTCGGTTTGTAAATCTGTGCTCTGTGGTACCCGTAATCACTCGTCGAAGTTTGCGGGTATTTAATGTTTCCGGCGGGTTTCTTTTTTTTTTCCAGTGAGCTCCAGCGGCGGCGGCAGGGGCTTCTGCGGTGGTGCAGTTCTTCCAGGCGGCGACAGTGTTGTGGGCTTCGGCAGGCGGCTGCTTGAGGTAGAGAGGCCGGGGAAGCTGGGGGCGCGGCGGGCCTTCATCAGAGGAGGTGACCAGGGTCATCAGCGGGTGCCAGTTGGGGCGTGAGGTGCAGAAGACCCTGGGTCATCGTGACACCGGTCGACAAGCTGGACCCGTGCCATGTGGGTCCATGTAGAGACCGTACAAGCCGAGCTAGTCTGGGCGGTTCTGCAGGGTCCGCGCGGTGAACCGCGGACCGCGGTCCAGAGTAAGGGTTGGGCGGCCGAACCGGCCCGGCCCACCCGTTTCTGTCGCTAAAAACTAAAACGCTCTTAAAACTCAGACCGTAAATTAGATTTGCCTGTCGTCAGCGGCGACGCGTCCCTTGGATTGAGACAAAATTTTTGATATGGTCTCAGGATCTTTAGTTCCTAATACGAGGGACCCGGTGCCACGATGCGTACGTTAAGCGAGTTGGCATTTTTTGAGAGTTATTGTTTTGGACGGCGTGAATGCATCTGACGTCAATTTTGAGCACCGTCAGTGGCGTTGAAACCCTGACATAGAGGAAAATATTTTCAAGTTGGTTTTGGGCTTTGAACCCTGAATTGATACGCGGGCCCCACGACCCGTCTATTGAGATGCGAGCAGCGTTTTGCAACTTTTTCATCGGACGTTGGTTCGTGGCATGCGAGTAGTCGATGTTGGATGTTTTTCTGAGGGCATTGCAATGGCCAATCAGCCCACTGTAATTACACACACTGGTGCGGGCCCCATGGGGGCCGTTTCGGGAGTTATCGAAAATTTCTATATTTATCACCGGGTGTCCGTTCTGGACAAGTGATTAGACAAACGTGTGTACATTTTCGAGAGGATCGCAACTGTGTGATCCGTTCGTTGTGCTTTCGAACTGGGATGCAGGTCCCATGTAGCACCGCTCGTGTGTGGTGCGCCGAAATGCATCTTTTTTTTTCTGGATATCTGTTGCACTCAAGTGATCAGCCCCTTTGACGTGTTTTCCCGAAGGGAGAGCAATGTAGCGATGCACCCGACTGTTTTCGGGGTCGTGTCTCGGGATCATGGGACACCATTCGAGCGTAGAGTGGTGTTGGCGACTTTTCCATCAGATATCTGTTTGAGGCGAGTAAGTAGTCTATCTCGCATGTTTTTCCATGAGGATTAAAACGGTGTAATCTATTCAGTCATGTGGAGTCTCTTGCACGATCATATTAAATGGGGAAATATGATAGCTGTACCGGTGATGGTTCTTCCTGCAGTGCTTGTAGGGAACCCTTGGCGTGTGATCACGTTCACTCCAGGGAGAGTGATGTTGGTGTTTAAATAGATGTAGTTTGTCATGCCTAAGATGTTTAGGTGGTAGGATAGAGTTTTTACGTTTCAGCCTTCGCGTTGACGTTAGGTGTCGTTTTCACGATAGCCTTTGGGATGGAGACGTGGCATACTCTGGGAGTATGAGAGAACGCTGGGAGGTACATGTAGATGATTATACCTGAGAATTTTTGTTTCCTTTGTTGGGGTCGACTTGGGGCCACACATCGTGTGGGCCCCATGTGGGTGCCTTGTTCTGTGACAAGCAGGAGCATGTTGATAAACCTGATGTACCTCAGCAATGGTACCAACTGCAACAAGTTGAGAGACCTATTCTATCTCAGTAGTGGGACCAGCTACAACAGGTTGAGAGACCTGTTGTGTCTCGGGATTGGGTGCATCAGCAGGTGCAATAGTCATTATCTACATAACTGGTTTAACATTTAATTTAGATCACATAAAAGAAGTGTTGAAATTATAATAACATAATGTAACACAATCTATATTACAATAAAAACACTTGATTATTGGAATCCATTTTTTTAAAGGATGAAGGGATTTGACCACTCTATCAACTATCCATATCCCTTAATTGTGGTCTCCAATAACATACAAAATTCTGTGTACATTGGGACCACTACAAAATGACTGCGAAGTCCCAATGAAAGGTTCATCTTCCGTTGAATTTTAATCTGAACCTTCAGCTGTTTTGGTCGATAATTGAATGATTGACCTGATTTGGTTTGCGGGATCTGAAACATAAAATACTTTCACTGCCTGTGATGCCATTATAAACGGTTCGTCTTTCTCCCCTTCCTTACTGAAATCAACTTTCACGAATCCCAAACCATCTATTTTAACAGCACTCATATTATCAACCAACTTGCATTGAAATATCGGAACTTGAAATTCCGTATAATCCAACTCCCATATTTGTTTGATGATGCCAAAGTATGACATATTCACATAAATTGGATTTCTGTCCTTAGCACCAGAAACATGAATCGCTTCAGCCACAAGTGTAACCCCACAATTTTTCATGGTATTATATTCATCAAGTTCATTAGTATTAAATGTATAACCATGAACTACATAAGAATTGTATGATAATGCATACACACTTGGTCCTCTAGCTATCCATCGAAGTCGTTCTAAAATTGACTCTAGATTTTCATCTGACATCTTAAAAATATGATCTCGAAACCATCCTATAAACTATCAATTATGTGAATCCGATATCCATTTTTTATCCCTAGATGGATTCAAATTCCTAATAATTTGTTTGTGGATTTCAACATATGGGTCAACGTCGAAAATGTTATGAAAAACATAGAGGTGGGCCTGCTCCCGAACTGTAATATTGATTTTGACAACCTATCTTCCTGAAATTCCTTCACCCTCAAGACGCCCAGTGTGACGAGATTTCAGTAGGCCAATACTTTCCACACCAGACAAGTATTTATTACAGAATTCATCAACTTCCTCAAAAATATATCACTCTTCAATACAACCCTCTGAACGACATCAATTTTTGACATACCCTTTCAAAATCTTCATATACCATTCAATGGGGTACATCCATATGTAATGTAAAGGACCACATAGTCGATTCTCTCTCACCAAGTGGACCATCAAATGATCCATCATATCAAAAAATTAAGGCGAGAAGAACATTTCTAATTCACATAATATGACGGCAATTTCTCTTTCAATAGTTGGTAATTTCGCCAGGTCTATAACTTTGACGCATATATCATTGAAGAAGAAATGCTATTTTGTTAATGTATGGCATAAATTCTTGGGAAAAATGAAATGTAATGAAATTTTAATGAGCTCTTGCATCAAAACATGACAGTCATGTGATTTCAGACCTTTTAAATTCATGTCGCTCATTGAAATGAGGATACTGATATTTGAAGAATACCCCTCAGGAACCTTTAAGTATTTCAAGAAGTTGAAAAACTGATATCTCTCCTTCCTAGAAATAGTGTATGATGTAGGAGGAAGAAATGTTCATTTTTCACCCTTCACTGGTGCCAAATCTTCTCATATTCCCATATCAACCAGGTCCAACCTAGCCTTAATTCCATCTTTTTTTTTCAGATGTATTTAGCAACATGGCGATGACACTATCAAATACATTTTTTTTATATGCATAACATCATGAAAATGTCTGAAATACTGACAATTATAGTATTGTAATTCCAAAAAAACTGATCTCTTTTTCTAACCGATTTTTGTAAAGTTTTTTGAATCTCGTTTACCAAAAGTAATGTCCACATTTTTAACTTTCTCAATCAATTGATCGCCTATTAGTGGAGATGGTTCTATACACTCTTCTAAACATCCATTGAATGATGTCATCCATGAACAGTACTTATGTCGTCGCGGTATAAATCCGTGATGTCCTAAAAGCACGGGTTTCAATGAATGTTTCAAACTAATTGATTATGTACCTTTTTCTCAGACAAGACACTATTGAGTTACATTAATGCTATATCCTTACAATTTTCCATATGTAGGGAAGTCATTTATCATCCCGTACAACATGGCTCTCAAAGAAGAATCTTCTTTTCCATAAGCATCATACAATGTAACACCTGAATCTCACAATAATTTCAAATATTTGATCAATGGAGCTAAATAAAAATCAACATAATTACCCGGTTGTTTTGGTCCTGATATAAGCATAGATAACATGACTAATTTTCGTTTCATGCATAACAACGGTGGTAAGTTATAATTTATCAACATAACCGGCCATGTACTATAACTGTTTCTTCGAAAACCAAAACGATTCACTACATATATAGATAACACATGACAATGTTTTCTCGACTCATTTCAAAATTCAGGATACTCATGACCAATTCTCTTCCACTGAGAAGAGTCTACCAGGTGATTTAGTATCATACTTTAATTCCGGTATTTTCATTCCATGTTAATTGTTCTACAGTATCCTCACTTCCATATAGTCTCCTAAACCATGGATTGATTGGAAAGTACCATACAACATTAATAGGATTAGATTTATCATTCATGTATCGAGAAGAACCACACTTTGGGAATTATTTAAGTGATTTGTGGTCCTTGTGATATAGTATATAGTCATTCAGGCAGGCGTGTATTCTTTCAGAGATCATACCCATTGAGCATAGCATTCGTTTGGCATCGTATTTTCGGCTCAAAAGCTCATTTTCTTCTGGGAGCATGTTATTCATGAGAGCAAGTAGTTTCGTAAAACTGGTGTCACTCATCCCATTGTCTTCTTTCAAATTATGCATCATAATTAATGCTGACAATGCTGTATATTTAGTGCAACCATCATACAATGGCGTCTTTGTGTAACTTTTTAACTTCTCAAACAATTTTGGCAATCACGAAGTTCATCTTCGACAGTCCTTGTAATTTCTTCAATACGATCTTCATCATCATTCACATCTGTAATCACATCCTCCATATGGTCATCTTCATTGTTCATGTTTGTAATCATATCAGATGATCCATAAAACGCAGTGTCATCCCAACCACTACCTAAATTTGTTGTTTCCACATGTTTATTCAAACATGTATAACTCTCAACTATTCCGTGATAGATGAAGTGTTCTTACAACTCCTATGGACTAATTTGTTTTGAATAACATCTGCGTAAACACAGACAAATGATTTGAGAAGGGTCACATACATGATCTTTTTCAAACTTGATAAACTCTTTCATGCCATCTTCATACTCTTTTCTCAACCGATTGGCATTCATCCATCTTATATTTATATTTAACCTATTTGAAATCCATAGGATGGTTATATAGGTTATGGGAGAAGTAATATGAGTATAATTTAGATAAAAAACTAGATACTTCAAAAATGGTGGGGGCATGCTCATTAATAGAAAATCTTGGGTGGTTCTTGGGATTCATCTAATCTCTTCCTCTCTTCGACCCCCCTGATGAGGGGTGGTTCTTGGGAGTTTTTTGTAGTGAGTTAGTGATTTCTTCCCTCATACTTCATACATTAATATTATCCTTTATTTTCCTATGATTTGGGATGATTTTAACTAGGATTTGTTTGATGATTTCACTATATCATCTTCAAATCAATTCAGATTATGTATATTTTGTTTGTATTGGCTAGAGGTTATCCTCGTATGATGAATGCACCATGTTTTGTGTGGTTTAGGTGGTGTTGTGTTTCCCAATGAGTTTTTAAAAGATTATTCCTAATTATATTAAGGTGAATAATTAATTATATGTTTATATAATTAATTATTTGGTAATTGTGCCTTGATATTCGATCTCAATCATTGGTACAATATTAGATAAGGCATGTATAGTCTTGGTTGAAGATGAGTTGATCTTGGTGAGGGGGTTACTCAATTTTTTGAGGTAGGTGGACACTATAATAAAAAATATTGTTCCAATTTATGAATTATTGTGCATTCATGCATGAGTATATGTGTTTTAGTGAAAGGGATCAAAATCAAGAGCAACCAAGGTAAATAAATAGGGTGTTTTTAATCCACCAAGAGATAGAGTGAGGGTTCTATTGAATGATTGTGATTTTTTTATCATCCAGAGATTATGTCTCCATGGTGTAATTGTGTTTATGAGAGGATCAAGTTTGGTATGAGATTTGTATAGCCTATTTAGGTTTTATAAGGCCATTTGAGTATGTATTAGAGTCTCAGGCCTAAAGAAGATGGATTATATAGTTTTATAACTCACGTATGATAAGGAACACCCTCTTAAGGATATATAAGAGTCATGGTTTGATAATTTTATGTGAGATGTAGAAATGGTGATATATATAAACCAAATAGAGAACACATCAAAACCTTGAGGATCCATAATCATTGAACATAAATAATACATAAACATGAACCATAGACAGCGTCAACTGAACATAATAGAAACTAAAAACAGAGATAGAATAAATCAGAACCCGACCAGATATCCTCATGGCCTATGGGTTACCACTCTCTATAAAACCAACCTGCTTTAAAGGAAACCTAAAAAAGAAACCCAAACCTAAAAATAATGTGGGTCTACAGATGCTGAGTGTCACAAGTAGGGTGTGAGCATAAGACAACTTAGTAGGTAAGCACCATGGAATCCATACATTACATTTTCTGAATTAATAAAATAACAATAGTTTGAAATACGTTTATAAAATAGGTTTTTATTATTTAATGAACCAACACATATTTTTTTGAAAATCCATTTTCAAAACAAATCACGAATTCCCTTTTTAAAATAGATATCTTGTTTAAAAAACGAATTCAAAATTCAAAATAAGAATCTAAGAAAGGTGATCACAGAGCCATGATGAAATTAATTGAAACAATAAAAGTAGAGAAATATTAGAAAAGTAGATAACCAAAGTGCAGAAAAATAAAGAAGAACATATTGATAGGTAATCAATAGAATTACATAAACATACCTATAATAAATACCTAGACATACTAGGTTCAGACTCACCTGCCGACATATGGTGTACCACCATAGTAAACAACCAACATTTATGCTTCATTATAGTAGTATACCAGAGAATGAAGAGGCCATCACATGCAAAGTATAAACCAATAAAACATAGATGACTCTATGCACGTCTTTCTCAAGCTCCAATACCAACTATGTGGAAAACCACTCCACAGAGGGACAACAGTAGAGGTTCCCATCACATATCAAGTCACACACAAGTGCCAACCGAGCCTATTCATCACATGAGTTTCAAAACCAATTTCCAAAACACCAAAATATACCAATTGATATTTAAAATTTACAAATCAAATTCTGTTTTCAAACCAAGGATAAAACACCATGTAATCCTAGAAGATTACAAATGGGCCGCTATGCCATTTAGAAATAAAACCACACCTCATGATGTCAAACATACCTAGATTTAGGGAAAAAATTTGAAACTAAATTTAAAATTTGGGAACCACGGATACATTTTTAAAACATTGGGGTTTTATAAGAACCATTTTAAAGGTGGGATAAGGAAAATAAGGTGGAAATGAGGGAAATTGTTTCAAAATCTAGGGTTTAAAGTGAGCATCATTTTATAAAGCCATTATCATTTGCGAACCAATCCATATTTTCACCCTATGAATATATGAATATGCCTACATCGAATAGTTCACTTATGGAGGCCAAAATAATACAAAAATTTCTAATTAAATAAACATAAGGGGAATTATAATTAACAAAAAGGGTTCACAAAATGATCCAAAGCATAAAAGGCACCAAAACCCACTGAAAAAGATCAATTCGCAAGTAAACCAACCATAAGTCGGGAGAGCTAATCAAGATCAAACAAGTAACCAACCACATATACCTGTGTCACACACACATGCATCACACACAAGAATAACGCCAAATCATAATTAATCTCAATATTGACAATAAATAAAAACATAAATAATTCATGAAAATTCAATTTTATTCACCTTAATGTGGAGGACCAGATGTGAGAGTTGAAGGAGGCATCGACTGCGGAGGCAGTATAGGTAGCGGAGGCAGCGGAGGCGGCGCGGAGGCAGTGCATAGGCAGCGCAGAGACAGCGCAGAGGCAACACAGAGGCAATGCGGAGGCAGCGGAGGTAGCAGAGGCAGTGGAGGAGGAGGAGGAGGCGGAGGAGGAGGAGGAGGAGGAGGAGGAGATGAAGAAGGAGGAAAAGGAGGCTACAGGGGATGAGGAGGAGCAGGAGGATCCAGGGTGGAGAGATGGCAGTGGAGTAGGTGGAGGAGGAAGAGAAGGAGGAGGAGGGGACATTGGAGGATGAGGATGAGGAGGCCATGGTGGAGGAGGAGGAGGAGGAGTAGCGGTGGAGAGGAGACCGTGGCGCAAGAGGAGGAGGAAGAGGAGGAGCCGCGGTGGAGGAGGAAGAGGAGGAGAAGTAGGCGCCAGAGTAGGAGGATGAGGTGGCGGCCACGGAGGAGGAGGAGGATAAGGAGGCGGTAGCAGCGACTGCAGTGGCGGCAGTAGCAGAGAGGAGGCAGCAGCACAGATTAGGGCTTCTATGAAAGCTTGATAGGGTGCAGAGAGGAGGAGGAGGACCTGGTGGATTTTATGAACCCCTCATGGACCTTTATCAGCTCTTTTGTAGTGCTGATAAATACGTAGTTTATCAGTGCTAATAAATAAACTAATAAATGTATAAATTTAAGAATTTATTTATATTATTATATATTTATTTGTCTCTAAATATATATATCTATATTTATACTTATAATATTATTTGAAAGGTAAATTTATATATATATCATTGAAAATATAATAAAATATATATTTATTTTTTAAATATAATTTAATTTTAATTATAAGTGTACATTTATTAAAACATATATATTATATGGGTAACATAAAGAATTATAATCTATAAATGAACATTATTCAATATGCACATATATATAAAAATGTATGATATATTCATTGACCCCATTTCATTGGAAAAAACATATATATACGCATGCATGATATATTCATTAACCCCAATTCATTGAAAAACACATATATATTCAATAATTTTGATTATAAATATATATTAAAATGTATTATATATTTATAAATAAAACAAATACATTAAATATAAAGATATATAAAAAATATATAAAAAAATATAATAAATTAATAAATCTTATAAATATAATGAATTAATAAATCTAATAAATATATAATGAATTAATAAATCTAATAAATCTTATAATTCAAATAAATATATTTAGTATTAATCTTATAATTATTTATTTATATATCTATATATTTAGTTATAACATGTTTTTTTTATGTATACAATAAATATTATCAGTGCTAAGCAAAGAACTGATAAATGTAATATTTATTAGAGTTAAGAAAAGTGCTGATAAATGGATATTTAAAGTGCTAATAAATGTGGCCTTTATCAGCGCTAAAAAAACACTGATAAAGGGTACACCTTTTTCCATTGTTTTTTTAGCGTTGATAAAGGCCTACCCCTTTATCAGTCCTTTTCCGTTTGCACTGATAAAGGCAAGCGCCTGCCTTTCCCAGTATTGTGGTAGTGGTATGAGAGACAACAAAGAGTTTATGCTCATCAAAAGAAAAAATCCTTTATTTCGACTATCATCACATATTCCTTCCACCTGACCATCCTTTTAAGTGGAACAAATATCATTTTAAAATTAACATAATTGAAAGAGATGGACCTCCAACAATAATCTCTGATATAAAGTAAAAATAAATAGTCTCTGCATTACCTCCCATTACATTTAGACCAATAATAATCAAACAAAAAATTTATGGCTTTGGTTAATAAAATATTTGGATAAAACAAATCATTTTTGGGATCTTCCATATTGGTATAATTTTTTGGTCTGTCACATGTTGGATGTCATGCACATTCAGTTGAATTATTTTGATAATTTATTTCATATATTTTTGGATACATCAGGTAATACCAATGATAATGTAAAGGAACTATAATATCAGCACAAAATTTGTCGGTGACCTGAACATGAACCTTTTGAAAATGTCAGATCATAGAAGTTAATGAAGACAATCACATCTCATACATTATCCAATTAAAATAGATTATTATTTTGTCAGTGGATTTCAAATTTTAGGCTTCCATATGGTTATTCTTCCAATTTGGATAGATGTGTTAGAAATGTTCATATTACTAGATTAAAAATTCATTAATGTAATTTTACAATGGAAATAAATATGCTAATTGGATTAAGAGGTTTTTTGAATTATATTATTTGGGATGTGATAAAAGGTAAATACTATTTTTTATGAGACATTTTTGTGGAGATAGAAAACTATGATTCACTAAGAAGACTGTAAGAAGATGTGGTTTTAGTTTTAGGTAAACATGAAAAAAATTCTAGCCATATTTATTCCACTCAATGGAATAATTGATATTAAATTTTCCACATGAAGAAAAATGTGGAAGTTTGGTACAGTTTCAATGGACACACCTAGTTGAGAGATACATGTAGAAATTGGGGAAAAATGAACATAACAAAGAATTGGTTGAAGGCTCAGTTATAGAAGCTTATTTGTAGGATGAAATTTCTTTTTTATGCTCTCATTATTTTGAATATGAATATGCCTCAAAAAATAACGTCATGGGATGTAATGAGGGAAATGTTTGTGATGAAATCAGCAATCAATATTCCATTTTTAATCATCCTAAGCTTCACTTCTGTGGAGCTCATGAACGGTGTAGTTCAGATGATGAAAATCACATAGCTCATACATATGTTCTAATAATCATGGAATAAATTACACCATTTTTACTGTGGGAGATCCTTACACTTATTCTATAATCATTGTTACAGTAAATTAATCTTATTTTTTGTAGGTATTATAATAATCATATGATAAAACAGATTCCACAAATTATCGGAGCTACTCTTGAAAAACGTCAGAATATAATTTTTCTTACTTGTTTCAAAAACTGGTAACATAAAATAATTTTGGTTTAAGATATAAATTCAATTTATTACTTATTATATTGATAATTGTTTAACATATTTTCCTATATCTGAAAATTACGATAAAATTGATAACCGATTGACTGTATTAAGTAACCAATCATCCAAAAGGGTTAAGTGTTATAATGCATATGTGGTTAGTTGTTTTAGATTCCATACACATGCATATAGTGAATAAAAACAAAATGAATAATGGTGTCTTATTGAGAGGATATCATCATAAAAAATTGAAGTGGGATTTACACAATGCTGAATGAAATTATTGAACTATGTTATATGGGGCGAAATTTTGTATTTATGTTTAAATTTAAGTGGTTGGATACTATGAGAGGATTGTGTGTTAATCCTATCAATCAAAGTTTTGATATCAAATAAAAAATTCTTCTTACAGTAAATGAATAATTAATATTGGATAATCAGGAACATTAAAAATATTATTAATATTACTGTGCTAGTTTATGAGAGTTGTGTGATAGGTGGAGCATAATTAAAATGAAATTACAGGAAAATCATTTTACTCAATGTGAATGTGTTTCCTATGATGTTTAAGGAATTTAAATTTTTCAAGAGAATGCTCCAAATTCATATTTTTCACAAAGAGACATGAATGTCTAGGATGAAACTGACATGTAAGGGTCTATAGAGATGATTATGGTAATGATGTTATGAATGAATTTGAAATGAAAAGAGATGATAAAATAGAGACTCATATGAAAATTACTGACACTAAGGTGGAATATAAAGACATTTACATAATCAGATATAAATCTGAGGACAAAGATGATGATTGACAATGTTAATTGTTGGTTATAATAATATATAATATATATCGGTATATAAAAGTTGTTTTCGACTATTTTATACAAATATTAATTCAATGTTTTAGATGGGAGAGGATCTATTTCAACAATTGCAGGAGGTTGATCTGCCTTTGGATGTGTAGAATGTTTGTTCATTTGTCCCTTGAACTATTGGTGGTTTAGGGAGGACTCGGAGGCGGTGTGGTCTTGCACGATTCAAACTTCCTAAACCTATCCTTATGATACATCACATCTTTGCTCCAATCCATGAATTTAAATGTATGTTTACCTATGTAATTTAGTTAGTTTTAATAAATTTATTAAAATACAAATTATTTTTTTATTTTTTCTTTTTTCATAGAGTATAACGTATAGAAAATATATAGGGGAGAGATATATTGAGCAATTATTTTTCTAATTCATTGGTCACATTGTATTAGATTCCAATTGATGTTCAGCACCGCATGTTCGATCATTGTTTGGTACATAAACAAATAATATTTATTTAGAAATTTATATAAATAACAACATGATATTATAAATTATTTGTAGGGTTTATGGTATTTCATCGATTAGAGCATGTGTTATACTATCTATAATGAATGGGAGGGGTTTATGTGCGAGTGTTACTATCAGTAATTGAAAAATTAGGGATGGAAATAAATCATGAATGTAGGAGTTACATATTTTGATGAGTCTTGTCACAACGACAATCCGGATTACATTTCATCTTATGTTTGGGATGGATTATGTTCACTCTGGATGGTTGGTCTTTTTCAGAGGATATCATCAGTAGGATGAAAAAACCGGGGGAGATAGGAGGTGACACATCAAGCCGACATTCGTACATTCAGTATGCATAGGGAACATATGATAAGTACTTTTTTTAATAAATTTTATATCATTAAAAGTAAACTGCTAATTTAAATTCATATAGGAAATCGAACAATATGATATTACGGAGTTCTTCATTTATAAGATTAAATATATTGATCTGGACACTGAATATATTAGATTTGATCCCCAGCATCAGATTGTGATCAACGTAATTTATTTTTGAGTTTTAAAAACAACTTCCAATAATATTTTAACTATTTTAATTTTGAATAGAAATTGAAGGAGTCATATGAGGCTATGATGTCTCAGACATAGACAAAGAGTCCAACTGAGACCTAGGATCAGTCCAGTGCCCAAAGATTTGATGAGGCAACATGTATATAGGATACCGAGTATGATTTAGAGAAAGGCTGACATGTTGGTATTGTCTCTTGATTGACACCTAAGAGTTATTATGGGATAGCTACAATGTCGACATGCAACTCGAGATGAGCTCCAAGAGAGTCGTCATCATCTGTTGCACATTATTAGGAGAAACTATGAGCTCAGGGTGATCTTATAATGATATGCATAGGGAGCATGAGGATCTCCACTGATAGTAGCAACATCAGTAGGAGGAGATGTGTTGACGACAGTAGAAACAACATGAGTAGATGATAGAGTACATTCATCATCTGATTCATGGTTTAGGGATGATGTTTTCTCCACCAGCTTCTCCATCTCCGTCAAAGGACCCTCAGTGATGTATTTACATTTTTGTAATAAAATATTTCAACGTAATTTTGTTTTGAAATATTATATATTTACATTTCTATAGAGTGACTTTTTTATATTATTTTGAGTATTGTGTTTTTTTTTTATTTTTTTTATTTTTTAGTATTTATTTTATTTCATTTTTTATTTGACCTATTTTATTATTTATTTATTATTTTATAAAATTATTATTTAATATTATGTTATTATTATAATTATTTATTTGTTATTATTTTATTTATATTTTCTGGGAATATTGAAGTTATTATTATTATTATTATATTCTTATTATTCTTATTAATATTTATACTAATCGGGATATTTTATTATTTTATTATTTATATTATTATTTATATTATTATTATTATTATTATTATTTTATTACTATTATGTTATTAATATTATTATAATTTAATAATAATTCTTATTATTTTATTAATATTATTTGGTTATTATTATGAAATTATTATTATTATTATTATATAATATTATTTTATTACTATTATTTTATTAATAGTAATATAATTTTATTAATGTTTATTAATATTTATATTATATATTTTTTTTGTGTGTTCCCATCGAAAAATGTTTTTTAAATACGACGGGTTAACTATTTGTGACGGTAGACATTCCCGCCACAAATAATATTGTTTACGTAAGGGTCTTGCAAAAAAATTAGTTTTCAAAATTATTTTCTAAAACAGGTCATTTGTGATGGGATCCCATCTCAAATAACCCATCACATATAACGAAATTTCCAATAGTGTATTTTCGAATGGGGGAGTTTCTACCATTCTGAATGGTAGGTTATTTTACTACCGATATAGTGGAACTAGTCTAGTGGTACTATAGATAATGATGCAACAATCATGTCTCACTATTACTATATAAGGAGAAGTTTCCATCTACAATTCTAGGTTGGATGGTGCTACCACCATTATTGAAGGGAATGCTATCATCAGATCTTGAAAACTAGCGATCAGAGACGAATGATAGGAGTTTATATCATCATATAATATGGCCAAAGGTAGAAAGTGACATTGATGATGATAGATTAAAATATAGTTGACTAATATAAAGTTATATCTTGGATTTATGGGGTCAGCTACCATCATTGACAGTGGATTCTACAATCATCATTGAAGAAGGTGATGTCGCACTAGTGGTTATCGTCAACTTCGTTTATGAAGCTTTTTGATGAACTGGATGAGCCTGTTGTTGAGCTTTTTTCAAGATGTGGTGTGATCTGAAATGGAGTTGTTGAATATGGGGTCACTCTAGGTTGAGATACTGGACTATGATTCATTGATAGACCTGTGCATAGTAGTGGCCTTGGTGTCACAATAAACTAGAGAATCAATGGAGAGCTACTGAACATGTCGAGCAAGTTTGGTGAGGATGAAATAGATGAGGGAGAGCTAGTACTTCCAGTCACATGAAGAAGCTCATATGATTTCTTGGATACTGTCGAGAAAGAAGAAATGTGATCTCTATTGATTCATTACTAGAGGAACCAGAGAATATCATCTTTTTAGAATGATAGGCCATCACATTCTTGTTAGAGTTCGATCCCAATGTCACATGGATGAGGATAATCCATACGGTATTATTCAAGAAATATATATATATATACATTTTAAGAAAGATATATATATATATATATATAATTTAAAAATAGTGTATTATTATAATATATTCCATTATAAAAATTATAATGTAATTTAAAAATATTAATTTAACAATATATAATATACATATCTTGAAATTATATAATTAAAAATAAATTAAACATAATAAAAAACATAAGATAATAGATCTGTTGATATAGGATTATATATTATATATGAAATTAAAATTTGATGTTTATGAATGAAATATTAATAGAAAATATTATGAAATTATTTTTAAAAAACATTATAAATTAAAACATTCAACAGATTAAATGGTTTCCTTATGTATGAATATTCACGTGTATAAATTATAAAAAAGTATTAAATGTTAACCCATTTGAATTTAATGAAATTAAACAGTAACTGCAAAAATTAATATTCTAATACAAATAATCATTATCAAATGAAAAGTTTTAAGAAAATGTTTTTAAATAAAGGTATTTAAAATGAATATTTATTTTAAGGGGTTTGAAGGAAGGAATTTTTCAATTTTTATAAAATATAAAACACTAATAAAAGTCACATCACTAATAATCTACCCCTTTTTGTTAAAATGAAAAATAGAACATTATTTTAAAACCCCAAAATTTCTCCCCCCACTTTTATATTATATAATTGTGAAATGAAATTAGATTTAAAAAAAATTTCTTTCAAAAGTAATATTAAATTCCCAATATTGAAAAGGTGTAATAGTTTCATAAAAATACCATTTAATAATAGTACACATGTTAGATGATATTGAAAATAGTATGTTTTTTAAACAATTTAATATGAAATAATACATGATAAATCAAATTTAGAAGCATAGATAAAAATAATAGTATACTTATTATAAAAAATGAGAAGGAACAACACATTAAGGGTGTATAAAAAAAACAAAATCCACCTTACTTTAAGAATATAACTTATCCATAAAATGGAGGTTAATTAATAAAATTATTTTTTGAGTCTTATTTTAAACAAATTAAAGAATAAATCAAATTTAAACAATTTAACAAATGATATAATCATCTAAATTTATCTAAATATGAAGAACCTGAAATAAACTCATAAAAGTCAACAATGAGAACAGGATGTTGAATTTGAAAAAAATTAAAAAAAATTAAATAACATATAGTGTAATGAATAAGACATTTAAAATTCCATAGAACACAACCATGGATTATAAGTTTTCAAAACATTATTTCAAACACTGTTTGAAACAAACTATTTAGAGTAATATGCTGAAAACTAATTTAACAATACAAAATTAAAATTTCCACCACTAAAGCATGAAATCATGTTAGTAGAATATGGTAAACTAAAAATATGTTCTTTCCTAAAACATATAATTCATAAGGAAGATTATTTCAAACATACTAATCGAAATTTAATTTCTCATATTACAACTGTTTAAAAACTATTTTTAAACCTATATTCATGTTTATTAATTAATTAAACATATTAGTTGACTCTCCAACTATATTACTAGATATCTAAAGATAAAATAAAAATTATTTAGACAATTTGAAATACAAATTAGACATATAATCATCATATTTGAAATTTATCTTCTTTATTAAATAATATACATCATGTTGCCTTTCTAGAACAAAAAAGTAGTTAATGTATGCAGGCCTAAAAATGTAGAAAATAGAATAACATCAAAATAATATTAGATCATTTTAATTCCAACATTCTGTTATATATAATAATAAAGAGTATTTATACTAGATGAAATTGAATACATAGTTGGGAATGGTGACTCTCTTATGTCCAGTTGGACTTGAGTAACATCATTTTTGTACTCATGATATATTAGACTTACCAGAATTCATTAAATATATTTTGGCCACAAAAATATATTTCCATCATCTTTTTTTGGTTATGTGTGAATATAAATAAGTATATCAAAAATTGTTAGTATAAGAAATATATTAATAAACTTATAGAGAGAATTCATTGGAAAAATTCATTTTCGTTCTTCATTTAAAAGATGTTGCAGTAGAAATACAACCATTTAAACATCCAGAAAAATTAGTCTTCTTTATGTGTGGATAAAAACTGTTATAACCAAAAGAATTGTGGTAAAAAAAATTCTTCTTCACTGATTTCATTTTATCATATTTCTCTTTTCCTTGAAAAATAGTTGATAAATATTCCTTAATATAAACAAATTCCTCTTAAAAATCCAAATTATTTAATTGGAAAGCTTTTAAATTAGTATAAACATTTTCATTAGAACCATAATCTATATTTATAAGTTTATTATATTATTTCATAATATTATCAAAGTAATTTTGAAAATTATTTTGACATTACAAAATGGAACTAAATATCATTACTTGATCTTTATCATTTACAACAAAAAATACATTAATTTGATCATTCTTCAGATTATGATTTAACTTCTTAGAATTAGTATTCATTTCAGATTCACTATTCTGAGAAAATAAAATATTCATAATACCACATTATTTTTTTTGTTTTTATTTTCTTTTATAAAAATCATATTTACAATTTTTATGTAATTATATTTCTCAAAAATCATGATACTATAATTATTCAACTCTTCATATTCTTTTATTCAGTTGTTTAACTTTAGATTTCATATAATCAGAATCAAAACCATAATCAAAATCAGTTTCTTTTTAATTATAAAATATTGAATTATGGTAGTAATTTGTTGGGAAAATTAATTGATTAAACAATGAATCATTTACCTCACATGGAACACCCATCTAATAAAGGTAACCCGTTTCTTTTTTCACTTCCCGAGTCTCTCCTTAAATAGGAAAATTCTAAGAAGTCACATCCCCTAAAATGATTATTTATATATTTGTTTAATTATCATTGTAAATAATTGAATTATTTGATTTTTCCTATATCAAGACATATGTTTTCTTTATTCATTCACTCATATCATGTTAATTATGTAAAATAAATTATCTTTATAGGATTACTTTTCTTATATTATTTTTCACACTTCCTTTAGAAGTGTCTCTTGGAAACAATTTTTTTCATTAAATTTAAATGGTTATTGCTAAATTGAGACATATATTTTTCACATTCATGTATCATAGATTCATAATTTTGAGATATTTAATTAATATTAGATATAAAATCTATACCTTCCCTCATTTTTTATCCGAATCAGTAATGTTTTTAACTCTATATCACATTGTAGCGAAGAGCCTACTAGTTCCTATAATGTATACTCTTTAAATTTCTTACTTTCATGAATGTTTACCTTATCTTCATGAAATAATTATGGTACTACTTTTAGTACTCTTTCATCACGACTTTTTTCTTCCATTTCATCACTAAGATCACTAATTCCATTTTCAATAATTGCAAACCATTGAAACATCTGGTTCATCGACTCCTCTAATCCCATCATGATGTCTTTGTATAATTCTCAGAGTATTCTAATTTTTTTTATTTTAATATTTTCAATCAAATAGTGAGTTACATGAATGTTTCCACATATTTCAGGGTAAAATGTACATACTGAAACATCACAGTAGACACATATACATATATCACACTACAAAATATTGTTAACTTCATAATTCAATACAGACTTTAACATGTCCTTACCTACATGGGTTTCATGATATTCTTTGTGTATCTCATATTATTTATTAATGATTACCCAGTAATCCACACTCAAATATTTCAAGTAAAATTCGATTTGATCTTTCTAGTGGTATTAGTAACTCCAATCAAAGAATGGGGATTTTTTGGAATTTGCCCATCGTTGGAATTTCCACATATCTTATTACAAAGGAATAAAAAACAATGGATCCAAATAACTATATACCATATTCTAATAAAATTATTATGATTTTATTTGATGAAAAAAATAACTTTATGGGTGGGGTGAATATCCATTTAAATATTTATTAAATAATCAATTTTATTTTATTAATTAAAGATACATTAGTTAGTGTTGTGATAAAGATGTGAAGTATTTCAAGAATAAAAGTAATTACAACAACTATTTTATAGTGGATTGTATCACCAATATTAAATCCAACCCATTAATTTTATAAATAACTTAAAAATATTTATTCTTATGAAAAAGTCACTTTTATAGGTGTCATAACATATTACAGACATTGGATTTTATAATACTCGGAGGCACAACCCAAAATTTTTATCCGAGTATTAAACTGGTCTAGACCTGGAATTTTTTTAGGATTCACAAACCCAAATTCATTTTGATTGATAGAATAATAAATAGACAAATGAAAAAATTATTGGTAAAAGAATAAATGGACCATAACTGTTTCATACCGATTAAGAAAAGATAAAATGAAGAATAATAGAATACAATGAAAACTTGAAAATTATCAAAATATGTGGGTGACGATGAAGCATGATGATCGTTGATCACTTCAATAGAATATAATCGAACATTTATGTTCTCCTATAATCTCATTAAGGAATCAAAATACACAAGAGTTAGTGATTATACATGTAGCAGGATTCTGTAACACATGTTGTTCTTCAAATATACTACAAGAAGATTATTTAATCCCTTGATCATATTCCAATGAACTAGTCATGTATCATCATTAAATCCACGATCCTGAAGTTCTGTCTAAATATTCAATCCCTACATGTCATGAGTTTGTGAATAATAATATAAAAATTAATGTCATTACTTGTACTTTGAAATCACGCATTGAATATCATGGAATATTCACATACATTAATTCTATATAATATAACAAAATAAATCATATAGTATGGCTGTTAGTATAAAATTTATATGAAATATTTATTAATACAATTAAAAAAAATATACATAGACATTCATTTTATTAATATAAAAAAAGTTAAAAAACTAGAGGAATATGATGCATGTGTGTAATATAGAACTTGTGTGTAATATACTTAAAATCTGATCAATATAAATTTTACACCACATGTAATTATATTTTTTTTTAAAAATTAATAAATATGTAAATAAATAAAATCTTATTTGACTGAATAAAATAAATTAACACCAATTATTTTTTTAGAATGATATTTCAACTGAATATAGATAAAAATAAAATACCTAGAGGTAGTGTGTTGTTTGTACAATAGATAAGCTACTATAATGAAAAATTAAGGGAGTCAGCATTGCTGCTGGAAAGATACATAGAAGAGTTGGGTCTGGAGGTGCTTCCAACACCGAAACAGATATACTTCTATGATGAGATGCTACAACCATTATTATTGTAAATGGTAAATGGATCTTCCATCAATATGATCTACTATTATTGTGAATGGAAAATGATAATACCTCTACTACACTTGAAACTATTACTATTGTCGATCAGTGTAGCTACACCCATTATGAACGGTCAGTAAATTTACTACCTTTACCATGGAACTGGACTGGAAGTGAAACTTTAATAGAGTGTAAAATCATGTCTCACTTCTACCATTTAAGGCAAGTTAGTGCGAAATCGTTGTCAGTTGGTCAGTAGTACCACTGGTTTTTGATAGGAAGGCTACAATCGAAGCATGAAAATAGGGTTGTAAAGTCGAACGTTTGGTGCCACTGATATCCAATGGCATGGTTAAAGTACAGATCTACAACAGAAGATAGTAGATGAAACTAAAATTCAATGGTAGAATGTTCTACCGATAATGTAGGTGTTAATATACCATTTTCATTGGTAAATTATACTATTGTCACTGAAGAATGTGATGTCGCACTAGTAGTTACCATCAGACGAGGTGGTGGTGCACTATGATGAACTGGTCGAGCCTACTGTAATGATAGTGTCATTATGATTTACATTGGGTACTAGTGTCAAGGTTGTGGTTTCCCCACTTGTTCGAGCTAGTGTTCAACAAGTTACTAAAACAGATTTGCATAGTGGTGACACCACAGTCAATCTAAAATGGAGCATTGAAGGAGAACCACAAAAACAGTCGCACAGGTAAAGCAAGGATGAACCGAAATATGGAGACTTACTGCCTCTAGTCATGTGAGGATATTGTATTAATGCTGGGGAACTACTGAGCATGTAAGAATGTGATATTCTTTTGAGTTTTTCATGGAGGCTCTAAATAAACAAATCTATGATGGAGAGGTCATCACCTTCATGCTAGAGATTGAACCTAGTACTGCACAGAAGAAGATAATCCACAGTTTATTAAACAGCTACAATATATATATATAAATATATAAATTAAATGTATAATATATATATATATATGAATATTTAAAAAATTTACTATTAAGAATAATTCTAGACCTTTGAATTTTAGAAATATTAATTTAACAATAATTATAATAAATATTTTATGACAATATTATTAAAAAAACTGAAAACATAAGATAAGAGAAAAAATAAATTAAGTTATATACGCACGTAAATTATAAAACCTATGAATAACAATATTATAAAGGTAAAAAATTTATAAGAAACTTTTATTCAAAATTTCCAACATTAGTAAATGATATATAGAAAATGATTTCATTGTAAATGACTATTAACATATTTTAATTAAAATATATCAAAGTATAAAATATCAAACAGTTTGAATTTAATATAATTTGGCATTAAATTTAGTATTATACTATGTAATAAAAATAACCATTTTCAAAGAAATTAATATCAATAATGGTTTTTAAATAAATGGAATAATTAATAATATTTAATTGAAGGGATCTTATAGAATGGATTTTAAAATTTATCAAACCCAAAAAACTACAATCCATCAAACCACCAAAACTACAGACCCTCATCCAAAAAAACCCGATACCCTCAAACCACCAAAACCCAAAACCCTAATGAAAATAAAACCCTAAATCATATCCCCCCAAAAAACCATATAATCTCCTAAAAAAACCAAAACACTCAAACCCAGAAAACCCAAAACCATTATGCATAAAAAATCATATACCCTCGTCCTAGAAAATACTATACCCTAAGTCATAAAAAATCCAATACCCTTATCCATAAAAAACCATATACCCTCATCCCCAAATAACCCTGAACCATTATCCCCAAAAACCATAAAACCACGTCACCAAAAAAAACTAAACCATGAGCCCCACAAATCATAAAACAATCATCCCCCAAAAACCATATACCCTCATCCTCAAAAAACATTATACCCTCAAACCAAAAAACCCTATACTCTTATACCCAGAAAACCCTAAACCCTCATCCCCATAAACCTTATTCCCTCTACCTAAAAACCTAATATCTCATCAACAAAAAAAATCTAAACCTTCATACCCAGATAACCTTAAAACCTAATCTCAAAAAAACCCTAAACCCTCATCCCCCAAAATCCCTAATCCCTTAGTCCCAAAAAACACTAAACACTCTTCCCAAAATAACTGTAGACCCTAAACACCCAATATCCCCAATCCCTCATCCCCAAAATATCCTTTACCCTCATCCACAACAAACCCAACACCCTTATCCCGCAAAAACCCTAATCCCTCATCCACAACAATCCCTAAACCCTCATACACAAAAATCACTTCTACAAAAACTGGCCAGGGAAGCGCTACCCTTTTATCACCGATAAAAAAATCATTGATAATGGGGGCCTTTATCAGTGCAAAAAAAGCGCTGATAAAGGGGGCCTTTATCAGCTCTACAAAAAGTGCTGATAAAAGGGGGCCTTTACCAGCGCTAAATAAAGTGCTGATAAAGCAGGGCCTTTAATAGCGCAAAAGTAAACCGATGTTAAAAGTGATCCTTTATCAGCTATTTTTTTAGTGGTGATAAAGGCTCCCCTTTATCAGTACATTTTTTAGCACTGTTAAAGGGGACCCCTTTATCATCGCTTTTCATAGTAGAGCTGATAAAGGGGGGCATTATCAGTGCTTTTTCCTAGCGTTGATAAATTTTATGTTCCATGAAAAAACAAATTTCATGAAAAATAATATATTTTTATATAAGTATATTTATATTGATATAGATATAATATATATTTTTTAAATATGTTTTAGATAAGTATAAATAGACTATAACATTTAATATATAAGAAATTTAGTGAAAATGGTTTTAAAATATATTAAAATATATTATTAGTTAATAGCATAGTAATTATTATCGATTAAAAATCATTTAATAAAAATTTGATTACACAAAAAATAAAAACAATTAATAAAATATCTTAAATAAGTTGAAAATGTAACTCAGTATTCATACGCCCATAAATTTTTATCCGGGTCTCCTTTTGAACTCTACATCATATCAAAATGAAGCATGCGATGAGCTCTGCGCGATTATGACCCAATCAAAGCTTATGTCACATTTTTTGAGACCTAAAAAGGCCCATGAGGTCTCCCAAACTATGTTTTTAGTCTGGATGCCCCGATTTTATAACATTCAATCATGTATAACTTTTGATCCGGAAGTCCGTTAGACCTGTACCACATATCATATCGACGCCTATTTCATTTTCTTTTATTTGACTGGTTGTGGAGTTGAAATGGGCTTCTATATTAGAAGTTATGGTCATTTTATCATTCTATGGATTTTCAAATACACACATATATATGTATTTATTCATAAATATATGTGTGTGTTTGTGTGTCTTTGTGTGTGTGTTGTATATATGTATGTATGTATGTATTTATTTATTTTTAAACACACATAAAAAACATATTTTATAAATTTATTTAAAACTAATCGTATAAATATATATTAATATACATATAAATATACGGATAAAAAATTGTAACTACATATATATATATATATATTCATATACGAATTAATATATATACTAATATATGAATAAACATATATGTATTAATATAACAAAATATATTTATATTAATATAAATCTATATTAATATACAAATTAATATAACCATATATATAAAAATAAATTGATGAATCAGTAAATAGAAAAAAAGAAATGTCTTTTTGGTAAAGGTGAAGACGCGCAAGGGGGAGGTCGCGGGATCGAGTTAGGGTGGAAGCAAGGAAGTGCGCACACATGACTAGGACACCTGGGTAAGGGCAGCACGTGCGAGTGGGGAGGCGCCACCAAGTGCTGATAGGCTGAAAGCACTGTTAAATGCTCCCACCTTAATATATATATTTTTATTTTTTTACTTTTATCAGCGCTTTTAAAAAGTGCTGATATATGGTGTCTTTATCAGCGCTTTTCTGAGCGCTGAAAAAAGGGACCCCCCTTTATCTTCTCCATGATTAACAATTATTTTTTTAGCACTGTTAACGCTCTTTTCCAGCGCTGATAAAATCCATAATTAATATAGTGAAACCGTAAAACTTCTACCCAAAAAACTAGAAACCCTCATAAAAAACCTGAAACTCATCCCAAAAAAAATATAAACCCTTAACCTCAACAACCCCTAAACTCATTGTACTAAAAAAACCAAATACCTCATCCCCAAAAAACCCTAAACATTTATCCCCAAAAGTCCTTTAATTATCACCCACTGAAAATCCTAAAAATCTCACCACAAATATCCTCAAACTCTCGACTGAAAAATATCCTAAACCTTAGCCAATAAAAATCCTAACCATCAAGTCCAAAAATTCCTAAACCATCAACTCCTAAAAAATTGTAACCACACTAGCATAGATTTCCCTAAACCCTCAACATAAAAAAACCTGAAAACCTCATTCCAAACAAAACCTAAAACCTTAGACCCAAAATACCCTCGGCACTTATCCAAAATTCATTAAACCTTCAATCCCAAAACCCTAAACTGTCATTTGAAAAAAAAACTAAAACCCTCATCCCCCATAAAACAGTAAACTGTTAGCCATAAATAACCTTAAACAAATAGGAACTAAAATCCCTAAACCCGAAACCCAAAAAAAACGTAAACCCTCAATGTCAAAAATACTAAACAATCATTCCTAAAATATCATAAATTATCATCCCCAGTAAACCTAAACCCTCTGCGCCAAAAAATCCCTAATCCCCCATCCAAAAAATTGAAAACCCCCAACTCAAATATATTCCAAAACCAAAACACCTAAAAACCCTAAACCATCAGACTCTAAAAAAATTTAAACCCTTATCCCCTCAAAACCCATATACACTTACCAAAAAAACCCTAAACCAATGATAAAAAAATAAAATTAAACCCACCAACCCAATGAAATTAAAACCATCATCCCCAAAAAACCTAAAACCCTAAGCCTAATAAAATCCTAAATCCTAATCTTTAAAAAACTCCAAATAGTCAGTAATAAATAATATAATAATTTTTCCCTAAAAAACATAACAATTGTCCCCCCAATGCCCCAAACCCTCATCCCCATAAAACCCTAAACCCTAAACCCGAAAAATCCATTAACACTAATCCCCAAAAAACAGAAAACCCTTAAACACAAAAATCTATAAACCCACACATAAAAAAACACTATACCCTCTTCAAAAAAAAAACACCAAACCCTTATCCACAAAAAATATTAAACCTTTATCCCCAAAAACATTCTCATTGCACCAAAATATACCAAACCCTCATCCCATAATACCATAAACCCTTATTCCCCAAAAACCCTAAACCCTAAACCCCAAAAAAACCCAAAACCCTCGACCTCAAAAAACCCTAAACCCTAACTCCTGATAACCATAAAACCACAATGCCAAAACACACTACACACTCTGCTCAAATATCCCAAGTCCACCATCAAAAAATATCCAAAACTCATAGCAGCAGAAAACAATAAGCGCTCATCCTCGAAAAACAAAAAAAACTCCCCTCCCCAACAAACAGTAAACCCAAATCCCCAAAAAACCACAAATACTCAGCACCAAAAATCACTAAAACATCAACCCTAACTAACCCTAAACCGTATGTCCAAAAAAACCTAAACCCTTGTCCCCAAAAAACCCCAAACCACTATCCCCCAAAACCATAAATTCGGATCCCCAAAAAGAAAAAACATGCAAATCAAGAAAACCCCTAAACATTGAGCCCCAAAAACCCGAAACCATCATGACTAAAAACCCTAAATAATCAGCCAAACAACCCCAACAATATCATCCCCCATGAAATAGAAAACACTCATACCAAAAAATATATAACAAACAGCCCCAAAAAACCATAACCCTTAGCCTCAAAAAAATCATAAACCCTCAACACCAAAAAATCCAAAATCATCATCCCCAAAAATCCAAAACCCCATATCCCCAAAATACCAAAAACCCTTAGCCCCAATTACACATCAATTCATCATACATGAAAACCCGTAAAACCTAAAACCTAAGAACAAAAAACCCTAAACCCTCTGTTTCAGAAAAACCTATCCCGTTTGACACAAAACCAAAAAACCTCTTCCCAAATATCTGTAAATCATTCTTCCAAATAATACCTAAACCATCTACCCAAAATACCCAAAACCATCATTCCCAAAAAACAATAAACCTCTAGCCATACAAAACCCCAATACCCTAAAACCCTATACCCTCAGATCTAAAAAAACCATAAACCGTCATCCCCAAAATACATAAAACCCCATGCCCAAAAAACCATCAACCCTTGGCCTTGAAAAAAAATAAACCCCCAATCCCAAAAATCAATAAACTATCATCCCCAATAAAACCCTACACCGAACCCCAAAAAACAATTAACCATTATCCCCAAGAACACAAACGAAGACAAAAATCGTAAACACTAATTCCCTAAAAACTATAAACCCTTGTCCCCAAAAAACATAAAACTATGGCCCCAAAAAATCCAAAATCCAATACCCTCCACCCATAAAACCCAAAAAACTATTCATAAAAAATAATTAAATCCATACCCTAAAAAATCATAAACACATATCCCAAAAAAACTCTATAACCTCAGATCTAAAAAAACCCTAAACCTTTTACCCCAAAAGACCTAACCCTCAACCAAAAATCCCTAAAACAATGGTGCTATGAAAATGTAAATACACAATACCAACAAACCCAAACACCTTTCGACCAAAAAACCCTAAACCAATGGCACCAAAAGGAAGAAAATCCTCATCTCCAAAAAACCATAAACACTCCTCCCAAAAAACCATAAATCCAAACACAAATAAAACACTAAAGACTCACCAAAAAACCCTAAAACCTATGGTCAAAATAACCCTGAACCATTGGCCCCCAAAACCTTATACCCTCATGCCATAAAAACATAATCCATTGGCCAAAAAAACCCCCAATCTCTCCACCACATAAAATCCCATACCCGCATCCCCATAATACACTAAGCCCTTGGAACCTAAAAACCCTCAAAACCACAATCCCAAAGAACTCTAAAAACACATCATCAAAGTACCATAAACCCACTACCTCCCAAAACCATAAACACCTAGCCTATGAAACCCAAAACCCTCATCCCCCCAAAACCCTAAACCCATGGCTCAAAAAACATCAAGGATTGACCCAAATGAATAGTAAAACTCATCCTAAAAATTACCAAAACACTCGACACCCAAAAACCCAAACCCCTCAGGTCAAAAAATCCCTGAAGCCTCGGTACCATGAAAAACAAAACCTCCATGCCCCCAAAACCCTAAAACATCAACCCAAAAACCTTGAAATCATTATCCCCAAAAACCCTAAACCCTTATTTTCAAGATCTTCTTAAGCCTCAGCCCCAAAAACACTAAACCACCATTCAAAAAAACAAAAACCCTCAGCCTAACAGTTCCATGAACCCATAACCTATGAAATACCTAAATCCTCCACCAAGAAAAATCTTATATCCTCATCCCAAAAAAACATAAATCTTTGGACCCAAAAAAACCATAAATCATCTTCCTTGAAAACCAAACACTAACCACCCACAAAACCCTAAAAACATGGCCCCCAAATACCTTAACCCCTTATCCCTATAAAAACCTAAATACAAGGCCCCAAAAACCCTACGACCTTAGCCCCAAAAAATAGTAAACCCTATTCACCAAAAACCCCAAAATCAATGACCTAAAAACCTTAAACACTCATACCCAAAAACCCTTAATCCTTATCCCCAAAAAACCCCAAATCCACCTCCCCATAATCATAAACCCTCCACCCCCAAAACCGAAAACCATTTTTCCCAAAAAACTGAAAACACTAGACCTAAAAATACATAGAAACCCTACCTCAAAAAATCCTGACCCCTCACCCACAGAATCCCAAATCCCTCATTACCCAAAATAACACATCCCCAAACCCCCAAAATACAAATAACCTCATACAGAAACATCACTACACCCTTATCCCTAAAAAATAATATACCATTGGAAAGAAAAAACCATAAACCCTCATCCCCAAATAAACATAAACCCTCATCCACAAAAAAACATACACACATGGAAACCTAAAACCATAAACCCTCAGCCCCCTAAAATCCTAAACCACCTTCCCAAAAAAACATATACCCCATCCCCCCAAATCCAAAAACCTCATCACAAAATACCCTAACCCATTGGACCTAAATGACCCTAAACATTCTGCCCAAAAAATCCTAAACCCTTAGCCAAAAAAAAAACCATAAACACTATGCCCCATAATACTGAATGCCCTCAGACAATAATAACAAAAGCATCATCCCCCCAGAAAACCTATAAGTTCAACCCCAAAAAACCTATATGGTCAACATCAAAAATACTAAACCCTCAAAACCAAGAACACTATAAACCCTAAGACCCACAAATAAAAAAACTTTGTTCCAAAAAAACCCATAAAACATAATCCCTAAAAAACTCTAAACACTCAACCCCACAAGACTAGAAAACAGAGCCCCAAGAAACCATAATCCCTCATCCCCAAGAAACACTAAATCCTCATCCCCAAAAAAAGATAAAATATTTTCACCAAAAAATCATAAACAATCAAAACCAATAACCCCAAACCCTCTTCCCAAAAAAACTGTAAACCATAAACCCCAATAATCCATAAACCCTCAAAACCAAAAATCCCAAAACATCATCCCAAAAAACCATACCCCTAAACACCAAAAAAATCCTAAAACCTTATCTCTAGAAAAACCCATAACCTTAGACCCAAAAAACCTGAAAAACTCTTACCTAAAAAAACCAAAACCCATAGCCCCCAAAAACCATAAACCCTTAGCCCCCCAAAACCCTTGAACACATTGCACCCAAAAAAATGTAAACCCTCACCCCTAAAAACTATATACCATAATCCCTAAAAAAACCTAAACCCTCATCCTAAAAAAACCTAAACCAATATCCGCAAAAAACATAAACTCTCAACCCCAAATAATTGTGAACAAAGAGACTAGAACACCAAAACCCTCTACCTCATAAAACCCCAAGCACTAGACCCCCAAAAATGCTAAACCCTCAGACATGATAATCCCCAAATCAACAACCCCATAAAAACATCTAACATGAGACCCAAAAAACCCTAAACCCTCATCCTGAAGGAAGACTAAACCATCAAGATCAAAAACCAAAAACCATCAGCCACAAAAAACGCAAAAACCATAGCCTCAAAATGTCTAAACACTCATCCCAAAAAAACCTAAAAACCTCCACCTAGATGAAATTAATACACTCAACCCCCAAAAAACACAAAACCTTATAAAAAACCAAAAACTCAGTTCCTAAAAAAACAAAACTCATAACCCCCCAAAAAACCCAAATCCTCATCCTAAAAAAACTAACACCCACTAACACCTCAAAACAAAAAAACCAAAAACCCTCACAAAAAAAATCCTCAACCCTCAGCCCTGAAAAACCAAAAACCCTCATCCCTAAAAAACCCTAATTCCCTAGAAACATAAATCCCAAAACACTTCATTTAAGAAAACATAATCCCTCATCCCCAAAAATTAATAAACATAAAAACCCAAAAAAACCATAAAACCACAACCCCAAATAACATTGAAACCTTTTCCCCAAAAAAAATATAAACCCTTAGTCCTAATAAACCTAAACCATTTCCATAAAAAACCCAAAACCCTCGGTCCCAAGAAATAAAAAACATATTTACCCAAAGAATCCCAATCCATACGTACAAGAACTTTATATACTCAAATTACAATTAAATCCCAAACCCCCATCCCCAAAAAACAACAAACACTCATACCCCAAAAAAACCACCATCCCTCAGCCCCAAAATACACTAATATTGCATCCCAAAAAAAACTAACCCCTTTCACTAAAAAACCCAAATCCCTCACAAAAAAAACCCTAAATGCCCATCCCCCCAAAACCCTAAACCCCAGCCACAAAAAACCCTAACCCTCAACAACTAAAAAATCATAAACCCTCATCCCTAAAAAGACCAATACCATTAACAATAAAAAATCCTTAAACCCTAAACCCTTAAAAAACCCCCAAACCCTCATCCCCAAAAAGCCCTAAACCATAAACCCAAAAAAACCACAAACCCTCAGCCCCAAAAAATCCGAAACCCTCAACCCCACGAAATACTAAAACAATTTTTTCCAAAAAAACCCCCCAATCTTTCAGTCCAAAAAATCCACAATTCCTAGTCCCTAAAAAACCCCAAAACCTCTTACCTAAAAAAGAAATAACCTTAACAACAACAAAAAAACATTCACCATAATCCCCAAAAACCATAAACACTAAGCTCTAAACAACATTAAATACGTATCCCCAAAAAATATTACACATTCAACCCCCAAAACCCAAAACCCTCAACAACTAAAAACCCCAAGATCTCAACCCTAAAAGACAGTAAACCCTAAACCTAATAAATGAATACACTCATATCCCCAAAAACTCAGAAGCACTTATCCATAAAAACCCTTAAATTCTCTACCCCAAAACCCCTAAAAACTCAGCCCCATAAAAACCTAAACCCACATCACCAGAAAATCATAATTACTCTGGTTAAAAAATCTATAAATTCTCATCCCCCCAACACCCTAATCCCTCATCCTTAAAAGCCATATTCCCTCATCCAAAAATGCCATAAGACTTCACCCCCCAAAGACCATAATACTTCAACTCCAAAAACCCCCAAAACTATTTTTCTAAAAAATCCCTAAGCTCACACCCCCCCAAAAAATCCAAAAACCTCTTCCCACAACCTCAGGAAACCTTTAACCCGTTGCCCCAAAAACCTTAAAACCTTAGCTGAAAAACAACATAAACACTCATCTAAAAAAAATTAAACCCTTTATCACCAAAAAATGCAAAACCCAAATCCCCAAATAACCCTAAAAAAACACCCAAAAAACCGTAAACCCTTAGCCTTGAAAAAAACAAAAACCGGAATCCCATAAAATTGTTAACTGTAAACCCTCTACCAAAAAAACCATAAAACATCGAACCTAGAATAATATAAACACTTAGGATAAAAATAACGTAAACACACAGCCCCTAAAAACAAAAAACCCTCATCCACAAAACACCTTACACCCACAGGCCCAGAATATCCCTAAATACTATGCTCCAAAATAACCTAAACCCTCAGCCCCAAAAAATCGAAACCCTCAACCCTATAAAAGATAAAAACCCTTTCTTCTAAATAAACCATAAACCCTCGGCCTAAAAAATCCTAAAACCTCGTCCAAAAAACACATTAAACCCTTAGTCTCAGGAAGCCCTAAACACTCAACCCCCAAAACACTCAAACTTTAGCCACCAAAAACCCTAAACCCTCTTCCCAAAAAATACCATATAACCTCAGCCCTAAAAATCTTAAAATTGTTACTTCCAAAAAATCTCCAAACTCCCTTTTGCAAAAAAACTCCAAACCCTCATCCCCATAAAACACTAATCCCTAATCCAAAAAACCCTAAACCATATCCAAAAAAATTATCCCCAATCCTAAAAAACCCTAAATCCTAATCCAGAAAACCCCAAATTACCTAAACCCGTAACTCAAGAAAAACATTAACCCTCTTGTCCAAATTAATAAACCTTAAATTATAGAAAACCCTAATCCCTTATCAATATAATACCCTAAACCACCTGTATAGAAAAACCTAAACCATCATCCTTTGAAATCCCTAAACACTAATTATCAAGAAAACCCTCATAACTTTTCCAAATAACACCCCAAAACCCTCAACCCCCAAAAAAACCAAACATCCCATATTACCCTAAACCTTCATCCCCAGAGAACTCTAAACCCTCATCCCCAAAAAACCTAAACCCTAAGACCTAGAAAACCCAAAAAATCAACCCCCTCAAAATAACTAAACCATTATCCCTTGAAATATGTAAACCCATATCCCTGAAAACCCTAAACCCTCAACCCCAAAAACTCTATACGCTCATCCCTAGAAAACCCTAATGCCTCTTCGACAAAAAACCGTAAGACATCATCCTCATAAATCTCCAAACCCTAAAACCCAGAAAACCATAAACCCTCCACACCTAAAAATAATAATCCCTTAGACATAGAAAACCATAAAAACTCATCCCCTTCAAACACCAAAGGACCCATCCCTATAAAACCCCAAACACACATCCCTAGAAAACCATGAACCCCATCTACAAAAAACCCTAATCCACAACAATGGAAAACCCAAAACCCACATCCCAAGAAAACCCCAAACCCTTACCCCCAAAAAAACATTAACCCGCATCCACAGAAAACCTTAAAGTCTCATCCCTGAAAAACCTAAACACTTGTCCCCTGAAAATCCTAAACCCTCATACCAAGAAAAATATAAACCCTTAGAACCCAAAATCCCTAAAATCTTCTTATCCATAGAAAATATTGAAACTTCATCCTTATGAAACCAAAAACCATGAGCCTGAGAAAACCATGATTCCTCAACCCTAGAAACCCCTAAACCCTACACACATAGTAAACTGTTCACCCTTAGCATCGGAAAATCCTATACCCACATCCCCAAAAAACCCTAAACCCTCAATCTTAGAAACCACTAAACACTCATCCCGAAAAAACCCTAATCCATCATATGCATAAATCCATAAACCGACGGACCTAGAAAACACAAAACCCATATAAAAACACCATGCTCAATAAATTCCCAAACAATCATCCCCATAAATACCTAAAACTACATGCCTAGAAAACCGTAAACCCTCACACCCATAAAATTATAATTATCATCCCCATTGTACCTTAAACTATCAAACCCAGAGATCCCTAAGCCCTCATCCCCATAAACCGTGATCCCCTAAAAAACCTAGACCCTCATCGCCAAACAACCCTAAACCCTCAACCACATAAGAATATAAACCCTAAAACATAGAAGGCCCTAATACCTCATCCCTAAAAAACCCTAAACCATATTCCCGAGAAAAACCGAGAACCTCATCCTGAGAAAACCCAAAAACCACATCCTTAGACGGCCCTAGACCCACATCCCTTGAAAACTCAAAACCCTAATACTTAGAAAATCACAACCCCTTAACCCTAGAAAAGCATGATCACTTTTCCATAGAAATCCTAAATCCACCCCCATAAAACCCCAAACCCTCATCTGAAGAAAACCATAAACAATCATTCCCAGTATTCCTTAAACCCTAAACCCCCCAAACCCTGAAACCCTTATCCACCAAAAAAACTAATCGCATAGCCCCAGTAATCCCTAATACCTCATCTGCAGAAAACCCTAAACCCTATGACACAAAAAACATGAAACCTAAAGCCCTAGAAAACACTAAATCCTCATCCACAAAAATTCCTAAACCATCCAACATAGAAAATCCTAAACCCTAAACCATAGATAAACCTAGACTTACATCACCCAAAAACCCAAAGCTATCAATCCTTGCAAAAAAATAATCCCTTATCCCTAGAAAACCAGAAACACACTTACCCATAAATATTTAAACCATCATCCTTGGAAAACCATAAAACCAAACCCCAATATACCATAATCCCTCATCCCTAGAAAAACCAAAACCCTCATCCCCAAAAGTCATTAAATCTAAAACCCAAAAAAATCATAAACCATCATCCCTGGAAAACCATAAACCCAAAAATCGAAAAAACCTAAACTGTTATCCATAGAAAACCTGATCCCTTAGAACTAGAAATACCTAAACCATCATCCCAAAAAAACCCTCATCCCTCAACACAAGAAAACCCTTGACCTTCTTCCCCATTAATCATTAAACCCTCAACCCCATGAATCCTTAAATATTGATCGACAGGAAACCATAAACCATCAATCATCCAAAACCCTAAAACCTCACCACCAAATAACACTAAACCCTCATCCCCAAAAAACCCTAAACCCTTATACATAGAAAAATCTAAACACATAGCCTCAGAATAGCCAAATGATGCATGACAATAAAACACTGAACGATATTCCCCAGTAAACACTAAACCCTAAATATAAAATCCCTAAACTGTCGTCCCCTTAAAACCCTAAATTATTTGAAATATTAAACCATAAACCCATATCCACAGAATACCATAATCTTTAATCCCTAGAAAAAATTAAACCTTCATCCCTATAATAACTAAAACCCCCATTCATTAGAAAACCCACAAACCTCAAACCTGAAAAAATATAGACCCTACGCCTCAAAATACCCAAAACCCTCATCCCAAAAAACCTAAATCACTCAACCTAAGAAATACATAATCCCTTAACCCTATAATTTTTTCTAAACCCTCAGACCCCGAAATTCATAAACCCTCATCCTTATAAATCCAAAAACCCTAATTTCAAAAAAAAACCTAAACCCTCATCCCTCGAAAACCATAAACAACCATACTTATAAATTGTAACACCATCGGCCCCAGAAAACCCTAATCCCACATCCCCAAAAAACCCTAAAACCTCATACTTAAAAAATACTCAATCCTAAGAGCCAAAATTACATAAACCCTCAACCCTAGAAAACCCTAAACCCTTAGTAATTGAAAATCCTATTCCTTCATCCCCATAAAATTGTTAACCCTCAACCCAACAAATCCCTAATGCATGATACTGAGAAAAACCAAATACACCAATCCTAGAAAATAATAAACCCTCATATCTATAAATCCTTAAAATCTCAGGTCCTAATATACACAAAACCGTCATCTTGAAAAAATGCTATACCCTCTTCCCTAGAAAAACCTAAACCATCAGCCCTAAAAATCTCTAAAACCTCATATATAGAAAACCCTATACCCTCAATCATAGAAAAAACAAAACAATAACCCAAAAATCCTTATTCCCTTTCCCCCACAATACCTGAATCCCTATCCCCCAACAATCCTGAAACCCTCAAATTTAGAAATCTATAGACTGACCCCCTAGAAAATCCTAAAAAATCAGGCAAAGAAAATCCAAAACCATCAGTCCTAGAAAACCATAAACCATTAGGACAAGAAAATAACAATATCTCAGCCTCACAAAACCCTAAACCATCATCCCACAAAACACCGAAACCATTAGATCCATAAAATCCTTAACATTAATCCCCCCAAAACCCTAAACCCTCACCCCAAAAATACTAAACCCTCATCCCTAAAAACCAAAAATCTTTATCCCCATAAATCCTTATAAAAACTGCACTAAAAACCCTTAAACCTCATCCAAAAAATTCTCTAAACCCTCAACCCCCAAATATATTAAACCCTCATCCGCAATAAAAACCCTCAAATATATTTTCCCTATAGCCCTAAAACCTCATCCCCAAACACCACTAATCTCTCAACTCAAAAACACCTATATGTTTTTCAAAAAACAACCTTAAACACTCATCCCCAAAACCCCAAAACCCTCAACCCCAATTAACCCAAAATACTCATCTCCAAAATAAAATAAACCCTCTTCCCCGAAAAACCATAAACACTAAACCCAAAAGAACCCATAAACATTCATCCAAAAAAACCACTAACCCCTCATCTCCAAATATAACTAATGCCTCACCACAAGAAACCCTAAAACATCACTCTCTAAAATAATTCTAAAACTCCATCCCTAAAAACACTTAAACCCCAACCCCAATGAACCCAACAACCCTCAATCCAATAAAATACAAAAACCTGAGCCTATGAAAACCACAAAAACTCAAACACAAAAACCTTAAAAACTCTCCAAAAAAATAATAATCCCTCATTCCCCAAAATTCATAAACTCTTATCCCCTAAAAACATAAAATCTCAGCCCAAAAACAATCAAAAAAATAATCTCAAAAAAATCTAAACCACCAAAAAAACCCTAAACCCTCGTCCACATGTAACCCTAAAACCTCAACACCAATAAACCCTATACCCTCAACCCCCTGGAACCTGAAACTCTCATCCCAAAGAAATTATAAACCCTATGACAACATAAATCTTATATCCTCATCACTAGGTAAACCTTAACCCTCATCGTCAAGAAACCCTAAATAATCATACCAAAGAAACCCTGAATCTTGTGCACTAAGAAACCATAAAGACTCATTCCAAAGAATCCCAAAACCCATATCCCCATGAAACAATAGGCCCTTAGGACCGTGAAACTATAGAACATTGACCCAAGAAACCCTATACCATCATCCCGGAGAATCCGTAAACTCTCATGTCCAATATAAACCCAAAATATCATTCCCAAGAACCCTTATACCCTCATCCCCAAGAAAACCTTAACCCATATCGCCAAGGAACACTGGTCCCTTAGTCTCAAGAAACCCGAGCCCTTAACCTAAAGAATCCAAAAACCCTCAACCAAAAAAACACTAAACCCGAATTCAACAAAAAAACCTAAACCATCACACACAAACCCCTAAACCACAAGCCTCAGAAAAACCAAAACACTCATCCCCAAAAAACCATCATCCCAAAAAACCGTTAATTATCATCTTAAAAAAACCCTAAACCTTTAGACCTATTAATAAAAAATCCTTCTTCCATAGAGAAACATAAACCCCTATGCCTAGAAAACCCTGAACCCTAAGACACAAAATAATGTTCAATCTCGGCCCCCTAAAAACTTAAACTGTCATCCACAGAAAACCCATAATCCATCATCCATAGAATACACTATACCTGCAACCCCATAAAACCCTAATACCACATCCCCATAAAACCCTAAACCTTAGACCTAAAAAACACTAAACCCTCATTACCCAAAGAACCTAAACCCCCTAAACCAAAATAAATACGCATCCCCAAAAAATTGTAAAAAATTTATCCAAAAAACTATAAACCCTTAACCCCAAAAATCACTAAACCCTCAGTACTAGAAAAACCTAAACACTAATTATTAAAAAACCAGAAACCGTCATATAAAAAAAATTTAAACCCTCCTAAAAAATCCCTAAACCATCATCCCCAAAAAATCCTAAAACCTATTCCCAAAAAACCCAAAAAACATGAGACCCCACCCAAAAAAAATACTTAAACCTCATACCTAAAAAGCCACAAAAACGTCATCCTCAAAAAACATAAACTCTCGGCCCCAGAAAACACAAATCACTCATCCCTAAAAAAACTAATTCCTTGTTCACAAAAACCTCAAAAATATCATCCCCAAAACACTTAAAGTATAATCCCCATAAAACCCTAATCTTGAATACACATAAAACCCTAAACACTCATCCCTATAAAATCCTAATCCAAAAACCACATAAAACTTTGTACCATATGCCCAAAAAAACCAAAAACCATAATCAATAAAAAACCTAAACCCTCATCCAAAAAATACTAATCCATCTTCCCCAAAAAACAATATACCCTTACCCCAAAAAACCTAAAACCTTATCCACAAACAACACCTATACACACAACCCCAAAAAACCCGATTACCTCATCCCAAAAAAACTCAAAACCATCGGCACCATAAAACCTAAATGCTCAGTCTGATAAAACCCTAAACCCCCATCCTAAAAAACCCTATACCCTCAACCCAAAAGGACCCTAAAATATCATCCCAAAAAACACATAACCCAGATCCTAAAATAAATAGTAACCCATATCCCTAAAAACCCAAAACCATAATCCCCAAAAATCCCTAAACCGACAACCCCAAAAAATCCCGAACTACCCACACAAAAAAACCGTATCCCTCATAAAAATGAAAACCCTAAACCCTTATTCCCAAAACACTACTGGAAAAAAGGCCTATACCCACAGTTCAAAACTGTGGGTATAGCCCCCAAAACCGTGGGTATAGCCTATACCGACGGTTTTGGGAACCAAGGGCTGGAACGACGTTGGTATAGGTCCCTAGCCTATACACACGGTTTTCCAAAACCGTGGGTATAATTTTCTTGCCACCACGTCACCGAAACATATCCAATTACCATGGTGTCAACGACTAGTACCCACGGTTTCAAAATCGTGGGTATAGGTCCTAAGATAATGCAGGCGCCGAGTATCAATCCTGCAACCTCTTTGCTTCAAACACCGTGTCTAACCACTACCCTAACATCACTTATATGTATATATATATATATATATATTTAGCTAAATATAGTTATAAAAACCATGTGTATAGAGGGAAGAACCGTGGGTATAGGGTTCCCGCCAAAAAAAAATTCCTTCCCGCAGAAAAAAAATTCCACGTGCACACAAACTTGACCGATCCCCACGGCATTCCCCAAAACCATGGGGATAGGTACCCTATACCCACGGTTTTGGGAAACCGTGGTTATAGGTCACTTTTCATGACCTATCCCCATGGTTTTGGAAACCGTGGGGATAGACCCCCCTATACCCACGATTTTGGAAAATTGTGGGTATAGGTCTTGAAAGGTCACCTATACCCACGGTTTTCCAAAACCGTGGGTATAGGGGGGGTATATCCCCACGGTTTTGGGGGAAACCATGGGGATAGGTCCATTTTCCAGTAGTGAAAAATCCAAAAACCATCATCCACAAAAAAAACTAACCACTCTGCCCAAAAATCCCAAAACCCTCATCCCCAAAACCCAAAACCATCATCCCCAAATAACCCAAAATCCTCATCCCCAAAAAATATCACACCCTCATCCACAAAAAACCCTAAACACACAAGAAAACCCCCCAAAAATCTAATTCCTCATCCCCAAAAGTTAAAAAACATAATCCCAAAAATCCTTAAATCCAGATACGCAAAAAACCCAAAATCCCCAACACCAAAAAACCCAAAACTCTTAGCACAAATAACCGCTAACACCATATCAACCATAACCAAAACCCTCATACCTAAAAAACCAAAAAAAGTAATTCCCAAAAAAATACACATCTCTCAACCCCAAAAAACACTAAACCGTCATCCCTAGAAAACCCTAAACCATCATCCCCACAAAACACTAAACTATCATCCCCCAAAACCCCAAAACCCTAAGCCCAAACAAACCCTCTATCCCTCAAACTAGAAAACCATGAACCCTCATCTAGAGAAAACTATAGACCGTTTGCTCGGAAAACTGTAAATAATCAACCATAGAAAACCCTAAGCCCTCTTACAAAGAATACCTTAAACCCTCATCCCTTGAAAAAACCCCAAAGCCCAAGAAAACTATAAACCCTCAGCCTTAGAAATCCATAAAACCTCAGGCCTAGAACACAATAAACACTCATCCAAAGAAAACCCTAAACAACTAGCCATAGAAATCCATAAACTCTCATCCACTGAAAACTAAAATACATCTACACTAGAAAACCCTAAAAACCGTAGACATAGAAATGCTAAACCCACTGCCCAAGAAAAACAGAAAAAATTTGTCCCACAATTTCATGATCCCTCAACACTAGAAATCCCTAAACCCTCATCCCTTGAAAACCCTTACCCCTAGAAAAATAGAAACCTTATCCCCTAGAAAATCCTATACCCCTGGCCTCAGAAAATCCAAAACCCTATGCACGAGAAAAACATAACCCCTCATCCCCAACAATGTGTAAACCCTCATCCCAATATAACCCTTAACCCTCTTATATATGAAAACCTAAAACCTCATGCATAAAAAACTCTAATCCTCGAGCCTCATAAAACAATTAAGACACATACCAAGAAATACCAAGAGCATCATACCTAGAAAACCATAAACCCTTAGCCCCAGAAAACCCAAAACCCTTTTCCCATAAAACAGTAAACCCTAAGCCCCATAAAACCCTAAACCATCAGGCTTAGAAAACCATAAACCCTTATACCCATAAAATCCAAATCCCTCAGCCCCACAAAACCCTATAGCCTCAACTATAGGAAAACCATATCCCTTAGCCTCAAAAAACCATAAATAGTTCCCCCTAGTTCATCCTAATGTCATATCAATAGAAAACCCTAAACCCTCATTCCCATAGATCCCTAAACACTCAGACCCAGATAACACTAAATACTCAACCCCAAAATATCCATTAACGTATCCCCTATAAAACCCTATAATATCATCCCCAGAAAACCCTAAACCATCCAACCCAAAATTCTTATCAGTTTTTAACTGAAAACACTATACCATCTACCATAGGAATCCTTAAATCCAAAACTAAATAAAACCCTTTACCCATATACATATATAACCCTAAACCATTATCCCCCGAAAACCCTAATTCCACATTTTCAAAATTCTCAAATCGCACATAACAATAAAACCCTAAACCCTGACCTCTAGAAAACACTAAATCCACTATCCTAGAAAACCATCATCGCTCAGCCCCAGAGAATCCTAATCCCTCATCCTAGAAAACCTGATACTTCAACACTAGAAAATCCAACATCGTCATCCCTATAAAACCCTAATTTTCAAACCCCAGATAATGCAAAACCCCCTACCATAGAAAACCATAAACCCCCACCCATGAAACCACTAAACAACCATCCATATAAAACCATAAACACCCAGCAAAAGAAAACTTTAAAATACAACCCTAGAAAACAATAAATACCAAGACCAAAAAAATCTTGCACCACATGTACAAGAAAATCCTAAATCCCAAGCCCTGGAAAACCCTAAAACCCTATCCCTAGAAATCCATTAACCCTTTTCAATAGAAAATCAGACACTCCCAGCTATAGAAATTCCTAAACCATTTTCCATTGAAGACCATAAAAATCCATACCTAGGAAACTCATAACCCTCATCCCATGAAAAACCTCAACCCTCATCTCAGGAAAACCCTAAAACCACATCCCTAAAAAATCCTAAACACCAATCACCAAAAAAATAATATTCCCCAATCTCCAAAAAAAGGTAAAACCAAGTTCCAGAAAAGCCTAAACCCTAGCTTGAAAAAAACATAAATCCCAATACTAATAAAACTATAAACATTCAGCCCTATTAGACTCCAAACCCTAATCTACAAAAAACCCTAAATCCTCATCCACAAAATCTGTAAACCCTCATTCAAATAAAAAAATTAACCCCCCTCCCCAAAAAACACTAAACTTCCATCCCTAGAAATACCCAAACGCATTGAAAAAAAAACCCTTAAAAGTGCATCCCTTAAAAACCAAAGTCCCTAAACCCCAAAATACTAAAAATAGTCATCCATAGTAAAACCTAAAGCTTATCCCCTAAAAACCCAAATCCATCATCATAAGAAATATCAAAACCCTAACCCCTTGAAATAATAAACACTCTTCCCTAAAAAACACTAAAACATCAGCCTCAAAAAACCTTAAAACCTCACAAAAAAACCTATATTGTTAGTCAAAAGAAATACTAAACCCTCTACTGCAAAACCCTCAACCTAAAAAACACCTAAATTCCTATCATCAAAAAACCCTAAACCATCGGCTGCAAAAAAACCCAAAACCCACATCCCATGGAAAGCATAACCTGCAACCCAAAAATTCCACAAACCCTCAGCTTTGAAAAAACCTAACCCCTCATCCCAAAAGGACAAAAATACCTCATCCCACCTAACCACTAAACCCTAAGTTACAAAAACCACTAATACCTCATACCCCAAATCCCTAAATTCTCAACCCCCAAACGCCCTAAACCGTCAACCCAAAAAAACCCCTAAACAATAAACCCCATGAAATTATAAACTCCCAACCAAAAAATCCACTATCCCTTCATCCCACAAAACCCTAAACCCAAAGTCCATTAGAACCATAAAACCTTAACACTAGAAAAACCTAAACCATTACCCTCAAAATGTCCTCAATTCTCTACTAAATAAAATTTAAACCTTCAACCTCCAAAAAACCATAAATCTGCTTCATAAGAAAATCCCAATCCATCAACCCTAGAAAACCCGCACACATTAGAAGCCGAAAACGATAAACTCTCAACTCCAAAAATCCATTAACACATATCCCCTCAAAATCCTACATCTACAGCCTATAAAAACCATAAACCCTTAACCCCAAAATACACTGATCCATCTTCCTCAAAAAACCCTAAACCATTTTTCAAAAAAACCCAAAATCCATAGACCCAAATAACCCTAAACACTCATCACTAGAAAACCCCAAACCCTCATCCTAGAATACCTGGATCCCTAATCCTTGTAAAATATTGAATCCCTAGCCCTATAAAACCCTGAAACATTAGACTTATAAAACCCTAAACCCTCTACCCAAAATTCCCTATAACCTCATCCCAAAAAAACACTAGACACTCATTACCAAAAAACCCATAACCCTTATCCCCAAAAAACCTAGAGACCTCATCCCCAAAACCACTATGGACCCTAAACCCCCCAAAAAAACCAAATAATATGCCACACAATATATTGAAACCCAATTCCCAAAAAATATTGAACCTTCATCACCAAAAACTATGAACACTCATCTCCCAAAACAACCTAAATCCTGACCCTAAAAAACCCAAAATATTCAGCTCCAAAAAAATCCTGATCCCAAAACCCCAAAAAACCATGAAACCTCATCCCCCCAAAAAACCTGAACCCTCATCCCCAATAACCTTGAACCCTCATCCACTAAAAACACGGAACTCTCCATTCCCAAAATTCCTTAACCCTCATCCTCAAAAATAATTGTACACTCATCACCAAAAAACCCTCAACCCTCATTCCTAAAAAAAATCCATAAACCATTTTCCCCAAAAAACCTGAAACCCTCAGCCCTAAAAAACCATAAACTCTCAACCCCTCCAAACGTTGAACCATTAGACCTAGAAAACCCATAACCTCCATCATAAAAAGATCACAAAACATATTCTATGAAAAAACGGTGAACCCCCATTCACATAAAACCCTCAACCCCCCACCCCGAAAAAAATCCTAAACCCAAACTAAATAAATTCATAAAACCCCAACCCAAGATATCAATAAACTCTAGAAAACAAATCCCTAAATCTTCAATCATAGAAAACCCAAAATCCTCATCACGAAAAATAATCATCATAGAAAACACTAAACCATAATCCCTTGAAAACTATAAATTCCATGTCCCATAAAAAACTAAAAACTTATTCCCAAAAAACCACAAAACCTCATCCCTGGAAAGCCATAAACCCTAATCTCTAGAAAACCCTAAAACCTCACCCATAGAAAAAAATAAATCATTATCCCAGGAAAACCATACAAAATAATCCCCAGAAACCCCTAAACCCTCAACACCATAAACACCTAAACCCACAACCACATAGAGCCTTAATCCTTCATCACTAGAAAACCATAGGCCCTAATCCCCATTAAACCTTATACCCTTATCCCTAGAACCCATTACCCATAAAATCCTAGAGACTAGAACCATAGAACACCTAGACCATAATTCCCATAAAAACATAGACCCTCAGGCCTAAAAAACTCTAGGCACATTGCTCTAGAAAAACCAATCCCCTCAACCCCCAATTACACCAGACCCTCAGCCTCATAAAATCCAAATCCATTAACTTGAGAGAATATTAGACAATAATCCCTTGAAAAACCTAGACCAATATCCCCAGAAACTCTAGACCCTACTCAAAATAAAACTCTATTCCCTATGACCTAGGAAACCCTATACCCTCATCCTGAGAAAAACCTCAACCATTATCCCATGATTTCCCTAGACCCTCGGTCATAGAAAAAACATAGACCCTTTGCCCTAGAAAACACTAGACCCTCAGCCCTAGAAAAACCTAGACCAATAGCCACAGAAATGCCTAAACCATTAACACTATAAAACCATAGAACCTCAGCCCCATATAATCCTACACCAGTTGTACAAGAAAAACCAAGTCCCACTTCCCATGAAAACCCTTGAATCTTAGTCCCAAAAAATCCTAGACCCTTAAAACTAGAAAACACTAGATGAATATCCATAGAAAAAAATGAACACATTTCCCTTGAAAACACTAAAACATCATCCTCAAAAAACCATAATCCCATTTACCATGAAAACCATAAAAACTCATCCCTTGAAAATCCTAAAACCACATCCCCATAAAACTATAAACCCCCATTCAAAAAAACTGACTCTAAACTGACTAAATCTTTTAACCATCATAACTAAGAAACCATATAACATCATCCCTATAAAACCCTATTCACACATAATTAGTTTACCCTAACACAACATCCTCACAAATCCCAATTACCTTATCCCCAAAATCCTCTGAACAGTCTCCCCTAGAAAACCCTAGAAATATATCCTCCGAAAAATTGGAAACCTAATCCCCAGAAAACCCTAAACCATTAGCCCCAAAAATCCTTAAACACTTCGCACCAGAGAACCCAAAAAACCAAAAAACCCATAATATCATAAACCATGAGAACCAGAAAATGAAAAACCTTCTGTCCCAAAAAAAAACCCATAAGCCCTAGAAAACTGTAAATCATCATCCCTATAAAACCATAATTGTTTTCCCCAGAAACCCCTAAACCCTTATCCTCATAATACCATAAACACTCATCCCTGAAAATACATAAAACCTTATCCTATGAATGAACCTAAACCCATGGTCCAAGAAAAGAAAAAACACTCAACCCTAGAAAAATATAACTCCCACAACCATAGAAAAAATATACTCTTATCCGCTGAAAACCATAAAATCTCATCCAAAAAACCCAAAAAAACAATCCCTAGTAAACCCTATATCCTTACCTTAGATAAACCTAAATCTACATCCCAGAAATCACTAGACCATCCCCACAAATAAAACATAAACCCTCATCCCAAAAAAACTCTAGACCCTCTACCCTTGAAAACCATAAAACCTTATCCCAGAACAAATCCAAACCCTCATCCATGAAAACCATAAACCCACAACCCTGTAAAACTCTAATCTATAAGACCGGATTAGCCATAAACCCTCATCCCTAAAGAACCCTAAACCCTCTTTAGTGTAGAATCCAAAACCATTAGGCTTGAAAAATGATAAATCATAATACCTTTAAATCCCTTAACCTAAATCCATATAAAACCCAAAAACCACACCGCAAAAATCCAAATCCATCAATAATTGAAAATTATAAACCCTAAGCCTGATAAAGTCCTAAATCCTCGACCATAGAAATATGTAAACCCTCAGTCACAAAAAATAGTAAACACTCAGAAATAGAAATTCATAAACCCTCAACACTAGAAAAACCTATCCCCTCCCCTATATAAAACCCTAAACTCCCACCCTAAAAAACCCAAATCATTGTTCCCCAAAAACCCCAAACAACCATCCTTAAAAAACCCTAAACCCTCTTCCCAAGAAAACCGCAAACCCTTAGACATGGAATACAAGAAACCTTCAGACCAAAAAAACCCCAATCCCACAGCCATAGAAATCCCTAAACCCTCAAACTCATATTTCTCAAAATGATAACCCTAAAAAACCATAAATTTGTATCCATGTAATACTATAATCTTTATTCCCATAAAACACTATTATTTTTCCCTAGAAAACAATAAACTTTTGGCCATAGTAAAACCAAAACCATAATACCTAGAAATTCCTAACCCCTAGTCCCTAGATTTCAATAAATCATATGCTCTATAAAACCCAAAACCCACATCCCTAGAAAACCATAAACTCTCATCCTGATAAACCACAAACCCTTAAACCTTGAAAACCATAAACCCTCACCGCGGAAATCCCTAAACCCTTAGCACCCAAAAACCCTAAACACATAGACCCAAAAAAAACATTAAACATATTTTCAATAAAAACTTAAAATATAATCCTATGGAAAGCCCAAACACTTATCCCCATGAAATCTAGGACCCTCATCCCTAGAAAACCCACGATCCTCATCCCTTGAAAACCCATGAACCCAAGTCCTAGAAAACCCAACGCCATTAACACAAGAAAATCCCATAAAATAATCCCCTCAAAACATGAGACACTCATCCCCTCAAAAACGGAAACCCCCATCCCCATAAAACAAGAAAATGGTTGTCCAGGAATAAATATACACTTATCCATAGAAAATAATAAACCATAATCCCCAAAATATCTTATATCCTTATTGACAAAAAATCCTAAACACTCAGCCCCAAAATACCATAAACTATCATCCCCAAAAAACCCTAAACCCAATATACAAAATCCCAATATATCCTAAACCCTAAAACCTAAACCCTTATCCCCAAAAAACTCTATACCCTTAGTAAAATCAAATAAAAAAACCTGACCCCCCAAAACCCTTAACCATAATCCCTAAAAATCCAACACTCTTATCATCCAAAACCCCAAAACCATTTGTCAAAAAAAACCTAAATTTTCATCCCTAAGAAACCAAAATCTCTTGCACCAAAAAAACCTAAGCCCTCATCCCCTAAAAAATAAATCCTCAAACCTAAAATACCATAAACCATCATCCCCATAAAACCCTGAACCTTCAATCCCCAAAACCCTAAACCCAAATCCAAAAAAACCATAAAACCTAATACCCAAAAAACACTAAACACTCAGCCTAAAAACCATAAAACCTCTTCCAAAAAAACACAAAATACTCATCCAAAAATACCATAAGCCCTCAGCCCAAAAAATTTGTAAACCCTCATCGTCAAATCACATTTAACCCTAAACCCCAAAACACCCTACACCCTCCGCCCCAAAAATCACTAGAAATTTTTTCCTAAAAACCTAAACCCTCATGAAAAAAACCCTAAAACCCATCCCTCAAATACTTAGACCCCCATCCTCAAAAAAACCCTAAACCCTCTGCCCCAAATTCATTAAACATTCAACCCCAAAACACTGTAAACTATCAACTTCAAAAAACCCAAAACACGTAGCCCCAAAAAACCCTGAACCCTTATCCTTGAAAAACCCTAAACACGTATCCCCAAAAAACCTTGCACCTAATACCGAAAAAACCATAAACCCTCAGTGCCTATATACCCCAGATATTCATCCCCAAAACCTTCTCATACATCAACTCTAAAAACCCCTAAACCCTCATCCCCCAAAAAATATAAACCCTTTGATTATTTACCAAAAGAACAAAATGGGTTGGTGATGATTGGATACTAAAATCCAGAAGAAAGAAAAAGATTTAATGGGAAAACCCATTTCTATGGTTTCTCCAAATATAAAAACTAGGTCATCATTAATGGAGATGTACCTCCAATTCTAATAAAGGGGTAGATGCTAAGGAATTAATGATGCACTAGAAGCTTCAAAATTTATATAATTAATGTGTAACCATTACCAATGAATGAAAATATATTATAAGGGAAAATTATAGTGAGAAAAATTACAAAATTAAAATTACAGGGCATGGGGGAATGCAATAATCACATAAAAATGCACAAAAACCACTTTCACTTGCTAATTGATGACAAAAATAACTAAAGTTGAGATATTCCTTTTTAATAAATCTTTTATCCATGTTATCTCTCATATTTAATATGTTTCTATGAATTTTCATCCTTTTCCATGTGGATATATCATTCTGGTCCCCAAAGGTATTCTCCATGTATTGAATTTAGTCCATATCATTCCCTCATAGTTAAATAGTATTTCCCTCAATTTCATTGATACATTTTATTAAATTTATGGAGATAAATACCTAATTACGAATGTTGCAGATATACCACCAAAATCATCATTTAAATAAATCCAATATGAATTGTTTCCCATTCATTCATGTACATTCAATGGACCTTCAAATCATGGTTCCATAATTAACTTCAATTTTTATGGAAATGTATCATTTCAAATCTAAGTCTAGAGTTTTTCTTTGGGTTGGAATGTGGACTACATCCACTGATTGTTATCTTTCCTTTTGTGTAATTAATTATACTTATCATTGTCAGCTTGAATAGATTCATGATTCAAAATTAACTACATTTCCTAATGCTCCGCATCAATATTCACTGGAAAATCAAGAGTCTATAAACAAAAAACTATACTATTGGTAGGATTTATTCCATAATAAAGTTTAAACGGGGTGTGATGTGTGGTACAACATGGAGATATTTTTTATAAAAATTAATATTGTCTAATATTTAAATCACAATATATAATATTCTTGTTCACTAATGTTCCAATGATAGATTGACAACTTACTGTTTCAAATTAGTTTGAGGGTGATGGGATGTGATGAAATAAAGATTAATTCAATATTCTATACATATTTCTCACAAAAAATTGTTTCATAATTTTTGTTTCTCTATCTGAAAAAATGATGTGTGGAATTCTAAAAATGTGAAAAACATATTTGGAAAACAATTCTCACTGAGTATTTGATAAATCAAAAAAGAAATACATGATGAGAACTTCCCCTAGCTACTTTGGAATAGGTAATATAGGGAATAAATGTACCATGAAATGACTCTTTTCTCTTTAACATGTACTTCATTTCAAATGAATTTCATGGACATCTGATTAAATCACTGAACAATAGAAATTATCCTTTATTATCTCCATGATTTTTTTTATTTCGATATGACTAGAAATTCCTCCTTCATGAGAGTTTTGAATGAGAATGGCCCTATAATTACACTTCTAAACACACATTTTCTTTTTCTTGAAGAGAAACCCATCTTGAATAGTATAGTCCTCAAAGAATCCATTTTGACCATGGATTAAAATATAATTTAACTCTTTATCATGATGAAAATTCTCTTTCATAATCTAGGATCCAATAATTTGAGCATCTAGAATTGTATGTAATACATACATTCCAGGTAAAGCATCTTCCACTAGGTTATCATTCCCATTCGATTATTTTTACATAAATTAAAATGATTACCATAATTATACACAATTTTCATACCTAAAACATAACTTTTGTTAAACATTGAGAAATCATAAGGCATGATGGTCAAAATTAAGAACAAACTATTTCGTTCTAAAATATTTAGACCAATGATATAGGTCTACCAAAATTTCTTAAAATTCATTGTCATAGGATCTATAATTACTAATAGAATCATTCAAACTCTCACAAAAATATTCAATGTGATTTTTCAGGTGAGAACAACATTGATCCCTACTCCACTTCCATCACACCACATTCAAATACTTGATAAAAATAATTTAATACCAAAAATATTTTTCATAACCCTTTTATTAGTGATTTCAAATGATTAATTTACTACATCAGACAACTCCAATTTCCCATTTCTCATGAATTCATTGATGTGTTCCATGATATTTATTAAATGAGAAACATGGTGATGATAAAAAATTCCAAAATATTGGAACACCATTCATTGTGGTCGAATTTTGTTGTTTCTAGGACATGATTTATTCCAATATTTATTGAACCACTCAGATTCCTTATTTTCATACCGAATATCCCATAAAATACAATTGTGTTGAATAGAACATAATGGTTTTCATAATTACATATAGATTGTGTTTCCATAATGCACCAAATACTTGCTGATGATGATCTGCATGGATCTCTATATCCTTATTGTAAATCAAAATATCATCCAAATAAATAATAATAAATTTTCCAATACATGGAGGATGGCGAGCGCGAGGCGAGACGACAGCGACGACGATGGAGCTCGGGTTCCAAACCCTAGCGCATGAACGCTGCTGATTTCCCCCCCCCCCCTCCCTGGTGGTGGGCGGGGGGAGGATGTTCTTCCGCGTTTCACGAACAAGCGAGAGAATTTTGTACCCTTCTCTAACTCTAACTTTCTGCCTGATTTCCCTCCGATTTCCTTGAGTCCAAAGGTCCTAGATTTACATCTTGGGATTCCTCAAGTATCGATTTCTCTCCCGGAGTTCTCGACGGCATCGAATCTCCTTAACCTTACTCTGGTGGCTCGTTTTCATCACCGAAGACCATCGGTTGACGAATTTGACAGGTTCGTGTTCAGTAAGTGGGATTTGCAGGATCGTGCCGCCGTGGGGTTGCTGGACAAGAATCAACTGATGATTCGTTTTGCCTCGGAGGAAGATCTTGTTTGCGCTTGGTCACGGGCTCCGCGTCGATGTGGTGGATGTCGCTTCTTTCTGCTTCGATGGACGTTCGATCTGTGTTTGAATCATGATTCACCTTCAGCTGCGTTGTGGGTTAGTCTTCCTCATCTCCCGCGGCCGTTTCAAAACCCATCCATTATACGTATGCTTGGGAATTTGGTTGGGCGGTTCCTCTGCTCAGACGCGCGAACGTCTTCGGTATGTCACCCGGTCAATCCGCGGATCTGTGTGGAGGTGGACGTATCTAAACCGCCTGTTGAGTGGATTTGGATCACGATCGGTGAGGAACTTCGATGGAAGCAAGCGGTGGTCTTTGAGTCATGGGAGGATTTCTGTCCAGGGTGCCAGCGGCTGGGTCATCGGGATGGGCAGTGTCATGGTGGTGTTGTTTCAGGGCTGATGGGGTGCAGTGGTAAGGATGCTGGAAATGGGAGGAGGACTGGTGCTTCTCACGATGGCGTGGGTGAAGTAGGGCCGCGACATGCAGTGGGGCCTCGTCAGGACTGTGTTCGTGAGGTGAATGGTGCCGGTGATGGCATGGGTGGAGTGCGGGCGAATCCTTCAGTGGTTCTTTCTCAGGTCTGTGCTCATACAGCCGGTCCTTCTGAAAGTGGGGTGAGCCTGCATTCTGCAGTGATGCGTGATGTGGGTGCCTCCAACGCTGGGATTGAGGGGAGCAGAATCAGCCCGGGAGCTGCTATTGCTGTCAAGGCTACTGATTTTCCGATGGAGGCTGTATATGCTGTAAGTGCTGCAGGGGTGATTGACAGCATGAAGGAGGATGGGAGGAGGTTGGGCTCAGAGGGCCAGAAGCAAAACAATGATGTGCTCTCTCCTATAGAGTCCAGGAGGCAATTGCATGCTGCTGTTCCTCCAAATGAGGTTCAGACTGATAACAGGTTCCAAGTCATGGCGAATGAAGAGGATTTGAATGGGGAGATCACACTGGATGCTAGTCAGGAGATGCAAATTGTCCCGGTTAATACAGAAAAGTTTGTAAATGATGAACAAGTCTTTGAGGGACAGCCGCACTACTTGGAGATGGTGGACTGTAACAGTGTGAATGCTGCTCGGGAGGTTGCTGTTGGCTCTTATGGTGTGGTGTCTGGGAATTAGGCTGATGCTTTGGAAAGTGATAAAGAAAATGGGAAGGCCATGCTGTCATATAGTGATGTTCTAAAAGATGGGAAGGGAAAGCGTGGACAGGTGGTCCCTGTCACTCCAAGTCGAAAGCCGAGGAAGGATTACTCCACGCTGCCGAAGCCAATATCTACTCGGTCCTCTTTAAAGCAATCGCCAAAAGAGCTGATCTCGTTGGAGAAGCTGAATCTCCGAAGGAAGTATGCCAAGATCCTCAAGCAATATGAAAGTTCAAAATGGGAATCATCCACGGCGGAGGATGTCGATCCGGGAGGTGGGAATGGGTTTGATATGTATGACATGTGATGACTTTTACTTTGTGGCGCGCTCTTTATGCACTTTTTGTTTATTTTAATAAATAGTCAGGGGTTTGCCTCTGGCCACCTTCCTTGGTAAATTTTCCAATACATGGATTCATAACTACATTCATGATTTTTATGAATTTAATAGGATATTTTGAGATGTATAATGGCCTTAAAAACCACTCAAACAATTCACCATTGGTATTGAATGCCATTTTACACTCATCCCCTTCTTTTATTTTAAACCTTGTGTTATCCACTCTGAATACCAACCTTAAAAAATATTTATTACCCGCATAATTCATCGATCATATCATCAATTCAAGGAATGAGATATATGAATCTAAGGGTAATATTATTTATAGCACTATTATCAATATACATCCCTTACATAATATCTTTGTTCAGAACTAATAATTCTTGATCAAAACATGGGCTCATGCTTGGAATTATAAATCCTTTATCAATTAATTCAAAATCATATTCTATAATTACATTAGTTCCACTTGACTACACATATATGATAGTGTATTAGGTAATTTTTCACCTAGTACATGATCAATCTATTATCCAATACCTCCCAAAGGTGGTATCCCACTAGAATGGAAATTAGGAAAAAATATAATATTACTCAATAATAAAATGATATAATGGATGTTGGTGACTCTTATCCTCATTTAATGAATTATCCTTCACCAATAATGAAAAAAACAAGATTTTGTTTATGGATTTAATTCTCTTATTGAGCTTTCTTTAAAAAGGGGATACCTTTGGGATCTTTTAGAAAAATTTAGATTAAATAATCTAGGATGTATTCAAAAGATAATGTGTCATACTCGTTTTCTCTAATCCAAAAGAATATTCTTTCTTTATACCATCATATTTAAATTCCCTTTCAAACTACCATGTCCTTCTAAACCACAAGGTAAAATAATCCATAGGAATAAAATCTCACAATAACTCATAAAAAATGTTCATACCAAGGGAAAAATATATAAAAACCTATTTTATGACATTAAGTTTTATCCCATCATTCAATTAGAGCAATATTTTTTGAATAATTATGATTTTGAGATAAATGATTCAATTTATCCATAAGTGTTTTTGGAGAAACTTTTTTAAAACTACCACTCTGAATTATCATCTTTCTTACTCAATGATTTATAGTTAAAGTATTTTAGAATATTTGATATTTCAAAACACCTCATAGAATATTCATGTTATTCAATTCATCTTCTCCAAAACCATGACCTTTATTTTTAGATTTTTCTTCACCATCTTCATCCTCTTCGATTTCCATTTCAATATCATCGATCTATTTTATTTTAATATTTTGATTGTTATGGAAATTGGCATGAAAATTACCATACAAATGAAATTTGAAGATCATTCCATTCCCTTGTTCGAAGGAGTAAGATTTTTCTTGAGGTTGTTCTATGAAATTCTTTTTCCCTTTGTCAGGTATATTGTTCCTTCCAAATTTTGTATCACCCACACTAGTGACTTTTAGACTTGTTTTTTATTTTCCACTATGATTTCTATCTAAAAGACATCATCAAGTGAATATATTGACTATAAATACACTAAATGTGAAACATCGTCATTTAATATAGCCAAAACCCCTATAATTGTTTTCTCCATACATTCAGTCACATCATTTTACATCAATAAATGATCAAAATCTTAAATTCACTCTTCTAAAGATTTATATCCTTGTTTCAAGCCATGAATAAAGAAATAAATCTCTTGAATATAAATCATTGGCATATATCATCTTTACAACATAATATTCAACTTATTCTAGGATTTTATGATGAGTTTCGTATCATGTTCTCATAGTTTCATCATATTTTTCCCACTTATGAGATGCATTATATTAAAATTTCATAATTTCTACCATGCACTAATTCTCATCAAAATAATTAATAAAATTAAAGAATAATTGCATTTACAGCTAATAATTTAAAAACCAACAGGATTCATACTCCCATAAAAATCTAGAATGTAAATATTTTATCCTCTTTCAATAGATTTATTGTATTTTCTTATTATCATATCCATATCCGAATTGTTGTATTAATCATTATTTATATGATCTTAATATAATGCGGTCTTATTATGACTATTATGTTGAGATGGATTTTGGGGATGTTTCTTCGGTGGAGGGGAATCATGCCAATTTTCTATAAAATGTTGAGAAATAATCTCACTAATTTGAGTGAATTGTGATTTTAGTTGTGCATTGGCTATTTTCCATTGAACCTGTGGAGTATAATATATTCTTTTGCAAGATATGGTGGTTTTTTTCTAGAGGTTAATAAGAATAATTTTGAAAAACATACTCATAAGAAATGTAGGAATGATACAAATCTGATGTGTTTCCTGAAGCATGAACTTAATAAATGAATATGGAACAACAAAATGTTGTCAAATTACTATATATTAAATGAAACTCCAACCAACAATGTTACTCCACACTTAAATAATATGTCACTAGAAATGGAGATGCACCACCAATTCTGGGAAATTGAAATGGGATAATGAAATAGAGATTCACAAAAAGCATAAAAATTTAGAGGATTAAATTATAATCATTCAAAATGAGTTAAAATACATAATATGAACAAAATAATGTAAAATTAAATTCCCCATATAGAATTATAATTCATTCGGGCTCTCAATTGTCACATAAAATCCACAAAACCACCTCTCATTGTTTATTAATAACCCCCCAAACTAAAGTTGTGGGATTTTTTTATGCATTATTTTACCCATGTTATATATCCTCTAGCATTATTCTATTAATTTCATTCCTATTCCATGTGAATATGACATTTTTTTCCCCAAAAAAATGTGTGTTATGTGCCACCATTGTGTTGGATGACAAAATGTGATAGATGATCAAATTCTAATAACATATATGGTTAAAATACATAAAAATCCCTAAAGTATTATCCCTAGCTTGAATCTGATACATATCTCCCTCATCCATAAAAACCCCTAAAATCTCAGCCCAAGAAAAACATTAAACCCTCATCCCCAAAAAAACTCTAAACCATAGCACCAAAAATCACTAAACACTCAACCCTCAAAAACCTCAATCCTTTATAACCAAAAACCAATTAACCTTTAGCGAAATATAATCATAAACACATTCTCTCAAAAAAATCTAATCCATCATCCCCAAAAAAACCTAAACCAATATCCCCAAAAATCCCACATCCCTTGGCTTAAAAAACCCGAAAAACCTCATCCTAAAAATTCCCTAGACCGAAAACCCCAAGAAAGACTAAACTCTCATCCCCATAAAACCCAAATCTATCAAACCTAAAAACCCTAAACCTGCAGACCCACAAAACCTTATCCCCTCATTCCCAAAAAAAACCTAAGCCCCTAATCCCCTCAAAACCCAAAATCATAATCCCCCAAACCCCCTAAACCCTCATAAAAAAAACTAATCCCTCAACAACAAAAAAACATTAAAATTCAGCATCAAAAATCCCAATACAGTCATTCCAAAAACCCCTAAACACACATCCCCCCAAAAAATAAAACCTCCACCCTAGAAAACTTCAAACCCTAATCCCCTAGATCCCCTAAACACCATAAAAAAACTAAAACCTTACCCCCCCCCAATTCCCAAAAAACTCATCCCAAAAAACCCCCAACCCCTTTTCTCTAATAAACCTTAAACCATTATCACAAAAAACCTTTACCCACATCCCCCTCAAAAAAACCATAATCCCTAAAAATACATAATCTGTTCTCCCCAAAATCATTAGTACCACATCCCAAAAACCCTTAAATACTCGGCCATAAATTCCTATACCATATTCCCCATATCCATAAGACCCTAGGCCCACGAAAACCCTACAAACTCAACACAAAATATACCTAAACCCATATCCCACGAACCAATAAACTCACATACCAAAAAAACAAAACCTCATGCGCATACACCCATAAACACTGATCCCAAAAAATCCTAAATGCTATACTACAAAAAACCCTAAACCCACTACCTGAAATATGCATAATCCTACAGGCCCAAAACCCCCCAAACTATTAGACAAAGAAATTTGTAATCCCTCACCCGAAAAAAACAATAAACCCTATGCCCCCAAAAAACACTAAATCCTCATCCATAAAAAACACTAAACCCCCTGCCCCAAAAAAACTAAACACCTATCCCAAAAAATCCATAAAAACATGTTCATTGAAAAGCCTAAACTCTGATAAAAAAAACACGAGACATTCATAAAAAAACATAAACCCTCATCCCCAAAAACCATAAAAACTCTGCCAAAATAAATTACAAAACCCTCACTAAAAAAACAAAACCCTCAACCCCAAAAAAACCCTAATCCTTCTTCCCCCATCCCCCAAACCCCTAAACGCTCATCCCCAAAACCTCAAACCCTACAGTCCCAAAAACCATAATTCCTAATCCCCAAAAACTATAAACCCTCAATCCTAAAAACCCTAAAATATTATCCATGAAAAACCACAAACACTAATCTAGAGAAAAACCTAAACCCTCATCCCCCAAAAAACCATGAACACTCATCCCAAAAAATCCAATACCCACATCGTAAAAGAACCCTAAACTCCTCCCCAATAAAATCAATCATCCGAAAAAACCCACTATCCATCAGTCATAATAAACCCAAAATACTGAGCACAAAAAACCCAAAACCCTCATCCCTAAAATAATCCTAAGCCATCATCACAAAATAATCACCAACCTAGATAAACCATTCACACCCAATCCGATCAAAAAACCCTCTTCCCTAAACCCTCTTCCCCAAAAAACCCTAAAACATCATCCCTAAAAAACCAAAAAATCATATTCCTAAAAAACACTTAACCCTTGCCACCCAAAAGAATGTGTAATCTGTTTCCTGAAGAATATCTATTTACACTTTTCCCCCTAAAAACCCTTAACCCTGAGCTCCAAAACACCCTCAACCATTTTACTAAAAATACCAAAACATTCAACCTCAACAAACCCCTAAAAAATCCCCCAAAACCCCCCAAACCCTCAACCAAAAAAACCATCATCCCTCAATCCCTAAACGACCTCCACTCATTTCTCCAAAAGCCAACATCACATAGGCCCCAATCACTGAAACACCTAATCTCAGAAAATCCTTAAACCCTGATAACCAAAAACATTAACCCTCATCTCCTAAAAATCCCCATCCCTCTTCTACAAATGACAATAAAACCTCATTACCAAAAAACCAAAAACCCACAGACCAAAATCCTCTCAATCTTGAGACACATAAAAACCCTCAACCCTCAGCCACAAAAAACCCTAAACACATATCCTAAAAAACCCCTCAACCCCCATCACTAAATAAACCTCAAACATTAGTAACAAAAAACTATCTACCCTTATCCCCCTAAAAAAGATCAATTCTCATCCCCAAGAACCCTCAACACTCATCCCCAAAAAACTATCAACCCTCATAAATAAAAAAAACATAACCAACAGCCCCAAAATACTCTCAACCACCAACCAAAAATAATCTATAAAACCTAAGCAAAAAAACCCAAATCCGTCAGCTGTAAAAAACCATCAACCCTCTCCCCAAAAAATCCTAAAACCTCATCCCCAAAAAAGTCCCTTATCTCCAAAAAATACTTCGTCCTCATCCTCAAGGAACCCTCAATCATAATCCCCAAAAAACCTTAAACCCTTAGAAAGAGAAAAACATATCCCCTCAACTTAAAAAATACTAAAACCCTAAAACCAAAAAATAGATTAATCCCTCAACCCAAAAATACATAAACTGTTAGTCCCAATGAATCATCAAAAATCATTCTAAAAAACCCTACACCCAAGCACCAAAAAATCATCAACCCTATAATAAAAAACTGTCAACCTTCTGCCTCCAAAAACCATCATCCCTGAGTAAAAAAACCATAAACCCTGAGCCCCCAAAATCCCTCAACACGTATCTCTAATAAACCCTCCAATTATAGCCTAATAAAACCAAATAAAATCAAAACATGGAACCCCTCATTTTACATTCTAAAAAAACCCTTAACCCTAAACCAAAAAAAACCCAATAAACTCATCTCTCGAAAACTGTAACCCCCTATCCACAAAAAAATACTAAACCCACATCCCTATGACACTTATTCCAAATACCACTCCATCATCATTCCCACTAAGCCCTCATACATGTGCCCTAAATTTCCTCAGCCCTCATCCCCAAAAATCCATCTACCCTGAGGTACAGACAAAAATCATCCCCAAAAAATCCATAACCCTTAGCCCCACAAAAAAAACTAAACCTTCTTCTCAAGAAAACCTTAACCCTCATCCACTAATACACTCATCCCTTAGGCAAAAAAAATCCTCACCCTTAATAAACCATAAGCCCTCAGAAAAAACCCTCACCAAATTTGAAAAAAACTTTCAGACATTATCCAAGAAAACCCTAGTCTCTCAACCACCCAAACCCCTCAACCCTCAGCCCCAAAACCCCCTCAATCCTTATCCCAAAATCCATCATTCCTCTTACAAAATAAATTCAAATAACACGAAAACCACTCCCCAAAAACCCTCAACCACCATCCCCAAAATAACTTAAACCATAATACAAGAAAAAAAATAAACCCTCCACCAAAAAAAACATAAACCCTTAGCCCCCAAAATAGATAAACCCTAAACAACAACAATAAACATGAAACCATTTTCCCTGAAAATCCCCACAACCTAAACACTAAAAAACACTCAACCCCTAGAACAAAAATCCCCTCAAACCTCACCCTCAAAAAATCCTAAACCCTTATCCCCAAAAAACTGTCATCCCTTATCCCCAAAAAATTTAAACCCTTAACCCGAAAAAACCTTCGAATCTTATCCACCTAAAAACCTAAATCATCTAATCCAGACATCCATAAATCCTCTTCACTATAACACATAAACCCTCTACCCCAAAAAACCATCAACCCTTTTCCCCACAAAACCACCAACACTCAACCCCTAAAACTGAAACCTCTCAGCCACATTAAACTCTCAACCATAATCCCAAAAAAACCTCAACATCCATCACTAAATAACCCCCCAACAGCAACCACATGTTACCCACAACCTTTGTCCCCAAAAAACACTCAACACATGGCCCATAAATAACCTCAAACCCTATCCATAAATTACACTAACCTTTCAACCCCCAAAAATCATAAACCCTCATCCCAAAAAAAATAAACCATTAGCCCAAATATCCAAAAAACCTCATCCCTCAATTTTGAAAACCCCCATCCCTAAAAATCCATCATACCTCACCCCAAAAAAAACTAACATCTTAGTTAAAAAAAAATTAACACTCAGGACCACATAATTCTAATCATTAAACCCAAGAAAAAAATCAACCCCTAGTCTCAAAAAACCCCAAACCTATGCACCAAAAACCCCATCCTACAGCCTTAAAAAAAATAATCCCACAGCCTAAATACAGAATAAACCCTCAACCACAATAAACCACAATCCATTATCCCTAATAAACCATGTACCCTCTATTCAAATAAAAACACCATCTTGAGGAAAAAAACACTAAACCCTCATCCCCAAAAAATCCTTAAACAAAATCCCCCAAAAACCATTTACTCTCAGCCCCAAAATTCCTTCCACACTCTGCCAAAAAAAACCCTAAACCCATAACCCAAAAAATTCATCAAACCTGAGCCACAAAAAACCACCAACCCTCATCCTCAAGAATCCCTCAAACCACGAACCCCGAAATTCTCAACCCTTATCCAAAAAAATTCCCTCAACCCTCATCCTTAATAGACCCTCAACACTATGCCTAAAAAATCCATCGTCCCTCATCCCCATTCAAACCCAATACCTCAATCCCCAAATCCCTTAATCCTTATCCCAAAATAAACATCAATGTTCATCCTCAACTAAACATAAACCTTAAACCCAAAAGACCATAAATCCCGCACCCCAAAAATACCTTCAACTAACAGTCCCAAAAAACCCTAATTCATAATCCCCCAAAACTATAAACCCTCAATCCCAAAAAACCATAAAATATAAGCAATGAAAAACCATAAACCCTCACCCACAGAAAACCCTAAACCCTAATACCCCCAAAAACCATGAACACTCATCCCAAAAAACCCAATACCCTCATCGCAAAAGAACCCTAAACTCATAAAAAAACATAATCACCTTACCCAAAACAAACCATAATTCCTTAGTACCATGAAACCCTAAATTCTGGGCACAAAAAAACACAAAACCCTTAACCCTAAAAAATGATCAACCTAGATAAACCATTCACACCAAAAACCAATCAACACTAATCCCTAAAAAACCCTAAATCCTCTTCCCAGAAAAACCCTAATATCTTATCCCTAAAAAAATATTCCTCAAAACTCATTACCCCTACCACCCAAAAAATATGTAATCCTCTTCCTAAAGAATCACTATTTACCCTTATCCCCCAAAAAACCCTTAACTATGAGCTCCAAAACCCCCTCAATCTTTATCCATAAAAAAACACTCAAAATGAAAAACCCTAAAAAAATCAACCCCAAAACTCCTCAACCCTCAACCAAAAAAAAACCCATCACCCATCATCCCCAAAACGATCTCAACCCATTGGCCCAAGAAACAAACATCACATAGGCCCCAAATCACCCAAAAACATAATCTTGAAAAATCCCTAATCCCTAATAACCAAAAAATCATAAACCCTCATCCAGTAAAAATCCTCAACCCTCATCCCCAAATAAAAATAAACCCTCATTTTCAAAAACCCTAAACCCGCAGAACAAAATACCCTCAACCCTAAGCCACAAAAGACCCTCAACCCTTAGCCACAAAAAACCCTAATCCCCTAGACTAAAAAAACCCCTCAAACATCATCTCTAAATATACCTCAAAACTCAGTCACCAAATAACCCTAAACAATTATCCCCCTAAAAAAGCTCAATCCTCATCCCCAAAACCCTCAACACTCGGCCCCAAAAAACAATCAAACCACATAAATAAAAAAACACTTAACCTGTATCCCCCAACAACCCTCAACCATCAACCACAAATTAACCCTATACCATAATCCAAAAATCCCTAATACCATAGCGCTAAAAAACCATCAAACCTCTCCCCAATAATTCCTAAATCCAGAGCCCCAAATAAAGTAAAACCCTTATCCCCAAAAAAGTGTTAACCCTCATCCCCAAGAAACCCTCAATCATCATCCCGAAAAAACCCTAAACACATTGAAAAATAAACCATAACCCTTAAACATAAAAAATACCAAAACCCTAAAACCCAAAAAAATAATAATCCCTTATCTAAAAAATACCTAAACCACTAGTCCCAAGGAATCATCAACCATCATTCTCAGAAAACCCCCTACCCCAGCCCAAAAAATCCCTCAACTCTCTACTAAAAAGGCATTCTACATTCTACCTCAAAAAACCCTCAACACTCAGTTAAAAAACCATTTGCACTGATACCCATATAACCCTAAACCATTAGCTCCAGAAAACCCAAAAATTTCATCCCTAGAAAACCCTATACACTTGAAACAAGGAAACCCTCAATCCTTAGTCACAATAAACCCTTAACCCTTAACCCCAAAATACCCCAATAAACTCATCTTCCAGAATCCCTTAATCCATATCCACAAAAAATAAATAACCAACAACCCAAGGAACCTTATTCCAAAAAGCCCTCCACCCTCATCCCCAAAAATCCCTCAACCCTTAGGCACATACCAACCTCAGCCCCTAAAAACCCTAAACCCACATCTCCAAAATAAACCTCAACCTTCATCCCAAGAAACCCTTAACCCTCATCCCACAGAACACTCATCCCTTATCCCAAAAAAATTAATAAAATTAACCCTAATAAACAATAATCCCTCAGAATAAAACCCTCAACCCAATGTGAACATGCCAATTAAATATTATACTAGAAAACCATATACCCTAGACCCCCAAACCCCTCAACCCTCTGCCAAAAACCCCTTCAAACATTATCCCAAAAGCCCTAAATCATCATACACGAACAATCCAAAAAGCAAGAAACCCTCACCAAAAAAACCCTCAACCAACATCCCAAAAATATCTCAAACCATAGTAAAGAAAAAACCTTAATCCCTCCACCGTAAATATTCCTAAACCCTCAGCACCAAACACAGATACACCCTGAATAACAAAAAAACTTGAAACCATTTTCCTAAAAAATCGAAACACCCTAAACAAAAAAATCCCTCAACACCCATACCAAAAATTCCCTCAACCCTCACCCCCAAAAAAACCTAAACCCTTATCCACAAAAATCCCTCATCCGTCATCCCAAAAAAACTATAATCCCTTAACCCCAAAACACCCTCAAACATTATCCCACAAAAAACCTAAATCGTCTAATCCAAAAAACCCTAAGCACTCATCCAAAAACCCAAAACTCTTATACCCCAAAAAACCATAAACCCTCAACCCCACAAAACCACCAACCATCAACCCATATATTTGAAACCTCTCAGCCACATTAAACGCTCAACCATCATCTTAAAAAACCCTCAACCTTCCTCACAAAATAAGCCTCAACCATCAACCCTAAAATACCCACAACCTATGTCCCCATAAAACTCTCAAACCTTATCCCCTAAATACCCTCAAACACTATCCATAGAAAACCCTAAACCGTATACCCAAGAAATTGTAAACCCTAATCCCAAAAAACATCAACCATTACCCCAAAAATACCTAAACCCTCATCCCCCAAATCTGAGATCCACAGTCCCTAAAAATCAATCATACATCACCCCCAAAATAAATGCAACCCCATAGTTAAAAAAAACTGTTGACCCTCAGGGCCACAATATTCTAAACATGAATCCCAAGAAAAAAATCCACACTATGTCACAAAAACACCAACCATATGCACCAAACCCTCGTCCCTCAGCCATAAAAATCCCAAATTCTAGATCCTGAATAAAAAATAAAACATCAAACCAATGGAACAAAAATCCCATATCTCTCATAAAAAATGGACCCTCATCTCCAAAAAGCCCTGCATCCTAAGCATCGAAAAACCCTAAACCCTTAGCACCAAGAAATCCATAAAACCAAATCCCAAAAAAACAATTAACTCTTAGCGAGTAAAATCCTATAACAATCTGGCCAAAAAAACACTAAAAACATTTCCCAAATAAATCATCAATCCTAAGCCCCAAAAAACCACCAACCCCCATCCTAATGAATCCCTCAAACCATGGAAACCAATAAAGGTTTACCGTTGTCCCAAAAATTCCCTCCATCCTCGTCCCTAAAAAAACCTCAACCATTTTCCTAAAAAAACTATTATCCCTCAGCCCCAATAAAACCCAATACCATAATCCCCCACATACCTTATACCCTTATCCCTAAATAAACCTCAATGTTAATCCTCAATGAACACGAAACCATAATCCTCAAAAGAACATAAATCCATATCCCCAAAAATACCCACAACCATCATTTCTAGAAAAATATAAACCCTAAACCCTAAAAACCCCACAACCATCTGCCCTAGAAAACCAACAACCCTCATCCCCAAAAAAACCCTAGACCTAGGCCCCAAAAAACAATCAACCCTCATCACTAAAAAATATTAAATTCTGATCCCCAAAAAACTCTAAACATTATGAACCAAAAAAACCCAAATTATCCACCACAAAATAGCAACCAACCTTGTCCAAAAAAAAAAACAAATCGATCATCCCCCCAAAAATGAAAAAACATGTACACAAAAAATATTAAACCCTCATCCCCATAAAACCTTCTATCCTCTTCATAAAAAACCCAAACCCTGATCCACAATATACCTTAAGTCATTTTCCCCAAAATACCATAACACGATGACCCAAAATACCCAAATTATTTACCACAAAATAGCCACAACCAATGTCAAAAAAATAGATCTCTCATCCCCCCAAAAAAACAAAACCCTCATACACAAAAAATATTAAACCCCCAACCCCAAAAACCCTTTTATCCTCATCCTGAAAAAACCCAAACCATGATCCACAATAAACCCTAATACATTCTCCTCAGAAAACCATAAACATTATGCCTCTAATAAACAAAAACCCTCATCCCCAAAACACTATAAACCACATCCACAAAAATAACTAAACCCTTTTCCTGAAAAAATAGTCATCCCCATGACAAAAAACCCTAAACCCATATCCTCAAAAAACCCTAAAAACATATCCCAAAAACCCTCAATAATTAGTGAAAATACCCTAACCCTTAAATTCCAAAAACACTAAACCCACAGAACAGAAAATAGCCTCTTCCTTCAGGCCAAAAAAACACACCACCCACAGCCCCAAAAAAACCATAACTTCTCAGTACCAAATAAAGGAAAACCCTTTTCCCAAAAAACCCTAAACACTCATGACAAATAAACCCTTAGCCCTAATCCCCCCAAAACCCTCAACAGTCATCCCCAAAAAACGTCAATCCTCAATCCCAAAATAATCACAACCCTCGTTGAAAAAAACACTCAACTATTTATAAAAAACTCCTAAACACTCATCCCCAAAAATCCTGAAACACTCAGCCTCACAATACCATCAACACTCAACCCCATAAAACCCTAAACCTAGGGCCTCAAAACCCATAACACTCAACCTAGAAGTCCCCTTGAACAACATCCCCATAAAACCATAATCTCTTATCTACAGAAAAACTTCAATCCTCATCCTAAAAATTCCCTCAACCCTTCCCCCCCCCCCCCAAAAAAATGTCAACCCTCATAAAAAAACCCTAAAACCATATCCCTAGAAAACCATGAATGCACACCCATAAAAATCATAATAATACAGCCCTAAAAATCCCTAAAAACATATCACCAAAAACCCCATTCCCTTAACCACAAAAAATACTAATCCCCCATCCCTGTGAAACTGTCAAACCCCAACCCCAAAATACCAGAAACCATTAGCCCCAAAAACTGTCAACCTAAAGCCTAAAAAATCCCTCAATCCACATCCCCAAAAAATCCTCATCCCATAGCCCCTGAAAATCATAAAATCCCATGCTAAAAAAATACTTTACTCTATCCAGAAAAATATTCAACCATTAACACCTAAAAAAACAAAACCTACTGCCCAAACAATCTCTCAAACCATGGCCCTAAAGGACCCTCAACCCCAATAAATCCTCAAACCTCATCCCCAGATAACACTTAACTCTCATCCCCCAAATACCATCAACCATCTTATCTAACAATTCCACAACCCTCATCCAAAAAAACCATAAACCCTAAACCCCATAAACACTAAATAGTCATCATCAATAAACACTAAACCCTCATCCAAAAAAATATGTCAACTATAATAACAAAAAAAACCCTAAACCCATAGACTCAAAAAACCCTAAACCCTCATCCCCCCAAAAAACTAAGACCTTATCCCCAAAAAATCCCAATCCCTCCTCCCCCAAAACCATTAAATCCCCATCTTGAGAAAAAATAATCTATAAATACCCCAAAAAAACCCAAACCAGTCTACCCAAATGAACCCTAAATACTCGCCCCAAAATATCCCTCCACCAAAAGACCAAAAAAGACCTCATCCATTTACCTCAAAAATCCCTAAACTCTTATCCGTCAAAAACAATCAACCCTATACCTCAAAAAACCCAAGACCAACAACCCTAAAAAACCCTATAACATGATCCCCAAAAAACCATATACACTCATCCCCAAAAAACCCTAAACCCATATCCCCTAAAAACCATCAACACTCTAACCCAAATACCAAAAACCCTCACACCTAATAACCCATAAAACATTATCCCCAAAAAATCTAAACCCCAAGCCCTAAAAATCATAAACCCTTAGCCCTAAAAATTTTCAATTGTTAGCTACAAACAGATGTCAAACCACACACCAAAAAACCCCTCACTCTCAATCCCAAAACCCCTCAACCATTAACCCCAACAAACCCTCAAACCTCATCCCCAAAAAAAAACCATTGACTGTCATCCCAATAAATCCCTCAACCCTCATCCCCCAAAAAACTCAACCGCCTTCCCCAGAAATACATCAACCCACAACCCAAAAAAACCCCTAAACCCTTATCCCCAAAAAACCTGAACACTCTACCACAAAAAATCAAAAACCCTAAGATTATAAAAACCATAAAATCCCTGTCCCATAAACTACAAACAGTCATCCCCAAAAAATTATATACCCTTAACCCCAACAAACCCGAAAACCTCAACAACAAAAGCTTGAACCCTCATCCCCAAAAAAACCCCCAACGCTCATCCCAAAAAACTCTAAACCCTAAATAAAAAGAAATCCTAATAACTCAACCCCAAAAAGACACTCAACCCCTAGGACAAAAACCCCCTCATCAACAAGTAATCAAAAATGCTAAATCTATAACATCAAAAAAATCCCAGAACCCTCATCCATAAAAAAACACCGAAATCATTTTCCCTAAACACCATCAACCATCAAACCTGAAAAACCCTCAACCCTCAACCCTCAACCCCCAAACCCCAAAATTCTCAACATGAAAAATCAGAAAACCCTTACCCCCAAAACACCCAAACCCACATCCCTATAAAATATTAAACAGTCATCCCCAACAAACCCAAAACAAAACCACCCCAATACCCTAACCACCATCCAGAAAAAACCCTAATCCCTCAGCTAAAAACCCCATAAATCCTCATCCCCCAATATCGAGAACACGTTTCCCCCATTACCCAAAACCGACAAAACCAACAAACCCTATGCCATCAACTCGAATAACCCTAAACCCCCATCCCCCAAAAATATAAATCCACATTATGAAAATAAAATTAACCTTCATCCATAAAATTCACCTAACCATAGGCCATAAGAAACCCTAAACTCTCATCCGAGAAATTCAAAAACCTTCATCCCAATTAGAACCCAAAAATCTTCCCCATAAAACCTCAAATCCTCAGCCCCAAAAAATTAAAAATGCTCAGCCTTAAGAAACACATAATCCACAACCCCCAAAAAACCCAAAAGCCACATCCCTAAAAAAATGTAAACCCTCATCCTTGAAAAACCATAAAACCACTACCACAAAAACCCTAAACCCTTTACCCTAGAAAACCCTAAACCCTAAACCCAATAAAACCATAATCCATCATCTCCAGAAAACCCAAAACCATAACCCCATGAAATCCATAAACCCCATACCTAGATAAACCTAAACCATAATCCCTCTCATCCACATTAATCTCTCAACCAAAATCCAAAAAAATCCTCAATCTTCATCACTAAATAGTCATCAACCATAAGCCCTAAATTACCAACAATCATTATCCCCACCAAAATTCAACCCTTATCCCCTAAATGCCCTCAAACCCTATCCATAACAAACACAAACCCATCAACACCAAAAATACTAAACACTCATTCAAAAAAACATCAACCATTATCCCCAAAAAAACCCTAAACCCTCATCACCCAAATAAAAAAAAACCCCATCCATAAATATTAATCATACCTCATCCCCAAAAAACCCAACACCTTAGATACATAATACCATCGACACTCAGTCCCAAAAAATGATAAACACACAACCCAAGAAAAAAACAACCCTTAGTCCCAAAAACCATCAACCATATGCCCCAAAAAAACCCTCATCCCTCAGCCCTAGAAAACTGTAATCCCATAGCCTTAATAAAAAATAATTCCTCAACCACAAGAAAGAAAAACCCTTATCCCTAAGAAAATCATGGACACTCATCTCCAAAAAACCTTCCACCATGAGCACAGAAAAACCCTAAACCCCCATCCCCCCAAAATCCTTATTCCTAATCCCCAATTAACCATTAACATTGATACGAAAAAGTCCTTCAACACCCAACCAAAAAAAACCCTAATCCATTAGCCCTAAAAAAATCCTCAACCCTGAGCCCTAGATAAACACCAACCCTTATCCTCTAGAATCCATCAAACCACGAACCCCCAAAATGATCACCCCTTGTACCAAAATGACCATAAAACCTGAGCCCTAAAAAACCATCAACACTCTTATGAAAATAAAACTATCTTAACTCAGCCCCAAAAAAACCAAAAACCATAATCCCCCAAATAACGTAATCCCTTATGAATAAATAGACATCATCCTTCACCTTCAAGGAACCCTGATCCTTGAACCCCAAAATACCATAATGACTCATCCCCAAAAAGACCCTGAACCCTTAGTCCCAAAAAACCCGAAACCATAACCCCTAAAAAAACCCACATCCATCGGCCCTAGAAAACCTTCAATCCTTATCCCCCAAAAAACCCATGCCCTCATCCCCAAAAAACCCTCAACCCTCATCCATAAAAAACCCTAAACCCTTGTCCCTAAAAAACACTAAACCCTATGACTCAAAATAAACTAAATTATCTCGCCCAAAATAGAAACAACCTTCATCCCAAAAAAACAAAATCACTCATACCCAAAAAAATAAAAACCCTCCTGGAAAAAATTCCAAAACCTCCATCCCCATAAACCATTAACCCTTAGCCTGATGAAACTGAAACCCACAACTGTAAAAAACCGTAAATTAATCTCCTCAACATTCCATAAACCATATGGCCCTAAAAACCCCAAACCCTTAGCCCCAAAACCATATGACACTCATCCATAGAAATTTTAAACCCATTTCCAAGAAAAACAATCAACCAAAATCCAAAAAAAAAAACAAAATCCACGTCTCTAATAAATCCTAAACCCTTAGAAAAAAACCATAGACCCTCAAATTCCAAATATCTGAAACCCATTGAACAACAAAACCCTCAAGCTTCAACCCAAAAAAAACACCCATAGCCCCCAAAAAACAATAAATTCTTAGTAATAAAAAACCCATATCCCTCTACCCAAAAAAACATAAACCATCCTGACCAAAAAAACCCTATGTCCTCTCCCCAAAAAACCATCAGCCAATATTATAAAAAAACCTCCTTCCTTAATCCCCAAAAATTCAGAACCCACAGCACAAATAAAACACTATTGTTAATAAATCAAAACCTAAAGACTCATCCCCAAAAATCCTAAAACACTCACCCTCAAAATACCCTCAATAATAAAACCCAAAACTTATAAAATCGTAGCCCTCACCTCCTTGAACTCTCAAACCAAAAAGACTCTTGACCCACATCCCCTAAAAACCCAAAACCCTTAGCTACACAAAACCCCCAACCGTCATAATAAAAAAACCCTCAACCCTCTACCCCTGAAAAATGCAACCATCAACCCAATAACCCAAAAACCATAGCCCTAAAAACCATGAAATCATTCCCAAAAAAAGTTATAATCCATTAGCCCCAAAAACAACTAAACACTCATCACGAAAAAACCAAAACCCTTTTCCACAAAAAAACCTAATCCCTCACCCCCAAAAAACCATCAATCCTCAACCCCAAAATAATTGAAACCCTCTGCCCCAAACAACCCTCAACCTAAATCCCCAAAAATACCTCAAACCTCACCCCCCAAAAATACTCATCCCTCATCCCCTAAAAATCATAAACTCCTATTCTGAAAAAAAAACATTACACTTATCCAAACAAATCCACAACGATCATCACAAAAAAAAACATGAACCTAGAGCCAAAAAAAAAATCTCGCAATCATTGGCTCAAAAAAACCCTCCACCCCAACAAGTCCACAACCCTCAGCCTTAGAAAACCCTTAACCCTCATCCTGAAAATACCCTCAACCCTATTTTCTAATAATTACACAAGTCTCATAAAAAACCCTTAAACCTCAACCCAGAAACAAAAAACACTCAGCAATAATATACCGTAAACCCTAAACCAGAAATAAAAGTCAATGATAATCACCAAAAAACCTAAAACCTTTTCCTAAAAACCCGAAAACCTCATTCCAAAAAACCCTAAACCCTTACCCCCCCAAAACCCAAAACCGTCATCCCCCAAACCAATTAAATCCTCATCTCAAAAAAAATATTAACACATACTCCAAAAAACCATAATCAGTCTTCCCAAGTGAACACTAAATGCTCTTCCTAAAAGATCCCTCAAACTAAACACAAAATAAACATCATTCAACTACCCCAAAAATATTTAATCATATATCCATCAAAAACATTAACCCCTAAGCCTCATGAAACCCATGTACCTTGACCCTAAAAAACCTTATAACTGGAGCCCCAAAAAACCATAAAACCCTATCCTCAAAAACCCTAAACCCTCATCCACAAAAAAATCTCAACGCTCTACCACAAAAACCATAATCCCTTTCCATAAATAACCTATCAAACAATATCCTCAAAATAACATAAACCCCAAGCCCTGATCACCATAAAAAACCCTTAAACATCAGCTACAAATAACTATCTAACCACACACCAAAAACCCCTTGACTCTCATCCCAAAACCCTTCAACCATCAAACCTAAAAAAACCCTCAAAAATCATCCCCAAAAAACATTTGACTGTTATCCAAAAAAATCCCTCATCCCTCATCCCCCCAAAACAAACAACTCTCATCCCCAAAAAAACCCTCAATTAACAACCCAAAGATAACCCTAAACCATTATCCCCCAAAAAAACCTGACAACTACGCCCCAAAAAATTCCAAAAACCTATGCCTTGAAAAACCCTAAAAATTGTATCCCAGAAACCATATACACTCATCCCCATTAATTCATAAAACCTAAACCCCAACAAACCCAATACCCTTATCCACAAAAAACCCTAAAATTTCATCCCAAAAAAACTTCAATGATCATCCCACAAACACTGAACCCTCAATAAAATGAAACCCTAAACACTAAGCCCCCAAAATACTTAACCCCCAGCTCTAAAAACCCCGCATAAAAAATTAATAAAAAACCCTAAATCCATAGTGCCAAATGAATCCCAACTCTAAAAAAAAACAGAACCCTAATCCCTAAAAATCCCTCAACACTCATACATAAAACCCTGAACACTCAACCTGAAAACCCCTCAACCCTCAACATGAAAAAACACTAAACACTTATACCCCAAAACCCAAAAAACCCTCATCGCTATAAAAACATAAACACTCAACCCCAATACACCCAAAACCCAATTACCCCCAAAAGCTGAATCGTCATCCCCAAAAAAACCTAAACCCTCAGCCCAAGAAAACTGTAAACTCTCATCCCCAAAAACCTAAAACAATTTTCCCAACAGTAGCCAAAATCGTTCACCCCAATAACCACTAAAAAATCAACTTGAAAAACCCTAAAGCCAGATTCCCATACAATCTAAACCATTATCCACCAAATACAATTTACCCTCATCCCTAGAAAACCGCAAACTATATTCCAAAAAAAAACCAAAACACTCATCTTAGAAAAACCAAAAACATTAGCCCAATAAGATCAAAACAATCATCATCCCCACAAAACCCAAAACCTCATCCCGAGAAAACAGAAAACCCTCAACCTTAGAAAACCCTCAACCCATAGGCCCAGAAAAACCCTAAACCCACATCCTCGAAAAAATGTAAACCCTCATCCAGGGAAAACCATAAATACACTCCCAGAAAAACCCTAAACCCTCATCCCTGGGCAACCCTAAACCCAAACCCCATAAAACCCTAATCCATCAACACCAAAAAATATTAAACCATAACCACATGAAAACCTGAAACCCAGCCCTAGATTACCCTAAACCCATAGACTATGATATCGCTAAACCCTCAACAATAAAAAAACATAAACACTCATCTCTAGAATAATCAAAAACCGCATTATGAAAAAAGCCGAAAACACTCATCCCATGAAAATCCTAAACCCTATAAAACCCCAAACCCTCATCCTATAAAACCACTAAACCATCAGCACATAATAAAAATATAAAACTAGACATAAAATATAATAAACAGTCATCCATAAGAAACCATAAACCCTCATCCCAAAAAATCCTTAAACCATCAACCCAAAAAACACCAAAAACCTCATCCCCAGAAAACCCAAAAACCAAATCCCCAGAAAACCATAAACCCACAATCAGAGAAGATCATAAACCCATATCCCCAAAAACCATAAACCCAATGCCCCAAATAACCCTAAATCCTTAGCCATAGATAACCCTTAATCTTCATGAGTGGAAAACCCTAAACCCTCATAACTAGAGAACCATAAACTCTATTCCCCAAATTAACCATAAACCCTCATCCGTAGAAAACACTAAAACCTATGAATCAGAAAATACTAATAATTTATCCATATAAAAACCTAAACTCGCATCCCAAAATGCCTTAAACCCTCAACCCAAGAAATATCTAAAACCAAATCCCCGCAAAACCCTAAACCCCCTAGCTCCGAAAAACCCTTAACCCTAAGCCCTAGAAAACCCCAAACCCTCATCCCACAAATATCTAAATCCTTAGAGATAGAAAATAAAAAATCCTAATAAATAGATAAAGATAAACTCTATGAACTATAAAAACCATAGACCCTAGTCCCACAATAAACCCTATAACATCATCCCCGTAAAACCCCAATCCTTAGCCCCAGAAAATGATAAACCCACAACCCTAGAAAAACAAGAACAATCATCCCCAGAAATATCTAAAACCTCATCCCTAGAAAACATAAACCCTAAAAACCCAAAAACCCAAAAACCTCATCCCCATAATTCGCAAAATCTTCATACTATGAAAAAACTAATCCCTTAGACCAAAAAACCCATAATGTCTCAGACCTAGAAATCCCAAAACAATAAAATGTAGAAAACCCTAAACCATTAGCTCCACAAAACCCGAAATCCTCATTCCAAGGAATACCAAAACCCTTAGTCCAAGAAATTTTAATACCCTAAGCCACATAAAACAGGAAACCCCAGTACTAGAATACCTGACACCATCATCCTGAGAAAAACATAAACCTTGAACCCCTAAAAACCCTAAACCCTTAGGCTATGAAAAAACTAAACCCTCATTGCAAGAAAAACATAAACCATCAACCCATGAAAACCCAAAATACTCATCCACAAAAAACCATAATGCCACATACCAAGAAAACCATAAATCCCCATCCACAATATCCCTAAACCCATATCCCTAGAAAAATCTAACCCACATCCATAGAAAAAAATAAACTCATATCCAAATAAAACCATAAATCGTCATCCACATAACACCATAAAACATTATCTCAAAAAACTATAAACACTCAGCACTAGAGAACCCTAAACCCTCAGCCCTGAAAATATTTACTTGTCCGTAGATAACCCTAATCCCTCAGCCCCATAAAACCCTAAACAATATTCCCCAAAAATCATTAATCCCTAATCACCATGTAACTACAAACCATCATCCCTAGATAACACTAAACCCTCATCCTCAAGAACCCTAAACCTTTAGCCCTAGAAATCCTAAAGCCTCAACCAAATAAATCCTAAATTCTATACACTAGAATACCAATAAAATGCATCCCTAGAAAGCCCTAAACAATCACCACCAGAAAACCCTAAATCCTCATCCCCCCAAAATAAAAACCACTCAACCCAAACAACCATAAACCACCATCGCTAGGAAAACCTAAGCACTCATCGATAGAAAACGCTAAACATTCAACATTAGAAAACCCACAAATCCAAAAAAAATCCTCAAACCCTAGCTTCTAAAAACCCACAAACCACAACCCCCAAAAAATCCTAAAAAAATAATTCAAGAAAACCCTAAACCTACAACACCAGAATACCCTAAAACATCATCCCTAGACTACCCTAATCCCTTATCCTTATAAAAACCTAGTCCCTCATCCCCAGGATACCCTAATTATATAGAACCAGAAAATCCCCATCCCACAAAAATCCTAAACATTCAGCCTAAATAATCCCTAAAACATATTACCTATAAAAACATAAAACCTCAAACCCAAGAAAAATAAATAAATACACAACCCTAGAATCGAGTGAACCATAATCCCAATAAAACACTAAACCCTCTTTCAACAAACTCTAAACAAACACTCCTAGAAAAAATGAAACCCTCATTCACAAAAAACCCCAATCCCTCATCCCATAGAAACCAAAAACCCTCAGCTACAAACAAAACTAAACCTTTAACCCAACAAATCATTAATCCCCTATCCCAATAAGTCCCTAAACCCTCATCCTATGAAGACACTAAACCATAAACCCCAAAACAATTAAACATTTAGCCCTAGAAAACACCATACACTACATTCCAAAAACCATATACCCTTTTCCCTAGAAAACATGAATCCATAAGCCCCCCAAACCCCTAAATCCCCATCCCTAAAAAACCTGAATCACAAATTCCCCAAAACCATAAACCAACACCCCCTAAAAACCAAAACATGTAGCCATAAAAACACTCTAAACACTCCTCCCCAACAATACCTAAAACATAATCCCCCCAAATCCCCTAAGAACTCACCCATTAAAAAGGAAACCCCCATCCCCCATTTACCCTGATCCATAATCCCCAAAAAACATAAAACCTCATCCCTAAAAAACCCTAAAACCCCCAAAAAACCATAAGCCCTTTGACTAAAAAACCCCCAAAACCCTTATCCTAAAAAACTCTAATCCATCACCCCATAAGACCCTAAAATTATAGTCCCAAAAATATCATTAATCCTAAACCAATAAAACCCATAAATATGTAGCCCCTAAAACCAAAATTACAAATCCTAAAAAAACCCTAAATCCTCATCGCCAAATAACCTTATACCTTTGACCCGAAATATCCCCAGAACCCTATCCCTCGTAATACAAAACCCTTATCCCGCAAAACCATAAACCATAAACCCTTGTCCCCATAATCCCTTAAATCCTATAATAAAAACACCCTAAGTACTTAGTCCCACAAAACCCAAAACCCTCATCACCATAAATCCCTAAATACTTATCCCCACAAAACCATAAACTCGTAGCTGTACATGACCCTATACCCACATCCCAAAAGAACTCTAAACCCTTATCCTTATGAATCCATTAATACTCATCCCCGTGAAAACCTAAACTATTGACCATAAATATACCTATTCCCACAACCCCCAAAAACACCAAAACCACATCCCAAAAAACCGAAAAACCTATACCCCAATAAACTATAAACCCATATTCCCAAGCCCTCATCCCCAAAAAACCATCAACCCTCATCCCTAAAAAACCCTAAACCTTTTTCCCCAAAAAACACTAAACCCTATGACTCAAAAGAAACTAAATTATCCCTCCCAAATAGCAACAAACCTCATCCCAAAAATACAAAATCACTCATACCCAACAATATATAAACCCTTAAGGACAAAAATCCAAAACCCCCATCCCCAAAAACCATTAACACATAGCCTAAAAAAATGAAACCCACAACTGCAAAAAATCATAAATTAATCTCCCCAACAAACCAAAAACCCCTTACCCGTAAAAACCCAAAACCCTTAGCCCCAAAACCATATAATACTCTTCCACAGAAATCCTAAACCCTTATCCTGGAAAAACCATCAACCCAAAGCCAAAACACAACAAAACCTACATCTCCAATAAATCCTAAAACCTTAGAAACAAATTCATAGACACTCGATTCCAGACATCTGAAACCCATTGAACAACAAAACCCTCAAACTTCAACCCCAAAAAACAAACCAGCCATATCCCCCAAAAACAATAAATTCTCAACACCAAAAAAACCCATAGCTATCATCCCAAAAAAAACCTAAACCATCCTGACCAAAAAACCCTAAGTACTCTAAAAAAAAACCATCAACCCATATTCCAAAAAAAACCTCATTCCTTAATCCCCAACAATTCAGAACCCTCAGCACAAATAAAACACTATTTTTCATAAATCAAAACCTAAAGACTCATCCCCAAAAATCCTGAAACACTCACCCTCACAATAAAGTTAATTATAAAATCAAAAAACCTATAAAACCTTAGCCCTCAACTCCTTGAACTCTCAAACCAAAATGCATCTTTACCCACATCCCCTAAAATCCCAAAAACCTTAGCTACAAAAAACCCTCAACCGTTATAATAAAAAAACCCTCAACCCTCAACCCCCAAAAAATGCCAACCATCAACCCAAAACCCCAAGAACCCTAACCCTAAAAAACCATGAAATCATTCCCAAAAAAATCATAATCACTTAGCCCCAAAAACCACTATACAATCAGCACGAAAAAACCCAAACCCTTCGCTACAAAAAAACCTAATCCCTCACCCCCACAAAACCATCAGTCCTTGGCCCCAAAATACATGAAACCCTCTGCCCCATAAAAACCTCAACCTAAAGCCCCAAAAAAACCTCAAACCTCACCCCCCCCAAAATCCTCATACATCATCCCCAAAAAATCATAAACTCCTATTATCAGAAAAAAAACATTAAACTTATCCCAACAAATCAACAATGATCAACATAAAAAAACATGAACCTAGAGCCAAAAAAATCTTGCAAACCTTGGCTGAAAAAAACCCTCGACCCTAGCAAGTCCACAACCCTTAGCCTTATAAAACCCTAAACCCTCCTCCAGAAAAATACTCTCAACCCTCTTATCTAATACTTCCACAACCCCCATAAAAACACTTAAACCTCAACCCAGAAACACAAAACACTCGGCACCAATAAACCCTAAACCCTAAACCAGAAATAAATTTAATTATAATCACCTAAATAACCTAAAACCTTATCCAAAAAACCCTAAAACCTCATTCCCAAAAACTCTAAACCCTTATCCCCCCAAAACCCAAAAACATCATCCCCCAAAACAATTAAATCCTCATCTCAAAATAAATATTAACACATACCCCATAAAACCTTAATCATTCTTCCCTAGTGAACACTAAATGCTCGACCCAAAAGATCTCTCATACTGAACACAAAAAAACCTCATTCAACTACCCCAAAAATATTTAATCCTATATCCCTCAAAATCATTCATCCTTCAGACTCATGAAACCCATGTCCCTTGGCCCTAAAAAACCTTATAATTAGAGCACCGAAGAACCATAAAACCTTATCCTCAAAAACCCTAAACCCTCATCCACAAACAAACCTCAACCATCTACCCCAAAAACCAAAATACCTTTCCATAAAAAACCCTATCAAATAATATCCCCAAAATACCATAAACCCCAAGCCTTTACCACCATAAATAAACCCTCAAACATCACCTGCAAAAAACTATCTAACCACACACCAAAAACCCCTTGACTCTCATCACAAAACCCTTCAAACATCAACCCTAAAAAACACTCAAACATGAACCCCAAAAAACCTTTGAATGTCATCCTCAAAAACCCATCATCCCCCCAAAACACACAACCCTCATCCCCAGAAAACCCTCAATTAACAACCCAAAAATAACCCTAAACCATTATCCCCCAAATAACCTGACCACGATACCCTAAAAATGCAAAACACCTAAGCCTTGAAAACCCCTAAAAATTGTATCCCAGAAACCATATACACTCATCCCCATTAATTCATAAACCCTAAACCCCAAAAAACCCAGAACCCGTAGCCACAAAAAACCTTGAAATATCATCCAAAAAAACATCAATGATCATCCCTCAAAAACACTAATCCCTCAATAAAATGAAACCCTAAACACTAAGCCCCCAATATCCTTACCCCCCACTACTAAAAACCCCTTAAAAAAATTAATAAAAAACCCAAAATCCATAGCGCCAACAGAATCTCAACCCTCACCAAAAAATGAACCCTAAGCCCTAAAAATCCCCCAACACTCATACCTAAAACCCTAAACCCTCAACCCAAAACCCCAAAACCCTCAACAAGAAAAAAAACTAAAGACTTTTCCACCAAAACCCAAAAACCATCATCCCTATAAAACATAAACATTCCACCCCAATCAATGCAAAACCGAAATGCCCCCAAAACCCAAATCGTCATCCCCAAAAAACCCTAAACCCTCAGCCCAAGAAAACTGTAAAACCTCATCCCCAAAAACCCAAAACAATTTTACCCACAGTACACAAAATCGTACACTCCAATAACCCCTAAACAATCAACTTGAATAAACCTAAAGCTGCATCCCCATACAATCTATACCCTTAGTCCCAAAATACAATTTACCCTCATCCCTAGAAAACCCCAAACCGTATTCCACAAAAAACCCAAAACACTCCTCATAGAGAAAACAAAAACAGTATCCCAATAAGATCTAAACAATCATCATCCCCATAAATCCCAAAATCCTCAGCCCGAGAAAACCAAAAACCCTCAGCCTTAGAAAACCCTAAACCCATAGCCCTAGAAAATCCCTAATCCCACATCCTCAAAAAAATGTAAACCCTCATCCCTGGAAAACCATAAATACACTGTCATAAAAACCCTAAACCCTCATCCCTGGGAAACCCTAAACCCCAAACCCCATAAAACCCTAATCCATAAACTCCAGAAAATATTAAACCATAACCCCATGAAAACCATGAAACCCAGCCCTAGATAACCCGAAACCCATAGACTCTGAAATCGCTAAACCCTCAACAATAGAAAAACATAATCCCTCATCCCTAGAATAATCAAAAACTTTAGCATGAAAAAACCAAAAAACACTCATCCTAGGAAAATCCTAAACCCTCTCCATAATAAAACCCCAAACCCTCATCCTAAAAAACCACTAAACCATCAGACCATAATAAAAATATAAAACTAGACATAAAATATAATATACACTCATCCCTAAGAAACCATAAACCCTTATCCCAAAAAATCCCTAAACCATCAACCCCAAAAAAACACAAAACTGTATCCCTAGAAAACCCAAACACATAATACCCAGAAAACACTAAACCCACAATCCGAGAAGATCATAAACTCGTATCCCCAAAACCAATAAACCCAAAGCCCCAAAAAACCCTAAACCCTTAGCCTTAGATAACTCTTAATCCTTAGGAGTGGAAAATCCTAAACCCTTCCTAACTAGAAAACCATAAATTCTATTCCCCAAATTAACCCTAAACCATCATCCATAGAAAACACTATAACCTCTGAATTAGAAAATACTAATACCTTATCCATATAAAAACCTAAAATCTCATCCCAAAATTCCATAAACCCTCAATCCATGAAATCTCTAAACCCTTAATCCCCCAAAACCCTAAACCCCAGCTCTAAAAAACACCAAACCCTAAGCACTAGAAAACCCTAATCCCTCACCCCACAAATATCTAAACCCTTACAAAATGAAAATACAAAATCTTAATAAATAGAAAAAGATAAACCCTAAGATCCAAAAAAACATAAACCCAAGTCCCACAATAAACCCTAAAACAGCTTCCCCATAAAACCCCAAACCATAGCCCCTGAAAATGATAAACCCACAACCCTAGAAAAACAAGAACCATCATCCCCTGGAATATATAACTCCTCATCCCTAGAAAAAATAAACCCTCAACACCAAAAAACCCAAAAAACCTCATCCCCAGAAATCCCAAAATCTTCATGACAATAAAAAAAATAAACCCTCATTCCAAAAAACCCATAATGTCTCAGACCTATAAATCCATAAACAATCAACTGCAGAAAACGCTAAACCATTATCTCCATAAAACATGAAATCCTCATTCCAAAAAAAAAACAAAACCCTCAGTCCACGAAATCTAAAAACCCTATGCCACATAAAACATGAAACCCCAGTACTAGAATACATGATACCCTCATCCCAAGAAAAAACATAAACCTTGATCCCCTAAAAACCCTAAACCCTTAGGCTATGAAAAAACTAAACCCTCATTGTATCAATTCCAGAAACCATCAGCCCAAGAAAACCCTAAATAATCATCCACACAAAACCATAATGCCACACACCATGAAAACCATAAATCCACATCCCCAAAATCTCTATACCCATTTCCCTAGAAAACACTAACCCACATCCATAGAAAACCATAAACTCATAACCCCATAAAACCATAAATCGTCATCCACCGAACACCATAAAACATTATCTCAAAAAACTATAAACACTCAGCACTAGAGAAACCTAAATCCTCAGCACCAAAAAAAATTAACTTATCCCTAGATAACCCTAATCCCTCATCCCCATAAAACCCTAAACAATATTCCCTAGAAATCCTTAATCTGTCATCACCAATTAACTATAAACCATCAACCACAGATAACACTAATCCATCGTCCTCACAAACCCTAAACCCTTATCCCTAGAAATCCTAAAGCCTCAACCAAAGAAAACCTAAACCCTAAAAACTAGAATACCCATAAAATGCATCCCTAGAAATCCCTAAACTATCAACAATAGAAAACCCTAAATCCTCATCCCGAAAACATAAAAAACTCTCAACCCAAACAACCGTAAAACCCCATCGCTAGGAAACCCTAAACACTCATCGATAGAAAAAGCTGAACATTCAACTTTAGAAAACCTACAAACCCAAAAAATTCTCAAACCCTAGCATGTGAAAACCCACAAACCACAACCCCAAAAAATCCTAAAAACATTGTTCTAGAAAACCCAAAACCTATAACACCAGAATACCCTAAAACACCATCCCCAAACTTCCCTAAACCCTTATCTGTAGAAAAACCTAATTCCTCATCCGTAGGATACCCTTATTATATAGAACCAAAAATTTCTCATCCCCCAAAAATCTTAAACCTTCAGCCTAAATAATCCCAAAAACATATTTCCAAGAAAAACATAAACCTTCGAACCCAAGAAAAAAATAAATACTCAATCCTAGAAAAGAGTGAACCATAATCCCAAAAAAACACTAAACCCGCTTTCAACAAACTCTAAACAAACATTCCCAGAAAAAATGAAACCCTCATTCACAAAAAACCCTAATCCACCATCCCATAAAACCACAAACAACCAGTTACAAAAAAAATAAACTTTCAACCCACGAAAACATTAAACCCCTATCCCAATAAGTCCCTAAACCCTCATCATAGGAAAACACTAAACCCTAAACCCCAAAACAATTAAACATTTATCCCCAGAAAACTCCATACACTTTATTCCAAAAACCCAAAACCCTTATCCCTAGAAAACATGAATCCATAAGCCCCAAAAACCACAAAAAAATCATCCCTAAAAAACATAAAACCCAAATCCCCCAAAACCATAAACCATCATCCCCTAAAAACCAAAAACACGTATCCCTAAAAACAACCTAAACACTCCTCCCCAAAAACCCCTAAAACATAAACCCTCATCCCTAAAAAACCCTAAAACCCCAAAAAACCATAGACCCTTAGACTAAAAAACCCCCAAAACCCTTATCCCAAAAAACCCTAATCCATCACCCCATAAGACTCTAAAATCCTAGTCCCAAAAAAAACATTAACCCTAAACCATTAAAACCCATAAATATGTATCCCATAAAACCAAAAATACAAATCCTCAAAAAACCCTAAATCCTCATTCCCAAATAACCTTATACATTCGACCTGAAATATCCCTTGAACCATATCCCTCATAATACAAAATCCTTATCCGGCAAAACCCTAATCCCTAAACCCTTGTCCCCATAAACCCTTAAACCCCATCATAAAAAAACCCTAAGCACTTAGTCCCACAAAACCCAAAACCCTCATCACCATGAATCCCTAAACCATTAGCCCTACAATACCCTAAACTCATAGCTGCACAAATCCCTATACCCACATCCCAAAAAAAACTCTAAACCCTTATCCCTATAAATCCATTAATACTTAACCCCGTGAAAACCTATACTATTGACCATAAATATACCTATTACCTCAACCCACCAAAACACCAAAACCACATCTCGAAAAACCAAAATACCTATACCTCGAGAAATTGTAAACCCATATACCCAAAATACCGTAAACCTAGTTCCCTAGAAAACAAAAAAAACCCTCAATCACAAACGATCCAAAATAATCAACCCTAGAAGGCCATAAACTATCATCCCCATGAAACCCTCAACCCTTAGACACAAAAAACCACTAACCATAATCCCCAAAAAACCCTATACCCTCATCCCAATAATCCATAAACCCTATGTATTAAAAATATAAAATACCAACATCCACAAATAACCCAAAAACCTTATCTCTTAAAAAAACCCTCAATCCCAAAAAAAATTCTAAATCCTTATAACCATAAACCCTAACCCATATTCCCCAAAAATCCTGAAACCATCATCACAAATAATTCCTATACCCTCAACAAAAAAACCTATACCCTCATCCCCACGAAACTCTAAGCTCTCCCCCATAGTGAATCCCAAACCCTCATCCACAAAATGATAAACCCTCATCCCGAATAAACACAATGTCCTCAGAACCCAAATAACCTAAACTCTCTGCCCTATAGAAGAATAAATCCTCATCCACAAAAAACAGTAAACCATAATAACTAAAAAAACCCTAAACCCTCTGCTTCAGAATACCCTAAACCCTTAGCCCATAAAAATTCCCAAAAACTAATCCCTATAAACTGATAATCCATCATCCCCATAATCCACAAAAAAACACATTCACAGAAATCCCTAAACCCTAGAACATAGAAAAACATAAACCCATAACCCTAGAAAACATGGAACCCTCCTACGAAAAAAACACACTAAACCCTCATCCAGTGAAATCCTAAAAACCTGATCACCGAAATCCCTAAAACATCCACCATAAAAAACCCCAAACCCTCTTCCCATAAAAACCCTGAACACTTTGGTCCTTAAAAACTAAAATCCAGCATCTCTGAAATTCCATTAACCACCAGTTCTGAAAAACCCAAAACCTTAATCGTGGAAAAATCTTAAACCATTAATATAAAAAACCTCTAAAATCATATCCCGGAAAGAATCTGTGACCTCAGTCCAAGAAAATTCTAAACACTTTATACTTGAACAACCCTTAACACACAGATCCTAAAATCCTTAAACCCTTATCCACATGATACACTAAATCCTCAATTTAAAAAAAACCCTAAACCCTCAGCCCCAAAAAAACCTAAACTCTTAACCCTAAAAGAAAATAAACACTCACCCCTATAAAACACTAAACCCATATCCCCAAAGAACAATAATCCCTCTACCTAAAAAACCGTAAAACCAAATCCCAAAAAAACCCTAAACCCCCAGCCAAAAAAACCTAATCCATCAGTCCCAAAAAACCATAAAACCTAATTGCTAAAAAACTAAATCCCCTGCACTAAAAAAACTAAACACTCATCCAGAAAATATACTAAACCCACATCCCCAAATAAATAAACCCATATCCCAAAAACACCGAAACCCTCATCCCAAAAAACTCTTAAACCCACAGTACCAAAAAACCCCAAACCCATAGTTCCATGAAAACCATTAACCCTCATTAAAAAAACCTCGATAACCTCATCCCCAAAACACCCTAATCCATTACCCCCAAAATACATAAAATATCAGCACAAAAAATCTGAAACCCACATCCCTAAATGACCCTCATCCCACAACCCCAAAAAGCATTAAACCCAAATTCTAAAAAAATACTAAACCCTCATCCCCAAATACACTATACCCTCATCCTCGTAAGACCCTAAACCCTCATTCCAAAAAATCCCTAAACCCTCAACCCCAAAAAACCCCATGCCTAGAGCCCAAAAAACCCAAAAACCACTCAACCAACCATCCTAAAAACTTAGTAGAAAAAAACATAAAACATCAGCACCAAAAAATACTAAACCCTCAAACCAAAAAACCCCAACCCTTAGCCCCAAAATCACTCAACAGATGGCCCAAGGAAACCATAGGAACTCGAATCCAATATACTTTAAACCCCCAGCTCGATAAAACTCTGATCTCATAGCCCATAAAACTGCAAACACTCCCCAATGAAAGCCTATTATCCCATAGACCTAAAAAGACCTAAACTATATGTCCCCAAAACACAAAATATCTAGCCCCAAAGAAACCCTAAATTATCATCCTTCCATAAAAAAAACCTCACCCCAATAAACCAAAGGACATATGCAAAAAAAACCAAAACACCCATCCCCAAAAAACCCAAAACCCTTATCCCTAATAAACTCTAGAACTCTTATCCAAAAAAACACAAAATCCTCAACCCTAATAAACAAAAACCCCTCATTACAAAAAAAACACCAATCCCTCATCCCGCAAAACCATAAATCGTCATCCCAAAAACCATAAATCATCATCCCAAAAAACCCATATATCCTCAACCCCAAAATCCTAACGCCTCATCTCAAAAATTAGTGAACCCATAGCACGAAAAATCCTAAAACACATAGCACCAGAAACCCCAAATAAATTAATATAAAAATAATTTAATGCCTCATCCCCATGAAATCCAAAACCCACATCCCCAAAACACCCTAAAACCTCAACTCCAAAAACCAAAAATCCCTAGTGAAAGTAAAAAACCTAAGCCCTCAAGCCAAAATAATACTATGCACATATCCCCAAACAACCATAAACCCACTCCTTAAAAAAATTAATCCCTCATCCAAAAAACCCCATAGACAGTCTGCCCCCAAAATACCCAAAACCCTTAACCCCAAAAAATCATAATCCCTCGTCCCTAAAAATCCCGAATACCTTAGTAACAAAAATTATTGAACCCTCAGTCCTAAAAACTGTTCATTAAAAAACCTTAAACCTTCATCCCCCAAAATAAATAAAACATCATCCCCAAAAAAACATTAACACTTATCCCTAAAAACCCTAAACACCTAGATAATGGAATATTTAAAACCCTAATCCCCAAATAACCCTAAATCCTCATAAAAAAAAACCTTAACCTCTCTTCCCAAAAAATCCAAAACTATTATCTACAAAAAACCCTATAATATCATCCACAAAAAAACAGAAACCCACATCCCTAAAAACCCTAAACCCTTTAACCATAATAAACCTAAAAACAAAGCACAAAAAAACCTAAACACTTAGCCCATACAAACCCAAATCACTTATAACCAAAAAACCCAAAACTGTTATCCCAAAAAAATTATAAAACATCTTCCCAAAAAAACCAAAACACTCCACCCAAAAAACCCTTAATCCACATACCAAAAATAATCTGAAACAAACTACCTAAAATACCTAATCCCCATTCTCAAAAAATCAGATATACTTATCCCCAAAACCCAAAACCATCATCCCCAAAATTCCTTTAACACTTATCCCTAAAAAACACTAATCACTCAGGACACAAATAACCCTAAATCCCACATCCCCGAAAACCTAAACCATCACCCAAAAAATAAAATAAAACCCCATCCCCCAAAAAATATGAACCGATTTTCCAAAAGAATCCTTAACCCTCAACCGAAAAAATCATAAACACCCTGCCCCAAAAACCATAAACGCATAGTCCAAAAAATCTATAAACACTATTCCCAAAACAACCTTAAACCCCCAGACCTAAAAAACCTAAACACTCATCCAAGAAAACCATTAACTCACAATCCAAAAAATCTACAGAACTCAACATCTGAAATCCCACATCCCTAATACATAAAAATCATTTACCCTCATCCCCAAAACCCCTAAAACCTCATCCCCAAAAAACACTATACCTGAAGACCAAAAAAACACTAAAACTGAAGCCTCCAAAACCATAAAACCATAGCACACAAAAACCCTATCCATAAATCTAACAAAACCTTTAACCCTAATATCTCAAAACCCATAAACCATCATACCTCCAAAAAATTAAACTACAGGTTCCAACAAACCCTAAAACATCATCCTAGAAAATCCTAAAAACCCCATCCCCCATGTTCCCCAAACCCTCATCCCAAAAAAAACCAAAAACCCTTTGAACTAAATGAACCCTACAACCTCAACCCCGAAAATTCCTATACCCTCATCCCAAAAAAACTCTAAACACTCAGACCTAAAAATCATGAAACAATCCTCCTCAAAATACCTTACACCCACAACACCAAATAACCCTAAACCACCTGTCCAAAAAAACCCTAAACCCCCCAGCACTAAAAAACCCTAAACCATCAGTCCCAAAAAATAGTAATCACTTATACCAAAAGAAACTCAACATTGCTAGTCCAAAAAAACCCTAACCCACACCCCATCAAAAAAATGAATTATCATTCCCAAAAAAACACTAAAATTTTATCCCATAATTACCATAAACCATAAATGACAAAAAAACTAAACCCTCAACACCAATAATCCATAAAACTTTATACCAAGAAACCCTAAATCATATGCTCCATAAAAAACCTAAACCCTAATCCCCAAAACCCCAGGAACCTTAGCCACCAGAAAAACATAAAAAACTCATCCCAAAAAAACCCTAAATCTTAATCCTAGGAAAAACATAAACAGACAGCCTCAAAAAACAAAAAACCATTATCCACAAAATTCCTAAACTGTCAGGACCCAAAAACCATCAACTGTCGACCCCAAAAAAACCCTTAACCCTCATTAATAAAATCATCATCCCTCAACAACCAAAAACCCTATATCCTCATCCCCACAAAAACCCTATAACCATAGACCCCAAAAAACCAGAAACCCTATCCACAAAAAACCCTGAACCCTCATCTCCAAAAAACCATAAACCCTCAACCCCAAGATTTCATTGAACCTCAACCCCAAAAAATAGTAAACCCCCAGTACCAAAAATCTCGAAACCCTTTATACCAAAATACCATCATCCCTCAGCCACAAAAAACCCTAAACCATCATCTAAAAAATAACTAAAACAAAATGTTCAAATACTATTGACCCCTAGCCCAAAAAAAAAACCATCATCCAAAAAAACCCTAATCCTTAGAACCCAAAACACTAATCCCTCATCTTCAATAAACCCTAAACGCTCAACCCCATGAAACATTAGTCTGTCATCACTAGAAACAACTAAAACCTCAGCTAAAAAATACCCTAAAATCTCATCCCAAAACAAATATAAACCATCATATATATGAAAACCTTAAACCCTCATCCCCCAAAACTCCAAGACTCTCATCCCCAAAAAACCATAAACCCAAAATCCCCAAAAAAAACTAAATACTAAACCCCATATTAATTAAAGCCACATCCTAAAAAATCATAATCCCTCAGAAACCAAAAAACCAACACATTCACATAAATTCCTTAAACCCTTATCCGTCAAAAACCATAAAACATCATCCCCAAAAAACCCAAAACCCAAAGCGCCAAAAAACCATAAACCCTTATCGTCAATAAAACATAAACCTTCAGCCCCAAAAAACCCTAAACCCTCAATCCAAAACAACCCTAAACACTCATCCCAAAAAACCCTAAACCCTCAGCCCAAATAAATCAAGTCCCTTATCCCAAAATAACAATAAACCATCCACCAAAAAGAACCCAAAACCCCTATCCCGAGAGGTCCCATACAAAATCATCCCAAAAAAACCCAAAACCCTCAGACCAACGAAAACCATAACCATCATCCCTAAGAAAATATAGACACTAATCCTCAAAAAAACCTACACCCATGACCCCAAAAGAAACCCTAAACCCTTAGAGCCAAAACAAACTAAACGCTCAGACCCAAAAATCCCTAAACACATTTCCCCAATAAACCCTAAAACCCATGCACCAAAAACCCCTAAACTATGTTCCACAACAAACCCTAAACCCTCATCCCAAAAAAACCTAAACCCTCATCCTCACAAAACTGAAAACCCATAACCACAAAAAATACTAAACCCTAATCCACAAAAAACCCAAAGCCTCAACCCCTAAAACCCCTAAACCCTCATCCTTGAAAAATAAAAACTTTTAACGCTAAAAACCCTAAACTAATAGCCCCAAAATACTCTATACCCAAACTAAAAAAAACCCAAAAACCATAGAAGAAAACAACTATAAACCCCATGTTTCAAAAAACCCTACTCACTCATCCCCAAAAAACTGTAAACCCCAAGCTATAAAAAACCCCAAACCCTTATCCTGCCTAGATTACCTACACCCTCCATCAAAAAAAATCCCCAAACCCCCACCTCAAAACACCCTAAATACTCATACAAAAACAAACATTAAACTACAAAAAACCCAAAACCCTCAGTTCTAGAACACCGTAAACAAACATCCCTAAAAAACCCTTAACCCTCATCCTCGAAAACCCTAAAACCTCATAACTATAAAAATGTAAACTCACATCCCCCAAAAATCCTAAAACCTCAACCCCAAAACCCCATTAACCCTAATCATAATAAACTTTAAACAATCAACCCCAAAAAACAAAAATGACTTAGCCTCAAAAATCCATAAACCATCAGACCCAAAAATCCCTAAACCCAAATCCCCAAAAAACCTAAATACTCATCCCTAAACAACCTTAAACTCTCAAAAAAAAACCTAAACCCTCTACCGTAAAATAACCAATATATTCAAACACAAAAGACCTTATCCTTCAACCACAAAAACCATAAACACTCATCCCAACAAAACACTAAACCGTCCACCCACGAAAACCCTAAGCACACATCCCTAAAAAAACCTTAGCCCTCATCCCCAACTTACCCTAATCCCTCAAACCCTAAAAAAATATAAACTACCAAAACTAAAAAACCCAAAACCACATCCAATAAACCCCTAAAACCTCATCCTAAAAATCCAAGAACCCCTTATTCAAAAAATAACACTAACCCCTCACTCCCACAAAAAAAACATACACCCTCATACCCGAAAACCATAAACCATTATAACTAAAAACCATAAATCCTCAATAATAAAAAACCCTAAAACCTAATCCCTATGAAACCCAAAACCCTTATCCAAAAAATCGTAAAACCTAATAAAAAAACCAAAAACCCTCATACCCAAAAAACCCTAAATGATCAACTCGAAAAAAACCCTAAATCCATAGTCCCAAAAAAGTGTATACCATCATCGCAAAAGAATAATAAACCATCATCCCCAAAAAACCTTAATCCCACTACCCAAAAAATTGTAATCCCATTGAAAAAAATAACGATAAATGATTTTCACCAAAAAAACCCTAAACCCTCATCTCTAAAAAATAGGTAACTGACATCTCACAAGAAACCCTAAACCCACAGACCCAAAAAAATGTAAACCATCATCCATAACATATTTTAAACCCCCAACCCCAAAACCCTATGCCCCAAGACACCCTAAAACCTCATCCCCTAATAACCATGACCCTACAAACCTAAAAAACATTAATCAATCTTTCAAAAAAAAATCCATAAACCATCAGGTTAAATTCTCCCCTAACTCAAAACCCTCATCCCCTAAAAACCATAAACCGTCAGCCCCCAAAAAACCCTCAATCCACAATCCTAATGAACCCAAAACACTCATCCCCCAAAAAACATAAACCCTTTCCCCCAAAAACCCATAAACCCTCATCCCCCAAAAAACCTAAATAATCTGTCCCAAAAATTCATAATCCCTTATCCCCTAGAAACAAGAATCCCACCCTGCTATAAAACCCTAAACCCTTATCCAAAAATAGCCCCAACCATTAGCTGCAAAAATCCCTCAACCCTCAGCCCCAAAATATCAAAAAACATTCTCATGAAAAACCCCTCATTCCTTAGTCTCAAAGAACACTAAACCCTTATCCCCAAAAATCCCTAAACCTCATCGCCAAAAAACCCTTTACCCTCATCCCCAAATAATCCTAATCATCATCCCGGATAAACCATAAACCCTCAGTCCTAAAGAACCCTAAAACCTCCTCGATAAAAAATCCCTAAACCTCCAAACACGAAAAATCCATATATCCTGATCACAAAGAAATCCTAAAACCTCATCCCCAAAAACCCTTCGCTCTAAAAAACCCAAAAACCTCACCCCTAAAATACCCTAAACCATCAAACCCAAAAAATTATAAATCCTCATTCCCAAAAATACACTAAACACCAAGATAGAAAAAACATCAAAATGTACTCGACAAAAAACCATAACTCCATATCCCCAGAAACCCTTAAACACACATCCCCATAAAACACTAAACCCTCAGCCAAAAAGAACCTTCATCCCTCATCCAGAAGAATCCCTAATCCTTGAAGAAAGAAAAACTAAACCCACATCCCAAATAAATTAGAATCCATCATCAAAAAAAAAACCCTTAGTATCAAAAAAACACTAAACCCTAAACCCCAAAAAACCATAAACCATCAGTCCCAAGAAACTCTAAATCCTCAACCTAAAAAAACCCAATCTTGTACACCAAGAAACTTGCATCCCTTAACCCGAGAAAACAATGAATAGTCACCCGAAAAAACTCTCAAACCCATACCCAAATATTCCTAAAACCTATGAACCAAATATCGATAAAACCTTTTCCAAACAAGACATAAACCCTAAAAAAACCATAAAACCTCACTTTCAAAAAAAACTCGATATCATCAATCCCATAAACCCAAAACTCTCTATCCGAAAAAAACCATCAACCCTTAGCCCCACAAAACCTTAAAACCTCAGCACAATTAAAACCCCAGAAACCTCACTTAGAAAAAACCATAAACCCTAATCCCAAAAACCACTAATCCCTTTTCCCCAAAACCACCATAAACAATGATCCCCCAATATCAGTAAACCTCAATCCAAAAAAACCCTAAACCCTCATCCCTATTAAAACCATAAACCCATAGCCCCAGAAATATCCTAACCTATAAAACCTCAGCACAAAATAACCTATACAACATGCCTAAAAACACCAAAATATGCCAATACCAAAAAAACCCTAGACCATCATCCCCCACCCAACAGAAAATAAACCATCAACTGTTTAACCCAAAATCATTAACACCTCAGTCCCAAAAACCATAAGCACTCGTCACCAGAAATCCGTCATCGAACATCCCCCCAAACCATTAAACATCATCCCAAGAAAATAATAAATCCACATCCCAAAATAACCCTAAACCCTTACAAAAAAAAACATAACACTCAGTCCCAAAAACCCAAAAACCCTCAGCCCCCAAAACCTCAAAATCCATATCCCCTAAAAACCTTATACCCTCATTCATAAAATAAAAAAATAAACTCATCCCTCAAAAACCCTAAACCATCAAACCCATAAAACACTAAACACATAGCCCCAAAAAACATAAACCCTCATCCACAATAAACTCAACCCCAAATCCCTAAATGAACTCTACCTCTCAATCCCATATAACTCTGAACACTCATCCCCAAAATTCTTTGATCCCTCAACCCCAAAAAACCATGATCCATGTCCCCTAAAAATCCTTATACCCTCAACCCTTAAAAACATTAAACCCAAATCTCAAAAAAAAACCCCAAATCTGTATAACCACAAAACTGTGAAAACATAGGCCAAACAAACCATGACCCCTCATCCCCTAAAAACCCTAAACCCTCTACCCAAAAAACTAACCACATAGCCCAAAAAAACATTCACCCCTCTTCCCTAGAAACCCTCAACCCTCATCTCCCCAAAAACCATCAACCGTCATTCCCAAAAATCACTCAATATTCATCCCCAAAAAATCATCCACTTTCATAAAAAAATCTAAAAGCCTCATTCCTAAAATCCCTCTAACCTGAGTGTCTAAATCCCTCAACCCCCATCCCAAAAAAAATCACGAAACACTCAACACCAAAAAATCCTAAATCATTATCCCAATTTTTTTGCAAAACACATCCTCAAAGAACCCTAAAACCACAGCCCTGAAAAACCGTAAAACCCATATCCGTAAATAATAATCAACCCTCCGCACAAATAACCCTCACCGCTAATCCAAAAAAGAACCTCAACCCTCATCCATAAAAACCTTCAACCCCCATTCCAAAAATATCATCATCCCCCATCCAAAAAAAATCCCTAAATCCTTATCTGCAAATTATCATCAACCCTCATCTCCAAAAAAACACTCAACCCTGAACCGCAAAACACTCAACCCTCAGCACCCAAACCCGTATACCCATAACCCCAATGAACCCTCAACCAAACACACCAAAAAACACCCTACCCTCAAACCTAAAAACCCCTCAGCCACCTTACCAAAAACCCATCAAACCACATCCCAAAAATACCCCAAACCCTCAACCCCCAAAACACCGAACACTCATCCCCAAAATCTATAAAACCTCATCCCTAAATAACCCTTTACCCTCATGCCTCAATCCATAAAACCCTAACCCCTTTCCCCAAATAACCCTCAACCCGGTGCACCAATAATTTCTAAATCCATAGCCCAAAAACCTGTCAACCCTATGTCTGAAGAAACCATAAATCCCCATCCCCAAAATACCCTAAACCATCAGCCCAATGAAATCAAAAAAACCCCTCGCCCTAAAAAACCATAATCCCTCATCCCTATAATACCTTAAACCATCATCCCCCAAAAAACATACACCCTCATCTAGAGAAAATCATAAACCCTCGACCCTAAAAATCATTAAGACTTTAACCTAAAAAACCATAAACTCTAATCCCAAAATACCTTCTTCCCAATATAACTCTAAACCCTAATCATATTAAAACAATCAAATATAAGCCTCAAACCCCTAAATCCATATCCCAAAAAAATAATCCCAAAAAACACTCAATCCTACACCTAAAAAACATAAATCGTCATCTCTAAAAAATCCCAAACCCTAAGCCTCCAAAACCCCTCAACACTAATCACAAAAAAACCATAACCATAATCCCTAAAAATACCTAAACAATAGCTCAAGAGAAGCCTTTACATTAAACCGAAAAAAATCTTAATCCTCACCTCCAAAAGAACCTGAACCCCCAGCCTCATAAAACCCTGAACCCTCAAAACCAAACCACCTCGAACCCTCATCCACAAAAAAACATAAATCCTTTTCCCCAAGAAACCCAAATCCCTTTCCCCATTAACTATAATCCCCCCGCTATAAAAACCTCAACCCAAAGCACAAAAAATACTGAAAGATCATCCCAAATCCTTTAACACTCATCCCTAAAATACCCTGAATGCTCATCTGTGAAAAACCATAAAGACTCAGGCCTAAAAAGCCTTGAACCTTCAAACCAAATAAATATAAACCACAACCCCAAATAACCCAAAACCATAATCCCCAAAAACCCTAAACCCTCAGCCCAAAAAAAACCCTAGAACCTCATTCCAAAAAAACACAAAATCCCACTTCCCCAAATAAACCTAAACCCTCAATCGCAAAAAACACTAAACCCTCATAAAAAAACCCCTAAACCCTCCATCCAAAAAACCATAAAACCTTAACCCCAAAATCTTAAACCTTAAACCCCAGAAAACTCAAAATACATAACTTGAAAAAACATGAAAAACTAAGCCCCAAAACTCCAAAACCCTCATCCTAAAGAACCCTAAACCTAGCCCCATACACCCATAAACCACCATTCTCAAAAATCCATTATCCTTCAACTCCAAAAAATAATATACCCTTATCCCTAAAAAACCCTAAACTCCCATCGCTGAAAAACTCCTATACATAAATCCCAAAAAATCAATAAAACCGTATTAAAATAATTTTTAAACCCTTATTAAAAAAACCATAATCCCTAAAAACCCTAAAACCTCAGCCTAAAAAACCCTAAACACTAATCCCAAGAAAATAAAACCCCTTCCCCTAAAAACCATATATCCAACTCCATGTAAAACTATAAACCCTTAGTCCTAAAAAATCCTAATACTAAGGGCAAAAAATACATAATCTATAGCACCCCAGAAAACCTAATCCCTCAGCCATAGAAACCCCAAACCCTCATCCCTAGAAAAACCTCAAACATTCAGCACCAAAAATCCCTAAACCCCCAATCTAAAAATACCCTAAACCACCATCCCTAGAAACCCCTAGTCCCCCTGCCTTAGAAAATCCCAAGCCCTTAACATATGAAAACACTATAACTTCAACCTATGAAAACCCCATACCCTCAGCCCCAAAAAATACATAATTATCTTCCATAGAGAATCCGGAAAACTTTGCATCAGAAAAAGCGAAACCCAAATCCCCATAACACTGTAAATACTCAGACCTAGAAAACCCTAATCCCTTATCCCCAAAAAATCATAAACCCTTAACTATAGAGAACCTAAACCCTTTTCCCTAGAAAAAGCTAATCCCTAAGCTCTATAAAACCATATCCCCTCAAACCAATAAAATACTAATCCATCATCCTTAGGAAACAATAAACCCATAAGCCATGAATATTAAAACACCTAATCCGCAAATGATCCTATACAATCATCCCTAGAAAACCCTCAATCCTAATACCCACAAAAACGTAAACCCTTATCCCAGAAAAAACATAAACCCTTTGCCCTAGAAAACCCTAAACCATTACGCCGTGAAAACACTAAACCCTCATCCCTAGAAAACAATAAACCCCCATCCCTAGAAAACCAGAAACCCTCATCCCTATAAAATCCAAAACCATAATCCCCAGAAAACCAAATCCCGTTATCCTCAGAAATAACTATAACCTAGAACCCTAAAACCATATTAACACATCCCTAAATAAACTATACCCTCATTCGCAAAAAACAAACAAACAAAATCACTTTGCCCTAGATATCCCTACTCCCTCGTGTCAAGAAAACCATAAACCATCGTCCCTGGAAATCAAAAATGCCTCATACTAATAAAACCCTAAATACTCATCCCCACAAAACCATAAACCCTCATCCCTAGAAAATCCCAAACCATTATGCGTAGAATTCCCATTAACTTATACACCAAAAAACTCCAATATCCAATCCCAAGAAAACCATAACCCTCTGCCCTATAAATCTATAAATCGTTAGCCCTTGAAAAGCCTAATCATCCAGAACCTATAGTCTCTAGAACCCCAGCCCCAGAAAATCCTATACCACCATCTCCAAGAAACCCTTACCCTCATCCCCAGAAAACCCTAAACCCTTATCCCCATATGTTAAAAAATCATCATCTGCATAAATTCTTAAACCCATAATCCCAGAAACCCAAAACCATAAATTTTAGAAAAATATAAACCCCCAACCCCATCAATCGATACACCATCAGCCATAGGAAACCCTATGCACCTATCCTGAGAAAACCATAATCCCCCATCCCCATAAAATTATAAAACCCCAGAACCTAAAATCCAAAACCCCCATCCCTAGAAAACCATAAATCAACAACCCTATAATTCTCTATTCCCATAGACTAATAAAACCCCAACCCAAAATCCCTATAAAAACATAAACCATATGCCTAGAGAACGCTAAACCCCATCACCTAAAAACCATAAACTTCTGACACCATAAAAACATAAACCCTCACCCCCATAAAACCTCAAATCAGTGCCATAAAAAAACCCTAAATGGTGACTATAAGAAAATCCAAAACACATAGCCCAATAAAACCCAAAAACCACATCTCAAGAAAACCATAAACCCTCATCCCTAAAAAACCCTAAATCATCATCCCTAGAAAACATTATACTAGAAGCCCTATAAAACCCTAATCCCTCATCCCTGTAAAACCCCAAATCATCTCTCCTATAAAACCCAAAATTTTGAGCCCCAAGACACCCTAATCCCTTATACATAATATAAAAAAACCCTCACACCCAAGAAAACCCTAAACCACCGTCCATAGAATACACTAAACCCTCATCCAATGACATACCTAAACCCTTATCCTTAGAAAACCATAAATCCACAGCCCATGTAAAACCTTAACCATCATCTCTAGAAAAAACTAATCCCTTATCCCTAGAAAACACAAAATCATCATCCCCGAAAAACCATAAACACTCAACCAAAGAAAACCCTATAGCCACATCCCTAGAAATCCATAATCAGTCAGCCTCAGGATACCCTAAACCCTCATCCCCATAAAAACGATACCATCCACCATAGAAATCAATAAAACCACATCTCCATAAAACCCTATACTATCAGCACCTAAAAATCCTAAACCCCTACCCTCGAAAACCCTAAACCCTCATCCCCAAAATACCCTATTCCTTTACACCTATAAAACTATAAACCCTTAGCTCTAGAAAACCCTAAACCATCTTCCCTTGAATATAATTGACCCACATCACTAGAAATCCCCAAACCCACAACCTTAGAAATTGAAAACACCCTCACCATTAGAAAACACTATACCATCATTCCAATAAAACCCAAATCCTTCATCCATAGAAAAATATATACCCCCATCCCTTGAAATTCCGAAACTCTTAGACCCATAAAATCTTAATCCATTATCCATAGAAATTCGTAAAACCTCATCCCTAAAAAACGAAAACCCTTATCCCCTAAAAACCATATACACTTTTCACTAGAAAACTCTAATATATCATCCCCATAAAACCCTACAACATCATCCAACTAATAATCTAAACCCCAAGGAAAAAAATATAGCAAACCCATAGCCCCAAAAAACACTAAACATTCATCCATTGAATACCCTAAACCATCAACCCCAGAAAATTATAAAACCATAGTCCCAAAAAACTCTAATCACTCATCCCCATAGAACCATAAACTGATATCCATAGACAACCCTATTCCTAAAACCCCTTGAACCATTAAAAACGTGACCCCATAATAACCTAAACCTTTATCCCATGATAAACCAAGAAACATATTCCCAAAAAACACTAAACCATCATCCCCAAAAATCCCTAAATCCTCATCCTGAGAGAACCAAAAACCCTCATCCACACAAAACATTAATAAATCTACCCCAGAAAACCCTCAAAAATCATCCCAAAAAAATCCAAATCCCTCATCACCCAAAATCTGAAAACAATATGCCCTAGAAAAACCCAATCTCCCATTCCCAGGAAACCCTAAACCCCCCATTCATAGAAAACCCTAATCCCACATCCCTAGAAAACCTTAAATCATAAGACCCAAGAAAAAGAAAAAACCCATCCTAAAAAAAACCTAAACCACCATCTCCTAAATTCCTAAACCCTCTTCCCAAAAAAACCATAAAACCTCATTCCCAGAAAACCAAACACCCTCATCCCCAAAAACACAAAACACTTAGACATAGAATACCTGAAACCCAAAGATCCAGAAAACACAAAAAACACATCCTAGAAAATGATACACTCTCGATCATAGAAATTCCTATTTCCCTATTCTTGTATTTCCATAACCCACATCACTAAAAAATCATAACACCCAAGAACATGAAACCATATATCCCCATCCCCAGAAAACCCTAAACCACCAATCTGGAAATACCTAATCCCTCGACCAAATAAAACCCTACAACATCAATCCTTGAAAACCCTGATCCCCCAATCTCAAAAACCTCTAAACTCCATCACCCAAAAACTAAAACTCCCAACCTTAGAAATCCCTAAACTCTAACCCACATAAAATAATAAAATCATTGACCCAAAAAACCCTAAACCCTAACCCTTAGAAAACCCTAAACCATCAAAACTAAAAATCCAAAAACCCTTAGCATGAGAAAAACCTAAAACCATAATGATAGAAAACACAAAATCCTCATCCCTAGAAAACCCTATACCCTCAGCCCTAAAAATCCCTAAATCTTAATCCAAAAAAAACCCAAAAACTTATTTCACAAAAAATCCTAATTTATTTTCCTTCAAAAATTCTAAACCCTTATCAATAGAAAACCCTAATTCCTTCATCCCTTGAAAATCATAAAAATCCATCCATAGAAAACCGTAAACTCTAATCCCTAAACAACCCTAAATAATATCCCATGATAACCCTAAACCATATTAGCAATTACACCGCTACCACTTATCCCCAAAAAACCCTAAACCCATATCTCTGAAATACACTAATCTCAGATACCCAGAATACTGTAACTCATCCTCAAAAAACCATAAACCCTCATACCCAAAAAAACATTAACCATCAGCCCTAGAAACCAATAAATAATCATCCCCAAAAAACCCAAAACCCTCTTCCCCAAAAGACCCAAAAACCTTAGCCAAAAAATACCTAAACCATCATATCAAAAATACCTTAAACCCTAAGTCCCAGGAAACCCTGATCCCTTAAAAAAAGAATATAACAAATCCCAATCCATAGAAAATCATAAACCCTCATCACTATAAATACCTAGATCCACATCCCAATAAATTATTAAACCCTCATAAATTGTAATCCCCAATCACAAATCCTTAGAAAACATGATACCACCATCCCTAGAAAACACACATCCCTTAGGAAGAGAAAAAACAAAACCCTTATCCTTTGACAAAACTAAACCCTTGGCCCTATAAAACATTAAACCCTCCACCCAAGAAAATATTAAATCAACAACCTTAGAATACCTTAATCCCTCAGCCCATGAAAACCCAAAACCCACTTCCCCTATAAAATCAAAACGCTCATCCCCAAAAAACCCTAAAACCTCAGCCCCAAAAAACCATAAACCCCCAGCCCTAGAAAACAATAAATCCTTAGACCTTGAATTTTGAAAACACTCATCCCCAGATAGCAGAAAACTCCAAACCCTATGAAATAGTAAACCCAAAACCCTTGAAGACCCTGAATAATCATCCTTGGTTAAACCTAAAACCCCATCCCAAGAAATCCCTAAACCATTATCCCTAGAAAAAAATTAACCCACATCCCTAGAAATCACTAAATCATTATCCCATAAAACCCCAAACCCTCGGCCCCAAAAATCTAAATACCCACAACCCTAGAAACCCCTTTCCCATCATCCCTAGAACACCCTAAACCCTAAAAACAAAAAATACATAAACTCTTAGACCCAAAAAATAATAAACCAATATCCCTAGAAAACCCTATTCCCAATACCCAAGAAAAATCCAAATCTTCATCTCTAGAATACACAAAACCAACAACCCCAGAAACCCTAAACCCACCATTCGAGAACTCTAAAACCGTATCCCCACAAAAAACAAATACCCTCATCCCCACAAAACCTTATATTCTCAGACCCAAAAACCCTAATCCATCATTCCCACAAAACCCTAATCCAATGTAACCCAAAATCCCTAATCCCTAAACCCCCCATAACCTTACTCCCTCATCCCTAGAAATCTCTAAACCCTAAACCATTAAAAAATATAAACCCTCATCCCTAGAAAATCCAAAACCTCAAATCCCAAAGAATCCTAAACCCTATTCCTTAAAAAACCCCAACCCATAGCCATAGGAATACCCTAAACCCTAATCCATAAACCCCAAAACCGACATACCCAAAAAAACCTAAAACCATAGCTTTATAAAACCTTAAACCATTTATCATATAAAACACTAAATCCTCATCCAAGGAAAACCCTAAACCCTAAATCCTATAAAATACTAAGCCCACACCGCAAGAAAACATAAACCCTCAACCCAGAAATCCTTAAACCCACAATCCTTGAAAACCATAAACCTTTATCCCCAGAAACACTAAAAAATTATCCCCAGAAAACTATAATCCATAAGCATAAGGAAAAAATAAAGCATTAGCCCCATAAAACCTTAAACTCTTATAATGAGATAATAATAGACACTCATCCCAAGAAGACCCAAAATCCAAAACCCCATACAACCCTATACTCTTATCCTTATGAATCCCTAAAACCTCAACCCCTAAAACCCTGTACCCTAAACCCCCCAAAACCCAAAAACCTCAACAATAGTAATTCTTAAACCCTTAGCTCTAGAAAACCACAATCACTAAGACATGGAAAACCTCAAACCCTCATACCATGAAAACCCTAATACATTATTCATATAAAATAAAATACCCTCAACCCTATAAAACACAAAACTCACATCCCAAAAAACCAAAAGGCATCATCCCTAGAAACCCCTAAACCCATTTCCATAGAAAACCACAATCTCTCATTAAAAAAATAATCCTAAACCCTCATCTATAAAAAAACTGAAATCCTTCACCTTAGAAGCCCATAAACTCTTCCCCCATGGAAACCATAAACCCTGGGCCCTAGAGAATCATAAAGAATAATCCCTATAAATATGTAAACCATCAGCCTTAGAAAACCCTAAGCCCTAATCCCCAAAAATCTATAAACACTCATCCCAAAAAATCCTTAGACTTTTAGCCATTGAAAACCCTAATCCATCTGCCCTAGATAACCCAAAACCCTTATCCCTAGAAAAACGTAAACCCTCGACCCCAAAAAACCCTAAACCCATATCCCCATATAATAATAAATTCTAATCCATTGAAAACCCTGAACCATTAGTAATTGAAAATATGACACCCCCATTACTAAAAAAACATTAACATAAACCCAAAAAATTTAACAATCATGTTCTCTAGAAAACCATTAACCCTCATCCTTAAAAAATATTAACCCGTATTTCCCAAAAAACTGTAATATATCATCCCTAAGAATCCATAAACCCTCATCACCACAAAAACATTATGCCAAATTCTCATAAAAAACTAAACCCTCAACCCCCAAAAAACCTAAACCCTCACCCCTAGAAAACCCAAATACCCCATCACTAGAAAACATTAAACCCTTATCCACATAAATCCCTTAATCCCAACCCCCAAAGAACTGTAAAACATTATTCCCCAAAAAAACCTATACCATAATCCTTAGAAAACCCTAAACCCTTATCCCTAGAAATAGCAAAACCCTCTGTGAAAATAAAAACATAGACCCTCAGCCCTAAAAAATTATAATCCCTGAACCCCAGAAAACCCATCACCCTGATCCTTATAAAACCCTCATCCCTCATCCCAAGGAAACGCTAAACACTTAGGAATAGAAAAACCTATCCCCTCATCCCCAGAAAACAGTAAATCCTCTACCCCAAGAAAACATAAATCTTCATCCTAATAAATCACTTCACTATAGTCCCCAAAAATCAAAAATACCTCTTTCATAAAAAATCCTAATCTATAATCACTAGAAGCCCCTAAACACTCCATACTAAAATTCCCTATACCATTATCACCGAAAATCCCTAAACACTCATCCTCATAATACCCTAAACCGTCATCCTTAAGAAACCTGAAACAATTATCCCTATAAATCCAAAACACTAATCCCTATAAAATCCTAAACACATAGCCCTGAAAATAAGATACCCACATCCCCAAAAGACCCCAAAGCCTCATCCTAATAATCCCCAATCTTTCATCCACATAAAACTCAAAACCCCTCTCTCTGGAAAGTCATAATCCCTTATCCCCAGATAATAATAATCCCTCAACACTAGAAATTCATAAACGCCAAACCCCAGAAATCCCTAAACCCTCATCCATAGAGAGATGTAAACCATCTTCCTTAGAAAACCTATACCATCATCCCAAATAATCATGATCCTACATCCCCATAAAATTTCATACCCTCAGCCATAGGTAACCTTAAACCCTCATCCCCTTAAAATAATAAAAAATATTCCCTAGAAAACTGTAAACCCTCAACCATATAAAACATTAATCCCTCATCCTTAGAAAAATATTATCCCACTATCTTAGAAAACACAAACCCTTGTCCCCAGAACACCCTAAACCCAAAAACAAAAAACCCCCATCCCCAGAATATCCCAAAACATAAACCCTTGAAGAACATAAACCATCACTTATAAAAAACTGTAAGACCTCATTTCAAAAATTCCAAAAATATTTATCCCTAAAAAAATGTAAACCCTTGTACCCAAACAACACTAAAAATATTTCCTAGAAAACACTAAATCCTTATAATGAAAAAATCCTTAAAACCTCATCACCAAATAAACTGTAAATATTATGCCCCAAAAAACCCTAAACTATCATCCCCAAAAAACCTTGAACCCTCATCCATAGAAAACCTACATCCTCCAACAAAAAACCTGAAACCATTTTCACTAAAAAATATTAAAAAATCCTCCCCAAAATACTGTAAACCCACAACCCCAAAATACCTTAAACACTCATCCCAAAAACACCCCAAACCCTCATCCCAAATAAAAAAACCCGCAGCCACAAAAACATTTAAACCCTGATCTATAGAAAACCCTATACTTTAAACCCTAATAAACACTAAACACATGGGTCCAATAATAAAATAAACAATAAACCCCAAATAAACCCTACAATATAGGCCCCAATTGACCCAAAAACCCAAACCGAAAATCCATAAACCCACATCCCTCAAAAACATTAAAACCTCATCCTCAAAAAATCCTAATCCCTCAGTCCCAAAAAATCATACCCCCTTATCCCCAAAAACCCAAAACCAAAAGCCCCAAAAAACCATAAACCCTTGTCCCCAAAACAAAAACTGTACAACACGAAATCCCTAAACCCTAGCAAGAAAACCACAAACCCTAAGACCTGAAATACCATATGCCCCCATCCTCAAATAACCTAAATTCCTTAACCCAAAAAAACACTAAATCCTCATCCTCATAAAACCATTTACCCTCAACCCCAAAAATCCATATCACTCAGCCCCAAAAATCTCTAAACGCTTATCTAAAAATAAACTCTATACCCTTAAGTCCCAAAAACCCTAACCGTGATCCCAGAAAATAAAAAACCCACATAAAAATTCTAAACCCTTAGTCCCATAAAATAGTATGCCCTCATCACCAAATAAAACCCAGAACCCTCATCCAAAAAAACTCTAAACCCTCAACCCCCCAAAAAACCCAAAACCCTCATCCCCAAAAAACCGCAAATAATAAGTCCTCGAAGAACTTATACCCTCATCCCCATAAAACTGAAAAATAAAATCACTAGAAAAACGGAAACCCTATTCACTAGAAAACCCTAATCCCTCTAATCTAGAAGACCATAAACCCCCAACATGATAAAACCCTAAACTCTAATACTTATAAAATCGTAAATCCACAACCCAAGAATACTCTATACACTGATTCCTCGAAAACTATAATCCTTTACCCCCCCATACACCATACCTTCTTCCCACAAAACCCTATATCCATAGCCACAAAAATTCCTAAACTCTGATCCAAAAAAATCCAATACCCCTATCCCTAAAAAACCCTAAACCATCATCCACAAAAAACCCTAAACCCAAAACCCTAAACTACCCCCAAAACATCATCCATAGAAAACCTGATACCCTCGACATAGGAAAACCCTTAACCATCATCCCCCCAAAAGAAAATACCCATATCCAAAAAAACAACTAAAGCAACATCCAAGAAAACCCTAAATCCTCATCCCTAGAAAACCAAAATCCCACATCCCTAGAAAACCAAAACACCTTCTCTTAGAAGACCCTGAACTGCCATCGATAGAATTTTCAAAGCCATCAATCCTAGGATCCAATAAACCCCCATCCCATAAAACCTTAAACCCTGAACCCCAAAAAACCCTAAAACATCATACCCATACTATCCTAAACACTCTTACTCATAATACCCTAACCATGCAGGCCCAAAAAACACTAAATCCTCAGCCCTAGAGACTACAAAATTCTCATCTATTTAAAACATTAAACCATCGTCCCTTCAAATCCATAAAACCTAAGCACTATACATCCCTAAACCTGAATCCCTCGTAAACCATAAAACCTAAACCCTAGAAAACACTATACCCACATCCATAGAAAAACCAAACCCCTCCGAAATAGAAATCCTGAAACCCTCAACCCCTGAACCCCGAATCCATCATCCACCAAAAACCATGAACCCTCTTCCCTTGAAATCCCAAAACCTTTATCCATAGAAAACCCTAAACCATCATCCCCATAACGTACTAATCCCTTATCCCCAGAACCATGAAACCCTCAACCACAGAAAATCAAAAGTTTTCTGCCAAAATTACACTAATCTCATAGGCCATGAAACACCAAAACCCTCATCCCCCCAAAACTGGAAACGCCCATACCAGAGAACTCTAGGCCATCAACTATAGAAAACACTAAATTCAAAACCCCAAAAAAACCCTAATCCCTCACCCCATGAATACCCAAAACCCTCATCCCTAAAATCCATAAACAGTTTCCCACATATTCCAAAAAACCACATCCCTAGAAAACATTAAAACCACATTCCTAGAAAACCCTAAACCCTCATCCTTAGAGAAACCTAAACACACAACCCTAGAAAACCCTACATACTCTACCCTAGTAAAACCTAAACAGTTAGCCCGAGAAAACCGTAAACCCTCAGACCAAGAAAATCGTTAACACTTAGCTTTGGAAAATAGTAAACCCTCATCCTTAGGAAACCTTAAACACTAATCCCCAGAAACCTATAAACCCACCATGAAAGAAAAACCATAACCCGTAGCCCAAGAAAATGTGTTACACACAACTCCAAACAAAACTAATCCCTCAACCCCAAAAAAACCTAAACCATCACCCTGAGAAAACCATGAACCCTAAATCCTAGAAAATACTTGACCGTCATCCCTAGAAAACCCTATTCCCTCATCCCCAGAAAACCATTATCCCTCAGTCCTTGAAAACCCAAAACCCACATTCCTAAAAAACCCTAAATCCTAGGTGGTAAAAAAACAAAACCCAAAACCTCATAACACACTAAACCCCATGACTCAAAAAACATTGAACCATATATAACATAAAACTCCAAAATCGGATCCCCAAAACACCCTTTATCATCAACCCTAAAAACCCAAACCCTCGGCCCTAGAAAACCTAAACCCTCAAACCCGTAAAATCCTAAACTATGAACCCCAAAAACACTAAACCCACATCCGCAAAAAACCCAAAACCATTATCCCCTAAAAACCCTAAACCCTCACCCACAAAAAACCCTAAACCTTCTGCCATGTAAAACACTAAACCCTAAACCATAGAAAACCATATGGCTTAACCCCATAAATCTACAATTCTTGAGTCCCCTAAAACCAGAAAATATCATCCCTTGAAATCCCTAAACCCTCAACCCAAGAAAACCATAAACCCTCAACCTAAAAATACCCTAAACTCTATCGCCCTCAAAATCCAAAAATCTGAAACCCAGAAAACTTTTAACCCTGATTCCCTAAAACCCTAAATCATCATCCCCGAAAAACCCAAACCCTCTGCTCCGAAAAACCCAAAACGCATTCCACAAGAAATCCCTAAACCCTATCCAAATAAAACTCCATACCCACATTCCCAAAAAACATTAAACCCTGAGCCATAAAAAAAACATAAACCCTATTACCAAGAAGACTCTAAAACCACAATCGAAGAAAACCCAAACAAATTGTTCCAAAAAATTATTGAACCCTTATCCTCAAAAACTATAATAATTCATCCAAAAAACCCTCAACACTCTTAACCCAAAACACCTAAACCCACAGCCCCAAAAAACCATAATCCTTAAACCCCAAAAAATACTAAAACCTCTTCCCAAAAATCCTTAACATATTTCCACAAAAATCCCTAGCCCCAAAAATCCCTAAACCCCCACCCTAAAAAAACAAAATCCGTATCCCTATAAAACCCTAAACCCTAAACCATAAAAAAGAAATAAACTCTCAAACACAATACCCTAAAAACTCATCCCCAAAAAAACAATAACACCCCCCCAACAAAACCTAAAACCTCAGCCCCAAATATCCATCAACACCCATCTGAACAAAACACTATACCATCAGCAACAAAAAACCCTAAACAAGATGCCCTAAAAAATTATAAAAACTCATTCCAAAAATACAATAAACCCACACCACTAAAAACCCATAACCAAATGCACAAAAAAAACATAAAAAATCTGCCACAAAATATCATAAAACATGATCCTACGAAAACCATATTCCATTATCCCCCATAAATCTATAATCTCATGGACACATAAAAACCATTAACCATCATCCCTAAAAAAACATAGACCTTTTGCCCCAAAAATACCAAAACCCTCATCCCCTAAATTCCACCCCCCCATACCCATGAAAACCTAAACCCATGGCCCCAAAATACCCTAAATTTCCATCCCCACAATACAATAAATAGTCATCAGAAAAAATTCCCCAAAAATAGTGCCAACAAAAACCGTAAACTGCCAGTCCCAAAAAACCCTAAAACCACAGCCTAATCCCCCCTAAAACATCCCCAAACTATCCAAAAACCCTAATCCCCAAAAATATCAAAAAACCCATATCCCAGAAAAACTATAAACACTCAGCCTAAAAAAAACCTAAACCCCAAGCCCCAAAAAACCCTAAACCCTAAACCACGCAGTAACCTAAACCCTTAGCCTTAGAAAAACCTAAACCCTAATTCCAAAATCCATAAAACCTTAGCCCTTGGAAACCATTAAAAATCATCCCCAAATACCCTAAAATGGATTACACCAAAAACTCTAATCCAGAAACCCAAAAAAATAGTGAACTCTCATTCCATGAAAAACCCTGAATCCACATCCCCAAATATATATAAACCCACAGCCACAAAAAATTCCTAAAACCTCATCCCCAAAAACATGAAACAATAATCCCTAAAACCCCATAAAACATCAATAAAACAAAACCATAATGGATTAGAACATAAAAACATGATCCATCACCTCCAAAAAAAATCGTATCCCCCAAAAAACCTTAACCAACTAGTTCAAAAAACCTAAACCCTAATCCCCCAAAACCCAAAACCCTCAGCCAAAAAACCCCTTGGCCACAAATAACCAAAACCCCTCCGAAACAAAAACCACAAAACCCCAACTTTAAAACTACCCCAACCCTCATCCCAAAAAAACTATAAACTGTCAAAATTAAAAAACCCCAAATCCTCAGTCCCAAAAAAATGAAATTCTAATCCCCAAAAACCCTTAACCCATTGCCCTAGAAACCCAAAAATCCTCATAGCAAAAAAAACCCTATACCTTTATCCAAAAAAAAACCAAACCCACAACCCCAATAGACCTAAAACCCTCATCTAAAAAAACCCTAACACCTCATCCAAAAGAAATCCTAAGCACAAATCCCCAAAAAACCCCTATACGTTTTGACCCAAAATATCCTAAACCGTAATCCCTACAATAACCCTAAAACCTCAACCCCAAATACCATAATCCCTCAGCACCAAAAATCCCCAAACCCATAGGGCTAAGAAAACCTAAACCCTCATCCCCAACATACTCTAAACCCATGAAAAAAACCCTTACACTGTCATCCAAAAAAACCATAAACCCTCGACCCCAAAAACACTAAAAAACCCATCCCCAGAAAACCCTAAACCCTAAACACTAAAAAACACTAAACCGAAAACCCTAAAGAATACTAAACTCACAAAACTAAAATATCTAATCCCTTAGTCCAAAAAAACCAAATCCTGAAGTCCTAAAAAAATCTAAACCCTCATGTATAAAAAAACCCTAAACACTAATCCCAAGAAATCCCTAATCCCATTCCCACAGAAATCCCTAAACCCTTAGACACAAAAAACCCTATACCCAGAGCCCCAAAAATGATAAACCATTATAAACATAAAACCCTAAACCCTTGGTCCAAAAAACCCCTTAATCATAAACCCCAAAAATCCTAAATCCCCATCATTAAAAATCCCTCAACCCTCATCTATAAAAAATCATAATCCCACTTTCCAAAAAGTCCCAAAACCCTCAGCCTCAAAAAAACCTTGAACCCCTCATATCAAAAATCCCATAACACTCAAATGTAAAAAAATAATAAACCATCATCCCTAGAAATCCCTAATCCCTTAGTACCAAAAAATCATAAACCATTAGCCCCAATAAATATGAAAAATCTCATTGCCCAAAAACCTTATACCATCAAACCTAAAAAACGATAAAACCCAATGACCAAAATACCCCAAACCCTTATCCTCTGAACAACCATAATCCTTGATCCCCAAAAAAACCAAAACCATTAGCCTAAAAAACCATAATCTGTAATCACCAACATATCATAAACCCTCATCCATAAAATACCTACACCCTTAGCCTGAAAAAACTAAAATCCCTCCGCCCAAAAAAACCCCTAAACCCCCATAATCTGTAATCACCAAATATGTTCTATATTGGGATTACTTTAAATGATAAATGAGTGTTTGGGATAAAGTCATGTATATGAGTGATGAATTTCCTTTAATTCAAACACTTTAATGATCTTATGTCATAGTATGTGAAGCAATCAAGGATCAATAGTTTACTTTGGTATTATCCTCCTAGTTCTACCTAGCATGTTTCTTTTCTATGGTTGGGAGGTAGCGATAGCTCGGGTTCATTTAGTTTGTCTTCATAAGGAAGAATGTTTCCTAATATAGTGTCCAAAGCATAGTATACTATAATTTGGATATGATCATTTGTTTGACCATCCAATGGGAAGGGATGTTTGCACAAATGTGATAGACCTTTGGATCACATATTTGTTACTAATTTAATTAGGCTTCCATGTTTAGACATATAAGTTTCTTTAATGATGCATATACATCACTTGATCCCTAACCCGAATAAATTTATCTACTCATGGTGGGGTAGGATACAGTTAAATTAATGAAATACAACATGCTTGATGGATTGATTAACATTAATGGAATCAGTATCATGAAGAGGTTTAGAACTAGTGATTGATATAAACGTGCATCAAGTAATTAACACTTATAACTAAAATTATTACTTGAAAATATAAAAGGAATTTTAATCTAAATGTGATGGTGGGAAATAAATGAATTTAAGAATAGAAGCACCACATATCATAGATTAATAAAAATTTACAAATACTAAGATATTGAGAGTTTGAGTGGGGAAAGGGAGAAATAATTCGCCAAAGAGATGAAAGGGAGGAGAGAATCACGTCTAGGAATGTCTCCAATGATCTTCTTCTCTCTAGTATATATAGGTATATTTCATCATGACGTGTCTGTAGGTACACAATGTGTATCCTTGATCTGCATTATTTTACCTCAGATCTACAATGTGGAATGTTGGTTTCATAGATTTAACAGGCTTGACTGGGTACACAACATGAGAGTGTAATTTACGACGTGTACCTCATTTCGATTTAATTTTTGCATGGATTCTTTGCAGATTTATTCACTGGTGCTTTGATTGGAATCATGATGTGAGTGGGCCATTCATTATATGAATTGTATTATTTCCTTTGGCTTCATGTCTTGGTCATGACATGGCTTCATGACTTGAGGTGGGCTATGATTTTTAGGTACACAATGTTTAATGGAGCATCATGATGAGTACTAGGCCATTTTATCACTTTTTCTTCTTATCTTCCTTGGAGACCAGTGAAGCTTTAATTCCTAAAAAATTAGACACATACAACATGTATTATCATGTAATTTAATCAAACACTATAAACAATTGATATCATAATGCATATATAAATTTGGATTTTCAAATCCCACCACAGTTGACCAATTTCTTGTCCAAAAGAAAGAATGTCTCTACAAATATTTCGCGAATGATATGAAAACTATAAAGAATGAAATATTAATTATGTACATGAAATTTAAATTATATGTAGTCAATGAAAATTCAATTTCCATAATTAAACCTGCATACAATGTTAGTCATCCCACATAGTATAGTTTTCAAAAAAAATTCTAGTTTTATAATCATAACCTCTTCAATATTGATTATGTTATATGACCAATCGTAATATACATGGCCATTATTTTCTCTCATCACTCAGGGTAGAAAATGTAAGTAGATGTATGATCGTACCCTGATTACATGTTCCAAACTAGAGGATTTCAGTAGTTCTATCATCTCTGCTTTGTAAGGAAAAGTATAATATTAATCTTGTGGGATTTAAGCTATCGGGTTATGAAGACTCTATTGATGTGGGTAGGTTGTTAAAATGTGAAAATCAGTCTCAAGAAAAGGTTATGATCTAATGTAAATGCATATGAATAAGAATAAGTGTGATGTTGTTCCTCCTTCTAACTGGTCAAATCTGTACTCTATCAGCTTGGGTTGGATCCGTATGGGTAGAAAGTATGAATAAAAAATGATTTTGTTCCTTTCCTTTTTATTTTTCCTATTCATATTTATTTTTTGAATGTCATTCCTATGATAGATCTGACATCCATCACCAAACCACATATGATCCTTTAATGTATTCCTTAGTATGGAAAATGGTGATTTTTTACCCTCATAGTGCACAACCTATATCAATTTTTCATTATTTTAATATTTTGAAAAGTAATATAATATTAATGAGTTACAAAAAATGTTTTACATATAACAACATCACATTTAGGTGAGTTCACCATACATCTCAGAATGTTTAAGAATGCCATGATTTCTGCATGTCTCCCCCACAGCTGTTCAAATATATCAATAATTATTATACAACAATTAGTATAGGAAGTAAAATTTGATTGAAATAATGTCGTTCTAACATGTCATTCATTTAAATAATGGGATAAATAAAGGATAAATTTAAAGTGGGTCTCCGGGAAAGTGAACATTAATGAATACCTCAATCATTTTAAATCTAAACACATTCAGTCATTATTTTGATAGGATCTCAGTTCAAGTTCTAGTCAGTTTACATAACTGAGGTATCTCTCAAGAAATATGCTCAGATAAGAGTATGAAATTGTAGTCATAGATTCCTCTCAGGTAGGAAAAAAAACACAAACTCAAAATCACAAAGGGTATAAATCCTATGTAATAGTTCAATTAATCATAATTTCAATGATTTTGAATTTGAATTAATTATCTAAACTCTGTTATCACTCTAAACATGTCAATGAAGGATTCAAACATTCTATTTAACACCTATCCACATTAAATTTTCTTTAATTCAAGGGTATAATAATTTTCAGGTTTAAATAATGATTATTATTTTGAAAAATGTCTCATAGACAAGTGAGAACAATAAAAAATCAACTACATCACTAGTGAAACTATGAGACATCCCCCCACACTTAGTAAGTGACAGTGTCTCCACATTTAATATAATGATTGTGGGAGTGGTATGGATGTGAATTTTAATGATTTTGAAATGGAATATTGTGGAAAAAAATAAGATGGAATCAAGAGCTCCTTAGTACAAGTGGTATTCCATGGGGGTGTTTGAGTTGTTATAGCATGAAAATCTAATGTACCTACAACAGTGTTAGAAAATAAAAATCAATACTTGATAATAAACATTAGTTCATAGGTATAAACATCAAAATTATTATAGAAAATAAGTAGGAACATAGAGCTAGAAAGTTGGATATGCATTTTTTTCAAATAGTGATAGTTTTACATTGTAGCTTCATGAAAGACACAAAATGAAGAATCAATGCGAAAAAAGACATGGAGATGATGACTCGACAAAAAATGACATGAACAATGGGTTTCCTCCCATAAATTGCTAAATAAACGTTGTCATCCAAACATGAGGATAGAGATTATTGTTATATGGTCCACTGGCTCAGTTGATCCTTCACCAATTATAGCTTCTAAGGGTTGTGCCTGCTTTCTCGCATGGTAGCTTTAGTGGGTCAATCACATGTCCCACATCTATGTGAATTTGGATGTGGTGTTGTAAGAATAGAATCATTGGTCACAATGGATACTACTTCTGGTGAATTGTGAGTTATAGATCATGAAGCTATCGGGCATTGTCGATGACATTCTTGAAAACCCTTTGTTCTATGACCGCTAGTGGGACTATACTATCGAGGATGGAAGATGATTTAGATGAGATTGACATGATAAAGATACAATGAAGAGAAAAGGATGTGAAAACACAAATGAATATAAAAATGAAACTCCACGAATATATATATATATATATATATATATTACAAGTGTGTATTGATGTGGGAAAAATGAATAAAACAACAACCCACTCAAGTAAATGAAAAGGGTCCAAAATCCAAAAGATAGACTGAAATCTGATTTGTGATCCCCCCCAATAATCGCCTCAACCGTCATCCCATTGCATGGTGTCTTGAGTGAATGGATGGGCATATCTGCATCAGTAGAAGAAGCAGTAGTGGATGTAGGTGTAGTGATGGTTGGTGGTGTGGCAGTGGAGGTATGGAGATGGGACAGAGTGGCCTGTGGGGAAGCATCTATGTGTACTGGGGTCGTGATTCTAGTAGCTGGATCATTGAACGGTACCTCGGGGATGGGCTCAATGGAAACTTCCATGCCCCTCTGGGATTTCTCTTCTAGAAACTCTATCTAGGTGGAATGGCCGATGAGATCGGGAGGGATGTCTAGCTGGTCGGAATGGGGAAGGGTAATGGTGTATCATGAAGGTCCCGCTTGGGTAGGGGTTGGTGAATGAATAAATGTAGTGCGCTCAATAAATTAAAGATGAATGTGGGTCAATATTTGTCCAAAATTCTCCAAAATTCACAGGATATCAACCTGGAGCTCAGTGAGTTGGTTAAAGGATTGTCGTGGTATGATTGAAGGGGTGGAGGTGGTGGTGGTAGTGGGTATGGGTGTAGTAGGGGTGGTTGTATGAGGAGGTTGGAGTGGCTCAACTGCTGCTACCATAACTGGATTCTCCTGAGGTGAGACATCCTTGACACTTGGTTCCTAGAAATAAATTTCATCCACTCGCTTGAGCATAAACATCTTGTGTTGATGAAGAAGATCAATCAGCTCAATGGGTCCATTGGAGCTTTGGGGCATAGATCCATCAAAGTCCCCAAGGTACATGGCTAGGTGGGTGATGTAGGATCCACTCATGGGTGTACACCACTTCCTTGGTGTCGGGACTCTAAAATATGATGTGAACTGGGAAAACATATTGATGGGTGGTCCACCCATGGTAGCTGCTAGTATCAAGATGTCCATCTGGATTATGCTTCCATGGGTCACTCCTCACGTAATCCAGCCATGCGCCATGGATCTATGAATGATTCACAAGGCTTGGTGCTGTAGTTGACTCTACATCATGAGTCGAGGGTCATGATATGACTGTGGATCATGGGTGATGGGGGCCTTTGGTTTGGTGCAATTTCATGGCATGGCCATATATGTAGGGTGGGGTAAGCATCGAATATTATTAACTCCTCATAATAGATACATATCCCGAATCGAAATTCCTAAAAACCAAGCTGGTTTGGTCATCCGCCAAGATAAAAATTAATGTAGTCAATGGTGGTCTCGAATGTGGCCATGAAATCAACGAATAACTCCTAGTATGTCTCCTCCTGTAGTGCGATAATTTTGTCAATATGAAAATTCACAAAGAGGTTCATGAGATCATAAAAAATGTTTAACATGGAAAGAATGTCCAAGTCCAATGTTTGGTTGGTTCGCATCATCTACCAATGTAGGTGAAGAAGATTTACAGGAGGATGTGAGTTGATGAAGCATATCACTGGGAGAAAATGTAGGTTCTCATCAAAGGATGGAGACGGGGTTCTGTCCTCAGATTTAGACGTAGCATGGTGGTTCTTAGCAGTTGTTTTCTGTCTCTCTGAGTCAGAGGAGTTGGTAGAGGGTGCAGGCTCAGGAAGGGGTTACTTGGTGCACTACATGAATTTAGAGGGGTGGTATGCATGGAAGGTTCATGTTGCACACCAGAGGAGGCAGACAGTTTGGCAGCATGGTGGGGCGGTTTTGAAAGATGATAAGGGGCACAATGGTGGTAGAAGGGGGATGGGTGTGGGGTTGGGGGTGGATGAGGGGTGTGGTAGGGGGTTTCATGTGCAATGGAAGAGGTGGGATTTGGGGGAGACGATGGGTTAGTGGGATATGTGAAGTGGGCCAGGACATGTGGGTCGTGACCTAATTTTTTTGAAAACAGAAATGACCCTAGGCACAACATTTAATGGTGATTCATGTTGTGAATGGGGAAGATAATATGTAATTATAGGCAAAAAATTAAACATTTCGTCAAAATAGTGTACACAATGTGTACATAACATTATTTGTACCATTTTTGTTGTTCATTCTGCACTGCATCCTCCTTTATATGTGAGATTCATTGAAAATGATCTTAAATGAACTTATCCAAAACTTACCTAACCATGGTTTCCTTTCAGTCAGTGCTTCATTTATATTTGGGAGCATAGCTCCTTCAAAACATAGTGGAACATGAGGCTGATGACACAACTTCATGGAATAGCTCCTAAAATATCTTTATCCATTGACCATTCACCTTCAATGGTGGTCCTCCATATCATTGAATTTCAATTGTTCCATAAAGAAAAACTTGGACATCCTCATAAGAAAAACACAATCTTGACATCAATTTTCTTTGATATACTTTCAATCTTGAATTAAATAACAAATCCAAGTTCCCTAGTAAGAAGGTACATCTTGAAATTCATTTGTCATGCCATTTTTTATTTTTCCATTTAAATACATGAGTTTTCATATTCATCTCTTCTGATATCCTATAATGCGGTTAGTTGTATCAATCATTCATCTCTAGCCTTTTCTACATCCAGATTCGTATTTTTAATTTCCCAGAATGAACAATGTGTTAGTTCCTCTAGAAGATGAAATGGTTTACATAGAACCAGTCTAATTGGAATGGTGCTTAGAGGTGTATTTTATGGAGTTCTGTATGGCCCTAATGCATCATCCAACATAATGATCCAATCACTTCTTCTAGTGTTGAAAGTTTTATCTATGATTGGTTTCAACTCACTGTTTGAAAATTCAACTTTCCCACTTGTTTGTGGGAGATAAGGAGTTCTGTTGTTGTATCAAATTCCATATCTTCCTATAATTTTTCTCAGTCGATGATTCAAGAATTGTGTTACGTGGTCACTGATGATTAATTTGGGAAATCCAATATGTGAAAACACGTTATTTTTAAGAAAATTCAAGAGGACCTTTGTTTTTTCAAGTGATTTGGATTTGGCTTCTACCCATTTTAATGCATAGTTTAATATAATTAGAATGTAACTCCTAACATGTGATGTATTAAATGGTCTAATTATGTTAAGACCCCACACATCAAAAGTTAAAATATGTTTAATGGGTTTTTGTGGCTTCTCATTTCTTTTAATGATGTTTCCCATTCAATGACATCTATCACATCGATGGAATAATCTTCTGGATCAGGATTCAATGAGGTCTAAAAAAATATACTTTTTAGAATCTCTTCCACTATGCGCCCTGGTCCATGATTTCCGCAATTTGGTTATGTGTGTCACATTTTTATTACATTATACATCTATTCCTCCGGGTTATAACCTCTTAAAATGCCATCAACAAAATTATATAATAGAAGTTGTTCATCCCATAATTAGTGTTTGGAATCAAACAAATACTCTTCCATTGTTGTTTTGAGAGGTAATGATAAAGTTATCATGTGGCATGATTTTTGGCCATATCTAAGAACTAGGGCTCTGTCTTGACACTAAATAATGTCTCAAATATCTATGTGATCTGATGATTAACATCCTCTAAAATGGAAGCATGCTCGATGTTATCATATGCTTGATAAAATAGTATCTCAAATACTTTCTCTCTTTTGACATGAATTCAGTGACAGTTAGTCAATGTATGTTCTTGTTGACAATATCCTTAGATATAAACAAAATCCATTTGTTGTTTTAGCAGGCATAGGTTAATGACCTTCATGAGACCACTCGTGGAGGGTTTTTATTAACGGGGAGTGCAGTGAAATGCAATGCTTCATGTGCAACCCATCCTCTGATACAAACACCATATGGGGATCTTATGAGATGTTTTCACAATATTATCAATGAATTGATGAATGTACATTAAAGGTATCCCTGTATCCTCTCAATTTATGGATGTCAGGAAACGATGAGAGATTCCAAGTCCATTTGGAGTTTCAACCCTTTTATTACCATGATATGAATTTGATATTCTTTATAAATAAATACATTTTTTATGATAAGGTAGAGTCTTACATATTTTGAAGTGGGTATGATGAATAAAATCATCCACTAGCATATATATAATGCTCTATTTAGAGGTGTATAAAGGACAAAACATTATTTGTATTTAATCATTAGTCAGTTGTTTTCAAATGGTCAACATATCCACTTCATATTTTTCTAGGGGATCCTGTACCTTGTTAGACAAAATTTTGGGTTTTCCTACTTCTTTATTAGACTCAGTATGATTCGGAGAGAGTTCCTATTTTGTACTGAAAGGAATGTGACCCAAGGGTGGTTCAGATAATGACTATCACATTGGGATATCATCTTGTTGGGAATGTATTTTACCTGCATGTGATAAGTAATTAGACATGATTGGCCTTGTGTTTGAAAGTACCTCAAGACAAGAGGTCTTTTTGTCACTACATTTTCAATTGGAGAATTCTTTTTACAATGAGAATCATTATTGAGGAAAAATATTTTTTAGTGAACTCTATAAATTGAGGAAAACCATGTGGATTACAAAAAAACATAAATCCTCTTCCTCCTTGACCTTATAGCCACATGGAGGGTTGTTGTGGCTCTCATGAAGAGAAATGATATCGAGATTGACCAGATTATCATGAAGCAAGATTTCACGAGGTATTATCTGAACAATAACTGTATAATTTCTACTACTGGTCCCAAATTTTAGAAATAGGATGGTAGGATCTGGATCTAAAATAGATAATTTTATGAGGGCTTCAAGAACACCAGTATTAATCTGATCCAAATCACATATTTTCTCTTGATTCTCCAATGGTGTTTGATAATACTTCTTCTTAGTTGCCATGTTACAAGAATTTGGGACCACTTCTTGGGAAATGTGGTTACCATTGGCTGGTTTATGATCATTCCGTGGAGTCTCCATCAGAATAAGCTGATTATCTCTAACTGGAATGGGTGTATGTGCTTGATCTGGTCGTCCTGATCATATGGGGATCTGTTCCCCATGACCCTTTCTATATGGGAAGAGTGGTATGTATCTACTCTGAGGTGGTTTTTTGAAAATATATCCTTCTTTTGTTGATAGATTTATTCTTATGTCATTCAAGTACTATTTATTCTCCACTATGACATTCTAGAATGTTTCTATGATACAGGTAGGAATTTGGGTCTTCACATACACCATTCCTCGGATATTCTTGGGGACTTCAGTGACCGAAATATAAATATACTTCTTTTATATATCTAGAGTAGGTTTATTTAACTACTCATGTCCTCCCTTTACTTATAGTAGAAAAAATTTACCATGTGTGGGGGAAGTGAATTGATTATTCCCTCATATTGACTTCAATGATTTCTGACTACCTTCTATTGGAGTTATGAGATGATTATGGTGGCAGGCTTGGTATGTACATAGATGTGTATGTTTTGGTTTCAAGGTTTCCACCGTTGTTGGCTGGCAAGATTCTTTGAATGCTTCAATATGTGTTTTACGATAGGCTTGATGATTGTATGAATGTAAATATCCCACTCCTTCATGCCCTCAATATCCGAAACCTTAATCCCCAATAATCCTTAAATCCTCATAGACATACATCCCAAAACCCTTTTCCCAAAAAACCCATAAAACTTCACCCGTAAGAAACGATAAATCCTTTGCCCTCAAAACCACAAAACACATGGCCCCGAAAACCCAAACCCCTAAACTCCAATCATCCCTCAAACCTAATCCTAAAAAACCCTACACCATCATCCCCAAGAAACCCTAAGACCTCATTTCAAAAAACCCTCAAAACATCAATTAAAAAAAACTCCAAACCCTTGGACCCAAAAAACATGATCTTTCAACACCAAAAACCCCGAAATCATCAACACCAACAAACCATCAACCCCCATCCCTAAACAATCTGTAACCTTCATCCCCAAAAATTCTTCATCCCACAACCCTATAAAAACCTCAACCATCATCTGAAAAATCCATCACCCCTTGGAATTAAAAACCTATAATCCTTTAACCCTAAAAACCTAAAAACTCCCCAAATTAAAAAAACCTAATCCCCTAACCCATAAAACCCTAATCCCAAATTCGTAAAAATACCTAACCCCTTAGCCAAAAAAAAATTAAACCCTCATCCACAAAAAAAGATGAACCCTTGGACCTAATTACACTGAACCCTCAACACCAAATACCCTAAAAACCCATACCTTAGAAAATATAAACCCTAATCATGAAAAAACATGATCTCTCATCCCAAAAAATCTATGAATTTTCAGCCTCAACTAATTCTGATCCATCAGCCCAAAAAAATCCCCAACCATTAGCCCCCAAAACACCAAGACCATTATCCTCAGTAAAACACAAACAATATACCCCAAAATGAATAACCCTCAACCCCAAAAATCCCAATCCATTACCCAAGATAACATATAAAAACACTAGCCAAGAAAATAGTAATCACATAGCCACAAAAAATCCAATACCCTTAGCACCAACAAATACAAAAGCCTCTAAAAAAACACCAAACACTTATAATCAATAATCCCTATACTGTAATCCCCCAAACACCCTAGATCTTAAGTCTTCAAAAACCCAAAACCATCATCCCAAACAAAAAATAAGACATCATCACTAAAAACCCTAAACTGTCATCCCCAAAACCCTCAACCATCGATCTAGAATGACCTTAATCTTTTACCCTTAAAATATTGTACAATATCATCGAAATAAAACCAAATAGACATCCCAAAAAAACCTTCCCTCTCTAACCCCAAAAATACCTAAACCCTAATTCCCATGAAAACATAAACACACCGTTGAAAAAAATCTCCTTACCCTTATCCCCCAAAATTCCACAACCCTAAGCCCTAAAAAAATAATAAACCCTTATTCCTAAAAAAATTCAAACCATAGCTCCAAAAAACCCTCAAACCTCACCCTAAAAACACTAAACCCTTATAAAAAACTATTCCCTCATCCCCAAAAATTTCTAAACCATCATCCCTCAAAAACCGTAAATTCTCCTAACCACCAAAATCTAAATCCTCAAACCCAAAAAACCATATACCCTCATCTCAAAAATACCATAAACCCTTTTCCTAAAAAACCTAATCCTTAAACCCCAAATAACCTTCAAACCTTAGCCTAAAAAACATAAACCCACATCCACAAAAAACCTTCAACCACCACCCACAAAAAAAACACACAACACTCAAACTAAAAAAAAGTAAACCCACAGTTAAAAAATACTTCAAAACTCATCACCAAATAACACTCAGCCATCATCCCAAAAAATATGTAAACAATCAACTCCAAATATCTCTAAACACCCAGCCAAAAATATTACTATACACATATCCCCAAACAACATTAAAATATCCTCCCAAAAAACCATAAATCCACACCATGAAATACCCTAAACCCACAACCCCAAATAACCCTACATCCTTAGCCCATAAATACCCAACACCCTCATCTAAAAAATAAACCAAATCCCTATGCCCAAAAAAACAAAAACATTCAGCCCAAAAAAACTCTAATACCTCATCCCAAAAAAATTATCAACCCTTGGCCCCCAATAAAACATAAACCCTTATCCCAAAAATTTGAGAAGCCTCGAATCCAAAATACCCTAGTCCCTTAGCACAAAAGGAACCTAAACCATTAGCCCAAAAAACCATAAACCCTAAACAACCAAAACCCCAAAACCCTCATAAATAAAACCAGAAACTACTGAGGCCAAAACTACCAAACCATCATCCCCCAAACGCCATAAAACTTCATCCCCCAAAAATTGTAAACCTTCGGTTGGAATAATTCCTAAACAATTGCCCCCAAGAAATGATAAACCCTTTACCAAAAAAACACATAATGTATCCCTAAAAAACATGGAACCCTCCTATCCAAGAAAACATAAAACATTATTAAAAAAAACTCTCAACCCTCAACCCTTAACAACAATCAAATAGCATCCCTAAAATACCCTCATCCCTCAGCCCCCAAAAACCCTCAAATGTCTACCACAAAAACAATAAACCCTAAACCCTCATTCCAAAAATACCCTAATTCCTTATCCCCCAAAAAACCTAATCCCCCAGAAAAAAATGATACCCACTTCCTTAAAAAACACTAAACTCTAGGCCCCAAAAAATGCCCAAACACTGATCCTTAAAAAATCACAATCCTTGATCCACAGAAAACTCTAAACACACATCCCTATAAGACCCTAATACCTTATACCAAAAAACTATAATCATTCCACCACATGAATCCCTAAACCATTATCCTCAAATAACCCTAACCCCAATTCCTTAAAAAACCCTAAATTGATATCCCCAAAAAACACTAAACCCCATAACCAATAACCCTAATCCCTTATACCCAAAAAACTCTAAACCCTCATCAAAAAAAATCCTAATCCCTTACACCCAAAAGGCCCTAAACCCTCAGATACCAAAATTTTATACCCTCATATCCAAAAAACCCTAAACTCTCATCCCCCAAAACTCACAAACCTCTTACCGAAAAAACTTACAAAACCCTAAATCCTATTCCCCAAAAAACCCAAAACCATCATTACAAAAGAAAATAATCCCCTATAACTAAAAAAATGCTAAACCCCCCGCACCAAAAAACCTAAAACCAGTCCCCCCATATAATCATATACCCTCAAAAACTAAAAATACTATACTCTTAGCCATTGAAACACCTAAATCCTCTGACCCCAAAAACCACAAACAGTCATTCCCAAAAAACTCAGAAACCCTAAACACCAAAAAATACATAATCCCTTCTCACAAAAAGAACCTCAATCCTATTAAAAAAAATATCCATCAAACCCTAAATCATCTCAACCCTCAACCAATAAAAACACTAATCCCTCATCCCCAAAAAAACCCCCAAACCTCATCCATAAAACCCACTAAACAATCTTCCCCCCAAAACCTTAAAACCTAAAACCTAAAAAAATTTCAACCCACAGCAGAAAAGACATTTAACCATCATCCCTATAAAACCAACGACCCTCAGGCACATAAAACCCTCAAACCTCAAACCCCCACAACCCATAACCCAGAAAAACAACCCTTAGCCCCAAATAACACAAAATTGTTATACCAAAAAAATACCCAAAACCCTCACCTTCAAAAAACTATCAAATCTAAACCTCATAAACCCTAAACTCTCATCCACAAAAAACCATCAACCTTAATCCCCCAAAAAAATATATACCATCATCCCCAAAGAACACATAAACCATAGCCCAAAAAACACTAAAACCTCAGCACTAAAAATTCAGAAAACCTCTCAAATCTAAAAATCCATAAACCCATATCCCCCAAAAAACCCTCATTTATCATCTCAAAATAACCTTACACAATCAGCCACAAAAATCCCTCATCCCTATTTCAAAAAAACCCAAAATTATCACCCTAGGAAACCCTCAACAATCAGAACCAAAATCCCTCAACCACTATCCCAAAATAACTATGACCCCCTGTATAATGACAGATAAATCCCTAACCCCACAAAAACCTAAACACTCATCCTACAAATATAATAAAACCTCAATACCAATAATTCATAATCCCTAGGCCTCAAGAAATCCTCAACCCTCAACCTAAAAAAACATTCAACCCTCATAAAAAACCATAAACCTTTATCCACAAAAAACATTAAATCCTCAACCAAAATGATCCCTAAAACCTAATCCCAATAATTCCATAAACCTTTAGCCACAAAAACCACTAAAAACACCACAAAAAAACATAAACCCATATCCATAGACAACCTGAAACACTCAGCCGCCAAAAATCTATAAACTCTTACACTAAAAAATCCTAAACACTCAGCCTAAAAAATCTTTTACCCTGAAAAACAATAAACACTTTCCCCCATAAAAACCTAATCCCTTATCCTTGAAAAAACCTAAACCATCGTCATAAAAAACACGAAATCATTATCCAAAAAAATACTAGTACCCTTAGGCCCAAAAAACCAAGAACCATCAACCACATAAAACCATCAACCCTCAATAAAACAAAATCCATGAACCCCTAGCCCCAAAAAATCCTAATCCCTCGGCCCTAAAAACCATAAAACCACATCCTATGAAAATACTAAACACTCAACCCTAAAAAACCCTCAACTCTCTTTCCCCCAAACCACTAAAACTCACTCCTAAGAAACCCAAAAACCACTCCCACAAAAAACCCTATACCCATAGCCCCATATAATGCTAAACCCTAATCCCTAAAAAACCCGAACCCCTTTGCCACAAATCACTTAAACCTTATCCAAAAATAAAATAAACCCAAATCCCCCCAAAACAATGATCTTTCAACCCCAAAAAACCCTAAACACTAAGACACAAAAAACATCTAACCCATTTTACTACAAAACCATAAACCGTCATCATGAAAAACTCTAAACCCTCATCCCAAAAAACCCAAAATCCTCATCCCCAAAAATCCCATATCCTCAGCCCTAGAAAACAATAAAACCTTATCCCTAAAAAATCCAAAACCCTCTCCCCATAAAAATCCTAAACACTCTACTAAAACAAACCTAAATGATCAGCCCGAAAACAACCAAACCCACATCCCTAAAAACAATAAAACCTTGTCCCCCCCCTAAATAGAAAATATTCATCCCCAAGAGAACCAAAACATTTATCCCAAAAAAACCATCAAAATTTATCCCAAAAACACTAAACCCTCATCCCAAAAAAACCCTAAATCATCATCCCAAAAAACAAATCAACCCTCCACCCTAAAAAACCATTAAATCCCAATCCAAAAAAACCATCAACCCCCAGACCCAAAAAAACATCGAACCTGATCCAAAAATACCATCTACGCTCATCACTGAAAAGAACATCAACACTCTTTCTTAAAAAACCATGATCCCTCATCCTCAAAAAACCTAAACCCTCAACCCCAAATCACTCAGAACCCCATCCCCAAAAAACACAAAGAACTCATCTCTAAAGAAATACTAAAAGAAACACCCGAAAAAACCATAATCTCTGAGACCCAAACTAATCTAAAATCTCATCCCCCAATCTCTAAATGCTAAGCCCTAAAAAACCAAAAACACCCATCCCCACGGAACCATAACCCCATAGCCTAAAAAACCCTAAATTCACAACCCCAAAAATTCTATACCATAAGACTCCCAAACACTTGAACCTTAAAACCCAGAAAACCTAAACCATCATCCCCAAAAATCCTTAAAACAGTAGTCCCAAAAAACTCTTACACATCACCCCTAAAAAAACCTAAACTCTCATCTCCAAGAAAACGAAAAACCCAAATCCCAAAAAAATAAAACCCTTAGCCCAAAGAAACCCTAAGCCCCAAACCGCAGAAAAACCTAAACCACAAGACGCTAAAAACCCTAAAACCTCATCCCCACAAAACCGTAAACATTCATCCCAAAAACTATAAACCCTCAACCCCAAAAAACCATAAAACCTTATCCCCCCCCAATAAAAACCCTAAACCAACATCCCCAAATAAACATAAACCATCATGCACTAAAAACTCTAAACCCCTTACCCCTAAAACCATTCTCCCTTGGCCCTGAAAAACCCTAAACCCTCACCCCAAAAAACATAAAACCTCATCTCCAATAAAACCCTAAAACATCAGCATTAAAAAAACATCAACCCTATGCCACAAAAAACCCAAAACCCTCAATAAAAAATCAATCTCAACCCTCAACCCAAAAAACCTAAACCCTCGACCCCAAACAATTCACAACCTCCAACCACAAAAAATTATAAACTCAACCCTATGAACCCCTAAAACATAAATCCAAGAAATTAATCAACCCATATCCTTAAAAACAATAAACCCTCGTCTATAATAAATCCATGAACCTCAACCTCAGAAAAACCTCAACCTTCAGCACCAAAAAACACACAACCATTAGCCTTGAAAAACACCCAATCGTCATCCCTAATAAAGCCCAAATCCTCAACCCCATGAAATTTTGAAACCCGATCACCAAAAAAAATCATCAACCCAAAACTTCAGAAAACCCTCATCCACAACCCCAAGAAAGAATAAACCCTTCTCCGCAAAAAAACCCCAACCCCAACCATCATCCCCAAATCCATAATCCCTAATCCTCAAAATACCCTCTTCTTTAGAGCCAATAAACTCTCAACCCTCACACCCAAAAAAACCATAAAAATCATCCGAAAATAGCCATCAAAAATCATCACAAAAACACCTTCAACCCGAGTATAAGAAACCTTCAACTCTCATCCCAAAAAAACACTAAAAACTCATCTAAAAAAACCATCAATCCTCATCATAAAAAAATCAGAAACACCCATCACCAAAAAAACCCTCAATCCACATCCCAAAAAATCCTTCAATCCTCAAACCCAACAAACCATAAAACAACATTACCCAAAAACCTTAAATATTCATCCCCAAAAAACCCTAAAACCCCTACAAAAAAATACCCTATAATTTTATTCCCCAAAACTATAAACCCTCTACATCAAAAAATTCATAAACCCTCAGCCCAAAATAACCCTAAACACTCATCTCCAAAATCCCTAAATCCTCATCCCAAATAAACCATTAATCCCCATCCCTAGAAAAACAAATAACCATCAGCCTCAAAAAAATTTAAACCCTCATTCAAGAAAACATAATCCCTCTTCCAGAAATAATATAATAAACACACGCCCCCAAAAAATCCCACAACCCTCATCCCCAGAATATCATTAAACCCTCCACCTTAAAAAACCTAAAAGAGTCATCCCCAAAAATCCCTAAACCCTCATCCCCAAAAAATTGGAAACCCTCAGCTCCAAAAATAACTCTAAACCCTCATTTCTAAAAAACACTAAACATTCATCTAGAAAAAACTCTAAATCCTCATCCATAAGAAAATCATCAATAACTTGCCCCCAAATACCCTAAACCCTCAGTCCCGAGAAAAACCAAAACCTATCACCCTTGAAAGTCCCTACTCCCTCAGCACCAAAAAACCCTAAACCCTCATCCCCCAAAACCCCAGAACCTATGCCTTCAAAAAACTCAAACACTCACCTCGCGAAAACCTAAACCACTATCCCACAAAACCCCTAAACACTCAGTCCTATGAAACCCTAAACCATTTTCCACTAAAACTAAAAAACACTTAGCCCCAAAAATCCCGAAACCATCAGTAGAAAAAATCACTAAACCCTAAACCAATAAAATCCTAAATCCTCACTCCCATGAAACCTAAAATCCTCTGCCCAGAAATTCTTAACACCTTGTTCAAAAAATCTCTAGACCCTCAGCCCCAAAAATCACTAAACCCCTAGACAGAAAAACACAAAAGCCTCATCCCCAAGAAACCATTTATCCTAAAACATAGAAAAAATCAACAGTAATCACCCAAAATAACGCATCACTCACCACAATATACCCCTGACACTCATCCTAATGAAACCCTTACACCTAAACCCCAAAAAACCAAAAACGCATTGCCCCTAAAAACCCGAACCCCGAAACAAGACAAATCCTTGAACCCTCTCCCCAAAAAACGGTGAATCCTCACCCCATAAAACCATCGACCCTCGACCCCAAAACCCAATAACCCTTCTCACCTATAATCCATAAACCCACTTCCCCAAAAAATAGATCCCTCAGCTTAAAATAACTGAGAACCCTCTTCGCAAAAAAAACTAAATCATCGTCCCAAATTAACCTCCATCCTACATCCCTAAAACTCATAAATACTATGCCCGTAACAACAAAACAAAATAAAAACCAAAAACAAAAAACAAAAACCCTCATCACCAAAAACACTGAACCAACAAACCAAAATAACCCTAAGCACACAACCAAAAAAATGAAAACCATTCTAAAACAAAACCAAAAATCCTCAACCCAAAAAATCTCAAAAACCAAAGACATTAAAAAACCTAAACCATAATACATCAAACCCACCTAAAACATTGTCCCTAAAAACACTAAACCATTATCCCAAAATAAAACATTAAATTTTCAGCACTGAAAAATCAGAATCCCTCATCCCCACAAAACCCTCAACCCTTAGTTGCAAAGATTCCTAAACATTCGTTCACAAAAAATACTAAACCAACAAACTCAATAACCCTAAACACTCAGAACGAAAAAACCTCATCCTCCCTCCCCAAAAATCAGTCAACCATAATCCCCAAAAAAACCATCCACTATTCCAAAAATACCCCAAACCTCAGACAAAAAAAAATTCTCAGACCCAAAATACCCAAAAAATTCATGCCCAAAAAATCATCAACCCTCAGCACACAAAAAACCTATACCCTTATTCCCAAAATACTACACTCCCTTTAAAAAAAACCATAAACCCTAATTCCCCATGAAAAACTCTAAACCCTTAGCCCCATTAATCCCTACACACTTAACCCAAAAAAAACTATAAATCATCAACAAAAAAATCCTTAAACCTCTATCCCCATAAAATAATTAACCCTCATAAAAAAACTATAGATTGAAACATAAAAAACCCTCAACCCCTAGCTCCCAATAAACATATAACCTAATCGAAAAACATAACACTCATGTCTTAGCCTCAAAAAAACATTTAACCCTCATCCCAAAAAAATCATGTACTAATGATCCAAAAAATATATGGAATGTCATCAACAAAATCATAGAACCCATAGCCCCATGAAACCCTGAACACTTACCCCCAGATAATCAAAATCCCTAATCCTTATAAACCCATACACCATAAACCCATAAAACCCTTAACCCTAAGGGCTAAAGAATAAAAAACCTGCATGCCCGAAACATGCCAAACCCTAATCCCTAAAAACTCCTAAACGCCATCCCCACAAAACTTAAACCCTCATTCACATAACTCCAAAACACTCAACCTCAATACCCCTATACCTTATTCACCAAAACCCAAAAACCTCATCCCCAAGAACACCTGAACCCTCTGGCCCAAAAAACCCTAAACCCACTTCCCCAAAAAACACTAATGTCTCATCCCCAAAAAACACTAAACCTTCAGCACCAGAAAACACTCAACCTTCATTCCCAAGAAACCATTAACCATCATCCCCAATAAACAATAATCCCCTATTGCGTAAAAAACCTCAACACTCATCACCAATAAACCCTCAACCCTCAACCCCATAAAATACACAACCCTCAACCCCAAAATATTCTAAACCCTCAACCCTAAAACACTATAAACAATAATACCCCCCAAAAACATCATCCTTAATCACAAATACCCTAAAACCTAAACACAAAGAAACACAAAACCCTTATATCCAGAAAACATTGAACACTCACCCAAAAAACCTTGAACTATCATCCCCCAAATACCAAAAAAAATACGTACCAAAAAAACATAACCATAAACCCCAAAAAACTGTAAACCCTCATTCACAAAACCCCTAAACCCTTAGTCCCAAAAACCCAGAAGAGTTATCCCAAAAATCTGTAAAACCTAAACCCCAAACAAAAGAACATAACTAGTCACAAAAAAACCTAAACCCTCTACCCCCAAAAACACTAAACCCTAATCCCAAAAAATACCCAACACTTATACCCAAAAATTTCTCAACCCCTATTCCTAAAAACCCTTAACCCGCATCCCTAAAAACACATAAACCCATATCCTAGAAAAAACCTCAACCCTAATCCCCAAAAAACACTCAACCCTCTACCACCAAAACCCTCAACACTTATCCCCAAAAATCAAAAACCCACACCCCCAAAAAACCATCAAATCTCATCCACAAAAAAATCACCCTATGCCCAAAATCATACCTCAACCTCTAACACCAAAAAACCCTAAACCCTCTACCAAAAATTGATAAAACTTCAATACCAAAAAAACCCTCAACCATCAACCCCCAAAAACCCTCACCACGAGTTCCAAAAATTCCCTCAACCCTAAAAACCAGAAAAATCTACAACTATCAAACCATATACAAGAAAGAAACATAAAAAATATAATCCCTCAGACCATAGAAAACATTGAACCCATAACTCCAAAAAACCATAAATCCTCATCCCCTAAAAACCGTACAACCATAGCACCCAAAACCATAAACCGCCATCCCCCAAAAAAACCCTAAATCATGATCCCTACAAATAACTAAACACTAGTCCATAAAAAAACATAATCCCACCATTCAAAAAAAACATGAACCCTCATCCCTAAAAACCCCAATACCCTCAGCCTAAAAACCATAATCCTGTATCCTAAAATAACCGTACACACTCAATCCCAAAAAAAAACTAAACCCATATCACCAAAAAACACTACACCATCAGCCACAAAAAAACCATGAACCATCAGTCCAAAAAGACCCTATCCCCTCATACCAGAAAACCAAAAACTGTCATCCCAAAATAACACTAAACCCTCGACCCCAATAAAACCAAAACCCATATAAAAAAAAGAAACACTTTTCACCAAGAAACCCTTATCCCACTGGCCCAAAAACTCTAAATCATCTTCCCCAAAATCCAAAAATCTAATCCAAATAAATCCATCAACCCCCAGCTATAAAAAATAATCTTCCCATAGAACCAAAAACCTTTAAACCTTCCATGCAAATAATATATGAACCCATAGTCCTAGAAAACCCTGAACCCACAACCTCAAAAAACGCTAAAACCTTAGACCTAAAACCCCAAAACCCGTATCCACCACAATAACCATCAAACCTCACCTCAAAAAAACCTAAACCATAATCCCAATAAATCGAAAAAAACCCGGACCCAAAAATACAGTAATCTCATAGCCCAAAATAACCAACAATCATTGACCTAATGTACCCTCAATCATTATCAAAAAAACCACAAACCCTCAACCATAATCCCGAAAAAATACTCACCCTCATCCCAAAAAATCATAAAACCCTAATCCCCAAAACCAATAATCCCTCAAACCAATAATATTGTATAACCTTATCCCAAAAAAAACCTAATCCTTCATCCAATAAATATCCTAAACCCTGAGCCCCACAAAATCCTAAACACACATCCCAAAAAAACCCTAAACCCTTAAAAATCATAAATTGTCAATCCCAAAAATTATCATAAACCCATAGCCATAAATAAGATAGACCCTAAGTAACAAAAAATATTAAAATATAACCCCCATATTAACCAAAACAATCATCCCCCAAAAACTGAATACTCTTGGCTCTAAAACTTCATAACCATTATCCAAAAAAACCCTCAGCCTCATTAAACCCAAAACCCTCAGGCACAAAAATACATAAACACTCATCTCTAATAACCCGGAAACCTAAATAATCACCAATAAAATACCCTAATCCCTCAACCAAAAATAAACAAAAACCCTATGCACCAAAAATTATAAACCCTCATTTGAAAACCCCCTAACTCCTTATTCCCTGAAAAACCCCAAAATCAATAAAAACAAGAAAATCCTAAACCCTTAGCCCTAGAAAAACTTTAATCCATCATCCCAAAGTACCCTCAACCCACACCCCAAAATTCTCTCAAACCTCAGCACTCAAATACTATAAACCCTAAACCCCAAAAAAAACACTAAACCCTCATCCTAAAAATCTCCAATCCCAATGACCAAAAATAACTTAACCCACAATCACATATAAAGCTAATCTCATTTACCCATAAAACCCTAAAACCTAGATCTAAAAATCACTAAACCCTTATCTGAAAAAACACTAATCCCTCATCCAAAAAAAATAGTAAACCCCCATCACCCCAAAAACCCTAAAACCTATTCCCCATGAAAAACTAAACCCTCAGCCACCAAAATTTGAAACACATGGTTGTAAAAAACCTGAACCCTCGACCCCCAAAAAACCCTAACCCCTCCACACCAAAAACCATAAGTTATAAATGCAAAAAAAACATCAACCCTTATCCCCCCAAATGCTCAACCCAAATCCCTAAAAACCCATCACCCCTCACCCTAAAAACCCCTTCAATCCCATCCCACAAAACCCCCAACCCTCATCCCACAAAAACCTAAACATATAGCTCGAAAAAAAACATAAACTCTAAAAACCTGAAAAAACATTTACCCCTCCCCAAAAACCATGAACCCTGATCCCAAAAAATCATTGATCTCTCATCTTCAAAAAACAATAAAACCTCATCTCCCCAAAACTCTAAACCATCATTCCCAAAAAAACTGATATCTGAGGCCCAAAAAACCCTAAAACCTCAGACCCAAAAATCTCCCCAAACCCTCTGCCCAAAAAACCCTCAACACTCATCCCCAAAAACCCCTAAACCCTAAACCTCAAAACCAAAAACACTAAACCCTAAATTACACAAAAAAAACCCCCAAAAAAGAAAACCCCCATCTCCCATGAACAAGGTCCCTCACCCCAAAAATAAGAGAACCATTTCCCCTAAAACCGATAAACCCTCAACTCCCAAAAAACAAAAACACTATGCACCAAAAAACCTTCAATCATCATCCTAAAAAAACTACAAACTCATAGCCGCAAATAACCCGTAAACCATAATTCCATAAACACCCATAAACCATAATCCCTCAAAAATAATTATCCATCATTTGCAAAAATAACCCCAGACACATAGAATGAAAAACCCCAAAACCATGAGACCCAAAAAAACATTAACATTCCAACTCAAAAACCCCAAAACAGTCATCCCCAAAAAGCCCAAAATCCCCATCCCAAAAACCCTAAAAATTCATCCCCAAATCCCCCAACACTTAGCTTCCAGAAGAAATCAACCTTCAACGTAAAAAATAATCAACCCATAGCTAGAAATTTTTTTGAACCCTTAGCACGGAAAAAACCCTCAAACTTCAACCCCACGAAACCCTAAACACTCATCCATTAAAATCCCTCAACCCTTAACACCAAAAAAACCCACAGCCATCATGACCATAAAACATTTAACCCTCACCCACAAAAATCCCTAAACACATAGAAAAAAAACTCAATCCCCTTAGCTATAAAAAACCCAAAACCCTAATCCCCAAAAAACACTAAACCCTTGACCCGAAAAATCCCTAAACCTCCATCTCCAAAAAATTCTAAATCATCATCTCAAAAAAATCCTAAACACTCTGACAAAAAAAAACCACAAACCCTCATAAAAACACCATACCCATAACACAAAAAAGCAAAAAAAATTATCCCCAAAATCATTTTCCATCATCCAAAAAATAACCATAAGCTGTTAGATAAAAAATATCCTCAACCATTAACTCCAAATAACCCTAAACACACATTCCTAAAAATTCCTCAACCCTCATACCCAATAAATGATCAATCCTCATCCCCATAAAAACAACTAAACCATCAAACCACAAAAGAACTCAACACTCAACAATAAAAATCATAATCCATTAGCCCTAAAAAAATCTGAAAACCTCATCTCAAAAAAACTATGAACCCAACACACAACCCCCAAAATACTCAAAACCCTTATCTCTAAAAAACACTAAATCCTCATCCCCAAAAAACCCTGATCCATCATCGCAAAAAAAAATCTAAACCATTATCCTTTAAAAATTCAAAACTCTCAGATCCAAAAAGTACTCTGCCCTTAGTCCCAAAAGAACCATGACCCTCAACCATAAAAAATACTATCCCCTCAGCCCTGAAAATCCCTGAACCCACATCTAAAATAACCTAAACCCACATCTACAATAAACCATGAACCCGTATCCCCATGAAATCCACATCCCCCATCCCAAAAAAACCTAAACCCACATCTCCAAAAAAACCCTAAAACCACAGGGCTGAAAACCCATAAACCATCATCCCCAAAAAACCATGATCCATCATCTATAGAACCCCCAAAACCTCAAACCTGAAAAACTATAATCACTTATCCCCATAACCACTAAAACCTAAACCCCAAAACCCCAAAACCCTTTTCCCCAAAAACCCTAAACCATGAAATCCAAAATCAACCAAACCCTCATTCACACGAATCCCAAAACCATAATCCCCAAATAACATTGATACCGCATACCCCCCAAACGTAAACCTTCAGTCCCAAAATACCCTCAACAATTAGACAAAACAATCCCCAACCATCACCTCCACGAAACCCTAAACCCTCCTCCCCAGAAATCCCCCTACCTGTAGCACTGAATAATCCTCAACCCTAAGCCCAAAAAATCATCAATCCTTAGCCAAAATTTATTCTCAACCTTCTTCCCCAAAAAAACCTAAACTCTAGATGCTAAAAATCCTTAAACCCTCATCCATAAATACCCTGAACCCTCATCCCAAAAAACCCCATTTCCCTACCCCCACCCAATATCCTAAAAAATCATCCCCATAACCCCTAAACCATCGACCCCAAACCCCTAAACACACATAAAAAACCCTAACCCTACATCAACAAAAACCCATAAACCATCAGGCCAAAAAATTCATAAACCCTCATCCAAAATAATCCTGAAACCACATCCCCAAAAAAACCAAATCCTCCATCCCCATAAAACTGTCAACCAATCAGCACAAAAAATCCTCATTCCTTATCCCCAAAACACCATAAACCCCCAGACCCAAAATAACCCACTCCCTAGGCCTAAAAACCATCAACCGTAAACAAAAAAAACCCCTCAGCAATAGACCACATAATATGTTAAAACATCATCCATTAAAAACCATGAAACCTAAGCCCTATAAAGACCATAACCTTCATCACCGCAAAATCCTCAACCTTTAACCCCAAAAAACAAAAAAACCCTAGCTTTAAAAAAACACTAAACCCTACTCCACAAAAAACATTTAACTCTCATCATAGAAAAACCCTGAACCCTCATCCCCAAAAAACCAAATACCCTCAACCCTGGAAAAACCTAAACCCTCAACACTAAAAAACCCTAAAGACATATCTCCAAAAAAACCTTGAACCCTCAACACCCAAAAACCCTGTAAAGTCATCCCTATAAACCCAAAACCATAAATCACCAAAACCTCAAATCTCTTAGTCCCAAAAAAAACCAGAACCCTTAGATCTAAAAAAAACAAAAACCTCAACTACAAAAAGACTCAACCCACTACCCCAAAAAACACTCAACCCTTGTACCAAAAAAATACATCAATCCTCAGTCCTAAAAAATCCTAATCCCTAAGCACCAAAAAACCCACAACCCTTAGCCCCAAAAAACCCTCAACCCTCAACCCTCAACCCTCATCCCCCTAACCTTCAACCCTTATCCCCAAAAAATATAAACCCTAAACCACCAAAAAAACCTTGAACCCCCAGTCTCCAAAAACCCAAAACCACAACCCTTATAAAACCTCAGCCATCACCCCAAAAAACCCTAAACCCTAAGCCTAGAATACCATTAACCATCATTACAAAAAAACCCAAAACCCTCAACCCCAAATACCATGCACCCGTAGTCCATGAAAACACTCAATCCAAAGAACTAAAAAAACCCTCAAACCACATCCAACTAACTCTAAAACCTCATTAATTAAAAAATCTAAAACCATGGCCCTAAAAAATTCTAAACCCTAATCTCATAAAGAACCGTAACCCCCATCGCTAAAAAACATAAAACCCTCATCCCCAGAATCCATTAACTCTCATCCCCAAAAAACCCTAAAGCTTGTGCCCAAGAAAAACATAAACACATAGTGAAAAAACTACAAACATGCCGCTCCAAAAATACCCTCAACCTTCATCTATAAAAAATACAATACCAATAGGAAAAAAATCTAAAACCCCTCCCAAAAGAACTAAAAAACCACCACCAAAAAAAACATTAACCCTCACCTTAAAAAAAACACAAACCATCATCCCCATAAAACCCTAAACCCTCTTCCTAAAAAACCATATACCCTATTCGAAAAAAATTCCTAAACCCTCATCGTCGAAAGACCCATAACCCAAATCCCCATAGAACTCTAAAACCATACACCCAAAATCCCCCATCCCTCATCCCATAAAAAATATAAACCCTTAGAGAAAAAAATATGAAACCCTCATCCAAAGATCACTCAACCCTCCAGCATAATGAATCCATATCCCTATACCCAAATAACCCTAAACCATCATCCCAAAAAATCCTTAACCATCATCCCAATGAAATCCTAAACCATCATCACTAAAAAACCATAACTGACAGCCCCAAAAATCCATAAACCCTCAGATCAAATAACACTCAATTATTCATCCCTAAAACCCCAAAAACCACATCAGCAAATACTATAAATCCTCTACCCCAAAAAATACTAAACCCCCATCCCCAAAACACACTAAAACACAAGCACTAAAAAACCATCAACTGAAGTCCCTAAAACTACTAAACCCGGATCCCTAAAGAACCCTAAAACCTAAACCCTATTTCCCAACATTCCCTCAACCCTCATCCCCCAAAAACCAAATACCCTAAACCCTAATAAACTATATACCATCCACATCAAAACCATAAACCATCATCCCCCCAAAAACCCTAACCCATCATCCATGAAACCCCTAAACCTACAACCCCAAAACACCATAACCGCTCATCCCAAAAAATCCTTAACATTCATACCAAAAAAATTATAAACCTATAGCCCAAAAAACTCCTAAGAACCATAAAAAAACTAAACCCACAACCCCAAATAAACATAAATCATCATCCCCCTAACAACCTAAACCCTAATCCACAAAACCACTAAATTTTTATACTGAAAAAAACACTCATCACTAAAAAAACCAAAACCCTTTTCCCAAAAAAACTCTAAAACCTCATTCTCCAAATAACATAAACTCATTAACCTAAAAACCAATAATCTTCACCCATATGAACTATAAATCCTCACCCACAAATAATCCTAAACTGCCAGCAACAAAAAAAACCTAAACCCTAAGCCCCGCTAACCCCAAAACCCTTGACCCCCAATAAACAAAATCCCTCTAACCCCAATACCCTAAACGCTCATATCAAATAAGCTAAAACCTCTACCAAAAAAACACTACATCATAACCTCCAAAATACCGTAATCCAAAAGACCCAAAATTCACTAATCCTTCAACCACAAAAAATCATAAAATCTCTAAATAAAAAATTTCTAATCCCTTATCCCCAAAAAACATGAAACCTACTGCCCAAAAAATCCTAATCCCATAGACCGAAAAAATCCAAAATACCCTATCCTAATAAAACCTAAACCATTTGTTCTCAAAAACGTGGAACACCCATCGATAAAAAAACTAACACATAGACCCCAAACCCTAAACCCTCAACCCCCAAAATCCCAAAACCTCTTCCCCTAAAAATCAATAAACCCACATCTCTATAAGACAGAAACCCTCGGCCCCAAAAACTCTAAATCCACATCTATAAAACCCCTAAACTATAAGTAAGAAAACCCTATACACTAATACCAAAAAAACTACAATCACATAACCCAAAATTCCATAAACCCTAATCCCCCAGAAACCTCAAACCTCAGCAATAACAACCTCTAAACCCACCACCAGAAAAACCATCAATCCCCAGCCCCAAAAAACCCACTAATCTCAACCCCCAAAACCCAAAACCCTCATCCAAAGAAACCATTATACCATAGATCCATAAAACCCTACACACATAGCCACAAAAAATACTAAACCCTCAACCCCAAAAAATCAGGAAACCTCAACCCCAAAAAAACCCTCATCCCCAAAAAACCCTTAACCAACCACCACAAAACCCCAAAAAATAAATCAAAAAAACCCCTAAACACTCAAACCAAAAAAACCTAAACCCATAGTCCCCAAAAACCCCAATCCCACACCCCAAAAAAAATCCCTCAGCCCCAAAAATCCCCAAACCCTCATCCCTAATAAACTAAAAACCTCAATTCCAACCCCCTAGACCATTATTACTAAATAACCCTAAACCCTCAGCCCATAAAACACAAAAACCCTTAACCAAAAAAATTATAAACAGTTAGTCCAAAAATACTAATTTCATTATCCCTAAAAAACCTAACCCCTCATCACCAAATAACACTAAACCCTAATCCCCTAAAAACCAAAACCCTATTCACTTAAAACACTAATCCTGTATCCCCAAAAAACCCAAAACCCTCAACCCCAAAACCTGAAAATATTTAACCCACACAAGACTAAATCAACAACCATATAAAACCTCAATCCCCCATCCCAAAAAACCCAAAAATCTCATCCTCAAAAAATATCATCCTCTCATTCCATAAAAAACCCAAACCCTAATCCCCCCCAAAAATAAACCCTCACCCCCAAAAAACCATAAACCCCTAGGCCCAAATAACCCAAAACCTCAACCTCAAAAAACCATAAACCCTAATAAAAAACATATACCCTCATCCAAATAACCCCCATATCCCCATCCTCAATGATCCGAAACTCTTATCCCCAAAAAACACCAAAAACTCGGCCCCCCTAAGCCCAAAACACACCGCTGCAAAATAAACTAAAACCCACAACACCACAAAAGCCGAAACTATCAACCTCGAGAAAACCCCCAAACCCAAAAAACTCCATATCATCAGCCCCAAAAAATCCCATACCCTCATCCTTATAAAAACCCAAACACTATACCCTAAAACACCTAATTGTTAACCAAAAAACAAGAAATCATCAGGCAAAGAAAACCCTAATCACATTGCTTTGAAACACCCTAATCCCTCATACCCAACAAACCAAAAACCCTCATCCCTAATAAAATATCAATCCAAAACCACAAAAAAACAAGCATCCCTAAACCCCAAAAAAAGATCATAAAAAACCGTCATCCCCAAAAATTATAAAACCTCATACCAAAAAACACTAAACCTTCATCCACAAATAATCATAAACCCTCATCCCACAAAACCATAAACCCTTATCCTTAAATAAGTCTAAACCCTCATCCTAATAAAACCCTAAACCAAAATCCACAAAAATACCTAAATACACTTCCCCAAAAATCAATAATTCTTTATCCCAAAAATACCCTAAACTCTCTACCCAAAAAAATCCCTAATCCCTTAGCCCAAAAAATACATATTCCCTATTCCAAAAAAAACATCATACCATAACCCATTAAAACACTAATTTTAGCCCCAAAACCCCCTAATCCCTCATCCCCAAAACACTAATAATTCATCCCCAAAAAACCATCAGCTCCCATACCCAAAAAACAACAAAACCCCATCCCCAATAAACCCAAAACATGTAGCCCCAAAAAACACTAAACTCACATCCCAAAAAAGCCCTAAAAATTCATTGCAAAAAATCCCAATACCATCAGCCCCACAAATCTATAAACCCTTTTCCCACGAAAAAAACCTTTATCCCTAGAAAACCATAAACCCAATGCCCTAGAAAACCCTAAACCCTCTGCAACATAAATAGCTATACACTCATCCCCTAAAATCCCTAAACCATCCACACTAAGAAACATTAAGCCCTCATCCTAAGTAATTTCCAAACCCTTAACCCTAGAAAACATGAAACCCTTAGCCTATGAATGACCTAACCAATTTTCACCAGAGAACCCCAGCCTTCATCTACATAAAACTGTAAACAGTAATCCCCATAAAACCCTTAACCCCCTGAACCAGTAAACCATAAACCATTTTCCCAATAAAATACAAAACCATTATCTTAAGAGAACACTAGACCCTCAGCATCAGATAACCCTAAACCCTTAGTCCAAAAAAATTGTATTACCTCAGCACTAGAAAATCCTAAACCCTTAGCTATTGAAATCCCAAAACATCAGCCTTGGAAAACGCTAAATCCTCGTCCCCATAAAATCATATTCACTAATCCATAGAAAACACTAAACCCTCCACCCCAAAACTCCAAATCCCTTAGCCCTGAAAAAACATAATCCCAAATCCCTAGAAAACCCCAAACCCCCATCTTAATAATAACACTTAGACACCGATCACACTAAAACCACTACCTTAGAATATGAAAAACCATCATCCCTAAAAAAAAACTAACCATTAACCATATAAAATAGTAAACATTATTCACTAGAATATCCTAATATTAATCCCCAATAAATCCTAAACCCACATCTCTATAAATACCTAAATTACTAGACTGAGAAAACTCTAATATCCTAGCCTAAAAAAACCCAAAAACCCACTGGCCTTGAAAATACTTAATACTTAGCCAAGGAAAACCCAGAACACTCTTCCCCAAAAAATATGTTATTCTCAAACCCAGAAAACCCAAATACTTAAACATAAGTAAAACTACACCATTAGACCATGAAAAACAAAAAACCCCAGCTATTGAAAGCCAGAAAACCAAATCCCTGGAAAACCCTAAACCATCATCCATTGAAATCATATACCCATAGCCCCAAAAAATTATAAACCAACTTCCCTTCAAAAACCTAGAACCTCATATCCTAATACCCTAATACACCAATACTTCAAACCCCCCAATCCCCAAAACTTTGACCCCAAATATCCCTAGACACATAGCACCCAAAACCCAATACCCTTATCCCCAAAAAACCTGAAACACTCATCCCCCAAAACAACAAACCCTCCACCCAAAAAAACCCAAACCCTCAAAAACCAAAAACCCAAACACTTCGTACCATAAAACCCAAATCCATCGACTGTGAGACACCCCCAACCCACATACCAAAAACAATACAACATCCTCATCCTAAAAAAACCCTAAATCCTCTGAACTAGAAACCCCGATCCATCATCCCCAAATAACCTAAACCCATCATCCTCAAAAAAAACAAACCATCTTTAAAAATAAAACATAATACTCAAAAAACTCTAAACCCTCAACCCAAATAAATCTAAACACTCATCCTCAACGAATCTTAAACTCTTTCCCCCGAAAAATCTAGAACCCTCAACCACAAAAAACCCAAACCCTCAATGGAAAAAAACACCAAAACCAAAACCTAAAAAACCATAATCCCTTAACTCCGAGACCTAAAAGAAACTATGTCCTAATTCATTGAAAACACAAAAACAACAAAAAAAACGAAACACTCATCCCCAAAAATTCCCAAAACACTTATCACAAAAAAATATACCATGATCCCCAGAAACACCTAAACCCTAAGCCCCTAAAACTACCAATCCCTAAGCCCATGAATGTACAAACTCTCAGCCCCCAAAAAACCTAAATCCTCCTGACCAAAAACCCCCATAGACATAACCGCAAAAAAACTAAGACTCTTACCCAAAAAACCATAAACCCATGGCCAGTGAAACCCCATGTCCTCATCCACAAAACACCCTAAACCAAAGTGCGAAAAAACCCAAACCTTCATCACCCAAAACACCACAAACCCTCAACCCAATGAAACTGTAAACAACCATACCCCAAAAACCAAAAACCCTCAGGCCCAAAAAACCCTAAATCATCAGAATAAAAATAACCAAAACCCTCATCACCCAATAACCCTAAACCATCATTCTTAAAAAACCACCAAACATAAAAAATAAAACACTAAAAAACCTCAAGCCTATTAAATCCCAAAGTATCATCCAATAAAAAACAGAAACCCACACCCCAAAAAACCCCAAACCACCAGCCCTATGAAACTGAAAACAATTATACTGTAAAACCCTAAATCCTCATTCCCCAAAACCCAAAAACCTAATCCCCCAAAAAACCACAACACATCACCCTAAAAACCCAAAAACCCTTATCACCAAAAAATCCCAAACCATCAACCACACGAATCCCCAATCCATCTGCATAAAAAACCTGAAAACCATCAGCAAAAATAACACTAAACACTCATCACCAAAAACCCCTAAAGTCTGATTGGCAAAAACAAAAAATCCTCATCCCCAAAACCGTATATGTTCACCCCCCAAATACCCTAAAACCTCAGACCCAAAAGATCCTAAATGCTCAACCCAAAATATTCATAAAAACATTGCCAAGAAATTCTCTATTCCCTCATCCCTAAAAATCCTAAACCAAATACACCAAAAAAACCCAAATCCCACATCCCAAAAAATCGAAAACCCCTGACCCTAAGAATAGCTAAACCCTATGTTCCCGGAATCTCTAAATAGAAATTTATAGAATACTATAATACCTCAGTCAGCAAAAAAATAAACACTTAGGTCTCCCAAAAAACTAAACCATCTACCCCAAAAAACCCAAAACACACGTCCCTATAGAAATACTAAACATGTATCCCAAAACCCTCAACCCCCGTCTAAAAATAAAACAAAAACAATCATTCCCAAAACCTGGTACCCACATCGCCAAAAAATATATTCTATTATCCTAAAAAACTCAAAAACCTCATCCTTAAACATGATCAACCCTCATCCATAAAAAACGTAAACACTCCACCACAAAAAATCCTCAAACCTCATCCCCAAAAACCCAAAAATACACATCCCCAAGAAAACACTAAAACCTCACCACAAAAAATATTAAACCCACAACCCAAAATTAACACTAAACCCTTAGCCCTAAAAAACTAAACCCTCCAACCCAAAAAACACTAAACCCTAATCCCCAAAAAACCCGAAACCAAATTCCCCAAAACCCCAAACCGTCAATCTTAAAAAAATCAAAGCACTCAACCCCCGAAAACTCTAGTCCCAAAATCCAAAAAAAAAACTCAAAATCCTCATACTCAAAAACACAAACCCACATCCCCAAATGTCACCAAACACTAATCCCAAAAAAAAATATAAACCCGTCGTCCTTAAAAAACCTATACCATGATCCCGAAAAAAATTGAAACCCCTTAACCAAAAAAATCCCAAACCCACAACCCCCAAAACTGTAAACCCTCATGAAATAAAACCCAAAACCTCATCTCCCAAAAACATTAACCATCATTTAAAAAATAACACTAAACCCTTATCTCTTAAAAATCCAATCCCTAATCTCTGATAAACCCTAAACCATCATCCTCAAAAAACCCCAAGTGCTCTATCCAAAAACCCCCAAATCCACAGCCCAAAAAACCCAAAACCATATTCACTAAAAAATATCAAACCCTAATTTCTAGAAAAACCCAAAACCCTCATCCCTTGAAGTATCATACACTCAAATGCATCAAGAAAAAAATCCAAAATCCTATAATATTTAAACCCAACATCCCCAAAGAATAATAAACCCTGAGAAGTAAAAACCACAAACCCTCACCCCTAAAAACCCAAGAACCTTAGCACCAAAAAATTCCTACACCCTCATCCCCAAAAAACCATAGATCCTAAGACTAAAAAAACCCAAACTCTCATACCCAAAAAACAAAAAAAAACCTCATCCCTCCAAAACCCCAAAGATGTAGCCCAAAAAAACACAAAACCATCATCCCATAAAACCCGAAAATCTCAGCCAAAAACTATCCCCAAGCCCCCAAAACCAAAAACCCTTAACCATAAAAACACTAATACCATAGCCCAAAAAAACCCCAAAACCTAATCCCCAAAAAACACTAAATAGACAACAGAAATACCCTCAAAACCAAAAACCTAAAAAAACCAAAAACCCTTTCCTTGAATATCCATAATTACTCATCCCTAACTAACCTAAAACCCTAAGTCCAAAAAAATATAGAGTCTACTAAAAAAACCCATATCCGTCCACCCAAAAGAATCAAAATTTTCATAAAAAAAGTTAAACCCTACTCTCGAAAAAACCATAAAAAGTCATCCCCCAAAAAATTTAAACCTATATCCCCAAAAGGCCGTAAACCCTATTCCCATAAAAACCCTAAATACACACTCCCAAAAAAATATAAACCCTAAAACCTAGAAAACCGTAAACCATAAACACCAATAATCCCTAAACCATAAACTCTAATATACTCTAAATCTTCATCCCAACACTACATTAATCCCTCAACCCCAAAAAAATCTTTAATAAATCACAAAAAAAAATCCATAATCCCTTATCCCCAAAAAACCACATGCCCTCATCCCAAAAAGACCTTATCCCCTATCACCAATAATCAATGATCCCTTATCCACAGAAAGCCCTAAACTTAAGCCCTAAAACCCCCAAATCACTCGTCCCATAGAAACCATAATTCTGTAACACCAAATAATTCTAAAACCAATACCCCAACAAACCCTAAACACATATCCCCAAAAAGACTAAACTCACATCCCCAAAAATGCTAAATCCTCATCCTAAAAAAATCAAAAGAACTTAGTTCAAGAAATCACTAAACCACCTACTCAAAAAATCCATAAAACCACAACCATAGAAAACTCTGAACCCTAATCCAACAAAAGCCCTAAATTATCATCCCTAAAAAGTAATAAATCTTAATCCAAAAAAACATCATCCATTGAAAACCCTAAACCATCGTCCCCAAAAAAATGAAATCTCTCGACCTGAGAAATACCTAAACCATAATACCTAAAAACCCTATATCATAAACACTAGGAAAACATAATTTCTCAGCTCATGAAAACCCAAAACTATCATCCCTAGCAAACCCTAAATTTTTATCCTGAGAAAAACCTAAACCATCAGCACTAGGAATCCCTAAAACCTTTTCCCTAGAAAACCCTAAATGTTATTCTTTAGAAAACCCTAATACCCTTATCCCCAGAAAACCAAAATAAATTATCCATAAAAAACTCTAAACCCTTAGTACCTGATAACCCTAAACTTTTAGGCCCTGAAAATCCTAAACCCTCTTCCCAAAAAAAAACCCTACACCACTAGCTGTAGAAAACCGAAAATCCTCATCACTATAAAACTATAAACCTTAGCCTTAGAAAATCCTAATCCATTATCCTTGTAAAACCTTAAACCCTTCTCCCTATAAAACCATAAATCCATTTCCCTTGAAATCCCTATTACTGAAGCCCTAAATACCCCAAACCCACTTCTTACGAAAACCTCAAACCATCATCCCTCAAACACCCTAAAACCACTACTTTATAAATCTCAAAATCCTCATCCCTTGAATACCCTAACCCTCATCCCTAGAAAAAAATAAACCATACTCCCCAGAATATCTGAAACCCTAATCTCCCCAAAAATATAAACCATCATCCCTAGAAAACACTAAATCCCTAGTCCTATATAACCCTTTCATGTTATCACTAGAAAACCCTAAACCTAGAGCCATAGAAAACTATAAACCCTTGATAAAAGAAAACCCAAAACATGTTTCCCCAAAAAATACTAAAACCAAAGACCCAAAAAAACCTAAACCCCCATCCTAAAAAACATAAATACTCATTACTAGAAAACCATAAAGCATCATCCGATAAAATCGATGAACCCACATGGCTTGGAACACCTAATCCCTCAGTACTAGAAAAACATGAGACCATATCCCCCTAAAACCCTAAAACATAATCCCCAAAAAACCCTTAACCCTCATCCCCAAAAAATCCTTAACCCACATCCCCCATAATCCCCAAACATCTGGTCCCAAAAATCCCCAAACAATAAACCTAAAAAAAATCCTAACCCCTCGACTCCAAAAAAACCTAAACCCCCAACCGTAAAACCTAAAATTATCTACCCAAAAAACCCCAAACTCTGGCCCAAAAAGACCCAAACCACCAGCCACAAAATAATTCTAAACCCTTCATCGAAAACACACTGAAACCTTATCCCAAAAAACCCACAAATTATTATCTTGTAAGATTTTATACATCTTTCTTTTCCATTCATTTTGTTTTGTAAATCACTAAAAAATTCATAAAAAATATTTAGTATCTTTTTCATGTCTATGTGATTCAGTATATTTTCCTAGTAAATATTAAGTTTTCCTATACATTGAAAAATTTCTAAATGTATTAGGGATATAAACATACTATTATTTATTATGGTAATAAAAATATGTATGTGTCTTATAATTGGGCTCATCTATAATTAGACCCGATGTTATATATTAGTCTTGTATTTTGTACTACCAAAAATAATGACAATTGGACTAGTTATGATGATGATAAAATGAAACTAATCCTCAAAAGGATCATCCTAATGACATACTACAAGAAGGTACATTTGGATGACTCTTGCATATAATCAGAATACTTTGAATTTCTTTTATAAGAAGGTATATCTTTAACTGTTTGATGGTTTTAATCAAACGATGTCTAGAATGCAGTTAAAAATTAGTTTTCAAGCCCTAGATGTTCAATTCCATTTCAAAAAACATTGAAATATGATCATTGGATCATTGCCAATAAATAGAGATTTTTTTATGAGTTTGGAGACAATGATTCATCACTCTCAATTATTATAATGTTTTCATAGTTTGAATTTCTCATACTTATTCATGTATTACTTTAGAAAATTTTGACATTGTATGGAATTTTTTAAGGGATTTTTCCTTAGGAACTATGGAAATTTTATTCAAATACGATCATATTATGTTTAAGGTTTGTTGAGGATCAAAAGATGGTTAATCTGATCATCATTAGGATCATGGGATTCTAGGCCTAGAATGATATATCTGATAACTATATCAAGTAATTATATGGATACGAAGACAATAAAATTATAATAATCATATCGAGGTATTTTCTAGTAAGGAATGACAGACTTTACTATAAGTATAATATTGTGGAAACCTTTAGTAAAGGTTTTTGAGTACCTTACTCTTATAGTTATATGAGGAAAATCTTTTAATAATATCATTTAAGTCATTCTTACATTTACATAGCTATAATATTTAGTTTTTACAAGAATCAATTCTGATGTGCATGTAATAGAATGTTAGTCATCATACTCAGCATTCTATATAGTTTTATTTATCAGTGTTACTGTAATTATGACAAACATACTATGATTAAATGGATCCATTATGACTCCAATCATTACTTTGATATAATCAGACTATATTGGGTTCTGATTATGTGACTTCACTAATTTTTCTATGTCCATTTCTGATTAACATACCTTAATAGGAATTATGTTTTGTTTATTTTAAATATTTTAGACTATGTTTTTAAACTAAAATTCTCCCCATCTAGTAAGTATAGCCGCCGAAGATAATTGTTATGATCCTAAAATAGGTATCAGAACAGTTTTTTACTATTTATATAGTTACTTAGTTTTTAATTTTTTCCCTGTTTAAATTTGTATTAATTTTTTAGATATAAAATATTTGTTTATAAAAATTGTTACCAAAATGTGTATTTGTGGATAAAGAATTTATTTTGTTTTAAGATGAATTTTCTTAATGTTGTTTCTTTAGACAATGTAAATCCTAAAAATCCACCTATCTTTTATCATACTGATTATGAGAACTTGATAGATATGAAAAAATTATTTGTTATAAATAATGAAGTTTATAGTTATGTCAATCTTGTTGGAGACTATAATATTCCTAATAAATAATTCTCTTGTTTTACACATCAATAAAAACAATAATATCAATTAAATTAATGAGTACGGAATACTCTTTATTGTTTTCCATGACAATGAGTATATGTTGTAAGATATATTCATGTGAATCTAAAAATAGTATAAGGAAAAATATTTAAGGAAAACACTTCAGAACTAATAAATTTATTGAGAAAAAAAAGAGAAATTATTAGAGTATATTATCAAGAATTTAATTTTTACCTATATAATCAGTTACAACGATGCAAAATTTGTTTTTTACAATCATAAATTTTATCTAATTTATTTGTGAAAAGGGACTTGATGTGGAAATACATTTTATAAATATTATTGATATCCTGCATAATATGTGGGAATCCAAAAGAATAGTTCTTAATTAGATAAGAAATCATAAAAAATAGATGATTTTATTGGAAACCTTATATAGTATGAGGGAATATAAAAAAGAGATTCTGAGAAATGAAAAAAAGTAAAATGGAGGTACTTTTTCTATCCTTATACTAATTTTATTATTCCTATGAATGTTGTTAAATATTATTCAAATAAGATATATTTTTTCAATTTGATTCTATTACATTGGAACACTCATAGAACGAGTTTTTTAATTTACATAGAAGAATGAACATGATTTTTGGGAAAAATTATTTCTAATATCATTAGAAGGAAGTTCATAAGGAAAAAGGTGACAATAAGGATTATGAATTCGCATTCTATGAATGTAAGATAGACGTACATATCCAACTAGACTTTCCAAAGTTGAAAATTAAAAACAAGAAGGATATGAATGCATAAATTAATGAAAAGATGTACTATAAATATAAAATAAATAACACTTGGAAGGAATCTAATAAATGGACGTTATGTGTTGGTGATTACTCTAAAATTTCTTCAGCTAATGAAACTTCTAGATAGAGGAAAATATGTCTTTTTGTTAATGTACTCGTGGTAAACAAATGTCAAGTGGATAAGGTACACACAACTAAATCTATTAGAAATATGTGATTAAATTATAAATATTTAGATGATAAAAATTATAAATCATCTAATGAATAATCTTCCCCAACATAATATAATACACTTCCATATTATTATGAGGTATCCCATTTTTCAAAATTGTTTTAAAATGAGAATTGCATGATTTGTTAAAAAATTAATAATAATAATTCTAAACATGTCAAGGTTGATTCGAGACTAAATATTATGACTAATTAAAAATCATATCATTCAAAAAATCATGATAATATTGTTTCTGAAAAAGGATGCTACTTTGGATTATTTTGAAAAATCTATTTCTGAGAAAAAAGTTTTACAAGGAAAGCATAGTTCTAAAACTAATACTGATTTCTGTAAAAAATTATTTTTAAAACTAAAATACAAAACATCTAATTTAAAGAAACATTTCTGAAACGTTTCCACTAGAAAGGAATGTTTTTACATTATTTATAAATGAATTAGACCTCATTGTAGTAGTTCTAGAATGAGTTTTAATTATAAGAAATATATTTTTAGTACAAATTTTTTTCATCCTAAAATCGTACTTTTTTCAATAGGTTCCAATGTGGTGGGAATTGGAAGAATAATATATCCGTAAATAATGTTATATCACTATTTTATCACAAGGATTACTTTTCTACACATATATGGTTACTCATGACTTTTTTCCCACAAAACACCAGACCCATGATGGTCTGGGTTATTAAAAACTAATATTTTTGTTTTTAGGACAACAAATATTGTACTAGAAAATTTTTTTACAAGGATAGTGGATATTCAATACTCATGACTAGAAAAAAAAGTTTTATTCAAGAATATAATCTATATTGAAGATTGAAAATTAACTCTCAGAGATAATTCTCAAGGATAGATTATCGAAATATGTAACATTTTTCATTATGTAAAATATCTCATTTCAAATGGTTTGTTTGTTTTAGGACCTAAGACTAGCCTTTCATGAATAATTAAATTATTTTATAAAGGATAACTAGTGAAATTTAGGAATGATAAATGTTTATTAAATAGTTCCATGAATAAATTTATTCTTTATGCTAACTGGCATGAGAATGTTTATGCACATAACCTAGAACAGCATATGATCCTGTACATACCTTTACATAATTCAATGAAAGATAAATAATGGTTACTTCATATATGTTTTAGACAATATAGCCCAATAAACATATATAAGTTGATTGTGAAATGAATTTTTAAGGATATATGAGAGTTTTGGGCTGATACTTCAGAAGTCTGTGATCCTTTTTAACAAGGTAAGAAATATATGTCAAGTTTTAAATTTATTATTGATGTATAATCATCTAATGATTTTCAATTTCTACAAATTAAAATATTTGTTCCTCAAAAGACAAGATTTATTAGTGTAAAATAGTGTGTATATGTATCAGTTCATTATTTGACTAGATAAAAATACGTTTAATTTCTCAAAAATAAATCTGAAACATTTAGTTATTTTAAAAAATTTGTATTTGGAGTTCAAAATGAGAAAAACATATCCTTGCTAACTATTCAAGGTGATCATAGTGGAGAATTTGAAATTTTGGATTTTGATACTTTTTTTAGTATGAAATGTATATAACATAAATTTTAAGCTCATAGAACTCCCCAAAATAATGGTGTAGTTGAAATAATAAATATAATTATTCATGAAGAAACAATAACCATGCTGAGGGAATACCAAGTTGCTAATTGTTTCTGGATGAATTGTTTTATTAATTTCTGCTATACAATGAATCATGTTTTAATTATATCATTTTAAATAAAACATTTTATGAGTTATGGATAGAAAGAAAACAAAAAATTTCTTACTTCCATGTTTTTGGATGAAAAGTATTCATCCAGAAATCAAAAGATAATTTACATAAATTTTCACCCAAATATGATGATTGAATATTTTTAGATTATTACACCGCTTAAAAGGCATATTGTTTGTACTTATAATTCATATAATATAACGGAAATGTTACATGATGAGTATGATGAAACTGATTCTTTTGTTTTAAAAAAACCTCAACCTACATCCTTAGTTGTTATTTCTAGAACGGATTTTCAACCTTTGTAGAAAAATATTCTCAAAATAAAATAACTGAAGATAGTTGTTTTGAAGTTATTCCTCAAGAATATATTCAATCTATAGTTGAAGAATTGACTTTTAAATACACATGAAATTAGTTGGTCCTTGGGATTCATCCTTCTGAATGTATAATTGGTATTGTAGACCACCCAATTAGGACAATATGTTTCATAAGAAATGTAACTGAACATGAAGAATATTGATACTAATTTCAATCTAAGAATACTGATGTGTCATTAGGTTATATGAATTGTATTAAGTCAATTCAAGATGAAATAAATGAATTTGGGAGGATTAAATTCTCGTCTTTTGATGAACGACCTACTAAAAATCAATAATTGGAGAAGAACAAGTATTTTAAAATACGAGTGATGAAAATTTCATAATTATTAGAAATTAATATAGAATTTTCTATAAGGTAAATGATCAACAATATTTAATATATTATGAAAAACCCATTACACCCATATCTATACATTATGCTATTTGAATACTTATATCCTATGAATCATTCATTAATTTCAAACATTTTCAAATTGGTGTCATGTGTGATTTTCGTATTGGAAATGATCGGGATGATGTTTATGTTGAAAACCCACATGTTTTTGAAAATAAAAAATATTAAAAACATTTTTATAAACTTACCAAATCATTATATGGATTAAAACAAGCTCCTAGATCTTTGTGTGTTGGATTAATAGGATTTCTGTGTCAATTATTTTTGTTAAGGGATCTATGGATCTGACCCTTTTTATAAAAGATGTTAATAAAAATAGTATGAGTGTAAAAATTTCTATTGATTCCATTATATTTGGTTCAACTCAAAAATTCATAAAAAAATTTATTGCAGATATTATGAAATTTGTGTTTGTTTTGCGTATCATTTGTGAGTTAACATATTTCCCTGGTTATAAATTATAAAAAATAGAAGTAACTTTTATATATCAAAATAAGTATATAAATGATCATATTTAGAAATTTGGATATATCATTATTAAAATTATTAGTACTCCTATAGGTACCACCAATACATTATATCTTGATGAGTCTATGAAACATGTTTATCAAAATAGTTTTATAGGTATGATAGGATGTCCACTTTACTTCACTACTAGTCATCTAGATTTTATTTTTTTATTCTTATGGGAAAAATATTAAATTATAAAAAATATTACCATTTAAAATAGGTAAAATATATTTCTTATCATATGTGAACTATGAAAATAGTCCATTAATATTATTCTTGAAATTTGTTTGAATTAAAATGTTTTTGGATGCTAAATTAAAAGGTTTTTGGAAGATGAATTTGTGCCTAATGGGTTAGGGTTTGTTGAGGACCTTCTACCCCTAACCCTCATATCTCAGGCACGCTTCACCCCAAAACCCCCACTGAGCTCATTGTGGAGATTGATCCACATATTTTCATCCTGGTGCGCAGTATGGGACACATGTATTTGGACCAAAAACATCCATAATGGATCAAGCTATGCCAATCCAATAAAAATCATACCTAAAAAAACCAAAACCCGTAACCCCAAAAGACAAAAAACCTTAGGACCTAAAAACTAAAAACCATAATCCTCAAGACACCTAAACCCATGGCCCCAAAACCCTTATCCCCCCCCTCAAAACCCTAAAAGATCCACACTAAAAACAAAAAATCATCAGTCCAGAAAACCCTTAAAACATCAACACAAAAAATCATAAACACTTACCCTCAACAAACCCTAAACCATCAGGCCCCAAAATCTCTAAACAGAAATCCCAAAAAAATACTTTATCCCAATGCTACAAAAAACATTAAAAACATAGCCCCCCCAAACCCATCAACCCCCATCTCAAATGTAGCTAACCCCTCATCCCAAATAAAACCTAAATCATCATCCCCAAAAAACTCTAAACCCTCACCCCCAAAAATATCTAAAACGTGATTCTCAAAAATCATAAAAACATTAATACAGAAGAATATATAAACCCAATTCCTCAAAACACCTAAACCCTCATCCCAAAAAATATTTCATCCTACCTCCACAATACACCTAAGCCCTTAGCTCCAAAATACCTAAACCCTCATCCACCAAAACACCAAACCTATTATCCCCAATATACACTTCTCACTCATCCCCAAAAAATAATACAAGATCATCCCTAAATAACCATAAATCCATAGCAACAAAAAACTCTATTCTATGAGTCCCAGTAAACCTTAAACTCTTGGTCCCAAAAAACCATAAACCATTTTTCATAAAAATCCCTTAAAAACCTATTACCCAAAACCTATCCCCTCTTCCAAAAACAACCCAAACAATTATCCCCAAGAAAACCAAAATCCTTAGACACAAATAACAAATTGACATCCCTAAAGAACCCTAAACCTTCATCCCAAAAAACCTTATATGTGTATCCCCAAAAAAACATAACCCCTCACCCTAATGAAACCCTAAAACAGCATCCCTATGAAATCATAAACCCTCCAACACATGAAACCATAAATCCTCATACCCATGAAACACTAAACCCTCAACATTTGGAAAACCTAAACCCTCAGCTCTAATAAACCCTAAACCCTCATACACAAGAATCACCAAAACCTTATCCACAAAAAAATATAAACACTAATCCCCATGAAATATTAAACCCTCAACCACAAGAATTCATAAACACTCGTCCTAAGGTAACCATAATGCCTCAGGCCGATAAAACCATATACCCACATCCATAAAATCTCTAAATCCTTGTAGATAAGAAAACCAAATCCCTAAAACAATTAAACCCTAAACCATCATCCCAAAGAATCTGTTAACCCAAATCAATAAGAATCTTTGAACCCTCATCCATATGAATCCTTGAACCCTAATACTTATGAATCCCTGAACTATAAACTAGAAGAAACCCTAAAACCTTATCCCTAATATTACCCAAACCATAATCCCCAAAAAACCCTAAAATTATGTCCCTAGGAAATCTTAATCACTCTATCCCAAGAAACCTGGAACCCTCAACACCATGAAACAATGAAAAGGCATTCCCGGGAAACCCTGAACCCTTAGCTTCATGAAACATTGAATCCTCAACCCATGAAACCCTACTCCCTAATCCATAAGAAACCTTGAACCCTCAACCTAAAGAATTCTTGAACACTCATCCCCTTGAAACCTGAAACCTCTTCCCCAAGTAACCCTGATCCCTCAACCCCATGAAATCTTGAACCCTCAGCCACAAAAATCATATACACTCTGCCCCATGAGACACAAAACCCTTACCCCAAATAAACCATGAACCATCATCTCCAAGAAAACCATGTACACTCATCTGAATGAAACCTTGATCTCTTAGCCCAAGAGAACATGAACTGTCATCCTAAATAATCCATAAACCCTTAACCCTATTAAACCATGAATCCTCATCCCCATGAATCACCGAACCCTCAACCCTAAGAATCCATGAACCCTAATCCTCATGAATATCTGAACCCTCAAACCTACATAACTATTAAGCTTCATCCCCAAGAATCACTAAACCCTTAACCACAATAAACCATAAAACCTCATTCCTATGAAACCCCCATCCATATTCCCTAAGAAAAAATTGAACCCTAATCCCTAGGAAATTCTTCCACATCATCCCCATGAGGTCATGTACACACATCCCTCTAAAATTATGATCCCTTAGCCCTAGGATACATTGAACCCACTGTAACGTTCCAAACCTAGTTACCCATAGTCAGTGTATTATTACATATCATTGGAATGATCACATGATATCAAGTCTCGATAGACCGATTAGTTTAGTATCCTTGGATGTAATAGATACATATATAAGTTTTACATTACATCATTGAATAAAAAAAATTGTGTCCTCTTTGAACACACTCATATCCATTGGTCAATACCTATATGTTAATCATAATATACTTCTTAACATCTTGGGAAAAAGAAAACATAAGAAAGGGGTGAGCTCAGATGCTCAGTAAGAATAACAATATTGCAGAAACTATTATAAATAAGCATAAATATTTAAGGCAATGTATAAAACTCAAGAAAATTCCTTTTAAACATAAAATTCAGCATAATATGGGAATAATAAATCAAATAATTCCATTTAGTTATTCATATGGATATTATACTAGTTAAATAATCACATGTAATATCTATATCTAATTTCATTATGATAGAATGCATAATGCAAGACATCATAGCCACATAGTCATGGATTCGTGCCAAGACTACAAAAATGATTTGGTAAAGGTCTCATACCAATACACTAGTTTGTCTCATGAGACCTACCGATGCATCTGGGATCTATTTCAGGATCCACTCATCACTTACTATGCCCAATGCATTCCTCAGATGAAAAGGTTGAAATATAACATAAACATTCGTATTAAAACTAGCATACAAATTGTTAAAACATTAACCATAAACCATGAATGGAATCAAAATAACACATTCACTGTCAAACATATCACCATATCCTTAAATACTATATGGATGAATTTATAATAATAAATCAACTTCAAACAAAAGTAAAATCCATCAAAATATGTTGATATAGATGATATAAAAAATATTTGAGAGGAATATCTCTTTCTATTTTGAAATCATATAAAATTCACATAATTATAAAAGAAAAAATTTATTTTGAAAATATTCTTATAATCTTTTAAGGGAAGATTTGAAGGTGTAATAATGATCAAAAATAGAAACACCCACCGTATATGTTAAAAAAATACTTTTCTTAATTAGCTTAAAAGGTCAGAAAGGAACTTTTTTGGAAAACAACGAAAAGATTCCTTTAAATTTTTTTTAAAAAGATAAACAACATTATAACCGAATTTAACAAATATTCAACGAAGTAGTAAAAGGGTTTTGAAATACTTTTAACAGAAAAATAGATGTGAATGATAAAGAAGCCCCAACAGATAATTTCGTAAAAACAACCTCAGATAATAAAGAGAATGTAAAATTAACCCTTACCGTGTACTTTTCCTTGGTCTATGTTAAGTTAAACTCTGGTATAATAGTTAATTAAATGTTATAAAATTATATAATAACCTCATACATAAATACTATATCATATAGGATCTTCTAATATTGTTTTGTTAAAAATATTTTAGGAGTATCATTGTTTCAGGTGGTAACAAATCCCTCTTATATTATAAGTTTTTTTATGTAAGCCATATTTTATTAATGGTAGGATGAATTTGATTCATATCTGGAATTATAATAATTTATTGAACAATATTTTAAATCATAAAAAAAATTATTTTTTAATGGTTACGATGGAGAATGAATCTCATCGCATTCGTGGAGATGGTAATTCGTAAGTACGCACGAGCGACAATATTAATCTATTGATGGTGAAATTATATATAATTGGATGGTATATAATATATAAATAATAATTAACATGTTATATTTATTATTTTAATCAGTTATACTAATTTTTATAACCATCCAAATAATGAAGTGTTGAATAACAAACTATACCACGACGTGGAGACGGTAAGACGTAGGTACACATGTAAGGTGACATTGTCATTCATAGGATGGATAGAATAATGAATATGGTTGTACCATATTTATAATAACATCATACTATATAGATGGTACTAGAGTTATTACATTGTTATGGAAACAACAAAGAAAGAGGATGTGGAAGAATAAAAGGACTTTGAAAGTGGTGATGAAATTATTACCTCTTCTTCGGGTGCTTCATTTTAATTTGATCAAAAGAGATCTGTAGGTTGGTTTTCTGACCATGTTAAGGAATTTATGTTGAATATATGATATTTTGGTGTATATTTTATCAGCACATGGCTTAAATAAATGGATTTGGAGGTGTGATTTTGAGGAACGTGGATGTAACCTTTTATAAGAGAGGTTATGGTCCCTTTAGGAAAGCATGAAATATTATTTTAATAAAAATAATTTTCAGTTTATAATGGCTCTTGATGTATATATTTAAGGGATATGGTGGGAATGTGCCGAATGATTCTCAACAAATATGTTTTAGACAAGTTTCGGTCACCATATTAACATTATCCTTTTGATTTAACTCTTTGTTAAATAGGTTAACATTAACATTGTCTTCTTGTTTTATTATAATACATGGTGAATAAACATACTATAAAATGGTGAGAGAACCTCAAGTGGTTCATTAATGACATATATATCCTTATATAAGTCCTTTGTATGATCCTCATATTTTTAGGAATTTATATCATTTAATAATATAGTATTTTTTTAAAGAACTCAATTATGTCTATTTTGACACTATTTAGTATTTTGAATTTGTGAAAGTCAAAAAAACAGGATTATTTCCAAAAAATATATTAAATAAATCTTAACTGTAATATTAACCTATTAAAATAGTTGAATGCATCAATAGTCTAAATTTACATATATTTGGATATTTATAATATCAATTATTTTAATAAATCATTAATAAGGTAATTAATGCATCATCATTGTGTCAAAAATAAAGTTACATATTTAATGAAGAAAAATTATAAATAAAATTCCATGATGTAGGAAATATTTTATCTTTCTAATGAATATTTATAGTCTAATTTGTCTTATGTATAACCTTATTTTAAAAATTGGTTAGTTATTAAAATTTGAATTTAACACTTCTCATCATTAAATAAAATATAAATAAATATCCTTATTGAATCCATGGGGATAAAAAAGGATCATATTTTATTCTTATGGTTGATTTAATCTAAATACACATATCCAATATTATTAGGACATGTTTTATGGTAATTATAATATCAATGTTCCCTTTTATTACCCTATTCACTTTTATCCATGGTAAATAAAATTCAAAAAGATACTATTCACCAAAAATTATTTTCATCCTATTGATCCAAATTTTAATTACAAATTTCAACCATGTATCTCAAATTATTTTAAATTTATTTCACATAAGCAGTAAAATTCTATTTTATTCAAATTATCAAATGTGCCATGCAGGTTGTAAAAAGTGTTAAAAAGTTAAAAAAAAATTATATGTGTAATATTATTATAAAAAGTCTCTAATGAATTAAATTGGACTAATATATTTATTATGAATCTATTTTTACATTAATATAATTTTATTTAAAAAATTATTATTTAAATGGAAATCAGTTTTTATCTACAACGCGTTGTTTTCACTATTCCAATAAAATTGAATGTTTTCAGAAAAATACCAAAAATTTAAGAAAAAATAATTTTGATATTCCAAATTCAAAAATAATTCCAATTTTATGAAATTAAAATCAAAATTGATTTTTTAATTAATTTAAAATTAATTTCTAATGTCAAAATTAAAAGGCATGTTCTTTTGAAGTAAAGACTATCAAAAGATTGATATGTGTTTGTGTCCAATTTAAATGTAAAATTAATTATAATGACCAATATGGGATTAAATTATAAAAATATAAACTATTTTTACTTCCAAACCATTCAAATGTATAATTTACACTATAATTTATTTTTATTAAAAAAGTAGTTTTCAATTTAAATTCAATATCTTTCACTATTCATCAAAATATGAAAGTAATCAGAAAAATATCAAAAATTCACCCAAACTAAATTTTTATTTCCCAATTCAATAAAAGAAGTTTATTTTTCCAAATTTAATATATAAAGTCCTTGAAATTGGATTTAAAAAAGGGTACGCCATTAAATTGTGGTAAAATTGGATTTTTTGAAAGATACTTATTTTATCAAAAAAATAGAATTGGTTTTTATATTATGTCTATGAAACACATGATATGGATGTTAAAATTTTATTAAGTATATAATATTCATAATGTTGTTAATATTATTCATAAATGCTTTTTGAACGACATGTTTGGTAAGTCGTAGTGCTTATGAACTCAGGGTTGCGTGTAGCGCAAGTTATTGAATTAGATTAACAAGAAACATACTATGAAATCCTAATATGTTACATTATATCCTCCGTCAATAAATTTCATACTCTCAATTTTAAATTTTTCATCAAAAATAAATAGTTAAAACAAAAAATACCTTTGTAGAAACCCCACATTAGTAATAGGGTTAATAAAACTTATCCTTAACAATTTGGAAAGGGAAATTAAAAAGTCACCGCCAAATTAGCAGTTGAATACGAGATCATCGGAGGAAATTTGAGACAAATTATTGGAGGAAAAACATGAATATTTATAGGTAGTTGTTGAGGACATAAATCACAAACAAGTGAACAATAAATAGAAAATTGAGGGCCTCAAATCCATAAATATATGATGACTTAAAATATTATTGGTTAATAAAAACATATGGTGTTAGGATAACACATTTTTGGTTTTAAGATTCTTTCCCTAATTTATAATAATTAATTTCATCATAGAATAATAAAAAAAGAATACTTGACATGTAGAGTTCCATCCTTTAACTAATTTCTACCTCAATCTCATATTTCACTATTAAAGATAATAGAACTCAAAAATATTCCCTTTTCCCTAATCATATAGGGTTTCATGTGAAATGAATATATAATTCATCTACCAGATCATTTAAAAAAACTACATTATACAATTTAGGACACAACGTAGGCCATTGGTAGGTGATGCACCTTTGTCACCTTTCGGTTACGGGTTTAAGTCTCACGCCCTTTCTGGATGCGACATGTTCTCTCCCGACCATCGGGTAGTCCTTTTTATAAAAAAATTCCAAAAAAATCTGGAGAAATGTTTTAATCATAAACCATAGTATCCAATGTCCATATTAATCAATTCCAACCTTTAGACTTATCCAAAATACTAATGTCTGAACTCATTGTCCAAAAATTTATATGGTTGGTCAAAATAACATAATAAAGATCATTTTTTCCACATAATAACATGTGAGTACCTTCCTCATGTATTCTCTTAAAACATGGTAACAACCTGAATTACCATTAAAAACATATTGATTACAATCATGCTCACTTATTCCTTATGGTATAATATATATACTCCTTATACACAAAAATTTAGAATACTCCAACAAGGATGGAATAAAAAAACCATTTACCAATTCCAAGGTTGTCAAAAACATCCAATATAATTTTTCCAAATCATCCATCACTTATTCCAAATTCACTACCTCAGTATGAGTACCATATTATGGTTTATCTTTAATTTAACTATGTATTTTCTAAAAAGTTTAACTGGTTGTTGAGTCACTTTTCTTAGTAGAAATATAATCTCAAATCCTCAATGATGTAGTAATGTAGTAAAAACCATATCTATTTCAATAATTAAAATAACCAGTAAATTGGTGATACAACACTCAAATGACATAATTCATTAATTAAAAAACTATAACAACACTCTTTATTTCTAAATTTTTTCGTTAGTATCATAATATGATTATTATACAATAATATCATTCGGTGTATACATTGATGATTGGGACATTGATTCGTGTAGTGTCCCAACTCCTTACAGATGAAACATGGTACATTTGAATCCTTTTTCATACCCTTGGAATCACGTACATAGAGTCCTTTTTCTCCAAACATATTACAAACTCCCATTCCCTTCACGTATTTACCAATGTGGTTATTTCCACAATTATCACAAATGGAAATTCCTTCTTTCCATTTTTCCCTTTATCCATATTTATCTCTGCCATACTTTTCTTCTCTGGGTTCCCATCAAAGCCATAGGAATTAGAGAATTCTTTACTTATCTTATTAACACATGATACTATTTCTCATTAAGATGAGAATACATGGGAAACTATTTTCCTTCTAAATGTTTGATTAAGGCCATACAAGATATGATCCTTCATACTCATTGGAGATTGTGTATTGCTGGAGTTAACATTCCTTCTACTGGGAAACATTTCTAAATAATGGAATACTTTGGATTTGATTATGAATCACAATTCATAATTCCAAACTTTTAAAATACCTAATGTAAACTGAATAAAATATGCATATAATCCATAATAATGAAAATTCTTTCATTGATAAATTATTTAATCATAAATCCTTCACAATGGTTTGTAAAGAAAATGTGAATTATCCTAATCATATCCCCGAGTAGTGTCAATACCAAGAGTGAAGAAAGGATTGTTGTCGTGTTCCAGGATACCCTGGGTTTGGCTCAAAAGTTCTTGTATGAGTTTTCACTCCTAGGTACATCTATAGAAAATCTACCCCTACCTTTTTGTATCCAAAAAGGTATATATTTGTTTGGAAAACCCCCAAAAAATTTACAAATCAATATTTTTTGGATGTTCTTCTATACTAATCCTCAAATTCTATCTTATTGTAATGTTCTCCAATTATAGTTTATCTAAATATTGTTTCTAATGTTTTTACTAAACTTCCTCTGATACCAACTGTAATGCCCAAACCCTTGTTACCCAGAGTGGGTGCATTTTTACATAAAATTGGTATGATCACAAGAGATCATGTCTCTAAATATTGATCAGTTTAGTAGACTTTGATTTACTAGACACATACATAAGTTTTACATTACATAATGGAATAAAAATAAAAATTGTATACCCTTTTAACAAAATCATATTCTATGGAATATCCCAACAAGTTAATCATAATATACTTGTTCACATCCAGGAAAAAAGAAAACATAAGATATGGGTGTGCTCAGATGCACAATAAGGTTAATAATATTGTGAAAACTATGATAAATAAGCATAAACATTTATAGCAATGTGTAAGATTAAAAAACAATCCTTCTAAACTTAAACTTCAACATAATATGGGAAAGATAAATCAAATAATTCCATTTACTTATTCACATAGATATTCTACTAGTTGAATAATCACATGTAATATATATAGGTAATTTCATAAGGATGGAATGCATAATGCCGAACATCATAACCACATAGTCAATCCTCATGTGAAGAATAAAAATAAGATTTTGTCAAGTCCTTGTTCAAAGACACTAGTTTGTCTCTTGAGACCTACTAATGCATCAAGGAGATATATCGGGCTCCACATGTCACTTACTAAGTCCAACACATTCCTCATATGAAAAGGTTGAAACATAACATAAAAATTCTTATTAAACCCCCAAACCTCAAAAAACCCTAAAATATAATCCCTAAAAAATCCTAAATTCTCAACCCTCAGCCCCAAAAAACACTAATCCATGCGTTCAAAAAAACACTCACCCTCCTCAGAAAAAAACCGCATCCCTTAGTGCTGGAATAATATCAACCCCCACCCTAGAAAACCCTCAACCCTCAGACCCAATAAAATCATCAACCCTCAACCCTAAAAAACATAAACCCATAAATTCAAGAAACTATAAATATTTAGTCCATGAAATCACTCAATCCACAGCCCAAAAAACACTCAATCCTCATCCCCAAAAAACCATAACCCATAATCACAAAAAAATCCCAATCCTCTTCCCTAAAAAAATCTCAACCCTAAGCACCAAAAAACTCTAAATATCATCACTGAAAAACCATCAACCCTCATCGGCAACAACCCACCCTTAAATGCATCCCCACAATACCCTCAGACATCATCACCAAAAAATATTCAACAATAAGAACCAAAAAAATCAACCCTAAATGAAAAAAGACATTGAAAATCAACACAAAAATGAAAATAAACCCTCATCCCCCAAATTCACAAAACCCTCAGCCCAATTATTTTTCAACAATCAACCCCAAAATACTAGCAACCCTAGGCAGACTAAAAACCTATACCATCAACCCCAAAAAACCTCAATGCTCATCCACAAAAAACCCTAAAACCTAATATAGAGAAAAACCCAGAACCCTCATCCCCAGAAATCACTCAACCCGCAACCGAATAAAAACCATCTACCTTCATTGCCTAAAAAACATAATCATTAATCCTTGGAAATCCCTAAAACCTCATCCTTAAAAAACCATCATCGCCAACAAAAAAACCCTCAACCCTTAATCCAATAAATCATGAACCCACATCCTCTAAATTAACCCAAACATCATCCCCATAAACCTCTTACCCTCAGCCCCAAAAATCCTCAACCCTAAAAAAATCCTAAATGCTCATCCAAAATAACCATTATCCATCCACCCAAAAAAAATAATCCCTGATCCCATAAAACATTCTACCTTAATCTACAAAAACCCTTAAATCGTCGTCTCCAATAAACCATCAACCCTCTTCCCCAATAAACCCAAAACCCTCACCCATAAAAACCAACAATATTTATCCCCAAAAACCATAATCCCTTATGAAAAAAATCTCAACCCTCATTTCGAAAAACAACTAATCCACATCCTCCATACCCTTAAACACTTGATCCTAAAAAACCATAAATCCTTAGGCAAAAACCCTAAACCCGACCCCCCCCCGAAACCTAAACATTGATCCCAAAAAAACACTCAACCCTCAACCACAAAATTATGGTAAACCCTCTAGACAAAAAAACTATAAACACTCAACATAACATTGGCATGATCACAAGGTATCTAGTCCCAATATTCCTAATAGTTTAGTATCCTTTGATGTACTAGATACATTAATAATTTTTAAATTACATTTTTAAATGAAAAACAACCACAACAATGTCTCAATTGACCACATTAATATCCCTTAGACTATCATTGTTGTTCAGTTATAATATAATTGTTCGCATCCTTGAAAAAATAAACAATATAATGGGGTGATCCCAGATGGTCAGTGAGGATAAAAATATAGCTGAAACAATCATAAATAAGAATAAACATTTAAGGCAATGTATTAGACTAAAACAAAATTCTTTCAAACATAAGCTTCAACATAATCTGTAAAATATAAATCAAATAATTCCATTTAAATATTCAAATGGATATTCTATTAGTCTAAAATCTCAGGAAATATCAATAGTATATTTCATAATGATGGAATGCATAATTCCAAACTTCATAACCACATAGTCAATGCCTCGTGCCAAGACTACAAATAAGATTTTGTCAATCTCTTATGCCAAGAAGCTAGTTTGTCTCAAGAGACCTACTGATGCAGCAAGGAGCTTTAGTGGGCTCCACCCATCATATACTATGCCCAATGTATTCCTCATATGAAAAGGTTGAAATATAACAAGAACATTGGTATTAAAACCAGTATACGAAATGTTAATAATTTAATTCTAAACCATGAATGGTATAAAAATAACACATTAAGAGTAAAACATATCACAAAACCTTCAATAGAATATGGAATATTGTATCATAATAAATAAACCTCAAAAAAGTGTAAAATCAATCAAAGGATGTTGACATAGATGAAATCAGCACCATTTAAGAAAATAGCACTTTATATTTTGAAATCATTTAAAAGTAACATAATTATAAAATAAAACATTTAATTTGAAATTATTTTTATAAACATTTATGTGATGCTTTAAAGGTGTTATAATGGTGGAAAATAGCCACACTCTCCATATAATTTAAGAAACATAAATTCCTTAACTTTGTCGAAAAGGTCATAAAATGCCTTATTTGGAAAACAACGAAATGATTCATTTATGAACCTCATATAAAAATTCATAAAATGGTATAAATGACATTAACCCATAGTCTAGGAAAATCTAAAAATGTTTTGAAATACATTTTTAAGAAACATGTATGTGGATGATAATGATGTCCATGTACATAGTCACATATAAACAACCAGAGATAAAAAAGATATTGTAGAATTAACCCTTACCTTGTACATTTCCTTTGTCGAGGGTACGTTAAACAACTGTATATGTTTTGAATCATTGTTATTAAATTATATATGATCTATATACATAAATATGATATAATAAATGATCTTCAAATATTTCATTATTAATAATTTATTAGTAGTATCATTGTTTCTGGTGTTAATAGATACATTTTATTTTATATGGCTTGGTTAAGTAATCCATGTTTGTTATGGATAGATATATATTATTTATATCCAGAATTATATTGATTTCTTAAAAATTATTTTTAATCATAAAATGAAAATTATTTTTGAATGGTTACCATTGGGTTTGAATTTAATCGTGTTCATGGAGATGGTAATCTGTATGTACGTACATGCGATAATATCATTCTATTGATGGTGAAATAGTATGTAACATGATGCTATATCATATATAAATAATCATTATAATGTTATATTTATTATTTACATCAGTTATTCTCATTATTATACCCATCCAAATAACGAATTTTTTGAGTAACAAACTACACTACGATGTGGAGATGGTAAGCCGTACGTACGCACTATGGTGACTTTACATTCATAGGATGGATATAATAATGAGTATGGTTATAACATATTTATAATAACATAACAGTATGTATAAGGTAATACAGATCTTATTTTGGTATGGAAACAACAATGGAAGAGGAAGTGGAAGAAGAAAATAACATTGAAAGAGGTGGTGAAATTATTACCTCTTATTCAGGTGTTTCCTTTTGAGTTGATCAAAAGGGCTACATAGGTTGGATTTATGATCCAATTATGGACTCTAGGTCGAAGGGAGGATAGTTGGAAGGATATTTGAGCAGGGGTTGTCCTCGCCAAATGACATTGGAGTTGTGATTTCGAGAGAAGGGTAAGTACCCTTTTATAAGAGAGGTGAGGGTCACATTATAAAAAACATGAAATATTATTTTATTTTACAATCATATTCAGTTTATAATTTATCCAAAATGATTTATTTAGTGGATAAGGTGGAATGATTGGAAAACTAGTTAACCAATAGGTTTCAGATAGGTTTAGGTTGCTGTATTAACCTTATCATTTATATTTAACTCTTTGATAAATATTTTAACTTTTACCATATATTCTTGTATTTTTATAATAAATGGTTAATAAACATACTATAAAAATCATAGAGAACCTCAAGTGGTTCATAATTAATATATATAACCTTATCTGAGTCATTTGGAAGAACCTTTGATTTTAGAAAAATTATATAAATTAATAATATTGTATTTGTTTTAAAAACTCATTTATGTCAATTTTGACACTATTGGGTATTTTGTATTTGTAAAAGTCATAACAGCCTGAATACATTGAAAACAATTCATTGAATAAACCCTAACATGTCATATTAATCTATTAAATTCATGGAATAAATCAATGTTATCGATTAACATTTATTTTGATATTTATAAAATCAATTATTTTAATCATTCATTAACAAGGTAATTACTACATCATCATTGTGTCTTAAATAAATTTAATTATTTAATTTCTAAAAATTATAAATAAAATACCATTATGTAGGAAATAATTTTATATTTCTAATGAATATTTATTACATAATATATCTTATGTATAACTGTAGAGACCCAAAGCGTGACGTACATTGAAATTACATTACTTTTGTGGAATACTTAATACATAACAAAAACTGACATCCAAGGACCGTAATAGTTTAGTGTCTTTGGAAAGTTGGAACATAAACTTCTAATCATGTTGAATGATATTCTAGAACTCCCATATAGATCATCACATTTTGTTTTCTTACCTAAATCATTACTTTATATCCTGGGGAAAAGAAAACATAAAAAGGGGTGAGCTCAAATTCTCAGTAGGGGAAAACATTGAGAACATATAATCAATCCATAACCAAACGAACATAAAAACATGAAAGTAAAACATCAAAATCAGGGGCAATGACATGAATCATGGCAATACTAAGGCATAGAATATAATGGAACATCAATAATGATAAAATAGCATGGAAATAAAACATGTAATATTTTAATACCATCAAGCACCTGATATGATTTCCATACTAGTCAAAGCATTCCCGCCAAGACCATCATAGTGTACAAAGTCCATTACTGAATCAATTTTACTTTCCCTTCCAGCCCTGTATTACTTAACCGGACAGTACTTGTCGTTGCAGCCATGTCAATCTCATGATATATAAATCATTAACCAATGCATTGGAAAGATATATATGTTCCACCCATCTCATAATGAAATCCTTCTTATGTGTGCCACAAAATAAACATAAACCATTCATCATAACCCATAGAATAAAATGGTTTTCATAAACATCATCCCATCATGACATAATCCTTATAAAACAAATGGATATCATTTTATCATAAGAAAAATAAAACTATGTAAATAAGAGAGACATTAAACATGAAACATAAACATACTAAATAATGTCATCTTAGATGGAAGATATTTTTGACAAAACACTAGAAATGAATTCTTGAGGAAAATATCCTTTCTTCTTCAAAATCATTTTCTTTTCACAAAATGCCATTAAATTTTAAAAGAAATGGATTTTGTTGAAAATAATCATGAAATCGTGTAGTGGGAGCTTCATGAAAATTCGGCGTTATGAAACCGTGAAAATCCATTCATGCCATATAAGTTAAAAAAAATTCTCCTCATAATTTTTACCGGAAAAGTCAAAAAGTACCTTATATCGTAAACAAAGGAAAGATTCCTTCAATACAATTTGGTAAATGTCAAAAAAGGGTAAAAATTACATTAAACATACATGAAAGAATAGTAAGCATTTTATGAAAACATTTTAAGAAAACATGGACCTAGAAGATAAATATAACCCCATTAAATAATTACGAATAAAAAATCACGGATAAGAACGAGGTTGGAATAATTATCCCTTACCTTATGTCCAATTTCTTCATTATGTGTCTGAGACTCTTGTATAGTGGGTATAAACATATTATTATCTTGTAAAAGAATCATAATAATATTTATGATATCATATATGATTCACTTATAACTTTATATAAACCGTTCAATTTTCAATTCCATGCTAAAGCAGTGTTATGGGAAAAATTGTTTCATTTATCGTACGTGTTTGGACTTTTTGTTCTTGATATTATTATTACACATATCATTATTTACATACGTACATAATTTAAATCATTATATATATATATATTCAATATATATATATATAATAGATAGATAAATGAAATGAAATACACCGTTCTTGGAGACGGTAGGCCGTACGTACGCATGAACGAAGTTTTCCTTTTCTTATTGACTTGAATGGAAGTATGTAGATGACATATATATATATATATATCCAATAACATTATTATTACATATATTTCATTATTACTCATTATATATACATTATAATCATTCTTGAATGGTTAACATGGTGAATGAATCTCATCGCATTGTGGAAACGGTAATCCGTGCTCATACACGAGCGATGATATCGTTCCCATAATTATTGAATGGGATTGGAGTGGATGATATAATATCTATGATCATGTATCATGTTATAATAATCATATATATTTATTCTTTACACCATTATATCCATCCATGTAAGGTGGTGTTATAATAACATATTACACAACGGCGTGGAGATGATATTCCTTAAGTACGCACGTCCAGTGATTCTATTTTTCGTAGGATGGATATAAGGTGAAATAGGATTGTTTCATATTTATAATAACATATCAGTATATAATTAATACTAATGTTATTAATTTAAAATGAAACAACTAAATAAGAGGAAGTATATGAAGAAAGAACCTTGAAAGAATCGGTAGAAGAGATTACCTCTTCTTGGACGTGCCTCTTTTAAACATCCTCTTAGGAAACAAGAGATGGCCTTTTTAGAAGACCATAACCTCTATGATATAACAAGAGAGGTTGATAAGAGAAATCACATGGGGTTGGACGAGATTTAAGGCTCAAAATTGTGTAAAGAGGAGAGGGAGGAGGTGCCCTTTTATAAGGGAGGAGAGGGGCGCCTCTGGAAAAACTTAAAATATTATTTTATAATAAATTCATATTTGGTTTATAATGGCTCAAAAGTGACTTATTTCTAAGATAGGGTGGGTATGGGTCGAAATACTCTAAAAAAATAGGATTTAGTCAAGTTTAGGTTATTATTTTAACCTTATCATTTAGATTTAACTCCAAGTTCAATAATTTAACTTTTACCGTGTCTTCTTGTATTCTTACACTATATGGTTAATAAACTTACTATAAACTGCCAATAGGAACCCAATTGGTTCATTAATGTCATAGATATTATTATATAAGTCCTTTTTCCAATACTTAGATTTTTAGGACCATAATATGAATTAATAATATAATATTTTTTAAAAAACTCTTTTATGTCAATTTTGACAATATTTGATATTTTGTTTTATCTAAATTTATAACAACATTTTTAATTCAAAAAAATTTCATATAACAAACCATAATATGTTATATTAACATAGAATATTATTTTATATAATAAACAGTCTAAAAATTACATTTATTTGTGTATTTATAATATCAATTATGTTAATATTTCATTAATAAGGTAATTACTACATCATTATTGTGTCATAAATAAATAAAATTATTTAATATCTAAAAAATATAAATAAAATACGATTATGTAGGAAATACATTTATATTTATAATTAATATATATAGCCGAATTTATCTTTTGTATATCCTTATATTATAAATGTTTTATTTATTAAACATTTAATTTAACTCTTTTAACTTTTCTTTAAATAAAATAATAATAAGTGTCCTAATCTAATCCAAGTTGACATAAAGGGTAATATTTTATTCTTAATATTTTTTTCGGTCTAATTATACTTATACAATAGAATTATAACATGTGACAGGGTAATAATAATATCAATTTTACCCTTAATTACCCTATTTACTTTTAACTATGGTAAATTAAAGTAAACAGTTACCATTCACAAAAAAATATTTTTATCTTATTGAACCCCATTTACTGCATGATATTACTCATGTCTCCTGGATTTTCAAAATTCAACTCACAGAAGAGGTAAATTTATGTTTTATGTAAATTTTAAAATGCTCCTCGAAGGTGGGTAAAGAGCGTAAAAAGATCAATGAAATTTTTATATATCAAAAATTATAATAAAATAACCCAAATGGATTAAATTGAACCAATATAGGTATTTTGTATATATTTTGACCTAAAATAAATTTAAATAAAATAAATTATTATTTAAATAAAAAGTCGGTTTTAACCAATAACTCAGTGTTTTCACTATTCATCAAAAATTGAATGTTTTCAGAAAAATACCAAAAATTCACACCAGGCTAATTTCAATATACCGAATCCAAAAATGAAGTCCATTTTGAATGATAAAATTTATAAAATTTCAAAAAGCGTGTATTACTATTCATAACGGCTAGTTTATTTAATATTTTAATAACATATCATTGTTTAGTGAAACACGATATTTCGTACAACGCAAGGTATCGAGGAAGTTCACTCTTGCGTGTAATAAAAGGAAATTCAGTGTTGGGTGTAGGTAAATATTCCTTTTGTATTGTGTATAACATACTCAAAATATAGTTTAGTTATACATCGATCAAAATCTATACTTGGTGTTGTGTAAAATGAAATTTATTCGAATGAACATGAAATTTTGTGCATCACTAGACAAGTATTGTGTTGCGTATACTACAAGATAATATGGTGTTGCATATCTCTCAAGCTAATCTTGGTGATGCGTATAAAATATTCATCAAATAAATTAAAAATAATAATCCTCATAAATTTTCAGGGTGTTACATTCTACCCCCTTAATATGAATCACTCCCTTGAAATTCGTCCTGGTTATAAATGGTTCTCTACATTAATGTTTCCTTCATAGAAACCCAAATTGTAAAATGGAATAATAAATCATCATTTTCAAAAGGAATGTTTGAAACATAATTAATAGCCAAAGTAACTCATCATTGGGTGTCCAATTAGGAGAATATTGGTGAAAATATGGATATGGAAGAGAAATCTACCAATCATGTTCTGTTAGAGAGTGGTAGAAAACATGGTTATGAAAAAGCCAACAATCACAAAGCCATAAATTTGTGATGATCTAAGGTACCATCTGATTCATTGGATCTGAGGGTACTAGGACAATGTTTTTGGTTTTCAATATCATTTCCCTAAAGTTAAAAAAATTTGAATTAGACGAAATACTTATTTGATTTTGGTACAATCTCTCCGTTGATCATTCCATGAAAAATTTCCACTTCATATCTTAAATAAATGATGTTGAATGGGTCATTCATGAAGTTTCATCAGATCATGTGATAGATTGATGGGTCATTCCATCTATCTCAAACAAACAGTTAGAAAAAGTTATCCAATATACTGTCACGACCCACCTCAATGGGGCCCACGCAGTGACTCCCCAAGCCCGCCTCTAAAAGGCCAGGGGCTGTTGACTATCACTGAGTAGACATATTACTAACATGGGAGGCATTGCCTATATACATGTACAGACACAAACATCTCCAAGCCCACAATGCTGAAATGTAAGAACCACTAAGGAAAAAAATTGCATGTATACAACTAAACCCAACAAACAGAGGACGACAAAAGATATAGTAAAAAAAAGTAATCTAGGCCAGAATACAAGCCCACAAAAAAAAGAGTCTGCAAACATCAAAGTCCAACTTGTAAACACTAAAGGTATTGGGACTGCTACTCGTAGTCATAGGAATTACTCGTCTTGTAGGGAACTCAGAAAGCTCGGTCCTATCCTGGTCCACGCTGGACTCTGTAAAAAGGCTGCTCATCTGCATAAGACACAAGATGTGCGGGCAATGACCGTGCATGGGTGAGTATGACAATACTTAGTAGAGGACACCGAAAACCATAAACCAGTAGACAAATTAAAGGTACAGTCAACTATGCACAGTATATGACTACAGAACATGTAGAATAAATTAGATATACTCCAAACCCAGACCCATGGTCTAGACAAGTCACACAACTGTATACCCCCATTAGGGATTTTTTTCGAAGATTTCGTGAAGCACTTGTCCAAGGAGAACACACTCCATGAGTCTTACAGATCTGATTACGTTCGTCCAAGAAGTGCCGTTCATCAGGAACCATCACGAGAGGTAGTGACACTCATTACAGGAGACATACTCTTGAGTTAGAATATTTTCGATAGATAGAAGCACTCATTACCAGAGAAACACTCCTAAGTGGGAAAGATCATGATACACAGATGTGGATCACTTCTAGGTCCATGGAAGATACCGCGACTCATCTAGATTCACCAGTTAGGTGATACATCAGCTAGGTAGATGATAAAATCCCGGTAGAGTTGGTCATGTCATTTACAGACACTACCTAGGGTCAGTAATGGATAGAGGATCACGATCTGGGCCTCTCATATGGATTCATGACTCTATAATAGAAGGTCCTGCTGAAGGGTTCATACTCCTGTGTGAGGAAATGATGCATGAAATTCAGGGGAATGAAAAGAAGGGGCACTAACTCAATCGAAAGATGTTCAAAATACAGTGACAAGGAGGGCCATGTCTTTTCTATAAATTACATGACGTGTAGAATGTTACACGCCGTGTTTTCTGCCCCTGGGCACTGCCCGGGTACAACGGCCCATGTCGTAGGCTGGTCCTGTAGAAAAACTGTGTACATAACTTCACGTATGATGTACATGCCGTGTCTAAGTGACTAGGGTCGACCCAATGTACGCTGGCCATGTGCCCATACATGGTTATCAACCCATGTACTCTAACCCATGTCTATGTATCCCCGGGATACATATTGAGCCCTCCGTAGCGGCTCCTATCATGTAGTTCACACCAGGTTCTGAATCCTTGCTGATCATCCCGTGTCCATGTAATTCCAAAAATAAACGCGGAGCTTTGAGGAAATTCCAACACACCATGTGACCAGGGACACACGCCTAGTGATTGCACTCTAACCCCCAAAACCCTAGCCACTTCTAGTACTACACAATGTTTTCATCAGAAGTACATGTCGTGTATTCTTGAAATTTCCAGAAACACGGACCTCCGCTGTCGCACCTCTAATGATGATCCGTTCATCGATCCAGCCATCCAATCACCGCGAAACAAGAACACCATTTTCTGATCCAGTCTAATTCATCTTCCACCATCGTCACTGCACCTTTGAAAGGTTGTTGTGGTGCCGAACCTTCGATTTTGGATCATTCCGTTGTGGAACATATGTGCACCATTCCATTGTTCATCACCCCGTGAAGAACACGAAGAAAGTGCGAGGAAAGAAAAGGGAGAAATCTAATAAACAAAGTGAGGAATGAACCCCCACCGTCTTTTGTCACGACATTGATCTACTCCCATTATCAGGATTAAAAAGATCAAGAATCAATATAAAAAAACAACATGGATCAATTCCCTATATCATCCTGATAAAACCCTCCCGCAATAATGGACGAATTCACAGATCAACTTGTTCATGGTTGATCCGCGTTCGTCATTTAAAATAAAAATCAGGGAAAGGAATTCAAATAAAAAACCCCTAACTCAACTAGGATTGATCGCTGATGATGGTGTCGTGCTTCCGTCATCATCGAGATCCTTCAACGTCGTTGGTGAAACTATTCTCAACATTGATCCGTCATCGTTTGTCGTTGAGGGTTTTCTCCAGTGCTCCTCGGATTCTCCAGCGATTTCTCCCAAAAGTTCATCAACGACCAGCAATCGCTTAAACCATTAAAAAGGGAAACATTATTTGAATTTAAGATACGTTGTGGTAGTAATGAATCTGCCCTTCTGTTCATGAGTCATTATGACATGTCATTAAAAAGGAAAGTTATTTCTCATCACTGCGATGCGGTGGATGTTTCCATAAAAATAAAATAAACATTTAGCAATTTATTTTATATTCATTTTACTAAAAACGTCCGAAAATTACCTTTTTCCCTCGACCGGTCCCGGTTGAGGTTAGGCTTATTATTAAGTAAAGTAATCATCTCGGACGCAGCGTTGACCTCATATTTTTAATCCAGGCATCTGTATGGATTATTGCACAACCGTGCACTAGTGCCGACCAATATAACTTAAAAAAGTATAAACCACCATTCCAGGCTCACTGGACATCGGAATGTTGTGTCCTCTTCGTGCCCGCTCTCGAAATAATACCATATAATATTTATAAATAATACATGGAAAAATATGACACAATACATTCTCCCCACCTTTGGGATTTACGTCCTAGAAAATCCAAAACAACAGCTACTCCAAAAAATGGGGGTACTGGGCACGGATCTGGGCCTCTCGCTCCCACGTGCTCTCTTGAGGATTCTCGTGATGAAACCAGATGTGCACTCAGGGAATCAATCACCCATGAAGGATCCTCTCCTGCCGATCCTCAATATCCACCGGGTACTCACCAAATGACACTCCATCCTCGATGTCCAGCTCGCCCCAGTCGATGATGTGAGATGGGTTGTGCACGTACCTCCTCAGCTACGACATGTGGAAGACATCATGTACCTGATGGAACTATGGTGGTAGATATAGGCAGTACGCCACATCGCCAACTCTACACAGTATCTGGAAGGGTCCGATGAACCTCGGTGATAGCTTGCCGCCTCGGCCAAATCTATGTAACCCTCATCGTGGTGAGACCCGAAGGAAGACATGGTCTCCCTCTTCAAACTCCAGGGGTCTCTGTCGTCTATCAGCATATGACTTCTACCTGATCTGTGTAGTCTTCATCCCCTCTCAGATGATCTAAACCTTCTCTGTGTTAGCTCGCACCAACTCTGGACCCATGATTGCTGACTCTCCGGGGTCAATCCAGTAAAGCGGGGACCAGTAGTGTCTCCCGTACAAGGCCTCAAACGGTGCCATACTAATGGTTGAGTGGATGCTGTTGATGTACGCAAACTCCACCAATGGTAGGTGGTCCTCCCATATGGGACAAATCTCCAAGATACAAGCTCGCAACATATCCTCCATAACCTGAATGGTCCTCTCCATTAGACCATCAGTCTGGGGATGAAACGTTGCGCTCAAGAATAACTGAGTCCCAAGAGCTTCCTTAATCCCTTCCACAAATGGGATGTGAAGCAGGTCTCTCGATCTGATACTATATTCGAGGAGACGTCATGAAGCTGAACTATCTCCTGCACGTAGAGGTGTCTCATTCTATCCACGAAACTCTTCTGTCTGATAGCTATGATGTGGGCTGACTTGGTGAGTTGGTCAACGATCACCTAGATGGAATCATTCCCCTTGGAGGTATGTGGTAAGCCTGTCATGAAGTCCATCGATATTCAATCCAACTTCCACTTTGGAACTTCCAGGGGTGAGCTAATTCCACTGGAACCTAGTGCTCAGCCTTCACCTACTAGCATGTGAGGCATCGAGAAATGAACATCATTACTACTTTCTTCATGCCTGACCACCAGATCTGTTGTCGGAGGTCCTGGTACATCTTTGACACCCTAGGATGTACCACCAAAGGGGTTGTATGAGAATCCCTCAAGAACTCCTCCTGCAACACCACTGGTACAACATTGCATCCTATGAAAAGATGTAGGTGCTCCCCACATTGTGAATATCCATCAGGAGCATGCCCTCTGGATAACAAAGCATGTAAAGCCACACAGTCGACATCCCCAAGCTGTGCCCCCTAAATCGCTGTAAGAGTGGAGGAGTGAAAACCATCGACTGCAGGTAAGATGTATCCTCTCCATACACGATGGATAATTGCAACGTGGATAACTGCTATGTCACTTCACTCAACAAATGTGAACTAAACCTTATGCTAAGAGTATCCTCCACCATGTTCCCCTTTCCAAGAGTATAGATGATCTCGAAATCATAGTCTTGGAGGATCTCTTACCATCATCTCTACAACAAATTCAGATCTTTCTTCAAAAATATGTACCTAAGGCTCTTGTGGTCAGTGTAGACAATAAATCGCTCGCCCTTCAGGAAGTTTCGACACATCATTAAAGAGAAGACCACCACTGCCAACTTGAGATCAAGGGATGCACAACTCTGCTCATGTGGCCTAAGCGGGCACGAACCATAAGAAATCACTTCATGCCACTGCATCAGGACACAACTGAGCCTAGTACCTGATGCATCACAAAAAGCTACATATCGAAACCCTCCTCCAAAAATCTCAAGACTAGGGCGCTCATCAAAATCTCTCTCAGCAGCTCAAAATCTTGTTGGCACCTCTCCATCCAAATGAATGGTTGCCCTTTCCTGGTCAAGGCGGTCAATGGTGCTGATATCCGAGAGAAATCTAGATTGAATCTCCGGTAATATCCTGCCAACCCAAGGAAGCTGTACACCTCCATCAGGCTCCGAGGTGGATCCCATGCTAACACAGCCTCTACCCATGGCTGGGTCCATAGCTACTCCATATACTGAGATGAAATGTCCTAGAAAGTGGACCTCCTGAATCTTGAACTGGCACTTCGAAAGCTTCCCATAAAGATGGTGCTCCTAAAGTACGTCTAGAACCATCCACAGGTGTCTTAAGTGCTCCTCCATTGATTCTGAGTACACAAAAATGTCATCGATGAAGAACACTACGAACCAGTCCAACTTGGGATGGAAGGTCCGGTTCATCAGTCCCATGAACACTACGGGGGAGTTCGTCCTGCCAAAAGGCATCAAAAAATACACATAGTGACCGTAGAGGCAACTGAAAGCCATCTTCGATATATCCTCACCCAGTACTCATAGTTGGATATAGCTTGATCGAAGGTCAACCTTCGGGGACCATTGTGACCCTCATAGCTGATCGAAGAGGTCATCGATTCTTGGCAGTGGATACTTGTTCTTCACTATCACCAGGTTCAGGAACCGGTAATCCAAACACAGCCTCAGACTACAATCCGCCTTCCTGGAAAACAATACTAGGGCCACCCAGGGGGAGAAACTAGGTCTCACGAAACCCATACTCTGCAAATCCTTCAACTGCACCCTCAGCTCGTGAAGCTCTATAGGATCCATCCGATATTCTGATCAGAAAATCGGTGCTGTATTGGGGTGTAAGTCGATGCAGAAGTGGATTTCCCAGCAGGGAGATAATCCTTGAACATCTTTGGGAAAGATGTCCCTGTACTCCACCACTACTACTGGGAACTGGGAGATCACAACATCCACTGCTTCGAGGGAATTGTTGGCCAACTCATGAGCAATTGGCTACACCCTCCTTTGCATATGTTTATTCTGTACTGCCTAGGTTTCATTCTCTCCGACAAAGGAAAACCTCATTCTATCATGGCAGACACACCACACTCTTCACATAAAACAGTCAATCTGGGAATTGGACCATAGATAACCAATCCATACCATGAATGAAGTCATAATGCCTTGGTGCTACCACCATGAAGTTACAACCAAAACGCTAGCCTCCAAGGGTAAGATGACACTGTCTGCCAATGTGTGTGACCATCGAGCCTCCTCGTATAGGTGTGTCCAAACGTATAGATCGATTCAACGGTTCTACGAGAATCTCAAGGTTTCGTGCAAGACATGTGGCTATGAAGGAATGACTTGTACCTATGTCAATAAGCACGAACGCTAAGGTAGAGAAGACATATATTGTACCTCAAATGATCCCTAGATTCCATGGGTCGTATGCCTCGACTGCATGCAGCTGTCCACTTTCCTGTCCCCCAGCTCCCGGAGCCTGGTGCGGACCCCCTGGGGTTGGTGGTGGAAGTAAGTCGAAGCATCTGCCACCACCTGCAGCTCTCCCTACTCCTCTTCCACATCTTCCGCCTGGCGGGTCTACTTGTTTCGTTCTCTTCCTCTACCTCAGTGGTCCGCCCTCGGCTTCCCTGTCAGCAGCTCGACGGGTCTGGAAATCTCTAGAGAGATGTCCCATACCGTCACAAGCATATCATCACTTCTCCCTTGGCTGACTGGATTGATCCTGAGAGCCCTAGACTGTCTATCCACTGTCCTAGGTCATCCTATGATGTTTCCCACATGCAGATCCCTATGCATAACATCAGCTCCCTAATGTTGGGGTATCTGCACCAGTCTGCCTGCTGCTGACTGCCAGCAGCTGTCTCTGCTCCACCAAGAAGCTCTCTATCACCAAGGACTGCTCAAGAACTCCAGTATAAGTCGATATGTGTAGAGGTAAGACACTAGCTCATACATATCGTAGTTGAACACGCTCGAAGCTCTGAGCTCTAATGTACTGATCCATGACTATATCCGTCGAGTACCTGGTGAGGTTGGTGAACCTCGATGAATAGTCAGCTACTTACATTCTGCCCTACTGGAGCTGAAGAAGCTCATGGATGTATAATTCTCTCAGCATAACCAGAGAAAACACCTCCCTAAAGAGTTTCTCAAACTCCATCAATGAAGGAGTTTCCTCGTCATGAGTCTGTGTGGTCAGACTCTACCATCATCCCCCTGAACCCCGAAGAAGGATAGCTCCTCGGATGACCATATGGTCTACTGGTGTCCTCACAATATGGAAAACTCTAGACACCGCCTCAAGCCAGTCCTCAGCTGCCTGAGGGTCGGGCTCGCCTTGGAACCTGTGGCGTCTCTGTCTCTGGAACTCATGGAGAGCTCTAAGAATGTGCTTCTCATTGGTCGGTACTATAGGTACCACTGGTTCCTCCACTGGTGGTGGCATAACTGGTGCACCACATGGTGGAAACGCCTGGGGAACTGGTACCTATAACGAAGCCTCTTCACTGAGTGGGTCCTCCTCGTGGTCGTGCTGCTAAATCCTAGCGGGTATGCATCATAGAGGCATCCTGTAAGGAAACAAGTTGTACTATAGTCAAAACAATTAACACTATTACCTAATAAACCCTAAAACCCCATCCCTAAAAAAATTATATCCCTCAACTCTAAAAAACCCTATATACCCAACCCAAAAAATCCATAAACCCTTACAGCCAAAAAATCACTAAACCCACATCCACAAAAAACTCTAAGACCTCAACCCCAAAACCCTAAAACATCTACCACAAAAAACACTAAACCCTCATCCCTAAAAACACATAATTCATTATCCTCCCAAAATCGTAACCCCAAAACCCTAGAAACACCCAAAATCTCAGACCCAAACCTGTAACCCCAAAAATCCCCATACCCCTAGGATCAAAAACCCTGAATCCTTATACCAAAAGATATAAAACCTCTAGCCCAAGAAAACCAAACCTCCAACCCCAATGAACTGTAAGACATAATCCCAGAAAAACCCATACCATCATCCCCAAAAACATTCCATACCCCAAAACCCATCAATCAATAAACCATATCCCTCCCCAAAACATAAAACCATATACTAAAAAATAACAATTCATCATGCTCAAAATTTTCTAAAAGACCAATCACAAAAAATTCTAAACACTCAACCCCAAAAAACCACAAACTTTTTCCCCAAAAAACCCCAATCCATTAGACTCCAAAAACCCAATGATCATTTACAATAAAAACACATAACACTCGCCACAATATAAACCACAAACCATCATTTAAAAAAATCCAAATCTTACCCCACCAAACCTAAACCCTCTTCCCTAAAAAACCAAATACCCTAAAACTCGAAACTACCTAAAACCTAATCAAAAACATAAAAACCAAGAAAAAAATAAACCATTCTCCCACCAAAAAGACTTATAAAAATAACCCTCAAAACCCTAAGAACTACAAAAAAAACCCTAAATAACTGGTCCAAAAAACCATAAACCCTCAGATAAAATTAACCTTAAACAATAGAAAAAAACCCAAGACTCTCATCTGAACAAACCCTAAATCCTCATACAAAATTATTCTCAACCCTCAAACCCCAAAATCCCTAAAAACTCATCACAAAAAACCTTAATCCCTCATCCTTAAATAACTACAAACCCTCATCACAAAAAAACCTAAAACCCTCACCCCACAAATACCCAATCACATAGCCCCAAAAAACCCCCAACACTGTACCCAAAAAAGCCGATCCGTTATCCCAAAAAACCAAAAACCATCATCCCTAATAAAACCTAAACCCTAAAACTCAAAAAAATTAAATCATGCAACACCAAAACTTTAGAACACCTCAACCCCAAACAACAAAAAATACTTCATCCAAAAAAACCTAACAACTCAACCCCAATTAATTCTAAACCCTTGCCCTCTAAAAACCCTATACACTCATCCCACCAAGAAACCAAAATCCATCATATCTAGAGAACCCTAATCCCCCATCATCAAAAAATACTAAAACTTATACCCCCAAAACCGTAATTTTATTTCCCAAAAAAATATAATCTATAAGACCCCCAAATCCCAAAACCCCTTAGATTGAAAAAAGTGAAAACCATATCATTGAAAAACTCAAAACACTCTATAGTGAATATTAACAAAACCCTTAGCACATAAAACCCCCCAACAAGTAGTCCATAAAAATGCTGAACCCTAATTCCCAAATAACAGTAAATTATAAACCCCAAAAAACCCCTAAATCATATACTCCAAAAACACTAAACACTCGTCCCTATAAAACCATGAAACCTCAACCCTAATAACAACTAAACCATCATGCCTAGAAAACCGTAAACACTATTCATCAATAATCCCTGAAACATCATCACAAAGAAATTCTAAACCCTCATCCCCCAAAAACTATAAATCCTTAGCCCCAATAAACCTAAACACTCATACAAAAAAACCACTAGAACCTTAGCCCCAATTAACCATAAATCCTCAACCACAAATTTACCTAAACCCTCAACTGAATAAAACGTAAACCATGAACCCATAAAAATACAAATCCTTCAATACTAAAAAACCCTAGACTCTCATCTGAGATAATAACTAAACCCTTATCCCCCAAAACAACTATACACATAGCCCCAAAACCCCAAAACCACATCCCCAAAAATCTTGAACCCTCTTCACTAATAACCCATAAAACCACATCCCCAAAAAACTATAACCATCTTCCCTAAAATCCCTAAATCCCAAAGCCCAAAAAACCATAATCCATCAGCACAAAAAAACACTAAACCCACATCCACAAAACACCCTAAAAACCCTCAACCCCCTAAAACCCTAAACCATCAGCAATAAGAAACCCTAATCTCTCGTACCTAAAAAACTATAAACCCTCATCCCCCCAAAAACCTAAACCTAAACCATATAAAAAACAAAACCCTCATCCCCCAAAAACCCCCAAACCATAAACCCAAAAATTATTAAACTGTATGCCCCAAAAATCCCTAAAACCTTGGCCCTAAAAATCCTCATTCCCCCAAGCCCAAAAAAAACCAAATCTTAATTCCAAAAAACATAAAAACCTTAGGCCAAAAAAATAAGACATTTATCCCCATGTAAATAAAAGAACTCATCCCCAAATAGATTTAAAACCACTAACCCAAAAATACACAAACCCTATGCCCCTAAAAAACTATAAAACCATAGCCCAAAAAACAAAAAAAAAATTCATCCCCAAAAAACCCCAAACCCAAATACAAAAACATAAACCCAAAACCCCAAAAAACCCTAATCCCTTAGCCACAAAAACCCCTAATCCCTCATGATAAAAACCCCTAAAACCACATTTGACGAAACCCATAACCCTCTGTAGTAAATAAACTGTAAAACATAAACTATCTATGTTAAAAAAATATAAATGTTTGGCCACAAAATACCATAAACCCTAAACCCAAAAAACCTAAACCCTCATCCAAAAAACCCCTAAGTGTATAAAGTAACTGAACTCTCATCCCCAAAAAAAATTATAAACCCTCAGCACAAAAAAACTAATCATTCATCCTCCACCAAACCCTAAAATTTTTTCCTCAAAACCCCTAAGCACTCCACACACAAAAAAACCCTAAACCCCCAGAAAAAATCCTAAACCCTCATCCAAAAAACCACCTTAAACACCATGGAAAAAAACATAAACCATCATAACCTGAAACCCAACGAACTCATCCCTAATTAACCATAACCCGCAGCCCCAAAACAACCCTAAACCCTCATAAAAAACATAAAACCCTAATCCCTAATAATCTCTTAATTGTATTCACCAAAATACACAATAACCATATACCCAATAATCCACAAACACTCAGCCACAAAATAACACAAACACTCAACCCAAAAAAAACATGATTCCTTCAACCAAAAAAACATGAAACCCTTATCCCCCAAAAAAAAGAAACCCTTATCCTCAAAAAAATAAAAACATGCTGCCCCAAAAAATATAAAAACCTCACCATAGAAAACAAAAAATCCTCCGTCCCAAAAAACCAAGACCCTCAACCCCCAAAACAACAAAACATCGGCCCCCAAAACCCAAAACCCTCATCCACAAAAAAAACCTAAACGCGTAGCCAGAAAAATCCTAAACCCTCTGACCTAATGAACCCTAAAACCAAATTATAATAAAAACAACACCTTAAGAACCCAATAAACCAAAAATCATACCCCAAAAAATATAAACCCTCAACCCCAAAAAAATCCTTAAACCTGAGCTTGATAAAATAGAAAAGGTCATCCCAGAAAAAAAATAAACCCTTAGAAGAGAAAAAATCATAGAGCCTTAGAATATAAAAACCCAAAAAAATATACCAAAAAAACACTAAACCCCCAAACCCAAAACCCCTAAAACCTAAACCATCATCCCCTAAAAATACAAAACCCTAATCCCAAAAAACCTATATACTCTTTCACCTAAAATCCCAAAACACTCAACCCCGAAAAAAACCTCAACCATCATGCTGAAAAAACCCTAAACCATTATTCCCAAACAACTCTAAACCCTCATCCCCCGAAAACCCTTAAACCTCTGCCCCAAAACCCTATATCCTCAACCCAAAATACCCTAAACCCTTAGTTGAAAAAACCCTAAACCCCCACTCCATAAAAACCCAAAAACATCAATGTTGAAAAAACCTAAACCCACAGCTCCTAAAAAAATAATCATTTTGGCCAAAAATATCATAAACTATTAGCCCCAAAAAATCAAAGACAGTCAGCCAAAAAAACCCAAAACCCAAGAAATGATAAAACAAATAACCCTCAGCCCCAAAAATTCCTTAAACATCTAGTCATATAAAAATTAACCTTCATCCCAAAAATGAACTAAACCTATGTCACTGAAAAACCCTAAACCCATAGAATGAAAACCCAAAACCCTCATCAACAAAATAAATAAAATACAAAGCCCTATAAAACCCCAAACCTTCAACCCAAAAAAACCCCAAAACATTGTATAAAAAATCATTATACATGCATCCCCAAAAACCCAAAAACCCTCATGCCCAAACCCTCAATCCAAAGGAAAAAACTCCCAATACCCCAGCATTTGAAAACCCCAACCCTGATCCCCTAAATAACACAAGCCCTTAGACCAAAAAAACCCAAACCCTCAACCCCAATGAACCCCAAATCCTCATCTAAAAGAAACACCAAACCATCAGCCCCCAAAAAAACACACTCCCACAAAATAAAAAATACATAATCTCAAACCCTAAAAAACCCTAACCATAAAATCATAACAAAAACTAAACCATAATCCAGATAAAATGAAAAACCTTCATCCCTAAGAAACCCTAACCCCCATTCCCATAAAATCATAAACCCTCATCACCAAGAAACCCATAACCCCCAGCCCTAAAAAACCCTATACCCACTGCTAAAAAAGTCATAAATTCTCTCCCAAAAAAACCAAAACCCTCATACCCATAAATCCATAAAACCTTAGCAATGGAAAACCCAATTCCCTAATCCTCAAAACCTTAAACCCTTATCACCAAAAACATTAAACCCTAAGCCTAAAAAATCACTAGCCCCTTACGCCAAAAAACCATGAAACATCTTCCCAAAAATCCCAATCTTTCCACCGCAGGAAACCCTAAACCTTTCAACCAAAAATACACTAATTCCTCATCTTGAAATATCATTAAACCCTAATCCCCACAAAACCATAAACACCAATCCCCAAATACTATAATCTCTCACCCACAAATAACCATAAATAACCAACCACAAACAAACCTAAACATTATGACCCCAATCACCTAATCCCTCAACATGAAAAAACCAATATCCACATCCCCCAAAATATCTAAACACTCTTCCCCCCAAAAAACTCCCATCCCAAAAAATCATGAAACCATCCACCCCACAAAACCCCAAAACCATAGCCCTAAAATAACCCTAGAAACCAATCCTTAAAAAATACACAAACCCTTATTATGAAAAACCTGAAACTCACATCCACAAAAACCTAAATCCTCATCCTCAAAAAAACAAAAACCATCATCCAAAAAATACCTAAAAATATCAACCTCAAAAAATTAAAAACTCACAGCCCCAAAAAACCTAAACCCTCTTATCCAAGATACCTTAAACTCTAAAACCCAAAAATTCCTAAACACGTGGCCCCAAAAAACCCTAAACCATCTAACTTAAAAAAACCTAAACCCTTATCACAAAAAAACTAATCCATGAGCCCTGAAAACTCTTTGAAATTCAACAATAAAAAATATAATACATGATCCCTAAAAAAATCCTAAACAGTTAGTCGCAAAAAATATAAAGCTCTCATCCTTGAAAAACATTAACATATCAATATGAACAAAATAATTAAGGATTATCTCTTAAAAACTATATTCCCATAGAAAAAAATGTAATCCCTCAACACTAAAAACACTAAACCCTACACCCTAAAAATTCCTAAACACTTTTCCCCAAAAACCTAAAACCTCCTCTCTTGAAAAATATAAAACGTCATCCCCAATAAAAACAAAACCTATATCCAAAAACACAATCCCATATCCCCAAAAAACTCATTAAAATAATCCCTATAAATTATAATCCCTCATCCCCAAAATACATTAAACCCTAAGAGAAAAACAAAACAGTAAAACCACATCTCTAAAAAATTAATCCCTCAACCCTAAAAACAATAATCCACAAGACCCAAAAGATCCCAAAAATTGTCATCCATATTAAAACCTAATCCCTTGGCCCCAAAAAATCTTAATCCCTCAGCACCAATGAACCCTAAGCCCATATCCCTGTAAAACCCTAGAACCTCAGCCCCAAAAAACCCTGAACCACCATCCCCCCAAATCCTAAACACTATGTAACAAAAAAAACCCTTATCCACCAATAACCTAAATCCTCAATAGAAAGAAATACTCTCCCATCACCCCAAAAGTCTATTATCCCTCATCCTCAATTAATCCTAAAACCCCAACTTCAAAAAAACCCTAAACTATCAACCCAAAAAAACCCAAAACCATCATCACAGAAAATCCAAATACCCTTTTACTAAAAAAACTCTAATCCCTCATCCAAAAAAACCTAAATACTATAGCCCCAAGAACCCTAATCCATAATCCCCAAAATCCCCTAAAACCATAATCCAGAATAACATTAAACCATCAACCCCCAAAAATCCTAAAAACCCATCCCAAAAAAAACCTAAACCCTTATCCCAAAAAACACTACACCCACAACAACAACAAACCGAAAACCTCTTCCCCCAGAGATCGTAAACCATCATCACCAAAAAACACAAAACCCTCACCCCCTAAAACCCTAAACCCTAATCAAAGAAAAAACCCTAAACACATATCCACAAAAAAACCCAAAACCCTCACCAACAAAAACTCTAATAACATAGCCTAAAAACCCTAAAAACTCACCCTAAAACCCCTAAACCCTCAGACTCAAAAAATAGTAAACCCATCTCACCAAAAAAAAATTAAACTCCCTGATCCCAAATAACCTTAAACAATAATTCAAAAAAATCCATAAACAATCCACCTATAAATTCTAAACCCTACACCCTAAAAAGCCCTAAACCCTACACCCCAAAAAACCTAGATCCTACAGCCCTTAAAAACTCTAACCACTCTTCCCAAAAAATCCATAAACACTCGGCCAAAAAAACCAAAAACCTTCACCAACATAAAAACAAAATCCCTTCACCAGAAAAATCCGAAATCCTTCTTCCAAAAAAACCCTAAACCCACAACACAAAAAACCCTAAACCATTATCCTAAAAAACACAGACCCCTCATTCTCATAAAAACCAAAAACACCAAGCCACTGTATTCCCTAAACCCTTAACCCAAAAAATACCTAACCCCTCATCCACAAAAAACCAAAAGCCTCAAGTCCAAATAACCCAGAACCCTCAATAATAAAAAATCATGAACAATTAATCCCGAAAAATACTTCCCAAAAAAACCTTAATCCACATTCCTCATAAACAATAAAACTTCATCCCCCAAAAAACATAAACCCTCAACCCTAAAAAATCCTAAAACCATGGCCCTAAAACACTATTATACCACACCACAAAAAACAATAAACCCTTATTTAAAAAAATACAATAATTCCAAAGCCGTAAAAAACATAAACACTCAGCCACAAAACCCCATTGACCCTATTCCAAAATAACCACAAACCCTAATCACCATAATACCATAATCACACAACCCCAAAAAACACAAAAACCTAAACCCCAAAAAACCCTAAACCCACACCCCAGAAAATCCCAAAACCCTAAGATCCAAAAAACCCTAACCCCATCACCCAAGAAACATTAATCCCTCTGCCCCAAAAACCATTAAACCTACTACCATATATATAATTAAACCATCATCCACAAATACCCTAAAACATAATCCATAAAACCCTAAACCCTCAAATCCAAAAAAACCTTAAATCCCCATCCCAATAAAACCCTAAACCTAAATCCCATTAAAACCCTAAACCCTCATCTCCACAAAACACTAAAACTCCATCCATATCAATCATAAAAAATCAACCCCAAAAATCCCTAGACCCTATCCCCCCAAAACCTAAACCCTTATCCCAAAAAAACTAGAAAACTTCATCTAGTAAAAAACATAAAATCTCATCCCACAAACCTATAATCCCTCATTCTAAGAAACCCGAAACCCTCTTCCCGAAAAATAACCTAAACTCTTTGTCCCAAAATACCGTAAACCATAAACACCAAAAAACCCCAAACCCTCATCTCTAAAATCCCATAAACACTATGACCTAAAATACAATAAATCCCTGGTCTAAAAAATCCAAAAACCTTAGCTCAAAAAAACTCTAAATAATCATCCCCAAAAACATGAACCATGAGTCCAAATAAAAAATAAACCCTCATCCGCAAAAACCTCAAACCCAAATCCATAAAAATTTAAACCCTCATCACAAATAATCCATAAACCCTCAGCACCAAAAATCCATAAATCCAATGCCCCAAAAATCCCTAAGCCCTCAGTACCAAGAAACAATAAACCACCATCACCAAAAAACCCTAAACCCACATCCCTAATAAACCCTAAACCCTCAACCAAAATAAAACCTAAAGCCTCAGCACCAAAAAAGAAACATGAATTCCCAGCCACTAAAAACCCTCAAACCTTATCTCCAAAAAACACCTTAACCTATATCCCCAAAAATCCAAAAATCCCATAACCCAAAAAACCCTAAACCCTAAGCCCAATAAATCATAAAATATCATCCACAAAACCCCAAAAACCTCATCCCGAAATAACCATACCCTCTTTTCACTAGAAAATTCTTAAATGTCCGCCATGAAAAAGACATAGCCCCTTGGTACAAAAAAACCTAAATCTTCCACCCCAAAAAATCTATATACTCAAGCCCAAAAATCCCTAAATTCTCCACACACAAAAAACCATAAACACCCACCCAAAAACAACCCTAAACATGTATCCCCCAAAACCATCACACTTAGGACAAAAAAACAATAAACCCTCAGCCCAAAATTATTCTAAACCGTTACCACCAAGAAACCATAATCAAACACACACAGAAAACCCTAATCCCTTGGTCCCAAAAAACCTTATACCCCTATTCCAAAAACAAATAATAAACCCTCATCCATAAGTAAACCTAAAACCTCTACCCCAAATGACATGAAACCATCTATCCCAAATGAATTAAACGCTCAATCCAAAAAATCACAAAAACTCGAGAACATATGCCCCAACAACCCTTAAACACTAAACCCCCAAATAACATAAAACCTATGCCTCAAAAAACAAAACCCCATAAAACCCTAAACCATATTCCCCCAAAAATTGAAAAACCTAATCCACAAAAAATCGTAAGCACTACACCCCAAAAAACCATAAACCCTCATCCATAAAAAAAACCCAAATCCTTAGCCCCAAAATCTAATAAAACCATCAGCTCCAAAAAACATTAAACCCTTGTCCCCAAAAAAAACCCCAACCCTCAGCATAATAATCCCAAAACACATAACACTAAAAAACCCGAAACCCACATCCTGAAAAAACTATAAACCTCATGTCCGAAAAAACCCTAAAATTTATGTTCCAAAAAATCCCTAATAAACTAAAATAAGCAAACCTAAAACCCTATCCCCAAAAAAACCTAGCACATGACCCTGCAAAACCCTAAACCCCCACCTTTGCAACCCCAATACCCTTAGTATATCCTTAAAACCACAGCCCCAATAATCCCTAAACCATTATACCCAAATAAACCCTAAACCCCCAACCTAAAAAACCCTAAACCCTAATTCCTATAATCCCAATACCATCAACCTAAATCTACCATAAAATCACATCCAAATAAAACCCAAAAACTAAAACCCCAAAAAACCAAAACACTCCACCCAAAAAACCCATAACACTCTACCCCGAAAAACATAAACCCTCATCCCCATGAAAATTATAAACCCTTAGACTCAAAAAAAACCATAGTCCATAAGACCCAAAATACCATAAACCCTCATCCCCAAAAATCCATAAACCCTCACCCAAAACACCTTAAACCCTTACCCCAAAATTCCTAATTCCCACCCAATAATGATTTAAAACATCTTCCCCAATACCAATAAAATCTAAGTCCTGAAAAATACTAAACCTTATTAAAAACCGTAAACCCTCTTCCCTAAAAAATGATAATCTCTCAGCCCCAAAACCATAAATTCCTAGACCTAAAAAAACCTAATCTCTCACTCTAAAAAAACCTAAATGCTACAACCCCAAAACCATAAACCCACGGACCCCCAAAACCCAAAACCCTCATTCAAAAAAATCCTTATCCCTAAAAAATCCTGAAAACTCAGCCCCAAAAATCATGAGACACACATCCCGAAAAAATAAAAACTCATCAGACCCAAAATCAACTATCACTCTTCGAAAAAAAAATCCGAAAATATTAGCCTTAAATAATCCTAAACTCTTATCCCCAAATAACCATATACCATCATCCCAAAACCACCCCAAACCCTCGTTCCCTAGGAAAACTCAACCCTAATCCCTATATGACCCTAAGACCTTTCCCCCAAAAATCCATATAGCCTCAGCCCCCCAAAATCCTTAACCCTCCAACATAAAAAACACTAAACTATGAAGCCCAAAATTCCATCAATGCTTATAACCATACAACCAAAAATACACATACTCAAAAAACCCTAAACCATCCAAAACAAAAAAAACCCTAACTCCCCAGCACCAAAATCTATAAAACATTACCCCCAAAAGAACCCTAGACCAATAGAAACAAAAAACATAAACCTTAAATATACAAACCATACTCTTTATTACACACATAAACCATAGTTATTACATAAACTATTCAATTGATACACCATAGGAGATCGAGATTTCTAGTGTGTTTGGTGCCTAGGAACATTACAATCATCATAAAACATAAAACAAAGCATCTTATAGAATTATTATTTTACATGACCACGTCATTCCTTCATACTCAGCATTGTATGGGAAAACTAGAGGACATGAATAATAAAAGGTTGAGATATAAAGCCAAGTAAGGGAGTAAACTAGGAATAACATGAAGAATACAATACATGTTATGCAATAGGAATATCAATGGATCATAATAGAAACATGAAAATAAAGGCATGCTATTTCATGATTATCATATCGTGGAAATGTGATGACAACATTTAACCTGTTATTAGCATGATCCAAGGCAAATTGAACTTGGATAATGAGTAAATACTCATAAAAATTTAATTAGAATGTGTAAAACCTCATTTCACATGACGTATCATTATACTAATATTTTCCCAATGAATTAGAGAGCTATTAGTGTTCACTCTACATAATTATTTCATTTCATGCATAAGTGTTCCACATGGATCATGTAACATGGATTCATTAAACATAATCATTTATTACCTGATAAAGGAATGTAGAATTCAAACATGAAAGTGTATAATCATTAAATATATTTTCATGAATGTTAATACCCTTGATAGAGAAATGGGCATGGTATTAACTACACAATGACTTTTGTTTGAAATAATACGGTGCAATTTTCACAGCATAAAAGCTTGACATAAGAATTAATCAAAATGGTTGATGAGAGAGAAAGGGGTGTATCATGTTATTACATGAAATGGAAAGTAAAGGGGTCATATAGATACAAGTACCAACATATTTAATGGAATTTAGATTCATAAAACTGAAAAAATAGATTGAATGTAAATATGGAGAGATAAATTTCATACGTAATCTCAACATGGTAACAGGTGTACATGGGAGGCATTAATGAGAGAGAAACGTGTCAATAATCATTAAAAAATAAGTAGGAATGTGTGGGAGAGGTTCAATATCATATCCCCACATTTATAAATGAAAATAAAAGTGAATAACAATATTAAGAAACTTGGACATAAATAAAGAAGAATGAAATCCCGTACATGAAAGTGTGATCTCAAAGGCTTGGGAGAGTGTTAAGTGAGGCATCATGGGATATTGGGGCCTCATGAGAGGATAATAGAAAGAGGAGGGATGTTTTGGAACGTGATAAAGGGGTTTTAGTGAAGAGGAAGTGGGATCCTGGGTGTGTTGATATAGGTAAAGAGATGGAATTCATTATTATTTTTGTTTGGGACACCACACATTAAAATAATCAAAACCACAAACCAATCCACTGTTTTTGCCCTTGGTTTTTTCCATAGGGGATTGGAAAACATTATTTCATAAGGAAAATGTCCGATCTACTTAAAATATTTATCTTTATTTTGTGGAGGTGAGTCACACTCTCCAGGAAATCAATTTAAAAAATAAAATGTTTTATAAGTCTTGGAGGGTCCACTAAAGCATTGTAAAATAAAAAACAAACCTAAAATCACATTATTTTAATGTAAAAGCATATATTTGTCGAAAATATAATTTATATTATTTTATTACATCACTATTGTTTTATTATGATATCATAAACCACATTATATAACTAAACAGTATTTAATTGTTTCCAAAAAATTTGACTATCTCAGAAAATTATGAAAATTTCAACATTATATAATTTCAATGTCATAATTCCAAAAAAAAATTATTTTATCTAAATAATTTTCTAAATATGTTAATTTTTACTCTTACAATTTAAACTGACATTTAAATGAAATTCATTGGTTTTGATATAAATTGCATTCAAACATTAATAAAAATCACAATTGTATTCCTAATAAGTATAAAAACATTTATATATAATAAAAATAATTTTCTTATTATATTTTATTCAAATATTATTTAATTAAAATTTCTATAAAATCCTCAAAAGATTTCTTAATTGAGTATTAAGTAAAAATATTATTTGTGCATTAAAAACTATTTACAAAGTAACTATGATAAAATGAATGTATATTTTTTATACAAAATAATATACATAATCATAATACTAGTGTCTTGTTACATATCCCAATATAACACCCACATAAGACCGAAGGGTAAGGTGTGCGAAGGTGACAGTCTCTTGGGGTGGCTCGGATAACATCGCTCGGGTGGTAACCTCTATCAACTTCATCTTCTACCATAGGAGGTTTTGTTTGATATTAACATGTTGAAGCTCAGTATGAGCTTGGTCAAGAGCAAAGCCCAATGATGTCACCACCATTCCGAGTTCCGAAAAATGGGATTCGAATAGTGAAATTATACTGGATGAAGACATCACTTCCTTTGTCTAAGTAAATTGGATTTGGTAAAGCCCTATATTTATACTAATCATGTGGTCACTCTTCAACGGCTATATTAGAAATGATAAAAATTCATAACGGTATTTTAAAAACTCAAAAAACATCAAACCAAAGATGTGCATATGGTTTCCATTTAATCAGTTCAAGAGGAATTTTTTTTAATAAATATTTTGGTCGTTACAATATTACCCCATTAAGAAATTCCACCCTCGAAATTTCCTTTTCACACACTAAAATAGATGTGGGTAACTCCACTTCATCACTTACTCTAATTCATGTGTGGCTTCGTCAAACTTGTGGTTTCTCCACAACACATTCATGAGGGGCATGGTCTTATTTTGTATAACTTTTCCCCTATAATCTAAGATCTTCACAAACTTCTCTTCACATGAGAGGTCATTCTGAAATGGTACCACCACAATAATGAGTACATACGATGGGTTAGATATGTAATTCCTCAAGAGTGATAAATGTAATACATCATGTACATGAGATAGGTTCGGTGTTAGTGCTAGTCGATAGGCCACTACTCTAATGTGATGGAGAAGAACAAAATGGCCGATGTACCTTGGACTAAGCTTTCCCTTCATCCCAAGTATCATAACTCTCTTACATGGTGTTATGTGGAGGAATACAATGTCTCTAAAATCAATATATAGGTATCATTGATGATTATCAACATATCTATTTTATTATCTTTGAATGGCCTTAATGTGTTTTTGGATGGTCTTATCCTTTTCCATCTTTTCTTCGACCATCTTTGGACCTAGATGTTTTATCTCCCAAAACTCAACCAAACATGATGGTGTTCTACATCCATTCTATATCGGTATTCATTAGAGGAATTTTGATACTTGTGTGGAAATTGTTGATGTTAGGGAACTCAACTAGAGGAAGATGTTGATCCCATCATCCTCTGATGTCCATTCAGAATTATCTTAACATGTCCTCAAGTGTTTGGATTGTCCGCTCATGTTGGAAAAAAGTTTGAGGATGACAAGTCATACTGAAGTTCAGCTTAGTATTCAAAGAATGTTGAAAACTCTTCCAAAACATAGAGGTGAATCTTATATCTCGATCCGATACAATATATAGTGGTACGCCATCTAGCCTTACAAAATCTCTGGTGTATATCCCTACAAGTTGATCCAGTGTGAAATCCTTCCAAATTGCAATGAAGTGTGTAGTCTTTGTAATATGATCCATAACAACTTAGATAGAATTGTTGACTTTGGATGTTTTCATAAGTCCAGTGAAAAATCCCAAGATGATGTTCTCCCATTTCCATGCTGGTATGGGTTATGGTTGCATCATCTCTATAGACTTCAAACTATCAGCCTTTATTTGCTGACATACTAGGCACATTGATGTATACTCAATGATCTACTTCTTCATGTTATCCAACAAATAATGCTCTCAAAGATCTTGATACATCTAGGTGTTTCTTAATTGAATGAGGAAATTTCAACTATGTGCATCATCCAATAGATCTTTCCTCAACTCTATATTTTATGGGACACATAGTCTTGACCTAAATCTCACAATTCCCTTTTCATCGACATTGAAATCTGATGATTTTCTTTTTTCTGAAAGTTTCCACCTTCTTATGAATTCCCATATCATCCTTAGCATCCTTTATCCTTTCCAAAAGATATAGTTGAGAAATAATTTTTGAATGGATTGATAATGTTCCCTTATTTATTATTCCAATGTCCATCATTATCAAATCTACAAAAATGGGATCCATTTAAATTCTCATCATTGATAGAATTGTCGGATTCTTTCTACTTAGAGTGTATGTCACCTTGTTCGTTTTTCCATGTTGGTAATGGATTGAGCATTCATAGTCTTTGACTAGCTCTATCCATCTTCATTGGTGCATATTCAACTCTTTCTATGTGAATTTATACATAAGGCATTTTTGATCCATGTATATTTCAAACATCTCCCCAAAGAGCTAATGTCACCAAAATTTTAAAGCGAAGATTACTGCAGCCAAATCCATATCATGTTTTGTATATTTTTTATCATTAACATTGAATTTTCTTGAAGCGTAGTAATTGACTTTGTCATTTTTCATTAACACACAACCTAGACCCTTCTCCAAAGCATCTATAAATACCACAAAATGTTCTCAACTTTTTTGGTAATGTGAGAACGAGCGTCGTGAGAAGACTCCTTTTCAATTCATTTAATCTTTCTTCACATTCATCACTCTATGATAACGTTGTTCCCTTCTGAGTAATCTTGGTAAGAGGGTTTTTAAATCATGAGAAATTTCTCAAAAATCGGCGATAATATACAGATAACCCCAAGAAGTTATGGATATCTAACACCAATGTTCACCTTGGTCGTCCCTCAATTGAAGATGTCTTGGAGGGATCCCTAGATATTCCATTAGTTGTGATGATATGGCCCATGAATGAGACATCACTCAACCAAAACTCACACTTTCTGTAATTTTCATGGAGATTCTCCTTCTCCAAGGTCTCTAGTATAGTTTTAAGATTATTCTCATGCTCCTCCTTGGTTTTTTAGTATATTAGAATATAGTGTATAAGGACATCCATAAATTTGACAAGGAAATCTCTAAAGACACAATTCATCATTTCCAGGATGATTATTTGATCATTATTGAGTCCGAAAGGCATTGAAATGAATTCATAGTTCTGTTACCTTGTATGAAAAGCAATCTTAGGGATATTTTCCTTCTTCAACCTTACATGGTAATATTCTGACTGCAAATCAAACATAGAGAAGTATTGTGCTCTATGTAGTTGGTCGAACAATTCATCAATTCCTGGAAAAGGATACATGATCTTTATCATGATTTTCTTGAGATTATGATAATTATTGCAAAGGCCCATTGACCCATCTGTATTCTTGACAAAGAGGACTGGTGCACCCCATGGTGAAGCACATGGGTATTTAAACCCTTTATCTAGATTCTTCTGTAGCTCTTCAACTCATCAAACTCCATAAAAACCATTATATATGGAGCCTTGGATATTGGATACTCCCCATTTATAAGATCAATTGAGATTTCAACATATATTCTAGGAGGAAGACCAGACAATTCCACAGAAAACCCATCATTGAATTCCCTCACAATATGCATGTCTTCAAGGATGGTTGCTTCAATAGAATTAATCATCTGAGCAAGATACAAATGATCATTGGGTAGAAATATCCTCTCTTGATATGATAGTGCTAATAATGATTCATCATCCTCCTGGCAATTGTACATAATCGATGGTCGATTTTCAATATGTAGAGTGATTTCCCTCTCACAGCAATTTATTTTCGCTCTATATAAGGAATGTAAATCCAAGCCAATAATTGCATCAAATTACATGAGAGAGAGTATGATGAGGTTCTTCAGGAAGTTAAATCCACAAATTATGATAGGGGTTGATTAATATTCATGGGATGCAATGACTACCCTATTTTCTGTACTCACCGACATCTTTACTTACATGATTTATGGCAGTTTTGTGATTGTTCTACTAAACGTTCGCGATATAAAAGAATGCGTAGAACTATGGATGATGACTCTACGATTCACTTTTTGATTCTAGTTATACCTTATCTGATATAGACACAAAATTATTAACTTAAACTATTAAAGACTTAAAGTGGAATCCAAAGAAAAAAATGAATAATTTATAAATTACATTTATTTCCTTAACACATAAATTTATAGACATCAATCTATGTTATCCATGATCTATTTCCCAACATAAATTTTTTGGGGAATTTTTTTATACCCTTAATAATGGTTCATACGAATCTTATAAATTTACAAAATTATATCCCCTAGGAGTGTCATAAACAAGAGTGCAACAAGTACCGTTTCCTTGTACCAGAATACCCCAGGTCAAGCCCAAAAATCCTAGTCAGAGTTTTCACTCCAAGGTACATCTATGCCAAATCCACCTCTACCTACTTTTATTTGGATAAGGATGTATTTTATTGATAAACCACTAACTCAATACTCACAAAAACATAGGGATGTTTTTATTATTCTTAGTCTTATCCCTATGTCGTTCACTAGGGTTTTCTAATCCTAATCCCAAAAATAACTACACCTATCCTCTGATAACAACTGTAACAACCATTCTCTTTATTAAACACTTAAAAAGGATTTATTACATAAACTCTTAAATTGATAAAAAAATTGAATATCTAGTGGTATATTGACTTTGGTGATTAAGAACATTACATATCATCATAAAGCGTAAAAGGCCACATATAATTGAAATCGTTTTTTGCATGACCTCATCTTTCCTTCATACTTAGCAATGCATGGGATAACCTTAGGACATGAATAATAAAAGGGTGTGATATAAAGCCTATTAAGGGAGTAAAAAAGGAATAACATGAATAATATAATACATGTTAAGAAATATTCATATCAATGGATCATAAGAGAAACATGAACATAAATGCATGGTATAGCATGATTATCATATCATTGAAATGTGGAGACAACATTTAACAAGATATAAGCATGAGCCAAGGATCATTGCCTAGGGAGCATGAGTAAACTATCATTGCACTGGAATTATAATGAGTAAACCCACATTTCACTTTATGTTTCTTGATACAAATCTTTACCAAAAGCATTGAAGTGCAATCAGTGTGCACATTTCTCAATCATTTCAATTATTGCACAAGTGTGACACATGGATCATATAAGATAGATTCATTAAAAAAATTAATTTATTCCAAGATAAAGGAATTTTTTATTCATAAATGATACTCTATAATCAATAAGTAAATGTTCATGAAGGTGAACACCCAGGATAGAGAAATCAGCATGGTATTCACTACATAATGACTTTGACTTGAAAAAATACAGTGCAATTTTGGTAGCATAACAATGTGACATAAGAATTCATAAAAATGGTTTATTAGAGATAAAGGGGTGTCTAATAATATTTACATGAAATTTAAATTAATGGGGTCATATAGATACATGTCCCATCATATTTAATGTGTTTAGATTCATAATACAAAATAATTGCTTGAATGTATATGTGGAGAGGGAAATTCCTTATAGAATCTTGGCATGGTAATAGGTGTACATGGGAGGTAATAATGAGAGTGAATGGGGTATATCATCATTAAAACAAAAGAAGGGAAGTATGAGGGAGGTTCTAAACCATACCCCAAAATTTATAATTGAAAATAAAAGGGCATAACAATATAATGAATCATGGACATAAATTAGGAATAAAGAAATCCCATACTTGGAAGTGTGATCCCAATGGCTTGGGATAGGCTTGATAGAGGCTTCATGGAAGATTGGGGTGCCTTGGGAGGATACTAAAAAGTAGGGAACAGAGTAGGGACATGCTGCAAAGGTTTTGTGTGAAGAGTAAGTGGGATCTTGGGTGGGTTTATATAGGAAAGGAGAGGGAATTCTTTGTTATTAATTTTTAGGACTCCAAATATTAAACTAATCAAAACCAAAAACCAACCCATGGTTTTTTCCAAAGGGTAGTGGAGAAAATTATTTTATAATTCCAATGTACAAACTTTTTATAATATTAGTCTTTCTTATGTGGAGGTGAGTCACACTCTCAAGGAAATCAATTTAAAATGATAAATGTTTTATATGTCTTGGAGGGTCCGCTAATTATTTGTAAAATAAATAAATAAAACTAAAATTACATTATTTTAAAGATAAAATATATATTGGTAGAAAATATAATTCATAGTATTTTATTACATCACATTTGGGTCATAATTATGTCATAAAACACAATATATAATTATATAGTATTGAATTTTTACCAAAAATAACGATTGTCTCGAAAAATTATAAAAAATTCACCATTAGATAATTTAAACATTCCAATTCAAAAATAATATTCATTTTATCTAAATAATTTTTTAATATGTGAATATTTACTTTAAAAAACTGACATTTATTGGATATTCACGTGTTTTGATAAAAACAACTTCCAAAAGATAATAAAAATCCAAATTTTATTCACAAAAATTATACGATCATTTATATTTAATAAAAATTAATTTGTTAATACTATTTTATTATGATATCAATTAATTAAAAAATCTATTAATTCATCAAAATATATTTTTAATTGAATATTAACTAAAAATAATATTGGTGCATTAAAATCTATTTACAAAGTAACTACGATAAAAGGAATTTATATTCTTTATACAAAATAATTTAAAAAATCATATTTCATGGGTCATGTTACATAACCCCATATAATAGTCCCAAAAGACTGAAGGGTAATATGTGTGATGGTGATAGACACTTGGGGTTGCTTGGATAATATTGCTCGGATGATATTCTCTATCAACTTCCAATTCTCTAGTAGGCGGTTCTGTTCGAGATTATTATGTTGAAGCTCAGATTGGGCTTGGTCAAGAGCGAGGCCCAATGATGCCAACTCCTTTTCGAGATCTGACAAATGGGCATCGTACAGATCAATTATACTATATGAGGCCATCTCTTCTTTTTTCTGACTAAATAGGATTTGTTAAAGACCAATATTATTACTAATCATGTTATCAGTGTTCAACGACTATATTAGAAATAGTAACAATTCATAATGGTATTTTAAAAAACCAAAAAAATAAAACCAAATATCTGAATATGTATTATATTTAATTAGATCGAGAGGAATTTTCATTAAAATGGATTGGGACGTTGTATTAAACCTTAAAAAAACCCTAATCCATCAACCCTATTAAACCCTAAACCCTCACCCTCCCAAAACCCTAAACCATCATATGAAAAAAATCCTCAACCCTTAGCCATAAATATTCTTATCCCTTCTTCCCAAAGTCAAAAAATACCGACCACAAGAAAACATAAAAACACTTCCCCAAAAAACACTATACTATCAACCCAAACAAACCCTAAACCCTCACCCTGAAAAAATTCTAATCCCTCAGTCATAAAAATACTAAACCCCAAGCTCCAAATAGCATGAACCCTCATACCCAAAAACCCAAAAACCCTCACCCCCAAAAATCCCTAAACATTAAAACCCAACAAAACCTTAAACCTGCAACTGATAAATTTCCAAACCATGGGCCGCAAAAATTTATAAACCCTCATCCACCAAAAAACCTATACCCTAATACATAAAAATCCTAAACTGTCTTCCCAACTGAAATTCTTATCCGCAAAAACAAAATACAATCAGTCCCAAAAAACCCTAATCCATATGTCCCATAATACACTAAACCTCATCCCGGAAATACCATTAACCCTTAGTACCAAAAACCTTTATCCCTAAACTCTAAAAAACAATAACTCTACAACCCATTAAATTAATAAACACATAACCCCAAATGACCATAAATACTCATCAACAAAATATCTTAGATATTAATAAAAAACCCTAAATACTAAATAAAAAAAACAAATCCCATAGCCATAATACAACCTAAAACATGGGGGGGGGGAATAAACCATAAGCCTCAAAAAACACTAAACCCTAATACCTAAAAACCAAAAATCCTCTACCCCCAAAAAACACAAAACTCTCATTCCCAAAAAACCAGAAAAAACTCATTCTCAAAAATCCTAAAGACATCTACCCCAAAAAACCCCAAACCATATGTCCCAAAAACCTCAAACCACTAGACCTGAAAAAACCACTTCTATCCTCTCCAAAAAACTAAAAAACCAAAACCCAAAAAAAATTAAAAAACTCATCCCCCAAAACCCTAAATTCTATGCCACAAAAATACATAAACGCTGAGCCCAAAAAACCATAAACCCACAGCCCCAAAAAAACATAAACCATCAGAACAAAAAAAAAAACTAACCCTCAACCCCACAAAACCCAAAACCCTTATCCCCAAAAAATTAAACCCTCATCCTAAAAAATCTATAAACCATATTATATGATTAACTCTAATTCCTCAGCACAAAAAAACCACTATAATATCAACCCCAAAAAATTCCAAAACTCACACCCTAAAAAACACTATTCACTACGACCATGAAAACCCTAAAACCTTATCCTAGAAAACAATGAACCCTAACCACTAAAAACCATAAAATAATCGACCCAAAAACTCCTAAACCCTCATATTAAAACCCTATATTCTCATTCCAAAAAACCCTATACAATCATCCCTATGAAACCCTAAACCAGCATCCCCAAAAATCCTAAACCCTCATCCCCATAAAACTCTATACCTTCATCTTTAAAAACCCCTTAACATTCAACCCCAAAAAACCATATACCCTCATCCTTGAAAATCCAAAAACACATTAATGAAAATACCATAAAACCTAATCCCCAAATAATACTAAACCCTTATCATGAAAAATACCTTAACCCACATCCCCATAAAGCACTTAGTCCTTAGCCCAAGAAAACACTAAACCTCTAGCTCTAAGAAAACCGAAACCCTCAACCCCAAAAACCCTACATATTAATCCCCCAAAAACCTGAAACCCTCATCCCCAAGAAACCCAAAACCCTCTTCCCCAAAAATTCCTAATTCCCATTCTCTAATAAACCATAAACCCTAAAACAAAAATAAACCTAAACCCTACACCAAAAAATCCAAAACCCTCATCCCCAAAAAAACTATAAACCCTCAACGAATAAATCCCTTATACCTCAATCCAAAAAAACCATTAACGTTTGAAAAAAAAATTTATAACCCTCTGACTAAAAAAATCCTAAACCTCAATGATAGAAAACCATAAACCCTTATCCCAAATAAATAATAAAACCTCCACCCTGTAAAATCTAAACCCACATCCACAAAAAACCATGAAACCACCACTCTAAAATCATATAATCCCTCTTCTCCAAAATACCCTAAACACCCGCCCCCAAATAACACTAAAACCATGGCACCATAAACACCTTAGAAACATTGATATGAAACACAAAACCATTATCCCCCAATAACCCTAAAACTGTATCTCAAAAATCCCTATACCCTCATCCCCTATAAAACCTAAACCCATAGCCCTAGAATAACCCAAAACCCTCGAACATATATAATGCTAAACCTATTCCCAAAAAAACATTAACCCTCTTCACAAAAAAAAAACATAAACCCTCGTCCCAATAAATACCTAAAAATCATCAAAAAAATCTTAAACCCTCATCCGGACTAAACCATAAAAACTCACTCCTAAATAACTGTAAACCCTCATCCTCAAAAATATATAAACCCTCATCCCAAAAAAATCCTAGAGCCTCAGATCCAAAAAACCACAAACCGTAAACCCCCATCACCCAAATACCTATCCCCAGAAAACCAGAAATACTCATCCCTAAAAAACCCAAAACCCTCATCCCTAATAAACCCTAAACCATTATCCTATAAGACACAAATCCCTTATCCACAATATACATATATCCTCCGTCCAAAAAACCTAAAACTGCATCCATAATAAATCCTAAACCCTTTTCCTGAAAAAAAAATTATAAACCCTCTACCCCATAAAAAGCATAACCAACAGCACCAAAAAACCATAAACCATCACCACCCCACTATTTAGCCCAAAAACCCTTAACCCTCATCCCACAAAATCACTAATGCCTAAAAACCAAAAAACACTAAACCACTAACCCCCCAAATCCCCAAAACCATTATACCAAAAAAAAACATATACCATCGTCTCAAAAAACCCTAAACACTCTTCCCCAAAAAACCCTATACCCTCATCTCTAGAATTCACAAAACCATTATCCTCCAAATAACCCTAAATTGTTAGCCACACAAAACCCAACACCAACCACCCCCCCAAACCCTAAACCCACAAAACCAAAAAATAAAAAATAGTCATCCTCAAAAACCCCTAAAACCTATACCCTATGAATATAATAAATCTGCAACCCCAAAAAACACTAAAACCTCAACTTAAAAAAACACAACACCCCCAGCCCCAAAAATCTCTAAACACTAAACCCCCAAAACCATACAACAACATCCCTAAAACCCAAAACTGGTATCCCTAAAAACCACAAACCCTCAGACCCATTAAAAACTAAACCCTCAAAACCAACACCCTAAACCCCAAGAAAAAATCCCTAAACCATCATCCCCCAAAAATTCTTATCACTTATTCTCAAAATTTCCTAAATTTTTGTGCTCAAAACCCTAAACATGTATCCCCAAAGCACCCCAAATAAACAGCATTAAAAAACCCTAAAACCTCAGTACAAAAAAACACTCATCCATTAACCCAAAAATATCCATAAACACTCATACACATTAAACCCTAAACCCTCATCCCAAAAAATTATAAACCTTCATCCCTAAAGAAACCAAAATCCTCCACCACCCTAAATCCATATACAAACCACCCCAAAAAATAATAAAAACATAGACCCAAGAACCATAATCCCTCACCCAAAACAATCCAAAACCACCATCCCCATGAAACCCCAAATCCTCAAACCCAAAATACACAAAACCCAGAGCCCCAAAAAACCGAAACCCTAAGCCCCATAAAATCATAAACCTCATCCCGAAAAACCCTAAACCCTAATTCCCTGAAAACCAAAAAATCACACCCCTAAAAAAAAATATACCATCTGCCGCAAAAATCCAAAAAACCATTATCCCCGATAAAACAAAAACCCTCATCCCAAAAAAATCTAACCCATCATCCCTAAAAAAAACCCATGCTCTCATCCCAAATATACCAAACCCTCAATCCCCAAAAAACTACAACCTCCCGACCCCAAATAGACCCAAATCCCATAGCCCGAAAAAACCAGAAGCACTCATCCATAAAAAAACCCGAACCCCTTACCTGGAAAACCCCAAACACTTATCCTAAAAAAACCCCAACCACAACCCCATGTCCCATAACCCTAAACACTTATCCCAAAAAATTGTCAAACCCCCATCCCCAAAAAATCCTCAAATTCATTCCCAAAAAAACACCAAAATCTCATACCAAAAAAACTTCTAAACCCCATCCCCATGAAACAACAATCCCACCACACTAGAAAAAACCCCAAACCCATAGACCCAAACATCCTAACCCTAATCTCCAAAAAAACCCAAACACTAAAGACCAAAACCCCTATGTTATCATCCAAAATACCATAAACCCTCATCACAAAAATCCCTAAAACCACATCCCCATTGAACCATAAACACCATGGCCCAAATAACCCTAAATCACTTCGCCAAAAATTCTAAATGCTCAACCCCAAAAAAAATAATCCCTCAATACCAGATAATCTTAATCCCTCAGCTTCAAAAAAACCATAAAAATCAAGTCCCAAAAAACCTTATACCCTAAACCTCTGAAAATCCTAAACCATTGTCCCCTAAAAGCCATAATCCTTCATCCAAATAAACCCTAAACCCTTGGATCTAAAACCCTAAACCCTCAACTGTAATGAACCCAAAACCAATACCCCGAAAAAACCATATTGCCCTAGCGCCACAAAACTATAAACCCTCATCCCTATAATAACCTTAAATACATTTCCCACAAAATACCCTAAACCTGAAAACCCATTATAAAACAAAAAACCCTACCCCATTACACCCTAAACCCTCTCCCTAGAAAACCCTAAAACCTCATCCCAAAAAATAGTAAACCCCACATCCCTTGAAAAATATAAATCCCCAGACATAAAAAAACCTAAACCCCCATCCACCCAAAACCATAGACCCTCATCTCCAAAAACCACTAAATCCTTAGCTTCCCAAAACCCTAAACCCTCATCCCCTAAAAACCCTAAACCCTCATCCTTAAAAAACTGTATACAATCAGCACTAGAAAAGCCTACAAACACATCCCCCAAAAAACAAAACAACAAACCCCATAACCATAAAACTGTAGACCCAAAAAAATCTTAAACCCTCATCCGTAGAAAAACATAAACCCTCAAACCACCTTCTCCCCAAATACTTGAAACCATAGTCCAAAAAACCATAATCCCTCAGCACTATAAAACAGTGAACTCTCCACACCATAAAACCCTAAACGCTCAAGAAAACAAAATCCTTAACCCTCAACCCCATTATACCAAAAACCCACATCCCCAAAAATCATAAACCCTCAGTATTGGAAATCCCAAAAACCACTTCCTAAAAAAAAACCATAATCCATTATCTCCAGAAAACTATAAACAATTCCACTAGAAAACGGCAAACCCATACGCATATAAAAATCTAATCTATTAGCCCCATAAAACCCAAAGCCTTCAGCCCTTAAAATGAAAAACCCCGCATCCCCAGAAAACCATTAACCCTTATCCCTAGAAATCCCTAAACCATCAGGCCTAGAATACTCTAAACCATAAGCCCCAGAAAACCCATAACCCTCTTCCCTAGAAAACCCAAATCCATCATCCCTTGAAAACCCAAATCCCTCATCCCTAGAAAAACCTATACCCATATTCCCCGCCAAAAATTAAATCCTTACCCCCATGAAACCCTAAAAACTTATCCATTGAAAATTTTAGACACTCAGCCCCAAAACGCCTGAAAACATCTTCCCTAAAAACTCTATCACTCATCCACTGAGAACCAAAAACCTTATGTTCATGAAATCCCCAGATCCACCCCAAGAAAAAATGAAACACAGAGACCTAGAAAAACCTAATCTCTCAACCTCAAAAAAATCCTAACCCTCAACCACAAAAAATGTTACACCCTCAGATGATGAAATCCCTTAACCTTTAGTCCACAAAAACCCTAAACCCTAAAACCCAGAAAATGCTAAACCCTAATCCTATAAAACCCTAAACCATTAGCTTCATAAACCCCAAATCTGCCAACCATAGAAAATCCTAAACACACATCGCCAGAAAATGGAAAACCCTCATCCATAGAAAACCCTAAACCCACAATCCTAGAAAATCCTAAACCCACCTAATGTGAAAATTCTAGATCAAAAATCAATGAGAACCCTAAACAAGCATCCCTTGAAAATCCGAAAAAATCAACCCCAAAAAAATCTTAAATCCTCAAACCACGAAAACCATAAACCCTCATATATATTAGACCATAAACCATTAGGTCTAGGAAACCCTATACACACTACCCTAGAAAACAGTTAACACTCAACAAAAGAAAACCCTAAACCTTACACCGTAGAAAAACATAATCTTGTATCCCCAAAAAATTCTCAAGATTCATCCATAGAAAACCCAAAATACTCTACCATAGAAAACCCAAAAACCACATCCATATAAAAAATTAAATCCCCATCCACAAAATACCCTAAACCCTCATCCCCAAAAAACCCTAAATCCTCATCCTTAGAAATCCCTAAACACTCATCCCATAAAAACTCAAAAACTCCTTCCCCAAAAAACCCTAAATCCTTATCCCCACTGAAACGTAAACTATCATCCATAGAAATATCTAAACCCTCAAACCCAATAAACCTTATCCCTCATCCCGATAAAACCTGAAACCCTCATCCCTAGAAAAATATAAACATTCAACCCAAGAAAAATCTAAAAAATATCCCTACATAACACTAAACCCTCATCTATAGAAAACTTAAATCCCATATCCCCCAAAAATCTTTAATTTTTAGCCCTAAAACCCCTAAACACTAATCCCATAAAAACCCTAAACCCACTACTTTGGAAAACCCTAAATGTTCATCAATAGATAACCATATACACTCAGGCTTATAAAACCCTAAACCCACATATCCAAAGGATTATAAACCCCCTACCCCATAAAACCCTAATCATATAATCCTAGAATACCCTAAACCCCAACAATAAAAAACCCTATACCCCATCCCTAGAAAAACCTAAACAATAATCTATATCATAACCTAAACTCCTAGCTCCAAAAACTCTAATCTTTAATCCCCAGATATCACTAAACTCTAAGACCTTGAAAACCCTAAAAACACATCCCTAGAAATACTAATCCACCAACAACTAAAAACCATAAACCCTAGCTCTTGAAAACTATAACCCCCATACCTAGAAAACCATAACCCCACATACCTAAAAAACACTAAACCTCGAGACCTATAATTTCATTAACCCACAGCCTTAAAAATCATAAATCCCTATCCATAGAAGAACCTAAACCCCCAACCCCATAAAACCCTAAACCCACAGCCTGAGAAATACCTAAAACCTCATCCTCTTAAAACCATATATCATCAGACCTAGAAAACCCTAAATCCCAAGCCTCAGGAATTTGTAACACTCAACCCAAGAAAACAACTAACATGTACCCCTAGAAAACACTAAATCCTCAACCCCAAGAAACGCTATACCCTCAACCCTAGGAAACCCTAAATCCCAATCCCTATAAAATAATAAACCTTCATCTCTAGAAAACCAAAAATCCATATCCCCATAAAACAGTAATCTCGCATCCCCACAAATCCCTAATCCATTATCCCTAAAAATTTTAATGTTTCAACCATAGAAAACTCTATGTATTCATCCTAAGAAAACCCTAAACCCTTATCACTATAAAAATATAAACCCTTATCCCCAAAAACCCCTAATAAGTCATCCCCAGAAAACCATAAATCTTTATCCCTATAAAATAGTAAACCCTCATTCCTAGTTAACTATAAAGAATCATCCCCAAAAAACCAGAACTGCACCCCAATGAAACCCTGACCCCTCATCCCCAGAAAATCCTAAACCCCTATCCCTAGATAACACTAGTTCCACATCCAAAGAAACACCTTAATCCTAATCACAAAAAAAAAAACTAAAACCTAAACACCTTAAAACCCTAAACCCTTATCCCCCAAAATAATATTCCTTCTTCTATAGAAAACCCTAAACATAAAGCCACAGAAAACTATAAACAATCATCCCTAAAAACCCAACACACACATCCCTATAAAACCCTAAAAATTCAACTGTAGAAAACCCTAAACCCCTAGCCCCAAAAAACTATAAATCCTTATAACTAAAAAACGAAATCCTCATCCCTTATAAACCATAAACCCTCTATCTCGAAATAACTATAAACCATTAGCCTCAAAAACCATAAAATGGAAGCCCCCAAAAAACCCCAATCCATCATCCCTACAAAACCCTAAACCCTCAACCCTAGAAAACCATAATCCCTCAGCATGATAATAACCTAAACCCTAAACCATTTAAAACCATAAACCATCATCCCTAGAAAATCCAAAACCCTCACCTCTAGAAAAATTTAAACCCTTAGCCCTAGAAATCCCTAAACCATCCACCCTGGAAAACACTAAATTCCAACCACATAATACCCTAAACCCACATCGACATAAACCCTAAACACTAGCCTCCGAAAACCCCAATCCACAGCCCAAAAAACCCTAAACCCTTTTCCCACGAATACCCCAAAACCCTAGCATAAGAAAACTCTAAACCCCGACCACTAGATAGACATCAACAACCAATACTAAAAAACTATATTCACTCACCCATAGAAATAAATAAACAATAATCCCTATAAATCCCAAAACAGTCAAAAAAAGTCGTTAACCCAGCCCTAGAAAACCCTAAACCTTCACCTCTAGGGGTCCCTAAACCACCCTCCCCAAAAAACCTCATACACTCATCCCCAAAAAATACTAAACCCATATCCATAAAAAACCCAAAACAATCATCCCCATAAACACATAAACACCCATCCTCATAAAACACTAATCCCTGAAACCAAAAAAAACAAAAAACCTCAGACCAAACTAACCCAAAATCCTCATCCCCAAAAAACCCAAAATTCACAACTCCAAAAAACAATTAACCCCATGACTCATAATCCCCCAATTCATAGTCCCAAAAAACTGTAATCACTCACCCCCTTCCCCCAAAAAAACTAAACCCGCTTCTTAGAAAACCGTAAACCATCATCCCCAAAAAATCCTAAACCCCCATCTCCCAAAACCCTAAAACATCATCCCCAAAAAATCATAAACTCTGGGCCCCATAATCCCAAAACCCTTAGACCCAAAAAACCCTAAACCATAAAACCCAAAAAACCCTAAACCATAAGCCCCAAAAAACCATAAAACCCTCATACCCAAAAAACATTAAGACATCTAAATAAAAAACACTAAACAATCACCCAAAATAACACTCAACCCTCTACCCCAGAAAATCCTAAACCCACACCTCCGAAAAGACCTAAACCCTCTGCAAAAAAAAACTCTAAACCCTCAACCCCATGAAACTCTAAACCCTTAGAACCAAAAAAACTATAAAATCTCATCCCCAATAAACCTAAAACCTCATCCATAAAAACACTTAACACTACTCCATTAAAACCCTAAAATTTTTAGTCCAAATAAATCATACACCTTCATCCCAAAAAACAATGAACCCTCGGAACCATAAAACCCAAAACCATGTACTACAAATACCTAAACCCACATTCCCAGAAAACACAAAATCCTCATCCCCAGAAAACCATAAACCATTGTCCATAGAAAACTATAAACATTACCCCCATAACCTAAAAACCCTTTCCCAAAAAAGCAATAAACCACCATATCCAATGAAACCTAATCCTTTATCCCTAAAACCCTAAAAAATTGGTCCTAGGAAACTCTAAACATTGATCCCCATAAAACCCATAATCGACATCCCTAGAAAACCCTAAACCCTCATACTCAGAAAACCCAAAACACTCATCCATAGAAAACACTAATCCCTCAACCCCAAAAACCCTAAATTCTTATCCATCGGTGTCCATATACCCTCAACCCCAAAACCAAAATTCTTATCCCCAAAAAACACTAAACTATTATAAAGAAACCCTAAAAAGACATCCCCAAAAGACCTTGATACAAAATCCCACAAAACCCTAAATAATAGCCCAATAAAACCCTAAACCCTCAACCCAAGAAAACCCTCATCCAAAAAAATTCCTAAACCCTCATTCCTATAAAAACACTAAACCCTGTACTAAATAACCCCAAACCATAAACCCTAAAAATCCATAAACAAACAGTCTGAAAAAACCCTTCTCCCTCAGCTCCAAAAAACCATAATCCCTCATAACCACCAACCCTCATCATAAAAAACCATTAAACACTCATCCCTAAATGATTATAATCCCTCATCCCCCAAAAACCCAAAATTCCCATCCACCAAAAACACTAAACACTTTCCCCCCGAAACCCTAAACCATCATCCACAAAAACCCAAAACACTTTGTTCAAAAAACCCAAAAACACCATCCATAAAAAACCCTAAACACTCAACCCAAAAAACACTTATACCCCCACCCCCAAAAACCTATAAACCCCTAGTCCCCCAAAACCCTAAACCTCAGCCTCAAAATCCTAAACCCCCACCATAAAAAACCTAAATCTCTTGTCAAAAAAACCAAATCCCTCATAACCACAAATCCAGGAACCATCATACCCAAAAATAAAAAAACCCTCATCAATGAATACCTAAACCCCCATCCATAACATTTCATAAAAACTCACCCTCTATTTACTCTAAATCCTTATCCCCCCAAAAACTAAACCCTCATCCACAAAAAACCTGACAGACTCTTCCCAAAAACCCCATAAACACTCATCACAGAACCGGCTAAACAGTCTACCTAAAACCTCTTAAACCATTACCCCAACAAAACCATAAACAGTCATCAGCAAAATACCCAATACACTTATCCCAAAAAACCCTAAACCCTAATCCCCCCGGAACACCAAACCCTAAACCCCCAAAATCCGAAATCCATCATGCAAAAATCCAGAGAAATTTATATACAAAAAACCAAAACCATCATCACCAAAAAACCGTAAAACATCATCCAAAAAAACATCTAAACAGACATACCAAAATAATATAAACACTCAGCCTGAGAATCCCTAAATCCCCTACCCCCTACCCCCATAACCCCTAAACCACCATACCTAAAAATTAGTGAACCCTATCCACCAAACACCCCTAATGTCCTAGCCCAAACACCCAAAACCATCCACCCCCAAACCTATAAACCTTGATCACCATAAAACCCTTAGACCAACTTCAACACAAAACCTTAAACCCCCCTCCCTAAAAAACCCTAAACCGTAAACCCAAAAATTCAATAATCCCTCAATCCTGAAAAACACTAAACCCTCAACCATAAAAAATCCAAAAAAACCCAAAATCTATTATCCTCCAAACCCCCCAGAATCTCAACACCAAAAAACCATATATGATCAACCCCATAAAATCATAAAACATCATCCTAAAAAACCTAAACCCATAACCCCAATAACCAAAAACCCCCACCCCCCAAAACAACACTTATCCCTCAACCCCAAATGCTCCTAAAACAGCTATACCACAAAAACCTAAACCCTAATTCCATAAAATAGTAAACCCTCCACCCCAGAACAACCATAAACCCTAGTCCCCTAAAAAACCTCAATCCCTCAATCCAAGAATACCCTAAACCCTATTACATAGAAAACCCAAAACCCAGAAGCCTAGAAAACCATAAACCACTAGCCGAAGACAAACATAAACCCTCAGACCCAAAAAAAATTCAAAACCTAAATCCTTAGAATCAAAATTCCTTAAACCCTAAAACCCAAAAAACACTACAGCCTCATCCCCATAGAAACCTAAAAATTCATCCCTAAATTAAAATAAAGCCTCATCCCTGGTAACCATAAAAAAATCCACAGAAAATCGTAATCCCTAAGACCTAGTACACGCTAAACCCAAATCTAAAAAAAACATGAAACCCACATCCCAAAAGACACCTAAATTTTTACCCCCAAAACCCTATGTGCAAAAAAACCACAATACCTCATTCCCAAAAATCCATAAACCATCTTCCCAAAAATCCCAAAACCCTCACAACAAAACCCCTAATCCCTTATCCATAAAAGTCACTAAACATTTACCCCCAAAAAACCCAAAACCCGTATTTCTAAAATATCCCTAAACAATCATCCCCAAAAATTTCTACACCTTCAGCCCTAGAAATACTAAAACCCTTATCCCAAGATACCCATAAATCTACAATTCAAAAAAAAAAACCCTAAATACTCAGTCCAAGATTTCCTTAAACTCATATCCCAAGGAATCCCAAAATGCATAGTCCCGTGAATCAATAAAACATCTACCATAGACACCGTAAACCCACATTCCTAGGAATCCAAAATCATTTTTCCACTGAATAAATAAATCCATATCACTATTACACATTAATCACGTGGAACTAGGAAAACATAATCCATTAGCCATAGGAAAACCAAAAACTGTTATTCACAGGATACCATAAACACTAATCCCTATGAAACTCTAAATCCTCAGTCCAATGAAACCCTAAATCCCCATCACATGGAAACCCTAAACCCTAAACCTCATGAAACCCAAATCCCACTACCATATGAAACACTAAACCCTCATCCTTGCAGAGCCCTTAACCCTCTGACCTAGTAAACCCTAAACCCTCATCCCTGTGAATCCTAGAACCCTCAGCCTAAGGAGATTCCAAACCCTCACCCATATAAACATCATAATATATTGACAAATGAAAATATAAACCCTAATTCCTAGAAAAACTTTTACCCTCAAGAAATCCAAAAAACATTTGACCTTAGAAAACCCAAAACCATCATCTCTATAAAATACTAAAATATCACCCGTAAAAAATCATAAACACTTAGCCTTTAAATTCCTAAACCTAAAGTCCCAAAAAACTCTAATCTATTATCCCTAGATAAAAAAACCCCATCCCTAGACATACTTAATCCATCATCGCCAAACAAATCTAATCCCTCGTCACCAATGTACCCTAAAACCTCTTCCGAAGAAAACCCCAAACCCTCATCCCCCAAAAATCCTAATCACTTATCCCTAGAAAACACTAAACATCCCTTCCCATAAAACATACACCCTCATCCCAAAAAAACATAATCCCTATAAAACCCAAAACACACATCCCCATAAAACCCTAAACCCTCATCCCCAGAAAAACCCAAAATACTCACCCCTTGAAAATCCTAAAATCTGATCACCATGAAACCCTAACACCTCAATCCTGAAAAAACATAAACCCTCAGAACCAAAAAACCCTAACCCCTAAAACCCCCAAAACCCTAAACCCTTAACTCCAGAAAAAGACAAACCCTAATACATAGATAACCGAAAACCCTCAATCCTATAGAACCCTAACCACTCAAGTGAAAAACCCTAATCCCTATTCCCCATATAACCCTAAATTGAGAGCCCCAAAAAACACTGATCACACATCCGTAGAAAAAAAACCATCATTCCAAGAAAACCCTAAACCTTCATCCTCAGAGAACACTAAATCCTTAGCCCCAAAAAACCTAACCCATCATCCCTAGAAACCCATTAACCCTCATCACCACAAAACATGAAACCCTCAGCCCCAAAATACCACATGCCCTATGGCCTAGAAAAAACTAATCCACCATCCCTAGAAAACCATAAACCATTTTCCCCAAAAAAACTCTAAACACTTCACCTTATAAAATCCTAATTGACCAGCCCTAGAAATATCTAAACCTTCATCCCCAAAAACCATAAATCCATTTCCCTTGAAAACCCTAAACATTAATCCCTAGAAAATTTTAAACCATCGTCCCTATAAATTCCTAAACTCCCTTTCATATGAAACCCGAAATCCAAATACAAATAAATCCCTATACTCACAACCTCAAATAAATCGAAACTCTCCACCCTCAATACTCTAAAACAATATCCCCAGAATACCCTAATCCCTCAACATAATAAAACCTTAATCCCCCATCCCTAGAAAACCTTAAACCCACTTCCATTGAAAACCATAAATCCTCATCCCTAAAAAAACATAACCACCTTCCATATAAAAACCTAACCCCCATCCGTCGAAGATAAAAACCCTCATACCTAAAAATCCCAAAACCATAAGAGTCAAAAAACCATAATCCCACATCCCCCAAAAACCCTCAACCCTTAGCAAAAAATACTATCTACCCTCACTGCTAAAAAAATAATTGACCATCATCCCTCGAATACCTGCAACCCTCATAGTAACAAAAACCTCATCCCTCAACCCTAGAAAACCCTCCACCCTCATACCAAAAGAACCCTCAAAACTGAACCCTAAAAAACCCTCACCTTCATCCCAAATATAACTTAAATCCTCAACCCAAGGAATCCCAAAATGCATAGTCCCATGAATCTATAAAACATCTACCCTAGAAACCGTAAACCCACATTCCTAGGAATCCAAAATCATTTTTCCACTGAATAAATAAATCCATATCCCTATTACACATTAATCACGTGGAACTAGGAAAACATAATCCATTAGCCATAGGAAAACCAAAAACTGTTATTCATAGGATACCATAAACACTAATCCCTATGAAACTCTAAATCCTCAGTCCAATGAAACCCTAAATCCCCATGACATGGAAACCCTAAACCCTAAACCTCATGAAACCCAAATCCCACTACCATATGAAACACTAAACCCTCATCCCTGCAGAGCCCTTAACCCTCTGACCTAGTAAACCCTAAACCCTCATCCCTGTGAATCCTAGAACCCTCAGCCTAAGGAGATTCCAAACCCTCAACCATATAAACATCATAATATATAGACAAATGAAAATATAAACCCTCATTCCTAGAAAAACTTTTACCCCCAAGAAATCCAAAAAACATTTGACCTTAGAAAACCCAAAACCATCATCTCTATAAAATACTAAAATATCACCCGTAAAAAATAATAAACACTTAGCCTTTAAATTCCTAAACATAAAGTCCCAAAAAACTCTAATCTATTATCCCTAGATAAAAAAACCCCATCCCTAGACATACTTAATCCATCATCGCCAAACAAATCTAATCCCTCGTCACCAATGTACCCAAAAACCTCTTCCGAAGAAAACCCCAAACCCTCATCCCCCAAAAATCCTAAACACTTATCCCTAGAAAACACTAAACATCCCTTCCCATAAAAAATACACCCTCATCCCAAAAAGACATAATCCCTAAAAAACCTAAAACACACATCACCATAAAACCCTAAACCCTCATCCACAGAAAAACCCAAAATACTCCCCCTTGAAAATCCTAAAATTTGATCACCATGAAACCCTAAAACCTCAATCCTGAAAAACCATAAACCCTCAGAACCAAAAAAACCTAAACCCTAAAACCCCCAAAACCCAAAACCCTTAAATCCAGAAAAACACAAACCCTAATACATAGATAACCAAAAACCCTCAATCCTAGAGAACCCTAACCACTCAAGTGAAAAACCCTAATCCCTATTCCCCATATAACCCTAAACTGGGAGCCCCAAAAAACACTGATCGCACATCCGTAGAAAAAAAACCATCATCCCAAGAAAACCCTAAACCTTCATCCTCAGAGAACACTAAATCCTTAGCCCCAAAAAACCTAACCCATCATCCCTAGAAACCCATTAACCCTCATCACCACAAAACATGAAACCCTCAGCCCCATAAAACCACATTCCCTATGGCCTAGAAAAAACTAATCCACCATCCCTAGAAAACCATAAACCATTTTCCCCAAAAAACTCTAAACACTTCACCTTATAAAATCCTAATTGACCAGCCCTAGAAATATCTAAACCTTCATCCCCAAAAACCATAAATCCATTTCCCTTAAAAACCCTAAACATTAATCCCTAGAAAATTTTAAACCATCATCCCTATAAAATCCTAAACTCCCTTTCATATGAAACCCGAAATCCAAATACAAATAAATCCCTATACTCACAACCCCAAATAAATCGAAACTCTCCACCCTCAATACTCTAAAACAATATCCCCAGAATACCCTAATCCCTCAACATAATAAAACCTTGATCCCCCATCCCTAGAAAACCATAAACCCACTTCCCTTGAAAACCATAAATCCTCATCCCTAAAAAAACATAACCACCTTCCATATAAAAACCTAACCCCCATCCGTAGAAGATAAAAACCCTCATACCTAAAAAACCCAAAACCATAAGAGTCAAAAAACCATAATCCCACATCCCTCAAAAACCCTCAAACCTTAGCAAAAAAATACTATCTACCCTCACTGCTAAAAAAATAATTGACCATCATCCCTCGAATACCTGCAACCCTCATAGTAACAAAAAACTCATCCCTCAACCCTAGAAAACCCTCCACCCTCATACCAAAAGAAACCTCAAAACTCAACCCCAAACAACCCTCTGCCTTCATCCCAAATATAACCTAAAGCCTCAACCCAAGAAAGATATAAACCTTCAACATCAAAATACCCAAAACAATGAGCCTAGAAACACCCCAAACACTTAGCCACACAATAAATGAAATCCATCAATCTGAGAAAACAATAAATTTTCATCCCTAGAATATTTTAAACCCACAGTCCCACAAAACCCAAAACCCTCAGCCCTGAAAACAAAAAACCGTAATCCCCATAAATTAATGAACCCATAGCCTTCAAAAACCCTAAAACCACAACCATAGAAAACCTAAGCCCTTATCACCAAAAACCCTGAAGCCACATTCAAATAAAATGATAAACCGCCAGACCTAGAAACCCCTAATCTATTCAGCCAAAAAAAACTAACCCCTCAAAACAAAAAAAAACCAATAAACACCAGCCCTAAAAAATAAAAATCTCAAGAAAAAAACATATACCCTGGACCCCCAAAACCCCTAAACCTTCAACCAAAAAAAACTAACACCTCAAAAAAATTATCCCAAAACCCTAAATCCAAAAATCCATAAAACCAGGACTCCAAAAACCCTAAACCATTGCCCCCAAAACACAAAAAACCCTCAGTCCCAAAACAAACAATCCATTATCCACAAATAACCCAAAACCCCCTACCTTGAAAACCCCTAATCACTTTTCCCTAAGAAATGGTAAACTGTCATCCCCCAAAACCCGAAACCCTTAAAACTAATAAATTCCAAACCCTAACACCCTAAATAACCTCAACCCTCTCCCCAGAGAACCATAAACCATCAGTCCCAAAAAACCCTAAACCATCGGCCCCAAAAAACCAAAATACCTTACTTTTAAAAAACCCTAAACCATTTTCCAAAATAAATACTAATTCCACAGCCCCATAAAACATTAGTATGTCATACCAAATAAAATTTAAGCCCTCTGCACAAAAAAAACCCAAAACACTTATCCCCTAATGAACCAAAAACCGTAGCACCGTAAAAAATTACTAAACCATCAGTCACAAAAGACAACTAAAAAATACTAAACCATTGGCTCTAAAAAAACCTAAACCTTATGACCCAAAAAAAATTAAATCCTCAACCCCAAAAAATCTATATCATCTTCCTCATAAACTCTTAATGATCGAACACCCAAAAACCCTAAAACATCATCACCAAAAAACCCTAAACACTCTCCCCAAATAACTCTAAACCCTCATCCCTAGAAAACCACAAAATCAATGACAAAAAACCCAGAGCACTAAAACACAAAAACCCAAAAACCACATCCCTATAAACCCTAATCCCTTGTTCCCAAAAAACACTATATGATAAGAACCAAAAGGAAAAAAAATATCCTCCTAAATAACCTTATACCCTCACCCCAAAAATCCTTTGTTCATCATCTACAAAACGCGAAAACCCTATGCACCTAGAAACCTAAAATCCTTTGCACCAATAATCCCAAAAATCATGGACTAAAAAAAGTAAAATATCATCCCCACAAACCCTAAACACTCATCCTCTACAAACCCCAATTCTTCAACTGAAACAATCTATAATCATTTGGCACCAAAAAACCCTAAACCCTCATCTCTAAAAACCCAAAATCATCAATCCCAAATAAATCCTAAACCCTCAACCTTGAAAATCCCTATACTATCCTCCCCAAAAAAACATAATCCCAGAACACTAAAAACCCAAAAAAGCATAGTAAAAAAAACCTAAGTCAAAATAACATAAATCCTTATCTCAAAAAACCATAAACCCTCCTCCTAAGAAATAATAAAGCATCAACACAAGAACAAAATAAACGCCCAGTCCAAAAAATCCAAAAACTCTCAGCCCCAAATAACCCTATACCCTCAGCCCCAAAAACTTTTAAACCCTCAACCTCTTAAAACCCAAAAACCACATCACTAAAAAATCTTCTGCCTTCAGTCACAAGAAACCTTAACCCCTCGACCCCAATATTTTGTAAACACTCAGCCCAAAAAAACCCTAAACCCTCTATCCACAAAAAACTAACTCCTCATCCTGAAGAAACCCTAAACCATTTTTTCTAGAAATCCTAAACCCACAACACTAAAAAAATATGAAATGCTCCCCGAAAAAAACTAAACTGCCCTAATAAACATAATAACATGGCCCAAGAAAGCAAAAAAAAAAACAGCACCAAAAAATCCTGAACCCTCATCCCCAGTAGCCGAAACCCCTATCCCCCAAAAAAACCCCGAAACCGTGACCGAAAAAATACACTAATCCCATGGCCCCAAAAAACCCAAAACCTTCTTCTGCAAGAATCCCTAAAACCTTGGCCCCAAAACCATAAAACCTCATCCTTAAAAAACTCTAAACCCTCAATTAAGAAAACCCTAAACCCTCCTCCCCATAAAACAATAATACTTCATAACCAAAATCTATATACCCTTATCACCAAAAAATGATATGCATCCATCCCAAAAAAACCCTCAGTCCCAAAAAAGGCCCAAAACACTCAACCTCAGAAAAACCTGAACTGTGATCCGCAAACGTACCCAAAACCCACAACCCAAAAATATTCTGAAACTACTGACCTAAAAACCCCAAACATTCATTGACAATAATATCTAAACCATCGGACCTCCATGAAACCAATACACTCATCCTTAAAAATCAAACATCACTTAACCTCAAAAATCCATAAACTCTCATACCTAAAAACACCTACACCCTCATCCCCAAAAAACCCTAAACCCTCAGGAATAAAAATTCCTAAACCATCATCATAGACAATTTGTAAACACTCCATACCCAAAACCATAAAAACTCAGCCAGAAATTCCCTATGACCTTAACCAAAAATACCTCCATCCTCCACTATGAAATACCAGAAACCCTCCTCTTGAAAAAATTATATACCATCACAAAAAAAAACTAAATATCGTTGACCCCAAAAAACAATAAATTCTAGGACCTAAAAAACCCAAAACACTAATACCCAAAAAAACCTTAAACATTCAGCCCCAAATAACCAAAAACCCTTTTCCAATCAAAACATAATCACTTGAAAAAAATACATTCGTTCCAAAAATACCCTAAAACCACATGCATAGTAAACCCTAATCACTTGGGCCCAAAAAACATTAAACCCTCAGCTTCAAAAAACCCTAAAATCTATTACCCAAAAAATCCTGAACCATTTTCCCAAAAAATCCTATATCCTCCACCAAAAATATCATAAACACTATTCCCTAAAAACCCCAAAACCCTTTGACAAAAAAACCCTTAATTATCAACAGCTAAAACCTAAATATTCTTACACATATATACCTTAACCCATAAAAAAACTAAATCCTCATCCCCATAAAACCCAAAACCCTTACCCCAAAAACATTAAACTCTCAGCCAAAAAAACACTAAACCCTCAACTCCCCAAAACCCTAAACCATCATCTCCCAGAAACCCAAAACCTTATGCCGCCAAAAACCCTAAACTCTTATCCCCAAAAAACCCTACACCATTGTCCTCAAATAAACCAAATCCCTATTCCCCCAAAAAACCATAAATCGTCATCCCCCAAAATCCCTAAACCTCCAAACTAAAAAAAACCACAAAACCTCAACACCAAAAAACTGTAAAACCTCTTCCCAAAAAAACCCTAATCCCTTATCCCAAAATAAAAATAATCTCACTTCTACAAAACCCCCAAACCATCACCCCAAAAAAACCCTAAACATTCATCCCCAAAAAACCCAAAAACCTTGGCCATAAAAACACTTAAACCCTCATCCTCAAAAATACCTAAACCCTCAACCCCAATAAGCCATAAACCCTTTTCCAAGAAAAATTATAAACCATAAACACTAAAAAAGCCCAAACCTTGTATTGAAATAACCCAATATATCCAATCCTAATAATTCTAAACCCTCATCCCAAAAAAACCCTAATCCCCCATTCATAAAAATACATATAACATCATCGCTAAAACCGGAAACCCTCATTAAAAAAACCCTAATTAGTTACCCCCCAAAAAATATAAACACCCATCACTGAAAATATATATACCTATTCCACAAAAAACCACAAACCACTAACCCCCCAAAACCACATACTATCAACATTAAAAATTATTAAACTGTCAATCCAAAAAAACCCCAAACACTCTACCCCAAGAAACCATCAACCCGGAGCCCCAAAACCCCAAAACCCTCATCCCCAAAAACCCCTCAAACCATAGCCCCAAAAAACACGAAACATTCATCCCCAAAAATCCCTAATCCCTCATCCCCAAAAAATTACAAAACTGTAATCCCTGAAAAACACAAATCACTCTATAGCAAACAATCATAAACCCTCATCCCCCAAAACCCTAAACCCCACCCCCAATAAACCCTAAACCCTCATCCTAAAAAACACCAACTCCTCAGCCATGAAAAACCAAAAACAATCATCCCTAAAATAATCCTTAAACCCTAACCCCCAAAAAACACTAAACACTCTTCCCAAAAAAATAGTAAACCCGCAACACTAGAAAACCCTAACAATCCAACCCAAAAAACCATAAAACCTCTACACCCAAAAATTCCATAATCTATTATCCCCACAAAATCTTAAACAATTATCCCCAAATATCCCAAAAAACCGATACCTCAAAAAAAACCCCTAAGAACCAAAAAACCCTATAACATTAGCACCAAAAACCCTATCATTCAGTAACAAAAAACTGAAAATCCTCATCCCCAAATAACCATAAATCCTTGTCCACAAAAAAACATTAATTAATCAGCCCCAAAAAACCCTAATAAATCATAAAAAATCCTCAACCCATAGACCCGAAACGCCTAGACTCTCATCCCCATAAAACCCTAAACTCTCAGCCCCCAAAAACCATAAATCTTATCCCAAAAAACACTAAAAGAACATCCCAAAAAACATTATGCCATTTTGTGTAAATAACACAAAACCTTCCTCCCCAAAAAACCCTAAACCACCAACCCAAAAAAACCCTAAAACCTCCTCTAAAAAAAACACTATACCATGTGCCCCAATAACACTAAACCATTATCCCCCCAAAAGTATAAATCCTCTTCCCCAAAAAATCATAAACCCTCAAGCTAAAAAAATCCACAACCCCAAAGAACCCCAAACCCAAAACAATAAAAAATTGTCTTCCCTCTTCCCCTAAAAACCATTAACCATCATCCCCATTAATCCTCAACCCACACACCCAAAAAATCATCAACCATAGGCCAAAAAAACCTGCAACACTTTGTCCCCAAAATACCTCAATTGAAACCCAAAATAACCACCAACATGTGACCCCAAAAAACAATAAACCCTTAGCCCCAAAAAACCCTCAACACTCAATATCAATAAACCCTCAACCGTCAGCTCCCAAAAACCCTAAACCCTCAGTCTCAAGAGAAAAATAAACAATCAACCTAAAATACCCTCAACACTAAGCCCAAATATCAATAAACATTCAATCCAATAAACCCTCAACCCTCAGTCCCAAGAAATACTTAACACTCATCCCCAAAAACAATCCCCCAAAAAACCTCAAAACTATACCCCAAAAAAACATTAACCCCTTCCTGTAAATGCCATCAAACCTCATCCATATAATAACCGAAACTTCTACTCCAAAATACCCTAAACCCTCCCAAATAAAATACCCTAAACCCTCAACCACAAAAAACACTGAAACTTCTACAAAAAACCATAACCCTCAGTCTCCAAAAACCCCGAACCATCTATCGTAAAAAACCCTCAAACCTTCAACATAAATCCATTAATCCTCTTCTAAAAAAACCCTGAACAAACAATGCCAAAAAACCCTAAACCCATAGAAAAAAACTGAAAACACACCTCCCCAAAATAGTAATTTCGTAATAAATAAAAAACCATAATCCTTTATCCTAGAAAAACCCTTAAATTATCAACCCAAAAAACCCTAAAGCCTTATTGTAAAAAACCCCCAAACATTCATCCCTAAAAAATTCTATACCAAGATCCCCTAAAACCCAAAAAACTCATCCCAAAATCCGAAATCCATTTCCCCAAAATAAAAAAACCATCAACACCAAAGAACCCGAAATCTTCATCCCACCAAACCCTACACCCTCAGCACCCAAAAATCCTAAACCATCATAAACAAAATCCTCAACCCTCAACCCCAAAAAACACTAAATGGTTAGCCTAAAAACACTTAACACAAAGGCACATAAATACCATAAACACTCTGTCCCATGAAAACCTAATCTCTCATTTCCCAAAACCCAAAACCCTCCACCCCAAAAATCCTAACCCTCTCCCTAAAAATCATAAAAACCTCTTCATGAAAAAACATTATCCCCTGAGACCCAAATAATAGGAAACATTCAGCCCTAAAAAACTCCAATCCCTTATCCCTACAAAACCCTAAATCTTTTCTGAAAAAAACACTATACCGTCATCACCAAAAAACCATAAAACATGTTCCCCAATACATTGTAAACTATAAGCCCCATAAATTCAATAACCCATAGCCCCAAAAAAACCCTTTTACCAAAAACACTCAACTATATACCCCCAAAACCCTCAACCTTCATTCGAAAAAACCTGACAACCCTCAGCCCCAAAAAACCCTCAACATTAATCCCTAAATAAACATGAACCATCATCCCCCCAAACCCTCAACTCACAGCACCAAAGTGTCTTCAACACTCATTCCTAGAACCCATATACCTTTCGACCAAAAAAACTATCAGATCTAAAAATACCTCAACCCCCAATCCCAAAAATCCTTCAACCATCAACCCGAAAGAACCGTCAACACTCAAAACCAATAAAAACTCAACCCTAAACCCCAAATAAACCCCAAGCCATAGTCCCAAAAAACCCTCAACCCCATCCCCAAGAAACCATCAACCCTCATCCCAAAATTCCCTCGACCCTGAGTCCCAAAGAAACCTAAACCCATATCCCCAAAAATCCAAAACAATCAATAACAAATAAAACTCAACCCTCAGCCCCTAACCCACTAAGCCTTTTTCCCCAGATAATTTTCAAAAATTATCCCAAAAAATCCATCATCCCCCATCACAAAAAACCCCCATCCTCAATACACTATCATCCATCATCCCGAAAATACCCTGATCCCCAACCCCATAAAACCATAAACATTTATTTCCAAAATACCAATAGCACTCAATCCCTTAAAAAAACATAAACCCTTAGCCAAAAAAAACTCCAAACAGTCATCCCCCAAACCCCCTTAACCCATATCATAAAATAACAATAAATCAACATCTCAAAAAAAATTATAAACCCACATACCTAGAATAAAATTAAAATATAATCCTTAACAAACGTTAGACCATCATCCACAAAAAACTGTTGACACTCAACCTAAATAAACATTAAATATTATGCCCCAAAAAACCTTATATAGTACCCACCAAAACCCAAATCCTACATCCCGACAAAAAACTCAAAAAACTCAACACTAAAAATCCCAAAACCATCATTCCTACAAAAAAAACATTTATCCCCAATAAAATATTTAACACTCATGCCAAAATTAACCCTAAAACCTAAGCACCTAAAACCCAAAAATTCTCTACCCCCAAATACCATATACCCTCATCCCCAAAAACCATAAACCCTCATTCCTAAAAGATAGAAAACCATTAGCCCCAAAAAACTAAAAACCCTCAGCCCAATTAAGCCAATATTCCCATCCACCCCCCAAAAAAATCCACTTCCCCAAAACAATAAAATCCATATTCGCTAAAAAACCATAATCCCTCATCTCCATGAGAACCTTAACCCTTATAAATAAGAATCCCAAAACCCAAAACCACATAAAAACTATATATTCTATGCCCCAAAGAACTAAAATACCGTAATCATAAAAAATCCTAAACTCTGGGTCCAAAAAACCCCTAAAACCTAAGAATAAAAAGACCTCAAACTCACAGACCCCCAAAAAACAAACCCCCATTCCCAAAGAACCTAAACGCTCCTGCATAAAAAATTCTCATCCCTCTACCCCAAAAAACTGTAATCCATCAGCCAATATTACCCTCATCCCAGTGAAACAATAAAACCCTAAACCGTTATCCCCAAAAAACCCTAAACCATCATTCCCAAAAAACCATAAAGCCTCATCCTAGACAAACCCAAAATCCCCATAAAAAAACCAAAAACCACATCCCCATAAAAACCAAAACCTTATACCCCAAAAAATGCAAAATTTCCAGCCATAAAAAACCTAAACCCATACCAGAAGAAACACTATACCCTCAACCACCCAAAAAAAATTAAACCCATATCTCAATAATACACTAAACCCTCGTCCCCAAAAAATAGTAAATCTCAACCCTAAAAAACCGCAAAACATTATCCCGAAAAAACCATAATCCCTCATCCCCACAAAACATAAATCCTATGCACCAACAAAATCCAAATCCCTTATTCCCACAAATCCTTCAACCCTCAGCCCCAAAATTACCCTAAACCCTTTAACCTGAAATTTGGTTATCCCTCTACCACAATAAAAACCAAAATCCTTATCACCCAAAACCCTAAACTCTCACCCCAAGAAACCCTAACCACTATATCCCAAAAAAAATTGAACCCTAATCCCAAAAATTCCCTAAATCGTTAAGCCTAGGAAACCCAAAACCCATAGTGGAAAAAATCCCAAAATCCTCTATCCCAATTAACCATATAAACACAGCCCACAAAACCCTAAACCTAAAAACCCAAAAAAACATTAAGAACTCATCCTTAAAAACCATTAACCATCAAAATGAATCCCTAAATACTAATTATAAAATCTCATAATCCTCAACACCCAAAAAACCATAATCTCTCAGCCAAAATAAACCAAAAACCCTCATCCTAAAAAAACAAAAATCTCTAGGCCCCCAAAAAACACTATACCCTTAGCACTCCAAAACCTTATAACCCATCCTTATGAAACCCTAAACCCTCAAACACAAAACATCCAAAAGACTAAGACACAAAAAACCTTAAACCCTTAGCCCCAAAACCATAAACCCTCAGCATAAAACCAAATGAAACCCTTAGACCAAAAACGCCTAAATCCATAGACAATGGAAACTAAAAACCCTCAGGCGAAGACACCCAAAACCCGCATCCCCAAGAGTCTCTAAACCCACATCCCTAAAAGCCCGAAAACCTCATCCCTAAAAATTCTAAACCACCACCCCAAAAAAACCCTATATCCTCATCCCAAATAATCCCTAAACCCTTATCCCCCAAAAACACAAAATTCTCATTCTTGTAGAACCCAAAATCCTCATCCCCAAAATCCCTAAACCCCTATCCCTAAAAAACCATAAACCACTAGCCCCCCCAAAATATAAACCCTCACCCCAAAAAACCCCTAAATCTTGATCCCTAAAAACCATCAACCCACATCACAATACACCATAATCCATAAACCCTAAAATACATCAACCCTCAACCTAAAAAAAGCATAAATCTTGTGCCCCCAACACCCGAATCCCTTAGTCGCAAAACCTGCTAAATCCTCCCCTGAAAAATAATTTCCAAATCCTCTACACCTAAAACCCTATCCTCACCCAAAACACTCATGAACACATAGCCCCTGAAAACACTAAACACGTAACCCCCCAAAACCCTAACCCCTCACCCCAACAAAAACCACAAACCCTCAGCCCCAAAAAAACCCTCATAACATAGTAAAAAACCCCCAATGAACTATCAAAAAAAACCATAAACCCTCATCCTAAAATTTCCCGACAAGCTATGTGAAAAGAAACCCTAAACCCTCATCACAAAAGAAACCTGAAAACCTAAACCCCATGAACCCTAAATATTCATCCCAAATAAACACGTAAACCTCAATCCCCTAAACCGTCAAGCCCCATCACTAAAACCCCCCATCACTTAGTCCCACAAATACCAATAACCTCATTCAATAAATAACCATAATCCCTTATGAAAAAGAAACCTAAACTATCAACCCAAAAAATACTAAACCATCAACCCCAAAAAACACAAAAAAATTGCATTAAAAACTCTAAAACATAATAAAAAACATCAACTCCTACACCAAAAAACCCTTAACCCTCAGTCCTCAAAATCCCATAAAATCACATTCCTAATAAACCATGAACCCTGAACATCCAAAAATTCTAATACCTCTCCCTTAAAATACCCAAAACCCTCATCGACCAGTAACGATGAACCCTTAACACCACAAAACCCAAAACACCCATCTCTAAAAACCCTCAACCCTAATCCAACAAAACACTAAACCCACATCAACAAAAAATCCATAAAAATATAGCCCAAAAATTCCATAATTCCTCAGCCCCAAAAAACCGTAAACCCCAACCCCCAAAAATCCTAATCTGCTATCCCTAAAAATCTAAAACGGCATCCCCCTAAAACCCTAAACGGTCTTCTCTAAAAAGAGTTAACCCAAAGTCCCTAAAAACCCTCATCCCTCAACCTTAAAAAATACTCAAGCCTATTCACTAGAATATCCTAAACCCTTAGCCCCAAAAAACCCTAAATCATCAACCTTGAAAATCCCTAAACCATCAACCACAAGAAACCATAAACCCTCAACCTTGAAAAACCCTAAGCCCTCATGCCCAAAGCTCTAAATTCACAGACCAAAAAACCCTATACCTCGTCCATAATAACCCATAAACCCTCATCCAAAAAATACCCCAATCCCTTATCCCCCAAAATAATAAAACCTCAAAAGTAAGAAACCCTAAAACCTCATCCTTCCCAAAAAAAACACTAATCCTTTAACCAAAAAAATGCAAAACCCATAGCCTAATAAACTGGAACCCTCATTCCCAGAAAAACTGTAAACCCTAAGAACTAAAAAAACTAAACTGTTAGCCCCAAAAAACCCAAATTAATTAGCCCTAGAATATAGTAAACCTTCATCCCCAAAAATCCATAAAACCTAATCCCCAAAAAAACCTAAACCCTCATCCCTAGAATACCCTAAAACCACGAACCATAATCTCTTAGGTTGAAAACCATAAATAACAATCCCTTAAATACCTTAAAACCTCATTTCTAATAAACCCTACTCCCTCCACCTGAGAAATACATCATCACTCAGCCCCAGAAAAATTTTAACCCTGAGCCCAAAAAAATCACCAACCCTTTTCCACGAAAAACCCTAAACCCTCATACATAAAAAACCCTAAACCCTCATCCATAAAAATCCATCTACTATTAGTACCAAAAAACAATGAATCCTAATATCCAATAAATCATTTACCCTCATCCCCAAAAAATAGTAGATACTCATCCCTATAAAAATCTAAACACTCTGATCCAAAAATACCTAAACCCTTACCCCCCAGAATCCCTAAACCCATTGAAAAATCCTTCATCCCTCAAACTAAAAAACCCCCTCAAATCTTATCCCAAAAAATCATCTACCCTCATCCCCAAAACTCGCTAAATCATATAAAAAAACCCAACACCCCTAACCCTAGTTTCCATGAAAAACTGTACCCTATGATATAAAAACCCTAAGCCCATGACCCCAAAATACCTTCATCCTTCATATGAAAAAACATCATCCCTCAGCTCCAAAAATAAATTAATACTCATCCCCAAAATGCATCAATCCCTCACCCCCCCAAAAAACAATTAACCATTACCTTTAAATAAAACTATCAACCATATGCCCAGAACACACAAGACCCTCATCCCCAAAAAAACCATTAACAATTACCTATAAAAAACTGTCGTCCATATTCCCTAAGAGACACAAAACAATAATCTCCAAAAAAACAAAAAAACTAAATAGTAAATAACTATAAACCATCATCCCCAAATTAAAATAAAATTTCATACAAAAAATACAAAACCCGTTGCCCCCAAAAAACCACATCCCTTAGCCCCAAAAAACCCTCACCCATCAACCCCAATAAACCCTCCTTTAGCATATCCAAAAAACCCAAAAAATCCAGTTCCAAAAAACAATAAAATATTAGCTATAAAAATACCTAAACCTTCATCCCCTAAAAAAACCCTAAACCATCAACCCCTATATAACCTAAACTCTAATCCCCTCAAAATGCTTAACCCCCAATCCCATAAAAAACCATAATCTTCAGCCCCGAAAAAACCTAAACTCTAAACCCCCAAAAACCATAATTTTTCTTCCAAAAAAACCCTCAACCCTCATACATGACAAATCATAAACCATCTTTCAAAATAAAAACATAATCCACATCCCTAAAAATAATTATCCCTTGAACCCATAAATACCTAAACACTTATCCCAAGATATCCATAACCCTTGTCCCCAAAAAAACCCAAAAACCCTTATCCCAAAGAAATCCTAAACCCTCATCCATAAGAAACCCAAAACATTCAACCCCAAGATACTGTAAACCCTCATACCTAATAGAAAATAATCCCTTATCGTCATGAATTCCCGAAAACCCATCGACAAGAAACCCTAAACCCTCTAACCCATGAAATCAACCCTCATCCCAACCAAACTCTCAACCATGTTCCATAAAACCCTCAACCCTCAACCCCATAAACCTCAAAAACCATATCCATAAAAAACATCGACCCCCATCACAAAAACCCTAAAAACTAGGACCCAATATACCCTCAAATCTCATCCCAAAACAACCCTAAACTCTCACTTGCAAAAACACTATACCCTCAAAACCAAAAAACCCTAATCTATCAAACCCCCAAAACCCTAAATCGTCGTCCAAAAAAACATAAACCATCTAACAAAAAAAAGAGAGTCCTTTATATTTAAAAATCATTAAACCCTTAATCCGAAAACACTATAATCCCTCAACCATAAAAAACACTAAAAATTTATTCCAAAATAACCTTACATTGTCTGCCCTAATTATCTCTAAAACCCCATACACAAAAAACCCTAAACCCTAATCCCTAAAAAACATAAAACACTCAACCTTAAAATAACCTAAACCATCATCCCCAAAAATTCAAAATCATAAACCCTAATATACACTACAACCTTAGAACAAAAAACCCAAAAACACCAGGACCAAAAACACTCAAACCTCAGTCCCAAAACACCATAATCCATCATACACAAAATACCTTAAACCATAATCCCCAAAAAACAATAAAAACATAGGCCCATAAAACCATAAAAACTCATTCATAAAAACCATCAACCCTATGTGGTAATTAACCGTAATGAAAAAAAACCAAATTACACTATATCATCATCGCAAATAACCAAAACACATATCCAAAAAAAACCATCAACCCAAAGTCTTAAAAAACTCTTAACCCTCATCATAAATACTCAACCACTATCCAAAAAAACCCACCAACCTAATCCCCAAAAAACCCTCAACCTACACCACCAAAAAACCAACATCACTTATCCCCTAAAAAATCATATATTATCAACCCAAAATATGACAAAACGATATTCCCCCCAAAAAACCTCAGCACACTGCCTTAGCAAATCCTCAACAATGGTCCCCCAAAAATCATAAGCACTCACCCGTAAAAAAATGCTCAATCCTCATCCCCAAAAATCCATTAACCCGCATCCCCCAAAATCCATCAACCCTCATCTTGAATAAGCATTAAACTATCATCCCCAAAAAAACATCAACCATTATCCCCCAAAAATACCTAAACACATCACCAAAAAAAACACTCGACCCTCATTATAAATATACCCTCATCCCGTAATCCATAAAACAGGAGCACTAAAATATCCCCCAACCCTCATCCCTAAAAAATCCTAAACCCTTATCCCGACAAAACCCAAACCCATCATCCAGAAATAAATCCTAAACTATAAACCCAAAAAACCCTAAATCATTATCATCAAAAATCCCTCAATGCTTGTCCCCAAAAAACCCTAAACCCACAACCCAAAAACCCACAACCATTATCCCAGGAGAACCCTATACACTATTCCACAAAAAACCCTAAATGCTCATTCCAAAAAACCATCAAACCATTGAATTAAAAACGGTAAACCATTAGCACCTAAAAACCCTCATCCCTCAGCCCCAAAAATTTCTAACACCTCATACCAAAAAATCCATGAACCCTCAACCGCTAAAAACCCTAAATTTTCAACATACAAAAAACCATAAACCCATGCCCCCAAAAACCCACAATCCTCATCCCAAAAATACCATAAACCCTCAACCCCAAAAATCCCACAAGCATCGGCCACAAAACCCCTAATGTCACATCCCAAAAGCCATCAACCCTCAGACCAAAAAAACACATCCTGCAACCCCAAATTACTCTCAACCCTAATCCCCAAAAACTCTAGACGCTCATCCCCCAAAACCAAGATCCCTCAGCCCCAAATAACTTTCAACCCATATCCAAAAAAAACCCTAAACTATCATACAAAAAACACTCAACACTTAGCTCAAAAAACACTCAAACCACATCCTCAAAAAAAACCCCTGATACGCAAATTACCATCCAACCATGGACCTAAAAATTCAACAACCAGCCCCAGAAAATCATATATTCAAATCCCTGAAAAAAAACCCAACCCCTATATTGAAATAACCATCGAAAATTTTCATCCAAAACCCCTTATGCCCCATCCCAAAAAAACCATATTCACCCTTCCCTAAAACCCCAAAACCCTCATCGAAAAACCACCAAAACCTTAACAACAAAAGCACTCAACCCTCAACCCAATGAAACCATAAACCCTTGTCCCTAAAAAACATAATTTTTAATCCCCAAAAAAACGATAATCACTCCACACCAAAAATTCAATATCCCTCGTCCCAAAAAAACCGTCAACAGATATCACCCAAAAAACCCCAACACTCTTCCCCCATAAAAAACTCCACTCTCAACCCCCAAAAAACCATCCACCCTCATCTTCATAAAACCCTAAACCCACAACCCCACAATACCCCAAAAACCCCAGCCCTAGAAAAACCCAAACCATCAACCCCTATATCCGTCAATCCTTGACCCCAAAAAAGTGTCAAACCATTTTCTCCTGAAAATAAAAAAATCGATAGCCCCAAAAGACCCAAAAATCTAATACCAAAACAAATATAAAACATCATACTAAAAACCATATTCCCTAATCCATAAAATCCATAATCTCATGGCCCCAAAAAATCCTTATCCATCCTCACAAAAAAATCCTAACCCCTAAACCTCCAAAACCCCTCAACCCTCATACCCAAAATAACCTCAACCCTAATCCCATAAAAACATCCACACGCAGCAGAAAAAACCCTTAACCAACATACAAAAAAACCCCCAAACATATTCCCCTAGAATCACTATACCCTCATCATAAAATTCCCCAAACCTCATCCCTAAAAACCCTCAACCCTTGGTCCCAAATAACCCTCAACCCTTATCCAAAAAAAACTATCAAACCAATGATCCAAAAAAACCCCAAACCGTCTCTACCAAAAAACCCTAAACCCTTATCACAAAAAACCCAAAAAGATTATCCCTAAAAAACACTCGACCCTCAACCACAAAAAACCCCTCAACCCTCAGCCCCCAAACTAAATAGACCCATATACAACCAAAACCATCAATCCATAGCCCCAAAAATCCCAAAACCCTCATCCCCAATTAACCATCCTCTATCATCACCAAAATACCCTCAACACCTAGCACCCAAAAAAAAATCTATCAGCCCCCAAAACCCCTCAACCATTATCCTGAAAATCCCTCATCCCTTATAATTAAAATAACAAGACCTCTAATCTATAAAATTCACTCAACCCTCGTATTTAAAAAATAATAATCCCTAAGACCCAAACAATGATAAAACCTCAACGTAAATAAACCTCATTCCTCAAACCCAAAAATACCTACACCTTAATCCCTAAAAACCTTCAACCCTCATCTGTAAAAAATCCTAAACATGTTGACTCAAAAAACCCTTATCCCTTATAAAAAAACCTTAAACCCTCAACCAGAAAAAATCCTCAACCGTCATCCCCTAAAAAATGAATCCTTATCCCCAAAAAACTGTGAACCATCATCTAAATAAAAACCTTGAACCTCAGGAATAACAACCCTAAATACTAATACCAATGAATCCCAAAACCCTCATAAAAAAAATTGATCCAACATCAACAAAAACCTTTGTACAGTCAGCCCCAAAAATCCTAAAACCTCAACCCCAAAAAAACCCTAAACAAGCAACCCCCTAAAACCCATAACCTTCATCCCAAAAAAACCACCATCCATCTAAACCCAAAAACTAAGAACTGAAATCACCGAATAAATGAAAAAATAAATTTAAATCCCAAGCTTTTTAGAAAAAATAAATCCATGTCTATATATGAAAAAGTGGATGTGGATCTAGCACAGATGTACCTATGAGTGAAAACTATGACAATGAGTTTCAATCATGACCCAGAGTATCCCCGTACACGACAATGGGCTTTGCTGCATTCCTCGTTTAGCAATCTCGAGGGATATGTTTGGTTAATAACAAGATTCTATGAATCATTTTGAAGTATTTATAAAAAATGTAATTTTTTTTAAAGAATAATATTTTTATATCATTAAATTACATTACAATGATAAGTTTCCTAGTAGTAATAAATTTATAATAAGATATAATTGTGAGGATGCAATTTATTTATTGGGGGAAGAATGTAACGACCCAAAAAAAAACAACTTCTTTTATTTAACAATCTATTTCCTACTAATAATGTTTTATTATGTTTTATAGTAGAAGCGCATATAATTACATCAGATTAAATTATCGTTTTCAAAAAATGATATAATTATTATAAAAATATTATGGTATATGAAATAATGACTATTTTAATTATATAGTATGATTATAACTACCCATTAAATTTAAATGATTAACTAATTTTACTTTTTCTAAGTGATAGAAATTTTACTATTGAATTTTACTATTCATTTTATTTCCACTATTGTTTTTAATAAATATATTTTTTTATTTAAAGGAAAATTTTTATACCTTGAGTATTATTATTGTAAAATAAACATCAATTTTTAAATTCAACATTCGCAAAACAAACCCCTAAATCCTCATAACCAATGAAAAGTAAACACTTTTTTAAAAAAAGTCAAAAAGTCGATACCCCAAAAAACCCTAAACTCTCATACCTAAAAAAACCTGAACCCTTATCACCAAAAAAACCCTAAACCCTCAGACCCAATACACCCTTATCCCCCAACCCCAAAAACACAAAAAACCAATAACCCAATAACCAGAAACCCTATACCATAAAAAATCATCAACATGAAAACCCTCAACCCTCAGCCTAAAAAAACCCTCAACACATATCCCAAATAAATACCAAACCCCCATCCCCAAAAAACATTAGACCTCTACCCCAAAAAAACCAAAACCCATAACACAAAAAATCATAAATCCTAATCCCTAAAAACTGATAAACCCTCATCTCCAAAAAAACAACACCCTCACCCCCATTAATCTAAAAATTGTAATAAAAAATTTTGTAAACCCACATCTACAATCAATTATAAACACTCATCCCTATAAAATCCTAAAAGCTTAGTCCCCAAATATCCTAAATCATTCCACAACAAATAAATTATATCCTCTATGATTAAAAACCCTAAACCTTGAGCCCCCAAAAGCCCTATGCCTTGATTTCCAAACATCCCCAAACCCTCAACCACAAAAACCAAAACCCATCATACACAATACAACAATAAAACCTCGTTGATAAAAAAACCCAATCCCAATCAACCAAAAACCGTCACCCCTCAGCCTCAACAAAGCCTACAGCCTAAGCCCCTAAAAAAGTCCTATACACATATCCCAGAAAACCATAATCCCTCATCACCAAAAAATCCTAATACCTCAAACACAAAAAAACCATGATTCCCCATCCCGAAAAAATAATAAACCTTCATCCCTAAAACATCCTAAATCCTCAACCCCTAAAAAACCTTAACCATCGTCCCCCAAAAACCCTAAACCCTGAGTCCCAAAAAACCAAAAAACTGCCATCCCCCAAAACCCATAAACCCTCATCCCTAAAAAACCAAAAACCTTCAATGCCAGAAAATCCTAAACCAAAAAACCAAGAAAATTATAAAACTCATTAAAAACCATAAACAATCAGCCCTAAAAAAAACCTCAACCTTCATCCTTAAAAAATCATTAAAATATCATCCTCAATAAACACTTAATGCTTATCCTAGAAAACCATAAAACATTTTCCCAAAATAACAACCTTCCCCAAAAAACCCTAAACCCTTAGACACAATAAACCATAATCCCTTAGACTGAAAAAATCCCTAAACCCTCCAACCCAAAAAACCCTAAACCCTTAGCCACAAAAAACCCTAACTATTTTCTCAAAAATCCCGAAATATCAACCCTAAAAAACCTTAAACCCTCAGTCCAAAAATGAAACTCTCAACCCTAACCACTAAAAACTCAAATATTGTCCCTGAAAACCCATCAACCCTAAATCCTAAAAACCCTCAACCCAATGACCAAAAAAACCATCAAGCCTCTTCCCCCAAAAACACTCAACACTTTTCCCCCTAAAACCATCAAACCTCATTCCCAGAAAACCCTCAACTCTCAGCACCAAAAAACCCCATAATCTTCATCCACAAAAAAAAAACTCCCATGCCCAAAAACACTAAAAACTCCATCCCAAATAACATAAACCCTTAGTCTAAAAAAAATCAACCCTTATCCCTAAAATATCCTAAAATATCATCCCAAAAAATACTATCAACATCAAACCCACCAAATCCCTCAAACATCATCCTTGAAAAACCCTAAACCCTAAACCCCCAAAACATCTAAATCCACATCCCTAGAAAAACCCAAATCATCATCCAAAAAATACCTTAAAACTCATCATGAAAAAATATAAACCCTTATCCTCCAAAAACCCTAAACCCTGGTCCACCAAATGTTTATAAACCATCAATCCTAAGTAATTCTAAACACATAAGACCAAAAAAATACAAAAAACTACACCCAAAAAAACCCTAAACACACATCCATAGAACTGTATTCCCTGCCCCCAAAAAATCACCAATCCCTCATTCCAAAAAACCCAAAACCATCATCCTCAAATACCATAATCCTTCAGTCCCAAAAAAACACTATAAACTAATCCACAAAATACAATCAATCCTCATCACCAAAAACCCTAAATCCTCACCAACAAAAAATATTCAATACTCAACCACAATTTCAATAAACCTTCATCCCCAAAAACACTAATCCCTCTGCCCCATAAAACTCTCAACCCTCATCCATAGAAAACACTCAACCCTCGGCCACAAAAAATTTAAAACAGTCCACCCAAAACCTCATCCCAAAAATACACCAACACTTAGCCCCAAAAACCAAAAACCCTCAAACCCCCAAAAAAAAACTAACCAACCATCCCAAAAAATCCATCAACCATCAATCACAAGAGCCTTAAAACATTACCACAGAATAACCTCAAACATCAACCCAAAAAATCCAAAACCCTCAAACGCACGAAACCCAAACTCCCATCCCCAAAAAATAGTCAACCCATATCCCTAAATAATATTACACCCCAAAATCTAAAAAAAATCATGACACATCCAAAATAAACCCTCAACTATCAGTTTAAAAATATCCAAAATCCTCATACTAAAAAAACACTCAACCTTCAGACCCTAAAAAACCTAAAATATTAGTGACAAAAAAACCCTTATACTTCACTGCCCCAAAAAACTAATAAATCATCCCTAAAAACATATAGACCATAAACCATAATAAACACTCAACCCTCAGCCCCAAAAATAGATCAAACACAAGAACTAAAAAACTCTCAACATTTACCCCAATGAAACTCTAAATGATCTGCATCAACAAAACCCTCAACCCTCATCCCCAAAAAAACCCTAAACCATCAACCTATGAAAATCAAAAACCCTCATCACTAAAAAACACTATACCCTCATCCCTATAAATATATAAACCCACAACCAAAATAATCCCTATAAACTCAACCCCAAAAAATATGAAAACCTAACCCCCACCCCCCTACCAAGAAACTCACCTCTAATAACACTAAATGCTTATAACCAAAAAACACATAAAACCTCAACCCAAAAAAACATATACTCTCACAAAAAAACCATAATCCCCTATCCCAAAATTCCCCTAAACCCTCTCCCCAAATAAAACACAACCCTATTCCCCTTAAAAACTCTCTATGCTCATCCCCAAAAAAACCCAGATCCTTAAGAAACCTCAAACATTAGCCACAAATACCCTAAACCCTAAACCAAAAAACCCAGAAACAACATCTCCATAAACCAACTACACTAATCCCCAAAACACCGTCAACCCTTTCCAAAAAAACCACACCCTTGAGCCCACAAAACCCTCAACACTCATCCCTAAAAAACCTCAACCCTTAGCCCCAAATAACAATAGACCCTGACACAAAAAAACCCTAAACCCTCATTCCCAAAAAAACCCTCGACATTGAGCCCCAAATATCCATCAACCCTTGGCCCAATAAAACCATAATCCCTCATTTAAAAAAATCTCTGAACTCTTTGCCCCAAAATAACCTCATCTCTAGACCCCCCTAAATCCTAAACCCTCATCCTAGAAAATTCTGAACACTCAGCCTCCAAAAAAACCTCAACCCTCTGCACCAAAAACCATAAATCCTAAACACACAAAAAAAACCACTATCCTTCATCATTAAAAGTCACTAAACCCATATCTAGCACTGATAATCCCAAAACCCTTATCCCTAAAAACACCTAAAAAGCCCCCAAAACCTTCAAGAATCATTTCAAAAAAAAAACTAAACCCATAGTCCTAAGAAAACCTCAAAACTCAACCTCAAAAACCCCACAAACGTCTACCTAAATACCCCTATTTATTCATCCTCAAAAAACCATAAAACCTCATCCCCATACCACCATAAAAAATTCATCCCCACATAACCCTAATCATACAAACCCAAAAACCCCTAAACACTTATCCCAACAAAATTGTAAACCCTCAGTCCTGAAAAACGGTAATCTCCTAGCCTCCCAAAAACCCTGTCCCAACATCCAAAAAAGATCATAAACCCTTATCCCTAAAACACCTTTAAAAATCATCACTAAAAAACCATCAAACCTCCTCCCCAATAAAACCATATCCCCTTAACTACAAAAAACACTCAACTCCATGCCCAAAAAACCCTCAACCATTAGACATAGAAAACCCTCAACCATGTACCCCAAAAAAAACATAAACCCTAATCCCAAAAAAACTATCAACCGCCTACCCCAAAAATCCCTCAACCCTCAACTCTAATAAACCATAAACCCATATCCCCAAAAGACCATAAAATTTCATCCCCAAAACACCCTCAACCCTCATTGCCAAAAATCCTAAGCCCACATCCCCAAAAAATAGTAAACATTGATCCCAAAACTCTCTTAAACCCTTATTGATACGTGATGCAAGACCCACTATGAAGTGTCCTAGGAACCCTGTACAATGTTCACGCATTGATCACCTAGATCAGCATAAGAAAACAATTAAATGTGATTTGTGTATAGTTTAAATTAGAAGAAAGGGGGTAATGGAAACATCATAATCCCAAGAGAACATTGCTCTAGGAACTATAGACACAAGATTCCACAAAGGATGACCAATCCTATGATAATCCAATAATCAAGCAACAACACAATGGTTTAAAAAAAATCTCACCATAATAATATTACCTTAATTCATGAGGTCTCAAGATTTTATGGTGTGGATATTTATAGAAAAAGGAACTAGAAATTCAAATTACACATGGTGTGGCTCTATACATTTGTCTAATGCCTAGTTTTCCATAGTAAAAAACCCTAAAGTGTGATTTTGAATTCTTTTCCACTTGACCATGACATTAAAAGATAAGTAGCACACCCTTATGGAAATGAAAAGGCAGATAGCCAACCACCGTTTTACATCAAAGATTCCATTGTGGGTTGGGCTTGAAAATTCATAAAACCACATGGGATGGATTTTTAAAACAATTTTTTGGTCTTAGTTAATGTAATTATTGTCCTGGATGCTTCCTCTACACAATAGTGGTTTTCCTTCTCATGTAATTCCATTATTAACTTGTTAAAGGCCACCTTCATTCTCTTGGTTCGCTCCCCTATCATTGGGCCACTAATTCCACACATTGGGCCTTGTGTAATCATGCACCTTCAACCCTACTCATCAAGGACACCATAAACCCCTATATTACCATCTGTGCCATGATCCTCATCATCTCCTCCCTCTTCAAAAGTATTCATCCTAGAATCCAAAAATTCCTAGGGAGAGAGATCAACAACCTTAAATGTGGCACTAACATTCTTATACCTATATGGAAACTCAACCATTGTTGGCATGCTTTGAAACATATTCATTATTCATCTCAATTTTGGCCTTTACCTTTTCCTGAAACTTTGGAATAAACATTTTCTTTATTCACATTCAATAAAAGAAAATTTATTAGTAGGTAGAGATAAAATATCATCTGGATTTAATGGGATAAAGCCATAAAAAACATCAAATAGTGGTGCATTAGTAGCATATTGAGCAACATGATTATATGAAAATACAATGTGAAGAAAACATATTTCCAAAGGATTCAAATTTTTTCTATGACTATAATGAATCAATGTGGAAGGTGTTGTGTTTACCAATACATTTTGACCATCTGGTTGTGGGTGTGCAGAAGTGGAGAACAAAAGTTTCGTTCCACATTTTTTCAACAATGGCCTCCAAAAGTGACTAATGAATTTGACATCCCTATCAGTCACAATTCACTTGGATAATCCATGAACCCTATCAATTTCCTTGAAAAAAAATCAGTGATGTGATTTGCGTCATTGGTATTAAAACAAGAAACAAAATTATCAATTTTACTAAAACTATCTATCACCACAAAGATGTTATCCTTAATTGATTGTGATCTTGGTTATCTAAGCAAAAAATACCTTGAAATGTCAACCAAAGGATGATAAGCAACAGGAAAAGGGGTGTATAATCCATGTGGAACCACTCTGGACTTTTTATTTTTAGACACATTACAATTTCCACAAATACTAATCTCATCCCTACCCGTGTGAAGCCAATAAAAATGTTCAATCAATAACGCCAAAGGTTTCTCAACCCGGAAATTACCCATTAATACACTACCATGAGTTTCTCTAACAAGATATTCACACATGGAATTAGATGGAAGACAAAATTTATTTTCTGAAAAATAATTCCATCATGTTTGTAAAAATCAGTGTTCCCATGTTTTTCACACAACTTCTAAAATTTAGAAAAATACAGATCAATCTTATTCATGCATTTCAACATTTAAAATCCAAGTATTTTTGCATGCCTAGAATTAATTAGAGAGTATCACCTAGACAAAGAATCAGTGATAATATTTTCTTTTCCTTGTATATGATTATTGATTTATGGAAATGTTTCAATGAATTCAAGCAATCTTGAATGTTTCCTATTCAACATTCCATGTGACTTATGAAATTTTAGGCTTTCATGATTCGAATGAATCAAAAATTCCCTTGGCCACAACTGATGTTTTCAATTTTCTAATGTTCATCTGAGGGCATACAATTAATATTCATATGTATAGTTGTTCAATCAATCCACAATAATATTCTCATTAATGTAAGTCATAGTCTTAGAGTCTTTCATTAGAACATCGAAAATTCCTATTAAAAAGGCATCACACTTAACCTAAAAAACTTTAGAAAAGATCAGTATAATTAAGAGAGGGGAATTGGAAAACATACCGTGGTGTGCGGAGCAATAATATTGTTGAGATTTTCCACACTTTATGCTCCCCCCCTTTTGACCAAATCATTCAATGGTTCTGCAATGGCCTAAAAGACTCTCAAAAACCATCAATAGAAACTCATATGTCCATGTATGTTTCTTACATCATTCACATTCTTTGGTGTTGGCCAACTCCATATCACCTTCACCTTCTCGTCATCAACCCTCATTACATGATCTCCTAGCACAAAACCCAAGAAAAAAACCTAATTTAAACAAAATGTACATTTCATTAAGTTTGGAAACCACCTAGTTTTCAAAGAGTCTCAAAAACATTTATAAAATGTTCATGATGTTCATCAAGAATCATAGAATATAAAATGATGTCATAAAAATATACAACAACAAATTTACCAATTAATGGATGAAAAACGTGATTCATTAAGTTAATTAATGTAAAAGGGGAATAGTTAGTTCAAAAGGCATAACAATCCATTCATACAATCCAAACATAGTTTTAAATGCAATTTTCAATTCATCTCCCTCTTTTATTATTGTTTTAAGGTATCCACTTTTTATGAGGATTTTAGTAAACCACCTTGCACCATGTAGTTCATCAAGAATAACATCCAAAAGATGTATAGGATAACATTACATTATTGTGATTTTTTTGGTAGCTTGACAATCAACACACATTATCCACTTACAATCTTTTTTAGGATAAGTATTATCGATACCACAAACGAAATCAAGCTCACTAGATCAAATCCCAACCCAAGCAAATATCTCACTCGATGTTGGATTTCTCAAGTCTCCTTGTGGTTAGCCCAATAAGATGATTTATTGTGAAGAATTTCTCCAAAGTGGAAGGTGATGTGGTGCTCAATACATCATAAGGGAGATAAGCCCTCAAGAATTTCCTCGAGAACCATGACATCAAATTCCTAAAAAATATACACAACACTAGATTTAATTAAAGGGTTAGAAGATTTAGGGGTAAAATATTCTCCCTTCCATAGAATCACGAGTTTTTACTCCCCATATAAAGCCATCTCCATCTCTATTTTTCCTGAAAATAAGCACACTATTATATCAACACTCTTTCTTTCACTCTTACTTTCACTCTTGTTATCAACTCTTTTATTTCCCTTATTTTTTATTTCACTCGACAGTCATTTTTCAGTCTTTATTTTTCCAATCTTTTGATTATATCTATTTTCCCTCTATTCTTTTTCTCCCTTTTTATAGTATCTCTCAATCCTCAGTTAGACATAATAAGCATGAAAAGGCTTCAATGGTGTAAGAATAATCATCCACCCATTTTCCTCAAAAGAATAGTGGTTGGTGTATCCATCATGTGGGAAAATCCTATAAAATTGCCAAGGTATTCCCAACAATATATGACTATCATGAATTGAAAAAATATCACTTATCACCTTTTCTTCCTACATACCATTAGAAAATGTAAATTGTTCTAGCTTAGTCAATTTTACATCACCACCATTATTTAACCATTGTAGTCTATAAGGCCTAGGATTCATAATAGCATCTAATTTCAATTTAACACCCATCAAACAAATGCTACATTTTTACAACTACCCACATCAATAATCATACTACATACCTTATCATTGACAAGGAATATAAATAAAAAATGTGCTCCCTTTTCTCATGATCATGCTCTCCTTCAGCTTGAGCACTCAAATCACGCCTTTCCACAAGCATTTATCCATGTATAGGGCTCTCTACTTCCACATATAAATCATTCTCATTTGGAGGAATTTTATATTTGCTCAATCCAACAATAAGAACACCTCCATCATCCAAAATAATAATTATCCTCTTGTTTGGGCCATGTGATGAATAATTTACAAATCCTAGACAATTAAAACATTTAATATCACATGATTTGGAAATAACCTTACCCTTACTATTACATTTGGATTTTTGAAAAAATGTTTTTGTTTTGTGAGAATCCTTTGAATCAGTTTTGTGTTCACTTTCATGCTATTTTTCTTTGGAGTTATTATTCATTAATTAAGATTTATAATACTTACCATAATGTGTAGGGTGAATCCTTCTTTTCTTTACTTTCCTCTCCGCTTTAGTATCCATTTTAAGGGGATCATCCATGTACATTTAGTGGTTCATGTCCACTATGTATCCAATTTCATGGTTAAGGCCATTCAAAAACCATTCCATGGTGGCATCTCTATCCTCATCAATATTGGCCTCGATTATGAGGATCTGAATTTCCTTGTGATACTCCTCAACACTCACAGAACCTTGTTGCAAACCCTACTACTTGGGGAAGAATTCATGATATTAGTTTCTATAAATGAACCTCTTACACATTACACCATTATACTCCTCCCAAATGTGGATGGTTCATTCTCTACTTCATCGTCGACTAATTTGCAGTTGGTCCCACCAAATACTAGCATAGTTATTAAATTCCATGGCCACCAGCTTCACTTTGTTTTCCTCCAAATAGGTTTCAAAACCAAAATCATGTTCGACCTTTCATTCCCATTCCAAACAAGTTTCGGGGTTATTATTACCTTGGAATGAAGGGATCCTCAACAATAATACTCTAAGATCATTGGATTGACAATATGGTGGTTGATTTCACTGAATTGGGGACTCATGAAAATTGGATAACACCTCCTCTTCATAAAGGACCTGATTCCTTGGTGGTGATATAGAATTGGAAGGGGGTTGTAGTACATCCATCATCACATTCATCCTTTGTAATTTTTCTTCTAAATCCCTCATGAGAAACTTAATGTGTGCTTCAGTAGTGTTACTTTCCACTTAAATTTTGGAATAATATGATAAAAAATTGAAACTAAAGGAAAAAATGGACCTCACACACTCCCTCATGTGTTTAAAATCAAAAATAATTTATTCACTCATGTTTCACTCAATTTTTCCTTTTATAAAAATGTAATACTCTTTCAATTTTCAACTAAAATTTCTTCCTATAGTTTTCTTACTCAATTACAACAAATATAAAGAATCATTGTAATGTGGTAATCCTAAACTATAATTCATAGATAAAACCAAAACCAAAACACAAAAAACCTCCAAAAAACGTCACAAAAAAACCACAAAACCCTCAGTCCTAAAATATATGAAACCATCTTCTACAAAAACCAAACCCTCATCACCAAATGACCCCATAACCTCATCCCCAAAAACAAAAAACCGTATGCCCCAAATAAATTCCAAACTATTAGTCCTGAAAAAATGCAAACCCTCGTCCCTAAAAAACCACAATCCACCACCCCCCTAAAATCACCTAACTCACATCCCCTAAACACCCCTAAACCCATAACCCGAAAAAAACACCAAAAAAAGACACAAAATAAAGAAAACCTCATCCTCAAACAATAAAAATCCCTCATCCATAAAAAATACAACTCCCTCATACACAAAAAACCCCAAAACCTCATCCATAAAAAACCCCAAATCCTTATCCCCAAGAAAACCCAAACCATGAGACCAAAAAACCAAAAAAACATTACTCCCTAAAAACCCAAAACCATCAACCCAAAAAAACCTAAACCCACAACCCCAAAAAAACGTTAAACCAATATCCCCAAAAAACCCTAAAACATCATCCCCTAAAAATTGTATACCATGATCCCCCAAAATCCAAAAAACCCTCATTCCAAAATAAACTAAAATGTCATTCCGAAGACGCCTGAACCATCATCCCCTAAATACCATTGACCATCATCATAAAAAACCCACAACCCAAAAAAACTCTAAAGGATCATCCACAAAAAACCGAATACCATCCACTAAAATAAAATCCTCAACCCTAACAATCCTTAAAACATCAGCCCCAATAATCCTTAAACACTCATCCCAGAGAAACCCAATAAACTCAACACTAATAAACTGTAAACCATAAAACAAATCACTTGTCACAAAATAAACCTAAACCCTTATATATAAAAATTCTAAATACTCTGTGTAAAAAAAACTCAAATCCCAAAACCCTATTTAAAATAATCCTTCATGCCAAAAAACTATTAACTCTAAGCCCAAAAAACTCCTAACCACCAGCCAAAAATACCATAAACTCTAATCCCAAAAAACACTCAACATCCAACTATAAAAAACTAAAATCCCTAAACCCCAAAAATACTTAATCTGTCAGCCCCAAAAATCCCAAAACCCTCAGTCCCAAAAACACCCAAGACCCTAATCCCCATGAAACCCTAAACCCTTAACCCCGAAAAAACCTAGATCATTATCCCCTAAATACCATAAACCCTAAACCCCAAAACCTTAAACCATCAGCCCCTAAAAAACCTTATCCCTAATCCCCAAAGAATCATAAACCCCTCATCCCTAGAAAACCCAAAACCATCATCCCTAAATAACATTGAACCCAAAACATTGAAAAACACATAACAATCATAAAAAACCTTAAACCCTGACCCCCCAATCTCTAAAAGCCATTCAATAAATGACTCTATACCCCTATTCCTGAAATAAAATATATTCTTCACCTTAAAAAACTGTAAACACCCTAAAAAAGCCTAAAACCACCGAAAACAAAAAAACTATAAACACCTAGCCTCAAAAAACCAAAACAACTAGGCCAAAAAACCGTAAATAGAAATATACAGAAATCATATAACCCATAAAAACCCTAAACTAACAGAACAAAAATACATTAAACCATCATCACCCAAAAACATTAAACCCTTGTCTATAAAAAACCCTAAACCTTCATACCATAAAAAATCCTTAATCCCATAGACCCAAAAAACCATAAACACCAGCCTAAAAAAACCATAAACCCCAATCCCCCAAAAAACAAATACATCTTCCCTAAAAACCTAAACCCTCAGCTAAAAAACACCTAAAACCCTCATCTACGAAAAACCTTAAAACCTCATCGTGAAAATGAAATAAACTGTCAGCCCAAGAAACCCTATACCCCCATCTTTAAAAAACCAAAACCCTCTACCCCCAAAAACCATAATACCTCAACCCAAAAAAACTATAAAAACATAGCCCAAAAAAACCAAAAACCCCATCCCCTAAAAATATTAATACCTCATCCCAAAAAATATAATCCCTAATCATTTATTTCAAAAAAAAACCAAAACCCTCATCCTTATATTATTCTACTCCTCAGAACCAAAAACCCCTTAATTCCCAGACCTAGGAAACCCTAAACACAAAGCCATAAAAAACCCTAGACCCTGAGACCTGAAAATCCCTAATCCATCTCCCCAAAAAATAGTAATCCCTCATGTCCAACAAACACTAAACACTCCAATGAAAAAACATATTGATCCATAAAAATTAGAAAACATTTGACGAAAAAAACCCTTAACCGTCAACACAAAACACAATCATAGGCCCTCCAGCCCAAAAAACAATAAAATATCATCCCAAAAAACCCTAGACCTTCATCTACAAAATACCTAATTAATAATCTCTAAAAATCCTCAAAACCATTTTCCCAAAAAATATAAATTCTTATACCCAAATAACCCTAATCCCTCATACCCAAATAACCTAAAATCCTCATCCAATTAAACCCTTAACCCCAATCCCAAAAAAACATCAAAACCTTATCCCCCAAAACCCTAATCCCACAACACTGAGAATCTCTAAAACCTCAGTCGTAAAAATCCCTAAACCCTCATCCCTAGAAAACCCTAAACACTCTTTCCCAAATTCCCTAAACCCAAAACCCCAAAAATTACTAATCCCAAAATCCCAAAAAACCACAATCACTCAGCCCCAAAAACCCAAAACCCTTAACCCCAAAACCCATAAATGCCCAGTCTGTAAAAACCCAAAACCCTAATATCTAAAATCCTGATTCCCCCAGCCCTGAAAACCCCAAAAGCATAAAAAATCCATTATCTCTAAAAAACAAAAACCCTCAGCCCCAAAAATACATATTCCCTAATTTCCAAAAACAGCTACACCCACATCGCCAAAAAATCCAAAAACCTAGTCCCCAAAAAACCCTAAACCATCATCCTTAAAGAACCCTATACCCTAATCCAAGAAAACACTAACATTGGCGCAAAAAACCCTTAAACCACATACCCCCCAAAACCCAAAAACAATGGCACTGAAAAATCATCAACCCATAGCCCCAAAAACACAAACTGTTGACCCTAAAAAACCAAAAACCCTCAACCCCAAAAAAATTGAAAACGACCTTCCCAAAAAAATCCAAAACCCTCAATTATGAAAAACCCAAACCTCTCGTTCCCCAAAACCCTAAACCCTTAGCCCCCAAAAACAATAAATAGATAACAACAAGAAACCCAACACCATTTTCCCATAAAAACCCTAAAACCTAGAACCCTAATAATCTTATTCACTCACTCTCAAAATCCTAATACCACCTCTCTAAAAAATATGTAATACCTCATACAAAAAACCCAAAACCTTCATCACTAGGAAAACCTAAACACATTACACAAAAATACCATAAATCCTCATCCCCAAAAAAACCCAAGACTGTCACCCCCACAAAACACAAAATCGTCCACCTCTAAAAACCATTAACACGTGGGTGCAAAAAGTCCTCCAATCCTTATCCCAAAATATAAAAACCCTCAGACCCCCAAAACAACTGTTAGACTCAAAAACACAAAAACCTCATCCCCAAAATTCCCTAAACACTTGGCTAAAAAAAACAAAAACCTCATCCCAAAAACCCATAAATTATCCGCACCAAAACCTTAAACCTATGGCCCCAACAAAATATAATCCCATGAAACTAAAAAACACTGAACCCTCAGTCCCAAAAAACCCAAAACCCATAACCCAAAATTCCACACCATAATCAATGAAAAAAACCATATTCCTTCAAAAAAACTAAGCCCTTGGAAAATGAAAACCCAAAACCCAAAACCCCCAAAACCAAAATACCTCAATCCACAAAATTCTAAATCATCTTCCCCAAAAAAACCAAATCCCTCACCCCAAAAAAACATAATCCCACATAAAAACCCATAAACTGTTGGACTAAAAATCCTAAACACACATCCCCAAAAAACCCTAAACCCTTTTCCCCAAAAATCCATAAAACCTCATCCCCAAAACCATTAGTCCCAAATAACCCCAATCCATCAGCACCCAAAAAAAACCAAAACATTAGTCCAAAATATAACTAAACCCCACTTTCCCAAAAAACCAAAACCCTTTGTCCAAACAAATCCTAAACATAATTCAAAAAAAACCATAAACCATCATCCTTTAAAAACCAGAACTCAAAAACCCTAAAAAATCCTAGACCCTCTGCCCCAAATAAACCCTAAACCATAAATCCCAAAAAAATTGTAAGCCCTCAGAGAAAAAAATACCTAGATCCTCAGCCCAAAAAACCCTTAAATTCTTAGCCACAAAAAACCCAAAAACTATCATCCCCAAAAAACCCTAGACAATCATCCCAAAAGACAATAAATCATCAGCCCCCCAAAAAACTAAAAATCATCTTTCACAAAAAAAACCCCATACACTCATTATTAAAAATCACTAAACCCTTATCCCAAAAAAAATATTGAACCCCCAATCCATAAAAAACATAAACCATCGGCCAAAAAACCCTAAACCGACAACCTAAAAAACTCAAATCCAAAAACCCCAAAAAACACCAAATCATCAACCACAAAAAACCTAAACCCTTGTCGTTTAAAAACACTTAATCTTCAACCCAAAAAATAATAAACCCTCAAAAAATTAGGTATAATTTTTTCCCTAAATGTCCCTAAATAGTCATACCAATGAAACCCTTATCCCTCAACCCCAAAAAACCCTAAACCCCAACTCTAAAAATCATAAAACCTCAATACTAAAAAAACCAAACCACCAGTCCAAGAAAAACTTAAACCTCCTCCCCAAATAACCCTAAATAGTGAGTCATAAAAAAACACCAAGCACTCGACACCAAAAAAAAACCCTAACACCCCTTTCCCATACCCCCACCTCCCCACAATAACCCTAAACAAAATTACAAAAAAAATTAGACACTGTTAGTCACAAGAAACACTAAACCCTCAGTCCCAAAAAACTCTAAAACCACATCCCTAGAAAATCAACCCAAACCACTAAAACCTAATCCGCAAAAAAAACACAAAAGCATCATCCATAAAAAACCCTTGAACCCTCATTCCAAAATAAACTAAAAAAACCCAAACCCAAAAGACCATAAACACTTAGCCAAAGAAAAAACCTGAGCCCTCATCCCCAGAAAACCCTAAACAATCATCCCTAAAAAAATATTAAACCCAAAAAACCACTAACAAAATTTCCCTAAAAATCCCTATACCCTTATCCCCAACAAACAATAAACCCTCAGCAGTAAGAAACAGTAAACCCTCAGCCCAAAAAACTCCAAAAACCCATTCTAAATAAAACATAATCTCTCATACCCATATTATCATAAACCATCATCCATAAAAAATCCTAATCCTCTCTCCCTAAAAATCCCTAAACACTCACCCCAAAAAATCCCTAACCCCTTTCTCCAAAAAAATTGTAAACCCCCAACCCCAAAAAACAAAAAATCCTCATCCTCAATGAACGATAAAACCTCAACCCCAAAAAACCCTAAATGGTCTTCCCAAAAAACCCTAATCCCCTATAAAAAATGCTTAATAGTAAAACAAAAAACCTAAAACCATCATCCCATTAAAACATAAACTTGAAAGCCCAAAAAACGTGAAATCTGACCCCCCCCCCAAATAATAATCATCCCAAAAAACCCCAAAAATTATTCCCCCAAGGACATGAAACCCTCATAAACAAAAAACCCATAAAGTTGACCCCCAAATAAACCCAGACTCTCATCCACATAAAACCCAAATAATGCATCCCTGAAAAAAATCCAAACATGCATCCCAATAATTACCCAAACCCTCAATCATAAAAAACCCCTAAACACTCAAAAAACCCAAAACCCTATTCCCCCCAAAACCCAAATGTAAAACCAATAAAACAAAACCATTATTAGAAAAATCCATAGAACCTCAACCCAGAAAAACCCAAACCCACATCCCCAAAAAAACCCAAATCAATTATCCCAAAAGAAACTAAAAAATCATTCCGAAAAACCAAATGTCCTCATCCACAATAAACCAAAGCACTAAACCAAAAAAACATGAATACCTCAACCCAAAACACTCCACACCTTGAGCCCCAAAAAACCCTAAAATATTAGAACCAAAAAATGCAAAACCCTTTACCCCAATTAACCATAAACCCTCAGCCACAAATAATCCTATACCCCTATCCCTAAACAAACAACACCCTAGGCCTCAAAAAAATCAAAATCTGTTGCCATAAAAAACCTAAACCATATTCCCCAAAATAATCTATACAAAAGCCCCCAACCCCAAAGACCTCATCCCTAAAAATCCCTAAACCATATCCCCCTAAAAAATATGAACCAAATCCCCAAAAAATACCAAACCCTCATCCTAGAAAAAACTGAAATCCATCATCACCAAGACAACCCTAAACCATCAGTCCAAAAAACCAAACACTTTTAAACATAAAATGTCAAACACTCATCCCCAAAACCCCTAAACCCTTAGCCCATTAAAACTCCAATCCATGAACAAAAAAAACCAAAACCTTATTCCCTGAAACTCCAAACCCACTACCCCAAAAAAATCCCATACCCTCATCCCCATAAAACAATAATCATTCATCGATAAAAAATTAAACCCTAGCCCTAATAAATCCCCAATCCTTCATCCACCAAAACCATTAAACCCTATACCATGAAAAATATAACACCTGAAACCATAAAAAACTGTAATCCATTATCCCCAAAAAAATCCAAAACCTTCATCCCCCAAAATAATCCTAAACACATTGCTCCAACAAACACATACCTCTCCGCCAAAAAACCCAAACGCTCATATCCAGAAGATAAAAAATCCACAACCCCCCCAAAAACTCAAAATCTGCATCCCCAAACATCCCCTCCCCCTTCCCCCACACCCCACAAAACCCTCAACCCTCATCCTAAATAATTTCTATTCTCTCCAGATCGAAGAACCCTAAACCCTTAGCCTTAAAAACCCCTAAACCATTATATTGTAAAAAAATCTAAACTCTCATCCCGAAAAATTACTAATCCATATGTACCAAAAAACCTGGAATCCTATTCCTAAACAGCCCCTAAGACCTATTCCCTAAAAAACCTAATGAAATTCCACAAAAAACAATAAACCCATAGCCCAATAAAAAACATCATCCACTAAAATACTTAAAGACTCAACCCCAAAAATCCAAAAACCCTCAAATCAACAAAACATGAAACCCACATCAACAAAAATCTAGAATCCCTAATGAACAAAAATCCCAAAAATATAATCCCCAAAAAAACTCTAAACTGTATACCCCGAAAATACCCTAAAACCTTATACCCATAAAACCCCAAACCCTCATCCACCAAAATTACTAAACCATCATCCCCCCAAAAAATTAAACCCTCAGTCCAAGAAAACCTGAAACTCTAAATCCGAAGAACACTAAACCCTCAATCACAAAAAAAATTGAAACCCACAGCCCCAAAAAACCCCAAACCCTCATCCCAAAAAATACTAAAAACCTCATACCCAAAAAACCATAAAACTAAATCACCAAAGAAACTAAACACCCAATCCCAAAAATCACTACTTCAGAATCCCCCAAAAATCCCAAAACCCTCAGCCCCAAAAAATTCCAATGCTGTAATAAAAAAAACTCAAACCCTATTCCCCAAAAAAATCTAAACCCACATCCCCAAAAAAATTCTAAGCATCATACCACAAAAAACCCTTAATCCTCAGACACAAAAAAACCTAAACCCTCTTCCCAAAAAACCAGAAAACAACAACCCCAAAAAAATTAAATTATCATCCTCAAAAAAACTATTCCTTCATCCCCAATACCCCTCAATGGTCAGTCCCAAAAAAACCGTAAATCATAATCACCCAAAAACCCATAACCATTATCTTGAATAAAACTTAAACCCTAACACCCCAAAAACCATAAAACCCCATCCCAAAAGAAACTTTGAACCCTAAACCCTCAGCCCTAAAAAACACTAAACCTTCTGCCCCCAAAACACTAAACACTCTGACCTAAAAAAATATAAACCATCTTCCCCCCCCCAAATAAACACTCATCCGCCAAACAGTAATGCATCATCCCGAATCAAACATAAAACCCAGGCATTAAAAAAACTAAACCCCAGACCATAAAGTACCTTAAACCTTTGATCAAAAAAATTCTAAAAACAATCCCCCAAAAAACCTCAACCCTCATCTCAAAAAACCCTGAACAATAGTCCCCAAAAAACACTAAACCCTCAATACCAAGAAAATCCTAAACAATCATCCTGAAAAAAACCAAAACCCACATCACAAAAACCCCAATCCCTCAGCATGAAAAAAATCCATAAGACATTCCCATAAAAAACACAAAACCCTAAACCAGAGACAACCCTAAATATTTAGCCCAAAAAATCCCTAAACCCTTTGCACCCAACAATACTAAACTATCTTCCCCATAAACCAAAAAGCCTCAGTCCCAAACAAGGCAAACCCGCTGCCCAAAAAAATCCTAAACCCTTTTCACCAAAAAACCCTTAACCCTCATAAAAAAACCCTAAACCCTAAACCCAAAAATACCTAAACCCTCATCCCAAAAAAACCATAATCCCTCTATCCCAAAACCATAAAATATCTATCCCAAGAAACCCAAAAAACTAATTCCAAAAAAAACCCTAAACCATCGGCCCCCAAAAGCCCTAAATCCTCATCCTGATAAAAACCTAAACCCGCATACCAAAAAACCCTGAAGCCACAATAAAAAAAACTAAACCCCCATCCTTTATTAACCACAAACAATCTCCCTTAAAAAATCTCAACTGTCGTCCCACAAAAAACCAGCATCCATCATCCTAAAAAAAACCAAAACCCTTGCCCCAAATACACTCTATACGGTTACCCCAAAAAAACTCTAAACCTTCTGGCCCAAATAACATTAGACCCACACCAAAAAAGGCCAAAATACAATAGCCTCAATAATCCCAAAACCCCCATCCCCAAAAAAAACATAAACCATCATCACTGAAAAACTAAACCCTCATTCCAGAAAAGAAACGTGATCCTTTATCCACAGAAATCACTAAACCCTCATTTACAACAAAAATGTTATACCCTCATAGACAAAAAAAGCTAAACCCATTTCACTAGAAACCCCTAAACATGAAGCATGAATAATCCAATAGAATCCCAAAAAAATCACTAAAAACTTAATCCAAAAAAATCTAAATCCACTTCCCCACAATCAATAAACCCACATCCCAAAAATACCATAAAACTTCATACCCAAAAAACAATATAACCTCAACCCAAAAAAACCCTAAACACCCGACCCCAAAAAACCCTAAACCCTCATCCTAAAAATATTAATCCTTATACTGTAAATAAACCTAAACTTATTATCGTAAAAACTCTAACCCTCATCCCCCGATAACATTGAACCCTCTTCCCAAAAACAACTAAACCCCAAAAATCCCTCCAGATTCATACTGAAAAATATATATACACTCGGTCCCCCAAAACCATCCAACCTGATCCTAAAACATCTCTCTCAACCCTCATCCCAAAACCCCTATATTCTCATCACCAAAAAATATAATCCATCATCCCAATAATACCCTAAACAATCATCTCCAAAATAAAAAAAACACATAGCCCCCAAAATCCCTAAACACTCCGCCGTCATCCCAAAAATACACCCCAACCCTCATCCTCAAACACCATCAACACTCATCCACCAAATACCATCACCCATAAGCAAAAAACCCATAAAAACTTATCCCTAAAAACCCTCAACCCTGATACCTAAAACCTCTCAATCCACATCCCCTCAAAAAAATTCTAAAACCTTATACACAATTCCCCTGAATACTCATCCATAGAAATCCCCCACCATAAACAAAAGAAAATCCTCATCCATAAAAATCTCAATACCCTCATTTCCATATTAAAATAACCATTATCCCAAAAGAAAACAATATCCATTACTCCAAGAAAAACAGAAACCATCAGCTCAAAAAGAACCCTATACCATCAGCTCAAAAAAATCATAAATCCCCTTCCCGAAATAAAAATCTACACTTAGCCCCACAAATCCCCTAAACCCTGAGCTCTAAAAACCCCTCAGCCCTCATTCCTAAAAAAAACTAAACCCTCATACCCGAAAACCCATAAACATAAACCCCCAAAAAACACTCAACGCTCAACCCCAAATAAACATAGAACCTCTGCACCAACAAACTCGTAACCTTTATACCCCAAAACTCCTCAACCCTCAACACAAAAAACATTAAACCAATAGACCCCAGAAAACCATCCATCCCGAACCCCCAAAAAATTTCATCTTTCATCCATAAAAAAACCCTTAACCCTATGACCCAAAAAAAACTCAACTGTCATCCATAAAAAATCCTCAATCATCATCCCCAAAAAATCCCAACACCCCAGCCTAAAAAAAATCAACACTCAGCCCCAAAATACCCAAACCTTTATCCCTAAAAAACCCGCAATCATCACCCCAAAAAACCCCAAACCCTCATTACTAAAACTCTAAACCCTCATCCGCAAAAAACCCTCAAACAACTAACACAAAAAAATTGAACCCTCAGTCCCAAAAAACCCTCAACCATGTACCACAAAAAACCCTAAACCCTCATCCCAAAAGACACTAAACCCTGAACCATAGAATACCTTAAATAATTAACCATGAAAAAATTTCAACCCTCATCCACAAAAAACACTATTCCCTTATCCCCCAAAACAATTAAACCCTAAGCCCCAAAAATCTATACAGACATTTTTCTAAATAACACATAACCCTCAGCCTAAAAAACCATTAATCCTCATCCCCCAAAAAATCCTTAATCCTTTTCTTAAAGAACCCTCAACCCTTATCCCAAAAAAAATACAAAATCCTCGACTGCAAAAAACAATATACCATGAACCCAAAAAAACATAAACCCTCAACCCCACAAATCCAATGAAAATTTGATACAAAAAACCCTAAACCCTAATCCCCCAAATACCCTAAAACCTCATACCCATAATGGCCTAAAACTCTCATCCCCCAAAAAACTGTAACCCTTATCCCCAAAAAAACCTAACACACTTACCCCAAAAATTCCATAAACCTTTATCCTCAAATATCCCTAAAATATCATCCTAAAAAACTCAAATCATTTAACCCCAAAAAAGCCGAAACCTGTAGTCTTAAAATTCCATTTACCCCCGTCCCCAAAATTCCCAAAACCCATATCCTCAAAAATCCATCAACCCAAATCATATGAAACCCTAAAACCCGATCACAAAAAATCATCAACCGAAATCCCCATAAAACACTCAACTCTCAACCCTAGAACCCAAAACAGTCTTCCCCCAGAAAACTGGTAACCTTAGCCCCACAATTACCTAATTCCTCACCCCGAAAAAACTATCATCCCCCAAACCCTAAAAAACACTAAAATATTTTCTTAAAAAAACCTCAACCCTAATCCTCAAAAACCATATACCCTCATCCATAAAAAATTATAGACCATCAGCCCAAAAAAACCATCAACCCTCAGCCCCAAAAAACCCAAAAATCATAGTCCTAAAAAACCCTCAACCTTCAACCCATTAAATCCAAAATATTTATCCCAAAAAAATCATAAACCCATAGTCCCAAAAACCCTCAACCATTGGACCCAAATAAAATTGACGATGTTTATTTAATTTTTTATTACATGTTATTTTTTGTTTTAAATATTCCAAATTCATCTTATAATTTTATGTGAAATTTGTTTTACTACACCTATAAATTTTTTTATAACTTGAGAGATAATGATCTTAATTTCAAAAATAAAATTTCATTTAAATATAACATTTTTATCTATCATTTATAAAATTATGTGAAAGTATAATTATACCTCTTGAATGTTCTCATTTTGATAGGAACATGATACATGATTTTTTTTCAGGAATTATTTTCAGTTTAAGTGACTTTAAAGTTTTATTTTTCTATACAATTCTAACATAATCTATAATAATTTGATTATTACAGAACATGATCAATTATAAATCCAAAATAGTTTTCTATATTTAGGTTGGATCAATTAAAAAACGAATATATAAAAAACATATGGTGTTTTTTAGAAGAATAATAATGTAGTGAATAATCTGGGCATGAAAAACAATCAGCTAACTTGTGCTTCATGGTGTTATTGGATAACGTTAGTTATTCAGGTAATAATTCTGAATGTTTTGATTCAGACTATGATTTTGAAAACATATTTTTTTATAAATTAAACGAATAAATTGAATGATTAGTAAAAGATATTTTTTGAAGCTTCTAATTTATATAATTATCGTAATTATGATCAAAAGAAACATGTTCGTCAAAGTAATATAATATTAAATGTGATTGAAAATTCATGGAATAATAATTCTTCTTCCCATTCTATAGTTTATGAAAATTTAAAATCTAATCAAAATTGGAATGATGTTTTTAAAAATGAAATTATGAGTCCTAAAAAATGATTATTTGCTTTTTTCATGGTTGGGAAATGTTTAATTAAATGATGTGTTTATATAAAATTAATAAAAATAAAGATTGTTTTGGCTATTATAGAATATTACCCAAAAACCAAAACCAAAATCCCAAATAAACCATAAACTCTTATCCCTAAAAATTCCTAAACCATTCGACCCATAATGTAGTAATGCCTCAACCACAAAAAAACCTAATCTCACATACCAAAAAAAATATTTCATCACTAATTAACAGTTCAACAACATCCTAAAAATACCTATCTTATGACCAAATAAACCCTAAATTCCATGCCACCCAAATAACTAAACTGTCAACCCAAAAAAATATTAAACTCTCATCCCTCAAGATACTCTAAACCATAATCCCAAAAATCCATAATCCATCGTCTCCAATAAAAACCTAAACCCTCTGCATTAGAATAACCTGATCCCTCACCCCTAAAAAACCATAAACCCATAGCCCTAGAATATGCTAACCCCTCATCCCTAGAATGTCCTAAACCTTTATCCCCACAAAACCCAAAACCCTCATCCCCATAAAACCCTCAAATCTCAGCCACAAAATCACTAAATTGGCCACCCAAAAAATTCCTAAACCATCATCCAATAAACTAATAAACCCACAACCCCTAATAACCCAATACTAAAAGATCAAAAAATCTCTATACCTAGATCCATAAAAAATCCTATACCATCAACCAAAATAATCCTAATACCCTTCTCCAGAAAAAAATATAAAATCTAAGCCCCTAATAACCCAAAATACCCATGCCCTAAATATAATAAACCTCCATCCTTAAAAATTCCTAAACCCTCAAGCCAAAAAAAACCAAAACCCTCATCACCAAAAACCTTCAACCCTAACCTAAAAAATACCCAAAACCCTCATCCCCAAAATACCTTCAACCCATATCCCCCAAAATTCATAAACCCTTATTTTTATAAATACCTATAACACCATCCCAAAAAAACCATCAATCCTTTCCAAAAAAAAACCTAAACCATCACCCACCATGAAACATAAACACTCAAGAATAAAAAAACCCTCCAAACCAATCTGTCAAACCTAATAAACTAAAAATCCTTTTCCCAAAAAACCTGACACTTTGACCCCAAAAAACCATAAACCCTTTTAAAAAAACCTGAAACCTTAGCCAAAAAATATATTTAACACTTATACCAAAAAATACCTAAGCCCTCTACCCACAAAAAATTTAAACCCCCACCAATAAAACCCATAACCCCTCGTTCCCAAAATCGAAAAAATAATCTTCCCCAAAAAACGCCGTACCCCAAATCAATAAAAAAATAAAAAAAACATAAACCCTCAGTTCCAAAAATCCATAAACCCAGTACCAAAAGAACCCTAAACTCATTGCCCCAAAAAACCATAAACCCCCATCCAGAAAAAACACAACACCCATTGCAACAAAAAACCCTAAACCCTCATACCTAAAATATCATAAACCCACATCCATACAAAAACCCAAAACCCTTGGGCCCCAAATCTGAAAACCCTAATCCCCAAAAAACCCTAAACCCTAGAACCCAAAACACTATAAACCCTTATCCGCAAAAAAACCCAAAACCATCAGCCCTAAGAAACCCTAAACCTTTATCCCCCTAGAAACCTAAACCATCAATCCCAAAAAAACTATAAACCCTCTACCACAAAAAAATCCTAATCAATCTGTATAAAAAACCCTAAACCCTCATAAAAAAACACAAAACCACTATCATCATAAAAAACCTAAAACTTGGGCATTAAACCCCACAATCCAACAGTGTATAAAATCCAAAGCCCTCATCCGAAAAAACCCAAATCCATCATCCTCAAAAAACCCAAAAAACTATCCCCAAAAATATCCTAAACCCTCATCCCCAGAAACCCTAAACCCTAAAATGATGAAAACCCAAAAACATCATCCCCAAAATACTCTAATACCTTTTCCCGAAAAACCTTTACAATGTTACCCAAATAACTATAAACAGTCAAACCCAAAACCCCTAATCCATCATCCCCAAATATCCCTTAACCCTCAACCCCAAAAAACTGAAACAACTCATAACAAAAAAACCTTAAACATTCAACCCTAAAATAACTAAACCCTCATCTCAAAAAAAATTCTAAACCCCCAACCCCCCAAAACCTAAACACATAGCCCCAAAAATCTCCAAACACCAACCCCCAAAATCCGTAAACCCATTACCCCAAATGTAATAAACCCTCAGTATCAAATTCTCCAAACCATCATCCCCCAAACCCATAAACAATCATCCCCAAAAAACACTAAAACCTCATCCCCAAAATACCCTAAACCATCATATTGAATAAATACCAAGACACTTAAAATCCTAAAATAACTAAACAATCATCCATAAAAAAACCATAAACCCTCAACCCCGAAGTCCAATAAAGCATAATCCCCAAAAGACATCATACCTTCATCCCTAAAAACAGTAAACCCTCATACAAAAAAACCCTAAAAGCTCATCCCAAAAAACCCTGAACCATAAGCCCCCAAAACCCCAAAACCCCAAATCGATCATTCCATAAACCCACAGACCCAGTTAACCCTTAACTCTATGTCCGAAAATTCCTAAACCTTATCCCCCAAAACCCAAAACCCTTTAACACAATTATATCAAAACCCTAGTCCTATGAAACCCTAAACCCATATCCCCAAGACACCATGAACCCTAAAGCACAAAAACACTAAACACTCAACCTTGAAAAACAAAAAAAAACCCTTACTATCCAAGTCCCCTAAACCCCCATCACCCAAACCCTAAACCCTTAGCCCCCAGAACCGTAAAACATGTAGCCCAAAAAAACCCTAAACTCTCAAACATCATAAAAAAATAACCCTAAACTCTCATTCCCAAAGCACCATATACCTCAACCCCCAAAACTCATATACCCTTATCCCAAACAGACCTCCAAAACTCATCTCTAAAAAACTCTACTCCCTGATTCCCAAAAAACCCCTAAATGATGTACCAAAAAAACTCCTAAATTATCAAACGGAGGAAAACATAAAACCACATCCTCAGTAAACCACAAAAAATCTACCCCAAAAAAATCCTCGAACATAATCCCAAAATAACTCTAAATAATTATAAAAATACCATAAACCCTCAACAACAAAACAACCTAATCCCTTAGGGCCATCATACCCTAAACCAACAGCCCCAAAAACCCCTAAACACTTATCCTTGATATTCAATAAAATCATTTATTTTAAAAAATAATATACCCTTAGATCCCAAAATACTATACAACCTTTGCCTGAAAATACCATAAAACCACATACCCCAGAAAACCAAAACCCTCATCATGAAAAAACTCTAATGTCTTAGCCCCAAATACCCCATAGAAGTCACAACCAAAACAACCTACAACCTTAACCCCAAAATATCATAAAAATTGATCCCAAAAATCCCAAAAATCATTATCCCACAAAACCCCTAAACCCTCAGCCCCCAAAAAATCCTAAACACTCAACCTCAAAATACCATAAACCCACAACTGGAAAGAACCCTAATCCCTCATCCCCAAATAACTGTAAACACCCATCCCCCAAAACAATAATACCCCAACCCCTAAAAACCATAAACCCTCATCCCAAAATAATCCTAAACTCTATAACCTTAAAAATGCTAAACCCTTATCCCCAAAAATCCATAAACCCTTACCCATAAAAAACCATAAACTGTCAGACCCAAAAATCCTTAAACCCTCTTCCATAGGTAATACTAAACTCTAAACCCCCAAAAACATAAACAGTCATCCAAAAATCCATGAAACGCTCATCCACAAAACCTGTAAACCCTCATCTAAAAAATACTAAACCCTTTCCCTAAATAACAATATAACCTCCACCCAAAAAACACTAAACTCAGAGATGAAAAGAAACCTAAACCCTTTTACCCAAATAAAACTAATCCCTACACCTTAAAAACCCCAATAACCTCAACCCAAAACATCATAAACCCCCATGCCCAAAAAACTCTAAACCCCCATGCCCAAAAAACCAATAAACCCTCTACCCTCAAAACTATAATCCCACATACCTAAAATCACAAACCCTCAGACCCAAATAACCCTATATGCTTTTCCTCTAAAATAGTGAACATATAGTCTAAAACCCCCTAAAACCTACCCCTCAAAAAACCAAAAACCTCATCCCCAAATAAACATAAAATCTCAACCCAAAAAAACTGTAAACACTCTTCCCAAAAAACATAAAAAAACCTCATCCCCAAAAACCCTAAACAATCATCCCACAAAATCCCTAAAACCAAATCATATAATACCAAATATTTACAACCACAAATAACCTAAACAATATCTCTTAAACCAATTAACACTTTTCCCAAAAAAACCCAATACCCTAATCACTAAAAAACCGATAAAATTATGCCCCAAAAAAAACCAAAACCCTCATCACACAAGAAACCATAAACCCTCCACCCAAAAAAATCTAAGCCTTCATCCCCAAAAAACACTATTCCCTCATCTATAAACAACCTTTTTCCCTCAACCTCAACAAAAACAAACCATTAGCTACATAAAACACTAAACCCACAACACCAGAAAACCCCAAACCCTCATCCACAGAAAACCCTAAACCCCATAAACCCCATAACTCCCTAATCCCTCATACTGATAAAACCCTAAAACTACATCCCATTAATTCCCCAAACCCTAACGTTTAAAATCCTTAATCCCCCATCCCCTAAAACCCTATAAAATCATCCTAGGAAAAAACTAAACCTTCTTACCTAGTAAACCCAAAACTCAAAGTATAAAAAACTATAAACCCCAACCCAAGAAAGAACTATACCCTCATCCATAAAAAAACCATAAACACCCAACCAAAAAAAATAATAATCCCTCATCTCATGAATCCCATAAACCATTTTACCCAGAAAACACTAGACCATCATTCCTTGAAAACCCAAAACCATCATCCCTAAAAATTACTAAACCCTCAACTTCAAAAAACCCTAAACCCTCATGTTTAGAAAACCCTAAACACTCATCCCCACAAACCCTATGCCCCATAATACCCCAAACCCAGGGCCCTAGAAAACCTTAAGACCTCAACCCCAGAAACACATAAACCCTCAACCCCATAAAACCCTAAACCCTCAGCCCTGTAAAACTAAATACCCCCAACCCAAAAATACAAAAAACCTTCACCCTAAAAAACCATAAACCATCATCCCCAATAAACCCTAAACCCACATCCCCATGAAAAAACTAAAACCTTAGTCCCACTAATCCCCAAAGCACAATCCCCTTAAAACCCTAAACCCTCATCCCAATCCACAATAATCACTCTTCCTGCAAAACACTTAAACCATTATCTCCAAAAATAACCTAATCCCTAATACCTATAAATCCCTACACCAAATATCCCAGAAATCACTAAAACCATTACCACGCAAAACCATAAACCCTCATCCCAAAAAAACTTCTACCATAATCCCTAAAAAACACAAGTCCCTCAGCCCTCAAACAAAATAAACCCTTATCTACAAAAAAACCAAAAATAATAAGACCCAAAAAACCCTATACCTGCATCATTGCATACCCCTAAACCCTAAACCTCAAAACCCATAAACCATCAGAACTAAAAAACCCCCCAAATCATCAGCCACAAAAAACACTAAACCCTCATCCCCACAAAACCATAAACCATCAACCCCACAAAAATCTAAAACCTATTAAAACACCTAAACTCCCTGCCCAAAAAACTCTGAACCCTCATCCCCAAAATCTATAATATTTTAACTGAAAAAACCCTAAACACTCCACCCACAAAAAACTAAACCGTCATCTCCAAAAACCCCTAACCCCCCTTCCCAAAAAGACCTCAGCCCTATTACCCCCAAATTATTATCCTCAAAAATTCCTAAACCATTATCCTAAAAATTATTACACTCTAATACCCCTAAAAAATAAAACATCAACTACAAAAATATATTAACACTAATCCCCCAAAACCATAAACAATCATCCCTTAAAAACCCTAAAACCCCATCCCAAAACCCCCCCAAAACCCTAAACAATAATCCCCTAAAAACCCTAATCCCCCATCCCAAAACCCCCCAAAACCTATACCACCTAAAAACTCTAAACCATCACTAACAAAAACCCATTAACGCCCATACAAAAAAACATGATCCCTCAACCAAAAAAATTCCTCAACCCTATTCCATAAAAAGAACCTCAACTGTTAACCCTAAAAAATCCTAATCTGTTAGCCCTGAAACACCCTCAGACTAAATATCGTGAATCCTCAAACCTCATCCCCAAAACCCATAAACAATCCTCCTAATAAACCATACAACATAAGACCCAAAAAACCCCAAAACTCAAACTCACAAATAATCAACCCTCAGTCATAAAAAACCCTCATCACTCACCCTAAAAATATCATCATCCCTCAAAACCCAAAAAACCACCAGCCATTAGCCACAAAAAATAAAATTGATTATCCCCGAAAAACACTAACCCCCACCAAAAAACCTTAATCCCATAGCCATAAAAACCCATAAACCCTCTCCCCAAGAAAATATTAAACCATTTCCAAAATACTCTAAACATATAGCCATAAAAAACATTGACCCTCATCCCAAAAAACCCAAAACACACTACTCCAAAAAACCAAAAAACCTTCAGGATGAAAAGATAATAAAACCTCAACAAAAAAAAATCCTAAACCCACATCCCAAAAAACACTAAAACCTCAATTCCAGTAAAACCCTAAACCACAATCTCTAAAAAACCAAAACCATAAACCTCAAAACCCTAAGCCATTAACCCCAGAAAAACCTAAACCCTCACCCCAAAGAACCCTAAATCCTGAGCACCAAAAAAACAAAACCCAAATAAAAAACCCCTAAACAACCATAAAAAACACTAAACCCTAATCCCTAGAAAATCCTAAACCATCAACCACTAAAAATAATAAGAAAAAATACCAAAAACCATGAAACCTTAACCCTAGAAAACCATATACACATATCCCCAGAAACCCTAAACACTTAGCCCCCCAAAATACTAAACCTGCATCCCCCTAAAAACACATCCAATCATCCCCATAAAACCCAAAACCCCCATCCATAGAAGACCTTAAAACCTCAACCCTAAAAAACAAAAAACCCTTTTTCCCAAAAAACAATAAAACACCAGCCCTAACCCCGATGTCTCATGAAACACTAAACCATCATACCCATGAAATCCTAAACCACCATCCCCAAAAAAACAATGACCCATAACACATGAAATCCCTAATCTCATTGCCACCTCATCCCCAAAAAACCCAAAACCCCTTTCCCCATAAAACCCTAACCCTCTACCCTATAAAACGTTAAAAACTCATCCCCACAAAAGACAAAACCATTTGTCCCAAAAAACTATAAAACCACATCCCCAAAAAACCTAAGCACTGAACCACAAAAAACAAAATATCACCCCTCATCCCCAAAATTCATAAACCCTCATCCCCAAAAAAACCTAATTCTTTATAACCAAAAATCCCAAACAATCATCCCCCAAAACCCAACACTATTATTCTTAAAAACACAAAAACCTCAGCCCCCCAAAACCCTATATGCTCACCCCTAAGAAAACATAAACCCTCAGTCCCAAAAAACTCTAAAACATCATCCAGACAAACATTATACACACAAACCCACAATTGTAAGACATCATCCTTAAATCCCAAGGTACCCTAATTTCACAAAAAAACCAAACAAATCTGCCCAAAAAACCCTAAACCCTCATCCCAAAATACAGTAATCCATCATTCCCCAAAATCCAAAACCCTCAAACAAAATGTTTTTTAAACCCACATACCGATAAAACACTAAATTGAAGGCCCAAAATATTCCAAAATTATAATTCCCAAGAATCCCTAATAAAAATCAGCATAAAAACATAATCCATCACCCCCAAAACCCTAAAGCCTAATCCACAAAAAAAACCTTAAACCCACAACCAAAAACAAAATCCAATACCACTTTCCTTAAAAAACACTTAACCCATATCCCCAAAAAACCCTGAACCTTCAGTCCTAACAAACCCTATAACATAATCTCAAAAAAAACTCTAAACCATCATCCCCAAAAAACAAAAACTCCTCAATAAAAAAACCACCTAAACCCTCATCCACCAAAACCTAAACCATTATGCTTGAAAACCCCAAAAACTATTCCTTATAAAACCATAGAAACTGAAAACATCAACAAGAAAAAACCAGAAAACCCAATAAAAAAACAATAGATCCATAGGAACAAACAAACCCTAAACTCTCATCCAAATAATACACCAAACCCTCACCACTAAAAAACAATAAACCCTCATCCCAAAAAACACTAAATACTAATCCTCAAAAAATCCTTATCCCTTTACTCCGAAAAAAACATTAAGCCCTCCGCACCAAACAAACATAATACCTCAACCCTAAAAGATCATAAATACTTAATCCCAAAAATCCTTAATCCCATAGACCCAAATAACCAGATACCAACATCCCAAAAAAAACCTAATCCCTCATCCCATGAAAACCTCAAATCCTCATTCTCAAAAAACTCAAAACCCTCATCCCCAAAATACCGTAAACCCTCATCCCTAAAAAACCATAAATCCAAATACTCAAAAATCCTAAAATCCTCACCCAAAAAATCACTAAACCCTCATCTCCCAAAACACTAAATCCTCATCCCAAAAAATCATAATGACTCAGCACAAGAAAAATGTAAACCCTCATCCCCAAATAAAATATAAAACATTGGCACCAAGAAATCCTAAATCTTCTACCCAAATTAAACCTAAATCCTCATTCCCAAATAACCGAAAACCCCCTACCATAAAAAACGCATAAAATCCATATACCGAAAAAACCATAAACCCTCATCCATAAAAAATCATAAAAACTCATCCCCAAAAAACCCTAAATACTCTTCCTCAAAACCCCCAAAACCATTAGTCCTAAATACCCTAATCCCAATTCCCTAAAACACGAAGAACCATCATCCTTAAAAAAAACCCTAAACCCCCTTCCCTAAAAAACCAAAAACTGCCTTCCTCCAAAAAACCTAAACACTCAGCCTCAAAAAATCAAAACACTCATCCCCAAAAAATGAAAAACACTCATAGAAAAATATTTATATACCTTAAGCTATAAAAATCCTACAAACCATATAAAAAAATACCAAGAAAAACACATCCCTCATCCCCAAAAAACCAACAACCATATTCTCCCGAAACATCGAATCCCTTTTCACATAAAAACCCTAAACCATCATCCCCCTAAAACCCCAAACCATCCACCCTAAAAACCCTATATCATCTGCCCAATTGATCCCAAAACCCTCATACCCAAGAAACCAAAAACCCTCATCCCTAAAAAACTAAACCCTCAGTCCTAAAAACCAAAAATTGATTTACACAAAAAAATATAAACATCGAGCCCTAGAACAGACTAAATCATCATCCATGAAAACTCTATACTCTCAACACCAAAAAACACTAAACCCTCAACCCAAAAATAACCTAACATTTCAAACAAAAAATCCCTATACATTCTGCCACAAATAATCATAAATATCGAGGCATAAAAATTCCTAATCCCTCATACACAAAAAATCACTAAACTCTCAGACCCAAAAACCCCTATACTCTCTTTCCCCCAAAACCCAAAACCCTCTTCCCCAAAAAAACCTAATCCCTCTTCCCACAGAAACCCTAGACATCCTTCCCCAAAAAACTATCAACCCTCATCCCCAAAGAATACAAGACCCTCTACCCCCAAAACATCTAATCCATTAACCCCAAAAAACCCTAAAAACCAACAACTAAAAAACCCATAATCGTTACCACCAAACAACCCTATACACTCATCCCAAAAAAAATATTCAAACCCCAACCACAAAAAAACACTAAACCCATATCCCCTAAAAACACTCAACCCTAGGCCCCAAAAAACCCTCAAACCTCAGCCACTGAATACCCTAAACCGTGAGCCCTAAAATTCCACCAACCAACAATCCTAAAAAACCCTAAACACTCAGTTCAAAAAAACTGCAATCCCACATACCCAAAAAATAGAAAATTTGTTTCCCCAAAAAACCAAAAACCCTTAGCCCCCAAAAACACCAAACCCACATCCCCAAAAAAATCCCATTCCCTCAACCCCCCAAAAACCTAAGCCAGCATCCCCAAAAAATTGAAATCCCTTATCCTAAAAAACTACAAACCCTTATCCATAAAATCTTTAAACAATAAATCCAAAAAGAAAACTCTCATCCCAAAAAAATTTGGAATGCACATCCAGAAAAAACCCTAAACACTAAGGCCTAAAAAACCAAGACCCTCATCACAAAAAAACCCTAAACTATTTACCCCCAGAAACTCTAAAATTGTTCCCTTGATAAACCAAAACCCTCATCCCAATATACCTTACACCCTTTTTTGAAAAATACCCTAATCTAATAGTTTCAAAAAAACCCATGCACTCAGTAAAAAATAAACCTCAACCCTCATCCCTAAAAAACCCTAAACACTCATCCTTAAAAAAACCCCAAATCCTGAAACCCCCAAAACATTCTTCCATTAACTCCAAAACCCTCAACACTCATTACCAAGAAACACTAAACCCCTATCCCAAAACTACTCTAATACCTCTATCCCAAAACACATTAATCCAACAAAAAAAAAACCAGATTCCTCATCCCCAACAAAACCTGAACACCCACCTCTGAAATATCATAAACACCAATCCCCAAAAGACGATATATCCCCAGTCCAAAAAACCAAAAACCCTCATCTCCCAAAACCCTCAACACTCTCCCCCAAAAAAACCCTAATCCCTTAATCCCAAAAAACTCTAAACTCTCATCCCCCAAAAAACCTAACATCTAAACCCCAAAACCCCCAACCCTCATCCCTAAAACCCCTCAACACTCATCTCCAAAAATCACCAAATCTCAGCCCCAAAAAATCCCTCAACACTCATCCCCAAAGAACCCTACTCCTATATCCGCAAAAAACAAGCAACCCCAAGACCTAAAATACCCTCAACCCTCAACATGAGAGTACCATCAACCCTTATCCCCATAAAAACCTCAACTCTCATCCTTAAAAATCCATAAACCTTCTATTCCAAAAACCCTCAACCCTATAACCTTAAAAACCCTAAACCCTAATCCCAAAAAAAGATAACCCCCAACCACAAAGGACTATCAATACATATCGCCAAAAAAAAACATCACACATACCCATAAACAATCAATTCATAGCCTCAAAAAACCCAAAACAATCAGGAAAAAAATCGTTAACACTCATCCCCCAAAAACTCTATACAGTCCTCCCCAAAAACACTGTTGACTCATTCCTTAAAACCCCCAAATAAATAGTCTAGAAAAAACACAAATTAAAAATTCCTAAAATAATCCCTCACCAGTAATCCTTATAAAATCCCCAACGCTAGTACCCAGAAACCCTAAATTCCCATCTTCTAAAAAAATCTCAACCCTCTTCCCCAAATAACACCAAATCCTCCACCATAAAAACCCTAAACCCTTATCCCCAAAAAAACGTCACCCCTTATCCTTAGAAACCCAAAAACACTAAAACTAAAAAACCTGAAACTTCATCCAAAAAATCCTCCTCCATAAGATGCAAAAAATTCATCCCTAGGCCCTAAAAACTATCTACCCTCATCATGAAAATATATAAATCATTAACCCCAAAAAACCATCAACCCACTACCCAAAATAACACTTAGCCCCAAAAACCAACAACCCCCAACCATAGAAAACCCTCAACCCTCATCAGTATGAAACCCTAAACACTCACCACTAATAAACACTCAAAACATAGTCTAAAAAAGAGAAAATCCCAAACACCTAAAAACCATCATGCCTCAGCCCTAAAAATTGTAACCCTCTGCCCCAAAAAACCATGAACAAAAATCCCCAAATATTTCTGAACCCTCATCAAAAAGAAACACTCAACCCTTAAACTCAAAACAAACTCAACACTTAGCTCCATGTAACCTCAAACCTTAAATACAAAAACCCGTAAACCCTCATTCCAATAAATACATAAACACTCATCCTCAAAAAACCCTCATACCATTCCCACAAAAAACCCCGAATCGTCAGCCCAAAAAACCCTTAACGCTCGTCCAAAAAATCCCACAAGCCTTACCCCAAAAATCCCTCAACCCTCTTCCCCATTAAAACACTAAAAAACCTTAAACCCCTAACACCAAAAAAACCCTAAACCCACAACCTAAAAAACCCTAATTCGTCAACTCTAGGAAACCCAAAACTCACACCACCAAAAACCTAAACCATCCTTCCCAAATACCCTAGAAAACCCCTAAAAACTTAACACCAAGAAAACCCTAAACCCACAACCTAAAAAAACCCATACCCTCATCCAATAAAAACGAAAAAAATCATCCCCAAGAAAACACTAAACCACCAGCTCCAATAAATCCTCAACCCTCATCATGAAAAAACCATAACCACTCAACCCCAAAAAACCCAAAATTCACTTCCCTAAAAGAACAAAATCCATCAAAACCAAATTTAATTAAACCCTCGGCCCCAAAAAACTCTAAACCTTCAGCCCAAAAAAACCTATACAGTTAGCCCCAAAAAACACTAAAAACAAAACCCTAAAAAATGTCCACCCCACTGCCCTAAAAACATTCAACTATTAGTATTATATTACCCTCAACCACATTCCACAAAAATCTCTAAACTGTCATCACCCCAAATCCCCCAACCCTTATCCCTTGAAGATAGCCAACCTCATCCCCAAAAAACGTTATCCCTTAAAAAACAACAATCCCTGAACCCTCTACTCCAAAAAACCTCAACCCTCCGTAACAAAAAAACCATAAATCACCCACCACAAAAACCATTCAACCCTCATTGTTATAAAATACTCAACCCTATGTCATGAAAATCGTGAAACCCACAGCCCCAAAAAACCACTAACCCTCAGAACCAAAAATATCATAAACCCTCAGCCCCCCAAAATCCTTAACATATAACTAAGAAACCCTAAAACCCATTGAACCAAAAACCCTAAACCCTAAGTCCCCAAAAATCCAAAACCCTCATAAGAAAAATAAATCCTCAACCCTCATCCTTAAAAAAACCTCAACTCTCAACTGGAAAAAACCCATTACCATCATCACCAAGATTCACCAAACTATCATCCTAGAAAAAACTAAAACACATAGGCCCACAAAACCCTAAACATTCCGCCATAAACAACCCTCAACACTCATAAAAAAACATTAAACCTCATCCTTAATACACCCTCAACCCTCAACCCCAAAAATCCTCACCCCTGAGCCTCAAAAAACCCTCAACCCTCATAACCAAAATACACTCAATCTTCAGACCCAATAACCCTCAACCCAAAAAAACAATAAACCATCATCTAGAAAGAAGTTTCAACCATCATCCCAAAAATCCCTCAACACTTAGGCCTAAAAAAATCCTCACACAGATCTCTAAAATTCCATCAACCCTTTTCCACAAAATAGTCTCAACCCTCAACACCAAAAAACTATCAACACTGAACCCCAAAACCTCAATACTCTCAGCCCAAAAAACCCTTAACATAGATCCTCAGAAAAACATCAAAAATTATCCAAAAAAACACGAATCCCTCAAAAATAATAATCCATAAACCCTCATCATATGAAAACCTCAACCCACACCACCAAAAAATTCTCAACCCTCGTCCCCAAAAAACCCTCCACCCTGATCCCTAAAGAAAACTAAAACCTCAACCGTAGAAAACACTAAACCCCAACCCCCAAAAAACCATAAACAATCTACCGTAAAAAACCACAAATTATCAACTAACCCCCCCCCCCCTCGAAATCCACATCCCTAGAAAACAAAAAATCATATCAACAAAAAAACCCTAATCCCTAAGACCCAAAAAACACTAAACCCAGAGACCAAAAATCCCCTAACCCCTCATCAAAAAAAAATCCAAATCCCTCAGCCAAAAAAAACACAAAACTGTAATTCCCAAACAACCTAAAACCCTGAGCCCAAAAAATCCCTAAACCCAAAGCACCACAAATTCCTATGTTGCGGCACAAAAAAACATTAACCCTTAGGCACAAAACACACACAAAAACAACCCCAAAAAACCCTACACCCACATACAAAAAAAATACTTAAACCCTCAACCCAAAAATACACCAAACCCTCCACCCCCAAAATATCATAAACACTCATCCATGAAAACCACATCCCTCATTTCCATAAAACCGCCAACCCTTATCCCAAAAAAACCAAGACCCTAAACCCCAAAAACCCATAATCTGAACATAATTCCTCATCCACTAATAATGTAAGCTCGTGGCCCCAAAAAAACATAGACTCTCAGTCCCAAATACCATTAAACCCTCATCCCCAAAAAACCCTCATCTGTCACCCAAAACAAACTATGAAGCCTAAAAAAACCCTCATCCATCAAAAATGAAAATCCATAAGTCCTCTAACTAAATTACCTCAACCTTCAACCAAAAAAACCATAAACCTCCATCCCCCAAAAAACCCTAAATCCTTATAACCAATATTTCATCCACCATTAGCCCACCCAAAATATCAAACCTAAGACATAAAAAAAAATATCAATAGTAATCCCAAAAAAACATAAAACCCTCTCCACCAAAACCCCAAACCATCATGCGAAAAAAACCATCAAATTTGTTTTTCCAAAAAACAATAACCTAAAAACCCCAAGAAATAGTCAACCCTTAGCCTCAAAAAACCCTAAAAATAGCCCAAAAATTTACTCAACCCTCATCCCGAAAAAACACTTGAATGTCAGGCCCAAAATCCATCAACCCTCCGCCTAAAAAACCCCTTACACCTAAGAACTATAAATCCTAAACCCTTTTCCCCAAAAACCATCATCCCTCAGCATTGAAAAACCATAAAACCTCACCCCCAAAAAACCATAAACCCTCAGTTCCAAAAATCATGGAACCCTTAGCCCCAAAAAACCATCAACCGTCAGGCCCAATGAATCCTCCACACTCATCCACAAAAACCACTCAACTATCAGCCCAAAAAATCCTTCAAATCTCAAATCCAAAAAACACTCAACAATCATCTCTAAAAGCATCTCAATCCTTAGACTAGAAAACACCCAACCCACGGCCCAAAAAAATCCCCAACCCTCAACCATAAGAAAACTAAACAGTCATCCAGAGAAAAAAATCATCCCTCATCCCTAAAAAAACCTTAAACCCTCACTACTAAAAACCCATATACCCTCATACAAAAAAACACTAAACCCTTAGCCCCAAAACATTGTCAACCCTCAGTCCCAAAAAAATCCTATAACCTCATCCCCAAAAACCATCAATCTTCAACCCAATAATATTCTCAACCCTCATCCCTCAGCCCCAAAAAACTAAAAAACCACTACCCCAAAAATCCTCATCCCTCACCCTTAAAAAACCCTAAAACATCACCCTAAAAATACCTCAACTCTTATCATGAGAATATCCTAAATGCTTATCCCTAGAAAATCTGAATCCCTGAGCCAAAAATTCCCTCAACTCTCAGCCTGAAAAAAACATAAAACATCTTCCCTAGAATAACCCAAAAACCACAGTCCCAAAAAATACTCAACCCTCATCCCCAATGAAATCCTCAAACCACATCCTCCAAAAAACATACAGGATTAGCCCCAATAAAAACTCAACCCTAGGTCCTAAAAACCTAACGACATCAGCCCCACAAAACCAAAAAAATCAACCCCAAAAAACCATCAACCCTCACCCAAAGTAACCCTAAACGCCCACCCAAAAAAACACAAAATTTATTTCTTATGATAACCTAAAAACCCTATCACCAAAAATCTCAACCATTAGCCCCAAGAAATCTCAGAACCTTCATCCCTAAAATATAATCAACAGTCTAGCCTAAAAAACCTCAACCATCATCCATAAAAAAACATAAACCTTATGTCCAAACAAACCCTAAACCCTATAACCCAAAAAACCTAAACCCTAAACACCAAAAAATCCAAAACCATCATCTAAAAAACCCTAAACATTAATCGCAATATTTTTAAAATCCTCAGCCATAAATACCCCTAAACCCTCAACTCCAAAAAATATATAAACCCTTATCTATAATCAGCCATCAATCATAAGACCCAAAAAACAGGATATCCACTACACCAAAAAATATTAAACCCTCATGCCAAAAATACCCCAAACCTCACCGCATAAAACCCTCATCCATTAGAGTAAAAAACATTAACCCCTCATCCCCAGAAAATGATAAACCCTCATCCCAAAAAAAATCCAAAACCCTTAGATCCAAACACCCATAAACACTATGTCTTAAAAAAATGCAACCCTCGTCCTCAAAAAAACCTCAACCCCCAACCACAAAAAATCCTAATCCCTTATAACCATATAACCCTCAAAACATAGCCTTTAAAAACTTCCCATCCCCTAACTAAAAAAACATTATACCCTATCCCCCCAATGCCCTAAATCTATAGCCCAAAAAAATCACTAAAACCACAGAACCAAAAAACTATATGAAATTAGCACTAAAAAATCCTAAAAATCCATCCATAAAAAATCTAAAATCACTAACATAGAAAATCATCAACCCTCAACTGAAACAATTGCTGACCCAAAGCCCCAAAAAACTTTCACCCCTCATTCACAAACAACCATGGACCCTTAGTCCCAAAAAAACCTTGACCCTCAACCCCAAGATACCCTAAATCCCAAACCCCAAAAACATGAACCCTCAACCCCCAAAATCACCCATCCCTCTGCCCCAAAAAACAATAAAACCTCAACACAAAAATCAATAGAACTTTTTTCATGAAAAACTCTAAACCCTCATCCCCGAAAACTATAAATCATCATCCCAAAAAAAAACAATCATCCTAAAAAACACAAAAAGACTCAAACCCCGCAAACCCTCAACCTTTATCAACAAAATCATAAAACCTCATCCAGAATATCCATAAAACCTAAATCCAAAAAACCCTAAAACTTTATCACAAGAAAACATATACCCTCATCCCAAAACACACTCAACCCTCAGCAACAAAAAAACAAATCCCTCATCTGCATAAAAATATAAACTGTCACCCACCAAAAAATCATCACCCCCCAGTCCCAAATAATCATAAACCCTAAGTCAAAAAAAAACTAAACCCTCATCCCCAATAAACCCTATGACCTAAGCACCAAAAATCCTACAACTCTTAGCCCCAAAAGACCCTCAACGCTTATCCCTAAAAGGTACTCAACCCTGATCGACAAAAAATACCAAACTCACATGCCCAAAAAACCCTAAACCCTAATTCCCCCAAAAATATTAACCTAACTCCCCCAAAACCAACATACCTCATCTCAAAAACCCTAAACCCTTACCATAGAAAACAATTTAACCACCTCCCCAAAAAGCTAGAATACTCTTCCCCAAAATCCATCGACCTTCATCCACATTAAACCCTATACACTCTTCCCCATGAAATTAAACACCTGAAAAAAACCAAAAACCACCATCCCAAAATAACACTCAACCCTCATCCTCAAATTCCGTCAATCATTATCCCCCAAAAGCCTTCAACACATAGTCCCAAAAATCTCATCATTCATCCCCAAATAAAATTAATATATTAACATCAAAATACCCTCAACCATAAGTATTTTTAACCCATAAACCCTCAACCCCAAAAAACTCAAGACACCCAACCCCAAAAATCCATCTAACCCATCAACTAATGACCCTAAACCCCTAGGAAAAAAACACTATACCCTTATCCTCAAAATCCATAACCCTAACCCCCAAAACCCTCAGCCCTCATCATTGAAAAACCCTAAACACTATGTTATGAAAAACAATGATCAATCTGCTCCAAAAGATAGAAAATCCTCGTCCCTAGTAAACCATAAACCCTCATTCCATAAAAAACATAATCACTCATCCCCAAAAAATTATAAACCATCAACTATTAAATTCTCAAATCCAAAATAAAAAAATCATCAACAATTATCCCAAAAAATTCTAACTCATTAGCCCCAGTAAAAACCTCAACCCCCATCCCCAAAAACCCATAAACCCTCAGTCCAATAAAACACTGATTCCTTAGGAAAAAACACTAAATCCTTATCCCAAAAACTATCCTAAATCATCATACCTAAATCACACTCAACCCTCATTCCCAAATATTAATAGCCTAAATCTCAAAAAACCCTAAACCCTGAGACCACAAAAACCCTAAACCTTGAGAATAAAAAAATCATAATCGCTCATCCCCCAAAAAACCGCTCATACTATAGAAAACCTGAACACTCAACCATAAAGAGAACCCTGAATACTCATCCCAAAAACACTTAAACCCTTATCCCAAAAAATACAAAAACCATTCACCTAAAAACCACTACTCTATTACCCCTAAAAAATGTGATCACTCATCCCTAAAAAACCATAAAACCTACCCAAAAAAATCTTGATCACGGAGCCCAAAAAAACACTGAACCCTCAACAAAAAAACAGACACTAACAACCCCAAAAAACCATGAACACTTAGCAAAAAGAACCCCAAAACCCGTTTCTCCCAAAACCGGATAAACGTTATCCCCGAAAAAATCTTAACCCTCGGCCCCAAAATAACATGCACTCATATCTATAGAAAATCGAGATCATCTACCCACTAAAAGCATTATCTCTTTGCCCAAAATAACCTTGAACCCTAAAAAAACCCTGAAACCACATCCCCAAAAATCCCTAAACACTCGGCCCCAAAAAATATTAATCCATAAACCTCATAAAACTGACAACACTCATCCCAAAAAAACACTAAACCCTTATCCCAAAATAATTTAGAACTCCTCCCAAAAAAACCATCTACCCTCAATCCTAATAGGAACTCTTATTCCTCATCCAAAAAACCCTGAAATCTCACACCCAAAATACCCTGAAGCCCTATACCCAATGAATCCTAAACCCTAATCTTTGAATACCCTCAACCCTCTACACAAAAGAACTCAAACTTTATCCCCAAAAAACACTCATCCCTAGGCACCACAAAACCATAACCCTCAGCCTAAAATACTCAAACTATTATCCCCAAAAAACAATGAACCCTCATTCTCAAAATATCCAAAACCCTCTGCGCAAATGAACCATAAACCATCAAAACTCTAAAACCATAAACCCTCAACACAATAAATCCTTGAACCCAAAAACCTAAAAAACATTGAACCTTCTATCCCCCAAAACCCTGAACACTCAACCCTCAATGGCCATAAAACTAGAACTCTAAACCTCCCAAAACCCTGAATCCTCACAACCAAAACCCCCTATACCTGTAGTCCTTGAAAAACATGAACCCTCATTAAAAAAACCTAAACCTTTATCCCTAAAAAAACATGAACCCTCAACCCCAAAATAATTAATTTCATCCCCAAAAAACCCTATCCATCATCCCTAAGAAACCCTAAACACTCATCCCCAAAAACCATAAAACCTCAATCCCAAAAATCACTCAATAAAATTTCCCAATATTCCTCATACCTCATCCTATACAACCCTATACACATATCTTTAAAACCAACAACTCTCTGCCCCAAAAAACATCAACCCATATCCCCAAAAAACCCTCAACCCTCAACTCCAAAAAACCCGAGACCCAATGCCCCTAAAATACCATGAACGATCATCCCAAAAAACCATAAACCCTCATCCCAAAAAACCATCATCCCTCAGTACTAAAAACCCTAAATCCACTTTACTAAAAAAACATAAACACTACTCCCCAAATAAATATAATCCATCAAACCCAAAAAACCCTAAACCCTAATCCAAAAACCCCAAAACCCTCATCTGCAAAAACCATAAAGTCTCACCCCCAAAAAACCCTCAACTGCTAGCCCAAAAAAACCATAAACTGTCAGTCTAAATACTCCTAAACACAAAACCTCCAAAAACACTAAAATTTTAGCCACAAATTCCCCCCATCTATAAACCCCAAAAAAATATCAACCCTTGTCCCCTAAATAACCTAAACCCTAAATCCTAAAAAACACTCAATCCTCAACCCCAAAAAACCTAAACCCTCATCCCCAAAAAACACTTATCCCTAAAAAAAACCCTCAAATATCACCCAGAATAACAATAAAACGCTAACCCCATAAATCCATAAACCCATAGCCTCTCATAACTGAAATACTATCAACTCTAAGCCACAAAAAACTCCAAAGCCTCACCCATTAAACCCCAAACCCAAAACCACAAAAAAACATGAACACTTAGACCTAAAAACTATGAACTCTCAGACCCAAAATTCCCTTTACTCTTATCCCCAAAAAATAATGAACCCTAATCCCCAAAAAAACCCAAAACCCTATGTCCCAAAAAACCTAGAAACATCCACCCCCCAAACTTAACAATCATCACAAAAACCCCAACACTACTATATAAAAAAACCATGAACCCACAACCCCAAATAACCCTAATCCCTCATCCCCAAAAAATTGTGAACCCCCATCCCCAAAAAATAATAAATCCTCAAACCAAAAAACTCATGAACTATTAGAGCAAAAATACCCGGAAACCGCATCCACAAATAACCTATAACCCCTATCTCAAATCAATCATGAGCCCTTATCCCCAAAAAACATTGAAACCTAATCTAAAAAAATGATAATACTTTATCCCAAATTACCTTAAATCCTCGCCCAAATAATCAAGACCACAATTCACCTAAAAACAAATATCTCTATTCCCAAAAAAAATGGAACACCCCTATCACCAAAATACCATGAAACCGTAGCTCTAAAATACCAGGAAGACTCAACCCAATAAAAACTCTGATCCCAGAGCCAAAAAAATCTGGAATCCTTAGTTGAAAAAAAACCCTTAACTCGAACCCAAAAAACCTATCACCTCAATTACATAAAACCATAAATCCTCCACAATATATGTAAATAAACCCTCACCCTGAAATTCCCTAAACCCTCATACCTATGAATCCCTAAACCTTGAATCCCAAAAATATATATACAATCTGACATAGAAAACCCAAAAACCCCATTAAAAAAAAGTAAGCACTCAAAACCAAAGAACCCTAAACCCTCAGTCAGGGATAACCCTTAACCCTTATCCTAAGAAAACCCTAATCCATAATCCCAAATAACAAAAAATACTCATCCCAAGATAACCCTTAACCCTCATCACCAAAATAATGTAGACCCTCATTCCCAAAGAACCCTCAACCAACAACCCTAGAAAACCATAACCCCTCTGCCACAAGAAACCCTAAACTCCCATCCCAATGAAATACTGAACCCTCATCCCAAAAAACTCAAAACCCTAATCCCCAAAAAAACCCTAATTCCACAACCCCAAAAAGATCCTAATCCCTTAGCTAAACCCTCAACCTCAAAATCCTAAACCCTCAGACCTAAAGAACTATAAATCATAAGAAAAAAACTAAATCATATTCCCTAAAGAACCCCAAAACCATATCCCTAGAAAAACCAAATCCATTTTCCCTAAAAAACCCAAACCACTCATCCTAAAAACCACTTAATCCTTAACTCCATAAAACCTAAACCTAATGAATCAAAAAAACCCAAAACTGTTTGACCCAAAAAATCATACAGTCTTAACCCAAATAAACCCTTTTCCATTTTAAAAATCACTCACAAACTATGAGTACATAAAAATCATAATATCTCTTCACAAAAAACCCTAACCCCTCATCCCTAGAAAACTCTAAAATTTTAAACCCAAAATTCCCTATAACCCTAACCCCAATAAAACCTAATCCACTTGCCCCAAAAAAACCCTAATAACATATCCTCAAAAAAGTAAACCCTCAGTCTCAAAAAACACTCATAGTACACATGTACAAAGAGGTCTTTCTAAATTCTAATGACATTCCCCCATTGCCAAATTTTCATGAGTATTTGTTATAGGAGTTTGATGATGACTTTTCGAAGAGTTTCTAGCAGTTTTTTACCCATTTTACGCATTGAGCATCAAATTGAGATCTCACCTGGATCATCCCTACCAAACCACACTGCAAATCGCACCTACCAAGAGGAGACAAAAGAAATTCGATGGCACGTTCAAGAGCTACTGGATGTCAGATATTATAGAGAGATCCTTAGTCCTTCTTTCATTCTGGTTATTCTAGTACCATATAAGGATGAAACATGGAGAATGTGAATTTAATAATAATCCATAAATAAAATCATGATCAGCTATCATAATCATATCCTTTGGTTAGATGATATGCTAGCTTAATTAAACATCTCACCTATTTTCTCAAAAATTGATTTTTGTAGTGGCTACCATCAAATTAGGATGAGATAAGGATATGAGAGGAAAACTATATTTAAGACAAAAACATGGACTTCATGAATGGTTAGTTGTACCCTTTGGACTCACCAATGCACTTTTCACATTTATGAGGTTAATGAAATGTGTCATAGTTCATATATTAGAAGATTAATTGTAGTTTACTCTGGTGACATTTTGGTTTTTTAGGACATTTCATGAACATGTAGATCAGTTAAAATAATTCCTAGAGGTGTTAAAGAAGGAAAACATGTTTGGAAATATAAATAAGTGATAATTTTTCCTCAATGAGAATTTTTTCTATGGAATCATTGTGAGTCGAAATGGAGTCGAAGTTTACACTAAAAAGATCAAAGAGATAAAATAATGTCAAAAGTCAACCTATGTTGGATAGGTAAGAATTTTTCATGGGGTTGGTAGTTTTTACATGATATTTTTGAAGGACTTAAACACACTAGTAGCACCATTGAATGGGTTGAAAAAGAAGACTCTTCCATTCAAATTGTGGCAACTCAAGAAAAGGCCTTTGATACTCATAGAGAGAGACTCACCCCTCTCTTGTACGTTCTATTGGAGACTTCAATAAGAACTTTGAAATTGAATGTGATACTAGTGTAATTGGCATTGGAGGATTACTCATACATTATGGTAATACAGTTTCTTTCATTAATGAAAAGTAAAATTCACATACTCTAAATTATGATACATATGATAAACTATCATATGAAATGTTTAGAGTATTAGAAACTTAGAAAAAATATCTTTTTTTGAATATAATTTGTGATCTATTATGATAATTAAGATCTTAAACACCGTAAATTCCATCATAAAATAAATAGGAGAAATTCTAGATGGATGGAATTCATCGAATAATTTTCATATAGTATCATGCATAATAAGGGTAAGGAAAACAATGTGGCTAATTCACATTCATGTAGAGAATCTTTTTTATCCTTGCTGGATGCAAAACATCTTGTCTTTTAATTCATAAAGGATTTAAATTCTAATGATACAGATTTTAGTGAACCATATGGAAATTGTAAACCTAGTGTTAGATGGGAAAAGTTCTATTTTCAGTATGGAATCTTATTTTAGATTGATAGTCTTGTTATTCCCATTATCTCTATCCATTTAATATTTCTGATGGAGTCACTTTTTGGTGGTTTAATGGGACATTTTGGTGTTGTAAAACCATTAAGAATTATTAGTGATCATTTTTATTGGCCTATGATATCTAGATATGTTGAAAATTTTTGACCAAGTCCATTGTATTCCTCAAATAAAAATCAAAACTGAACCCACATGGACTATATCATTCTATCCCAATCCACAACACCCCTTAGGAGTACAAACCAATGGAATTTATTCTGTGGGTACCATGGAAAATGTGGGAGAGAGATAGCCTTTTTGTTATGGTGGATCAGTTTTAAAAAATGTCACATTTTATTTCTTTTCCCAAAATAGATGATTTCACTAACATTTCAACACATTTATTTTAGGATGTTTTCAAACTCCATGGAATGTCAAAGACGGTTATTTCATATTGAGACACAATGTACCTATGTTAATTTTAGGAGACCCTGTGGAGAGAACTGGGTACAAAGTTATTATTTTCTAGTACTTTCCATCCACAAACTGATTAGAAAATAGAGGTGGTGAATCAGACACTATAATCCCATAAGTGAACAAATGTGAGGATGAATATTAAGAATTGGGAGGATAGTCTGCCACATGTGGAATTCACATATAATGATCCAAGCAATCAACTACAAAATACTATCGGCTTGAAATTGTTTACAGTTTTAGCCCCTTACCCTTGTTAATCAAGTTCCTCATCAATTATAGGAACCAACTAATATGGATGTGAAAGGGAAACCAAAATTCATCAATTGCCTCCATGAAAAGTCACGGAAAAATATTGTGAAGATGACCTATAAAATCATTGATCATCTAATCAAGGGTTCTAAGAAAAAAAATTCAAAACCGATGACTTAGTTTAGGTTCATATGAGAATGGAATTATTTATAGACAAGATGAAATAAAAAATCATTCCAGAAGGTGATGGACCTTTCCAAGTTCATGAGAATATTAACAAAAATGCTTACAAGATAGATTTTCTAGGTGAGTACAGTTTAACTACCACATTCAATGTTTCTGATCATTCTCATTTTTTTGAGGTTTCGAGGATGAAAAGTTTAGGATGGCTCCTTTTCAAGAGATCATGGATAACGAGAAGCTTGTTCAATATACAGAGTAAATTGTATAGGAGGAGTTATATTTACAAGGCCCGATGATGCATGGATGATTAAATAGGTTTAACGCTATAATGAGAACCATATTTCATCATTAATGGACCAATGGATCTTTCATTTCATGGATAGTGAAAAATGGGCATGTTGTATCACTTATTAAATCCCAATAATGATGTCTAAATTTTCTCCCATGGTTGCATGAATTTGGATGCCCTACCCATAGGGAGAATTATATAATGGCCTCGTTGGACACCAAAGCCTAATATAGTGGGAAATACAGTCAATGTAAAATCTGGTGGGCTATAGTTGAATGGTTATGTCTTACTATTACCAAAAGTCATTTCTAGAAATAATCATATTTAATTTAAGGTAAAAAAGTAGGTTTAGCCTTTATGAGTTTAAGGGTATTATGCCATTGACTATTATATCACCCATTGGCTATAAATAGCTTACCCATGTAACGTTTTTAGAATTCAGGATTCTAATAGATAGCTTATACATGGTTTCTCTCTAATGTGTGAGGATTGTTATAATTTACCCGTTGTTCTTGTGCATTCGTGCCTTGTCAATCAACATTTTAGATTGGAGTTACAAGATCACAAAACACCCAATTTCGTGCCTCATCCCAAGTGAATTTTTTTCTATATTGGAAATCACATATCACCTATGAGTTTTTTGTCTAAGAAGTAGTTCTTAATGCTTATATCATAGATTGTACACTTTCATCCACTATCCATAATCATAATATACCACATAACCTTGAACAACATCCTTAATTAGTCTCTCTACAGAGTGAATATCAATACACCATGAACATCTCCCATTATCACCCAAAATCCCTAAACCCTCAGCCCTAGAAAACCCCCAAACAAAAACCGAGATAAACTATAAACCATCGGCCCCCAAAAAAACACTAAAAACTCAGTTGCTAAAAAACATTATCCAATTGACCCAAAAAACCTCAACCCTTATCCCAAGAAAACCATAAACCCTCATCCAAAAAAAATTCTTCAACCCTCTACCCCAAAAAACCCCTCTAACCACATTTATAAAATTTCTACAAAAATATTCCCAAAAACCCTCACAACCCTCATCCCCCAAAAAAAACGTTCAACCATTTGCATAATGAATCCTTCTCCAAAACCCAAATAACCCCAACCCTTATCCATAAAAATCCCCAATCCCAAACCCAGCAACCCACAACCCCAAAAAGCACCCTAACTGGCATCCCCAAAAACCAAAAACCCTCCACCCCAAAATATCCCGAAACCGTCATACGAAAAAAAAACCCTAATCTCATAGCCCTAAAAAATCATAAACCATAATTAAGCCAAAAAAAGCCCTCAGTCCCAAAACACTAAACCCTCACCCCAAAAATTCCATAAACCCCAATCCCCAAAAAACGCTAAACTTGTTGCCCCAAAATAACCCACAAACATCCGCCCTAAAAAACCATAAACCCTTATACCCCAATAACCATCAACCATGAGCCCCATCAAATAAACAACTCTCGGCCCCAAAAAACCCTCATCCTTCAGGGCCAAAAAACACAAAACTTTATCCCCATAAAACCCTCAACACTCATCACCAAAAAAACCTCAAACCTCATTCCCATAAAAATCCAACACTCTTCCCCAAAGAACACCTAACCAAAATCACGAAAAATGCACAATCCTTGTCCCCAAAATACTACAACCCATATCCACCAGAACTACTTACCCTCAGCTAAAAAAAACCCAAAACACTCATTCTAGAAAATAACTAAACTATAATCCATAGAAAAACACTAAAACCCCATCCCAAAAAATTATAAACCCTCATTCCTAAAATACCTAAAACCATCCTCCCTAATGTTTTTCAGCTCCCAGCCACAAAAATCCCTCAACATTCAGCCCCAAAAAACCCACATCCCTTTGCCTAAAAAACACATAACCCTCAGTCCAAAAAAACCCGCATCCCTCATCCCCAAAAAATATGAACCCTCAACCCCAAAAAACCCTCATCCATATGCCCCCAAAAAATCTCCCCCACTGAACCCAAAAATACCCACAACCATCATCCCCAAAAATTCTCAACCCTCTACCCCAAAAAACCATCAACTGTAATCCCCAAAAAACTATCAACCCTCATTCCCATGAAATTCTCAAACATCATCCCCATGAAACCACCAAACTTCATCCATATAATACCTCAAACCGTAATCACAAAACAACCCTAACCCCCAGCCCCAAAAAACACCCAACACTCATCCCCATGAAACCCAAACCCTCATCACCAATAAATCCCCAACCCTTAGTCCCAAAAACACTAAATACCCAGACCAAAATACACCTGACTTTCATTCCCAAAACCCCCAACCCTCAACCCCAAAAAAACTCAACAGTGAGACACATAATGCAGTCAACCCTCATCCACCAATACTCTAAACACTCATATATGAAATGAATACTAATAACATAGCCCCAAAAAACCGTAAACCCTCAATCCAAAAAAAACATCAACACTCACCCCTAATAAATACTAAATAATCATCCCTAAAAATCCATGAACCATCAGCCAAAAAAACCCCATAAATTATCCCCAATAAAACCCAACCATCAAACCAAAAAAACATTAACCTCATCCCTGATGAATCCCTAACCCTCATCCCCCAAAAAACACTAACACTTGACTCCAAAATTCCTTTAACTAACTATCCCATAAAAAAACTAAATAATTTTTTACAAAAGTCCCTAATGCCTGAAACCAAAAAAAAACCCTAAACCCTCAACAACAAATAACCATAAACCCTCAACCCAAAACACCATTAAACCTCATCGTCACAAAAATATAAACCCTTATCCCAATAACACAATAAACCCTCATCCATAAAAATTCCTACACCATACTACCCAAAAAATTAAAAAATGACAACCCAAAATTTACTAAACCCTTAGCCACAAAAATCCATAAAACCTCATCCACCAAAACCCATAAAACCATAGACCCCAAAAACCCAAAAAACTCAATCATAAAAACCCTCAACTGTCACACCAAAAAAAAAACCGTAACCCTCTTCCCCAAAACATCCTTCAACTATTATCCTTAAACTAAGTGCTAAAAAACCCCTACCCTCAACCCCAAAAAATTCCTAAACCCTCTGCCCCAAAAAACCCACGACCCTCATCCCCAAAAAAAACCCCACACTCAGATCAAATAAACCCTAAACTGTTAGTCCCAAAAAAACCAAACCCTCCTCCCAAATTTTTATTAAACCACACCAGCAAAACACCCAAACCCTAATCTCCTAAAAACCTCCAAACCTCATCCCCAAAAAACCACCAAACATCTGCCCCCAAAACCACAACTCTCACACCCAAAACTCCCCAACAGTTACCCACCAAAAACATACAACATTCTTGTTAGGTCCACTGGGCAGAATACCCTGAGAGGGGTGGTGAATCAGGGAATGACTAATTAAATATTAAGGCCCGTTTGCGATCTTGTTTCACTGTTAAGCAAAACACTCTTCTCTCTCTTTCCTGCTGCACAATATAAATAGAAAGTAAAGCAGGACCAGGACACATCAATTTTACTTGGTTCACCGCTAAGGGCTACATCCAAGGAGCATACGCCGACAGGTTGCCGGTCATACCAAGTCCACTAAACTTCACTAGTTGTGGATTACAATGTTCGGGCTAGATCACTTCTATGCCCAGGCCCACTGCCTATACAATGGTTAGGGTCATCTCACTGCTTTCCCAAATGCCACTCCCTATTTCTCTCTCTCTGGATCTCTGTAGGTGGAGAGGATCACCTTCTTCCTCTTCCTATGCTCACTGCTCCAGAAGGGAATCCACTCATAGTTTATAGACCTGTAGGTCTCTTCATTTGCATGAAGTAATGCATCCTTAACTGTAGATAGATGCTCTGTTAAAGTCCAACTTTCATCCACTGATGAATATCACTTTGCCTCTGACCACTGGGGAACTACTTTTGGAAAGTACCTTCGCAAAGCACCCTACTTCGCGAAGCTCCCAATTTCGCGAAGCTCAAACAAGCCTTCACAAAGCTCCTACATTTTCACGAAGCTCTCTCGCAAAGCTCTCTCGTGAATCTCTCTCACGAAGCTCAACTCATTGCAAAGAAACTTCTCTCGCGAAGCTCACTAAGCCAGCGCGGAGCACACAACTTTCGCGGAGCTACAATAGCCTCCGCGAAGCTCCCCTTTTGCGAAGCACGCTGCCTTCGTGAACCACCTCTGCGAACTGAGAGCAATGGATTTTCTATGAAAATTCTCGCTACTTCGCTCGAAGGGGTCGGCCTCTATTTATAGGAAATTCCACCGACCCTCGTCCCTTCCACGCGAAGTCAACGCCACGTCATCTCAAATTGCGAAGCTCCAATGTTTCCGCCAGAATTCTGTCCAAATCGCGAAGCTCCAGGGAAATTTTCCATTCGCGGAGCTTGACGTAGTCGCGAAGAATCACCGTCAACATACCTTCGCGACTTCGCGCCTTCGCCGCGAAGCTCCCTCGCGAAGCCCACCATTATTTTGCGCCTTCGCCGCAAAGATCTTCAGCCTGTGCCGTTCGCGAAGCTTGACGTAATCGCGAAGCATCACCGCCTCCATTCTTCTAGTCTTCGTGATTTCCAAACCATGCATCCTATCTTCGTGAAATTCATGCCTTTTCCATATTAAATTATGCTCTTCATGGAAATCCTCTTTTCGCGATGCTCACCAAACTCCAAATTTTGGACCCCAAGAATTTGGCAAACACTAGGATACAGAGCCACCTTGTACTGCTCTTTTGTACTGCCTCCAGATCTTCCTTTCCTTTTTCATAGTTCTTTTTCAATCATGGAATGTCAACAACTTCTCAGGAACTCAACAATTATCCATGGAAACCTACTTTGTCAACAAACACAATCCACCCAAAAATACTGCAATGTTACCTTGAGGTATTTTTTCCCAACAATTCAGTACGAAAATCTCCTCAACCCTAAGCCCACAAAAACCCTAACCTTAGTCCTAAAAAACTGAAACTCCCCATTGCACAATGCTTCCAACCCTTATCCCCCCCAAAACCCCAAACATCGTCCCCCAAAAGCCCAACCCTCACCCCCAAAACATCCCAAGCATTAACCTCAACAAACATATATCCTTCAGTACCAATATATCCTCAACCCTATTCCCCAAAAAACCCCTTACCTTACCCCTAAAAAACTACCAACCGTCTGTCCCACAAAACCACCAACCCTTATCCCCAAAAAATAGAAAAACATTAACACAAAAAATAAACCCTAAATCCTAATACCCTAAACACCTAAAATATCATCCCCCAAAACCCCCAACCATTATCCCTAAGAAACGAAACCCACATTTTGAAAAAAACCCAAACCTCAACCCCATAAACGTCTGAAAATTAGTCCCAAAAAACTACAACCCTTGTCCCTAGAAACAATAAACCCTCTATCTCAAATATTACTAAACTACCAAATCAAAAAAATCCTTAAACCTTCTTTCCCCCAAAACCATAAAAACATAACCCCAAAAATCCCTAAACCCATTTCCACCATAAAATTCAAAATACTGATCCTCAAAAAACCCCTTATCATTATCCTAAAAAAACCCAAAACCATCAGGTCCAAAAAAACCAACCATCATCCGCAAAAATATATGAATCCATAACCCCAAAAATACTATCCCTAAACCCCAAAACAAGAGACACTTATCCTTAAATATCCCCCAAAAATCATTCCCCAAACCCCCAACCCTTAGTCCCAAAAATATCCCAACCCTCTACCCCCCAAAACGACCAACCCGCAATATCAAAAAGCACGCAATACGTAGCCCTGAGAAACTCCAATCCTCAGCCCATAAAAACCGCATCCATCCTTCAAATAAATCACCCAACCCTCATCCACCCAAAAAACCAAACCAATAGCCCAAAAAATCCTACAACCCTCATCTAAAACAATGAATCGTCAACCCCAAAAAACACAGTAACTACATACCCAAAAAACAATAAATCCTTATCCCCCAAAAACCCTATACCCATAGCCACAAATTTCACGAAATTATAAACCTCAAAAAACCATGTATCCCAATCCCTATGAATATATAAACTCTCATCCCCCCGAAAAATGTAAACCCTCATCCATAAAAATCCATAACCGCTTAACCCCCAAAATCTATGAACCATCAACCAAAATAAGAACAAAACCCTCAGTCAAAATAACCCTACATCCTCATCCCACCAAAACCATCCACCCTTAGCCAAAAAAAATCATAATCCATCATCCCCAAAAAACCATAACCCCATATATTTAAAAAACCATACACCCTCAATCCCAAAAAATCCTAAACTCTCAACCCTAGAAAACCCTAAAACCACTGCCAAAAAAAAAACCTAAAATCTTATACGAAAAAAACCCTAAACCATCATCCCCCAAGACAATAAACCCTCTTCCTTAAACAAATCATAAACCCGCATCCCCAAAAAAATAGAAACCCTCAACCCCTGAAAACCTTAAACCATCATCCATAAAACACCCTAAAATTTCTTCCCTAAAAACTATAAACACTCATCCCTGAAAAATTCGATACCCTTAACCCACAAAGAACCAAAATCCACACCCCCAAAGAACCCAAAACCCTCAACTCAAAAAAACCTAGACCCTATGTTCCAAAAAACATAGAGCCTCAACCCCAAAAAACCTTGACCCACATGCCCAAAAAACATCAGAACCAAAATATGGCAAGGACTTTCACCGATATATTTGAAATGTAATTGACACATTCTATGTACTTTAATGTCATATATCACACACATTTTAAAACAAAATGAAATTATCTGATATATTTATTATATAATCATACATGGGGGTGGGGGTTTGATGCACTCCTCATAAATAGTGGCCAATGTGTAAGCCTTATATATGACATTATATCTCCTACCATGGCTTTATATTTACATTATTATTACATAGTATCATTGATTTTTTTTATAACCAATATTGTGTCTCCTTGGAAGAATATGTTGAGAATAAAATTCCAATAAAAGTCTAAGTCAACATAGGTTTGATAGACCACCATGTTTCAATGTAGGTAACCTTTTAATTATCTTGTCACTATTACTAATAAATTTACTTATGAGGATGTTTATTTTCAGAATATTTTCCGTAAATTGAATTGAATAATAAGGGTAACTACAATAAAATGGGTAAGATCACCTTTGCCACATACACAATTTTATTTGTGATCTATTCTCTAGAAGAGTGTGTTGGAGTGTGACAATAACATATGGCATGAGGAATTTTCTAGTGCTATAATTTATTATTTTTTCCACTGTATTCTATAGAATATTTGATATAGTTTTATTGAAATCCCCCATTTTCCCATATTCTACTACATATTATTGAGATGAGTGGTTGGATTGGATTTAGTAATCTGATTATATCATTTTAAACATCATTTAAAAAAAGATGGGGTGGTTTCCCATCAATATCAAGCAAGTGACTCCAAATCCAGTGATGATGTTTTACTTTATAGCATTGATGATGACCCATTTCTGTACTCCCCTTATGGGTATATCTTCATTACATATAGAGAATAAGTTGTTGGATGTATGTATATACAGGATGTTCTTAGGTATGTCTAGTGATATAGACACATGACATTCATTCAATAAGTAAAACATGAAAAAAAATTTATAGATATGATAAAATTTCGACGGCTCCTGAATGATGTCAGAATGTATTAGGAAATTGTATATTTTTTTGGTAAACTCCCTACTGTCCTATATACATGATTTCAAAAATTATAAAAGGATCTTGATCTAGTCAATTATTGTTCTTCCTAACTGGTGAGCAAAACAAGTGAATGAATGGACTTCTGGTATAATTATGAGGGTATCTCCTCCATAAATACTTCTAAGTATCATCCCATGAAATTCTCATTTACAGTGGTCCTTTTAGAAATTTGGATAACCATAGAAGGTGATGTTCACCAATTGCTGTAAAATTTTATCCTTTATTTCTTAAACCACTAGAAGAATCTTATTCTAAATGTAGTCTCTTTTGTGATACATATGTCATGATTTTGAATCAATTGGATGTGATATGATATCAAATTTTTCTAGGGATGTGATAAAATAATTTATCTCTTCTATGATGTTCCTGATTAATGAGAATACAATATTACACAGTGAAATATGGATGATTATCTCATTCTAGTTTGTGTCAACCAGTGCGGTAACTGCATTAGCTTGGGAATTAACGTGACCATTCTGTGATCCTAAAATGTGGTTCAGATTTAGTTTATTAGATAACATCACTAGTATCACATGGAAATAATAAAAAGAGATATTAATTTTTCATTCAATATGGAATATTCTCCATCTATTTGTTTTGATAACTATTCTGAATCACCATTGATTTTAAGCTAACCCACTCGTATTTTCATATATAAATCTAGGCCAATATTAGGTACTAATACATTTCCTCATTGCTAGTGCATAATTTAGATAGTTGATATTAATATGGAATGGTTATCCATGATAGTAAAATTAAAAAAACCCTATGATAACAGTTATCTATTAGGTTCCACATTCTTAATCCAATCTATATTTGGGTAGAACCATTGAAAAACATATCCAATGATTTATATTTATCACATTATGATAACACTTTTTCATATTGTAATAATACTTAATATCACACTCTTTAGAGTGTATTGTGTTTGGTGAATGTCCTATAATATATCTCAATTTAATGAATTATATGGAATAATACAAATTTAAAACTATTATTGCATAACATCCCATCACACCAGATATTGTTTTTCATTTGGAGATTGAGGATATGTTTGAATGGGTCAATTTGAGAGAACATTTAAATATAATAATGTTAGAGATGGTATCTATTCTTGAATGTCTTAATGAATAATAATAATATGTTCTTATGAATATTAAAATATATAGTCTAAATTTCAATGAAGCATCAACTAAGATATTACAGCCTATGTTCTTTACCCATGTAATTAATTTGATCAAGAAACACACAAAGAAAATGATCTTCATTTTCCATATAAATTATGAGTGTCTATCCATGGATGGATGGAATTAGGTTTGGATAGTTAGAGATGTATTTATTAAGGTTATGAAGGATCATTATCATTCTTCATCCCACATGTAAGACACCCATTTCTTCGTTAATAAAGTGAACAATGTGTATTTATCGATGAAAATGGAGATAAAGCATCTGATGTAGGTGTGATTACCATAGATTCATATGAATTAAATTATTATTTTTTAAAGGAAATTGTTAATAGTTTATAGGATTGTTTCCTGTTTTACTTTTATGTTGTGATGGAACACCATGAATCATTGAAATTCTGGGATGTTACCTAAAAAGATCACATTGAATGATTCATTTTTAAACTATATTATTGAAGCATGCCAACATGATCAATTCCATGATATTATATCATGTAAGGTTATGAAAATAAAAAAATATTGTAATAAGAAGTATATACATACATAAATATTTTTTGGTTATATAATGTTTACATAAATATTTATATCATTAAATAAAAAACATCATTTTATTATCGAAAATCACAAAATAATTATTGTTGTCAAATTCATCTTCAGGGATAACAAGAACTTCACTTATTAAAAGAAATGTAATCATAATAAATCATTATCAACAATAAAATATAAAAAAATAAATGAACTTATAATTATAAACTTCTAAAGCTAAAATATTACTGGCACTACTATAAACGGTCATAAATTATAAACATTAGATGATTGTATATACGAAAAAAACTGACAAATATATATGTATATAATGATAATAAATTGAAATTATAAATTCTTTTTGGTATGAATATAGATATATAATTGTATATTAATGTATTTAAATTTATTTTAAAGAGGTTATATCACCTTTGACTTGGTTATATTAAATGAATGTTGTTTTAATGACTTAAATATATTCCTTTGGTCAAAGAACTATTTTTTGAATTTTATCCTTAAATATTGGTCTATAATAACTTATAAATGATGTTATTATTTATTTTAACCTTAATTTATAGCTAAATAATTATTCAATCAAAATTTCATTTTATGGCTCTAATATTTTGTTAATATAATTTTTCTAGTAATAATTATCATTACTTTTATTCAATTTTTATTCTATATATATTTTTTTACTTCCCACTAATATTAATCTTTCAATAATAGAAAATAATTTATCTTAATCTCAAAAATTAATTATATTATCAATTAATAATTTTAAATCAAATGTTTAATTATGATTTTATTGGTTTTGGTTTTCAATAAATGTATATGGAAACATTGAAAATTATATAATTTAAAATGATTTTATATACATCCATTATACATAATTTTTTTACATATTTCTTGTGTGTTTAAATTTCATTTTATTGGAAATTTTATTGATGTGATGTTTTAAGAAATCATATCATCATATTTCAGAAAAAAAATATTTTTGAATGTGAAATGAAAATTACACCAAACTTATGATGATATTATGAAATGGTTATTATAGAGCACCTTTTTTTGTGATATATCATTCATTTTCAAAGGAATATTCTTCATTGGGGATATGTTTTATATTTCAACCTATATCATCATTTATTATGGGATTATTTTTTTCATCATGTTTATTGTATAAAAAAAATTAATTCATTATTTTATTTTGAATCCTTTGTATGGTTTATGAATCCGATTATACATCCATGGATATATTAGAATAAATTAATATTTTCCTTTTGGATGTTTAATATACCCCTTATCTTTTTCATGGTATATTTATGATGTAATAATTATGTATTTTAAGTGGAACACAAATTTATGTATGATGATAGGTGGGGTCGTATATCTATCTTCAATGAATTTTTTTATGTTTCTAACTCATGATATTGTTAGGAATAGTAATAATGATGTTATTCATATAGTTATTGGTAAGATGGATTTAAAAAAAATAGGTGTAAAGATAATAGTTTTTTCACATAGGAATGACAATGATGGAATTTATCATAATGTTTCTCATGTGATTATACATGTTTCACCTTTCTAAGATGTATATAATGTTATGATAAACTTTCAAGATTCTATTCATTTCCATCAACCCAAATGATTTAATGATCATTATCTATTATTAACATTTTCATAATATTCCAATAACCCCAAATGTTATATTATTATTATGTTTTCTTTTGAGCCATGTCATATATTGTATGATTCCTTAAAAATGTTTTTTATGATATCATGTTTCTCTAACTCATTTTAGGATTATCATATTGAATCTTTTATTCTTTTATTATGATAGTAATGATTCCCTTATGTTCTCCTTCATTATGGGATGTTTTATTCATTTACTAAACATCTATGCTCAACAGTTTCATATGTTTTTATTCCCCAGGTTATGCATATGATTATATTCGGCAAGATGTCTAGAAATAATTTATAGGAGCACGATTATGTTGAAATGTTGAAATTAATTTTAAAATAAGATTGTTATATTTCAAAAATAATAGATAATGAAACTTCTAGGTCTTTGGGTCATTCATCATTTTGAGGGATGGATTAATTATATCAACAAAGATATGTAATTTTTTCAGGTTTCTTGGGTCTCAATACAGTGAAACCATCATTTCCCCCAGAAGGGCTAGGATATGTCATGTATAACACATTGACATATAACACCATCCTTATTCATTTCATAATGGAATTACATAATATAAATATACCCCATCAGTGGCCTAAATAAAGTGGCTACCAAATAATCAAGACCCATAAAATTTTTATTTTAATAGAATTAACCATACATAATGGAGTGGGATTGAAAAATAGCAATCTAATTGATAAGTAATTCCACGATCGAGATCAAGAAATCCTTTTTTATGAAATGATTGTTTTGTTTTGAAAAGTTTATATAATCTCATATATAACCTTGTTTATAGTGTTGGCTTTTAAAAGCTACATAATATTGTATCCATCATAGATTATGAATCCTTTTATGAGTTGGTCACACTTATATTCTTCCATTGATTTAGGCGTTGGATGTATTATTCTTATTTCATTATTATATCAGCATTGGAAATATGGTATGCCTAGATGATGGTTTTCTATATTATTATTCAATAATTTCATATTGATTTTGATAGAAAATAATATATATCGATGCTAGTATTATAAGGTAACACAATCTTCCATCTCCCCTCTTTGGTTCTAGTATTCATATGTTTGAGCCCATTAATGGTGGCATTGAAAACTTACATAAATGTTCTAGGGGGTCTCTAAAGACATATCCATTAACTCCCATTCCATTAATGATAGATGGTATTGATTTTTGAGGGTGCTGGTGAAATTTCATCAATATCAGGTGAATTATGGATACATTATAATTTTGTAATAATATAGTAAATTACATAAGATGTACACATATCTCGAGGATCAAAAAATATATATGAGGGAATATATTGTTTTAATTAGTGTTGTGGGGGTATCTTTGGACTTTTATGATTATATATTGGTGTTATAGGGAATTGGAGATTGAAAGGAAACCTTTTTTATAGGGGTATTATCTCTCGCGATGCTATTTCCGTCTAGGGAACCGTGACAAGCATATTACAATGTCTCCTTGGAAAAATCATTTATCACCATATTAATATCAGAATGTGGATTCAATGGTCTCAACAATCCCTATAAATATTTTATTTTTACCTAATCATTTTGATGGGAATTCCATACTCTCCACCCAGTAGGTTCTATGTGATTTCGAGTGAAATTACTAGACCATTAAGAGTGGTAAACTGAATGTAATTTTGTATCATAAACTATTTTCATTCAATTTATTAAATGTTTTATGTTATATTATAATACTCAAAATATTCAAATGGGGATCCATTTCCATTTATCAATTTTACCATACCATTATGTGAGTACTTTAGGCATTAACAGAATGATGACAACACCACTACATGCCTATGAATCCACTGAGGAATTAGGGTTTTTATGGTTGAGGGATAATGGGTTTTATGGAGCTGATGGTTTAGGAGTTTTTCTTTTGTGGTTTTAAATTTTTTTGGGAAAATGGTTTTAGGTTTTTTGAGGATGTGGGTTTAGGATTTTAGGGATAAGGGTTTTTTGGATTATTATTGGTGAGGGTTTTGGGTTTTGGGGGGTTGAGGGTTGAGGATTTTGTTCGATCTATGGGTTTTTGATTTTTGTGAATAAATTATTATGGTTTCATTATGTTGTGGGTTTAGTGTTTTTTCTGGGGGATGAGGATTTACATTTTTTGGTGTTATGGGTTTATGGTTATTTACAGAAGGGGTTTATCATTTCAGTGGTTAGTGGTTTAGGGTGTTTTTTGTTGTTAGGTTGTAGGGATTTTTGTGATGATGGATAAAGGGTTTTTCTAGATGATTGTTAAGGTTTTTTTGGAGATTTTTTTAAGGTTTTTTTATGATTAGGTTATATTGTATTTAAGGTATTATTTGTTGGGGATTTTTGGGGATGGGGGTTTATGGTTTTTTGGGATGACTGTTTAAGGTTTCCTAGGGCTCAGGGTTTAGTTTCTTTTATACGACTTTATGGATTTTGTGGATAAGGGTACATTGTTTTTTTAGAATAGATCATAGGGTTTTTAAAGGAATAGGGTTTAGGGTTTTTTTGTAGCTGGGGGATTAGTGTTATTTTGGTGGGGGTTTATTATAGTTTGGGGATATGGGTGTAGGGATTTTTAGAGATAAGGATTTAGGGGTTTTTTTGGAATGATGGTAGAATATTTTCTTAGGAGGAGGATTTAGTGTTATGGTGGGATGAGGTTTTAAGGTTTTTTTATAAGTTTGGGTTTTGGTTTTTTTGGGTCTATGAGTTTTCTGTTTTTTGGGGCTGGGGGTTTTGGGTTTTTTTTGGAGAGGGTTTATGTTTCATTGGGGCTGAGTGTTTATAGTTTTGGGGCTGAGGGTTTAGTGTTTTTGAGGGATGTGGGTTTAGGGTTTTTGAGGTTTTAGTTTAGGGTTTTTTGGGACATAGTATTTAGGTTTTTCTGTCAATAATATTGTAGGGTTTCTTATGGATGAGTTTTAAGGGTTTTGTGGCTGAGGGAATAGGGTTTTTTTTGGGCTAAGGGTTGAGAGATTTTTGGGGATGAAGAAATTTTGATTTTGGGGGTTGATGTTTTATATAATTGTTTGGTGGTGGGTTCATGATTTTATTTGGTTAATGGTTGAGGATTTTTGGGGAAGAGGGATGATGTTTTTTGGGGGGTTGAGGGTTGATTATTTTTTTCCCCTATTGGATGATAATTCTTGTGGGTTGAGAGTTGATGGTTTTTCGTGGTATAGGGATAAGGGTTTTTTGGGGTTGGGGGTTGAGGTTTTTTTATGGCTGAGGTTTCATAGTTTTTTTTGTGTTTAGGATTGAGGTATTTCCATTTTTGAGGATTGAGGGTCTCTTCAGGATGAGGGTTTAGTGTTTTTTAGGGGTGATATTTTTTGGTTTTTTAGGGATAAGGGTTTATATTCATTTTGGGATGAGGGTTTTGGGTCATTTTGGGATGTGTGTTTACTATTTTTTTGTTGACGGTTTTTGGGTTTTGTGGGATGTGAGATTAGGTTTTTTAGAAATGATGGTTCATGGTTTTTGGGGGATGTGGGGTCAGAGTTTTTTGGGGATGATTGTTTAGGTTTTTTTTGGTTCGAGGTTTTTGGGATTTTTATGGTGGAGGGATTATGGATTTTTTTCTCTGACGGATTTTTGTATTCTAGGTATTAATGTTTCGGCAATTTTGGAGCTTAAGATTTATGTTTTTTATGTGATAAAGAATTAGGGTTTGTGGGTTTGTGGGTTTAGGGTTTTTTGTGGCTGAGGGTTGAGGTTTTTTTGGGACATAACATTTATGGATTTTTAGGGTAGAGGAATTAGTGGGTTTTGGGGTGGAGTGTTTATGGATTCTTAGGTTTGATGGATTAGGGACTTTTCTACATAAGGGGCTTGAGATTTTTTGGGATGGAGGGTTTATTGTTTTTTGGGGATGGGGGTTTTGGTTTTTTTGGGGATGAGTGTTTTGGGTTTTTTGAGGATGAGTGTTTATGGTTTTTGGGGGCAATGGGTTGAGGGATTTTTGGGATGAAGGTTTTATTATATTGGGAGGAATGTTTTAGGTTTTTTTGGATGATTATTTACTATTTTCAGGGGTTGAGGGTTTAGTTTTTTAGGGCTATGGGTTTAATGGTTTTCTAGGGCTATCAGTTTAAGGACTATTAGGGTAGAGGGTTTAGGGTTTTTTCGTGGCTGAGGGTTTTGGTTTTTGGGGGATGTGGATTTATTTATATTTGATGCTAATGGATAATTGTTCTTTGTGTATGAGGGTTGAGTGTTTTTAGGGATCACGATTTTGGGTATGTTGGAGTTGAGTGTTTAGTGTTTTTTAGATAAGGGTATTCCATTTAGGAATATATGGATTATTTTTTTATGTATGAGAGATTATGTATTTTTGTGGCTAAGGGTCTAGGAATTTGAATGGATGAGGATTTATGGTTTTTTTAGGGAATATGGTTTTGGGTTTTTTGGGGTTTAGTAATTTGGTTTTGGGGGGATGAGGGTTAATAGTGTTTTATAGATGAGGGTTTAGGGTTTTTTTTTTGGAAATTATCATTTATGGTTTTTTAGTGTTGGTGGTTTTAGAGTTTTGTGGTTATGTAATTAGGATTGTTTAGGGAAGTGGTTTTAGGGTATTTTGTGTTGTGGAATGAGATATTTTATGGGCTGGGGGTTCAGGGTTTTTTTGGGTTGCGGGTCTATAGTATTTTTCGGGTGAGGGATTATGGTATTTTGGGATTGTGGATTTAGGGTTTTCGGGGATATGGTATTTGAATTTTTTGTTGCTGAGGGTTTAGGGTTTTGGGGTTGATTGATTTGGTTTTTATGGAAAAGGGTTTATGGGTTTTTGTGTCAGAGGCTTTACTATTTTTCTGAATTGAGGTTTTAGTTAAAATTGGGTTTGAGGGATTAGGGTATTTTTTTGGTAGGGAATTATGGTTTTGGGGGATGTGGGATTAGTGTTTTTTTGGGAATGAGGGTTTTTGAAATTTTGGGATTTTTGATGTGAAATCTGAGTTCCTTCATTCATTGTATTTCAAATGGGGTCATTGTACTCAATTTATTTATATTTATAATTAATTTTCACTCCATTATAATGGTTAAACTTCAATCATAATAATTTTTTATCTCGATGTGAATCTTTCTAACATTAGCCTCTTTCATTTTCACAGAATTGGTGGTGCTTTTCCATTCCTGGTGACGTAGTCTTTAAGATTGGAGATACAATGATGGGTGGTGTTGCCTTTAAGGATTGGTTGTTAAGCTAAAATTCGATGTTCCCTCATCAATTACTAATTTCATGCTTCCAAATATGCATCAATGTGTTTAGGAGTCTTTTGTGGAAGAGGATTATCAGTTATTTTGGGAAGAGGGTTTGAGGTTTTTTTTGGGCGAGGATTCATTGTTTTTTGGTACCAAAGTATATGGGATTTTTTTGGGTGATGTTTTATGGTTTCTCATGGATGATAGTTCACAGTTTTATTGGGGATGATGGTTAATAGTATATTGGGGATATAAGTTTAGGGATTTTAGGGGTTGCGGGTTTAATATTTTGATGGGCTATGGGTTTAGTTTTTTTTTTGGTATCGATGTTTATGGTTTTCTAGGATTTCGGTTCTTGGGATTTTTGGGTATTAGGTTTTAGAGATTTTTTGGTTTGAAGTGTAAGTGTTTTATGGGGATAAGGGATCATGGTTTTTTGGGATGAGGGTTTAGGGTTTTTTTAGGTTTTATGTTGGGGGGTGAGGGTATAGGGTTTTTTGGGCTAAGGGTTTAGGGTTTTCTAGGTTCAGTTTAGGGTTTTTTGCGGCTAAGGTTTTAGGGGTATTTTTGGGGAGATATTTGATTGTTTTTCCTGGTTGGGTAATTAGGTTTAATTGGGTGTTTGGTTCTAGGGGTTTTGGGGCAGAAAATAATATTATTATTGGGGTTCAGGGATATGATGCTTTTTGAATTGATGGTCTAGGATATTTGGGTGCCCAGAGTCTAGAGGTTTTTGGGGATGAGTGTCTATGGTTTATTTGGGAAATGTTTCTATTCTTTTTTGGGGGAAAGGGTATGGGTTTTTTCAGGGATACGTTTCCATTGTATTTTTGGGTTGGGGTCTAGGTTTTTTGGGGTATGTCAATGATTTTTTAGGGCTGAGGGTCATGGGATACTTGGGTATGAGGGTCTATGGGTATTTGGGGATGAGGGTATATTTTTTTGGGGGATGAGGGTCTAGGGTGTTTTCAGATGGGTGTATAGTGGTTTTTGGGGCTGAGGTAGTAGAGATATTGGGGCAGTGGATCTCGGGATTATATGGGATGGGGGTTTTGGAATTTTTTTGGCTGTGGGTCATGGAATTTTTGGGAAAATGGTCTAGGGATTTTTATAAAAGAGGGTCTTGGGTTTCATAGGTATGAAGGTATACTTTTTTGGGTAGTGGGTCAAGAGTTTTTTTGAGTTTAGGTTCTATGGTTATTCGGGGGTAGAGGGTTTATGGTTGTTTTTGGGATGAGTGTCGAGAGTTTTTTTTGGGGTTGAGGGACTAGGGTTTCTTTCAGCTGATGGTCTAGGGTTTTTTGGGGATGGGGGTCTGAGGTTATTTGGCTGGAAGTGGTTCTATGATTTTTGGGGTTGATGGTTGAGGGTTTTTTAGAAGAGATTCTATATTTTTTTGTGGAAGAGAATCTATAGTTTTTTATGGAGGAAGGTCCAAGGTTTTTTTGGGATGACGGTTTGGTGTTTTTTAGAGGGTCCAGAGTTTCTTGGGGTCGAGGTTCTAGGGATTTTTGGGCTAGATGGTCTAGGTGTTTTTTCGGAAGAGGCTCTATGTTTTTTTTTGAGGTTTTGGTTCTACATTTATTTTGGTGATGACGGTTTCAGGTTTCATTAGGTTTAGGGTTTAGTATTTTTTGTGGATGAGGGTCTAGTTTTCATTAGTGTTTAAGGTATTCTATTTTTTGGGGGTGAGGTTATATTTTTTGGGGGCTAAGGGTCTATTCTATTTTGGGCATAAGAGTAATGGGTTTTTTGGGCTGAGTGTCTTGGTTTTTTGGGGTTGTGGGCCTATATTGGGACCGAGGGTCAAGTGTTTTTTGGGGTTGATGGTCAAGGGTTTTTAGGGCTATGGTATTATTGTTATTTTGGGATAGAGTGTTTAGTTTTTTGCAGTTTAGGGTTTAGTGTTTTATAGGGTTGGGGTTTTTGGGTATTCTGTTGTATCATCCTGGCCATAATCAGGTAAGGACAATTTTTACTTTATTTTATTCTAATTAATCAAGTGACTCAAGGCGTGCACCTGCACACCTTTTTGTGGGTCCCGAGAAGCATTTTATTTAATTTAAATAACTACATATGTTTCATGAAAAATGTGACGTCATGTTTTGGCATGGTGTTCAGTTTTTAAATAATTAATTAAGTATTGTAAAAGAGTAATAACATATTTAATGACGATTTAAAATAATGAAAGAATGGACAAAAAAATTATGATATAAAATAAAGAGGGGGTTATGGGAAAAATGAAAATAAATAAAATGGGGGATTATAATTTTTAATTATTTTTAATATTTTCCTTTCCATTATTTTGTTTTATTTTATCATTTTCTTTAACTTTATTGTTTCCTTATCTTATATTTTTCTATTATTTTTCTTTTCTTTTTCGTTCTTTTCTCTATTTTCTTTTTTCTTATCCTCCCTCCCTCTCCCACTCAACATACCGCACCCCTCAATCCTGTCACACCAACCAGTATCCCCTTTAGAAGGTCTTTTTTCCTCCGTTCGATGGCTGATTCCTTCGATGTTAGGTACTTACTAAACCGCAGGGAAATGATAACGTTGCACAAGTGGAATCATTCGATTCCATTGTGTATTCTATGCATAGTTCATCGCGGAATAATTTTACCCTATTTTGGGGTTTTTATAAAATCCTATGTTTTCTTCCATTTTAGGTCAAATCAAAGTTTACTATAGATCATAGATTCATCTACGACTATAATGTATGGTGCCTACTTTCTTTCCCTCGATTTCATTGTGATTTATAAAAAACTCATCGTTGTACTGTTAGCCGGCACCTACAGGTTTTTTGTAATTTTACCCATTTTAATAACATTAATTGTTCTGTTTATTTTTTGCAGACTTAATCATATTAAATTAAATTGTTTGAATTGTTTCAATAATATTGGAAAACCATTTTGGTGTGCCAACATATTCGGCATATTTTTCTGTTAGCCGGGTTTATAATTTAATTGGTTGGGGGTATTGCACAACCCCTTTTTTTAAAATTAAATGAACAGTTGTTTTAATAATTTCAAAAAACCTGGACACCCCTATGGCATGCTGACATGATCAGTGAATTATTGCATTATCCAAGTTTATTTTTTTATTAATTGAATGTGTTGGGAATCAAACTTTTTATTGTGATTAAATTAAATAAATAGTTTCTTGAACATGAACATCAATTGTTGGATCATTGGAACTTGTTTTTCTGAACTGTGTATTATTTAAATATGCATTATCCACTGAGGTTGATATGATATTTATATATCCTTGCAATTTTTTGTATTGTACTATTAAATTTATTCCTTGTGATGCACTAGTGTATCTAGTTAGTTATCATGTTGTGACTTTATATGCTGATTGTGTCATATTTTCTACTGTGAAAACATTAATAAAATTCAGGGCGAGTAAAGGAGGTGGATTCTTTATTAAGGGCCACACTTAGATCCTCCATTCATGATGGTTTACCTCTATGTTTTTGGGTAGGTGTCTTTGGATTTTCCATATAGAGACATCCGCTATATTCTAATACTTTTCGTCATACCTTATCCAAAAGGGCCATCAGGAAAGATCTGTTGGAAATGCGGCCAAGCCAGACTCAGTTGACATTGGACCCCCTTTTGTGATATTGGGACGGACTCATGGAAAAACCATTCCTCGGGCGATACTTGGTCTCTCGATGGATTTCCATGGACGGGCTCGTCGGCATTGGATAAATTGACGGATGTTCCGTAGCGATACCTTTTGGATGTGCTCAGACTCCAACTCTCAACATGATACTTAAATAATGATGCACATAAGGTTTATGTTATTTCTAATTGAGTCTATTGAGATTTGAGGTATTTCCCCTTATATGTGGATGTGTGCCTGGATAACACTAGACATGAACCCAAAGTTAATGAAAAAGCTTTGGGTGTACTTTTTTCTAGTTTTACCATGATTTATAGGTTATATATATATATATGATTGTTCATGAATTTCAGATGACATGTACCTTTTCAGATTACTAGCTTAGGATGAAGCAGGTGACCAGGCACATGTTCCGTTTGGGACCTGGGCCGACTTATTTATTTCATTGCACTAAAATTAATTTATTTGAAATGTTTATGTTATGGCACACTGCATTTTTTTTTTGCACAAAAATGGAATGGTTTAGACATCATGGGTGTTGGACTACTAGGATTTTATCAACACCCTTCTCTGGCGTCGTCAACACCCATGTAGATTACACGCTGACAGGTATTGATGTGGGGAAGTGCGTTGCTTCCGATGCATGACTATTCAGTTCTTTTTAGGATAGAGACTGAGGCAGAAGATCATGAATTGCTCACGATGAAGTTGCTGCTTGTGTCATTACATTTAGTTGACTACGTGTTTGAGTTCTATTTTCTGTAATTTGTTTTAGACACATATCATGGAATGACTCTCTTTTTTGAGTTTCCACAGTTGTTTTTTTATTCAGTTGGATTATTTACAATTCTTTTGAGGTAGTTTATTTATTCAAATGGTTCTGCTACTTATTTTTTTTTTGTTTACCTCCATTGTGATATTATCTGTTATCTATGAGGGAATAATCTCCCCCACAGACACAAAAAGGGCCCTCACTACTACTCGGTAGCCTTTGGTGTTCAGGGATATGCGCATGAGGTTATGTGATGCACCGGTGCAGCCATTGTCTTAGAGGTGACCGGGTCGGGGTGTTAAAAATGGAAATAGTGGGGTTTTTTCCTTTTTTCTTACTGTTTGGGTTAGATAGGAGACTAGAATATAGGGATTTAGGAAGTACTATGTGCTTTGATGTAGCTAACCCATGTACATGGGAAAATTAAAATTCATTGGTTGGGATTGTAGTTATTGCTTATGCCAGTTATTATTGATATGATTTCACCTTGGGTAACTCACTTGTATTTCATTGTTATTGTGCTGGTATTATTGAAATAATAGGTTTACCATTGCAGCTTGATGATATGAGGGAAAACATCCCATGCATCATGATAGGAACTATATTATTTAAATTCCAAGCATATTTCCATTCCATATCAACATTAAGCGTGATTTTCCAGTTGCATGTGAGTGTCATTATACCAAGTTGTAAAATTTTGAATTATTAATTTATTAAATATATGGTTGTGTTAGTCTATTATATGTAATCCTGACTCAACCTAGTAGTGAACTATAGAACTATTTAGTAATCCTTTTTAGTTGTATCTTCTATATTGAAACCCAGTTCTTTAGGTGGGTTGTATGTTGTTTACTGCTCAGAGGCAGGCAATGTAGCAAACCTATTTTTCACCCAACATTTTTTCTCAGTTTAAGGATAGTCTCATTAGGTTTATGATGTCAGTTCAAAATATTTCTAGCCATTCCCTGTCTATGGCAGACCTTACGCGGGACTTTCTGCAGCAGCACCATCCCACCTTCTCTAGGAGTGGAGGCCCTCATGCTGTAGAATCATGGATAGATGATGTATGGTCTATCTTCGACAACCTTGATACACCTCCAGAGTGAAGGGTCAAGATTGTAGTCCACAAGAATCGTGACACTACAAAACGTAAGTGGGACATTGTTTCTCTAGCTAAGCAGTCCAGTGACATGGCTTGGGCTAAATTCCAAGAAGCCTTCTACAATCACTTTTTTCCGTAGACATAGAGAGATGACCACACACTGCAGTTCCTACATCATTAGCAGGACTCTTTGGTTATGTTAGAGTATTCTACTCGTTTCACAAAACATTAGTGTTTTCCCCATCTCTGAATGGTGATGCACATTCTATTATGAGGCATTTTATGGACGGACTTCTGTATACTATTTTCTCACAGGTGAACGTTATCTATTTGACCACTATTACAAAGATCGTAAATCAAGCTCTCATCTCAGAGAAAATGTTCTGGGAAGATGAACCAGTGATCCATGGCAGTTCAGTTCTGAGAAAGGATGATGGAACTTCTAGAAGTAGGAAAAGTCAATTTGAATGTGCATGTTGGGGGAATCCTAGACAAACAACACATCTTTATAGCTCTGTAACTTGTTATTAGTGTGGTAGGGATGGTCACAAGAAGCCACAGTGCACGATATATCTGAAGGAGTGCCGAGCTTGCTGCAGGATGGGTCACCTTCAGTGTTTTTTTCATTACTTCTCTTCATAGCATTCAATGGAAGAGGATCTACAACAACACCCCTCTGCCAGGTATGGGATATATGACTCCACAACAGGTTGGATGTTCTTTTTCCACTAGCCGATCAGGCCAAGGAATTGTTGGAGGTCATGGTCAAGGAAATCAGGTTCTAGACAATAAACATCAACAGAGTTGACCTGCTCAGGCCAACCAGGCAGCGAATCAAGATTGATCTCAGGTCCCATTAATGCAGTGAAATCAGCACTAATGGAGCAGAGTGCATGGTCATCAACAAATAGAGGTAATATTCTAGTATCCTCAACCTTAGTTTCTTCTTTTTTTGATACTGGCACATCGCACTCTAAAATTATGATCCCCAAAACAATAAAAACCTTTATCCTCAACAATCCATAATTATTTCACCCCCAAAAATCTTTGGTCCCAAATTACCATAAACCATCATTTTTAGAACCATAAATCTATAGCCCCCCCAAAAGCCCCAATCCGTCAACCAAAACACACATTATATCATCATCCCTAAAATTCATAAACCCTCAAACCCCCAAAACCCATGCCAATTTCCCTAAAAGACCCAAAACACTCAGACCCCAAAAAACATAATACAATCGTCCAAAAAAACCCTAATCCCTTAGTAGTAAATCCCAAAACCCTCTTCTCTGAACAACCCTAAACCCTAGCGCCCAAAAAACATAACATTAATCCTAAAAAATCATTAACACTTAGCCTTATAAAATGGTAATCCCTCAACCCTAAAATCCCAAACCATCATTCCCAAAGAACCCCTAAACACTCACCCCCAAACTAAACTGTCAACCACAAAAAAACATTAATCAATCAACTCAATAAACCCATAATCCCACAGCCCAAAAAATCTGAAAACACTTATCCTAAAAAAAACCAAAACCCATTTCAAAAAAAATCCACAACCCACATCAACAGAAACCCTAAACCCTCATCCCCCCAAAACCATAAACCCACCTATAAAAACAACCCTGAACCCTAAATCACCAAAAATAACTAAACCCTTAACCCAAAAAAATTTAAATACCCACATAAAAAAACCCAAAACCCACATCCCAAAAATAATAAATACTCTTCTAAAAAAACACTAAACCATCATCCTAAAAAACCATGTACCCTCATCACTAAAAAATCTATAAATATTAATTATGAAGAACCCTAATCCCTTGGAACCAAATAAACCTAACCTTGTGCCGAAAAAAACTCTATGACCATAGCCCTAGAAACTGTTAAAACAGTAGCACCAAAAAATTCCAAACCATTACCCCCAAAAACACAAAACCCCCATCCCCCAAACAACTAGACCCTTGACTCGAGAAAACCCTACACCCTAAAAAAACTACGACCCTAGAAAACCCTAATCCATCATCCCCAAAAATACCTAAACACTAATACCCCCCTCCCCCCAAAACTCTAAACTCGTAGCTCATTAAACCCTTAGTATTCATCAAAAAAAGACCCCAAACCCATTATCCCTAATAAGCTCTAAACACTTGGCCCCAAAATTCCCTAATCCCTCAGCCTGAAAAAACCATAAAACAACAAACCCAAAATACCAGAAAACAACATCCTTAGAAAAAAACCATCATCCCCAAAAAAACATAAAATTTCGTCACCTTAAAAACACAAAACCCTTGGACCCAAAAAATCCTAAATCACCCATCCCAAAAAAAACACTAAACCCTAATCCCTATAAAACCCTAATCACTCGTCCACAAAAAAGAAAAATAAAACATCAGAAAAAACCATAAACCCGAATCCCTAATGAACATTAAACCCTCCACCAAATAAACCCTAAACCATCAGCTACAATTAAAAAACCTCATCCATAAAAACCCTAATCCCTTAACCACAACAAAACCATACCCCAATATGCCACCAAACCCTAAAACCTTTTCCCAAACAACCCAAACAACTCATCCTCAATATGCACTAAACCCTCCATCCCAATAAAACTAAACCCTTTGCAACAACAAAATCTAAACCTCTAACCCCCCCCCCCAAACCCAAAACCCCTACCCCCAAAAACCATAATCTTTAATCCCCAAAACACCCTAATTACCAAGTCCCAAAAAAATATAATCCCACATAAAATAAATAAACCCTCGAAGATAAATAACCATAGACCATTATCCCCAAAAGCCCAAAACATTCAATCTCATACAATCCGAAACCCTCAGCACAGAAAATACCTAAACCCACCGGCCCAAAATTCCATAAACACTCAGCCCAAAAATTCAACAAACCCTTATCCCAAAAAAATACAACATCCTAATCCACAAGAAATCCCAATCCCTCATCCCCAAAAAATCCTGCAACATCATCCCCAAAAAACCTTAAACACATAGCTATTAAAATCCTTAAGACTCCAACCCAACAACCCCAAGACCATTAGGCCTAAAAAACCCTAAACACTCACCCAAAAAAACCCAAAACCCAAAACCCTAATAAACCCTAAACCATTAGCCCCCAAAACCACAAACCTTCACCACCCAAAAACCCTAATTCTTCATCCCAAAAAAACCCTAAACAATCATCCCAAATAGAACATATACCATCATCCCTAAAAAACTATACACCCTTCTAGTTGAAAACCACAAATCCTCTGAGAAAATAAACCTAAACCCCAAGCCCCAAAAGTACATAAATTTTCATCCCAAAAAACCGTGATCCTTAAAAATATAACAAATATCTAAAACCCTAAACCCTTAAAAAACCACAACCCAAATGAATCATAAACCCTAATCCATAAAAACCCTAAACCCTCACAAAAAAAATACTAACCTGTTAATAAAAAAACTAAACACATAGTCCCCAAAAATTGTAAAATATCAGCCCTAAAAAACTCTATACCCTCATCACTAAAAACCCTAAACCCCCACCCCAATTATACAATAAACCCTTATCCCAAATATATTCTACACCCTCACCCCCAAAAAACCATAAATCCTAGAACCAAAAAAAAATCTATCTAGTCAGCACCCAAAAAACCAAAAAACCTTAGCAACAAAATATTACCAAACCACATCCCCCAAACCCTATACCCTCATCCAAAAAAATCTTAAACCATCAGAACACCAACATGATAAGATCCTATCCCTAAAAATCTTTAAAAACTCATCCTAAAAAAACAAAACCATCATCCTGAAAAACCTCAAAACCTTCAGTCTTATAAAACACTAAACCATGCAACCCCAGATCACAATGACCATCATCCCCAAAAACCAAAACCCAAATGAAAACAATCCCCAAACATTCATCCCTAAAACCCCATAAACCATTATCCCCAAGATTCCATAAACTCTCATCCTTAAATCCCACAAAAACCTCACTCAAAAAAAAACTCTAAATCATTAACCCCAAATATCTCTAAACCCACAGTCCCAAAAAATCATGAACCACTGTTCCCAAAAATCCCTATGACCTTATCCACCAAAAACCTGCAAACCCATAGTCCCAGAAAACCAAAAACCTTATCCCAAGAAAACCATAATCTCTAATCCATAAAAACCAATAATCACTCAACCCTGAAAACTCCAAAACCCGCATCCCCAAAAAAATTAAACCCTCTTCCAAAATAAACTGTAAACCCTCAACCCCGAAAAATCCTAAAATGTCATCACAAGGAACCCCTAAATCCTAAACCACTAAAATAACTAAACCCTGAACCCCAAAGTACTCTAAAACCCATATCTAAAAACAAGACAAACCTTATGATCTAAAAAATTCTAAATCATTAGCCCTAAAAACCCGAAACCTCTTCCCTAAAAAACAAATAAACCTGCACCCCTAAAGACCTAAACTGTCATCACTAGAAATTCCAAATCCCTCAACATGAAAAATCACATAAACCTCATCCTCCGAAGCCCTTAAACCCCTATCCCCAAACCCCTAAAGCCTCAGCCCCAAAATTCATTAATCACTCAACCCCAAATATCATTAAATAGTAAAACAAAAAAAACCTAAATCCTCAGACCCAAGATTATTAAACTCTAAACACTAAACAAACCCGAAACCCTCTCCCAAGAATAACAAGTCCTTTTATCACATAATTCCTAAACACATAGATGGAAACACCATAAACCCCATGCTAAAAACCCCAAAAGCATTATCCCATAATGGTCCTTAACACTCAACATTAAAATCCCCTAAATCCTCAACCCCCAAACAACCATAAATTCATTCCCCCAAAACTCTAAACACACAGCACAAAAAAACATAGACCACCATCCTAGAAAACCCTAAACACTCATCCCAAAAAACCCATAAAGCCTCATTCCGAAAAAATTATCAACCCTAAACCCAAAAAATATAAAAAACTCATCCCAAAAAAAACAATATACCCCCAACCTGAAAACCCCCTAACACATTTGACCCAAAAAAACAAAAATCTTATCCCCCAAAACCCAACACCCAAAACCTCAAAAAATAGTAATCCCCTAACCTAAAATTTCTAAAACCTCACTTCCAAAAAAACCCTAAAACCTCATCCACCAAAAGCAAGAGACCCTCAGACCTGAAAAACACTAAACCCTCAAAATTCACTAAACACAAATCCCCAAACACACCAAACCCTTATCCAACTAAAAAAACCAAACATTAATCCAAAAACCCTCCAAACCCTCATCCCCTTATACCCTAAACCATACTCCCTAAAAAACCCTAAACCCATAAACCCAAAAAAGGACAACCGACATCACCAAAAACCTAAAACCACATCCCTAAAAAAGCATACAACCACATCATTAGAAAACCTTAAACATGATTCACCAAATATCCCTACACCCTCATCCCCCAAATAATTAAACTTTCATTCCCAAAAAACTGAAACCATCATCGCCCAAAAATCCAAAACCATCATAAACAAAAAAACCATAAACCATCACCCACAAAAAATCCTAAACACTTAGATCCAAAAATCCTTAAATACTCATCCCCAAAGCCTAAACCGTTATCCCTAAAAAAACCTTAACCCAAAGCCCCAAAACCTTAAACCTAATGTTCAAAAAACCATAATCCTTCAACCCAAAAAATATCCAAAGTCCTCAGGTCCAAAAAAACCCTAAACCCTCATCTCCAAAAGACATCAAAACCCTTATCTCGAAAAAAATCCAAATCCCATAGCTACAAAACCCCTTATCCCTTATCCCTCATGAACCAAAAACAATCATCCCCCAAAATACCTCTACACTAAATCCCTTTAAACCCTCAGCATTCATCTTTAAAAACCCCAAACCCCTTACAACAGAAACCCTTAACCCGCATCCCCAATAACCTCTAACCCCATTATCCCAAAAACTCCTATGCCCTAATCCGCACAAACCCCTAAAACCTTAGTCCCAAAAAATCCTAAACCTTCAGCCCCAAAACCCCCCAAAACCCTCCAAAACACCCTTATTCCTAAGCCCTAAGAAAACACTAAACCCTAAGTCCCAGAAAAATTCCAAACCTAAAACCATAAAAATCACTATACCTTCATACTTTAAAACCTCCAAACCCATAGCCCCAAATAACCCTAATCTCCCAGCTCCAGAAAACTATATACCCTCATCTCTAAAAGACCACCTCTTCTCTAGAAGCCCATAAGCACACTACCCTACGAAATCTAAAACCATTGTCCCTAGAAAACTTTAAAAACTAATCCCTAGAAAACACTAATTATTCATCCCCAAGAAATCCAAAACCCTAAAATTCAAAATACATGAAACACGCATACCAAAAAATTTGTAAACCCCCATCCTAAAAACCATTAAACCCTACACCCCACACACCCTAAACCATTATCCCAAAATACTTTAATCCACATCCCCAAAACCCCCAAAACCACCCTCCTCAAAAACAAAAAACCATTATCCCCCCAAAATACCCTAAACCACTTCCCTAAAAATTTATGAACCCTCATCACAAATAATCTCTATAATATAAACCCCATAAACCTCTAAACACACGTCATAAAAATACCGTAAACACTCAACCCTGAAAAAACATAATAACTCATCCCCAACCAACAAAAACCCTATTCCCTAAAAATACCCAAATCCTCATCACTAAAAATGTATAATACCTCAACCTAAAAATCCCAAAACACTCTTCCCAAAAACCCCATAAACACCCAGCCCCCAAAACCCTAAAACCACAATCCTCAAAAAACCCTAAACACACAACACCAAAAATACCTAAACCCCGAAACCCAAAAAACCTAAAACCTCATCCCTAAAAACCCTAAACCCATAACCCTAAAAAATGTTAAACCCTTAACACCATACTGGAAAACCCAAAACACCTTAAACCATTGGCCTCGGAAAACCCTAAACCTTCATTCCCACAAAACCCCCAAACCCTAAGGTGTAAAAAATCCTAATCCCTAAATAAAAAATGTATAATCCCTTTTCCTAAAAAAACTTATATCCTTATCCAAAAAATACATAAATCATCAGCTGCAAAGAATAGTAATCCCACATCCCCAAAAAACACTACACCCTCATCACTAAAAACCCCTAAACCCTTATCCACATGAAACTGTAAACCCTCATCCCTAACAAAAAACTAAAACTTTATCACTAAAATCCCATCTACCCATAGACCTAAACAACCATAAAACCTTAGCACCCCAAAAGCAAAAATCATCTACCCAAAAATTCCCTTAACCTTTAGCCCCCAAAAAACCTCAACCCCCATCCCTAAAAATCCCAAAACCCCTCGACCGCAAAAATAATTAACCCTAATACCAAAAAAATCCTGAACCATCAGCCCTAAAAATCCCTCCAACCTCACCCAAATATTGTTTAAACCCTCATCTTTAAAAACCCTAAACCCCCTACACCAATGAACATTAAACCGTCATACCAAAAAAACCCTAAAACCTCACCCCAAAAACCATAAAACCTCCTCCCGAAAATCCATACACCCTTATACACAGAAAACCTATAACCCATGTCTCTAGAAGACCCAAAATCCTCATCCCTAAAAAAACAAAAACTTTGAACCCCAGAAAACCCTCAACCCTATGTTCTAAAAAACCTGAAAAACTCTTCCTCAAACAAACCGAAATAATCATCCATATAAAAGCCTCATCCACAATAATAAAAATAACCCCCCAAAACCCTAATCATTCATCCCCAAAAAACCCAAATTCATAAACCCCCAAAACCCTAAACCATCATGCCAAACAAATAGTAAACCAGCATCCGAAAAGACACTGAAACCTTATCTCAAAAAAACAAAAAACATCATCACATTAAAACCTAAACAAACAATACAAAATTACCCTAATAACATTTCCCAAAAAACCTAAAAAAACAACCACAAATTCCATAATCTATAAGCCCAAAAAATACCCTAAAACCTCATCCCCAATTTACCTTAAACCATCTTCCCCAAAATTCCCTAAACCCCCATCTCCAAAAAAATCATGTACCCACATTCTCAAAAGAACCTTGAATCCTCATCCCAAAAAAAATGTGAACCCATAGGAAATTAACCATGATCTTTTAGGCCCTATATACCCTGAACTCTATGAATAAAAAATACCATGAAACCTCATAACCAAAAAAACAATGAACTTTCATTCCCAAAATACATTGATGAATCATCCACAAAAAACCCAAAATCATCATAACCCAAAAAACCGTGAACAATCATCCCCAGAATCCCTAAATCCTCAGAACCAAATATGCACTGAACCCTCACCCAAAAAAATCATGAACCCTTAGGCCCAAAAAACCATGAACCATCTGTCCTAAAAATCCCAAAACCCTCATACCAAATAAATCTCAACCCTCATCCAAAAAAAAACTAAACCATCATCCACTAAAAAACCATGAAACCTTAGCCCCAAAAAATTGATAATCCCTTAGACAAAAAACCTTAAATCATATCCAACAAAAAAACCATAACCCTTAACTCCAAAAAACCCTCAACACACAACCCCAAATAACCCTCAACCCTAATCCAAAAAAACCATAAAAACTCAGCCTAAAAAGACCCTAAACCCCTAGCTTGAAAAAACCCTGAACACTCATCCCCAAAAAACCATTAGCCCTAATCCCTAAAATACCATGAACCCTTAGTCCAAAAAACCCTAAAACTTATTCCCCCAAAAAACATGTATGCATAAACCCTAAAAACCCCAAACCCAAATCCCCCAAAAATCATTAAACATTAACCCCCAGAAACCCAAAAAACTATGCCCAAAAATCCAAAAGCCTCATCCCAAAAAAACATGAACCCCTTAGCCCCAAATAACACAAAAAACTCACCCCCAAATAATAAACCATATAGCACCAATAACCATATATCCCCTCCCCCAAAAACAATAAATACTCAACATTAAACAATAAACCTCATCACTTATCATCAAAATACCCTATGCCCTCAGCCCCAAAAATGATGAACCCTCTACACCAAATCCCTAAACCCTCATTCCACAAAATCCTTGAACCCTAATAACCAAATTATTTGGAACCCCCAACCACAAAAAACAATCACCCATCATCTCCAATAAAACTCAAAACATTCAAAAATTAAAAACCCTAAACCCTCATCCACAAAAAAACTAAAACCATCTCCCCAAAAAAACGGTAAACATTCAACCCAAAAACACCTTAAACATCACCACAAGAAAACCCTAATCCAAAATTTCGGAATGAAATCATTTACCGCCATTAATAGAAAACTCTAAATCCTTATCCCTAAAAATACCTAAGCCCTCATCCCTAAAAAAAATGTAACCCTTATCCCCCAAAACACCTAAACCATCATCACCCCAAAACCCTAAAACCACATCCCGAAAATACCAGAAACCATCAACCCCAAAAAACCTAATCCCTATGCCTCAAAAAACAATGTTCCATCCTCGACAAATAATCCCATACCCCCATCCCTGATAAACCATGAATGCTCATCCCCAATAAACCAAAAACCACCAACCCATAAATTATCCTAATCACTCAGACCAAAAAAATAGTAAACCCTCATCATGAAATATCCCTAAACTGTAATCCCCCAAAAAATCGTAAAACCTCATAAAAAATGAATCCATGACAAAAAAAACACTAAAAAATATTCTACAAACACCCCTAAAACCTCATCTATCAACCTTTAAACCATCATCCTCAAAAATTCAAAAACCTCATCCTTTAAATCCCGTAAACCCTCATCCCAAAAACACCCTTAAACCACTTCTCAAAAAACACTAAACAATTTGACCCAAAAAAACCAAAAACCTCATCCACAAATACCACTAAACCCTCATCCCAAATGAAAAACCTCTAAAATTTCATCCCCAAAAGACCCAAAAAACTCATCACAAAAAATCCCTCAGTGCTTATCCTGAATAAATCCTAAAACATCTATGCTGAAAACCCCTAAATAATAATTCCCCTAAAAACCATAACCCTCATCTACAACGAAAACCCTAATGATTATCCCTAAAAAACAATAATCCCACATCCCAAAAGTTTTCATAGGCCTCATCCCAAAGAAATAATCAACTATCTACCCCCATATACCTTAGACCCTCATTCAAATAATAAACTCAACCCTCGACCCCATAAAACCATTAAAAATTTATCCCTAAAGAACAGTCAACCCTAATCCTCAAGAAACCCACAAACCTCATTCCAAATAAACCCTAAACCCTAATCCCCGAAAATTCCTAAACACAAAGCCCAAAAAACCCCCATACCCTTAGCACTATAAAATCATCAACCCTCAATATAAAAAAACCTTCAACCATTATCCCTAAAAAACACTCAAACCTTTTCCCTAAAACCCCAAAACCTTAAACCTACAGAACTCCCAAATCTCATCCCACAAAATCATAAACCCTCAAACAAAAAAAATGTCCCTCATCAACAAAAAACCCTAATCCCACAGCCCCAAAAATAACTCCACAATCATCCCTGAAAACCCACAACAGTCACCAAAAAAACCCTATACGTTCATCCCTATCAAACCCAAATGCCATAGCACCCAAAAAAATCTATGAAAATATCCCCAAAAACCCTATACCATCATCCCTCCCAAAAACTGTTATCGTTATCCCCATATCATTCTAAACCATCATCCCAATAAAACACTATTCACTCCACATTAAAAACTCTTAACCCATAGCCCAAATTTCCATAAAACCTCATGCTAAAACACCCTAGCCTCAGCCCAAAAAAAAATCTCTCTACCATAAAAAACACTCAACCCTTAGCCCAAAAAAACCCTCAACTCTGAGCCCCAAAGAACACGTATCTTTGAGCCCCAAAAAATCCCTCAACCCTCAACACTAAAAAATTAAAAACACTCATCCCTATAAATCCTTCAACCCAAAAACCCAAAAATATCTCAATCTTCAGTCCTAAAACGACATCAATCATCAACCTTTAAATACCCAAAACCCTCATCCCCAAAAATTCCAAAACCCATACCCTTAAGAACCCTCAACCCACGCCACTTGAGAAAAACTATGCACTCATATCAAAAAAAATCCTAAACCCTCATCCCTAAAAAAATATTAAACTTTCACCCCCATGAAAACCCAATACACATAAACGCAAACAACCCGATTTAATTAGCCCAAAAATTACCTAAACCCTTAACAACAAAACACCAAATCCCTAATACTAAAAACCCTCAGCCCTCAACCCAAAAATACCTTCATTACATAGACCTTGAAAAGCATAAACTCTAATCAGAAATCCCTCAACACTCAACCGCAAAAATCCTGAAAATGGCATCCCCATTATACCAGAACCATTTTCACAAAAAATCATAAAACCATAACTCCTAAAAAACCATAAACCCCTAGCTGCAAAAAACACAAACAATTCATCCCCCATAACCTGAAAACACCTAAAACCAAAAAACTCAAAACCCTCAACAACAAATAATACTCAATCATCATCCGAAAAAAACACTCAACCATAATCCCCAAAAAACCCTCAACCCCCAAAACCCTTAACCCTCATCCCAAACAATCCCCCAACACATTTCTCAAAATAATCATCAACCCTCATCCCTAAATATAAAAATACATTATCCCAAAAATCCTAAACACTCAGCCCCAAAAAATCGTAATTCATCAGCCCCAAAATAAACACAGCCCTCATGCCATGTAACCCCTAAACCCTCATCTACAAATAAAATACACAAAAAACAAATCCCTAAAAAACCATAAATCATTAGCATTAAAAAAACCTAAACCCTCATATCTAAAATACACTCCACCATCAGCCCAAAAAATAGTAAACCCTAATCCTAAAAAAAATTCTCAACTGTCATCCTAAATAATCCATCATCCCTCAACTAACAGATGCCCTAAATACTCATCCCCAAATTTCCTTAAACCCTTAGTCCCAAAAAATCATAAACCCCTATCCCCAAAAAACCCTAATCCCTAATCCCCAAAAAAACATTAAACACTCAGTCCAAAAAAACCCTATACCGTAAACCCAATAAATCCCGTATCCCACATCCTAAAGGAACATTAAACCACTTGTGTGAAAATTCACTCAAGCCTTATACCCAAAGACCATCAATCCATAAAACCTTAAAAAACCCTCAACACTCATCCTCCAAAAACCCTAAATCCTAATCTAATAATAACCATTAATCCATAGCAAAAGAAAACCCTAAAACCTTTAAAAAACCCTCAACCATTATCATTGAATAACCTAATAACCTAACACCCAAAAAACCCTGAACCCTCATCCCAAAACAATTGTACACCATCACCCCAAAAAACACAAAACCCTCATCCGCAATAATTCCTAAACCATCCACCCCAAAACCTGAAACTCTCAGCCCCAAAAACCCAAGAAAACTCATCCCTATAAAAGATGTAAACCTTATACAAAAAATACATGAAACAAAATCCCATAAAAACCCTCATCCCTCATCCCAACAAAACCCTAAAATCTCATCGCTCAAAAAAGTTGAACCCTCATCCCCCTCAAAACAATGATTTCTTATCCCCAAAAAACATTAAACCCTCTTCCCCAAAAATGATTCTTCATCCCCAATAAACCCTTATCTATTGCCTACAAAAAATCTTAAACCCTCATCCAGAAAACATCATGAACCCTAATCCTTAGAAAACCATGAAACCTTACCCCTATGAAAACCAAAATCCTCAGCCCTAAAAAACAATCAAACCTCTGTCCAAAAAAAATATTATACCCTTAACCACAAAAAAAATGAACCATTGGCCTAAAAATTTATCAAACCCTCTATCAAATAACAACTTGAACCCTTATACCCAAATACACATGACCATGCAGACCCAAAAAATACCTAAACCTTCATCCCTAGAAAATATTGATGTCATTTCCCAAAAAAAACCTAAACCAATAGACCAAAAAAACCATAAACCCCCAACCCTAAAAAACACTAAACCCTCATCCCGAAATAAACCTTGAACCCTCATTTAAAAAAACCTAGATACCATAGCATGAAAAAACATTGAACCATCATCCAAAACAAACTTTTGACATTCATCCCCAAAAAAACATAACCCACATTCCAAAAAACCCTAAACCCTTATCTAAACAAAACGCTCAATCCCGCCCCCAAAATCCCCAAAACCCCTACCCTTAGAAACACTAAACCCCCAACCACAAAAAAAAATCTAAACCCCAATCACAATAAATCCATAATCCCAAATCCCTATTAATCCCTAAACCATAATCTCTATAAATACACAAACCATTTGACTCAAAAATCCATAAACTCTCATCTCTAAAAGACATTAAACCATTATGCCCGTAAAACCATAAAATTCCATCCCCAAAAAATTCAAAACCCTTAGCCTAATAAAACATTAAAACATAACCCTAGAGAACCCTAAACCTTAATCATGAAAAAAACCATTAACCCTAAGCCCTAGAAAAAACTAAATCCTTATCCCTAAAAAACCATGAACCCTGATCACCAAATTTCCCTAAACCCTCATCCCCAGAAAACCCTAAACCCTCAGTCCTGAAAAACCCTAAAACCTCACCCCCAAAATAACATAATCCCTAATCACTATAAAACATTAAAAAATCAGCCAAAAAAACCATAAACCATCTTCCATAGAATACCCAAACCACTCATCCCCAGAATACCTTAAAGCCTCAGCCATAAATATCCATAAACCCGTATACCCAGACATCACTAAACCCTCACCCCTATAAAATCATAAGCCCTCGTCCATAGAAAACCATAAAAATTAAACCCATGAATTCCCTAAAAAATGTTCCCAGAAAACCCATAATCTCTATCCCCACAAAACCCTATGTATTCATCCCACCAAACAAAAAACATTAATCACCAAAAAACACAAACCCTTAGTCCTGAAATTACTTAAACCCTCAAACACAATAAACTCTGAACCCTAAGCCAAAATAAACCCTGATCCCTCACCCTAAACTCTCAGCCCAAGAAATACCTAAACTCGAATCCCTAGAAGCCCCAAAACCCACTACCCTACAAAACCCTAAACCCTCATGCACAAAAAACACTATATCCTCCTACCTAAAATACCTTAAACCCTCAGCCCAGAATACCCTAAACCCTTCTCCACAAAAATCCTTAAACCCACATACCCTTGAAATACTATGAACAAACGCAATGAATCCAAAACCCTCATCCTAAAAAACATTAAACCGTCATCCCTTGAAAAACATTAAACCATAAACCAAAAAAAATCCCTAAAAATTCATCCACTAATAACCCTAAACCGTCATCCCTAAAAAAACCCTAAACCCTAAACCCATGAAAACCCTAAACCCACATCCTTATAAATCCCTAAACCCTCATCCCTAGGAAACCAGAAACCCTAGTCCCTGAAAATCACTAAACCACCATCTCTAGAGTACCCTAATCCCTCATCCCCAGAAAACCCAAGACCCTCATCCCTATAAAATTGTAAACCATCATCCTGAGAAAATACTAAACACTTTACCATAGAAAAACATCATCCCCTATTTATAGAAGTCCCCCACACCTCAACCCCATAATACCATCAATCCTTATCCCCATAAACCCCTCAACTCTCATCTGCATAAAAAATTCACAGCACACACCTTCCAAGACACCCCTTAACCCTCAAACCATGATGAACCTCATCCCACATTCATAAAATAACCCTAAAAACAATTCCTCGAAGACCCTAAACCCACTACCACAAAGTACCCAATTCCCTAAACCCCAAAAAAATATGGATCCCTCATCCACTGATTTTCATCAAACTAAAGCCCCTAAAAATATTAAAAACTCACATTAAAATTCATAAACCCTCAGTTACAATATCCCTAAACAATTAGTCCCAAAATATCAACAACTATCAGACATAAGAAACATTAAACCCTTATACCCAATATTCCCTTAATACTTAACACCAAAATAACCTCGACCCTAAAACCTATGAACCCATAAATCCTTATCCACCAATTACCCTCAATCATTAGTCCCAAAAAACACACAATCCTTATCCACAAAATAACCTTCACCCTCAATGACAAAAACCCCATAACCCTCATCCCCAAAACCCCTAATCCATCGTCCCCAAAAAACAATCAATCCTCATCCCTAAAAAACCCTCAACACTCATCCCAAAAATACCCTTATCCTTCTACCTGCAAAAAACTAAACCATCATAAAAAACCCTAATCCCTAAACCCAAAAAACTGTAAATAAACATCAACCATCAACACCAAAAAAGACCTCAACCCTAATCCTTAAAATCTAGAACCCTTATCCCTTAGAAACCCTAAAACCTCAACCCCAAAACAATCACACTAGAATTTCCTTGAACAACCATCCCCAAAATACCATGAACACATGGCCCAAAAAAACGAAGAATCATCATCAATAAAAAATCCCTAAACACTCATCCCATGAAAACCTTAAACCCTCAGCATAAAAAAACATGAATCATGTGTCCATTCTTTACCATTAACACTCAAACCCAAAAAACCATGAACCCTCAGCCCAAAAAAACAATGATACCCCATCCCTAGAAATAAAAATCACTTAACCCTCATTAAAACATTAACCATAGGCTACAAATAACTCTAAAACCTTATCCCACCAAAACCATATACACCCATCCCTTACAACCATAAACTCTCAGACAAAAAACATTAAACCTCTAATTTCAAAAAACTAAATCCTCAGTCTCCAAAAACAAGAACCATCATCACTAAAAAACATTCAACCCTTATTTTCAATAAACATTGATCACATATCCCCCCAAAAACTCTACCCAACTAATACCAAGAAAACATGAACCCACAACTCCAAAAAACCATGAACCCTTAGCCACAAAAAATGTGACACCCCATCCTGAATAAACCCTTATATGTTAGCCACAAATGACTCAAATCTATAACTAACCATGAACCCTTAGTCCCAAAATTCCATGATCCCTCATCCATAAAAAACCCTGAACCCATAGCCCAAAAAAACCATGAACCAATAAAAAAATATGAAGTAGCAATGTCTATTTTTTAATTAGCTACATTTTAAAATGTCACAAATTTATTTAACGATTTTCTAAAAAAAATGCCTTTAAATGGAGTTTTTTATTATTTATGGATGTTTACAAACATCACTAAAAAATTAGAAATGTTTTTTAAAAACCTAGGTAAATAACATCTCATTGAACAATGTCTTTTAAAAAATATCACCAATTAATTTTAGTGATGTTTGTATATGTCACAGATTAGTGACACATCATATAGAAATTTTTAATATAATTTTCAGTAAAGATCATCTAAAGTATCGACATTTTTAAAAAAAATCAATAATTTTTTTAATTCATAAATTTTCATCTTTTTTGTCCAATTATTTTTTTATCAAATGGATATTTTTTCAGATGATCTTGTCTCTCTCCCCAACCACCTCCCCACTATAATGTTGTTCCAGGCCTCTCTCTAGTACCCCTACAACCCTCAATCTCTCTCCCCAACTCCCCCTCTCTCCAATACACCACACCAGCCCACCTCTCCCTAACACCCCCTCTAGTCCCCTACCCACCCCAATCTTGTATACAAACAATACTCTCCTGATCAAATCTCCCTACAATCCTATATACAGAAAAACCTCCCCATCCTCCCCACACCTTATACACACACTCCCCTCCAACTCCCTCACACATGTAATATAACAAATCCCACCAATTTTAGTAATCGATCAATGTACATTAGGTTCTCCACCGAATAACAAAGCCAACCGATATACTTGTTTTTTTGAAAATTAATTGTATTTTGTTATATTTATTTATATATATTATCTAAAAAATTATTATTATACACAAATATATAAATAATTATGTTTATATTTTTTATTTATATTTTATATTTTACATTTTTAGTTCATATATACATATATATTTTTATATTATATATATGTGTGTGTCTGCGTGTGTCTATATATATATATATATATATATATTTGTACATGTATAATATATATATATATATTATATGTTTATATATATATATATATGTTTGTGTGTGTTTATATATATATATTCATTTAATTATTTATATACGGTTATATGTGTGTGTGTGTGAAAATATATATTTGTAAGTATACATATATATGTACATATGTGCATACATACATATTGTCACATTTTAAAAAATGGGTGAAAATGTTACTAAAATAGTCATGTTTTCAAAAAAATAGGACTACATTTAAAATAATTAATTTTATTATATTATATATATATATCTATAAAAAGATTTCTATTTTTTAAAATTCTTCTTATATATATATATTAACATATCAATATAAGTATATTAATATATATATATATACATATATATTTTTTATTTTATAATTTATATTTATATTATATATGTATATATATGATCATATTTTACATATATTTTTATATTTTATATTATTTATAAGTTTATAATATATATATATATATGTTTATATTTTCTGATTATTTATATGTTTATATTATTTATATACATATTTTTGTGTGTTTATAAATATCTGTGTTTGTGTGTAAATATGTATGTGTACGTATATATATATATATATAATTATAGTTATTAATTCATGTATGTATATATAGTTTCCAACGTTTTAAAACCCTGGTAAAAATGATACTAAAATAGACAATATTTCTTAAAAACATGACTAAATTTAAAATATTTAGGTGTTTATATAAATAACAATATAAATATAAATATATTTATTTTTTATATTTGTGTGTGTGTAACATATGCCAAGTTAGTGTTGCATGTAGAATATGCCATGTTGGTGTTCTGTGTAGCACATGCCAAGTCAGTGTTGCGTGTAGGTCAATCCAAGTTTGTGTCGTGTGAAAGTAATTTTTGACTTAGTTTTTTAATATAAATAAATAAATAATTAATTATTTCTAGTGTCACGTGAAATGAAGAATATCAAAAAGATAAATTAATTTGAAAAAAATATTTTACAGAATATTAGGTTGTTTCATTCTACCCCCATTAAAATGAATTTCTACCTCAAAATTCATTTAAGTTATCAAATGTTTTGATACATGATAGGCGATTGGATAGAAACCCACATCAGAAAATCTAATAATAATTATTTCATTAAAAAATAATGGAAACATAGAGGTTACCCAATGTAAAATATAACTAGGTTTTCACATATGAGAAAATACGTGGGATGTGAAAACATGGACATGGAATAAAAATATGACTATCTTGTTCTGATAGATAATGATAGAGAACATTGATCATTAGATGTGGATGATCATGATCCCATAAATATGTGACGATATACGAGGCCATTTGATTTATTAGAAATAATGGTCTTAGGCTAAATCTTTTTCAATATCCTTTTCCTAGATATGTGGAATTATTTTACTATCTAGGAACCTAAGGAAAAATAGTTACAAGACATTGTTCCTTTTGATATGTAAAATCTCACCCTTTTGGTTTGACAAGATTATTTACCACTTCATCCCTTATTCATGAAATAATATTATCACTGGTCACCCATATATCAAAATGTACCATGTTGTTGTCACATTCCAAACATTTCAATAACCTCATCGTATATTCTATTGAAACATGGTAATACACTTAATTACCATATATTCGTTTCTAACAAATAAATTCTTCATTATTTCTATTATTATTAGATATATTAATTAAATAAATGAAGTTAAAAAAATCATCTGTGATGACATAGGACATTTTTTCAGTAGATCCTTTATCAGTTTTAAGGTAATCAGAGCTATCCATTTTAAATTATCAAAATCAATCATCTCTTTAACCAAGAAACACACAATTTTTACAACATTATTATAACATTATGGGTTACCTTATTTTAATAAAAATATCACTTTTATGCATATTCATCACCATTAAACATATCATTTTTAATTTAAAAAAAACTAATATTGAAAATACATATATATTTCATGATTTATCTTATATAATCATTAAATTCCAAAACATAAGTACTTCATTCATCTAAATTTATTCTTAAACCATTACCCATACTTCATCAACTTATTCCTTAATACGACGTTCCTAGAATACATGAATCATGTATTAAGGTTCCTCAACGTCAATCTAATCATGTTTATTATGATTAATGTGAATAGTACTGGAAGTATATCACATACCATTCACATGTCATTGGTGGTATCTTTATCTTCAATAGTATAACCAATACTCATACCAACATCCTAATTATTATATTGATATTTCCACTAGGGAAAAAAAATTCATAATTCCCATAATTTATGCATCTGATCAATTTAATTTTAAACATGTTCTTTGTAGTTATCTCCATTGACTAAATCCAAAAATCCTGTGGTGGAAAACCCATACCATATAAACAATGCACATAATCATGAAAAATTACTTATAAGATTTCGAATGTACAATAACTTCCTTAATCTATGACACCTTATGTTTATCCTAGGTTACTCATAGAAAACTTCTAATTTAATCAATCATGATCGCTCATGAATAGTTTGTAAATTCCCAAATCATATCCCACGAGAGTGTTAGACCAGGTGTTTAGCACCACCTATTGTCATGTACTAGACTACCTCATGTCAGGACAAAAACATCTTGTCGTAGTTATTACTCCTATATAATACTATTCTAGAGAAAAATCCACTAGTATTATCTAGACAAGGATTTATTTCTAGGAAATCACTCACTACATCATTTACCCAAATTCATAGACATTTTCTTTAATGTTAAATCATCCTTGTACTTATCATTAGAGATATCCCTATACATATCCTTAGAAATATACATTAGGGTCTAACTACTATTTTATCATCCACGATTATATAGGATGACTAGACATTTCATTTGATACAAACTATAGAGACCCATGCATAACATACATTGATAATACACCATTTTAGATAAAAATTTATTACATTAAAAAAATACATGCGAGAGGACCCTAATATATTAGTGTATTTGGAAGATTGGAAAACAATATTCTACCATATTGAATGATATTCGAAATATCCAATGAATATATCAACCAATAGTATTTCTACATAAAAAATTGCTTCATAACCTGGTGAAATGAAACATAATAAAGGTGTGATCTCAGATAATTATTTAGGGAAAATAGAGGAAATATGTAAGAACATCATGAACAATAGGGTATGGAACTTGAGAATAACATTTTAAGATCATATCCTTCATATTAGAGATCATAATAAATATTGGAAGATCATAATAAATGAATAATAAGAAAATAAATAACATGAACCTTGAAATTATAATATTTGAATGAAACATGGAATTTTGGAAAGCACATAATCATATAAAACCCCTATGTCAAGTTGTCATACCAAGGATGTTTTATGATATTGGGATTGTTTTAATCACTAGCGTACCTGATTTAGTATTGGGATAAACTCCCATGTACCCTCTTGTTTAGAACATGGGATGTCCTCCCATGTGCCCTCTTTGTTTGGGATTTGGATTTCCTCCAATTTGTGAACTTATTTCTATATTGGGATTTCTTCTCATTTACCATATTGTTTATATCATGGTACGTCCTCCCATTTACCCTCTTGTTTCTGGTTTCGGATTTCCTCTTCTGTACCCTATAGTATCGGGATTGGGATGTCCTCTTATATTCCCTCTTGTTTTGAGATTAGTATTCCCTCTCATGTACCTTTTGAGCTCACAAAATATTTATCATTACCAAATTCATTAGAGAGAGATATAGGTCATCCAATCACATAATGAAATAATACATTCATGTTCCACAAAACATACATCATATCATAACCCATGAAAAATGATGTGTTTGGTAAACATCAAATCATAACCTGAGAAATGAATTGTGTATCATTAACATTCCATCACATCATAACTTATTTAAAAGAGATAGGATTCATAACCACTCCATAAAATCATTTCCCAAAAAAAGAATCATGTTTCAAAAGCATATAACTCATATACGAGGAAAGGGTTTCATAAACATGTTGACATAAAATCACAAATAATATAGATAAATAATATGAATAAAACCTTTAAATCATTTCCTATAAATACATGAGTAACATCAACGAGTGGAATCTTAGATGGAGAATACTTATGAAATATATTTAAAAAATAATTCATCATGAAAATATACTTTCTTATTAAGAAAATATTTTTAAAACATAGAACATTTTTAACACCATTTCATTTGAAAAAATGTTTAAAACTTATAAGTAAAGATTAAAATCAGTTTGAAAACATTTTTCCATGAAAACTTATGAATGAAATCTGAAAACTATCGAATTTTTTATTTATTTTGAAAACATATAAAACAACCTTCAAAACTTTTAAAAAACATTTTTCATTCAAAAAAATTGAAAACATCTAAAGAAATATTGAAAACATTTTGAAATCCATTTCATTAAAGATACATTAAAAACATATAGTGAAAGTATGAAAACGTTTGGAAAACCATATCTTTGAAAATAACATTGAAAATTTATAATGAATGTTTTTTAAACCATAAAACATTTTTAAAATAACTTTTCCTTTAAAAGTATCTTCAAATATATTTTGAAAACAAGTTTGAAAAAATAGTTTTGAATGAAATAAAATTTCCGACCGAATAGAGACATATAGACAATTTTTTCATTAAAAAACATTTTTCATTATTATTATTGGTAACTAAGACTGTAAAATGGTAATAATATAAGGATATATCATGAATAAATAATGGATAAGTAATGTTATGACTTTTCTTGATATATGGATCATAATATTTCCTCGATGGTAGCATAATTATAACCAATCTTGAAAAGTGATGATTTTGTTCAAATAAACTCATACCACTTGGTAACATTGAACCATACTACCCATTTAAGAAAATAAAATTACATGAATATTAAAATATTATAAATAAAAAAAATTCATGATACAACATGTTGAATGTGGTATGTACCCCAAATTAAAAAATATTTGTGTGTAACATGGCATGTGTCTCAAAGAAAGAAAATCGAGACAAAATATTTTTACCAATTTTGCATGTTTTGAAACATATTCCCCAAGAAATAAATATAATAAAATGGATATGTAAATACACATAAAATTATGTATATTAATCATACAATACATCCATGGTAAGTATAAACACAAAAAATAAAGTAATTAGTGGTAAATAAAGCATGTATCTCATACAAATAAAAAGAGAGATGAAATACCCTTACCATGTGTCGTTACTCTTGTCATACCCATTCCAACAGCCTGTATAATAAATAGGGATTTTTTATAAATATTTAAAGAAACATATTCTTATATCTAATACCCTATATGAATTGATTGGGACTTTATATTATCCACTTATTACATGTTCAAATGTTTATTATGTTTTTATATTCAATTTCAATTTGAAATTTTTTATAATGACCTAAATTGTACAAATAGATGTACAATTAATATAATTTTACCTTAAATATTTAAATTTATAATTTAAAATTAATAATTATTTAAATTAAATGTATTTTATTTAAAAAAATTCAATATTTTCTATTATTCATCATAAATAATGTTTCGTAGAAAAATCCCGAAAAATCCCCCTAAGATAATATCAGAATTATAAATTCAAAAATGAAGATTATCTTATAAAATTATATTTCTATATTTTTCTAAAATTAATATTATTTTCATCACAAAAATATATGAAAAGTAGTTCATTTGAGAAAATAGTATTTTTAAACATATAATGTCTTTACAAATAATTAAACTTTTCAATGTAAATTTGTTTTATTAATATAAAAACATGATAAAAATATTCTAATAGAAGTTGTTACTATTCATATTATTATGTTTTAACATATATGATATAACTAACTCATTTAAATAATTATAATAATAAAATATTTTCTCATAGAATCTCAGTACAATTTGTAATGTACACCAATTCGGTGTTGCGTGTATCACATGCCAAGTTGGTATTGTGTGTAGTTAAAGCCAAATCAGTGTTGTGTGTAGTTCAATCCAGGTTGGTTCCTTGTGAAATGAAATTTTCACTTTGAGTTTGAATATATATATATATAATTATTTCTAGTGTCACGTGAAATAAAGAATATTAAAAAGATAAATTAATCTAAATGAAAATAATTCACAAAATCACAGGGTGTTACAAAAATTCTCCCAATGATTTTTCCCAAAACCCCAAAACCATCAGCCTCAACAAAGCCCAATCCCTCATCCACAAAAATCCCTAAACCCACAGCACCAAAAATACCAATACCCTCATCCCTGATACACCCAAAAATCTAATCCAAAAAACCCTAAACATTTATCCCAAAAATACTAAACCCTCTGCCCTTAAAATCTAAAACCCTCATCCATAAAAATCCTTAATAAGTTAGATCAAAAAACATAAACAGTAATCTATAGAAAACTGTAAACCATGATCCCTAAAAACCCATAACTATATACCACATAATACCTCTAGAGACCCAAGCTTTAAGTATATGAACATTAAATTAATTTTGTGGAATACTTAATATATATCAAAAAATATCAGAAAAGGACCGTTATAGTTTAGTGTCTTTGGAGACTCGGAATATAATATTCTAATCTTGCTGAACGATCTTCAACATCTCCCATAAATCTCTTCCAATTTTTTTCTTACCTAAAACCTTTCTTTATATCATGGGGAAAAGAAAACATATAAAGGGTGAGATCAAATTCAAATTAAGTGTAAGAATGGAGAAAATAAAACAAACCATATACATTTGAACATAAAAACCTGGACATAAAGATTAAACATAAAGATCTTGAGTTGTGAAATAAATCATGGAGTACGTAAGGCAAGGATCAAAAAGGAACATTTATCATGATAAAATAGCATGTGAATAAGAAATTTAATTGTGGAATCCGTTAAGAAAATGATATGATTTCCATAGTAGCCAAGACATTGCTTCCAAGACCATCATAGTGGACAAAGTCCCTTACTGAATATAGTTCAATCCTCGTTCCAGTCCTATATCACTGAACCAGATTAACTTGTCGTTCCAGCCATGTCTATCTAATGAGATATAAATCTTTACCCAATGAATTTATGGGATATATAGGTCACACCCATCTCATATTGAAATCATTCTTATGTTTTCCACAAAACAATCATAAATCAATCTTAATAACCCAAAGAATAAAATGGGTTTCATAAACATCATTCAATCATAACATAATCCATATAGAACAAAAGTATATCATTTCATCATAAGAAAAATCAAAACATGAAAATAATAGATACATTATACTTGAAACATAAACATACTAAATAATGTCATCTTATATGGAAAATACATTTGATAAAACACTTGAATGAATTTTTGAGAAAAATATCATTTCTTCTTTCAAATCCATTTTCTTATCTCAAAATGCCATGAAATTTTAAATGAAACGTATTTTGAGGAAAATAACCAAGAAATTTTGTAGAGTGAGAATCATTTAAATAAGTCATTATGAAACCGTAAAAATCTATTCACGCTGTATAAGGTTAAAAAACATTCCTCACGTAAGTTTTCCGGAAAAGTCAAAAAGTACCTTATATGGTAACCAAAGGAATGATTCCTTCCATACAATGTGGTAAAAAGTAAACAAAGGGTAAAAATAAATTTAAAAATACATGGAATAATAGTAAACATTTTATGAATACATTTTTAGAAAACATGGACATGGATGATGAACACAACCCTAGTAAATACTTAGGTATATGTAATCTCAGATAAAAAATGAGATTTGAAAAATTATCTCTTAACTTAGGTCTGATATGCTTAATACGTATTTGAACCTCATGTATAATAATTTAAATATTTTCATTGACTTAATACAGAATCATATTTATTGTTATGATATCATATATGGTTCACTTATGACATTATATTACTTGTTCTTTTGTAAATTCCATGTTAAAACATTGTTTTGGGTAAAATCGTTTCATTTATCCTACGTGTTTCGACGTGTTGTTCTTGATATTATTACATATATCCAGATTTACTAAATTTAGAATGTAAAACATTATATATATATATATTATATATATTCAGCACATAAATATATTTTATTGATCGATAAACAGAATGAAATACAACGTTCATTGAGATGGTAGGCCGTACGTACGCATGAAGGCTGTTTTTTTCCTTATTAAATTGAATGGAATTAAGTAAATGAATCACATATGTAAATAAATCCAGTATCATTATCATGTAATATCATTCATTATTATTTATTAAATATCCTTTGTAATCATAATTGAATGGTTAATCATGGAAATTGAATATCATCGCGTTCGAGGAGATGGTAGTCTGTACGTACGCACGAGCGAAGATATCATTCTTTTGATATTAAATTTGTATATAATTTTATGTTATATAATATATAAAGAATCATAATAATGGTATATTTATTATTTATATCATTTATACTCTTTATTATATCCATCCAAATGATGAAATGTTTGAATAACAAACTACACCACGACGTGAATACGGTAAGCCCGACGTACGCACGTGTGGTGACTTTTTCATTCATAGGATGATTAAAATAACTAATATTGTTGTAAAATTTTAATAATAACATCAAAATATATATAATATAACGGATTTAATTTTTTGGAATCGAATTAATAAATAAGGATGAAGTTGAAGAATATGTGAACTTGAAAGAGGGTTGTGAAATCATTACCTCTTCTTCGGGTTCTTCCTTTTGATTTGATCAAAAGGGATCTGTAGGATGGATTTTTGATGAATGTACGGACTCTATGATGAAGGTATTGTAGTTTAGAGGGTATTTGGGAAGGTTTTGTCATATCCAAATTTCTTGGGAGAAGTGAATTTGGGAGAAGGTGGAGTGCCCTTTTATAAGAGTAGTGAGGGTCACCTTAGGAAAGGATTGAAATATTATTTTATAATAAAGTCATAAGCAGTTTATAATGGTTTAAAAGTGTCTTATTTAGAGGATAGGGTAGGGATGGGTAGAAATACACTCATCTAATATGTTTTATAAATGATTAGGTTACCATTTTAACCGTATCATTTAGATTTAACTCTATGTTAAATCATTTATCTTTTACCATTTCCTCTTGTATTCTTACACTATATGCTTAATAAACATACTATAAGCTGCCAATCGATCCCAAATTGGTTCATTAATGCCATATATATTATTATATAAGTCTTTTTTCCTAACCATATATTTTTAGAAATAGGATATCAATTAATAATTTAATATTTGTTTTAAAAACGCTTTTATGTCAATTTGGACACTATTTGGTATTTTTTTCTCTCTAAATTCCAAACAACATTATTACTTCGACGAAAATTCATGTAACTAACAAATATATGTTATATTAACATATAAAATTATTTTAATTCATAAAAAGTCTCATATTAAATTTATTTGGGTATTTATAATATCAATTATGTTAATATTTCATTAATAATGTAATTATAGCATCATCATTGTGTCATAAATAAATTAAATTATATAATATCTAAAAGGTATAAATAAATTACCATTGTGTATGAAATCATTTTATCTTTATAATGAATATTTATAGTCTAATTTATCTTATTAATAACCCTATATTAAAAATGTTTTACTTCATAAACATTGATTTTAACTCTTTTAAATCTTCTTTGAATTAAATAATAATAAATGTCCTAATCTAATCCAAGTGGATCCAAAGAGTCATAGTTTATTCATAAGGATTTTTATTTTTGAATAATACTTATCCAATAGAATTAGGACATGTGTTAGGGTAATAATAATATCATTTTTACCCTTAATTACCCTATTTATTTTAAACGTGGTAAAAAAAGTAAAAATATAATATTCACCAAAAATTATTTTTATCTCATTGAACCACATTTTACTCCTTGATATTAACCCTGTCTCTCAGATATTATAAATTCAACTCATAGAAGTGGTAAAATTATGTTTTATGAAAATTTTTAAATTATCCTTGCAGGAGGGAAAATGACGGTAAAAAGTTCAATAAAAATTTTATATATCTAAAATTATTATAAAATGACTCCAAATAATTACATTGAACATATAAAGGTATTATGTATCTATTTTTATCTAAAATAAATTTCAATAAAATAAATGATTATTTAAATAAAATGTCTGTTTTAACCAATAACTCAGTGTTTTCACTATTCATAGAAATCTGAATGTTTTCAGAAAAATACAAAAAATTCAGCCTAAGATAATTTCGATATTCCGAATCAAAAAATGAAGTCCATTTTGAATGATATAATATATTAAATTTCAAAATATTGGTATTACTATTCATAATGGGTAGTTTATATAATATTTTAATAACATATCGTTGTTTAGTGAAACTCAGTATTCCGTACAACACAAGCTATTGAGGAATGTTGCTCTTTCTTGTATTGTCTGGCGTGTCAGGGTTGCCTGTAGGGAAAGCTTCCTTTGGTGTTGCAAATAACATACTCAAAATATAGTTCAGTTATACATTGATCAAAATCTATACTTAGTGTTTTGTAAAATGAAATTTATTAGAAAGAACACGAAATTGTGTGCATCACAATCCAATATTAGTGTTGTGTATACTACAAGCTAATACAGTGTTGCGTATAGAGCAAGGTAATCATGGTGAATCGTACAAAAATAGACATAATAGAAATTAAAAAGAATAATATTAATAACATCCCAAGTTGTTACATTCTACCCCCCTTAAAATGAATTTATCCCCCGAAATTCATCGGGGTAATAAATGGTTTTCTACATTAATGTTTCATTCATAAAAACCCACATTATACAAAAGAAATAATAAATCATCACTTTAAAATGGAATGTTAGAAACATAATGAATACACAAAGAAACTCATCACTGGGATTCCACCTAAGAGAATTTAGGTGAAAATATGGATATGGAAGAGAACTCTAAAAATTAGGTTCTGATAGAGAGTGGTAGGGAACATGGCTCTAAAAAATCCAACAATCACAAAGCCATAAATCCATAATGATATAAGGTACCATCTAATTCATCGGATATGAGGGTACTAGGACAACGTTTTTGGATTTCAATATCATTTCCCTAAAGTTGAAAATTTTGAATTAGAAGAAATACATACTTGATTTTGTTATAATATCACTGTTGGTCATTCCATTAACAATTTCCACTTCATATCATATAGAAATGAAGTTCAATTTGTCATTCAATAAGTTTTAGTAGATCATGTGATAGAATGATGGGTCATTCCATCTGTCTCAATCAAAAGGTTAGTAAATGTTATCAAATTTACATATGTCTATCTGTGGTGATTTTAATCATATATGATTCCAAAAATTGACTTATACTTCATATATCATACTGCTTAATAAAATAAAACTAGTTTCTACTAACCAAGAACTTCATGTCGGCCAGAGGTAGGTGATAATGGCCTGCCGCACTTCGGTTGTGGGTTCGATTCCTGCAACCTTGTCCGACGTGGCGGGTTATCACCCATCCTAAAGGTTGTCCTTTTTCTAAAACAATACATATATAACATAGTAGAAAAAAAAATTTAGCCTTAAACAATACGATCTAATGTCCAACATAATCCATTCCATCCTTTAGGATTATCAAAAACAGATCTTCCCAATCTCATAGTATAATGAAAATGATTACTAGAAAGGCCATCTACCAAGAATGTGAATACCATCATCTATCTCCCATATATCATAAGATATATCTTGTTGGTCACATTCCAAATATTTCAATACCTTAATCATGTATTCTCTTGAAAAATGAACAGTCGTTGAACATTAGTGAAAAAATGAATGCGGTCAAAAGATAACTTTTTCCCAAATCCCAAAATTTCTATATACTCAAACCCTGATATCACTATGCCCTTATATCATTCATGATCTCATTAATACTGTAAAACATATTATCTTCTCTTTATCCCTTCATTATGTGCATATCATCTAGTTTTAAAAAATATTTCAAGCACTTTTCATGGTTACCGGTACCATATAATTATTGAAAACCACAATAAACTAATACATATATATTCCAATATTCCACAATAATATAAAAGATATTCCACAACATTATATCAAAATCCCATTACGTAAACACATAATCATTCCCCTACATTGTTTTAATACTCATCATCATCAATATTGATCACATGTGACGTCCCTTTTTCATTTTCTTTAAGAGGTTTTTGAGGTGGATCATCATTAAACCTTGGATTAGAGAATCAGTTAGAATAATAACCCATTTCCTTGCACTTTTAGCATTGAAGTGTTGATGTTGCATTCTTTGTAGTCTTTTCTCTATTCTCATTAGTAGCTACCTTTTTACCATTACATCGACACTCAGCTACTCGATGACCTTCTTTTCCACACTTAAAACATTTTCTAGCCCGTTTTAGATAATTTCAACCATGCTTCTTTCTACACATTGAGCATAAGGAAACATTCATCTTATTTTCACCATTGTGTAGAGATTTTTACTTGAACACCATCATTCATTTCTTGTAAAAAATATGTGATGTATATGTTAACCCAACTTCCAGTTCTACATTGAGAGCACAATGCACAATTTCATCTTAACTACTGAAATATCTTATAGAAAATTCCCTTCAAAGACTTTGTTTTAAGTCACTAAAGAATCGACCAACTTTACATTATGGTTGGATGATAATGCCATATGCATACCTTGAAATCCTTGTTAAAATCACCTCATTTATACCAACATGTTCATCATCCTTTTTCTTAAGCTCAAGGAAATCCATTTCCATCATTGTTCGAAGAATATGAGGGAAGTACTTTTTGAAAAACTAGATCTTGAACTCATCCCATTCCATGGATTCAATTTCACTTTAGGGCCTCATATTCTTAAATAGTGTCCACCTCTGGTCTGCTTCAACTTCTAAATAGTAAAGAGCCAGAATGACTTTTTCGTATCCCAATAAGTGAATTATGGAAAATATCTTTTCAATGGTACTGATCCACTATTCTGCAACAAGTGGATCAGAAGTCCCACTAAAATAAGGTGGGTGTTGCCTCATAAAGGACTCCATAGAATAATGTTCCATTATCTGCTCATTTTGAACTCCAAAATGATTCATAGCTTGTGTAAGTAAAGAAATAAGATTTTACACTCCATCTCCCATAACATTGGTTTGTTCAGTAGGTCAATATTTGCATTGTCCATTACATTGATCAACACGGTTCTTTCGGGTTCCGACCATCGTCTAAAACCCAAAAAGAATAGTGTGAGCAGGAAAAATCAAGCTAGGAAAAAAAACTAATAAAGGGGGAGTACCTTCAATATATAACCACTTAGGATTAAATATATTATCATTAACATAATTCTAGGACTATAACATATACATATACTTAACCTTAGGGACATCCTTACACATACCTTAGAAATATCTCTAGATATTTCACAAATGTTTTCACATCCTCGTTTCCAAAGGTTAACTAAACCACCCTCTGATACTAACTAGAGATACCCAAGCTTGACATACATGGACATTACATTAATTTTTCAGAATACTTAATACATAACAAAAAATAACACCCAAGGACCGTAATTGTTTAGTGTCTTTGGAAACTCGGAACATAATCTTCTTATCATGGTGAATGATCTTCAACATCTCCCATAAAGATCATCCTCTTTTGTTTTCATACCTAAAACCATTCTTTGTATCCTAGGGAATGGAAAACATATAAAATGTGATCTCAAATTCTTATTAAGGGTAAGCATGGGGAAAATAAATCCAACCATATACATTTGATCAAAAAAACATGGACATAATGTTTAAACTCCATGATATTGAGTTGTGAAATAAATCTTGGAGTACGTAAGGCATAGATAATAAAGGAAAATTAATAAAGATAAAATAGAATCTGAATAAATCATTTAATTGGGGAATCCATTAAGAACATGATATGATTTCTATAGTAGCAAAGACATTTCTTGCAAGACCATCATAGTGGACAAAGACCCTTACTGAACCGAGTTCACTCCTTGTTCCATTCCTGTATCACTGAACCGGATTTACTTTCCATTCCAGCCATATCTATCTCATGAGATATAAATCATTACCCAATTCATTGGAGGAGATATAGGCCCCTCCCATCTCATATTGAAATCATTCTTACGTGTTCCACGAAGCAATCATAATTCATTCATCATAAACTGTAGAATAAAATGGGTTCCATAAACATCATTCCATCATAACATAATCCATATATAACAAATGGATATCATTTCATCATAAGAAAAATAAAACCATGTGAATAATAGATTCATTATACTTGAATCATAAACATACTAAATAATATCATCTTATATGTAAAATAGTTTTGATAAAACAGTTGAAATTAATTCTTGAGAAAAATATCATTTCTTCTTCAAAATCATTTTCTTATATCAAAATGCAACGATATTTTAAAACAAAAGGATTTTGTGGAAAATAATCCTGAAATTTTGTAGAGGAAGATTCATTGAAATAAGTCTTTATGAAATAGTAAAAATCCATTCATGCTGTATAAGTTTTAAAAAACATTCTTCTCATACTTTTGCCAGAAAAGTCAAAAAGTACCTTATATGGTAACCAAACGAATGATTCCTTCCATTGAATGTGGTAAAAATTAAACAAAGGGTAAATATGGCTTAAAAAATTCATGGAAGAATAGTAAACATTTTATGAAAACCTTTTTGGAAAACATGGACGTGGATGATGAACACAACCCCAGTAAATACTTACCTATAATCAATCTCGGAAAAAAAATTGATATTTGAAAAATTATCCCTTACCTTATGTCTGATATGCTTCGTACGAATCCGAACCTCCTATATAATAATTTAAATAATGTCATTGACTTATTTCCGAATCATATTCATTGTTATGATATCATAAATGGTTCACTTATGACATTATATTACCTGTTCTTTTAAAATTCCATGTTAAAACAACGTTTGGGTAAAATCATTTCATTTATCAAACGTTTTTTGACTTGTTGTTCCTGATATTATTAATTATATCATGATTTAATTAATTCCAGAATGTAAAAATTGATTTATATATAATTTATATTCATCATATAATTATATATGATAGATCGATAAATGAAATGAAATACATTGTTCATAGAGACGGTAGGTTGTATGTACGCATGAATGCTGTTTTTGATTCCTTATTGAATTGAATGGAATTAAGTAAATGAAACATATAAGTAAATAAATAAAGTATCATTATTATGTAATATCATTCATTATTATTTATTATATATACTTTACAATCATACATGAATGGTTAATCATGGAAAATGAATCTCATCATTTTCGTGGAGATGGTAGTCCGTACGTACAAACGAGCGATGATATCATTATTTTGATATTAAAATTGTATATAATTGGATGATATATCATATATTCAGAATAATAATAATGTTATATATATTATTTATATCATTTATAATCATTATTATACCCATCCAAATTATGAAATGTTTGAATAAAAAACTACACCACGACGTGAAGACGGTAAGCCGTACATACGCATGTGTTGTTATTTTTACATTAATAAGATGGATAAAATAACTAATATGGTTGTAAAATTTTTATAATATCTTCACAGTATATATAAGATACTGGATTTATTATTTTGTAATGGAAATATAAAAGGAGGAGGAAGTGGAAGTATAAGAGAACTTGAAAGAGGGTTGTGAAATCATTACATCTTCTTCGGGTACATCATTTTGATTTGATCAAAAAGGATCATTATGTTAGATTTCTGACCAAGGTAAGGAATCTTGGATGATGGTAGGATAATTTAGAGGGTATTTGGGTAGGGTTTGTCTGAGACAAAAGGCCTGTGATGAGTGATGTTGAGAGAAGGTGGATTGCCCTTTTATAAGAGGTGTGAGGGGCACCTTAGGAAAAGATTGAAATATTATTTAATAATAAATTAATATTCGGTTTATAATGGCTCCAAGGTGACTTATTTATAGGATATGGTGGTTATCGGTATAAACCCTCTCAACCAATATGTTTTAGACAATTTTAAGATACCATTTTAACCTTATCATTAACATTTAACTCTAAGTTAAATAATTTAATGTTTATCGTGTCTTCTAGTATTCTTACACTATAAGGTTAATAAACGTACTATAAACTAACAATATACCCCCAATTGGTTCATTAATGTCATATATATTATTATATAAGTCTTTTGGCGGATCCTTATATTTTTAAGAATAGCATATCAATTAATAATTTAATATTTGTTTTAAAAACTCTTTTATATCAATTTTGACACTATTTGTTATTTTGTTTTCTATAAATTTATTACAGTATTACTACTTCAAAAAAAATTCAACTAACCATCCCAAATATATTATTTTAAACAATAAAATTATTTTAATTCATAAAAAGTCTCAAATTACATTTATTAGGGTATTTATAATATCAATTATGTTAATATTTCATTAATAAGATAATTACAACATCATCATTGTATCATAAATAAATTAAATTATTTAATGTCTAAAAAATATAAATAAAATAATATTATGTAAGAAATTTATTTATCTTTCTAATGAATATTTATAGTACAATTTATCTTATGTATAACCATATATTACATTTTTTTACTTATTAAACATTGATTTTAACTCTTTTATCTCCTCTTTGAATTAAATAATAATAAATGACCTAATCTAATCCTATTTGATAAAAATAATCATAGATTATTCCTAAGGTTGTTTTTGGTCGAATAATACCTATCCAATAGAATTAGAACAAGTTTTTGGGTAATAATAATATCATTTTTATCCTTAATTACCCTCTTTACTTTTAACCGTGGTAAAAAAAGTAAAAAGTTACTATTCACCAAAAAATAATCTTATTGAACAAAATTTTACTCCTTGATATTAACTGTGTCTCTCTGATTTTTGAAATTCAACTCACAGAAGCTGTAAAATTATGTTTGATATAAATTTTCAAATTCTCCTAGGAGGTTGGTAATGACGGTAAAAAGTTCAATAAAACTTTTATATATCTAAAATTATTAAAAAATGAATCCAATGAAATACATTGATCAATTTTAGGTATTATGTATCTATTTTTCCCTAAAATAAATTTAAATTAAATAAATGATTATATAAATAAAATTTCGGTTTTAACCAATAACGCAGTGTTTCCACCATTCATCGAAAATTGAATGTTTTCAGAAAAATACCCAAAATTCACCCTAGGCTAAGTTTGATATTCCGAATCCAAAAATGAAGTCCATTTTGAATGATAAAATTTAAAAAAAATCAAAAAGTGGGTATTATTATTCATAACGGCTAGTTTATATAATTTTTTTATAACATATCATTGTTTAGTGAAACTCGGTATTGTGTACAATGCATGCTATTGAGGAAGGTCTCTCTTACGTGTAATGCAAGGAAAGTAAGGGTTGTGTGTAGGGAAAGATTCATTTGGTGTTGCGTATAACGTACTCTAAATATAGTTCAGTTACTCATTGGTCAAAATCCATACTTGGTGTTGTGTAAAATGAAATTTATTCGAATGAACATGAAATTGTCTGCATCACAAGCCAAGAATAGTTTTGCATATACTACAAGCTAATACGGTGTTTCGTATAGTGCAAGATAATCATGGTGAAGCGTACAACAAAATACATCCACGAAATTAAAAACAATAATTCTCATAAAATCTCGGGGTGTTACAATACCATCAACCCACATCCCCTAAAACCCCTCAACCCTCATCCCCAATAAACCCTCAACCCTCATCCCCAAAAGCACACAATCCCTCATCTCTAAAAAAATCCTAAACCATTAGTCCTAAAAAACCCTAAACCCTCATTCCCCAAAACCATAGAACCTTAACCACAAAAAACCCTAGACCCTCAGTCCAAAAAATCCTAAACCCTCGTCCCCATAAATCCTTAGACACATCGAATAAAAATACTGTAGACCCTTAGCACCAAAAAATCCTAACCCTAATCCCCCTATAACACTTTACCCTTATACCCAAATGAACCTATACACTCTAACCAAAAGAACCCTAGACACTCATCCCCAAAAAATCATAGGCATTTCGAGCCGTAATACCCAATACCTTCATTCCCAAAAAATCATATTCCCTAACACCCAATAAACCCCAAAATTTTCAGCCCCAAAATCCCTTAACTGACATCCCCAAAAAACCCATACCCTCAACACAAAAAAAACCCTATACCATCAGACAACAATTGATAAACCATCAACACCCCCAAAACCCAGTCCCTCATCCATAAAACTAGATACTCAATCGAAAATAAACCCCTGACCCTTAGCCCCAAAAAAACCATAGACACTCATCCCCCGGAAACCTGAGACCCCAAACCCCAAAAACCCTAGTCCAGAAGCCCAAAAAATCTACAGAGATTCATCATAAAAAAACATATACACTAGACCCTAATCCTCAGAAACCCTACACCCTCATCCCTAAAAACCCTATACCCTCACCCCCAAAAAAACCTAAAACCATTTTATATAAAAAACCATAGATCATAAGCCCCAAACCCTTGACAATTAGTCGAAAAAAACATATACTTTCATACAAAAAAACCCTATAACCTTATCCCACCAAAAACAATGATCCCCTATCCCAAAAATTCATTAACCAGCAACACTAAAAAACACTAGACCCTCAGCCAAAAAACCCCCAGACCATCAGCTCCAAAAAAACCTAAGACCCTTAGCTCAAGTAAATCCCTATACCATCATCCCAACAAACACTAGACCAACACCCCCAAATAATACTAGAGGATACCCAACAAAACCAAGAACCTCATACCGAAAAAACCATAGAGCCTCAACCCCAAAAATCCCATGACTGTTAACCCCATTAAAAACCTAGACCATCATCCCAAAAAAACCCTAGACCCTCACCCACAGAAATCACGAGACCACCATCCCAAAAATAAACACTAAACCCTCAGTCCTATAAAACCCTAAAAACTCATACCTAGAAAACAATAAACCCAAAGCCAAAAATACCATTAATCCTTATCCCCAAAAAACCCTTAACTCCCATCCACAAAAAACCCTAAACCCTTATCCCTAAAAAACAGAAAACACTCATCCCCCAAAAACCATAAACCCCCTACCAAAAAAAACATATCCCTTATATCTAAAAAACCCTAAACCCTCATCTCCAAAACATAAAATCCTCTTCACCAAAAAACACTAAACCTTTATCCCCAAAAAATCATAAACCATCATCACAAAAAACACTAAAATGTCAGATTTGTTGCTAGAAACATGAAATTGGTAAGTGAAGACGGAACAATGAAATGTAGCTAAATGAATATTTCTTAAAGGAAATTTAACCATAGAAGGTTTCTAAAAGATTAAATAATAATCCATCCTTATTCGAGATTCACTAACAATTATGAATAAAAATGAAGAGGCTAATGAAAGAAAGTTTCACAATAATAAAAAAAACTCATAGTATTCATGTTTAACTGTTATATTAGAGATAAAATACATTATGAAGAAAAATTGTAATATTAATGACTGAAATTTAATAACACAGAATTTGGTCACTCAAAGGACACATAAAAATGACAAAAATAGCATTCCCATGCTAATTAAGGACCCCAAAAACTAAAGTATAAGTATTACTTATAAATGATGATTTATTCCATGTTTTATGTCAAATTTATAGTTATAATATGAATTTAAATTCATTTAATTATGGATAATAAAATTTTAGATCCAAATATGTATTTTTTGGCCAAACAATTTGTTGGATTCTAAAAAGTACAGGCTGGTCCAATTCGAATAATAATTGGGATTAAAAGTATTGTGAAACCCAAAAGTAATCTCTATGATTTGAATATAGTCCTTATCATTTCCTCCATGATGGTGAGTATTTCCCCTAAAAACCATAGAATCACCTTATTTAATGATTAGAGGTAAATCTATAATATATAATGTTACAAAAATTACAAAATATTATTGGACTGATCGATATTTTAGGCAATCATTGACACTAATTATAGTACCTTGAATAGACCTCAATCTCATAGTGCAATCTTAATCATCCATTTATACGGAAATAACACCTTACATTGTTGAATCCACATATTGTATCGATAATGGAAAATGTCCCAAATCCAATTCTTGTTATCTCACATCTTATATGAAACTATTAGAATAATCTATTTGTGGTTAACAAATTAATAAAGCATCACCGTCTACATTGACTTATGCTCCTCGAAATAATTCACATGGAAATAAATAGGATAAAAACGAAATTAAATTAAATGATTGGATTTATTCCATAAACCATTTCAAACTGATATTTTCTAGTGTAAGAACTTGGATATATTTTTTTATAAAAATTCTTCTTGTGCAAGATGTAAGCCCCAATCTATCATATTGTTGTTCACTATTGTTATATGAATTGTTTCCCAAGTATAATTGGCATCTTCCATTTTCCAATCATTTTTAGGGTGATAGGATGTGATGAAAAGAATTTAATTTTGAAATTACACTACAATGTCTTCAAAAAATAGTTGAATGAATTTAGATCATTATCTAAAACAATTTGAAACGGATTTCATGAAGGTGAAAAATATCATTCCAAAAAATTCTCAATGATTCTTTTGTAAATCCATAGGGTAATACATGGTGAGATCTTCCCATGGTAGCTCTGAAATATGTAATTGATTGTACAAACCAATCCTAAAATGAATCTTTTCCCTTTGACTTGTCCTACATCTTTAAAGAATGGCTTGGACAAATGATTGAATCATTAACAAGTAGAAATTATCCTTTAGTATCTCCAATGATTTTTGGATGAAAAAAATAACATCATGTCTTCCTTCATGAGTCTCCCATATGAGAATGCCCTTGTAATTACCCTTGTTAACACATAACCTGATTCAATTGAAGAGAAACCCATTATACAATGAATAATCATCAATAAATAAATTATTACATTGGAATATAATGGAATTTAAATCTTTATCATACAAATAATGAAATTTCATAATCTGAAATACATAAATTTGAGGAAATAGAATGGTAAGTAATCAATAACTTTGATAATAATAATCTTCCACTTGGTTTTCTTTTCCCTTAATGTATTTTGACACAAATCCTAATGATTAACAATAATTAAATCCACATTTCCTACCTCAAACACATCTTGTGTTGAACACTAATAAATCTAAATGATTGTTTGTCATCATAAAAAACACACTCTTTTGGTCTAAAATATTGAGGCCCCTATTCAAGGACTCCAACAATCACATAAAATTCTTTTTAACAGAACATAGTCCCATACATGGCTTTATAAATACATGATCCACCAATTTAGTTTATTAATTCAATAATTCCATTGACTACTAATGATAATGTGAATATGATCATTTATTAGGAAATTATGCACTTGATAGAAAATATATATGGTATTTAGTGACTCTAAATGGTGGTAATCAACATAAAAGATTATTGGGGAAAACATCATGATATTCCAAAATAAATTTACAAGATATCAAATATTGGGCACTCTTCTCCTCATAGCTTTATTTCTCCATCATCAATAAATAAAAAAAGGATTTTTTTATTTATTTAGTTCTCCACTTGATATTTATTAATAAATAGTCTACCCTTAGGCTCTTTGGATCATATTTTTCCTAAGGAATATCTGATGGATTCAAAGGAGAATGTGTAATATTTTTTCCTCAGTATATAAATTATATGTGTTTGTCCTCCAATCATATTTCACATCCCATAAAAATACACAATGACCTCACAAAAACAAGTGAAAAGAATAAATAGAAATTACATCACAAAATACCGCATTGACATAGTAATTACTTATTTAAAATTAAATAAAAACCTAATTTTTATACATGCATTATTCTCCCATTTTTCATTCATTGATTTCATTATGACCGGGGATGATTTGAGTTGGAATCATCAATTTCCCCAATAGTGATATTATTTTTTTCTTAAAATACCCACTATCTATAATAGCCATTAATACTTAATAAATTACTATGAAAATAGTTTGGATCAATTTTTAACATTGATATTCTTGAGGGATGATTTGAGGTTACAAAAAAATTAGATTAAGCATGTTACCCACATCACTTTCATCAACAACGTGATCTTTTTTTAATATTAGTCACCACCATGTACATTTTCATTGATTTAGTTTTCAATCTCATTGATCTCTATTATTTTAATAATTTTATTTATATGGAAATATTACTTAATGTAACTACAGTCATGGAATTTGAAGGGCTTTTTATTTCTAAATTCAGAAGAGTTTGATAATCCTATTTATGGTTCAATAACCTTATCTTCCCCTTAAACCAACATTTTGTTCCATAAAAATTAACTATCACCAAAATGAGATTTTATTAGATAAAACACCATTATTAAAATTTGTATCTATATTTATTTTCATGAATTCTAATCCCTTTGTGGTCTGTTATTACTTCTTCACCTTGACTTTCATCTTGGAAACATCATCATGTGAGCATAATAGTTATAATTAAATTGAAGGTAAAATTTAATTATTTAATCCTCAAAAAATAGTAAAATAGTTTACTTGATGTGTTCTATATCATTATATAAAATTTATATATTATCAAAAAATCAAAATCACACTTCAACAGATTTAACTTCTTATAACAAGCTATGAATATAGAAACAAAGATCTTATTTATAATTATCATGAATGAATCATCTTGTCCAATTTTTTAACTTCTCTAATTGTAATATTTGGCCATTCCCATTATGTTCCCAATGTTTCATAAGATCTTCCCACAAAATAAATGAATATTATTCTAATTTTATAGTTTATTCCTTGCATTTATTATTGATGAAACAATTTTTAAATTCAAGGAATTATTCAATTTCACAAAAAAAATATCGAAAACCAAATGGATTCTTACTCCCATTAAAATATATAATTTATATATTAAATATAGTTTCATTATTTTCATTATCTATTATTCTTCACATACCCACCAATGAATCATAGGAATCATCACTATTTGTACTACCATTACAAAATAGTTCTGAATTTCTAAAATTATGTGGAAATGGAAGACAGGGACACTGCTGCAGTGGAGGGGAATCATGTATCCATTCTCTCAGTAGGTGAGAACATTTATCAATGATTTGATTAATTTCGGATTGTAGCTTCATCTTGGATATTTCTTATGGATTTAAAGGAGTTTATGATCTTACATTGCGAGACATGGTGGAATGTTTCATTTATAGAATATTAATATGAAGAATTTGGAAGAAAATACCTATAGAAATATCAACTCTGATAACTAAAATATAAATAATTAAAACATTAATAGATTATGTGAATATTGGAAAATGAAATTTAGGTGAATGTCCAATTCATAATGGTAGTTCCTCACTTTGAGTTTTTCTCCATGATTAAGTACCAACTCACCAGTAGTGGAGATAAACCACAAATTCTGGGCAAAGGGGACATATTAAAGTAAGAAAGATGCACAAAGAGCATAAAAAATTTTAGGATTCAGGTGAAACCATTAAAATAGAGTGAAAATAAATTATAATGACAATATAAAGTGAGATTAAGGACACATGTAAAATTAAAACACCTAGGGGAACTCAAAGGTTACATAAAAAGATTAAAACCCATATTCTCTTTACTATTAATGAACCCATAAACTAAATTATCGATATTCTATCTTAATGATTCTTTTATCCATTTTCTATATAATATTTAATTTGATACTACAAATTTCATTCATTTTCGATGTGGATATGTCGTTTCCCCCCTATAATAACTGTGTTGTGGCTCACCATTATGTTGGATTCCAAAAAGTGTGGGTTGGACCCATATGAATTACAATTGGACATACAAATCATGTCGAGCTGAAAATTATTCTCCTTGGGTTGAATCTATTCCACATCACACTTAGCCCAAAAAAACATAATCTCTTATCCATATAAAATCCTGAATAGACATCTCAAAAAACTATAAATAATTATTACCAAAAAACCATAAAACTTCAACCACAAGAACCCTAAACCATGATCCCCATTAAAACTGAAAAACTCACTGCCAAAAACCCTTTAATCCTCATCTTGAATATCATTATACCCTCAGCCCCAAAATTCCTTAAACCATCAACCCCAATAACCCTAAAGAATCATCCCGCCAAAACCCGAAACACTTATATCCCAATCCCCATCCCCAGAAACTACTATTCCCTCAACCCAATACATCCTTAAACCCCCATTCCCAAAAAACTGTAGTCCCACATCTCTAAAACAAATCATAAACTCTCATCCCCAAAAATCCATAACCCATCATCCCCTAAAAATCCTCATCCAGCAGCCCCAAAATGACCCACAACCAACTACCGCAAAAACCAAAAACCCTCACCAAAAAAAAAGCTATTACATTTAGCACCCCAAAAACCTTAACAGTGATCCCTAAATCACCCTCAACCCTTAGGCAGAAAAAACCCTCAACCCTCAGCCAAAAGAAAATGCTCAACCAACAACCGCAAAAAATCCAAATCCCTCCACCCTAGAAAATCCAAACCCTTCATCCCTAAAACATCATAAAACCTAATAATAAACCTTAATCCCGATGCCCCCAAAAAACATTCAACCTCATCCCTAAATTACCATGAAACATAATCCCCCCCAAATCACTATACCCTCTTTCCAAAACAACACTAAAACCTCAAACCCAAAAAAATCATCATCTCTTATCCCAAAAAAAACCTCAATCCTTTTCATCTAAAACCATAACCCCTGATCCTCAGAAATAATTAACCATCATTCCCAAATAAACCACAACCCTCATCCCAAAAAAAACTATCAACCCTAAACCCCAAAAAAAACATCATCAATCTACATAAAACAGCACTCAACCCTCATTCTAAAAAACCCTCAACACTCATCCCCAAAAAACCCTATTCAATTGTCTATAATAAACCTATACACTCAAACCTAAAAAGGACTAATCAAATAACCCAAAAAACCATAAACTCTCAGCCCTCGAAACCTATATCCATCATCCTTAAAAAAACCCAACCCTTATCCCCAAAAAACACCAATCCATTAGCTCCAAAAAACCCCGAACCCTCAGCCCCAAATAACCCTCAACCCTTAGCCCTAAAAAACCATTAACCAAAGGCCCAAAATTTTCCTCATCCACAAAAACGCTAAACCCTTACACCCAAAAAATACGCATCCCCAACCACTGAAAAACCATCATCCGACATCCCTTATAAACCCTCGACCCTCATCCCCAAAAAACACTAATCTATCATCCCTAGAAAACCATTAGCCCTTAGAAAAGAACCCGTCAAACGTCATATCCAGAAAAACCTCAACCCCCAACCTATAAAAATAGTAAACACTCTTTCTAATAAAACTATCAACACACATCCCTAAAAAACCCTAAAACCTAATTAATAAAAAACCTCAAACCTCATCCTCAAAAAACACTCAACCATCATCCCCAAAAACTCATTCCTTACCCTAAAAATCTCTATACCCTCATGCCCAAAAAATAATTCACTCTCACCCCTAAAAACACCTCAACTCTCATCACCAGAACACCCTCAAACTTCTTCCCCAGTAAACATATAGCCTTCCATCCATGAAGAACTCAACCGTTATCCCATAAAACCCATCAACCCTATTCCCCAAAAAACCAGTCACCCTAATCCTAAAAAGAACCTGTTAACTCACCACAAAACACCCTCATCGCTCATCCTAATGAAACCCATATCCCTCATCCTTATAAAAACATCAACCCTTAACCTCATAAAACCTGCAACCCTCATCCCCAAAATAATCCTATATACTTATCCCCCAAAACATTGAACCCTCACCCATAAAAACCCCTCGACCCTTTCCCTAAAAAATCATAAACCCTCTTCTACAAAAAACCACTATCACTCAGCCCCAAAAAACCCTAAACCCTTATCTCTAAATTACCATCAACCCTGATCTAAAAAAACCCTCCACACTCACCCCCCCAAAACCCTCACCCACATCTCCAAAAAATCCTAATCCCTCAAACACAGGAACCACTCAACCCTCTGCCACAAAAATTCATCAACTCTCTACCCCAAAAATCCTTGATCCATCAACCCCATAAAACTCTCAATCCTCATCCCCCCCAAAACCATCATCCCTCACCCACTAAAAACCCTAAACCCTTATCCCAAAAAAATCCATAAAACCCCAGACAAAATATAACCTCAACCCTCATCTTTAAACAACACTTGACCCTCAACGGCAAAAATCCATCAACCCTCATCCCCAATAATACCCTCAACCATCAACCCCCCCAAAAAATATCAACCATTAGACTTAGAAAAACCTAAAACCCCATACCCACAAAACATAAACACTATGTCCTAAAAAATCTGAATCCCTTAGACCTAAAGAATCCTAAACCATCATCCAAAAAAACGTTAATCCCTCCATCCAAAAAACCCTCAACCATTATCCCCCAAAAAACATAAACCCTCATTCTCAAAAAACATTCAACACTCATCCCCAAATTAATCTCGAATACCATCTCCATAAAAACCCTAAACACACATCCTAAAAGAAACCATTAACAATAAGACAAAAAAAACTATACTCTCAGACCCAAAAGTCCACAAACCATCAAACCAAATAAAACATCAACCCACATACCCAGAAAATCCTAAACCCTCAATCCCAAAAAACCCTAAACCATAACCCTAAAAATAAAATAAACCCTCTATCATAAAAACCCATCAAACCATAGCACAGAAAAACTCAACTCTAATTCCTATAACCATAAACCATCAATCCCAAGGAACCCCCCCAACCCTCTTCCCCAAACAAACCAAAAACACCATCCCAAAGAAAACACTACACTCTTAGCACAAAAAACTCCTAAACCCTTAGAAAAAAGAAAACATAATGATTTTTAAACAAAAAACCCTCAAACCTTATCCCTAAAAATCCTCAACCTTCAACCTAAATAAAACCCTCATCCAACAGTCATAAATAACACACCACACTAAGTCCCAAATAACCCTCAACTTTCATCCACAAAAAACCAATACATAATCCCCCCAAAACCCTCAACGCTTTACAACCAAAACCCTAAACACTCATCCCCAAAAACATTCAATCCTAATCCCCAATAACCCTCAACCCTCATCCCCCAAAAATGGACAACCATCATCCCTAAAAAAACTCAACACAAGAAAAACAAAAACCCTAAACCCTTATCCCTAAAGAAACCCTAAACCCTAATCCCCCCAAAACCCTAAACCCTTATATCCAAAATACCATCAACCCATACAAAAAACCCTCATCACATTTCTCATATATGTACCTAAACCCTTAGTACCAATAAACCATAAACCCTCTGCCCCCCCAAAAAAAGTAATCCATGAATCCCAAAGAACCCCCTAACCTTATCCCCAAAACTCCCACTACACTCAGCCCAAATAAGAATAAAACCTCATCTCCCCCAAAACCCTCAAACGTCATCCCCAACAAACATTAAACCCGAATCCCCAAAAAACAATAAACCTTAATCCCACAAAATCTCTTGATCGTGATCCCCAACAAACTCTTAACCGTCATCCACGAAAAACCCTAAACGGTCATCCCTAAAATCCCTAAACTCATAGCTAAAAAAATATCTTAACCTTCATCCCTAAAAAAACAACCCTATGATCTAGAAAACCGTAAAGCCACATAAACAAAACTAATCCCTTAGCCCCTAAAAAATCGTAACACATATACCATGAAAACCCTTAACATTCATCCCCCAAAACCACAAATCACCATATCCAAAATAAAAAATTAATCCTTATCCCCAAAAACCCTTCAACCCTCATCTCCAAAATCCCTCAACCATCATCCCCAATGAACCATCAACCATCATCCAAAAAAAAACCCAAACCCCGAGGCCCCCAAATGTACCCTTACCAACAACCCCAAAAATTCGTGAACTCTCATCCCAAAAAATGAAAAGCCCACATACCCTATAAATCCATTACACTTATCCCCGAAAACCCTAAATCCTTATGCCCCAAAAAACCAGATCACTCAACCGTATAAAATACTTCATCTATAGGCTCAAAAAAAAACATAACCCTCTTCCAAAAAAAACCTAAACCATCATCCCCAAAACAAACTCTAAACCGTAATCACTAAAAGAATAGTAAACCATTATCCAACAAAAAACTCTAATCACTCAAAGCGAAAAAATGCAAAACGGTTATCCCCACAATGCCTAATCCCTTAAAACCAAATAAAACTAAGCACTCACCACCAAAAAACATTGAACCCCCATTCCTAGAAAAACTAGAATCCTAATCCCCCAAAAACACAATGCTCTCCATCCCAAAATACCCTTTACACTTAGCCAAAAAAAACCATTTCGCTCAAAATAATATACAATTAACACCCCTGCCAAACAAACTGGAAACCATCAGCCCAAAAAACCCAAAACCCTCATCCCCGAAAATTACAAAACCCACACACCAATAAAATACATAAATCATTGCCCAAGAAAAACCCTGAACCCTCATTACTAAGAATCTTTAAACCCTTAACCAAGAAAAATATTATTCCCTCATTCTAAAAACTCCAAGACAGTCATAAAAAAATAGTAAACTCCCAGCCCAAAAAACATATAGAACCCTCGTCCCCAAAAAACCTTGAATCCTGATCACCAAAACAAACATAACCCCAAGCTCTAAAAAATCATGAACCCTCATCCCTAAATAATCATGATCCCTGTGTTACAAAATATCATGAACCCTCATCCCTAAAAATCCCTAAATCATAATCCCCAAAAAAACCAAAATCATCACACCCAATAAACCCAGACCCAGAATCCCAAAAAATCTTGATCCCTTGACATAAAAATAAAATGTATCCTCAGCCCCAAAAAATAATGATCCCTCATCCACAAAATAACCTAAACTGTCATCCCTAGAAGCACTAAACCACCATCCCCAAAAATTACTCAATCATTAGTCACACCAAATCAATGAACCATCAGACCTAAAACACCTTGAAACCACAACCCCAAAAAAACCTATCACCATCAAGAGGAAAACATAATACCCATCCACAAAAATACTAATCAATGATCCCTAAAAAACACTAAACCATCAGCTTGAAAAATCCCTCAACCCACCCCCCCGCCAAATAATGAAACCTTGGGCATAAAAATACCAAAACCATCATCAAAAAATAAAACCTCATCCCATAGTCAAAAACAACATCAAATCCTCTGCCCTAAATAACTTTAATCACTTATAACTAAAAAAATCTAAACCCTAATCCATAAAAATACTATAAACTCTAGCCCAAAAAAACACTAATCCTCTATTCCCTCTCCCCAAGAATCATAAACCCTCAGCTTCCAAAAATACAAAACCCCCATCCACATATAATTCTAAAACCCCCTTGAAAAAAACCCTGAACTATCATGCCTGAAAAACTATAAACTCTAAACCCCCAAAATCCCAAAACACCATGACCCAAAAATTCAGAAAACCTCATCCACAAAAAACATGAAACCCCCAGCCCTACATAACAAAAAACACGAAGGAAAGAACCTATTGACCCCCAACCCGAAAAGACATTCAACCCCCATCCCTAGAAATTCCTTAAATACTCTACCCATTATAACACTCATCAATAAGCCCAAATAAATAATTAAACCTTTTCCACAAAGAAACATGATCCCTTAGATCTAAAATAACCTGAACACCTAACACAAAAATTCAAGGAACACAATACCCCAAAAACCCTTAAAACCCATAACCAAAAATACATGAACACTCATCCCCCAAAAACCTAAAAACATAGCACCAAAAAAACCTAAATCCCCAGACATAAAAAATTGAATCCCCATCCCATAAAAACATGAAACCTCACCCCAATCAAAACCTGATCTCTCATTTCCAAAAATCCGTAAACCCTCAAAAACAAAAACCTAAAACCTCATAAAAAAACATGGACCATCAGTCCCAAAGAACCATGATCACCTAGCCCTAAAAACCCTGAACCCCTATCTAAAAACACCCAAAACCACTATCCCCAAAAAAACTTTGAAACTTCAGTACCCAAAAAACCTAATCATCCAGCCCCAACAAACCCAAGACCACTATCCCCAAAACACACAAAACCATCAACCCTAAATCACCATAAACCTTGAAATCCAAAAAATTGCGAACCCAGCCCCCAAAACCATGACCCCTCGTTCCAAAAAAATGTAAACCCTTAGTGAAAAACCATAAAACCTACCTCATAAAATCATATACACTTGAACCCTACAAACATTATACCCACATCCCAAAAAAATCCTAAACCATTAACCATGAAAACACCTAAACCCTCAACCCCAAAAACCTGAAACCCAAATCTACAAAAACCTAAAACCCCAAGCCCCAAAAACTCAACTCTCAGGCATAAAACCCCTAATGTTTTGTAAAAAATCACTTTCAACTAGAAACCTAAAAAATCCGTCAATAGTCGACCCTAAAAACACTTAAAATATAATACCCCAAACCCTCATATTTTAGACTAAAAAGCCTAAACCCTGAGTCTGAAAATAAACTCAAATCTAAGAAATAAAAATAACCACTACCATCATCCCGAAATGAACCTAAACCCAAAATCCCAAATTACAATAAACCATCTCCCTTAAAAAACCCAAAAACCCAAAACCCTCAAACACTAAAAGATCGTCGTTAAAATACCCTAAACCCTTAGCCCCCCAAAAAACCCTAAACCCTTGTCCCAAAAAAACCTAAACCATCATAAATAAAAACCTAGAACCGTTAGACCATCACAAAAAAACAACCTTAGCCGGCAAGAACTCCAAAACCCCATACCCAAAATATTATAAACCCCCACGCCAAAAAACCCTAAACCCTAAAACCGAAAACTCAAAATACACTGATAAAAAAACCATAAAAACAAAGTACCAATAGAACCTAAACTCTGAAACTCAAAAAATGATAGACCTTCAAACCGAAAAAACCAAAACCCGCATCCCCAAAAAACTCTAATCACTATACTCCAAAAACCCATACCCACAAAACCCCAAACCCACACCCCAAAAACAGTAATCCCTCTACAATAAAATCCCCTAAACAATCCATCACATAAAACCCTAATTACATTTCCTTATAAAACATAGAATATAAAACCCATGAAACCCTAATACCTCTACCCCAAAACCCCTAAACCCTCATCCCTAAAAACCATTAATAGTCAGCTCTAAAAAACCCTGAGCCGTCTTCCCTATAAAACCCTGAATGGATAGTCCCAAAAAACATGAACCCTCATCTGCAAAGGAACCTGAATCCCCATCCCAAAATAACTGTATACTGTCACCCCAAAAAACATAAAACATTATTCCCCAAAAAACTCAGATCCCACAACCCTAGAAACCACTAAAATAGTATCCAATAAAATCCAAAACTATTTCTTCAAAAAAACATGCAAACTCATTCCCAAAAAAACCCACAACTCATAGCCCTAAAAAACCTCAACACCCAGCGCAATCAAACAACAACCCTTAGCTTCAAATAACACTCAATTGTCATCCCCCAAAAAATCTACACCCTAAACCCCCAAAATGATAAACCCTCACCCTCAAAAAATCCTTAGTCGGCATCACCAAAAAACCCTAAATCAACATACCATGAAAAGCATAATCCCTTAGTGAAAAAGAATCCTGAAACCACAATCCTAAAAAAACCCTAATTCATCAGCCCAAAAAGACCCTAAACCATCAGCATAAATAACTTGAAGCCTTAGCATTAAAAAACCATGAAACCTCTTCCCAAAAAACCAAAACACTCAAACCCTAATATACCTGACACTTAAACACTATAATTAACTATACCCTCATCCCCTAAAAACATTGAACCCTTATCCCCAAAAAACCCTGAACCCTCAACCAAAAATAATCCATCAATACTCATCCTCAAAAAAACACAATCCATCATCATTAAAACCCCCAAACCCTTAGCACTAAAAAATCTTACCCCCTTTGTCCAAAAAACCCTATAACCTCAGCCCCGACAAACCCTAAACCCTCAGTCCTAAAAGTAAATAAACCCCCATCCCTAAAAATCCTTTACCTCAGTACTAAAATAATTAATCCCTCAACCCCAATAATAAATTAATCCAGAGGCCCATAAAAACATAAACCCTTGTCCCCCAAAACCCAAAACCCTCATCCCCAAAAAATCCTATAAACTAAGACCAAAAAAACCATAAACCCTGAGACTCAGAATACACTATACCCTCATCACAAAAAATCTTAAACCCTTTGCCTCAAAGAACTATAATACCTCAACCCCATATATCCATAAAAAATCATCCCTAGAAATCCCAAATCCCTCAGCACTAGAATAACCTAAACCCTCTGCCTTGGAATACCATAAACCCTCATCCCTAGAATAACCTAAACCCTTATCCTAAAAAACCCTCAAAACTCTTACCTAGAAAACCCTAAATCCTTAGTCCCATTATTTTAAATATTTTCTTCCCTTGAAATACCCAAAGCCTCATTTCTAGAAAAAACCAAAATCTTGATCTATAGGATACCCTAAAAACTCATCCATAGAAAAACACCAACCCATAGCCTATGAAATACTAAATCCCACATCCCCAAAAAACTATAGACCCCCACCTCTATAAAACCCTAAACCTTATTCCCTAAACCCTTGAAAACCTCGAACCCTCAATTATATAAAACCCCAAACCCTACGAACCTAAAAACCCCAATCCATGATAAAAAACAAAAAACCCTCATCCTAGTAAATCCATAATAATTCAACCCTAAAAAACCCCTAACCATCATCCATGAAAATCTATAAACCTATATCCCCAATAATCCGTAAACACTAATCCCCAACAAACTGTAAACCCTCAGCCACAAAAAACCATGAACCCTCAACCCATGAAAACAATAAACCCTCAAAACCAAAACCCCTAAACCTCCAGACAGAAAAAATCCCCAAACCCTCATCCATGAAAAACAAATAACCACAACCCATCATCCCCAGAAAACTATAAAACCTTGTCCCTATAAAATTATATACCCACAACCCTAGAAAAACATATACTGTTATATTATGAAAATCCCAAACCATTTTCACTAGAAAACCCAAAACCATCATCCTTAGAATACCCTAAACACTAATCCTAAAAAATCCTAAACACACATCCATAAATAATCATAAACCCCAAACCCCATCATACCCTAAATCATAAACCCTCAACCCTAAAAACACCCTAATCCCTTAACATAAAAATTCCCAAACGCACATCACCAGAAGACCATAAATCTTCAACACCAAAAATACACATAACCACCCCCCAAGCATAATCCCTCATCCCTCAAACACCTAAACCATCATCCCCCAAATATCCTAACCCTCATCCAATGAAAATACTAAATTCTCATACATAGAAATCCTAATCCCTCAACCCTAAATAAACATACACCCTTGATTGTATAAAAACCTATTCACTCTGTACCAAAAAAAACTAAAACATTAACCCCAAAAACAATTGACCCTCATCCCTAAAAAACCCTAAAACCACATATGCCTACATCCCAAAAAACCTTAATCCCCTAGCCCCTAAAAAAACTCTTAGCCCTTTACCCCAGTAAAACGTAAACCCTTAGTCCTGGAAATATGTAAAATATACGCTAAAATAAATGATAAACAGTCACACCTATAAAAACATTAATCCCCATTCCTAGAAATACCTAAATAGTCATCCCTATAAATCCCTAAAACCTCAACACCAGAATATCCTATACCCTACATCATAGAAATATCAAATCCCTCCTCTGTACAAACCATATACCATTTGATCGATAAAACTAGAAACCCTCCACAATGGAAAAACCATAACCCTTATGACTAGAAAACAAAAAACCCTCATCCCCTAAAAAACCTAAAATCTCAAACCTCGAAAACAATAAAACCTCAAAAAAAGAAAACCATAAACTCTATTTTCTAGAAAACCGTAAACCCTCATTCCCATAATCCCTAAACCATCATCCCCAAAAAACCTAAAACCATACTCCCAAGAAAACCCTAAACACTCCATCAAAATAATCCTAAACCCTTGATCCCAGAAAATAGAAACCCTCATCCCCATAAAACCTTAAATCTTTGTCCCTAGAAAATCCTAATCCCCCAAACCTAGAAAAATCTAACTCTATACACTAGAAAACCCTAAACCCTCACAGCAAAAAAAACTATAATCCAATTTCCCTAGAATAACCTATAACATTCTCCTAAAAACCCAAATCTCCCAACCCTAATAAACCCTAAACCCTCAACCACATAATATTATAATACCTCTTCCCCAAAATAACCATAACCCCTTAGCCCAAAAAACCATAATCCATCTGCCACAGAAAACCAAAACTCTAATCTCACGGAAATCCAAAACCCCCAACCCCAATAAACCCTAGACCATCATCCCCAAGTAAATACAGAGGCATTGCCCCAGAAATCCCTACGCACGTAGCCTGAAAAAACACTACACCCACAGCCCCAAAATAACCTAATCCCTCAGTCCTAAAAAACCCCATAACATCATCCCCCAAAACCCAAAAACCTCATCTCGAAAATCCACAAACCATCATCCCCATAAAACCCTAAACACTAATCCCCCAAAAAACCAAACGTTCATCCACCCAAAAACATAAAATCTCAGTTCAAAAAACCCAAAACAATCATCCAAAAAACACTAAACTCCCAATCCTAAAACCCCTATTACCTCTACCATAATATATAAAATATCCACAACACCAAAATAACTTGAATCCAACTTCCCAAAAAATCACAAACCCCAAATCCTAAAACACCCCAAACACTGATCCCCAAAATCCCAAAACCCAAAATTCACCAAAAAAATCCAGAATAAATAATCCCTTAAAAACCACAAACCCTCAACAGAAAAAATCCCCAAACACATATCCATATAAAATCCAAATCCTTAGACCCAAAAAAACCCCAAACCATCATCCGTATAATTACCTAAATGTTCAGTGAAAAAACCCCAAAATTATCAACACCAATATTTCCTAATCCCTCAGGCCCAAAACCCCTCAAAATGCTCAACCCTAAAAACCCTACATTTTACTCTCCAAAAACACTAATCCATCATCCCCTAAATTCCCAAACATTGATCTCCAAAATCCAAAAATCATCCTCCATAAAAAACCCCAAAACGTAATCCCTATGAATCTCCCAATACTCATCCCCAAAAAACCCGAAATCCTAAATGCTAAATACTACCCATACCTTCATCCCCAAAAAAACTAAATCGGTAGACCCAAAAAACAACATACCTTCATCCCCAAAAAAACAACATACCGTCATCCCCAAAAAAACTACATATCGTCATCCCTACAAAACCGAAGCCCTATTCCCTAAAAAACACAAAAACCTCAACCCCCAAAAACCATAAACCCTCATCCCAAATAAATACTTACACCCTCATACCCAAATTAAATCCTACACCCTCAACCACAAAAAACCAAAACCATCAGCCGCAAAAAAACCCTTCACCCTCAGCCCAAAAATATCTCAAATGTTCATCCCAGAAAAATTCCAACCCTCAACCCTAGAAAAACCCAAACCCACATCCCTAAAAACCACCAAAAACACAACCCCAGTAACATTAAAACTCCATGCCCCAAAAAAACACCAGCAAAAAAAAAACCCCAAGCCCCCCATCCCTAAAAAACTCCAAACCCTTATCCCCAAATAATCTAAAGCCCAATGACCCAAAAAAACTCCAAACACACACCCTGAAAATCCAGAAACTATAAGACCCAAAAAACTAATAATACTTCCCAAAAAACATTATTCTCTCATCCCTAAAAAAACCGAAAACCATATCCATAAATAAACCCAAAACCCTCAACCCCAAAAAAACATGAATCCCTAATCCCCATAAAACCCAAAACCCCTATCCCCTAAATAACTAAACCCTCATCCCCATAAAAACTATAAATCCTTAACCTAATAAAACCAGAACCCTCAACCCCAAAAATTTGTAAACCCTTAGATTGAAAATACCTGAAACACTCTGCCAAAAAACCCCTAAACCCAAAACTGTAGAAGACCAAAATCCCTGAATCCCCAAAAATTACAAAAACCTCAACCCTAATAAACCCAAAACACTCATCCCCAGAAACCCCGAATAGTTATTCCCCAAAAAATCCCAAACCCTCATCCAAAAAAAAAACATAATTCTCATCCTCAAAAAGAGGATGTGCCATCAACTAAAAAAACATAGTCCCTCTTCCTAAAAAACACTTATCCATCATCCCCAAAAGACTATAAGCCCTTTACCCAAAAAACCCTATTCCCTCATCACCAAAAAACCCTAAGCACTCAACCATAAAATACAATCATCCCTTGTACCCAGAAAACACTAAACCCTCCTTGCAAAAAACCATAAATAGGTATCCCCAAACAACTCTATGTACACATTTCCAAAAAATACGAATCCCTCAGCCCTATAAAAACCTAAATCCTCATCCCCAGAAAAATATAAACATGCTACCCTAGAAAACCCAAAACTAGCTACCCCAAAAAAACCAAAACACTTAAGACCATAAACACCCAGTACCAGAAAATCCTAAACCTTCATGCCAATAATATACTAAATGGTTATCCCAAGAAATACCTATACCATAATCCTTATAAAACACAAAACCATCAGCCCTAGAAAACCTAAACCCCTTATCACTAGAAAACCCTATATCGTCATCCACTTTACACCCTAAACCATTATCCTAAGAAAACAGAAAAACAATATCCCTTGAAAACCACAATCCCTCAACACTAGAAAACATAAACCCTTATACCCACAAAATCGTACACCATTATCCCCCAAAAAATAGTAAACCATTAGTTAAGGAAAATCAAACTCCTGCATCACTTGAAAAACAAAAACCCTCAACACAAAAAAAAATAAACCTCCTCCCATAGAAAACTGTAAACCCTCATCCCTAGAAATCCATATGCCCTTATCCCTAGAATAACCTAATCTAGAATTCCTAGAAAACCTCAAAACCTCAACCCCCGAACACCCCAAACACAAAACCCTAGAATACCCTAAATCTTATGCCACATAAAAAACAAAACATTATACCCTAGAAAGCCCATACCATCTTCCACATAAAATAGTAAACCCTTAGCTGAAGAAAACCGCTATCCCTCATCCACCCCACCAAAAGCCTAAAGTCTCTACCTAGAAAATCCAAAACCCTCAGCCCCAGAAAACCCCAAATTCTCAACCCGAGAAATCTATAAACCCTATGTTCTAAAAAACTATAAACCACAAACCAATAAAAACCCAAAACATTTTGGCCCATAAAATCATGAACCCTCAATCCCATAAAATGATAAACCCTCCGGCCATGAAAACCATAAAATTTCTACCATATAATACCCTAAAATATCATTAGTTAAACTACCTAATCCATCATCCCGAAAAACCCATAAAACCACATCAAAAAAAAAAACCAAAACCATAATCCAAATTAAACCTAATACCCTTGGTCCATAAAAAACCCAAATGTATCAACCCCATAAAACCCCTAACACTAAGCACCAAATAATCCTAAATATGCATCCCTAGAAATCCTGAATCCCTAGACACCAAAAACCCAAAACCTTTCACCCCATAAAAAAAAACACTCTACAATGAAAGAACCCAAACCCTCATCCCTAAAAAATACTTAACCCTCACCCCCAAAAAACTCCAAACCCTTAGCCACAAAACCACGAAACACTATGATCCAAAAACACCTCAAACCATCATCCATAAAATAACCCAAACACCTAATCCCCCAAAAATAGTATAACCTCATCCACAATAATCCTAAACCCTTAACCAAAAAAAATACTAAAATACTTTCCCCCCAAAACCCAAAATCCCAAATCCCAAAAAACCCTAATCTGACAACCCCAAAAATTTAAAAAACATCAAACTAGAAAAACAAAAAGTCACATCCCCAAAACCCCTTATCCCTCAATTCCAAATCAACCCTAAACCCTCATCCCCATAAAACCCCAAAACATCAATTCCAAAACATGAAAATCATAATTCATAAAAAAAACAAAACCCTCATCCCCAAAAACAATACACCTTGGGTGCCAAAAGGAAATAAACCCTTATCCCCAAAAAACACAAAAACCCTCAGCCCATAAAACACCAAACCCTCATTCCCAAAAAACTAGAATCCCACCCCATAAAAATAACCAAAAAACCACTTCCCCTAAATACCCATTTCAACATCCAAAAAAAATCACATACCCTCAAGATCAAAAATCCACAAATCTACAGCCCCAAAAAATCCTAAAACCTCACCACATAAACAACCACCCTAATCTCCAATAATCACAAAACTCTCTACCCAAAAACCCCAAACCTTCATCCCCCAAAAATCATAATTTATCAACCACACATAAACCCTAAACCTTCCTCTTTAATAAATCGAAACCATCATACCCTTAAAAATCTAAACCCCTATCCCCAATAAACAACAAAACCTCTCTAATAAGAAAAAACCTGAAAACTCATGCAAAAAACCCCATCACCCCACCACGAAAAAATCCCAAACCCTAAGCCTCAAAAACCTCAATCCCTAAGCCTAATAAAACTCCAAATCATCGAGCCCAAAAAACCCCAAACAGTTAACCCCCCCAAAACCCCAAACCAGCATCCCCCAAAAAACCAAACCCTCAGCCTCAAAAAATCCAAAACCCTTATCCCCAAAAAAATCATAAAGTCTCATCATCGGTAAACCCAAAACACTCATCCAAAAATAATCATAAATCGTATTCCCGAAAAAACAAAAAACACACATCCATAAAAAACCGACATCCCTCATCCCTAAAATCACATAAAACACTCTTCACCAAAAAATAGAAAACTCTTAACCCCGAAAAAACCTAAAACCCATTGCCCCAAAAAACCCCAAACCCTCAGACCAAAACAATCAAAAACCATCATCCCCAAAAAACCCTCTACCATCAGCACCAAAAAACATAAACCCCCATCCCATGGAAAACATAAACCATCATCCCTATAAATCCATAAACATTCGTCCCCAAAACCCCAAATCCATGTTCCCCAAACAACCATAAACCCTTATCCCACCTAACAAAAAACCCTCAGCATAAAAACCTAATCCATAATTACTAAACAAAATCCTTTCCCCCTACCCAAAAAAACCCTAAGCCCTCGTCCATAAAAAACACTAATCCCTTGGGCCAAAAAATGACTAATCACTAAGGCCTAATCATCCCTTTTACATCCACCATAAAAACATAAATGTTGACCACCAAAACACAATAAACTTATCCCAGAAAACCCTAATCCCAAAGTCATAAAAAACCCAAAACCATCAGCAACAAAAAACCCTAAAAAATACCCCAAAACTTTTAAAACCACATCCCTAGTAAACTCTAAACCTCATCCCCCAAAAATCATGAACCATCATCCCCAAAATGACTTAAACCCCCATCCCCTAAAAATCTAAACCCTATGCCCTATGAAACCCCAAACCCCAAACCCCAAAAAATCCATTAACACTCTTCCTCAAAAAATCCCTAAACTGTAGGCCCCAAAAAACCATAAACCCTCTTAAAAAACACTAAATCCTCATCCCTAGTAATCTTCATGCCATATCATTAAAAACACCAAAAAACATGGGATGAAAAAACACTAAACCACCAGCTCCAAAAAACCATACACCCTCAGACCGAAAGAACCATAAATATTTGACCAAAAATTCCATAAACCCTAAAACCCAATCCCTAAACACTTATCCCTATATAACCCTAAACTCACTTCCCTAAAAAATCATTAACCCTCAGTCCCCAGAAAATCCTAAACCCATATTCCAAAAAAACATAAACCCTTAACCCTAAAACCCCTAAACACTCAACACCAAAAAAACCTAGACACTCAGACCCAAAAAACCTATAATATCCGACTTGAATAATCTAAAAACCATTGACCCCAAAAGTAAATACACACTCATACCCCCAAACCCTAAACAATAATACTCAAAATCCCCAAACACTCATCTCAAAAAAATCATATACACTCATTCCCAAAAAACCCTTAACTATTATCCTCTAAAACCCTTAACTATCCATCATAAATAAACAAAAACCCACCACCACAAAACATCCTAGACCATATTCCCCCAAAACCACTAAACACTATGCACTAAAAAACCATGAACCCATGACTCCAAAAAACCCCAGTCCTTCAATCCATAATAAACATAAATCCTCAACCCCATAAAAATCAAAACCCTCATAAAATGAAATCCCTAAACTTTCTTCCTCAAAACCCCATAAAACCTCACCAAAAAACCTTAAGACCTCAACCCCAAAAAATCATAAGAAATAATTCCAAAAAAACAAAATCCCTCATCCCAAATGAACCCAAATATTGCCCTTATAAAACATTAATCCCTCATCTCAAAAAACTCCAATGAAATCATCCTAAAAAAACATAAATCCTAAGCCCAAAAAAACAACAAACCCTCATACATAAAAACCCAAAACCCTTAGCTCCCCAATACCCAAAACCCTCACTAGAAAAAAAATCCTAAACCCTTTAGCCCAAAAAACCAAAAACCCACAGTACCAAAATAACTTATACCCTTATCCCAAAAAAACACTAAACCCTCCACCCAAAAAAACCTTATTTCCTCAAAACCAAAAACCACTAAACTATCAACCCATAAAACAGTCAACTCCTTTCTCAAAAAAAAAAATAAACCCTCATCCCCAAAAAACCATAATCTCTAGTCCCCCAAAAACATGAAACCATCATCCCTAAAATCCCATTACCAACATCCACCAAAAAACCCTAAACCACCAGACCAAAAAAACCATAAACCATCAGCCCCCCATTACCCTAAACACTCACCCTTAAAAAACCCTAATTCCTCACCCCAAAAAAAAACCACTGTCCCCTAAGACCCTAGTAACATGGATACAAATAACTATAATCCATTAAAACAGTACCCTAAACAGTCATCCCCAAAAACCCTAAACCAAAAAAAAGTAAAACAATAAAATCACAGCCCAAAAAAATCACTAAACCCTTATCCGAAAAAAACCCTAAAACCCCATCCCCAAAAAACTTAAAATAGTCAACCCCATAAACCTAAACCCTCATTCCCAATAAACATTAAACAGATTTCTATAAAAATCCTAAAACATCCAACACAAAAAACTATAAACCATTAGCCACAATATACCTTGGACATTTCGCCCAAAGAACAATATACTGTAAGCCCCAGAAAAACCAAAATACCTTATACCTAAAAATACCAACCCCTCAGCCCAAAAACGAAACAGAATCTTACCTAAAATAACCAAATCACTTATCCCCAAAAAACCCTAATACCTAGCCCCAAAAAAATGTATTTACTCTGTCCAAAATTTCCCTAAACCGTCATCCCAAAAAAACCTAAACCCTCAACTGAAAAAATGCTAAACCCATATCAATAAAATACACTAAATCCCATTCCTAAAGTCCCGTAAATCCTTATCCCCAAAAAATCCATACACTTGATCCCAAAAAATTGTAATCCTACACTATAAAAAATCATAAACCCTCATTACCAAAAAAAATCACAAACCCTCATCGAAAAAAAAATCCTCAGTCTCAAAAAACCCTAACACCTCATCCAAAAAAACCCTAAACCCTCATCACCAGAAAACCCTAAACCCTTATCCCAAAACACCTTAATCGCACCCCACCACATTAATGTCCATAAACCCTAATATTTAGATAACCAAATACCTTTTCCCCCAAAACCCCTAAGTCATTTTCCCTAAAACACAGAAAAACATGGCATAAAAACCCATAAAAACATGATCCCTAAATCCCATATACCATTAACCCCATAAAACCCTCTTACCTATGCTACAAAAATCCATAAACAAAATTCTCAAAATGAACTATAAGCCCATAGTGTGAAAATACCTATAACCTCAGCCATAAAAAACACTAAATCATTTACCCTAATAACCCTAAACCATCAACCCCTAACTAATATAAATCCAAATCCCCAAAAAACCCTACTCCCTATAATCCCTAAATACATAACCCCTCTTCCCCAAAGAAACCATAAAACATTCATTCCGAAGAAACATAACCACCCATCCCCAAAAATGAACTTGAAACCTCATTTCTAAAAGTAATATACCCTTAGCACCAAAATATCCTTAACCCTCACCCCCCAAAAACCAAAAACCTCTTCCCTGGAACACTCTAAAATCTCAGCCCCATAAAAACCCTAAACCCTATACCCCAAAAAACCTTAATCCACTATCCCAAAACCCCTAATCACAAAACACCAAAAGTCCCTACATCATCATCCTCAAAAAAACCTAAAAAATCAACCCCAAAAGTCCCTAAAATATATTCCCTAAAAAACACATAACCGCCAGGCCTAAAAAACCATAATCCTTATGCTGCAAGAAAATATAAAACCTTATATCTGAAAAGACATATACCTTCATCTGAAAAAAACCCATGAACCTTATCCCTCAAAAAACATGAACATCAGACCCAATAAATCGTTAACTGTAATCCCAAAAAACACTTAACCCAAAAAAACACTAAAATTTCATCCCCATGAAATACAAAACCATCATCTCCAAAATATCCTAAACCCTTAGACTCAAGAAACCCTTAACCCTCAGCCACATTAAACCTTAAACACTCTATCCAAACAAACCTAAACCCTCATACCAAAATAACCCTAGACCCTCAACCCAAAAAAATTAAAACCCACATTCCAAAAAAACCCCAAAGACATGTCTCATAACAATCCTAAACCCACAGCCCCCAAAAAACCTAATACCTTATCCCAAAATTAACCTAAAACATCAGCTCCAAGAAGCAATAAAACCACAAGGCCAAAAATCATAAAACTCACATCCCTGAAAAACACTAATCATTCAGGCCCAAAAAAACCCTACACACACAACACAAAAAAACTAATCCCTCAGCCTCAAAAAACCTAAAACCCTCACCACAAAAAAACATAGAACCCACATACCTAAAAATTCAGAAGTCATGGAAAGAAACCATAAACTCTTGGCCCCAATTACCCCAAAACCATCTTCCAGAACAAAATCTGAACCCTCACCCCAAAAAAACTCTTACCCCTCATCACCAAAAAACACTAGACACCTGGCCCCAAAATACCATAAAATGTTGGCCCCGAATAACCTTAAACTCTTATCCTCAGAAAACCCGAATCCCATAACCCTTATACCTAAAAAACTATAATCCATCATCCCATAAAAACCCTAATCGATCATCCCTAAAAAATTAATCCTCATCCACAAAAACCCTAAAACCTTGGACCTCAAAACTCTTAAAATCTCCACCCCATTATTCCCTAAATCGTGAGCCCCAAAAAACCAATAATCTCTACCCCAAAACACTATACACTTAGCACAAGAAAACCCAATAACCTTAGCACCAAAAAAATCTAAACCGAATGTTCCAAAAAAATATACCCTTATCCTCAAAAAACCCAAAACCATCATCCCTAAAAAACTCTAAACCACTATCTCTATACAACCCAAAACAATCACAACCAAAAGAACTAAAACCCATCCCCCAAAATCCTAAAACCTGATCCCTCAAAAAACCCTAAACCCTCTCCTCCAAAAAACCATAAGCATTCATCCAAAAAACACCCAAAACCATAAGCCATAAAAACCATAAACCCTTCTCCCAAAAAAAACCTATACCTTAAACCCCCAAGAAAATTATACCCTCATCCCCCATAACCCATAAACCCACGACACCAAAAACCCTAAACCCTCGTGTCCCAAAAACACAAAATCCTCAGTTCCAAAAAATCCTTTTCCCTTCATCCTAAAAAACACTAAATACCCATCCAAAATGAATCCAAACAATAAGCACATAAAATACCTTAAACCTCACCCCCCCCAAATTCCTAAATACTCATCCCCAAAAAAATATATACCCTAATCCCCACAAAACCCTAAATCCTCATCACTAAAAATACCCAAAACCCTCAACCTTGAAAATACTAATCTCTTATTCCCAAAAAACCATGTACCCTCATCCCCAAAATCCAAAAAGCCTCAGCCCCAAATAATCATAATCCTGAGTCCCCAAATAATCCAAAACACTAAACTCTAAAAACCATAATCCATCTGCATAAATGACCATAACCCCTCCATCCAAAAAACATTAATCCATTATCCATATGATCCCTAAATACTCAGCCCCAAAATACCATAAACTCTTAGCCCAAAAAACACTAAAACCTTATGCCCAAAAAACCTAGACCCTCACCCACAAATCTCATAGATCCTCAGCCCAAAAAATATTAAACTCTCATCCCCAAAAAACACAAGACAAATTCCCCCCAAATACCCTAAAATAATCTCCTAAAAAACCCTAAACTATATAACCAAAAAATATAAATCAATGTCCCAACAAACCCTAAAATGTCAACCGAAAAAATCCCAATGCCTTACACCTCCCAAAACCCAAAACCCTCAACCCAAAAAACCAAAAACATTTTATCCCAAAACACCAAAAACACTCATACCTAAAAAACCATAACCCTCCACCCAAAAAAAATCTAATCCTTCAGCCAAAATTGATCCCTAAACCCGTAAAACAAAAACTCTTTACCCTCATCCACAAAAAACACTCATCCCATGACCCCAACACAACTTAATCCCCCATCCCTAAAAATCGATAAACCTTAATCCCTAAAAAATCCAAAACCACATCTTGAGAAAAATATATATATAAATCCTTGACAACAAAAATAAAAATTCTTAAACCCCAAAATACCATAAAACATCATCACAAAAATACCCTAAACCCCCACTCCAAAAAAAAACAAAACCCTCATCCCCAAAAAACACTAAACCCTATTTCCCTAAAAATCCATACCCCTCAGACCCAAAAAACCATGAACACTTGGCCCCCCAAAACCCCCATAACCTTAAATCCCAATAAACACTAAACCCTAAACCATAATATACCTTTAAAAATGGACTCGAAAAATCCTAAACCCTCGACACTAAAAATCTTATACCCTGAGCCCCAAAAAATTAAAAACCATTCAACCAAAAATCCCCCAAACTCTTGACCCAAATACCCCTAATCCCTTAGATACAAAAAAAATATAATCCCCCAGACCCAAATATCCCAATACCCTTTTCCCGAAAAACAATAAGATCTGCACCAAGAAACAAACTAAACCCTCATCCCCAAGAAACCCTAAACCCTCCGCCCCAAAAAAAACCCACAACACCCAAAAAACTGAACACCACAGCCCTAAAAAAACAGTACCATTATCCCCAATAAAAACATATGCCCTCATTCCCAAAAAATCCTAAACCTAAAACACCAATACCTGGAAACCACCAGCCATAAAAAAGCCTATACTCTTAGAAAAAAAATCCTAATCCAACCACCCAAAAATACCCTAAAACCTCTCACACAAAAAATGTTAAACTTTTACCCACAAAAAATCATAAACTTTTAGCCACAAAAAACAATAATATCGTAGGACCAAAAAACCCTCAACCCTAAAACACCCTAAAAATCATCCCAAAAAAAAACATAGTCTCTTAACCCGAGAAACGTTTAAACCATCTACCCAATGAACCCATAAAACCTCATTACCATTAAATGATATAATATTTAATCCAAAACCTGTAAACCATCGGCCATAAAAAACCACAAACATCATCCCCCCAAAAACCTAATCTCTGATAAACAATACTAACCCTAGAACCCAAAAAACCTAACACCCCCATCCCTAAAGAACCCTAAACACACTCCCCCAAAAAACCCTAAACCCTTATCCCAAAGAACCACACACCCTATCCCCTAAAAAACTCCATTCCATTATATCCAAAAACTCCCTAACCCTTATCCCCAAAAAACCCAAAACCCCCATCCCAAAAAACCCTAAACCATAGCACCCTAAAATCCCTAAGCCCTACGCTGAAAAACTCATAAACCCTTAGACGAAAAAATACTATACCCTTTTCCCTAGAAAAACATAAAACATTGGCCCCAAACCCCTCATCCAAATAAACCGCTAATAACTCATCCCCAAAAACCATAAAACATCAGACAAAATTAACTATTCCTTAAAAATCTCTAAACCGTCATCCCTAAAAACAATAAACCCTTAGCACTAGAAAAACCTAACCCCTCTACCCCCCAAAACCATAAATCATTGCCCCCCCCCCAAAAACCTAAAATGTCTTCCCTAATAAAACATAAACCCTCAAACCCCAAAAAAAACTTAACCCTCTACCCCAAATTACTCTGTACCCACAACCCTAAAAAATACAAAATTCTGAAACAGAAAAAAGCCAAAATCCTTCGAACCAAAAAAGACAAAACCATATTCCCCAAAAAATTCCAAACCCTCTTCTGAATAAACCATATACCCATAAAAAAACATGAAACCATCATTACAAAAAATCCAAAAACCCTCTACCCAAATAACTCCAAACCCTATGTCCAAAAAAATAAAGAATCCCACATTCACAAAAAAAACCCTAAACATTTAATACCAAAAATTCCCAAACCCTCACAACTAAAAACCCCCAAAACCCCAGCACCAATAATTATTAATCACTCAACCACTAAAAACTCTAAACCCCCATCCCAAAAAAATTCTAAACCATCACCTCCAAAAAACCATAAACTATCAATCCCAAAAAAACACTAAAAACATAGTCCCATAAAACCCTAAACGTGGACACCATAAAACCCTAAACATTGACACCATAAAACACAATACTCTCACCAAATAAATCTGTAAATCCTCTTCCAAGAAAATATTAAATCATTATCTCTAAAAAAACCCAATACTCTCATCCTATAAAATACTAAATCCTAACACCCAAAAAAAATTAAACCCTCTTCCCCAAAAAATTTAAACCCTATTCCACAAAAATCAATAAACACTCAACCCTAAAAAACCCTATAACCTCACCCCTAAAAAACATGAAACCTTCTTCCAGTAAAAAACCTAATCAACTACCCCAAAAATATACTAAACATTCAGACCCAAAAATCCCTATTCCCCCATCCCCAAAAACCATAAACCCTCATCCCCCACAATTGCTAATCTCTCGGGCCCAAAAAACTAAAAACCTAATCCCATAAGAAACCATTATACCATAGACAAAAAAATTAAAAACCATAAAAATGTAGCTAGAGACAACCGTAAAACCTTATCCCAAAATCACCCAAAACCACAAACACCCAAAATCCCTAAACCCTCATAAAAAGGAAACCATCAACCCCAATAAAACCTGATCCCTCATCCCCGATCAACCGAAAACCCTAAATCCTAAAAAACTCCAAAATTTTACCCCAAAACAACTAAAACCATCTTCCTAAAATAACCTTAAACCATTTCCCTATGACACCCTAAACCCACATCACCAAAAAATCTTATACCGTCTTCCTTAAAAAACTCGGTACTCTTAGTCCCAAAAATTCCAAAACAATCATCCCCAAACTACCCAAAACCCAAAACCCTAAACAAATCATAAACCTTGTCCCCACAAATCCTAAACCCAATATCTCAAAAAATCCCTAACCCCATGACCTAAAAAATATGAAACCCTCATCCTAAAAAACCCTAAATACATAAAACTTCAAAACCCCAAACACTCATCACCAGAAAACCCCATACCCACCTCGCAATGAAACCCAAACACTCTACCCCAAAAATCAACATCCTGTCTATCCCAAAAAAAAACATCATTGCCTTATCCCCAAAAACCCTCGAGACCAATATCTAGAAAACCATGAGCCCTAAAAATCCAAAAATCCTCTACTCTAAAAAATTCTCATCCCCAGAAAACCCAAAACGATCATCTCCAAAACACATATATGCTAATACCCATGAAAATCCTAAACCCACCACACCAAAAAACCCCCGAAACTACAACCCCAAAAACCTAAATATCTCATTCCAAATAACCTGAAACATCTATCCCTAGAAAACCTAAACCATAATCCCTAAAAAATCATAATCCCTAATCCCCAAAAAACCCCAAACCAATAGCCCCAAAAAACCGAAAACCCTCATTGACAAAAACCATAAATCTCCATCCCTAAATCCCCCCAAAACATCATTCATTATATATTCATGTATTTTAATCCACCAAAAAACCTAAATCCACTACCCTAAAAATCTCAAAAATCCTCTTTCCCAAAAAATATTAAACCCTCAACCAAAAAAAACCAAATTTTTTATCTTTAAAAAAAACACCCCCTCAATCCTAGAAACCCAAAAACATCAACCACAAAAAATTCCATACCCCCATCGTAATAAACGCTAAACCCTCATCACCTTAAAACCAAATTTACTCATCACTAAAAACCCCAAAATTCATAAACTCACAAACCCTCAATCCCCTAGCCCCAAAGAACCCAAACCCTAAGGTTAAAAATCCACAAACACTCATCCCTAAAAAACACTAATCACTCAACCCCAAAAAACCCAAACTATCAAACCCAAAAAACAATAAATCCTCATCCCCAAAATCTTTAAAACCTCACCCAAAATCTTAAATCCTCACCCCCATAAAAACAAATACATCATTATAAAGAAGACCCTAAACCCTTATCACCAAAAAACCATAAATCCTAATCACCAGAAAAACCTAAACAATCATCCCTAAAACCCCAAAACCTTCAATTCCAAACAAAAACCCCTTACCATTTTCCCCCAAGGAGCATAAAACATTATCTAAAAAATCACTTAACAGATAGCCCCAAATGCCTAAGAATTCATCCCTAAGAAACCCTAAACCCTCAATAACAAAAGCACTAAACCCTGAACCCCAAAAAACCTGATCCATGAATGGTAAAAAATCTTAATCCCTCATCCCTTGAAAACCATAAAACATATGCCCCAAAATACCATAAACCCCCAACACCAAATGTCCATAAACTATGTGCCACCAAAAAAACTAAAACCCCTGTCCCCCAAACCCCAATCCATGAACCACAAAATAACTTCAATATTCAACCCCAAAAAACCATAAAACCCATGTTCCAAAAAAATAACCTTAAACCATAATCCCCAATAAATCATTAGCCCTTATCCTAAAAACCAAAATATTCAACCCCCCAAAAAACACTAACCCTCAGTGATAGTAACCCAATACCCTTAACCCCAAAAAACCATGAACCCTGGGATCCCAGAAACCCTAAACCCTCATCCCTAAAAAACTGAAAACCCTCATCTCCAAAAAAACATACCATCATTCTCAAGAATCCCTAAAACTTCTACCCAAATAGACCACAAACCTTACCCCCCAAAACCCTAATTCCAAAGCCCAAATAAATCCTAAACCCTAATGACCCAAAAACCCTAATCCCTAATCCCTAAAAATCCCTAACCCCTCAACCTCTATAAAAACCCTAAAACCTAAACCACAATAAACTCTAGAAAATCATCCCCAAAATTACCTAAATCCTCAGTCCCAAAATTCCATAAACCATGTTCCGTAAAAAACCAAAAACCCCAAGCCCTAAGACCCATAATCCATCAGTACCAAAAAAATAAATACTCATGCTCCAAAAAACTAAAACCCCCAACATCAAAAAAAGGAAACCCTTTTCCCTAAAAGCCCCTAAACACTCAACGCCAAATAACTTTAATCTAAAACTCCAAATCTCACTAAACTCCCAGTCAATGAAAATCCCAAGTTATAATCCCCAAAAAACATAAAACCATATCCACCAAAAAAATGTTTTACCCTAAGCCCCAAAAAACTCCAAACCATCATCCCTAAAAAACCTTAACCCTCAGTCCCCAAATAAACCTAATCACTTTTCCCGAAAACACTAAATCCTCGAAACAAAAAATACATAAACAGTCAACTCGAAAAAATCACCATACCACATCCTTAAAAACATCAAACCAAAATCCAAAAAAATACATAAACCCTCATCTTGAAAAAACATAAAACCCCAATCCCGAAAAAACCCATACTTTTATAAAAAAAACATTAAATGTTCATCTCCAAAAAAAACCACAACCCCAGAAAACAATAAACACTCATCCAAATAAATCCCAACCCTCAGCCATAGAAAAACTAAAACCTTATCCCTAAAAAGTCATAAACTCTAATAAAAAAACCTAAACCCTCCTCCCCAAAAAATCGTCAACCCTCAACCCCCAGTAGCACCAAACCCTCTTCCCTAAGAAAACACAAAACCTAATCCCAAAAAATATATATACCCTCATCCCTAAAATATTCCAAACCAAAGGACCAAAAAACCTAAACCCTCACCCCCCCCCCCAAAACTAAGCTCCCCCTTAAAAAAGTCCCATAATCCATCAACCCCAAAAAAACTATAAACCCTCATCCCCATGATATCATATTCCCTCCGCCCCCAAAAAACCTAACTCTTAAACAAAAAATTATTAATACTCATCCCAAAAAACATCCTTAAACTCACATCCCTAAAATACCGAAACCCTCTCTCAAAAAATCAACATTCCCTCAACCCCAAAAAAAACCCTAATACCTCATCCCCAAAAGACCATAATCGCCCATCCTCCAAAATCATAAACCCTTATCCCCCAAAAATCCAAAACCCTCAACCCCAAAAAATCATAAACCATCGAACCATGGAAACTCTAATCCCTCACCCCAAAAAACCTTAATCCCTCTTCCTAGAAAACCACTAAAAAACTAGTCCCCTAAAATACATAAACCTCCAGCACAAAAAACCCTAAACCATTGACCAAAATAAACCATAATCCCTATGACCAAAATAACCATAAACCCTCAGCCCCAAAGAAACATTAAACCCACATCCCCCAAAAAACATTAACCCTCCACCCCAATAAACCCTACACCCTCATCCTAAAAATACCCTAAAACTATAGCACTAAAAAAACCCCAAACCCTCATCCCTAGAAAACACTAATCCCTCTTCTGAAAACACAATAAACCAACTAAACCAAAAAAACCTTAACACCCATCCCAAAAAACCCTAAACGATCAGCACAAAAAAATATCAAACACCCTATCCCTAAGAAACCCTAAATAGTCAGCCTAGAAAACCCCTAAATAGTAAGCCACAAAAACCTAAAACACTTGTTCCCCAAAAATATAAACCCTCATCTAATCAATACCAATCCCTTAGGCCCCAAAAAAACCTAATCCCCCAGCCCCAAAAAACCCAACACAAACATCCCCAATAAACCCAAAACCCTCGACACTAAGAAACCCAAAACCCCCAGCCCTGGAAAACCCTAAACCCACATTCTTATAAAACCCTAAGCCCTCAGCACCAAAAAAAACCCAAACCCTTAGCATAGTAAATCCCTAAACACAGACCCCAAAATCCAAAATCCTCATCCCCATGAAATCCTAAAACCTCATCCCAAAAAATCCTAATCCCTCATCCAAAAAAACCCTATGCCCAAAAGACCCTAAAAACATCATCCCTAAAAATCCATAAAACGTTAACCACAAAAAACAGTCAACCCCTATATCCAAAATTACCTATAGCCTTAGCCCCAAAAAACACTAAACCTAACACCCATAAAAACCTAATACCTCATCCCTAAAAAAATTTAAATCTGCATCCCCAAAAAATTTCATAAACCGTCAACCCCAAAAAACACTAAACCCTCATCCCAATAAAATATAAACCCTTAGCACCTGAAATCCCTAAACCCACAACCCTAGAAAAACCCAAACCCACATTGCCAGAAATCCCTAAACCCACATCCCCATAAAACCCTAAACCCTCAAGCCCACAAAAACCACCATCCCTCATCCCTAGAAAACCCTATACCCTCATCCCTAGAAATCATTAGTCCATCATCCTCAATAACAGTAAACCATTGTCCCTATAAAACACTAAACCATCATCCATAGAAAACCAAAAGGACTCAATAATATAAAACTCTAAGCCCTAAATCCCAAGAAACCTTAAAAATTCATCCCCAAAACCCTAAACACACAACACAAAAAAACCCTAATACCTCTGTCACTAAATAACGTGAACCCTTGTCCCCATAAAACCCCAAACCGTCAACCCAAAAAAACCCAAATCACTCAACCCTATAAAAACCTAAACCCTCATCCCCCAGAAAATGTAAACCCTTGTCCTTCAAAAACCCCAAACCCTTATTCCTGGAAAACCCTCTACCATCATCCCCTGAAAGGAATCACCCTAATCCCAATAAAACCCCATACATTGAACACTAAAAACCCCCCAAACAATTATCCCTATAAAATATTAAACCTTCATCCCTAGAAAACCATAAACCCCCATCCCTAAAAAACCATAAACCCAGAGCCTTTGAAACCCCCACACCCTCACAATATGATGACCATAATCATGCATCCCTATAAAAACAGAAACACATAGCCTCATAAAACCCTTTAACCAAAGACCTAAAAAATTATCAATCTTCATTTCTAGAAAACCCTAATCCCATATCCCCCAAAACTATGAAAATTTAACCCTAGAAAACACAAAACCCTCATCCACAAAAAACCTCAACACTCGGCCCCAAAAAACATTAAAACTCCAGCCCAAGAAAACCCTACAACAATAACCCCCAAACCATCTAACCTGAGCCACAGAAAGAAACCTAAACCATTAACCCCCCAAAACCCTAAAACCTAAACCATCAGTCCCCAACATCACTCAAACCATATCCCTAAAAAACACTAAACCATCATACAAATAGAACCCACAACACTTAGTCGAAAAAAACTCTAAACCCACAACCCAAAAAAACCCCACACATAGATCCCCCAAAAACATAAATCCTCAGCCCCCAAAATCTATACACCCTAAGCCTCCAAATAACCTGAACACTAAGCCCCAAAAGAGCTTATGCCATTATCCCCAAAAAAGAGAATACCCTTAGTCATTAAAAAACCTAAAACATCAACCCCAAAAATTCCAAAAGTCAATGACCCAAAACCACCAACCCTTTCCCCCTCACCCCTCACCTAATTCCACAAAATAACCCATAAACAATAATCCCCAAAAAACCATCAAAAAATATCCCCCCAAATCCCTCAACCCTCATCCCCCAAAAAACCCAAAACCCTCATCCCCAAAAGAACCTAAATGCCCCATTCTAAAAAATGAAAAACACTCAGCCTCAAAATATCCAAAACACTAATCCCTATGAAACACAAAACCCTAATTCCCCCCAAAAAAACCCTAAACCATTATCCATAAAAATATAAGAACATTGAACCCCAAAAAACCCTAATCCTAATACCTAAATAAACCCACATTCTAAAAAATTTCTCAACTCCCAATCCCAAAAAACAATCAATCTATGGGTCAAAAAATTCTCAACCTTCATCACCAAAAAAACCCAAAACACTTTTCCCAAAAAAATCCTTCATCCCAAATCCTTGAAAATCCTCCAAACCTCATCCCTAAAAACAAAATCCTTTGTCCAGAAAAATCCATAAACCCTCATCACTAAAAAATCATTTACCGACGTCCACCCAAAAAACCATAAACCCCGCAGAAACTAAAATTCTTACCCCCCACAAAACCATAATCCTTTATCTCTAGAAAACCGTCAATACTTAGTCCAAAAAATCCACCAACCCTTAACCCCTAAAAACCCTCAACAGAGAGCCCCAAAAAACAGTCAACCCCAACCATAAAAAACTATAAACTGTAAATTCCAAAAAAACATGAACCCTCTTCCAAAACAACTATAAACCCTCACCCCCAAAAAAACTTTAATCACCATCCCAAAATAATCTGCAACAATCAACCCTGGAAAACTCTCAACCTTATACCCAAAAAACCATCAACCCTCACCCGTAGAAAACCTGCAACCCTCAGCCTCAACAAAACCTCAACCGTCATCATCAAAATAACTTCATCCATATATAACCCTCAACACTTATCACCCAAAAAAATAATAAACCCATAGTATAAAAAACCCACAACCCTCATTCTTGAAAAAACCCTAAAACTCATCCTCAAAAAATCCGGAACACCCAACCCTATAAAACCCTCAACCATCATCTCCAAAATAACCTCATCCCTCATCCCCAAAAAACCATCAACCCTCAACCAAAAGAATCACTAAACCCTCATCCCCCCAAAACTATCAACCCTCATCCCTAAAAAACATTAACTCATTGGAATAAAATGATCATTAACCATCAGATTAGAATAACCTAAACCATCATCATCAAAATACAATAGAATCGTAGTCCAAAAAATTAGTAAACACTTAGCCCGAAAACCTCTAAACCCTCATCCCCAAAAAAACCTCTTCTCTCATCCATAAAAAACATAATCATTTATCCCCCAAAAACCCAAAATCCTCTTCCCCCAAAACCCTATTCCGTAATCCACATGAAAACCCTAAATACATAACTGAAAAAATCCATGAACCCTCATACCTAAAAAAAATAATCTCACATCTCCAAAAAAACCCAATAAACTCATCCAAAATTAAACCCTAAACCTTTATCAATAACAAATCCTAAACACTCATCCTCAATAAAACCTACACCAATAGGACCAAAAAACCCAACTCATTAGAGCTAGAAAAACATAAACTATCATCCAAAAAAACCATCCACTCTCATTCATAAAAAACCCTCAGCCCTCATCCTTAAAAAATAGTAAACCTTCTGCCCCCAAAACCTTAAAACCATATCCCCTAAAAAACCCAAATTCCTCAGCCCCCAAAAAAATCTAAACCATAATTCTCATAAAACCATAAAACCTAATCCAAAAAACCCTAAACTCTCATCCCCTAAAAACCCTCAACACTCTGCCCAAAAAAACCTCAAACCATAGCACCAAAAAAAATTCATAACCCTCTACTCCAAAAAAACCATCAACACGTAACCCAAAAAAACAATCGACCCCCATAACCAAGAAAACCTCATTCCTCAATCCCAAAAAAACAATCAAACCGCATCCCCAAAAAACCTGAAAATCATGTCCCAAAACCCTTAACTATTGGCAAGAAAACACCATAAAATCATTGCCCAAAAAAAACATTAACCCTCAGCCTCAAAATTCCTTGAACCATCTGCCCAAAAAAATTCTAAACCCTCATCCCTATAAACTACCAGGACCTCAGGCATATAAAACAAAAAACCATAATTCCAATGAAATTAAAAACCCTCAACCCCAAATAAACCCAAATCCCACATCACCAAATAACAAAAAAATCATTCCCAAACAACACTAAATCCATTCCCCCAAATATCTGATACCCAGATCCCGAAAATAACCTAAATCATTAATCACTAAAAATACATAAACCATATACCCTAGAAAACCATAAACCCCTTCCCCAAAAATCCCCAAACCCTTATCCCTAATAAACCTTCAACCCTTATACCCAAAAATTACCCAACCCTAAAGCCTTATCCCCAACAATCCTAAACCATCTACCCTGAAAAACCCTCTAACCACATCCCTAAAAATCATAAACCCTTAGCGTCAAAATTTCGTCAATTTTCATCCCCAAAAAAATCTCATCCCTACACCCTAAAAACCCACCAAGCCTCAATGCCCGAAAACCATCAACATTTTACCCCAAAAAATACTAAAACGTCATCCTGAAAAAACCATAATCTATCATCTTAAAAAAAATCCATAAACAATCATCACAATTGAACCCTAAATCCACATCCCCAAAAATCCCTTCACCCTCAACCACCAAAAACCAGAAACACTCATCTTTAAAACCATTATCCTTCAACCCCCAAAATCTCAACCCTCGTCCTCAAATAACCATCTATTCTCATCCCAAAAAAACACTAAACCCCCATCCCCCAAAAAACACAACCCTTAGTGCGAAACTATAATCATCTATCAACCAAAAAAACACTCAACTATCAGCCCAAATTAACCATTATCCTCATCCCTAAAAAACCCTCAACAACCATTCGCAAAAAAACAATCAACCCCCAGTCCCACAAAACACCAAACCCCTATCCAAAAAAAAATCTATCCCAAGACCCCAAAACCCAAAAACCAAACCCCCCCATACCTTAGTTCCAAAAAACCCCAACTAAAGGCCCCCAAACCGCTACCATTTCCTCAAAAAAAACCCAACCATAAATAAAATACCCCAAACCCCATCACCAAATGTCCCCCAATCATCAACCCCCAAATTGAATCAACTGTCTTCCCAAAAAAATCCCTAACTTTTATACCCAAATTACCTATATTATCAACCACCAAAAACCATATGATTTTGGCCCAAAGTAAACCCAATACCTCATCCCCAAAACACCCAACACTCGACCCTAAATGACCACCCATCCCTCATCCCAAAAAAACCACAAACCTTCATCCCTTAAATAAATTGAACCCGAATCCCCATAAACACAAAACACATACCCCAAAAAACACCTAAATGGATTGGAATCAAAATATCTAAACCCTCAACCCCAAAAAACCCTAAAACCTCTTTTCTAATAAAACCTTACCCCCTCTACCCCCAAAAAACTGAGAACCTCTAACCACCAAAAGTCTATACCATCAGTCCCATAAAAGCATAGACCCTCATCCTAAAAAAATATATACCATCATCCCTAAAAAACCATAGTCCCTCATCCCAAATGAATCCCTAGACCCTTATCCAAAAAAACCCTAGTCCCCTTACCAAAGAAAATACTAGACACTGAGCCCCAAAAAACTGAAGACCCCTTCTCAAATAGACCATTAACCATTAGTCCCAAAAAATCCATAGACACTCATCCCCAAAAAATCATCGAACATAATATTAAAAAAACAAAGACACTCATTCAAATCATCTCTAAACCCGCTTCCACAAAAAAACCTAGAACCTCATAAAAAATAAAACCTAAATATGTTACCTAAAAAAACACTCGACACTCGGCTCAAAAAAACCTACACCGTTAGTTCAAAAAAACACTATACCCTCAGAACAAAAATAATCGTGTACCCTAATCCCCAAAAAACCCTAGACAATCAGACACAAAAACTATTTCCCCTTAGTGAACAAAAACTCTAGACCCTCATCCATAAAAAAAAACCATAGACCCTCAACCAAAAAAATACACTATAACCTCATCCATAAAAATAAATACACTATCATCCCCATATAACCATACCCCCTCAACCACAAACCACCTTTACCCTTATCCCCAATAAAACACAAAACCATGATCCAAAATAACTATAAACCATAATCCAAAATAACCACAAACCCTCAACTATAGAAAATGACACACCCTATTCCCCAAAATAAACAAAACCCTCAACCTCAAAAACTATAAACCTTCATCACCATGAAAACCCAAAATCCCCATCCCAATAAAACCATAAAACCCAAACTAAAAAACCCTAAAACCTTAGCCCAATGAAATACTAAAAACGCATCTCTCATGAACCCTAATCTCTCATCTCCAAAAATTTTATACACTAAACCAAAAAACCATAATCTCTCAATCAAAAAAGGGATATAAACCTTCGTCCCCCATAAAAAACTCACACTCAAAAAACCATTAACACTTCTTACCAAATATCCCAAACTCTCAACCCCCAAAAAGAAAAAACAATCATCCCTATAAAACACTGAAATCACAATTATAAAAACACTAAGCCCCCACCACCAAAAAACAAAAAAAACTAAGTTGTAAGAACCAAAAAACCCTTATCCCAAAAAACTTAAAACCCTCAACCCTAGAAAACTCTAAAACATCATCTCAAAATAACCTAACCCATCAATCCCAAGAAACACTAGAACCCCTTCTCCAAAAAAATATATTCCCTAAAACAACAAAAACCTTATCCCCTCATCCCGAATAAACACAAAACCATCACCCCAAAAAAACCATAAATCTCATTCCCAAAAAATGATATACTGAAATCCCTAAAAAATGCTAAACACTCAGCCCCAAGAAAACCCCAACCGTCAGATTAAATATACCTTAAATACTCACCCCCCAAAATCCCTTTACCCTTATCCAAAAATATCATGAAATCTAAAACATTGAACAAAAAAACCAATAAACCCTTAGGACCTTAAAATCTTAATCCCTCATCCCCCCAAAACCATAGAACATCAGTTCAAAAAATAGCTAGACCTTTATCCCTTAAAAACCATAAACTCTCAACCCCAACAAACCCAAGAACCACATCCCCAAAAATAAATGCTCAATATGCCCCGAAAAACCCAATACACATAAACCCAAAACCCCTAAATACTATGCAACTAAAAAATTTTAATCCCTCTACCCAAAATACCCAAAAACCTAAACATCCCAAACCCCAAAACCCTCAAAACCAACTATACCTAAACCCTCTGACCCATAACTCTAACCTTTATACCATAAAAAAAATAAACTATCCTCCCTAAAAAAACCCTAAACAAATTCCCTAAAACCGTTAACCTGTAATCCCCAAATACTCCGAAACCATAGCACTATAACCCTAATCCCTCAACTAAAAAATCCCTAAAAACACATAACCCAAAAAAATCATAAACCATCATCCCCAAAAACCCAAAAACCCTCATCCCCTAGAAATCCTAACCCATCATCCCTAAAATTCTAAACCCATCAGCCCCAAAAACCCTACACCTCCATCCCTTAATAATCTAGAAATATATGCCTAAATAAATCTAAAACCATCGAAAAAAAACACTAATATTTCACCCCCAAAATACCCTAAACCATTTTCCCTAAAAATCCTTAATCCCCAAACCCCCTAAAAATCCTATACTATTAACCCCAAACAACTATAAACACTTTACACCCAAAACAATAAAATTGTATCCCCAAAAAATCATAACCCCTAATAACAAAAAACCCATAAATGATGATACCAGAAATAACCCAAAACGATCATCCCCAAAATATCCAAAACCCCAACCCCCAAAATGTTCTAAAATCTCATCCCCAAATAACACAAAACACTCAGCCCAAAAAATAAACTTTCAAATAGAAATAAAACCTTAAATCCTCATCCCCAAAAACCATAAATCCTCAATCATGGAAAACCATAGACCCTAATATCCCTAAACACTGAACCCAAAAATCTCAAAGTTCCTAGAGCATGAACCTTAGAAATCCATAAATGGTCATCCCAAAAAACCATAAAACCTCAATCCCAAAAAAACGTAAACCCTTAAAACCAAAAAATATTATCCCTCAGCCCTGAAAAACCCTAATCACTGAGCCCATAAATACCATAAACACTAATCCCAAAAAAAACCAAAAACCCTATTCCCTAAACGACCCTAATCATTGAGCCCCAAAACCCATAATCCCTCTACCCCAAAAATCCTAAACCCTCATTGCCAAAAAAATATAAGTCATTTTCCCAGAATAAACCTAAACCCTCCAAAACAAAAAATCTCTAATCAATCATCCCCCCAAAACCACAAACCAACCGCCACAAAAAAAAACCCGAAACACTAAACCTTCAACACAAAAACACTTTAACCTCATCTAGAAAACACCCTAAAACTTCATACAAAAAAACGTTAATCCTCATCCCTAATTTCCCGTAATCCCTCTTCCTCTTAAACCCAATCCTTTATCCCCAAAACCGATAAACTAAAATCACCAATAAATCCAAAACCCTATTCCACAAAACCCCAAAACCTCCATCCCCAAAAAACCCCAAAACCCCCCTCCCCAAAAAACCCTAAAAATTCATCCTTAAAATACTATGAACCCTCACCACACCAATGCCCTAAACCTTCTTCCCCAAAAATATATAAACCCTCATCTTAAAAAAACCTTAAACCCACTTCCCAAAAAAACATAAACACTTTTCCCCAGAAAACCATATACCCTGAGATCCAAATGACCCAAAACCCTCATCCTAAAAAAACCAGAACCCTCATCACCAACAAACCTAATCCCTCACCCCCCCCCCCCAAATCCAAAATGTTTAGTACCAAGAAACTGAAATCCCACATACCTAGAAGAACCCAATTCACTCATCCAAAAATACCTAAACTATAATCACCTAAAAAACACAAACCCACATCCTGATAAAACCATAAAACCTCGTCCCCAAAAAACCATAAACCCATTGAAAAAACACTTAAATCTACAACCCCAAAAAACATTCAAAACACACCCCCACATAGCACTAAACCCTTAAAACCAAAACCCCTAAACACTCAACATCAAAACCATAAACTTTCAAATCATGAAATACCTAAAGATTCATCCCTAAAATCATTTTATCTAAAAAATAAAAAACCCTCATTTTCAAAAAACCATAAATCCCCATCCCAAAAAACACAAAACCCTCAGACCAAAAAAAAACAGAAACCCTCATACCCTAAAAACCACAAACCATCATCCCCAAAATTCCATGAAACCTCACCACAAATATCCCTAAAATGTATTTCCCAAAAAACCTATAACCTCACCCAAAAAACCCCAATTAAATTATCCCCAAAAAAATAAACCCTCATCCCACAAAAACAAACACCCATAAAAGACAAAAAACTATCATCCCCTACAAAAACATATACTATCAACCCAAAAAACACAAATGAACTATCCAAATAAACACAAAACACATATCACCCAAATGACCTAAACTGTTATCCAAAAAAACCCCTAAACTCTTATACCCACAAACCCTATTAAACTAAAACCCAAAAATATCATCACCAAAAAACTATAAACCCTCATCCCCAAAAACTCCAAGACCATCAGCCCAAAAAATCAACCAAACCGTCAGACATAAAACCACATCAACCCTCCTCGCAAAAAAACACTAAACTGTCAACCAAAAAACCCCCTAACCCTTATTTAAAAAAAACTCTAATCACTCGGCCCTAAAAATCCCAAAAAACTCATTCCCAGAAATCTCTAAAACCCCAACTCCCAAAAAAAATCTTCATCCCCCAAAAATAGTAATGTTTCATCCCCAAAATATCCTAAACCCACCATCCCAAAAATACATAAATTATCATCCCCAAAATATGATAAACCATTAGTTCCAAAATCTTATAAACCAAAATCCCCTAAAAAACCTTTAACCCGCATCACCAAAAACCGAAAAACCATAAGCCTCATGAATCCCTGAATCCTATTCCCCCATGAAACCTAAACACACAGAACCATCAATTCATTAACCCTCCTCCCAAAAAACCACAAACCTCATCCCCAATACCCTTAAACACTATTCCACAAAAAACCCAATATCCTTATCCCCAAAACCCCTAAACACTCAGACCAAAAAAACCTAAAAATCATCCTAAAAAACCCCTGAAATATGATCCTAGAAAACAATTAAACCCTCAACTCCAAAAACCCTAAAACCTCGTCCCAAAAAAACCTAAACCCACAACCCCAAAATCCCCAAAACCATCATCACGAAAAAAACACAAATCCTCTACAAAAGAAACCCCTAAACCCCAGGCCCACAAAATCCCTAAACCCTGAGCAAAAAAATCCGTGGAACCATCATCCATAAAAACAAAAAATCCACATAGAAAAATCACCTTAAAGACTTATCTTTGAAATCCCCTACACCCTAAACATTAAAAACCCAAAACCCTCAGCCCCAATACCCATAATCCCATAGTTATAAATATTCCTAAACTCTCAGCCACAAAACCCTAAAACCCTCATCACAGAAAACTGTAAATTGCCCTCCCTAGAAAACACCAAACCCTTATCCCAAAAAAAACATTAATCACTCGAAACTATAAAACCCTAAACACACCCCCCAAAGATAATCCCAAAATCCTAATCCCTAAAAAACAATAACCCTCAATCCCCAAAAATCCCTAATCCCAAATTTCAAAAACACAAATCCCCACAATAAAAAACCATGAAACATACCAATAAAAAACATAAACCCCCAGAACCCTCAATACCAAACCCTAATCACTCAGCCCAAAAATACCTAAATCTGTCGGCATAAATAACCTTAACCATCAGCCCTTGAAAATCCTGAACACTTTCCATAAAAAATATAAAAAATGCCTTCCCAAAAAACCTAATCTTTTAGCCTGAAAAAAATCGAACCCATATATCTGAAAAAACCCAAAACCTCACCCCCCCAATACCTAAATCCTCATCCACAAAAAATCATAAACCATCATCCCCAAAACACTTTAAACCCTCATCCCCCGAAAACAGCCAAAACTCATATCAAAATCTTCATAAATATCCATCTCTAGAATATCATAAACAGTTAACCCAAAAAAAACTAAAACCTTAACCCTATAAAACACTAAATCCTTATCCCCAAAACTCTAATCCATCATCCATCAAAAACCCTAAACCATAATCCCCAAAAGACCCTAGACCCATATCACCCAAAAACCAGAATCCCCAAAAGACACTAAACCCACATCCCCAAACGACTTTGAACCCCAATACCCAATAAACCCTAAACCCTTTTCCCAAAAAATACACTAAACCATCAGCCACAAAATACAATAAACCCTACGTAAAAAAACCAAATCCCTCTGCTCAAAAAAACCAAAAACCCTAAATCAAAAAAACCATAAACCCTTAGCCATAAAAAAACTTATTACTAGTGTCCAAAAAAACCCTAAAACCCCCAGACCCACAAAAACCTCAACCATCATCCCTAAAATACCACAAGCTTTAACCTCAATAAATCTCAAAACCATTAACCGTAAAACCCCTAAATCAATAGAGGAAAAAAAACCAATACCCCCAGCCCGGAAAAAATGTAACCCTCATCCTCAAAAAATCCAAACCCCTTATTCCACCAATAAAGCATAATCCCTCAGGCCCAAAAAATACCAATCCTTCAGTACCAAAATATTCTAAACCCTCATCCCCAAAATACCCTAAACCCAAAACCCAAAACAAAAAATACCTCATCCTAAAAAACTAGGAACGCTCATCCACATATATCACTGAACACTAATCCCCAAAATTTATTAATCACCAATCCCCAAAGACAACAAACCCCCTAAATTAAAGAAAACTAAACTATCATCCCCAAAAACCCAATCCCCTAAGCCCTAAATAACCATAAACTATTAGTCCAAAAAATATAAACTGACATCCCAAAACTGTCAAACCCCTCAGCACCAAAAAATATAAAACATCATCACCAAAATTACCTAGTCTCTCATCAAAAAAATACCCTAAACCTTAACCCCCAAAGATACTAAACCCCCATCCCAAAAAAAACTATAAGCCTGCAGTCAGAAAAAATCCCAATCCACTAACCATAAAAACACATAAACCCCCATCACCTAAAAAACCTAAAACAAAAACCAAAAAACCCTAAAATATTATCACCAAATACCCACAACCATAATCCCAAAAAACCCCAAACTTTCAGCCACAAGAATCCCTAAACCCTATATCATGGAAAACCCTAAACCCTCAGCACCAAAATACCCAAAATTGTCTAACCAGACATATATAAAACCTTACACCAAGAAAAACCTAACCTTCTACACCAAAAATAACTAAATGCTCTGAAAAATAAAACTATAAACCCTTTTCCCCATGAATCCTTAAACCCTTATCCCAAAAAAACACACAAGACCCTCACCCTCAAAAAACATGAAACCATCATCCATAAAAAATCTCAAAACACATATCCCAAAAAAACCATAAAGACTCTTCCCAAAAATCCCTAAAACCTCATCCCCAATTATTGTAAACCCTCATCCCAAGAAAACCATTAACCCTCAAACCAAAAAAAACCATAAAACCTAGGCCACAGAAATACATAATTCCTTAACATAAAAATACCCTAAACCCTCACCTATGAATAACCCTAATCCTTCATCCCCAAAACCCTAAATGCTAATCACCAAAAAAAACTTAAAACCTCACTCAAAAAAACCCAAAACCCAATTCCAAAAAATGCACTAGATCCTTTTCTAGAAAAAAACCTAAACCCTCATCCCAAATAAACTATAAACTCTAGACATTAAAAACCACAAACCCTAAGCCACCAAAAAACCTAAACCTTCAGCCCCAAAATAACTAAACCCTCGGACCCAAAAAAACCCAAAACCCATAGCCCCAAAAAATTGATAAAGCATATGTCCCAAATAACCATAAACCATCAGTCCAAATCCCATATACCAACAGTCCCAAAAAACCCAAAACCAATTTTCCAAAAAACAACCAAACCCTAATCTCCAAAACCCCTAAACTCACAGCCCTAAAAAACCATAAATGGCCATTCCATAAAAACCCTTTAACCCTCATCCACAAAAAACCATATTACCTTATCCCCAGATACCATAAACCCTCATCCCCAAAAAACTAATAACTTAGAAACAAAAATCCCTAAAACCTCAAACTCAATAAACCTTAAACCATTATCTATGAAGAGCTAAAAATCTTCATCACAAAAATACCCTAAACCCTAAGCCCAAAAAAACCCCTCAAACCTTAGTCCCAAAAAATCCTAAAGCCTCGCTCCCAAAAAACCTAAAGCACTCATCCCCCAAATATCCAAACCCTCATCCCCAAAAATTCATAAACCCAATGCCATCTAAAAATCCTAAACCATCCCCCAAAACCTCCTAAACTCTCACCCTAAAAAACTCAAAACTATAAATCCCTAAATCCCTACACCCTAAAAACCAAAAAAATCAGAATCCATAATCTCAAAAAAAAATCAAAAACCCTCAGAACAAAAAATCACTAAATCCTCACCCCAAAAACTATAAACTCCCAGCCCCAAAAAACCATAAGCCCTCAGCCCTAGAAATCCCCAATCCATTAGACACAATAAACATTAACCACCTACCCTAAAAACTCCAAAATACCTTATCCAAACTATCTGTAAACCCTCACCACAAAACCCCAAAAACAACTTGAACACCCTGACCAAAAAAAACCAACAAACTCATCCAAAAAATTCCTTAAACCATTATCACCAAAACCCTAAAACCTTAGTATTGAAAAAAACACAAAAAAATCATCATTTAAAACTCTAAACACTCAACCCAAAAAAACCTAAACCATCATCCCCCAAAACCCCCACCCCCTGGGGACCAAAAACCCATATACCCTCACAATAAAAAAACCAAACCCCTTATCCCCAATAATCTAAACCTTCACCCCCAAAAAACCCTAAACTGTCATCCCTATAATAGGTACAATCTCAAACACAAGACCCCTAAACCCTCAACCCTAAAACCACTAAATCTTGATCCCCAAATGCTCCAAAAGTTTTAACCCGAAAAAAACCTAATCTTTTATCCTAAAAAACCCCAAAACCCCATTCTTAAAATCCCCACCACAATTATCCACAAAACATCATAATCACACAGCTGCAAAAAAAATAAAACCCCCATCAACAAGAAACCCTAAACCATTAAACTAAAAAATACCAAACCCTCATCCCCCAAAACCAAAAAACCCTCTACCCAAAAAACACATATTTCATTAGAACAAAAACCCCTAATATCTCCTCCCCCAAAACACCTAAACCCTAAACCCTAAAAACGGAAATACCCAACCTAAATAAAACAAAACCCTCAAACCCCAAAAATCCTAAACATTGAGCCCCAAAAAACCTAAACCCTTAGCCCAAAAAAACCTAAACCCTCATCCTCCAAAAAACCTAAAAATGTAATGTTAGATTCATACAATGTAACATTCTATCCCTTATTTGAACGACTCATCTACTTATCCACCATTCTCCTCTTATCTTACATTCCCTTAAATTCTTAAGTGTCTGAAAATTATTTCTTTTTCTTGATAGCACATTAGACTATATCATCGTAAGATGAGAATGCCTGGGAGACCAACTCATTTCATAGAAATGGTTTAAACCCATAAAAGAAATGAAAAATTATATTCCTTGGGTTATATATGTAGTTTGTAGCATGACATTCTAAGAATGTAATGTTAGATTCATACAATGTAACATTCTCATCCTCCATCTTCCGCAGATTCAAAAATTGCCTCTCCATATCCACTTGCTGATCATGGGGAAGGTATTTTTCTAAGAAGAGTTCATTAAATTCCCCCATTCCATATTTTCTTATTGTTAAACCTCCTTTATGTTTTTAATTAATGACCACCATTGACCCACATCTCCTAACATGTTATAATATACTATGATAAATTTTCTCTTTTCATTACTACCAAATGAATTAAACAGTTTCTCCAAGTAAATTACAAATTTCTCACCTTCAAATGGATTTGTAGTACATTTAGTGTGGGGGTTTCTTTCTTAGGAAGCGGTCTAACATTGATCCTAGGAATTATGGATACAACTACTCCATATGAGTATGGTTATTATTCAAAACCCTAGTGAGTTGTAATAGTATAGTTATAAGTTGTCCAACACCAGTTATAGATCCTACTCTAACATCATTATATTGCATTTGACGAAAATCCCTACGAGGATTATGTGCATTGAAATGTTTTCCATTTCTTCCACTATGTTCCATTTATAAATAATTTCATTCATTATATTAGGTTAGGAAAAATAACACGTAATTTTAAAAAATGTAACAAAAATTGAGAAATTTATGTATATGTAATCTCATAATAATGAACATGGTTATTTGGTGACATATTTAATTTTTCATCCTTCATAATGGTACACTAAGAAAATGTGAGTTACCCATTTCATATATTCTTTGAGTTTCACACTAGGTGCTTAGTAAGGGCCATTTTCGTGTACCGGGTTACCTGATGTCATGCCCAAAAAACTTTGTCAGAGTTATTACTCCTAGGTACATCACTGTTATAACCAATACCACTTGTATTATCAAGACATAGATTTATATTCTAGGAAAATCCAGAAATATCTAGATTTTAAAAATTGAAGGGAATTCATCTTTACTTATCCTCAATGTCAATATTATGGTTATGTTACCTAGTCTACATTTTCTAAATCTTGTTTCCATTGTTTTTTCTAAACTTTCTGTGATATAAACTATAATTCCCTGACCTAGGAAACCTGAAGACGATGCATTATTTTTAAACATTGGAATGATTAAAATGAATCACATATCAAAGGACCGATCAGTTTAGCAATCATGGAAAACAAATTACATAAATGATCTTTACATTACAATTCAAAACATAAAACACAAAAAAGATAAATATTTTATAATAAAATTATTCTGTTAACTAATCCTTTCATATAAGTAATAATAAAAATCATGGTATCATTGAAAAGTAAAACATAATAAATGAGTGACCTCAGATGCTCAGTAAGGGTAAACAAATATAGAATAATCTTTCATAAATATGCCTAAACAAGAAAGGCAAGGTATAAAACAAAAAATAATGACATTTAAATGGAATTTTAGCATTATATGGAATGAATAAATTAAATAATTCCTTTTAAACATTCATATATATATATATATATATATATATTATATTAGTTGAATAATCACATTTAATATCAATAACTAATTTCGTAATGTGGGAAACATAATTTTGAACATCTAAATCATAACATTATGGAAGCATGCGAATAATATATTATTTTAAATTAATCGTTAAAAGAATCTATCAGTGTCAAAGCTTCAGGATAAAAATATATTACTCAAACGGATTCATTCCATGATTCTAATACTATCAAGTCTTCATGCCAAGAATCAATAAATGGGTAAGGCCACAACAAAAATCCAGTCTATTTTTTCTCAAGAGACCTAACTATGCATTGATGTGCTATAGTGGGCCCTACACATCACTTACTAAGTATAATACATTAACCATATAAAAATAGTCAATAATAAAATAACATAATCATTCATATTAAAAACTAGTATAATAAATAAGAATACCTTAACCATTAGTAAATAATTGTATCAAAATAGCACATCCACAATCAAACTGATCATAAACCATTAAATAAAATATGTTAAATTATATCCTATGATATCAAGCTCAATTAATCATAAGATCTGACAACCGATGTTGAAATAGATGAAAATTCCCTAATAAAATAATTAAACACATCTTATGACAAATACAGATTTTTCTTTGAAGTCATTCATTCCAAAGACAACAACTTATAAAAGAATATCTTTTTGAAGTCATTATTGAATCGAGGTGTCCCATACCACATCGAATGTTTTAAAATAAATTCAAAAAATAATATTTTAAAATATTCCTGTTCTTATAAATAAATCCTTCAAATCCATTTTAGAAACATGGTCATGAATGATAATGATTTTGGAAAATAGATTATTGAAACATTTAAAATGAGGATTTAGTTAATGATTTCCTTACATAAAAACATAAAAATATTCATTTTGAAAAAAATTGATTGAAATTTAAAATAGACATGAAATTTTCTTTATAATCCATTATATAGATATACATAAATATGTATGATAATATCAAGAAAATTGAAATAGAGAAATTATTAATTATTTACCCAATCAAAGCATCTCATATAACTTTATAAATTTAAATCATAAGCCCAATATCCTAAAATTAATCATTAAATACGAAGATGATAAATGTATTCATGATATGAAATATAATATGGGAAGTATATACACCACACACATAAAATATTTTGTGAACATGGCATATATCTCATGAAAATTAAATGTGAGAAGAAGTTCCCTTACCAAGATCATATCATTATAGTGAGGATAAATCAATGAAATAATTATGTGTGGAAAATATAAATCCTCCTAATATAAGTGGATATTAAGTGTGAAACAATCAGGGGGAATTCACACATATCCGTGGAATAACATAACCATTTATGTAGATGTTTAACTTGATGAATAAAAATTTAGTTAAGAATTCCATTACCTTAGGTCTGATACAGTTCGTATGTGTCCGAAAATCTCGTATTTATTTTTTTAAACATATTTTTATCTTGTAAAAAATATAATAATATTTATGATAAAATATATGAAAAATTTAAGACATTATATTAACTGTTTATTAAAAATTAAGAGTTAAAGAGATGTTTCAGGTAATAATCTCTTTATTTATAGTACGTGTTTTGAATTGTTATTCTTGATCATATTATATAGATAATGATTTAATTAATCCCCGAATGTAAAAATATATTTATGTATCAAATATAATTAGTATATAAATTTATATAATAGGTTGACAAATTAAATGGAAAACACTGTTCATGGAGTCGGTAGGCCATTCATACATATGAACATTGTTTCTTTTTTCTTATCGTACTAAATGTAAGCAAGTAAATGACACACACACACATATATATTATTCCAGTAGAATTATTTTGAAAAATAATTTAAACATATTAATTATATATATAATTATAATCATTCATTAATTGTTACCATGGAGAATGAATCTAATCACGTCGTGGAGATAGTAGGCCGTACGTACGCACGAGTGATGATATCATTACATAATTGTAAAGGGTAAGGAATTTGATAGAATATGAATTATAAAGAAACAATATCATGTAAAATTAATTATTTAAAACTTATATATTCATCTTTATACCCATCTAAATTATTAATAGAATAAAAATAGTTTACACCACGACATGGAGACGGTAAGCCATTTGTACGCACACATGGTGATATTTTTTCGTATCATGGGTAGGATGAGGAATGTGGTTGTCCCATAATTATAAAAAAAATTAAAATATATTATATTCTATATTTATTACCTTAGAATGGAAACAAATTAGGAATTGGTTGTTGATGAAGTATATATATTTGAATGAGTTGGTAAAACAATTACAGCTTCTTCGAGTGTCTCCTTTTGATTTGCACCAAAAAAATCTCTAGGTATGCTTTCTGCCAAAATTATGGTCTCAAGGATAAACTGACTGAATTTTGGAGGAGAAATGGGATTGTTTTGGTCCAACTAAATTGATCTAGAGGTGTTAATAAAATATAAGGTGAGGTTCCCTTTTATAATAGAGGGGATGTCCATTTTAGGAAACTCGAAAACTATTAATTTTATATAAATTGTTTTTCGATCTAAAATTTCTCCAAAGTGACTTATTTAATGAATAATATGATTATGGGTAGAAATAATCTCAATAAATTTATTTTAGTCAATTTTTGGTCCAAAAAGGAACCTTATCTTAGGAATTAACTGTTAATTAAACAATTGTACTCTTACTGTGACAACTTGTCATTTTACACTATAGGGTTAATATAATTTCTATAAAATGATAGAAGAACCAAGTTGTATAATTTATATAATATTTAATGTTATAATAGGTAGTTGGAATAAATAATGAATTTTATACATTTTTTATCATTTAATAATATAATATTTATTTTAAAATCTACATTATTTCAATTTTGAAACTATTTATTACATGAGATTTTAAAAATTTATAAGAAATTTATTACATAGAAACAACTAAATTAAATCATATGTAAAATGTATTATTAATCTATATAAATCTTTTGTGGAATCAAATATTTCAAATGATATTTATTTTAATATTATTCTTATCACTTATTTGATTATTTTTTAATTAATAAATTACGGCATCATCATTATGTCACAATTGAAAATATGTATATAATGTATACAAATTATAAATAAATTATAATTATATATATAACAATTATATATTACTATTTACTATTTATTGTAGACCATATCACTTCTATAACCTCATATAAAAAATGATATAATTATTAAAATTGGAATATGACATTTTTAACTCATCTATAAATAAAATATAATAAATGTCATGATCTTACTCAATTGGCTTAAAAAGTATGATATTTTAGACCTAAGGATGTTTATTGTCAAACAAAACATATCCAATTTAATTAGAATTAGTGTTAATGAAATTTTATAATAATATTTTTTTTTATTTTACCTTTAATCACCCGATTTACACTTAACCATGGTAAATAAATAAAAATTTACTAAAGTTACAGTTAAAAAAATTATCTTGATCCTATTATATAAATATTTCATACTAACTAAAACAATGTATGGTTTTTTTTAAAATTCAATTCAATGAAGTGGTAAATGTATTTTAAATCCTAATCTACCGATGTCACTCAGAAGGTGGGTAAAAGAGATGTTCCAAAGTTCAATAACATTATATATATAATTCATTTATAAAAATGATTCAAATGACCTAAATTATATTAATATATGTATTATTAATCAATTTTGAATTTAAATTAAATTTAATGTAAAATATCAATTTAATTGAAAAAGTCAGTTTTAAACAATAATGTAGTATTTTTCACAATTTATCGGAAATTGAAATTTTTTATAAAATTACCAAAATTTCACCAAAATATAATTTTGATATTCAAATTCAAAATGAAATCTATTTTGAGTGATATTATTTTTAAATTACCTAATGTTATTAATACTATTCAACCCCACTTTTTAAATGGAATGTTTGATAGGCCATGGTGTACTCAAACATGGGGTTGTGTGCAACGCAAACTATTGAATTGTTTAAAAAGAAACATACCATAAAAATTAGGTTGCGTTATATGGAAAAACTATAACCCTGATACCCAAGAAACACTAAACCCTAAAAAAACACATACCCATTGTCCCAAAAAAACCTTAACCCTATACACCAAAGAAACCCTAAAACATCATCCATAAAAACCAAAATCACTCATCCATAGAAACCAGTAAAACCATAGTACAAAAAAACAATAAACCATCATCACGAAAATCCCTTAAACCCTCATCCGCAATGAACCCTAATCTCGTCGCCCTGAAAAACCTAAACCCTCAGCCATAAAAACCCTAAACCCATAACACCAAAAATCCAGAAACCCTCACCCCAAAATATACCTACACCGTATGCACACACCAACCCTAATCCTATATCCCCCAAACCCCAAAAAACCTCAGCTATTAAAATCCTAATCCATCTGGATGACGGAAACGATAAAACCCTCACCCAAAAAACCTCTAAACACTGAGACCCAAAAAACCATAAACCCTCAACACCAAATAATCCTTAACCATTATAACCAAAATCCATAAATTGACTACCCTAAACTATAAACCCTCTTCCCAATAAAGCATAAATAATCAACCCCAATTACCCTAAAAACCATCAACACCGAAATCCATTAATCCCTCAGCCCCAATAATCAAAAAAATTGCCTACCGAAAAAACCATAATACATCATCCTCAAAAACCCAAAAACCCACTTCCCTAAAAAACTGTAAACCCTCATCCCAATAAATAAAAAAACCTCCATCCCAAAAAATATTAAAACTTCATCATTAAAACTTATAACCCTTCGACCTTGGAAACCCTATTCCCATAACCCCAAAAGACAATAATCCTTTAGCCCAAAAAACACTAAACCCTCAGACCCCAAAACCACAAAACTATTATCCCCTAAAAACCCTTATCCCACATCCCCCCTAAACCATAAACCCTCATATCCATAAAACACCAAACACTTACCACGAAAAAATCCCTATCTCTTCCACCTAAAAAATCATTAAATTCCCAGGCCTAAAAAATCATAAAACCTCAACCCATAAATCCATAAATCCTCATCCACAAAAAAACTAAACCCTCAATACCAAAATACCCTAAACCCTCATCCCAAACATAATTCTAAACCTCTAGCCACAAAACCCCAAAACCCTCAACGCGAAAAAACCCTAAAACCCCATCCCATAAAAATCCAGAACCATTTACCCCAAAAAACTATAAACGTTGTTCCCCAAAAAAAACTAATTCCCAAGTCCCAGAAAACAAAAAATCGTCAATCCCAAAAAGCCCTAAACCTTCATCCTTAAAAAACGTAAACCCTCATCCCAAAACAATCGTAAACCCTCGACCCCCAAAAACCCAAAACCCTCATCCCAAGTAAACCTAAACCCTCATACCAAAAAAATCCAAAACACTCATCTGAGAAATCCATATTCCCTTAATCAATAAATAAGCTAACCCCAAATACCCAAAATAACTGATAACCTCAATGACCAAAAATATTATACCCTTAGCCCTAACAAATGACAATCCTCAGTCCAAAAGAAACCTGAAACCCATCTGCCCCAAAATACCCTTAATCCCATGTCCCAAAACACCGTAAACCATCATTACCAAAATACCCTGAGTTGTCAGCCCCAAATGTACCTAAACCCTTAGCACTAAAGAACCTAAACCCTAATCCCCAAAGAAACATATACCCTCATCCCCAAAAAACCTTGAACCCTTCTCAAAAAAAAAACTAAAACCTTATCCTCTAAAAACCCTAAACCCTTAACCCGAGAAACCCTAAATCATCATCCCCAAAAAACACTAAACCATCAGCCCCAAAAAACCCTAAACCGTCAGTACTAATAAATAGTAAAAACTCAACCAAAGATAACCTATAACCCTAAGCCAAAACCCAAAACATCTATCCCCCAAAATATAAAACCCTCAACCACAAAACCATGAACCCCTCTACTGCAGAAACCCTAATCCATAATCCCCAAAAAACAAACACCCTCAGCCCAAAAAATCAAACTACTCATATTAATATGTCCCTAAACAACCATCCCCCAAAAACCCTAAACACTCATCCCAAAAAACCCCTATACCCTAAACCATGAAAAAAATATAATTTTCAGCCACAAAAAACCTGAACCAAAATCCCTAAAAAACATAATCACTCAGCCCAAAAATATACTAAACCTAGACGCTAAAAACCCTAAACTGTAATCCCTATAAAACACTATTACCTATTCCCCAAAAAACCATAAACCATTATCCCCAAAAACCCTAAACCCACAGTCACAGAAACCCTAAAGCCTCAGCTCCAAAATCCCCTAAACCATTATCCTCAAAAAACCTAAACCATTAACCCCCAAAACACAAAAACCCACATCACTAAAAACCAATAAAACCTTAGTCTTAAAAAACCATAAACCCAAGTCCCCAAAAACCCAAAAATATGTAACCCACCAATATCCCTAATCCTCCTTCCCTAAAACCCAAAACCCACAGCCAAAAACCCCTAATCCTCCAAAACCGCTAAATCCTAAAACCAAAAAATTATAAACACTTAGAGCCCAAAAATCCCAAAACCATCTTACTAAGATCACCTAAACCCTCATCTAAAGAAACCTAGAACCACTACCCACTAAACCCTAACACAATCATCCCCAAAACCCCAAAACACAGATCCCCAAAAAAATCTAAACCCTCCTCCCCAAAAAGAAGTAATGACATGTCACAAAATACCTTAAAACCTAAAAAAACTAAAACCCCCTACCCCAGAAACAAAAAAATCATCTTCACCAAAAACCACAAAACCTGCATATCCAAAAAACACTAAACATTCATCCCCAAAATCCCCAAAATATTCTTCCTAAAAAAACTCTAAAAACTAAACTCCAAAAAAAACATAAAACAACACATGAAAAAAATACTAAATCCTCACCCACAAAAATACCATAAACCCTAAACCCCAAAAAACACTATACCCTCATCCACAAAAAACCCTAAACCCTTAATCCAAAAAAACAATCGACCATCAAACCCAGAAAACACCAAACCATCAGCCCCAAAAAACTCAAAACGTACATCATAAGAATATCATAAATCGTAAACCCCAAAAATTGTAATACATAAGACTAAAAAATGCTAAAACATCATCCGAAGAAAAAAGAAATTCCAAACTTAGATGAAAACCCGAAAACCCATAAAACCAAAATCCCAAGATTTCTTACCTCAAAAAACCCAAAACCCTCATCCACAACAAGATATAAACCCTCATACCTAAAATAAACTAGACTATCATCCCCCATAAACCATAAACATTCATATCTAAAAAACCCCAAACTATCTTCCAACAAAAGAACTAAACCATTATCCCCAAAATGACATAAATACCTTGCCCCACAAAACCCTAAACCCTCATCCCCAAACACCCTATATCCTCTTTCCAAAAACTACAAAACCATGGTCCCTCAAAAACTCCAAACCCTCAATAAAACCCCTTAACCTCAACCCAAATAAACAATAATCCATTAGCCCCAAAAAACCCAAACCCTATGGCCAAAATTCCAAAAACCCTCCATTCCCAAAAACAAAAAACTCTTAGAACTAAAAAATCATAAACCCTCATCTTTGAAAAACCCTATACCTCAGCCAAAAAAAAACCATAAACCCTCAATCACCAAAAACCATAGAAACTCGTACCAAATAACTCTTAACCCCTAAGCACCATGAAAATCTAAACCCCATGACCTAAATACCCTAAATCTACTATCACAAAACCTATAAAAAATCATTTCCAAAAAACCTTAAACCTTTAGCCCTAAAAAATCCTATAACCTCAACCACAAAAAACCCTAACCACTTAACAACAACATACCCTACACCCTAACACCAAAAATATCTGAAACACTAAGTCCTAAAAAAGCATAAACCTTCTTCCCTAAAAAACCTTAAACACAGAACCCATGAAATACCTGAACCCTTAGACCCATAAAACCCAAAACGTAATCCACCAAAAAAACAATAAACCCACATGCATAGAAAACCCTAACCATCATCCCCATATAACCCTAAATTATTTATTCATTAAAACCATATACTCGAAACCCCAAAAATACCTAGAACCTTAACCCAGAATTCCCAAAACCCTCAGAACCACATAACCCTAAACCACATATTTTGAAAAACCCTAAACCCTCATCCGGAAGAAACCCTAAACCCTCAAAACCAAAAATACCAAAACCCACAACCCCAAAAAATGATAACCTATATCGTAAAAAATCCCAAACCCGCAACTCCAGAAAGTCATAAACCATGAGCTCAAAAATAACATTAACCCTCATCCCAAGAAAACCCTAAACCCTCATCCCAATAAATCCATATCCCTATAAAACCGTAAAAACCTAATCCCGGATCCCCATAAAAAACTAAAACCTCATCCCCAAAAAACCAAAAACCCACAGTCCATGAAAATCCAAAACCTGTAGCCCTAAAAACCCTAAAGAATCATCCAAAGAACCCAGAAAATCCACAAACATTTAAAACACTAAAACCCCATTTCAAGAAATCCATAAACACAAAGGCCAAGAAAAACAAAGCCCCTCGCCCCTAAAAACCCTAATCCCTCATCCCTAGAAATCACTAAACCCTTAGCCCCAGAAAACCCTATACCCTCATCCCTAGAAAATGATAAACCCACAACCCCAAAAAAAACTAAACCCTAATCCATAAGAAACCCAAATACCATATCTCCAGAAAATACAAGACACTCATCCCAAAGAAAACAATACACTCTCAGCCCTCGAAAACCTTAATCAAAAATCCCAGAAAACTCTAAACCCACTGCCCCAGAAAACCCTAACCCTCATCCCAAGAAAACCCTAAAGACTCATCCCTAGAAAACCATATACCCTTAGCCCCATAAAACCCAAAACCCTCATCCTAGGAAACACTATACCTTCAGCCCTAGAAAAACATAAACCCTTAGCTACAAAATACCCAAAACCATTAGATCCAGAAAACTATATACACTTAGCATAAAAAACCCTATACATTTATCCTCAGAAATCCTAAACTCTCAGCATCGCGAATACCTAAACCCTAAACCCATTAGAACCCTATACTGTCAGAGAAAAAATCCATAAACCCTTCGCACTAAGAAACCATAATTCCTAAGACCCAAGAAACCATTAATCCACAACCCCCAAAAACTGACATCCTTAGCCACATGAAAACACAAACCATTAACCTAATGAAACCCTAAACACTCATCCATAAGAAAGCCTATAAACTAATCCCCCTAAATTAATAAACCATCATCCCTATAAAACCTTAAACACTCGACCAAATATATCCTATACCATCAGCCCCAAAAAATATTAAACCCCTCACCCCATCACCTGAAACCATCAGCCCCAAAAACCTAAAAACCCTCATCCCCAAAAAAACTATAAACACTCAGCACCAAAAAACCATCAAATCCTATCCTATTAAAACCCAAATACCTCAACCCAATAAATCCCTATACCTCCACACTAGAAATTCCAAAACACTAATCCCCATAGAACATTAAAACCTTAGCCCCACAAAACCCCGAACCCTCATCCCCACTAAACCCTATACCATTATCCCTAAAAAACACCCAACTCTCAGTCCCAAAAAACCTAAACCACCTTTCCATAAAAACCGTAAACCCTTATTTCCGACAAATTGTACACCCTCATACTTATGAAACCATAAACCCTCAGCCCTTGAAAACCATAAACACTAACCCCAACAAATAACATAGCACTCATTTGTAAAAACCCATAAACACTTGTAAATAAAAATACCTAAATCATTAGTTGCAAGAAACTATATGAACTCTTCCCTAGAAAATAGTAGAACCTCAACCCGATAAAACTGTAACCCCTAGCTCTAGAAAACCATAATCCCTTATCCCATAAAACTGATAAACCCATATACACATACAATATTAAACCCTTATCCCCTGAAAAACCTAAACACCCATCCCCAAAAACCTAAAACACTCAGAGCTAAAACAACCTAAATGTTTTTCTCAAGAAAACCAGAATCCATTATCCCTAGGAAATAAAAAACCCTTAGATTCTTATATACCTAAACCCCTAAAACCATAAAAACCTAAACCACATACCTAGAACGTCCTAAACAATTATCCCAAAAATCCATAAACACTCATCCCCAAAAACCATCAATCTCCTTCAGCACAAAGAAATCCTAAAGCCCCATGCCAATGATACATTAAACTATCATCCCCAAGAAACACTAAACTCTCACACCCATGAAACCTTAAACCATTATCCCCATAAAACACTAAAACCTCAACCCTAAAAAACCACAATCCTTCAACCCACCAAAACCCTAGACACTCATCCCAAAAAATAGCATGCTCTATGCCCACCAGAAACACAAATCCCTCTGGCCCAATATAACCCAATTCATTATCTCCCATAAAACCCTAAACCATAATCCCTATAAAACCGGAAACCTGCATCCCCTAAAAAGAGTTAACCAATGTCTCCAAATAAACCCTAAACACTCAGGCCTAACAAAACCTATACCATTGGCCCAAATAAAACATAAACCCTTGACCATAGAAATCCATAAACACTCTACCCCCTAAATCACCTAAAACCGCATACCCAATAATCATATACCCTCACCCCAAACCCTAAAAACGTAATAAAAAACCCTAATATATAATACCTAAAAACCCCAATCCCTTTTTCACAAAACCCTGAAAACTTATCACTAAAAATCCCTAAATCCTCATCCAAAAAAACATAAAGTGTTAGCCGAAAAAAGCACCACATAGTACAAAAAACTCCCAGACCCTCAATGCCAAACAAACCTAAACCAATTTCCCTAATATACCATAATCACTCATCTCAAAAAACCATAAAACCCCATCTTAATAAATCCTAAACCCTCATTCCAACAAAACTCTACACCCTTAGTCTAAAAAAATGAAAACCTTCTCCCTAAAAACACTAATCCTACAGCCCCAAAAAACTATAAACCCTCAGCCCCTAAAAACACTAAACCCCCTTCCCTAAAAAAAATAAACCATAAATCCCCAATAATCCATAAACAAAAAAACCATTAAAATAAAAAACCCTCAGAATAAAAAAAACCTAAATCCTGAGCCCCAAAAATGGTAAAATGCTCCTCCCAAAAAACCCCAAACACTCATCTTAAAGAATCCATCAATCCTCAACCCCAAAATACCAAAAACTCTCATCACAAAAAATCTGAACACTCATAAAATAAACCTAAACCCTCAGTTGAAAAAATCATAAACTCTTATCCCTAAATACCCGTAATCAATCAGCCCAAAAAAACCAAAACCATTATCCCCCCAAAATCTCTACACTTCCTACCTAAAAAATTCCTAACACCTCATTACCAAAAAACCTAAACCCACTGCCCCTAAAAAACTAATCCTTTATCCCCATAAATACATAAACCCTCATTACTTAAAAACCCAAAACCTTAACCTCTAGAAGAATTTAAAATATCATTCATGAAACCCTAAATGATCATCATAAAAAAACCATAAACCCTCTGCTACGAAAATCCACTAAACACTCAGCCACAAAAATACCCTGAACCCCAACACCAAAAAACCCAAACCTTTCCACACCAAAAAATATTTAAAACATATGTCCACACCATATCGAATACATATCCCTGAAAAATCCCAAAACCCTCAGAGTAAAAAATCTCTGAACCTTCAGCCCCCAAAAAAACCCAAACACTGTTACTTAAAAATCCTTACATCTTTAGTGCTAAAGAACCCTATTCATTCATCCCCAAGAAACCCCAAACCCATAGAAATGAAAAAAACTAATTCCTAACATCTAAGAAACCCATAACTCTTCTTCCAAAAAACACCAAACACTGAGCCCAAAAAAACACCACACCCTCATCCACCAATAACTATAAACCCTTATTCCCATAAAACCCCAAACCCTAATCCCCGAAATCCCAAATCAATCATTCAATAAATACGCTAAACCCATAGCCTAAAAAAACTAATCCCTCTAACCTAAAAATTGATTAGTGTTAACACCTAAAAAACTGAAACACTCTTCCAAAAAAACTTTAAACCCTTTGAAAAAAACATTATAACCTGATACCCAAAACCCAAAACCCTCATAGTCAAAAAACCCATACTATAAACCCCAAAAAACCTTCAATAATCAATCCTAAAAAACCCTAAACCCAATGTCCCAAAAAAACCTTAAACACTCAACCATAAAAAATTCAAATGCAACATCCTCAAAGAACCTTACACCATCAACCCCAGACATCCAAAAACCCTCATACCCCCAAACCATAAACACATTGCACCAAAGCACCCAAAATCCATTGTCCAAAAAATACCCAAAACATTATCTCAAAAAAACCTAAACTCTCTAAACCAAAAAAATCCAGGATCCTTATCCCTAAAAACCCATCGAACATTAAACCCTAAAACACCTAAACCCTCAGCCCAAAAAAATCCTACATCCTAATCCCCATAAAACCCAAAATACCATAAAACCCTTGCCCCATAAGAAAAAAAACATTCATCCCTAAAAAACCCTAAACCCTCATCCCAAAAAACCATAATCCCTTAGCCCAAAAAAATATCATCCCTGAAAAACCATAAACCATCCTTCCTAGATATAAACTAAACACATTCCCCCCAAAACGTTAAAATCTCTTTCCAAAAAAAACCATGGTCTCCAACAAACCCTAAACACTCAATGTATTAAAACAAAAACACTTAGCCACATAATACCAAAAATCCACTTCCCCAAAATAATAAAAAACCACATCCAAAAAAATGAAACTTTCTGCCCCAAAAAACCCAAAACCCTTGGCCTCAAGAAAATATATAACCTCACTAATTAAAATATATAAACCCTCATCCCTTAATAACCTGGACCCCTATCTTCATAAAACAAAAATCATAATCCAAAAAAGCTGATACACTATGCTTGATAAAACCCTAAACCCTCATCCATTTAAAACCTAAACCCTCGAAGAGAAAAATCCAGAAACCCTCGAACCCAAAAAACCCCAAACCCTCCACCCTAAAAACACTAAACCCTTAAACCCAAAATTACATATACACTTTCCCCCATGAAACCCTAAACTCTCAACCCCCAAAATAAGAATCCCTAATCCCTAAAACCCTGAAACACTCCTCAAAAAACAAAAAACCCTCAACCCATAAAACTGTCAACCATTGGACAAAAAAACCCAAAACCCTATTCACTATAAAAAACTAAACCCTGAGCCCGTAAGAAATTTCCAAACCCTAAGCATTAAAAATTCCATACCCACATCCCCAAAAAACAATAAAACCTCGTAAATAAACTAGAACTCATATTCCCCTAAAAACAATACACGATTATCCCTAAAAATCTCTAAACCCATGGCCTTTAGAAACCAAAAACCCTTATCACCCAAAAAACCTAACCCCTAATCCCAAAAAATCCCTAAAAAAGTCCAAACAATGAACCTAAAACATCAATAAACCTTAACCCCCCTAACCCTAAACGATTTAAAAAACACCACAATCTTTTGGTCATGAAAAAAACATAAACCCTCAACCCTAAAAATCTGGATACACTCACCCCTAAAAAAACTCAAAAACCTCAGTGCCTAATAACCTAAAACCCTCAACCCAAAAAAATCATAAACCCACATCCAAAAAAACCCCCATACCCTCACAACCAAAACCTCCAATCCCCTAGAAATAAAAAAACTTAACCTTTAGTGATGTAAAACCGTAATCCTTTAGTGCCAAATAACCTAAACCCTTAGCCACAAAAACCTCTATATGCAGCCTCAAAAAACCATATGCATCACCCCCAAACCTATAAACTTATCCCCAACAACAAAAAACCCTCATTCAGAAAAAACCATAAAACCCCATCCTTGAAAAAACCATAACCCCAAACCCAAAAAAACACTAAACCCTCTGGCCCAAAACCCTTATACCCTCTACCATAAAACACCCTAAAACCTCGGTCTCAAAAATACTAACAATTCATCCCTAAAACACTAAACCCTAAAACCCAGTAAACCCTATACACTCATCAATAAAAAAACCAAAACCACCACCCCCCCAAACCAAAACCGTCATCCCTAAAATATCTAAACCATTTTCACCTAAATAACATGAGAACTCATCCATAAAAAACCCCTAAACCCTCAGCCTGAAAACCCACTAAACCCTTAGTCCAAAAAAACCCAAATCATCAACAACAAAAAACCATAAAACCTCATACAAAATAAATCCCAAAACACTAATCCAAAAACACCCTAAACCCATATCCCCAAAACCATCAAACCATTATCCATGAGAAATACAACACCATCATCCCATAGTAACTCCAAATCCTTAGCACCAAATACCCCAAACATCCACCCCCAAAAAAACCCGCTCCCTAAGCTCCAATAAATTCCTAACCCACTGCCCTAAAAAACCCCAAACTCTCATCCCCAAAATATCTAAAACCCTTAGGCCCAAAAAACAGAAAACCATCATCCCAAAAAAATTATCAATCCATAGTCCTTGAAAACCGTAGACCCCCACTATAAAAATTGCTAAAACATTATCCCCAATTGAATCCAAACTGATATCATCTAAAAAATGCAAACACTCATCACCAGGAACCCCCAACCCTCAGAAGATAAACCACAAATACATATCCCCCAAATTCCAAAGATCTTAGACCAAAAAAACTAAATACCTAATCCCCAAACCCCCCAAACCCCCCATCATCAAAAAACCCATACCCTAAGACCCAAACATCCTAAAACCCTCAACCAAAAAATCCAAAACCTTCATCCCTAATTAGAGAAAGACATTAAAAACAATAAAACCAAAAATTCTCAATCATTAAATTATAAAAAATCCTTAGCACCAAAAAACCAAAAAACCACAATCAAAAAAACCCCAAACCCTTGGCCCCAAAATTCCCCAAACCCTGAGACTGAAAAAAACCTAAACCCTTATCCTGAAAGAACCCTAAACCCTCATCCTCCCAAAAATCCCCAAACACTATCCCAATTAACCCACTTACCCTCTGACCCAAATATACCCCAGACCCTCATCCCAAATAACCCCCAACCATCATTCTTCAAACAATCCCATCCCATATCCCTTAGAACCCCCAGCCCACAGCTCCCTAAAAAACTGCACTGCCCAACCATAAAAAGGCCACAAATCCCTAGCACCAATAAATCATGAACCCTCAGCACAAAAAAAACCAACCCACATCCCTAAAAAATCCTCAAACCTAGGACCCCAAAAGCTTGAACCATCATCCCCAAAATACCCTCAACCCTTAACACTAAAAAACTATGAACCTGCATCCCAAAAGAATTCCAAAACCCTCCACACTAGAAAACACCCAAAACCTAAGCACCATAAAACCCTAAACTCTTATCTTGATGAAACCTGAAACCGTCATCATTAAAAAACCAAAATCCTCATCCATAATACCCCGAACCATCTTCCCCAAAATCCAAAAACCTCTTAGAACAATCAAACCCAAAACCCAAAACCTGAAAAAAACCCAAAATCATTAGCCCCAAAAATCCCTAAACACTGAAATCCAAAAGAATCCAGACACTCTTCCCAAAAAAACAAAACCCACATCCAAAATAAACTATAAACCCTCGCCCCTAAATAATTCAAAACCATCATTACCAAAATTCCCAAATCATCTAACTCAAAAGGCATCATTACATTATCCCCGAAAAACCCTAAATGTCAGCCCCAAAAATACTAAACCCTCTGCCCCCAATAACCGCAAACACCCATCCCCCAAAAACGCCAATCCCATTGATCCCAGAATCCAAAAAATCCTCATCCCCAACGAAAAAACCATCATCCCCCAAAACACCCCAACCATAATCCGAAAAAACCCACAACCCTCATCCACTGAAAACCCCAACCCTCTACCTAAAAGAACCCCAAACTCCGGCCCAAAAAACCCAACAACCCATAGCCCCAAAAACATCGAATATAATCCACGAATTAAAATAAACCTCAACCCAAAAAAACCCTAACTCCAAAACCTAAAAAACCAACTATCACCTACAAAAAACACTAACCCTTATCTCATAAAACACCAACACTAATCCCCAAAAAATACAAAACTATCATCCCAAAGAAATCCTCAACCCTCCACCCAAAAAACACTAAACCCTCAACCTAAAAAAACCTAAACCCTTGACACCAGAATTCCAAAACAGCCATCCCTAAAAAACTCTAATCACTGATCTCTAAAAAATCATAAACCATTTCACCCAAAACATCCCAAACCAAAGTCCCTAAAACCCCAAAAATGACCAGCCCCAACACCACAACCCATAAGTCACAAAAAATCCCAAACAATAAACCTCCAAAAACTAAAATCAATAGTCCCTAAAAAACCATAACCTCTTAGTCTAGAAATACTCAAAAACTTCATCACCAAAAAAGCCCAACCCCTCATCCATAGAAACAATAAACCATCATCCCCCAAAAAAATGAAACCCTCTACCCCCAAAAAGAAAACCGCCATCGAAAAAAAATATGAAACCCTCATAACCCAAAAACCATACTCCCCATCCCTAAAAAAACCCCAAACCCTCATCACCAATAAACCCTAAATTCCCAGGCTACAAAAAACAAAAAACCACAACCTTGAAAACCCCAAACTTTCTACAGGAAAAAACCCAATCCCTTAGCCTCCAAAAACCCCAATCCCATAGAACAAAAAAACCCCACACCATCATCCAATAAAAACCAAAGACATTATTCCCCCAAACCCAAAATCCTAAGCCATAGAAAACCCAAAACACTCATCCAAAATAGTCCCCATGCACTCATCCCGGATATACCCCAAACTCCTTGCCCCAAAAGCCCTGAACCCTCAACCCCAAAATACCTTTAAACCTCACCCCAAAAAACTAAATACCCTCAGCCAATAAAACAAGAACCCTTAACCCAAAAAAAACTAAAATCCTCAACCTAAAAAAACCCCAATTCCTAGAAAAAGAAAACCCTATTACACATAAAAATCTAAATTCCAATAGTAAATTTCTAACATGCTTAGCCCCTAAAAACTATAAAACCTCCTTCCAAAAAAACCATAAACCCTCATCACCAATAAACCATAATGACTCATCCATAAAAAAACATAGACCCTAATTCCCATAAAATCTAAACCCGCACCCATAAAAAACTGTAAACCCTCATCCTGAATACATGAAAAACCCATAGCCAGAAAAACCTAAAACCCCCACCCACTAAAAAATAAAAAATCTATGTGTAGAAAGACCCTAAACACAAATCCCAGAAAAACATTAAACCCCTAGCCCCAAATAAAACTAAACCCCATACCAAAATAAACTAAAAACATTAACCCCCCAAAAACCGTAAACACTCATCCCCTTATAATTATATACACAGTTCTCCTAAAACCCTAATCCCCTTCCCTAAAAACCCATAACCCAGAACCCCAATATACCACAAACTCACATCCCTTGGAAATCTAAAACCCTCCGTATAAGAAAACAAAAAATCTCATATAGAAAACCTTAAATCATAATCCTAAAAAACCCTAAACCATAATCCCCAAAAAACCCTATAACTTCATCCATAATAAACCATATAACCTTACCCCCAAACCCTAAACCCTCCGCCCTAGAAAAACACAAACCCTCATCACCAAATTTACCCAAACCTTCAAACCCCTAAAACTATTAACCCTCATCCCGATGAAAGCCTAAACCCTAAACACAAAAAATCACCAAACCATTCGGCCAGAAATCCCAAATCCATTTCCCCAATCCCCCCAAACACTCAACACCAAAAAAACCCCACCCCTCTTCACCATATAACCTAAAAACCTCATCCACCAAAAAACCCCAAACCATCAGCCCCAAAAAACCCCCAAACCCCCAAAACCCCAGACCCATGAATCCCTAAACTATAATACCCATGAAACCCTAAACCCTCATCCCCAAAAATCCCTAACCCGAACCGACAAAAAAATAATAAACCCCGATTTTCTCAAAACCCTATTCCCCCATCCCCTAAAAATCATAAACCATTAACCCCAAAAAACACTAAACTGTTATCCCAAAACTCCCCTAAAACATCAGCCCCATAAAATCGATAACCCTACACACTAGAAAACCATGAAACCTTGGACTAAAAAACCATATACAATTGGAGCCAAAAACCCCTAAACCCTCACGAACAAAAAAACAAAAACTCAACTGTGAAAATCCCTAATCCCCAGGACTCAAAAAATAATAAACCCTCATCACCAAAAATCATATATCCTCAACCCATAACACACTAACCCCTCAAACTCAAAAAAGATTAAAAAATAATTCCCAAAAAACTAAACCCTATACCCAAAGAATTCATAAATCCTCTACCCCAAAAAACCTTAATCGCTCAGCTAATAATGACCTTGAACCCTCATCCCCAAAAACCGTAAAACCTCAAACCCCAAAAAACATAATCCCTCACCCTAAAAACACTAATCCCTCATCCCCAACGAACCCTAGTCCCTCATCCCCCAAAATCCCTAAACCTTCAACCCAAAAAAAATCCAAAACTTCATCCCAAAAAATCCAATACCCTTAACATAGAAAACACCAAATAATCAGCCCAAAAAAATCCAAACACTTATCCCCAAAAAATCATAAACACTCCTTCTCAAAAACCCACAACATTCAACCATTACAAACTCAAATACCTCTTCCCAAAAAAACCATAATCCCTGACTCCCAAAAACCATAAAACCATTTCCCCAAAAAACCTAACCCCTCATCCAAAAAAATCCATTAAAACTCATCCCCAAAACCTTAAACACTTATTCCCCAGAAAACCTAAACACAATTTTCTAAAAAACAATAATCCCCTATCCCCAAAAGGCCATAATCCATGAGGGCTTTAAAAATTCTTAAACCCTTTTTCCCCATAAATGAAGACTCTAAGACAAAAAAACACTAAACCCATAGTCCCAAAAAACTCTAAACCCTTAGCCTTCAAAACACAAAACCTTCAACAAGGAATAAATCCAAATCCCATAGCACAAAGAAACCCTAATTCCATATTGCATAAAAACCCCAAACCCTTACCCCTAAGATAAACTAAAACCTCAGCCTAAATAATGAAAAATACTCATCCGCAAAAGACTAAAATATCATCCCCAAAACCCTAATCCTTTCTCTGAAAAACCACAATCTCTCTTTCCCCAAAAATCCAAATCCATCTTTTGAAAATAACTGTGAAACCATATCATCCAAAACCCCGAAACCTCATTCCTAAAAACACTAAACCCTCATCCCCAAATAACATTAAATATTCAGGCCAAATAAATCCTAAACCATCAATCTAAAAAACCCAATTACGTCACCCTAATAAACAGTAAAACCTTAGCCACAAAAATACAAAAACTCTCATCCCAAAAAATCCCCAAACCATTAGACCCAAAAAACTTCAAAACATCATCCCCATAAAACCCCAGACTGTCTATGCCAAAAAAACCCAAAAACTCATCCACAAAAAATATATACCCATAATCCCAAAAATCCATAAATTTTCATCCCCAAAAAACACTAAAATATATTCCTCAAAAACATGAATACCTTATCCCCCAAAATCCCAAAACCCTCATAAAAATAACACAAAACCCTCATCCCCCAAAAAACGATAAACACCTAGCCTCAACTATGTAAACTATGAGTATTAAATTCCAAAAACACTTAGCCTAAAAAAACCCAAACCATAAACTCTAATTAACTGTAAAACCATATTCCTGAAAAATATAATCATAATCCAAAAAAAATTACCCTTAGCCCCAAAAACCACACAAATCTGCCTTAAAAATCCCAGAACCCTCATAACCCAAAAAACTTACAACCTTAGCACATAAAAAAAGTCCCTCAGCCTTGAAAATCCATAAATACCCAGCCTCAATAACTCTAAAACATGAATAGAAAAAATAAAAAACAATCAACCCCCAAATTACCTTAAACCACATACTTAAAAAATAATATAACCTCAAACCCAAAAATACCAAAACCCTCAACACCAAACCTAAATCCTCCGAACCAAAATACTCCAAACCCACAGCCCCAAAACTCTTATTGCCTCAACACAATAAACCCCCTAAACCCTCCATCTCAAAAATACCTAAACCCTCAACCCAGACAAACCATACACACTTAGCCCCAAAAGACACTAAACTCTCAGCCCCCCAAAACCATAAACACTGGTCCCAAATAAACCCTCAACCCTAATCGCCAAGAAACTCTACACCATCAGCCCTCGTGCCCCTAAACCCTAATACACAAAATTTCATAAACCCTCAACCCCAAAAAATTAAAAATCCTCAACCCCCAAATACCTTAACTCTTAGCTGCAAAATCGTAAACCCCCACAACAAAAAAACCCAAAACCCTCATTATTTAATAAATTTAAACCATAAACCACCTAAATATATAATCACATTGCCCCCCAAAACCCTAACATATTAGCCCCAAATAAAAAAATATTCATCCCTGAAAAACCCTAAACCCTCAGCCCTAGAAAACCCCTAAACCCTCAGACCAAAAAACCCAAATCCACTATCCCTAAAATAACCTTTACACACATTCCCAAAATACCATAAAAGATCGTTCCAAATAAACAATAATCCATCAGACCTAAATAACATAAAACCATCACCCCTAAGAAAAATTGAAAACCATAGCCCCAAAATACCCTAAATCCTCATCCCTAGAAAACCGAAAACCAATATTTGAAAAAAAACCAAAACCTCGGCCTCAAGAAACTCTATTATCTTAGTCGCAAAAACCATAAAAATTCATCCACAATAATTCACCAGCCATGATATGGGTAAAAACTCTAACACCTCAAATGCCAAAAACCCCAAATCCTTAATGAAAAAAACTCGAAGCCCTCATCCCTAAAAAAACACAAACCATCAGCCCCATGAACCCCAAACATTAATACCTATAAAAACCCCAATCTATGAGCCCAAATACACCCATACACTCATTCCCAATTATCTGTAAACCATAACATCCAAAAAACCCGAAAAATAATAATGAAAAAATAATACATCACCACCAAAACAAAAAACCCCAAACAGAGAAAACCCCAAACCCTCTTCCCCAAAATACACTACACATTTATCTCTAAAAAATCTATAAACCTTAGCCCCATAAAACCCTAATACCACATCCTAATGAAATAAACACTCATCCCCCAAAAACCATGAACCCACTACCCCAAAAAACACAAAACCCACGGCCTAGAAAACTCTAAACCCTCTTCCTAAAAATTATCAATAATTCATCTACAAAAAACCCTAAACCCTATTCCCAAAAAACCCTAAACCATTAGATCTAAAAAACAACAAAACATTTTCCCCAATACTAAAAACTGTCAGCCCAAAAATTCCCTACATTTAATACCCTAAAATGCATAATCTCCCATCAAAAAATTACCCGCATCCCTTTTCCCCAAAAAACCTAAACCCACATCCCCATAGACCCTAAAACCTCATCCCCAAATAACCCTAAAAACCCATCCTCCAAAAACCTAGAACCTTCAAACCCAAATAACCCTAACCTCTCACCCAAAATAATCATAAACCATTATCCCCAAATAACCATAAAACCACATCCTTAAAAAATCCCAAAATATTATTCCCCAAAAATCCAAAATCACTCAGCCACCAAAAAAACCAATCCCTCATACCATGAAAACACCAAACCCTCAACACCAAAAAAATCACAAATAATTGGCCCCAAAAATCCCTAAACCCATATCCACAAAAAACCATAAACCCATAGCCCCAGAAAACAAAACACAATCCTTATCCAAAAAAAACCTGAAACCATCAACCCCAAAAAAACCAAATACTGTCACCCAAAAAAAATTATGTTATCATCATCTATGAACTATAAACTATCAATCATAAAAAACCATAAATCCACATTCTAAAAAAACCTAAAAACCACAGCCCCAAAAAACATGATACTCAAGACCAAAAAAACCCCAAACACATAAGTCCTCAAAACCCCAGGCCCTCATCCCACAAAAAACCTCAACCATCATCCACAAGAACACCTAAACTATCATCCCCAAAAAATATCAATCACTAAGCCCAAAAAAACACCAAACATCCATACCTAAAAAAATATAAACCATCATCCCCAAAATAATTGTAAACCCTCATCCCTCGATGAAACTAAAGCATAACCCCCCCAAAAATCTTGAACACACAGCCCCAGAAAACACTAAACCCTCAATCCCAAAAAACCATAGTCCAACAGAACAAAAAACATTAAACCCCCAACCCCAAAAAACCATAATCCTAGAGCCCCAAAAACAGATTCCCTCATCCATAACGAACAAAAAAATTTCAGCCCCCAAAAAATATAAACCCAAAACCATAAAAACACTAATCACTTAGCCTAAAAAAATTAACCCAAAAATCAATTTTTTTTAAACCGTAAACTCCAAAAATCCCAAAATCTTTAGACTTAAAAAACCACAAACCACAATCCTAGAAAATACCCAAACCCTCATTCCCAAAAACCCTAAGACCTTGTCCCCCAAAACCCTAAACACTATACCCCATGAAACCTATGAAATCAACCAGAAAAAACCCAAAACGCTTTTCCACATTCACCCTAAACTCTCATTCCTAAGATATCGTAAAACCTCAACCCCAAATAAACACTACAAACTTAGTGAAAAAACAACCTAGAACCCTAATCTATAAAACCAAAAATCATAAGCATAAAAAACCATTCACCCCCATCCCCCAAAACCATAAGCCATCACCCCAAATAACCCTAAACCGTCATTCCAATAGAAAACCAAATATCTCATCTCCAAAAATCACTACAACTTCATACAAAAAAACATCAAACCCTCTACCTCAAAATACCACAAACCACTGTCCAAAAAAACCTAAACCCGCTTCCTCAAAAATACATAGAACCTTGTCCCAAAACCAAATATAAGACCATTTTACCCAAAAATTACAAAACTCACATCCCTAGAAATTCTAAAACCTCATCCCCAAAAACTCAAAACCCTTGGCCCGATAAATCTATAAAGCCTTATTATCAAAAAACCTGAAACCCCGTTACCAAAAAAACCATAAATCCTTATCCATAAGAAACCCTACCCACTATTACCCATAAATACTAAACCCTAGACCCAAAAAATAATAATATTAGTGCATAATAAATCATAAACACACCATCCAAAAAGACTCTAAACACATAGGACTAGAAACCATTAAACTCTATCCCACAAAACCCCGGATCTCTCAACTTGATAAACCCTAAACCCTTGCCTCCCAAAAACTATAATCCCTAGACCCCCAAAAATTGAATCCCTCAGCCACAAAAAAACCAAAAAACATCACCCCCAAAAAGTTATAAATCATTATCCCCAAAACCCTAAACACTCACATACCAAAAAAAACCTCAAACCCACATCCCCAGAAATCCCAAAACCCTCATCCCTAAAAAACCTCAAAACCTAAAACCCAAAAAACCCCTAAACCCTTATCCACAAAAAACCTAGCCACTCCTCCCCAAAAAACATTAAACCTTTATCCCCAAAAACACTATCCCTTCATCCATAACCGAACCCTATACCCTCATCCGAATATACCCTAAAACCTCATCCCTGAAAAATTATAATCCCTCGGCCTAAAAAAACTTCGACCTCATCCACATAGTACCAAAAAATCATATTCCTATGAAAACTAGAACCCTCAACCCCATAAAAACCTAAACACTTAGTGCTAAAAAATCATAATCCCTCAGCCCCTATAAATGAATATTTAAACCCAAAAATCCTTAAACCATCATCCCAAAAATAAACTAATCCCACTACCCAAAAAAACCAATGAATTGTAGCATATAAAAACCATAAATCCAGATAAAATCTAAACACTCATCAACAAAACAACCTTAAATCCTCACCCCTAAAAAACCTTAAACCCTCAACACAAAAAATAGCAATCCCTTGACCTTAGAAAAAAATAAATCCTCAGCAACAAAAAACATTAATCACAGTGCCCCAAAAACCCTAAACCATCACCACTAAAAAATCCTAAACACTAAGCCATAAAAAATCATAATCAATCATCCCCCAAAAAATCGAAAACACTCATCCCCCAAAAAACCAAAAACCCTTAGCCCCCCAAACCCCAAAACCCATTTCCCCAAAAAAACCTACAACCTTGCCCCAAAAAATCCTAATCCCAAGCCACATAAAACCCTAATCCCTTAACCCCAAAAAACACAAAACCCTAAGCAGAAAAAATACTAAACCCTCAGTCCTAAAAAATTTAAACAATAAGTCCCACAAAACCTTAAACCATCTACCTCAAATACACTATACCAACAGCCACAAAAAAATAGAAACCCTTAGTCCAAACAAACCCAAAACCCATATCCCTAAAATTTATTAACCCTGAACCCTAAAAATACTACACCCCATCACAAAAAAACCTAACCCCTCATCCCCATAAAATCCTAAAACCACAACCCTATAAAACCCAAAACCTTTGGCTCAAAAAATGACAAAAATTCAATCATATAAAACCCTTAACACTAATCTCCAAAAATACTAAAACCTCACCCCCAAAACCCTATACCCTCATTCACAAAAAAACCCTAACCCCTCATATCCAATAAATTTTAAACCCTTGGCCCAAATAAATCCTAAACCAATATCCCTCAAAAACCCTAAACCCTCTCCCCCCAAATAACTAAACCCACCGCCCCACAAAACCAAAACACCACTATCGCAAAAAAAACACTTAACCATTAGCCAAAATAAACCCTAATTTGTCATCCAAATAAACTATAAAACCTTTTCCCTAGAATGAGAAAAAATTGCAGCCCTAAATACTCTAAATAATCACCCCCCAAAAGATAAAACTGTTAGCACCAAAAAAACCTAATCCTTCATCCCCAAATAATCAAAAATTAAAACTCTGTCCCAAAAACCGGTAAATCATTTAGCACAAGAAAACCACATGCTCAACCCAAAAAAACAAAAACCCACAACCCCCAAAAACAATAATCCATTTTGTCCATTTGACCACAAACCCTTATCCCCGCAAATTCGTAAACACGTAACCGAAAATAAAACACTCACAGAAAAAAAACCTCTTGCCCAATGAAATGCTAAACCATTCAGACCCAAAAATCCCATGACCATTAGCCCCAAAATCCCCAAAATCTGCATCCACCAAAAAAACTAAACCATCGTCACCTGAATAACACCAAACCACCAAAACCAAAAAAACATAATCCCTAGAAAATAGTTATCCCTTAACCCAAATAAATTACCATAAACTCAACCCCATAAATAAAAAATTACTACGTACTAAAAAAATCCAAATCCTCATCGCTAAAAAACCCAAAACACATAGCCCTAAAAAACACTAAGCCCTCTGGTCTAAAAAACCACAAACCATCAACCACAAAAAAATGAAAACATAGAACAAAAAAATTCAAAACCCCAGTCCCCAAAAAATCCATGAGCCCAAAAAACCCCAAACCCTCAGCCAAAAAATAACTCCAGACCATCGACCCAACAATATTGAAACCATCAAACCCAAAAATCACCAAAACCTCATCTCTAAAAACCAAAATCACTCATGCATCAAAAACCCTAACCCCAAGGACCAAAAAAAACCCTAAACCCTCAGCACCAATAAATATTAAACCTTTATAGCAAAAAAATCATATACCATCATCCTCAGAAAACCCAAAACCCTTTTCCCAAAAAAACCCTAATCCATTTTCCCCATAAAACACAAAAAAAAAACCCACCATAGAAAACCCTAACAACATGGCCCAAATATCCCAAAATTATTCACCCAAAAATACTAAACCTTCATCACAAAAATATCCTAATAATTTTTCCCCAAAAAACATAAATCTTCATCCCAAAAAGGACTATACCCTAAGCCCCAAAAAATCTCTCAGAACATAGAAAACCAAAAAAATTATCCCAAAAAAACCCTAAAACCTAATCCCCAAAACACCTTAAAATGATAGCCCCAATAAACACCTCAAAACAAGCACCAGAAAACCATATACCATATAATCAAGAAACCCTAAATCCTAATCCCCAAAACCCCCTAAAACCACAACCTCAAAAAACCTAAACACTCATTCCCAATAAAAACCTATACCCAAAACCCCCAAAATCCTAAAACATTAGCCAAAAAAATCCATAAACCATTATCCCTAGAAAACCATATAACCCAACCTCAACAAAACATAAACACTCATCACCCAGAAACCCAAAACACTCATCCCTGAAAATCCTTAAGCCCTCAATCCCTAAAATCCGTAAACCATCATCCAAAACAAAACAACAAAACATCAACACTAAAAAATCATAATCCCTCAGCCCCAAGAATCCCTATACTTTATTCCCCAAAAAACATTAATTTTCAGCCCTAAAAACCCTAAACACTCAACCCCAAAATCCCTAAACACTAATCCCTAAAAAGCCTAAATCCTCATCCCTATGAAACACCAAAACTTAAGTCCCAAATAACCTTGAACCATCAACTCCCAAAAAACCTAAACCCTAATCCCTAGAAAACCACAAACACTCATTCCCTAGAAAACCTAAACCCTTGTCACTACAAAAACATAATCTCAACTCCCCAAAAAATACAAATCCCTGAACCTTAGAAAAACATAAACTATCAGCTATAGAAAACAAAAAACTGTCAGCTCCATTAAACCATAAACACTCATTCCAAGAAAACACTAAACCATCATCACCAAAAAACCCTATACCCTCAGCCACAAAATTCCATAAAACTCATCCCCCAAACCCATTAACATTAAACCCCAAAAAACAATAAACCCCAAAAACAAAATTATTGTAAACCCTCATCCCCCCAAAACCATAAACCCTCAACACACAAAAATTTGTAAACCCTCATAAAAAATTTTAAACTCTCATCCCTAAATAACCATAAATCATCATTTAAAAAAACCCTAACCCTCATAAGAAAACATAATACCCTAATCCCTAAAAAACACAAAACCCCAGCTCAATCAAACTCCACTCACTTACCCAAATAAAACCATAAACCCCCATCCCCATAAAAACATGATCCCTCATCCCAAAATAAAAGTAGACCCTCATACCAAAAAAACCATAAATCATCAACCCAAAAAAAACCTATACCCACTAACCTAAAAAACAAAATACCCTCAACCCCCCAAAATCCCAGTACCATAAGCCCAAATATATCCTAAAATTACATCCCAAAAAATCATAAATCAACGATTCCAAATCACCCATGACCTCATCCTAAAAAAATATAAACATTCAGCCCAAAAAACCCCAAATCACTCATTTCTTAGAAAACCCTAAATAGTAATCCCCACAAATCTCAAAAATATCATCCCAAAATAACCATAAACATCCACCCAAACAAACCCCTACACACATAGCATCAAAAAATTGTAAAAACTCTAACACAATAACCCTCAACCCTTAAACCAAAAAAACATAACCCCTGACGATTAATAAACCATAATCCCTCATCCCCCAAAAAAACTATAAATTATGATCCAAAAAATTATCTATACCATCATCCCCAAAAGTTAATAATCAATTAGACCCAAAACCATATACTTTCATCCATAAAAATACAAGAAACAGAGAAGTAAAAAAAATAAATCCCCATCACCAAAAGTTCTCTAATCCTTTTAACAAAAAAAACCTAATCCATCAGTACCTAGAAACCCTAAACCATCGGCCTTAAAATACCACAAGCCCACGGTTCATAAAAACCACAATACCTTAGCCAACAAAACCCTATACAATCAGCCCAAACAAAACAATAACCCTCAACTTAAATAATGCCCTAAAAATTGTCACAAAAAAAACCAAAACCCTTGAACCCAAAAAACCCTAAACCATAAACCCCCAAAACCTCAATCCCTCATGCCCAAAAATCCCAAAACCCATATCCCCAAAACAACCCCTAAAATCACACCCTAAAAAACCATAAAACCATATCCCTAGAAACCTCTATAAACTAATCCAAAAAAAAACCCTAATCCTTGTAAATACATAATCACTAGGCCCCCAAAAGCCATAAATCCTATCCCAAAAAAAATTCTACCCAAAGAAAAAAACCCTCTACACTTGGTCAAAAAAACCCTAATCCCATAGCCACAAAAACCCCAAATCTCTAATCCTAAAAAACGCTAAACCATCAGTCTAAAAATAACCATAAATTTTAAGACATATAATTACCAAAATCCACATCCCCAAAAATAATTAAAACATATTCTCCAAGACCCCCAAAACCCTAACCACCTAGAACCCCAAAACCCTCAACCACAAAAAACTATAAATTCTCACTTCCAAAAAACCCTAAACTATTTGCCCCATTATAACCTATAACCACAACCCCATAAATCAATAAAACAACATCCCAAATAACACCTACACCCTCATATTTAAAATACCATAATCCCTAATACCCATGAAATCCCAAACCATCTTCCCCCAAAAACCATAAACCATTATTCCAAAAAACTATAAACCCTCTTTCCCCAAAAAATTGAAATCATCTACACTATAAAGCACGAAAACCTCCCAGAAAAACACAAACCCATTGTGAAAATAAAGAAAACCTCATCCCCAAAGCATCCCATACCATCATCCTCATAAAACCCTAAACCCCCAGCCCCAATAATTCGTAAACCCTCAGCCTAAAAAAACCGAGAATGAAAGCCCAAAAACTAGAAACCACAATAAAAAAAAACCATAAACCCTAATCCAAAAAAACCATAAACTCTCTACACAAAAAATCCCTAAACCATGATCACAAACAATGATAATCCCTCATACCCATGAAACCCTAAATCCTCAACCCAAAAAATACAAAACCCATCAACCCAAAAAAAACCCGAACCCACTTCCCCAAAAAACCATAAACTATTAGCCCTAAACACCCTAAACCATAATCCCAATGTTCATTATACCCTTATCACAAAAAAATAATTAATACACATCCAAAATAACCCTAAAACAGTCATCCCTAAAAACAAAAAACCCCCCTCATCCAAAAAAACCCAAATACCTCATATGAAAATACCAGAAACCCACAGTCGCAAAAAAAAAACCGAAAACCCTCATCGTTGAAGAAACTTAAACCCTTAACTCCAAAAAAACCCTAAACCCATTGCATGAAAATACCCTCAACCCACAACCACAAAAAATATTAAACCATCATATAAAAAAACTCTAAACACTCATCCTTAAAAAACCCTAATAAATTTACCTTAAAAATAGGTAAACCCTATGTTCAAAATTTCCTTAAAACCTCAGTACCAAAATACAGTACACCTTATGCCGCCAAAAACCCCATACCTTGGAAAACCCAAAACATTAGTCCAAAATAAACCTTAAACCACCCTCCAATGAAAAACTATAAACCCTCATCCCCAAAAAAAAACTCTAAATCACGATCTACAAAACTTTATACACCCTCATACCCAAAATACCCTAATCAATTAGACCAAAAACCATACACTCTCAGCCTTAAAAACCAATGAAACATAGCCCTAAAAAAATATAAACCCCCTTCATCAAAAGATCCCTAATCCTTTTAACCATAAAAACCCTAATCCATCAATACCTAGAAACCATAAACTATCGGCCTTAAAATACAAGAAGCCCTCAAACCATTAAAACAACAATCCCACGGCCAAAAAAACCCTAAACAATCTTCCCCAATGAAATATAAACCCTCTTCCTAATGAAAAACCTTAGAAATTTTCCCAGAAAAAACCTAAACCATAGAACCCAAAAAAACCTAAACTCTAAACCCGTAAAACCTCAAGCCCTCTTGCCCAAAAATCCAAAAAACATTTCCCCAAAAAACCCTAAAACCGCACCCTAAAAAATCCTAAAAACCTGGCCCTGAAAACCGCTAAACACTCATCCCCAAAAAACATAAACCCTAATCCTAGGAAAAACCTAATCCATATTCCCCCAAAATTCATAAATACTCTCCCAACAAAATTATAACCGAAGGAAAAAAAGCCCTATACACACGGCCCCAAAAAACCCTAATCCCATAGCCACAAAAAACCCCAAATACATAATCTTAAAAAACCCTAAACCATCAGTGTAAAAATAACCCTAAATTGTCATCCATATAATTACGTAAACCCACATCCCCAAATAATCACTAATCCCTACTCTCCATGACCCCCAAAACCCTAACCCCCAAAACCACAAAACCCTCAACCCCAAAAAACTAAAAACTCTCAGTCCCAAAAACCCAAAACACATAGCCCCATAAAAACCTATAACCTCTGTCGCATAAAACAATAAAAAATAATCCCAAAAAAACCTAAACCCTCATATCTAAAATACCAAAAACCCTAATCCCCATGAAATCCCATACCATCTTCCCCCAAAAACCATAAACCATTATTCCATGAAAACTGTTAACCCTCATTCCCCAAAAAATTGAAATCATCAACCCTATAAAGCATTAAAACCTCATGAAAAATCACAAACCCTTAGTGAAAATACTGAAAACCTCATCCCCAATGAAACCCATACCATCATCCTTATAAAACACTAAACCACCAGCCCCAAAAATTTGTAAACCCTTAGTCAGAAAATACCCAAGACTGTTAGACCCAAAAACTAGGAACCCCAATCAATAAAAAACCCTAAACCCTCATCCCAAAAAAACCTTAAACTATCTACACCAAAAATCCCTAAACATTCATCACAAAAAAATGATAAACCCACATCCCCATGAAACCCAAAAACCTCAACCCAAAAAATAATAAATCCCTCAACCCAAAAAAACCAAAACCCACATCCCCAAAACCCCTAAACTATTAGCCATATAGAACCTAAACCATCATCCCAAATTCACCTATATCCTTATCTTAAAAGACAATTAATAATCATGAGAAAAAACCCTAAATATATCATCCCTAAAAAAACCACATCCCTAAAAAATCAAAAATACCTCGTTCGAAAAAACTAGAAACCCACAGCCTCAAAAAAAACACAAAACCCTCATCTTTGAAGAAACTTAAACCCTTGTCTCCAAAAAAACCCTAATCCCATTTCCTGAAAACACCCTCAACCAACAACCAAAAAAACAATATACCATCATCCCCAAAAAACATTAAACACTATGCCCTGAATAAAAATCCTATAAATTTACCTTAAAAATAGTTAAACCCTAAGCTCCAAATTTCTTTTAAACATTAGTACTGAAATACCCTACACTCTATACCCCCAAAAACCCCATCCCTTGGAAAAACCTGAACCTTCTGTCCCAAATAAACCTTAAACCACCCTCCAATAAAAATCATTAAACCCTCATTACAAAATAAATCTAAATTATGATCCACAAAATTCTCTATACCCTCATCCCCAAAAGACCACAATCAATTAGACCCAAAACCATACATTCTCAGCCTTAAAAACCAACGAGTATTTTCCCTAAAAAAACATTAACCCCCATCCCAAAAAGACCCCTAAACCTTGTAACCATAAAAAACCTACTCCATCATTACCTAGAAACCCTAAAATATCGGCATTTAAATATCTCAATCCCTTTGTCTATTAAAACCACAATCCATCTGCCCAAAAACCCCTAAATAATCAGCCACTACAAAACATAAACCCTCTACCTAAAGTAAATCCTAAAAAATTTTCCCCAAAAAAACCTAAACCTAGAACCCAAAAAACACTAATCCCTAAACCACTAAAATCTCAAGACCTAGTCCCAAAAATCCCAAAAACCCTTATCCCCAAAAAAATCTTGAAACTGCACCCTAAAAAACCTTATAACCCTGGCCCTGAAAAAATCTAAACACCCATTCCAAATAATCCTAAACCACAATCCTAGGAAAACCCTAATCCCTAGGCCCTCAAATTCCATAAATACTCTCTTAAAAAATCATACCCGACGAAACAAAAAATCCTATACACTCGGCACCAAAAAAACCCTAATCCCATAGCCACAAAAAAACCCCAAATCCATAATCCTAAAAAACCACAAAACATCAGTCTAAAAATAACTCTAAATTTTCAGCCATAAAATTAACTAAAACCACATCCCCATAAATCACTAAACCCTACTCTCCACAACCCCAAAAACCCAATCCCCCCAAATCCCCAAAACCCTCAACCACGTAAAAAACCAAAAACTATCAGTCCCAAAAAACCCTAAACTCAAAGAACCATAAAAAACCTATAACCACAACCCCTTAAAACAATCAAACAACATCCCAAAAAATCTAATCCCGCATCTCTAAAATACCATAAACCCTAATTCCCATGAAATCCCAAACCATCTTCCCCAAAAACCATAATACATTATTCCAAAAAAGCGTAAACCCTCTTTCCAAAAAAATTCAAATCATAAACCCTAGAAAGAATGAAACCCTCCCAGAAAAACACAAACCCTTAGTGAAAATATTGAAAACCTCATAACCAAAGAAACCCATACCATCATCATCATAAGACCCTAAACCCCCAACCCCAAAATATCATATACCCTTAGCATCAAAAAACACTAGAGTGTTAGCCCAAAAATTTAGAAACCCTAATCAATAAAAAAAACCTTAACCCTCATCTCCAAAAAACCATAAACTCTTTATGCCTAAAATTCCTAAACAATCATTATAAAATGATAAACCCTCATCCCCATTAACCCCTAAATCCTCAACCCCAAAAATCCAAAAACTCTCAACCCAAAAAAACCCAAACCCAAATCCCAAAAAACCCGAAACTATTAGCCCTATAGATCCTAATCCATCATCCCAATGTCCACTAGATCCTTATTTAAAAAAAACATTAATAATCATGAGAAAGAACTCTAAAACTACCATGCCTGAAAAACCTCATCCCAAAAAAACCCAAATACCTCATTCGAAAATACCAAAAACCCACAACCGTTAAAAAAACCCAAAACCCTCATCCTTGAGGAAATATCACACCATGACTCCAAAAAACCATAAAATCGTTGCCTGAAAATACCCTCAACCCATATTCAAAAAAATTTGTAAACCATCATCCAAAAATTCACTAAACCCTCAACCCTAAAAAACCCTAATAAATTTACCTTAAAAAGTGGTAAACCCTGAGCACCAAATTTCCCTAAAAACTCTGTACCAAAATACACTACACCCTATGCCCCCCAAAACCCCTTCCCCTATAAAAACATGAACCTTCTATCCCAAATAAATCTTAATACACCCTCCAAACAAAAACCTTACACCCTCATCCCCCAAAAAACTCTAAATCATGATCCATAAAATTCTCCATACCCTCATCCCAAAAAGGCCATAAACCATTTGACCCAAAACCATACACTCTCAACCATAAAAAACCATGAATCATAGCCCTAAAAAACATTAACCCCCATCCCGAAAGGATCCCTAAACTGGTTCAAAATATAAAATCAAATCCATCTAAACCTAGAATCCTTAAACCATTGTCCTTAAAATACCACAAGCCCCCAATCCATTAAAACCCCAATCCCTCAACCAAAAAAACCCTAAACAATTAGCCCCAAAAAAACATAAACCAAATTCCTAGAGAAAACACTAAGAAATTTTCCCAAAAAAACCTAAACCCTAAAACCCAAATATCCCTAAAACCTAAACCCCAAAAAACTCAATCCCTCATGCCCAAAAATCTCAAAAACCCTTATCTCCAAAAAAACCCTAAAACAGCACCCTAAAAACCCTAAAACCCTGGCCCAAAAAACATCAAAGCACTCATACCCAAAAAACCTAATCCCTAATCTTATGAAAAGCCTAATCGTTAGGCCCCAAAAATCCCTAAATCCCCTCCCAAAAAAATCTACCCGAAGCAACAAAAAACCCTATACACTCGACCCCAAAAAACCGTAATCCCATAGCCACAAAAAACCCCAATCCATATTCCTACAAAACCCTAAACCATCAGTCTAAAAAAACCCTAAATTGTCAGCCATATAATTACCTAAACCCACATCCTTGAAAAGAACTAAACCCTACTATCCAAGACCCCCAAAACACTAACCCCCAAAAACCAAAAAACCCTCAACCAAAAAAAAACTAAAAACTCTCATTCCCAAAAAACCATAAACTCTTAGACCCATAAAAACCTATAACCTCACCCCAAAAAACAATAAGAAATCATCCCAAAAAAAACCAAAACCCTCAACTCTAAAATACCATAAACCATAATCCCCATGAAATCCCAAACCATCTTCCCCCAAAAACCATAAACCATTATTACAAAAAAAAATTTAAACCCTCTATCCCCAAAAAATTGAAATCATCAACCCTAGAAAGCATGAAACCCTTCCAAAAAACACAAACCCATAGTGAAAATACTGAAAACATCATCACCAAAACAACCCATACCATCATCCTCATAAAACGCTAAACCCCAATCCCCCAAAAATTGTAAACCCACAACCTAAAAAAACCCCTAGATTGTTAGCCCAAAAAACTAGAAACCCCAATCAATAAAAAAACATAAACGATCATCCCCAAAAAACCATAACCACTCTATACCAAAAATCACTAAACCTTCATCACAAAAAAATTATAAACCCTCGTCCCCATGAATCCCTATACCCACAACCCCAAAAATCCAAAAAACCTCAACCCAAAAAAACCCAAACCCACATCTCAACAAAACCCTAATCTATTTTCCTTTTAGACCCTAAACCATAATCCCAAAGTCCAAAAGATACTTATCTCAAAAAAATAATTAATAATCATCCAAAATAATCATGAAACTACCATCCCTAAAAACAAAAAAAAAACACTCATCCCAAAAAAACCCAAATACCTCATCTAAAAAAATCAAAAACCCACAAACTAAATATAAAACCCAAAACCCTCATCATTGTAGAAACCTAAACCCTTGACTCTAAAAAACCGTAAACCCATTTCACGAAAATACCCTCAACCCACCACCAAAAAAAATTGTAAATCATCATCCCCAAAAAAACTCTAGACCCTCATCCCATAAAAAACCTATTAAATTTTCCTTAAAAAGAGGTAAACCCTAAGCTCCAAATTTACCTAAAACCTCAGTAAAAAAATACACTACACCCTATGCCCCAAAAAACCCTATCCCTTTGAAAACCCTAAACCTTTAGTCCCAAATAATCCTTAAACCCCCCTCCATACAGAAACATTAAACCCTCTTACCAAAAAAAACCTAAGCCATCAAACCAAAATCCCTTATACCATATACCCAAATAAATCATTATCCTTAAACCCAAAGAAATCTCTAAACCCTCTATACCAAAAAAAACATTATCCCTCACTACCCAAATAACCTAGAACATTAGCTGGAAAAAACCATAATCATGTAACCAAATTAAATCCCTTAACTCATAGAAAAAAACCCTAAACTATATGCTCTAGAAAATCATAAACCCTCAATTACAAAAACAATAATTCCTTATCCCGAGAAAACCATAAACCCTTATCCCAAATAACCATATACCGTAGCCCAAGAAATTATAAAACCTTGATCACCAAAAAACTCGAAACCATCATCCCATAAAAAGACTAAACCATAACCCCTAATCCCCCAAAACCCCAAAACCATAATCCCAAAAAACCATAAACACTCAACACCAAAAAACCCAAAACCCTTATCCCCTGAAAAACCTAAACACTCAGTACCAAAAAAACAATAAATGGTCAGCCATAAAAAACCCAGAACCCAAATCAACAAAAAACAGTAAAACTTCATCCCCCCAAAACCCAAAACCCTCCTAAAAAAACCAAAATTCTAATCCCCAAAAAATTCTAAACACTCAAACCCAATAAATCAAAAATCATTACCTAAAAAACCAAACAACTCATCCCCAATAACCCTAAATCCTTAGTCCCAAAAAACCCTATTCCATCATCCTCAAAAAATCCCGAACCCACATCCAAAAAAACCTTAATCATTTTAACCCAGAAACCATAAACCATTAACCTTAAAAGACTATTAACTGGCATGCCCAGAAAAGTCCAAACTCTCATCCCTAAAAAAATCATTAGCCCCCCAACAATATAATATATAGGAATAAAATATCCCTAAAACTTCCACCAAAAAAATCATAAAACCTATTCCCCAAATAAACCTAAGCCTTAAACCCAAAAAAAACATGAGGCCTCATACAAAAAAAACCCATAATACCTGTTCCCCAAAATATAATAAAACCTTGGACACAAAAGTCCCTAATCCATCACCCCCCCAAAACCCAAAACCCTACACCAAATATAACCCGAAACCCTTGGCAACAAAAAACCTTAATCCCTTGTCCCAAAAGAAATCCTAAACCCTAACTCTAAAAAACCCATAAATTGTTGGCCATAAAAAATCGTAAACCCTATATCTGAGGAAACCCTAAACACATGTCCTAAAAAAGAAGATAAAACCATCACACAAAAAAACATAAACCATCCACCCCAAAACCATAAATCAGGTGCTTCAAAAAACCATGGACTATCATCCCCAAAAAAATATAAATCATCGGGCGCAATAAAACCTATATCCTCTACCCCCTAAATCCCTAGCCCCTCATCCCCAAAAAACACTAAACACTCACCCCCAGAAAACACTAAACTTAAGGACAAAAAAACCCAAAACCCACCTTCCCATGAATCTACAATCCCCCTACCCAAAAACCCATGATCCATCAACCATAAAAAACCTCAACCCTCAAACACATATAACCCAAAACCCTCATCCTAACGAGACCATAAACCCTTGGCCCCAAAAAAAATTATAAAACCTTTCCCCGAAAAAACTATAAACCATAAGCCAAAAAAACCCTAAACCATAATTGATAATAAAAACTCAAAACCCTTGGCCCTAAAAACCCATAAACCCATAGACCCAAAAACCCAAAACCATCACCCAAAAAAATCATAAAAAATCATCCAAAAAACCCCTACACCCTCTACCCAAAAAAACAATCAACCCCAAAAAAACCATAAACACTTATCCCCAAAAAAATCCTAAAGCCTTGTCCCCAGAAAACCCAAAATCCTCAGCACCAAAAACAATAAAAACATATAACCAAAATACTCTAAACCCTATGCCTCAAGGATCTATAAACTATATGAACCAAAAAATAATATACCTACATCCCAAAAAAACTGAATAATGTCATTCCTAAAAAACCCTAAACACTAAATACCAAATTCCCAAATCCCTTTACCAAAAAAAAAACACTAAACCATCAGCCCCAACAAACCCTAATCCCCCAGACCCCAAAAAATTAATACAGTCAGCCCCAAAAAACTCTAAACCCTTATCCCCCCCAAAAAATAACCCCTTAGTCCACAAACCAAATATCCACAACCCTTAAATACCCTAAAACCTCAGTCCCAAAAGTCTCTAATCCCTTAGTATTAAAAAACCCAAAACCCTGAACTCCATAAAACCCAAACCCTTTACCCAAAAACCATAAAACCTCTACCAAAACAATAATCCCTATGATGAAAAAAACCCTAAACCGTCAGCCCCAAAAAACCATAAACTCATTTCCCTATAAAATCCTAAATCCTTCTTAGAAGATAACCCAAAAAACTCAACCCACAAAACCCCTAAAACATCAACCACAAAAAACCACAATCTCGATGCCCTAAAAAACCTAAAACATCATCCCAAAAATACCGTATCCCTAACCCCCCCCAAACCTAAAACATTATTATACAAGTTCCCTATAACCTTATCCTTGAAAAGTTTAATCCTATCAGTCCCAAAAACCATAACACCTATGCCCTTAAAAATCCTAAGCCTTCATCACCAAAAACCATAAAACATCACTCCCCAAAACCAAAAACCTTATGTTCCCAAAACCCGAAACACTCTACCCCATGAGACCTTATACCTTAATTCCCAATTAACCCTAATCAGTCATTACCAAACTACTACAAACCATCAGCCACAAAAAATCAAAACCCTTAACCCGAGAGAACTCCAATTACTTTGGCCCAATTATCCATAAACCCTAATACTAAATAAACTCAAAACCCTAATCCCCAAAAAAACCCAAAGTCCTAACCCACCAAAAATACTAAACCCTCATCCCAAACAAATCCTAAAACATCAACCCAAAAAACCCTGAATCATTGATCTCAAAACCCCTAGTCCCATGGACCCAAATATTCTTAAACCCTCGGTGCCAAAAAACCATAAACCATCAACCCATAATAACACTAAACCCATCTTCCACAATATTCCAAAAACAATATATCTCTATAAAACCTAATCCCTAAACCATTAAAAACATTAAAGACTTAGAAAAACCATAAAACCTCACCTTGAAAAACTCTAAACACCCAGCCCCAAAAATCCCTATACACTATGCCCCAATAAATACTAAACAATCGTCCCAAAAAACAAAAAACCATCAACCAAAAAAACCGTAAACCCTCATTCCATAATAAAAGAAATTTTTTTGACACAAATAACCCTCAAACCTGATCCTCATAAATTCATCGACTCTGAGCCCTAAAAAACACTCAACCCTCAACCCAAAAAAACCCTCAATCATCCAAACCATAAAACCCTAAACCCTCATACCTATAAAATCATTAACCATTATCCCCCAAATCCCCAAAAACCTCATCCCCCAGATACACTAATACACCATCCCCAATCACTCCTAAACCCTCATCCCCAAAATAACCAAAAACATCCTCCTAAAAAACAATAAACCCTTATCCAAATAAAAAACATAATCCAACAACAAATAAAATAACTAAACCCTCAGCACCAAAAAAACTGTAACCCTCATCCCAAACAAATATATGACCTCAAAACAAAAAAATCTAAACCATTAGATCTATTAAAAACTAAACCATCAACCCCAATTCCATAAATCATATTCCCTAGAAAATTATAAAAAATCATCCCAAAAAAACCTAATCCTCCTACCCAAAAAACTATAATCCTCCAAACCAAAAAACCAAAAACCCACAGCCATAAAAGACCCAAAACAATCCACTAAAACCCTAAACACTCAGCACCAAAAACAATAATCACTCAAAACAAAAAACCCAAAACCCCCAGCCCCCAAAACATCAATGTCCTCATCGCAAAAAATTCTTAAACCCTTAGTCCTAAAAAACCCAAAACCTAGAGCCCTTAGAAAGCCTAAATCGTCATGCTGAGAAACATTACACGCTCATCAAAAAAAATTTCTAAATCCATAAACCCTAGAAACATGAATACTTCATCCCTAAAAATACAAATACCTCAGCCTGAAAAAACCCTATACCCCCACCCCAAAAAACCATAAACCAATATCATCAAAAAATAACTAAACCCCTAGCCAAAAAAACTATGACCCCATAGTCAAAAAAAATTACCCCAAATAACCCCTAAAACATGAGACCCCCAAAAACGTCAACCCTAATCCCAAAAAACCTTCAAATCTCAACCACCAAAAATACTCATACCTCTGCACAAAAGAACCTTCAACCCCTTGCCACAAAAGACCTCAACTCTCAGTCCCAAAAACCCTCAACTCACAGCTCTAAAATTCCCTCAACCCACCACTGAAAAAATCCATCAACTCCCTAAACCCATAATTCCTTAGCTCTTCAAAACCCCTAACCCACATCCCCAATAAACCCTATACCCTATGCCTCAAAAAACACAAAACCCACTTCCCAAAAAAAACAAACCTCAAAGTAAAAAAAAACCATAAACCCCCATCCCCAAAAATCCATAAAACATTAACCCCCAAAACCATAAATAATCACCACCAACATACACTAAAACCTCATCCCTCCAAAATTTTAATACCTCATTCCCAAAAATCTCTAATCCCTCAACCCCAAAAAATAAAAAATCCATATCCCCAAAAATCCCTAAACACTCCTCATCTAAAAACCCTAAACCCTATGACCCTAAAAACCATAAACCCACATCTTTATGAAACCCTATACCCTCAGTCACAAAATCACTAGTCCCTCAGTATAAAAATCCCTAAACCCTTCCCCAAAAGAACCCTGAATCCTTACACCCAAAATACCCTAAGAACTCATCCCAAAAATTCTTAAACACTCAACACTAAAAAACCCTAACCACATAGCCACAAAAAACACTAATTATTCATCTTAAAGGATCCTTAAACTCACAACACCAAATATTACTAATTCCTTTGACCAAAAAAACCCCAAATCCACAATACCAAAAAATAAACCTAAAATGAATAGTAACTTGAATCCTTAAAACCTATGCCCCAAAAAATCCAAAACCCGCATCCCCAAAAAATCCCTAAACCCTCAGACACAAGAATCCATATATACATAGACCTAAAAAACCATAAACTCCTTTCCCTAAAAAACAAATCCCTCTACCTAGAAAACCCTAGTCCATCAACCCATAATATCCATAACCCCTTGGACCCAAAACACCATAAACACACATCCCAAGTATACCATTATCCCTAAGCTCAAAAAACACAAAACACGTGGCCCCATGAAACACTAAACCATCGACACTAACAAAACCTAAACCCTAAACCCCCCCCCCCCAAATCCTACACCATCAACTCCCAAAAAAACAATAAACCCAAATCCTCAAAAAAAATCTTTAGTACCTGAAAACCCAAAACACTCACCCCCAAAAAACCCAAAACCCTCATCACAGAAAACTGTAAATACTTATCCACAATATATTGTAAACCCTCATCCCTAAAAACCCTTATACTCTCAACTCCAGAAACCCAAAATCATCATCTCCCCTAATCCCTAAACCCCCATATTTTAAAAACACTAAACTCCCGTACCTGAAAGAACCTAATCCATCATCTACCAAATATTGTAAACACTTAAAATAAAAAAACACTGAATCCTCATCCCTAAAATACCTAATCCCTTACCCCCAGAACACTGTAATCCATAAGACCCAAAAAATAGATAACTCTTAGAACCAAAATTAACATAAATCCTAATCTCCCAAAAAACCATTAACCCTCACCCCATAATTATCTAAATCTCAACCACAAAAGACCCTCAAGCCTAATCCAAAAAAAACCCTAAACACATAACCTAAAAAACCCCTCACCATAAACCACTAAAACCTCTCTTTCATCACCCCAAAAAACCTATATCCCTCATTTTCCAAAAAACCAAAACCATCATCACCAAAAAAAACTGTGAAACATAGCCCCAAAAAACCCCTCAAACCTCATCCCTGAAAAATTATAAATCATTGACCCTCGAAATCCCTCATCTATCAACCCCTAAAAACTATTAACCCAAACCCCAAACAACCCAATAACCTCAAACCCAAAATACCCTAAACCCTTGGCATCAAAAAAATATTAACACACGACCCCCAAAAACCCTAAATCCTCAGCCTCATGAAACCCTACACCCTCATCATTAAATAATTTTGAACCCTCGACCCCAAAAATCCATGAACCCTCAACCAAAGAAAACCCTAATCCCTCAGCTACAGAGAACCCAAAAAACTCATCCAACGAAAAACCTAGAATCAAATCCAAAAAAACCCAACATGGAGCCCCAAAAGACCCTCAACAGTCATCATAAAAAATACTAAATGCTCATCCCAGAAAAAACCTAAAACCTAAACCCCAAATAACGCTAAACCATCATCAACATAAAATAGTAACCACATACCCAAAAACACTACAAATATATCCATAAAATACCATAAACCCAGATCTCCCCATAACCCCAAACCTTATGTTCTGAAAATCCATAAAACCCCAATCATAAAGAACACTAATACCTCATCCCCAAACGATACTAATCCATTAATATATATATATATATACCCTCAGCCCAAAAAGAATAATTTTTTAGCAATAAAAAATCAAAATCTCTCAAAACTAATAAACACTAAATTATTGATCCTACAAAAATTCTATAACCTCTACCCTAAAAAACCCTAAACCATAAAAAAAACTCAACCCCATGCACCACAAAACCCACAAGAAAATCCCAAAATAAACATTATACCTTATCGCAAATGAATACTATACCCGCTTCCCCTAAAAAACCCCCAACCTCTTCCTTAATACACCTTAAACCCGCATCCGCAAAAAACCCTAATCCCATCGCCCCTAATCACTATAAACCCAAATACCTGAAAACACTAAAACCTAATCCCCCAAAACCATAAACCCTCATACCAAAAAAACCTAAACCCTTAGACCCAAAAAACCCTAATCCATAATCCCCAAAAAAACACTAACCCCTATGACCAAAACACCATAAATCTTAAGCCCCCAAAATCACTGAACTCGCAACCCCAACAAACCAATCACCCTTTCCTTCAAATAAACTAAACCATCTGCCCAAAAAAACATTAAACTATCATCCCAAAAATCCAAAAACCCCCATTAATAAAAACCCCAAATTCTCATTCCAAAAAATGAGAAACTGTCTGCAAGAAAAACACTATGTATGCTCATCCCCACAAAAACATAACTCTTCAGCCCAAAAACACCTAAAACGTCATCCTTATGAACCCTAAACCCTCTGTCCTAAACAACCATAAAACCCAAGCCTCTAACAACCCTAAAACCATTGGCCTAATAAATCTTAAACACTCATCCCCAAAACAGTAAACCCTCATTACTCAAAAACACTGTATCCTCAGGCCCTAAAAAATCTAAAAATAATCTGCCCAAAAAATCCCTAAATTCTTAGCACCAAAAAAAATCTAAAAACTCAGCCCATAGAAACACTAAACCCCCATCCCCATAAAACCATAATGCCTCATCCTAAGAATACCCAAAAACCTTATTCCTAAAATCCACTGAACCCTAAGAACCAAAAACCCCTAAACACAATGTCCCAAAAAATATGAAACCCTTAACCCAAAAAATACAAAAACCTCTTCCCCCATTAATTCCAAAACCCCAACCCAAAAAATCCCTAAAACCATAACCTAGAAAATGAAAAACACTATAAAAAAGCTAAAAAACCATCATATACAAAAAAACCAAAAACCTCAGCCCTAAAAAAACCAAAACCCCCATTTTCAAAAAACCATAAACTCTCATTTCAGAATAAACACAAAACCCTCAGCCCCAAAGAACACAGAACTATAATATTCAAAAAACCCACAATCCTCATTGCCAAAAACCCTTAAACCACATACCCCAATAATCGTAAACCCAAATCCCTAAAAAACCTTATTCCCTGAAACCCAAATAACTATAAACACTCATCCCAAAAAACACTAAACCCTCATCCCTAGAAAATTGTAAACCATCCCCCCAAAAAAACTGTAAATCCGCATCCACAAAAACCCTTAACACTCACCACTAAAAAACCTAAACACTATACCACAAATTATCCTAAACCATCACCCACAAAAAACTAAATACCCTTATCCAAAAAATACCCAAAAATATCATCCCTATAAAACACTAAATCCTCATCCCCACAATCCTCTAAACCCTCCCAAAAACATATAAACTTTCGACACCATAAAATCCTAAACACTTGTTCCCAAAAAAACTAAAACACCTCATCCAAAAAAAACCCTAAACCCCCATCCCCAAAAAACACTAAAACATCAGCTCCATAGAACCTCATACCCTCAACTATGAAAAAACCTTAAACCATCAACAACATTAAACCCTAAACCACCAACAGTAAAAAAAACTAAAACTTAAACCCCAAAAAAATATAAAACCCCTTCCCCAAAACACCTGGTTCCTTATCACCAAAAAACACTAACATGAATCGCGAAAACTACTAAACCCTCACCCAAAAAACCCTAAAACCCCATCCCCAAAAAACCCTTGACACTTATCACAAATAAACCCATAACTCCAAATTACCACAAACCCTCAACCATAAAAAATTGAAACCTTATCCCCAAAAAACACAAAAACCCACGCCCAAAAAAGACTAAACACTATACATAAAATAACCCTAAACCCATATCGCCATATGAAATTATACCCTTTTCTCAGAAAAACCAAATACCCTGATTTCCAAAAAACCCAAAAACCCTCATCCCCAAAAGCCCATAAACCCACCACCCCTGAAAAACCAAAAAACTCAGTCCCAAAATTCCATAAACCCTCAGCAGCAACAGAAAATCACTATCTTACAACCCAAGGAACTATAAACCCCTATCCCTAAAAATCCCAAACCCCTAACCCAAAAACCCACTAAAACCTCTACCCTAGAAAACCCTATTCCCCCATCACTATAAAAATATCATCGCTCATCCTCCCAAAAAATAATACCACATTAAAAAAACATAAAACCACATCTCGCAAACCATATACCTTCATCCAAAAAGATATCATAAACCGAAATCCCCCAAATACCCTATACCCTTATCCCCAGAATACCCTAAAACTGTAGCCACAAAAAACCATCAACCCTTAGCCCAAAAAACTACTAAACCCTCATTCCAAAATATGTCTAAAACCATGGAACCTAAAAACCATAAACCCTCAGCCCTAACAAAATCGTACCACTTAGAGAAAAAACCATAAACAACACACCCAAATGTACCCCTAAATAATACGTTGAAAATCTGTAAACCCCATCACCAAAAAACCCTAAACACTCAACCACAAAAAAACTAAACCCTCAGCCTAAAAAACCATAAAATCTATCCCCATGAAATATTAAAACCTCATACAAAAAAACCCTAAACCCTCATCCCTGAAAATCCATTAACCCTAAACCCCAATAAACCGTCTTCCCTCATCCCCATAAAACCCATAACCAAAATACCCCAAAAAACCATCTACCCTAAGCCCCAAAATACCATAAGCCTTAAACCTCAAAAGCCTTAAAATCTCATCCAGATAAAACCATAATAACTATGCACCAAAAAACTATAGTCCCTCATCCCTAAAAAATACACAAGCCATTAGTCCAAAAAAACACTAAACCATCATCCCCATGTATCCCTAAATATCCAAAACCAAATATACTAACTGAAAACCCCTAAAAACACTAAATATATCACCCAAAACACCATAAAACCCTAGCCTCAAGGTACCCAAAACCCACAACCCTAAAAATCTCTAAAATCACATCCCCAAAAAACCAAAATCTATTAGCCAAAAAAAAACCCAATACCCTAATCCAGAAAAACCTATAAAATCATCAAAAAAAACTTATTCCATCAACTCCAAAATACCATAAACCACATCCACAAAAACTCTAATCCATCATCCCCAAAAAAACCTAAACCCTCATCCCCAGATACACTCAACCCTCAGCCTTAAAAAATCATGATCCCTCAGTAATAATAAATCATCAACCCCTAATACCCAAAATCCCTCAATCTAGAGCCCTAAAGATCCCTTAACCATCATAATGTAAGAAACTATACCCTCATCCCCGAAAAACATTTATCCCTTAGTCCTAAAAATTTCAAAACCCTCAGCACAAAAAATAAAAAATTCTCAGCCCCAAAAAACCCAAAACCCTTATCCCCAAAAAACCAAAAACCATGATCCCCAGATAACCATAAACCATTATTCCCAAAAAAACATAAACACTAATCCAAAAAATTATCTCAAACATAATACCAAATTTTTCATCATCCCTCACCCCATCAAACTCACAACCCCATGCCCTAAAAAACCCCTCTGTCTTCATCAACAAAAAATTGAAAAACTTCTTCCAATTAAAAAACTAAACCCTCAAAACAAAGAAAACCTAAACCCTCAAACCCAAAAATCTCTAAACCCTCATCCCCAAAATACTTAAAATGTTCGCCCCAAGAACCCCAAAAACGTCATTACCAAAAAATCCACAACCCGCAAACCCAAAACCCCAAATCTCTCAGCACTAAAAAACCAAAATCCATCATCCCCAAAAAAAACTAATCTCCCTACCCTTGGGAATCTTAAGCCATAAACCTCAAAACCCCTAATCCTTCATCCCCCAAAACCATAACCCTTGGCCCTAAGAAACCCTAATCCATAAGCCCCCTGAAACACTAAACCCTCATCCCAAAATAAAACCCTAAACCCTCACCCAACAAACCCTAAACTTTGTGCAAAAAAACCCAAAACATTATGTCCCAAAATACCCTTAACCCTGATCCTCAAAAATCACTAAACCCCTATATCAAAAAATCATAATTCCTCCACACACAAAAACCTAATTTATCAATTCCAAAATAACATGATCCCACATCCCACAAAAAACTAAAATTATCTACACAAAATAAATCCTAAATCCTCATCCCCATAAAACCCAAAACCCTCATCCCTAAAAAACCCTCAACCTCGTCCCCAAAAAACACTAAAACAGTCTTCCCAAAAATCCTAAAACACTAGTCTCCCAAAAAACATCTTCCCCATAAAACCTTAAACACTCATCTCCCAAAACCCATGATCCCTCATTCACAAATGACCCCAAACACTCATCCCCAAAAAACCAAAAACACTAAGCCCCCAAAATTCCTAAACCCGAACCCCAAAATAAATCTACCCCCCCCCCCTCCCAAAACCCTAAATCATCATCCAAAATAATAATATACCATCATAGCCTTAAACCATAAACCCTCATCCACAAAATGACTAAAACCCTCATTCCAATAAATCCATATGACATCGTCTTAAAAAACACTAAACACATATTCGTTTACAACACTAAACCCCCATTACCAAAATATACTAATCCCTCAGCCCCAAAAAACACTAAACAATAATCCTAAAATAACAATAAACTATAAGCCCAAAAAACCCATAACTCTTATAAAAAAAAATAGAAACACATATCCTTATAAAACCCTAAATACACGGCCCCAAAAAACCCAAAACCCTCCACCCCAAAAAACCCATAACCAAGAGCCTGAAAAAACCATAATCCATAAACCCCCCAAAAAACCTTAAAACTCATATCTAAAAAACCATAATCCCTGAAACCCAAAATAATTTACACGCTTAACCCCCCAAACTGATAATTTCAGATCCCTAACAAACCACCATCCATCAGCGCTAAAAAATCATTAATAGTTATCCTTTTAAACCCCACAACACTTTTACCCAAAAACCCCTCAACCCACTACCCCAAAAAACCTAAAACAACTATCCCAAAAAAACACTCAACCCTCTGTCCCATGAAACCCTAAAAGATATTCCCTAAAAACTCAAAAAACTCAATCCAAAACCCCAAAAACCTCATCCCCCAAAAACCCAAAACCCCAAACCCACCCAAAAACACCTAAAACCTATGATGCAAAAAAACCTTAAACTTTCAACCCAAAAAACCATCAACTGTAATCCTAAAAAACTATCAACCTTTTCTCCAAATATCCTAATCCATAAGTTGTATAAATATCATCAAAACTCATCCCCAATAAACCCTAATCTGTTATCCCCAAAAAATCCTAATCCCACTTCCCTAAAAAACACATAACCCACCTCACCCAAAAACCCTAAACCCTTTTCCACAAAACCTATACCCCAATCATAAAAATACGAAATCCCTAGGCCTCAAACAACCCTAAATCCATAACCCTAATAAACCTGAAACCCTCATTCCCCAAAAACCGAAAACCATCATCTAGAAAAAAAATCCACAAAACTCATCGCTATAGAAACCTAGTCCTTTGAACGATATATAAAAAACAGAAAGTTTAAAAAAAATAAACCCTCTGCACCAGGAAACCCAAAACCTCATCCCCCAAAACCCTAAACAATCATCCCTAATAAACCATAAATCAATATCCCCCAAACCCATAAAGCCTCATCCCCCTAAACCCCAAAACCATAAAAACTAGAAAACCCCAAACTCACATCCCCGACAACTCTAGATTCTCATCCCCAAAACCCCTCATTACCAAAAAAATACAATACCCCCAACTCCAAAAATCCGTAAATACTCAGTCAGAAAAAAATTCTAAAACCTCAGACCTAAAAAACCCTTAACCCAAAATACCCAAAAACCCATAAATCCACATCAAAAAAAGTACTAGACCATCATCCGCATAAACTCATTAAACCCTTGTCCCTATAACCTATAAATCCTATACCCAGAAAAATGAAACTCTCATCTCTAAAAAAATCCTAAACCATTTTCCAACCAAAACCCAATATCCCCATCCCCAAAAAACACTAAGGCCTCATCGCCAGAAATCCAAAAACCTTGAGCCCCAATAAACATTAAAACCCCTTCCCAAGACAACCCTAAACCCTCGTCTCCCAAATCCCCTAAACCAACATCCCCAACAAACCTTAAACTCTCAGCCCCTATAGTTATATACCCTTAACACAATAAATCCCTAATCCCTACACCCCAAAAAACTCTATACTCCTATCCCCAAGAAAGGAAAAACCCATATTCGATAAATAACTCGAATCCCCCATCCCAAAAAACCCCTAAACCCTCTGTCCAGAAACAAAAAACCCTATTCCTCAAAAAATGCTAATCTATCATTCTTAAAATAACCCATACCCTAACCCTAAAAAACTGTAAACACTCATCCCAAAATACCGTCAACCCTCATACCAAAATACCCTCAATCCTTGTCCCCAAATAACCCTCATCCATAAACTCTAAAAAACCATGAACCCTTATCCCCAATAACACCAAAAACCTCATCCCAAAAAAAATCACAACCATGGTTTCTGAAAAATTCAAAACCCACATCCCCATCCAACCCTAAACCCTCAAACCCAAAAATCCTAAAACCCACACAAGTGCCAAAAAAATCTAAACCCTATGTCCCATAAAACCCTAAAGCCTCATCCCTATAAAAACCTATAATATAAGTCCCAAAAACCCTAGGACCATATCTCCAAAAAAAATCATAAAAACATACCCACAAGAAACCCTCATACCTCATCCACTGAAGACCCTATTCCCTCAGCACTAATATACAATTAATCCTCAGGCTCAGAAATATAGAAAGCCTTATCCCCAAAAAATAGTAAACCCGCATCCCAAAAAACTCCACAACTATCATCCTAAAAAACCCAAAACCCTGATTCCTAAAAAATAAAAATCATTCACCTCTAAAAAAACATAAACCATCTGCCCCAAAAGACCCTAAACACATAACCCTAAAAACCCCAAACACTCAACCCACAAAAAAATCTGAAACCCTCTGCCCTAAAAAACCATAATACCAAAGGACAAAAATCCTTAAACCTTCAGAATTAAGAAACCCTAAACCCAAATCTACATCACAAAAAATACCTAAACACCCAACCAAGAAAACCATTATCCCTCGACCCCAAAAAAACTCTATACACTTAGACCTAAAAGTAAAAAAAACTCAACTCTTAATAAACCTATACTGTAATCCCTCAAAACCTCAAACCATTATCCCCAGAAAATCCCTAAACACTTAGTCCCATAAAATTCTAAAATAATAGCCCAAGAAAACATAAACCCTCATTCCCATAAACCCTAAAAAATTTTCCCAAAAAACTTATTCCTCATTTCCCAAAATACATAAAACCTCATCACAATAAATCCCTAAACCATCATCCCAAAAAACCCTAAACCTTCTTTCACCCAAAAAACTAAAAATTCATCCCCAAAAGACCATAATCCCTCAGTCCTAAGAACTAAACCCCCCCTCCCACCCCTGACCATGAATAACTCTAAGAACGCATCCCCAAAACACCCTAAATACATAGCCCCAAAACACCGAAATCCCTAAATAAAAGATAACCCTAAACCCTAAACCCCAAATCACCCATAATCATCATCCTAGAAAATGTAGATACTCATACCCCAAATACACTGATCACCTAGCCCCAAAATAACCATAAAACCATATGCATTAATACCCTTAACACTCACCCCCAAAATCAAAATAAACCCTCATCCAAAAAAATACATATACCCTCAACTCCAATGAAACAGAAACCTTGTCCCAATAAACCCTAAACCCTTATCCCAAAAAATCCTAAACCCAATAACCCCAAATAATCTTCATTCCTAAACCTCAAAAACCTTAAATCCTCATCCCTACGAAACCCTAAAATCTCATACCTAAATAAACACTAAACCCTAAACAACAAAAAAACACATATTTTGAGACCCAATAAACACTAGAATCACAACCCACAAAAACCGCTAATCCCTCATACCCAAAAACACCAAAAACCTCTACCCCAAAAAACCAAAAGCCATCATCCCAATAAAACCCTAAACCCTTTACCCAAAAAAAACCCTCCACCCTCAGCCCCAAAAGACACTCAACCTTTTTCACTAATAACCCCACAACCGTCATCCCTAAAAATCCTCAAAAAGGATCCCTTAAAAACCATCAACACTAAAACCAAAATACCCCCTCCCTCAACCCCAAATAACCGTGAACTTTTATTTCCCCTGAAACCCTCAACCTTTATCCCATGAAAACATTCAACACTAGGACTCATAAACCCTCAACACCCATCCCCCCAAAAAATACACAACCCATGGTTAAAATGAAACCCTAAACCATATAGCACAAAAAAACATAAACCCACATCCACAAAAAGACAAAAATCCCCATCCCTAAACAAACTAAACCCTAATACACCAAAACAACAAACCCTAATCAAAATAAATCCTATAAACTCACCACCAAAAATCTAAAAAAATGATCCCCAAAACCCCTCAAGCCATATACCCCAAAATCCTCAATCCTCAACCCCAAATACCCTGAAACCCTTGGCCAAAATGCCCTAAACCTTCATCCACAAGAAATCCTCTACCCTCATCATGAATAAAACACTCAAACCACATCTCCCAAAAACAATCAAACCACACCCCCATAAAACCCTTAACCCTCAGCCCCAAAAAAATCTTTAACATCACTCCTAAAAATCATCAACCAATAGCCATAAAACCCTTAAACACTCATCCCCAAAAAACATAAAACATCAGAGCCTAAGAACCATAAACCTCTGCCCCTAAACAGCCTGAAACCCACATCCCCAAATAACACAAATCCCATAGAATCAAAAAACCATAAACCATTATCCCTGAATACCCTAAACCAACATTCCAAAACAACACATAACCATGAAACTCCCAAAAAAACTAATCCTCATATTGAAAAAACAAAAACCATCTGTCCAATGAAATAATTAACCTCACCCCTAACAAACCCAAAACCTTTATCACCAAAATCATAAACCTTTATCTCCCCAAAACCATTAACCCTCATCCCCAACAAAATACCTAAATTTTCAACCCAAAAATATCATTGACACTCAGCCCAGAAAAACCAAAACCATCAACCCCAAAAACCTTAAAAACCCCCCACCCAAATAATCCTAAACCCTTATCCTGAAAAAAAATGCATCAATCCCAAAAAAACCTATCTCGTTTGATAGAAAAAAACCCTCAATCCCAAAAAACCATTAACCCTTATACTCAAAAAAACCCTAAACCATAATACCCAAAGAAACCCTTAAACATAATCATAAATAAAACTCAACCCTCAACCCCAAAAAAACAACAACTATCATCCCAAAATAACCCTCATACTCAAAAAACAATCAACATTTAGACCAAAAAAACCCTAATGCCTCATCCCAAAAATCCATCAACCCCCAATCCCAAAAAAACCTCAAACTTCAGAACAAAAATACTATAAATTGTCTTCTATAAAAAAACCTATACCCTTTAACACAAATAGTCCTTAATCCCCTATCCTCCAAAAACCAAAATCCCGCAGCCCCAAAATCTCTAAACCCTCATCCCAAAAACAATCAGCACATAGCCTCAAAAAACAATCAACCCTCATCCAAAATAGATATCAAACCTTACCCCAAAAATTAATACACCCCCATAACCAAAAAAAATTAACCCCTCAGCCCCAAAATAACATAAATCCTTATCCCCAAAACACCTAGAACCCTCCCACACAAATAATAATCATTCCTAGGCCCCAATAACTCTGAACCAATAGCCAAAAATTACAAACCCTCAACCCCCAAAACCCCTAAACTATCATCCTGAAAAAATAGTAAAACTTCATTTCCAATAAACTCTAAACCCTCATACCAAAAAAATCAATCATTAAGAACCAAAAAAACAAAAACACTCATTAATAGAAAAAATATAATCCCATAGTCCCAAATATACATAAACTTACATTCCCCAAAAAACCATAAAACCTCATCCCCAAAAACCACAAAACCACCATCCCCCCCAAAAACACAAATCCCTCATACTCAAAAAACCCTAAAACCTAATCTACATAAAACATTAAATACTGAGTCCATAGAAATCTTAAACCCACATCCCTAAAAACCCTAAGCCCTCATCCTAAGAAACCCTAATCTCCAAAAAACCCTAATCTCTTAGCCCCAAAAAACTTCAACCCTCATCCCTAGGAAACCCTTACCACACTTCCAAAAAGAACACTCTTCCCCTATAACAAAATAACTTTCAATCCTCCATCTAAAATAATAAAATTACCGTAGTAACAATAGAACCTAAACCCCCATCCCCAAAAACCGTAAACCCTCATCCCCACAAAACCTTGAACCCTTTGAATAAGACATTAAACCCTTTCGACAAAAAACAAAAATACATAAGACCTAAAATACCCTAAATCATTAGGCCCAACATACCCAAAACACATATTAATAAAAACACCCAATCTACTCCCTTAAAAATCAGTAAACCCACAAAACCAATAAACTCCAAACAATCATAATAAAAAAACCCTATACAATCAACAACACAAAACCCTAAACACAGAGCCCAAAAAACACTCAACCCTAATCACGGGAAATCACACAACCCATGTCCCCCAAAATATCAAAACCAAAATCCCCAAAAACTCGTAAACCCTCAGCCAAAATATCCATTAAGATCTAAACCAAAAAACCCAAAACAATCATCCCCAAAAAACCGAAAACCTCATCCATATTAAAATAGAATCCATCAGAATCAAAAAACCATAAAATCTCATCCCTATAAAGACCAAAACACTAACCCCACAAATAGAATAAATCCTCTTCTCTAAAAAAACTGATACCATCATCCCCCCCAAAACAAAAAACACACATCCCCAAAAAATCTAAGCCATCTTCCACAATAAAACAACTAACCCTCAAAACCTAAAAACCCTATACCTTCATACCCCTAAACCCATAACACTATTTTGAAAAATCCATAAACTGCCTTCTGCAAAAAAACATAAACCATCAACCCTAAAAATCCATAAACCCTCCACCCTATGAATCTAAAAGCTATTAACACCAAAAAACCCTAGACCCTCAACCCCCAAACACAAAATCCATCATCCCCCAAAAACCATGGAACTGTAGCCCCATAAATCCCCAAATCCTGAGGCAAAAAAATACAACAAACCTCAGTCCCCCAATAAACAATCCCCAACTTGAAAAATCCTTAAACACTCATCCCAAATAAATCATAAACCCTCATTCCCAAAAAACCCTAAACCCTAAGTCAAAAACACCCTAATCCCTCATCCCAAATAAACTGTCAACCCTCATCCCCATAGTCCATAAAAACTCATCCCCTATCTATAAAATCACACAATCCTCTACCCAATCCCCTAAACCATCATTGATAAAAAATCCCAAACCCCCATTCCACAAAAAACCTCAACAATATTTCCTAAAAAACATCACCCACGTCCCCAAAAAATCTTAAACACTAATCCATCCAAACCCCTAAACACTCCGCCCAAAAAATAACTAAACCCTCAGTCCAAAAAACCCTAAACACTCATCCTCCAATACCCAAAATACTCATATCATAAAAACATAAACCATTAGGGAAAAAAACCATAAACCAACCAACCTAGATAATATTAAACAATAATCCCCATGTAACCATAAATAAACATTGACTAAATAACCTCAACCTATATCATGAAAAAACAATCAATATTCATCCCCAAAAAACTCTCAACCCTTAGAACAAAAAAACCATCAACCCTCATCCCTAAAAAACCATCAACCCTCATCTCAATAAAAACTTCAACTACTAATCCATAAAACCCTCATCCTTGAATAACTCTCAACCATCAAACCGAAAAACTCAAATTATACACCACAAAACCCCATAATCCTCCACCATAACATACCATCAGTCGTGAGCCCCAAAAACCCATCAACCCTTATCCATAAAAACCCATAACCCACTGCACCAAAATAAAATTAATCCCTCATTCGAAAAAACACTAAAATATCACACTAAGAAATCACTAAACCCTCATCCCTAAAAAATTAATTCTTAAAAAAAACCCTTAAACACTCATCCCTAAAAAATCCAATACATTAAAATCCAAATAACACCTTAACCCTGACCCCATTTTAAACCCTCAACCTTTATCCCCAAAAAACACCAATTCATCAACATGAAAAACCATAAACCCTCAGACCCCAAAAAATCATCATTCCATAGCTTCCAAAAACCCACAAACATTAGACCCATGAAATCCAAAACCCTGGATGTTATTAATATTTTCATAAATTTTTATATACCACCAATATAGATATTATATTAAATGTGCATAATATTTTTGAAATATTAATGACTTAATAATAAATATTAATTTTGAGAATTTTTAGAAGTAGTCCAATTGAGTCAGTTTACAATTTTATTTTTAATTATCACTATAATGATCGAAATCATGTGATTATTGTTTTCTAGGATTCCATATTCAATATATTACATTTCATTAGAATACATATTGGGCCAATTATGCATTTTGTAGAGTCTTATAGATAACACAATATGGCCCGCATAATCAGTGACGAAATTGGACCATCCATGAAGATTGAATTACTGGGCTCAATCCAGAAGTTCAAATTCATTCATTCTCCTCAAATGTTCAGAGGACAAGGTTAGTAGTGTTTTATAAAAATATCAATACCCAAATATAAATTCAATTAGCCCTATTGATTCATTTAAAATCAACCCACCATTCTGGTCAGGAATTAAAATCAGTACAGAATTCATGACATTTCTCCTGATCTAATCACCCAATTGAGATGAGATTTGGCAGTATGAAATCGTAGATATATCCAGTAGACGGTTTTTATGAAAAAAATCGGATTTTAAGGCATATTCTGATTCAAAAATCCATCCACATTTTGGCCATTGAATAATTCTGGTTAGAACTGGATAGTTTAACATTGTTTATGAAATCTGCCATAACATTGGCTCTATAAATCCAAATGCCTCCAAATATTGAGATTAGATGGAAAAAATTATTTTATACAACATTTTTGAAGGATATATCTTATGATTCAGCTGTTTGAATGTTCAAATCGTCGAACCATGTGGAGAGGTAGTTTTTGAATGGAAACTGTCCACCTCCTTGGGCTATAAATACAACCTCCTCTACTCCTAACATGGGGTTGGCATTTCATAAGAGAGGATAATCAATTGGAATGATCAATGCCTTGAAAATTCCCAGGGGGATATAAATACAGAATTTTTCCCTTGATATACCCTTCATCCTCTCATTTATTTCATTTAATTTTGTGTTCTTCATTGTAGTAAAATTGTATGTCTTTTTTTGTAATTCTGTTTAAATGCAATTTTATTCATTAATATCTCTTATTATCATCCACCATATGTAGTTTAATATTTATTTTATTAAAATAGTTTAAATCAAGTTAAAACCCCTTATCTTCTATTGATTTCTTATTCAATCTAATGTTAGTATTTAATTCCTCTCATCATTTGTGTGTGTGTTCAATGCACCACTCTTTTATTATCACTTTCTTTTTCTTATATTCTTAATTTATAATCATAATCATTATAACCAGATTAATAATAATTTCGATGGATGATTTAATTTACCATTAGGGTGAGTCGTTATTTAGAGTTGTTAAGCGATTGAGAGCTTTTGATCGATGTGTATTCTTTAATTTTACATTGTGTACATTCAACTTAACTTGTCATGGATTAAGGACTTGTTTTTCATAACGTATGGATTACATGGATTATTAGAACAATAAGTACACTACCATAATAATGTACTTATTGGGATTATAATCCTAGTTAAGTTATGGCTTTGATTAAACCCTTAACACTAAAAAATTTCAATCATCATCAACTTTTGACATGGGTGTTAATGTAATGAAATATAATGTAAAGATCAACGAAAACACAATATTAACTAACTGATGATGAACTCATCCAAATATTTATCAAATTGTTAAATTAATCTTAATAAATCAATCATATCAATTAATCTTTGCAAACTACCCCCACCCCACCAATGAAAATACAATCAACTAAAATCCTTCGACTATTAAAAAGAATCAGCACTGAGGATTCGACCTGAGTGTTGCTATACACATTACTAGAGCATCAGGACATTGACTAGTCCATAGGAGAAAATCATCCATGATTTGAAATGGGGATGTTTCTGGGGATGGTTCATTGAGAAGTCATTTTTTTTATTGTAAAAAAATCAAAAAAAAACAAAATTTAAAAAAAATTAAAAATAACACAAAGAAAACACAATATTCATATTCCTTCCACAATTTCATTGAATTCCCCATAGTGTCCCAAACAATCTCTCAAATATTTTTGACCTTGAAATTGAGAGATCTTGTTGACAACATAGGATGAACACTAGGTATAATCATATAATTTAATAACTAGTACTTGTCCAAACAGTTAAATTAGAAATGACCAATTCTTAGAAACAAACACATAAAGAACTCACTACCCCTTATATGAATTACCATCCCCTTGGTATTCAATATCCAAATATAGAGGATGACTTATAACTCAAATCAGGTTTGATTCATCTTCTCCCTCATTTCCTTGAGCTAGCTGGTGAGGATCCACATCTCCACCTTAAAGAGTTCAAAGTACTATGCCCTACCAATTATCCTCAAAGGGTTTTTGAGAAACAAATCAAACTCTAAGAATTACCTTTCTCCCTAGCTGCCTCCTCCAAGTCATGGCTCTACTACCTCCCTCCTGGTTCCATAACCACATGGAATGACATGAAGAAACTATTTGTATTGAAATTCTTTCCTGCTTCTCGAACTACTACTATCTAAATGTTAATAAGTGGTATTTTTCAATTCCCCAATGAATCACTCCTTGAGTATTGGGAGTGGTTCAACAACATTTTGGAAACCTTCCCACACCACCCAAACCCTAACCAACTATTGATCAAACACTTATATGAGGGTTATTTTTTATGGAGAGAACCCTCATTAATTCCGCAAGTGGCGGTGCTCTTATTGATAAAACTCCTACAACTACAAGAGATCTCATAAGAAACATGGCTAAAAAAACAAAACAATTACATACTCAAGAACATGCTTAGTAAAACAATCCATGAAAATAAATCCATAGAGAAAAGGAAGGTGATAGAGTGGATGAGTGAACTTATATGTCTTATGAGACAACTATATGTGGCTATCAAATCCATGACCTCATCTTCTCCATAATCATTGTTCCCTGGACCTATCAAAAATGTGGAATCTTTAACTAACTAGCTTGTCCAATAAACACATGTCTACAACATCAAGATGAACTATCTGATTCATCGGGACCAATGTACCTTAATGTAGAATATGCTCAGCAGGACACAAACCCTCAACTAACATGTCAATTTTTTAGAAACATCAACCAACCTCACTCTGAGCCCTTTACTTTTTTCATATAACAAAGGCCTATGGTATCATAATCACTTCTCTCATCCCCCTCAATTCCCTCCTAAAATCCCAAATCAGTTTCAATTTCCCAAGGTGTTGGTAACTTCCAACAACCTACTACTATTTTTCCTCAACAACAAAAGAGAAATCATCCTCCTTCCCTTCCAGACTTCCATTATCCTAGTGTCCCTAACCAATTCGACCACTTTCCCAAGAACCAAAATCAAGGAAATCACAATTCAGAATAATTTACTTCTTCCATGAATCCATGGGAACATGTAGTTGAAGATCTTGAAACCTTCACTCGTTACAGACTTAAAAAAATAGAAACCCTAATAGGTAAACTTGAATCCCACCTTAGTCAGAAGAAAACATCCATTTATTCTCAACTCCCAGCTCAACTAGTACCCATCCCCAAGGGTAATGTAAGTGAAATTGCTCATAGATCGGGAAAGAAAATTGTTATTCCTCAAGATAAGTCCTCCAACCCCCCTTTGAATGTTGACCATGAAAATGAAAATAAAAAGTAACATAGAATGAAATTTGAATACATTCCCTTGAGTCCTTACATTCCACTTAAGAACCCAATTCCTCTTCCTCAAGCTATTTATAATCCAGAGAAGTCCTTTGAACCTGATCCTAAAATGATAGACATGTTTAGGCGTGTTGAAGTCATAATTCCCATCATAGATTCCATAAAACAAATCCCTATGCGTGCCATGTTTCGTATGGAATTTTTCACCCACAAGTGGCAACTTTGGTCCATAGAAAATGTTTCCACACAACAGTATAATCCCATAAAGTGCAATGATCTATGTACCTTTACGGTTCCTTGATAAATTGGATGTTCCAACTTTGATAATGCACTCATAGACTTATGTGCCTCAATTAATGTCATTACCAAATCCATATTCTCCAACCCTGGACTAGGTCCTTTATACCCATCACATGTGGACATCTAGTTAGTCAATCGAAGAACATCAAGACTTGAGGGAATAATTGGGGATGTCCTTGTCCGAGATATTGATCATATCTTCCCAGATAACTTCTATGTCCTTGACATGGATGATGAGACAACTTCATGTAAATCTATTCTGATTTTAGTAAGGCCTTTCATTAGGACATCTAAAACAATAATTTATGTTCATGCAGCATATTATCCATGGAATGTTCTGACAAACTTGTCACGTTTAGTATTTCTTAATCCATGCGATACCTATCAAAGAATCAATCTGTATTCTTTATCCATGATTTTTAAAGTCTCTCTCAAAGTGTATTGAATCCCAATCCATAATGTTCTTTATGTTATATGAATTGAAGAGTTAGTGAATATTTCATTCTCATTAATCCAGTCATAAATGGAGAAGTTTATGTTGAAATTACAAATGCAAACTCCATTGTTCTAAAGTATCTTGAAAACTCTTTGGAATCCCATCTCACCTATTACCTCAACTACTGCAACTTGGATGGTAATGGGGAAAACAAATAGGCATGTTCATTTTTTTATTCAAATATGATTATCCAACATTATTCATTTCAGATCAATGATTATGAAAATTTTGTTATATGTGAGGTGAACCCTAAACTAATGTGTTTATATTGTCCAAATGGGAGTGATGGTTGTGAGATTTGTTCCATAATTAATAAATTGATCACCGATGATATTGAAATTGACCTTTCATTGGCGAATATCATTGATATAAATGATATTCAAAAATTTATTTTGTCTTATTAATCCAATGATCTTCATTACTCTACATCGGTAACTGATGAAATAAAAGATTCAAAAACTATTGGGATCTCTTACTCTGGTTCATGTTATCTGAACCATACATAAATGAACCATCAGAATTGATACATCTTCTTGACTTAACAAGCATTTAAAACCATCACTTTGTGGATAAAATCATTCCCCATGTTGGAGATGAAATGTAGGATAGTCCTATTCTCTTTCCACCTACCTTGAATTGTAATCGAAACAACAAGAAAGGGATGAAATTATCCAAAGAGTCATAGAGGCTCCGAAAAAAAAATTTCTTAAAGAACACTGATGTTGAGAAAATACGATGGCCATTGTCAAACTATGGGTAGTCCACTACAACTGTCCAGCTATAGACAAATAAATGTAGTGCCTCTTGGATGGAAACCCATGTTTTCATTTACTTTTATGAAATTTTAATTTCATTGTATTTTTTCATTAGATGAATAATGATTTTTCTTTTTCAGGTAACATTAATAATTCCTGGTGCCACATCAGCATCCATCGGATTCCCATCTTCTATAGTTGACTCACCACAGCATGGAGATGGAAGCCCACCAAATCCTAACTCAAGGGAACCTCTTTCATTTATAGTCTCTCTCTCTCTCTCTCTCTTTATTCCTCTATCGTATTCTTTTTTTACATCTTTCCTCATCACACTTTGTTATTTACTCTTTCTATTTTTTGTGGGTGTGTCCTTTTAAAAAACTAAAAAAACATAAAAAACGGAAAAATTTTCTTTTAAAAAAATATATGAAAAATAAAGACTCATATGTACTCAGCTTCCAATTTTAAAATTTTTTACATCCATTTTGGGCATCCAAAAGACATTATTTCATTTGAAAAAATTTGTGGTTTCTTCATAAATTTTGATATAGAATATTGTTTCAAAACCAACAAATCATGAATGCTCATGTTTTGACTTGGAAAATGAATTTCCCCAAACATGAGAACCAATATTAGCTTTCATGCCATTTCCAACTATAGAAATTTATTCAAAATGACTATTTTTCACCCCCATTTGTGAGTCTTGAGATTGTGGACCTTGGAGATAAATTTCCTAATTTTGTGTGCATTAATATGACAAACGAATTTTTTGAACCCCATCAGAATTATAATATCCAAAGGTATTTGATGTCTGTCCTCAAAAATTGATAACCTTTTGGGAATATTTTTGTTGATTTTGAAAATGTTATCATATTCTTTAGGATGATCATCAATTTAATTGTGGGGGAGAGGTTTTCCTTCAGCTGGGTTTGGGAATGCATATATTTTTATCTTCAAAAAATGATATTCAATAATGTTTAAAAAAATTCAAAAAAATACAAGAAAATTTGAAAATCAGAATGGGTTTGGCCTTAGGTGGGTCAAAAATCACTCTTCCGGGGCCATTGGTCTTCTTATAACTATTACAATTAGTTCCCTGAGGAGATCATTCATGGGTTGAGAGATGAGTGTGATAACTATTTCAAGTTCAACCTTAAAAAATGAAAATAAATGAACACTTATGTCATTGAATTAATTTATGTGGTTTGTAAATATTTCATCTTCTCTTCCACTTAAAATTTCCATCATATTTTTGGTCTTATTTCATGCATTAATTCCCTCATAATTATGTGTTTCAATTTCGTTTCATGACTCTTTTTTAAAAAATGTGCAATTCATTTTCCAAGTTGGTTTTTTACCCCTTTTTCCATATCGTTTGATATCATATTCCTACCATCCCATAGCCACAGAAACCCTCATAGAAAGACCACTTGATTTTTGATCACCTTATGATTGGGAATTGAAGATTATATCTCTTTAAAACTCTATGATTTTCACTTTTTGTTACTGAATGAGTAAACCTCTAGAAATAAATTTATATCATCTTGAGAGGAGTGAGTATTGAGTGCCCACATTTTCCATTTATAAATTTGAGCATGAAAATTGAATTTATTTTGGAATATTTATTCTGTAACAACATGTTGTGGAATACAATATGGATGAGTAAAATTTTCTAAACTTCATCTGATTGGGGAAAACAAAATTTTAATATTTGTTTGTGAGTGAAAATGATTTTGTCATGGTTTTAAATTTGTTGTACTTGTGGACGTGAAAAAAAAATAAGTGTGTGGGAGTTGATGTTATTAATATTTTCATAACATTTTATATACTCCCTTTTCTGATTTTATATGAAATGTTAAATATTTTTGTGAAATATTAATGTTTTAATACTAAATATAATTTTTGATCAATTTTAGAAGTAGTTCAATTGAGTCACTCTACTATTTTATTTATAATTATCACCCTACAGATCCTAATTGTGTGATTCTTGTTTTTTGAGATTCCTAATTCTATATCTAACATGTAATTATAAGGAATCATGGGCCAATTATTCAATTTTAAGTGTCATATGGATCACACAAGAAGGACCACAAAATCTATGATGAAACTGGACCATCCACGAAGATTGAATTTTTGGTGTCAATCTGGAAGTGAAAATTCATTCATTATCCTCAAATGTTCTTGGAACAATGTAAGGAGTCTTTGATAAAATGTTCATGTACAAACTCCAAATAATTGGTTCCCAACTGATTCATTTAATCTCTGCCCACTGTTCGGGTCAAGAATTAAAATCTGTAGAGTATTCATGAAATGTATCTTGATCTAGTCATCCAATGAAGAATATATTTTTCAGTGAGAAAAGTGATATATTGGAGGTCGTATTTTTTTAATAAAGAAATCAGATTTGAAGGCATCTTTGTATTCAAAAATCCATTAACATTTTTTCCATCGAAAAAGCATGGATAGAAATGGACAGTTTATCATTGTTTATAAAATCAATCATAACATTAGATCCATAAGTCCAAATGCCTCTAATGTTTGGGAGAAGTCTGAAAACATTAATATATACAACTTTTAGGATTGAGATATCTCTAGATTCATCTATTTGGATGTCCAAATCGTCAAGCCAAGTAGAGGGATAGATTTTGAATGAAACTTTTCCACCTCATAGCCTAATAAATACAACCCCTTCTTCTCCTTGAATGGGTTTGGCATTTCAGAAGAGAGGAGCATCAATTGGAAATACCAATTCAATGAAAAATCATTCAGTGTTCTTGAGATAATCATGTTTTAACCTGAAATACACTTCCTCCTCATTTTTTTCCTTTTACTTTTGTGTTCTTTGTTGTTGTAATCTTGAAAGTATTTTTTTTTGTAATTCTATTTTAATGCAGGTTTCTTGTTAAATATCACATATTATCATCCACCTTATGTAGTTTAATATTAATTTTCTTAAAATAGTTTAAATCAAGTTAAAACCCCTTCTCTTCTTTTTCTTTATCATTCAATCTAATATTAGTATTTAATTCCATTCATTGTTTATGTGTGTGTTCGATGCTCCACTCTCTTCTTATACATTTATTTTTCTTATATTCTTAATTTATCATCGTAATCATTATAACCAGATTACTAATCATTTAAATAGATTATAAAATCTACCATATGGCTGAGTCATTATTTAGAGTTGTTAATCGATTGAGAGATTTTGCTCGATGTGTATTATTTAATTTAACATTGTGTATATTAGACTTAACATGTCATGGATTAATGACTTGATTTGTTTAAAATATGTATTGCAAGGATTATCGGAACCATAAACACACTACCACAATCATGTACTGGTTGATATTATTATCCTAGTGGTGCTAAGGCTTTCATTAGTGCATTAACACATAGGAATTCCAATGAACGTCATATTGTGACAAGTGTGTTAATGTAATGCAATATAAAGTAAAGCTCAAGGATATCACAAGATTAACTACTTAATGATGAACTCGTCCCAATATTTATCAAATTTTTAAATCAATATTAATCACTGAATAATTTCAATTATACTCTACAAACAAACCCCCCATTCAAAATACAATCAGCTAAAAACATTCAACTACAAAAAAGTATCATTGCCGAGGATTCTACCCGAGTGTTGCTATATACATTAGCAGAGCATCAAAACATTGACCAGTCGATAGGTGACAATCATCCATGGTTTAAACCTTCATTTCCAAAATAACCAAAACCATAATCCCTAAAAAAAAATAATTCCTCTTCACCAAAAAAAACCTAAAAACATTATCCACAAAAGGCCATAAACCCTTATCCCCAAAACTAATATATTACCTCATCACGAAATCACTAAAACCCTATCCAATTAATATATTTACTATAATTACAAAAAAACATAATAAATGATCCCCAAAAATCATTAAAATGTCAGTCCCAAATGATTCTAAACCCTAATTAACAAAAAAACCCTAAATCGTCACCCCAAAAAACCTATAGGCATTATTTTATAAAAACCCTAAACCCCACCCTTAAAAAACACTTGACCCTCATCCCAGAAAACATAGAATCTTAAAAACCCAAAAAACCATAAACCCATAACCCAAATAAACTCTAAACCCTCAGACCCCCAAAAAATGAATCCCTCAGCCATAGAAAACCCCAAACCCTCATCCCTATGGAATAATAAACCCACTAACCAAAAAAACTAATCCTGCATCCCCAAAACTACCAAAACCATCAGTCCCAAAAACAAACATACCCTATTCACAAAAAAACCTTCAAAACACATCCCTAAATTACCATAAACCCTCACCCACCAAAAAACACTAAAACCTATGCCCCTGAAAAAACTAAAACCTCCGCCCCAAAATTACCTAGACACACATCCCAAAAAACCATAGACACAGAGCCCTAAAACCCCCTAAACCCGAAACCCCATAAACCCTATCTAAGAGCCCTACAAAATATATAAACACTCATCCCCAAAAATCATTATACCCTAATCCACAAAACACCTAATCCCTCAACCTAAAAAAACCCTCAACCCTTATCCTCTAAAAACTCTAAACCCTCATCCTCCAAAACCCTCAACTCATGCCCTAAAAACCATTAAACATTACCCCTCAAAAACCTCAACACCCAACGACAATAAACCTACACCCATAACCCCAAAAACCATGGACCCACATCCCCAAAAAATCCTCAACCCCATCACCAAAATACCCTATTCTCTAAAACCAGAAAAGCCTCAACTATAAATACTATGATACCCTAAACCCCAAGCCCCCCAAAACCCTCAAAGCACACCCTAACATAACCCAAATCCTTCATAAAAAATGTAAACCCTATAACCAAAAAAACTCCAAATCCTATGCTGTGAAACAGTAAACCCTCATCCCCAAAAAACACTATAACCTCATCCTCACAAAACATAAAACCATCTCCCCTAGAAAACACTAAACCCAAATCCCACCCCCAAATAAACTCGTGGTCCCATAAAACTCTAAATCCATATCCTTAAGAAATCATAAACCCATATCCCAAAATAACCCTAAAACATCATCCCATAAAAATAAAAAACCCCCTTACTCAAGAAATCTCTAAACCTTCATCCCCCCAAAACACTAAACCCTCCACCCCAAAAAACCCTAAACCCTCATCCCTAAAAAAACTAAAACCTCAACCACCCAAAATCCCTATACCCTAGGCCCAAAAAATATTCACCCCTTATCCCTAATTAACCATTATACATCATCCCCAAAAACCATAATCCCTCAGATAAAAAAAACTTCAACACTCAAATAGAAAACCCAATTCATTATGTCCCCAAAATCTTCAGCCACATCCCCAAATACTCTAATCCCACAGCCCCAAACCACTCACTACCCACATCCCCAAAACACCCTAAACACTAATCCCCATAGAATCCTCAAACCTCAGCCCTGAAAACTCCTAACCCCTCAACCATGAAAAAACCCTAAACCGTCAACATGCAAAAAATCCTAAAAACTCAGCCCCAAAAAACAAAAAACTCACAGCCCTATCCAACCCTCAACTATCATTACCAAAAAACCCTAAACAAAAGACCCCCAATAAATAGAAACCCTCATCACAAAAAACCCAAAACCCACATCTACAATAAATCATAATCCCTCAACCAAAAAATACCATAAACCCATAGCCCTTAAAAATAATAAACCATCATATCCAAAAAAATACCAACACTACTCCAAAATATACTAAAACATAGTCCCCAAAAAATACCCAACCACATCCCCGAAATACCCGCATCCCCTAAAACATATAAACCCAGTACCCCAAAAAAACTGTAATCTGTCATCACCGAAAACCATAAACCCTCAGCTCGAAAATACCCTAAACCCTCGTCCCCGAAAAACCCTAAACCCTCATCCACAAAAAAAAATATAAACCATCAACCTGATAAAAACTATCAAGAGTCAATCCTTATCCCCATGAAACCCTTAACTCCCCATCCACAAACAACCCTTAACCCTCATCGCCCCAAAACACTCAACCCTAACCATAAAAACAATCAACCAACAGTCCTAATAAAACCCCATACCCTCATCCCCAAATAATATATAAACCCTTATCCACAATAGACATTGAACACATAAATCAAAAAACACTAAACACACAGTCTCAATAAAAACTAAACCCCTAACCCCAAAAAACACAAATATATCAGCCCCAAAAAACCCAAATTCATCTACCCCAAAAAAATCCTAAACATCATCCCCAATACAACATAATCTGTCATCCCCCTAAATCCCTAAACCCGCAGGACCCAAACTACATAAAACCATATCACTAAAAAATAAATCCTAAAACATAATCCCTAAAAATATAAACACTCATCCACAAAAATCCCGCTATCATCTTCCCCCCAAAACACTAAACCCACATCCCCCAAAACTCTTCAATGATCGAACCCTATGAAAAATCTCATCCCTAAAAAACCCCCTGCACTCATCCAAAAATACAATGCCCAACTCCATAAAAAACCATATCCCTCATCCACAAACAAACCTAAATTATCATCCCCAAAAAACACACAACACACATAAAAAAACTAATTTTTCAATACTAAAAATAGTCAGCCTAATCTCCAAAAATCCCTAAGAACTCTTTAAAATAACATAACCCACATCCACATAAATATCAAAATTATCTTCGCCAAAAAACACTCATCCAGCAGCCCCCAAAACCCCTCAAAGATCACCCAAAAAAATCCTCAACCATTCTCTACAAAAAACCATAAAATTATAGTTTCATAAAACCATAAAGTTCACCCCTAAAAAACCTAAGACCTCAGTTCTAAAAAAATCCTAAACCCTCTAACTCAAAACCCTAATCCCCCAGACCTAAATAACCCTAAAATCTTAGACCCAAATAAAATCTCAAACCTCGGTCTAGAAAATCCATAAATCCACAACCCTAGAAAACCCGAAACCATATACCCCATAAAAACCCATATAATGTTTCCCCAAATACCCAAATACCTCAACCCCCCCAAAACACCGGACCCTAATCCCATAAAATCCTTAAACCCTCCACCTAAAAATTCCCGAATCCCTCATCTGTAAAAAAATACAAATTCCTCATCCACAAAAAACCTACATCCCACACCCCCCAAAACAGAAATCCCTCATCACAAAAAACCCTAAACCATAAGCTCAAAAAATAACTAATCTATCAAACATAGATAATCATCAACCCTTATCCCCAAAATAACCATCAAACCATTGCCCATGAAAAAACTAATCACTAATCCCAAAAAACCCCTCAACATGATTCCCCAAAAACCCCTTAACACTAAACCACAAAGAACCCTTAACCCTCAAATAAAAAAATTCATCAACATTGTGTCCAAAAAATCCATCTACACAATATAACCCTCATACCACAGTCCAAAAAAACCATCAACCCTCAACCCCAAGAAACACTCAACACTTATCCCTAGTAATTCATCATCCCCACCCCCCAAAAATATTCAACACCTATCCCCCAAAAACCTAAACCCTATGACTCCATAAATCCTAAACAATAATCCTGAATAAACCACAAAAAATAATTCCTGAAAACCTAAATCCCTCAACCACAAAATAACCACAACCCGTAGTATAGAAAAATAGGCCAACATGTCACAAAAACCTCCCAACCCTCAGATGAAAAAATAACCTTGAACCCTCAACCACAAAAACCCAAAACCAATATCTCTAATTCCCTAATCCCCTATCTCCAAAATAACCCAAAACCCCCAACCAAAAAAACCCCTATACCATAATCCCTAAAAAACATTAAACCATCAGCCCCAAAAAACCCCAAACCCTCATCCCAATAAAACCCTAAAACCTCTTCCCAAATGAACCCTAAAAAAAACATCACCAAGAAACCCTAAACCCCCATCCCTAAAAAACACTAATCCCTTATCCCTAAAAATCGATAAACCCTCATTCCCAAAAAACTATTAAACCTCGACACTAAAAACCCTAAAACATTACCCCAAAAAATGATAAACACGCATCCCCAAAAAACCCTAAACCCCTAGCCCTAGAAAACCATAAACCCATCCGACTTAAAAAAACATAATCCATCATGCCCAAAAAAATAAACCATCATCCCCAACACCTAAAACCCTCTGCCCCCAAAGAAACCTAAATCCACCTCCCTAAAAATCCTCTAAACCCTAAACGCCAAAAAACACTAAACCCTCAGTTATAAAAAAATATAAACTCATCCATAAAAAACTCCTAGACCCTCAACTGCAGAAAACCCTAAACCATAAACCCTTAAAAAATCATAACTCCAATGCTCCAAAAAAATCCATAAACACTCATCCCCAAAAAACCATAAAATCTCATCCCTAAAACCCCTAAACCCTCAGCTCAAAATCCACTAAACCCACCGTCGTAAAAGAAATTATACCCTCATACCCAAAAATAAATTGTCCCCCACACCCAAAAAACCATAGTCCCTCTGCCCCAAAATACTATAAAATATTATCACCCAAAAACCCTGAACCACCATATTCAAAAACCAAAAAACAATCAACCCCAGAAATCACTAAACCCATATCTGAAAATACATAAACCCTCATCCCTATGAAATCCCTAATCCATCATCCTCAAGATAATCCAAACCATGATCCCTAGAAACCCAAAACCCTATTCCTAATAATTAATTTAAAACTTACACACAAAAAAACCTGAACACTCAACCCCAAAACCCCCTCCCCAAAGACCCAAAAAATCATGAACCAACATCTGCAAAAAAATACACTCCCCTCATCCCAAAAAAAACAACCCTCGGCCCAAGAAAACCCTCAACCATTTGTATAAGAACCCATTCTTAACATTCATTGACATTGAATCATATTTGTTGAACATTTCATACATTACACAAAAACACACCCAAGGACCATAAAAGATTAGTTCCTTTGGATACATGGAAACATAATCAATAGGTCATAACGCATCTTCTTCCACTCCCTCAAATTTTTTAATAACTAGAACCCATTTGGTCGAATCATACTTAATTAATATCTAAATATCCTATAGAAGATAAACATAACAAAGGATGAGCTCTGATGATCAGTAAGGGTAAAAAATTGATATATTAACCTTAACATAATCATAAGTAATATGTACATAAAAAACATTAAAAAAATAAGAACTAGAATTTCGTAGATCCTTAGATTGTGTCATGGAATAAATCAAATATGTTCACAAAAAATCAATGAACATATTCTATGAGAGCGTAATATAAGGAATGTAGTTATGGGATACACATAAGCATATAAATTTTTTTTATGATAGTGAAGTAATCACCAAAAAGGATATCATAATATCCCGATATCTCTCCCCATATTAACTCGGTAGTCATGGTTCCCTCTTATGTCTATCTAAGTAGTCATGGATCACTTTCAAGACCTTGTTAGCGGACATAGTCAATTCTTAAATTGATTTCACTCTTTAATCTATCCATTACTATATCACGAGATATAAAACATTACCCAATGCATTAGAGGGATATATTTGTCCCACCCATTACATAATAAAAACATAACATATGTGTTCCAAAAGAACAAAAATCATTCATCATATTGGATCCCATGTAATGAAATGGGTTTCATGAAATCATTAAATCATAACATAACCCCAAAAAATAAATATTTTTTGGAAATATCATTCCATCATAAACATAAACCATTCCTATAATGAATTAAAATGGTATCATTGAATCATATCACCAATAAAATATAATTAAAATCAAATAATGTTATCTTATATTGAAATTATATTTTATAGGTCACATGAATGTAGGTCTTGAGGAAAATATCATTTATACTTTTATAATGTTTTGTTTCCATAAAATGAAGAATTTTTTCAAAAGAAAACATTTTATTTGGAAATAACCTTAGAAATATAAATAGGATGATTCAAAGCCTCATGGATTAAAAAAATCATATGTGTTGTATTAAAAAAACATTTCTTTTGTACGTTTGTTAGAAAAAATCAAAAAGTGCCCTATTTAGAAAGTGAAGAAATGTTTCATTTCAAAACATTTAGTAAAATGTAAAAAATGGCTAAAAATGGAATTAATATTCCATAGGATATTAGTAAAACACTTTTTCAAAACATTTATAGAAAACATGAACATGGAAAAGAATGATTCCGAAATGGTGACTTTAAAAGAAATAATCCAAAAGATGAGATCACATTATAATCTATAGAATCGTATGACCCTTGAATGAAATAAAATAATATAGAAATTATAAATGCACAATATTCTGGATAAGGCTCATAAAAAAATTCATGTGTAGTATATACATCACATCAAAGAAACAAGTTATGTATAAGTCTTGTGTCCCATAGAAATAAAAGTGACACATAAATCCCTTACCTTCTGTCTTGACTGTCATTGTACTCATGAAAACCTCCTGTATAATAAATTTTAATTTATTAAAAATAAATAATATTATTCAATTATATCATATCATATATGATTGAATAATATCCTTCTATTACCTGTGCATCACCAGTTCCATGTTAAATGTACATTTCGGGTAATAACAACTTTCTCACATGTCTTTTGATTTGTTATATTTTTGTTCCTCATAATTATATCATGATTTAATCATATTAGAATGATATGATTAACATAAATAATTATATATATATATATATTATACGTGACATTATAATAATATATAAAATATATAAAATGAAAATGAAATACGCCATCGATTGAGATAGTAGGTTGTACATATGCATGAACTATGTTTCGATTTTCTTAACATATTTGAAGAAATAATGTAAATGAAATATATGTATATGTATAATATAATTCAATTATAATTATTATATAATATATATCATACAATATCATTAATCTTATCCTTAATAAATTCCTTGTAATGTGAGAATGAATCACATCACTTTGTGGAGTTTTTATTTCAGACTCCACAAACGATGTTATAATATTTCCGAAAAATAAAAACCATGAAAATATGTTTTAAATAATATCTCAAAAGGAATATATAAATCATAAATACTATAAAAATAATATTAAAACAATTTTTACTTCATAATTCCAATACATGGTTTGTGGGAACGGGACAAAATGAACAACATCATTTCATGAGGCGGCAGTTCACCGTACACAAGAATGGTATGCTCATTACCCCTTCGATATAAGTGTATGTATTTTTATTTCAAACACTGATAATAAAAATATATTATAATATTTAATATTTTTATATATGAGATTAAAATATGTATAGGTTTGGGGTGTCAAGGAAGAAATAAAATGAAAACGGTCATTAATGAACACTACCCCTACTTGGGGTATCTTCTTTTGATTTGAATAAAATGAATTCGTTTTTTATATTTATGAAAAAATTAAGGATTAGGGAGAATATTTGGGTAGTTTCATGAATAATCAAATCTGTTCTTTAGTGTGAATAAATTATATGAATTGGATCACATTTATAATAGAGGGGAGTGACACTTTTGGAATTTATCAAAAATAAAATTATAATAAATTCAATCACAATACAAATACCTTTAAAAGGAAATTTATTCAAATATTAAATACTATTATGTTTTAATATAATCTACCAATATATTTTATACATTTTGTGGTGTTATATTGATAATTATCTATTTGATTAATCCTAAATTTTTTCATTTTATTTTAAAAATGCTTACTAGATTTTCATTTCTAAGAGGATGTAATTTTTACTTATAATGAGTCAATTGGACCATAAATGGAAAATTTGTGATATTTTAGAACATATATAATACCTATTTTCCTTATTGAATATTTATATGTTTTATAAATAATTTAATAAAATATGATTTCTATTAAATATCATAAGTGTCATTTTTAAAAATATTCATTGCATTGAAATTAAGAAAATCAATACATCTGGATAACTTCTAAAACATTAACTTAATACACCTCTAACATGTCATAGTTACCTATAAAATTAGTTTATATCCTTAATTAATTAAAATTAAATTACTTGTATTAATTATAATATCATTTTGTTGATTGTTTCATTAATTGATTAATTAAAACATCATCATTTTGAAATTATTTATGATGATTTAAAAAATTTAAAAAAATCTATTACATAGATAAATATTTTATATTTAATAATAATATATATTAGAAAATATATTTTTTTTATCCCCATATCAAAAATATTTTACTTATTTAAAGTAAGAGTGTGACATTTTTCCACTCTCTTTGATTTTAATAATATCCAAGTCATTTTCATGAATATGTGTCCATTAAATTATTAAATTTTGATAAATATTTATTTAGGGTAGAATTATATTTATCTATAACAGTTTTATAATGTCTTAGAATCATTTTGAGGTCCTTATCAATTTATTTATAATTTAAATTGCCCAATTTCCCTTTACCTTTGTAATAAGAATTAAATAAGTTACTATTCATATTGGAAAAAAATAAAAGGTACCTATTTAAATTTTTTAAAATTTGATTCCAAATCCGAAATCTGTTTTTTCAAATTCAAATCACATAACTTAAAGAAATTAATTTAAAATAAATCCTATTGACAGAATTAGAAAATGGGGTTTTAATGTGAAAACATTCAAAAGATTGACTTGTCTTTATATCCAAATTAAAAATAGAATTGATTCCAATGACCTAAATTGGATTAGGTAACAAAAATTTGATCTAGATATACATTAAATCCAACCAAATATATAAATAAACCCTATAAAATATTTTTAATGAAAGATCTATTTTTAATTTAAATTTATTCTTATTATTATTCGTCAAAACATGAAACATATCAGAAAAATACAAAAAAATCAACCAATGTAAATTTTGATATCATTATTTAAATTAATAATTTTATATTGTCATATAAAAATTATTAAATTATCAATAATTATATTAATTATTGGTTCACCATAAAAAAGCAGCAATACTAACATTTTACAAAAATAAATATTTTATCTAAAAAATTGGATTTGTGCATATATCATGTCTAGAAAGAAGATAAAATTAATTCTAAACATAAAATAGAATATTATATATATATATATATATTTCACTAATAAAATTAAAAATAAGTGTTTTTTATTTATTGGTTTAAAACATACTTTTGGGTATTTAAATAAGATATTAAATTAATATGTCCTTTTAATTAAAAAAAATTTATTAAAAAATTATAATTATTTGTTAAAAGATTTATGTGAAAAAAAATAATTTCATAATTCAGGTAATCCTATTAATACCTACCATTATTATGGCTTGGTTATAATTTTGCTGTTTAAATAATTATAATAATAAATTTTCTTTCATTGAAAATTTGTGATGTATATAATGCAAGATAAGTCGATGATATGTTTAACAAAGTAATTAAAAGAAATAAAATTGTTTTAAAAATTGAATCTCATAAAAATATCACGGTGATACTTCATACCTCCTTAATGTGAATTTCATCATCCAAATTTATCTAGGACATCAATGATTAAAAACTAGAATGTTTCTTTCACAGAAACCCACATCGTATAATGAATACTAACATTATTTTAAAAAGGGAAAATTAGAAATTAATGATTATCCAAAGTAACTCATAACTACATTTCCAAATAGGGTAATATTGTATGTAAGTGAAAATAAGGACATTGAAGAGATGTCTAACTATCACATTCTGATTGAGAGTGATAGAGAACATGGGGTGAAGAAAGTTAACGATCATAAGGACATAAATCTAATATGATATAAGAGACCATTTTATTAATCAAAAAATAAGGTACTATGAAAACATTTTTGTTTCCATATTCATTCCCTGGAGTTGAATAATTTTCATGGGAGGAAATAGTTACTTGATTTCATCTCATTTTAGAATCATAATATCACCCTTCATTATACCTTGATCTATTTCTTCTTCATCTATTATTTCAAGATATGAAGTTGACTGTGTCACTCCCAAAGAATTAGTCGATCATTAAATCCATATAATGATATATTATTCCATATTTCATAATATCCAAACAAAAATGTTAAAAAATGTTATCCAATATGAATAAATCCTCACATGGATAGATAATACATTAATATCTAAAAGCTCAACCAAATTTCAATGTAAAAAAGTTTCATAAATGGTTATCTTTTTATCCTTCTAAAATATTAAAATCCAAAAATTTCTAAATAAAGTAACTAAATTTAAAAAACTACTCATCATTAATCCCCAAACAACATGATTTATCTCTTAATTGTCACACACCAAACATGTGAATACCATTATCATGAACTCTATTAGGACATGGTAATATCAAAAATTAAGAAAAACCCTTAGTGAAAACATGTATTGTTTCAAAAATTAACTCTATCATCATAAAATAAATCAGTAAAATCAAACCATATACCACCTTGTAATCATATTACTAAATAGTTCAACAAGAATCAATATTATCCCATTTAATAGATCACACAATCAAACATCTCATTATCCTAATATTATCCCAGCATCATGAGCATATTATGTGTTTTCCTTCCCATAGTCATGTGTTCTCCAAAAATATCACCATACAACATCATTTACTTATCATTTTCACTGATACCGTTTAACACATTCTTTTAAATACATAAGGATAAACTTTATTGGACCAATCATTAAATATGTAATTATTCTTTAATGCCATAAAATAATTTCGAGAAGGTTATTATTAAATTACAATACATAAATATTCATGTATTCTGTCACATTGTTTTTGTACTCCACATCACCAACAGTGACAGCATGATATTTCCCAATATATTTTGGTTTTAGAGGTTATTGATCTCGATAATCATTGGTAACCCTTATATTTGGGCACTGGAAAGCATAATTCCCATTTTCCTTAAATGTGAATCATTGAAGTGTTGGGGATGCACTATGTGTTATCTTCTCTCTATTCATAACAATAGATAACTTTTCCCATCACATCGTTAGTAAAATGTATGATGACATTCTTTACCACATTGAAAAAATCTAACGTACCCTAAATACAATTTAATCCATCTTCCTATCTATAATATAATCTTAAATGAAATATCATATTCTTTTCTTCACAGTATTTAGATTTCTCTTTGACCTCTACCTTCTATTTCTTATTAAAAACAGGAAATTGATATTTAACTCCAATGTCCATTTCCACCTTGATATTACAACACACAATCTCATCAATTCTATTGAGGTCTCTTATTGGTAAATCCATTTCTATGATTTGGTTTTAAGACACTGAACTATATATCATCATTACATTCTGGTTGGATGATAATACATGATTTGTACATTAGATGTCTTGTAAAATTAGCCTTGTAGGTACCAATAGACTCATCATCCCTTTACATTATCTCAATGAACTCTTTCTCCACCTTCATAAAAAGAACATAAGGAAAGATCTTATTAAAAAAATGAGTTCCTAAACTCATCCTAGTCTGTGGATTCAACTTCTTCCTTTTTTCCTCGTAATCTTGATTAGATTCCACCATTATTCTACATCACCACATAAGAAATAATCATACAAAATAAATTCCTCAAGTTACAAAAATGTGGAGAATGGAGTATATCTTTTTTTTGGTATGAATCCATTTTTCGGAAACAAGTGGATCTCAAGACCCACTGAGATAAGGTGGATGTTACCTCATGAAGGAATCAAGAGAATATTATTTTATCCTTTACTCATTTGTATGTCCATAATTATTCATAGATTTTGTGATTATAGTGACAATATTTTACATTATTGAAACCAAAACATTTGGTTTATCAAGAGGGCAATAATTATATTTCCCATTTTATTCATCATTAACATGGTTCATTTGATTTAATTCCATTGTCTAAAACTATAGATTAATGTGTGTAACACCATTAATAGTGGGAAACCCACATAAACAAGGGAAATTAAGTTCAATATATAATTTATTTGGTTTAATCATAGGGTTTTTTCATTATTTTAAACAAAAATATAGATATTTATCCTATACCTAGAATTGTCTTTAGACACATCCCTAGAAATATCTTTAGAAATATCTCTACGGATCTCATGAATGTTTTCTCATCCTACTTGCTAAAGGTTGACTTAACCAGTTATCTGATAACAACTATAATGACCCAATCTGAACATACATTAACATTGCATCAATTTTTTGGAACATTTCATTCAATACAAAAACACACAATTAAATACCGTATTTGTTTAGTACCTCTAGAAACATAGAAACAAAAAAACTGGTTCATAACATATCTACTTATTCTCCATCCTATTTCTTCATAACTAGAACCTTTTTTGCATATCAAAATTAATACCTTTCTGAATATCTTGGGGAAAAGAAACACAATAACGAGTGATCTTGTATACTCAGTAATGGTAAAAAAGGGAGAGTTTAATATTAATATAATCATATGGAATATGTACACAAACAAAGCATTTGAAAATCAAGTCCATGATATCAAATATCATAATATCATAACATGGAATAAATAAAAGATGTTCACAAATAATTAATGAATATATTATATGATAACATAACATAATATATGGAATTGTGGCATATATTAAGAAAATAAAACATATTTCCATAGTAGTTAAGGCATCACTTCTAAGGATGTCTTAGTAGTATGAGTTCAGCCTTCATACCATCTTGGTACTCATGGTTCACTCCTATGACTATCTTAGATGTGAAGGTTCACTCCCAAGATGGTCTTATTTTACAAATCCCTTTAACAAACCATGTTCACTATTCATTCCATCCATATCTTTGTCATGATATATAAATCGTTACATAATTTTTTAGAGGAAGATATATTTCACACCCATCACACAATGAATACAATACATATTTTTTTATAAGGACATAAATCATTCATCATATCATAACCCATGGAATGAAATGTGATTCATAAACATCATTCCCCCATAAAATAATACATATAAAAGAAATGGTTTTCATAAATATCATTAATTAATTAACATTTACCATTTGTAGAAATAATAAGAATGGTATCAATAAATCATATCCATAGTAAAACATAAGTAACATCAACTAATGTTATATTATATGGAAAATAATTCTGGGAAATCACTTGATAACAGTTCTTGAGAAAATATCATTTTTTCTATGATAACTTTTCCTTTTTATAAAATGATGGAAAATTTTAAAATAATTAATTTTATTTTAATATAAACTATTAATAATGTAAGGATACCTCCAAATCAATTATTATTCATGAATGTGGAATAATATTTTCATTCCATATTACAGAAAATATTCCTTTCGTACTTTTGGTGGAAAAATCACAATGAACTTCATTTGGAAAATGAAAAAATATTCCTTCAATACAATTTAGTAAAAAATGAAAATTTCAGTAAAAATGTCTTCAAAAAACCATATGATAAAATTAAAAACCTTTTTGAGGAAATTTATAGAAAACTTGGACATTGAAATGAATGATTCCCCAAGGGAGAATTAAAATGAATGAATCTTGATGTTGAGATCACATTATAATCAATAGATTCGTATTCCACCTGAAAGGAAGAAAATCATATAGTTAATAAATTAACATAATATTTTAGAAAACATCTATAAAATACATTCATGGTATGTATATACACCATTTATAATAAACAAAAAGTGTCGAAGGCATGTGTCCCACATAAATAAAAGTGATACATAAATCTCTAAGCTTATATCTTGACACTCAATGTACTCACGAAAACATCCTTTATAATAAAAATAAAATCATTATAAATATATTAAAATAATTATTAAATTATTTAATATCATATATTATTTTTTTATGGTCATATATTACCCATTTATCCACAAATCATTCTTAATATTATGTTTTGTAAAATAACCACTTTTGGCATGTGTTTTGATTTGCTCTATTTTTTGTCCTCATAACTTTTTCATGATTTCATCATTTATATAGTGGTAAAAATTGCATAAAAATCATATATATTCAAGATATTTTTGTTTATAATTATATGTAAATGGTATAAATAAAAAATTAAATACATTGTTCATGGATTTGGTAAGTCATGCGTACGCATGAACGTTGTTTCCATTTTCTTGTCATTTTTAATGAAAGAATGTAAATGACATATTTTTATATATATATTATAATTATAGTAAAATTATTATATCATATATATAATATTATTTCACTAAAACCATACTTAATTCATTCCATGTATTGCGTGAATGAATCACATTTCTTTGAGGAGGTAGTGGTCCACATGTCCAAAATCACTGTTATCGTATTTCCAAAAAATAGGGATCATAAATGTATGTTTTATATAATAATTTCATTTAACATAGATACATCATAAATTCCATATATATCATATAATAACATATTTTATATCATAATGACCAACCATGATAAGTGGAAATGGAAAAATTAACTACATCAATTCTTAAGGTGGTAGTTTTCAGTAGACATGAATGGTGAGTTGGTTATCCAGTAGAAGGATGTGTGTGTAATTGTAGATACAAAATGTAAATAAATATATTTAAATATATTTATGACAATTAGGATGTTATATAATCATTGAGTAAGAATAATTATGGGGGTTTAGGGTAGAAATAAAACAGAAACCTTTATTGATGGACGCTACCTTATCATTGGGTATCTCTTTTTGATATTCATAAAAAGACTTATTAGGTAATATTTGTTCCCAAATTAATGATTCTAGGATGAATTGATGGAATTTGGGAGAATATTCTGATCTATTTTGTCCGATCAAAATAATTTATGAATTTTTATTAAATGAGAAAAATATATTCCCTTTTATAAGAGAGCGAAGGGTCACTTTTGGAATTTCTGAAATGTTTAATTTATAATAAATTCAATATCAAAAAAATACCTCTATAAATCCATTTATTTTAATATAATCGGATATAATGTTTTAATAACACAAACCAACATATTTTATACATGTTTGGGTAACTTTTTAATCCTTATCATTTTGAATAACACTTAACTAATCCTTTTTAATTTTAACTACAGTTACAAATTTTTCTATACTAAGAGGATGTAATTTTTTACTTATAATGTTTAAATTGGACCAGAATTATAACATTTTTGAAATTTTAGGAAATATCTCATCCTATTATTCCTTACTGAATATTTTTTATGATGTATAAATAAAATAATAAGATAATATTTTAATTAAATGTCATAAGAGTTAATTTTGACACTATTCATTATGTTGACTTAATAAAAGTCAATAATACAATATAATTTTTAAAAAATTAAATTAATACACCCCTAAAATGTCATATATTCCTATAAAAATATTTTATCACCTTAATTATGTCATGTTATATTTCAATAAAAAAATTTAAAATTAGTTAAGTGGTTATTTTATTAATTGAATAATTATTGTATCGTCATTTTGTAATTATTTATGATAATTTATTAGTCACTAAAATTTTAAAAAAAATTATATAAAAATTATATATTTCCTATATATATATATATATTCAATAATACATTTTCTTTAAATCCATATGAAAAATATTATATTTATTAAAAATAAGAGTGTGATATTTTTTTACTCTATTAGAGTTTAATAATATTAAGGTCATTTACATGGAAAAGTTTATATTAAATTATCAAATGGAAAAAATATGTGATCTGGGTCTAACTGTATTCATCCAATAATTTATTTTCCAATTTTTAGGTAATTTTATAGTCTTTATCAAATTATTTTTATCTTTAATTAGCCAATTTTTTCATTAGGATTGTAATAAATATTACCCAAGTCAGTATTAATATTAAAAAAATGGGTCCTTTTACTAAATTTGGATCTTTTATAATTAAAAATATAAAATACAAGATTCATGATTTGAAAAAATGTTTTATTTATAATTAATTTAAAATTTATCTCGTTGTGGTATCCAAAAACGAGTTTTTAAAGTGAAAATGTTCAAAAGAATGACATGATTTTTTATTCAATTAAATGTGAAGTTGGTTACAATAAACGAAATTGGATTGAAACATAAAAAATTTAAATAATTATAATTTAAATCAAATAAAATATATAATTATAAGTAAAAAATTATTTTCATGAAAAAGGTGTTTTCAATTAAAATTTTATAGTTTCATTGTTCATCGAAACATGAATCTTATAAAAAATAAAATAAATTCAACAAAACTAATTTTTTTGTCCCTATTTCAAGAAATTAGTTTATTTTTTCAAATAAAAATTATAATAGTTTCAAATAATAGATTTAAAATGGGTTCCCCATTAAAAAGTACAAATCTACGTTTTAGAAAAATACATCTTTTATACTTAAAATCGGTTTTATTCTTATATTATGTATAGAAAAATATTAGTTTAATGTTAAAAATAAAATAAAATAAAATATATATGTAAATATATATTTAATAAATAAATATAATTCAACAATAGTTTTTTATGTATTGGTATAAAACATTCTTGTGCATATATATATAATAATTTTTCTGAAAAAAAAATTCTGTTACTTTGAAAACGTTTTACATTAATTTATAATTAGTTGGTCAAAATATTATGTGTAAACTGTAATTTAATAATTCTGTTAATCCTATTCATATACATTTTAATGGTTGAATTATAATTTTTTTTTAAATAATGTTAATAAAATATGTCATTTCATAAAAACACAATGTTTTATATAATGAATGATAAGTCAGTGTTACGTGTAACAAAAAAAGAAAATAAAAAAATTATTTATAAAACTATATCTCATAAAAATCAAGCATTGTTATAATCATCCCAAAAAAATCCCTCAACCCTATACCCAAAAAACCCTCAACCCTTGCCCCCCAAAACCTAAAACTTATTCCCCATAAAGACCTAACCCCTCATCCCTAAAAAACCCTAACCCCTTATCCCAAAAAAACACTTAAATCTTCGTCCCCCAAAAATCACAAATCTCTGTCCATGGAAAACCCTCACCCCTCAGCCCCAAAAAACTATAAACCCACAACCTCAATAAAACCCGAAACCTTCGGCCCTAATAATCATTAAATCCTTCGCCCAAAAAAATTCTAAATCTATAAGCTGAAAAAACCCTAAACCCTCATCCATATAAACACAAAATCCACAACACTATGAAACCCAATCCCTTAGCTCCCAATAACTCTAAACCCTCATCAAAAAACAAACCCTAAACAGTCATCCCTAAAAACACTAAACCCTAATCCCTAAAAACAACAAACCCCCAGCTCCAAAAAAAAATAAACCCCATCACCTAAAACCCTCAACCCTCAACCCTCATCACCAATAACCATAAACCCAAATATACAAAAAACACTAAAAAATGATTAAAAAATCACCAAACAATAATCCCCCAAAACCCTTAACCCTTAAAAATCCCTAAACCCTCATCCCTAAAAAACTCTCATCCCTCAGCCCCAAAAGTCCGTTAACCCTTTTCCTCAATGTACCCTCAACCCTCAACCCAAAAATACGTAAACCATCAGCCCTAAAAAACTAAAAAGCCACAGCGCAAAAAAACATAAACCTCATCCCAAAAAAAATCCATAACCCTCTACTCTAAAAAACAATCAACCGTGACTCCTAAAAAAACGTCAAAACTCATCCTAATAAATCCATAATACCTAATCCAAAAAATACATAAACCCAAAATCCTCATCCAAAAAAAACCTACAACCTCAACTATCATCCCCAAAAAAGCCTCATCCCTCGGAAGAAATAAAACTACAATCACAGACCCCAAATAACCATCATCCCACAAAAAAACCATCATCCCCATAAAAAACAACATCGACCCTCATCCATAAAAAACCCTATACCAATGACCTCAAAAACACTGAACCCTTATTTCTAAAAAAACCTTAATCACCATCCCCAAAAACTTCTAACACCTCATCCCTAAAAAACCATTACCCCAAAGACCTAAAAAACCAAAATCCCTCAGACACCAAAAACCCTAAACCCTCATCCACAAAATACACTCAATCCTCATCCCTAAAAAACTATAAACCCTCAACCCAAAAAACACTCAATTCTCATTTCCAAAAAAAAAAATTAAAACCTTAGCCCTCAGTCCCAAAATACTCTCATTCCTGAATCCCAAAATACACTATAACTAGAAGTCCCAAATAATCTGAAACCCCAGTCATAAAAAACATCTATGCTCATCACCAAAAAATATTAAACAATTAGTTCCAAAAAAACTCTAAACATTAGCCCAAAAAACTCTAATCCCTTTTCCCAAAAAACCCAAAACAGATATCATTATAAATTCATACATAATAATCCACAAATAACAATAAAAAATAACACAAAATAAACCTTACCACTATCCCCTAAAAACACTAACCCCAGATCCCTAAAAAATCCTATAACATCAACCATAAAAAATACTAATACCTCATTTCTAAATAAATTAAACCATTATCCTGGAAAATACCTTAACCCTCATCCCCCAAAAAACCCAAACCCTCATCCTAAAAAATCCTTCAATAATTATTCCAAATAAACACATTATCCCTTTACCCCAATGAACACTCAACCCTCACCCAAAAAAATCTAAAACCTCAGGCACAAAATAAAATAAACCCTTAACCCCAAAAAACTTCAAACCCTCATCCGAATAAAAACATATACACACATATAAAAAAATTCCGAAATTATAAGCCCAATAATACATTAAACACTCATCTTAAAAAACCGTAAACCATTATCTAAAAAGAATCCTCAAGCCATAGCCCCAAAAAACCCTCAACCCTTAGACCTAATAATCCCAAAATACACATCTACAAAAAACCATAAACACCCTTCCATAAAAAACCTGAAACCCTTAACCTAAAACAAATAATCCCAATATCTAAAAAACCCTCTACCCTCATATATAAAAATCCATACATCCACAACCCGAAAAAACGATAAACCCTCGGCCCCAAAACCTCTGAACCCACCTCCCAAAAAAAACCCAAACCTCCAAAAACAATTTAACCTTATCCATAAATACCCTAAACCCTAATCCCATTAAACTATAAACCCATATCCACAAATAACACTAAATATTCCATCCCAAAAAACAATAATTTCACCGCAAATAAATAACAAGAACCCTCATACAAAAAACTGAAACCTCAGCCCCAAAAAATATCCCTCAACCATAAAAATCCATTAACCCTAATCCCCAATAAACTCTAAACCATCAACCCAAATAAAAATTCATCCATCAGGAAAAAAAACCGTTAACCCTTATCTAAAGAAAAACAGTCATGCGAAGGCTGCTAAAAACAACATCCCTCATCCCAAAAAACACTCAACATTCATCCACCAAAACCCCTCAACATTCAACCTCTAAAAAACCTCACCCATCAACCCCAAAAATAACTTATCCCCGAGTACCAAAAAACCCTTCACGACTAAAAAACCACAATACTTTGCACCAAAAAACCATAACCCCTCATCCCCAATAAATAATCAACACTTTTACCCATTAAATCCTCAACAGTAAACCTTAAAAACACTCAAACCTATCCCTCGAAACCCAAAACCATCAGCCAAAATAATCAATCATCACTCATCGCCGAGAAACCCTAGACACTCATCCCCAAAAAAATAAATTCCCTCATCCCCAATAAATAATAAACTTATAACCCAAAAAAAACCTCAACCCTCAACAATCACCCCCAAACAAACCTAAACCCTCAGTCCACAAAACCCTCAACTCTCAACCACAAAAAACCCTCCATCATCATCACTTAAATTCTCACATCCATAAAATTATATCAACACTCAGTCCCAAATTTATTGGAGTTGGTGTTCTAAGACATAATATTTATAAATTAATTACATATATATTCTATGATTTGTAATATGAAATATCTTATTAAATACTATTCATTTATCGACATGGATTCAATTTAATAATATCCAAGAATATTCATCATTTTAATAAGGTCGTAATAGATATCCACTATGATGAGATCATTTATGTTCAATTGAATTAATTCTTAAATATATTTGAGTTGTCAAATATTGATATAATATAGGGCACAGAGTGTATAACTGTTCATTATGAGTACTCATAATAATATAAGGATTCTTCTCATGATGTTCGCAATTGGTAATCTCCAAGATGGAAGATTATTAGAACTGACCCACCAAGAGGATTTCTACATGGTTTGGTGTCAGTAGATATTCCTATCTTTTAGTGTGTGTAATGGTCCTTATACTTTACGAATGTTATTAATTCATGTAATGATGTGAAAACATAAATTCATTATTTAAAACAATAATGCCATATTTTTTTGGTATATAGTGTATGTTGGGTGCATTAGGAATCATATATTAATACTAGATAAGTCAATGGTGGAATTAAACCCTTACATATTTATTAATGTTGATATCTTAAGACTTTAGTTGGAATAGAGCCATCACATTAAATTCCATCACCATGGTGTGTCACCATGTTTATTTTAGATAATCTAATAATGTCGAATCGAGCATATAGGATGGAGACATAGATATTAAGCCTACATGGTGAGATATATTGGATGAATGACTATATTACATAGTGAGAGTTCATATGTTGTGGTGTTCATTAAAATAGTATGTTATTTTTCCAGGGAACATGACCCATTTCTAGATAGAAATCTTTGACATTAGGTAAGTATGCATAATGAAAATCTGAATGAATCTATTTTTTTAGAGACTATTTATTTCAATTGATCTTGATAATATTATATTTTAAATTTAATATAATAAATTTAAATCTCCATATTGAAGAATAATTTTATTCACCTTTCATTAATCAAAAGTATTTTTTGATGAATTAATATATAAATTGAATATTTATTTAGATATTAAATAAATAGAAATGTGGATGAATTGACCAAGATAACATACATTGAATTTTTTTAATAGCTGTTAAATATTAGTTATTGTTTCATGCCCTAACATGCATCACAAATAAATAATAATAATATAATTATTATATGGAAAGGATTTTGTAAATAATATTGTATTATTTTAATGGTGATGTGTAATTAAATATTATTTCTTGAAATATATTATTTAACTATAAATATATGGCTATGTCAATTATGTAGTGTGTATGAAAATAGATAATTGGTGCACATAAAGAAATTATCTTTTGTCTCGTGTTTATCTCACCCTCTCTATAATGAGGTTCACAAAAGGTATTCCTTTAAAATTGAAATATGATTGACCATGATGACCAACATAATACGTTCAATTCACCGTGATAGAACCCTAAATTTTTTTAGTGATTCTTGGAGATTATAGGAGAACATGTGAATCATTTATAGAGGGATTCTATCCATGAATACTCATTGAAAAATTTATGAAATCCAAAAGTTTTTTAGTAAGACAATCATTGTCAATGAATAAAGGATTTTAAGTAGAGGTGATCATTGATTTAGATCTAAAAAAATTGTGATAAATTTAATATTTAATATACACTATTTTAGTTTTAGAAAAATCTATATTAATATGAAATTTTAATATAACTCACACTCAATGAACTTTCTCTGTTTTGGGATCCAACACATTGTATCAAGGGATTACATTTTAAAATTATGTTTATCTTGAATAACGACTAAGGATTCCCGCAAGAAGTACTCTAAAGTCTTCTTTGGCATCAATGGATTTCATGGTGTGTATCATGAAAACAATCCATGTATCCATGTTAAATACACCTAGTCATGTCACATAATACATGATGCATGGATTAGAAATTATGTGTGGTGATTTTAATGATCACTGTATATGGACTGGGCCAACCTAGCACATGACATGTCGAATTATAGTGTCTGTAGCTAGTATACACATTGTCTAGTCTTCACAGTTTAGTGGAAAATTTCATGAATCATGTGTGGTCATAAAGATGGTAAAACCATTTGAGACTAGAATCCTTGAGTAATAAGGACAGACATAGTGTGTAGCTGGCATTTACATATCGTGTGGTTCATTAATTCAGATGTTCAAAATATATACTGAGCCTTTTGCTGGGTTGTGCTGACATATGGAAACTACAACAGATGTCATGTTGCAAGTATATAAACACCATGTAGTTCAATTGGGATACACATCAGTGCCCCAATCGTATAACCCAAGTACATTTAATACGAGGTACACGATAGGTATATTGATAGCATTCTCTATGTAGTCACCCAATTAATGAACAAATTAAATTACATTGTATTTATAATTTCATCATTAAAACATTATTTTATTAATTAAATCATGTTATTTTTTAAAATAGAATATTCATTCTAGTGATTAATAAATACACAATTAATTTATTTTTTATAATCTATAATAATTGGTTCTACCGTATATTTTTCACGACTTCCATTAATATGGGTTTCTTCAAATTAATTTAAATGTTTTTTAAGATGAAATGGAATTAAATATTTAAATTAATTTATTAATTTATGTTAGTTTATCTATATAATAATAACCAATAATTTGAGATTATTATTTATTTACATTATTGTATACATGTCATGTATGGATAGTCATGAGCTTGACCGAGGTATGTGAATGTGATAGCTATTTTAGATTAATTTATTTCATATTTTGAAATTATTTTATATTAAATTATATCTGATTCCCAGCATTTTATCCCTCCGTCCATTACTATCTAGGGCCTATGTGCTGAAGATTATTTAGGTAACCCTCATTTAACTAAACGTTTGGTTCACCTCTGCTGCATTTGTGTGATAAAAATTGTAATTAATGGTTTTTCCCATGTTGTGTAGATGAGATTCAAAATGAAAACCTAACAATTACATCAAAATTGATATGCATGTTGACTTGTAGAATGTTAATACTCATACCAAGACTGAAAATAAGTGTTATTTATCAAATGAAAAAGTTTCATTTATTGTACGATGAATAAATCTACTATTAGATAAGCTCTTGAATGGGTATTTTTTTATTTATTTATGTCATATTCATTAATTATTTTATGGATACAATATTGTGATCACATAAAACAAAAAATTTATGTTTATAAAGGAAATTAAAATTAACTGGTTATACATAAATGTATTATCCAAACATTTTTAATTAATTAAGTAACATCCACTTAATATTATGAAGACACATAAATGAAAGAAAGAGATAAAATTCATGAATAATAAATTTATATTACCACAAATAGATATTGTTTTAGGATTGAAATTTCATTAAAATATATGTAATGAATCCAATAGAACTATGTTATTTAGAAACCACTTTTTGGAAACATACTTTTAAAGGGTAGTTCTTATGATGGTTTTTGGTTGAAGAAACCATTTTACATCAATAGGAGTAACCCTTTAAAGATTTGGTGTAATTTCGATGAATGTATTGAGGAAACCCATGATCAGATTTCAGGATTGGATAATCCACTCATCTTTTCAAATAACATCAAGCCCATTGTTGGCAATGATCAGACTACCCAAATTCCTTCTTGTAGATCAACCAACACTTGTAAGGGTTATGTGAAGGGGAATATGGTTCTTTCTCACTCTAATTTCATACTAACTAAAAATTATGAGTTCTATGGTGAGAGAAATTGAGTCTTGAGAAAATAGTTGGAGGCTTAATAAAATTAATTATTATTATTACTCAAATAATTTCTAATCATGTAATCTATTAATAATCTTCCCTTTTAAAATTTTAGAAGTAACTTAATATTTTTTCATCCACATTATCCTTGTGATCAATATTTTATAATAAAAATCTCTACAATATTTGTAGCATCTATGAGTGTTGCAGACACCTTTCTATAGGGCTGCATTATGAACATAAATCATACCAGTTAAAAAACAATTTATCATATCTTCCTAATAAATTGGTGAGTAAGGAATATCTTTATGTTTATGTTAGAAATATGAATGATGCTTTTTAAATTTAATGTTTAATGACATCCATTATGACTAGTAAACTCTTTATGTCTCACAAAAATATGAGTTCTTATTTCATGCTCTAAGATCATTTTTATTTACATCATGAAAGATAATGATGGGAATAGTTTGAGATATATAAGGATCGTTTTCAGATAAATCATAAATAACGTTCACTATATTGGCCTCCTGTTTTCAAAATCATTGGTTACATTGAGTGCCTAGAGTTTTTTGAGTTCAAAATGCCTAAACCACTATGCATCGACCTCTTTCTTACATTACTACCATAGAGATTATAAAAACATTTTGGGAAATTTTACTATTAATAGAGTTAAAAAGCCTATCCTAGATATTCTATCTCTTATTTTATTAGTTAATGAGGATACTAAGGGTAAAAAATCATCGGTCCCCATGATAAAAATATTCAAAAGGAAAGCGAAGTCCTCTAATCCTAAATCCCATTCATGCACTTCTATGAAGAGTATGGGAAATGGGAATGTAAGGGAACAAAATGTTGTTTTTGTACATGTATCATGAAGTTCCACTAGAAGAAAATGCATGCTTAAATAGAAGAAAATGTAAGATTCATATGAACTTGTTGTCTAGTGCATTTAGACTATTTCTATAAATATCATATCAAATATAGCTTATGGTGCTCAAATATTTACTCAAATACAGGAACCATGTATATTTACAATGATTTTCTTTGTGGGGATTTATTTGCAAGAATCCAATGGTGCCGAACTTATGGTTGAAGTTATCTGTGACTACCACATCATGTTTCCAACTATAATGATCATGGTTTTGATTGGTACATATTATATACCATCCATTACAAACATAAACATTATATCTATATCTAAAATTGATATGGTTGTATTGATTTTCATGTATACAAATAAATGTCAATTATTTTATAATGAAATTGTTTTAATTATTGGACACATTTAAATATTTATCATTATGTGTTGGATTACACTATGTAATGGGAATCTATAATGAAACTAAATTTAATGACTCATAACTTACCACATGGAACCATAAGATTGGATATAAAAATGAAAAATTCTTGACTAAATATCCATAGTATGGATATTTAGATTCTTTTGAACTAAAATTACTGGGTATATGTCACACATGTACACAAGGTAAATTGGCCAAATCCCTATTTAGTGAAAAAATATTAAAGGATGAAAGAGTTTTTTTCAATTTTTAATATTTATTTTTGCCAAAATTTTCCTATTCAATCGAGGGGTTGTTAATCATACAACATTACAATTATTGAGTATTTTCATAGAGGTGAATTTTTCTAGTTAATGTGGTATAATTCGAACTCTTTTGATATGTTCTAGTAATACATTAATTAATTTGAGAACTATATTGATCATTATATTATGATATCCCACTTATAAAATAGTAAATAATATTCAAATGAGTACTTTATTGACTATTTACAAGATTCTGGGACCCTATCTCAAGACATTTTTCGATATACACCACAATGAAATTGTGTAACCGCAACTAGGAACCACACCATATTGGGCATGGTGAGATCAAGGATTGGTCGTGAAATTATTCCATTGTCTTTTTAAGGTTACACGTTACAAATAGAATCACACATACTAAACCAAATACAAACTAATGAAAAAAATGTTATTACATTAGGAAATTGGAGTGGAATAGAAACCATGCGGTCAAATTTACATGTGTGGGTTTGTGAAGTGTTTATTAAGGTCACATTTGGTAACAAACATACACTGTGATGCTGAAAGTGTACCTTTATGGGATACCCTAAGGAAACAAGGGGATACTAACTATAATGACCCTCATAAAAAAAGTAATAGTTGTAACACAATCCATAATCCATTAGTGATAGAATGTATCTAAAAGTGATAGTTAAAGAGAGTTAGACATTGATGATGTCCAGGCTAAGGATACAAATGAGTTGGTGTAAAAAAATTCCACAAATCCATGGGGAAGAAGAAACTATTACAGAGACCAAAGTATATCCCATGAGTACATGAGAAGATATAGAACCAGAACGATATGGTTATTTAGTCACTGAGTATGGTTATTCATTATTATTTTATAATAATGTCCAACTAACCAACATGGAAGCTGTAAGTAGTATATGTGGTTCAAAGGTGAAAGAATCCATGAATTTTGAAATCGATTCAATGTACAAAAATCAAATCCATATTTGGGTAGATCCTCTAGAGGATGTAATGATTTTTGTTTTTAAATTGTTATAATTTTAGAAGTAGTACGTGGAAGGATAGTGAATTTCCTATAAGGAAGGATTTGTTGAAAAGGGTTTAAATATTGTCAATGTATTGAATATGATAAAGGTTTTTCCCAATTTTCAATGAATATATCCATTAGATTTCATCATTACATTAAGGATTTCCACAACTTTGATATTTGGAATATGGATTTCAAAACTTCCTTCCATAATACAATCATTAAAGGGGATTTCTATATGAAACAACCTGAAGGGTTTATGTCTTCCAGGGATTCGAATATGATATAAAAATTGAAAAAATATATTTATGTATTTAAGTACAAATCTAGGTCATGTAAAATTTTATTTTACACCTCCATAATATAATTTTGTTTCATAATGAATGAATGTGACCCTTCTATCTATAAATGTTTTAGTGGGACTATGGTAATTTTCTTAATAGTATATGCTATTGAAATATTACTTATTGGAAATGAGATACAAATTTAAATACCAGTTAAGGCATGATTGAATACATTATTCTCTATTAAGGAATTGGGAGAGATAACATATATTCTTGATATTGAGATACATCCTGAGATATCTAATTGGTTGATCAATCTACGTGAATGTAAATATATTTAAAAGATAATGAAGAGGTTCAGTATAGAACAAGGAAAAATAGGGAAGTTACCTGTGTCACAGAACATTCATCTTTCAAGGAAATGTTTCCTAACACACATGAGGAATGAAAAGGAATGGGAAGGATTCTGTTTCTATAGGTGATTGGTTCAGACATGTATTACATGGTATTTAATATAATATATATTTCTTACACATTAAATGTAGTAGACACATATCAAGAAGTACGGGGTGATAGCCATTGAATGGCTGTCAACACTATCCTCATGTACCTGATGTGTACTACATATATGTTCCCAGTCTACTGAGGAGATGAGAAAATTTTCATAGAGGATATTAAAATACTAGTTTCCCAAAAAATCAAGATGATATGATATGAAAAATAGGATACATATTCAAATTTAATAGAGGGGCTATGAGTTGGAAGAACTGAAATAAATCCATTGTCATAAATTTTACTAAAGAGAATTTGTATAATGTAGAATTATTTATAGTTAAATAATTAATATAGATGAGAAACATTCTCCAAGAGTATTACATTATACATAGTAGTAAAGATTTTTTCACACTCCATTGTAGTAATATTGTAATGGTGGCTCTCACAAAAGATGCAATGTTACATCGGCAGATGATTAACACACATTAGAAGTATCCTCTCTTAATGGAGTTTTTTGTAGATATGTGAGGTTATAGTGAACAACATTTCCATGGAAATAAACATGATTTTACCGTTGAATAATGCCTTAACACCACAAAATGATGATTTCCATGCAAGGATTAGAGTTATAAAAGTTGTAGGTAGTTTTCTCTAGTCCATGTTGGAGTTTTAATCAGTTGATTTCCTAGGACCAACATTACATACATTGATAACATATAAATTATAGAATTTTTATTTCAAAGCATCTTATTACATATAGTACATTGTTATGATTTATTTTAATTTCATCATGTTCAAGAATATTTTTCATAATGATAAGGTCTTAATAGTTCTCTGATACGATTAGAACCTTTAACTACTGTGATGATATTCACAATTTTAGTTCTTCATTCACATGATATTATAGGATGGGACACACAAAAAGTGATTTTCTAGTGTGATTACTCTTATGAAGGTGAGGCACATTCTCTTGAAGCTCACATTTGGTAATCTCTAAGATGGGAGATTATTAGAACATTCCTAGCAGTATGAATTCATCTTATTTTAGTGTTATCAAATATTCCTATATATGAAAATATCTCAGGTAACATAGACAATAAGATTATCATTACATTCTTTCATGAATCACGTACATAGTGTGGATGATGAAATCATTCACTCTATATATTGGTGGGAAGTACTGTACAATGGGTGTTTCACAAACAACAATTATTAATAGGTAATTAAATTATGTAATTTGTCAATTCTATTTTATGGAAGTTAATATCTCAACAACTTGATTGGAATGGAACCATTTCCTTATGTTCTGTGGCTAGAGTGTATCAACATGTATATTTACGATAGTCAAATAAAGACGTATCGAGCATATAAGATGGTGATACATATGGGTAACATTATTTTTGAGATATTCTGACAAAGAGATTAGATTACATTGTGAATGTTTGTATGTGGTTTTCATTGTTGTGGCATTATGTGCTTTCTCATGGGGGACTTAAACCATTTCTAGATACTAATCATGAAAACTATGTATGCTTTCTTAATTTCAATAAGAAGGAATACTAATGGGTCACACACTTAGGGTTTTAGTTGATCTTGATAAAATTCTAATACGAATTTTTTAAATATATACTACTTAGAAAACCGAGGAATAATTTTATTCCCATTTTTTTAAATCTCAAATATATAGTGATGAATGAATTATTTAAATTTATTATTTATTTAGTTATTCAATTAATACTAAGGAGGATGAATTTTCCAAGTCTAAATCCATTGATAAATATCTGTTTAAAAAATGGAAAATATTATTTCTTTTTTCATGCGCTGGAGTGCATCAAAAAATAATAACTACAACAACAATAGTATTTTGAGGAATGGGTATTTATAAATAATATTATATTATTTTATAGTCTAGAATTAAATTAATTAATATTTATTACCCTAAACCCAAAATCTATAAATAATAATTTATTTAATTATTTTTTGATTGAAAATAAAAAATTGTTGAACAACATAATATTTTATCTCGACTCCTCCTTCAGTCTCCCTAAAAATAATGAGAAATTGATGAAATATTTCTACAATAATGAAGGGTGAGAGATCAAAATGAACAAAAAAAGATAATGGATTCACTGCCCAAGAACCAAGAATACAATTGGTATTTCTCAATGATCAATGGATAACATGTTAATCACAGCTAGATGGATTCTATCCATGAATCCTCAGAACACAATGGAGGAAATCTAAGAGGGTTTTATGAATATCATCATCTTAAATAATGAAACGAAATTCAAGAGTGGTAGTCATTTCAACATATATAAATAAATAAATTATTAATTTATTATGAAATATAATTCGTTGATGTTTTAAGAACTCTATATTGAAAATAAATTTAATATAACTCCCAATTAAGGTGTTTTCTATGCGCTTGAAACATATAAAAAACCCTCAACCCTCATTCCCAAATGAACCTAAACCATCGTCCCCAAAACCCCTAAACACATATCATTAAAAACCCAAAACCCTCATCCAAAAATCCTATAAACCCTCATCCCCAAAAAATCCTAGTTCCTTATAACAAAAAAACCCTGAACGCTCACCCATTAAAAATCCTCAACCTTAATAGACAAATATACCCTCAGAAATCATCCAAAAAAACACTCAACCCAAATTATAAAAAAAAAACACTCAACACTCAGCCCATAAAATCCGTCAACCCTCATCCACTAAAAACCTTTAACCCATGGCCATAAAAATTATCTCTCATCCTTATAAAAATTACTAAACCATGTGTACCAAAAATCATAAAATCTCAGCCCCAAAAAACCCTAATACTTTATCCAAAAAAACAAAAAGCCTCAATCCCAAACTAGAAAATAATTGTCGCCTTACAAAAATATAAATCCACTACCCTATAAAACCCTTAGCCCTCTTCCCCAAAAAACCCTAAAATCCCAGCCTCAAAAATCCATAAACCCTCATTCACAAATAACCTTAAACCCTTTTCCTCAAATAATCAATTGCCTCAACTCCAAATAATCCTTAATCCTCAGCCAAAAAACCATTAACACACAACCCCAGAACCAATTAACCCTTATCCAAAAAATAACCAAAAACCCTAATCTCAAAATACACAAAAACAATCATCCCTAAAAATAATAAACACTTTACCCCAAAAAACCGTAAACCCAGATCCCCATAAAAATCTTAACTGATATCCCCAAAAATCCCTTAACCCTCAAACCGAAAAAACATTAAACCCCGGTCCGAATAAACCCCTAAAATAAACATCCCCAATGTGTCCCCAGATCTTATCGCCAAAAATCCCTAAATTCATTGCCCCAAAAACCATAAACCATCAGACCCAAAAAAACCTAAACACTCATCCCAAAATAAATCGTCAAAAATCATCCTAAAAATATATAAATACTTAGACCCAATTGACCCTCGATCACTATCCATATGAAACCCTATACCCATGGAACCATGAAATACTCAACCCTCAGCTCCAAAAGAAACCATCAACCTACAACCCCATGAACCCCTCTCCCCTAAAAACCATGAGCCTCTTCCCCAAAAGTCCATTCGCTAGAAAATCCAAACTCCCAAGATCCAAAAAAACCCTAAACCCTCATCCTAAAAAACCGTAATCCCCATCATAAAAAATCCCTAAACCCACACCCATAAACATACTTAATCTTCATCCCTAAAAAAACCGGATCTCTTTGACCCAAAAAATTCCCAACCATTAGCCCCAAAAAACCCTCAACCACCGGCCCTAAAATACAGTAATCCCTCACATCCAATGAATATTTACCCTCAACAACAAAAAAATATTTAATGCTCAGGGAATAAAACACTAAACACTCAGACCCAAAAAAACCTTAACCCTCATCCCCAAAAAACCCTCAACCCTCAATCCAAAAAAACATTGAACACACAAACACAAAAATATCTCAAAAACTATCCCCAAAAGACCCTAATCACTAACCCTAATGACCCCTCAATCTGTATCCCATGAAAACCCTAAATCTATTGACCTAATAAATCCTACACCATCATCCCCCGAAAAACCTCAATCGTCAACCCCAAAAAACCCAAATCTCCTTGCCCCAGAAAAACCTAGAACATGACCCCCAAAATACTCGAAACCTTCTTCCCTAGAAAACCATTAAACCCTCATCCCTGAAAAATACTCAAGCCAAAAATCAGAAAAACAACGAACCCTAAGTCCAAAAAAACCCACTGCCCTCTTCCCCAAAAATCCCGAACAACCATCCCAAAAAATCCATAACCCCGCAATAAAAAAATACAATACCCACATCCAGAAAAATCCCTCAATCATCATCCCCAAAAAACCCTCAACCCTCAACCATTTTCCCCAAAACCCATAAACCCACTAAAACAAAAAAACCCTCACCCCATTTCCCCATGAATAACGCAACCATCAATCCCAAAAAAACATAAAATAGTTCCCCCCAATCAATCTTCATACCCATAAAAAATAAACATTAACCCCAAAAAACACTAAACCCTCATCTATAAAAAACCCCAATCCATTCCCCCCATACTATCTACCGCCATCCCCTAAACCCCCTAAACTATCATCCCTCAATAAACCTAAATTTTCGGCCCCAAAAAATCATCAATACTTTTCCCTATAAATCCCTAAACCATCATCCGAAAAATACAGTCAATCCTCACCCCAAAAAATTCATCAACCCTCTACCCAAAATACCCTAAACTGTGAGCCCCCCAAAACACTCAACCCTTAGCCCTAAAAAACCCTCAACTTTAAGCCCCCAAAAATAAATAATTGTCACCCCAAAAAATCATCAACCATATTTTCAAATAAATCAGCCCCATTCCAAAAAAAACCCTAAACACTCATCCCCAAAAAACCCTCCACCCTCATCACCAAAAACAATCAACCCTCAATCCTAAAAGACATTCAAACCTTATCCCCTTAAACCATAAACCCCCATCCAAAAAAATCCTAAACCTTCTACCCCAACTTACCATGAACCCTTTTCCCCTAAAAACACTAAACACTCATCCCCAAATCCATAAACCCTCATCCCCAAAAAACCTAAACCATTATCCCCAAAAAACCTGCAACCCACATCCCCAACAAATTCTAAAACATCATCCCCAAAAGACCAAAACTCTCATCCTTAAAAACCCCTGAATGCTCATACCCAAAAAACATTAAATCCTCAATCCTTAAAAAATAAAAATCCTTTATCCCAATGTACTCTAATCCCTTTTCCATAATTCACCCTAAATTCTCTACAACAAAAAAAACACTATAGCCATAGCCCCCAAAAAAACCTAAATACATAGACCCAAAAAACCGTTAAACATAATCACCAAATAACCCTCAACCATAATCAACAAAAAAACAAAAATCCTTAATCCCCAAATAACCATCAACCCTAATCTCCAAAAAAGGCTTCATCTCTAACTCCCAAAAAATGTTAAACCTTAGACCCAAAAAACCATAAACCCTTTCCCCAAAAAAAACCTCATCCCATGGGCTCAAAATACCATCAAAACTCTACCCAAATAAACCCTACTCCCTCATCAACAAAAAAACCCTCAATACGCAGCCCTGAAAAACCATAAGACCTCTTCCCCAAAAAAAACCATCTACCATCGACCCAAACAACCCTCAAGCCTCCACCCAAAAACACTCTCAACCCATATCCCTGTAAAACCGTAAAAAATTATTCCATAGAATATAATAAATTCTCATCTCCAAAAACCCTCCTCCCACATCTCTAATAACCGCTCAACCCTTACCCCCCAAAACTATAATCACTCATCACCAAAAACCCTAAACTCAACTTCCCAAACCCGAAACACACAACCCTATAAAAGCCCTTATAATGTACACCCTAAAAAACGAAAATTTCATACTAAACAAAATCAAACATCAACCCTCATCCCCATATGTCCCAAAAATATCATCAAAAAAATAGCTAATCCCTCAACCCTAAGAAAACCTAAAGCATCATCCATAAAAATCCAAATACCCTCACCCTTATAATACCGTGAAAACTCAACCCACAAAAAACATTTTCCATTATCCCTAAAAACCCATAACACTCATCCCTAAAGAACCATAATCACTCATAACCAATGAATGAAAAATATTATTCCAAAAAAAAACTATACCCACTAATTCCAAAAAACCCAAAACCATAATGCTCAAACCCTAATCACTCAATCCAAAAAAATCACAAAACCTCCATCCCCAAGCAACCCAAACTCTCATCCCCAAAAAACGATAAACCATCCACCCCAAAAACCCTAATCCATCATCCCCAAAGAACCTAAAACCTCCTCCACAAAAGCCCTAAACCATCTACCAAAAAAATGTTGAACCCATATCCCCATATACCCTAAATTCTCAACCCCAGAAAAAGCTACACCCTCGGCCACAAAAAAACCATAAACCCTTGGACACAAAAAAATTATAAAACATCATCACCCATAAACCCTTGACCCTTCTCCTTGTAAAACCATCAATTTTCATCCCCGGTTAATACTAAACCCTTATCACCCCAAAACCCTAAACCCTCATCTAAAAAAAATGTAAAACCTCTACCCTAGAAAAACCTATACACTCTACCAAAAAAACCATGAACCCTCAACCAGAAAAACCATGAATCCTCACACCAAAAAAACCCTAAATTGTCAACCCTAAAAAAACCTAATCCTTCTCCCCCAAAAACCCCTAAACCCTTTGTCTCTAAAAACCATGAACCCCTAGCCCTAAAAAAACAATGAGCACACTTCCAAAAAAATGTGGACAAAAACCCTAAACCCTAAGGCCCAAAAATCCCATATCCTTAGCCCCCAAAAAATATACCCACTTAACCCAAAAATACTAGACCATTACTCCTTTAAAATTTGAAACCACATCCCCAAATATACACTAATCCTTCTTCCCAATGAATTCTAAGACCTCATTCAAAAAAACCTTCCATCATAATCCAAAAAATAACTGACACACCAACCTGAAAAAAAAATTAACCATCAGCCCCAAAAAAACCCATAACCATCCATAAAAAACAGTGAACCCTCAGTCAGAAAACCAGGAACCATTAGCCAAAAATAAACCATAAACCCTAAGCTCCAATATAACAAGAACCCTCATCCATAAAATCAGAATCCCTCAGCCTCAAACACCCCTAAACACTCAATACAAAATAACCCTAAACCCAAAAACCCAAAAAATAGTAATCCACCGGCTACAAAAAAACCCTAATCCCTTAGACCCAAAAACACTAATCTCTCAGCCCCAAAAATGTTAAACCCTCAACCTGAAAGAACCCTAAACTCCAAAAATATACACCCTAAACCCTGTTCCCTAAAAACTATGAAATCAATGCCACAAAAAAATGAACCCCATCCCTAAGAAACCATCATCCTTCTTCAGAAAAAACCAATAACCCCCCCCCCCACAATACCCAAACACCCAGCACCCAAAAACTCTAAGCACTTAACCCCAAAAAATAATGAACCTTCTTCCAAAAAAATCAATGAACCTCATACATAAAAACCTTGAAACCTATGAAATAAAAAACAATAAACCCTTATGCTATAACCATAGATCCATACCCTGAAAAAACTATATACCCAGATCCCAAAAAAACTTATAACACTCAGCCAAAAAACCACTTGAACCCTAGTTCCCAAAAAACCTATACCCTCTTCCAAAAACTACATAGAACCCTAAGCCCAAAAATCCTTGAACCCTCAGCACCAAAAAATAAATGAATCCTTAGAACCTAAAAAAGTTTAACTGTCAAGCCCAAAAAATCCTGAATGCTTAGCCCTAAAAAACATGAACCCTCGGTCCCAGAAAACCTTCAACTATCAGCCCCAATAAAACATTGACCCACCTACCCAAAAAACCTTGAACCATCTCCCCACGAAAACCATGAACCTTCTACCAAGAAAAATCTAGATCCATCGGCCATAAAATCTCACAATACTCAACCCCAAATTCATGAACCCAAAACCGCCTAAAATCCAAATCAATTATCCCCGCAAAATCTTATACCGTCATCCCAAAAACCCCAACACTCTCATCCCTAAAAAATCCAAAACATTTTTCACTAAAAAATATAAACCCCCAACCCCAAAAAAAACATGGAACCCTTATCCCAAGAGAACCTAAAACTTCCTCCCAAAAAAACCAAAACCTCGAGCCCTTAGAAAACAATCAAACCCCATCCCCAAAAAAACCATTAACCCAAATATCCCAACAACACTTTGTACCAAAAATAAATTTATTATCACCCCAAAAAACCATAAACACACAACCCAAAAAACACTGAAACCTCATTCCAAAAATACCTCGAAAAATCATCCCCAAAAATCCCTAAACCCTCAGCCCCAGAAAACAATGTACCATCAGCCCCAAAAAATACAGAACCATCAACCCCAAAATACCATGAACCCTCTCCCCCATGAAATCATTGAACCCTCATCCCAAAAAAATCCTCATTCTCCATCCCTATAATCCCTCAACCCTCTTCCCCAGAAAACCCTCAACCGACCAAAAAAAACCCCTAAACCCATAGACCAAAACAAACCTTGAACAAACATTCCTAAAACAATAAATCTATAACCCCAAAAAACCCTAAACATTGGAAAATTTCAAAACTGCAGTACCAAAAAACCATAAAACCTCATCCCCCATAAACACTAAACCATCTTCCACAAAATAGACCTAAACCCTCATCACTAAATAACCATAAATCCACTTCCCAAAAAACTCTAAACCCACCACCACAAACCCCTAAAAAATAAATCCTCACCCCAAAAAAACAAATCCCAGAGCCCAAAAAAACTAAATCCTTATCCCCCCCAAACCTAAACCCAAATCCCTAAAAAACTAAATTCTTATCCCCAAAAACCCAAAATCCACATATCAAAAAAATATAAACCCTTAATCAAAAAAACCCTAAACCCTAAGGACTAAAAATATTAACCCCTAAACCCTAAACCTAAAAATACCCTCAACATACTATCCCAAAAATAATCAAAATTAGCCCCAATGAAACCCAAAACCATTTTCACCATATAACTCTAAACACATATTCCTAAAAAAATTCAAAACCCTCAACACCAAAAATCCATAAACCCTTAGCCATAAAAATTCAAAAACATTAGCCCCAAAAAACCAATGTGTTCTATTATGAAAATATAAATCCCTCATCCATAAAATACCAAAAAACATCATTACCAACAAAACATGAAACCATCAACCCCCAAAAAACCCTACCCAATAAACCAAAAAATACAATAAACCCTCATCTAACAAAAACCTTAATCCCTTGTACCCAGAAAACCCTAAACTCTCAAATTAAAAAAATATTTTACACCCTCAACAAACAAAAAAAACCATAAACGTCATCCATAAAAACCCTTAACCCTATTCTTAAAAAATCCTAATCCCTTAGGCAGAAACAACCCTAATACCCCATCCCTAAAATACCCTAGGACCTCATCCCCCCAAAAATCATAAACTCCCCCTACGAAAACATAAAACCATAGTACCAAAAAACCTTAAATACGTATCCCAATTAAACCCTAAACTGTCATCCCAAAAACATGAAATAACCCTCAACCTCAATAAAATACTAAAACCAATGTTACAAAAAACCCGAAATCCACAACATAGAAAACCATGAACACTCAGCCATACAATAACCCTAAACCATCACTGATAAAAACCCTCAACCATCATTCGAAAAATACCCTAAACCATTATCCTCAAAAAACACTAAACCCTCATCCTTGAAAAACACTTATCCCTCTGCCCATACAAACCAAAATAATCTACAATGAAAAACCCATAACCATTTCCCTCAAATAAACATTGAACCATCAACCCCCAAAAAACCCTAAATCAAAAACCCCAACAAACTATGAACCCTTAGCCACCAAAAATCCTAAACCCACATACCCAAAAAACCTTCAGAACTGAAAACAAGAAAACCATGAACCCTTAGCACTAAAAAAACTCTCAACTTGTAGACCTGAAATAAAAAAAACCCCTAAGAAACAAAAAACCCACCACTCTCAACCCAAAAAAACACACCACTTTGCCCCAAAAATCCATCATACCTCGGCCACAATAAACCCTCAACCCATAACCCCAAGAAACACAATACCCTTAGCCCCAAAAATCCAAACCTCCCAACCCCATAAAACCTAAACCCTTAGTCCCAGATACAAAAATCCTTAGACACAAAAAATCAACAACTCTAATCCCATAAATCCCCTTATCCATTATCAACAAATTACCCTCAACCCTAAGTGTCAAAAAAACCTTAAAAACTCATCCCCAAAAAACACGAAACACTCAACCCTAAAAATACAACATCACTTATCCCCAAAAATCACAAAATCATCAAACCCAAAATACCTAAACCCTCAGCCCAAAACAACTCTAAAATTTTATCCCCAAAAATTAAACATTCATCTTCTATAAACCATCAATACTCACCCCCAAAAAAACCTATACCCTAAGCACTAAAAAATACTAAACCCTCAGCCCCAAAAAAATACTAAACTCCATGGCACATATACTATAATCCACCAGCCCCAAAAATCCATAACCCATCACCTCAAAAAACCCAAACCATTATCCCTAGAGACCATAATTTCTCATCCCCAAAAAACCCTATACCCTTTTCACTAAAAACCCTGCAACCCTAAAAAAAACCTAAATCCTCACCCACAAAAGGATTTCAAACCTCATCCAAAAAATAACCCTCATCCCCAAAAACATCAAACTCTCCACCCCATAAAATCATGAAACCACACCCAAAAATATCCCTTAACTATTAAAAACTAAAATTAATAACCATCCCCCCCCCCCAACCCAAAACCCATAGCCCTAAAAATTAACCAACACTGAGCCGTAGAAAACCCTGAAACTTCAACCAAGAAAAAAACCTAAACTCCCAAACCCAAAAATTAATCAACATCAATCCCTAAAAAAACTAAAACCCAAACACTGAAAATCCCCAACCATTATTCCACACAAACCCAAATCACTCATCTCTAAAAACCCTCAACACTCATCCCCAAAAAATCCTCATCCCGTAACCCCAAAAAATGGAAACCCCTTTCCCAATAAAATCATCAACCCTCATCCCCAACAATACATGAACTCTCATCCATAAAAATACTATACTGTCAGCCTAAAAAAACCTCAACCCTTGGCCCAAAGAATCCCTCATCCTTAAAACCCCAAAACAATCCATAACCCTAATCCCAAAAATAACCTAACCACTCAACCCCAACAAATCCCTAGACCCTAAGACCAAAAAAAACCCTAAACTCTTTTACCTTAAAAACCCACAACCCTAATCCCAAAAAAATCCTCCACCCTCATCCCACAGTAACCCTAAACCATCAAACATCATAACCATGAAAAAATCATACCTCAACAATAATAAACAACATGACTTAGTAAAATAGAAGTCAATCGTCACCCCCAAAAACCATCAATCCTCATTCCCAAAAAGACCCTAAATGTTCAGCCCAACAAATCATAAACCCTCAACTCCAAAAACCAAAAATTTCCATCAATAAAAAACGAAATTCTCTTCCTCAAAAATTGTAAATACTCAAAACAAAAAAACAATAAATCATCAGTACAAAAAACCCTAACCCCTATACCCCAAGAACCATCAAACCTTAACACCAAAGAAGTTAGCCCTCAACTAAAAAAACCCTAAACCCTTAGCCCCCAAAAAACCTCTACCCTCATCCCATGAAAACCATATACCCTCTACCTAAAAAATAATCCTCCCTTAGCCCAAAAAAATAATCCAAACATAGTCCCAAAGAATATTCAACACTAATTCCCGAAGACACATACCCCTCACCCACAAAATAAATTGAACCATCATTACTAACAACACCTTGAAACTCGACCCCAAAAACCACCAATCCTTGCTCCCAATAAACCATAAACCATCATACCAGAAAACACTCCCTCCTAATCCCCCAAAAACGAACCCCATATCCTAAAAAAATAACCCTCATCCACCCAAAAAACATCAACCCTCCTCCACAAATATTCCAAAACCCCATCCCTACACCAGAAATCCCAAAACCCAAAACCACAAAATACTATCAACCTACAACCCCAAAAACCATGAAACCTTATCACACCAAAAATCTAAACACTTACCCCATGATCCCTAATACCGCATCACTAAAAATGCTCAATTGTCAGCCCCAAAAAACATAAATCCTCAATCCCAAAATACCCTAAATCCTTAGCCCAATAAATCATAACAATTAATCCCCAAAAAACCCTAAACCCACATCCCTAAAATACACTAATCCCTGAACCCCAAAAAACCATAATCCCTTAGTCCCTAAAAAACCTAACTCTGAACCCCAAAAAACCCGAAACCATCTACCCTTAGAAACACCCAACCCTCAATTCCAAAAAACCATGAATCTTCAACCCCAAAAAACAGTCAGCCATAATCCCATGAAAAAACACTGACCACTCAGCACAAAAAACAATCAATCCTCATCCCAAGAAAACCTTAATCATCAGACAATAATAAACCTTCAACCCACATCCCCAAAAATCTTTAAACCATAAGCCCCCATAAATAATCAATTGCCAGCCCCAATAAATACTCAACACTCATCCCCAAAAAACCGTAATCCCTCAACATGAAAAAACCATCAATCCACCACCCTAAAAAACCCATCAACCCCTAGTGATAAAAAACAAGATCCCACATTATCAAATAATAGTAAACCCTCATGAACAAAGCCAATCGACCATCACACCAAATAAAATAAAATCCCTTAACCCCAAAAAAACAATATATACTCTCCCCCAATAAACCCCCATCACTCATCCCAAAAAACAGTCTATATTCTCCCGCAAAACCCAAAACCCTCTTCCACCAAAATATCTTCAACCCTTTGCACCAAAAATGAAAAACACTTGTCCATAAAAAAACCCTTATCCTCAAAAAACACTCAACCATCATCCCCATAAATTACAATACCCAATCCCAAAAAATTCCTAAACCCTCATCCCCCAAAAACCATAATCCGTCATCCCCAAAAAATCCTAATCCATCATTCCTAATGATCCAATACACTCATCCCCAAAAAACATTACAATATCATCTCTAAAAACCCTCAATTCTCAACTGCCAAATAACCTTACACCTCATTTCCAAAATACCTAAGCACTAATCCCCAAAACATTAACCATTATGCAGAAAAAACCCACAACCCTCATTCAAAAAAACTCCTAAACAATATAACATTAAAAACAATCCATTGTAATAGAAAAATATTCAACCCAAATCCCCTAAAAAACTAAAATCTCAGCCCAACAAACCCTCATCCACAAAAAACCATCAACCCTCATTGCCAAAAAATTCCAAGCCATCAAGCCCAATAAATCCTAAAACCTAGCCTGAATATACCATCAGCCAGAATAAACCATCAACCATCATCCCCATAAAATCATGTATTATTGACCCAAAAAATCCTAAACCATCATCCTAAAAATATCTTAATCCCTCGTCCCCAAAAAACCAATCAAACCTAATCCCTAAAAAATCCTCAACACTTTTCCCCAAAATGGCTAAACCCCCATCCTCAAAAAATATTCAAACATAATCCTAAAAAATCCCTCAACCCCATCCCCCCAAATCCTACACCCTCTCCCAAAAAAACCCTAAACCCTAACCAACGAAAAACTTGAAACCCTCATCCCCGAAAAACCGTAAACACATACCCCTAAAAATAAACACCCATCATCCCCTAAAACCACTAATACCTCAACCCCCAAAAATCCCTCAACACTCAGCTCTAAATAATCCACAACCCTTGACCCCAAAATACACAAAACCCTCAATCCCGAAAAAACCCTAAACTCTCATAAAAAATAAACCTAAATGCTAAGTACCAATAACCTCTTATAATTTATCCCCCAAGAACCATGATACCTTATTCCTAAAAAACTCATAACCCTATGGCCTAAAAAACCCTAAACCCAACGAAATGAAAAAACTAAACCATCGGCCCCCAAAAATGCTCATCCCTCATCCCCAACTAACCCTAAACCCACATCCCCTAATTCCCATGAACCCTCATCCCTAAAAAAATTCAACCCACATCCCCAAAAAACCCTCAACAATCAACCCCAATAAAACGCAATAATCATCCCGAATATACCATCAACCCTCATCCCCCAAAAATTCTAAACTTTGAGCCCCATCAACCAGTCAACGCTCAATCCAAAAAAAATCTAAATCCTCATACCAAAAAACCCATATCCATCATCCCCATAAAACCTTAAACCCACCTCCCCCCAAAAACACTAAACCATCAGTTTCCAAATTACCTCAACTATTATCCCCCAAAAACCTTCAACCTAGTCCTGAAAAAAACTAATTCCCCAACCCAAAAAAACCCACTACCATCAGCCCTAAAATACCCTAAAACCACAGCCCTAAAAAACCTGAAACCCTCATCCTAAAAATTGGCAACCCAAAAAAAACCTCAACCGTCATCCCCAAAAAACACTAAACCCATAGAAAAAAACTCATCCAAAAAAACCTAAAACCCAGGCCCTAAAAAACCCAAATCCCAAACCCTAAAAAACCCTCATCCCTCATCCCCAAAAACCCGTATCCCCAGAAAAACCTAAACACTCTTCCATGAATGACCCTCAATCCACTTCTTTAAAAAACCATAACCCCATCAAAACCTCCCCCCTAACCCTCATCTCCAAATAACCTACATCCCTCTACAGTAGAAACACCTGAAACCAAAGACCAACAAAAAAAACCTCATCCCTAAACCCAAAAAACCCCTCATCAACCTACCCAAAAACCCCTAAACCATCAATTCAAAAAATCCATCACCCCGCATCCCTCAACCCCAAAAATCCCTCATCCATCATCCCAAAAACCCCTAAACCTTCACTCCAAAAAAACTTCATACCTCATCCCTAATAATTAAAAACCCATTATCCCCCAAACCATCAACCCTCATCCTAAAAAACAGATAACCCTATTTCATAAATAACCCTTAACACTCATCCTCAAAACACCAACAACCATTAGCCACAAAAAACCAACAAACCCTAGCCCCAAAAATTTTTAAATCCATTGCCCGAACTACCCTTAACACTTATCATCAAAACCCTAAACCATTAGCCACAAAAATTGATAAACCCTCAATCTCCAAAAACCTAAACCCTCATCTGCAATTAATAAATACCCCCATCAACAAAAAAAGCCTCAGTAAAAAAACCCTATAACCTCAGGCCCAAAAATCCTTCTACCCTCATTGCCCAAAAATCCTCAACACTCATACTAGAAAACCAATCTACCCCCATACCCAAAAATACCCTCAACCGTCAACCTTAAAAAACCCTAATCCCTTAGTTCTGAAAACCCTAAGACGTAAGAATAAAAAACCCATCACCCCTCAACCCCAACAAATCCAAGATGCTCACCCTCAAAAACCCATCAACCCATTTCATGAAAGAACATTCAATCCTAAGCCCAAAAAACAATAAACAATCTCCCCAAATGAACCCTAAACTACCAGTCCCAACAAACTTCATCACTCAACCCCAAAATTCCCTAAAACCTAAACAACAACAAAAATCTGAACCATCGACCTCATATAACGCTTCACCCTCATCACTAAAAAACTCATATCACTCAGACCTGAAAAACCCAAAAACATCATCACCAAAAAACCCTCAACTATCAGAACCAAAAACACTAAACCGTAAACTAATATTATAAAAAATCCCTCATCCCTCATCCCCAAAAATCCACAACCCTCAACTACAAAAAACCATAAACTCTCATCCCCAACAAAACCCTAAACCTTCAATCTAAAAAACACTAAACACTAGGACAAATAAAACACTCAACCCAATGCACCAAAAATCCCTTTCCCCAAAAAACCTTCACCCACATCCCTAAAATACACTTCTTCCTCACCCAAAAAAACATAAACCCTCATCCCAAAAAACAATCATCCCTCATCTCTAAAAAATAACCCCTCAAACACAAAAAAAACTAAACCCTATTTTTTTTTGAAAATCAAAACCCTGATCCCAAAAAATCCACAAACCCTCATCCCTAAAAAACACTCAACCCTCATCCCTAAATAACACTCTACCTATAGCCGAAAAAAACATAAACCTACATCCTAGAAAAGTAATCTCTCATGAACCCTAAATTCCCCACAACACTCATCCCTAAAAACCCTTAACCCCTTCTGCTTAAAAAACATTAAACATCATTAGTAAGAAACCAGAAAACCAAAACCCTCCAAAAACCAAAAACCTATTCCTAAAAATTCATTGAATTGGCAAACCAAAAAATCCTTGAACACTCAGCCTCAAATAACCTCAAACCCACAACCCCAAGAAACCCTAAACCAAAACCCCCTAAACCATGAACACTCAGCCCCAAAAAACCTAAAAAACCTAAACCAAAATATCCTAATCTCTCATCCCCAAAAGTCACAAATTACACATCCCAAAATGAACTCTAAACAATACACCTAAAATCCCAAAACCCTCGAGCCAAAAATAACCTCAACTCCCAACTCCAAATTTCATAAACCCTCCACTAGAAAAAACCCCCAAACCCTCATTCCTAAATAACACTCACCCTCATCAAAAAATACATGAGCCATATTACTAAAAATCATCCAAAACCCTCAACCCAAAAAAACCATGAACCCTGTACACTAAAATACCCAGAACACTCATCCCTATAAAACCATGGACTCACATCCCCTAAAAACCATGAACCATCAAACAAAAAAAATCTTGAACCCACGTCCTTAAAAAGACTGAACCCTCCATCCACACAAAACATGATCCCCATATCATAAAAAAACTTGAACCCTCGACCATAAAATACCATTAAACATACCCTAAAATAACTAAACCCTAAGAAGGAAAAAACCTAGATCTGCCCGCCCAAAAAACCTTCAACCCTCATTCTCAAAAAACCCTAAACCCATAGCCCAAAAACCCTTAATCATCATCCCTAAAAATAAATGAAAACATTTCCCAAAACAACCCTAATCCCTCATCCCCAAAAAAACATGAATCCCTAAACCCCAAAAAACATTAAATACTAACCCTAAAAAAATCATGATCCCTCAGTCCCAGAAACCCTGAACCCCCGGCCCTCGAAACCCCTAAACCCATATCCCCAAAATACCATCAACATTATACTCCAAAAAATCTTGAATGCTCATCCCCAAGCCACCCTAAATCCTCTACCCCAAAAATACCTCACCCAACTGCCTAAAAAACCTCTCAACCCTCGGTTGAAAAAAGAATCAACCGACCACAAAAAAACCCTAAACACTCAGCCCTAATAAATTTCATTACTAAAAAACCCTTGAGCCCCTCTAAAAAAAAATCCTAAACCTACAGTCCAAAAAAACATAATTGTTCAAAGAAAAGATACCAAAATCACATAGCCCAAAAAAACCAATTAACATTATCCCAAAAAAAACTAAACCCTCCACACATTAACCATAAACCCTTATCCCTATAAACCTATTATATTAACTCTAAAAACACTATATCCTTATACCCAAAATACTCCAAACCCATTTCCCTAAAAACCCTAAACACACTACATCCAAAACCCAATAGAATCATCCTAAAAAACCCTAATCTCACAACCCCAAAAAATCCTAAAACTTAGACCCAAAATAACATCCACCCCCATCCCCAAAAAACCTGAAACTATCATTCCCAAAATCCCTACATCCTCATCTCAAAAAATACCCTAAACCCTCATCTCCAAAAAACCTAATCCCTCTGCCGCAAAAGAATCCTTAACCAATAGCCCAAAAAACCCTAAAACCTCATCCCTAAAAACAATAAACCCATAACCCAAAAATCTTAAACCCACAACCCTAAAAATCCATAAATACTCATCCCCAAAAAAACTGCAACCATTAAGCATAAAATTCTCAACTCCAAACATGCATCCCAAATAAACCCGTAACCCCCAACCCAAAAAAAACCCTCAATAGTCAGCCCCATAAAAACATAAACCCTCAACCCCCAAAAAACCCTATATACTAGCCCCTAAAAAACCTTAAACTATAATTCCCAACCTACCCAAAATACACAAACCCCAAAACCCCAAAACCCTCTTTCCCAAAAAACCTAGAACCCAGAACCCAAAAATACCATAAACACTATGCCCCAAGAAACTAAAAACACTTAGCCCCCCGAAAAACAGAAACCCTCATCCCCATAAAACCCAAATGCCTCACCCATAAAAAACACAAACCCACATCCCAAAAATCCCCAAACCCCCAACCCCAAAAACCATAAACCCTCTTCCCCCCAAAAAAACCCAAAACCCTCAGTGCAAAAAAACTCTAAACCACCATCCCCCAAAAACACTAAACACTCATGCCCAGAAAACCCCTAAACACTTATCCCAAAAATTCCAAAACCATCAGCCACAATAAAACCCTAAACAAATAGTTTCAAAAAATCCTAAACCATCATCCCTATGAAAAATTAATCTCACAGAGATAAAAAAACCCTTAAGCCTCAGCGACAAAAAACAATAAACCCTTAGCCCCAAAAAACCAGAACCCCCAACCCCAAAAAACCCTGAACCTATTATACTAGTGGATTCCCAAGAACCAACATGAATAGTAAATAAGATTACCATATCATGTATTTTTTAAGATATTCATGATATACTCTAACCATTATATTGTATAAATTTCGATGCCATCTATTTAAATTATAACGTCCATAAATTATTTTCCATATCAAAAGGTTATAGTAGATCCCATGATGTAATGAGAACCTTGAGACACTATTACATTATTATTAAACAGATTTAAAATGATCTTGATACATCATTATGATAGGTCACTGATGATGTTTGATTATCAGGTGTTGTGGGCTTATAGTCATTGAGACAACTTCACTTGATGTTCGTACTTGGTGATCTCTAGTAGTTAGATCATGAGAACATACTCGCCAATAGAAACAACATATGTTTTGGGTGTCATTGGATTTTCATATCTACATACATGTGTAATGCTCTCCTAAGTTGTGATCATTACCAATGTGTTCCATTTGAATGCGTACTTTTATGGAAGGAAAAAACCATGATATAAAAATCATAGTTAGGTAGCTTGTATTGGGTTCATCATTGGGGGTATAGCATTAGTTGAATGATCAATATATAATTCGTTTCTTCGACATAGTGGAAGTAATATATCTCAGGCCTAGTTTATAATGATTGTAGTGCCGTCAAAATTCCATGTCCATGGAAGTATAGAGTAAATCAATGGATTTAAATAAACAAAAAAATACAGAATGGATGATGACACAAGTGTTTGTTACACATTATGTGATATCTAAAGACAAAGAGACTACATTAAATAGTGTTTGTTTGTCGGTTGGTTTATGTTTCAATGATTATCATCATCTATTTAAGGGCCTTGATGGTTTTTTAAACTCCCCTCTTGGTCTGTGAATATTATTCACTCCTATGGAGATAATGGTATAACGGTTCATACAACATTGAATATTAAAAAATCTGCCATATTTAGATGAATAGGTATATAGGACATGGTGGGACCCACCACTAAAGTCATATATTTGACATGTTATATATGATCGCCAATGTAATAAATAAATTCCTATTATTCAAGGTTCATTTAATATTTTTGGGAATGATTAGTTATGTTAGCTAGTCTAGTATTATAACATAATATAATTATTATATTAAAAGAAAATTTCAATAATAATAAATGGTATTTATGTATTAGTATAGTGGTCATAATATATTTTACACAATGTGTATAAAATATATTTGTTGGTTAGGTAGGAAGTTCTGGGTAACTGCATAACACACTACAAATAGAGGAGCAGAGGCTCTCACCAAACTCTCTTCATTACTCAATGGTGATAGCCTCACTCTCTTATTCTCTCTCCCTCAATCTAGTGAGAGGGGCTTTTGATCCATGTGATAAGATTATGATTTCTCTCATGTATCACAATCAAGGTGATGTAGTAATCGTTGGATCATCCATGGCATCATGGGATCTCCACACTAGCACCTAGAATTCAATGATAGGTTCTCCCGCCTATGTTTTATGCATCTGTGGATGAACTATATGAATTCAACTTCTGATTCTATGAGCAGTGATCACTAGTGAAATGATTATGTTGAGTGAGGCTTCATATCAAACTATTTTTTTAATGATTTAACATTGTGCTTATAATTTAACCCATGATACCCATGGGAGGTAATCCAATACAATTTTCAGAACAATGATGTGTTCCTCTTGATAATTGGTGAAAAAATTTTAAAATCCCACTTTTTAAGAACTCCACTCTCTGTTTGATACCTTCAATTAGTGTTACAGTGAACTAATGAATAATTTAATCCACAAAAAAAATATTTCCATTAAATTGATATGAGGATGTCGTTCTGGTCCCGACACCATAGACAGTGACTAAATCTGAAAATGGAAGGAAATTTTACATATGCCTAATGTTATAATATAGATTGAAAGTCTATATTTTCAGTTATTAAACTAATTTTTTTCACAGACAGAGCCCCTTGGGCGACCATATCCACTAAGAACCACCCAAAAGAACTTCACTACCTGCAACAGGGCTTACACTACTAGACTAGCCTGCTAGGCCGGAGTCCCTTCTCGATGATTGATCTCATAATAAGGTAGCTATAATTTCTTCAGGGGTCACTTCACACTAGCGATCTAGCATTTTCACTTTCTAGAGAACACCTCACCCTAGTATGGTGACCCTCATAATGGATACCTATCGATGTCCAATTTGTTTGACGACCATCAGAATCACTACACTCCTCTGGTCCGCATTATGGCTCAAATCCCACTTGAAAATTCCATTAGCCATTATCCAGTCTAGATCAAGCCTCCTGGTCTTCCAAATATGTTGGGACTCCCTTCTTCTTCAACCTCACCAGACATGCCTACTCCTCACTATGAGTTCCTCATCCATCCTACATCTGAGTAATACTTTGCATCCCTTGTGCACTCCACCTCTTGGTAACTGTCACCATCCCACTACACATAACCTATGACCATCTACCATGGACTACCGCCATCGGTTCTCCTCCAGGTTAAGAGGTCTCTGCTGATCAAGGTCCTTTCCACACATTTGAGTAATGACCTCCCATCCAGTCACCCGATCTGCCCCTTCCCACATGAAACTAGGATGCCGACAGCCATAACAATAGGCCTCCACAACTACTACATAGCTTAGTAGTAACATACTTGGTAAAATATAGTCCATAGTATCAATTACATAGACATAGTTTGATAAGAAACAAGTCGGGGAAAGACTACCAAACTGAGAATAGGTCTATGTAGTCTTTTCTATCCCCAAATGCCCCTACACGGTGTCTTTATGGCCCGAAATTGGCATGTGTGGGATCATCCTGATCTTCATGGGCCATGCCTAGGGGTTTTGGGGCTCAGGTAATTTTATTTGATCAAAAGTTAATTACAAATATTATTTATTTAAAAACATACTTTTATCAATTTGTGTTAAATAAATTTAATGTAGGTGATAAATTATGTTAAATAACTAATTTAATTTTATCATTACAATTACATTAATTTATGGGACAGAATGACATAAATATTGAATTAAAAATAATAGATAGTTGTTAATTCAGTAAAATTAACTCAGAAAAATAATTTAATGCTAGTTTAATTTTATTTCTTCATTTAATTTAATTTTTAATGATTAATACATATAGACAAATCCATTTCCATAGACCGACCAATGTATGTATGGTTCATGATTATTAATATATTTATTTTTTTTAATGGTGGTCTGCTATTATTAATAAAAAATTATGTCTTAGGAGTATTTTTATTCATTTAACATATAACGGACTACGTGTCAAATTATTAGATATATTTTGTACTCCTAAGACCATGTCACCTATGTGTGGGTATGGTTTTATAATTAAAAACGGGGAGCAATGATGTTTTTTTTACCGAGTTATGGAGAAGCACCATATTGGAGTTGGATGCATTGGATGGACATGCACTGTAACTCAATTTTCTTGTGAAGTGGATCAAGGTATTACCCATGGGGTATTTTTTGATATATTATTCACTCAATGGATCATCCATTAATATTGGATCTTGTTGAGGACATCATTTTATTTTTTTAGGGTTTATTATTTTATGTATGTATAGTTTATGTATGATCATATAGAATAATAAACAAGCATGCATAGATAAAATTAACATGTTACATGATGAATATTTTCTATTTATTTCATAGTCATTTATGATTGATATCACATAACACATGATTGTGAAATAGAAAATTATTTCATTTTTTCATTCCAAAAAATAAAAATATCAACGAAATATTATGTCTTAACAACCTTCCATCATTAAAATTTGAACAAATCATGGTGTTTGGGGTTCTCTTCAGCCAAAGATAACAGTGCCTCATACTGCTAGGGAGTTCTTATGAGAGTAGTAGGTTGAAATAACAATAATTGGAAGAAAATATGTATCCAAATCTATCATTATGCAACATTAAATAAAAGCATTGAGAAAATATTGATCGTATTTTAGAAGCAATGAATTCACTCAACAGATCATGGAACTACGAGTTAATATAGTTGTCTAGTCATTCACCTACCTTGAACCCTCTTAGTCGTGGTGTATGGAAATATTATTGAATATTGGGGGGGGGGGGATTATAGATATATTCCACTATAATAACCAATTTAAATAGTATTCTAATTCTAGTACCAAGGGTTCCTAGAAGTTGATAAAATAGTGGGATACTTTAAATTATTTAATTTATTTGTCAAAAATGTCTAATTCAGTAATCCTGATAAATGTAACACCTGTTATAATTTTATTTCTATTGAAAATTTCTTGTAATACCCCAAATACACTATGATAAATATTGTACAATTTAAATGTCAAAACATGAATGAATTACCACATTTAGTACGAGATTACATACAAAATAATACGATACCTAATGTTCAAGGTGATGGCATCCTTATAACTATTGCGCCGCCTCCAAAATCAATTGTGTAAAATTGATTAGCGGAGACTCGTGTATAATGAATATGATGGGTATTTCATTAGGATATCATAAACATCTAATGGTTGATATGGTCACAACATTAGGACATGAGTGATATAACATTTAGTCTCATATCTAATATGTTTTCAAAGTGAAATTGAAGAAAGATAAGAATTAGAAGATGTGTAAATTGAAATATGGGTCATGATCATCCAATGGATCCCATTTTCATATCACATTCAGCCATTTACTCAAGTCACTATTTCAGTTAAAAAATGAATAGTATTGACTAAGTGCTTCATTACCAATAAAAGTAATGATCCCTATGTAAAATAAGAAATTATATAAAGGATAATATTTAATTCTTATTGTGACCAAATTGAAAGACAATGTGAAAATGCCAATGGAATGTTCCATGCCAAGGGGAAACTCAAAAAATACTATAATGAAAAAGTTATTAACATTAGGTTATTTGTTGATCATAACATTAGATAAATTATATGGATGTCAACTATAATGAACCTAATAGAATACGTAATTACTCGCTTCTTCTTCAATGATTACCCATCATCTAAGGTAATGTTTCTATTTTACATAGTGGGTATTAGAATACAACATTTCTATTAGGTATATATATTTAAATGTAGTAACCATATATGAATAGAAACATTACTATAAGTAAGGTTTATTCACTAAGCGGCTGATAAAGTGGTGTTCCTAGGTTATGGGTGGAAGTACACAACGTCTATATTTCTGAGTGAATGGTTGTTATTAAACTATTGTTGGGTATAATGAAAACATTAATCTCTTGTGTTCGTAGAGACTGGGATACTTTATTAAAGGATTGTGAATGAATGTTCTTGTGTTCATTAATTCTCAACTGATTGTTCACTAATACTTGATATTTATGAAATACTTGGTGAATATAAAATATAAGACTTAATTACACATATGTGGAAACATAAGTCTTTTTAAAAAACTATGTTGGATCTCAAGGATATACCAGGTATTGTATTTAGTCTCTATTTAGCTATACATATTAGCTATTATTGTTGTATATTTATAGTTTAGGGGAAAGGAACCTTTTTAAATAATGGTAGGCAACAAATCTTATAGAATTAGTTCAATAAGAGAATGTGAATGATTCCACAAGTAAGATAGAGGTAAATATACACCATTAAAACCATTTAAGTGGATAATTTATATGAATGTGTTGTATAACATATGAATGGTCAGAAAATATTAGTTTCTTTTGGGATAACATGTCGAAGAATATCTTATCCAAGAATTTGTTGATCAATATAATGTATATTAGACCAATTCCAAAACGTACATTTCAATATTTACATCATGACATTAGTGTTAATGAGGAACATAGATTTTGGATTCTTTCTTGTAAATACTGATTAATTTTTTTTTCATGGATCAATTCCTAAACAATAATTTTATACATAAGAGTTATATTGTAATGATTATTAATGATTCATCATGTAAAAAAATTAAATTATATATCATGATGTTCTTTGGAAATAATTTCAATGTCCAATAACCGTATAGAAACTATATTGAAAACATGGATATCATATTATTCATAGTATGATAGAAATCCATTATTTCATAAAGGCTGTTTGAATTGACAAAAATAATTTGTCAAGGATATAAGAAAACTCACATCATGTAAAACACAATGTGAATCTAAATTGAGTATCCTAAAATATTCATAGGATATTACATAAATACCTATGAAATATTATATGTATTAAAGTGATAAATAACATTTCTATAAGAGGGTCCACATTTCTACTTGACACAATGAGAGAAATGTTGAACTAGGTTTAGTCATTATCTAAGATGCATATTTAGGTTGCATGGGAACAAGATCCATAAGAGCATGTGGAATAAATATGTTCTAGAGACTCATAATCTGTAGGAACTTAAAAACTATGGTGATTGTTTGTTATTCACCGGGGACACATTATTCATTAAGAATAATAATTCTTAAAATTTGGACGTATATAAAACTCATTAGTGATTGACAAGGTAAACTAAAACTCAATAATGGATTACATATATTGAATACTATCGTAGGTATTCAAGTGAGATGATACATGGATGGTACATGCAAGGTAACAATATGTCTTGATTTGTTATACAAATTATGTATGCCTAAATCCATTAAAATTTTTCTTTTCAATACCAAATTATAAGATATTTTTTTTCATTTGATTTCATGATTACCAATTTTTTAAGGAGTCTACATGATGAAAAAAAAGGTATGGTGACACCATAAGATTTCAATATGGGATGAATGTTTCTGAAATCTAATTCAATATTTAAGTAATAAACAAGATCATGGAACATTCATTTGGAATGAATATTTTTCATGCATATACAAGTGGTTAGTGGTAGATCCATTATTCTCCATGGAAAATATGTTTGACAATATATGGAAAAAACTATTGTTCATCATGTTATTTAAGGCTAGGATGAAAGTAATTATCTAGTGATTGACATAATGTAGAAAACTATGTTATTGGGAATAAGATCTATTGAGGTAGATATAATAGTTTCTTGGACCATTTAAATCATACCAATTGTGAAATTATATTGAAAAATAAAAGATTCAACAATTTGATAGAAAATTATTACCAATATCACATAAAATAGATCTCTCTAGATAGACATGCATGGGAATAAGAGGATATTAATGTTGTGAGTTGGATTCCATATGCTTTAGCAATGGATCATTCATGTAATCTATGATTTTTACAAGAAGTTATGTTTCCAAGATATACCATATAATTTGATGATATTAGTTAAATCATGAATCACTGCAAGGAATGTTGTCAGAACTATCAATTTGTACTTGAGAAAGTAAACTGGATATGTACATAGAATGTTGAGAAGAAAGGTTGCTACTTTTTTTGTGATGAAAAATAGTCTTCCATAGATCCATGTTATCTAATATCAATTTTATTCCATGGTTTTGATCTAGAAAATTTCATTAAATTTTTTGGTATTCATACTTTCAAAAACTGAGTATGTTTCATCTTTTAAGGAAGCTAATAAGTAGTTATACACAATGGTTTCTCCTAGTTCTTGGAATCACACCAGGTATGTAAAGAATTATAATTTTGTAAATTTTGATATGATTAATTTCCAAGATGTAATGTTTTTATAGTGTTAAAAATGGATATACATTAGGATACGATCTCATGAGATGTATACTCAAGGATATGAGGTCGCATATTGCACAATTTCCTCACAGCAGAAATGTGTTAGACCCAGCAAAAAAAGTCGTGACTCAACAAAAACACGATATGAATCATGTTAGAGACAAAAAAGTTGGTTAAAATGATGGATATAGTGTATGCTGGAGTGTTGTGATTGCGGGTTCCCTAGAACAAACATGAATAACACATCTTATTATCATATCATGTATGTGGTGAGCTATGCATGATTCAATATTACAATTATATTGTGGACATTTTCTCATCAAATATTTAAATGATAATTTCCATAGAATGTTTTTCTTATAAAAAGGTAAAATATTATTCTAGGATATATTGAGAAGATTGAGATATTATGAAATTAATCTAAAACATATGTCCAATGATCTATATATATCATTCTGACTGGAAAATTGTGATGATTGACAATCAGGTGTCGGGGAATCATAAGCAATGAGACATACTCTCATGATTTTTTTCACATAGTGATATCTAGTAGTTAAATCATGAGTCCAGAACTACCAATAACAACAAAACATTTTTTTTGTTTTATTGAATGTTTTTAACTAAGGACATGTGTACTGGTTCATTGAATTGAAATCATTAACAATTTATTCCATTTGATAGCATACTTTGATGCAAGGGAAAAAATAGGCTAATGAAATCAAGGCGAGGTATATTTTTTTGGGTGTGTCATTGATGGTATGGAATTTGGTGAATGATCTAGATAGAATTTTTCTCTTCCATGTTATGGATTTAATATATCTTTGGAATTATTGATCAGGATGGTAGAACCTTCATAAGGTCATTAACATGAATTTTGAGAGAAACACATGTCTAATTAGATCAAAAAATAATAAATAAATAATTTATGATGACTCAAGTATATGGCTTTCATTATGAGATATATAAATACAAATGTAATATATTAAATAGTGTATGTTCGTAGGTTGGTTGATGAGTCTATGTCTACACTTGTCTCTTTAGAGGACTTGATGTGTTTCTAGACTCTACTCTTGATCTATGAATAGCGTCCAATACTCACGAGATAAAGGCCTAGGGGGAAACACAGAATAGAAAATTAATGTAACTACCCTATTCAGTTGTATAGGTGTATATGACATGGTGGGCCCCACCATTGGGGTCTGCGATTTATCCTAGGATATATGATCAACAAAGCATTTAATAAATTCATATTATTCAACTTAAGAATAATTATCATTGAATTGATTTATTAAATGAAATTATAATTTTTAAAATAAATAAATAGAAAATATTATTTTAATGAATATTATTTTAAAATATTCAAAGATCATTTAATATTTCGGATAATGATGAGTCAAGTTAATGGATCACTTAATATACATATTATATTACAAGAAAGTGATAATAATGAATGGTAATTATATACAACTATTGTTTTCATAATATCATTTCTATAGTGTGTAAAAATCTTCAGGGTCCTGGGAGGAAATTCCAAGTAAGTGAATAACATGGGATAAAAATAGGAGGAGATTCTATCACCAAACACTATTCATAGCTCAATGGTGAGAGCCTCTCATTCTTCTTCTAATCTCCCACATTCTAAAGAGATATTCTCTCGATCCAAGTGATCATATCGAGCATTCTCTTCGACATTGCATGCTAGGCATTGAAGTATTCATTGGAGAATTAAAGACATCATTGGATCTATGTGCTAGTACAGTGAATTTTATGATCGGAACACCTGTAGATTATTTAATCATGTGGGGATAATCTAGAGGAATTCAAATCTATATTCTTCTAGTAGTGATCACCGTATTAAAACATATGTCGAGTGTGGGTTTGGATAAAAATCAGTTTTTTGATTTTACTTTAAGATTAATATTATTCACATGATATCCTTGAGGGGTAACTAGGAAGATTTTCTCCAATGACAACATGTTCATGTAGATCATCAGTAGAAAAAATTTAAAATCTACTTTTTGGGGATTCCATTTTGTGCCAGGTACCTTTAGAACCATCATCCCCAAAAAACACTGAAGCTTTAGCTCAAGAAAACCCTCAACCCTAAAACCCAAAAAACCTCAACCCTAACCCGGAAAACCCCTCAACTCTAAACCATAAAAATGCTATAACAATTATCCCAAAAATCCTAGAACTGTCATCCCCAAAAAAACTCAAAACCCCTACCCACAAAGAACCCTAACTATTCATACCCAAAAAACCTAAAACTGTAATCCCTAAATGATCCACAATCCTCCTCACACAAAATCCTAAACCGTCATTTCCAATGAATCCTCAATCCTCAACTTCAAAAAAAACCGGCAACCAAATTCCCCAAAAACCGTCAACCCTCATCTGAAAAACCCCAAAACCCATATCCCCAAAAAAGCTCAACTCTCAGCCCCAAAAACTATTTACCTTATCTGAAAAAAAACCTCACCCATCATCAGAAAAAACCACAAACCTTTTCCCAATAAAATCCACAACCATCACCACCGACAACACAAAACCCTGGGATCAAAAAACCCAAAACCCTCAATGAAAAAAACTCATCCCTCAACCCCAAATATCACTAAACACTCTGCCCCAAAAAAATCCTGATTTATTAGTCCCAATAGAACCTGAAACCTCATACCCGAAACCCCGAAAATATAATTCCCAAATTACCCTAATCCCTCAGCCATAATAATCCTTGAAACCTCATCCCAAAAATGTATTTAACTCTCATCCCTAATAAACATTGAACTATGACAAAAAAAATCCAGAACTATTATCCCCCCAAAACAATCAACCTCATTCAAAAAAGAATCAACCCTCATGATTCTAAAATCATAAACCCATACCTCCAAAAAACCCTCACCCATCTACCCAAGAAAACCCTCAAACTGCGCCCTAAAAACCCAAAATACTCATCCCCCAAAAAATCTTAATCATGAGTCCCAAAATTCCCTCAACCCTGATCCATATAAAACCTTAAACCCTAAACACTAAATACCAAATCCCCATCCAAAAAAAATCAAAAACCCTCATCCCTAAAATATCCTAAGATATCAGCCCTATAATTCCCTAAAACCTTATCAACAAAACCACTTAGACCCTCATCCTATGAAAACCATAATCCCAATGTCCAAAAAATACACAAAACCATAGCCTTAAAAAACCATAAACCACAACCCGATAAAACTATAAATACTTATCCCTATAAAACCATAAATTCACATCCTTATAAACCCTTAACCCTTTTTCCTAGAAAACCCTAAACCTTCATCCACAGAAAACACTAAACCCATAGCCTATGAAAACCCTAAACCCTTATCCCAAGAACACCCAAACACCTCATGCCGAGAAAATGCTGAACCCACAACCCCATAAATCATTAAACCCATTTCCCTTGAAAACCCAAAACCCCCATAAAAAAGAACCCTAAACCCTTATACATAGAAAACATATTAAAATATATCAAGAAAAACCTAATCCCATAGGCCCAAAAAACCCCAAACACTCATCCCTTGAAAACAATAAACTCCTATAATAGAAAACCCTATAACCCTACCCCTATAAAAACCTAAAACATCACCTATAGAAACCCCTAAACTCCAAACTCAAGATAACCCTAATCCCTCATCCCTAGATAATGAAAAACCCTTATCCCTAAAAATCCCAAAAACTCATCCTTAGAAAATACTAAATCCTCTTCCATAGAAAATCCTAAAACCTCATCCCAAAAAACCATAAATCCTCATCCCAGTGAACCCCAAATCTATATCACTAGAAAACCATAATCCCTTATCCATCGAAAACACTAAACTCTCCTCAAAAGAAAACCCTATCCCTAATCCATAAAAAACCATGAACCCTCATCCCCAAAGAACCCTTAAACATCATGCAAAAAAACCCTGATCCCTTTTCCCAAAATATATCTAGACACGCATTCCCAGATGAAACTAAACCCTCATCTATAGAAAATAGAAAACCCTTTAACCCTAAAACATAAAAACCCAAATCCCAATAAACCCCAAAACCCCCAACCCTAGAAAACCCAAAACACTAATCCCAGAAAACCCTAAACACTCATCCATAGAAAACATTAAATCCTAACCCCTAGATAATCTTAACCCCATTTCACAATAATACCCAAAAACATTCTCTCTAAAAAAACATAAACAATAATTGATAGAAAATCATATCCCATTAGGATAGAAAACATTAATCCCTCATCTCCAGGAAACCCATAAAACTCTTCAGCCGAAATGGTAAATGCTCATCTGCATAAAACCCTAAATACTCATTGTAATAAAATCCAAAACCCCAAGACTCAGAAAAATATAAACCATTAGGCCCCAAAAAACCTAAACCCTCAAAATTCCAGAAGATAAATCATTCTTCATACCAAGATAAATGAAAACCCTTTGAACCAGAATAAACTATACCATTGGCCCTAGAAAAATCTATACCGTAAGAGCATGAAAACTATAAACCCTTATCCTTATAAAATCATTATCCTTATAACCTAGAAAACCATATTACCTAGTAAACCCTATTACCTTATCATCATAAAACTCAAAAACCATCAATATAAAAAAAATCCTAAATCCTTAGTCCCAGAAAACATTAAACCCTCTGCCCAAGAATAACATAAACTATCATCCCTAGAAAACCCTAGACCCACATCCACATAAAATCCTAGAACTTCTAAACTATAAAACCCTACATTGTGTTCCCTATAAAAACGTTGACCCTCATCCCTAGAAAATCATTCACGATCCACCCTAGAAAACTCTTTACCATCATCCAAAGATAAAACTAAACCCTCTACCCAAGAAAAACCTAGACCCTCAGCCCTATAAAACCATAGTCCAACATCCATAGAACAGCCAACACCCCCAAAACGAACAATACCCTCATCCCTAGAGAACCAAAGACCCTCAGCCATATAAAACCATATACTCTCATCCCTATAAAAATGTACACCCTCATTTCTAGAAAACACTATACCATAATCCTCAAAAATCCGTAGAACCATTTTCCTAGAAAATCCTATAACATCATCCCCAAATACTACTATACACTCAACCTCAAAAAACACTAGAACATCAAATCCATAAAAATAAAAATCATCAGCATCAAAAAAACCTTAACCCTCATCCCCAAAATAACCTATACCCTAGTCCGGATAAAACCATAAACACCCATACTAAGAACACCCTAATAACTCATCCCCAGAAAACCCAAAACCATCACCCCTAAAAAACCTAAATATTCTTCCCCATAAAACCCTAGAACCGCATCCTTAGAAAACGCAATTTCACAATCAAGAAATCCCTAAAACCATTGTCCCAAAAAACACTCAGTCATCAACCCCATAAATCTGTAATCCCTAAAACCGTCAATATGATAAATCCCCATACCTAGAAAACCCTAACCCTCAGACATAGAAAAAACTACCGTAGAAAACCATAAACATTCATCCCTAAAATACTCAAAACCCTCAACCACAGAAAAATCTAAATCTTTATCCCCAAAACACCAAAACCCACAGCGCTAAAAACCCTAAACCTTCTTCCCATGAAAAACCTTAACCCCAGCCCTATAAAACCCTAAACAGAACTCCCCCATAAAACCCTAAACCCTTATACCTCATATAAAACTATACCCTTAACCCCATAGAACCTTTTTCCCTTAGCCCATGAATGACCTAAACTCTCACCCCTCAAAAAACCCAAAAAACTCATCCCACATATACACTAAATCCTCACCATAAAAATCCCTAATCCCTCAACCACATAAATCCATAACCCCTATGAACTCAAAAATTCTAGACCCTTAGCCCCATAAAACCCAAAAAAATGATCCTCAAAATCCCTGGCCCTAGGAAAACAAAATCACATGGAACTAGATAATACTAAACACTCATCCCTAGAAAATAAAAAACCACCATTCCCTAGAAATCCCTCAACCATCATTTCATAAATCATTAATCACAAATCGTTTTCGGATGATTTAATAAATTAGAGAAAATCATGTATATGATTACTTCATCCCCACTATTTTCTTTAAATTATTTGAAACTTCCATTTTAATACATTACTTTCTCTATCATTTTACATCATTTATATAACATCTTTTGATCGTATTTTTGTTATATTTTATTTTCTGGAATAATTGGGAAAACTTCCATACATCACATTTCTACCCATCTTTTTCCATTTACACATTATATATCCTCTTTTATTATATTTAACCTTTTTTATACCATTAAAATCAAAGGGTACGTGTTTATATATTTCTCCTCTCCATCATGGTTGCATTTGGATTAGAGGCTCACAAACTACATAGGCATGGTATTATATTTCATAATATCTTGGGATTTTAATTGAGTATTGAGAGTGGATAGAAATAAGAAAAAAATAATTGTGAGTGTGTATACTTATGTGCATGACAGTGTATGTCTTGGGTGTGTGAGTGTGTACATATTATGATTGTGAGTGAGTATCCATGTGTGTGTGAGTCTATAAATCATGTGTTTGTGTGTGTCTTCTGTGTGTGATAATGTATCCATATGTGTGGGAGTGTGTAAATATTTTGTGTGTGAGTGTGAATACATTCATTTGTTAATGTATGTATCATTTTTTGGTTTCTCCCCATCTATGTTTGTGTACATGTTACATATTAAGGAAGAAGTTCATGGCATGAATTTTTTTTCTGGAGATGAAGGAAGCTGATGTAGATCTCCCACACCGAATGCTACAGAAATCAAATGAAATCATTGTTGAGTAATCTTAAAGAAGCTTCTTAATATGATGATGGAGGTTTTATATGATATGATTGATAGCTTGGAAATAAATCAAGGCCAATGATGATCCATGATAATCCAAGGTACACTTCGACACCACTTCAAATTGATGAGAAGATGGAGAGCATTGAAAATGATTTTAATGATATTATACAATGGAGGAGTTGGTTCCAACAACATATAGGGGCCAAAGTATACAAAATGACATAGATATCCCTGAAGGTATTATGGTGAAGGTAAAATATTTTCAGGGAAAATGATATCTAGAAGAATAGTTGAATATGGATGTGTCGATTGAGAAAGTGTTTTCATTACATAAAAATTCCATTTAGAAAAATTTGAAATGTTCTTCCATAGAATTTTATGATTATGATTTAATTTTCAATGATAAAATTCAAAAATAAAGGGCTATAAATGGTGGATATCCCATAAATGATTGTTATGTCATGAATATTTCCATGTTGAAGTGGATTTTCCCACATATTACAGCAGATATATTCATATAAAACATCAACACCTCATCCAATGGTGCAAGAGTATTGTATATTACAATAATGAGATGAAAATATCCATGATTCAGAAATAAATTGATGAGTATATATAGGAAACCATGGAGGTGTTTATAGATAGACTCCATCATGAAATGTGTGATCAAGTGGAGATATACCACCAAGTGGAGATACAAGATAATATCCAAAAATCTACCAAGGTAGATCAAAAAATACAAAAGGGAATCAACATGAGGAACCCCCACAAACCCTTTATCTTCCTTGATAAATGTCATGTAAGGGGTCAAATTACTCAGGAATTCCCAAACCGATGTACCATGACCATCAAAAACTATTGATAATAGAAGGGTGATGAAGAGAGTATAAAGGAGGAGGTGGAGGGATCCCACAAAATTTAAAATGGATAATTTGATGAAGATGGTGATATTCTTGTCCCTAGTAGAGTTCCATGTGAATAAATGACCATTGGGGGAATGAGAAATGGGAGAACCTTTTCCCTACATGGTGATGTATTCTTAGCAAGGTATGTAGGGTTATTATTGATGGATGAAGGTATATAAAAATAAAGAGCACTGAGTTGGTGGAAAATGTGGGACATCCGACATTAAAGCACCAACATCCAAACCGGCATCAATATATTAATGATTGTGGAGCACTATAGGATACCATAAAGGTGAAAATATTGTTCACCATCGATAAATACATGGATGAGGTATTGTGTGGTTTTTTTCATATGAAGGAATTCCATTTTATTATAGATAATCTGTAGGAGTGAAATTGATATTATATTCATGTTGGGTTATTAAACCGTCCCAATTTTGTACTCTGAGGGGAACCTATAACCCTCAATCCCATGTCCCCCAAAAAAATATAAAATTTCTCATGTCGATGGAAATGAAAAAAATGTGTGAAGAGGGGAAAAAATGCAATAATGAGGTAAAAATAGAAGATGGGAGAAGTAAATAAATGGAGAAAAAATAAAATTCAAGAGGAAATTTTATTTTAAAGGAGATAAAAGAGTGGTGTTGGAAAAATGGGTGAGGTTATGGAATCATTGATTTCTCAGAAAAACCATTTAGTTATTATCTACAATGATGTGATGTTGAATAGTAATGACATAACATCTCATTCTCTATATATTTTTGAGTCCATGTTACATGAATTTGGTGTTGTGTTTCTTGAAGAGGTACCACTTTCTTTAAAAACATTAGAGGTATTTATCATTAAATTGATCTCATTCTTGAATAATTACTACCAAACCACCCTAAATATCACACAAGAGAAAACAAATTAAATTTAGTGTAAGGATAAAAAAATTGGATTTGGGAAATCTCAGAGATAGCATTATTCACTATTCTGTATTGGTTCATCTAGTTCCCACGAAAGATGGAAAATGTTGAATGTGCACTGATTGTAGAGCGATAAAAAACATCATATTTAGGTATCATCATATTATCCTAAGGATATATGATATGATACATGAGTTAAATGGAAATAATATTTTCTCAAGAATTTATTTAATAATTTTATATAACAAATTTATAATGAAGGAATGAGATGAGTGGAAAATACATTTAACAAAAAACATGATCTCTGAGAATGGTCAGCAATTCACTTTTTTCTCTCCAATATTCCATGAAGATTTATGGTTTTAATGAATCATGTTTTACATGAATATATTGTAAAATATGTATTGGTTTAATTTGATGATATTTTGGTTCATTCAAGAGCTTTACAAGATCAATGGAGGACTTTAAAAATTCCCTTCTGTTGTAAAGAATGATTTTTTTGGAAAAATATAAAAGTGTTTATTTTTCCTCAATAAATTTTTTCCATGTGATTTTTGGTATGTGGTGATGGTGTTCAGGTAGATATTTGGAAGAACAAACCCATCCACAAATGGAATACTCCAACCTATATTGGATAGTTAAGACGTTTCAATGGGCCTGCTCGTTTTTTATAGAAGATTTGGGAAAGAATTCATTAAACTTTTAGTATTTTTGAATGAGTTAACAAATAAGAATAATACATTAAATATGGTGAAAAATAAAGATAATTCAATCCATGAAATCCAAGAGAGACTCACCCACACACCACTAAATTATCTCTTATCCTTCATTAAGACCTTTTAAATTGAATGTGATGTATGAAAAATTAGAATACGAGTACACATTGATGAAGATAAAAATGCTGGTATCATTATTGGGAAGTTAAATGCCCCAAAAATAAGGTAGTATACATATGATAATAGTTATATGCATTATTTAGAGTAATATAAACATTGAGGAATTACCATTGGACTAAAATATTTGTGATCCGTTCTGATCACAAGGTTCTTCAATACCGTAGGAGCCACATTAACTAAATAATAGACATTTTAGTTCGATGTAATTCACTGAATCATTTTCATATTCCATAATGAATAATGGGTAATAAAAATACTATGGCTACTGAACATTCATGAAGATATTGTATTCTATTCTATAATAATTCTAAGCACTTTTTCATGGAATAATGTAAAGATTTATATGCCACCTATTTCAATTTTGGTTGAACATATTGTCATTTTAAACATGGATGTAGTTAGAAAAAATTCTATTTATTTGATGTATTATTATTCCTAATGGATATGATTTATATTCCAAATTTTTGTATCCATTAACTTTTACTAAATATTCAAAATATAGTTTTTGAATATGAAATTCTGGTGTTTATAAAACATCAAATGTTTTTAGTGGGAATTTGTATTTGCCTATGATGTCTAAATATGCTGAATGTTTTGTGGGAAAGTTCATTTTCTTCCATCAATCCAAATATAAACTGAATGCACATGGATTATATCTTTTTCATCGAATCCCAAACTCGACTTTTTAGGACATATCAATGGGATTTATTATGTGGTTACCAAGTACCAAGAGGGTGAGAGTTTCCATTCTTATTATGGTGGATCAGATTTTTAAATCAGAACATTTTATTCCCTGTCAAAAAATAGATGATTCCCTTAACATTGCAACTATTTTCAAAGACGAAGAAGTGAAAATCCCTGTAATTCGAAGGATGAATATCTCAGATAGACATAAAAAATTCCTTACATAATTTTGGATGTTCTTATCAAGAAAACAATATAATGGTTTACTATTCACTACAATATTTCATCAAAATAATGATGCAAAAATAGAGGTGCTGAATCAGATATTTTCATCACATATGCAGATGATTGTTTATAAGAATCTTAAATATTGGGATGAGTGTTTTCTACAAGTGGAATTAAAAAAGGTCCATGAATTCCATTCATTTATATACTCTATTTAAAATTGCTTATGGATTGAACACCCTTAAAAAATTGATCTAATTCCTTTTCATATGAAACAATCAACTAATATGGATTCAAAAGACTATGAAAAATTAATCAAGAAACTCCCTGAAAATATAATGAAAAAATATGGAGGGAATGACCAATAAATATGTTTATAATGAAAACAGGTGTCACAAGAATGTTATGTTCGATCCTAGTGACTTATTCTAGATTCATATGTGAATGGAAATATTTCCCACAACATGTGGAAATCAAAAATCAAGACATGGGGAGATGGTACTTTCTGAGTGGTCTAGATGATTAAAAACAATGCATAAAGGATATCATTTATAGGTGAGTATGGTTTATGTGACACTTTCATTGTTTATGATCGTTCTCATTTTATTTGTGTTCAGGACGAAGATTCAGGTATGAAATTTTCTCAAGAGGGGGAGGGTAATGTGATCCTTTTTAAAGGCACCAAGTGGATTCCTCGTGAGGAGGATATGAATTTACAAGGCCCAATGACACAAGGTAGATTAATGATGTTTATTTCTATAATGTGTGTCCATATTTATTCATTAAAGGCAAAATAGATCTTCCCTTGTAATGTAATATTGTAATCAATCTTATAAATCACTAATTATATCATATGAATATGTATTTTAATATTTTACCTGGGTTTCTTTTGAAACTTCTCCATATTCATTGATTTTCCATTATTTTTTGTTCTCCTTCCATTTTTTGCATTCCTAAAAAGTAAATGAAACATGATAAACAATTCTAAGGAGGATAAATACAAAAAGAATTATATATGGGTAAAATTTAGGTGTAGAGTGATATGCCCCTTTATAACAATTCTCCACGTGTGATAGAGACTTCTTCTAATCCTTTAGGCTCATGATGTTGTTAATGTATCTTTTAATTTCATATATCTCTCTAATAGGTAGCCAATATTTTTCCCACCAATTAGATTGTTCAGGTGGAGGTGTTGGATTATGAAGGCCCGATGATTTGAGGTTGACTAAAAAGGCCATATGCTATAATGGGTTCCCATCTCTCTTCTGTGATGGACAAATGGATCTCACCTTCCATCCATGGTGAAAATGTGCCCATTATCTCACTTATTCATGCTCAAAATGATTTTTATATATTTTAACACATGGAATCATACATTTTTTATTCTCTTCTTTTATTGGGAATTATATAATTTCATCATTGGACATCAATTTAAAATCTAGTCTGCTAGGTTCTCAATGAAAAATATGATGGGATATAGTTTGGAAGATATTTGTTATTTGTTCAAAAAGTCATTGGTTGACTTTATATTTTTGATTCTAACGGAACAATGAATGTTTAGCCTTTATTACTTTTGCGTATTATACCCTTGACTATTACATTACCCTTTTGCCATAAATAGCCACAACAAAACACATGATTGGCATTCAAGATTATAATAGAGTTATTATTCATTGTTTCAATTGATTAGGTTAGGATTGTTCCAGTTTTCCAATTTCACTAGATCACTCTTACCCTGTCAATATAAAAGTAATTTTTGGGATCCATGATCACAAATCCCCCAATTTTGTACCACTACATTTGTGCGTTGTAGTGTGGAATGGCCATCACATCCCTTCCGTGAGTGTGTGGTCTATGTATTAGGTCATGCTTCTTATTGACATGATTGACTACAAGAATCCATTGTCCAAACTCATCATCCTCAACATAGCCCCAAACCGCATATTTAAATTGAATCCATGATCTATGAAGATCAGGATATCCAAATAAACTCGCACCACTCAGCTCTAGAAAAACCATAAACCCTCATCCTCATACAACCCTCAACCCTCAGCAAAAAAACCCCCAACCCGCAACGCAAAGAGACCCTTTTCCCAAAAAACCCTCAATGCTAAACCCCCGATAACCATAAACTCAAATCCCCAAAAAACCCTAAACCCTTAGCCCCAAAAAAACCCTTAGCATTTAGACACAATAATTCGATAACCATTATCCCCAAAATAACATAATACATACATGCCAAAAAAATCCTGAACACATAGCACATTAAAAACCCTAAACCCTTATCCAAAAAATACCATCAACCATTAGACCATAAAAAAACCCTCAACCCATTTTGACAAAAATCCCCTAACCCCATCCCATAAAAACACTTCACCCTCATCCCAAAACTAACACTCATCCATGATCCCAAAAAACTCCAAACCCTTATACCAAAGAAACCCTAAACCATTATCCCACAAAAAACCTAAATCATCGAATATAAAAAAACCTTCTCCCATAATACATAAAAATCCATAATCCATCATCCCCATAAAACCCCAACACTCATCCCAAAAAAACCCCAACCATCGTCTCTAAAAAACCCTAACCCCAGATCTCAAATAATCCCTTACTCCTACAACCCGAAAAAAACCATAAACCCTCAATCCAAAAAACACTAAACCGTCAACCGAAAAAAACCCCATCCCTGAGACAAAAAAATCATAAACCCTCAGGCCCAAAAAACCCTAAACCCTAAACCCGAAAACACCCCCAACCACAATCCTCTCCATACCCTAAACAATTATCCCAAACAAAACATGAACCCTCTTCACCCAAAATGCTAAACCCTCATCTCCAATAAACATTAAACTGTCATCCTAAAAAAACAGAAACCCCCACCTAAGAACACCTAAACCCTCACCCCCAAAATTTACTGAACCTTTATTGGAAAAAAACCCTATACTATGAGAACCAAAAATCCGTCAACACACACCCCTAAAAAACCCCAAACCCATGTCAAAAAAACACATAACCCTATAACTTATCAACACATAAACACTCACCCAAAAATACTATAATCTCTTATCCTAGAAAACAGTGAACCCATACCCTCAAAAAACTCTATCCCCAGCCCTAAAAAATCATTAACAATCATCCATCCTAAATCATCAACCCTCAATAAAAAACCCTAAACCATCTACTCTAAAACACCTCAACCATGATCCCAAAAAAACCCTCATCCCTCATCTCCCAAAACTCCACAAAACTCATCAATAAAAAACTCCCAACCATCTAGCAAAAAAATACTTCAACCCTCATAGTCCCAAAAAATCCTCAAACCCTCAGCCCCAAAAAATTGCGAATTACTAAAAAAATACTAAACCATCTACCCAAAAAATCCCAATACCATTAGCCATAAAAAACCAAAACACTCATCCTAACAAAACCCAACCCTAATCCCCAGAAAACATGAAACCATCAGATCCAAAAAAACAAAACAATTATACCTAAAAAACAATACACCCTATGTATAAAAAAATCATACACCATTCCCAAAATATCCTAAATCCTATACAAAATAATAAGTCAATAATTACCCCCAAAACCCAAAAGCTCTCATCCCATTAAAAACTCCTCAACCCACATTCCCAAAAATCCCAAACCCTTTTCCGTAATAATCCCAAACCATCAGCCACAAAAAACCCGAACATCAATCCTCAAAACCCATAAACTATAACCCCCAAAAAATCGTAAACCTCATCACCAAAACAACCTAAACACTAAACCCCCAAAACAATAAAACCTCATCCAAAAAAACCACAAACCAATAGAACAAAAAAACTAAAAATTGTTCCCGAAAAGACCAAAAACCCTCATTTCCAAATTATTTTATACCTTAATCCCTAAAAAACACTAAATCAATAGTATGTAAAAACCATAATTCCTCCATCATAAAAAACCTAAACAATCACCGTGAGAAATCATATATCATCATCCCAAGAAACCCCTAAACACTCAGGCCTGAAAAAACATAAATACTTGTCCTCAAAAAACCATAAACCCTTAGCCCTAAAAATCCCTCAACCGTCAGCCACAAAAATCCTCCAATTCTCAAAACCAAAAAATCATCAACACTCTGCCCTAGAAAACCCACAACCTGTAGCCCTAAAAACCCATCAATTATTAGCAAAAAATAACTCAATTCTCTACCCCAGAAACCCTCAACAATATTCCCCAAAAACCATCAACCCATAACCCCAAAAAAAATCAACACATTTCCCTAAAAAACAATCAAACATGAACCCATTTTAACTTTTAACCCCCATCCCAAAATAATACTCAAACCTAAACCTTCAACAACATTGAACCCTTATCCCAAAAAAATAATCACCACCAAAAAATCATCTCCAATTAACAACAACCATTTACCCACATTCCTCACCCAGATGTACCTCCAACCCTCATCCATTAAAACACTAATACATTGTAGAAAATACTGGGATACCTAAGCCCTCATACCCAAAACACCCAAACCTCAGCCCCAAAATATCCCCACCACTCAACCACATCAAATTCATAAAACCTTATCCCCAAAAAATATTAAACCCAGATCCCCAAAAAACCTAAACCTCATACCCAAAAATACCTATCCCTAAACACTAAAATTCCAATAACCCTTTGCCCCAAAAAACATTTAACACTCACCACCAAAATACCCTAAACACTCATTCCAAAAAACCCAATACCCTCATCCACAAAATATTCTATAGCCTCATCACAAACTAACCCCAAACCATTATCCCCAAAAAATAATATATCCTTCAGCCCAAAAAACCCTAGAACCATAAACCCAAAGAACTCAAGAACCGTAACCACAAAAATAAACAATAAAAAATATTTCTAAAAACACTAGACTGTCATCCACAAGAAATACGAGAACCTCATCACCCAAAAAAAATTAAGACACTCCGCAAAAAATCCTAGATCCTCATCCACATATAACACTAGGCCCAAAACCCCAAAATACCTTATACCCTTAGCCATCAAACCCAAGATTCATTTCCCCAGAAAACCTTAGGTGCTATGAAAAAACCCTAGACACTCATTCCAAAAAAAACCTATAACCACAGCCACAAATAAACCGTAAACCCTTTACCCTAAATGTTCCAAATCCCTCTGCCCAAAAAAATATACACCCATAGAATTAAAAAACATTAAACCTTAACTTCAAAATACCTGAAACACATAGCATCAAAATAACCTATATGCTCATCTACAAAATAAACTAAATCCTCAACTGCCAAAAAGTATAATCCCTATACCCTAAGGAACCCTAAACCATCAACACTCAAAACCCCTAGACCCTCAACCCCAAAAACCATAAACTCTCAGTCCCAAAAACTACTGAAACCTCAACTAAAAAAAACGTCATCACAAAAAACCTCCATACCCTCATCTCCAAAAAAACCATTAACCCACAGCGTAAAAAAACACAAAATACTCATCTCAAAAAATACAAAAACCCTCAACCTCTAAAAAGACTTAAACCTTTCATCCCCATAAAACCTTGGACACCCATACCGAAAAAAACCCTAAAGAAACATCATTTTTTTAAACCCTCGGCCCAGAATAACTATAAATGCAAAACCAAAAAATTATCTAATCCCACAACCCCACAAAACCCCAAACCCCCATCCAAAAAAAACCAAAGAACCACATGCACTAAATATACTAAAAAATTATTTATAAAAATCAGAAAAAACTCATCCATATAAAACACTAACCCACATCCCCAAAAAACCAAAACTCTCAATGAGAAAAATCTCGAAACCCTTAGGCCTAAAACACCAAATCCTCAGGCCAAAAATACCTTGAACCCATATAAAAAAAACCAAAAACCCTAATCACTAAAAAACCATAATCCATCATCCCATAAAAACACTACACCACATCCCCAAAAAAATCATACACCCTCATCCCAATAAAAACTCCAACACTCTTACTATGAAAAAATAAACCATCCTCCCCAATTAATCTGTAAACAACCAAAGCCCAAAAAACTAACCACCCATCCCGAAAAACTGTAAACCCTCATCCCCTAATAAAAATAGTCCCTCTTCCAAAAAAACCTAGTACCCTGATCCTAAAAACCACTAAACCCACATCCCCAAAACCCTAGAACCCACATTCCCAAAATCATGAAAACATAATCAAAATAACATATACACCCTCATCCATGAAACCCCTAAAAACATATCGCAAAATAACACTATACAATCATCCAAAAAATCCATAAACCCTCAGCCATAAAAAAACCCTAAACCCTCACCCCCTAAAAAACCTAAACCATCATCCCCAAAAATCTCTAATCCCCAACCCCCAGAAAACATAAAACCCCTATCCCAAAAATTTCATAAACCCACATCCCACAATAACAAAAATAATATGTCCCATGAAACCCAAAACTATATTCCCAAAAATATACTGAGCCCTCAATCCCCAAACAACCTAAACCCAATGCCCCAAAAAACCCCAAAAACTGTGGCCAAAAAACAAAAAACCCTCTTCCCCAAAAAACCATAAAGCCCCATCCCATAAAAAAACTAAACCCACATACCTAAAAAAACTCTAAACCCTCAACCCCAACTAACCCTAAACCCACAACCCAAAAATACCTAAAAACGCATCCCCAAAATACACTAAACTATCTTCCCCAAAATATACTAAACCCTAATCACCATGAAACATGATAAACATATCACTAAATAATCAGAAACTGCAATCCCTATAAAACACTATACAATCCACTCTTAAAAACCCTATACTCTAATCCCCAAGAGACCCATAAATCATTATCCCTAAATAACCCAAAACCATCCACACTATAAAACTATAAACCCGCTACCCCAAATAACCATAAACTCTCATCCCCCCAAAAAATAAACCCCTATCCCGAAAAAACAAGAATTAATAAGCCAAAAAATAATCCAAACCATCAATACAACAAATACTACGACCTTAACAACAAAAATCCTATGCAATCAACCCCAAAAAACCCTAAAATCTCAGCACTAAAAAACCCTAGACCCTCAGACACATGAAACCATAAATATTCATCCCCAAAAAACTCTAAACACACAACCCTAAAAACCCAAAACCCTTAGACCCAAAAAACTCTATTCCCTCCACCCAATAACACACTAAAGACATGGCCAAAAAAACCCTTTCCCCAAATCCTAAAAAAACCCTAAACCCTTAGCACAAAAAAACCCTATTCCCTCAGACCCCAATATCCTAATCCCACAAACCAAAAAAATCATAAACACTTCGCCAAAAAAATAGTAAACACTCAACCCCAAAAAACCCTAGACATTATTCCCCTAAAAAAACCATAAACACACATCCCCAAGAAACAGTAAACAATTATCCATAAAAAATCTAATCCCATAGTCCCAAAATATAATAAACACTCATCCCAAAGTACTCAAAAACCTTATCCTCAAAATACCCTAAATATTGAGCCACAAAAAATTGCCTAAACCCTAAATCAAAAATAACCCTAAACCCTCAACACTAAAAAAAACTAAAATATTTAGCACTATAAAACCTAAAATAATCAATCCCAAAAAAACAAAAAACCCTCAAAACCATTAAATTCTAGTCCCCAAAAACCCTTTAACATTAGTCCCAAGAATCCTTCAACCCTCATGCCTAGAAAACACAGAACCCATAGCCCTCCAAAACCCAAAACACCATGCCCCATAAAAACTAACCTATCATCCACATAAACCATAATACCTTAGCACCAAAAAACCATTAACACACAATTGCAAAATATAGAAACCCTCAAACCAAAAAAATCTTAACACTTAACCCCTAAAACCCAAATATTCCAGCAATAGAAAATCCAAAAACCTCTTCCCCCAAAAACCCTAAAAAATCAACTATAAAATCCCTATAGCCTCATCCCCAAAATACCATAAAAGATAATCCCTAAAAAACCCTAAATCCTGAACCCAAAAAAATCCCTAAATAGTGTGCCTAAAAAACCATAAAACCTTATCTAAAAAATATGAATCCACATAACCAAATATATTCTAAACCATCATCCAATAGAAAATAAACCCTCATAACTAACAATCCCTATATCCTCATTCAAAAAAATTCTAAAAATTGATCGATAAGAAAACTATGACCCACAACACCAAAAAACCCTAATCCCACATCGCATTAAAGAACCAAAAACTCTTAGTCCATAAAATCTCTGAAACATCATCGCCAAAAAACCCGAAGCCCTATGTTTTATAAATTACTAAACCATTATCCCAAAAAACACATAATGCCAAAAAAAACCTAATCCTTATCCCAAAAAAATATTATACCCTCTTCCCCAAAAAACCTAAACCCACATCGCCAAAAAATCTGAAACTCTCAGCACCAAAATAACCCTAAACCCTCATACCAAAAATAGCATAAACCATCATCTGCAAAAAACCATAAACCCTCAGCCCCGAAATATCAGACACCGCTAGCCACAAAGAACCATAAACCCTTAACCACATAAATAATAAATCCTAATTTGGAATAACCCTAAACCATCCCCCACTTAAAATAATAATCCATCATTCCCCAAAACCTATATTCTGTCATCCCCAACATCCCCTAAACACTCAAACACAAAAACCCAAAACCCTCAGCCCAAATAGACCCCAAAACCCAAAACACCTAAAACCTTAAACCCTTTTCCCCCAAAAAATTGTGAACCCTTAGCCTCAAAGCACCAAAAAACACATCCCCAAAACTTTTAAATCATTATTGCCTAAAAAACCATAGTCCTCATCCTTGTAAACCACTAAACCCTCATCCCTAAAAGCCTAAACTATTCTACCCCTAAGAACCCTAAATCACCCCCCTAAAAAACATTAAACTCTCATCCCCAAAATACCCTTAACCATCATCCTCAAAAACCCTATTTCCTCAGCCCCCAGAAAACAGAATACCCAAAAAAAAACATGAAACTCTCATCCCAAAAAATCCATAAACCCTCATTCTAAAAAAACCCACATCCACCAAAAAACCCAACCCCCATCCTGTAAAACCCTTAATCCTCATCCCTATAAATCCAGAGAACAATAAACCCCAAAAAATACTAAACCTCATCCCTAGAAAATAGTAAACCCCTATTGCAAAAACCTAACCCCTCATCCCCTAAAAATCAAAACAATCATTCCAAATAAACCCTCATACCCAAAACCCCCAAAATTGATATCCCCAAATACCCAAAATCCACATCTCTAAAAAACAATACTCCCACAGCCTCCAATAAACCATAAAACCTCAGCCATAAATAACAAAAAAATCATCCCCAAAAACAATTAAACACATACCCCCAAAATCCCATTTACTACCACCCCAAAAACCCCAAAACTGTAATCCACCAAAACCCCAAAACCCTCCACCCAAAATCCCCTAAACCCTCCACCCCATAAAATCCAAAACCCTCATCCCCAAAAAATCATAAACACATGGCGCCCAAAAACCCTAAAACCTCAATCCCAAAAAATCCTATATCCTCATTCCCCAAAAAATACTAAATCCTTTTCCCCATAAAATGGTAAACCCTCATCCCCAAAACCACTAATCCATCAGCCCCCAAAACCCTGAAACCTTTAGTGCAAAAAAATTGTAGACTCTTATTGCCATGAAACATTAAAACCTCAACACCAACTAAACAACCATCCTCAACATACCGTGAACCGTTATCCCTTGAAAACCCAAAACACTAATCCCTAAAACATATATATATATATATCCCCCAAAACAAAATTAACCCTCATCCCCAAATCCCCAAAACCGTATTCCCCAATAAAACCCTAAAATGTTAGCACCAAAAAAACATTAACCCCCATCCCCCAGAGAAATAAAATCCTCATTCCTAAAATAAAAAAAATAAAATCCCTATAAAATTCTAACCTCAAATACCAAAAAAACCTATCACTCAACCCAAATAAAATACAAACCCAATTCCATAAAAAACAAAATGGAATGACCCAAAATCCCAATACCCTTATCTCCCAATAACCATATACCATTAACCATAAGAAAAAATTAAAATTCATCCTCAAATAACATAAAACCATTATCCCAAAAAAAAGATGAAACCCTTAGTCCTAAATAACCCAAAACCCTCAAACCCCAAAAAACTAATCATATAGCACCAAAAAATACTAAACACTTAACCATAAAAACATTAAACCATCACGCATAAAAAAATATAAATCCTAAAAAAACCAAATACTCCATCCTAAAAAACCCACATCCCACATCACAAAATTCTATAATTTTTCAAACCCCACTAATCATAAACCCTCTTCCCAAAACACACTAAACACTCATCCCCCAAAAAACCCTAAACCCTCACCCCCAAAAAAATTCTAAACCCTCACCCCCAAAATACCCTAAACACTCATCCCCAAAATTCCCTAAACCCATAGCCCCAAAATACCCTAAACCTTCAACATCCAAAACCCTAAATACGTAAACCCAAAAAACCTCAACCCTTATCCTTAAAAACCCCGAAACCCCCCCCCCCCCACCCAATATAAACTCACAGCCCTCAAAACGCAAAAACCAAAGAAATTCTTAATCTTTATCCCCAAAAAAACCCCATACCACTGGAAAAAACCCCCTAAACCTTCATCCACAAAAACCACAAACACATAGCCCCCAAAACCCCAAAACCCTCATCGAAATAACACTAAAAAAGTATCCCCAATGAATCAATACCCTCACCTATAAAAAGATCGAAATGACCATCCTTAAAAAACCCCCCACTCCTCCAGAAATCCATAATCCCTTAGCAACAATAAACCCTAAATCATTTGCCCCAAAATTCCATAATCCCCATGTCCCAAAAATGCTAAACCCTCATCCCAAAAAATTCGAAAACCTGCATATCCTAAAAAATATAAAATCCTCAGACCTAAAAAATCCTAAACCCTTCATCATAATAAACAGAAAACCGCATAAATAAAAAACCCTAAACCCTATGCCTTAAAAAACCATAACACTCAAATAAAAAATATCTTTAATCCCATAGCCTAGAAAATTATAAACACTTATGGAAAAATCTCTAAAACCTCAACCGCAAAAAATCCAAAATCCTCATCCCTAAAAACTCTTTAACCCTCATACAAAAGAAAACATAATCCCTCATTGATAAAAAAACCTAAATTTTAATGGCCCAGACCACTCTGATCCACTACATCGTGAAAATGTGGTGTTAAAGGTGTTCCGGGTGGTCATGATGACTTATCCCCAACACTTTTCCAAATTTCCATTTCGATGAACAGTTCCAATAGTAGAAAGTTGTGAACAATGCATTGATAACATTAGGTGAACAATTCCAACGGTAAACCATTGTAAAAAGTGAAACGGTAACCTTATGTGAACTGTGTCATTAGTAACCTTAGGTGAACAATTCCAATGGTAGACCTTCCAACGGTGGTGACTTTTTATTTCTGTTTCCATGTTTTGAGTTTTGTGAACACTGATTCCAGAACAGTGAGGATCCAATGGTGACCTTTTATTTCCTTTGCCAAATTTTTAGTTCTGTGAAGAGTGTTTCTAGAATGGTGAGGTTTATTTACAGTGTTTCCAGATGGTGAGGTTTCCGTAACGTGCTTCCAGAATGATGAGGTTTTTGTACAGTGTTTCCAGAACAGTGAGGATTATGTACAGTGTTTCTAGAACGGTGATGTTTATCTACAGTGATTCCAGAATGGTGAGGTTTATGTACTGTATTTCCAGAACGGTGAGGTTTATGTACAGTTTTTCCTGAACATTGAGGTTTGTGTACTGTTTTTCCAGAATGGTGAGTTTTATGTATAGGGTTTCCAGAATGGTGAGGTTTATGTACTATGTTTCCAGAATGCTGAGTTTTATGTACAGTGTTTCCAGAATAGTGAGGTTTATGTACAGTGTTCCCAAAATGGTGAGGTTTATGTACAATGTTTCCAGAATGGTGAGGTTTATGTACAGTGTTTCCAGAACCGTGTGGTTTATGAACAATGTTTCCATATTTCTACATTTTCTCCCCTTAGACATTTCTATTCACATAAAATGCATTTTATGTCTTGTTTTAAGGACTCTAAGTTTGATTCAATGGCCATTACTCCTATATTAATTTCCCTAAGGCTCAGGATTCTTTTAACTTGGTCAAACCACATGAGTTAATGCGATCTTCTTTTAATGAGGAATTAAGTGAATCTTAAACCGTACCCCCTTTAAATATTCAAAAGAGACAAGATATATTCCTCCCTTTTTCTTCCTCTTTATTCTCGGCTATGATACATTATAACCTTTCAATCCTTCCCGTAGGAGTTTCCCAATCAAACATCACTCCTCGTATTGGTTCTGGTATGTTTTGATGCAACCAAGCTATATCGATCAATATTTGATATAATGTATGTTTTATTGTTGTTCTTTTGTATTCATATCTCAATTTTCTCCTTAGCATATTATAGCATTTGATATCCAAGTTAGTAATGGAGTTTTTTGGGTTTCGGTTGGTGCAGTCATACCGTGGAATCCTCGGGTGCATCCATTTGTCGCGACAGGAGGCGGTCGTGATCCGTTGTCTGGAATATTCTCGTATAAAGAATGTCATAAACCATTTGAGGTAGGGGATTCATTGCAACTCTTTCCTTTTACATGCAACTGTATTGTTAGCATGTTTCATCCCACTGGACCGCAATGGAATTTACATAATAAATATTTGAACCGGATAAATAAATTTATATCGGTCATATGATATTTCCGCTTGTCTTTCAAGATAGTGTGATATCTATTCTTGATTTTATTGGCTATTTGTTATTGATGAAAATTGGTAATGAACGTAAACCGAGGTTGATTGATAATCGTTTGGCTAAAGATAAAGAGGCATGTAAATTAATCAGGTTTTATTGTAATTTTAATGTTAATAAAATTGGTGTAGTAAGAATGGTTAATAAATTGTGATAGCTTAATGATTAGTTTTCCCAAATTTAGAACCTACTATTAATAAATCATTTAATTCAAAATGGATTAAAGAACTGATTGTTTGAAAATTCCTAAAAGGGTTCAGAGTTACCCTCTTGATAGTTAAAGGGCTAAGAGACCAATTGATGATGTTTGTTTTCCTACTGCTTGTGTTGTGATGTGATATGGGATGGTCAATGTGATATGGTGGGGGGGCGTGGATTCTTTTGGTTGGGGCAGAAGATGAGGCATAGAGTGGAAAAAAGCAACAGTTTATACATGTGGGTGTTGGGGAGGACACCGGGGATGATGGAATTTGATGGATGTGATTGTTGGATGCTTGATAATTTTTGATTGGTTGTTTATCTGATTTACTTTTCCGCACTACTCAAGGCAGCTAGTCATATATACCCTTCTTCTAAAAGAGTTTATGATATGCGGGTTATGCCACGTGCTTTTCGTGTTTAGATTCTTAGGGATAGATGGGTATATGCTCATTTCACAAGCTCCGAGAATCAACAGGTAGTACATCTACTCACCATGTTGATCCCCCTTGTGTTTAGTAGTATAGAATGTGCTTCTAGAATGTTTGGGAATGTGGAAAATAAATTCTATAATTAATAATTTTTGAAATGTTGTTAACCCATGGGGATGGAGTTGTTGGAACATAATGATGAGGTTGTAATTTTATAGTTGACTTTGTGTGTGATGCTAGTGAAAATAAATGTGGAATTTTCCATGGTTAATTAATGTTTAATAATTAATTAACATAATTTGGAACATATTAAAATGGGATAAAGTAATCTTATAAATCTCTTTAAAAGTTTGTGTGCTTATAGGATACCTATTCATTGAAGTAGCAGCCCGGACTTTGATAGATGTTAGCTGTATTTGTGTCTAAGACTAGGTTATGCCCATAGTGTAGTTGTGAGTTATAATATATCATGTAATTTTTGTGTTTATATACCATACTCCACCCAGTCAGTAAGGGCAAATGACACCCCGGGGATTATGAGCCCTGGTGTGGTTTTTTCCACAATATTCTAGTGGGAAGATGGATGGATGACTACCCCCTTTTTCTTTGCTCTCTTCTATTGGTTGTTACTTGTGCTGGAAGGAATATTGGTTAGTTTTCACCATATATATTTGTATAGTGATGTAATGGCCTGTGGTTATTCACACACATATATTCTGGATGTAGTTTTCTGTAGAGTACTATTGGTGTAATGTGTATAGGGTGTGATAGCTTGAGGATCCTTACTAGGTGTATGCGCTGTAATGGCTTAAGGTACAATACAAGATGTATGATACACAATACACGAGCTGTGGTGGCTCCCAGAAACTACCTGGTTACTTTGGAATGGGGATGTGGTGGTTTTCCTAAACGAGGAACATGCTGTGGTGCTTCGCCCAGGTGTCTGCGGGCAAGCCTTTTTAGAGAGAGATGCTCAGGACGTGCGACGTTGGGGAAAAGTGGTAAAACAGTGGGAAAGTAGTAGGGGGTACCCTTGATATTATTTATTATGTTATATATTATTGAATGCATTACTTTGTGAGAGTATCCATGGTGAGGCTGGGAACATAATATACATGTTAGGTGGCAAGTTAGTTTCACTTGTTGTTCACTGTGCTTTAGCAAGATTTCATTACACTTGCACTAGAGGCTTTGGGGAGGCACCTTATGAGTATTCTGTTATACTCACCCTATGTATATGTAAACTATTTTTCAAGACACTTGTTGTCGTTTGGAGGTAAAGCTGGTTTCTATTAGCTTGGGGAAACAGGAGTTGTTCAGGCATGTGGTTGATGTTGTTTTACATTCTTCTGGGTACTTGCAGTTTTTCCCCTTTTAGTTGTAGTAGTTTGAAGGACATTTCATATGTGTAATTGGGACTTATTTTATCTTACTCATTTATTTGGTGTTTGTTGGTGTCTAACTTTTCTCTCTCTTTCTCATGTGTTCTCTTAGAGGATAATGCCTCCCATTTGTGTGTTTACAATACCCTCGGTGCTAGTCGCCAACCCAGGGCCTACTGGAGGCAATACTCGGGGGTCATTATCTCCCTTCTCACATTTCCAGCCCAATAGGGGTACACTTTGTGGGGAGGGGGTCATGAAAGAGTGGTATTAGAGGTCTGGATGATGTATAATATGGAGTTTGGAGTTAGGCACAAGTGAGGTTGCGTGGGTTGGTAGGGTAACAGTGTCATTCATGTTTAGCATGTGATGTAAACACTGGAGACCTGCTGACACATAGGTGTTTAGGTCCCCCTATGATTTTATTTATGGACCTTTATGTTTAAAATGGCTACTAAACATATAGGTACTAGATGCAGGGTAGAGACCTAGGAAAGGATCATGCATCGTTCTTCTTTGTGCCAGTGATTGAATAGGTAGATCTTGGGATAGTTTAACGTAAAATGAATAAAAGAAAATAATTAATTAATTAATTTTTAGTTTTCCACATTTCAGGTTTCGGAACTCTAACGGTTAGTTATTTTACAGGTATGGCTCCAGGTCGACTTCCTCATCAGTTTTGCAAAGAAAATGTCCAGCAGGCTGTTCCACCAGATCGCCGCATGGTAGAGGATGACGATGACGCCACATGGAGGAAGACACTCTGAGTGTTTCAGTGCCATAGTCTGCAGAAGTACGAGAGATCCGTTTCAGATGCAGTCACGGAATACAGGTTAGAGGAGGTCGAGATTTGATTCAGTTTGATTCGTGCTCGAAAGGATAACTGGGTGTCCTTGGTTGTGACGATGCTTAGTGGAGCTGCAGGGTAGTGGTGGTTCTTGTTCCTTGGGGATCAGGAGGAGACAACATTCTCATGTGAGGATTTCTGAGGCATGTTTAGAGTCAGGTTTCATTCTTTTACTATGAAGGAATGTAGTCACCAAGAGTTTCTTACCATTCGACATGGGAGCTCCAGTGTTTGAGAGTTTGGAGTCCATTTCAGGAACCTTTAATGATATGCTTCAGACCTATTGCCAAATGAGGAGGCCAAGGTGAGATATTTCAAGGAGGCTTTGTATCCATAGATCTTGTGCAAGTTCACCCCATTTATGCTGGAATCATATCTTGAGGTGCTGGTGAGGGAAGAGGTTGTCGAGAGGACTTTTCCTATGACCAGGTCATCACGAGAGGGGAATCGTCATGATTCATCACAATGTAGAGATGTGGTTTAGGGTTCTCGGTTTTCATGGAAGAAGAGTTTCCTTTCAGCTGCGGGTAGGTCCCAGCCCTTCACATCTCGTTTCCCTAGAGGCATCATCTCTTAGGGCTATGCCAAGGGATTAGACTCTTGTTTTTCTTGTGGTGGTTGTGGTCACCAGCTGCGGGAGTGCCCGAAATTTCAGAGTAGTCATCATGCACCAGGTGCTATGATCTAGGTTTCCCATTGAGGCGGTTCTAGCCAAGGCAGTAGCAGCAAGTTTCACCACCTTTAGATAACCATAGGGTATATGGGGCAGGCAGAGGACAACCCCATGATGCTCCCCGTCCTTAGAGAGTAGAGTGCAGTTGTGGTGGTGGTTTCCATTAGGGTCAGAGAGGCTGTGGAGAGGTCATGGTCAGTATCATGCTCTAGAATTGCTAGCTCCAGGCGAGCCAGACATCGTTCGAGGTACCCTTTGCTTGTTTTCTACCTTGGTGTATGCCTTTTTTGATTTAGGAGTGACAAACACCTTCATATTACCTACCCTTGTCCATGATTTGACACTTGAGGTAGAGAGGCTTTCAGTGCCCTTGGCGTTGACTATGCTAGATGGAGGTCGAGATGACTTGTTTGATGTATGTAGATACTGTGAGCTAGTGTTGGGGAAATGCCACTCTTTGGGAGATTTCCTATGTTTACGAATACAACCATATGATTTCATCCTCCACATGGATTGGTAGTATTCGGTGAAAGCTATCATGGATTTATCCAGGATGAAGGTCATTTTCATTGGTACGAATAGAGTGCCAGTGGTGTTTAGTGGAAAGTGAGATCCTCGTATGGGTCATAGGTGTGTTCCTTCGTTATCATCCATGATGGTTGAGATGATGTAGAGTCCATCAGAGGTTCAACAGTTGGTGTTTCCTAGGGTTGTAGAAGAGTACCATGATGTCTTTCCAAAAGAGGTTGTAGCATTACCCCCTCGATGAGAGATCAAGATTGGGATCAAGATACATCCATAAGCATCTCTTATTTATTTTTATTCATATTGGATGGCCCCCAAAGAGTTACGAGAGATACATATACAGCTTGATGTTATGTTAATGTGCGGTTTTGTTCAGCCAAGTGTGTCACAGTGGGCTGCACCAGTTTTCTTTGTGAATATGGCCGACAACATTTTGCGGGTTTGTTTCGAATATCATATCATAAACAAATTGAAAATAAAGAATCTCTATCCTATTACACGGATTGATGAATTATTTGATCAACTATAGGGTTAAATTTGGTTCTCGAAGATCGACATTCGGTTAGGATATCATCAGATGCGTGTGAAGGATGAGGATATCCTGAAGACTACTTTATGTTGTCATGATGGGCATTATGAGTTCGTGGTAATGTATTTTGGCTTGAAAAATGCACCAACTGTATTCATGGGATTGATGAATGTTGTGGTTTTTGAGTTTCTGGACAAGTTTGTTGTTTTTTTCATTTATGACATCCTTGTGTACTCCTCATCTGAAGCGGAATATGCAGAGCTTGTAAAAGTCATTTTGGGAGTTCTCCGCCAACATCAGCAATTTTGGAAGCTGTCAAAGTGTCAGTTTTGGTATCTAGAAGTCTGTTTCTTGGGGCATGTTGTGTCCCAACAGGGGGTAGTTGTGGATCCGTCGAAGCTAGAAGCAATTGTGTCTTGGGAAGCCCTCGAGATAGTGTCAGAGGTGCGAAGTTTCCATGGTATCGCAGGCAACAACAGGATGTTATTAGTTGATTTCCCATAAGTTGCGACTCCACTGAAATCTTTACCCAGGAAGGATCAGGAATTAATATGGACTGATCAGTGTTAGTCAGCTTTCGAGAATATAAATGACACGTTACTAAGTTCTCCTGTCCTTTGTCTTGTAGTAGAGGGAGTTCAGTTTGATGTTTTCTACAATGCATCACATATGGGGTTAGGATGCATTCTCATGCAGCATAGGTCAGTTATTTATTATGGGTCTTGGAAAAAACATACCCTTGAATGCAACTATGCCACCCATGATCTTGAGTTGGCAGCTGTGGTGTTTTCTCAGAATTTGTGGAGACAATTCCTCATTGGTGAGTGCTTTGTGGTTTTCACCGATCATAAGAGTTTGTGGTATTTTTTCTTCTTGCGTGACCTGAAATTATGACAGCATCAGTGGATGGAGTTCTTACTGGAATATGACTTTGAAATATCATATACACCTGGAATAGGAAATATTGTAGCTACTGTGCTAAGTTGAATGTCGCGTAGTGATATTTTGTGTGAATCTAGTGATTCCTGGAGTGTAATAGAAGAACTATCGGCATTACATCTTGATGTGGGAGAAGTTGGGGGAAGTTGATGCCTTTTTAAGATAATTTTTCATTCGTCCATTATGAAGCATGTTGTAGATTCCTAGTTGGGAGATCATGAGGTGGAGGTGTGGAGAGATAGATTTGATTGTGGTGAGGCCCCTGATGGTTGGGCGAAGGATGAACAACACTGAGTGTTGTATAACAGAAGGTTTTTTGTTCCTATGATGATGTGCCACACTGTTCTTAGGGAATTTCATAGTTCTCCTTTATGAGTACATCCTGGTGTGAAAAAGATGTATCGAGCCTTAAGGAGTCAGTTTTGGTGGTCTGGGATGAAGTGTGAGGTTGCAGAGTTTGTGTCCTGATGTTTGGTCTAACATTAGGTGAAGGCCACACAACGTGTTCCTGGTGGTCTGCTCTAGCCATTGGATATTCCTCATTGGGAGTGGGAGGAAATCTTAATGGACTTTGTTACTAGTTTACCTCAAGCTTCGGGAGGACATGATGCTATTTGGGTGGTAGTGGACCATTTAACAAATTTGTCCCACATTATAGCAATCAAAGAGTCAATCTTAGTGAAATTTTTGTCAAGGAAGTATCTAGAGGAGGTGGTCAGCCTTCATGGAGTCCTTGGGATGATCATTTCTGATCGAGATCCTCATTTTACCTCTAGGGTATGGAGAGGTCTCCAACATGAATTCAGTTCTCAACAATGCCTTAACACTGCATTTCATGATCAAACAGATGGTCATATAGAGCGAACCATCTAGACTCTTGAAGACGTCATTTTTTTCTTTTGTTGCTTTTGTGGCTTGATCTCTTTTGAGAGGTATCTCGATGGGTGGTTGTTCAGACCCCTTTCCTTTTTTTTCTCTTTTAAGTGGGTTATTAATTCTAGAGGATGATAATGTTTTGAGAGGTATCTGATGTAATGGCCCCGACCTCTCTGATCCATTACTTTGTGAAAATGTGGTGTTAGAGGAGTTCTGGGAGGTCAAGGTGACTTATCCCCAAGACATTTCCAAATTCCCATTTCGGTGAATAGTTCCAATGGTATACAGTTGTGAATAGTTCATTGATAACATTAGGTGAACAGTTACAACAATAAATAGTTATGAACAGTGCAATGGTAACCTTAGGTGAATAGTGTCATCGGTAACCTTAGGTGATTAGTTCCAACGGTAGACCTTCCAACGGTGACCTATTCTTTCCTTTTCCAAAGTTTGAGATCCATGAACAGTGTTTCCAGAACAGTGAGGTTCCAACAACGACCTTTTTTTACCTTTTCCAAATTTTATGTTCTATGAACATTGTTTCTAGAATGGTGAGGTTTATGTAAAGTGTTTCAAGAAGGCTGAGGTTTATGTAATGTTTTTCTAGAATTGTGAGTTTTATGTACGGTGTTTCCAGAATGGTGAGGATTATGTAAAGTGTTTCCAGAATGGTGAGTTTTAAGTACAGTGTTTACAGAAGGGTGAGGTTTATGTACAATGTTTCCAGAATAGTGAGGTTTATGTACACTCTTTCCAGAATGGTGAGGATTATGTAAAGTGTTTCCAGAACAGTGAGGTATACATACATTGTTTCCAGAATGGTGAGTTTTATGTATATTGTTGCCAGAATGGTGGGGTTTATATACAGTCGTTCCAGAATGGCGAGTTTTATGTACAGTGCTTCCAGAACAGTGAGGTTTAGTACAGTTTTTCCAGAACGGTGAGGTTTATGTACAGTGTTTCAAGAACGGTTAGTTTTATGTACAGTGTTTCCAAAATGGTGAGGTTTATGTATAGTGTTTTCAGAATGGTGATGCTTAGGTATAGAGTTTCCAGAAGGGTGAGGTTTATTTACAGTTTTTCCAGAACGATGAGGTTTATGAATAGTGTTTCGAGCTTCCTACATTTTCTCCCCTTTGACATTTCCATTAACGTAAAATGCATTTAAAGCCTTTTTTAAGGACTCTAAATCTGATTCAATGGCCATAACTCCTATATTAATTTCCCTAAGGCTCAGTATACTTTTAACTTGGTCAAACTTCTTTGATTAATGTGATCTTCTTTTAATGGGGAATTAAGCGTATCTCAAACCATCACCCCTTTAAATCTTCAAAAGGGACAACATATACTCATCCTGTGTTCTTCCTATTTGTTATTGGCTGTGAGACACTAGAACCTTTCATTCCTTCCCATAGGATTTTCACAATCAATCTTTACTCCTATAATTGGTTTCGCTCTGTTCTGATGCAACCAAGCTGTATTGATCAATCTTCGATATAAGGTATTTTTTATCGTGGTTCTTTTGGGGTTCAACTCTAATTTTTATACTTCAAATATTATAGGATGTGATCTCCTTGTTACTAATGGAGTTTTCTTTGGTTTCGGTTGTTGTGGTTGTATAGTGGAATCATCAGGTAGATCCAGTTGTCACGAGAGGAGGTGATCGTGATCCGTTGTCAGGGCTGTTCTCATATAATGAATGTCAAGAACCGTTTGAGGAAGGGGATTCGTTGCTTCTCTTTTCATTTACATGCAATTGTATTTTTAGCATGTTTCATCCCACTAGACCGCAATTGAATTGATTTAATAAATATTTGAACCTGTTACGTAAATTGATATCGGTCGTATGTTATTTCCCCTTGTTTTTATAGATAGTGTGATATCTATGCTTTCTTTGATTATCTATTTGTTCGTGATGAAAATTGGTAAAGAACATAAACCGGGATTGATTGATAATCATTTGGCTAAAGATAAAGATGCATGTAACTGAATTTGGTTCTTTTTGTAATATTAATGATAATCAAATTGGCGGAGTAAGCATGTTTAATTTATTTTCATAGCTTAGTGATTAGTATTCCCAAATTTTAAACCCATCATTAATAAATCAGTTATTTCACAATGAGTTAAAAAATGATTGTTTGATAATTCCTAAATGGGTTCTGAGTTACCCTCTTGATTGTTAGAGGGCCAAGATCCCAATTGATGTGATGTTTTTTTCCATCTTCATGTGTTGTGATATGATCCTGGATGGTTTTTGTGATATGTGGGGGCATGGATGCCTTTGGTTATAGCATCAGATGATGCCTAGAGTGGCAAGATTCATCGGTTTATGTTTAGCTTCTCAGGGATAAATGGGTATATGCTCTTGCTACAAGCGGCAAAGACTCGATGGGTAGTACATCTACTCACCGTGATGAGCCCCCTTGTGATTAGTAGCATAAAATTATTTTCTATAATGTTTGGGAATGTGGTAATGTAATTATATAGTGAATAATTGAATAAATTTTGTTATCCCAAGGGGGTGGAGTTTCTGGAACATAATGATGAGTTTGTAATTTTACAGTTGACATTGGGTGTGATGCTAATGAAATTTAATGTGGAAGTTTTAATGGTTAATTTTTCATTAAATTATTAATTAACATAAAGTGGCACTGATAAAAAGGGTAGGAAGTAATCTAATAAACCTCTTTAAATGGTTTTGTGATTATAGGATTCCTAGTCTTTGAAATAGCAGCCCGGAGTCTATGAGGCGTTAGCTGCAGTTTTTTTTAAGACTAGGTTAATCCCATAGTGTAGTTGCGAGTTATAGTATATCATGTAATATTGTGTTTCTATACACTACTCCACCCAGTCAGTAAGGTCAACTGACACCCCTAGGATTTTGATCCCTGGGGGATGTTCTCCCCAATATTCTGGTGGAAGGATGGATGGCTGACTACCGCCTTTGGCCCCGCTCTCTTTTCTATGTTGTTACTTGTGTTGGTAGGCACATTGGTTAGTTTTCCCGAAATATGCATGTAGAGGGCTGTAATGGCTTGTGGTTATTCAAACACATATATTATAGATATAGTTTTCTATAGACTACTATAGGAATAACATGTATAGGCTGTGATGGATTGAGGATCCTTACTCGGTGTATGAGTTGTAATGGCTTGAGGTACAACACCCAATGTATGATACATGTTACGCGAGCTTGGGGGGCTCCCAAAAACTACCTGGTTACTTTGGTATGTGTACGTGGTGGTTTTGTTTCACAAGGTGCATACTGTGGTGCTTCACCCTGGTGTCTGCAGGCATGCCTTTTAGAGAGAGAAGCTGAGGTCTTGTGACGTTGGGGAAAAGCGGTAATCCAGTGTGGAAGTAGTAGAGGGGTTCCCTTGATATTATTTATTATATTATTTATTTTGTATGCGTTACTTGGTGAGAGCATCCATGGTGAGCCTGGGAACTTAGTATACATGTTAGGCGAATAGTTAGTTTCACTTGTTGTTAACTATGATTTAGGATTCTTTCATTAATTTTGCAGGAGAGGCTTTAGGGAGTAACCTACTGAGAATACTGCTATACTCATCCTATGTATATATAAACTATTTTTCAGGTCACTTGGAGCAGGTTGGTGATAATGATGGTCTCTATTAACTTGGGGCTGCAGGAGCTGTTCAGGCTTGTGGTTTCTATAGTTTTACTTTCTTTTAGGTACTTGCAGTTTTTCCTCTTTCAGTTGCAGTAGTTTGTCATGAAATTTAATATGTGGACTTGGGATTTCTTTTATATAACTGGTTGAGTTGGAGTTGATTGTTTTCTATATTATTTCTCTCTTCCTCATTGTTCTCTTATAGGGTAATGCCTCCCATTTGTGTGTTTACTATACCCTCGGTGCTAGTCGCCAACCCGGGGCCTACTGGAGGCGGGATTCGTGGGGTCATTATCATCATTCTCTCATTGTCGGCCTAGGAGGTGTATACTTTGTGGGGAGGGAGTTGTGAAATAAATCATCCCCCCCCCCCAAAATATATACCCTAAGAGTAAGAAACCCCAATGACTTGAGAACCAAAATACCCTAAATTTTAATCTCCAAAAAACCCTAAACCCTCAGCCCCAAACACCCTAAATACTCGGCCCAAAAAAACCCTAAACAATCAACATCAAACACTCCAAAACCATTACTCCCTAAACCCCCAAAATCCTCACCATAATAAATAGTAAAACCTTTTCCCCCAAACCAAAAAATACTCATACCAAAAATACCTATACATATATCCCCTAAAATAACTAAATTAACCACACCAAAAAACTCTAAATACCATACACTAAAAAATCCTAAACAAGCCAAAACCATCAACCCCAAAAAACCTAAAACATATTCCCTAAAAAACCATAAAAAATCATCCCCCAAATAACAATAAATCTTTATCCCAAAAAGGCCAAAACTGTCAGCCCTAAATACAACTAAATACTCAACCACAAAACATACTAAACCTTCAAACCCAAAAATCATAAAACTATAACCCCTAAATACTCAAAACAATCAGCATAAAGAATCCATAATCCCTCATCCCTAAAAACCCTAAACCCTCATCCACAAAAACTCACTAACCAAAAACCCCCAAAATCCATAAATATGGAACACTAAAAAACCCTAAACCCATAGATCCAAAAATCTCTAGAACCTCAACAATAAAAAACCCTAACCCCTTAGCTCCAAAAGCCCTAAACCATCAGTCCCAAAAAATAAAAAAACCCACATATCTACAAAAACATAGACCCTCAGCCTCAAAAAAACATACACCCTCTGCATTAATTACCCTAAGAACCCTATACCAAAATCTCTAATCTGTCATCCCTAAAATCTATAAAACATCAACCATAGAAATCCCAAAACCCTCATCCCTCTAAAACCTAACCCCTAAATCACAAGAAACCCTAAACCCTCATCCCCAAAATCCCATAACCCTTCATACCCCAAACCCCTAAACTCTCATCCCCAAACCCCTTAAATCTTCAACCCCTAAACCACTAAAACTCATCCCAAAATCCCCAAAACCCTCATTCAAGGAAAAAACTAATTTCCAAACCCCAAAAACGCAACAATCCCCATCCCAAAAATATCTAAACCCCCTTCTCACAAAACCCCTAAACTCATTGACCCCAAAAAAGAAAAAATCCTTAGGTAAAAGAAAACAAAATCCACATCCCAGAAAACCCTAAATAATCGAACACTAAAAACCCTAAAACCTCATCCATACAATTTTTACCCTAATCCACAAGAAAACCATAAACACTCATCTGCAAAAAAACCCTAAACCCTTTGTCTCTTAAAAAATTAAATCCTCATCTCCAGAAATCCCTATTATATTATCCCAAAAAATCATAAACCCTTTTCCATAAGAAAAACCTAACCCTTATCCCCAAATAACTCTAATCCCTATGGAAAACACTACTCTAAAACATCAACTCCAAAAAACCCTTATCCCTTTCTCCTAAAAACCCATACAGCCTAAGAACCAAAATAGCATAAACCATAATCCCTAAAAAACAATAAACTCTCCTCTCCAAAAAAAATCCTAAACACTTTTACCCAAAAAAATGAAAAATCTTCTACCCTTAAACCCCCCCTATACAATAATACCAATAAAATCATAAACCCTCACCCCCAAAAAACCATAAATCCATTAAAAAAAACCCATAAACCCTCTTCTCAAAAAAACCTGAAACTATAGCATAAAAAACTATAAATCCCTAGAAGAAATAATCCCTAAACCCTTATCCAAAAAACACCTTAAACCCTCATCCCTAAAAAATAAACTAAACACTATGTCACTAAATACTATAAACCAATACCTCCAAAATTCACTTAATCCTCATCCTAAAAAAACCATAAACCCTTAGTGCCAAAACACACTAAATTGTTAGACTGAATAAACCCAACACCCACATATCATTAAAAAACCTACACCCTTCACCCCTAATTAACCCTAACCCATCTTCATAAAATCCTCTTATCACCCATCCACAAATATCAATAAATCCTTTGCCCCAAAAAACCCTAAATATTTAGCCCCAAAACACCTGAACCCTCGTCCCCAAAATCCTAAACACACAACCCCAAAAAACCCTAAACCCTCATACAAAAAACAAATAAACCCTTAGCCCCCATGATCCCTAAACCCAGTCACCAATAATCCACTAAACACACAGACCTAAAAAAACCGATGAAATCAGCCCCAAAACCCCAAAACACTCTTCCCTAATAAACCGTAAGCCAGTAGCCCCAAATTCCCAAAAACACTCATCCCGAAATACCCCTAAACCCCCTTCTACAAAAACCCCAAAATCCATTTCCCCAAAACATCCAAAAATAGTCATCCTAGAAGAAACTAAGTCCTCATCCCCAAAATAATCTAAACCCTTTTGATGAAAACCCCATAAAACCACAACCCTACAAAACCCTATACCATAATCCCCCAAAATCACTAAACCATCATCCTCGAAAAATCCTTATCCCTTAGTTCTAAAAAACCATAAACCCTCATCCCAAAAAATTTCTATACCCTCAAACATGAAAATCCATAAACCCTATGTCCCTAGAAATCCCAAAACCCTCTGTCCCAAAAATCCTAAACCCTTATCCATAAAATAATCTAAAACATCAAATCCAAAAAAAACCTAATCCATCAGACATGAAAACCCCAAAACCCACTACTGCAAAATACCATAAACTATTATCCCAAAAAATCATAAAATCCTCCAGAAAAAAATACATTAAAAACTTTTCCCTTGAAAACCCTAAACACTATACCCAAAAACCCTATTCCCACAAACCTATATATACTAAAATTATGTACCCTAAAAACCCTAGACCTATAACCCCCCAAAAACTAAACCACCATACCAAAAAAAACACTAAATACACATCATCAAAAACCCCCAAACCTATAACCCAAAAAAAATATAAAACCAAATCCACTATAAACCCTAAACCACAACCCAAAATAACTAAAGACTCATCCCAATATTACCCTACCTGTATCCACAAAAAAACATTAAACCCTTAGTCAAAAAAATTTTAAACCATATATCCCTAAAAATCATTTTCTTATATCCCCAAAACACCTAGTCCCTCATCCATAAAAAAACACTAATCACCCAACCCCAAAAAACCCTATACCTAAACCCATTAAGACATCTAACACTCATCACCTAGAAACCCTTATCTCTCATCCCCATGAAGCACTATTTCATAACAACCATAAAACCTAAACCCTCATCACTAAAAAACACTATTCCACCAACGAAAAAATGTATTAAACCCTTAATCTCAAAAAATCCCAGAACCCTTAGCCAAAAATAACCCTAAACCCTAAATCCAAAAAATACAAAACCCTCAGATTTATTAATCTTTTGTAAATAATATTCTTCCTTTTAAATGTGTATATGCAATTTTGGTCCCCAAATAAGATTTTTGTTTCCCACCAATATGTTGGAATACAAAAAGTTTGGGGTTTCCCAATTCTTATAATAATTTGGCTTGAAATTATTTTTGGATATAAATGTATTCTCCATGGAAAAACTCTGGCCCTTATCAATACCTCATTATTGGAAAAGATTTTAACTCAAATCCACAGAATCATATTCCTCAATAAATTGATATAACACCCAACTATTTAATTTTGTAGAAACATCCCCAAAAGAATCAGTAAAATTGTTCTTTTTGAAATTCTTTCACACTCAAGAAAGCACCTTTTATTGACCTTCATCTCATGGTTCTAGCTTTCTCTTTCTTCTGGATGGATATCACTCCTTCCAATGGTGAATCCAAACATTGTCTCTATGATTGAAAATGTTCTACATATAATTCTAATTTTAATCTCCCTTATATTCTTCAATAAACATCTCTACTAGGTATTTATTGGATTCATAAAGCATATTAATCTAATTTTCCTTCATCTTCATATCAATATTCACCTGAATATAAAGAGGTAATGATCCAAATTATATAGGAGTTATTGGATTGATTCAATAAACCAATTTAAATTGAAAATTTCAAGTGGTAGAACATTGTGTTTTTTTGTTTAAAAATTCATCTTGTGAAAGCTATAAATCCAAATCTCTCATCTTTATGGAAAAATTTGTTCTCAGAATAGTCCCCAAAGTTTGATCGGTAACATCCATTTTCTCATAATATTATGGGTGATGGAAATCAATAAAAGTAAACATCATTTTTGAATTTCGCCCATAATTTCTTCCAAAATTGGATGATAAATTTAGTGAATCTATCTGATTTAATGATTCATGAAATTATATGAAGTAAAATAACCTATTTGAAAAATTATTCTCAGTGAGTCTTGGTTAATTCCATATTAAAAACCTTGTTGATATCATTTCATGGCTAATCTGAAATAGGTAATGGTGTTTATAAACTATCACTGAAAAGAATCATTTCAATTTGACATGTCTCATATCTCAAAATATTTTATTTCACTCCTTATAATATATTATCCAATTAAAAATGATCATCTTGTATCTCCATCATTTTATGGATGAAAAAATGACTAGAAAGTCCTCCTTCAGGAGGTTCCCATATAATAATGTATCAAGAATTAACCCTTGGAAGACACAACATTTTTATCATTAAGATAAACCCATCATGCATAGAATAATCCTCCAGAAATAAATTTTTTAATTATATTATAATATAATTTAACTCCATATAATGTTCATAATCCTATTTTATAATATGATATTCAAGAATTTGAGAATCTATAATTGAAATTAACTAGTACCTTCAAGATAAATACTCTGCCACACATTTATATTAAAATTTAATTTATATTTGCATGAATGAAAATAATTTCAATAATTCCACCCAATTTTCGAGAGTCAATATTTTCCTATGTTGACTATTGAAAAATTATAAAGTGTGAGGGTCAAAATGATGAAAAAATTCTTTTATTCTAAAATAATGATACCAAGGATCATGGACTATCAGAATTCCATAAATTTCCATGTCATAGTTGTTGTAATTCTTCCATCAATTATTCAACATCTCACTTAAATATTCATTTGGACAAATTCCATGGATTATAACAGTGATAATCCCTACTCCACTTGAATCACACTCCACATCACTGACTGAATCAAAATTCCTTAATTCCAAAATTGGTGCTTCAAATAACAATTTTTAATAATTAAAAATGGTTCTTTTTCTACCTTAGAAGACTCCAATTTATAGTTTTTCAATCATTTAGTGATTGGTGTCTTGATAGTGTTGAAATTAGAAAATAGATGATGATAAAAATATTCCAAACCATGAAAACTCATTAATTCTATATTGGATTCCAGTGGTGTCTAGGACATGATTTATTTCACCTTTGATTGATCCACCATGATAAGTTCTTTGGATACCACATGATCAAATAACACATCTTTTGTTGAAAATAACTCACACTTTCTAGATTTACATATAGATTTTGTTAATCCAATATTCAGAATACATGCCAAAGATGTTCCCATGGCTCTCTAAATCATTGTTGAAAAAAACATTAACCAGATAAATTTTTTTAAATATACAATTAAATGGTTTCAAAAAAATACTCATGAGTTTCATGAATGTAGTAGGATAATTAGAGACACTGAATGGTAATGAAAACCACTCAAGAAATCCACCTTGGGTTTTGAATTACATTTCCACTCATCCCCTTATTTCACTAGAATAGGGTAGTTTCCACTCCGATTATAAAACATTGAAATGATTGACAGCCCTTGTAATTCATGGATCATATCATGGAGTCATGGAATGGGATTCCATTATTTTATGGTAATGTTATTGATTGATCTTCTATCAAAGCGCATGTGATATACACTATCCTTCTTCCAAACAAATAATGATTGATCAGACCATGAGATCAATATCATCCTTATAAATCAGTGATCCAAAAATTCATCTACTTTCCTATAAAATTATATTGGTTAATTAGTATTATAGTAATATAATGGTTTATCTGGATCTTTTCACTTTTTACCACATCAATCTGGTGTTCAATGCCTATAAAGGGTGGTAATTCTCCTGGAAGATCAATAGGAAAAAACTATGATATTAATTGTTCAAATAACGAGCTAATGTATAATAAATAATTGTATGTTCATGGTATGACTTCTCCATCATAAATAATGAAAAAAATGGATTTTTTATGTCTTAATTAATATAAATGACCATTGTTGATAAAGTTTATATCTTTGGGATCTTCTAAAATAATGTTTTCTTGAAATTTTGGGATGGATTCAAAGGAGAAAGTGTAATATTATTTCCCCATGATAAAAAAGAATTTGTATTATTCCTCCAAACATATTTCACATTCATATAAGATTTCCATGTCATTCACAACAACAAGTGATACAAATACATAATAATAACATTTTATAATTTATAATTAATATAGTTATTTCCAATAGAAAATTAAATTAGATTATCTTTGATTGCATAAGGTGTGATACCATTGTCCAACAATTAAATGTTGTATTAATGGGGGTGATTCTATGTTTAAATATAAAATTAATCCCATAGAGTTAATTAAAAAACATTTTCATAACTCCCACAATCAATAATAACTGTGATTTCTCAATGACTCCTACTATATTAGAATAAATACATTTATAAAATTGGGTACCCTTATTTTAGTTCATCACAACTGGTGACTTTGTGGTTCAATTAATAATTTTCCACCTTTATTTCAATCTTAAATACCTCACCATGTATTCAAATGGTTTTGAGTCCATTGAATGTGAAATTTCTTCATTTTATCCAACAAAAACCCTCACAATTATTTGCACCGTATATTCTTGAACATCACTACACATCAATAAATGATAAACTCTTGAATGATCTATTCAATAGATTTATCTCCATTTCATAATTTATGCAATAAAATGTAAATACACAAATTATGATTATCAGGTAGAAATAGACCTCTCAAAAACATTTTTAACACCCCCCTTGATTGTATATTTCAATTCGGATAACGTTTCCATTAATTCAATAGAGTTCTCAGCCAAATTGATGCATGATATTTAAATTTTAGAAATGTAATATTACACTTCTTATCATTTGAATAATTCATATAGTCAAATAATAATTCGATTTATCATTACCAATATATATTTTCATACAGATTCATACTCCAATCAGAATATGAAATGTTAATCCTCAATCCACGTTCAATATCTTCATCATTTTTCAACATAACATATCTACCAATGAATCTATTATATGATTTCCATTTTTATGATCATCATAAATTTGTATAATATAGGAAATATTATTTTGAGATAGATTATTGGGATACCACTATAGTGGAGGGGAATTATGTTTTCACACTCTCAAAGTTGATAATGTTTCTCACTAATTTGTGTAATTTATGATTTTAGCTGCATGTTGCTAATTTCCCATGCAGTAGGTGGAGTTGAAGATATGATATTGCGATACATGGTGGGTAAGACACTTTTCTAAATATTAATATGTATAATATGGATGAAATTATTTATATGAACTACTTCTCTAAAACCAAACTGATCCATTTCTATAATCATGAAACAAGTAAGTGAAAATATAATAGTGAAGTGTAGCCAAATGGACAAGGCATAAAGGAATCATCACTAACCATGTTTTCACCAATATTTACAAATATTTCAATGGTAATATATATTCACCACCGATTATATGCTTAAGAAAGATTCTAAATCAATAATTTTGTACAAAAAGATTCAAAATTTTCTGCATTCATGTGAAACCATTACAAAGGGGTGAAAATATATTATAAAGAAAAAATAATTGATATAAAGGGACCAAATCGAATTAAAAATCTTAGGGAAACTCAAAGAACATATAAAATACACAAAAAATATATTCACATGAAAATTAATGACCCCAATAACTAAATGAGTTATTATTTTTTTAAGGATGAAATTTCCCATGTTCTCCACCCACTTTATTATACTTTTATGAATTTGCTTTCTTAATCAAATGGATATGTCATTTTGGAACCAAATAATGTGTTTTGGCCCACCATTTTGTTGTATGAAATGATGTGAGGGCTATCCCAATTCAAATAACAATTGGGATTAAAATTCTTGTCATGCCTAAAAGTATTCTACTTTGGTTGAATATGGGCTATATCACCCTCATCACCAAAAAACCTTAAAACCACATCCATTAAATCCCCTAAACCTTCAACCCCAAAAATCCCTAAATCCATTGGAAAACACCAAAACCTATGTCCCCCAATATCACTAAACCCTCAGTAAAACAACCCTACATGAACAACCAAAAAACCCCTAATTCATCTAACCAAAAACATGAAAAATCTCATCACTAAAAACACTAAACCTTCAGCCCCAACAAACCATAAACTCTAATACCAAAAAAAGCATACTACTTAATCCCTATAAAACTCTAAAAACTCACACCAAAAAACCTTTTACCCCTATCCTACAAATACCCCAAACCCTTATCCCAAACCCCCATAAACCCTCATCCTAAAAATTTAGTAATCCATCACCGCAAAGAAAACCTAAACCCCCATCCCAAAAAAATCCCAAAACACTCAGACCCAATAAATCCAAAACCACAAACCAAAAAACCCTAAACCCTATGCCCCATAAACCCCAAAAATCTCAACCACAAAAATACCACACACCCTCTTCCACCCAAAAAATTTAAACCTACATCACTAAAAAAGGAAAAACCCTATTCCAAAAAAAATCCATAAACCCTCATAAAAAAAACTCTAAACACTCATTCCCAAAAAACCCTAACCACCCAACACTAAGATACACTAAACCTTCATCCCCCAAAAAACACAAAACCCTCAGCCCTAAAAAACACAAAACCCTCTCCATGATAAAACCCTAAACCCTGAGCCTAAAAAACCCCCTAATGTCAACAAAAAAATACCTAAACACTCATCTGCAAAAACTCTAAACGCTCCGAACTAAAAAATAATAAAACCTTGAAAAAAATAAACCCTAATTAAAAAAAACTAAATTCTTATGCCCACAAACACCTAAAATATCATCCCTAAAAACCCTAAACCCAAAAACAAAAAAACATTATAACCTATACCTAAAAAACCAAAAACCCTATGCCCAAAAAAACCGTAAACCCTCAATAGAAAAAAAATTGAACCCTCATCCCAAAAAACAACAAACCCTCATCCCAAAAACTCGATAACCCTCTTCGCAAAAAAACCTCAACACATAGATGAGAAAACACTAAACGCTCATCCCAAAAAAACATAAACACAGAGAACCATTGAACCATAAACCATTATCCCCCCACCCCCAATCCCTAATCCCATAGCCTAAAAAACCCCTAAAAATAATCTAAAAAACGAAAACCATTGGAAAACAAATCCTAAATCTATATCCTCAAAAAATATAAGCCCAAAAAAACACTATACCCCCAACCCAAAAGCCCTAAACCCATAGACACAAAAAAAACATAAACCTACAACCCTTAAAAAACCTAAACCCACAACCCCCACAAACCTAAATACCCATACCCAAAATAACACTAAACCCTAAACCCCAGGAAACCCTAAAATGTCATCCCAAAAAAATCATAACATTCTTCCCGAAAAAATCAAAAACCTCAGCAGCAAAAAACAATAAACCTATAGCCCCAAAAAAACACTCGAGAGAAAAGAAACCTAATCCTACAACAAATAAAATACCTATACCATCATCCCCCCCCAAACCCATAAACCCCAAACCCCGAAAATCCATTAATTATTATGCCCAAACCCCAAAATCCTCACACCCAAAAACCATAAACCATCCACCCTAATAACCCCTAAACCCTCAACCACTAAACCTCATAAACCCCCATCCCCAAATCCCCAAAACCCACCACCCCAGAAAACCATAAACCCGTTGCCATAAAAAACCTAAACCCTTAGCCCTAAAAACCCAAAATTCCATATCCCTAAAAACCATAAATCTTGTTACCCTAAAACCACTATACCCTTAGCCCCCAAAACCTTAAACCCTTATCCCAAAACACACTAAAAACTTGTCCCTAAAAACCCTAAACCCTCATAAAAAAAACATTGTCCCCAACCACAAATACCCATAAGCCCTCTCATCCAAAACCCCTAAACTGTAACCCCAAAAAACCTAAATATGCAGCACCAAAAATCGTTAAATGATCAATCCCAAAAACCCTAAACCCCCATCCCCAAAAAATAGTAAACTTGTAGCTTAAAAAAACATTAACCGCCATCCCAAAAAACACAAAACCCTCCATCCAAAAAAATCTTAAACCCTCACCCATAAAAATACTAAATGTTCATCCAAAAAAACTGAATCCCTATCCCAAAAAAACAAAAACCACATCCACAAAGACTATAAAAACTCATACAAAAAAATACATAAATATTTTTCCCACAATACCCAAACCTTAAGCCTTAATAACCCTATATCATTGTCACCAAAAAAACACAAATCTCTCTATCCCAAAAATCCTAAACTATAATCCTCAAGAAACCCTAAACAATCATCCCAAAATCCCATCAATTGTCAACCCCAAACAATTCTACGACTGTAGCCCCAAAAGTAACAAAAAAATCAACAAATAAACTAAACAAAGATCCTGAAAATACCATAAACCCTCATCCTCAAAAAACCCTACACCCTTATCCCCCAAAAAACCTAAAACCGTCACCCCCCCAAAACCCAAAACCCTCACAAAAAATATATCTAAAACTCTGCAAAAAAACACTAAAACCTCATCCCCAAAAAAATATACCTTCATCCCTAAAAAATCATAATCCCTCAGCAACAAAACCCAAAAACCTAATCCTCAGAAAACATAAAACCATCATCCCCCCAAATCACAAAATTTTAAGCCAAAATAATTTATAAACCCAAATTCCCTGAAAAACCAAGACACTCAACTCTAAAAACCCCTAAAACCTCTTCCCAAAAAATCATAGATTCCCCAACCCTAAAAACCCTAAAACCTAGACACTAAAAATTCAAAAAACTCATCCAAACATAACATAAAACCCAAAACACCCCAAAACATTATACCCTCCTCCCAGAGAACCCCTAAACCTTCGTCCCAAAAAATCATACACCCTCAGCGCCAAAAATACCCAAAATCCAAAACCCCAAAAAACATTATACCGTTAGCTGTAATAACCCCTAATCCCTCAGAACAAAATACCCCTTAATCCCATTTCCCAATAATCCCATTAACAGTTATCCTCAAAAAACCATCACCCTTTATCCCCCCAAAACTCTAAACCATATGCCCCAAAAAATCATACAACCTCATCACAAAAAAAACTGAACCAAATTTCCCCCCAAAACCTTATATCCAGATAACTAAAAAAGTCCCAAACCCTCATCCAAAAAAATATTTAAGCCCATATCCTTAAAAGAACCCACCTCCCAAAGAAAACCAAAATTACCCATCACAAAAAATAAATATTCCAATAACATAAAAAACCTTATACCCACAGACACAATAAAACCCTAAGATCTCATCCCCAAAAAATATCAATCCCTTTACTCTAGAAAACCCTAAGCACTCATCATTAGAAAATCCTAAACCCATAGCATCAGAAAACCCAAATCCCATAACCCTACAAAAACCAAGACCACCGGCCCTAGAAAACCCAAAAACCTCAGGCCCAGATAACTCTAAACCCTCAACCCTAAAACACACTAAACCCTAAGAACTAAAAAACCCTAATCCCTATACCCCCTAGAATACACAATAACCTTAGCCCTAGAAAAAAAATAAACCCATAGTCCTAGAAAAAACATCATCATCTAAAAGTCATAAACCCTCATCCACTAAATGCCTATACCCTCATCCCAAAAATCCTCTAAATACTCATCCCTAAAAAAACAGTAAACCCTCATCCCCAAAACACCCTATACAATCACCCAAAAAACACAAATCCCACAGCCCCAAATAACTCAATCCTCATCCCAAGAAAACCATATACCCTCAGCCCCAAATAAACCTAACCCTAAAATGGCAATGATTTATAAAGATGAAACCACAAATAACCCAAAAACCTCATACCCAAGAATTTATAATCACTCATCTGTAAAAAGTCCAATTTCCTCACCCAAAATAAATGTAAACATTAATCCCCTAGAATCCCGAAAAACTCATCATCAAAATATCATAAACCATCATCTCTAAAAAAACTAAGACCTTATACCCAAAAAACACTATACACTCAGCCCCAAAGAAACATAATACCTCATACCCAAAAAACCCCTAAACCCTCAGGTAGAAAAAATCTATGAACCCCCAACCACATTAAACCATGAATCCTTATCCATGGAAATCCCTGAACCCATAGCCCCAAAACATCCTAAACTATCATCCTAAAAAAGCACCAAACGGTTAGCCCTAAATCCACTAAACCATCAGTCCCATAAAACCCTAAAACCTCATACCCAGAAAACCCTAAACCCTAAAACATAGGAAACCTCAAACCCTCATCCACCGAACACTCTAAGTGCCTCATGACCGTGAAACCCTAAACTCTCATGCCTGCAGAACCCTAAAACCTCATCCCAACATAACCCAAAAACAAATTCCATAGAAACATTTAATCCCTCGGCCCAATAAATCCAAAAACACTGATAGTGTGAAAACCCCAAACCCTCATCCCTAGAAAACCATAAACCCTAATCCCTAGAAAATTATAAATCATTATTCCCATAACACACTAAACCATTATATATAGATAAAATTAAACCCTAAACCCTAGAAAACTCTAAATGATCATCCCTAGAAAATGTTAGACCCTCAACACCATAAATTCATGAACCCACGGCTATAAGAAAACTTAAACCCCCAGCCTCAAAAAACCATCAACATTCTTCCCTAAAAAATCATAAACCCACATCCTTAGAAAACCCTAAACATTCTACACCAAAAACCCTAAATCCTCATCCCCAGAAAACCCTAAATCAACAACAATAGAAATCCCTGAACCCCCAACCAAAGATAACTCTAAAACCTTTTCCCAAGAAAACCCTAAATCCTGAGCCCATAAAACTCTAAAACCACAGTCACATGAAACCATAAACCCTCTACCCTAGAAAGACAAAACCCCTAGTCCCAATTAACACTAACCCCTCATCCCCAAAAAAACTCTAAAGCATCAGCTCCATAAATTTCGAAATAATGATCCAAAAACATCATGAACACTCAGCCCCAGAAATACTTGATCCCTAAAAAACCCTAAAACCTATTTCCTAAAAACACTCAACCCCCAGCACCAAAAAAACCCTAAACCCTCATCCCAAATTATCCTAAACTCTATACCACCAAAAAACATGAAAAATTATACTTCTAAAAACCCATAGTCCTCTTCCCCAAAAAACCTGAAACACTCTACACCTGGAACCATATACACACAAATTCAAAAAACCATCACCACTCAGTGACAAATAACCAAAATACTCTTCCCCAAAGAACCTTAAACCCTCATCCAAAATAACGTAAGACCCTTTTTCCCAAAAACAACTCAACCCTTATATTGAAAAAATACCCATAACAAATATCCCAAAAAAACATTCAACCCTCAACCCTAAAAAACCCACAACACTCGGACCTAAAATACTAATCCCTTTTTCCTAAAAACCATTAACCCACAACCCCAACCATGACTATGCACTACATCCCAAAAAACCATAAACCCACATTCCCAAAAATCCTGAATCCCTTAGCCCAAATAAACCATGACCACTGATCCCCAAAACCCTAACCCACAGACCCAAAATATCATAAACCCTCAACCACAAAAAATCTAAAATCGTCTGCCTAAAAATACATAAAACTACAATACCAATAAACACCAAATCCTATACCCCTAAAACCCTACATAATTATCCCCAAAAGACTGTCAACCATAACACCAAAAAAACCCATGACCCTCATCCATGAAAAATCCATGAACATTTGGAGCAAAATAACCATGAACCTTAGTCCCAAAAAACCTAAACCCTCATCCCTAAAAAAAATTAATCCTCCAGCCCCGCAAAAATTTAAAACCCTTAGCCCCAAAAAATGCCATGCACATAGCAAAAAAAAAAGCCTAAACAATTATCCCCAACAACAACCAGACACTTATCCCCATAAAAATATAAACACACAACACCTAAAAAATATACAAACCCAACCACAAAAAACCTATCCTATCTACCCAAAAAAACCCTAACCCTCATCACAAAAAACCCTAAACACATATCCTTAAAACAACTAAAACCCTTTACCCCAAAAATCTCTAAAAACCCTGCCACCAAAAACCATATGACATCATCCAAAAAAAAACTCCTAAACATTATCCCTACAACACCATAAAACTTCATGGCCAAAAAACCCTTAACCATTATCCCCATGAAACCCTATACCCCCTTCCCCAAAAAACCCTAAAAGCAAATCCATTAAAAACCCTAAACCGCATCCCAAAAAATCAGAGACACCTCATCCAATGATACAATAAACCCTCATACCAAAAAAACATAAAACCTCATCCCCAAAATACCCTGAACCCCAAATCCCGGAAATCCATAAACACAAAGCCACAAAAATATACCTCAACCCTCATCCATAAAAACAACTAAATTTATATCACCAAAAAAACCATCCCAAAGAAACCCTCAAACCCAATAAACCCTCAACCCTTATCCCCAATGAACCCTCAAATCTATGCCCCAGAAAACCCTCAACTATCATCCATAAAACACTCAAAGATCAACCCCACGAAACACTATAACCTAAACTGAATACAATATCAACCATTATCCCCCAAAAAACCCTCAATAATAAGACCTAAATAAGCCTCAACCATCATCCCTAAAAAAACCTCAACCCACAACCCAAAAAATCCTAAACCCTCTGCCAAAAAATCCATAAACCCCAAAAAACCATAAATCCAAATTCTCCAAAAAACCCTAAACCTTAAGACCCAAAAAAACCCTCATCCCCAAAAAAATAAATCATTTTCCTAAAAAAAACCCTAAACTCTCTTCCCCCCCAAAACCCCTCATCCCTCAGTGCTAAAAACCCAGAAGCATCAGCCTTAACAAACCATCAACCCACCACCACAAAAATTCTGAACCCTCAAACCCAAATAGTCTTCAGCACAATGAACCAAAATAAACCCTCAACACTCATCCCTAAAAATCATCAAACATCATCCCTAAAAAACAAAATTTTATTTCCCAATCAATTTCCATTTCCTTTCATATAAATAAATAAGTAAAGATTTCACCTCATGGTCAACATATAAATTAATGCATAATAAATTTTATTATAATATCATAGGAAAACATTATAAAAGGAAATCATAATAAAAAAGTAACCAAATTATACAAGGAACTAGAAAATTGAATAAAATAATTCAACCCATTCTAGAATGTGTATGTGAATATATGAATCTAACCATATGGTTTTAATGTGTGCGAGTCTTGGAAATTTATACACCTAGGTAATACCTTGATATTTATGACAGCATATTAGATGGCTCTAGTAGAGCTTCCATAGCTTTTGATTCCTTTTGAGGAGTTATATAGGAAGGGATTTGTTAGACCCAGTGTGTCTACCAAGGTAGCCCCATTTTGTTTTTAAAAAATACTGATAATAGATTTTGTTTATGTGTTGATTGTTTTCACATGAACCAAATCACCATGAATAATAAGTATCCATTACCAAGGATCATTTAACTATTCAACAATATGAATAAAGGAATATGGATCTCTAATATTGACCTAGAATTGGGTTATCTGTAGTACAATGTATGGGACATATATATACCAAAAAAGGGATTCTTATGTAATTATGGACATTATGTGTACAAGGTGATGTCTTTAGGTATCGATAATTCCCAAGTAGAGTTCATGGGACACATGATTTAAATCAGTCATCCTTTCTTAACTAGTTTGTCATATTATTTAGTGATGAAATTTTGTTGCGCATAACGTTAGAGGAGGAGCACACGAGACAAATGAGGAAGGTACTCATAATAATACATGATAACCTACTATATGTGATTATTTCAATGTGTTATTTTCAGATTCAATAAGTTCCAAATTCTAAGATATTTCATCTCATAATAGGGAATAGAGGTTGACCCAATAATGGATAATGTAGTTCTATCTTGAGAGCCCCCATAAAGCCAAACTCATATGTAGAGTTTCCTAGGGTTACTAAACGTGCTTAATTTTCCTATAGTATAATCCATGTTGATGTCAAAGTATTTATAGTACCAAAACAACATATTCTGTAATAGATTTATTTCCCAAAAAAATATATTTGAGGCTCTTATTGTAAAGCGAAAAATACTCTTCTAAACCATAAGATAATTCCACCAACAATATAAGGCATAAACTAATATGGAAAATTATAGGTCATGTGTAGGATAGTTTCATTAATGTGGCCTCAACTACAATGACCCATATTCCAGGACATGATCTCCCTCTATAAACAATTCTAAGATTCTGATCTCCAATCCATCACAACACAAGGAATACTACATACCTAGATTAAATAATATCAAAATCAATACATTGGTCAAATACGTCTATAGCACCATGAATGAATTCTCACAAGCCTAAAACCACTCTACAATTATACCATTCATTGTTCGTCCCCGGAGTGGAACTTCCAAGAATGAAAATTCACTGATGAACCTTTGGTCTTAACAAATCAAACAATAAAATACCCTGATATCAAATACACACTTAGGATACTCCCATGAAAATATTTCTTGATTTTTCCAAGGATCCACATACCTATCTTCTTCATAGATGATTTTCCTTATGAAATTTAAATTTTCAATCCAAAAATGAAACATTGATTGCATGGAATATTGATGATTATATCTCACTGTAATAAAGAAGATGTCAATATATTTTACATTATATTCATGAGTCTGAGGTCACAATATGTTTTCACCAAAAAAATTGATCACAAATGATCCATGTATGGGTGAAAGATTTTATTCATCAAAAACATAAAAATAGCATGATCATTTTTCAATCCACGAGATTTCATAACTAACTCTTATAATCAATGCCTTCTTTTGATTAAAATCTGAGGTATATCATAAGTTTCCACCAATATGTGATGATTTCTTGACCAAAAATAAATCATGGAGAATACAAAATAACCCCAAATATTGTAAAAAATATCATAAATACGTGGAAGAAGATTCAAACTAATAATCTTAATTAGATTGAATATCAGTTATTTAACACATAAGTGGGACATTATGTAATCTATCATGGAAAATAGAACCAGATATCCTTAAGGCAATGTACTCTAACAAATTAATCCAGTAGATTCCATACCCCTAACATGAGACTTATTCTCATGAAGCTCAACTAAAACAATTCTATAAGGTGGAATGGAAACTAAACCAAAAACATGTATCATCTTATTAATGATCTCAATTTGCCTCTCAGGTGGAAACCATGAGAAGTAATATTAAAAATTTCCTAATACTGAACCATAATAGGGTGGAATATATAATTCTCCACTCCTTTATCATTCAAAATTAGACTAAAAAATTTTGTGGAAATCTCATTAGATACTTATTGACTAGACCTACATGGAAAACATTGATTTCCCACTCTATTTAATGAACATAAGTTTCTACCTTTGGAGATGTTAAAGTCATTATTCTATAAAAACAATCAAATATGATTATGATAAAAAACTAACCATTCCATTTCAAATATCTTATAAAAACAAGATATCTCATAAATTAAAAAATACCAATGTATATAAAACCCACCAATTTCATGTTCACACTCTTTGAAATGTCAACTAACATATTATTTCGCCCCCAATTATTTGTTGATCAACATAACCCCATACATAAACATGACCGTCAGGCCCCAAACAACCAAAAACCCAGATGGAATAAAATAATATAAGGATTTTATGTAATATAAATTAATAAAAACTTTTGATGATTCATGAATCAAACAATGGGCAGTCAATAGTCTAGTTTTTCTACCAACCAGAGTATGTTGAACTACATGTATCTGACCACTTCCTCTTCCCTAAGACCATGATCAATTATTGTAAATGTACTATCGTAATGATACAGTTACTCTTGGCCAAAACTACTATGTTTTCTTCCAAAAAGTTTATACCAATGGAAAATAAAACTTCCACACTGATACATATTATAAGAACCATTTCCAATTTCTGGAATCACCCTATGTCCTCTATAATAACCAATCAGTTGTGGGATCCCATAGAACATGTATAAATGACCCTTCCTAAAAATGTTTCTCTAAATCCTCCTCATTTCTGGGGAACATTGAAAAAACTATATTGTAAACCATTTAACTGGAAAATATAATCACTCACATAGAGATTCCAATACGTAATCCAGATAAACTCCACATTTTTATCTTTCTCCAGTTTTTGAGGTGAAAGAATTCTAGGATCAACTCCTTAATATCCTTCCATATCATCCCCTACAACATTCCTTATTGGGCCCAAATATCCCATTATCTCATCATTGGTCCTCATTACATATAAGTTTATAACATGAACCTATTCTATGCAGGAGATACCATGTGATATAGAATAATCTCGATAGATTCAGCAAAAAACAAAGATTCCTTAGGTCCACCCTATCCAGCAAATGTTTGAGGATGTTATAGATTGAACCCTTTAGTTAGAAACAATATACTGAACATATCCCACCATGTGTATCCTTACATACACTGTATAGTGTTTGAATATTCTTATGGAACTAATCTATTACTCTATAATCTAAAACAAATTGAGCTTTTGGTTCCACTACTATGGTTCATTTTCATCAATTCCCACTTGTTTCCCTATAGTAAAAGGTCAATGTGGTGGAATATCAATATAATTATAAATGCATGTTTTAGGGAACATAACTTGAAATTAAGAAATTATGCAAAATAGTGGTCCCAACTAGCCACAATGAATCAACATTGTAGACACTATCCTCAAAGACACAAACGCAATATGATCACTACCCAAATCCATCACTATACAAGGCCATGACTATATCACTATGAACCAAACTTCTAAATTTAATTCTCTTCGTTCATCACTATTTTAAACATTTCAATTAAAATCATTAACTTTCAAGTATATTTATACCTAATTTTAAGAAATCTATTTTTGAACCCCTAAATAAAAAAAGGATATATATTTTCCACATCCTAATTTATCTACTCCCTGCAACACACCACCACATGATTTTACTTGGTTTCCTAATAATAAACATGTCTCATAATTATATATGAGATTAAAATTATTTTGGTATAAATGATACTAAAACAATTTTGGACCATGAATGTAATTTCTAAAAAAGTTAACATTATACAACAAGTGTATCACCCAAGGTTAAATAAAATTAATAAGTGACATGAAATCATAAAGAACATTAATCCCATCCTAAGAATAAGGTATTTCCCTAACACATGTCTAAGCTATTACCATGAATACATTCATTACCAATACACAATAAATTATAGTCACCTTTTTTAATTTACACAAATAGTAAAGAAACATAATAAAACCTCTTCTGATACAACTATATAAAATTGAATCCCTGATCTACTAAACTGGTCCTATGAGTTAGTATTCAACATGACCTTAGGTGTTCTTCCCCATTCTCTAGAAGCATAAAACTAGTAGTGTGGGTATAATAAAGTATGTGGGGATACTATACAGTCACTTCTAGAGTACGATAATAGTGTAATTGAATAAATAACCATTTTGATAATTGTTAATAACCAATAATAACAATGCATCTCATTTAGAGATCCCAAAACAAGATTTGTGGTGAAAAACATATATCGAAGTCATTCCAAGTCATTTTAGTGTAATGCGTGAAAGAAAACTAAAAATATAGAAACAATTAGATCTTATATATCTGGACCATCCATCATTTCTAATCCCCTCATCCATTATCTATCACAATTCTCTTTTATTCCATTAAGTAGATGGCCTTTACCATTATCCTTACATACAACTATGATATATTCCGGGATATTATCGTTGGCCTATGAAGGGTATGAATACAACTCATTAGGCCACCACAAAATGGTGTATAATGCAATTTTTGGTCTATGAATAGTTTATGTAGGACAATGAATGAAAATTAAATAAGGAAATAAATATAAATTGTTTTATAATTTAGTAGTTATAGATTAACAACCTTGGACTTATGGTTCCAAGTGACACTCAGTCCCATCAAACCTTCTTTTTTCGATGATTGTCATATTATTCATATATCAATGGGTGTGCATAATTTTGAAAAGAATCATCAATCTAATCATCCAACAATTTTTTCTTATCAACATTTCTGAAAATACCAATCAATGACTTAGAACGCCATGTCTATTATCCTAACCTAAGGAGTGTTGTGACATTGTACAACAACCCCATTAATTAATGCGGAATTCTATTTCAAACTCAATTAACCACTTCATTAAAAACAAACTGAAATGGTTAAACACAGGGACTATTTATTATATTAAACTAAAAATTTAGATATATTTATTTATTAATAATTATATGGTTCCTTACACTCAATAATTTTAACTTAACTCTACGACTAGTACATTTAACATCTTAATCATAACCATAAAAATTAGAAACTATTTCAATCCCCTTGGAAATATGAATAATCATACTTTAACAATTTATAATTTTGAAACATATTCATCTTATTACCCATTTAAATTTCAACTTATAAGACAAATATCCTCTTATACAATGATACAACACCATATATGAATAAAAAACATTAATATCATAAACAATATTTGAATTAATTTGGAGACTCCTTTAGTTATTTTTGTTATATTGGTGCACCCCATGTGTAGTAATATTCCAATTTTTAAAATCATCAATGGTCCTGATAGGGTCCATGATGTGTTTAACACATTAATTTAAAGAACAGTTTACACTTCATAGTCGAGGAATCACATGTGGTGAACAATAGTGTTATTGAACAACCACATATAGAAATATCAACATCAAGACTATGGGATACAGATTTAAACCTCCTACCTTATTCTCATTGACTACCACTCATCCAGCCTGGACCCATTATTTGAACTAAAAAGACCACAAATGAATATGAGATGATGTACCTAGAATCAGTGATCATGATCATAAGACGAATAGAAACAAAAAATGTGTATATCATCTAGTATAATGAATGGTTATGAATCAAATTATTAACTATGAATTAGAAAAAAAATTTAAAACACCTCAAACAACCAAGAATTGAAGTAGAGGAATCTTTGGAAGGATTTTGGGATATTGGTTAAAACCCTACAGTGTTGGAAGTAAAATTTTGTGGAAAATATGGAGAAATAATTTTACATTCATGAGAGGAATGCTGTAATTTTTTACAATTTTAATGAGTCACATGGTTAGGCCACAAGGTTTTCTAAACCATATTCCAACAATCTGGCCGCCTCTATCTATGAGGAACATAGGTCCCATAGTTTTCAGGTGAACTTTCATAGTTTTTAAACCCATGTATATGACATGTGAATGGATATTTTGGCCTTGAATGATTTACATGCCACCCCTGCATAGTTTTATAAACCTTTCATCTCACATCAATAGGTTACACAACCAGGGTGTCCAGTTAGTACAAATCATACACCAACTACGCATTATGAAATGTAAGTCCCATTCCACTCTTTTTAATGTTACAAACCCCTAGATCACATACATGAAATTCCCTGATATAATGAATCATACCATTAAAAAATTTCAAATAATTTTAACTAAAAATAATACTAAAATAATCCATGTTAATCGATTTGGATCTAACAACTATGGTAGTCATTGTGTTGTTATCTAATGAGGTTAATTGGATATTATGGATGTTCATTGACTATTATAACCTAAAATAGTTGATATTTTTGAAAAGGTTTCCATATAGAAGGGTCATTAGGCTATTTTAATAGGTGGATGGAGAGAACAGATTTTCAATGATTAAATTCAGATCTCACTTTCACAAGTTTCAGTTTCATGGGTGGATTTCCTAAAGATATAATTCTGATACATTTATGGAGATGGATTATGTTTTATTCCATTTCACATAAAAAATATCCAAGTTATGTTTTTGTGGCTGATTATCTAGATCTTTTATCCTTTCAAATACTACTTCATGGATGACATTATCAAAAAAATCCATATCTATTCAAATTTAGAGTACATATAATAAATAAACTACGGATTATCCAACAAATTAATTGGGATCACTGAATATTTAAATATATCTTGATGTTTCATTTGTGGATTTGAGAGATCCCAAATATAAATGAATTAAATTCTAAGGGATATGTAGTTCTGGATCATATGACTTAAATACACTATATAGTAATTCCCTTAATTTATTTAAATTAATTTAATAGGTCATTTGTGGAACTAAATTTAAGATTTTCAAGTGATAATATTTGTAGGTTTCTATATGTTGTATTGTATAATATTATGTTCAATGATTACTATAGAACTGGAATTGATTCAGTGGTGATGTAGATGTTGTAAATTGATAAATATGGTTCCGGGATATGGATATATAATGGGAAGAACAACATGAGATATGATTTTGATCAGGAAGTGGTACTGTTCACACTGATGTCTTAGAGGTTCTATATTCCTTGTGAGATGTTTTCAGACAACCCAAACTTACAGAGTCTTGTGTATATAATTACGGAGAGATAAATTATCCTTACAAAAATTCTCTATTCATATTTCATGCTTGATTAATATTTTTAGAGATTTTATACTCTATATAATGGAATGGTGGTGGCTAATTCCCATAGTGTAATTTCATGTTCATAGTTGTAGGAAGATGTGTTTGTATATATAGATTCAATATATCTATCCTTTTTGGAAGATGTAGAGGTGTCATATCTTCTATAAATATTGGTAACCGCTCTATTTATTCAGTTTAGGAGGGTGTAAAAATTGTGATACATTTATTTTAAGGATTCTCATAGTTGGATATTCTTGTAAAATCCACCCAATGGATATTAGGAAGGGGGGTCATGTCATCATATACCATTGATGAATAATATTACCATTATTTTTCTATGATGATGTATGTAAATATTTAATTAATTATGAATTTATGGTATATAATAATGATATACGAATCTACCATGATATTTTGTATCAATTTTTTGGGGTAGGAATAAAGTAGTGTGTTTTCATGTTTATTTCTAGATGCCTCATATTCTAATAGGTGTACATTGTTCATTACATCCAAGAAGAATTACCATAACCCTTTTATATTATTAAATGGATGTCTGATTTTATAGTGATTTATTGTTTATGGGGATATATTGGTAAATGAGTATCCAAAATTATATTTGGGTGACCACTGATTATTAGGATAACCCCCTTTCAAACTATTTAGAATTAGAGTTCAATGGATGATTTGAGATGATTTTATATTGAGGGTTTTCCCCTTCTGTATAGTGTAAATACAAAAAAAAATTCCCTTGAAGATGATTCAAATATGTCTTGATTTTGGGGATTCATATATGAGGTATTCTGAGCCAAAATGAAAATGAGTTAATTAATCCACACAATGAATATAGGCCATTCTGAGTAAACTATTAAGGTTCTTATGGAAATGATAATGGTTTCAGTTTTAGATATTTTTTTATTCAATGATAATTAATTTCATGCAGTATTTTCAATGAATAAGAACAACTAAAACTCTATAATTTCCATGAAACCATTCAGAGCCCTATGTGGGAGACAATGCATATCGCCAATATGATGGAAGGAGATTTGGGAGTCATTGATAATGGGGATGGAGGTAGTTTTGGTGATAAAAGACAATGTGTATGACATCTAGTAATTTGACTTGATCCAGAAATGACTATTATATGTACTATAGAGATTAATAATAGATACCATTGTATTTATATAGTGGAAATCTCATTTCAAAAAAGGTCTCTTTGTGGAGCGGTTTTTAGATATTAGGCCGGTTATGCAAGCTATACCTAAGATAAATTAGTTAGTTTTAGATCATGTATTGGATGGGATGATTTTTATACTAGAATAGCTTCCAACTACAATTAGGATGGTAGAAGGAGGCCAAATATGAGTCATATCAGATGAGATACTTTCATGACCCAACTCAGGATATTGATGGGGTCATGCTCAAAATTGAGGATGGAGGGACCTTCTTGTAATACATAGTGGATATTCTGTTATGACCCGTGGGGACCATTTATCAGTGAAAAACAATAGTTTTCATTATTTGGAAGACTAAAACCAATAATGAGCATAATAACAATGTGTTGGCTAAGATCATTCAATCTTTTTATGTTAGTCAAACATTTAGAGTGAAAATCCATAATGGTGGGAAGGTTGTAGAAATCCAGTTTTTTTACTATTTGAAACATCATAAAATATTATATGAATATTTCCGGATGGGTTCCCATTCAGGTGGGTAAGCGATGAAATTATAAAGGCTTCATGTTACTATATTAGAAATAATATATTATTTTTAGTCTTTGTGTTCTCATTGGGAATAAATTTTTATTTCATTGTAAATTAATCCCTGAATAATAAATTTGAAGTTGTTGTTATGTTCACAGTGAGGGATTCACTCTAGTAATGGTATACTCTTCATTTTTATTCAGGTCCTAGGTTTTGAGCATTCATGGGAATGATTTATTAATTGTAATTATTATATTAACTAAATTATTTAAAAATTATTAATTTTTTGTTTATTAATGTTATAACCATGAACATGGAAATCCTAATTTACTATTATGAATTTAAACTTGTATTTATCAAAATATATGATTACCCACATAATATCCTGAGATAAAGAGTATGGGGGATAAGTTGATTGAGGTAGATCTGTAGATCTTCATGTTTAAAAAATTAACACATTCATCGAAATCAGCAGTGAACCTCGTAGTTGATGTGAATCATGATATTGAAAAATGACGCCCTCATGTAGGGATTTTTTTCAGTGATTCAACCCTCTTATTATATCTTATATTTTTTTAGAATGTCATGGTTTTTTTCCAGCCACGTGATATGTGTGTTCATCACAGTGTTATATGGACTCACCATGTAATGAAAATATTTTATTCTAGCCAGAGATATTTCATGGTTTTATATCCCTTGTATTTCATGACTTCAACGATTACATTTTTTAGGATATGGTTAAAACAATATTATTTTATTTTATACATAATAAAAATATAGGACAATGATCTAAAATTTTGTGATTGAAAATGGGATGAGAGGAATGGGAGGGATTCATAAAAATTGGTGGATTCAGGGATTCCATGATGAAATACGACCTATGGGACAATAATTCATAGGCTCATGTGTGTTGATATAAATCACCTTTTCCAGATAATTATTCTTATAAAAAATGTTAAAGCATTAACATCATTTAATATGGACGTAGGAATGATATTAGCCTTTATTAAGGGGGTAATTTCAATATTGTGAAATTTGCAAACATCGTATAGATTAATGGATCATAATAATGAACAAAAAGATTATATTAAAAAATGATATTTCATGTAGTAACGTTGAAAAAATTGTTGGGGTTTTACATGGATATTAACAACATAATTTTTTCTCCTATTAAAAAAATCATGTTACCCAATACTATTATCCCTAGAAAAACCTAAACCCCAAAAAAACATAAACACTCAGTACCAAAAATCCCTAAACACTTGTCACATGAAAACTCTAAACCCCCCACCCCAAAAATCAGAAAACCCTCCACCAAAAAAACAACATAAACTCGCTTCCCCAAGAACCCATAAACCCTCAACCAACAAAAAACCCTCAATCATTATCCCAAATAACCCTAAACCCTTATCCCCCAAAATCCATAAAACTGCATCCCCAAAAAATTATCAACCCTCATCACTAACAAAACCTAATCCCTCTTCCCTAAAAAACTATCAACCAACTTCTAAATAAATCTCTCATCCCACATCACAACCAAAACCTCAACCATTTGCCACATACACCCATAAACCCCCAATCCCAGAAGTCCTCAACCATCAGCACCAAAAAAATACTCAACCCATATCCCCCCAACCCACTCAACACTCATCCCCAATAATCCCTCAACCCCAAATCCCAGAAGACCTCAACCCCCTTCCCCAAAAACACTCAATCCTAAACCCTAATAAACCCTCAACCATGAGTCCCCTAAAAATACATGACAATCATTCCCAAAAAAATCCTAAACTATCTGTCTCAAAAAACTGTTAAATTTCATCCCCAAGAAACCCTCAACACTCAACTCCCAAAAAACCTCAACACTCATCTCCAAGAAATCCTCAACCCTCATCCCTCAAATACCACCAACCCTCATCCCAAAAACCCCCAAACATCACCCCCAAAATCCAAAACACTCACACCCAAAAAAACCTAACCCTTCATTCCCAAAAAGCCCTCAACAATTATCCTTAAAAACTACTCAACCATCCACCCTAAAAAGACCAAAAACAACCTGTCAAAAAAATCAAAATAACAATATCCACAAAACCCTCAACCCACAACCCCAAAAATCCATAAACCCTCATCCCTAATAAACAATCTCCTCCCCCAAAAATCCTTAATCATCGCCAAAAAAAGACCCTAAATCCTGATCCCCCAAAATTCCTAATCCCGTATTTCAAAAAATCATTAACACTATACCCCAAATAAACCTAAACTGTGAGCCCCAAAAAAATAAACTCTCACCAGCCAAAAACCATAGATGATCAATCTCAAAAAAGTATCAACCCTAAACTATAAAAAAAGTCCTCCATTTGGACCAAAAAGCCGATAACCCTCATCACCAAAACCCATAATCAATCATTCCAAAAAAACCCTAAACCCTCATCCCCAAAAAACCCTAAACCCTATCACCCAAATAAACCTGAATCCACATCACAAAAAAACCCAGATCACATAGTTAGTAAAACCCTAGACCCTTAACTCAAGAATAATGATAACCATCCGCCCAAAAATCAAGAATTTCCATCCCTGAAAAACCATGAATCCTCTTTCCCAAAAACCCATGAGCCCTCAACCCCAAAACGCAAAGAACCCTCATCCGAAAAATACCTTGAACAATCTATAATAAAAACCCTAAAACATCTCTCTTAAAATCCTTCATTCCTCATACCCAAAAACCCAGAAACCATCTTTCCCGAAAAACACTAAACATGAACCCCCAAAAACCATAAACCTTAAGCTATAAAATACCCTGATCCCTAATCACCAAAAAACCTGAACCCCTTGCACCAGAAAAACCATGAACCCTCAGCCCCAAAAAACCGAGAACCCTTGGCCATAAATAACCAAAAACCATCTACCTAAAGAACCCATGAAACATCAGCCCCAAAAAATCTTGAACCCTCCACCTAAAAAAACCATGAACCATCATTTATAAAAATACGTGAGCACTCCACCCAAAAAACCCACAACAATTGTCCCCAAAAAACACTTAACATTAAACCCCAAAAAAACTGTAACCCACCCAAAAAACCATTTTCATTAGGATAGGAAAACATAAACCAACAACACCAACAATTCTTATATGATTAGCACACAAAACAGGAACCATCATCCGCAAAAATACTAAACATTAAGCACCAAAAAACCCTGATCCCCAACCCCCAAAAATCATTAACAATGATCCCCAAAAATCCAAGAACCATTAGCCATAAAAAATCATGAACCTTCATCCCTAAAAATCCCTGATCCCCAGCTGCAAAATACCCCCAAAAATCTCCACCTAAAACCATCTACCATCAGGCCCAAAAAAAACTTGAACCCTCATCAACAAAAAATCCATCAACCCTATGCCCCAGAAAACACTAAACCCTCCCCCCCAAAAACTATAAACCCTCATCTGAAAAAAAAATTAACCATTATCTGTAAATAAACAATATATCCTCACCCAAAAATCCCCATAAACCACAATCACTAAAAAATACTTAACCCTCATCTCAAAAAAACCATTAATCCCTAGCCTCAAAAACCCCTATACCCTAACCCTAAAAACCGAAAACACTCAACCTCAATTAACCATGAATATTTACCAATAAAAAACCCCAAAACCTCAGTCACAAAAAACCCTAAACTCCCAACCATAAAAAAACCTAAACCATCATCCATAGTAAATAATAAACCCCCAAACCCAATAAAAACTTAAACTTCCAACACCTAAAAATATTAAACCCTCAACCCAAAAAAACCCACATCCCTCAACCTCCAAAATCACTCATACTCCTTCTTCAAAAAAAAATGATGAACTCTCTTCATTTGAAAACCCCTAGACCTATATCCCCAAAAACCCTAATCCTAAAGCCTTAGTATCCCAAAACCATCATCCCTTACAAAACACTTATCCCTTAGCCCCTAAAAAATCAGATCCCTTATAAAAAAACAAGGACCCCTCAGTCCAAAATTCCCTGAAACCTAATCGCCAATAATTACTCAACATTCATTCCCATAAAAATAACACATATCTCCCAAAATCATCTAAACCTTCATCCCAAAAAACCCACAAGCTTTTCCCCCCAAATAGACCTAAACACTCTATCCCAGAAAAACCTTGAACCCTCCGCACTTAAAAAATAATAAACTATCATCCCCAAAAAATGTAAACATCCATCCTTAAAAATCAATGAAACCCTAGATCCTAAAGAACCCTATAACCATATCCCAAAAAACCCTGAACCTCCATCCCCAACATACACAAAACCCTATTCCCCTAAAAACACAAAAAAATCCGCTCTAAAAAACCATAAACCTTCATCCCCAAATAACTAAAAAATATTCATCCCAAAAAATCCCGTTCCCCACAACACGAAGAAATACAAAACACCAATCCTAAAAAACCCAAATCTTCATTCCCTAAAAAACCCCAAACCCACATACCAGAAAAACCCAAAACACATTTCCCTAAAAACCCCAAAACCAGAACCCCAAATAGCTCTCAAACCTCATCCCCCCAAAATCCATAACACTAGTACACAAAAAACCTTAGACCCATATCACCGAATCAACCTAAACCCTCAACCAAAAAAATACACAAAACCCTCATCCCCCAAAAAACCTAAACACTCCACCCCCAAACACCATAAACACTCTACCCCCAAAAAAACTAAATGTCCTTCCCCAATAAACCATAAACCCCTATCCACTAAAATAGTAAAACATCTTCCATAAAAACATGAAAACCCTCATCCCAAAAAAACCCCAAACCCTCAATCTCCAAAAACATTGACATATCATCCCCAAATGACACTAATATATTATACGTAAAAGTCCATAAACTCTCAAAAATAAAAAATTTGAATCATTATCCCAAAAAACATCAACCCTTAGACAAAAAAACCCTCAACCCACTTCCATATGAAATCCTCAACTAGAAAACCCAAGAAACTCTCAACCCTCTTCCCCAAAAAACATCAACAATTATGCTCCACAACCATCAACCCTCATGCCCAAAAAAATCCTCAACCCTCATCCCCAAAAAACCCTAAACCATAATCCTCAAAATCCATCAACATTTATCCCTAAAAAATCCCTCTACACTCATTTCCAAAAAAATCATAAACCCACATTCTCAAAAAATCCATCAAATCTCAATACCAAAAAACATGAAAACATTAATCCAAAAAATCCAAAAAACCTAAACCCCAAAAAAACTGTAAACTCTCCTCCACAGAAATACACTAAACCCTAATACCCAAAAAAACATTTTCCCAAACAATCCAAAACCCTCAGACCCAAAAAAATCTAAACCCCCTTCCCTAAAAACCCTCAAACCTTATCCCATGAAATCCATAAACACATAGCCAAAAAATAACATTCCCTCATCCCCAAAAAATTTGAACTCATATCCCCCAAAATCATCAACACAAAGCCCTAAAAAACCTCCAACACTCATCACCAAAATATTCAACACTTATCCCAAAAAACCCTCAACCCTTAGCACCATAAACCCTCAACTCGTAGCCCCGAAAACCACTTTAACCTTAGCTTCAAAAAACCCTAAACATGCATCCCTAATTAAACCCTAAAACCACATCCCTAAAAATTCATCAACCCTCATCTTCATAAAACCATCAAAAATCTACCATAAAACCTCCCAACCATTAGCACCAAAAAATAATTAACCCTCATCCAAAAAAATCATCAACCTTCTACCCAAAAAAACGATTATCCTTCATTCCCAATAAAACCTCATATCTAATAAAAAAATATACCCTAAACACTCATTCTCAATAGACACTAAACTCTCAGCCCCCAAAAAACTAAACCCTCAGACCTATAAAACCATATAACTTCATCTTACAAAACCAGCAAACCATCATCCCCAAAAAACCGCAACCCTCACACCCAAAAAACCTAAAACCCCCAGCCCCAAGAAAACATAAAAAATCATCCCCAAAAAACCCTAAACCATTATCCGCCAAAAAACCTACCCCACAGCCCCAAAAAGAAATCATCATCCCCAAAAAAATCTAAACCCCTATCCTACAAAAACCTAATCTGGTTGGCCCAAAAAAACATTATCACTTATCCACAAAAAAACTAATCACTCATACCAAAAAATCCCAAACCACACCCCCAAAAACTGTAAATGTTTGGATCTGAAAATCCCCAAATCCTCATCCCTAAATATGCATATACCTTCAACCCCAAAAATTCATTGAACACCTAGAATTAAAAAACCATAAACTCCCAGCATGCAAAATTAAACCATCTTCCTTAAAAACCCAAAAACAAAAGAACACAAAAAACCTAAAACATCATCCCAAAAAAACTCCCTAAACCATTAGCCACTAAAATACTTATACAATCTTCCCCTAAAATACTATTAACCCTCATCACCAACAAATAGTAAACCCTCTTCCCCAAAAACCCCAAAACATGCATCCCTAAAAAAACCCTAACCCCTCATCCCCATCACAACATCAACCCTCAGTCTTAAAAACAATAAATCCTAAACCTTAAAAAAAACTTAATCCATATCCCTATCCACAAAAAAACCTATACCCTTGGTCCTACAACCTCGAAACCCCTATCCCCAAAAAATTCAAACAATCATCCCAAAAAACCACTAAAACCTCATCCCCCCAAAACCCTAAAACCCTCATTCCCAAGAAACCCTAAACCCTCATCCCTAAGAAACAAAAAATCCATAGCTACAAATAACTATAATTCAACATCCCTCATAAACCCTAAACCCACATCCTCAAAAAACCCTAAACCACCAGTCCTAAAAAACAATAAACCCTTATCCCAAAAACCCCAAAATAGTCATCCCCAATAAACCAGAATAAATATTACCCAAAAAACCATAAAACCACATTCCCGAAAAACACTAATCCCCCATCACCAAAAAGTATAAATCCCAAGAACAAAAAAACCCTATACCCCCAACCCCCAAAAACACTAATATCTGATCCCCAAAAACCACTTACCACATATCCTAAAAAATCACTAAACCCTCATCCCCAAAAAACCTAATCTCTAATCCCAATAAACACTAACCACAAAAACAAAAAAATTCATATACACTCAGACCCAAAAACCCTCTTCCCCAAATTACCAAAAACCCTCTTCCCTATAAAATAAAAAACTACTTAGCCCAAATAAGTGAACCCTCATCCCCCAAGCCCTTATAACTGTATACCCAAAACCAGAAACCCTTAGCAAAAAAACTAAATACAATCATGTAAAAAATCCCTAATCCACCACCACAAAAAAACCCTAAACCCTAAACTCAAAAAATCAGTGAACAATCAGTCCCAAAAAAACCCTATCCCATTATCCCCAAATAACACTAAATCCTCATCCCCAGAAAACCTTAAACCCTCATCCCCAAAAAACAATAAACCAATATCCCCCCCAAAAAAACCTAAACCCTTTGCCACAAAAATTCTTTAACCCTCATTCCCAGAAATCCAAAACCCTCTACACCAAAAAACACTTAACCGTCAACCCCATCAAAAGCTAAAAATTCAACCCCCAAAAACACTAACCCATAGCCCAAAAAAACTGAATCCCTTATCCCCATAAAAACCCAATCCCTCAGCACAAGAAAAAACCCAAACCCTATGCCTCAAATAATAACAAACCCATATCCTCACAAAACCCCAAAAACCACCTCCCCCAAAACCCCCAAACCATCATCCGCAAAATACACTAAACACTCTTCCCCACAAAACCCCAATCCCTCTCCCCCAAAAAAATCAAACCTCATCTCCAAAAATACCAAACCCTCTGCCCAAAAAAAAACACAAAATCTCATCCCCAAATAACACCAAATCATCTACCACAAAATCCCCAATCTCTCAGCCCAAAACCTTATCCCTATAAAATCAAAACCCACAGCCCTAGAAAACATGAAAACATAGCCCCATAAAAGCATAAATACATAGCCACAAAAAAAACAAAAACATCATCCCCTCAAAACCCCAAATGATTAGCTCAAAAAACCATAAACCCATAGCACTAGAAACCCCTAAAACCTCATTCCCAAAAAACCATAAACCATCAATCCTTGAAAATATTGATCACCCATCCCATGAGAAACATAAATAATCATCCCCATAAAATCTTAAATCCTTATCCCCAGAATACCCTAATAATTTAGCTTCTATAACACCCTAACCATCATCCCCATAAAACCCTCAACCCTCCAAAAATACATAATCTCTCGTCCCTAGAAAACTGAAACCATTGCCCTTTAAAAACACTAATCACAAATTACAAAAAACCCTTAAACCCCAAGCACAAAAAAATCTAAAACCCTCTTCCGCAGAAATACTTTAACCCTTAGCCAATGAAAACCCAATGTCCATCACCCCAAAATAGTAAACCCATATCCCAGAAAACCCTAAACAATTGTCCCTATAAAACCCTAAAACCTAATCCCTATAAATCCATAATCCATTCGACCCAAAAAATCATAAACCATAGACCCCAGAAAACCCTACACCCTCTTCCACAGAAAATATTAAACCCTCAACCCTAGAAAACCCTAAAACGTCATCCCTAGAAAATCTTAAACCCTCATAACTATAAAAACCTAAAACCTTTTCCCTCAATAATTGTAAACACTAAACCCTAGAAAACCAGAAACCCTCATCCCAAAATAACCTTAAACACTCATTCCCAATCAACCTGAACATTAATCCCCAAAAAATAATAATCTATCTTCCAAAAAAATAAGCCTATACCATCTTCCCCATGAGTCCATAAACCCTCATCCCCAAAAAAACCAAAACCCTCAACCCCAAAAAACACTAAACTCTGAACCAAAAGAAACCATAAATCCTCAACCCTAGAAAACATGTAAATGCCCAGCAACAACAACCACTAAACCCTCTTTCCCATGAAACTCTAAATCCTTATTGCCAAAAAACACTAAAAACTATCCCAAAAACCACTAGAACCTTATCCACAAAAACAATAAACCTTAAAATCACAAATCCCTAAAATGTCATCCCTAAAAAACCCAAAAAGCAATGCCTCAAAATACCCAAAACCCTTTGACCCAAAAAAAACTATAAACCCTCAACCGCATAAAAATGTAAATCCTCATACCCCCAAAACCAAATCCCTACGCTCCAATTAACCCTAAACATTAATCAATAAAACCACAAAACCCTTATCACTAAAACCCATAAGTCTTCTCTCTAGAAAACTTCCTAATCCCAAAGTTCCAAAAAAAACTAAACCCTCAGCCCAAAAAATCCTAAACACACTTCCATAAGAAAACCTAAACCCTCATCCCTTGAAAAAAATAAACCCTAAACCCCAAAAAACCTAAATCATCACGACCAAAAAACCCTAAACCCTATTCCCTAAAATAATCCTAAATCATCATCACCAAAAAACCTATAACCCCTATCAAAAAAAACCCCAAAACCCTCATCCAAAAAATAATAAACCATCAATCCCAAAAAAACTGAAACCCTTATCACCAAATAACAGTAAACCCTCTTCTCCAAAAAATATTTTAAACCCCCAAACCCAAAAAAACCCTAACCAATAAGCCCCCCAAAACCCAAAAACCTTATCACCCAAAAACCCTAAACCCTCATTCCAAAAAACCATAAACCCTTAAATAGAAAAACCCTACAAACTCATCTATAAAACCCTCCACCATCTACCTTGATAAACAAAAACCCCTCAAACCCTAAAATCCCAAACCCTCATCCCAAAAAACTCTAATCACTTGGAACCATGAAACCGTAAAACACATAAACCTTCAACAGTAAAATACCCTAAATCCCCAGCCACAAAATCACAAAACACTAATCCCAAATAAAACCCTAAAACTTCATCTCCAAAAAATCATCATCCCACTGAGCTAAAAAACCCAAAACATGCCCCCCAAAAACCCCACAACACTGAGCCCCAAAATACCCTCAACCCTCAACCCCAAATAACCTAAAACACCCTAAACCTTGAAAATACTAAATTCTCATTCCCAAAAACCTCTAAACTCACATCCCCATAAATACATTTATAATAAACCCCAAAAAATCGATATTCCCTCAACACCAAAAACCCTAAACCATCATCCAAAAATGAACCTTGAACCTCATCCACCAAAAACCATGAACCCTTGATCCCAAAAAACACCCTATACCCCCATCATAAAAATATCATCAACCCTCAACCCCATAAAACCCTCATAACACATCCCTAGAAAACACAAACCCTTGAGTCCAGTGAAACCACATACCTCACCCCTAAAAAGTCCTTATACCACTTCCCTAAAAAACTCTCAACCCACATCCCAAAAAAATACTATACCTTCCACCCTAAGAAACCTTTTTACCCACATCCCTAAAAAACCTCAACCCTCAACCAAAAAACCTAAACCATCATCTATAGAAAAAAAACAATCCTTTGGCCCTAAAAAAACCTAATCCATCATCCCCCAAGAAACCATCAACCTTGAGGCCCAAAAAACACCAAACCCTCATTCCCAAAAAACACAAAACCCTCAGCCCCAAAAAACCTCAAACACTCATCCACAAAAATTCCAAATCCTATTCCCCCCAAAAAAAACCAATCCCACAACCCCATAATACTCAAAACTGTCAGCCCAAAAACCCCAAAACCAATAGCCCCAAAAAACCTAAACACTCAGTTCCAAAAATCCACAAACCCTCTTCCCCAATAAATCCCAAACATCCATCCCCAAAATACCCCCAAACACTTATTCCCGGAAAATCCCAAACCCTTAGACCCAAAAAAACAATCCCTCATCACGAACAATTCGCATACACTTAGCCCCAAAAAACCCAAAAACCATATCCCCAACAAACCCCAAACCCTAATCCCCAAAAAACATCATACCCCTTTCCCCATGAACCCCAAACCCTCAGCCCCAAAAACCCAAATATTGTATCCCCACAAAAATCTCAATCCCTTATCCCCCAAACCCCAAACCCTCATCCCCAAACAACTCCAAACCATCTACCCCATAAAAACCATTACCCAATACCCTACCAAACAAAAAACCCTCAGCCCCATAAACCCCAATCAATGAGCCCTAAAATACCACAAAAAAACACCCCCAGAATACCCATAACACTAATCCCTAGAAAGCTACAATCCCTCTTCCCCAGAAAACTGTAACACTCAACTCCAGAAAACACAAATCCCTCAACTCCAAAAACCCGTAAACTGTCACCCCATTAAATAAATCACACTAATCCCCTCAAAGACTATAATACTAAGGTCCAGAAATCCCTAAACCCACATCCTTAGAAAACCCAAAACACTCATCCCCAGAAAACCCAATACCTGCATCCCTTATAAACACTAAACCCTCAAACTATGAAAACCCTAAACCCTCATATCTAGAAAATAATAAACCCTCATTTCTAATAAATCCAAAACCGTCATCCATAGATATCCATAAACCCTCATCAGTAGAAAAACCCAAACATTCTTCCCTAAAAAAACACTAAACAATCATCCCCAAAAAGTCTAACTCAATAACCATAGAAAAAACTAACCCTCATCCCTTGAAAAAACATAAACAATCAGATGTAGAAAACCATAAAATGATATCCCCATAATTCCAAAAATCATGTGTCCTTGAAAACCCTAAACCCCAAGTCCTTGAAAACCCATAACCCTAGCCCCTGAAAATCTAAAACCTACATCCAAGGAATACCATAAACCCTCACCATAATAAAATCCAATGCCCTTAGCCCAAAAACCCCCAAATCCAAATCCCCAAAAAACCCCAATGTCTCATACACGAAATCCCTAAACTCAAAAACCCAGAAAACCCTAAACCCCTAGTCTCATAAAACAATGTTCCTTCATTTCTAGAAAAAAATAAGCCCTCATAGCCAAAAAAACCTAGACCCACAACCATAAAAACTCGGGAACCCATTTCATCAGAGAAACCCCAAACACTCATCCCATAAAAAACCTAAATCCTTAGCCCCAAATTATACTAAGAACCCAACCCCAAAAAACCCTTGAAACTCAACTTTAAAAAAACCCCATACCATCATCACCAATGAACCCCAATCCCTCTTCCCCAAAAAACCTTAAACCCTACTCTTTGGAAAATACTAAACACTTAGACTTAGAAAACCCTAAATCCTTTGTTGTAGAAAACCCTAGACCATTATCCATGGAAATACTTAAAACCTCAGCACTAGAAAACCCTAAATTATCAGACCCAAAAAATCCAGTAAAATCTTGCATAGAAAACTCCATACCATCATCCCAATAAAATCTCAAAATTACAGCCCCACAAAACAAAAAACCCTCATCCCTAGAGAACTTGAAAACCTAATCCCATGAAAAACCAAATCTTATAGCCCCATACAACCATATATCCTCAGAGTAAAAAATCTTAAATCCTTAGCCATTAAAAACAATAAACCCACATTTCCAAAAAAAAGTAATCTCTCATCAAAAAAATAGTAATCACTGAGCCTGTAAAATACCATAAATTTTCATCCTCCTAAAAAAACAGAAACCCTTATCCCCATTAAACCCTAAACTCTCTTAAAAAATATTAATCCCTTAGAACCAAAACCCCAGAAACTGTCTTCCCCAACAAACCAAAATCCCACATCCTGAAAATAAGTGAAACCCTCAGCCCCTAAAACCACTAAACTAACAATGCCAAAAACCCTAAAACCTTAGCTCCAAAATTCCCTAAATCCTCAACCCATATAAAACATACTACCTCATCACCAAAAAACCCACAATCCTCGACTCAAAATAATATAACCCTATTTTTCCAAAAAAACCTTAAACACTCAGATCCATGAAACCGAAAACACTCATAGCTAAAAATCCTAACCTCGTGGAAAAAAACCTCAAACCCTTAGCTCCAAAAAACCCTAAACCGTCATCCCCCAAAACCCTATAGCCTTGTACCAAAAACCCTAAACCCGCTTACCAAGAAAACCATGAACCTGAAATCCTAGAAAAAGCTAAACCCTCGTCCCGAAAAAACCATAAACCCTCATTCCAAGAAAACCCTAAACCCTTAGCCTAAAAAATAACTAAATGGTCATCCCCAAAATATTATAAACCTCAACCCCAAAAAACAGAAGACCCTCATCCTCAAAATGTCATGAAAACTCATCCTTAGAAAAGAATAAAACATTATCCCCCGAAAATCCTAAATACAAGGTCCCATAAAACCCCTAAACACACATCCCTATAAAATATAATAAACCTTTAGCCCTAGAAAACCCTATACCCCCATCCAAAACAAAACATAAAACATTTAGACCTACAAAACTCGAAACCCTCATACCCATAAATCCCAAATCCCTCCTCCCTATAAAACTCTAAACGCTAATCCCCGAAATAACCTAAACCCTCAACCTTATATAACACTAATCCCTCATCCATTGAAATCCCTAAACGCTCATCCCTATAAAACCCCAAACCCCCTGCCCAAGAAAACACAAAAGCCCCATTCAGAGAAAAATATAGACCCTCTGTCCCAAAAAAACTGAAACCCTCTACACTAGAAAACCAAAAACCCTAATTCCCTTAAAAAAATAAACCCACTTGCCTATAAAACCAAAATTCCACCAACCTAGAAGACCCTACACACTCATCCCATGTAAATTCTAAACCCTCATCCCCAAAAAAACCCTAAACCCTTAACCCCACAAATCCCTAAACCCTCATTCATAGAAATACTTAAACCATCATAAATTGAAAACCCAAAACCATTAGATGAAGAAATACCTACACCCTCAATCATAGGAAAACCCAAAAACCCAATCCCTAGAAAACCATAATCCCTATATCCTAGAAAACACTAAACACTCATCCCCGAAAACACAAAATAATTTATCATGAATAATATAAAGTCTAATCCTTTGAAAACCCTATACTCACTTACCCAAAAAAATACATAACCCTCAGTAGCATAAAACCATATACACTCATCCCTATAAATCCATAAACTATTAGATCTCGGAAAACCATAAACCCTCAGACCCCAAAAACGTTAATCCCCTATCATAATGAAATTACAAACTCACATCGCTAGAAAAAACTGAACCCTCAACCACATTAAACACTAATCCATCATCCAAAAATAATACAAAACCCACACCCTAGAAAACCCCAAACACTCAGAACCAGATAACCCTTAGCCCTCATCCCATAAAACCCCAACCTATATACTCAATAAAAACTAACATTGTCTTCCCTTGAGAACCACAAGCCCTCATCCACAGAAAAAACAGTACACACTACCCCAAAATATAGTAATCCCACAGCCCAAGAAAACCATAAACACCATCCCAATAAAACTCAAAAATATCATCCTCATGAATCCTTAATCCCTATGCCCAAAAAATCCTTAAACTATATTCCCCAGAAAAACCTAAACTCTAAGACCCAAAAATCCCTAAACACTCTTTCCAAGAAAAAAAACCCATCCCACGAAGACTATAAACCCTCATCCCTCAAAATCCCTGAACCCATAGGAAAAGAAAAATAGAAAATCACATCCATTAGAAACAATAAATCATCAACCATTTAAAAACCCAATCCCTTAGAAATAGAAAATCTAAAACCTTATAACCTAGAAAACCAAAAGCCTGCATCCTGTAAAAACAAAAATCTCTCTGCTGGAGAAATCCCAAAACCATATCCTTAAAAAAACCTAAACCTTCATCCCAATAAAATCCCAATCACATATATTGGGAAAAACATTAACCTTAATCCCTAGAAAAAACTAAACCCTCATTCACTGACAACCCTAAACACACATACTTAATGAACTCTCTAACCCTTTTCACTAAAAAAATCCTAAACCCATATTCCTATAATTGTTTTAAAAATTAACCCTAGAAAAACATTTCCATATGCCTGTAAAAACCCTAAACCCATACGACAATAAAAATAAGAACTCTCAAACCTAGAAAACCATAAAACGTTATTCCCAAAAAGCATGAAACCCTCAACGTAGAAAATCCAAAAAAATCATCCCCAAAATATTGGATACCCTCATCACCATCTAACCCAAAAAACACAGTAGAGGAAAACCCTATTCCATAATCAACTAATAAACCTGAACCCTCATCCCTAAATAACCCTAAACCCTCATATAAAAACCTAAACCATTAGCACCACAAAACCACCAATGACACATCCCCAAAAAAACCTAATTACTTGGCCTGATAGAAAACCAATCATGCATCCCCAGAAAACCCAAAACCCTCATCCAAAGAAGACTCTACACACTCAAAAAATAAACCCCCAAACCCTCATCAATAGAAAACCTCAAATCCATATCACCATAGAACCCTAATACATTAATATAAAGAATTCTGAATCTCTCATCCCCAAAAAACCAAAAAACCCTAAACCACAATAAACCTCAAACCCTAATTCCTCATAAAAACAAAAAAACTCTTCCATTGAAATCCCTAAACCTTAATCTTGAGAAAACCTGAAACCCTCATCAATGAAAAAACGTAAATTGTCATCCCTAGGAAACTATGAACCTGTAGCCCCTAAAATATCAATAATGACCAGCCCTAAAAATTATTAAATGCAATCTTCCTCCCCCGATAACCCTAATCCATCAGCCCAAACAACATTATTCCCTCATATCCAAAAAGCACAAAAACCTCATCCCCATATTACATTAAAACCCCAGTCCTAGAAAACATAAAACTGGAAGCCCATGAATACCCTCAAACCGTGAAGTCCCTAATCCCACATATAAGGAAAACCCTAATCCTTGATCCTCAAAAAACCCTAAACCTTTATCCATAGAAAAACCTAATCCCACAGCCCCAAAAAATCATAAACCCAAACCCTATAAAACCTAAAACCCTCAACCATAGAAAACAATAATCCATAAACCCCAAAAAACATGAAACCCTCAACCTTATAAAACATAAAACCCTCAGTCCATTGAAACTCTAAAAGCTCATCCCTATAAAAAACGAAAACCCACATCCCTATAATAAACTAAACCATTATCCATGAAAACCCTAAACCTGTATTCCTTAAAAATCATTAACTCACTACCCTAGGAAACCGTAAATACCCAACCCCCAAAAAACCAAAAACCCCATCCTCATAAATCACTAAAAACTCAGCCCCAAAAAACTCTAGTCTATCTACCACAGAAAAACCTATCCACTCAACCCTATATACTCAAGAAACACCCTACGTAGAAACACAAATTCATGTAGGCCCAAAAAATAAGAAACCCATATTATTAGAAACTTGAATCCTTCATGCATAGAAAACTGAAATCCCTCATCCAAAAAACAACCAATAACCATTAGGCCCTGGAAACCCCAAACCCTCTACCACTGAAAACAATAAACCCTTTTCCACAGAAAACCACAAACCAATAGAACATGAAAACAATAAACCATCATCCCCTTAAAACCAAATTAATTATCCAAGGAAAACCATAATCAATCAGCCCTAGAAATCCCAAGACCCTTAGCCCTAGGAAACCCAAAACTATGAGATCTAGAAAATCCAAACCCTCATCCTAGATAACCCTACACCCCAGCCACAGAAAATCCGAAAACCCCATCCCCAGAAAACCCTAAACCCTAATCAATATATATTGATATGAACTCAGTCATAGAACATCCAATACACTAATCCCTTGAAAATCAAAAATCATTATCTCTAAAACCCCAAAAACCTCATTCTTAGAAAACCCCAAACCCTTATCCCTAAAAAAACTCGACCCCTTACACCTAGACAACACTAAACCCTCAACCCCAAAATACCCAAAACCCTCATCCGCAAAAAACTTCAAACCCTCATCCCATGATAACCATAAACCCTTAGCACTAGAAAGCATTAAAACCTCTTCCCCATTAACAATAAAACCTTATCTATATGAAAACCTATAACCCCAACACCAAAAAATCCTAAACACCAGACCATATATAATATCAAACCCTCATCCCTCTAAAACCCTAAAACCTTACCCCCAAAACCGTGGAACACTCTACACCATTAAACCATAAACCCACTTACCCAAAAAACCCTAAACCCCCAACCATAAAAAACCTTCACCCTCAATCCAAGAAAATTATATGCCCTCAATCCCAAGATACCATAAATCCATAGCCACAAAAAATACTATACCCTCTTACATTGAAAACTATAAACTCCCATCTCCAGAAAACCATGTACCATTATACCTATAAAATCCGAAACCATCTTTCATAGACAACCCTCTATTATCAAGCAACGAACAACCTAAAACCTCATCAGAAAAAAACCCTAACCGCCTTCCCTCAAAAAGAATATACACTATGCCCAAAAAAATCCTCTACCCCAGATAACCCTAATCTCTCAACCATAGAAATCCCTAAACCCTTGGCTATAGAAAATTTGAAACACTACACAATAGGATACTCTAAACCCAAATCAATAGAAACTCATAAAATCTACACCCCAATGATCCAAAAACCATTTTCCCTAGAGAAACATAAAACCTCATTTGTATTCCATAGGAAACCATAAACATTCAACCCCAGAATCCTCTAAACCCAAACTATAGAAAATTCTAAACACCTATCCCCATTATACTATATACTCCCAACATAAAAAAAATGATAATACCTTAGCCCAATAAAACCCTAAACCCTAATCCCCATTAAACCTGAATCCATCTACCCCAAAACCCAAAAAGATCAGCCCCAAAAATCAATAAACCCTTAACCCAAAAAAACCATACACCTTCACCACCAAAAACCCTAAATCAATAACCCAAAAACCCTAATCCATCTTCCCCCCCAAAAAACTAAAACTCTACCCCAAAACCCCTAAACCATAAGCACTGAAAAAAAAACATAACCCAAAACTGAAAAATTCCTTGATCTATCATCCCAAAAAATAACCCTAAAACTTCATCCCCAAAAAAATGTATGAAATTAAACAAAAAATACATCTACCCATATCCATAACAAACTATATACTCATACTATAAAATAACTCTAAATACACCACCCAAAAAACCAAAAAAAATATCCCAAAAATACCTTAAACCCTCATCCTAAAAACACCTAAAACCCACTTCCATAAAAAACATGAACCATCATCCATAATTAAACCTCTTATCTCAACCATAAGAAAAAATACACACTCCACCCGAAAAAATTCTCGATCCCCCTCCCAAAAAACCCTATACATATGGCCCCAAAAAACGCTAAACAAACAAACCCACCAAAAAAACATAAACCCTGTGCACAAAAAAAACTAAACTCTCAACCCCAAAAAACCCTAGAACCTAATCCCAATACAACCCTAAACCATCAGCCCTAAAATGTCTGAAAACCTCTACCCCAAAAACCAAATCTTTTTCCACACTAGAAAATACAAAACCAAACAATTATCCCCTGAAAACACTAACCCATCATCCTTTGAGAACCCTAAAACCCTCTCTCCAAAAAACTCAAAATCATCATTCCTAGAAAACCCTAAATCCTAACCTAAAGAAAAATATAAGACCTCAGCCTAGAAAACCCCAAAGCCTCATCCCTAGAACACCCCAATCGAATAACCATAGAGAACCCCAAACTCAAACCACAGAAAACCCTAAACCCTTTGTCAACGAAATCCTTATACCCTCATCCTTAAAAAATACTAAACCCTCATCCCAATAAAACCCAAAACCCTAATCCATAAGAAATCCCAAACACTTATCTACCGAGAACCCTAAACCCTTATAAGTAGAAAATGCTAAAAACTCATCTGTAGAAAACAATAAACACCCATTACAAAAAATAATAAACCCTCACCCCCAAAAATCCCTAAACACTTAGCCCCAAAATAACTCTAAACCATTTTCCCCAATAAACCACAAACTCTCACTTGTATAATAAAATAAATCTTGATCCTCATAACACGCTCAAATGTCATCCCTAGAAAACATGCATCCCACTCCCCCCAAAAACCTTCAACCCTCATAAAAAGTCCTCATCCATCAATATTAAAATAACCTAAACCTCAACCGCAAAAAACCTTAAACCCTTACTAACAACCCTAAACACTAATCCCCTAAAAATGAAAAACCCCCAACCAGAGAAATCCCATAACACTCAGCATGAAAAACCCTAGACCCCCAGCCACCAAAAACCTTAAACCCTCAACCCATGAAAACCCTCAACACTCATAAAAAAACCATATCCAAAAAATATCCTGAACCCTCAGCCCCAAAAAAACATAATCCCTCATCTCTAAAAAATCATAAATACTCTTTCCCATAATACCCCAAACTCTAGGGCCCCAAAAAAGCTCAACCCTCTTCCCCAAAAACACTAAACCGTCTATCTAATAAACAATATTCCCTCTACCCGAAAAAACACTAAACCATCATCCCCAAATACCTTAAACTATTATTCCCAAAAAAAGCCTAAACCACATTCCCAAGACAACCCTAAACCCTCATACCCAAAAATATCTCAACCCACAACACTCATCCAAATAAAACCCTAAACCCCAACCCCAAAAATACCCTATCCCTAAGCCCCATAATACCACAAACCCCCAAGCCGAGGAAACCCTAAACCACATTCTCATGAAACCCTAACCCTCATTCTAAGTAAACACTAAACCCTCTTAAAAAAAACCCAAAACCCACTTCCTCGGAAAACTCCAATCCCGCAGATCTAGAAAACCCCAATCCCTAGAACAAGGTAAACCCTAATCTCTCTACTCCTGAAAAAGACAAACCATAAGCCCTAAAAAAACCCAAACCCTCAACCCCAAAAAACCCTATACCCTTTAACCCAAAAAACTCTAAACCCTCAACAAAATAAAATCCTAAACCCCCCAACCCTATAAAATCATAAAACATTATCCCCAATATAACATAATGCTTATTCCCTAGAAAAACACAAACCATATCCCATAAAAATTCCAAAACCATATACCATAGAAAACCCTTAACTCTCATCCCCAGAAAACCAAGAACCTTCATCCATAGAAAACCCTAAATCTTGAGGCCTAGAAAACCGTAAACTCGTAGCCTAAAAGAAAAAAAATACAATCATCCATATAAAACCACAAACCCTCATCCCAATAAAATATGAAACTCTCATCCTATGAAAATTCTAAACTCCCTTCCCTATAACACCCTAAACCCTAATCGCCTGAAAACCCATATTACTCACTAGAAGAAACTCCTGAACTCTCCACCTAGGAAACAACTAAATCCTTGGCCATAGAAAATCCAAATACCTCATCCCAATAAATCTTGAACTCACATCCCCAGAAAAATATAAAACCTCATCCTAAAAAAACCTTAAAACTTAAACCCCATAAAACCACAAACACTTACCCTAAGGAAATCATAAACCCTCATCCACAAAAACCCTAAACCATCATCCCCATAAAACAATAATCCATTATCCCCATAAAACACTAAACCAATAGACTATAATAACATAACCTTATACCCCATAAAACCCTAAACCCTCATACTTAAAAAACCCAAAGCACACACCCTACAAAAACCACAATCCCTCAGCCAAACAAAACATGAAACACTTTTCCTTGGAAACCAAAAACCTCATCCCCAAAAAATAGAAAACCCTTAACACCGTAAAACACTGGACCCTATACATTAGAAAACCCAATAACATAATACCCGGAGATAATTAACCTCATAACCTTAGAAACCCTAAACGCTAATCCACAAAAAAAACCCTAAACCATTTCCCCAAGAAAACCCCCCAAAGAATTATAACAATATGTAAACCCTGAACCCTATAAAATATTAAATGAATATCCCCATAAAACCCCAAAACCAGAGACCAAGAAAACCCTACAACATAAAAAAACCAAAAACTCTCATCCCCAAAATAACTCAAAACCTAATCCCAAAAAAATCCAAAACCCTTAACACCATAAAACAAGATTCCATCATTCCCATAGAACCATAATCCTTTATCCAAATAAAACCATAAACCTTATACTAATAAATAACTAAGAATTATTAAATAAAAACCCTAAAACTTCAACCCTATAAAACTTTCAACCATTAACTCTTGAAAAACATAAATAGTTTTCCCTAGAAAAATCTAAATCTGCAATGCTAAAAACCAAAAAACCTTAACCCAATAATATTTCTAATTCCATCCACCCCTAGAAAACCATAAAAATTTATCCCCAAAAAACCCTACACCCTAACCCACAGAAATCATGAGACCCTCATCCATAGATAAAACTAAACCCATAACCCCTAAAAATGAATCCCTCAACCAAGGAAAACATTAAAACACCAGTTCTAAAAAATAGAAAACCCTCATTCCAAGAAAACCATAAAACTTCCTCCCTAAAAACCCTAACCCTTGTCCATAGAAAACCATATCTCCAAAGCCATAGAAAACCTAAAACCAAAACCCATGAAATCCTGAACCATTTTACCATGAAAACAATAAAACCTCGGCCCTAGAAAACATTAAACCCTTAGACCCCAAATACCCTAATCCCTCAGCCAATGAAAAACCTAAAGCCTCCACCATAGAAAATAAAAATCCCTCAACCTAATAAACTATTAACCCCTCATCCCCAGAAAACTAAATACCCTCAACCAAAAAACCATAAACAATCTATAATAGAAAACCCAAAATAATATACCCTATTGAAAACTAAAATATCATCCCCAAAATTCCTTAAAACCCTGAACCCCAAAAACCATAAAACCTCACACACAAGAAAACCTCAACCCTCATCCCTATAAAACCATAATCCCTATTCCACATAAATCCCTAAACCCTCAATCATATGAATCACTAACTAAACTTCCCCAGAATACCCAAAACCCTCAGCCCCAAATAAACCCTTAACTATCATCAATAGAAATCATTAAATCCCCATACCAAGAAAACACTAAACTATCAGACCCAAAAAACACTGAACCCATAGCAATAGAAATCCAAAAACCCTCATCAGTAGAAAAAACTAAACCATCCATCCTATATAATCATAAAACCTAATCCTCTAGAAACCCTAATCCCTAATCTCTGAACCCCAGAAAACAGTAAACCTTCATCCCTAGATAATCATAAACCATCATTCCCAAAATACATAAACATTGGACTCAAAAAAACCCTAATCCCATGATACTAATAAACTCTAATCCCCATAAAACACTAATCCCTCTTATCTTAAAAATCAAAAACCATTATACCTAAAATTTCCTAAAACCACAGTCCCAAAAATCATTAAATATTTATACTAAAAAAACCTAAACCCCTAGACACCAAAACCCTAAACACTCATCCCCAAGTCACCATAACCCTTATCCCCCAAAGAATAATAAATTATTAGCAATAGAAAACACTAACACCACTTCTCCAAAATACTATAAACTCGTGTCCTAAATAAACCATAAGTCCTCATTCCCAAAACAACCTAAACTGTCAACCTAAAGAGAACTCTACCCTTATCAACAAAATACTATATACCATCAACCCTAAAAAACTATAAACCATCCACAAAAAAACCTAATCATCCATCCCCAACAAACCCTAATCACTCAGCCCCAATAAATAATAATCCCCAAACCCCAAAACACCGAAAATGCCCAGAGCTACAAAAAATGAAACTCTCAAACCCCAAAACCCGAAACCCTCATCCCAAAAATCCCAAAACCACCTTCCCTATAAAAACAAAATCACTCGTCCATGAAGACCCCAAATTCCAACAGCCCTAGAATATTGTAATCCAAACCATTATACCCCTAATACCCTAAAACAATATACATAGATGACCCAAAACCCCCATTTCTAAAAACTCAAACTCCACATCCCCAATAAAACAAAAAATCTCATCACCAAAAAACTAGAAACCCTTAGTCATTTAAAACCCTAAACAATTATCCATATAAATCCTATACCCTTATCCAAATAAAAACCAAAATTCTCGACAAAAGAAAACCCCATGCCTAGTTAACCTGATACCCATAGACCCAGAGAACTCTAAACCCTCACCCATGAAAACTGTTAACCCTCATGACTTGAATCCACCAAAATGTCAACCTTATATAACCCTAAACCCTCATCCCTTGAAAAACTGAACCCCCTAGCCCACGAAATACCTAAACCCTAAACCCAATTAAATCATAAACACTCATACCAGGAAAATATTAAACCCCAATCCATTGATAATCATTATCCCACTATGTTAAAAGACACTAAACCCTTATCCCCCGAAAAACCAAAACCCTCCGCACTAAGAATTTTTAAATACCAACCAGGAAAAACAATAAACTCTCATCCCACCAAAAAACCTCATCCCCAGCCCCAAAAACCCATAAATACATATCCCTAATGGTCTCAAAACCCCTCATCCCCATATAACCATAAATCCTAATTCCTAGAAAACCCTCAAATCTTAGCACCAAAAAACACAAACCCCTTAGCCCGAAGATAACCTCAACCATTAGCCCCAAAAAAACTAAAACATTAACAAAAATACACCCTAAACCATCATATCTAACAAAACCTAATCAGTCCGCCCATGAAAAACCAAGACCCTCATCCCTAGAAAAATCAAAACCCTTAGCCCCCAAAATGTAAACCCCCTGCCACAACAAAAACAATAACCCTCTTTCCAATAATATCCCACAATCATTATCACCAGAAAATGATCATCCCAAATAACAATATACCCTAATAACCCTAAATAATATAAACACTCATCCCTAAAAAACATATACCTTTATCCCAGAAAACCTTCAACACACTTCCCCAAAAAATAGTAAATCATTTTACCCAAAAGTCCCTGATCCCACCACCCTAATAAATCCTAATCACTCATCACAAAAAAACAATAACCCTCAATCCCAAATAACACAAAACATTGTACCTATAAAAACATAAACTATTATCCCTTGAAAACCTCAACCGTCAGGCCCAAAAAAACCAAAAATAATAAGGATTAAAAACCCCTCAACCCGCGTCCCAAAAAAACCTCATCACTCAGCCCCAAAAAAACCCTCATCCCTCAGCCCCATTAAAACCCTAAACTCTAAGTCTGAAACAATTATAAACCCTCAGCCTCAAAAATCCCTCAACTCATAGCATAAAAAACCCTAATCCCTCATCTCTATTAAACCCTATACCGTCTACCAAATAAATCCATTAACCCACCACCTTATAAAACCTTAAACCACAACCCAATTAATCCCTATATTTCCAACCCAAAAAAATATTAATCCCTTATCCGCAAAAAATATTTTACCCTGTTACTCAAAAAATAATCAACAGTCTCCCCTATGAAAACCCTAAGAACTAGCCCCCAAAAAAACCTTACCCCTCTGCTATAAAAAACTCTCAAACATCATCCCCTATCCAAAAAAACATAAACACTCATTACCATTAAACATTCAACCCTTTTCTCTAAAACACCCTCAACAGTTTTCTTCCAAAAAACTATCAACACTCAGCTACAAAAAACCTTCAACCCTAATACACAAAACAAATTATAAACCCTCATCTCCAAAAAAAACCTGAATGCTTAGCCTAGACAAATCCTCATCTATATGTCCCAAAAACCAAAAAACCACATACCCCAAAACCCTCATCCAATTGGACCAAAGAGATAACTAAACCCCAATAATAAAAAAACACTAAAACCTATACCCAAAAAAACCCAATAACATTATCCATAAAATCCCTGAACCATTAGTCCCAAAAAACATTGAATGCTTAGCAAAAAATACAAAAAACACCAGTCCCATAAAAAACTAAAAACCATTGACACAAAAACCATTCAACACTCATCCCAAAAAAAACTCTATTCTCTTAAACCTAAAATTTAATGAAACATCATCCCAAAAATATGTAAACCCTCGTCATTAAAAAACACATAATGATCATCTTAAAAAGGACCCTAAACCCTATAGTCCAAAAAAACCCTTAACCCCTTCCCAAAAAACCCTGAACCCCAAGCCACAAAAAACACCTATCCCCAAGCCTAGGAACCTATAAACCCCAGCCCCATTAAAAAATAAACCATTAAACCAAAAAAATATGAAACCCCCAACCCCAAAAAACCAAAAACCCATAGACTTAAAAAACTGTAAACCCCCATCTTCAAAAAAAACTCAACCTATATCCCAAAAAAATGCAAAACCCTCATCCCCAAAAAAATTTCAACCCTATTCCACACAAAAAAATCAACCCTTTTACATATAAAACATTAATATTCCTCCATAATAAATCTTCAGACATAATCCCTTAAAAACACAAAAAAAAAACAAAAAACCCCTAAACCCTTAGCCATTAAAAAACCTAAAACTAGAGCCCAAAAAACCCTCAACCCTCAGCCAGAGATACCCCTAAACCCTTGTCACCAAATAATCCTATACATCTAACCCCAAAACATTCAACTGTAATCCCTAGAATAAATCAACCCTTTCCCCCAGAAACTGTAAACTCGCATAACTAGAATCCCATCAACCCTCATCCCCCAAAATTATTAAACCCACAGCCCCACAAAAAACCATAAATCCTCAACCCCAAACCCCAAAACCCTCAGTCCCAATAGAACATAAAACCTCATCACTAAAAAACTCTGAACTTAATCAACTAAAAACCTAAATCCTTAACACTAGATAACCCTACACCCTGTTCACCAAAAAATCTATAAAACCTCATTCACAATAAACCGTAATCCCTCATCACTAAAATTCACTAATCCTAATCCACCAAAAAACCAAAATCCTCAACACTATATAACCCTAAACCCTCAGCCCCAAAAACCCTAAACCCAAACCCCCCAAAAATCAAAAATTCTCAGTTGAATAACCATAAAGCCACATCCCCAAATTCAGTTAAACGTCAAATTCAAAAAAACTAAATGCTTATTCCAAAAAAATTCTAAATCCTCATCCCAAAAAAACCCCCATTACCTCATACAAGGAAATCACAAATATCACCCCAAAAAAATTCAAACCTTCATCCCCCAATAATCCTAAACCCACGGATCTAAAGAACTCAAAATCCTCATCCCTAAAAAACCTTATATTATTAGCCCCAAAAACCCTGAACCCCCATCTAGAGAAAACCCAAAACCCTAAACACTAAAACAATATAATATCTCGTCCCTAAAAACCCAAAACCCTCTACCCCAAAACCCATAACCTGAGTTCCAAAAAACCATATTCCCTCAGAATAAATAAAACCTAAAACCTCATCCTTATAACATTGTACCTTCATTAACAAAAAACTATAAACACTCTAGCCAAAAAAAACATTTAACATGCATTCTTAAAAAACCCATAAACCCTCATCCCCAAGTAAAACATAATCACTCATCCCTAGAAAACCCTAAACCCTATGTCCTTGAAGGAATAAAACCCATGGACCTATAAAACCCAAAATACATGTTCCAAAAAAACCTTAAACCCTAATTATAAAAAAAACCTAAACAATCATTACAAAAAACAATAAACCCTCAGCCCTAGGATTGTATAAAACCAATTCACCAAAAAAACTAAGTCCACTGCCACAAAAAATATTAACGCTCCGCCCAAGAAAAACCTCAACCGTCAGACCTAAAAAACCTCATTCTTTAACCCCAAGAAACTGTAAGCCCTCATCCTAAAAAACCTCTACCCTCATCCCCAGAAAACCCTCAACATTGTCCCCCAAAAAAACCTGCAACCCCCATCACCAAAAAACCCTCAACCCTTAGCCCAATGAAACCATCAACCCTCTATCAAGAAAAAAAATTCAAACCTTATTCCCAATTGAACATAATCCATCATACCTAGAAACCCTATACCATCACAAAAAAAAACATAATCCCGCATATCCAAATATCCCCTCAACCCTTAGCCCCACAAAACACACAATCATAAGCCCCAAAAAACCCTAACCCTCGGCCCCCAAAAAACCCTAATCCCTCTACCCCAAAAAACCCTTAATCCTAATCCTTAATAAACCCTCAACCATTTTCCCCAATAACACTCAATACTCAGCTACAAAAAACCCTCAACACTCATCACCAGAACACCCTAACACCTTATCCCCAAAAAAACCAACAACCCTATACTCGGAAACCCAAAACCACAGCACCATATACTCCTAAAACATTATTACAATAATTCCATAAACCCATAAACCCTCAACCCGATAAAAAACACAAAAATCATCCCAAAAAACCATCAACCCACATCCTTAAAAAATCCTAAACCCAAAACATGAAAACAACATCAAATCCTAGCCCTAGAAAACCATAAACCCACATCCCTAGAAACCCCTTAGACCACAACCTCAAAAAAACATATAAACTCAACCCCAAATAACCCTAAACCCTCATCACTAAAAAAACATCAACCCCCAAAAACATAATACCTCATCACAAAAAAATCATATATTCTCAACCTCATAAAAACCTAAACTATATTCTTGAAAATACACTCAACCCTTATCCCCAAAAAACATTTAACTCACATCCCTGTAAATTCATATACAATCATCTTCAAAAACCCTAAATCCTCATCCATCAAAATCATTAAACCCTCTACCACAAAAAACCTATACCCTCATCCCAAGAAAGAATTCCTTAAAACCTATTTCCTAGAATTTCCTAAGTAAAATTCCTCAGAAAACACTAAATCTTCATCCCCAAAACCCAAATAACACTCTTCCATAGAAATCCTTTAACCCTCATCCATATAAATTCATAAACCATATTCCCTATAAATCCCTAAACCCTCATCACCAAAAAAAATAAACCATCACCGTATATAATCCAATTCCCTAGAAACATAATATACATAACAAAAATCCCTAGAACACCCTAAACCCTAATTCATTAGAAACCCTAAACTCTCTTCCTGAGAAACCACTTAACCCTTATCCTCATAAAACAATAAACCCTTATCACTCGAAAATAGTAAACCCATATCCCCGGAAATCACTAATCCCATGTCATCATAAAAATAGTAATCCCTCAACCACATAAAACCATAAACCGGAAACCTCAGTAGAAAATAACACAACATCTCCCGGAATCACCAAACCCTCGTCCCTAGAAAACAGTAAACCCCGAGAATCAATGAACACAAAACCCTCAACTCTAGAATACCCTAAAACCTCATCCTAGAGTAAAATTAAACCCTAATCCAGTGAAAAAAATCCAATTTCCCCATAAAGCCCTCAACCCTCATCCCATGAAAATAGTAAACCCTCATCCCCCAAAAAACATATTACCACTTCCTTAGAGAACCCAAAACCCTCAAACCAAGAAAAACCTCAACCTTCTCCAATGAAAACCCTAAACCCTCTACCATATAAAACCTTAAACCCACTACCCCTGAAATGACCAACCCCTCATACCCCATAAAACACAAATCAATCATCCCCAAAAAAACAATAAACCCTCATCCCTCAAATACCATATACCATTAGCTCTAGAAGACCCAAAAGACTATTCACTGTAGAACCATAAAACCCCATCCCCACAAAACAATAAACCCTTGACTCCAAAAAAACCTTGACCATCACACCCTGAAAAACCAAAACCCTCAACCCCAGAAAAAAATTAACCCACATACCAGAAAACCCTACACCCTCATTCATAAAAAACTCTAAATACCCATCCCCAGAAAATATTATACCACTATCCACAGAAAATCCAATACCCTTAGTTCATGAAACCCTAAACCCTCATCCCAAAAAATCACTAAACCATCACCCCCAAGGCACCCTAAAACCAAATCCCTATTAAAACATAAGTGATCAGCCATATAAAAATCCTAAACACATATCCTTAGAAAACAAAAAACCCTTAAACACATTTAACCCAAACTCTTAATTCCTAGAAACCCATTAATCATAAGCCCCCAAAACCAAAAAACCCTCGTCCCATGAAATCCCAAAAATATCAGCCCTAAAACCGTAATTCCCCATCCTTAGAAAACTTGAATCACTCAATGTACGAAAACATTAAACACTTATCCACAAACAAACTAATTCATAACCACTAGAAACTCTTAAACCCACTTCCAAAGAATGTCTTAATTTCTTATCATAAGAAACCCCATAATCCCGCATACAAAATAAACCTAAACATTCATTCTCTAAAAACCATATCCCATAAACACCTAAAACCCTCACACCTTTATCCCTAAAAAAACCCTCAGACCATGATAACCGTAAACTCCCAACCCCAGCAAATCATAATCCCTCATCCATAAAAATACATAAACCCTCTTCCATAAGAAGTCTAAAACACGTAGCCCCAAAAAACTCTTAACCCACAACCCCATAATATCCTAAACCCAAATCGCCAAAAAACCCCAAACCATCATCCATACAAAAATCTATACCCTTTGCTCAAAAAAACCTAAACCATCCGACCCCGAGAACCATAACCCCTAATCCCCAAAAAATCCCTAATCACATAGCCCCCAAAACCCCAAAACCCTCATCCAAGAAAACATTGTAACATCATCCCTAGGAAATCCAAGACCATCAATCCTAGAATACCATAAACTCTAATCCCTATAAAACCAAAAACCCAAATCCCCGGAAAACCATAAGCCCCGCAAACCCCCAGACACTTAACCCCTAGAAAAACCTAAACCCTTAACCGCAAAAAAAACCCAAACGCTATACCCCAACCACCCCAACCCTAAATTCTAAACAATATAAAACACTAAACCCTTATATATAAAAACCTAAACCCTCATCCCAAAAACCCCAATACATAAAACCCTAGAAAATTGTAAACCCTCATCCTTAGTAAAAAATAATACCTGAAACCCAAAAAACCCAAAACCATCAGCCTTGAAAAACCATTAACCTGCAGCCCCCAAAAACCCAAAACCCTCATCCCCAAAAAACACTAAACTATCATCCCTAGAAAACCCTATTCCCTCAACCACGGACCACATAAACCCCATATCTAGGAAAACAAAAAACCATCATCCCCATAAAACCACAAACCCTTTGGCCTAGAAAACCCCACTCCCTCCTATCTAGAAATCAACAAACCCATACAGCAAGAAAACCACAAACCATCAATCCCATTACACTGTAAACACACAACCCTAGAAAACCCTAAATCCTCATCCACATAAATCCTTATACCCTTATCCCTATATAAAAATAAACCCGAATCACCAAAAAATTCATATCCCCCAGCACCAGAAAAAATATAACCCTCATCCCCAAATATATTTAATCCCTTATCCCTAGAAATACATAAACCCCATATCCCCTTAAAATCCTAAACCCTCTTCCTCAGAAACCCTTAATCACTCAGTGTTGTAAAATGCTAAATCTTATCCCAACCATACCCTATTCACACATCCATGAAAACCCCTAAATAATCATTCATAGAAAACCTTCAACTCTAATCCCTAGAAAACCCTAAACCCTCAGCCCCCATAAAACCATAAATAGTCATCCCCAAAATATAATAAACCATCATCCATAGAAAACCCTAATCCCTCAACCCTAAAAAACCCTAATACCTTTTCCAAAATAAACACTAAAATCTTAGCCATAGAAAACCATAAACCCCCAACATGGGAAAACTCTAAACCCTCATCCCTAGAAAACCCTGATCTCTCAGCCCTAGAAGACACTAAACAATTAGTTCCTGAAACCCCTAATCTCAAATCCCCATAAAGCACTGAACCCATAACCCAAAAATCTGTTAACCCTCATCCCAAGAAAATCAAAGACGATTAGTCTCATAAAAATATAAAATTTCACCCCCAGAAAACAGTATACCCCCCCCCCATCCTCAAAAAACCCAAAATTCTAGCCCTAGAAATTACTAAACTAGCATCAAAAGAAAACCTTAAACACCCCCCCCAAATAGATAATACCTCACCCCCAAAAAATCAAAACCCTTATCTCATGAATACACAAAACACTCATCCATATAAAACTCTAAGACATGTCCCCCAAAACCCCAAAACCCTTTTCCCCAAAAAATACTAAACCCTCCTCCCAAATAAAAACCAAATCACTCATTCCCAAAAATCAAAAAACCATGACTACAAAAAACCCTAAACCATCATCCCAAAAATACTATTATCTATCATCCCCAAAAAATATAAAATCCATAATGAAAACATAAACCCTCATCCCCAAGGAACCCTAAACCGCCATCCCAATACAACACTAAACCTCAGCACCAAAAAACCTAAACAATAAGCCCTAATATACCCCTAAACCCTCATCCCCATGAATCCTTATACGCTCATCCAAATAGGTACATAAACCCACACACCACAACTACCTAAACGATAAACCCCAAATATTAATAAACCCTCATCCCAAAAAATCATTATCCTGCTGCCCCAATAACCCTAACCATCAGAAAAAACCCCTAAACTCTCATCCCCAATAAACCCTAAACCCTCATAAAAAGACATTATTCCCCTCGCCCAAAAAAACCCTAATATTCCATCCAGCAAAAACAATAAACCATCATCACCTAAAACCCCTAAAACCTCATCCCTAAAAATCCTTATATGCTTATCCCCAAAAAACACTAAAGACATTTTCCAAAAAACACTAAACCCTCCTGAATAAAAAAACCCTAAACCCTCATCCCAAAAACCCTATACCCTCAGACCCAAAAAAACATAAACCCACATCACAAAAACACATAATGCATAGACCCAAAATACCCTAAACCTTTATCCCTAATAAAAAATTAAACACTAAGCCTCTAAAATCCCGAAACCAAACATAAAAAACCCGAAAACCTCATCCCCAAAAAACCATTAATCATTAGTACCCCAAAACCCAAAAAACCCACCACAAAAAAACCATAACCCCTTATCCCCAAAAAACCATAACCCACATACAAAAAAACATTAAACCATCTACCCCCAAAAAAACCCTAATCCCTTAGTCCTAATATCTCTAAACCCTTTACACTAAGAATCCATAAACCCTAAACCCTAAAAAACAAAACCACCAGCCTAAAAAAAATAAACCATATTCACTAAAAAACTAAACCCTCATCCCCCAAAACCATATATTCCCTTTCCAAAAAATACCAAAACCCAACTTCCAAAATCCCAAAACATTCTTTCATAAAAAACTATAATCTATTTGACTTAAAAAATAAAAACTGTTATCCCCATGAAGACCAAAAACCATTTCCCTCAAATTCTGTAAGCCCTCATCTCAAAAAAAACTCTAAGAACTTATCCTGAAAAAACCATTAAACCACAAATCCTAGACTTTCAAACCCTAAATCCTTAAAACCCTAAACCCTCAGGACCATAAAAAACCTAAACCCACAATCCCAAAAACCCCCTAATCCCTCATCCCTAAAATATCATAAACCATCATCCCCAGAAAAACCAAATACCTAAAACCTAAAAAACCCTAAACCCACATCCATAAAATACCCTAAGCCCTTAACCCTAAAAATCAAGAAAACCATTATCCAAAAAAATACCTAAATCCTCTTCCTAAAAAAAATTAACCCCTCAACCCCCCCCAGTCGTAAATCGTTATCCCCAGAACCCCTATACCCTCATCCCCACAGAAATCCCTTAACCCTCAATCCCAATAAACCCTAAAACCTCACCCCTAAATCCTGAAACCATAGTCCCCAAAAGCACTAAACCTACATCCCCAAAAATACCTCAATCCATTATCCCCTACTACCTTTGAACCCTCAGCTCAAAAAACCCTCAACCCAAAAAAACCCAAAAACCCCTGACAAAAAAACTGAATCCCTCATCCCTAAACCCGTAATCCCTGGTCCCATATTCCCCAAAACCCTCAACCCCAAAAAACCCTACACCCCATTCCCATAAAATCCAAAAAACAGAACCCATAAACCCATGAACCCTTAGTCCCAAACATCCATAAACCATCATCTTTGGAAAACGCTTTGAAATGAGCCACAAAAATTCCAAACCATTAACACCAGAAAACCATAAAACCTCATCCCCAAATAATCTTAAACCCATTTCTCAAAAAAACCCAAACATATCATCCACATAAAATAATAAACCCTCAACCTCAATAAAACCTTGACCCAAAACCACAAAATAATAATTCCCCAACCTCAATGAACCATAATCCTTCATCCCCAAAAAATGTAATCCCTCAGCCCAAATAAACCATGAAACCTCAACCCCAAAAATCAATAAATCGTCAACAACAATAAAAATAAACAGTAAGCCAAAGAATCCTTAAACACTTATCCCCAAATATAACTAAACCACAAGTTTATAAAATCTAAACGCAATGTGGGTACAAACAAAAATATCTTATCCCCAAAAAAACCTAAGCCCTTAGTATAAAAAATCTCCACATCCTCATCCCAAAAAAACCCTAAACCGCAAGCCCCAAAAAACCCTAAACCCACATCACCACAAAAATACTAAACATTATGTCCTAAAAAACCCAAAAAACTATACCCTATAAACACTACATCCATAGAACCATGAAATAATAAAACCACACCCCCAGGAACACTAAAGTGATTACCCAAAAAACCCTAAACCTAATCACAAAAAATTACTAAACCCTCACCCCAAAAATACCAAACCCTTGATCCAATGAATACCCAAAACCCCTAGCAGAAAAATAATAAAAATTATTGAAAAAAATTCCTAAATCCTCATAACCAAATAACCCAAAATTATTATCTCTAAAAATACCTAACACCTCATCCTTTAAAACAATTATTCCCTTAACCCCAACAAACCCTAAACCCACATCCCCCAAAACACACAGAATATGAACCCCCAAAAAACCTAAACACTCACCCTCAAAAAACCCTCATCCCCAAACATAGAATCCCTAAACACCCTTGAGAAAAAACCCTCTAGGGTTAGCTTAATAAAACTATCAACACTCATTTGAGAAATACCCTCAACCTTAACCCCTAACCCTCTCTACTCAATCCCAGAATCCTTCAACCATAAACCCAAAAAAACAATATACAACTAGACAAAAAAATCCCAAAATCCACGACCCCAAAAAACCCTAAACCCATATCCCCATAAAACCCTAATCCCTCTTCCCTAAAAATGAAAATCATTCTGCATGAAAAGACCCACAACTCCAGACCCAAAACAAAACAACTAATCTCATAACCATGAAACACTCAACCCACAATAACAAAAAACCCTCATCCCTCAACCACAAAAAACCATATTCACATAGCCCCAGAACCCTTAAAAATCAAACCCCAAAATACATCAACCCATTGTAATAAAAACATGTAACTCATGGAACTAAAAATCACTCAACACATAGCCCCAAAAAACCTCCGTAATCATCCCCCAAAAACAGTCATCCCATAGCCATAAAAATACCTCAACCATCAGCCCCAAAAATCCCTCATCCTTCACACCCAAAAAACCTAAAACCTAATCCCTAAATAAACATCTAACCTCAACCACAATTAATCCCTCATTACTTATATTAAAAAAACCTCAAACATTACCCAAAAATTCCACAACCTACATCTCCAAAAAATCTTAAAACCATGGCCCCAAAAAACCCTAAATCCTCTGCCACCAAAGACCCTCAACCCTCAACTGAAAAAAAACCTAATCCCTCAACCCCACAAAAATACCAAAACCTCACCATAAAAAATCATAAACCCTCTACTATAAAAAAGCCTCATCTATCAGCCCAAAAAACAATAAACTGTCATCCTCAACAAACGCTAAACAGTCATCCCCCAAAATACCCGCATTATTAATCACTAAAATACGATAAAAATATTCCCAAAAAACCGTAACTTTTTCTCCCTAAAAAATAAACTCTCTCCTTAAAAAACCGTTAATCCGCAGCCCCAAAAAACATCAACCCTCATGCACAAATTACACAGAATACACGACCCCGAAAATCCCTCAAACCTCACTCTGAAGAACCCTAAACCCTTAGACCCATAAAAACCACCAACACTCTTCCTAATAATCCTAAACCATCAACCCCAAATAATCTGCTGCCTTCGGCCAAAATAACCCTAAAAAGTCTACCTCATCATCCTCAAAACAATTATCCCCAAAAAAACCCAAGACCCTCAGTAAGAAAACTCAAAACACCCATAAAAAAACCATAAATACACATCCCCAAAAAATCATAAAACATGCTCATCAAAAAACCCTATATCCATAAACTAATATAACCCTTAACTCTTATCCCCAAAATAATCTAAATCCATAACTCATAAAAAACACATCCCCAACCATAAAAATCCTTCAAACCTCATCCCGAAAAAACATTCCATCTTCAGCCACAAATTTAACTAAATTGGTATCCCCAAAAACTCTAAACCATAAATCTATAAAAAACATAAATTCATATCCCCAAAAAACAATAAATTCTCAGTAACAGAAAACCCTAAACACTCAACCCCAAAAATCATTACACACTCAGCCACAAAACCGAAAACATATTCCGTCAAAACACCCCAAAACTTCTAAATGAATAATCCTAAACCCTAAACCCCAAAAAACCATAAACCCACCTCCCCAAAAAACCGTAAACCCTCTTCCCCATGAAATCCTAAAAACATATCCCCAAAAATCGAAAACCCTCATTCTCAAAAAACCTCAACCCTAACCCAAGAAATCCCTAAACCCTAAACCCTTAAAAAAGATAAATCAACCCTCCAAAAACCATAAACCCAAGACCCAAAAAAATACTAAACTCTCATCTCCCCAAAACCGAAAACCCTCATCTCCAGGAATTCATAAACCCTCAACACTAAAAAACCCTACACACACTTTCTCTATAAAACAATAAACCCTAAACCCCCAAAACAATTCTAAGCACTCAGGCGCAAAAAAACATTAACTATAATCACCCAAAACCCTAAAACATCACCACAAAAACCAAAAACCTCCATCCCACAAAAAACCTAAACCATCATACCAAAAAATAATCAACCCTCAACACTAAAAACCATAAACACTCAGCCCCCAAAATAGTTCAAACCTATGGCACAATAATTCCTCTACCCTCAGTCCCAAAAAATCATAAGCCCTCATCCCAAAACAACCTCAAACCCCATGCTAAAAACCCTAAACCCTCATCTATAAAATATCTCCATCCCCAAAAAACAAAAAAAAATTATCCCCCAAATAACTATAATCCCTCATCCCCAATAAACTCTAAACCCCTATCCCAAAAAACCATATAAACCCAGTACAAAACTCCCAAATCCATCACCACCAAAAATATTATAACCTCTACACAAAAAACAGTCATCCCAAACCCCCAAAACCTTAATTCATATACCCCAAAACACAACGAATCATCCAACCCAATAATCCCTCAACCCTAAACACATAAAAAATCCATAATACCACAACCCTCATAATTGAGAAACCATAAACCCTCATACCCAAAAATCCTTAATCTCCCATCCCACAAAAATCTTAAACCCTAATTCCAAAAAAACCCTAAAACCTTAATCTAATATTACCATATCCCCTTATCCCACAAATACCCTAAACCATCAACCATAAAAAACCCTATTCCTTCATACACTAAAAACCCTATAACCTCATCCCCTAAATGTTGAGTCAATAAGGTTTTCCTTATGACTTTTCCATTCCTTCATGTTTTGAAAATCACAAACACCTTATCTTTAAGGAAAAATGCTTTCTTAAGGAAAATCGCTTTTATAAGGAAAAATGCTTTCTTAAGGAAAATTGCTTTTATAAGGAAAATTGCTTTCTTAAGGAAAATCGCTTTTATAAGGAAAATTATCCTTATCATATTTTTCATATTTTTCTTAAGTGTGAGATTCAGATTCGTTTTCTCGGAGTCATTAAAACTTTGATATAAAAGCATTCTGTTTTAGGAATTGGTTCTGGGCAAGAACTATAAGGAAGTTTCATTCCGAATTCCGGATATGAATTCTGACTAAGTTTTATTCCAGAATCAGGATACGAATTCTGAAGAAGAATTCTCATTACGAATTCTAATGAAGAAATTCCATTCCGAATACTCATTACGAATTCTGAAGAAGAATTTCCATTACTAATTCCAATGAAGAATTCTCATTACGAATTCTGATGACGAATTCTCATTATGATTTTTGATGACGAATTCCTATTCTGAATTCCTACTCCGAATTCTCATTCTGAATTCTCCTAGTAAACAGAATCTGATTATCATTGTTTTATATACTCTGAATTTATTCACTCCGAACCTTCACTCCGAAATTTCTATTCCGAACTTTTATGTTAGAGTTTAAAATGATGACGTACTTTCTGTTACACTTGTTTTGTTATAAAACGATGTCGTCTGTTTTGTTATAAACTAACCGTTGTCTAAGTGACACATGTACAGGTCCTTCCGAACTTTAAGGGAAATATGACCGTTGCAGAAGGATCCGACCTTACCTATAAATAGGAGCTCATTTGAAAGAGCTCGCTGCTGATGGATGATGCATATGCTGATTGCTGAAAAAGTGCTTACATGCTGTTGAAGTGATTTCTAGAGAGAGAGTCTCTTATTAACTCTCAAAGCTTCGTGCGACTCCGAATGTTGGTGATTACATTCGAGGGCTTCCGGGGATAGGAAGACAGAGGTGCCGACTACCTTAAAGATCGAGGGATTTCTTGCTGAGAAAGACAGAGGTTGCCAACTACCTTGAAGTTGAGGGCTTGCGGGGATAGCAAGACAGAGACACTGATCTTCGTATCGAGGGCTTACCCTGGTGTGGGTAAGACAGACTTGCTTGAGAGTATAAATCAAGGGACCTTTATCCAAGGTTGTTGGATACCCTTCTCTTTGGGTTAAAAGACTATTATCTTGTTACTAGTAGTTTTACTACTTGTCTTTATTCCGCTGCAATTTTGTATCTTAAGGAAAGTATAACTTTCTTATACTTCCTTACTTACTCTGATTAGTTTAGATTCTATACGCTTTAAGGTAGAATCTTATATTGCATCTTTTGTTAAGTTTCAATTTCCGGAATCATATTTCCGGAACCTACTTTTGGAATCCCTTTCCAAGTTCAGTTCAGTGTTAGAGGTGTTGTGAATTTACTTAGTTTAACTTTGTTAAACTTAGCCTTTCCTTTTCTTAAGGAAACTCTAGTTATTCATAACTAACTTTAAAGGATCCAAAGGAATTTTTAAAGTATACAATTCACCCCCCCTCTTGTATATTGAGCATCTCATATTATATTTCGATCCTACAATTGGTATCAGAGGTTGGAAACCTCTTACTCTATACCATTCTTACATTTGGTATCAGAGCCAAGGTTACTGAAATACTTGTACTCACATACAAGTTTTTCTTGCTCACTTTTCTCTTCCGAAATTTGTTATTCCGGATTATCCATTCCGAACTTTTCTCATTCCGAACTTTGTGATTTCGATTCTAGGCTACTAACAAGTTTGTGTGCCAAGTTATTTTTTAGTATGGCAGGAATTAATGTTGGATCTATTGACAATCTGAATCCTACAAGACCACCAATATTCGATGGTAATGATTATGAATACTGGAGAGATCGTATGAAGACTTTTGTTTTCAATACTGGTGTAGATAACTTTGTGATGCTTACTGGAGATTATAAAATTCCTGACAAGGAAGTCAGAACCTTTACTAACCAGGAAAAGCAAGAATATCAACTCAACTATAAGGTACGCAATACTTTATTATGTTCAATGACTAGAAATATATATAGCCAAATTTCTTCTTGTGAAGCAGCTAACTGTATATGGAAGAAGTTAGAGGTTACACATTTTGGGACTTCTAAGGTGATTGAGACTAGAAGAGCTATGCTTAGAGCTGAATATCATGGCTTCAATTTTCCTTATGGAGAACCTATCTGTAAAGTACAACAAAGATTTATGACTATCGTCAACAGTCTACAATCTATGGGAGAGAAAGGTTTAGATGATGAAGCTCTTGTGGACAAGATAATTGATATTATGCCCAATGAATGGGAATCCAAGAGAACAGCTATAGATGAGAACAGGAAGGTAACTCAAATTACTCTTGATGAATTATTTGGAACTCTTCTACAACATGAGACCAGAATGAAGAGAGATGCTGACAACATCAAGAAGAAGAATGGAAATAGTACTGTTGCCTTTACTACAACTTCGAATCAGATGAAAGCTAAGACTCCTGAGAGAGTAACCAGATCCAAATCGAAGAAAGTCATTTTCCAATCCGAATCTAGTGAAAGTGAAGTTTCAGAAAATGAATTAGCCAATCTTGCTCGAAGGATGAACAAGATAGCTGGACAAAGAAACTTTCAATCCAAGTATAAGAAGAAGGACAGGAAAGATAAGAAAGATAGAGAAGTTACTTGTTATGAATGTAAGAGAGCTGGACATATTAGACCAGATTGTCCTATGATCAAAAAGAAAGAAAGAAAGGAAAGGCATTCCGACAGGAATAGGAAGAAGTATTACAAAGCTAAAGCTAAGAAAGTTCTGAAATCTAATGACACCTGGAGTGCCAGTGGTGGTGACTCTTCAGATGAATCTTCTGAATATGAATCTTCAGGACAGAAGAATCTTGGTCTTATAGCCAGATTACCTATTGATAATCAATGTCTTATGGCTAAGGTACGAAATGCTGAATCTTTGACCAATGTTTCTTTAAATTCTAATGATAGTAAGTATTATAACTCTTCTGATGAAGAATCATCTTCTGATGAGGAAAATACTTTACCTACTTTTGAAGAAGTCTCTAGATTTTCTGAACTTCTTGAGATTGAGAATTCCAAACTCAACAAGAAACTTGATAAGGCAAATTCTAGGAATTCTATTCTTACTAAAGAGTTATCAGATCTTTCTAAAGATCTTGATAAGAAAAATGCTAATTTTGAAAATATTTCAAAAAATCTTGAGGAAGTAAGTTCTGAGAAGAATAAACTTTCTAAAGAATTAGAAAAAGTAGTTTCTAAGAAAAATGTTTTCGAGCCTAACTCTAGTTCAAAAACTAAAGATTTTGAGGATAAAAACTTGGTTGTAAAACTCAAGTTCGAAATTTTTTCCTTAAAGAAGTGTTTATCAAACTTTACCCATGGTAAAGAAAATTTTGATAAGATGTATTCTCAAATACGACCTTTAAGAAATAAATTCGGATTTGGTTATACCCATGCAAAACCAGTTTTCAGTAACAATTATTTTGTTCCTCAAAGTGCCCCATTTTGCACTAAATGTCAATGTGGTGGTCACTGGGCAAGAAATTGTTCCTTAAACAAAACCCAATCCTTAGGTTTTCATAAAGCCTACTTTTCTAAGAAAATGTGGATACCTAAAATTTTATTGTCTGGAAATCTCGGATCCAAACAAGTTTGGATTCCGAAAGTCTAACTTTGTTCTCAATTTCAGGAAAATAAAGAATGTTCCAGCAAAAATATTTGGTACATGGATAGTGGATGTTCCCGGCACATGACTGGTAACCAAAGCTTTTTTGAAAAGATTATCAAAACGAAAGGAGGTAAGGTAACTTTCGGAGACAATGCTAAGGGAGAGATTGTTGGTATTGGTAATATAGTTCTTTTAGGTAAAACTTTGATTTCAAATGTTCTTTTTGTTAAAGGTCTTAAGCACAACCTCATTAGCATAAGTCAGTTATGTGATGAAGGTTACCTTGTGAATTTTAGGAATGATAAATGCTTAGTTCACAATTCCAAGGAAGAATTTATTCTCTCAGCCAATAGGCAAGAGAATGTTTACACCTTAAACTTAGAAGACCTAAGAAGCAAAGATTTACCTTGCCTAAGTGCAATGGAAGATCATTCTTGGTTATGGCATAGAAGATTAGGACACTGTAATCTTAGGAACCTATGTAAACTCTCTAAGAAGAAACTTGTTAAGGATCTACCGGAGCTTAGATTTGATTCTTCTAAAGTTTGTGATCCTTGTCAATATGGAAAGCAACATAAATCTAGTTTTAAGTCAATCGGTGAAGTCTCAACAACTGAGGCATTACAGTTGGTGCACATGGATCTTTTTGGTCCAACACAAACTGGAAGCATTGGAGGCAAATACTATGTGTTTGTTCTAGTTGATGATTACACTAGATTTACTTGGGTCTATTTTCTAGCAAGGAAATCTGAAGCTTTTTCTTATTTCAAAAGTCTTAGAGCTCAAGTTAAAAATGAGAAAAACCTTCCATTGAAAACTATTCATAGTGATCATGGAGGAGAATTTCAAAATTCTGATTTTGAAACTTTTTGTAGTAAGAAAGGTATTACTCACAACTTTTCAGCACCTAGAACTCCTCAACAGAATGGTGTAGTTGAAAGAAGAAATAGAATTCTTCAAGAGATAACTAGAACCATGTTGAGTGAATATTCTATTGCTAGACATTTCTGGGCTGAAGCTGTAAGTACTGCTTGTTATACTATAAATCGAGTTTTGATTAGACCTTTTCTTAATAAAACTCCTTATGAGTTATGGAAAGGTAGAAAACCAAGACTTTCCTACTTCAAAGTTTTTGGTTGCAAAGTATTCATTTTGAATACTAAAGATAACTTACATAAATTCGCACCAAAATCAGATGAAGGAATTTTCTTAGGTTATTCCACAACCTCTAAGGCTTATAGAGTTTTTAATAAAAACACTTGTACTGTTGAAGAAACAGTACATGTGAAATTTGATGAGTCAGATCCTTTTGTTTTTAAAACCTCCCAACCTACATCTTCGGATGTGTTTTCAAAAACTGATTATCAACCCTTGATAGAAGAACCTTCTGATAAGGAAATTGTTCTAGAAGATACTTCTGAAACATTTACCCCAGAAGACTTTCTACCCTACGTTGATGAACAGGTTTTACAAAACCCAAATCAGGTGTTTCTTAAGAATCATCCCAGTGATAGTATCATTGGTGATGTAAATCAACCTGTAAGGACTAGAAGTTCCTTAAGAAATGAAGTAGAACATCTAGCATTTCTTTCCCAATTAGAGCCTAAAAGCACTGATGAAGCTTTAGGAGATGATGATTGGATCAAAGCAATGCAAGATGAACTAAATGAATTCGAAAGGAATAAAGTCTGGACCTTGGTTGAAAGACCTAAGGAAACTTCTGTTATTGGAGTAAAATGGGTTTTCAGGAATAAATGTGATGAAAATGGAGTCATTGTTATAAATAAAGCTAGACTTGTTGCTAAAGGCTATAATCAGCAAGAAGGAATAGACTATGAAGAAACCTATGCTCCAGTAGCTAGACTTGAATCTATCCGCATTCTACTTGCCTTTGCAGCATTCTTTAATTTCAAACTTTTCCAAATGGATGTGAAATGTTCTTTTCTTAACGGTTATGTTCAAGAGGAAGTTTTTGTTGAACAACCTCCTGGCTTTGAAGATACAAAATATCCAGATCATGTTTTTAGACTTACCAAAGCTTTGTATGGCCTTAAACAAGCCCCACGAGCATGGTATGATAGACTTACTGGATTTTTGCTTCAAAATAACTATGTTAAGGGAAATGCGGATCCAACCCTTTTTATAAAGAAAGATAAGAAAAATGTTTTGATTGTTCAAATTTATGTTGATGACATCATATTTGGTTCAACTCAGCAATCTTTGACTGACTCTTTTGCTAGTCTAATGAAATCTGAGTTTGAAATGAGTATGATGGGTGAGTTAACATTTTTCCTTGGTTTTCAAATTTCTCAAAAACCAGAAGGAACCTACATATCTCAACATAAGTATATTAAAGATCTTCTTAAAAAGTATGGTTATGACAACACTAAGAGTATAAGTACTCCTATTGGTACCTCAAACTCTTTAGATCTTGATGAAGCTGGGAAACCGGTAGATCAAACATCTTTTAGAGGTATGATTAGAAGTCTACTTTACTTAACAGCTAGTCGACCAGACTTAATGTTTTCTGTATGCTTATGTGCAAGATATCAATCCAATCCTAAGGAATCTCACTTAAAGGCAGTAAAAAGAATTTTTCGCTTCCTTAAGGTAACCATGGATCTAGGATTATTTTATACTTCTGGAAATGATTTTGTTCTAAAAAGCTTTTCTGATGCTGACTTTGGTGGATGTAGAATGGATAGGAAAAGTACATCCGGAACTTGTCATTTCTTAGGAGATTCATTAGTTTCTTGTTCATGCAAGAAGCAACATTCTGTAGCACTTTCCACTGCTGAAGCTGAATATGTAGCAGCTGGAAGTTGTTGTGCACAAGTGTTGTGGATGCAACACACACTCACAGACTATGGCTTGAGTTTTACTAAAACTCAAATTTTGTGTGATAACACAAGTGCCATTGCCCTAAGTAAAAACCCTGCACATTACTCTCGTGCAAAACACATAGATATTAGACATCACTTTCTTAGGGATCACACACTTAAAGGAGATATTATTCTTCAGTTTATCGGAACGCAAGATCAACTTGCTGATATTTTCACAAAATCCTTGCCTTCTGATAGATTTGAATATATTAAACAAAAGTTAGGAATGATAACCGTAAGGTAATCTTCATTAATTAACTTTCTGTTGAAAAAAAATCTCCTTACAGTAATAAACTCCTTTTCATAGGGGGGTACATTTGATTGTTTGTTTAACAAAGATTTTCAAAATTTGTTTTCAAACATTTCGGAACGAAAATTTCCGGAATGAAACTTCCGGAACTACAATTTTCCAGAAAGGATATTTTCGCATAGAATACTTCTGGAATGAAAGTATTCGTATTGAAAATTTCCGGAGTGGACAACTTTCGTACTGGGACTTTCATAACCAGAATTTCGTACCACGTTTTGTTTTTCGTATTTTGTTTTTTTGTATTTACTTTTTCGTATTGAGTTTTTCGTATTGACTTTTCGTATTTACTTTTTTGTATTGAGTTTTTCGTAGTCGTCTTTATATTATCCATTACGAATAACTTTCCTAAGCTAATCCGAAAGGTATGATTTCCTTATTGAAGCTTTCATAATCATATTTTACTTGCTGGCAATTTCTTAAAGTATGTTTTCGGTTTTTGGATTTCTTAATTCTTTACTTTAATAAAAACCTCAAAAAGATCGGATTCAACCTTTCAACCATTAGATCTGATCTCAGATCAATCTAAACCATTAGATCAACCGAACAAGATGAACCGTCATCCCATTGCCTATATAAAGGGGACCCTATTTTCTCGTCCCACATCGATTTCAAGCCTTTGCGTGCTGAAGCTCTGACTCTTCGATTTAAGGCCGTTCCGAACTACAGTTTTCTCAGTTCCGAACTTCAGTCTTCTCTGTTCCGAATTTCTAAAAGGACTTCAGATCCGAATGTCTGCAGAGTTAGCTTCTCAAGAAATGTCTTCAACCAAGCCCATTTCTCAGTGGTTAGTCTACAGAGAAATGTTAGTTCATCCGACTTTCTTCAGCAACTATGATTCTATCATTTCAAAGAATATCGAGTTGAATGGCTGGGAGGATGTTGCGATATCAAAAACCGGCAACCAAGATGAAGTCTACTCAGATTTGCTTGTTGAGTTTTATGAGTCGGTTTCTTTCTTTGAGGAAGACAATAGAGAAAAATTTTCTTTCAAGTCGTATGACAAGACATATAAACTTTCTTACACCAAGGCTGCAAGCTTGGTAGGGTTAAGGTACGAAGGTGAAGCTGAATTCATTTCTCACGTACTGCCAGACTCTTTGGGTAGTTTCAACAAGGAGAAAGCCTTATAAATTCTCGGATTGGATGATGACAAGGCTCCGAAAATAGCAAGTCTTTCTACAAACTTCCGGATTCTGGAGTTATGGGTACAAGGGCTTATTGTACCGAGAAAAGGAGATAAGGATAGTCTGAAGAAAAGTGAGATATATATCTTAGATTTCCTGATAAATCTAAGAAAGTTCAACTTGATGAAGCATATCCTTCTTAATATTGAGAATCTGAAGAAAGGGAATCTGAGAGCTCAGATCGTGATGTACCCGGCAATATTGTCAAAGCTCATAGTTCGGTGCCTAGAATCTTTCAAGGTAGCTTGCAGTTCTAAGCCGAAAGTTTGTAAAATCATGTTACTTAGTGATGCCACTCTTAAGAGAATGAATATAGCTTTTGACAAGGAGTCTGGGAAGTTCATTGATCTACCTCCTCAAGAAGAAGTGACTCCGAAAGTAGCTGATCCGGAATCATCCAAACCGGTAAGGAAGAGGAAGCTGAAAGAAGTGGTTGTCGAAGCTGAGGAACCCAAGTCTAAGGAAGTCCACTCCGCACCTCCTAAGTCTAAGAGGAAGAAAACCTATACTGATGAGGTTGCAGCGAAGTGGAGAGCTGATAAAGAGAAGAGGAAGGAAGGAGATCCGCAGTTCGGATTGGATCCTGCAGAGGCCAAAGCTCTGAAAGAAAAGGCTGTTGATGAACTCGAGAAGCAAGCAAAGGAGAAGAAACTGAAGAAGAAAATGTCTAAGGCTGAGGTAGCTCAGGCCTTGTTAAAGTTCAACGAAATGGTTTCAGCAACCATTCCCGTACCGAGATCTTTCTCTCTGGAATCTCTACCTGAGACTCCAGGAAGAAATCTTGTTACTCCGGAAGAGGCTGTTGCTACTGAGGAAGTAGAGAAAGTAGAAGAAGTTGAAGAAGCTGCTGAAGGAAGTGGTGAGACAGGAGATGTGCTCAAACAAGTAGATGAATATAAAGGAACTCCTTCGGAACACCTGTTGCTCCGAACATCTGAAGCTCAATCTTCAAAGCTTGTCACTCCAACTATGGAAGAAGAGAAAGGCGAAGAAGAAGTTTCTTGTCTGAGAGAAGAAGAACATCTTTTACTTAATGCTGCTCAGAAGGAAAATGTAGAAGTTGCTGATGAGGAAGATTTGGTTGTTCAAGTGTCTGATAGCGAGAAGAAATCTCCGAAACATGTTTCTATTCCGGAAAAAGATAAGGGGAAACAAATTCTTGCTGATACCCCGAGTTCAGAAAAGAGTATGAGGAAGGAAGCTGGTAGTTCTTCTAAGAGGAAGTTGGAGCTTATTGAGGAAGAAAATTCTCCGAGCAAGATGTCAGATTCGGAATCATCTTCGTTGGGGCACGATTTTGTTGTTCAATCCTTGAAGAAGTTGGTGGGAACTATTCCAACCTTCTCCAGTATTGACTCTCGGTGCCAGATGCTCCAACATGCGCTAAATCAGAAAACCGATTCCGTATCCATGGTAATGGATAAGTGTGTTGAGATTGAAGCTCAGTTCAAAACATTCTTCATTGGTTACGAAGCACATAAAAGATCTTGCAAGAGGATGACAAGCTGGTCGAAGAAGAATGTGGAAGAGATGAGGTTGCTGGATGAGTTTCAGGAAAATGTTAAGGATGCATTTAAAACCGAGGACAAGAAGTTTCATGAGATGACTGCTTCATTCGATGAGAAATTGACAGAGGAAAAGAACATTCGGATTCAGGAAGTGAGAGATCTGAATGGAAAGCTCAACTCCGTTAATCAGAGTTGGAAATTTGAAAGGGATCATCGGATCAATTTTCTAGAAAGAATGAAGGCTCAGGAAGAGAAGATGAAAGCTCAGGAAGAAAAGTTGAAGGCTCAGGAAGAAATCATTGAAGCACAGTCAACAAGAATAGTCGTCTAGGAGAAGCAAGCAGAGGAAGATCATAAGGACCTCAAAAAGATCAAGACAATTCTCAAGGGGCTAATGTCGAAGGAGAAAGATCCGAAATAAACCAATCCGATCTTTTTGTTGTAATCTGTTTTTGTTGCTGAAATTTCAAATATAATGAGAATTGTGCTTGTTGTTTCGTTTGTACTAATTTTTTTTCAGGTACTTTGTTAAGTTTTTCCATTCCCTCCAATTCTTTTTGAAAATCACAAAGGGGGAGAAGGAAAAAGATCCTTAAGAAAAAGAGGAAATCTAATAAGTGCTTATCAAAAGGGGAGAAAGAAAAATACCCAAGGAGATAGAACTCTAATAAGAGTTTGTTTAAGGGGGAGTTTTTCTTAAAGAAACATCACTCCGGAAATATGAATACGATCCTTAGAGATTCAAAGCCTAAGGGGGAGTTAGTTGTATTCATCTATATCCTTAAACCAAGGGTGATAAGCTTTAATGTGTTTCTTTCTTCTTAGAATAGCTTTTTCGTAAGGATGTTTGTGCTTTCCAAAAAGGGGGAGATTGTTGAGTCAATAAGGTTTTCCTTATGACTTTTCCATTCCTTCATGTTTTGAAAATCACAAACACCTTATCTTTAAGGAAAAATGCTTTCTTAAGGAAAATCGCTTTTATAAGGAAAAATGCTTTCTTAAGGAAAATCGCTTTTATAAGGAAAAATGCTTTCTTAAGGAAAATTGCTTTTATAAGGAAAATTGCTTTCTTAAGGAAAATTGCTTTTATAAGGAAAATTATCCTTATCATATTTTTCATATTTTTCTTAAGTGTGAGATTCGGATTCGTTTTCCCGGAGTCATTAAAACTTTGATATAAAAGCATTCTGTTTTAGGAATTGGTTCTGGACAAGAACTATAAGGAAGTTTCATTCCGAATTCCGGATATGAATTCTGACTAAGTTTTATTCCAGAATCAGGATACGAATTCTGAAGAATAATTCTCATTACGAATTCTAATGAAGAAATTCCATTCCGAATACTCATTACGAATTCTGAAGAAGAATTTCCATTACTAATTCCATTGAAGAATTCTCATTACGAATTCTGATGATGAATTCTCATTACGATTTCTGATGACGAATTCCTATTCCGAATTCCTACTCCGAATTCTCATTCCGAATTCTCCTAGTAAACAGAATCTGATTATCATTGTTTTATATACTCTGAATTTATTCACTCCGAACCTTCACTCCGAAATTTCTATTCCGAACTTTTATGTTAGAGTTTAAAACGATGACGTAGTTTCTGTTACACTTGTTTTGTTATAAAACGATGTCGTCTGTTTTGTTATAAACTAACCGTTGTCTAAGTGACACGTGTACAGGTCCCTCCGAACTTTAAGGGAAATATGACCGTTGGAGAAGGAGCCGACCTTACCTATAAATAGGAGCTCATTTGAAAGAGCTCGCTGCTGATGGATGATGCATATGCTGATTGCTGAAAAAGTGCTTACATGCTGTTGAAGTGATTTCTAGAGAGAGAGTCTCTTATTAACTCTCAAAGCTTCGTGCGACTCCGAATGTTGGTGATTACATTCGAGGGCTTCCGGGGATAGGAAGACAGAGGTGCCGACTACCTTAAAGATCGAGGGCTTTCTTGCTGAGAAAGACAGAGGTTGCCAACTACCTTGAAGTTGAGGGCTTGCGGGGATAGCAAGACAGAGACACCGATCTTCGTATCGAGGGCTTACCCTGGTGTGGGTAAGACAGACTTGCTTGAGAGTATAAATCAAGGGACCTTTATCCAAGGTTGTTGGATACCCTTCTATTTGGGTTAAAAGACTATTATCTTGTTACTAGTAGTTTTACTACTTGTCTTTATTCCGCTGCAATTTTGTATCTTAAGGAAAGTATAACTTTCTTATACTTCCTTACTTACTCTGATTAGTTTAGATTCTATACGCTTTAAGGTAGAATCTTATATTGCAACTTTTGTTAAGTTTCAATTTCCGGAATCATATTTCCGGAACCTACTTTTGGAATCCCTTTCCAAGTTCAGTTCGGTGTTAGAGGTGTTGTGAATTTACTTAGTTTAACTTTGTTAAACTTAGCCTTTCCTTTTCTTAAGGAAACTCTAGTTATTCATAACTAACTTTAAAGGTTCCAAAGGAATTTTTAAAGTATAAAATTCACCCCCTCTTGTATATTGAGCATCTCATATTATATTTCGATCCTACACTAAAAACACAAAACCCTAAACTAAAAAATTCATATAACCTCATCCCCAAAAATACATAATGCATCAATCCTAACAAAACCTAAAACTACAGCCTTAAAAAACACTAAATCCTCAGCCCAGAATTAATTTATAGTTGTTTGGATCACCAAGATTCTAGTACACTTTTTAAACATATCAACTGCATCAGAATATTTATACCCTCTAAGAAATTAGTTTTGGAGGTGTGATACCCTATTACATACAATGTCATTTACAATAAACTGATCCAAAACCCAGAATTTTTAAAATAGTCTTAGCCTAGTATGGATATGTCTTTTGTTCGGGAGACACATCCCAAAAACATCCTATTGGGTGGTGAAATAACTGAAATTTAGGACATATTTTGATTGGGAGAAGCATTAAAAAACTATAAAAATGACATATATAAAATAATATAAAATAAATAAAACAAATATTTAAAAAACCAGCAGATGATTAATATATGTGGAAGATGATGAATCTTGATCGTCTTTGGTCACTTCAATGGGAGGGGGTTGAGCATTTATTTTATTCAACGATCACATCAAATAAACAAAACTCATGGGAGTGCTAGATTATACATGAAAAAAAATTGTGTAACACACATTGAGCCTTGAATAATGAGTATGATGTTTATTTAATCCCTTAATCACATACCAAAAAAACTAATCCCATATCATAACAAAATCCAATAACTTTAAGGAACATATAAATATCCAATAACAACATGTCACCAGTTAGTGAATAAAAAAAATAATGTCATTACCTATATTATCAAATAACACGTTGAATATGAAAAAAATCCATGCACCTTAATTCTACTGGAGATAACAAAATGATGATTCTAGTATGATTGTTCGTGAACATTTGTATATTACACATTAATAATAAAATTAAAAAAATATATGAATAAACATCAATTTAAATAAAATATTGAAATCCATAAAAACATAATGTCTTATACTACATGAGTGTAATATACATAAAATGTGATCAAATAATTTTTAAACATCATGTAATTATTTTTTTTAGAGAAATATACTAAATCAATAATTAATAAAGTACTAATTCAACTGAATCATATAAAATCAGGAAAATTATATTTTGTGAATAATATTTTAACTGATGGTAGGTAAGAACAAAATACCCAGCAGTAGAAAATACTTGCTAACACTGACATGCTACTATCACACAAAACCAGGGGTTCTATTGTTGTTGTTCGATAAATACTAGGTAGAGTAGGGTCAAGCGGTTTTATCATCCTCGAAAAAGAGTTACAGTTGTGATTAGATGCTACCACCATAATTATAGTCAAAGAGTAGGGGAGTTACTATCGATCTGACTTTTCACAATTGTGGGTGAAAGATTATACTACTACTACTACACATTATTCTATTGTTATGATTATGAGAAAAATAGACATTTTTGATAGGTTATTTGTGACAGGGACATGTATCGTCACAAAAAATTAGTTATTTGCGATAGGAAGATGGTTTCGGTCACAAAATGTTTGGAGTGTGTTGTGTGTCAAACCGCTGGAAGGGTTTTTGTGATGGGTATTTAAACCCATCACAAATATCGGGGGAAGTTTTTTAGTATTTGCGTCGTGATTTTTCACATGTTGTAAATATTATGTCCGCATGATGGGGTTTGCAACAGGACTCATCACAAATACACCCATTTGTGATTGGAATCTTGTCGTAAATAATACCGTCATAAATAATCTAACCTATATACACCCCATCTGGTTTTCCCATTCCACTCCTTTCTCTACCCTTTTCCCACCCTCTACATACATTTTTTCTTTCAAAATTTATCAATGTTTAAAATTCTATTTTGGAGCAATATTCACAGCTTACATCTTCGGAATGATTCTGTTTTAAGGTATTTATCTATTTGTTTTTTAGTTAATTCATTCTATTTTATATTATTTATAATTATTCTTAATTATATGAAATTAAATTAAATTAGAATTAGATAGTTTTATTTTGCATTAGTTTTTTGTCTGAAAAAATATGTGTGATTAGTATTAATTAGTAACAGTTAACACTTATTATCTTAATTAGAAGTAATTCGAATTTATTAGAAATGTTAATAATAATTAGTCAAAATTATTAATAATTAGAGGTATTTAGTAATAAATTAGAATAAATAATTATAAATATTAATATTTAGTAAAAATTATTAATAATTAGTGACATTTTGAAATAACTAGCAGTATCGTGTAGAAATTATAATTAATTAGTAATAAATAATAATAATTTGGGGATATTAGTATTAAATTGTAATAATTAAAAACAAATTGTAATAATTAGCAAAAATTATTAATAATAAGAAATAAATTGTGATAATTAGAAATAATTAATTATAATTGGTAATAATTTGTTATAAATTGTAATAATTAGTAATAATTTGTTAAAATTTGTAATAATTAGTAATAATTTTTAAAAATTTGTAATAATTAGTAATAATTAGTAATAATTAATAAGAATTTGTAAGAATTAGGAATAAATAGAAATAAATATGAATAAATAGTAACAATTAGTAACAAATATGAATAAAGAGTAACAATTAGTAATAAATAGTATAAATATGAATTAATAGTAATAATTACCAATAAAAAGTAATAATTAGTAACAAATAGTAAAAAATAGTATTAAATAGTTATAAATTGTAATAATGAGAAATTATTAGTAATGATTGGTATCAATTGGTAATAATTAGAGATAAACCGTAATAATTAGTAAAATTCTGTAAAATTTTACTAATAACTTGTAAGAATTGCTGATAATTACTAATAATTAGTAACAATTAGTAACATTTAAAGTCAAATAGTAATACCTATGATTAATACAAAAAAATAAGGACAAATAGTAATAAATATGAATAAATAGTTATAATTACTAATAAATAGCAATAAATAGTAATAAAGGGTACCATATATTAATAATTGTAATAATTAGCTATAGATAGTAATAATTTGTAATAATTAGTAACAATTAGTAATAATTAGTAATAATTTGTTTTAGTAAGTAATAGTTAGTAATAAATATGAATAATTAGGAATAATTATGAATAATTCGGAATAATTCGGAATAATTAAGAATAATGAGGAAAAATAGGAATAATTAGAAATAATCTAATTATTAATAAATTGTAATAATTAGTAATAAATTATAATAATTATTAATAAATTGTAATAATTTGCAACAAATTATAGTATTTACTAATAACGTGTAATAATTAGTAATAAATTGTAAGAGATATTAATAAATTGTAATAGTTAGTCATAAATTGTAATATTTGGTAATAAATAATAATAAATAATAATAAATTAAAATAATTAGTAATAAATTGAAATAATTAGTAATAAATTTTAATTATTAGTAAGATATTGTAAAAATTAGTAATAAATTGTAATAAAAAGTAATAAATTGTTATAATTAGTAATAAATTGTAATAATTATTAATAAATTGTAATAATTCCTAATAGATTTTAATAATTATTAATAATTAGAAACAATTAGTAATAAATTGTAATAATAAATAATAATTAGTAATAACTAGTAATTATTATTAATAAATAGTATTAATTAGTATGAAATTGTAATAAATTGTAATAATTAGTAATAAATTGTAATAAATTGTAAAAAATAGTAATAAATTTAAATAATTAATAATAATTTGTAAAAATTAGAAATATTTAGTAATAATTAGTAATAGATTGTAATAATTAATAATAATTTGTATGAATTATAAATAATTTGTAATAATTAATAACAATTTGTAACAACTAGTAACAATTAGTAATAAATTGTAATAAATATAAATAATTAGGAACAATCAAGAATAAATAGTAATAATTATGAATAAATAGTAATAATTACTAATAAATAGTAATGAATGTTAATAAATACTAATAAATATCAATAAATAGTAACAAATAGTAACAATTGGTAACAATTATTAATAATTAGTAATAATAACTATTAAACAGTAATAATTTGTAATAATTTGTAATAGTTGGTAATAATTAGTAATAATTAGAAATAGTTAGTAATATATGGTGATAAATATGAATAATTAGTAATAATTAGTAATAATTAGTAATAAATAGGAATAATTAGGAATAATTATAAATAATAATTAGGAATAATCTAATTAGTAATAAATATTAATAACTAGTAATAAATTGTAGAAATTCATAATAAATTTTAATAATTAGTAATAAATTTTAATAATTAGTAATAAGTTGTAATAATTAGTAATAAATTGTAATAATTGGTAATAAATTGAAAAAAATTGTAAAAAGTTGTAATAATTACTAATAAATTGTAATAAATGGTAATGAATGTTAATAATTAGTAATATATTTTAATATTTAGTAATAAATTTTAATACATTGTAATAAATTGTAATAATTAGTAAAAAATTGCAATAATTGGTAATAAACCTTAATAATTAGTAATAAATTGTAATAATTACTAATAAATTGTATTAATTAATAATAAATTTTAATAAATTGTATTAAATTGAAATAAATGGGATGAAATACTACTAAATTGAAATAAATAGTAGTAATTAGTAATAATTAGTAATAACTTTTAATAATTAGTAATAAATTAAAATAATCAGTAATAAATTGTATGATTAGTAATAATTAGTTATAGTTAGTAATAACTAATAATAGTTAGTAAAAATTAATAATAATTATTAATAATTATTAATAAATAGTAATAATTGGAAATAATTAGTAATTATTGAAATATTTCATAATAATTGGTAATAGATTTTAATAAATTGTAATAATTAGTAATAAATTCACATAATTACTAAAAATTAGAAATAATTAGTAATAAATTAAAATAATTTGTATTTATTAGTAATAATTAGTATATCGTTGTAATAATTAGTAATAAATTTTAATAATTAGTTATATGTCATAATAATTAGTTACAAATTTTAGTAATTAGCAATAACTTCTAATAATTAGTAATAAATTGTAAAAATTAGAAATAAATTGTAATAAATAGTAATAAATTGTAATAATTAGTAATAAAATGTAATAATTAGTAATAAATAGTAATAAATGGTAATAAATAGAAATAAATAGCAATAAATTATAATAAATAGTAATAAGTAGTAGTAAATTTTAATAATTAGTATTAAATTGAAAAAAATATTAATTAATTGTAATAATTAGAATTAAATTGTAATAATTCGTAATAAATTGTAATAATTATTAGTAAATTGTAATAAATAGTAATAAATAGTAATAAAATGTAATAATTACAAATTTTTAAAAATAATTATTAATAATTAGTAATAATTAGTAAAAAATTGTAATAGATTTTAATAAGTTGTAATAAATAGTAATAATTAGTAATAAATTGTAATAATTTGTAATAATTGGTAATAATAAGAATTAATTAGAAAAAATATTAATAAATATGAATAATTAGTAATAAATATGAATAATAAGTATTAATTAGGAACAATTATTGGTAATTAGGATTAATCGATAATAACCATGAATAACATGTACTAATTAGGAATAATTAGTAAAAATTATTAGAAAATAGTATAAATATTAATAAATAATAATAAAAAGAAATAACTAGTAATAAATAGTTAAAGATGGTAATAAATAATAAAACATAGTAATAAATATGAATAAAAAATTATAATTAGTAATTATTAGGAATAATTTGTATTAAATATGAAATGTTTAAAATAATTATGAATTATTGGGAATAATTATGAATAATTAGAAATAATTAGCAATAATTAGTATTATTTAGGGATAATTTGGAATAATTTGTAAGAATTTGTAATAATTTTAAATAATTAGCAATAATTTGTAATAATTAGTAATAATATTTAATTATTTGGAATAAATAGTAATAATTAGCAATATTTAGAAATAATTAAAAATATATAGCCATAAATAGTAATAATTACCAATAATTAGAAATAATTATTAATAAATTGTAATAATTAGCAATAAATTGTGGTAATTAGAGGTAATATGGAGTAATCAGTTGTAATAAGCTTTAATTAGTAGTAATTAGATGTAATGTAGTAGACATAGAAATAAATAACAATTTTTTGTTTCAGATCATGTTTTTCTAATATTTTATTTTTCAAAAAAAACTAATTATTTTATATTTTTTAGAGAAATATGGAACAAGGAAGTCGACAACAATCACTGTTAAATGATTACTCTTGGGTAATCAGTGCTAGAATCCAAACAGTTTGGGTATCAATCCTATATATATTGATGGTGTTGAATCATTATAAATAAATTTATCATCAATACTAGAATTTGTTTTAGAAGAGACAATTAAGTGTCGCAGTAAAAAATGGATTGATGAAATTTTCCACATTTCACATCTTTAGGGGCCGTCTATTGGGTTTTGGAGTTCAATATGATTATGTTTTTTGGAATCAACATAGGGAACACAGTTCTAGAGAAGATCATAATAATTTGGTTTCAGATTCATCACAGTTTAAGAATTTCGTACATGATGTGGTAGGTCTGACTTTTCAACAAACTAAAACTCAGAATGATATTGATTTAACTGTGGAGTTGGATCCATGTCTATTTTATGAGTTGTTGAGGTCCACTGAGTTGGCCTTATATCCTGGTTGAATGATTCGAAAATTTTAAGCGATTGTAAAATTTAGGGCTATTAAATCAAATAATAGAATATCAAAAATCTATTTTGATTAGATATTCTCTTTGGTAAATACACTGTTACCTAAATGAAACGTGTTGCCTACAAATTTCTATGAGAGGAAGTGGTTGGTTTTTAATCTGGGTATGGGTTATCAAAAGATTCATGCGTTTTCCAATAATTACATTCTATATTATGGAGAAAATGAGTTGTTGGATAGTTGTACTACATGTGGAAAATCAAGGAATAGTGGGGCTCAACTAGGGAGGTCTAGATTGATTCTGGTAAAACAGTTGATATATTTCTCACTTACACCTTGATTGAATGATTTATTTATGTCTCAGAACATAGAATCATTTATGTCATGGCACAAAACCAATATTTCAACTAGTAGAATATTAAATCATCACTCTAATGGTGATTCATGGAATAATTCTGACCATGAACAGTGGTATTATTCTTCAAAAGACAAAAACATGTTATTAGTTTTTCATACTGATAGTTTCTTTCCATTGGATTCCTACGATAGTTAGTATTCATGCCGACATATCATTGTAACTCCGTACAATTTATCTCTTTGGATGTTGATGAAGAACACATATATCATTTTTACCTAATTAATTTTATTACATCCACAAAAGAAAATTGATGTATATTTGAAACCATTAATTGATTAGTTGAATTCATTGTGGTGTAATGATGTCAGTACATATGATGTTGTTTTGAAACACAATTTCACACACAATGTTGCATTGATGTTGAAAATTAGTGACTTCCCTTCATATGACATGTTAGCTGGTTGAAGTCAACATGGTCCAAAATCATGTCCATACTATATGAGATATAGGAAAGTGTTTATACTCTTTAATAGAAAAAATAATGTTTTTTCAACTTTCTCATAAATTCATTCCAACCAATCATCCTTTTTTGAAGAAAAAGTTTCATTTTATAAAAGGAACAATTGAAATAGATGGACTACAAACAATGTTCTCAGGTTTAAAGGTAAAATCCATTCTCTATTCTTTACATCACATTACATTTGGACCATCAATAAACTGACAAAAACATGATTCCTTTAGTAAAGAACACAAATGGATAAAATGGATCGTTGTTTAGGATCTTGAACATTGGTCTAATTTGTTGGTCCGTCTCATGTTGGACATCATGAATATTTATAATATTTTTTTATAATTTATTTCATATAGTTTTGGATACACCATTTAAGACCAAATATAATATAATGGCATGATTAGATCATGCCCAAATTTGTAGGTGACTAGAACAAGAACTATTGGAAAAAATCAGATCATAGAAGATAATGAATCCAAAATTATATTATACACTATCCAATAAATGATTATTATTTTGTTAGTGGATTGAATTTTTTTGACTTCCATATGGTTATGATTCCAATTCGGGAAGATATGTCATCAATGGTCATTTCATTATATTAAAAACTCATGACTCTCATGTTTTAATGGAAGGACATCTACCGATTGGATTATGATTTTTGTTGAATTCTATGATTTCAGATGTGATAATAGATATATCATATTTTTTCAAATACATTTGTGCAGTAAAAATATATGCACAATGAATAATGAAAGATCATGTTGTTTTAATTTTATGAAAATTGGAAGAAATTTTCTCACCAGATTTATTTAACTCAATGGAATAATTGATATTACATTTGACACATGAATAAAAATATGGATTACTAGTTGAGTTATAAAGGATTTACCCATTAATGATATGCATTATAAAATTGAAGAAAAAAGTACATAATAAAGAATTGGTTAATGGCTCAATTGAATAAGCCTAATTGTAAGAGGAAATATCTTTTTTTCTTCTATCATTATTTTCAATTTTAATATACCTCAAAACACAACCGCATGGTCCATAATGAGGGAAATGTTGATAATGAAATGAGAAATAATTTATAAGTTTTCAATTAGCCTGAAATTGGATTTGGTGGAGTAAACGAATGGTATATTTCATATGATGAACATCATAGAGCTCATACATATGTTTTTCTCAACAGTGAAGAATTGAAATAATTTTTTCCATGAGTTTTCTTATCACTTATTCTATAATATTTGTTATAGTAAATTATTATAATTTAATGAGTTGGGTAAATGATAATCATATCAAGAAACTCCTTCTACTATTTATAGATGCTGGTCTTGAATAACATCGACAAAATAATTTTTCCAACTTTTTCTAAAAACTGGTAATATAAATTATTTATGTTTTAACATATAAAATCAATTTTTTACTTTTTATATTGATTTTTTTCAAATTTTCAGGTATCTCAACATGACAATAAAATTGATAACTCATTGTGTGTATTGAATTACCAACCCTCCAAAATGCTTAAATATTATAATGCATAAGTGGTGAATATATTTTTATTTCATACATGTGCATATTTGGAATAAAAAACAACAAATTGTGGTGTTTTCTTGAGAGGATCTCATCAGAGAGAAACTAAATTTTACATTTACGACAATCTGGAAGAAATTATTAAACGGCGTTATATAGGATGAAATTACATAATGATGTCTAATTGTAAGTGGTTAGTTTCTGAGAGGGGCTTGCAAGTTCATCTTAGCCACAAAATAATTGATATTTAATATAAGAGTCCTCTAACAGTAAATGAACCATTTTTATTGGCTCATCATGAAAACCTATTTTATTATGAATATTATTGTGATACTTCAAGAGAGTTTGGTGATTGGTGGATCATTATAGTAATGAAATCACTGGAAAATCAGTTTACTCAAATTGAATGTTGTTCATCTAAAGTGAAAAGTGTTGAAATTTTTCAACAGACTACTCCAATTCCATCCTTTTCATGAAGAGATGTGAATATCGATGATTGCACCCCATTGTTGAGGGTCAATGGAGACGATGATGTTAATGATGTTACAAATGTATTTCAAATGATATGAAATGATGAAACTGAAACTCATATGGAAATTGATGATACTGAGGATGAATATAAAGACATTGACATCATCATATATGAAAATGAGGAAGAAGATGAATATTGGAAAAGTTAAATGATGTTTATAATAATATGTAATATATTTTAGAGTAAAATATATCTTTTCAGCTGTTTTCTATAAAATATAATTTTGGGTTTCATATGGATGAGGATTTGTTTCATCAATTGTAGGAGGTTGATCTACCTTTTGACGAGATGGATATCTGATCATTTGATACTCAGAATATTGGCGGTTTAGGGGGGAATCAGATGAGGTGTTGTCACGCCCAATTGATGATTCCAGACCCTATCCCGGACATACAGACATGTATTGGATTCGATCCATGCATGCATAAGTATATTTACCTATGTATTTTAGTTATTTTTCATTATTTTATTTGTATACTAATTGATTGATTTTTTGCCATAGATATTCACATATAGTTATTGCACATGGGAGTGCTATATTACCTAATTATTTTTCTAAAGCATGGGTCACTTGTGATCAGATTCCCATTGATGTTCAACACCGCATGTTTGATCATTTGATAAAATATAAATAAAAAATATTTATTTTCAAATTTATTTAATTAATAACTCGATATAATAAATTATTTGTAGGGTTTATGGTATCCCATCGATGAGATCATGTGTGACACTATCTCGAAGGCATGGGGGGGGGGTTTATGTGTGAGCATTGTTGTCAGTATTTTTACATTTTGAGATAGAAAACAATGAAGAAATTAGGAGTGACATAGTTTGATGAGTCTTGTCCTTCCCATCGAGCTAATTACAGTTCATCTCAGGTTTGGGATGGATAATTTTCACAATGGATGGGTGGGAGTTTTCATAGGAGACTATAGGTAGGTCAACAAAAGATGGAGAGACAAGAGGTGACACATGGAGCCGGTATTCAAATATTCAGTACACATAGGGAACATATGATATGTACATTTTTAATAATTTATATAATTTTGAAAGAAAGCTTCTTATTTTAAATTTATAGAGATATTTGAACAAACCAAAATTATAGTGTTCGAAATTTATAAGAGGATATACAATGATATGTCCACTGTAGATATTAGATGTGATCGCCAACGTCAGATTGTTGTTAGTGTAATTTGTTTTGGATTTTAAAATTAGTGAAAATTAATATTTTTACAATTTTAATTTTAAATTTCAATTGAAGAAGTCATAAGAGGTCATGATGTCTTAGACATGGATTGGGTGTCTTGTCGAGACTGAGGATCAGTCCAGTGCCTACGGATTTGATGACCCAGCATGGATGCAGGTGACCGAGTATGTCTTTGACAAAGACCATGTTGTTAGTATCGGCTATTGATTAACACTTGAGATTTATTATTGGACTACTACGATGTCAGTATGCACCTCAAGATGATCTCTCTGAGATTCATCATCATCTTCTACAAGAAGATATGGGCTCAGGGTGAGAAAATATTGAGTATGCATTGGGAATAGGAAGAGCTCAGTTGACAGAAGCTGCAGAAGTAGGAGGACATGAGTCGATGGTAGCTGTAGCAGCACGAGCATACAATGGAATACAAGCGTCTTTTAACTCTTGATTTTGGGATGGTGTTCCCTCCACCATCTGCTTTAGCTCCTCCAGGTCCTCCAGAAGACCGATGATGTATTTACATTTTATAATAAAACATTTGAATGCAATTTTTGTTTGTAATATTATATATTTACATTTCTACATATTACATTTTTCATATTGTGGTGAATATTGTGTATTTTATTGTTATTTATTATAATTTATTATTTTATATCTTTATTTTTTAATTAATTTTTTATATTATTTAAATTATATAAATTTTTTATTTTTTTAATATTTATGTTTTTATTATTTTATTATTGTTTTTATTTTTATTAATTTTAAAATTATTAAAATTATTAATATTAATTTATTATTATTATAATTATTTATATTATTAGTAATAATAAAAATATTATTATTAATAATTTATTATTATTAATTTATTATTAATATTTTTTATTTTTTATTTTTATTAATAATATTTTTTTAATATTATTTAATTATTTTTATTAATTTATTATTATTATTATTTCATTAATATTATTTTATGATTAGTAATATAATTTTTGTAAATTTTATTAATATTAATATTTATTCTTTTTTTTTGTTTTTTTGTGATGGGTCTGCCGTAAAAGGTTTTTTAAATACCACAGGGTAACTGTTTGTGATAGGATACTTTCCCATTTCAAATAGAATTGTTTGCGATGGAGTGTTGCAAAAAATATTTTTACAACTTGATTTTCAACAATAGGTCATTTCATACGGGATCCCATCGCAAATGACCCATTGCAAATAACTAAATTTTTAGTTTTAAATTCGCTAATGGTGGAGATTCTAACATTGTAAATGGTTGGTTATTTTTCTACCAACATTGTAGAACCATTCTGCTGGCGCTATAAAGAAGTAAGCTACCATCATGTCTCACTGTTACTGTCGAAGGAGAGATGGAAAAATACAATTTTAGGTCGGATGGTGATACCACCATAGTTGAGGGGATTGATATCATCGACGCTAGAAAATTGGCAATCGAAGACAAAAGATATGTGATTCTACCATCATATGATATGGTTAAAGGTATGAACTACCACTGATGATGGTAGATGAAACCATAGTATAATAGTATTGTGTTATATCAAGGATGGATGAGTTCAAGTACCATCATTGATAGTGGATTCTAATACCATCATTGAAGAAGGTGATTTCATGCTACTGTTTATCATCAGATGAGGTGATGAAGCTATTTGATGAACTCGCAGACCCTACAATAGTGATTTTTTCAAGATGTGGTGTGACGTGCATTGGTGTCCCTGATGCTAGTGTCTCTCTAGGGTGATATACAATACAATGATCCTTGAAACACATCTCTATGGTAGTGATGATGGTGTCACCATAAACTAGAGCATCAATGAAGTACAGCTGAACACGTAGAGAAATTATGGTGAGGATGAACCAAATGAGGGAGATCTAGCACTCTGAGTTACATGAGGAATATCATATGAATTTTGGGATAATTTCAAAGAATAATAAGTCTGATCTTTATTGATTTATCATGGAGGAACCCAAAAATATCATGTTTGAAGAAAGATAGGTTATCAGATTCTTGTCAGAGGTCGATCTTGGTGTCACATGGATGAAGATAATCCACATCATAAGATTCGAGTATCTTATATATATATATATATATACATTTTTTAGGAAAGGAATATATATATATATATATATATATATATAAAATATATATTATTTTAAAATATATACCATTTTTAAAAAAATTATAATGTAATTTAAAAATATTAATTTTAAAAGATATATAATGTATGATTTGATATTATAAAATTAAAACAAAATTAAAAATAATAAAAACACAAGATAATTAATATATTGATATATTATTATATATTATATATGAACAAAAAAAATTATGTTTATAAAAAACAAAAAAAAATATTCATAGAAAATAATATGAAATTAATTTTAAAAACATCAGCAATTTAAACATTCAATAGAATAAATGATTTCATTATGTATAATCATTCACATGTATAAATTATGAGATGTATAAAATTTTAAACAATTTAAATTTAATTCAATTGATCATTAACTATTTAAATAAAAATTATAAAAAAAATAAACATTATCAAATGAACGATTTTAAATAATGGCTTTTAAAAAAATATAATTAAAAAGAATATTTATTTGAAGTGTTTCAAAGAAATGGATCATTTCAATTTTCTAAAATTGGTAAAATAATAATAAAATTCCAAATAAAAATAATCTCCTGCTTTTGTAAATAAAAAAAATATTAATTTAGAAACCCAAAATTTCACCCCAACAATTAATTTATTAAAAAGTGAAATGAAATTTCATTTTTGAAATATTTTCCTTCAAATGTAATATAAAAGTCCCAATATTAAAAAGGTAAATAATTTTCATAAAAATATCATTTGATAATAGTAAACATGTTAGAAGATAATTAATGTATTATGTTTTAAAAAATTAATACTATATAATACATGATAAACCAAATATCCATCAATAGATAAAAAGAATAATATGATTCCTACAAAAAAAGGATAAGGCACTACACTTTAATGGTAAATGAAAAACCCCACTAGTTTAAGCATAAAACATATATACACAAAGAATATTAGTCAATAATATTATTTAATCAGTGTTATCTAAAACACTTTAATGAATAAAATAAATTTAAACATGTTTAAAAAAATTATGAAATCTTTTCAATTTACCTAAATATCAAGAACATGAAATAAATTATCAAAATTCAATAATGAAAACAAGATTTTGAATTTGAATCAATTAAAAAAATTAAATAACGTAAATTGTAATGAATAAGACATTAAAAATTTCAAAGATAAATTCCATGGATGAGATGTGTTCACAAAATTATTTCAACCAGTATTTGAAACAAACAGTTTAGACTAAATTATTGATAACTAATTTAACAATAAAAAATTAATATTTCCAACACTAAATCCTAAAATCATGTTAATAGAAGATAATAAAAAAATATGTTCTTTCCCAAAATAAAAAATTGTTACGGATGATTATTTCCAAAATAATAATCAAATTTTAATTTTTCATATACCAACTATTTAAAGACTAATTTAAAACAAACCGTCCAGTAAATAAGATAGTTTAAAAAACTAGATGAAACTCTACCTATATTCCTAGTTATTTGAAGATAAACAAAATATTATTATCACCATTTGAAATAAAAAAGTATTCATATAATCATCATATTTGAAATTGAGATTTTTAATTAAATAATATACATCATGATTCCTTTCGAGAATAAAATAGAAGTTATTGCATGCATTCCAAAAATTGAAGAAACTAGGATAACATGAAAATTATATGAGATAATTTTCATTCCAACATTCTATTTTATATAATTGTATGGTGAATTAATTGTATATTAAATAGACTACTTATCGGGGTATGGTGACTCACATACATCCAATAGAATTTAAGTAACAACATTTATGTACTCATGAGGTCATAGAATTACCTGAATTCATTAAAGGTCTTTTTGTCACCCAAATAGATTTCCATAAACTATTATTCATTATGTTTGAAAACAAATTATTAGATATAAAATTATTAGTATGACAAATATTTTAAGGAAATAACAGAGAGAATTAACTAAAAAAATTCCTTTTCTTTCTATATTTAAATAATGTTGTAGTATAAATACACCCATTTTAACTTCTAGATAAAATAGTATTATTTATGTTTGGTGAAAAAGGTTTATAACCAAAAAAATAATGGAAATAGTTTTGTTCTTTAAAGATTTCATTTTATCAAATCTCTCGTTTCGTTTAAATAGTATAGTCAAAGATTCTTTTATATTAGAAACATCCTCTAACAAATCCATATTATGTATTTTAATAGCATCTAAAATAGTATAATGATTTTCATTAGAACCATAATCTATACTTATAAGTTTCTTATATTATTTCATAATATTATTATATTCATTTTCAACATTATTTAGATATTAAAAAATAGAAATAAATCACTTTTATAGATTTTATCATTTACTACCAGAAACACATTAATTCAATCATTATCATCTTTTATTTCTATGTTCATAGAATTAGTATTCCATTCAGATTCGCCATTCAAAGATGAAAACATATTCAGATTATCACATTCCTTTTTATGTTTTTTATTTTCTTTTATCAAAATATTATTTATTATTTTGATGACATTAGATTTCACAAAAATCATTATACTATCACAATTGAATTCCATATAATCGTTATACAATTGTTTGATTTTAGAAATCATAAAATTAGAATAAAAACCAGAACCATAATCAGTTTCTTTTTCAACTTAAATTATTTAATTATGACCAAAATTAGTAGGAATAATTAATTAAGTGAACAACGAATCATTTACCTCACATTATACACCCATCAGATTAAGGACACCTGTTTATTTTTTCACATCCTGAGTCCCTTCTTGAATCCAATCTTTTTTAGAAGTCCCAACCCCCAAAAAATGATTTTATATATCTTTCTTCAATTATCATTGTAATTAATTGAATTATTGAGTTTTTGGAAATAAAAACTTATGTTTCCTTTATTTCATCGCTCATAGATTCTTAATTTTGAAAAATTAGTGTTCTTGATAGGATTACCTTTCTTGTATTATTTTTCACACTTCCTTCATAACTATCTCTTGGAACCATTATAATTCATAAATTTTAAATGCTTGTTTCTAAAGGGAGATATCTCTTTTTCTAATTCATGTAACATGGATTCATAAATTTAAGAGATTTAATTAATATTAGACATAAAATCCATAACTTTCCTCATTTTTTATCCTTTTAAGAAATACTTTTAACTCTAACTCACATATCAACAACGATCCTACTAGTTCATATAATTTATATTCTTGAAATTCATTACTTTATTTAATGGTCTCATTATTTTCATGTCATCACTGTGCTACAAAACTCAATACTCTTTCAACATGACTTGTGTTTTCCATTATTTCATTAAGATCAGTGATGCCATTTTTAATAATTCTATAATAATGACACATCTTGTTCACTGACTCCTTTTTTCCCATAATGATTTACTAGTATTATTATTTGATTATTCATATATATTGTATTTTATAAATTTCAATCACATACTATGTATCATGATACATTTCACTTATGTCATGGGATAAACTACACACTGAAACATCACCATAAACACTTCTATGTATATAAAATTACAAAATATTGTTAACATCATAATTCAATACGTAATTTACCATGTCATTACTAACATGGGATTATGGATAAGCTTTGTGTATCTCATATTATTTCCCAATGATTATCCAATTATCCACGCTCAATTATTTCATGTATGATTCCATTTGATCTTTCTAGTTGTCATAGTAACTCCTATCGAAGAATGGGGATTATTTGAAATCCATCCATCAATTTCATTTCCACCTATCTTCTTACAAAATTATTTTTTATTCCATGGACTCTTAGGTATATGTTGTATAGATTAGAAAAATAGATAAAAATAAACAACATAAATATATCATGAAGGATTAAATAACAAAGGATCTAACTAATCAACGTTTATACTCAAATAATTAATTTTTGGATTATAATTGTTGAAAAAAATAACTAGATGGTTGGGGTGAATATTAATTTAAATATTTTATCAAAAATCAGTTTCATTTTATTAATTAGTGAAACTATAGTGAGTGTTGTTCTCAAGATATGATGTATAACAAGAAAAAAAATAACCCAATTATGTTATATTGGTTCATATCACCAATATAATATCCAACTCATTAACATTATCTACACCATTTCCATACACATACCTATTAAATATCACTTTTATAGGCTTGATAATCTATTAAAAACATTACCTTTATATAACATAGATGAAAAACCCCCACATTATACAAGAGTCTTAACCTAGTCTAGACCTGACATTCTTTATTCATGAGTCACAATCCATAATGTCATTTAGGGTGGTGGAATATGAAATAGAAAAACCATATTTTAATTGGTAAAATTATAAATGGATCATAACTATTTCATAAATATAAAGAAATGATAAAATGAAGAATAATAGAATATAATGGAAACTAGAATACGATCCAATGATGTGGGTGATTATGATGCTTGATGATCATTAGTCACTTTAATTGAATAAGGTCGAACATTTATGTTCTTCTATGATATCAGTATAGAATCAGAAGTCATCGGAGTTTGTGATTATATATGTATCAGGATACTATAACACATGATGTTCTTTAAATAAACTGTCTGATGTTTATTTAATCCCTTGATCACATTCGAATGGACTAATCAAGTATCATTGTTAAATCCATGATCTCTATGCTGTGTCTAAAAAATCAATCACTACATATCATGAGTTATTGAATAATAATATACAAATTAATTTAACTACCTTTACTTTGAAATAACATAATAAATATCATGGAATTTTCACACACTTTAATTCTATAAAAAAAACAACATAAATTCAATAGTGTGATCATTAGTAAAAATGTTTGTATTAAATATTAATAATACAATTAAAAATATATGAATAAACATTCATATTATTAAAATATTAAAATTTTTAAAAATCATTTTTGTATGCTACATGTTTGTAATATATAGCATAACTGTAATATACGTAAAATATGATCAAAATAAATTTTACAGAACATGTAATTATATTTTTTTAGAAAAATTAATCAATCCTTAATGAAATTAAATCTTTTTCAATTTCATCAAATTTACAATTACCAATTATATTTTTAGAATAATATTTTTTACTGATGGTATATAAAAATAAAATACATAGAGGTAGCATGGTGTTGGGTCCATAGAAAAGCTAGTGACATGAAAAATTAGGGGAGTAGGCATTTTTGTTGGATAGATATAGTTAACATCATGGTATGAAGGTGCTACCATCACTAAAATTGATCTACTATCATGATGATATGATACCACAACTATTATCATGAATGGTAAATGGATATAGCATCAACATGACCTATTGTCATTATGGATGGAAAATGATACTACCTCAACTGCACATGAAATTGCTACTATTTTCGATGAGTATACCCTCTCCCATTGTGTACCATATGTATATTTACTACCTTTACCAAGGAACCAGACTGGTAGTGCTACGATAATGGAGGCTAAAATAATTTCTCGATACTACCTTCTATGGTGAGGTATTGTGAATGTATTGTGGGTTGGGTGGTACTACCATCAGTGTTGAAGGGAAGGCTACCGTCGAAGATTGAAAACAGGGGAGGAAAGTTGAATGGTAGGAGCCACTACTATCATGTCACATGGTCGATGGTCTGATTAACAACTAAATATAGTATATGAAAGAACTGATGAATGATATAAATTTCTACCAATAGTGGATTAGGTGAGATAGCATTTTCATGAGTAGATTATACAATCGTCACTGAAGAATGTGATGTCTCACTAGATGTTACCATCAGACGAGGTGGTGGTGTACTAAAATGAATTTCTGGAAACTACTATAGTAATGATGTCATTATGATATAAATTGTTCACTTGTGTCAATGAAGTGTTTTCCACACTAGTTCGAGAAAATTCTCATCATGTTTCTTAAATAGATGTGCATGGTGGTGACACTGGTGTCATACTGAAATTGAATGTTGAAGGGGAACTGCAGAAACAGTTGTGTGGGTCAGACATGGATGATCCAAAAGATAGAGATATGGTTCTACGAGTCCTTATTGGATATTGTATGAATTTTGGGGAACCATCAATCATGAAATAATGTGATCATTATTTAAGGTGTTCATGGAGGATCCTACGAAACTCATTTATGAAGAGAGGTCATCACATTCATGCCAGAGATCAAACCCATTGACGTGCAGAGGAAGATAATCCAATGTTTATTAAACAACAACTATATATATATATATGTGTGTGTGTGTGTTTAAAAATTAAATGTATAATAAATACACACACACACACACAGATATATATATATTTATGAACTACAAATTTTTATAAAAAATTATCATTAAGAAAAAATGTAGAGTTCGTAATTTAAAAATATTAATTTAACAAGAATTATAATAAATATTTTAAAACTATGTTAATAAATAAATTAAAAAAAATTGAAACCATAAGGTAAGAGGTATAATAATATATATTATATATTAACATAAAATAAAACACTTTAGAATAACATGATTATAATCATAATAAATTAACAATAATTTTTAAAACATTCAAAAAATAATACCCGTTATATAGAAAATTATTTCATTATGAATGAAAATACACATATTTCAATTAATATATATATATAAGTACAAAATTTTAAAAAAAATAAATTAATGTAATTAAACATTAAATAGTGGAATATACAAAGTAATAAAAATAAACATTTTAAACAAATGATTATCAAAAATGGTTTAAAATAAATGGAATTTGTAAAAATATTTAATTGAAGGGTTTTTGTTGAGTGGATTTTTCAATTTATCAAGACAAACAAAATAATGATAAAATTACCTATAATAACAACTATTCACCAGAAAATCCAATCCCTCATACCCAAACAACACCAAATAGTCAAACACAGAAAAAACCAAACCCCCATCCTCAAGAAACTACAATCTCTCAGAACCAAAAAACTATAATCCCTCATCCCAAAAAACCAAATACCCTCGTCCCTCAAAAACCTAAACCCTTTCTCAAAAAAACCCTAACTCATCTCCCGGAAAATATTTTTCAATCAACACCAAAAAATCCCTAAACACTCAATCATAGAAAACCCTAAAACATTATCCATATGAAATCATGTACTCATCCCAAAAATCCCTATACCCTATGTCTTAAAAAACATATACCATTATCCCCAAAAAACCATATACTATCATCATTAAATAAACATAAAAAAATCATCCCCAAAAATCCTAAACCCTCATACCCCTGAAACCCCAAACCCTCACCCCCAATAAACTTAAACACTCATACCCGAAAATCCATATAACATCATAACCAAAAAACATTATACAATCACCCCAAAAAAACCCTATACCCTCACACCCAAAAAACCCTATACTATCAGGCACAAAAAACAATATACCATCATCCCTTGAAACAAAATATACACTAGGCCCCAATAAACCGTAAACCCTCATCCTCATGAAACCTATACTCTCTCCCCCATAACCCTAAACTCTCTTCTATAAAAAACTATAATACCTAATCACCAAATATCCATAAACCCTTATCTTAAAAAAAATACCATGAACCCTCAGTCCCAAAAAACACTACACACTATTCCTCAAATAATGTTAAATCCTCAGCAATAAGAATATCTAATCCCTCATCCCCAAAATACCAAAAACCCTAATCCACAACAAACCCTACACCCTAATACCCAAAAAACCATTAACCCTAAAAAGAAAAAATAGAAACACCCATTCAAAAAAAAACTAACCCTCAACCCAAAAAACCATAAACCGTTAACCTCAATAATTTCTAAACCCATAGATCTGAAAAACTGAAAAGTCTCATCCCCCAAAAACCCTAAACCTTCATCCCCCAAAAACCCTAAACACTCACCAACCAAAAACCCTAAACTGTATGCCACAAATATCCACAATCCCTCAGCCACAAAATACCCTTAACACTCAACCATACAAAATCATAAGCATAAAATCCAAATATCCATAAACCCTCATCCCTCAAAAATAGTGAACACTCTACCATAGATATCCCTAAAAACTTATCACCCCAAAACCATAAAACCTCATTCCAAACCAACCCTAAAACCATAGACCCAAAAAAACCTAAACACTCATCCCCAAAACCATTAAACCACCATCCCTAAAACCCTAAAACCTCATCTACAAAGAAAAAAAATCCCTCATCCCCCAAAAAATACTAAACCATCAACCAGAAATAACCCTAAATAGATAGCCACAGAAAACCCTAAACCTTCGCCCAAAAAAACAAAAAACTCTAATACCAAAAAAAACTAAACCCTTATCCCTAAAATATCATTCATCCTAAAACCCCAATAAATTGAAACCCTCATCCCCAAAAAATTCCCTAAACCCTTGTCTCCAAAAAATTCTAAAGTCATAGCTATAAAAAATCCTAAAACCACAAAACTAAAAAACCCTAAATAACTATACTCAAAAAAAAATTTAAACCCCCACCTACAAAACCCTTATACCCTTGGAAACAAAAAAACCCCTAAAACATTGATAAAAAATAACATTAAACACATAACCCCAAATAAATCAAATCCATGAGCCCCAAAAATCCTGAAACCCTAGACCCAAAAAAACCCTAAACCCAAATCAAAAAATAAACCCCAAACACTCAGAACTAAACAGTATAAATAGTTGTCCCCAAAACATCCTAATAACATAGACACAAAAAACCCCAAACCGTAATCCCTAGAAAACCCAAAACTCTCTACCCTAAAAACCCATTAGCCCTAATCCTAAAAAATCACAAAACCCAAAAAACACCAAAATCCTAAAATCCTCACAGACTGAAAACTATAAACACTCTCTCCAAAAAAACTCAAAACCCTTATCGATAAAACAGTAAACACTTATCCCAAAAAAACATTATCACTTAGCACTAAAAAATCCCAAACCCTCCTCCCCAAAACACCCTAAACCCTCAGTCCCAAAAAAACCTAAACCCACATCTGAAAAAAACCCTAAACCCTTGACCTCAAAAAACAATAAACCCCCAGCCCTAGAAAACCATAAGCATGTAGTTCCAAAAAACACCACACACATAGCCCAAAAAACAAAAAACCCCCTTCCCAAAAATTCCCTAAACTCATAGAAAATGAAAACCCCAAACCCTCATCAACAAAAGTCCAAAAACCCTCATCCAGAAAAAACACTAAAGGATCATACCCCCAAAATCGCAAACACTCTTCCCAAGAAATTGATAAAACCTCAACCCAAAAAAAACACTAAACCCCATACCCAAGAAAACCTTAAAACATCATCCCAAAAAATAACCTATGCCCCCGGCCCTAAAAAACTGAAATTCTCATCCCAAAAAAAACTGATCGAAAAAACCCATGAACATTGAGCCCCAAGAATCCCTAAACCCTCAGGACGAAAAAACCTAAACACTCACCCAAACTCCCCAAAATATCATCCCCCAAAAAACAGAGAACCGTCATACCCAAAAGAACATAAATAGGCATCCCCCAAAACCCTATCCCTCCGTATAAAAAAATCATAAACCCACCTCCTTAAAATACTCTAAAACCTCATCCCCAGAGAATCCTAACCCCAAAGCCCTTAAAAACCATAAAACCTCAGCCCAAAAGAATATTAACCCCTTATCATTAAAAAATCCATTACCCTAAACCATTATCCAAGAAAAACTTGAACCCTCAGCTCTAAAAAACCCAGACTCTTTGGTCCCAACAATGTAAATCCTCTTCCAAAAAAATCCCTAAACCATTATTCCTAAAAATACCTAAACCCATTTCCCCAAAATAATTTATTCCCCCGGTCCCAAAAAAACATTAAACCCTTCACCGTAAAAAACCCCAAACCCAAATCCCCAAAAAACCAAAAACCCTCTTCTCCGAAAAACCATAACCCCTCAGCGCCAAAAATACCTAAAACCTCATTTCAAAATAACTGTCAACTCTAGGACCTGAAAAAAACTAATCCCAAACCCCAAAAATCCACAAACCCTCATCCCTAAAAAACTCTACCCCGACCCAAAAACCCCAGTAAACCTCATCCCCTTAAACCCTTAAAATGAGGATTATCTATAATAAAATAAAAAAAAGAAGGCCTTCAGGCCATTCGGGCCAAGAACACTAAACCAAAAAGACAATAAATCATAAACACTCATCCCCAAAAAACCATAAATCATTTTCCCAAAAAAAAAATAAACCTCGAACCCAAAAAACCTAATAATCGAAACCCTCACCCCTTAAAACCCTATACTGTAATCCCAAATATAATGAAAACCATATAATAAAAAATCATAAACCCTCATCCCCCAAAAAACTCAAAACCCTCAGCCCTGGAAATCCCATAACCTTATGCCACCAAAACCCTAACCCTCATCCCCAATTCCCTAAAACCATGGCACTATGAAACCCTAAATCCCCAAACCCAACAATCCCTAACCCCTTGAAGCAAAAAAACTGTAAACTTTTTCCCCATAAATCATAACTACTACAGCACCCAACAAAAATTAAACACTCTTCCCAAAAAATCCTTAAACCCTTGAAACCCAAAACACACTAAACATGAATCCTAAACACCCTAAAAGGTATACTCAAAAGAACCCTAATCTGCTGGCACCAAAACCTCTAAACCCTTTACCAAGAAAAAATGATCCATTTTCCCTAAAAATCAACAATCTCTTTAACCCAAATCATCGTATACCCTCATCCCCAAAACACCAAACCCTTGGAAACAAAAAATCTTAAACCGTAATCCCAAAAAACCCAGAAAACTAATAATCAAAAAATCATACACCCTCTACCTCAAAAAACCCTTAGTACTCAAAAAAAAATTCCATAACCCTCATCCCAAAAAAAACCTAAAGCCTTGTATAAAAAAATCTAATGGATTGAACCCAACGAACCATAAAACTTCATCCACAAGTAACAAAAACACTCAGCACACAAAAAACATAAAACCTCAAGTCTAAAACATATCTAAAACCACAGCATCCAAAAAACAATAAAAATATATCCCCCAAACAACCCCCAAATGATCAGCACCCAAAACACCAAAATCCATAAACCCACAAAACCCTAAACACTTATCCACAAGAACATCTAAACACTCAGCCGCAAAAAACACTAAACAACCATCCACCAAAAACCAGAATCCTTAGCCTTACAAATCCCTGAAACCATAGGCTAAAAAAATACCTAAACACTCAACCTAGAAAACCCCTATATCCACATCCCAAGAAAACCTGAATATTAGAACACCAAAAAACCAAAAACACTCTTCCTCGAAGAATCCCAAAACTAACCTCCCCCAAAACCGTAAACCCACCACCCCCAAAAATCATAACCCCTCATCACTATAAAAACATAAATACATTGCCCCAAAAAACACTAAGCAATTAACCCCAAAAAACAATGAACCTCGTGTACCAAAAAAACCACAAAATCGTAGACATAAAAAACCGTAAACTCTCATACCCAAAAACACTAAACAATTAACACCAAAAACAATACATTCTCATCCCCAAAAGCCTAAACCCTCCACCCCCCAAAACCCTATACCATCATTACCAAAAAAACCCTAAACCCTATTCCCCTATAATCCATAAACCCTCATATACTCTCAGCCAGAAAAAAACCCCTAAATCCTCAACCACAAAAAGACCTCAAACCCTCATCCACAAAAAATCCCTACACCATTGGAAACATAATCCCGTAAACCATCAACCCCCAATAAACCCTAATCTATCTACCCCAAAAAAATCTATATGAAATCCCTCCAAATCCAAAACCCTCATCCCAAAAAAACAATAATCCATCAGCCCTTAAAATCCTAAAACCATCAACACAAAAAACACCATAAACTTGTCCCCAAAAACCATAAACACTCTTCCACAAAAAACCCTAAACCCTAAACCCCAAAAAACACGAAAACCAAACCCCCCAAGAAACCTATAACATCAACCCCAACAATACTATACCCTCAAAACTAGAAAATTATAAACCATCACACCCAATAATAAAAAACACTCAGTACCAAAAACCCCCTGAATCATAATCCCCCAAAAACATGATAACCTAAACCCCAAAAACGTTTAAAAGCTAAGCCCTATGTAACCCTAAACCCTTGGACCCTAGAAACACTAAACATTGATCAGAAAAAAACCCTAAACTCTTAGCACCAAAAAACTCATAACACTCAACACTAACCACCCCAAAAACTCACCCCCAAATAACCCCAATCACGTAACCACAAAAATCATAAAACAATAAAAATAATTAAACCCCCAACAATCACAAAAAAAACCCTATCACTAAACCTCCAAAAAAACCTAAAACCTCAGCCCCGATAAAACCCATAACATCAGCACCAAAAAACCAAAACATTATTCTAAAAAATGGAAAAACCCGTAGCCCCCAAAAACACAAACCCTTATTCACCAAAAAACCCTAAACACTCTGCCCTAAAAAACCTAAACCCTCATACCTAAAACCCCTAAACTCTAATCCCTAACAACCCTAAACCCTTATCCCCAAATAACCCAAAACCATCACATCCAAAACAACCCTAATGCAAATAACCCAAAAAAACCCTAAACCCAAGAACCCAAAAAACCCTAATCCCTCCCCCCAAAACACACTCAACCCTTAGTCCCAAAAAACTCTAAACACTCAGCCCTAAAAACCCAAAAACATCATCCCAAAAAAAAATTTCACCCCAAATAACTTTTAATAATTATCACAAAAAACCCAATACCCTGAATCTCATAAAACCCCAAACACTATCCCCCACAAAATGCATAAACGTTGGCCATGATGAACCCCAAATCATCCACCCCATAAAAATATAAACCCTAGGACCCAAAAAACGCTAAATTATCATCCCAATGAAACCCTAAACTATAATCCTTCAAACCCTAAAACTGTCACCCACAAAAACCTTAATCCCAGAGCCCCAAAAATTCCTAAACAGTCATCCCCAAAAAACCTAAAACCATCCACCTTGTAAATTAGAATACTCTCCACACCAAAAAACATGAAACCTCAGTCTAAAAAACCCAAAACCAATAGCCTATAAAACCCACGACCTGTAACCCAAAAAAACCCTCAACCAAAAAAACCCCACACCTGTTATGACCACAACACCAAAAAACTGGAAACCCTCATCCCAAACAAATTCTCAACCATTAGCACTGAAAAATTAGAAATCCTCAGCACTAAAAAACCCTAATCCGCCAACCCCAAAATCCCTAAACAATACCTCCAAATATCCCTAAACCCTCAGCCCAAAAAAATCCAAAACTGTAAATCGCAAATAACCACAAACACTCACCCCCAAAAAAACTGAACCCACACCCCCAAAAAACATAAACCCTCATTCCAAAAAACCTAAAACATTTTCCCCAAAAACCCAAATCCCTCAGACCCAAAAAAACCCTCTTACAATGAGAACCCCATACCATTAGCACATGAAAACTGTAAACCCTCATTCCCATTAAATCCAAAACCCCAAACTCCAAAAAACATCAAAACATCTTACCCTAAAAACCCACCATCCCTCATCCCTAGATGACCCTAATATAAGATACTAAAAAACCCGTAACCCCTTTCGCGAAAAAACCCAAAACCCTCACCCCTAAAAAAACCCAGAACGCTCATCCCCAAAAAACCCTAAACCCCTACCCGAAAAAACCCAAAACCTCGACCACAAATAAAATATAAACCCTAATAACAAAAAATAACTGTACCATTATCACTAAAACCCCTAATCCGTCTGCCCCCCAAAAATCCCAAACCCTGATAACCAAAACTCCCTAGAACATCAAACCCAAAATACCACAAACACTTAGCCCAAAAAAACCCCAAAGCCTTAACACCATAAAATAATTAAACACATTTCCCCAAGAAACCCCCAATCCTTCATTCCATAAAACACCTAAACCATCATCCCCCAAAACACCCAAACACTCTTCCCATAAAAACAAAAAACCTTATACCCAAAAAACCCCAAACCCTCAATCCCCAAAAAATGAAACCCTCAATTCAAAATAAACCAATACACTTTACCCCCAAAACGTCTAAACCCTCATCCCAAATAACTCAAAACACTCAGGCATAGTAATCAATAAAAAATCATCCCCCCAAAACACTAAACCTTCCGCACCTAAAAACAATGCACCATCACCCCACCATAATCCAAAACACTGACCCCAAAAAAACCCAAAACACTTAGCCAAAAAAGTACTAACTATTCACGCCCAAAACCCAAAATTCTTATCCCTAAAAAAACCCAAGATCTCATCCCTAAAAATCGTAATCACTATATTGAAAAATCCATTGAACCATTATCCCCAAAAAACTCGAAACACATAGCCCAAAAAACTGTATATTCTCAACCCTATAATCCCTAAACACTCAGCCACAAAAAACCCTAAACCCACAGCACCAATAATCCACAAACCCTCAGCTCAAAAAATCCCTAAACCCTCACCCCCCAAAATCCCAATCTATCAGCCCTATAAATACTAAGTATTCATCCCTAAAACACTCAATCCCGTCACCCTCAAAATACCATACTCCTTCACCCAGAAAAAACCGAAAACTTTTTTTACAAAAAAAACTCAATGATTATAGCCCCGTAAAAAATCTTAAGGCCTCTGCCCACAACCTCCAGAAAACCCAAACCCTCTTCCCCAAAAACCCTAAACCCTCTGCTGAATTACTCCTTAAACACTCATGTCAAAGACCCAACACCCTCTCTTCCAAAATACCAAAAACACAATTCCCCAATGAACCCAAAACCAAAACCCCCAAATGATTAAACCCTTACCCTTGAAAAAACCTAAACCCTCATCCCCCAAATACCATAAACTGTTAACACTCTCCTAAAACCTTAAACCCACTGCCCAAAATCCTTAAACCCACATCCCAAAAAACACCCTAAACCCTAAACCCCAAAAAACCTTAAACTCACAGGCCAAAAATAATAATAAAACCTATGTACCAAAATAACCTAAACTCTCAGCCCAAAAAACCCTAATCCCCATAAAATACAAAAACTGCTTCCCCAAAATACCATAACCCCTAACAAAAAGAATACCCTAAACCCTCATCCCAAAATACCCTAAACCACCAGTCTTAAGAAACCTAAGCACTCAACCCCCAAAATCCTAAACCCTATGCCCCTAAATACCAAAAACCCAATCCCCAAAAAATACCCTATATCCTCAACCCTAAAAATCACAAAACTGTCAACCCCCAAAAATAACCAAACATTCATTTGTAAAAGAACCCCAAACCATAATCCCCAATACCACTAATCCCCTACCCAAAAAACCCTAAACCCACTACCTGAGAAAAAAATTAACCACTTCCCTAAAAAAACACTAAAGATTTTTCCCTAAAAACCCAAAAACCATCATCCCCAAAAAGTCTCTAAACCCTCATCCCGAAAAAAATCTAAACCCTCATCTCCAGATAATACTAAACCCTCTAATCAAAAACCACAAACCATCAACTGTAGAAAACCCAAAACTATTAGCCTCAGAAAATACTAAACCCTAAGCCTAAAAAACCAAAAACATTTTGGCTTCGAAATCCCAAAACACTTATTACTAGAATACCCAAAATCCTCAGCCCAGAAATAACTAAATCTTCAACTGTAGAAAACCCAAAACTCAAACCTGAAAACTCTAATCAAAAACCACAAACCATCAACTGTAGAAAACCCAAAACTCTTAGCCTCATCCATTTTTTCCATAACAACACAAAATCAGAACCCAAACCCGAAACACAACCATCAATAGCAAATAACCCTAAATCTTCATCCCAAGAGAACCCTAAACCCTGATACTTGAAAAAATAAACCCCTAGCCCTAGAATACCCAAAATCCTCATCCCATAAATAACTAAACCATCTTCCTTAAAAATCCATAAACCTATATCCCAAAAACCCCCAAACCCTCATCCACAAAAAATCATAAACCCAAATCCCTATAAATCCCTAAAAAATCTTAAATAGAAAAATCTAAAATGTAAAAATCATAAAAGCCCAAACCCTTATCCCCAAAAAAACTAAACTCTCTACACTAGAAAATAATAATCACTTAGAAAATGAAAACCCTAAACAGTCACCCCCTACCAAACCTAAACACTCGTTCCTATAAAACCATGAAACCCAATCCCCCAAAACCATAAACCTCATCCCTAGAAAACCCAAAACACATATCCCTAAAAAACACCAAACTCTTAGCCCCAAAAAACCATTAAACCTCATCCTGAGAAAAACATAAACTCTCATCCCCAGAATTTACTAAACACTCAGCCCCGTATCAACCAAAACCCTCAGCCCTAGAAAAATGTAAACCCTCAAAACCAGAAATTGTTATCCGTAGAAAACATTGAACCCTCATCCTCAAGAAATCCAAAACCATCAGCCTAATAAAACCATAAAATTGCATCTCTAGAAACCCCGAAACCCACACACCCATAAAACCATACACCCTCATCACCAAAAAATCATAAACCCACATCCCCCTAAAACCATAAACCCTTAGCCCTTAAAACAACTAACCAATCATCCCTATAAAACACTAAACCCTCAAACCCCTAGAAACCTAAACCCACAATCATAGAAAACACAAAACCCTCCTTCACATAAAAAATCTATTCCCTAGAAATCCATATACCCTTATCCCCATAAAACCCAAAAACCTCTGGCCCAGAAAACCCCAATCCTTCATCCCCATAAACCCTACACCCTATATAAAAAAATATTAATCCCTTAGACCTAGAAGGCCATAATCCCTCATCCTTAGAAAAACCTAAAACCCAGTCCCTAGAAAAAAACCTTGACCCTCATCCCTATAAAACCAAAAACCCACATCCCTAGAAGGCACTAGACCCTCATCCCCCAAAAATAAAAAACCCTAATCTCTAGAAAACCATAAATCCTGAACCCAAGAAAACCATGAACCCTTAGCCCCAGAAAAATCCGGAATCCTCATCCCAAGAAAACCCCAAAACCCCATCCAAATAAAACCATAAAAAATCATTACCAGCAATACCTAAACACTAAACCCCCAAAACCCCCAAACCCTCAAACCCCTAAATCCATAAACCCCTATTCCTAGAAAAACCTAATCCCACATCCCTAGAAAATGCTAAACCCTACGACATAAACAATATGAATCCCACAACATAAAAACCCCTAAACATTTAGACACAAATAACCCTAAAGCATCTGACATATAAAAACCTAAACACTCAGCCCTAGATAACCCAAAAACTACATCCCCAAGAAACCCAAAGTTTTCAACCCTAGAATAACATTATCATTTATCCCTAGAAAACCCTAAACACTCATACCCAGAAAAACCAAAACACTCATCCTTGAAAAACCCAAAGACCTATCCCCCAGAAACCCTAAACCCTCATCCTTAGATAAACCTAAAACCTCCTACCCAAAAAACATTAAACCTAAAACCCAATAAATCTTAAACCCCTATCCCGTCAAAACCCTAAACCCACCACCATGAAATCCGGAAACCCTATTCCCTATAAAACCCCGACCCATAGACCTAGAAATACGTATAACCTCATCCTAAGAAAACAATAATCATTTAACACTTGAAACCCATAACATTCATCCCAAAAAACACTAAACCCTCAACCCCAGAAATCCTTAATTCCTGATCCATAGTAAACCACAAACCCTCAATCCCAGAAAACCCTAAAACCCCATCCCCAAAACACCCTAAACCCTCAACCATAAAAAAAACCCTAGACCGATATCCAAATAAAACACTAAACCCTCAGCGACATAAAACCCAAAAGTTGCATACCATGAATACCCTAAACACTCTTCCCCAGTAAACCCTAAACCCTCAATAAAAAAACACAAAAATATCACCCCCCCTAAAACCCTAAACCCTTTGCAATTGTAAACCGTAAACCAATTTCCCCAGAAAACTCTAAACCGTACTCCCCATAAATACCCAAACCAACAGCCCCCAAAAACCACAAACCCTTAGTTATTGAAAACACTAACCCCTTATCCAATGAAAATACTAACCCCTTAGCCTTAAAAAACCCCAAACCCTCATCCCAAAAAACCAAAATCACTCAACTGAAGGAAAAAATAATCCTTTATCCTATAAATTCATAAACCTTCATACCCAGAAATTCATAAACCCTCAACCTCATAAAACCATAAACCATCAGTCCTAGAAAACCCTAAACCCTCATCCCTAGAAAACACTAAAAATTCATCCCTATAATATGATAAACCCTCATCCCCAAAAAACATTAAATCCACCGACCTAGAAAACCCAAAACCTTAATCCCAATAAAACACTAAAACTAAAGAGCCATAATTCCCAAAACCCTCAACCCTAGAAAATAATAAACCCTATATAATTGAAAACCCTAATATTTTATCCCAAAAAAATGGTAAAACCCCAACCATAGGAATCCCTAATGCTTGAACCCGACAAAATCATAATCCCTTTATCCAAAAAAATACAAAACCCTCATCTCCAAAAATCCCTAAATCAACAGGTCCTAAAAAAACCCAAACCGTCATCTTGTGAAAACCCTAAACCCTCATCCCCAAAAACCCACAGCCCTATAAAATTGTAAAACCTCATCCCTCGAAAACACTATATCCTTAACATAGAAAAAGCTAAACACTAAACCCATAAACCCTTATACGCTTATCCCCACAAAACATGATTCCCTATTCACCAATAATCCCAAAAGCCACATCCCCAAAAATTATTAAACCCACACCCCTAGAAAATCCTAAAATATCATCCCATAAAACTCCAAAACCCTTAGTCAAAAAATGCCTAAAACATCATCCCACGATAATAACAAGCCCTCTGCCCCCCAAAACCCTAAACCATCATCCTCTATACCCCAGAAACTATTAGACCGAAAAAAATCCTAAACATTCAACCCCCAATGAATTAAACCCTCATCCCCCAAAAAGTCTAAACCCTCATACCCAAAAACCATAAACCCTTATCCCTATAAAGCCTTATACAAATTTCACTAAAAAACATAAAACCTCAGCTGCAATAAATCCCAAAACCCACAACCCCAAAATCCATTAAACCCTTAGCCCCTAAAAATAATTAAACCCTTTTCTACAATGGCCCTAAAACATCCGCCCCAAACACCACTAAACTGTCATACCCAAAAACCCTATAATCACACCCCCCAAATCCTTAAACCCTCAGCGACAAAACCCCAAAACACTCAACCCCAATTAACCCCAAATCCTTATCTCAAAAAACTCATAAACCCTCATCCCCAAAAAACCCTACAACCTAAACAAAAAAAAACCATAACAATAATCCCAAAAATCCTTAACCATTCAGTCCCAAATAACACTAATGCCTCATTCAAAAAAACCATAAAACATTAACCCTTATAATATCTACAACCATAGACCTTAAAATACCTAAAACCCAACCCAAACAACCCCTAAATCTTCAACCAAATAAATCAAAACCCCTAGCCTAATAAAACGCTAAAAACTCAAATAAAAACACATAAACCATCATCGGTAAGAAAAACCAATCCCTCATCCCCAAAAATTCGTGAAATCTCATCTCTTAAAAATCCTAAAATCTTGTCCACAAATAACACAAAACCATCAAACCCAAAAAAAATCAAAACCACCTTACCATAAAAAAGATAAACCCTCGAAAGAAAAAAACCATAAACCCTTCACCTTTAAAAACCAAAAACCCTGATCACCCAATAAACAATAATCCATCAGTCAAAAACATCTATATACCCTATTCCCCAAAAATAACAAAACACATACGCCAAACGCATAAACCGTATATCCAAAACCACTAAAACATCATACCAAAAAAAATCATAAACCCCATTTTCCAAATACCATAAACCCTAATCCCCATGATACCATAAAAGTGCTTCCCCCACATACCATAAACCCTCAACCTTAGAAAAAAATCCTAAAAACACAACCAGAAGAAAACCCCAAAAACTATCCCTCCAAAACCATAAAATATTAACCCCAAAATACAAAAAACCAATTTCCATAAAAAAAACAAACCATAATCCCCATGAAACCCAAAATCCCTATCCCCAAGAAATCCTAAACCACCAGTCTTATGTTACTGAGACCCCTCATCCCTATGAAATCATAAACCCTCAGCCATAAGAAAACCAATAACTTTAGCCCCTAGAGACCCAAAACCCTCTACCCCAGCAAACCCTACTCCATTAGCACCATGAAACCCTAAACTATCATCCACATGAAACCCTATCCCATCAACCACATGAATCAATAAACCCTAATACATAATAAACCATAATCACATAGCCTAAAGAATCCTATACCCTCTTCACTAAGAAACACTAAAACCTTATCCCCAAGAAACCCTAAACCCTCCATCCTACGGAACCCTTAATCCTCAACCAGATGAAATCAAAGGAATGTAGTCCCAAGAGACCCTAAACCCTCATACCCATGAAATTCAAAACCTTCAACACCATAAAATCCTAAACGCTTATCACTGTGAAACTCTAAACCTAAACCCTAGGAAGCCATATACTATCAGCCCCATGATACGCTAAATCATCATCCCTATGAAAGCCTAATCCCTAATCACAAAGAAACAATAAACCCTCATCCATATGGAAACCTAAAAACTCAACACCAAGAAACCATATACCCTCATACCCTTGGAACCAAAAACGCACATCGTAAGAAACCATACACCCTCATCCTAAAGAAACACTAAACCCTATGACATAATAAAACCAATAACCTCATCACCAAGTATCCATAAACCCTCGTACCCATGAAACCCTAAATACTCATACAAAAGAAACCTTGAATATTGAGATCTAGGGAACCATAAATCCCCATATCAATGAAACCCAAAAACCTAGTCTCCATGAAATACCAATTCCATTACGACAATAAACTCTAAAAATTGGTCCCAAGAAACCCTATACTATCATCTCGAAGAAGCCCTAATCCAAAATCCCAAAATTATACCTAAACTCAAATCCCCAAGAAACCCTTTACCCTCATCCCCAAGAAAACCTGAACCCATTGCCCCATGGAACCCTGGTCCATTATACCCAATAAACCTGAAACTCATCCCAAAGAAAACCAAAACTATCTACCACAAAACCCATAACCCACATCCCCATAAACCCTTAACCAATAACCCAAAACACCCTAAAACCTCATCCCTAATAAACCTAAACCCTAAACCCCCAAAAAACATCAAACCTCATAAAAAATCTTTAATCCTCAGCCCAAAAAACCCTAAACCATCAGCCCTAGAAATTGAAAAACACACATCCCTATAAATACCTAAACCCTTATCCCTAAAAAATCTTGAACCCTCACACACAAAATACTACAAAACCTCATCCCCATAAAAACCAAAACACACATCCCCCGAAAACCCTAATCTCTCATCCTTAGAAAACACTATACCTACCACCCCATAAAACCCTAAATCCACATCCCCATAAAACCCTAACTCTTTCCACCAAAAAACCATAAACCCTCACCCCACAAAAACTCTAAATCATCAACCCAAAAAGCTTCTTCATTCCCAAAAAAACTGTAAAATGTTTTTCCCATAAAACTGTAGCCCCTTAACACCAAAAAAACCTAAACCCTCGCTAATAGAAAACAATACAACCTCAGCAAAAAAAACCCTAAAACCTGATATAAAAAACCCCTAAACCGTAATCCAAATAATAACCCTAAACCATAATCCCCAAAAAATCCACTACCCTCATCACAAAAAACCCTAATTCCCATGTTCGAAAAAATTTCTTAACCACCATCCCTTAAAAACCCCAAAACATCAACCTAAAAAACATAAAACCTCTTCCCCAAAAAACCCAAATCCATAATCCTAAAAAAACTAAAACCTCATTCCCCAAAACCATAAAACCATCATCCCAAAAACACATACGATTATCCCCATAAAACCCCAATCACATATCCACATAAAACCCTAAAAACCCATCCCCATAAATCCATAAACCCAAAACCCCATAAAAGTATGAACCCACATCCCCAACAAACCCAAAACCATTATCCCCAAAAAACCCTAGACCGTGTACCACAAAACAATACTGATCCATCATCCCCAAATAACCATATACCCTTAGCCCAAAAAATCCTAAACCATCATCCCCCAAAACACCTGTACCTGAGACCCAAAAAACCCCAATTCCTGATCCCAAAAGACCCCAAACCATTAGCACCATAAAACCTAAATGATCATCCCCATAAAAACCTAGACCCTCATCCTGGAAAAACCTTATACTCTCATCCCCAAAAGACCCCAAATAATACATAACCCACAACCCAATATATTGAGTAACACCCATCCCCAAAAAACTGAAAACCCATAGCCCCAAAAATCCCTAAACCCATGAACCCAATACACCAAAACTACCAACCCTAAAAACCATATCCTACATCAGTATGAAAACCCTAAACCCTCATCCCTAAAAAATCCCAAACCCCTCATCCCCAGAAAGCACTAAACACTCTTCCCCAAAATACCTAAACCCTCATCCCTGAAAAACCCTAATCCCTCATCCCAAAATAATCCTAAACCCTCATACCCAAAAAACCCCAATTCCTCATCCAAAAAAAACCATAACTACTCAATCCAAATAAAAATCTATAAACCATCGTCCATAAAAAACCCGAATCCCCAGCTAAAAAAACCTAATCCTCAGCCACCCAAAACCCAAATCCCTCAGCTCCAAAAGTCACATATCGTCATCCCAAATTCCATATACCCACAGACCCAAAAAATGAAAACCCTTAAAACAAACAAAACCCAAAACCATTAACACAAAAAATACCCAACACCATATCCCCATGTACCCAAAACCCTCATGCCTAAAAAAACTAAAAAACCCTCTTTCATAAAAAATCTATGACCCTCAACCCCAAAAAATACTAAACCGTCATCCTTAGAAAACCCTAAAACATCATACCAACAAAAAAACATTGAACCATCATCCCAAAAAACCCCCAAACCCCAAGCCCCCCAAAACCTTAAGACCTCACACCCAAAAAACAATTAACCCTCATCCCTAGATAACTGTATACCCTTATCTCTAGAAAACCCCAAACCCCAAACCATAAACCCTAGAAATCCCTAATCCCTCTTATAAATCATACCAGAAAACATTATGCCTAGAAAACCACAAAATTAGAAGGTCTAGAAAACTCTTAACCCTTATCCCTAGAAAACCCCAAACCCACATACCATGAACACGCTAAAACCACAAACAAAGAAAAACCTAAACCCATAGCCACAAAAATCCATAAACGTACATCCCCGGAAAAAGTGAAACCCTATTAACTAGAAAACACTAAATACCATAGCCCATGAAAACCCGGAATCTATATCCTATGACAAAAAAATACAATAAGTCCCAAGAAATTGTAAACCCACAGCACTATAAAACAAAAAAGGATCAACCCTAGAAAACTCTAAACACTAACCCTAGAAAACCATAAATCATATCCCTTAGAAATCCCTATACCCCCAACCGTAAAATAACGTAATCTCTCTACATAAGAAAACAATAAACCCTCATTCCAAGAAAAATATAAACCCTAATCCTAAGAAAACCTGAAACCCACATCCCTAAGAAACCCTAAAACTACAGACCTAGATAACTCTAAACCTTAATCCTCATAAATCACTAAAAAAACATCCCAAGCTAAACCTAAAAAATAATAAATATAAAACCCTAAGCACATCGCCCAAAAAAACCATAAACCCTCTACCCCAGAAAACCCTAATGCCTTGGCCTCATAAAACCCTAAACACTCATCCCAAAAAACCATAAACCATCAAACCTAGAAAATCCAAAACCCTCATCCTCACAAAAACCCTAAACCATCCACCCTAGAAAAACCACATCCCTTTACTCAAAAAACACTAAACAATCATCCCCTATAAAACCTAAATCCTCATCCATAGAAAACCATAAAGCCTAAATACCATAGATACCTAAACACATGTCCCTATAGAACACTATGTATTCATCCATTTAACTACATAAAGCCATCCATATTGAATACCCTAAAATATCATCCCTATAAAACCCTAAAACATCCACCCCAAAATCCATATCTTTTCTTCACTGAAAACCATAATCCCTCTGTCATAGGAAACCCTATATCCCCATCCCTAGAAAACACTAAACCCATACACATTTAAAACCCTAAACCCTTATCCCATGAAAACCCTAAACCTATATCCCTAGAAATAGTTAAACCCACATCCCCATAAAACACTAAACCCTCAGCTCCAAAAAATGCTAAATTTACTATCCCACAAAACCAGCAACCATCATCACTAGAAAATCCTAAACCCAAAACACAGAAAACCTAAATCATAAAACCCAAAATCAAACCTAAACAAACATCCCCAGAATACCCTAAACCCCCATCTCTAAAAAACACTAAACCCCCTACCTTGAGAAACAATAAAATCTCATCCCTAGAAACCACTAAACCACCAGCCATAGATAACCATAAATATACAAAAACCAAAAACAACAAACATATAACCCTAGTAAACCATAAATATAAAGGTCATCAAATCCCTAAAACCCAAGTTTAAGAAAATACTATTCCCTAATACTCATAAATCCCTAAACACCAAGCCACAGAAAAACCTTAACCCTTTTCCACCATAAATCCTATTCACCTTGTAATAGAAATTATTAAACCACTATCCCTTGAAAAACAGAAAAATCCATCCCTAGAAAACACATAACCCTCATCCCTTGAAAAACCAGAACCCTCAACTAAATAAAACCTTAATCCCACGTCCCCAAAAAACCCTAAACACTAGGCACAAAAATATACTTAACCCCAATCTCCAAGAAACCGTAAAACCTAGTTCTAGAAATCCCTAACCCCAAACATTCGAAATCAATAAAACCCTATACTAAGAAATCCAAAAACTCTAAACCATATAAGACCCCAAACCTCATATCGAAACAATCCTAAACCCTCATCCCCAAAAATCCTCAACCTAAAAAAACTAATGATCATCCCCAAAAAACCCTTAAAGCAACTTCCCCAAAAAACACAGAATCCTCATCAAGAGAAAAGCATAAACATGGAACCCAAAAATTCCACAAACCCCAAGCCCTAAAAAACATAAACCCTCATCCCAAAATGACCAAAATCCCTCATCCCAAGTAATATCTAAATCCCCAGTGCAAAAAAACCCTAAACCCACATCCCAACACACCCTAAAATCTCAACCCCAAAACACCATAAACCATCAACCACAAATAACCCTAAACCATAAACCCCATGAAATCCTAAACTCCCATACACAAAATACCTTATACCCTCATCCAGAAATACCATAAACTCTCATCCCCATAGATCCATAACACCTAAACACTAGATAACCCTAAAACGTCATCACTAGAAATCCCTAAACCATTAGCCCCAAAAGGCCCTCAATTCTAAAATAAAAAAAATCCAATACTCTCAACCCCAATAAACCATGAATTATCATCAATAGAAAATAGAATACCCTAAACCATATAAAAACCTAAAACATCTGAACTAGAAAACTGTTAACTCTCAACCCCAATAATCCTTAATCCCATAGTCCCTCAAAACCCTACACCAACAACCCCTAAAATCTATGAACTCTCATCCCCCAAATGCACTGATCCATAATCTCCAATAAACCATAAATCCATTGACAAAAAAAAAACAAATTACACAAACCCAAAAAAAAACCCTTAACACTCTTCCCTAGAAACCCTAAACCATCAATCCCATAAAACATTGAACCCTTATCCCAGAATATAATAAATCCTTATCACTGGAATATCATGAATCCCCAACCCTATAAAACCCTAAACTATCATCCTTAGAAAACCTTAAACCCTTATCCCAATAAACCCCTATACCCTCATACCCAAAATAAAAATGGACCATCAACAACCAGAAAAATAGAACCCATAGCCCCACAAAACCCTGACACCTCAACCGCAAAACAAACTTAAACCCTCTACCCCAAAATAACTTAAAACCACAGCCACACAGAACCATGAACCCTAAACCAAAAAAAACCAGGAAGCATCATCACAAAAAACTCTAAACACTCATCCCCAAAATAACCCTGAACCCTCAGCCCCAAAAAAACCATAAATATTAGCTCTAAAAAATATAGAACCCACAACCCCGAAAAACAATCAAACACCATCCTCGATAAATCCCTGAACCCTCAACCCCAACCACCATAAACCATCAGCCCCAAATAACACTAAACTCTATATAAAAAAACGCTAAACCATCAGCCCTGAAAACACTTAACCATCATCACAAAAAAAACCCTCAAAACCCATTCCAAAAAAACTCTGAAAAAAAACACCCAAAAAACCAAAAAGCATGAGCCCTAAAAAACCTTGAACTCTCAACACCAAAACACAAAGAGACCTTAGACCATTAAAACACATAAACCCCATCACAAAAAAAACCTCGAACCCCATTCCCTAAATAAACTTGAACCCACTTTCACATAAAATTCATAACTCCCACCCCACAAAATCCTCAACCCCCATACAAATAAATTCATAAAATCCCATCCCAAGAAATCGACAAACCCTAAAAACAAAAAAACCATAAACCTTTAGTCCCGAAAAACCCTAAACCCTCAACACCAAAAAAATCATCCTAAATAAACTGTAATCCATCACTATTAGGAAAACATAAATTCCTAGTCCCGTAAAAAACTAAACACATCATCCCAAAAAACTAAAAAACGTCATCCCTAGAAAACCCTAAACCCTAAGCCTGAGAAGGATCTAAACAATCATCCCAATAAAAACCAAAATCATAATTCCATAAAAACCATAAATAATCATCCCCAAAAATCCCTAAACCATCAACTCCATGAAAACCAAAACCCTCATCCCTATAGAGCATTAAACCCTCATCCCTAGAAAACCATAGGACCTAAGCCTTATATTACCCAATACCCTCATCCATAAAAAGGACTGAACACTCATACAGAGAAAACTCTTGAACTTATTCCCCCAAAAATCCTATACATTAAACTCCAATTAAACACAAAACATCATAACCATAAAAACCCAGACCCTCATCCCCATAAACCCCTAGACCCTTAACTCCTAAAAAACCAAGCCCCTCAGATCCAAATTACCCAATACCCTTAGCCTCAGAAAACCATATGCCCTCATCCTAATAAAACATCATACAATCATCCCTAGAAAAACATTACCCCTGTCCCCAGAAAACCCTAGACCCTCATCCATATAAATCCATATACAATATGATCTAGGAAACCCTAGACCCTCATCCCGGTAAAAACCTCAACCATTAGACTCGGATAACCCTTTCCCCTTATTCCTAGTAACACCTAGAACTGTAGCCCTATAACACACTAGACCCTTAGACCTAGAAAAACCATGACCATCATCCGTAGAAATCCCTAATCCCAGGCCATGAAAAACCCAAGATCGTCAGCCCCCGATATTCCAAGACCCTTTTTCCAACAAAATACTAAACCCTCTACCCTAGAAACCTCTATAATGTAAACACTAGAAAACCCTTGACCCTTAACCCTAGAAAACACTAGATCCTCATCCATAGAAAACAAGAACAGTTAGCCATTAAAAATACTAAAACCTCATCCCAAACAACCATAAAACATTATCCCAAGAAAACCATAAACCCTCAACCCTAGAAAACCCTAAAACCACATCGCTAGAGAATTGTAAACCATCTTACCTTGAGAACCATAAACCCACATCCCAATAAAACCCTAAACTATAATAAAAATAAAATCGCGAACCTGGAACCCTAGAACATCCTATTCCCCCATACCCAGTAAACTATAAACCGACATCCACATAAATCCCTATACCTTTATCTCCATAAACCCCTAAATAGTCTTTCCTAGAAAACCCTAAAATTTTATCCTCAAGAAAAACTAAACCCCAGTACCCATAAAACCCAAAACCATTTTATCGAAAAAACCATAAATACTCATCCCCATAAAACCCAAAAAAAAACAAACACCTAATAAAATACTAAACCATTATCCACATAAAATGAAAAACATTCATTCCCAAAAAAACCCTCATCCACAGGAAATCCTAAACCCTTGTCCCCATAAAACCCTAATCCATCACCCCCAAGAAACCCTAATCCCGCATCCCCATTAAACCAAAAAACTCATCCCTGTAAATACATAAAACCTCATCCCTTGAAAAAACCTAAACCCTCAAACCTTAAATTCAAAAAAACTCTCAACCGTTGAAAAGTATAACCCATCAACCATAGAAAAACATAAACCCATATCCCATGAAAATAATAAACTCTCATCCATAGAAAACCCTAAACCATTATTCATGGAAAAACCTAAATCCTCATCCCTAGAAAACAAAAAACCATGATACCTAGTAATACCTAAATCCTAATACCCATAAAACCCTATAACTATATGCCTTGACTACCCAAGACCATACACACTAGAAAACCCTAAACACTCATCCCTGGAAAACCCTATAACCTCAACCCTAGAAAACCCTTAACCCTTATCCCTGATAAAACCTAAACCCTCATCCATTAAAAAACATAAAATCACAGCCACATAAAACTATAATATATAAGACTATAACAAATATAAACCCCCATTCCCAGAGAACCCTAAACCCTCTATGCTGAAAAATCATAAACACTCAACATCATAAAAAACTAAACAATCATCCCCAAATATCCTTTAACCTAAATCCAAATAAAACCCAAAAACCTCACCCCCAATAAAATCCCTAAACTTTTATTATAGAAAACCCTAATCCCTCAGCCCCAGAAAACCCTAAATCTACCACACTAGAAATATGTAAACCCTCAGTCACAAAAAACATGACACCCTCATCCATTGAAAATCCAAAATCCTCAGCACTATAATACCCTAAACCCTCCCATGTAGAAAATATAGAACACCCATCCCAATAAAATCCTAAACCCTAATCCCCCCAAACCCTAAAACCTCATCCCTAGAAAACATTAAACCCTTAGCCACCGAAAACACAAAATCTTATACCCTCATCCCTGGATAAAGCTAAACCCTTATCCTTTGAAAACCCAAAACCCTTAAACATTGAATACCCTAAACCCTCAGCCACATAAAACACCAATCCCTCAGCCCCAGAAAACTATAAACCCTCAGTCTTAGTCAACCACAAATCCTAACACTAGAGAACCATAAATGATTATCCATAGAAAACATTGAATCCTCGGCCCTATAAAAACCGTTTATTTTAGACCTAGAAAAAACTAATCCCTTATCCCTATAAAAAAAGATAACACTTATACCTATAAATCCATAATCCCCAAGCCCTGGATTACCATATATAAAAATCTCCATAAAACCCTAAACCCTCATCCCTATAAAACCGTAAATGGTATTCCCAAAAAACTATAAACCCTCAACCCCCCAAAACCCAAAACCCGCTCCCCTGAAATCCATAAACCCTTAGCACCTCAAAACCCAAAACCCTCAGACCCAAAAAACATTAAACATGTTCCCAATAGGACCCTTATATCTGAGTATGTGAAAACCATAAACTCTTATCCCCCTGAAATCAAGGACCTTCATCCCACGAAAATCCCAGAGCCTCATCCCTGGAAACCCAAGAAACCCAATCCTAGAAAACCCAAAACCCTCATCACAAAAAAATCCAAGAATATTATCTTTTCAAAACCCCATTCCTTCATACCCTAAAAATTATAAACTAATATTCTCAGAAGGCTATGAAATATTTTTCCCAAAAAACATTATACCCTCATCCCTAGAAAACAATAAACCCTCAGCCCCAGAATACCCTTATACTTCATCACCTAAAAACCATAAAGCATCTTCCCCCGAAAAACCTAATCCATCAGCCCATTAAATCCTTATACCCCTATGCTATAAAAACATAACTATCAACTATTGAAACCCATACACCCTAATCTCCAAAAAACCCAAAACAATCAGCCCCAAGAAACACTAACACTTATTCCATATAATACCCTAAACCCCCAAACTAATAAAACACTAAACACTCAATCCCGTAAAAACATAAACACTCATCCCAAAAACACCTAAACCCTTAAATCTAGGAAATCCCAAAAGTCATCAATAAAAAACCATAAACACTTGAAAAATGCGAAACCTAACCCTTTAGCCCCTGAATACCCTAAAACCTCATCAACCCAAAAACATAAAACCTCATCCATAGAAAAACTGAAACCATAATCCCATGAAACTCCAAAACACTCAACCTTAGTATATCCTAAACTCTCAAAAAAAACATAAAATACCCCATCCATAGAAAATCCTAAACCCCACCCATATAAAACCCTGAACCCATAGCCCTTGAAGTCCCTGAGCCATCATCCCAAGAAAACCCTAAAAACTCAGTACAAGAAAACCCTAAAACCAAAGCCCCCCAGAACCCTAAACCATCAAACCCAAATAACCCTAAAATATCATCACCAAAAAACCGTAAACCCTGATACCCTAAGAACCCTTAACATTCATCCCCATTAAACCCTCATCCCATTAAAACCTAAACCATTATCCCCAGAAAACCCAAAACCATTATCCATGAAATCCCTAAACCCTCATCCCACAAAAACTATATTGTATGGACCCTAGAAAACATAAAAAACTATTCCCCAAAAATGGTAAACCCTCTTCCCAATAAAATGGTAAATCCCATTCCTTATAAATATCTAAATCCTCAACCCCCATAAAACCTTAAACCCTCTAATATAAAAAACCACAAACCCTTAACCACAAAACCCTTATCCCCATTTACATTAAACACGCATCCCAAAAGAAATGTAACCCCCAACCCCGAAACCTGTAGGCCCTCAGTCCCACCACACCGTAAACCCTGATCCCAAAATACCAAAAAAAACACTCATCCCTAAAATAAAAAATCACTTCGGCCCAAAAACCCATAAAACTCAGCCACAAAATCCCCTAAACCCTCACCCCTTGACACCCCTAAATCGTCATCCCAAGAAGCCACTAAACCCTCATCTACAGAAAACCATAGACCCTCATTCCCCAAAACCTCTAAACCATTATCACTAGAAATACCTAAACCATTATTCCTAGAATACCCTAAATACATAGCCCCTTTAAACCTGAAATCCACATCCCAAGAAAACCCCAAACTCTCAGTGCCATGGAAACCTAAACCCTCATCCCCTAGAACCCCTAAAATCTTATCTCCAAGAACCTTAAACCTTATTCCACTTGAAACCATAAAAACTGAGGCCTTAGGAACCCAAAAGACTCTAAAGCAGGAAAACCAAAACCATCATACCCATGAAATGAAAAACCCTTATCTCCATGAAACCCTAAACTGTTAGCCTTTATAAATCATCAACACTCATCCCAAGGAAATAATAAACCCTCATTCCAAAAAAACTAAACCTTTGTCACAAAAAATTCACAATCCCTCATCCTTAGTAAACCATAAAACATCATCCCAAAGATACAACAAACTATCATCCCATGAAAACCCAAAAAACTATGCCCTAGAAAACCCAAATCCCTTAGTCACATACATCAAAAATCATCGATCCACTGAAACCACTAAACCCTCATCCCTAGAAAACTCCAAAACCACATCATAGGAAAACCCAAAACCCTCATCCCCTAAAAACACTATACTAGAAACCCCATAAAACCCAATACCCTAATCCTAAGAAAACCCAAAAATCTGAGCCAATTAAAACATGATACCATATCCCCATAAATCCAAAACCCTCAGACCTAGAAAACCCCAAACCTTCATCACTAGGAATCCCTAAACCCTCATCCCTAGAAATCCTTAAACCCTCCGCCTCGAAAAACCAAAAATCCTAAGTCCTAGAATACAGTAACCCCTCTTCCCCAATAAACCTGATGCCCTCATCCCCATAAAACCTAACCCTCCATCCCCCAGAAAACCATAAACCCACATAACTAGAAAAAAACATACCATTATCAATATAGAACCCAAAAACATCATACTCCAAAACCCTAAACCATTAATCCAAAAAACCCTAAACTCATACCATAGAAAACCCCAACAATTAACCCATGAAAACAAAAAACACATGGTCCTAGAAAAATCCTAACCCTTAGCCCCCAAAAAAAATAAACCCTCATCCTAAAAAAATACAAAACACTCATCCCTAGAAAAACCTAAACCCTCAACCACATAAATCACTAAAATTTCTTCCCTAGAATACCCTAAACCATTGACCCAAAAAAAAAACAAAAACCCTCACTCCTATAACACCCTAATTCCTTATCCTCAAAAACCCTAATATCTGAGACAAATAAAACCCCCAAAAATCATCCCCTGAATAAAGTAATACCTTATCTTAGAAAACCATGAACCATCATCCTAGATAATTGTGAACCCTTAACCCTAGAAAAGCTTAATCCCTCATCCCCAATAAATAATAAATTCTTATCCTAGAAAACAATGATCCGTAATCCCTAGAAAACCCTAATCCATCAACCTCAGAAAACGTTAAACCCACACCACCAGAAAAGAATAATCCATCATCCCCAAAAAACAAAAAAAAAACTAACTAAAGAAAAAATGAAAACTCATCTAAGGAAAAACCTACGATTCTTCCCCAGAGGACCCCAAATCTTTATCCATTGAATTGAAAAAGATCCCATCCCTAATAAACACTATTACCTCAACCCCAAATAACCCTAACCTATTAGCCCAAGAAAACCCAAAACCCACAGCCCCAGAAAATCCCTAAACCCTTAGCCTATGAAAACCCTAAACCCTGAGATGCAGAAAACCCTAAGCCCAATACACTATAATACCTCAAACCCTAATGCACAAAAAACCCCATACCCTAATCCCTATTAAAAACCCTACCCTCAACCACAAAAAATCCAAGTACCCTGAGCACCATAACATTCTAATCCCTCAATAAGGAAAAACCATAAACCCTTATCCCTAGAAAGATGTAAACCCTCAGCACCCAAAACCCTAAACACTAAACCCTAAAAGACACTAAATCCAATAACCATGAAATTACTAAAACCATAATTCCCCCAAAACCCTAAATCCTTAGTGTCAGAAAACCCCAAACCCTCATCCCAAAAAACCCCAAAACACTCACCCCTATAAATCCACAAACCCTTAGGCCTAGAAAAAACCCAAACCCTCAGCTGCAGAAAAACGTATAACCTCTACCCTAGAACAACCTAAACCCTACACCGTATAAAAATCTAAAAACTCGGACCTAGAAAAATGAAACCCTTAAGCCTAAGAAAACCATGAACCCTCATCCCATGAATACCCTATATACTCAACCCTAGAAAACCCTAAACCCTTAGGCCCGTAAAACCCTTAAGCCTCAACCCCACTAAACCCTCAACCCTAAACCACACAAAAAACTAAATCCCAATCCCCACAAAACCGAAAACCCTCATCCCAAAAAAACTCTAAACTCTCATCCCAAGAAAATTCTATAACCACATAATCCAAAATACCATATACACTAAATCACACAAACCCCAAAACCCTTAGCCCCACAAAACCCTAATCCCTCAGCCCCAAAAGACATTAAACCATTATCCCCCCAAAAAAACTATGTATTTATCACTAAAACCCCTAAAATATCAAACACATAAATCCAAAAAATTTATCCCCCATAACCTAATCACTAATCCTAAAAAATCTCCATACTAAAAAATCCCTAAACCCTAACCCATAAAAAACCATTAACCCTCATCCAAAAAAATTCTAATCCATCAACCCAGAAAACCCAAATCACTAATCCCCTAAAACCCAAAACCATCATCCCCAGAAATCCCAAAACAACCACCCCTAAAAAACCAAATTTCCCAATACCAAAAAACCCAGAATTTCATCCACAAAAAACCATAAACCCTCATCCCTGAAAAACTACACACCCTCAGCCCAAAAATACTAAAAACCATCATCCCCATGATACAGAACCCCTAATACACCAAAACACAAAAACCATAATCCTCAAAAAAAATAAACCCCCATCCAAAAAAAACTCTAAACCCTCATCCCCAAAAAACCCTACACCACAACCATGAAAAACCATGAACCATTAACATGAAAAACTCCTCAACACTTGGGACCAAAAAACATTCAACCATCAGTCCTTATAAACCCAAAACCATTTACCCAAAAAACCCTTCCACCCTCACTGACAAAAAACTATCACCCGTCTGCCCCCAAAATATCTGAAGCCCTCATCACCTTAAAACCCTAAACTTATAGCCCCAAATAACTCTAAAACCCACCCATCAAAAGCCCTTAAACCTCATATTAAAAAAACTTCCATCCCAAAAAACCCACAAAACCTAGCCCCAAAAAACACTAAACACATATCCCAAAAAACAATAAACCAATAGACCCAAATGATTGTCTACTTTTAGACCCAAAAAAATGTCAACCCTCATCTCCAAAAAAACATAAACCCTCTGCCATAAAGCACACTCATTCCTCATCAAAAAAAACCCATCAACCCTCATCCTCAGAAATCCCTGAACCCTTAACGACCAAAAACCGTAGATCTCCTCCCCAAAAAACCATCAACCTTGATCCCCTAAAAACCCTTAACCCTCATCCCCAAACACCCTCAACACTAAGATCGAAAAAAACTCAACAATTAGCACATGAATACTAAAACCCTTATCCAACCCAAGCCCTCTATCCTTAACCCCAAAAAACCTCAACATGCACACACAAAAAACCCTTAACAATTAACCCTGAAAACCGTAGATAGTGACCATTGGAAAAACCCCCAAACCACATCCCCAAAAAACCCTCAACCCTTATACCCTAAAAACCATCATCCCTCGCCCCATAAAAAACATCAACCCTAAACCCCAAAAAACCCTAATACCTTCTACATAAAAAATACTAAACCCATAAAACCATTAAATCCTACAACTCTATCCCATGAAAACCCTAACCACTAAGGAACAAAAATCCCAAATCACTACACCTGAAAAAAATGTGAAACCCTCAATCCCAAAAAAACCCTAAACCCTGAACCAAAAAAACACCTATACCATTTTCCCATAAAAACCCAAAATAATCATCCCTAAAATATTATAATCCCTCAAAACCTAATTTCCTAATCCGAAATACCCAAAATGGTAAACCCTCACCAATTAAAAACACCAAACCCAAATACCTAAAAATTTCAAAACCATCATCCCCAAAATACCTAAACACTTAGTCTCAAAATCTATAAACACTGAGCCCCCCATAAAACCTAATCCATCATCCACATAAATTCATATAACATTAGACCCAAATAAACCAAAACCCTCATCACCCAAAAACCCTCAACCCACAACCTTAAGAAACACTAAACCCCCAAACCAAAATATAGAAACCATTATCCCAAAAATAAACAAAGAACAATTAGTCCCAAAAAGTTGTATAATATGAGCCTGAAAAAACTATAACTCTCTTCACATAAACCCTTAAACTTTAGTTTCGAAAAACCCTAAAACCTATTCCACAAGAAACCATCTACCCTTAACCCCAAAAAACCCTCATCCCTTATTAACAAAAACCCTCAAAAGTCAATCCATGAAAATCTCAAATGATCAGCCCCCAAAACCCTAAACCCTCCTCAATAAAAATCCATCAACCCTCAGCACCAAAAACCCCTAAACCTGAACCCCCGAAAATACCCTCAATATTTAGCCATTATAAACCCTCAACCCTCTAAACTAAGAAAATGTAGAACATGTCCCAAAAAAACAACTACCCACTTCCATAAAAAGATGAACTGAAAGCCATAAAAGCCACTAATCCTTCAACACGAAAACCACTAACCACACAATCCCTAAAAACACTAGACCCTCAAGCAAAATCACCTTCAACCATCAAACCCAAAAAAGGAATAAACACGTACAAAAATTCCCACAAACCTATACCCCAAAAAACCCACAAGCCTCATTCCCAAAAAACCAACCACCCTCATCCTCAAAAACCCCTTATCCCATAGACAAAAAGATCCTTTTACGATTATCCCCAAAACACAGAACACCCACCCCAAAAAAAAACCCTCAGACCAAAAAAATCATAAACCCCTATCCCAATAAACCCCAAAACGCTCAGTCCCAAAAAAAACATAACCATGAAACCCCAAAAAACCATATTCCACATCCCTAAAAAACCCTCAGCACAAAAATACCCCTATATCCACATCACCAAAAAACCCACAGCCATATTCCCCAAAAACTCTCAACCCTCAGATACAAGAAACCCTCACCCCTATAAATAAAAATCCCTAAGCCCTTATCCTCAAAAAATTGTAAACATTCATCCCAACAAAACCATAAACACTCATCCCCAAAAAACTCCTTAACCTTCATCGCCATGAAACCCTCAACAATCATTCCTATAAAACAGTCAACCCCATCCACAAAATTCGCTCATCCAACAACACTAGAATACCTTGATATCTTACCCAAAAAACATTTAAAATTATGCACCAAAATTCCATCAGGCATTATACCCGAATAACCCTCATCCCTTAGCCCCTAAAACCATAAAAACAAACGTATCCTAAACCCCCCATCTCACAAAAATACAATAAACCATCATCCCCCCTAAAACCAAAACCCTTAGTCCTAGAAAACCCTAATCCCTAAACCCCCCTAAACCCCCCCTAATCCTAGAACCCCTATATCCCAAAAATCACTAAATCCATAGACCCAATAATCAATAAAACATAATCCCCAAAAAATTAAGTTGTTATCTCCAAAAACCCTAAACTCTGATCACTAAAAAAACCAAAAACTCTCCTCCCCGAAAAACACTAAACCCCCAGCCTAAAAAACCAAAAACCATCATCTCCAAAAAAACATAATTCCTAATCTCTAAAATACACTAAACCCTCATCCCAAAAAATTCATAATCCTACAGCCCCAAAATCCCAAAACCCTCTTCCTTAAAAACCCTCCAACCCTTATCCCAAAAAACCCCTAAAACCTCATCCAAAAAAACCAAAAAACCCTTAACAACAAATAGATTAAATTCTCATACCCAAAAAACCATAATCCATCAGCCCAAAAATCCCTAAACCCTCATCCTTAAAAATTTCCAAACCCTTAGTCCAAAAACCCCTAAACCCCCAATCCTAAAAAACCCTCACCCCGTTGGCCTAGAAAACACTCAACAATCAGCCGAAAAAAACATAAATGTCTTTCTAAAATACCATAAAACCTCATACCTAATAAACCCTAAATCAAAACCCTCATCCTCAAAATTTTCTAAACACTCTGCCCCAAAAAACAGAAAAAACATAGCCCCTAAAACACCTAGGCGTAGTCTAAAAAAACTAAACACAGATCCCCAAAAAATCCCAATACCCAACCCCAAAAAAGACTCTTCCCTCAACCCCAAACCCTTAACCCCCTATCCTAAAAAAATAACTATTCTCTCAGACAAAAAACACTTAATCCCTCATACCCAAAAAACCCAAACCGTCATCCCCAAAAAAATCCTATTCCCTCCACACCAAAAACTCGAAACCTTTTTCCTAAAAAAATACCTAAACCCTAAGCCCCAATAAACCCTAAACCCTCCTTAAGAAAACCTAAACTATCAGCATCAAAAAACCCTAAACCCTCAGCCCCCAGAAGGCCTCAAACAAAGGACCCTAAAAACCCTCAACTATCATCCCTAAAATACCCTCAGCACTAATCCCCAAATAACCCTAACACAATATCCCGAATGATTCATTAAAACATTATCCCTCAAAAACCTCAAGAAACTACCCCAAAAAACCCTCAACCTACAACACCCAAAACCCTCAACAATTTTCGCTGTCAAATCATTAACCCTGAGCCTCCAAAACCCAAAACCCTGCGTCCCAAAAATCTCAAAACCTAGGTCCCCAAAAAACACTCGACCCTCGGCCCAAAAAAATGAAAACCCCTAACACCAAAAATATGAAAACCCTCAATGCATAAATTAGATTCAACCATATTACCCCAAATTCCTAAACCCTTAGCCCTAAATAACACTCAACCATTGACACTAAAACCCTCAACCGTCATCCCTAAAAACCCTCAACCATCAATCACAGAAAGCACCCAACGATATTCCCCTAAAAATCTGATGCCCTCATCCCCAAATCATCATCCCCCAAAACCCCAAACCATCATCACAAAAAAAAACTTAATCCCTCAAAATAATAAAATCAAAAACCCTTGTTCACAAAAAATTGTAAACCCTCACCCCCAATAACCATAAACCCTCATTCCAAAAAAAAACTAAACCCTCAAACCTAAAAACCATTAAACAAATTTCCCCAATAAAACCTAAACCATCATTAAATAAAACCTGATACCATCATCCCCAGAAAAACATAAACCCCCAGCCAAAAAGTCCCCTAAACCCTTAGTCCCAAAAAAACCCTATACCCGAATACCCAAAACACCGTAAATCCTTTACCCCCAAAAAACAGAAATTGTGCTTCCCAAAAAAAACCATAAACCTTCATCCCTAATAAACCCTCAACCATCTTCCCCAAAAAACCATCAACCCTCATCCCCAAAAATTCTTGATCCCACATCCACCGAAAACCCAAACCCCACTTCCCCAAAACACCCTAATCCCACATCCCTAGAAAACCCTCAACCCTCATCCCCAGAAATCCCTCTACCTGAATCACAAAAAACACTCACCCCTCATCCTAAAAAAACTATAGTCCCTAAAGATAAAACAGTCAGCACGTAACCCTAAAAAACCAAAAACCCATAGCACAAAAAAATACTAAACCATAAATCCCTAAAAATCCTAAACCCTCGCCCACAAAAAATAGTAAACCCTTATCCCCATAAAAACACAATCCTCATCCCCAAAACTCCTCATCTCCCATCCCCAAAAAAACCATCAAAAGTAATTCCTAAAAAACCCTCATCCTCAAATCCAACATACCCCCAACACTAATACCAAGATAACACTCAACATTCATCCCTAAGAAACCCTTAACAGTTATCCCCAATAATCCCTAAACCACCATTCAAAAAAATGAAAAACACTAAGATCCAAAATACACAAAACCATCATTCCAAAAAAAATTAAACCCATATTCCATAAAAAACGCTAAATCCTCAAACCCAAAAAAACAAACTAAACCGCCAATCCCACAAACACCAAGCTGTCATCCCCCGAAAAACCCAAAACTCTCAACTTAATGAAAACCCTAAAAATCATCCCAAAAAACCCCACAACCCTCAACCACAAGAAACCAAAACCCCAACCCCCAAAACCCATAAAACCTAGTCCCCAAAAAACCCCAAATGCTCATAAAAAAATTAAACCCTCATTTCCCAAAAACTCTCACCCCTCAATATAAAAAACTCATAACCCTCAATTGTAAAAAACCCTCAACCCCTATAAAAATTGTCCCTCAACAAAAAAACCCTAAACACTCCATCCCAATAAACCCACAACCCTCTGCCACAATATATTTTCACCACTCATCCCTAAAATACCCTCAACCATTATCCCAAAAGAACTACTAACACTCAGCTAAAAAACCCTCAATCATTATCCCTAAAAAATCATTACCCCTTACCCCCAAATCCCTAAACCCTCTTCCCCAAAAACCTAAATTCGTTTCCACAAAACCATTATACCTTAGCTCCAAAAAAACACTCTAAAACCTCATCCCCCAAAACCACTAAATCCTCAAATACAAAAAAATCATATACCCAAATCCCCCAAAAATCTTCAACAGTCTTCCCCAAACGAATTCCAACCCTCATCCCTAATAAAAAATAAACCCTAAACACCAAAAAATGTTAACCCCTATCACCAACAAACCCTCAACTCTCTTCACCTAAATAACCCTCAAAACTAATCCCCCAAAAAAAACTATCCCTGAACCCTAGAATCCTTCAATCCTCATCCCTAAACCCCCCAAAATAATCAGCCCAAAAAATAATCAACCTCAAGCCCCATAAAACCCTCCATCCTCATCAACAAAAAGAGAAAATGATCAGCACCATAAAAACCTCAACCCTCATCCCAAAATACCCACAATCCATGAACCCGAAACTCCCCATCTTTCAAAACCCCAAAACCCCCATACCTCATCCAAAAAAATTCCCCAACCTGAGAAGAATAAAGCCACCAGCACTCAGCCCCAAAGAACCCTGACCCTCAGCACAAAAACCCCAATCCCTCACCTCAAAAAATGAAAAACCTTTATCCCCATGAAACCATCAAACCTAATTCTCAAAGAAACCTCCATCCCTCATCCATAAAAAACATGATTCCATCATCCTCAAGAAATCATTAACCCTTTTCCCTAAAAATATTTTATCACTCAACCAAAAAGTGCTAACCCCTTACAAAAAATACTAATCCCCCATCTCCAAAAAATCCCATAACCCACAGCCCCAAAAAATCCCAAGACCTCTACACAAAAATACTATCAAATCAAATCAACAAAAAAACCCGAACCATAGTCCAAAAAAACACCCAACCCTCTGCCCATATATCCCATAACAATCATCCAAAAAACCCCTCCACCCTTGTCCATAATAAATCCTAAACTCATAGCCCCCCAAACCCCGAAACCCTCGGCACCAAATCAGTATAAATGCTCATCCCTAAAAAACACTAAAACCACATCCCCAAAAAACCCTAAACCCTTATCCCCAAATAACCACAAACCCTAATAACCAATAAACCCTAAACCCTTATCCCCAAGAAAACCCTAGAACCTCAGCCTAAAAAAACCATAAACACTTAGCCCCAAAATTAGAAAAGATATAGGCCCAAAAACACAAAGAGCCCATCACCATAAAATCCTACACCCTCAACCTAAAAAAACATAATCCATCATCGTAGAATACCCTATACCCATAGTACTAAAAAACCATATACCCTTATCCTAAAAAACCCCTAAACACTCAGCACCAAAACACCCATAACTCTCATCCCTAAATAATCCCAATCAGAAAACTCTAAAAATATATAAACCCATATCCCCACAAAAAGTTAACACAAATCCATTGAATACCCAATACCCATATCCCTAAAAACACTAAAATTTCAACCTCCACAAACCTAAATCCCCAGACCCCAAAAAAATAAAACTAACTACTTCCAAAACCCTAAACCCTCAAAACCAAAAAACCCAATACTCTATGACCCAAAAAACCTTATACCCTTATCAAAAACATATCCTAAACACTTGGCCCTGAATTAACCCAAAATATCTACCCAAAAAAACCATAATCCCAAAATACAAAAATTCCTACAAATCCTCAACCCCAAAAAACCCAAAACCCTCATTCCATGAAATCACTAAACCCTCATCACCAAAAAACATCATACCCAAAAAACATAAACCCTAATCCCTAATAAATCCTAAACTCTCATCCACAAAACACCCATGTCCCTGATGCACAAAAAACACTAAATTGTCTGCCCTAAGAAACATAAATCCCCACCACCAAAAAACTGTAAACCCTCATCCCCGAAAAATAATAAAACCTCAAACCTAAAATACCCTAAACCTTAATCCAAAAAAACCCTAACCCCAGATCCACAAAAAACACTAAACTCTCATCCCCAAAAAACACTAAACCCTTATCCACAAAAACCATAATCCCTAAACACCCAAACCCCTAAAAACTCAGCCTAAAAACCCCTAAACCATCATTAAAAAACTATTCCATCAGCCCCAAACATACCATAATCTCTCAACCCCAAAAACTTGTAAACCCTCAGCCCCAAAAAACCCTAAACTCTCATCCCCAAAACATTATACACCCTTAGACAAGGAATTCCCAAGACACATTGTCCAAAACAACTCTATCCCCATCCCAAAAAGTCCCTAAAAACTAACCCTCAAAAAACCATATACCATCATTCCGAGAAAATACCTAAAACCCCATCCCTGTAAACCCCAAAACCCCCATCACTAGATAAATAGTAAACACTCAACTCCAATGTCATTAAACCATCATCCCCAAAAAACCCTTATCCCAAAACATCCAAAAACCATAAACCCATAACCCCACAAAACCCTAAACCCTTTGCCCCAAAAAACATAAACCCTTAACCCAGAAAAAACCTAAAACCTCATCCTCAAAAAACTCTAAAACCTAAGCACAATTATACCCAAAACCCTCCTCCCCAAAACCCCTCAATACTCAATCAAAAAATCCACTAACCCTCATCCTCAAAAAACTATAAACCCTTTTATTCTTCACCCAAAGCACACAATGAGTAAGTGATTATTAGATACTAAAATGTATAATATTGAAAAAGGGATAAAGGAACCACCCTTTTCTATGTCTTCTACGAACTTAATGAATTGGTTTTCAATAATGGAGATGCACCACCAATTCTCAGTAAGGGGTAGATACTAAGGAATGAATGTCGCACTACAAGTTTAAAAATTCATAAGATTCAAGTGTGACTCTGACCAATGAGTGAAAATAATTATGATGAAAATTTATATTGAGATAATGTACCAAAATAAAATTTCAAGGTATGGGGGAAAATAATGGTCACATAAAAACCACAAAACCACTTTCGGTTTCTAGTTGATGACCACACTAACTAAAGTAGAGATATTCATTTTTAATGAATAATTTCTCCCTGTTATCACTCATATTTAATGTGCCACTATGAATTTTATTCCATTTCCATGTGGATATGTCATTTATGTCTGAAAATATGTGTGTTGTGGCCCACTATGGTGTTGGATGAAAAACAGTGTAGGTTGTTGCGATTCAAATACATAGAGGGTATAAAATTATTTTTAATCACAAAGGTATTCTCATTGGGTTTAATCTAGTCCATATCATTTATTCTTAATTAAATAGGATTTCCCTCAAATCCATGGTCGCATTTTCTTCAATTTATGGGGATAAATCCCCAATGATGAATAACAAAGAAAAACCACTAAAATCACCAAGTAAATCTACTTATATGAATTTTTTACCACTAGTTGATGCACCTTGAATGAACTTTCATCTCATGGATCCATCTTTCTCTTCTATTTGTATGGAAATATCTCATTTAAAAGGTTTGTGTACAATTTATCTTAGGTTTGGAATGTGGACTAATTTTTATTCTTATTAGAATTACTTTTTTGGGATTCATTATTCTACTTTATGCGCCCTCGAATAGATTCATGATTCATAATGAAATTAATTACCAAATGATCCACATCAATATTTACAAAAAAATCAATAGGATATGTACCAAAATCTATATTATTGGTAGGATTGATCCAATAGACCACATTAAATAGTATCTGTTGAGGGGTAGAACATGAATATATTTTTTTATGAAAATTCATATTGTGTAATATTTAAATCCCAATCTCAATTATTCAAGTTCACCAATGTGTCAATATTATATTGACAACTTATTTTTTTCCGTTAGTTGGAGGTGAAGGGATGTGACTAAATAATGCTTCATTCAAAATTCCCACCATAATTTTCACCAAAAATATTTGATAATTTTTATGTTTCTATCTAAAAAATGATTTCTAGAATGCCATAAAGGTGAACAGTATATTTGGAAAATAATTCTCTCTATGTATATAATAAATATAGAATGAAATCCATGATGAGAACTCCACATGGCTGAATTGGAATAGTTATTGGTGTGAATAAATGTAGCATGAAATGAATATTTAATATTTAACACATCCTTCATATAAAAGGTATTTAATGGGAATATGATTAAATCATTAGATACTAGAAATAATTCTTTATTATTTCCAAGGATTTTTTTATTCCATAATGACTCAAAATTCCTCCTTCATGAGTGTTTTGGATAATAAAGTCCTTATAATTACACTTTTGGATGCACCACTTGTTTTTCTTCAAGAGAAACCCATGATGATCAAAATAATCCTCCAAAAATCCATTTTAACCCAAGATTAAATTATCATTTATCTCTACAAAAATTTGGAAATCCTCTTTCATAAGCTATGATCCAATAATTTTAGAAACTAGAATAATAAGTATTACATACATTCGAGATTAATAATCTTCCACCAGGTTTTGTTTCCCATTCTTGTACTTTTACACAAATGAAAATGATTACAATAATTCCACACAATTTTCATTTTTCAAACATAACATGTGCTGCACATTGTAAAATATTAATACCTGATAGTCAAAATTAATAACAAATAATTTTGTTCTCAATAATTGAGACTAATTATCTAGGGCTATCAAAATTTCATAAAATTAATTTTCTGAGGTTCTTTAATTCCAAATTGAATCATTCAACATGTCACCAAAATATTCAGTGGGATGTGCCTTTGGATGATATCAACAAGGATCCCTTAACCACATGCATACACCCCATTCAAATAAATTATCAAAATAAACTAATACCCAAAATATTATTCACAAACATTTTCTTAGTGATGTCATATCATTCATTTTAAACTTTAAACAATTCCAATTTTCCATTTTTCAATTATAAATTTTTGGATTCTATGATAGTGCTGAAATAAATAACATTATAATGATAAAAAATAGCCAAAATATTGGAACACATTTCTTTGTGGTGGATTTTGGTTGTGGGTAGGACTTGATTTATTCCACCATTGATTGATCCACCATGATTCCTTCTTTTCATACCATATATCCCCAAAATCCGATTGTGTTGAATAGAACACAAATGTTCATGTCATTCAATATATATCATGTTCTCGTAATGTTCCAAATACTTACTACACATGATCTACATGGCTCTCGAGATCCTTATTATAAATAAAAATATCATCATGATAAAAAATGATAATTATTCTAATAAATTGATTCATAACTATATTCATGATTTTTATGAATGTAATTGAATAATTAGAGATGTCGAATAGAATTTCCAACCACTCAAACAATTCAGCTTTAGTATAGAATTATTTTTCACAGTCACCCCTTTCTTTCATTTAAAACTTGTACTATCCGCTCCAAAGACCAGCCTTTGATAAAATTGATGACCCATGTAATTCATTAATCATATCATTGAGTCGTGGAATAAGATAACTTTATCTGAGGTAAATATTAATGATTAATCTATTATCAACACACATCCAATACATACCATCTTTGTTCATAACTAATAATGCTTGACCAGAATATAGGATCATGCTTGGGATTATAATGCCTTGATCTATCAGTTCATCACATTCTTATGTAATTACTTCAATTCCTCATGACTACACCGATGTGATAGTTTAGTTGACAATTGCACACATGGTTCAATATCAATCTACTATTAAATAACACTAAAAGGTTGTAATCCGCTTGGAAGATATTAGGAAAAAATATAATATTCCCCAATCAAAAAATGATCTAATGGATGGTGGTGACTCTCTTCCACATGTCATCAATTCCCCTTCGTCAATAATGAACAAACATAATTTTATTTATGGATTTAATTATCTAATTGAGACTTTTTTTAAAAAAGATGATAGCTTTGGGATCTTTTAGAACAACATTACATTGATGAATCTGTGATGGGTTCAATGGAGAGAGTGTAAAATTAATTTTACCTAATCATAAAGAATATGTTTTCTTTATACCATCATATTTTACTTACCTTTTATACTACCAAGTCCTTCCAATCAAAAAATGACAATCATCCATAGTAATAAAATATATGAATAACTCGTCAAAATAATTTTGACCAATGTAAAATGAAATGAGAACCATTTTTTGACAAGATGTTTTCTACCATTGTTCAACTTGAGAAGTTTGTTTGACTTATGACGATTCTGAGATGAAGGCATCAATTTATCCACAAGTGTTGTTGAAGAAACATTTTAAAACTACCACTATAAATAGTCAAATTTTATAATCAATGATTTATGGTGAAATGATTTTGAGCATATATGAGCTGTAAAAACTATTCATAACATAAGCATGTAATCAAAATAATCTTCTTCCACAAAATGAGCATTATTTTCATATTTTTCATCACCATGTTCATTCCCATCAATTTTCATTTCAATATCCTCGATCTCATTTCTTTTAATAGTTTGAGTGTTAAAGAAATTGGCTTGAAAAATAATATACCAATGGCATTTGAAGATCATTTGATTCCCTTGTATGAAGGAGTCAGATTTTCATTTCAAATATTCCATGGAATTATCTTTCCCTTTATCATGTATCTTGTTTATTCCAAATTTCTTATCACCAACATTGGTACCATTTAGATTAGATTATTATTTTTTTCACCATGATTTCTAGCTCAGGAACATTATCAAGTGAAAATAATGATTGTATATACAGTAAATGTAAAATTCCTTCAACTAACACACCAAAAACTATTAACGTCTTTTTCTAATTATATTCAGTTACATCATTTCACATCAATAAACTATCAATATATTGAATTCACTCTTCAAAAAGATTATATTATTGTTTTAAGCCATTAATTATTAAATAAATCTATTACATATAAATCTTGGGCATAGATCATCTTTTTAATATCATATATGACTTATCCATTGAGCTTATTTTGAGTTTCCCATCATGTTCCCATAGTTTCTTTATATTTTAACATTAAAGATATGTATATTATTTAAATTTTGTAATTGTTACCAAGCACTTATTCTCATCATAAAAATTAATAAATTTTAAGAATCATTTGATTTCTGACAAAAAATATAGAAAATAATATGATTCTTACTCTCATCCAAATCTATAATGTATATCATTAATCATATTTCAATACATTCACTGTATAATCTTCGTCACATATCCACCTCAGAATTTCTGGATTCATCATCATTTGTATGATCTTCATAAAATGGTGTCAGATTGTGCCTATTATACTGAAATAGATGTTGGCGGTGTTGCTTTGATGGAGGGGAATCATGTCATCATTCTCTAAATTGTTGATCAATTTCCTCACTGATTAGAGTAAATTGTTATTATAGTTGTGCATTGCTTATTTCCTATTGAGCTGGTGGAGAAGAAGATATTCTTTGAAAGACAAGGTGTAGAATTGTTTTCTAGATCTTAACATGATGAATTTGGAAAAACATTCCAATAATATGTACAAGAATGATACCAGTCTCATGTGTTTCCTAGATCATGAACACAATAAGTGAATATGTAATTGAAAAAATTAGTCAGATGACCACGTGTTAATTAAAATACAACATACAATGTTACACCAGAAAGATGCACAAAAAGAATCAAAATTTGGAGGATTCAAGTATACTCATTCTAAAGGAGTGATAATACATAATAACAACAAAATTAATTTAATTTAATTTCCCAAATCGAATTATAATTCATGGTTGCTCTTAATAGTCACAAAAAATCACAAAACAACATTCTCATGTTTATTAATGACCCCACAAACTAATGTTGTGGGATTCCTTATTAAGAAATATTTTATCCATGTACTCTATACTCATTAATTTTATTATAGGAATTCAATTCCTTTTCCATGTTGATATGATATATTGGTCCCCAAATATGTGTATTGTGGGCCACCATTGTGTTGGATGAAAAAATGTTTTAGCCCATCAAATTCTAAAAATACTAGCTTTATAATTCTTCTTACGCCCAAAAGTATTATCCTAGTGTGGAATCTGGTCCATATCACCCTTATACCTAAAAACAATAAAATCCTTAGCAAAAAAAAACCATAAACCCTCATCACCAAAAAACTCTAAAACCATATCCCCAAATATCCCTAAACACCCAGCCCTAAAAAACCACAAACCATCATCCCCAAAAAACACATAACCCTTGGCCCCAAAAAACCCTACACCCTCTATCATAAAAATTCTAAACCATTATACACCCCAAACACCTAAATTTTACCCCCAAATATCTATAAACCATTAGAACCAAAAAACCCTAACACCTTATCCCCAAAATAACTTTAACTCATATCCTCAAAAAACACTAAACTCTCATCCCCATAAAACTAAAAACCCTCGACCATAGACAACCCTAACCCTCAACCCCACAAAACCATAGTCCCTCTGTCCCAAAAACACTAAACCCTCATCCCTAAAACCCTAAACCCTCATACCCCAAAAAACTCTAAACCCTCATCCACAAATAAACTCTGAGACCTCATTAGAAAAAAAAATCCCAATACACTCATTACCACAATTATTATACACCCATACCCAAATAACCCTAAACAATCAGCCAAAAAAACCATAAACCCTCATCCCCCAAAAAATATACACCCATAACCACCAAAACCCTTACACACAATCCCAAAAGAAACACTGAACCCTCACCCCTAAAAAACCCTAAAAACGCATCCAAAATTCCCTAAACCCTTATCTTACATAAAAATAAACCTTTATCCCCCCCAAACAACCCTAAACCAACATCCGAAAAAAAACAATAAACCCACATCCCTAAAAATCCATAAACTGACATCCCCAAAATCACTAAATCCATAACCCTGAAAATTCCTAAACCCTGAACCACAAATCCATGTACCATCATCATGAAATCACTGAATGATCATGCCCAAGAAAACCCTAAACACTCATTCTGAAATATACCTAATCCCATATCCCCAGAACCAATAAACCCACACCCCCAAAAGTAAATCCTCGTCCTGCAAAACACCTAAACACTGAGGCCAAAAAATCTTAAACCATCTACCATAGAAAACCATAAACCCTCAGCATGAAATATCCATAAACCTATAGGATCTAAAAATCCTAAACCCTTAGACCAAAAATTATATAATCCCTCACCACAAAAACTCTAAACCCTATACCCAAAGAAACATTAAACCTTCATCCATAAAAAACCCTAAACCCCCAGCCCAAAAAAATAAACTCTTATCCAAAAAATACATAAACCCCCATCCCTAGAAAATCATAATCCTTAATATCCCAAAAACCCTAAACCATATACCCCACAAAATTCTTAAACCCTCATAAAAAAATACAAAACCCTCAACCACAAAAAACCCTAATCCCCTAACCCCCCAAATCCCAAAAACCTCACCCACAAAACCTATAAACCCATTGTATGAAAAAACCATAATCCCTCATCCTGAATAAAAAACACTCAATCCCCCAAAACCCTAAACCCTCAGCAATTAAAAACTCTAAACCCTCAGCCACAGAAAACCCTATGCCCACATCCCAAAATAATCTTATACCCTCATCACAATAAACCCTAATCACTGAGCTCCCAAAACCCTAATCCAATAGTCCCAAGAAACCATAAATGCTCAGCACCAAAGAAACCCAAAACCATCATCCCTAAAAAATCATAAACCCTTATATTTAAAAAATGATTAACCCAGGTAAACCATTCAGAACAAAAACCTATACCACTAATTCACAAAAAATCCTAATCACTCTTCCCCAAAAAACCCTAAACACACGTCCCTAAAAATTATTTAAAATTTATTCAATAAAAACACATAATTCCTAGAAAAAAATGAAACCATCTTACTGAAAAATAACTAGTTACACCTAGCTTCAAAAAACCCTCACCCTTGAGCCCTAAAAACCCCTCAACCATTTGCTGTAAAAAACCCAAAACTCTCCACCAAAAAAATCACTAAACTTATCCCCAAAAAACCATCGACCCTCAGCCCAAAATTTTTTTTTATCGTAATCCCAAAAAAAAAATCCCCAACCCATATCCCCAAAAATCCAACACCCCTTAGGCTCCAAATGCACCAAAAACCTCATCCCAAAAAATCCCTAATCCCTGATAACCAATAAATCAGATACCCTCATCCCCTAAATATCATCAAACCTCATCCCCCAAAAGATAATAAAACATCATCCCCAAAAACCCCAAAGAATCCTAAATCCATAGACCAGATAACACTCAACCCTAAGCCCCAAACAACCCTCACCCCTCAGCCACAAAAAAACACTAAACACATAGACTGGAAAAAACCCCCTCAACCCCCATCACAAAAAAACTAAAACCGTAGTCCAAAAAAAACCCTCAACCCTTATACCCCAAAAAAATCTGAATCCTCATCCCCAACAAATCCTCAACCCTCAGGCCAAATAAACTCTGATCCCACATCACTAAAATAACCCTAAACCCATAGCCCCAAAAAACCCTCAACCATCAACCATAATAAAATGGTAAAACCTCAACCAAAAAACCCTATACCCCATCCATAAAAAACAATCAACCCTCACCAAAAAAAATCCTAATCCCTTAGCCTAAAAAAACCCAACACCCTTAACCCCAAAAAGAATCAACCCTCATACCCTTGAACCCCACATTCCTAATCCCAATAAACCATAATCCCTTACTAACCAAAAAACCCTAACCACAACAAAAAATATCACAAATCCCTCAGACCAAAAAAACTATATTCCCTTTAACCTCAATAAACCTAAAACCTTCATCCCAAATAATCATTAACCATCATTCCAAAAAAACCTCAGACCCCAACACCCAAAACCCTCAATACTACACCAAATAAATGTATCAACCATTTCACCTGAAAAACCCACACCCCATACTCAAATAAAATCTTTAAACCCCAATCCCTAATAAACCATGTAACCTATGCTCCAATATATCCCTCAAACGTCATCCCGAGAAAACCCTATACCCTCAAAACAAGAAAACCATCACACCTCAACCCCAAAAAACCCTTTACTTTCAACCCCAAAAAACCCCAATACACTTATTTATAAAAAACCATCAATCCTTATATATAAAAAACCCTAACCCCATAGCCTAAGAACCCCCAATACCTTAGCACAAATATCCCTCCACCATCATCCCCACAAAACCATCCTCCCTCAGCACCAAATTCTCCTCATCCCTCATCCCTAAAATCCCTCAACACTCAATCAAATACAAACCTCATCCCCAAAAATCCTAAAACCATCAGCCCAAATATAGACCACAACCATTATTTCAAGAAACTCTTAACCCTTCACCTCCAAAACACTCATCCCATAGCCCAAAAAACCCTCACCCACAATAAACCATAATCCCTTATAACAAAAACCACTGAACCCTATGCTGAAAACAACAATTAAACATCATCCCAGAAGTCCCTAAACTCTCATCCCCAAAAATCACTAATCCTTGATCCCTAAAACCCACTCAAAACATATCACAAAAAACCACGAAATATCATCCACATAAAACCCAAATATCCCAAATCCCAACCTAAACCCTCATCCCTATGAAACCCTAACTATTTAGATACAAAAAAAACCTACACCCAAAAAAACAAAAAAAACCCTAAAACATCATCCCTAAAAAATACCCACACCCCTAACACAAAAACCCCTCAATCCTCAGCCCAAAAGTCCCTCAACCCTCAGTTCTAAAGAAACCTAAACCCTTATCCACAAAAAAACCCTCATCCCTCATCCGAAAAAAACCTTAAACCCTTATCCCCCCAAAAAGACCAACACTTATCCTCTGAAAACCATAAATCGTCCAATCCAAAAAAAAACCGTAAAACCATATCCGTAAAACCCCTAAACCCTATACCCAAAAAACCATCATCACTCAGCCACACAAAACCACTAACCCTCAACCCAAAAAACCAATAATTTATTATCCAAATAAAACTATCCACCATCTTCCCAAAAAAAAATCAAAACCATCAGCACTAAAAACCATCTACCATCATCCCTAAATTACATGGACCCATCAGCCCAAAACTACACTCATCCTTTATCTACTAAATACATTCAAACCCTATCCATAAAAAACCTTATCCCATCAACACCAAAAAAATCCTAAAAACTCATCTAAAAAGAAACCTAACCATTTATTCCAAAAAACCCTAAACCCCACTCCCCCAAATATCAAAACCACCATCACAAAAAATAAATCATACCACAGAACCATGAAAAACCAACACATTAGTTTCTAAAAACCATCGAAGCATAGGCCCAAAAAATTCTAAACAGACAACCCAAGAAAAAAATTAACCCCCAGTCCCAAAAACCCTCAACCCTATATACCAAAAACCCTCAACCTCATCCCTCAAGAAACCTATTCCCACATCCTAAATAGACAATTAAACTCACATCCCCATGAAACCACAATCCATTATCCCCAAGAAACCCGAGACTCAAAAATCCAAAAAACCCTTCCCCATGAGCACCGAAAAACCCTAAACCCGAATCCCAAAAACCCTAAACCCTTAGACCTTAAAAATTTTCAACCCTAGCCCCAAAAAGGAAAAACCATCATACTGAAAAATCTCTCAAACCATGGACCCAAAAATTCTAAACTCTTATCCCAAAAAATCCCACAACCCTCACCCCTCAACCTTAAAAAACCCTCAACACACTTTCCAAAAAATCCAGCATCCCTCCCAAAACCATAATCCCCTACATTCCTCAAACCCTTATACCTAAATAAACATCAAACATCATTCTCAATGATCTCTAATACCTAAACCCCAAAATAAAACAATTCCCCATCTCGAAAAGGTCCCCTAACCCTTAATCCCCAAAACCATCACCCGTAGCCATAAAAACGCTCAACCATCTGCCCTAAAAACCCTAGACCCTCATCCCCTTCAAAATCACACTAAACACTCTTACCTAAAAAACCTAAATTCATTACTGAAAAATATCCACAACCCTCATCCAATGAAAACCCAAATCAATCATCCCCAGTAAATACAAAACCCTCATGCACAAAAAAGCCTACAAAATCAACCCCAAAAAACCTTCAACTCTCAGCCTAAAAATAAAATCCAAACCACATGCCCTGAAAACACCTAAACCATTCTCCCCAGTAAACCAAAAAACCCATACCCATAAAAAACAGAAACCCATAGCCACAAAAACCCATGAACATCCTCCATGAAAAAACCTGAACCCTTGGCCCCAAAAAACACTAAAACCATGCCCAAAAAAACCCTAATCCCACATCCCCAAAAAACCTCAACCCTTATTAAAACAACCAGAAAACCTCACTAAAAAAATTTCATAACCCAATTAACAAAAAACCCCTCAACCATAAGCCCTAAAAACACACCAACCTCATCCCCAAAATCCATAAATTCTCAGTAACAAACACCCATAACCCTCAGACCAAAAAACCTTAAACCCTCACCACAAAAAATTCATGATCCCCTATCCCTCCAAATACCTCAACCCTAATCCCAAAAAATCCACATCCTCAACCAAAAAAATCTCAAAACCCTCAGAAAAAAAATTGTTTTCCAAAAAAAAATCTAAACACCCATCCCCAAAATGTCTGAAACACACAGCCTCACAATACCCTCAATAATCAGACACAAAAAACCCTAAACCGTTTGGCCCCGAAACTATGAATGCTCAACCCAAAAAACTTATCAAACCACATCCCTAGAAAACACTAAACCCTTATATATACAATTCCCTCAACACTCATCCAATGAAAACCCCATCAACCCTCTACCCCCCAAAAATATCATTTATCATCCGCAAAAATTACTATAATCATAGCCTTAAAAAACATGAATGCACACCAAAAAATCATAATCTCTTAGCGTCAAAAATACCTAAATACTCAGCACCAAAAAACACCAACCCATAGAAAAAAAACCCTATACCAACATCCACAAATAACCATTAATCCTCTGCCTCAAAATACATGAAACCCTCATCCCCAAAAACCCAATACCTAAATCCTCAAAATCACTATACTATCAAACCCAAAATTCCTCATCCCTCTACCCTCAAAAATTCTAAACTCCATTACTGAAAAAATCAATTTACTCTCAGCAAAAAACATTCCTTAACCGATAACCCCCCAAAAACCCAGAATCCACAACCCAAAAAAGATCTCCACCCTTGGCCACAAAAAACCCTCGACCCCTATAATACATCATCCCTCAAACCCTAAAAAACATAAACCCTAATCCCCAAAAAACCCTCAACCCTCATATCCATCACTTCCACAACCCTCAGCACCAAAAAACCCTAAACTCTACAACCCAAAAACATTACACACACCTCACCAATAAACACTAAACCCTCATCAAAAAATAAATGTCCACGCTCATCATAAAAAAACCTTAAATACGTAGCCTATAAAAACCTAAAACCCTCATCCCCAAAAAACCTAAACCATTCACCGAAACCCCCCACCTGAATCCCCATTCCCAAAAACCATTAAATCCTCATCTTGAACAAATGCTCAATGCATACATCAACAAAAATCATAAATAGTGTTCCCTAATAATCTATGAATGCTGAACTGAAAATATCCCTCTAGCCAAAGCCCTTAAAAAACCTCAACCCTCTACCCTGAAAAATATGTATACCCTTAGCCATCAAAACTCTCAACCCTTAGCCTCAAAAACCCAAGACCCTCATCCCTAAATTACCCTAATATAATAGCCCAAAAAAACATTATTCCAAAAAACATAAACCCTCATCCCCAAACTACCCACAACCCTCACGGCTAAAAACCCATCAAACAACATCCTTAAAAATCCATAAACCCCTAGCCATGAAAACCCTAAATAGTTAGCCCTAAAAATCTATCAACCATCATCTGCAAAAAACAGTCCAAACAGACACAAACAAACTACTAACTATCAGTCCCCAAACCCCTCATTCATCAACCCAAAAAAACTGTCAAACCTCATCCCTAGAAAACCATCAACCATTATCGCTAGAAAACCCTCATCCATCATCCCTAAAACACCCACAACCATCAACCCCATAATACCCCCAACCCATAACCAAAAAAACCCTAAACCCTTGGCACCAAAAAACACTAAAAACTATTTCATCAAAAACCTTAAACCCTCATCCTAGAAAAAACCTAACCCCCCTCCCCATCCCAAAATCCATAAAAACTCATCCCAAAAAACTATAAAACCCCAACCCCAACAAACCCTAATCGCTCAGCCCCAAAGAAACCCTAAACTCTCATATGCAACCATCAACACCAATCCCCAGACAAACACTAAACAATAAACCACTAGACACCATAAAAACTCCCCCTAAAAATCCCTCAACATGTAATGCTAAAAATCAATCATCCATATCTAATATAAAAAACATAAATCCACAAATCCAAAAAAAAACCTCACCCCTCAACCCCCCAAAAAGACCCTCCATCCTGAAAAAACACTCAACCCTCAAACGTGAAATACCCACAACCCCCAACCCCAAAAACCCTCAACCCTCAACCTGAAAAAACACTAAAAATTTAGCCTCCTAGTCCACAAAACCCTTATCTGCATAAAATCATAAACCCTCGACCCCGAAAACCCGAAAAACTAACCCCCCCAAAACCCGAACCATCATCCAAAAAAAACCCTAAACACAATGCCCAATAATACTATAAACCCTTATCCTCAGCATCCCAATACACGTTTTCCACAAAAACCTGAATCCATAAACACCAAATAACCATTAACCATAAACTCAAAAAATAATAAACCCTCATCCCCCCAAAAATATGAACACTCATCCCCAAAATACCATTTACACTCATTAGTAGAATATTCCAAATTGTATTCCATAGAAAACAATAAAAACATAGGCCAGAAAAACTAAAAGCTTCAACCCCATAAGAACCTAAATGATAAGACCCTGAAAACACAAAAGCATCAGCGCTAGAAAACTAAAAACCCCCAGCCATAAAAAACCATAAACCCTAATCCTTAGAATAACAATAAACCCTCATCCAAAGAAAAATGTGAACCCTCATCCCTAGAAAAATATAAACCCACTACAAAATAAACAGAAAACCCTCGTCTATGGGAAAACCTAGACCCAAACCACCATAAAACCTTGATCCCTCAACATTAGAATACCCTAAATCAAAACCCGATGAAAACCCAAAACCCTACCCCTAGATAATCCTAAACCCTCATAGCCATAAATCCTTAAACACTCAACCCTAGAAAACTATAAACCATAATCCCCAGAAAAATCAAAACACTATTTATGATAAAAATACCCAAAACAATCATCCCAAGAAAACCCTAAACCCTATATATTATAAAACCCCAAACCATCATCCCAAAAAACAACTAAATTCTCATCCCCGAAAAACCATATACACTAAGACACAAAAAAACACTAAACACTCATCCTTAAGAAACCCTAATCCCTCATCCCCAAAAATACCTAAATCATAAACCCCAAAAAACATAAAACCACAACCCCCCAAAAACCCAAACCCCTAATCCCCAAATAACTCTAACCCCTCAATTAGATAAAATCCTAACCTCGTTCCCCTAAAACCCATAAACTCACGGCTCCAAAAAATCCAAATCCCTAAACCCTAGAAAACCATTTAAACTTAGGAGTGGAAAACCCTAAACCCTCATCACTAGAAATCCATAAACCCTCATCCCCAATATAAGAATAAACTCTCATCCATATAAAACACCTAAACATTTTACTCAGAAAATCCTATACCCTTATCCCCACTAAACTCTAAACTCTTATCCAAAATGACCATAAAACATGAACCCAATAAATCCTTATACCCCTAGCCATAGAAAACCCTAAACCTCCAGCCCTATAAAACCCTGAACACTCTTCCCTAGAAAACCATAAACCCTAACCCAAAAATCCCTAAATCCTCATACCGAGAAATCCTTCAAACATAAACAATATGAAAATATAAACCCATAGTTCTGAAAAACCGTAGACCCACATCCCCCCAAAACCCCAAACCATCATCCTGATAAAACCTAAAACCTTTGCCCCAAAAAATGATCAACCCTATCAACCATAGTGAAACCTAGACTCTAATCCCCAAAAGCCCTTAAACCATTTACTTGGAAAAACATAAAAAATCAATTCCCAAAAATACTAAACCCTCTTCCACAAAATCCGTAAATACTTAGGCCATAAAAAACTAAAAACTCATACCAAAAAATCCATAATGTATCATCTCTAGAAATACCTAAACAATTATCTATGGAAAACCATAAATGCTTAGCTCTTGAAAACAGCCAATTCACATAAAAAATACCAAACCCTTAGTCATAGAATGCTCGATAATCTTAGCCATAGAAAACCCAAAACCCCCAGTACTAGAAAAATTGATACCCTTATCACCATAAAACCCTAAATCATAATCCCTTGAAAACCCTACACCCTCATGTTATGAAAAAACTAAACTCTCATACTGAGAAAAACGTAAACCCTCAAACCAAATAAACTGTAAATCCACATCCCCAAAAAAACCTAATGCCACAACCTTAAAAAAGCATAAATACCTATCTTAAAAATAACTAAACCCTTATCCCTAGAAAACCATAAACCCAAATTAATAGAAAACCCTAAAAACATAGCCCCAGAAAACCCCAAACCTGCATCCACAGAAGACCATAAACCCTCATCCCAAATAAATCCTAAATTCATTGCCCCAAAATCCCTAAAACCTCAACCCTAAAATATTCTAAACACTTATCCCCAGATAACCCTAATAAACATCACTAGAAAACCCTTAAAAATATACCCCCAAAATATCTAGTCCCTCATAATAAAAAACCCTAAACCATTATCCCTATAAAACAATAAACCATCATCTTTAGAAACCCTAAAACCTCATACCTGAAAAACCCTAAATCCTTCTCATAAGAAATACCTAAGCCCTAAACCCCATAAAACACTAAAACCGCATCCCTAGACAACCCTAAACCGCCAGCACTAGAAATCCCTAAATCATCATCCCCAAAACGCTAATCTCTCAACCCCAAAAAAACCTCGACCCTCATCCCTATGAAACCCTAAACACTAAGCCATATAAAACCATAGACCTTATACATTATAAAACCAAAAACCCACTGGATTAGAAAATATTTAATCCCTATCATGATAAATCCCAAAAACCACATCTTGAAAAAATCCTAAAAATACAACCTTAGAAAACCCTAAACCCATAGCACCAAAATACACTAAAACCACATCACCAAAAACCCTAAGCCCATGACCTAGAAAAATCTAATCCCCCATCCCCAGGATACCCAAGTTATATAGCACTAGAAAACCCTCATCCCCTAAAATTAAAAAACATCTTCTACCAATAAACCCTTATCCTCTAATCACTATAAAAACATAAACCCTCAACCCTAGAAAACAAAAATTTATCAACCCCTGAAAAGAATATTCCCACACCCCAAAAAAACACTAATCCTTATTTCACAAAAGACTATACAATCATTCCCAGATAATCATAAACCCTCAATCCCAAAAAAACCCCAATCCATCATCCCATCAAAACCCCAAACTCTCGAACATGGAAAACACTAAACTGTTATCCCTTAAAATCACTAATCTCAAACGTACATCCTAGGAAAACACTAAAACCTCAACGAAAAAAACTATTAAAACCTCAACCCTATGAAAACCCCAAACCGTTCATAAAAAAACTCTAAACCCTCAGCACTAAGAAACACAAAACCATCATCCTTAAAAACCCATAAATCCCCAACCTTAAAAAACCCAATACACTCTGCCCCCCAATTCGTAAACCATCATCCCCCTAAAAAACCTAAAACCCTTATCCCCTGAAAGACCCAAAAACCTCATCCCCAACATACCCTAGAACCACATATCCCCAAACACTAACAACTCTCACACAAAAAACTGAAACCCTCAACTGAAAAATACCATAATCCCTCATCCCCAAAAATCAAAAAACCCTTATTCACAAAAAACCCTAAACCTTAAACCCCAAAAATGATAAACCCATAGTATAAAAACCCATAAACCCTTATCCCCAATAACTATAATCACTAACCCATAAAATCCAAGCATCCTAGGCCCAAAAACCATGAATCTGCAGCCAATAAAAACCATAAACACGTAGCCATTAAAAACAAAAAGTCATCATCAGAAAACCCTAAACCCACATCCCTAGAATACCATAAATATTCCATCTATAAATCACACTAAACCCTCATCCAAAGGAAACCCAAAACCAACATCACTGAAACTCATAAATCATATTTCACAAAAAAACCTCAACTAATTTCCCCAAATAACCCTAAACCATTAGTCCCTAAAAACCCTAATCCCTCATCTCTAAAATACCATAAACTATCAGTGACAAAAAACACTAAACCCTAATCCAAAAAACAAATACCCTTCATTTCAAAAAACCCCAAACCCGTATCCCTGAAAAACACTATGACCATAGCCCCTAGAAACCCTAAATCATTTATCCATTAAAAAACCCTAAACCCACATCCCTAAAAAAACCTTAAACACTCATAATTGATAAACCATAAATCCTCAGTCCTAAAAAACCTAAACCTAAAACCCCAAAATACCTGAAACACTTATCCTTGAATGAAACTAGACCCTAAATCCTAGAAAACACTAAACCCTTGTACACAAAGAACCTTAAACACTCTACCTAAAATAAAATCCCAAAGAACTGAAACCCCAAAATAATACAGCCCCAAAAGAACCTTAAACCCTTATCCCTAAAAAACCCAAAACCCTCATATATAGGAAACACTAAATCCTATGACCTAAAAAAGAGTAATCCCTCATCCAAAAAAATGCTAAACTGACAACCTTAAAAAACATTAACCCGTAGCCCAAAAAAACAAAAACCCCCATCCAAAAAATTACCAAAACCAATAGAGAAAAAAAAACCTACATACCCATGAAAACCATAAACCCTCATCCCCAAAAAAACCCTAAATCCTCATCCCCAAAAATCCATAAACTATCACCCCCTGTAAAACGTAAAATATCAAGCCCAAAAATCATAAACAGTCACCCCTAAAATACCCTTTTCACTCAACACCAATAAATATTAAACCCTCATCCAAAAAAACACTAAATCCTTATCCCCCAAAACATATACCATTAGCTCCAAAAGACCCTAATACCTCAACCCTAGAAATACCAAAACCCCGATCCCCTCAAAACAAGACACCCCATTCCCTAACAACTGTAAAACCTCTTGCCAAAAAACCTTAAATCCATCGTAGAAAAAAACCCTAAAGCCACAGAAGCAAAAAGTCCTAAACCCTTATAAAAAATCCCAAACACTCATCCCCAAAAAATACTCAACATTTAGACCTATTTAAACAAATCACTAGACCTTAAAAAACATTATATCCCCTTCCTAATAAAATCATAAACCCATATTCCAGAAAACCCTAATCACTCATCATCGAAAAACAATAAACCGACAAACTTAAAAACCTATAATCCCTATACAAGAAAAAAACCCAAAACCCTGTCCCCAAAATACCCCAAATCCTCATCCCCCCTAAAAAAATCCTTACCCCATTAAACCTTAGGGCCTCTTCCAAAAAAAATCCAAAAATCCAATCCCCAAATAACCCAAAACGCTCGACCCCAATAAACCCTAAAACACTCATCCCCAAAAAACCCCACAATCCTCCACCCCAAAAAACCCAAATAACTCATTCCCAAAAAATCCCATTCCATTATCCCCCAAAACCATAAAACATCACCAAAAAATACATCATCCAAAGAAACCCAATATACTAAACCCCAACATCATAATCCCTCATTTAAAAACCAGGATACCCAAAATACTAAAAACCCCAAAACACGCAGCACTAAAAACCCTACACAAATCTATAGAAAAAAACCCTAAAGCATCATCCCTAAGAAACCCAGAACCCTCATCCCCAAAAAAACATAAACCATAAACCCCAAAAACCCTAAGTCAACAGTGCAAGTAAGAAACCTAAACCGTCAACCTCGAAAAATCCTAATGCATTAGCCCCAAATTAACATAATACCTTTACCTAAAAAACCATAATCCCTCATCCCAAAATATCCATAAATAGCCTACCTCCAAAAACCTAATACCCATAATCAGAAAAAATCTGAAACCCATATCCCAAAATATACCTAAATCCATAGAAAAAACATTCAACCCATAACCATAAAAACCCTAAATACTCAACCACTAACAACCAAACACCCTCATAAAAAAACTCCTAAACCCTCATACCAAAAAAACCATAACCCTTAGGCCCATAAAACCTTAAACCCATAGATAATGGAATCACTAAACCTTCATCCCCAAATAACCCTATTCCCTCTGCTATAAAAAAAACTGACACCTCTTCCCAAAAAACCCGTAAAACCTCAGCTTCAAAAAACCCCATACCATTATCCAAAAAAAACATAAACCCTCATCCCTTAAAAACCCTAAAATATCTACCATTAATAAATCTAAAACCTATGAACCAATACCCTAGAAACACACAGTCATGAAATACCCAAAAAAATTTGCACCAAAAAACTCAAAACCCTTATCCACCAAAAATTCTAAAACTTCTTCCACCAAAAACCAAAACACTCAACCAAGAAAACCCTATCCACATCCCAAAAAATCATAATCCCACTATCTTAAAAAACCTAATCCTCATACCAAAAAGACACGATAAACTGATCCCTAAATACCCTGTACCCTCATCCCCAAAATACCCTTAACCAGTAGTCCCCCCCATAACCCAAAACCATCATGTCGAAAAAACCCTAAACCCCCCAACCAAAAAACCCAAAATCCCCATAAAAATAACATAATCCCCTTTCCAAAAAAAACTATAACCCAATTGTACAAAAATAATCTAATCCCGCAACCTAAAAAACCCTAATCCCCCAGCCCCAGAAAACCCTAAACACACAGTCCCAAAAATCCTAAACCTTATTCCTGAATCAACCATAACCCCCGAGACCATAAAAAACCTAAATCCTCATTCATAAAACCATTACCACGCAATCCAAAATAACCACAATCCCAAACTCCTAAAAATACCCATTCTTCAGCCATCATCCCCCAAAACACTAAATCTTCTTCTCAAAAAAAAACTATACACAGTGACAAAAAAATCATAAAACTGAATCCCAAAAAATGATAAACCATTACCCGTCAAAAAACCCTATCCATCAATTATAGAAAACTTTAAATACTCAGATCCAAAAACCCCAAAACCATTATCCCTAAAAACCCAAAACAATCGACACCAAAAACTCCCTTAAAATATCACTCCAAAATATCCCAAAACCCCATATACAAAGATCACTAATCCCTTATCCCCAAAAAAACATAAAACCATCAGCACTAAAGAAACCCTAATATCTCAGCCCCATAAAATCCTATACCATCATCCCTAAAACACTAAACACTCTGCCTTAAATAATAAGAAGCACTAATCCCCAAAATACCTTAAACCCTAAACACCAAATACCCCTAAGCCCCTAGTCCTAAAAAATCCTAATCCCTTAGCATTGGAAAAACCTAAACCATCTGTCCCACAAAGAGTTAACTCTCACACCCAAAGTAACCCAACATCTCCAGTCCCAAAGAAACCTAATCCCTCACCCCATAAATGACTTGAAATATCAACCACTAAAAACCATAAACTCTCATCACATAAATACCCAAAACACTAAATGACAAAAAAACTAAACCCTTATCCCCATTAAACCCTAAACCCTCTACCCCAAAATCCCCTAAAACATCTGCACCAATAAAACCCTAAACATTTATCTGCCCAAATCCCATGCACTTATCCCAAAATAAACAATAATCATCATCCCCCAAAAACACTAAAACCTAGTTCTATAAAAACCATGAACCCCTGGCCCCAAAAAACATGAATATATTTTCCACAGAATCCGTAAACAGTCAGCCCCATAAAACCTTCAACCCACAACCCCAAAAAACCGATAAGCCTCATTCATGGAAATCATCATTCCTCAACCCCGAAAAACCTGATATCTTCATCCCCCAAAAAAAATACTATAACTTTATCCCCAAAACACCATAATCCACCAAACAGAAACAACCCTAAACCATTAACACAAAACACTGCAACCCTTAGCCCCAAAAATCCCTAAACCATCTTCCAAAAAAAACGATAAACCCTCAGCCCCAAAATTTCATAGACCCTCTACCCTGAAAAACACTAAACCATTAGAAACATAAATCTATAAAGCCTATGTATCCTAAAACAATCATCCCTTGTCCCTAAAAACCCTAAATCGTCTTCCCATAAAAGCACTAAAACCTAATCCTAACAAACCCTTGACAACCATCCCTAAAAAACTCAAAACAAATAATTGAAACTAACCCAATAATGTTATCCCCCAAAACACAAATCCACCATCCCCAAAAACACCCAATATTCTAAACCCCATGAAACCTTATAGCCTCATCCCTACAAACCCCTAAAACCTCATACCCCATATACTATAAACCCTCATCCCAAAATAAACATAAAACCTCATCCCTAAGAAAAACTTAATCCTCCTTCCACCAAAATCCATAAACTCCCACGCAAAAAAACCAATAAACTTATTTCCTGAAAAACAGTAAATTTATAACCCCATAATTCACTAAATATTCATCCCAAAAAACCCAAAACACTCATAACCAAAAAAAAAACAAACAGACTCTACAGAACAAATTAATTCCTCAGCCCCAAAAAACCCTAAAACCTTAGAGCAATGAAACCCTAAAGCCACTACACTAGAAAACCATAAACCATTAGCCTATGAAAACCATAATCCTTCAACCCCAAAAAACCCTAAACCCTTAATCCCAATAAACCCTAAACCCTCATCTCAAAAAACCGTAAACCCTCTGCCTGAATAACACTAGTCCCTCATCCCTAAATAACCTTACACACTCTTACCCAAATAACACAGAACCCTTACCCACAGGGGACCCAAAAAACTCATCCCAAAAAACCAAAACCCCGAAACCCAAAAAACCTGAAACCATCGTCCTAAGAAACTCTAAACACACATCCTCAAAAAGTAACATATAACCTTACCCAAAAAAACCCTTAACACTCAACACCAAAAAACACTAAACCCTCAGACCCAAATATAACGAAACCATTATCCCAAATAAATCCTAAAACCCACAAACCAAAAAACTATAAATTATGATCCTAAAAAAACCCTAAACACTCATCCCCAAAAAACCATAAACCCTCAGCCTCAAATAACCCAAAACCCTCAACCATAAAAAACCCTAAATCCCTATCCATCAAAATCCCAAACCCCAACATTTAAAACCCTAAAAACTCATTCCTATAAAATTAAAAATACTTTTACTTAAGAAACACTAAAACCCAACCCCCAAATCTCTATACCCCAACCCCAAAAACACCAAACCCTTAGAAGAAAACTATTGTAAACCCCATGCTAAAAAAACCATAAACACTCATCCCCAAAAAACCAGAAACCCTCAGCTATAGAAAGCCCCATGAACCCTCATCCACAAAAAACCCTATACAAGCCATCAAAAACAACCCTAAACCCTCCACCCCAAAACACCGTATATCCTAACCCTAAAAAACCATAAACCCTCAACCAAAAAAAACCAAAAACCCTTAGTTCTAGTACACCATAAACTCTCATCCCAAAAAACCTCTCAACCCTCATCCTTTAAAACCATAAACCCTCATAAACAAAAAACTATAAACACTCTTCCCCAATCCCTAAACCCTCATCCCCAAAAAAGCATAAACCCTAACTACAGTAAACTCTAAACACACAACCCCAAATAACCAATATCACAGTGCTCCATGAATCCTTAATCTATCTCACCCAGAAATACCAAAACCCAAAGCTCCCAAAAAATATAAAAACACAACCCTAAAAAATCTTAAACTCTCACCAACAAAAAAACCCTAAACCATCTGACCTAAAATACCATATATAATCATCCAAATAATCTCTTATCCCTCACCCCAAATAACCCTAAAGCCTCAGTCAAAAGAAACTCAAAACTATCATCCCTAAAAAACTTTATCCCCTCATCCCTAAAAATCCCTAAGCCCCCAGCCCCAACATACCCTAAATCCTCAACCCCCAAAATTCAAAACTCTCTAACATAAAAAAACATAAAAAACACATCTGCTAAACCCCTAAACCCTCAGATCAAAATACCATAACTCCTTATTCCCAAAACCACTAACCCCTAAACACCCCCCCCCCAAAATTAAACCCTTATCCCAAATAAATTGTAAAACCCCATCACCAAAATGCCCAAACTCTCAACAATCAAAGACCCAAAAACCTAAACCTTAAGAATCCCCAAACCCTTATCCCAAAAAACCCAAACCCCTTAACCCAAAAAAAAAACAATAACCTCAATCCAAAATAATTCCTAAACCCTCACCTCGAAGAACCCTAAATCCTTAGTCCTAAAAAAGTGTATACCCTCATCTCTAAAATAACTATAATCTCTCATATGTAAAAAATCATAAAACTGCTGCCCCAAAAAACCCTAATCCATCATCCCAAAATAACACTAAATGACATTCCAAAAAAAAACTAAACCGTAATTTCTAAAAAAACATTTAACCATTAACCCAAAAAAACCATAAACCCTCAGACCCTCAAAAACCTAAACCATCATCCAAAAAACATTATAAACTTATAGACAGATAAATCCCAAAACCCTGATCCCCAAAAAACCCTAAAACATCAGCCCCAAATACACCAAACCCCTCATCCCCACCACAAACCATCTACATAAAAATTCCTAAAACCATCGACTTAAATTAACCATAAACCCCATCCTCATAAATAAGATAATCCTAAACCCGAAAAAACCTAGATTCCTCCACACAAAAAATGAATGCTAATCCTAAACAATTGATAACTCGTAGCACATTAAAATACAAAACAATTAACTAAATGAACCATATACCATCATCCCCAAAAAACCCTAAACCCTCATCCCCCAAGAATCCCTCAATCCATAGCACTAATGAACCCTAAACCATCATCCCCCCCAAAAAATAATACCTTTTCACCAAAAACCCAAAAACCCACATCCCTAAAAAACGTAAAATACTCAGTCCCAAAACAATTATACCCTTATCCCCTAGAAACCCAATACCCTTACCACTATAAAACCCAAAATAATTAAATGAAAAACCTTCAACCATTACTCCCTAAAATCACTAAACCCTCATACCTAAAAAAATCAAAAAACATCCCCCCCAAAACCCCTCATTCCTAAGAAAAAAATAGAATTAAACCCTCATCCCCAAAAAATCCAAACACTCCACCCCAAATAACCCATTGCTGTCATCCCTAAAGAAACCTAATCCATCATCCTAAAAAAACCCTCATTCCTAACACTAAATCCCCAAATAAACACTATACCCTCATCCAAATAGAACCTTGAACAGTCATATAGAAAAAACCCTAAACCTTGAGCACAAAAAAACAAAACCCACCTCCCAAATAAATTAGAATCTATAAACCCCAAAAATAATAATCACACCATAGTTTCAAAAATTATTAACTCTAAACCCAAAAAACTGTAATCCTTCATTACCAATAATATGTAATCCCTCATCCGGAAAATCCCTGAAACCGTACCCCCCCAAAAAATATCAACCCTTCACCTGAGAATACTATCTAACCTCAGTCCAAAAAAAAATCCATCAACCCTCAAACCCAAAAAATCATAAAACCTATGAACCAAATTACCATAAACAATTTTACAGACAAGACATAAACAGTCAACCCCCCAAAACCCTATACCCTATCTTCACAAAATTTCTAAAACGTCAACCCCATAAACAATAAACTCTCATCCACAAAAAACGCCTCATCCCTTAGCCCAAAAAAACCATAAACCCTCAGCTATAGAAAAAACACATAATCCTTATATCAAAAAATCCCTTAACCCTAATACCAAAATACCTAAATACATTTTACTAAAAAAGACCATTAACACTCATCCCCCAAAATTACTCAACCCTAAAACCCAAAAAAAAAACCTAAAACCTCTTCGCAAATAAAACCCTAAACTCGTATCCACAGGAAACCCTAAAATGTCAACCACAATATTCGTCAACCCTCAACCCCAAAACACTATAGTCCCTCATCACCAAAAATATATCAACACATAGCCACAAAAACCCATAAACCATTTCCCCATAGAAACCATAAAACCTCTTACCCACAAAACCTTATTCACTCAGACCCCAAAAACCCTCAACTATCATCACCAAAAACCTATCAACACTCATCCCCCAAAATTACACAACCCTAAACTCTAGAAAACCCTAAAACCACTACCAATGAAAACCATATTCCCTCAACACCAAAAACCCTATAACCTTTAGCCCCAAAAAACCATCAACTCTCAACCCAAAAATACCGTAAACCCTTACTGTCGAAAAACCATCAACTCTTACATTGGGAAAACTCTAAAACCTTATCCAAAAAACCCCTTCATCACACAACACCAAAAAACCATCAGTGCATATTCCCTATAACCCCTAAACCGTCAACCCCAAATAAAACATTATCCATGCGCCCCAAAATCCTATCTACCCTCACCCAAAATAAATCCTCAAGACATACCCCAAAATACCCTAAACGCATAGCCCCAAAAATCCATAGTCCATTATCCCAAAATACACTAAACTCGTAGCCTCAAAATACTAAACTCTAGTCCAAAAATGTACATAAACCCTCATACCCAAAAAACCATTAAAACTCATCCCCAAAATACCTTGAACCCTAATCTCCAAAAAACCCTGAAACCATGCCCCCAAAAAACAAAAAACACTCAGCCCCAAAAAACCTTGAATCCTACTCCAAAAAAAAAACAAATGCCGCACCCTGAAAAACCCTCAACCCTCAACACAAAAAAACACTGAACCCTCAACCCCAAAAATCCCAAAATTCTGATCCCTTAAAACCCTAAAGCCTCATACCCTCAAAACACCAATCCCAATTCCCCATAAGGTCCACCACCCTCAGCCTCAAAAAACCTGGAACCATAATCCCCCAAAAACTGTATTCTATAATCCCTAAAAAACAATAGACCCTTAGGCCCAAAAAACCTCAAGCTTCATCCCCAATAAAACAAAAAACCCTAATCACCAAAAATCCATGTACCCTTAGCATCATAAAACCCAGAACAATTATCACCAAGAATCATTGAACCCTGAGCCCCAAAAAATCGTTGACCATCATCTTAAAAAAACAATGAAATTGTGTCAACAAAAACACCCTAAACCCTCTTCGCAACAAATAATAACTGTGACCTCAAAAAATCCCTCATTCCTCAACAAAACAAATCCTAAAGCCACGTCCCAAAAAAACCCAAAATCCTTATCCCCAAAACCCACTATACCCTCAGAACCAAAAAACACGAAATCCATTTTCCTTAAAAACCCCAAATCCCTCCATCTCAAAAAACAATAAACACTCGTCCATAAGAAATGCTAAATCCTCATTCCAAAAAAAGTATCAAAACTCTGGAAAAAAAAATCCCTAAAACCTCAACACAACATACAATAAACCACGAGCCCAAAAAAACCCTAATCCACCAACCCAAAAAAACCTAAACCATCATCAACCCACCAAAAAAACCCTCAATCAACTTTCCCAAAATCCTTAAGACCTCAGTCAAAAAAATCATCAACACATAGTCCCAAATATCCCCCAACCCCATCCCCAAAAAACATTAAACTTCATCCCAAAAAAACAATCATTCCTCAGCCCAAAATAACCCTAGAACCCTAGACCCAATATTTACTTGACTCTCCGTCCCAAAAAACCATCAAATATCCACCCCCAAAACCCCTAAATCAGAATCCCATAAAAATCAAGAACCATCATTTAAAAAATCACAATACCTATATCCCCCAAAAACCCCAAAACATTGAGCCCTAAAAAACCCTAAACACACAACCCAAAAAAAACATAAACCCTCATCCTTAAAAAAACCAAACCCTCATTCTAAAATAACTAATATCTATGAATACCATATAACTCTAAACACTCATCCCTAAAAATCCTTGAACCATTAGCCACAGAAAACAATGATCCCATGCCCTTAAATATCCATGGACCATCATCCCTTGAAAACCCTAAACCCTCATATCCCAAAAAAACTTGCACCTCAGAACTAAAAATTTGTGAAATCTCTACCACAAACAACCATAACCCATAATCTTCAAAAACCCTAAAATCAATACCAAAAGAAACATATCCCTTAGCTCCAAAAAACCCTCATCCCTTATCCCTAAAAAACACCAATCCCTTATCTTAAAAAAACATCACCCTAACCCTTAAAATCCCTCAACCATCATCCCCAAAAAAATTTCCACATTCATCCCAAAAAAAACCTAAACCCTCATCCCTAAAATCCCACTACCCTAAGTTCCAACAATCCTCAACCCCTATCCCCAAAATAACACTATACACTCTACCACAGAAAATCCTAAACCCTTATCGCCAAAAAAAAATTAAACACTCATCCCCAAACAATCCTAAACCAACAACACCCAAAATCCTTACTCACAATGCCCTAAAACCCCTCAAAACTCACCCCCAATAATATACTCACACCCAATCCACCAAAGAAACCTCAACACTTACCCATAAAAAACCATAAACCTCTATCCCAAAATGACCATAAAACCTCCTACTGAAAAAAACTGTCAACCATAATCCCCATGTAACTTTCAACCCTCGACCCTAAAAAACAATACACCCTAAACCCCAAAAACACTCAAACCTCAGCCCCCAAACCCATAAACCCATAACCCCAATGAACCCATAGCCATACATTCCAAAAAACCATCAACCCAAGACCTAATGAACTCTCAACAATCATACCCAAAATACAATCAAACCACATCCCTGAAATACCCAAACCCTCAACTCCCAAACACTAAACATTCATCCCAAAAAACCCTCAACCCCCATCACTAAACAACCCTTAAACCTCATCCATCAATCCAAAAAATATCTAATCTATTTCCCCAAATGACCCTCACCCCAGAGACCCAATAATACCTAAATCCATTACTAAATAAACCTCAACCCTATGTCCTATGAAACCATAATCCCTCAGGCCCAGAAAAACCACAACCATCAGTCCCCAGAAATCCCAAAACCCCTCACCCTAGATAACCTCAAAACCTCATCCCCAAAAAACCCCAAACACTAATCTCCAAAAAATCATAAACCCTTAACTATAGAAAATCATAAACCCTCTACCCAACATATCTATATCCCTTCACAAAAAAAAAACAACAAATACATATTCTAAAAATACACTCAACCCAAAATAAATCTAAACCCTAATGCTATAAAAACACTAAAACCTTATCCTAGGACACCTAAAACCTTATACCCACAAATTTCAAAACAATAGTATCCCAAAAACTACACAACCTTATGCCCCAAAAAAAACCTAAAAAATAATCTCAAAAAAAATCATAAAACCTAAGCCTCAAATAAGCCTAAAAACTCATCACCAAAGAAAACCTTGAACCCTTATCCCTGAAAAAACCTAAACCCCCAGCCCCATGGAACCATGATCCATGAACTCCAAAAAAACATGAATCCTTATCCAAAAAGAACCTGAAGCCAAAACCCTATAAAACCATCAACCCTCAGCCCCAAAACACCTTGAACCCTCGACCACAAAAATCTATAAATCCTTTTCCACAATAAACCCTCAACCCTTGGCCCCAATAACAATAATCCATATACTATAAAAATCCTAAACCCACAGCACCAAGAAACCCCAAAACCTCATCCCAAATACCCCTACACTAATTCCTAAAATACCCTGAACTCTCATCCATGAAAAACTCTGAAGGGAAGGCCAAAAAATATACTTGAACCCCAAGCCATAAAAAAACATAAAACATAGACCCAGAGAACATTGAACTCTCATCCCCAAAACCCTAAACCCTTAGCACCAAAAAACCCTACACCCTCATCCCAAAAAAACACTTCATTATACATCCCCAAACAAACCTAAACCCCCAAACACAAAAAACCCTAAAACATCATCACAAAAAATCCCTTAAGCCATCTACCACAAAAAACCAAAAAAAAAAAATTAACCCCAAAACAGTAATCAATAATCCCCATAAACCCCTTAAAATATCATCTAGAAAAAACCTAAATCCTCACCGCCCAAACCCCAAAACACTCAGCCTAAAAAAAATATCCCCACAGCCCTATAAACACCTAACCCCATACCCTCAAAATATCATTAACATTTATCCCAAAAAATACTATTCCCTTAGCCTGAAAAAACACTTAAACCCAACCACTAAAAAAATCCAAACCATATGTCCCAAAAACTCATATACCATCATTAAAAAAATGTTAAACCCTCATTCAAAAAATAAACGAATCCCCAATACAAAAAAAAAACTAACCCCTTAGCATAAAAAACACTAAACCCTCATCCTAAAAAATTCCCCCATCCCCAAAAAAATTCTATATCCATCACCATGAAAAATTGTAAACCCTTACTCCAAATAACCTAAACCCATAGGTCCAAAAATCAATAATCTCATAGCCCCAGAAAAACCTAAACCCTCATCCATAGAAACCCTCTAACCCTCATCACTAAAAAAACCCAAACCCTTAGCCACATAAATCCCTAAACTCCTAATTTTAGAAAACCTAGACCACCATACCTAAACCCCTAGCCTTAGAAAACCCCAATCCATCATCCTAAGAAAACTCTATAACCTATGTCTAATGAAAATCATGACCCTCGTCCCCAAAAACCAAAATTCTCAGCCATAGAGTGTCCCAAACACAATGTCCCAAAAAACACAATCCTAATATGACATAACACCATAAACACTCATCCCTATAAAATCCTAAACCCTGTTCCACAAAAAAACGTAATCCTTGCACTATAGATAACCCAAACCGTCATCCCTAGAAAACCCTAAAACCTGACCCCAAAAAAAATACCCATATACCAAGAAAAAAACTAAACCATCATCCTCATAAAACACTCAACCCACATCCCAAGAAAACCATGAACCCAACTTCCTAAAAGACCCTAAACCCTCATCACTAGAAAATCCTAAAACCTCAGACCCAAAAAACATAATCCCTTATCCCCAAAAGAACCTCAACCCTTAACCCTATAAAACCCTAAACCCTTATCCCCAAAAAACACTAAACCCTCATCCCCAAAATACCATTAACACCCATCCCTAGAGAACACCAAACCCTCATCCTCAGAAAATCCCATACCCTCATCCCAAGAAAACCAATAACCCTCATCAGTAGACATTCCTAAATTCTCCACTCATAAATCATTAGACTCTCATACCCCAAAAAAACTAATCCCTCATCCTAAGAAAAACCAAACCCTAATCCCCAAAAAATCCTAAACCCTCATCCCCGGAACACCTGAAACCATAATCCCTAGAAAACCATAATACCTCAGCCTTAGAAATCCCTAACCACTCAACCCCAAAAAACCATAGACCCGCGTCCCTATGAAAACACTCAACCATCAGACCTTGAATTACCATTACAATGTACCACAAAATCAGAGAATTCTCTAATCCATATAAAACCTTAATACTTATCCCCATAAATCCTTAAAATTTTAGCCCATGAAAATCGTAAAACTCTATCCCTAGTAAACCCAAGAAATCCCGCCCTATAAATCCCTAAACCACAATCTCCAAGAAACCATAAACCCACATCCCGAAAAACCCAAAACCCTCATCCCAAGATAAAAAACCCTTATTACCATAGAACCCTAATCCCTGAGTCCCAGAAAGCCCTAATCACTCAATTCAAGAAAAACCTAAACCCCCAACCACAGAACTCGATACACCCTCAAAAATAGGAGACCCTATGCACTTATCCTTAGAAAATCATAATCCCCGTCCATAGAAAATCATAAATTCCCACACCTAAATCCATAAACCCCAATCCCCAGAAAACCCAATACACCCATCACCAAATTCACAAATCCCTCAGACCAATAAATACACCAACCCTTCAAACCTAGAAACCCCTAAACCCCATTCCCAAAGAGAATTAAACACCTTCCACTGAAAACCAGAAACTCTAGACACTATAAAATCCTAGACACTAACCCCCATAAAGCCCTAAATTGTTTCCCAAAAAAATCATAAATGGTCACCATAACAATACCCAAAACACTTAGCCTATGATAACCCTAAACCATCATCACATGAAAAACCAAAACCCTCATCACTGGAAAACCATAAATATCAATCACTATGAAATCTTATACCCTTATCCCTAGAATTAACTAAACCCTTAGACCTAAAAAACCCCAAACAGTCTTCTCAATAAAACCCAAAATTCACAGCCCCAATAATCCCTAAACCCTTATCCATAAAAGGCCCAAAACCCTCATTCATAGAATACCCTAAACCACCACCAATTGAATACCCTAAACCCTCATCAATAAACAACCCTAAACCCTTATCACCACAAAAGTTTAAATACATGACCCATATAAACCCTTAACCATCATCCCTAGAAATCCCGTTACATTATCCCCAAAAAACAATAAATCATTATCCCCAAAAAACCATTAAACCTCTACCCTAGAAAACCCTAAATCCTCATCCCTATAAATCCATAAACCATCAGCCTTAGAAAACCATAATCCTTCACCCCCCCATAAAAAACTACACCACCATCACTTAAAAAACATAAAACTGCATACCCACAAAACCCTAAACTCTCATCCCCCCATAAACCAAAATTCCATCCCTAGAAACCCCTAATCCCTCTTTCCCAGAATACTCAAAACCATTATTCCTTGAAAACTATAAAACCTTATCCCTAGAAAACTTTAAACCCTTATCCCTTTAAAATCATTAACTCTCACCACCAGACATCCTATGACCCACAGCCCTAGAAATCCATAAAACCTCATCATTATAAAACACTATATCCTCATCCCAAAAAACACTAATCCATCATCTAAGAGAACACTAAAACCACATCACTTGAAATTTCTAAACCCTTAGATGCATAAAATCATAATCCGTCAATACTAGAAATCCCTAAACCATCATCCCTAAAAAACCTAAACTATAATCCCTATAAAACGTAATCATTTTTTCCCCAAAAAACATTAACCTATCATCCCTAGAAAACCCTAAACCCTCTTCCAATTAAAAACCTAATCCCCTATCCCAAGAATATATAAAATCCGTATCCCCAAAAAACCCAAGACACTCTTCCCTATAATATCGTAAACCATCATCCCTAGAAAATAGTAAACCACTTCCTCAGAAAACAGTATACACTCATCCCCATAGAACCATAAACGGATAGCCCTATAAAACCCTATATCCACAACCCCATTAACCATTAAACACTCATCCCTAGAAAATCCTAAAACCTCATTCAATGAATTATAAAAAACCTTAGTCCTAAAAAACCACAAACCCCCATCCCCCCAAAACCCTAAATCCTCATCCCCATAACACCAAAAAGTCTCAACCCTAAAAAACCCTAAACAATCTGCCCTATAAAACCCTAAAACCTCCTCACCAAAAAATCCTAAAATCTCATCCCCTGAAATCCCTTAACCACATTCCCTATAAAAACCCGATCTCCCATACCCAAGTACCCATTAACCCTAAATCCCTAGAAAACATTAATTTAATATCCCTAGAAAACCATAAATCTACAGCACCAACAAACCCTAGAAACCCCTCTCCAGAAAAACAAAATCCACCATCTCTAAGAAACCCTTATCCCACTACCCCAGAAAACCCTAATTCCTCGTTCAATGAAAACCAAACATCCTCATCCCCCAAAAAAGCTAAACCCTTATTCCCAGAATAACCTAAACCCACACCTCCAAAAATACTAAATACACATCCCAAAAAATGCTACAATCGAAACCATAGAAATCCTTATTCAACCAATCCATGAAATTCATAACCCCCCATCCGAGAAAATCAGAAAACCCAATAACCTAATACACTAAAACCTTATCCCCATAAAATCGTAAACCACCAACCCAAAAAAACATAATCTCTTGACATAATAAAACCCTACACCCTCAACCCAGATAAACCCTAAACCCCCAGTCCTAAAATACTCTAAACCCCATCCCATATAAAATTAAAACTACCAAACCTAGAAAAACATAACCCCCATAAAACTATATAATCATTGACCCAGAATACCCTAAACCATCACCCATAGAAAACCATAAACCATCAATCATAGGAAACCCTAAACCCTCATCCTGAGAACACCTTAATACTTATATACCTTGGAAACCCTAATATTCATCCCTAGACAACCCTATACCCTCAAATCTAGAAAACCCTAAACCCTAATCCCACAGAAACACAAATTAACTTTCATTGAAAACCCTAATACCCATTCCCTCGAAACCCCTAAAACATTAGCCAAAATAACCCAAAATGCTCAATCCCAGAAAACCCTAAACAATCATCCACAGAATGTCCTAAACCCCAATCCCTCGAAAACCCTAAACCCTTATCCCCAAAAAACCCTAAACCCTCTTACCAATTAATCCATTCCCTCATCCCTAGAAAACCCTAAACCCTTATCCATATAACAAACTAAACACTAATCCCTAGAATATTTTAAACCCTCAGCATCAGAAAACCCTAAACCAACATCCATAGAAAAACCATAACCATATGCCCTAGAAATCCATAAATCATATTTCCTATTAATCCCAAAACCCTCTTCCCCAGGAAACCCAAAACCCTCATACCCAAAAAATGCAAAACCATCATCCCCTTATTACCTTATAACACTATTACAATGAAACCCCAAACACTTTGAACTAGAATACCCTTAATCATAATCCATAGAAAATCATAATCCCTCATCACCAGAAATCCCTAGATCTATATCCCTAGAAATTCCAAACCCTCATCGATTATAATCCCTAAACAGTTATCCCTATAAAATATAATACCATCATCACCAAAAAACTATAATCCTTTAGCAATAGAAAAACAAAAAAACATGGCCCTTAAAAACACTTCACCCTCATCCCCATAAAACATTAAAACCTCCACCATAGAAAAGCCAAAATCGTCAGCCCTAAAAAACCCTAACCATCAGCCCCAGAAAACCCTAAACCATCGGCACTAGGAAACTCAAAATACTGACCCCCAGAAAAACCCTAAGCCCTTAACCTCATAAATCATTAAACCCAAAGCCCTTGAAAATGGAAAAACATTTGACCTAAGAATTCGAAAAAACACATCCACAAATAACACAAAACCCACATCATTAGACAATAGAAAACCATCAACCCAATAAAAGCATAAAAACTATTCCATGGAATACCCTAAACCACATCTCAAAAAAAAAACCAAAAACCATTATCCCTAGAAAACCATTAACCCTCAGTCCTTGTCTTAAAGAAATCATTTTCCAATAAAACACCAAACCCTTATCCCCAGAAATAAAAAACCCTCAACCCTAGAAATAACATAACCCTCATCCCTAGAAAACCCTAAACCCCCAACATCAAAAATCCCTAAACTCCGAGCACTAGAAAATACTAAACCCTTATCCCTCGAAAACACTAATACATCTACACAACAAAACCCCAAATCCTCATCCCTAGAATACAAAAAAACTGCTACCCCAGAAATCCCTAAACACACCCCTTGAAAAACCTAAACCCTTAGCCAAACAAATACATAGACCCTTATCCACAAAAAACAATAAACACTCTTACTCAAAAACCATAAACCCTCAACCCTATAATACCCGAAACCAACATACCCCAAAAACCATAATCCCCAACCCCCCAAAACCCTAAACCCCCAGTCCCAAAAAAACCTAAACATTAATCCCTTGAAAAATCAAAACCATCATTCCTAGAAAAACATGAACCTGTAACCATAAAGAACCCTAAACCCTAATCCATATAAAACCCCAAAACAATATCCATAGGAAACCCTGTACCCAAATCTCCAAATCCTCAAAACCCTCATTACCATAATACCCTAAAACTGTAGCTGTGGATAACCCAAAACCCTTATCAATAATGAACTCTAAACCCTCATCACCAAAAATCCCTAAACCCACAACCCTAGAGAATCCTAAACCAAAAATCCAAGAAAACATAAAACCTTATTTTAGAATTCCCTAAACCATAAATCCAAAAAAAAACTAAACCTTGATCCCTAGAAACACTAAACCATTAGCCCTCAAAAACTGTAATCCCTACACCTAAGAAACGAATAAATCCATGGTCCCATAGAACCATAAATCCTTAGCCCCATATAATCCTAGACACTCTTCCCCAGAAATCTAAAAATCCAAAAACCTATAAGTCCCTAAACTCATATTCCTATAAATCCTTAAACCTGCATCCCCTGATAATCGAATTCCCTAAACCCCCAAAACCCAAAACCTTTTTCCCTAGAAGTTCCTAAACCCCCATCCCTAGAAAACCCCAGACACATAGCCATATAAAACCCCAAACTTTCATGCCATGAAAACCTAATCTCTCAGTCCTAGAAAATAAAAAACTCTCGAACCTTGAAGTGGGTAAACCCTCAGCACCAAAAACCATAAAGCTTCACCCCAGAAACCGCTAAACTCTTTTCCTAGAAAATAATAAACCCTTATCCCCAGAATAACCATAAACCCTCAACCATAGAAAACCCGAAACCCTTTATCCTAGAAACCCAAAAACCCTTAGGAACAGAAAACCCTAAACATATGGCCTGAGAAGACTCTAAAGCCACATCCCATGAAATCTGTAAACCATCACCCATAGAAAACCCAAAAATCTCATCCCCAAAAAAATATAAACCCGCATCCCTATAAATAATTTAACTGTTATCCATAAGCGACCCTAATACTTCAGAAAAAAATAACCCTAAACCCTTAGACCTTGAAAATTGCAAACCCTCCACTATATAAAACCCTAATCCAATATCACCATGTAATAATAAATACTAATCCCTAAAAAACCTTGAATGATTTTTCATATAAAATCCTAGAACATCATCTAAATCAAAACCTAAACAGTCAACCCCATAAAAACCGCATTTATGATCCAAAGAAAACCCTAAACCCTCATCCATAGAAAATACTAACCCTTCACCCTGAAAAAGCCAAAAATATCATCACTATGAAACTATAAACCATCATCACAAAAAAACCCTAAAACCAATTCCCCAGAAAAAACAAAACCCAAAACCACAAATAAACCTAAATCCTCAGCACCAGAAAACTAGAATAAACCATCACTACACAACATTAAACCCTTATCGAGATAAAACCATGAAAACCCATCCCTAAAAAACCCTAAACCCTCATTCCAAAAAAAACTAAACCCTCATCCTTATAAAAAATTAAACCCCTATCCCTAGAAACCACTAAAAACTCTGAAACAAATTACCAAAGTCCCTCATCCCTAAAAAAATCTAAAACTTCAACCCTAGAAAACCCTTCACCCTCAACCATATTATATCATAAAAGCTCATCCTAAGGAATCAGAAGCTTTTTAGGCACAAAAAATCCTATACCCACTTCCACAAAAACCCTAAATCCTCTACCCCGGGAAAACATAAATCATCATCCCCAAAAAAACATTAAACCCTCTTCACCCATAAAACTATAAATCAACTTCCCTAGAAAACCCTAATCCCTCATCACATGAAGACCCTAAACACTCCATCATAAAAAAACACTAAACCATCATCACTGAAAAACACCAAAACCTAAACCCCATAAAACCCAAAACACTCATCCATAAAAAACCATGAACCATTATCCCTATAAAACCCCAAACTCTCATCCCTAGAAAACTGTAAACTGTTATCATTGAAAACATGAATCCCACATCCCTAGAAGACCTAAATACCTCATCATATGAAACCTCATACCCTCGTCCCCATAAATAATTATTCCCTAATCTCTAGATATTTCTATTCCAATACCACCAAAAAAATCCTAATCCATAAACCCCAAAAATCCAAAAAAACCCTCAGCCTCAGAAAACCCTAAACCCTCATCCCCATAAAACCATGAACACTCATACCTAGAAAACCATATACAATCAGCCTAAAAAAACATGAATTGTCATTCTGTTAAAATTACAATCCCATAGCCCCCAGTAGCCATAAAAACTCATCCCCTTAAAACCATAACCAATATTCCTTAGAAAACTATAAACCCTCATTTATAAAAAACAATAATCCCTCATCCTTAGAAAAATATAAACCCACACCCTTAGAAATATAACCTTCAGACCTAGAACACCACAAAACATAATCCCAAAAAACTAAACCCCCATATCCGGAATATCCCAAACCATAAACCCCAAAAAACAATAAATCATCACCTATAAAAACTGAAAATCCTCATCCCTAAAAAACCATAAACCCTTGGCCCCAAAAAAAATGTAAACCCCGATCCCCAAATAACCCTAAACAATATATCCTAGATAACACTAAAACCTTAGAACCAAAAATCCTAAAAACCTCATCGACAAGAAATCCTATATATTAAGACCCAATAAACCCTAAACCATCGGCCCTAGGACACCCTGAACCATCTTCCCCAAAAGAAACTATGTCCTAAAACACAAAAACCCTTAAACATTAGCACCAAAAATATTAAAAACTCCCCCCAAAAAAATATTAACCCTCATCCACACAAAAAAACACAGACCATCAGCCCCAAATCAACCTATACTCTCATCCCCATGTAAAATAATCCCTCAACCACAAAAAAACCATAAAACCCTTATATACAAAATGCTCTTAACCCTAATCCCTAAAAAACAATATACACGTGAACCTAATAAAAACTAAAACACTAAACCCCCCAGAACCCTACAACCTTGGCCACAAAAAAATCCCAAACCTAATACCGCGAAACCCTAAACCCTCATCCCACAAAATCCTTTAACCCTTATCCCAATAAAAAACTAAACACCCAGTCCCCAAAAAAATCCAACCTTCTTAGCCCAAAAAACCCTAAACATGAAGCTCAAAAACCCTAAATCCTCATCCACAAAACAAAAAATTCTCAACCCAAAAATCCCAAAACACCCACCTCTAAAAAACTATAAAACCTAATACCCGAAAAACCCTACTCCCTCGTCCTTAAAAACTAAAATTCTCAACTCTAAAATAAAATAAATCCTAATCAACAAAAAGCCCATAACCCTCAACCCCAAAAAACCATAAACCCTCAACCTCAAAAACCCACAATCCCTCATTCCCCAAAACCCCAAAACCATTTTCCCTAAAAAATAAAAAACCTTCATCCCCAAAACAATATAATCCCTAAACTCCAACAACTAAAAATCGCTCATCTCAAAAGAAATCCTAAACCATCATCCCCAAGAACCCCATAACTCATTATTACAAAAATTCATAAACCCAAGCCCATAGAACCCATAAACTTTCATCCCAAACCCTCATAAACCCTCATCCCATTAAACTATAATCCCTTAGTCAAAAATAAAACTAAACCCCCAGCCCCAAAAAGCCAAAACTATGAACCCAAAAAAACAATAAACCATCATCTCTTAATAAATTGTAAACCCTTAACCCACAACACCCTAAAACCTAATCCCAAAACCCCAAAAACCTCATAAAAATAACAAAAATCTATGCCCTATAAATCCCTAAGCCCTTCTCCACAAACAAAACCGAGAACCCTCATCGCATGAAAATACAAACCCATATCCCAAAAAAACCCAAACCCTAATCCCTAGAATAACATAAACATGAATCCCCATAAAACCCAAAAATATTGGCCATAGAAAAACCTAAAACCTCATCACTCAAAACATTAATTCTTCTACTTTATAAAACCATATACCTCCAACTTGAGAAAATCTTAATCCCTCATCCGTAGATAATCATAGATCTATAGCCCAAGAAAACCCTATAACATCATCACTAGAGAACCCTAAACTCTCATCCCCAAATCATATCAAACCATCATCCCAGAAAACACTAAATCAACTACCCCAAAAAACTGTCAACCCTAATCCACAAAAATACAATTCCCTTATCCCTATGAATCCCTAAACCACTATCCACAGAAAACCCTAAACCCATAACACTCGACTACCCAAAAACCTCATCCCTATAAAACCATTAACCATCATCGCCAGAAAACACAAAATCCTCAGCCACAAAAAAACCTAATACTTCAACCGAGAACACCCTAAAGACTCAGCAGTAGAAAACCTAAAACCCTCAACCCTAGAAATCCCAAAAACACAATACCTTAGAAATCCCTAAGCCCTCATCCCTAGAAAACCCAAAAACACCAACCCTAGGATACTATAATCCCTCATACCCATAAAACCATAAACCCTTAGCCCAAAAATACGCAAAACCCCCATCCCTACAATACCCTAAACCCTAATAAACTTTATATAATAATCCCATAGTACCAAAAATCTCTAAATCCATAGACCTATAAAAGACTAAATGCTAGTACCTTTAAAACCATAAATACTGATTCCTGAAATCCATAGACTTTTCGCCCAATAAATCACTAAACCCTCATCCCCAGAAAACCCTAAACCCTCATCCCCATTAAACACAATACCCTAGTCCCTAGAAAACCCTAAACCACCAGGAATAAAAAAATCATAAACCCTCATTCCCTAAACACCATAATCCATCATCCTATAAAACCTTAAACCCTCATCCCAAGAAAACTCTAAACCGTTATCCCCCCAAGTCCCTAAACCATCACCCCCAGAATGTATTAATTCCTTATCCATAAAAACCACTAAACCTAAAACCCCAGAAAAAATGTCCTTAGACCCAAATAACACTAATCTCTTAGTCCCAGAAAATCAAAAACCCTCAGGCCCCAAATAACCAGAAACCCCAATCCATAGAGAACTATAATCCCTCAACCCTAGAAAACCCAAAACCCAAAACCATAGATCAGCCTAAACCCTCACCCCAATAATAACCAAAACCTTATAAATATAAACCCATTAATGGTTAGGCACATAAACCAAAAAACCTCAGTTCTATTAAAATTTAAAACACCATCCACCAAAAACCATATTTCCTTGACCCAATAAAAAACGATATCAAAACCTCAAGAAACCCCAAAACCCTCAACCCCAAAAAACACTAGACCATCATCCCAAAAACACCTTATACCCTACTCCATTGAAAATAATAAACCCTCAGTCCTTGAAAACCCAAAACCATCATCCCCATAAAACCCGAAACCCTATGTGGTCAAAAAAACTAATCTCAAAACCCCAGAATAACCTAAACCCCTATACCCGGAAAACTCTAAACCATATGCCAATAAAACTCTAACCATGTTCCTCAAAACACCCAAAACCATTAACCCATGAAAACCCTAAACCAAAAACCCCAGACAACCCAAAACCGTCATACCCACAAAACAATAAACTATCAACCCCAATAACTCTCAAACTGTATCCTAAAAATATCCAAAACCTTAATCCCATTAATACACTCAACCCTATACCACAAAAAACACCCTTAACCCTAATCCCTAAAAATGCCTAAACCCTCATCCCTATAAAACCATAAGCATCATCCACACAAATATGAAATACATGTGTTCCAAAAAACGCAAAAATCTCATCCTATAAAAAACCTAAACCCTCATCCCTGGAGAACCATAAAATCTAAACCTCAGAATACACAAAAACCTCTCCCTCTAAAAATCTAAAATCCAAACCCAAAAAAATCCTAAACCCTCATCCCCAGAAATCCCAAAATCCTTAACCCCAAAAAAACCTAAACCCTAAACCCCAAAAAACACTAATCCCTCATCCCCTAAAAGCCCTAAACCCATATCCAAATAAAAACCTATAACCTCAGTGCCAGAAAACCCTAATCACCGAGCCACAGAAAAGTCTAAACCAACTTCCCACGGAAACCAGAAACCCTCCTCTGATGAAACCTCCAAATTATCGTTCCATTAATCTCATGAACCCCAATCCAAAAAAAATCCAAAAAACCCTAAACACTCTTATCAAAAACACCTAAACCCTATCCCCCAAAAAACTATAAACCATAAACCCTAAAAAATACTAAAATATCATCCTATAAAATTATATACCATTATCCCGAAATGCATCAACAATAAACACCCAAAAACATTAAATCCATATCTCCATAAAATCCTAATCTATCACCCTCAATATAACTCCATAAACCCTCATCCATCTAAAAATCCTAAATTCTCATTCCCAAAAAATGTATACCCTCAACCAAAAAAACTGTAAACCATTAGATGAAAAAAAAACTATAAACCCTCAACCCCAAAAACAATAAACTATCAATCTTATAAAACCTTAAACAATAATCCACAAAAACCCCTAGATCCTAAACCCCAAAACCTATAAATTTAAATAATAATTAAACCCTAAAATCATAACCCCAAAAAACCTAAACCCATATCCAGAAAAAAATCTTAACCCTTAGCCAAAAAGAAACTAATCCAACAACCCGAGAAAACCATAATCCCACATCCCCAAAAATATAAATCATCATCTTTAATAAAAACTAGACCCTCCACCCAAATAAATGCTAAAACCTCTGTTCCAAAATAATTTAAAACCTCATCCCCACCAATCACTAAATTCACAACCCCAAATATCCATAACCCTCATACCTCCAAAACACTAATCCCACATACCCAAAAAATAAAATTCACTCATCCTCAAAAAACAAAAACCCTAAACCCCCAAAACCTAAAACCATCACCCCCAAAAAATACCATAACCTTAACCCCAAAAAATACTAAACCTGCAACCCTAAAAAACCCTAACCCATCATCTTGCTAAAGTTCCAAACCCATAGCCCAATCAAACCCTAAACTCTTCCCCACAAAAAACCTAAAATCTCGTCCCAGGACACCGTTAAACCCTCATCCCCAAAAACCCAAAATCCTCAGTCCCAAGAACCATAAAAATACATAAAAATACTAAAAACTCAAACCAAAAAACAATAAATAATTATCCCTAATGAACCTTATACCCTCAACATTGAACAACCCCAAATCCTCAGGCATGATAAACTGTAAACCCTATTACTAAAAAACACATAACCACCTTCCATAAAACTATGATCCCTCCACCCAAAAAAACCTTAAACCTTAAATCCCCAAAAAAACCATAATCCCCAAAAATCACTAAACCATCATGCCCAAAAAAACATGGAACCCTCATCATAAAAAATCCCTAAACCCTCAGCCATAAAAATAACTCATCCCACAAACTAAATAACCGTAAACCCTCGCCACCAAAAAACATAATCCCGTGATAATAAAAACCCTAAAAAACGTTCCCCAAAATAACCTATACATTCTGACCAAAAATACCATGATCCCTTGTCCATATAAAACCCTAACCCCCCATCCATAAAAAATAATTAACTCTCATCCCCAAAAAACCTTAACCCCTCAGCCCAAAAACAAATCCTAAAACCTAAAACATAAAAACCCTATACCATCATCTCCAAAAAAGGCTAAACCATCAAACAAAACCCAAACCCTCTAGCCCAAAAAATACTAACCCTCTTCCACAAAAATCCCTAAATACTCATCCCCAAAAAACCCTATGCCCTAAACCCTATAGAAACCTCACACACTCATCCCCAAAATAGCCCAAAACCCATTCGCCAAAACACTAAACCCTCCATAAAAAATCTAGTAATCCACATCTCAAAAAAAAACCCTAAACCCTGATCATGAATATTACCTAAACCCTCATCCCAAATAAACCATGAAATCTCAACCCCAAAACAAACTCAAACCTCTGAACCATAAAATCCTAAGCATCATCCCAGAAAACATAAAACCATATAACCAAAAAAACTGTAAACCCTTATACCTAAAAAACCTAAACTAAAATCACTAAAAATTCCTAAAACCTCATCCCCAAAAAAACCCCAAAACCCTAATCCCTTATCATGCTTAAAACCTTATCCCCATAAAACCATAACAACTCATCCCCCTAAAATGCTAAACCCTCAGCCCCAAAAATACCTAAAGAATTTTCCCTAGACAACACTAAACCCTCAATACCAGATATCACTACACTTCCATACCTAAGAGAATATAAGCCCTCATCCCATGAAATCCCTAAACCGTGGGCCCCAAAAAACCGAAACCCTCATCCCTTGTAATCCCTAAACCATCAGCCCTAAAAAATGAGAACCCTCAACAATAAAAACCATAATCCCTCATCACTAGAAAAAAAAACCCGCAACCCATGAAAACGAAAATACCATAACCCTAGAAAACCATAAACTAAAATACTCACAAAACCCTAAAGTCTGAACCGCTTATATTTCAAAATAAATAAATCTATAATCCCTAAACCCTCTTCCTCTAAAAACTGTAAACACATTTCCCTAAAAAACCCTAAAAACTCATCCATAGAAAAATGTAAACCATCATCCCTCGAAAACCCTTACATGTCATCACTTGAAACCCCTAAACCCTCATCCCTATAAAACCTTATACCCTCAAACTCAGAAAACCCTAAAACCATATCCCACAAAAAAACCATAAACCCTAAACCATAGAAAACACTAAACTATCATCCCATGCAAATCCAAAACCCCCACCTCTAACATTCCTTAAACCCTTATACCTCCCAAACCCTAAATCATCAGTAAATTTAAATTCTATAACCATTGTCTTAGAATGCCCAAAACCATCATCCACTGAATACCCAAAACCCCCAGCCCGAGAAAACCCTTACAAATCAATCCCAGAAATCTCTGAACACATAGAATGAAAAACCCAAATCTCTAATCCCTAAAAATCCCTCAACACACAGCCCCATAAATCCGTAATATTATATATCCAATGAACACTAAACCATCATCCCATTAAAATAAAAAACCAAACTTTTTATAAAACTGTAAACCTTCCCCCATAATAACGTAAACATTTATCCACACAAAAACGAAGACCCCATCCCAACATAACCATAAAATCATAGAACAATAATACCCAAAACCATAAACCCTAGAAAAACCTAAATCCTCAGACCCAAAAAACACTATGTCTAAAACCCAAAAAAAATTCCTAAACACTCATCCCCGAAAAATGATAAAACCTTGATTGAAAAAAATCATAAACCATCATTCCAAAAAAACCCTAAACCATCATCCCAAAAAACCCTAAACAGACGTCCTCATAAAACACCAATCCATCATCCCATGGAATCCATAAAACTAATCTCAAAATCATATAAACCATCATCCCCAATTGACCATAAAACCCCAGCCACTGAAATCCACAAACCCTCATCCATAAAAGACTCTAAACACTAATCCCTTGAAAACACCAAAACCTCATCCCATGAAAAGCAATAATCCTTAGACTTAGAAAACCCCAAACCATCATCTACAAGAATCCTTAAACCACCAATCCTAGAAAACACTATACCATGAGCACTAGAATACCCTATACACCCAGTCACCAAAAAAACTATAATCCCTTATCTCCAGAAAAATATAAGCCCGCATCCCAATAAATTCATTAACCATCAACCTTACAGAACCCTAAACCTGCACCGCTAGAAAATCCAAAAAACACTCAACCCTAGAAAACCCTAAACCCTCATCCCCAGAATACCAAAAATCCCCAACCATAGAAAACCCAAAACTATTATCCCAAATAATCAATGAAACCTCAGCCCTAGAAAAAAATAAGACCGCTTCCCCAAAAAATCATATACGCTAAACCCTTGAAATCCTGAAACCCTTAGCCCTGATTTCCCAAAACACATATCCATAGAATACATTGAACCCTCATACAATGAAAACCCAAAATATTCAGCCCAATAAAATCCAAAACACTCGAATATAAAAAAAACCTACACCCATATCCCTAGAAAATGATGAAGCCTTGTCCACTAAAAGCCAGAAACCCATAGCCCTAGATAACACTAAACCCTCATCCCTAGAACAAACCTAAACCCTCATCCTTAGAAAAACCTAATCCAATTTCTCCATAAAATCATAAACCCTAATCCATAGAAAACCCTAAACCCTTTTCCCTAGAACAGCTTATAGGATCATATCTAAAAACCTCTTAACCCTTAGTCTTTGATTACATTAAAACCTCGTAAATATAAATCCTTAGACCTGTAGCCCTAAGAAACCCTAAAACCACAACCCCATATAGCTATAAAACCTAATACTGAAAACACCCTAAACATCTACCATAGAAAACCAAAAATTTGTGTGACGTGAATACAAGTAACACTTAAACTAAGAAAACCGAAATCCTTTATCCTTATAAAATCTTAAACACTTATTCCGATAAAAACCCAAACCATCAACCCTAGAAAAACCTAAACCCACATCATAAAAAAACCCCAAATCCCCAGCACTATAAAACCCTAAACCATCATCTGTAGAAAACCATCAATCCTTAGTTATGGAAAACTATAAACCATCCTCAATAGTTAAAAAAATCATAAACCATTAAAAACCCTAAACCATTAGCCCCAAAAGACCATAACCCCTCAGCCTTAATAAATTTAATCACACAACCCCAAAAAACCCTAAAATAATCGATCTAGGAAACCCTAAAGACTTAGCCCCCAAAAACCCAAAACCCTTATCACTAGAAAACCCTAAAACCTCTTCTTGAGAAAACCCTAAACCCTCAGCAAGAGAAAACCCAAAACCCTAATCCACATAAAACAATAAAACCTCAGTCCTAGAAAAACATAAACCCTCAACCCTGGAAAACCATAATCCCACAACACCATGAATTCCAAAACCCTTATCCCCATAAGACCTTGAAACCACATTGAAAAAAAACTAAAACCTCTATCATCAGAAAAACCTAAAACCTCGTTCATTGAATCCCTAAACACTTTTCCCCAGAAACCCCTAAACAATCCTCCATAGAAAACCTAAACATTATCCGCAGAAACTGCTAAACACTCATCCCCCAAAATCCATAAACCCTCACCACCATAATCCCACATCCCCAAAAAACACTAATACCTCAGCCCCAAAAAACCATAAACATTCCACCCTAGAAAACGCTAATCACTCAACACTTGAAAACTCTATGCCCTCCATCCTAGAAAACAGAAATCCCACATCCATATAATACACTAAGCCTCCACCACCAAAAAAACCCAATCCCTCGGACCTATAAAACACAAAAATATTATTCCCAATAGCCCTAAAACCCTCAAACCTAGAAAACCGTAAATGCTCACCCCTAAAATCCAAAAAACATTTTCACTAGAATTCCCAAAAGATAATTCTTTATAAACTAAGAACACATATCACTATGAAACACTAAATCCCATGCACCAGAAAACCCTAAATTCGAAACCCAATAAAACTGTAAACCCTAAAACAGAAATTCGATAAACCCTCTTCTATAGAAAATCATAATACCTAATCCATAGAAAACCATAATACCACTTCCATAGAATACCCTAAAACCTCTGGTGAACAAACTTGAATGCTACGCCCCTCAAAACGCAAAATCCTCTACCCTAGAAAAACCTAAACCCTCATCCACTAGAAACTATAAAAACTATAACTAGAAAGCCTTATATAGTCATCCCTATAAAACAAAAAACCCTCAACTTTGAAAACCTTAAACCCTTCTCCACAAGAAAAACCTAAAACCTCATCCCTAGAAAATCCTAAACCATTATCCACATAACAACCTAAACCCTAAACCCCCCAAAAACACTAAATCATCATTCATATAAAAAAACTAAATCCAAAACCCCTAAAAATAATAATCTTAGATGTAGAAAACCATAAAACCATTGTCCCAAAAAACCAAATACCCCCACCCCAAAAAACCGTAATCTCTTATCTCCCCAAAACCCCAAAACCTCGAGTCCCATAAAACCATAAACCCTCATCCTTAGAAAAAACTAAAACATGAACCCCGAAAAACCATAAACCGTAATCCCTCAACACCATTGACCCTCATACATCAATAAAACCCTAAACCAAAATACCTAAAAAACCCTACACCCTCATTCAGAAAAAAACCTAAACCCTCATACCCAAAAAAACTAAAACCCTCCTCACCATAATAATCCCCTAAATTTTCACCCCCAAAAAACCTAATCACCCATCACATAAACAACCCAAACCCTTATAACAAAACACAAAAGCCTCATCAACTAATATCCCTAATCAATTATTTAAAAATACACTTAAAATCCTCCCAAAAAAATAATAAACCATAATCCCAAATAAACATAATCCCTCGGCCTAGAAAAATACCTAAAACCACATCCCCAAAAAAACCCTAATCCTTATTCCCCCATACCATAAAAACCCTAGAACCCAAAAATTTCTTATCCCTTATCCCAAAAACCCCTCATACCTCAACCCCATAAAAAATAATCTCTTAGTCTTGAAAATACTAAATACACAACCGAATATACCATAAACCCTCATCCCCCAAAAAATACAAACACATAACCCCCTAAAACCATAAACCCTCTATCCCATAAACAAGAAACACTTATCCCAAAAAACCCCAATCTTTCATCCCTCAATAACCTAATACCCTCATCCCCAAAAAGCACTGAATCCTCATCAACAAAAAAACTAAACACTCAGCCACAAAAAAACATAAAACCTCAATCCTAAAAACACTAATCACATATCCATAAAAAGTGTAAAATATCAGCCCAAAAACACAATAAACCTTTATCCCCCCAAAAAAATAACCTCCATTAAAATCCCAGATCCCTCAGCTCCAAAAACCACTTAAACCCAAGTCCAAAATCCCATAAACCCCCAGCACCAATAACTCCGAAATCATGATCCCCAAGACCCCAAAACACATTTCCCTAATTACCCTAAAATATTACTTCCCTAAAAATCACAAATCCACCAACCCTTAAAAAAAACCTAAAATCCAACCACCCAAATGTCGAAACCCTCATAAAAATATATACCGTAATCTCTTGTCCCATGAAATCCAAAACCCTCATTCGAAAAAATGATAAACCCTACGCACCAAAACACACTAAAAATTTATCCCTAAAAAACCAAAAACCATAATACTTAAAGACCCATTAACCCTAAACCCCCAAGCCCCCAAACCCTCATCTCTAAAAAACCCAATCCCTTGACCACAAAAAAACACATATCCATATAAAATCCAAATCCCTTATAAAAATCCCTTAAAACACTTCCCAAAAAATTCCTAAACCCTTAATCCCACAAAGTCATTTACCCTAATTTCAAAAAACCCCCAAACACTTATCCCCAAATAATTCTAATCCCTCAGCCCCAAAAAATTTTATACCCTTAGCCCAAAAAACTATAAAATAACATCCTTAATAAATCATAAATATTACAACCCTACTCTTTATTACAAACATTAACATGATTTATATCCTAAAAATGAAATTTAGACAACTCTGAGGATTATTAGGTCTAGTGTCTTGGGAAATTAGGAACATCACATAGAAACATAGAACATAAAACAGAACTCCTTTATTGAATGCATCCTTTACATGACCACAACATTCCCTCGTCCTAAGCATTTCATGGGATAACCTGACGACATGAATAAGAAAATAGTGAGCTATAAATCCCAGTAATGGAGTATACAAAGAATAACATGAAGATTACAATAACTATTAGGAAATAGGCATATAAATGGAGCAGAAGAGAAACATGAACATAGATGTATGATATAGCATGATTATAATATCAAGGAAATGTGGCAACAACACTTAACAAGGTCTTGGCATGAGCCAAGGCTCATTGAAAATGGAGCATGAGTTAGCCTTCATTACACTTTAATTATCATGAGTAAACCATCATTGTACTTGAAGTATCTTGATTCTAGTATTTAACCAATGCATTGGAGTGCTATCATGGTGCACCCTTTTTAAACATTTCATTTCATGCATAAATTTTTCACATGATCAAACAACATGGATTCATTAAACATCATAATTTATTCCATTATAAAATAATGTGTAATTAATACATGAAATTATTCAATAAATAATTAAATTTTCATAGAGTTGAATAACATTGATAGAAAAATGGGCATGATATTCCCTACACATAGATTTTGGCTTGGAAAATTGCGGTGCAATTTTGGCAGCATAACAATGTGACCTAAGATTTCATAAAAATAGTTGATGAGAGAGAACGGGGTTTATCATCATATTTTCTTGAAATAGACATTAAGGGGGTCATATAGGTATATTTCTCAACAATATTAATGAAATTTAGATTCATAACATAATATAATTTCATGATTGTAAATAAGGAGGGAGAAATTCTTCATAGGAATTTCATCATGGTAACCGGTGTACATGGATGGAATTAATTAAAGAGAAAGGGGACTCCCATCATTCCAACAAAATGGGGGATGTATGGAGGAGGTGAGAAATCATACCCCAACATTTATAGTTTAAAATAAAAGGACGTAGTCCCAGAAAATCCCTAGGAAATACATCATCATACGGGTCTACTACTTTAGGATAGCTTAGACTCCTCTCATCAACTACTCTGAGAGAAAGGTTGGCCAACTGATTAGTGATCGGCTGCACCCTCCTATGAGATAGTCTATCCTAAGATACAAAGATTCCCTTCTCATCGTTAAAGGAAATCTAGGTACTATCTTCAAGGTCACACAACATGTTTCTCCTAAAACAAACAATTTGAGAATGGACTGTTGATAACCAGTCCATACCCAAGATGAAATAGTAATGCCTCAATGCTGCTACTTGTAGATCCCAGAAGAACCCCTCACCTCCAAGAGTATGCTAACACTTCTAGAACCAGTGCTTAATAGTCGAATCCTCTCCTATAGAAGACTCTAATCGTAAATATTGAGCCAACGACTCCATTGGAATCTCCGAGCTCCGAAAGAGACTTGTGGAAATAAAAGAGTGACTAGAACCTATTTATATAAGTACTATAGATAGGGTTTAATAGACTTGGATCATACCTCGAATAAAATTTGGAGCTCCATGATCATAGGCTTCTACTTCAAGAAGCTGAGCTTGTCCCTATCCACCTGCTTCTTAAGGTTGGGGTGGACCTACTAGAGGTGTTGGCGATAGAACATCATATCTCCACCCGTCACCTACTACTCGGCCAGCTCTTCTACAACATCTTCTACCCTACTAAGCTCCTCACTCGAATCTCTATTGATGTCTCAATGATCCCTCCACCATCTGATGATCGTCGGTGCGGAGGATCGAGTAGTCGTGAGCCACGTGACCCTATCAGTCGTACATGTACCACATTCTACTTCCTTACTGACCTCCTCTATCCCATGAGAACCTCAACTCCAACCCTAAATCATTGAGTAATCCACCATAAGGGCTTGCCCTCTTGGTACCTTATGTCATCTGCCTGCTGCATGCTCTAGATTTCTTGGCCACTTTTCGTTATGTGGTGGCTCTCACTGTCGGTGCCTGCTCATATAGGATGTTATCCACCAATAGTTGTCACACACGCACTCCAGCCTACATCGGGATATTGAGCGATATCATCAATGATATGATCTCTCATTGAATACCCTGCATAAAGGTCTGGACCCTGAAGAAATGGTCGCATACCATGATGGTAGAGTAACATGAGAGGTCAGGGAAAATCACCGAGCACTTGGCCACTGTCAGGCTTCCATATTGTAGGTTCAAGAGCTCCTAAATATGTACAGAGCGTAAGGTCGCTAGAATGAAATCCACCCTAAATAGAACCTCAAAGTCCAACCAAGAGATTTTCATCTCCTCGTGTGTCTGAAGAATCAGGCTCCACAGTCTCCATGTCATTCCACGGAATGTACTCTCAACTAGGATCAACATCTGGTCTTCTGGTGTCCCAAAAAGGCAGAAAACTCTAGCCATAGCCTCTAGCCAGTCCTCAGCCGCATGTGGATCCATTTCACCTCAAATCCTCAGAGGCCTCTATAACTGAAACTTGTGTTGTGGGCTAAGTCAGTGTGCACCGTCTACTTGTGAGGCTACTAGCAACTTCTTTTCCATGGATAGTGGTGCTTCCTGTACACCACCTAAAGGTACCATTTCCATAAGGGGGCCCAACACTGAAGCCTTATCTCTCGGTGGGCCATTATTGTGAAATCTCTCCGAAATCCTGGATGGCTATCTATGTGGAAACATCCTTTAATGAAAAAGGTGTGCCATTGTCAATAAGTTATACCTAGTTAGACGATTCATCAGAGATCAGAAAAAACATTTCAAAAACATACACAATCAATGTTTTCGTGTATCGAGTTGAAAATCAGAACACATGGTCCTGGTGTATGGATAGGTCAACCACCGCACCAACACTGAACTCCCCAAACTGAAAACCATGCTCAAAACACATAACACTATTACCCCCATTGAAATTATCAGAGTATTAGTTCTTTGGTAGAACCGACTCCTCTGTTGCATCATTTTCCTGACCCATCCCCCGGGGGCCCATTCCATGACAACCCCAAGACCGCCTTCCATAGGCCAGGGGTTGGAGACTTGCACCAGAAAGGAATATGTTTGAAACTGGAAGAAATTTCCTTTAATCCTGTACACACACAGACGAGGTACACAAAAAAAGTAAAACACGTAGCAAAATTGTTGATGTAAAAGTTTGAACTCAAAGTAAGGGGGCCAGTATACATGCCCAACTGAAAGATATAATACTATAGAAAAAGAAAACGGATCCTGAGATCAACCACCAAGGATCCTAATTAAAGAGTAGGTACAACTCTTCACTACAACTCTCTGCGTCAACCTGTCAACTCCGTGCACAGTCTTGTCCTAGCTCCCAAACCTCGGTCAAAGTTGTCTGTCATCTGCACAAGACACAACAAGTTGTGGGAAAATCCCACACAAGGGTGAGTAAAACAATACCCAGTGGGGACCCCGAGACCCCTGAAGTTCACTACGAATTCCACAAATGAAAACCCACAATGCATGATATCAATCAAAATGCATAGGGGAATATTGATCTCAAACTAATAATATAACATAAGTACATAAGTATAGATGATTAGTCGTAAAGCTATATCATATTATTCTGTAAAGAGGTTCTGCTGCTGACCCACACATGATCGATAGATATTTACCCACATAGGATTGCTAGGCACCAACTGATAGAGGATCAACATATGATGACCTAGAAAAGATCAATAGGTGTTGACCCACAAAATATCAATAGATGGTAACCCACACATGATTCCTAGGTGCTGACCTACATATTATTGTTGAGTTTTGACCCACACAGGATCAATATTCTTTCATTACCTCACAACCAGCCACTGGATTCCAGTGCTAAGCATGCTTGATTCTGGGAGGTTTCACGCCTCAAGACATTGTTCATACCCCAAATTCCAAAAATTACCATGAAAAAGTATCCCAAAGAACAACCATGTCATAAGGGTTCCAATGCAACTAACGACACATCAATCGGATGCTCGGTCGGTATGTTATATATATTTTTTTGTCGAGGGCCCAGTTAGATTTGTGTTCGATCCAACCCATCCATACAAAAAGTATCTCTAAAACACATGTGGTGTATCTCATACGTAATATCTCGTCCTAAGGGTTCTATCACCCCATACAGTTCATCAAACGAATGTCTGATTTAGGAGATATTTCCACTTAAGCGAAACTATGCTATGAGTGGATCTGGGTCTGGTCCGACCCGATCGGACTGACCCAACCTAGACCAGTGGGCATGACACGACCTGGAGGGACTGGGCTCGGCATGGTTTGATTGGGCCATGTCCGGCCCGTTGGGCCACAGGATCAGCTTGTTGGTTGATGGATAGCAAAGATGGGCCACATGTGTGGCCAAACCAACTGTATGGCCACGGCCTGTGGGGTGGAAAAACCCCACGTCCCATTGGAGGTGTGGGAATCTGCACCCCTCTAAAAGGAATCATCCATTTGGGTCTTCAATGTAGCACCACTAGTTGGAATTTCTCTAGATAGTTGGTCTCTGTGGACCATTCGATAGACGACCTGCGGGCGCAAGTCCACCCTCCATTGTGGATCGGAGCCACGAGCCTCCTCTATGGCTCGCTGCCATGGCACGCTACCATTGTTAATGCTACTAGCGTTGTCTGGCCACCCCTATCATCCGCATTTCCTTTAGGTGCCTCCATCCCTTCATGGCCAGCGAGCGCCAGCTGCCGCCTCCTCTGGCTGCCACGCCAGATGAGCTTTTATGGGGCTTTGGTAAAGCTACAAAGGTCCGATTTCATTTCCAATTATGCCTACGGGCCTCCCGAGTTTATGACATCGTTCTGTGGCTCTAAATTTTATCATGAAACTATATTGATCAGTCACACATAATGATTACAATTAATAATAATTTTGATGAAGGCTCATGGTCTTGTTCATTCGGCTCGCGCATCCATGTAAGCATCATTATAAGGAAAGAATTTTATATCATCAAGGCGGTAGACGAATCACAAAATTCATACACAAAAACCCTACCTAGAAACTGTGGAAGGTGTTACAGATGAGGAGGAATGGTCTGTGTCTGAAGCTGTTCATCGGTGTTCGCCATCACCCATTGATTCCTCCAACGACCATAACTTGGTCACAATTCTTCATTGGAGTGTAATGTCACCGGTGTTTTGTCAGAGCCTCCTCTTGTAGCACTCCAAAAACCCATTCCAACCACTTTTTGAAATAAAATAAATGGGTTCTTAGCTTTTGGATCATTAATGAGTTTAATAAATGAACCCATTAATCTTCAGGGGAAATTTTTATGTGTTTTTGGGGATGGGGTTTGTGGTTTTTTGGGGATGAGGATTTATTATTTTCTGGGGATGAGGGTTTAGGGTATTATATTGATTAGGGTCTAGGGATTTTTGGTGCCGGGAGTCTATTGTTTTTGGGGATGAGGGTCTATTTTTTGGGTCCAAGTGCCTAGGGATTCCAGGGAAGAGGGTGTAACACCCCGAGCTTCCACGATACGCCTCTCTTTCAATAATGCAATAGCTTGCATTGGACGCAGGTTTGAGTTCTAACACACCGCAACGAATCAAAGTAGCCGTTATGAATAGTAATAACCACCTTTTAAATTTATAGAAATTTTATATTTCAAAATGGACTTCATTTTTGTATTCCTAATATTGAAATTAGCCTATGTTGAATTTTTTGTAATTTTCTGAGAACTTCCAAATTTTTATGAATAGTGAAAAATACTTAAAACAACTTTTTTAATCAAAATAATTTATAGTGATAAGTTATAATATTTAGTGGTTTTAAGGTATAATTAGAATATATTCTTACCATTTTATCCAATGGTGGCCATTAGAATTAATTTAACATTGAAATTGGACATAAACAATTGCCAATCTTTTGATATAAATTGTTTCTTAAAAACACGCTATTTGTCGTAACAGCGGGAATTAATTATAAAATTAATTAATGCAACTTATATGTTTGGAATTTTGTAAAATAGACATCATTTTTGAATTCGGAATATCAATTATAGCTTAGGGTGAAATTTTGGCATTGTTCTGAAAAACTTCAATTTTTGATGAATAGTGAAACCACTAAGTGGTAGTTAAATAACTGATTTTTCGTTTAAATGAAATATTACCACTTCTGTGATTTGATTTTCAAAAATCCGACATACATGGTTGTCATTAAGAAGTAAAATGTGGTTCAATGAGATCAAAATAATTTTTTGGTGAATAGTAACGTTTAAGTTCTTAATCGCGATTAGAGGTAATTAGTGTAGTTTAAGGTAAAAACAATGTTTTATTAATATGATATGAGCTTGACACTTGTCCTAATCCTATTGGATGAGTCATGGCCGACCAAGACAACCCATGGGTCAACTTGGGGACCCCATGGAGCCACTTTAGTTGGAAAATGACATTAATATATATTTATTTAATGTTAAAATTAAATTGACACAAACATGAGTTGTTTTACTAAAATAGTTTTTAAGTGGGGTTACACAAGTCCAAATTTTGATTATAAATATTCATTAGAAAGCTAAAAAGATTTCCTACATCATAGTATTTGTTTTATAATTTTTAGACATTAAATAAATTAAATTATATATGGCATCATGATGATGTAGTGATGACCTCATTATTTAACGATTTAAATAAAATGGGAAGATAATGCAAAATCCAAGGCTTACACTTGTCTAAAGCCAATTGGATGAGGAGATTTCGAACCCTTATCACCTTAGCCTCGAATTATATAAGTGTGGGACCTTTAGAATCCGAAAAGCATTGTGAAATAATGTAACATTTCAATCTTTCCAAAAGTGCCCCTCCTCTCCACTTATAAAAGGCCCCCACCTCTCCCACCTTATTCACACCTTCAAGCCATTTGGCTCGGCCAACCTCTGCCCAAATAATCTCCCAACTTCCCCCTCTTACTCCTAGAATCCTCACTTTGGTCAGAACTCTTCCCAAGGAAGCCATTGGCTCAAATCAAAAAGAGTTACCCGATTTTGAGGTAATGTCTTTTCTAATGTTGTTTTGTTTTATTTTTCTTCTCCAACCCCCTAAACTCTTTTCATTCCATTCTTTTGTAACAACACCAGTACCTACAATATACTAGGATGTTGTTATGATAAGGATTTGGTTTACACTTACACACACCTTCGTCTAATGGTTAAAGAACATACGGTTTCTGTGGATGGCGAATTTCTGCCTCACGAAACGATGATTGTTCAACACTCATATAACACCTTCAAAGGTGGCCATTAAGATGTCACTATTTTTATATATGATTTATAATTTGTTTATGTTTTACTTATGCTTCTGTATTTCTCATTTATGTCATACTTTATGATTTCCATTATGGGTAAAACGCGATAATTTCATTTTAGGAAGTGCGGACTACCGCCCCCTCAAAGTGATTTGAATCGTTAATGCCATATGTGGGACGTATAAAGGATGGAGTAAATGGAATTATACACTATATTATACTGGAATTATATTATACATTTATATCATTATGATTTAGTTCCATTAAATATGAAATTGAAATGAAAGTAGCGTTCATGCGTACGTACGGCTTACCGTCTCCATGAACGGTGCATTTCATTTCTTACCTCTAAATGTTACGTAATATTATAAATGAATGTATATACTGGATATATAAGATATATATGACATCTAAATCCTGAATATAATTCTGGATATAATGGATATTTCACCACATAAACAACTTGTAATTATAAGAAGTTTATTGTTGACTCAAGTTACCAAAGATCGACAAAACGACCGTTATTAACTTAAATAATTACATAATGTTCATATCATTGTAATAAGTGATATAATAAGGATAATGAAATTGAAAATGGTTCTTAATAAGGTATATATTAACTCTAGTTTATTATTCAGGAGGTTAAAGAACGGTTGAGTCAAGTCAGACACGAGGTAAGGGAATTTCTTAACCCAACTTCTATTCTTTGGGTTAATCTCCTACTTTCAAATTATGTCGATATTATTATGTCATATTTTGTATTTTTACTTTCTTTATGTGTACCTATAGTGAATACACATAATCGATCAATTTTATTTTAAAAATGATCTTTTTAAGGACTTCGTCTCAATCCCCTTTCATTGAGGCATATTTGGTTTTATACACAACTTTCTTTTATACGGTGTATAAACCCCTTTGACTTTTTCAAAAGGAATATTTTTATACGAAGCATTTTGCTAAACGGCAAAAGGGAATGTTTTTTCTTTCCGTACTTATGCGGCGACAATGACTTCTCCGCCGCCGTGACCATTATTTGAGTTTCGGCTTCCTCTACAAGCCATCATCTTTTTTAATGAAAAATAAATACGAAGTTTTAACTTACTTTTATTTTGGTATTGAAAATGGTTTTGAAAGTGTTTTTATTATATCAATGTGTTGTATTGATATCTTGTGATTGAAATGTGGAAATGTTATGTTTCCTTTATGCATGTTTTATGTGATGCGATTATGTTATGGTTTATGATATGTTTAAACCTATTCATATGAGGAATGTATTGGACTTAATAAGTGAAGGGTGGAGCCCGCTATAGCTCCTCGATGCATCGGTAGGTCTCATGAGACAACTAGACGTGGAATTGGCCGAGGCCCTTTCCCAATTTGATTTATGGTTTTGGCCGAGGCCTTAATCATTTTAGACGTCTTGGCCGAGGCCTTGATAAAATGTTTCAGAATGTCCGGAATTATACATTCCCTCATTATGAAAGTGGTTATTGATATTGCATGTGATTATTCGGCCAGTAGAATATCCATGTGAAGAAGTGAATGGCATTATCTCATTTTACTTTTTCCATATTATGTTGAAGTTCAAGTTTAAAAGGCTTTTGTTTTAGTTATACATTGCCTTAAATGTTAATGTTTATTTATGAAAGCTTCCGCAATATTTTTATCCTTACTGAGCATCTGAGCTCACCCCTTTCAATGTTTTAATGTTTTCCAGGATTTGAAGAAGTATATTATGAATGACCTGCAGGGATAGTGTGAGGGGATATGAAGACAATATGTTGTTGTAGTTTTTCACTTTATGATGTAATGTAACGTTTACAAATGTATCTAGTGTTTCCAAGGCTACTAAACTAATCGGTCTTTCGAGACTTGATCTTTTGTGATCATGCCAATGTTACGAAGTAATGCACTGACTCTGGGTAGCTGGGGTCGGGGCGTTACAGTTGGTATCAGAGGCAGTTTAGTACTAACCTTGGAAGCTAGATTTAGATAAACTCTGATTAGAGCACATAGAACTAAGATGAACTTTGAGGATTAGTATAGAAGAACTTCCTAGAATTTTGGTATTATAGAGATGTTATGAGTTTTCCGAGCAATACATCCCTGTCTGGATACGAGCAGGTAGAGGCGGCTCTGGCACAGATGTACCTAGGGGTAAAACCCAAAAACATCGCTTTGAGCTAGACTCGAACGGGAACTGGTGCACGACAACGGGCCTTGCTGCACTCTTGGTTACGACACTCCCGGGGGATATGCTTAGGATAATTCTCATTTTATTTACAAACCACTATGAAGGGTTATGAGTATATACTTTCTCAAAGAAAACATTTTTTTTATGATTATGGATTATATCCATAAATAGTTCAATTTATGTTAAGTGTTTTATAAGTATGGAATTATGTATTTTAATTCATAAACTAATCTAGTTTATGCCATTGTTTAGAAATGGCGCCTAGTGGAAGGAATGGAAACTGTATCAATGCACGAACTCCGTGTAGGGATTGCCCTCCTGATCAAGATAATTATTGTGGATCTGGAGATACAACTGGTGCTGATCAACTTATTACCATACTGGGACAACTCACTCAGGTTATGAATAATAACCTTACTCGTATGGAGCACCCTGATCCGCAACGTGGAGGATCAATGCTAGATCGTTTCATGAGGCAACAGCCACCAACCTTTAATGGGAGTACAAATCCTATAGTAGCTGAGCAATGGATAAATTCCTTAGAGAAAATATTCCATGCCTTGGGGAGTAGTGAAAGGGAGAAGGTTGTCATGGCAGTTTACCGCCTCACTGGAGATGCCGATCAGTGGTGGTCATTGATTCAAAACATGAAGGAAGATGATGAAGTATCAAATATGGAATGTAGGGATTTCAAAGATCTGTTTTTAGAAAAATACTTTCCTCGTGACCATCGAGCAGATATGGAAATGCAATTTCTGAGTCTGAGGCAGAAGGAGGATGAGAATGTCGCAAAGTATGAGGCTAACTTTACAAGGTTAGCGAGGCATGCTGCCGATTATATACGTAACCCAAGGAGTAAGATTGATCGTTTCTTTGATGGGTTAAAACCATTTCTCCGTCGAGCTTTGGTATCACAATCCTTTTCATCATACGAAGATATTGTCTCGTGTGCTATCAAGACAGAAAAGGAATTCTCTAAGTCTTATGACAACAAAGTAAAGCAAGAGAAGAAGAGAACGGTGGAAAAAGAGACAGATAAAGGGGAAAAGGGAAAGAAGGATTTTCCATTATGTGATAATTGTGGGAAGAATCACCCTGGTACTTGCCTAAAAGGAATGGGAGTTTGTTATAAATGTGGAGAAAAGGGTCACCAGGCTCGTGATTGCAAGGGAAAGAAAGAGGCTATCAAAGTTGAATGCTACAATTGTAGAGAAATGGGTCATTATGCAAATGAATGTCCTAAGCGTCAGAGAAACTTACCTCAGAAAAGGCCAAGGGATCAAGGACAATCTTATGCTGTTACTACAGTTGAAGCAGAATAACTAATGTATTGGTGCTTTTGGACTCAAGGATTATATTCTGGTTATAAGAATAATGTAATATATATATATGGATTGTACTGCAGTACTTTTTGATTTCAGTAAGGTTTTAATATGATTAAGGTAATCATATTTTTAGTATGTGACAATAAGAGAAACTTTTCTTTGTTTGGGGAATCTGATGTTACAATTGATTTTGGAATTTAGAGACCTTTTAGAGAAAGTCTGGATGAAGGTATTTTGGATAACTATAAAGGTTGGAGTGGATTAAGTTGAACTTTGGATAGTATTGTTTAAGGTTAAAACATTTATGAAGATTATTTTTGGAATAGTATGGTACTATATTTTTAGGAAAAGGACAACCTGCAGGGTGGGGCATAACCCGTCGCGTCGGACAAAGCTGCAGGAATCGAACCCACAACCATAGTGCGACAGGCCTTTATTTCCTACCACTAGCCTACAGGAAGTCCTTGGTTATTACAAAATAGTTTTACTAATCTAAATGGTATGTGTTAACATTTTGAACCTTATACAATTAGGATAAATAGAATATTTTTGAGTTCCGTTACCATTTGGAGTAAAAGTTGGGTTTGTGGTAAAAATTTATTAACGAATGAAAGTATACATAACAAGTATGTATATTCCCTTACGTTCTTAGTAAATCTCCTAAATAAATTCCTCAACATTATAAAAGGTAACTTAAAACAAAAATGTTGTCGGTTAACTTTTCCAACTGGGGATTCAATGACCGTTTAACCAATCACAAGTTTGTGATTTTCTTGTGGTTAAACTTTCTCCTAATCCTGTTTTCTATAACTCTCCATCAGACCTTGATGGTTTGTTTCTCCTCCATATCCATATTTTCATATAATCCTAGAATGGGCTATATCGGGTGACCTTTGTACTTATCCTGCTTTCTTTTAATGTTATATATTTATTAACCTTATTTTCGATGTGGGTTTTCCTCAAAGGTATTTTCTCTTTTCAACCTTTTATTATCAAAGAAAAATTTCAAATTGCGAGGACGCAATTTATTGAAGGAGGGGAGAATGTAACACCCCGAGCTTCCATGATACGCCTCTCTTTCAATAATGCAATAGCTTGCATTGGACGCAAGTTTGAGTTCTAACACACCGCAACGAATCAAAGTAGCCGTTATGAATAGTAATAACCACCTTTTAAATTTATAGAAATTTTATATTTCAAAATGGACTTCATTTTTGTATTCCTAATATTGAAATTAGCCTATGTTGAATTTTTTGTAATTTTCTGAGAACTTCCAAATTTTTATGAATAGTGAAAAATACTTAAAACAACTTTTTTAATCAAAATAATTTATAGTGATAAGTTATAATATTTAGTGGTTTTAAGGTATAATTAGAATATATTTTTACCATTTTATCCAATGGTGTCCATTAGAATTAATTTAACATTGAAATTGGACATAAACAATTGCCAATCTTTTGATATAAATTGTTTCTTAAAAACACGCTATTTGTCGTAACAGCGGGAATTAATTATAAAATTAATTAATGCAACTTATATGTTTGGAATTTTGTAAAATAGAAATCATTTTTGAATTCGGAATATCAATTATAGCTTAGGGTGAAATTTTGGCATTGTTCTGAAAAACTTCAATTTTTGATGAATAGTGAAACCACTAAGTGGTAGTTAAATAACTGATTTTTCGTTTAAATGAAATATTACCACTTCTGTGATTTGATTTTCAAAAATCCGACATACATGGTTGTCATTAAGAAGTAAAATGTGGTTCAATGAGATCAAAATAATTTTTTGGTGAATAGTAACGTTTAAGTTCTTAATCGCGATTAGAGGTAATTAGTGTAGTTTAAGGTAAAAACAATGTTTTATTAATATGATATGAGCTTGACACTTGTCCTACTCCTATTGGATGAGTCATGGCCGACCAAGAAAACCCATGGGTCAACTTGGGGACCCCATGGAGCCACTTTAGTTGGAAAATGACATTAATATATATTTATTTAATGTTAAAATTAAATTGACACAAACATGAGTTGTTTTACTAAAACAGTTTTTAAGTGGGGTTACACAAGTCCAAATTTTGCTTATAAATATTCATTAGAAATATAAAAAGATTTCCTACATCATAGTATTTGTTTTATAATTTTTAGACATTAAATAAATTAAATTATATATGACATCATGATGATGTAGTGATGACCTCATTATTTAACGATTTAAATAAAATGGGAAGATAATGCAAAATCCAAGGCATACACTTGTCTAAAGCCAATTGGATGAGGAGATTTAGAACCCTTATCACCTTATCCTCGAATTATATAAGTGTGGGACCTTTAGAATCCGAAAAGCATTGTGAAATAATGTAACATTTCAATCTTTCCAAAAGTGCCCCTCCTCTCCACTTATAAAAGGCCCCCACCTCTCCCACCTTATTCACACCTTCAAGCCATTTGGCTCGGCCAACCTCTGACCAAATACTCTCCCAACTTCCCCCTCTTACTCCTAGAATCCTCACTTTGGGCATAACTCTTCCCAAGGAATCCTTTGGCTCAAATCAAAAAGAGTTACCCGATTTTGAGGTAATGTCTTTTCTAATGTTGTTTTGTTTTATTTTTCTTCTCCAACCCCCTAAACTCTTTTCATTCCATTCTTTTGTAACAACACCAGTACCTACAATATACTAGGATGTTGTTATGATAAGGATTTTGTTTACACTTACACACACCTTCGTCTAATGGTTAAAGAACATACGGTTTCTGTGGATGGAGAATTTCTGCCTCACGAAACGATGATTGTTCAACACTCATATAACACCTTCAAAGGTGGCCATTAAGATGTCACTATTTTTATATATGATTTATAATTTGTTTATGTTTTACTTATGCTTCTGTATTTCTCATTTATGTCATACTTTATGATTTCCATTATGGGTAAAACGCGATAATTTCATTTTAGGAAGTGCGGACTACCGCCCCCTCAAAGTGATTTGAATCGTTAATGCCATATGTGGGATGTATAAAGGATGGAGTAAATGGTATTATACACTATATTATACTGGAATTATATTATACATTTATATCATTATGATTTAGTTCCATTAAATATGAAATTGAAATGAAAGTAGCGTTCATGCGTACGTACGGCTTACCGTCTCCATGAACGGTGCATTTCATTTCTTACCTCTAAATGTTACGTAATATTATAAATGAATGTATATACTGGATATATAAGATATATATGAAATCTAAATCATGAATATAATTCTGGATATAATGGATATTTCACCACATAAACAACTTGTAATTATAAGAAGTTTATTGTTGACTCAAGTTACCAAAGATCGACAAAACGACCGTTATTAACTTAAATAATTACATAATGTTCATATCATTGTAATAAGTGATATAATAAGGATAATGAAATTGAAAATGGTTCTTAATAAGGTATATATTAACTCTAGTTTATTATTCAGGAGGTTAAAGAACGGTTGAGTCAAGTCAGACATGAGGTAAGGGAATTTCTTAACCCAACTTCTATTCTTTGGGTTAATCTCCTACTTTCAAATTATGTCGATATTATTATGTCATATTTTGTATTTTTACTTTCTTTATGTGTACCTATAGTGAATACACATAATCGATCAATTTTATTTTAAAAATGATCTTTTTAAGGACTTCGTCTCAATCCCCTTTCATTGAGGCATATTTGGTTTTATACACAACTTTCTTTTATACGGTGTATAAACCCCTTTGACTTTTTCAAAAGGAATCTTTTTATACGAAGCGTTTTGCTAAACGACAAAAGGGAATGTTTTTTCTTTCCGTACTTATGCGGCGACAATGACTTCTCCGCCGCCGTGACCATTATTTGAGTTTCGGCTTCCTCTACAAGCCATCATCTTTTTTAATGAAAAATAAATACAAAGTTTTAACTTACTTTTATTTTGGTATTGAAAATGGTTTTGAAAGTGTTTTTATTATATCAATGTGTTGTATTGATATCTTGTGATTGAAATGTGGAAATGTTATGTTTCCTTTATGCATGTTTTATGTGATGCGATTATGTTATGGTTTATGATATGTTTAAACCTATTCATATGAGGAATGTATTGGACTTAATAAGTGACGGGTGGAGCCCGCTATAGCTCCTCGATGCATCGGTAGGTCTCATGAGACAACTAGACGTGGAATTGGTCGAGGCCCTTTCCCAATTTGATTTATGGTTTTGGCCGAGGCCTTAATCATTTTAGACGTCTTGGCCGAGGCCTTGACAAAATGTTTCATAATGTCCGGCATTATACATTCCCTCATTATGAAAGTGGTTATTGATATTGCATGTGATTATTCGGCCAGTAGAATATCCATGTGAAGAAGTGAATGGCATTATCTCATTTTACTTTTGCCATATTATGTTGAAGTTCAAGTTTAAAAGGCTTTTGTTTTAGTTATACATTGCCTTAAATGTTAATGTTTATTTATGAAAGCTTTCGCAATATTGTTATCCTTACTGAGCATCTGAGCTCACCCCTTTCAATGTTTTAATGTTTTCCAGGATTTGAAGAAGTATATTATGAATGACCTGCAGGGATAGTGTGAGGGGATATGAAGACAATATGTTGTTGTAGTTTTTCACTTTATGATGTAATGTAACGTTTACAAATGTATCTAGTGTTTCCAAGGCTACTAAACTAATCGGTCTTTCGAGACTTGATCTTTTGTGATCATGCCAATGTTACGAAGTAATGCACCGACTCTGGGTAGCTGGGGTCGGGGCGTTACAGAGGGTCTGGTGTTTTTGGAAATTAGGGTATAGGGTTATTGGAAGTTATGTATCTATGTTTTCAGGGGGATTAGGGTATAGTGTTTCTTGGGGCTGAAGGTCTAGGGTTTTTTGGGGATAAGGGTCTTGGTTTTTAGTGGTGAGGGTTTAGGGTTTTTTTACTGGGGGACTAAGGATTTTTGGGGATTAGGGTCTACGGTGTTTTAGGTATATAGGTCTAGGGTTATTTGTGGATGAATGTCTATGGATCATTAGGTATGAGGGTCTAGGGATTTTAGGGGATGGGGATCTAGGATTTCTTGAGGCTCAGGGTCTAGGGTTTTTATGGGCCTAGGACCTTGGTATTTTGGGCGTCAATGCCTTGTTTTTTTCCTAGGGGTCTAGGGTTTTTTGGGAATGAGGGTATATGATTTTTTTGGTTTGAGGATTTGGGGTTTTTTGTTTCTGCATGTATAGGTTTCTTAGGGTATAAGGCCTAGGGTTTTTCAAGGCAGAGGGTCAAGTGTTTTTTGGGGATAATGGTCTAGGGTAAATTTGGGCTAAGGGTCGCAGGAATTTTTGGGGATGAGGGTATCAAGTATTTGTGTCTCAGGGTAGATAATTTTTTGGGGTTGAGGGGCTAATAGTTTTTGGAGATGAGGGACAAAAAAAATCTGGACAGAGAGTATATTTTTTTCGGACTAATGTTATAAGGTTTTTGGGCCTGATTTTCTAGGGTTATTTGTGTACGACGGTCTAGGGTATTTGGGGATGAGGGTATAGGGTTTTCTGGGACATAAGGGATAGCATTTTTTTGGGGATCGTGTCTTCAGTTTTAGGGGACGAAGGGTCTATGTTTTTTTTTGGATGAGGGTATATGTTTTTTGGGGTTGAGGGATGAAGGTTTTTTTGTGCTAAAAGTCCTGAATGAATTGGGGATAACGGTCAAGGAATTATTGGAGATGGGGGGCTTGCTTTTTTTTGGGATGGGGTCAAGGGTTTATTGGGGGATGAGTGTCAGGGTTTTTTTGGTCTTAAGCACATGGGTTTTTTGGGGTGGGGTGTTGGATCTTCTTAGCATCATTGGATTTATCCATTGGACCGCCTGAATTGATGTCCACTTTACACTTCTTATCACCATGATACCCTTGATATTCATTTCAACTTTGAGGTCACGTTGGAAAATTTACTCATACCTATCGAAGTCATGGATCACCAGCACTTTCTGTAGGAGACGTTTCATCCCACCAAAGAAGCGGTCAACCATGCATTCAAGGGTAATGACAAAGCCAGAGGAATATTGTGAAACCCTTGTGAAGGTTTACTTGTATAGTCCAATAGATTAGTAGTCTTTTTTAGGGTATTGATGTCCCTTTCTGTCATATGTTGGATGGTGCACATAAAATATTCATCTAAAAACAACTTATGGAAATCCTTGCATTCCAATGCCACAATCTCCTCATTTGGATTTGTATTATTTATCAATGTCCACAATTGATGTGCTTCACCCTCCATACGATAAAATAAAAGAAGAACATTCGCTTTTTCAGAACATTGATGGATAAAGAATATATTTTCAATTGATTTGATCCATTGATCGACAATTGAGGGATATGATGATCCATTAAAATTAGGATGCCTTTGTCTTATGAAGCTCTCGATAGTGACTTGTTTTTTATTAGGGGTGGTTGAATTTTCCCCATGAAACATTTTTCTATTCAAGGATTCAGTTAACTGAGAGAGTATAATGAAAAGGATCGTGATTCTAGCTCCGATTAGGTTCAGCATCTCAATAGAACAATCATCGCATTGATCTTCACCTCAGTTATTAGCATGAGTCCTCTTATTACCGGCCATTGGCTTGAATAAAATGAATTTTAGGTGTAACACATAAAGGTTAATTCAAAGTCAAAAACATATTACTTATAAATTACAATTATTTTTTTAACTTATCAATCTATAGGCTTCAATCTATGTTATCCATGATCTACTTACCAACTTATATTATTTGGATAATTTTCTTTTATTCCCTTAACAACGGTTCATAATATTCTTGTGAATTTATCAAACATATACCCTAGGAGTGTCGTAACCAATAGTTCAGCAAGGACCATTTTCATGTTCAAAGATAACCTAGGTCAATCCCAAATCTCCTTGTCAGAGTTTTTACTGCAAGGTACATCTATGACAGAGCCGCCTCTAACTACTCGTATATAGAAAGGGATGTGTTTTCATGATAAAACACATACTCAATACTCACCAAGTTTTATTATACTTGGTCTTATCTATAAGGATTCACTAGGGTTTTCTAATCCTAATGACAAAAATAACTAAATTTATCCTCTGATACCAACTATAACAACCCAGCTCTTTATTGCAGACATAAAAATGATTTATTACATAAATTTTCACATAATAAAACTCTGATGATCTAGAGGTATAGTGTTTGGGTAAATTAGGAACATTACCTAACAACTTAGAACATAAAACAGAACTCCTTTATTGAAAAACCCATTTACATGACTATAACATTCCTTCGTACTTAGCATTTCACAGGACAACATGAGGACATACATAAAAAAAGGGCGCGCTATAAATACCAGTAAGGGAGTAAAAAAGGAATAAAAATTACATTACAAAACTTGTTAGGCCATATGAATATCAATGGAGTGAAGGAGAAACATGAACATAAAGCATGATATAACATGATTATCAGAACAAGGAAATGTGTCAACAACACTTAACATTGTATTAACCTGAACTGAGGCTCATTGCACATGGTGTATAAGTAGAACCACAATGAACTTTGATTAGAATCAGTAAACCCTCATTTCATGAATGGGCTAAAGTCCTACTTTTTATTTCATGATGGATAATCCTATTTTTAAGGTATTAAGGGGAATCCATACATGACCCATAGGCCCAAGGCACAAGGCCTGACATGACTTGAAATACATGACATGAAGGCCCAGATGCATTCCATGCCTAATACATGACCAGTTGGCCCAACCCACTAAGACTACCCCTCCCCAGCTTTTGCATCATTGATCACCTAGATCCCCATCTTGCATTGTTGATCGAGTAGAATTGCCCCGTACAAAGCTGCACAATGCATGGTCCTGATGGTGGTTGACATACCCTCTCATTCATCCAATCTAGTTAGCTCTGCTTCTAGTAACAACTATTCGTGTTCCTCTGATCCTCTTTTGGGGTCTGTTCTATTTGAATTGGGCTACTTCATCGTCTCAATGGCCCGAAGGCCCCGTGGCCTGTAGGCCTTTGATGGCCTGATGGCCCAAGAGATTCGTAGACCCATACTAGTGGCCCAAAGGCCCAAATCAGATGAATAGTTTTGGATTATACAATACTAAACAGTAACCACTACAGTACTGCTACAGGACACACCCTTCTAAAACATTTAATTTCATGCATAAGGGTGCCACAAGATCATAAATCATGGATTCATTATACATCATAATTTATTCCGCGATAAAGGAATGATGAATTAATACTTGAAAATGTTCGATAAATAATTAGATGTTCATAATGGTGAAAAACCTTGATATGGAAATGGGAATGGTATTCATTACAAAATTATTTTTTCATGAAAAATTACGCTGTAATTTCGGTAGTATAACAATGTGACATAAGTATACATAAAAACTGTTGATGATAGAGAAAGGGGTGTCTCATCAAATTTAAATGAAATGAACAGTATGGGGGAAATTTTGGTAGATGTCTCAAGAATATTAATGGAATTTATATTCATAACAGAATATAATTTCATGATTGTAAATGATGAGAAAAAATCATATTGGAATTTCACCATGGAAATGAGTGTACATGGAAGGCATTAATGAGAGATAAAGGGGCCTTCCATCATTTCAACATAAGGTGGTAAGTATGGGAAGGTGTGAAATCATACCCTAAATTTTATTATTTAAAATAAAAGGACATAACAATATTAAGAAACTTGGATTAAATGACAATGGATGGAATCCCTTACTTGGATGTGTGTTCCAAAAGGATTGGGAGAGGCTTGAGAGAGGCATATTGGGAGCTCAGGGCACTATTGGAGGATTATAGAGAGATGACGGTAGAGGTGGGATGAACACCAAAGGCTATGAGTTAAGAGGATGTGGGATCTTTGGTGGGTTTATATAGGAATGGAGATGGAATTATTTATTATTTAGGTTTGGGATGCAACACATTAAACAAATCAAAACCAAAAACCAACCAATGGATTTTGCCCATGACTTTTTCCAAAACAATAGTTGAAAATAATTTTTTATAAGGCCAATTGTCGAACTTTTTAAAATAATTGGGTTGCATATGTGGAGGTGAGTTACACATTCAAGAAAATAAATATAAAATGCTAAAATGTTATATAAGCATTGGAGGGTCCACTAAGGCTTTGTAAAATAAATCAAAAAATATATAATCACATTATTATAGTTGTAAAACAAATATTGGCCGAACAAAAAGTTTATAATATTTTATTACATCACTATTGGGACATTATGATGTCATAAAACACATTATATAATTAAATGGTATTTAATTATTACCCAAAAATTTGACTGGCTTAGAAAATTATGAAAAATTGACCATTGGATAATTTTAATCTCATGATTACTAAACTAATATTCATTTTATCTGAATAATTTTCTAAATATGTGAATATTAAGTTTTAAAGCAAAAATCAACATTTAATAAAAATTCATGGGTTTTGAAAAATATATCATTCAAACCATAATAAAAATCACAATTGTATTTGTAATAATTATACCATCATTTATATTTAAAAAAAATGTAATTTATAATAATAATTTAATTCTAAATTCCATTAATTCATCAAAATATATTTCTAAATTAACTAGAAATGCTATTTTTTCTTTAAAAACTATTCACAAAGTAGAAATAATAAAATCAATGTATATTATCTATAAAAAGTGTACATAACAATAGTACTAGTGTTGGGTCACATAACCCCTTATAACACCCGCATAATACCGAATGGTATGGTTTGAGACGGTGAAAAACTCTTGTGGTGGCTCGGATAATATCACTTGGGTGGTAATCTCTATCAACTTCCACTTCTCTCATAGGCGGTTCCATTCATGTTTCTCATGTTGATGCTCATCTTGGGATTGTAAAGAGGAAAGCCCAACAATGCCACCTCCTTTCTAAAATCTGAAAAATGGGCTTCGTACGGATCAATTCTACTAGATTAGTTCATCGATTCCTTTTTCAGAGTAAATTGGATTTTTAATGCCCTATATTTATACTAATCATGTGATCACTATTCAATGGTCACAATTATTAATGTTATTTTAAAATCCAAAACATAAAACCAATGAATTTAATATGTTATATAACCATTTCGAAAAATAAAAATTTAATTAGATCATGAGGAAGTTCCATTAATAAATATTTGGGTCGTTACACTAAACCCTCAATGAAAACAAATTATTATACCCTGAACCGAAAAAACTCTAACCCTAATCCATAAAAAAAATAAACTCTCATCCCTAGGCAACCCTATACACATAGGCCCTCAAAACCATAAAAACACATCCACAAAAAACCTTAAACAATCCTCACCAAAAATCATAAAACACAATCCCAAAACAAACATATAATCATGCCACTAAAAAACCCTTGACACTTAGGAAAGAAACCCCAAAAACTCTTCCCCATAAAATCATAAACCCTCATCCCAAACAAACCTAAATTGTCAGCCCCTTAAAATCCTTTACACTAACCCGTAATAAACCAAGAAACCTCAACATAAAAAATCTTTAAAATTATCCGAAAAATCCCTAAACCCATAAACAAAAAAACAATAAAAAATAAAAAATAAAAATATCTAACCCCTCAATAGAATAAATTGCATACCCTCATTCCAAAAAAAATTCTGAACCCTAAGACCCAAAAAAACCTGAACCTTTGGCCCAAAAAACCCTAAACCGTTAGAATTTAAATCGATATACCCTCATCCCCAATAAACCATGAACCTACCGCCCAAAAATAATCCAACAACATAAAATCAATAAATATCCTAAACCCTATCACCCCCAAAAAACCCTAATACCTCAACCCCAAAAACCTCCCAAAAACCCAAAACCATTATCCCCAAAAAACATAAACCCTCAACACAAAAAAACAAAAACACTCAGCCCCGAAAAATCATCAACACTTTATCCCAACAAACCCTAAATTGTTAGTCCCATAAATTCCTAAACCCTCAACCCAAATAAAACCTAAACACTCATAGACAAAAACCCTAAAACCCTTAACCACAAAAAACCATAAACCCTTGGCCCAAAATAACTCTAAACCTCAACACCAAAACCCCAAAAAACACAACGCTTATCCAAAAATAATTAATCCCTCTTCTCCAAAAAACCATAAACCCTCACCCAAAATAACCTAAAATAGTCAGTTCCCAAAATAAAAAATCACGTCCCCCAAAAATCTAAACCCTCTTCCCAAAAAGACCCCTAACACCCATCCCTAAACAACACTAAAACTATATCTTACAAAACAAAAAAGCCTCAACACAAAAAATCGGAAACACTCATCCATACTAATCCCTAAACCCTTAGTCCAAAAAAACACCAAACCATAATCCCTCAAAAACACTAATATATCATCCCCAAAATACCCTATTACATTATCCTCAAAAAACCATAAACCCTTAACTAAAAAACAATAAAATAACAGCCTAAAAACCCTAAACCTGCAACCCTAGAAAACAATAAACCCTTGAACCCAAAAAAACCAAAACCCATGACATAAAAAAATCCTAAACCCTCAACAGTATGAAAGCATAAACTGTCACACCAAAAAAACCATAATCCTCGACCCCAAAAAACATAAAAACTCCACCCAAAAAAACACCAAACCTAATCCCCAAAAAAACCAAAACACTTGACACCAAAACACCCTAAACCCTAAAAAATTTAAAACTATTAATCCTCGCCCCAAAAAACCATAATACCTGACCGTAAAAAACATAAATACGTATCCCCAAAAATCCCCAAAAACGAGCCCCAGAAAAAAAACCCAAACACCATCCCCAATAAACCCTATAACCTTAGCCCCAAAATACCGTAATCCCTCAATTGAAAAATATAAAAACCCTCTTCCCAAAAAATCCTCATTCCCTAAGCCTCCAAAGAAACTAAAACATCAACCCCATAAAACTCTGAATCCCCAGATCCAAACTACATAAACCCTAAGACAAAGAAAATACTAAACCCACATCCCCAAAAAAACCCTAAACACAGATTTTCCATAAACTCAAAACACTCATCCTGAAAAAAAACTAAACCATCCACACCAAAAATCACTAAACCCTCAATAACAAAAAGACATTCAATAGTCAGCCCCATTGAAACCTATACCCATATATCCAAATGTCCCCAGACCTTTGGCAAAAAAAAAACAATACCCTCGCCCCTAAAAAACCTTAAACCCTCACCCTCAAGAAAATATAAACCATATTCCCAAAAATTACTAAATATTCATCCTAAAAACCCATAAAAACTGAACCCCAAATCCCTAAAATATCATCACAAAAAAGCCTAAACCTAATTAAACAGTAAAATACATGGCCCAGAAAAACCATAAATCCTGAACCAAAAAAAACCATAAACTCTATTCCCAAAAAAACATAAACACTTATCCCCCAAAAACCAGAAATACTCATCATAAAAAAATCCATAGAAAAAAAAACCTTAAACCCTCCACCCCAAAAAACCATAAAACCTCATCCCTAAAAAACCTAAAATCTCATCCCTAAAAAACAATAAACATTAAGCCCCAAAAATTCTGAAACCTCATCCCCCAAGAATCCAAAACCCTCAACACCAAAAAATCGTAAACACTCATCCCCAAAAAACTATAGGTCCCCAACCCAAACAAATCCTTAATGCTTTATCAATAAAAACCCCTAAACCTCTATCCCCACCAAACCCTAAACCCTCATTCCAAATATCTATAAACCCTAATCACCAAAAAACCAAATACACTCATCATAAAAAACACTAAACCCTTATCGCCGAAAAAGCCTAAACCCTCAGTCCCATAAACCACTAAACTCTAAACCATAAAAAAACACTAAACCCAAACCCCTAAAAAACACCAAATATTGGGCACAAATACCCCTAAACCGATATACCCAAAAACTAATAATCCCTCATCCGCAAAAACCCTAAACATTCATCCAAAAAAACCCTAAGTAATCATCCCAAAAAATCCCTAAACACCCATCCCTTAAAAAACTAATCCATCAATATGAAAAAAATCGTAAACACTGAATCCCAATAAACACAAAACCATCCACCCTGAAAAACACTAAACCCACATCCACCAAAAACAGAAAATCCTCATCCCTAAAAAACCCTAAACAATCAACCTGAAAATGACTAAACAATCATCCCCTGAAAACCTAATCCATTAACTAGAAAAATCCCGAATTCATCATCCCCCCAAAACACAAAACCATTATCCCCAAAATATTAAACCCTCATCCCAAAAAAAATTAAAAACTCATCCCCAAAATCCATAAACCTTTTCCCTAAATAACACAAAAAACATATCCACAATGAACCCTAAACCCTCAACCCCAAGGAAACCCAATCCCTCAAATGCCAAAAAACCTAATACCCCATCACAAGGAAACCCTAAATTCTTATCCCCAAGAAACCCTGAACCCTCAGTCCTAGAAAACCCAAAAATATGAACCTAGAAAACCCTATTCCCTCATACAAAGAAAATAAAATATTAAACCCCTAAAATCAATAAATCCATATACCATGTAAAAGGTAAACTCTTAGCCTCAAAAAAACATAAATCCTTAGACCCATATAATACTTAATTTTCTGACATAGAAAACCATAAAACCTCATCCATAAAAAAACCTAAACACTTAGACATAGAAAACCATAAATAGATATCCCATTAAACCCTAATCCCCCGACCCTAGAAAACCCTAAGCACCCAGACCAAGACCAATCTAAACCATCAAACCCCGAAATAGAAAACCCTTAAACTTTGGTAACCACAAAACATTATCCATATAAAGGAAAATTGCCATAACACCTTAAAACTCATTAATTTCATCCTATGTGAATCCTAAACCCATAGAACCAAAAAAACTCTAAACCCTTAGCATAGGAAAATCATAAACCCTATGTACAATAAAACACTAATCCTTGAGTCCTAGAAAACCAAAAACCCTCATCCCTAGAAAATCATTAACCCTCAACCCAAGAATGCTAAAACTCTAGAATGATTTAATCCTAAACCCTTGTCCTTAAAATTTACGTAATAATTAACCCTAGAAAACTCTAATAACTCATCCACATAAAATCCTAAACAATAGCTTTTGAAAACCATAAACAGTCATCTCCAGAAAAACATATTCTCTCATACCCAAAAAACCCTAAACCCTCATCCCCAAAGTAACCTAAACCCACCTCCATAGAAAATGCTAAACCCTCCCTCAGAAAACCCTAAAACCTTAACCCCACAAAAATATTGACACTTATCCCCATTAAAACCTAAAATATCATTCCCATAAAACCATAAATCCTAAGACCTAGGAAACCCTAAACCCTCTGTCCCAAAAAATCCATAATCTCTAAACAACAGAAACATAAATCCATAAAGCCATAAAACCCTAGAAAAACGTAAACTGTCATCCCTATTAAACCCAATACCCAAACCCCCTGAAAATTCTACACCACCATATTCATAAAACACCAAACCCTAAGCCCTAGGAAACCATAACCCCTATGTCACAAAACCCCAAAACATCATCACCATAAAACCCTAAACCCACATACATAGAAAAACCTAAACCCACATCCATAAAAAAATATAATCCCTCAACCCAAAAAAACTAAACCCTCATACCTAGTAAATCCTAATACCTAACACTATAAAACTCTAAACTCTCCTGAATTGAAATCCCTAATCCCTCAATCATAGAAAACACTAAACCCCGATCTACAAAAAAACCTAAACACTCATCCCCATAAAATATAATCCCTCATCAAGAGAAAAACAGAATCTCATAGCACCAAAAACCTCTAAATGCTTATATCTTAAAAACCCTAAACCCTCTGCACGAGAAAACCCAAAAACCAACATCCCCAAAAATCCTAATCCCTCGTCCCAAAAAAATACCCTCAGCCCTAGAAAACCATAAACTCTTAGCCATAGAAATCTTTAAACCCATAATAGTTGAAAACCCTAAACCCTAATTCCTAGAAAATAGAAAACACTCATCCCTATAAATACATAATTCCTTATACCTATAAAACCCCAAACACATCGCCATTAAAATCCAACACCTTTTACCCAAAAAACACCAATTTTTTAACCAAATAAAATCTATAACCATAAAACCTAGAAAACTGTAAACCCTAATCACTAAAAAAACAATAATGCATCATTTTTTGAGAACCATTAACCATCATCCATAGAAAACCCTAAACACAACTCCCATAAAAACCTTCAACCCACAAACACATACAAATATAAGCCCTCAAACCTTGTAAACCCAAAAACCAAAACTCTTGAAATCCCTTAACCCTTAACCCAAAACACCTAAAATTCATAACCCCAAATAACTATAAACCATCATCGATAGAAAAACTAAAACCCTCATCCCTAGAAAAACCTAAAACCCCATCCCCATAAATCAATATACCCTTAGTCCTAGGAAACACTAAACCCTCAACCCTATATAACAATAAAAATAATCCCCAAAAAACCCCTAACCCTCAGCCCATGAAAACCATAAACCCTAAAACCCATAAAAAAATTAATCCTAGAAAACACTAAACCCTCAGCCTTAGAATACACTAAACCCACATCCCCATAACATAAGATACCCTAAACACTAGAAAAAATTAATCCATCAACACTAGAAAATCATAAACCCTTGTCCTGATAAAATCCTTAACCTTTATCCACATATAACAATAAATCAAAATTCCTAGGAAACCGTAAACACATAGCCTAATAAAAACCCTTATCTATAATCCCAACAAAATCAAAATCACTCATCCCCAGAAACTCTAAATCCTCAGCCCTAGAAAACCAGTATTCCAATCCCCTTGAAAATCAAAAAATCCTTATCCTTAAAAAATCAAAAAAAAATTCTTCTTCTGGAAACCATAATCCTTAACTCTAAAATACAATACACCTTACGACCCATGAATCCTAAACATAAAATTATAAAACCTCAACCCTTGAAATAACTAATCCCTAATCACCAAAAAACCCTAAACCTGGTTTCCCTGAAAACCACGAACACCCAACTCCAAGAAACCCAAAATCCCCAGTCCCAAAAAATCCTAAACCCTATCCCCATAGAACCCTAAACCATTATCACCCAAAACCCCTAAACATTGTACCATAGAAACCTCTAAACCCATAGACCCAAAAATATCAAAACGCTCATCCATAGTAAAATCAAAACCCTTTTCCTTAGAAAATGATAATACCTCAACTCTATGAAACCCTAAACCCCTAAGACAAGAAAAATTGGGAAAATAATCCCCTAAAAACTAAATATTAATCCTCAAAAGATCATAAATCATAATCCTTATAAGACACTAAACCCTTATCCCTAAATATCCCTAAACTCTCATCCACAATAAACCCTATTCCCTCATCACCACAGAACCATAAACTCTCTGTCATAGAAAACACCAAACCCTCATCCCCATGAAATCCTAACCATCAGTGGAAAAAAATCTAAACCCTCGGTCCTAGAAAACCATAAACTGTTATCCTCATAAAACCCAAAACCCTCAGCCAAAGAAAACTCAAAAATAGCTCCCTTGAAAACCCTAAAACCACATCACCAGAAAACCCAAAACTGTCCTCGTTAAAAACCCTAAACACTCATTTCTAGGAAAGCCAAAAATATGAGCTCTGAAAAAATCCTAATCCATCATCCCTAGAAAAAATTAAACCATTGACCCCAAAAAACCCTAAACCCTCATCCCCTGAATATATTAAACCCTCAAACCCATAAAAATATAAATTATCTTCAACAGAAAATCTGAAACCGTCCTCCCAAAAAATACTGAACCCCCACCCCTAGAAAATTATAAAACCTCATACCCAGAAAACCCTAATCACTCTTACCATGAAATCCCAAAATATTATTCCTTTGGAAACCCTTAACCTTCAGCCACTAAAAAAGGCGAAACCTTACACCCCAACAAACCCTAAATCCACATCCCTAGAAAACCCAAAACCAATAGCCCTAGAAAACCCTAAACTGTCATCCCCAAAACATCATAAACCCCAAACCCCAGAAACACTAAATTTTTACTCCCAAACACTCTAAACCCTTAATCCATGAAAACCATATATCCAAAGACATACAAACCCCTAAAAACCCATCCTTAAAAATCCATAAACCCACATCCCAAAACCCTAAACTCTCAGCCCCAAAAACCTTAAAATTTATTCCCTAAAAAACCCATTACCCTCGTACATAAAATAACCTAATCTTAAATCCCTAAAAACCCTAATATATATGTACAAAAAAATACAAAATCCTAAACAAATTTCTTTAATAATGTTTTATAAAAAATTTCATGTTAATGTCATGTTTCGAGCAATAACTGCTTTGTTTTCTGAGTACACTTTTGATTTTTGTTCTTGGTACTAATACATTAAAAATGATTTAATTAAAAATAGAAATTAATACACTAAAATAATATTATATATATTCAGCATTAATGTATTTATAGTAATCCAACAAAATTGGAGATAGAATTTTAAATAAACTATTAATGGGTATGGTACACCCTACGTACGCATGAATGATGTTTCCATTTTAGAATCATACTGAATGATAGAAAAGTAAATGATATATATATATATATATATTATTTAAAGTATAATTTATATAATATATATATCATATATTTTTATTTAAACCATCCTTAATACATTCCATTTTAATCATTAATGAATCACATCACTTCGCGCGATGGTAGTTCGTCGTACAATATGACATTATCATATTCCCACAAAATGGAATAAATGATGGTATATGTGATATAATAGTTTAATGACAATAATAAAATCTTAAATATAATAAAAAATATATATAAATAGTATATAAATCATCATGACCAACCAAGGAAGGTCGTAATGGAAAAATAAATGACATCAGTTCGCAAGGTGGTAGTCCACCGTATGCAGGAATGATGATTTTGTAACTCATTAGATGGATGTTTGTGAGGTTTTAGGTCATAAGCCTAACATAAACAATATTTTTTCATATTACATACTAATATTATTATATCATAATGTTATAATATGTATTTAAGTAGGTGGATGATATAACAATGTGAAGATGCTCGTTGAAGAACATTACCATTTCTTGGCTACCCTCCATGGGGTTAGAATAAATCCTTATATTAGAAGATTATTACCAAAAATAAGGCTTATGTAATTAGTTTAAGGAATTTAAAATTTGATTTTGGTAGTTTTTGGAATATCCAAAAGGCTTGAGAGGTGTGAAGAAGTTGGTAGAGTGAGTGTCCCTTTATAGATGAAGGGGGTGACAATTTTGTAAATACTCAAATGTATTCACTATTTTGATGTCTCTCATACCACATGTTCCTAGAAATTTAAAAACTATTTGAGTACAAGGATTATTTGGTTTATAAACACCACCATCATGATTAAGAAACACATTTTTATACTATTATTCTGTTGTCTTTATGTTTCCTCAATTTTACAATTATTGTTTTTAAAACATAACATGTATCTTTTTATTTGACTAGATAAATTAGCCTTTAATAAAATAATTAAATTGTTTTTTATTATAAAGTTTAAACCCACTTATTCTAAATACGTAATTATAGTCATTAAATAAAAATTATATGGGATTATAATTTTAATTTCAATATAAACACATGTAATGCACAAAACTCTATTTTAATATTAATCATGTTTATTAAATTCAACTATTTTAACTAATAATTATGGTCATAAAAATTTATAGTTATTATATAGTATAAATTATTCTTATTAAAGATATGGAATCAATTTATCCGAATTTCATTCAGAAATGTTGCATAAATTAATTTAAAATTCATTCCAGTAACACAAAGAGAATGTGGTTTTTAAAAAAGAAAATTTTCAAATGATTCTATTATTTTTATATATAATTTCCAAATGATATTGATTAAAATGAAATATATTTTATTAATTTATTTAACAACTCACTAATAATACATAAAAATATTTCAAAATATTTTTTAACTTTATAAAAAAATTAAATAAAAATAACATTTCTGTAAAATAATGCATTTTCACTATTCAACAAAATTGAAATATTTCAGAAAAATACCAAAAATTAACAGTAATATAATTTAGATATGATGATTTAAAAAATAATTTTTATTTATTTTAATATAATATATTAATTTTTTTTTTAAAATAACGGTTCTATAAAAATTCGACAAAACATCCTTTTAGAAATATATTGATTTTAAGCGTAAAATTAGATTTATTCATATCTCAAGTCAAGAAAAAAACATAATATTAATTTTAAATAGTCTATTTAGTATATATAACTTATAAATTTCATGAAAAAATTTCCCCGGAATGTTTTCCATATTTTATATTGGGGAAACAAGTATGTTTTCATAAAAATATTTTCACAGCAAGTACTTTCCTTTTTCTTATTTAAAAATAAATGGTCACCAAGGAATTAATTTTATATAAAAATGCTAGTCAAATATAAATAATTTTTCTGGTATCATCCATAACCACCATTCCAATGTATACTTGAAACTATAATATTAAAAATTATGATGTTTATAATGTGTCAAATTTCATTTAAACACAGTGTTGCGTGAACGAAAAAACTCAGTGTTGCATGTAATGCAAGCTATTCTCAGAGTTAAGTGTAATGCAATCCAACCTCATTGTATTCATGTAACCAAGATAAAATAAGTGTCTATTTAAATTATAACTACAGAAATGATTTATCACATTTGAAAAAAAATATTTCACCGAATCTTGGGGAGTCACATTTAACCCCCCCTTAAAAACAATTACACCCTATAAATTAATGTCGAACATCTAAATATTAATAGTTTAAAATTAATTTATAGAAACCTACATCCATATATTTTTTATAATTCATCAACTTGAAGAATATTATTTTATGTTTTTAACTCTTATATAATAAAACATTGTAGGTTTCTGAATACGAAAAAAAATGGTATGTGAAATCTTGAAGAAAGAACAGAAAATAGACACCAAAATACAAATTGATTGATATTATTAACATCTGTCAAAATAAATTAGATGATCTAAAAAAGTCTAATGACCAAAACTCCATAATCCTTATTGGATTGGAAAAATACATTGATATCATTAAAAATTGATGATAATAGGGAAACATTTTTTTTCAAGAATATTTTCCAAATGTTCAATAAGCATCATGAGAAGATATACATACTTGAGTTAATTCCATTTCATAAATATTGTCTCACCCTTTGGTTGTTTCTTGATAAATTTCCACTTCATCCATTTCCATATGAAATTAAGTTGAATTTATTATCTCTGAAGCATAAATGGATCATAATATCCTTAAATAGAATGATAATCCCTTTCATCTAACATTAATTTTCATTAATAAAAAGGTTATCACATGTTATCCATAATGAATGAAATAACACAATAATCTTTAATACCTCATTAAATTATCAACATAAACCATTTCATAAATGGTTAACGTTATCTGATACGCAATGCAATACCCACTAGGATGTGTCCTAGGAACATTGAACAATGGTCCCGCTTTGAGAACCTGGATCACCACAATTAAACAAGTAATGTGATGTGGGGATAGTTAAATTGATAAGGAATAGTGAAATGGTCAAAGTAGAACCCAAAGAGAACATTTCTCTAAGAACTCTAGTGAAAAGACTCCATAAAGGAGGGCCAATCCATTGATAAGTCAAGAATTAAGAAAGAACACAAAGGTTTCAAGAAAAACTCACCATAACAACATTATAATAATTCATGATGTCCAAAGAGTACACGTGGGTGGTTATTTATAGCCAAAGAAACTGTAAATTCAAATCACACATTGGGTGGCTCTTTACATTATTCTAATACTTAGTTTCCACAAGTCAAAACACCTAAATGATGACTTTGACAACATTTTGACTTGACCATGACTTTAAGAGGAATGTGGCACACCATCTTGGAAATGTAAAGACTATTATCCCAACACCTTTTGACATTGAAGAATCCATTGTGTTGTGGGCTTCAAAATTAGTAGCACCACATGGGAGGGATTTTTAAAAGCATGTTTGGGACTTTATTTATGTAATTATTTGCTTTGATGCTTCCCCAAAGCGACGGTGTTGGGCCTCCTCATGGAATTCCATGATTAACCCATTTAAGGCCTCCTTCATTCTCTTGGTCCACTCCCTTGTCATTAGGCCTCTTATTCCACGCAATGGGTTGTGTCCACTTGTGTGCATTATTCCCTTCTCATCAAGTCCACCTCAAACCCTATGATTCCCATGTGTGTCGTGATACCCTTGTGTGTGATGATCCTTATCATCTCCTTCATCCTCAAAAGGATTCATCCTCGAATCTCCAATTGAAAGGGAGAAAGGGCAAAAAAATTAATGGTTGCACTAACATTCCCATACCTATTAGGTAACTCAATCCTATGGACTTTTTCATCGATATTCTCTAAGACATGGAAAGGACCATCTCCTCATAGATGCAGTTTTTATTTTCATTACTCTGGAAACCTCTCCTTCCTCATTTGTACCCACACCCAATCGTTAGGTTAAAACATAATTTTCTGCCGACCTTTTTTTGCGTGCTTTGCTACTTGTTCATTCTTCCACTCAATGGTGGCCATTACCTTTGCATGGAACTCCTACAAAGACTTTTTATTATTTTAACATTCAAGATTAGAAAATTGATTAGTAGGAAAAGGTAAGATATTGAGAGGAGTAAATGGGTTAAAAACATACACGAATTCTAATGGTGACGCATTAGTAGTGGAGTGAACCACTTGATTATAAGAAAACTCAATGTGAGGCAGTCATTTTTTCCAATGATTCAAATTTTTCTAAGGATGGCATGAAATAATGTGTAAGGTGTCCTATTGACCACCTCAGTTTGACCATCTGTTTGTGGGTGTGTGGTGGTAGAGAACAAATGTTTGGTTCCAAGTTTGTTCCACAGTGTCCTCCAGAAGTGACTAAGGAATTTATCATCCCTATCACAAACAATGATGTTGGGTAAGCCATGAAACCTAAAAATTTCAATAAAAACAAATCTGTGATAAGAGTTTCGTCCTTGAATTTAGAAAATGAAATAAAATGATCCATTTTACTAAACCTATATACCCCCACAATGATGTTATCATTACCTGATTGTGATATAGGCAAGCCGAGCACAAAATCCATTGGAATATCAACCCAAGGATGAGAAGAAACTAGCACAGGGGTGTATAAGCCATGTGGAAGTACTTTTGATTTTGAATGTTTACACACATTACAATTTCCACAAAGACTAACCACATACCTATGCATGAGAGGCCAATAAAAATGATCACTCAACAAGGAAAAAGTTCTCTTGACTCCAAAATTCCCCATTAATTCACCACCATGTGTTTCTATTACAGGCAATTCACACATGAAACAAGATGTACAAAACAATTTATTTTTCCGAAAAAGAAATCCATCATGTTTGTAAAAAATAGTTTTCTCATGTTTTTCACACAACATCCAAATTTCAAAAAAATCCACTGCATTCTCATACATGCTTTTCAAAAATTTAAAACCAAGCAATTTAGCATGCATAGAAGTGATAAGAGAGTATCTCCTAGACAAACCATCGACGAAAACATTTTCATTTCCTTGTTATGATTAATGATGTATGGAAATGTTTCAATGAATTTAAGAAAACATTCATGACTGCTATTCAACTTTCCTTTTGACTTAAAAAATTTAAGGATGTCATGATCTGAATGAATCAGAAATTCCTTTGTCCAAATGTAATGTTTCCAATGTTCTAATGTTCTTTTAAGAGAATACAATTCGCTTTCATAGGTAGAGTAGTTCAATGGAGACCCATTTAGCTTCTCACTAATGTAGGAAATGGGCTTAATTTCGTGCATTAAAATAGCCCCAATTCCTATTCCAGAGCCATCACAGTCAACCTCAAAAACGTTACAAAAGTCAGGATGAATTAAGAGAGGTGAATTGGTCAACATACCATTGAGTGTAGAGAAGGCATCTTATTGAGATTTTACCCAATTTAGGCTCACCACATTCTTGAAAAACTCATTCAATGGTGACATAATGGTTGAAAAGCCCCTCATGAACCTTCGGTAAAAACATTATAGTCCATGGATGCTCCTCACCTCGTTGACATTATTTGGTGTTGGATTGTCCCGAATCACCTTCACCTTATCTTCATCAACCTTCATTCAATCAGATCCTACCCCACAACCAAGGAAAACAACAGAATTTAATAAAAATGTACATTTTTCCATGTTTTAAAACAACCTATTTCTGCTAAGTGTCTCAAAAACATGTTTCAACTGTTCATGATGTTCATCAAGTCTCTTATAACAAACAAGGATGTCATCAAAATACACAACAAAAAATTTCCCAATGAAGGGACGGAAAACATGATTTATTATGTTCATGAATTTACTAGGGGCATTAGTTATTCGAAAAGGCATAACTAGCCATTAATACAATCCAAACATAGTTTTAAATGCAGTTTTATATTCATCTCCCCCTTTCATTCTAATGTGATTTTAGCCACTCCTTCGGTCAATTTTTGTAAAAAATCATGCACCATGGAGTTTAGAAAGCATATAATTCAATTGAGGTATGGGATAACAATTCATTAACATGATTTTGTTGATATCTCAACAATCAACACACATTCTCCACTTACCATCTTTTTTTGGGAAAAGGATTATCGGTACCGCAAATGGACTCAAGCTCTCTCCAAAAAATCCCTTACTTAGAAATACTTCCACTTGTCATTGGATTTCTCAAGTCTCCACTATGTTAACCTGCTATGTCGGTAGATAGGGATGTGTTTCTTTGGGTAGGAAGTCAATCTAGTGCTCGATACCTCACAAGGGAGGTAAGGTATCATGAATTTCTTCCAGAAACCCATCATCAAATTCTTTTAAAATAGACATAACACTATAAGGAATGAATGGGTTAAGAGAGTTAGTGGTAAAAAATTATCCCTTGAATAGAATCACTAGAGTTCCCCCCCCCCATCTAAATATCTCTGTATCTCACTTTTTCCAGAAAATAAGCTCACTTTTCCCTCAACACTCTTGTTTTCACTCTTATTTTCACACTTGTTTTCTACTATTTTATTTCCCTAATTCTTTTTCCTTTAACTCAACACTCATTTCTCAATCATCTCATTCTCTCTATTTTTGTCTCTCTTTTCTTTTTCTTCCTTCTCACAATCTCTCTAAATCCTCACATAATATTCATAATCTTGCAAATGCCTCAATGATGTAAGAATAAATGTCCTCCCATTATACTCAAAAGAATATTGATTGCTGAATCCATCATGTGTGACCCTCCTATCAAATTTCCAAGGACATCCCAACATGATATGACTAGAATTCATTGAAACAACATCACACATAACCTTGTCTTCAGACATTCCTATAGAAAATGGAACCTGTTATTGCTTAGTCACTTTGAAATATCCACTATTATTTAACCATTGCAATATATAAGGCCTAGGAGGTCTAGTCCTGGACAATACCAATTTATCAACAATCAATCCACTTATCACATTTGTACAACTACCCCCATCAATAATAATACAACATACCTAATCATTGATGGGGGTCGAATATGAAAAATGTTCTGCCTTTTCTCCTGACCATATTCTCAATCAGGTTGAGCACTCAATGCACGCCTATCCACAAGATTTTCTCCACAAACGGTTCTTTCTACTTCCACATTCGAATCATACTTATGTATTGTCATTTCATCATCACTTGAGATTGCACTGAGAATAACTCCATCATCCAAAATAATCATTGTCTTCTGTTTTGGGAATTGTGAGGAAATATATGTAAATCCTTGACATTTAAAACATTTGATATCTCGTGATTTTGAAAAAACCATACCATCCATTTTACCTTTGGATTCTAGGAAGAATGTTTTTGGTTTGGGAAACTCTATTGAATCAGTTTTTTGTTCCCATACACGATCTTGTGGTATTGAATCATTAAACTTGAAAGAAGGTCTATAATCCTTACCATAAGATATAGGGTGCATCCTTCTTTCCATTATTTCCCTCTTTTCATTGGTTTCCATTAAATTTAGATTCTTCATGTCAAAGTAGTGGTACACGTCCACTATGTCATGAATTTCATGGATGAGGCCTTTCAAAAACCTTTACATGCTGACCTATCTCTCTACATAAATATTTGCCCAAATCATGATGATCTCCATCTCTTTGTGATACTACTCAATAGTCATGGACCCTTGTTTCAAACCCTACTACTTGAGGAACAAATCATGATAATAGAGGCTAGAAATGAACCTCTTACACATTACAACATTCATCTATTTCCAACTACGGATTGGTCTTTCTCCACTTCACTATCGAGTAACTTGTAGTTGGTCCCACAAAATACTAGCATAGTCGGTGAATTCCACAGCCTCCAACATCACCTTGTTTTCCTCTGAACATGTGTGACATCCAAAAACAAGTTCGACATATCTTTTCCATTCCATGTAAGATTCAGGTTCATTCATAAATTGGAATGAATGGATCCTCAACTTCACTTCTTCATGATCGTTGGCTTTCCTTCACGGTGGTTGTTTTCTCGGAATTGGCGAATCCTGAAAATCAGATATCTCCTCATGTTCATCAAAATCTCTCCTCCTTGGATGTTCTCTAGAATTGGAAGGTGATATAATTTCAACCATCCTCACATTCAATCTTTGGAACTGTTCCTGTACAGCCCTCATGAACAACATATGTCTGATTCATTGGTGTCACTCGATGCCTCCATTTAGGAATCATGTGAGAAAAATGGAAAAGAATGGAAAATAGACCTCACAGACTCCCTCACGTATTTAAACACAATTTTTTTTCTTTTTTCAAAATGTAAAACTCTTTCCTTTTACCACCCAACTTGATTCCTATAGAGTTCTTACACAGTTTCAACAAATTTAAAGGATCATTAAAATGTGGAAATCCCAACCCATATTGAGGGTGATGTGAAGTGAAAAAAAAGAATATTGTTATCAACTTTCAGCTATAATGACCTCTAAAATTTGGTTTATTAATTCACTTTCTCTATTAGAAGCACTATTGTGAGGAATGAAATGAAGACTAAAAATCTCATTGAAAACCAATTATCTATGTATTAGGTAAATCCATAATAAAATTGACACTATGATCATCCAAAGGATTCTCTAGAATATATAATTTTGTGAAAAAACCAACAGTCAAATAACACTTTTCTATTTGACATGTCCTTTATTTAGAAATAATTTATTGTACATATCATTTCATCTATATCAAGTTGAATTTATTCTATAGTATATCCATGGTTATTTGGATGTAAAAATTACTTCCAATTCCTACTTTATGAGTCACTAAGATGAGAAATTCCTTTTAATTTCCCATTAGAACACACTACTTATTTCTCATGAATATGAATCCATAATTCATCGAATAATATGCCAAAAATAAATTTTTATTGTGGAATAAAATTTCATTTAACACAATATCATGATAATAATCATATATATTAATTTTAAATCCATGAATTCCGAAATCTAGAATGGTAATTAATACATATCATTGAGATAAAGTATCTTCCAATAGATTTTCTTACCACTTTAGGTTTTTTGACACAAATTAGAATGAATGCAATAAATCCACCCTGATTTCATGCCTCGAACTTAGATTGTGTTTACCATTGATATATCCCAATGCATGAAGTTCAGAATGAAGAAAAACCTATATTGGTCATTAATAATGAGAACAACGGTCAAGGTCTCTCACAATATCATAAAATTACTTCTCATATGTATTGACCCACCAATTCTCATTGGCTTGAGAGTACAAAGAGTCATTAATTCACCTTAAGAGACATCCCCAAGATGGAAAAGGCTGGAAATAAATGACGAATGGTTTCATATACAAGTTGGGGATCAGTTTACCCTTTATGAAAAAACCCATAAACCAACCATGCATAACCAAACATTCTCTATATGATGCATGAACAAATTAATTACAACTAAAAAACTTCATTTATGTCAAACCACATCAAGTACACGAAATCAAAAGACCAAACCAAGCATAAAAGTACACAATAGATGAACAAATCAAGTCTCTCAAAAGACCCCATGACTCCCTACTCCATAATTTCCAAACTCCACAACATCTTCCAAGCATCACCATGAGCCTCTAGAAATAAGATTCTTTACCTTTACCTGTATCTTGGAACATGAGATCTGCAAAATCACCAAAGTGCCAACACAGGGGTGAGTATAAAACTCATTAGGTTTCTCCAATGAATTCCCTACTCACACCACTAGGATAGATAGGTTAGTGATATTTATATAAAATAATTTATATAAAACACTTTACCAAAATAGTTTATAACAAGATATCAACAAGCTTCCCAAAACCATTTATAACCAAAATCATACATGTGCAAGTGAAACCAATTTTTTTCCTACAAGATATTTTCCAGAAAAATAACTAAACCATCATTATAACCATTTCACAGTATTTCTTTTTGGCACACCCAAACCATTACAAAAACCCATGCAGCCAACCATGCATGCTACCTGGAAGAGGGGGAATTCCCTAACCTTTATCCATCCCATCAATGATGTCAGAGACTGCTTACCCCTATCCAACCCAAATGCACATGAATGTTTGATGGGGGAGATCCCTAACCCTTATCCATCCCAACACCGATGGGGGAGACCCACAACCCTTGTCTATCCCGGATGTAATATGAATGTTTAAAGAGGTAGAGCCCTAAACCATATCCATCCCAACACTGAATGGGGAGACCCCTAGCCCTTATCCGTCCCACATGCCCGTCAACACAGGCAACCATCGTGTCAGAAACCAAGAGTGTTCAACCAATTAAAACCATTTCAAAAAAACTGTACATTTATTGAAAACCAAGGAATAAACCAATTTCAAAACATTCATATCACTCCAATATAATATTACCTTTTATTGAAAATATTTAATTTGAACCATGTTTCACATTTCCAGAAAATGACCATTTTAAAATATCTATTTTAAAATTAAGAACCAGTGAACTCATTCAAAATACCCAATTTTTCAGATTTCCAAAGCATCACTCAAGAAGGTTTCCAACAAGTGTTAAAAAACATACTAACAATCAATTAAACACCACAATATCAATGTTAATTAATCTAATTAGTTCTATATATTGTAGTCAAGGGAGAAGTATCCTACCTCAAAGGTTTTGAAGAATACCCCAATAAACGGATAAGACACAAGAAAACCGTGTTTCTTCTTCAAGAACCCGCCTCAGATCTCTTATCCTAGAATGATCAAGACCAAATCTCATAATATTTGGAATCCACGCACATATATCTACCCATAATGGGCATATATCTAAGAAACCAAGAGAAGAGGAGAAGTATATCTATGTAGATCTATGAAACCAATCAATAACGAAGAAGAATGATCACAAACCTCAAAAATACAACTTCGATACACCAAGAGAATCCTTCAAATCACCACCAAAGCGCTTAGGAGATGTTTTTAGACCTTCAAGGGAGAGTAATCCCATGTTATGGCTGTATAGGAGATTAAACGAGGAAATTAGAGGCAAAGAAGAATGAGATCCCCGATTTAAGGATCTCATATAAGTGGATGCATGGTTTTCCCACAAGGTTAGACAAATAGTGCGCTAACTGTGTGTTATCCACTACCTCAGTAGACCCTCCACCCATGGTTTGGCCACACGATTAGACAAAAAATGCATGGCCCGTGTAGAGCCTACTGCCTCCAAGACCAACTATGCCCGATTTTGCCGCACGGTTTAGACAAATTGTGTGCCGTCTGTGCGACTTCTCCTTTGCCTCAAAACATCATTAAAAGTTCTTCTGACTCTCCCATTAATCACCTTACCTTTATAACCAATAACTTCATCAAGTAAATGTTACATACCGGAATCCGGGGGTACTACATTCTCCCCACCATTGTTCTTTCTGTCCTTGGAAAGTAGAAAACATTCACCTAACTGAAAGAATTTCAGCCACTACTCTTCCATTTCCTTCTCACGTTCAAGTCTGTTCCAAAATCTGACTATGCTGCCATAAAACCTGTAGTAGACCAATTATTTTTCGATGAACGAATTTCTCTTGCCTATCCACCATCCGTAACTAGATATGTATCATTGATGCATTTGACGATAGGTCAACGTGATCTCATCTGATCACATGGTCAGGATCAGGATGATGCTTTTTCAAATAAGAAACATGGATCACATTATTCACAAAACTAAACCATGGTGGTAATTCCAACTAATATTCAACCTCTCCAACTCGTTCTAGTATCTCAAAAGGGCTATTTTATCTAGGAGGCAACTTCCCCTACTCCCCGAAACGAAGATTTTCAAGCCTTGGAGAGATACTCAACAAGACATGATCACCGACAACGAACGACAAAGGTCTTCAACAGTGATCTGTGTAAGATATCTAATGACTCTAAGCTGTCTACATACTCTTTCAAATCAACTGGATCTTCTATATTGTTTCCTGGAAAGTCTTGGCCTAACTAGTGATGTTTCACCCATTTCAACCCAGCATAGTGGAGAACGACAAGGACGACCATACAATGCTTCAAACGGAGCCATGCGTATCGAGGCATGATACCTATTATTGTATGAGAACTCCACTAAAGGTATATGCTCCTCCTATGAGCCACAAAAATCTATTACACAAGCTCGTATCATTTCTTCCAAAGATTTTATTGTCTGTTGAGATATCCCATCTGTTTGAGGATGATATGCTATGCTCATAGTCATCTGAGTTCTAAGGGCTTATTGTAATGATTTCCAGAAATGTGATGTGATCCTCAAATCTCTATCTGAGACTATAGACATTGGTAAACCATACCTCTTTACTACTTCTCGGAAATAGATTTTTGAAAGATATTCCACCATACGAGTTTCACGAATAGGGATGAAATGGACCGGCCTGGTTAGACGATCCACTATCACCTAAAGGGTATCGTGTTTCTAAACCATTCTCAGAAGACCTGGAACAAAACCCATTGCTATTTGAACCCATTTCTACACTGGGATGTGTAAATATTGTGACATACCATCTGGTCTGTGTTGCTCTACTTTAACCTGCTGGCAAGATAAGCACTATGATACATACTCGACCACCTTCCATTTCATGTCGCTCCAACAAAACCGCGCATTCAACTCCTTATACATATTATATGTACCTGGGTGTAAAACCCATCTAGAATGGTGGTAAGAATGAAGGAGTTGTTCTTGATAAACAATAGGTACAACCATCTGATCCCTGAAACACAAAACTGAACATCCATCAAGTTATCAGCCATCAATGGTCTGCCCACGAATGAGTTTTGAACTTACCACTAGACATTCTGCATCAGATGTTTGTGCTTATTTGATCATATTTACTAAATCAGGAATAAGTTTAGTTGATATGAAAACAATAACATCACCTCAGTCTTCACATTCCACATGCATGTTTGCTAAGACTGACATCAACTGCCATTCATCTAAAGCTTCTTTTTCTAACTAAGCATATGAAATTCTACTCAATGCATCAGCCACCAAATTTTCTTTTCCTTGTGTGTACATCAGGTCAAAGTCATTAATATGGAGATACTCCATCCACCTCCATCTCCTCAGATTCAAATCTAGTTTTGAGAAAATGTGTTTCAAACTTTTTTGATCTGTAAACATAGAAAATTTCTCACCAAATAGATAATGTCTCAATGTTTTCAAAGCATGGTTTTCTACAGCTAGCTCCAAATAATGTTTTGGGTGATTCTCCTCATGAAACCTTAACTACCTTGATCCATAAGCAACCCCATGATCTTATTTAATGAGAACACAACCCCACCCTAATCCGAAAGCATTACAATAAACCACATACCCCTGTCCTGATTCTAGAAAAATCCAGATATGTGCTGATATAAGCCGAACATTTAGTTCCAAGAAAGACTTATGACATTATTCTTTACATAACAATGGATCATTCTTATTTTTTAGAGATATCATTAGTGAATCTAGTCATGTGAAATCAAGCACAAAGCGTTGATATTAACCAGCAAGACCATGAAAACTTCGTATCTCAAACACATTATTCGGTGGTTTCCAAGAGATAAAAGCTTCTATATTTTCAGGATCAATGGAAATTTATTTATCATAAATGACATGGCTATGGAAACGTACTTACTATATCCAAAAATCACACATTGAGAATTTGGCATACAAACGACGATATCTCATGATTTGTAACACTGTTTCTAGGTGCCCCTCACGATCAACCCTTGTCTTTGAATACACGAAAATGTAGTCCACAATCACAAAAACAAAATAATTGAGATATTTTTGAAATATCTGATTCATCAAATACATAAATACCATTAGTTCATTCATTAGCCCGAAAGGCATTAATTCAAATTCGTAGTGTCCATATCTAATTTTGAATGTTGTCTTTAGAATATCTCCCTTCTGACTTGCAATTAGTGATATCCTGATCACAAGTCAATCTTGGAGAACCACTGATCACCCCTTAATTGATATAATAAATCATCAATGTGTGGAAGTGGATATCTATTCATTATCATAACTTGGTTAAGCTTACGATAATCCACACAGAACTGAAGAGTTCTATCTGCCTTATTCACGAACAAAGCCGGTGCTACCCATGGAGACATACTTGGTCAAATGAAACCATTACTTTCCATCTCCTCTAACTGAACATTGAATTCCCATAACTATGTTGGTTCCATCCTATAACATGGAAGGGAAATAAGACTGGTCTCTGGAAAGAGATCAATCGTAAAATCCACTTTCGTTATAGGTTGTAACCCTGAGAAGTTCTTGTGAAAGACATCTGTAAATTCATCCACGACAACTGGAAAAATATTTTCGTCAATCTCTTCCATTGATTCCAATGTAAACACTGCCAATTGGGAGGAGATCATTCCCACCATTGGTGCCTACAATCTCTTTTAACCTTTTTTTCCATCCTCTCTCCTCTGTAGAGATGGTCGATGTCGTCCTCAATCGTGAAACTAACCATTCTCCTATAACAGTTGATGTAAGCCTTAAACATTGTAAACCAATCCATACCCAGGATTAAATCCTAGACATCCATATATAACATCTAGAAGTCCCATTTTATCTCATTTCCATCAACATTTATATGACATGCTCTACACAAAAAGTCTTGACATTCTTTTTCACTAAGAGGAGTTTGAAGTTTCAAAACTGAAGGCATCATTTCGAGTGTTAAACATAACAAGTCAAACAACATAAGAAGAAATGAAGGAATGTGATGAACTAGTATCAAACAACACATTGACAAAGGTAGAATTCAAAATAATCGTACATGTTATTGTAGATGGTACAACTTGATCAATGACCATCATCTACTCAGCCCCATACAATTTCTTCACCGATGCACCATTCTCCTTGTTTCCTTGCTGAGATTTACCTAGTTGAGGAGTCATTCTATAATGATAATAACCATGGATAGCTCTATTATGATGATGAGAATTTATCTATTTTCCTCGTCTTATCGAATCATACGATTCCTGCGATGCCTGATGAGTGTCACGCATACCCAACCTCGGTGCATTCCTACAATAGCGATGTAGATGCCCCATTTTCTTTCAATTGAGACATGATCTAGGTTGAAATGTACAATCTCGCATTTTGTGGTAATGAAAACCACATTGAAAACAACCTACTTTTCTCTAGGGTAATGGAGGAAGGTTCACTAATCCCGCTGTTTGATACTGATGTCCACATGCACCGTGGATATATGTATACCTTTTCCTCTCATTCCCAATGGTTGAGTTCTAACTATTTCCTGTAGGTATCATCATTCATCCGCTTACTGATCCTAAGATATCACGGTCAACAACAGTCTCTTTGTTCACCATCATTGTATAATTAGTAATATTGAGCACTGCAATCTTCGAACGAATATCTTTCCTTAGACCTGAATCAAAGATGCATTCCTTAAAAGATGCACTTACCGCAACTTCTTGTGCACAATGGACTAAATTCATGAACTTAGTCGCATACTCTATAATAGAGAGACTCTCTTCTTTAAAGCTAAAGAAGTATTTCATTTTCTATATCTTGAATGTGTGAGGATATAATTGGTTGTTGAACAATTCGTCAAAATCCTCCAATGTAATTCCCTCATTCAATTTAGCATGCACCGCTAAATCCCACCACTGACGTTCAAGATCCTCGAGCATATACATTTCTGGTTTTACCTTGAGTTCTGTTGGTGTGCTAATGAAATTGAAGATATGATTCATCCTACATAGCCACACCTCCACCTTCTCGGTTTCAGCATCACCCCGAATGTTCGCATGATTCTTCTTCATGAACTGGTTGGTATGATCTAAATTCCTTGGCTCATTCCTCCATTTCCCTGTATCCACAACATGAAAAGCCTGGACGATACTCTGAACTAGCTCTTGATTCACCAGTGGTTCAGGTGCAACCTCATTATCCGCAGCTTCATTATATTGGTTTCGACGATGCCTAAAGGGTGCCATTTTATAATCCAACAACATCCTCTGTCAATCTCACCCTCTAGAAACTGATGGCTTAGCATTTTAAATTCTATCACCTCAACTATAACTAAATTTGTTTTCAGAAAATATTTTTTCCATTTTCAAACATTTTTGAAATCATTCAACATGCTTTTTCAAATTAAACCCATTTTCAAAATACACCATGTATCCTGTTTTCAAATTATTCCACATATAAAAAATATCTACATTTCTAAAAAATTGTCCCCTTGCACAAAATAAAAATCATTCTTCACAATAAGATATGAAATCCTAGTGGGAAGTCATTCCTATATAATTCATGTCATGCTAATCTCATTTTCTAAACCCATGACAATGAGATTTCCAACATTCTATAAGTGTATCCAAAAAACTTATGTACCAAACACCATGGTAACATGATGTTCATAATAAATGGGTCAGATACGTCCTTTTATGCTATACATTTCATGTTCTGACAATCCTACTCCTGTCTATGATTTCAACACAAGGAATAGATGAGAAGTAATTTCAACTCCAAGACTAGGAATATTGATGACTACTTGTTAGGTAGGGACCGAACAAGATGATACAATTTGTAATGACCTGCCAATTCTCATTGGCTTGAGAGTAAAACAAGTCATTACATGGACTTAAGAGACATCACCAAGATTCCAAAGGCTGGAAATAAATGTCGAAGGGTTTCAAATACATTTTGGGGGGATGATTTACCCGTATGAAATAACCCATAAACCAACCAAGCATAACCATAAATTCACTATATGATGCATGAACTAATGAATGGAAACTAAAAAACTTCATTTATGTTAAACCACATCAAGTACACGATAGCGGAAGACCAATCAAAGTATCAAAGTACACAGCGGATGAAAAACTCAAGACTCTCAGAAGACACCACGACTCTGTGCTCCAAATTCTCCAAGCTTCAAAGCATCTCTAAAGCATCACCTTGATCCACTAGCAATAAGACGATTTACATTTACCTGTATCCCATAACATTATATACACAAAAGCACAAAATTTCCAATGCAAGGGTGAGTTAGAACATAGTAGGTTTCCCCAATGACTTCCCTACTCACGCAACTAAGATAGAAAGGCTATTCACATTTATATAAAACATATTATATAAAAAACTTTTCAAAAATATTTTATAACAAGATATCAACAAGCTTCCTGAAACTATTTATAACAAAAAGCATTCATGTGCAAGTGAAACCAATTTTTCCCCAGCAAGATATTTTCCAGAAAAATAACTAAACAAGCTTTAGAATCATTTCACAATATATCTTTTTGGAAAGCCCGAACCATTACACAAACCCATGAAACCAACAATTCATGATAAATGGAAGAGAGGTAAATACCTAACCCTTATCCATCCCATCCATGATGGGGGATACTTCTTACCCTTATCCATCCCAAATGCAAATGAATGTTTGACGGGGGAGATCCCTAACCCTTATACATCCCAACAACGATTGGGGAGACCCCTAACCCTTGTCTGTCCCAAATGATATATGAATGTTTGACAGGGGAGAGCCCTAACCCTTATCCATACCAACACTTACGGGGGAGACCCTTAACCCTTATCCGTCCCACATGCCCATCAACACACACAACCATAATGTCAGAAACCAAGTGTGTTCAACCAATTCAAACTATTTCAATAAAACTGTACTTATATTGAAAAAGAAAGAATAAATCAATTTCAAACAGTGATATCACTCCAATAAAAATTTCCATTTTATTGAAAACATTAAACCTGAACTATGTTTCACACTTCTATAAAATCCCCATTTTAAAATCTCTATTTTAAAATTTATAACCAATGCACTCATTCAAAATCCCCAATTTTCAAGATTTCACAACCTTCACTCATAATGGTTTCCAACAAGTGTTAAACTACCTAATAACAGTCAATTCAACACCACACACTCAATTTGAAAACATTCCAATCCGGTCTAGTAATTAGAGTCGATAGAGAAGTCCCCTACCATAATGGTTTTGACGAAAACCACAATAAACAGAGAATGCACTAGAAACCCAGTTTCTTCTTCAAGAACCCGCCTTTTATCACTTCTAATAGAATGATCAAGACAAAATATCATCATATTTGGCATCCAAATACTTAGATCTACCCATAATGGGTGTATATCTATGAAACCAAGAGAAGATGAGAATTAGATCTAAGTAGATCTAAGAAACCAATCAAGAATGAAGAAGAATGATCTCATACCCCAAGAATCTGACTTTGATTCGACAAGAGAAGCCATCATATCACCTTCAAAATGCTTGGGAGAGGATTTAAAACCATCAAGTGAGAGTAATCCCAAATTATGTCCACTTAGGAGCTTAATAGAGGCACTTAGAGGCAAAAATGTGTGAGATCCACAATTTAAGGATCTCATTTAAGAGGCAGCACAATTTATCTACACGGTTAGACAAACCGTACACTGACCGTGCGTTAGCCACTACCTCGGAAAACCCTATATGCAAGGTTTGGCCACACAGTTAGACAAACCATGTGTCGTCTGTGCGGAAGACACTTACTCCAAGGCCAAATACGCTTGGTTTTTCTGCACGGTTTAGACGAACCGTGCGCCGTCCGTGTGACTTCCCCTTTTCCTCAAAACATCATTCAAAGTTCTCCAGATGCTTTCATTCATCACCCTTAACAATTATAACCATTAACAACGACTTCTAGGGGTTACATACCAGTAAACATGGGTACTACATCATAGGTGGTGTAATTACTCCATGGATTATTCAACATGTCACTATAATATGAAATGAAATTCATTCCTTGAATGAGAACAGTGTTATTTTCAACTATGCATACATAACACTCCACATCAAATACATGATAAAATATATCAAATTCCAAAAATATTTCTTAAACAAACACATTTTAATTTTGATTTCAAATTCTACATTTATTTCCATTTATCACACAAATTTCTCAGTTTTCATTCATTTAGTGAAGGGCTCTTTAATCATGAAGATATTCGAAACAACACAATGAAAAAATAATAATATACCTAAAATTCTCATTACTTATATTGTGAAATATAATGGTTTCCATGAAACTATTGATTCTAACATTGATTTATATAGTGTTATTTCTACTATGGATACATATATCCCTAAACACCCCTGGCATTGAAATGAACTCTCACTTATTGAACTTTCAACATAATGTGAGTTTTGGTAGACTTCTAAATAATTTCCAAAAATGGTCCATATAGATCATCACATCCTTATTTTATATCAAAATATCATTGAGATAAAAAATAATAAATTTACCAATAAATTGTTTCATACCATAATTTATGTGTCGCATGAATGTACTGTGACATTTGAGAGGATGAATGACACAACACGACCAACCAATAAAATAATCATCCTTTGGTTTTGAATCCAAAAGTAGATCATCCTATTTCTTCATTTGAATATAGTAGTATCCTATCCAATGATCTACCATTAAAAATATTGATAATACATGCAATTCATTGAGCATATCATCGAGTAGTGGAATGAGATACATACATTGGAAGGAAAAATCACAAATAGCTATGTAGTGAATAAAAATGTGAAACATAAAATCTTTAATCATCACCAATAATGCTCGAATAGAACATGGTATCATGCTTGGGGTTTTAAAGCCTCAATCCATCAAATCATCCATTTCCTTATGAAGTTCATATGATTTCTTTATGATACACTTTTATGCTTGTTTATTAATAAATAATGCATCTAGTACAATATAATTCATCGACTCAATTCATATAAATGGGGGATATCATATAGGAATATAATTAGAGAATTCATCATGATATTACTCAATCAAAGAACGAGCTAATTCTTGGTGACAACACTTATTCTCAGTGATTGACTTTAAAATAATCTATAATAAAATTACATTCATATAGTGATTTATTAATCCTATTGAGCGTTATTGTTAATGAGGATACCTTTGGGATATTCTTGAACAAATGTTTATTGATGAATATGGAATTGATTCAAAGGATAAAGAGTAAAAATGTTTTATTCTAGATCATATTACCATTGTATTTCACTTCCCTATAAACCTATAAAGGACATCCCAAAAAAACTAACAAGAAAGCATAAGAATAACATTTCACAATACCTCATCAACAAAGTAAATACAAATAGAAAATAAAATTAGAACCTTTCTATTTACTTGATGTAGGGTTCCATTGTTTATCCATTTCATTTTGCGTGATTGAAAATGATTCTCAGTTTGAACCTTCAATTTCACCACTAATTATGTTTAAGAAACAATTGTAAAACTCCCACAATCAATAATTTCCATTCATACCCACTTATTTAGGGGTTAATGTGTTTTAAAATGTTTTATGATGAATCTTTATTTATGGAATATTTGATCTTCTAGAACTCTTCATTGAACAAGCATGTAAACTACACCATCTTCTTTGACAACATGATTTTAATTATTAGAATCTTTACCACCATGTTCATCCACATTTATTTCCTTTTCAATCTCCTAGGTATATATTATAGTAATAATTTATTTTTATAGAAACTTTTCTTGAAAACTAATATTCCCATGGTATTTTAGGGACATTTTATTATCACATTAAAATTAGTTGATTTTTTTGGTTTTTCAATAGATGTCTATTTTCCTTTATCAAGAAACCTTTTTCCTTATAATTACATATCACCAACAAAATATTCATTATAATAATAACATTATAAATATAAATAAAAATACTATAATTCATGAGTACTGGTGCTTTTGAGGTCCACTATTAGTCTTCCACCTTAATTTTCCATCTTTCCAACATCATCATATGGATATAATGGTTGTAAGTCCACTAATTTTTCAATTTCTAATATTAATCAACCCAAAAACCTTTTAAATTTATTCTAATTTCATTATGAAACATCACTTTACAATAATAAACCATAAAACTATTTAATGAATACGTCAATATATTTATAACTTTTTTTGCAAGAAATGAATTTTAAAATAAAGCAGTTGGTTGTAATTCTTGAGATGAAATAATCCTCTGAAAATATTTTTCAACTTCTCCCATGATCATATTTTTTCATTCCCATCATGTCCCAACTATTTTTTCATATTTTCCATCCAAAGAGATGCATAATATTTATATTATGAATAACAACCTAACACTTTTTATCATTAGTAGAGTTCTTTAATTTGAAGAATCATTCAATTTCCCACATCTAGAATACAAACTCATCTGGATTCATATTCCCTCCAAATATATATATATATTTAATCTTCAATACTCATTCAATATCATTATCAATAATAAATATTCTCACATCCTCCACTGAATTTCTGGAATCATCCCCATTTTTATGATGTTTAAAAATAATTGTCAGATTATACCTATTATAGTGGTTGCGGACACTACAGTGGTGGAGGGGGTATTATGTCATTATAATATGAAATGGTGAGAAATTTTCTCACAAACATGAGTAATTTGTGATTTTAGTTGTGTGTTTTCTATTTCTCATAGTCCTGGAGGAGTAGAAGATCCATTTTTTGGACAATGTGGATACGTTTTTTCCCTGGAGATTAATAGGATGATATGGAATAAAAAACTCATAGGAACTACACCTATGATACCAAATATATGTGTCACTAGAAGCATGAAACATGTAAGTGGAAATGAAAAAAATAAAATGATTATTAATATTCAAGGATTATAAGGAATTCCACTTGTAAGTGTTTCTCTTGGAATAATGACTATATCACTAGCAATGGAGATGAACTAGAAATTACATGAATATTGATAATGATAAAGCAACAATGTTCACATCAAGCTTCACATTTAATAGCATTAATGTGTAACCATTATAGGGGAGTGAAAATACTTTATCAATGAAAAAATTAAGTGAGGGTAATGACCCAAATAGAATTACAATGAATCGGGGTACTCCAAGGCCGTGTAAAAACCACACATCCCACTTTCCAATTATAATTAATGAACCCACAGACTAATGAAGAGATATTCCATATTATGGATTCTTTTCTCCACATAATCCCTCAAAATTAATGATAGTATAATAATATACTTTTTCATCCAAGTGGATATGTATTTTTTGGCCGCAAATGTGAGTGTTGTAGAGAATCATTGTGTTGGATTCGAAAAGGTGTGGGAAAATCCAATTCGAATAACAATTCGGCAAAAAATTCCTATCAAGACCCAATGTAATCTATTTGGGTTGAATATGGTCCATATCACCCTCATCCACCAAAAACTCTATACGTTCAACCCTAAAAAATTAAACCCATATAAATAAAAAACCCTAGTCCCTTAGCCCCAAAACCAATAACCATCGACCCCAATTAACCAAAAATGCTTTGCCCTAAAAACCACAAACCAATAGCCTAAAAAACCCTAAATCCATATCCTAATATACCCAAAAATAATCATATATAAAAAATCATAAAACATCAACCCCAAAAATCATAAATCTATATACTATTTAACCCTAAACCATTATCCACAAAAAAACTAATCACATAGCCCTTGAAAACACTAATCCATTAGTCCCAAATAAACCCTAAAACATTATCCCCAAAAAATACTAAAACCTCTGCTTAAAAAAATAATCATCCCTAAAAAACCCATAAACCATAAAAACAACCTAACTAATCCACCCAAAAAAACCTAAACACTTATCCCAAAAAAACATTAACCTCTGTCCCCATTAAACCCTAAAAAATAAGCACAAAAAAACATAAAAAACTAACACCAAAAAACCCTAAAACCTCATCCTCAAAAAAACTAGAAAATATCCCCAAAAAACAGTAAACCATAAATCCCTAAAAACCCTAATCCTTTAGCCCTAAAAAACTCTAAACCCCCAGTGTAAGAAAACACTAATCACTTGAATGAAAAACACCCTAAACCCTCAGCCCAAAAACCCTAAGCCATCAGCCCTAAAATACCATAAACCCTATTCCCCAAATAATAGTCAACCCCAAAAAACCAAAAAACTAGATTCCCAAAAAACCCAAAACCATCAACCCCAAAATTACAAAACACGCATCCCCAAAATACCCAAAATGTACAGCCCTACAACCCGCAAAACACTCTTCCCCAATAAACCCTCATCCCCAAAAAATCCCAAAACCCTGACCCCCAAAACGATAATACCTAATCCACAAAAAATCCTCAACCCCAAAATTTGTTAAATCCACATACAAAAAAGAAACACTAAACCCTCATCCCAAAAAACCCTAAACCTACATCAAAAAAATCATTAAACTATCTTCACCCAAGAGGACTAAAACTATAGCCCCAAAACCACTATATCCATAGCCCCAAATAAACCCACAAAAACTCATCCCAAAAAATCCCACAACCCTTTGACCCAAACCCCCCAAAACCATAGAAGCAAAATCTCCCAAAAACAGAGACAAAAAAAACATAAACCCTCATCCGAAAGAAAAACTAAAAATGCAGCACCATAAAATCAAAAACCATGAGTCCTGAAAAATTGAAAAACGTAAACCCCCAACCCCTAATAGTTCATCCCAAAAATACCATAAAATACCATATTATTTTTAGGAATGTGTTATTATTAATGTCATGGTCTTTATGAAACCCCTTTTGTTTGATGGGTTATATGATTATGAAATTAATTTCTATTATACATGTTATGATTTTGATTAAATGATTATGAAAGAATCATCATTTTCCACATTTTATGATATGTTTACATGTTTATGATAATCATTTCACTGCATGAGTTATGATATTATTGTTTATGATTTTTTGGAAATTGTATGTATGATTTAATAGTTAGATGAGTGGGACCTATATCATAATAACATGCATTGGGTAAAGAATTACATCTCATCACATAGTATTGGATGGAATAAAATGTACTATATTTAGTATTAAAGGAATGGTAGAGGAAATGAACTTAGTTCAATATTATAGGATGGGAGAAAATAGTGAACTCTGTTCAGTAATATAGAGCTGGAATGAGGTGTGAACCCAATTCAGTAAAGGATTATTTCCACTAATATTTCCTTCGAAGAAATTCCTTTACTGCAATGTAAATCATTATATATGCTTTGTGCCTACCTTAATTCTATGTTTCAATAATATTTTATTATTTCATTTCTTATGTTCTTTATTTGGTTTTGTTTCATGTCTTATGAACATCCATGATTCTTTTCATGATTTAAAATTTTGATCTTTGATTTGTAGGCTATGATATTTTCTTTTCATGATCATGTTCTAATAACACTATTCTCATGATTATTATTACATATCTCACTTGTTTACCCTTAGAGAGTATCTAATACCACCCTTTTTGGTTCCTTCCCCCGAGATATGAAGATATTTTTTATGTTTAATGGGAAAAAGAATTGTTCATGTCATGAAGAACCCAGGGGAAGATGATGTAGTTCATTTATATATCAATCTCTATGTTTCCATGTTTCCAAAGGCACTAGGCTAGCACAATCTTTAGGAATCTATTTTTTAATGTTTTAAGTGTTCTTCAAATGATATGTAATGTTAATGTATGAAAAGTGACTATCGCTATTGTTGGTATCAGAGCACAAGATTAGTTTTCTTTTGGAATCTAGGAAGAGGAAACCTTACATAGAACCCCAAGGTATTGTCTATGAAAATTTCTATGAATAATTAAATGTATAGAAACATGTCCTCAAATATTGGTAAAGGATAGAGTGAGTGGTTTCATAGATATACATCCCTATTAGAATTCTACAAGTGAATGTGGATCTAAAACAGATCCACCTAGGATTAAGAAAAATGACAAGATGTTCTTAGCCTGACTCATTGTAATCGTGTACATGACAACGGGACTTACTGGACTCTTGGTTTGGCACTCCAGAGGGATATGCATTGAGAATTAAAAAACTCTTCATGAGACATCATAATGAATTTAAATATAATTTGGATATGAATAACCTAGGATGAATCTATGGTGTCATAGATTATGGAAGGTGTCATAATTTAGACGTCGTATAACTAATTCTTTTCTTGACAATCACTACTACAAAACTGGCCTTTAATAGCATTGGCATTTATCAGTGCTAGAGAAATGTGCTGGGAAAGTCATTCTTTATCAACATTGAAATAAGAACTAATGAAGGTGGACCTTTATCAGTGCTAAAGAAAGTTCTGATAAAGGGTACCCTTTATCTGTGCATTTTGTTTATCACTATTAAAAGAAAACCTTGATCAATGATTTATTTTAGTGCCGTTAAAGGTTACACATTATTAGAGATTTAATTTCATCACTGATAAATGATTCCATGTTTGAGTGCTGTCAATAAACCACTAATTAATCGTAACCTTTATCTGTTCTAAATTAGCACTGAAAAAGGTTCCGAAAATTAAAATAAAAAACTGAACAATTTCATTAATTTAATATTTATTGTTTAAAATGAATAAAAATATATAAAAATTTTCAAATTTATTAAATGGTATATATTAAATATATATATATATTTAAAATGAATAAAATGAACTAATTAAAAAAAATGAATAAATTAATAAAAATATTAATCATTTTATAAATTAAGTAATTATTTATAATAACAATAAATTGAAGATATAAATATTATAAATGTTGATAAATATTATATATTAAATTTAGATATATAAATTAATATACATTTAAACAAATAATATTACTTATTAATAAATTGAAAAATTATTTAAAAATTTATTAATTAAACAATTATTAATAAAAATTAATAAAGTGAAATATATATACATAAATATATATTAATTATAAATTGTAATAAATAATAAATAATAAATATAAATACACATAAAATGAGTAAAATGTTAATTAAAATAATATTAATGTCTTCCTTAAGTGCATCCACAAGACCCAGGTTCAAAACTAGGTAGAGATATATTTTCGGGTACTATAGTAGTACTGTACCAGTAATGTAGCAGGCACTATAACAGAACTGTACAGTGTGCGGTATTATAGTAGGCACTATAGCAGCTACTGTAGAAGGTTCTATTCGGTACTGTAGCATCTGGAACTATTCACCTTGGGTCACTGGTTGGGGCTTGGAGTCCTTAAGGCTTTCGGGCCACCCAGGACTTCGGGTAGGTAGGGCTTTCAGGCCACCTCAAGGCCTTCAGGCCACATGAAGTTTCCAAAGACACACTACAAAAAAGGTGCAGACCTAGAAGATGATTCAAAGCATGTTCACATACGAGAGCAAAGCCAAATGAATTTGTTAGAATGAGAGGTTATGGATATGCCATCGAGACCAGCCTGTGCTTGCACGGGATGCCCTGCCAGACGACCATGCGAAGGTGGGGAGATACTATCCTAATGCAGATACTGGGGAGGGGCAGTTCCTTGTAAATAGTCTGGCTGAATTCCCTAAGACCTTCAGATCATGTAATCTCCTGGGCCTACAGGCTATTTAATCTTTGAGCCTATGGGCCCTGTAAGGGTTCCCCCTCATGCCATGAATGGGGGTTATCAATAATCAATAAAAATGTAGGCCTTCGGGCCATTCTGGATAACATCATGTGTTAATTTACCATACACACATATATGTAATTAATGTAGATGTATGAAAATGCAAACAGAAATATATTTAAGCAACATATAGGAACACATAGTCTTAATATTTATTCAATTTATTCAAATTTTAGTAAATATTAGAATTTCATTTTTAACATGATATATTTAATATATTATATGTTTAATTGAACAATTTTATTTATTTATTTTTAATACTATTACAGTTCGAGCATTCAATTTTTATATTTTTTTTATTTGATTTTTTATTTTCTAATTTATCATTCTATATTATTTATTTTTATATATTAATTTTTTATGTTTTAGTATTTTCAATATGTATTCTTTATAAAATCAAAATATATTTCCATATTTTTTTAATAATTTATATTTTATTAATAAAACATATCCATTTTTTAAATATTTTTATTGTGCACTCAGTTTGAAATATTAAATTTCACATCATTTTAAATTGCATGTATTTAAGATTATATATCAACTAATAATTTTAAAAATATACTTATAAACAAATAATTACAAATAAATATAATTATAAATGTATATTTAATATATTTTAAATTTATATATTTATAATTATTATAAACAAATAATTTTTTTAAGAAGTATTTATATAATTATTAATTAATTATTATATAATTTAATAATTAAGAAAATTATTTTGAATAAACCATTTATCACCGCTAAGAGATTATCTCTCATAATGATTGATATTAACCAGTTCTTAAAAACGTTGTTATAGATAAATTTAATCATCTCTAATATATTAGCACTCATAAAGATATGTTTTATCAGTGCTTTCTGAGTGCTGACAAATCTAGATTTTTATCATCGCTATTTTTTAGGTATTGATAAATATCTCATTTATCAGTGATTATTAATTCAACACATATAAAAGGGATATTTATTAGTGACTTTCTGATGTCACAGTTAAAAGTGTTCTGGATCTATTTAAAAAACCATAACTAGTACTCACATATCACAATTATGAAGCCCTCACGAAAATAATCTTATACTGGTGAAACTCCACTATGATCAATTGAAAAAATATAGTATAGAATCCATTCCATATTTATAATTATTCAATGCATTTTAAAATAAATGGTTTTCATATCATTTTCCATCTTATTTCCTATTTTTTCTTGTTAAAAGGTTTTCAAAACATTTTTAATATTTCTTTATAAGTTTACATGGTTTTTTAAAATTAAAAGGTTTGTAAAATGTTTTGAATCTTATTTTATATGTTTCAAGGAAAAAGGTTTTCAAAAAGGTTTTATGTATTCCTTTTATGTTTTCATATAATTTTATAAGAAAATGACTATCAAATGTGTTTATGTATTGAAAACCCTTTTTTAAAGAAGAAAAGTTATTTTCCTCAAGAAGATTTTTAGAATGATTTTTTAAAACAATTTTTGATCTATGATGACATCTGTTGATGTTACTCATTACCTTATAGGAAATTTTATAATGGTTCCAATATTCTTCTTCTTATGAATTTGTAATGCTTAATTTCATGGACTTTATCAAACCCATTTCCCATTAACGATATATATGTTTATGAAATCTATATATATACTATTCTTTGGTATTCTCCACTGGCATGTGTCAAACTATCAAGACTCCACATCATTTTTTCATTACGTGTCCTCCAACCAGCATCCCACGTCGTCCCACCTCACGCTGCCTCTTTTTCTCAACTCTTCCCTTACCCGCTCCTGCTTTCGTTCTCCGGGGCCACGACCTAGAATTCCCATGACCCCGCCTCTATCATCCTCCAACTCCCGATCAAGCCACAGTCCACAAACCTTCTTATCCGACCCCTTCCTATGTCATCCTCAAACTCCCTTGCACTACCTCATTTCCTCCCTCCTGTTTAGGGTTATCTTCATTCTTTGCTGATCATTGACATTGTAGCCAGATTCCTCCACAATCGTTCTTCCATTGATGTGCTTCCCTAGGGTTCCTGCTCCCCTCCCTGATTCCCCTCTCCCACCCCCTTCCCGATTATCCCCTCCAGCCTGCATCGCTCTAGCTCACGATTTTCATCGCCTACTACACTTCCAGGCCGATTACATCTTCTCAATGTTCTCTTATGTGCAACGCGTCCAATTCTTTCTACATTTCCATCTATTTATTGCTTTGGTTTTCGAATCCTATCTCCACTCCTCCTTTGACTTCATACGTTTTTCATTGTTCGAAACCCTTACCCATAAAACAACGTCTCAAGAAAAAACCCACTACCTGCTTGATGTCCAAATGCTACTCATCTAACTCCACCTCATCCGGCTCCTTCACGTCCGAATCCTCCACATTCGGGTCCTCCACATCTGACTCCTTCACCTCTGGAACCTCCACCCCAGGCCCCTTCTCCTTGTGAGGGATTGACATCTGAAAGCCGGTGTCAAGTTCCAGTTTTCTACTATAAACGATTCCCTTCAGTATTCATCCATTTCAAATGATTTCAATACATTCCTTTGAAAAAAATATAGCTCATGGTTTTCATCACCTGTATCTAAGGTAATTGTGCTTTTCACTGTCGTAACCTACATATGCAGTTTTTAATCATCATTTTACCTTTATGAATTATTATTGACACATGAGATGGTTCATTTTTATTATTCTACATCGCCTAAAAGGGTTATTCTTTGATGAAGGGGGTATGAATTTGGGAAAGATTTCTTCAGAAGGGGATAAATGGGTGAATTGATGTAGACTACATTTTAGCTTGGTGGTTTCTCTAGATAAATTACAACGATGAAAAAATGAAAGTGGTGGGTATTGAAGATTTCAAAACTCATAATACCTAGATGTCCACAATATCTATAGATTTTCACTTTTTAGACATTGGATTACAATGATAATTCACCTTTACTTCTCTTTCTTACAACTATACAACATATTTAATTATACTATGAATGCATGTATTTTCATTGGAACAACTTCAGCTTGTGATTTGTGTCACCTGTATCTTTGGTGATTGTGCTTTTACACTATCGTAACCTGCATATGTAGTTTTTAATCATCATTTTAACTTTATTCTTTATTATTTACCCATGAGATGGTTATATTTTATTGTTCTACATCACCTGAAAGGGTAATTATTTGATGTAGTGGGGTATGATTTTGGAAAAGCTTGCTCAGAAATTGGATAGATGGGTGAATTGATGTAGAGTACATTTTAGCCTGGTGGTTTCTCTAGACACTATACGATGCTAAAAAAAATGCAGGTGTTGGGTTTCAATGATTTCAAAATTTATAATACCTAGATGCACAATATATCTGGAGATTTTCACTTTTTAGTCATTTGATTTCTATGAAACTACACCTTTACTTCTCATAGATACAACTATACAACATATTAAATTATACTATGAATGCATGTATTTTCATAGGAACATAATGTTCTATAAATGATTTTAAATTCATCTTAACAATCATTTTATTTATAGCTTATGTTATATTTATATTCCTATCTATATTTATGTTATAAAAGTATGGAAGTATTTCTAACCATGCTTTTGTTCTCTCTGGGGTTCAAAACACACATGGCGTATCCCATGGTAGAGGTGTTTATGTTCCGCTGGAATGGTAAGTTTGGTGTTTTTATATATTCAAATTTTTTCATAGGTTCATATTTTTTCCTCATATGTTCAAATTTATTCAATCATGTCTATTTTTATCAATTTAGGCATGTATTTTTTTGTTCTTACAGTATACTATTTTTAAAATTTTTCTGATAACTTTTTTTATAATTAATTCCAATTTAATATGTCGGGTCATATTTTTTTCCATCAGAATCTGTCTATTTTAAACAACTTAATGCCATTCCTTTCCTTGGAAATAGCTTCAACCCAGGATTTTAGTCACATGTATCAAAGGTAACTGTGCTTTTACACTGTCCTAACCTGCATATATAGTTTTTAAACATCATTTTCCCCTTATGTTTCATTATCGAAACATGTTATGGTTCGGTTTTATTAATCTACATCTCCTAAAATGATTACTCATAAGTGTAGTGGGGCATGAATTTCACAATTTTTTCTATGAAAAGGTATAGACAGGTGAATTAATGTAGACAATTTTAGCCTGGTGGTTTCTCTAGATACATTATGATGCTGAAAACAAGTGCAGGTGTTGTGTTTTGATGCTTTGAAAATGCCCAATATCTCATGTAGATGTATGTACACTTGATTACGGATTTGTATTAAATTGTTTCATTACATGAATATTGTATTTTTTGTTTTCCATTACAACTTATATTATATTTTGTATACTCGATAGTTTTTTGCCTCCATTGTTTTTTTTCAATCAAATGATTTATACCTTCTATTATCCTATGATTATAGTTCAATGACTATCATCAGTTTTCGTGTTTTCAGGTGAATAAGAACCATCAGTTTATTTTGGTGGATTTTTCATTCAGGAGATAATATATGACCAGTGTCTACTATTTTGGCCTGATTGCTGCTCGTGATTTGGTAGGCTTCTGAAACATTGTTTTAATTTTTATATTATGGAAAAATTGAATTCTATATATAGTATTTATTTCTTTTAATTTTCTATAAATTAATGGATGTTTCATATTCTACGTAATAAATTTCATACTGTACTTTACATTTTTACTTTCCCTAGTATCACTAAAAAAATACATTTAATTTTTTTGAATGAAAATGAGGATAAAATTCCAGTAATGATATATGTACCTTCAACCATTTGTAGATCAAAAACATAGAATATGTAACATCCATTAATTTAGATTGGTCACCAACAGGGATAAAAGGATATCATCCAAGTCAATGAGAGCTCAAAATAGATAATATATCACAGTTAAATGAATTTCATGATAGTTTCATATAAAATCATTAATACCCATTCATTATAATTTAGTTAATAAACATTATCACATAATCTTTTCATAATATATTCACTGTTAGTCAGTTTATTTCACCAATATCTATTTCTATTGACTATTTGTATATTGTCTTCACTATTAGTCTGTTGTATTCACTATATGTGTTTATAGTTTCTATAATTATATTTTCATATATGTTACGGTTATGTTAGTGTATTCTCTTAGTATGATATCATATATCCACCATTCCTCGCACTCACACCTCCATTATCCACGGCATATCGTTCACGAGAGTTCTCTCCCCATCTCTGCCACTCTGCTCCCCCACCTCCTCCTCTCCCACCAGCTCCCTCTATTCCTAACTCTCTCCCTGAATCCCTCCATTCATGACTCCATCTATTCATGAAGGTGGATGCTCACCTGATCCTCTCCCCCTTAATTTTCATCGGGTCTCATCGGGTCTCAACCCCTATTCATCTTCAGGTAATAATTGACGATAAGACACTCTTCCATAGGTATCTCAACTTCATCGCTGAAATAGATTAGTTTCTGGATGCATTCTCCAATAATGGTCCTTGATTTTCCCTCTGGTAAACAATTAATTCCTCCGAATTCAATATGATCTACTTCAAAACATCTATATTATGTTTCTCTCTACTATTAAGTTTTTAGTATTTCAATTTGTTTAATAAATTTTCTTTTTTCATTAGAATACATATGTTTTCCCAATTCACCAATCACATAATCTATTTCAATTTTTCAGACAATATTTATTCAGCTATTTTTCTACAGTTCCAAATCTATGCAACCAGCATGTTCTCTTAATATAATGAAAATAATATCTTCAATTTTTACTATTTCCCTTCACTGAAAACATTTACATATATGTTAGAAAAGTAATTTTGTTTTACATGTTTAAAAATTAGGAAATATATTTCATTATGTTATCCAGTATTTATTCACCTGTTCATTATAATATAAGATGTTATAATTATTTTTTTATCTTTTTTTATTCAGTTACTATTGTTGGATCAAACCATTTATAGGTACAAAACATGTATTTAAAATCAAAAAAAATATTTGTGTTTTCAAAATACATCAAATTTCTGTTGAAAATGTGGAAAATATACAGAGAAAGATGAAAAATCCATTGTTCGGAATATTTTAACTATTGTGTAGTCTGACCTAAAGCTAGTGGTTTTTATTCATGAAACCAAAACTCTTTTTTTGCTTTTATAATTTTCTTATTGTAACTATTGTCTTTGTGTTTTAATAGAACTTCCTTTTCACATCTATAAATGAAGAAGATAATATGAAGCTCATAGATTTTGGCCTTTCTAACGTTATTAAGCCACGTAAGAATTGATGATATGCCTTGACATATTGGATGAGGCATCATTATGTTACATGATGTTATAAAGATTTGTTTCTCATATATTGGGATATGTGTGGTTTTGGAAAAGTGTTTTTATCTTATTTTATTCAGTTTCTATTATTGTATCAAACAAGTTATAGGTACAAAACATGTATCATAAATCACAAACAATATTTGTTTTTTCAAAATCCATCCCATTTCTATTGCAAATGTGGAAAATATACAGAGAAATATGCAAAAGCAATTGTTGTGATGATTTTAAGTGTTGTGCACTGTGACGACCTAAATTCAGAGGGTTTTATTCTTGATACCCAAACTATTATTTTTTATTTAGTTTTATATTATTCTTATTGTAACAATTGTCTTTATTTTTTAACAGAACTTCCTTTTCACATCTATAAATGAAGAATATTTAAATCTCATTGATTTTGGCCTTTTTGAATTTATAAATCCAGGTAAGAATTGATGATCCAACTCGACTTCTTGTATGAGGCATAATTATGTTATAGGATGTTACGTAGAATTGTTTCTTCTACATTGGGATATGTTTTGTTTTAGAAAACGTTTTACTTTTCATTAAAAAAAACAAAAAATATGAAATATAAAATGTTAAAAATATTATTATCGTATTTTATTCAGTTTCTATTATTGGATCAAACTGGTTATATGTACATAACATGTATCAGTAGTTGGAAACAATATTTTTTATTTCAAAACCCATCTCATTTCTGTTGCAGATGTGGAAAACATACGGAGAAAGATGAAAAAGTCAATGTTATGAAGATTTAAACTGTTGTGTGCGGTTACCTAAATGCTGAGGTTTTTAATCTTGAAACAAAAACTCTTATTTTTTATTTAGTTTTATATTTTTATTATTGTAACTATTGTTTTTTATGTTTGACAGAACTTCCTTTTCACATCAATAAATGAGGATGTTGATATGAAGAACATAGATTTTGGCCTTTTTGAATTTATTAAGCTAGGTAAGAATTGATGACCTGTCTTGACTACTTGGACAGTGAATCATTCTGTTATAGGATGTTATAAATATTTGTTTCTCATATATTATTATGGGTTTGGTTTTCGAAATTGTTTCACTTTTCATTTTCAAAAAACATAGGAAAGAAGAAAGATAAGAGGTTATAATGATTTTTATCATATTTTGTTCAGTTTCTATTGCTGGATGAAAACAATTATAGGTACAAATCATGTATCAGCACAATGCTTGATCCAGTGGATTGAGAGTTCTGCTATGTGTATCCCTTGAATATTGGACATTCTAATCACATCAGATGTCTTGCTATCCCAAAATAAGGTCATTAATGCTTCCATTTCCCCTTAAATAGCGATCCATGAGGAACTTTAGGTGATGTTTAAGCTGTAGATTTTGAATGAACTGCCCAACAATAGGTATTGTTCTTCCAAATTGCAATATTTATCCATAAAATGATTGATTAGATTCTTAGAATTTTTTATTATGTGATTGCTTATAGGTACAAAACTGTGGGTCGGTCATTTTACTAGCCTAACATTGGTAGAAGACAGCAAATGTGTTAGGATTTGGAAACATGTCTTAATGTTCTTTAAGTGTAAGTATATCAGTTGATATTCATTGAGGTATTAAAAGAATGAATTTCATGATAAAATTCACTATCTTATTAGTGCATATATCTCACTCTAAACTTTTTCAGGTATCTTATGCAGCTTGAGGGATAAACTTGGGAAATTTTTGGTATGGTTTGGATTCTGCATGGATGTTCTAGCTTAGAATTGGTGGGTTTCTAGAGATTGGGACTGTTCCCCCTTAAATAGATAATCAAATGTTCTACAATAGTTTCTTACTATGGAATTTTAATGAGGTACTAAAATAGTGTCTATGTCATGAATGTCTCTTGAACTGGGAAACTGTACTCAAGGCCTCTAGATAAGATCATTCATAATGAATTGTGTAGTCTGTTATAATTGTGAAAATTGATGCATTTTACTTTTTTGTAGATTCATATAAACACAATTCATGAAAAGAGAAATATGATATGGAATAAAATATGTTCAACTATAACAGTTCTGTTGTAACAACATGAGATTTTATGAGAAGTATTATTTTTTTAATTTATTTATGGTCTTGTGTTGTATGCTACACCAAGATTATCTTGTACTATACCCAACACTGTATTATCTTGCAGTATACACAACACAATTCATGGATCGTGTTATACACAATTTCAAGTTCATTTGATAGAAGTTATTCGACGCAACATTGAGTGTATATATATATATATATTCAATGTATAAATGAAATATGGTTGGATTCTGTTATATGCAAAATCAAAGGAGTGTTTCACTACATGCAACCTTGACTTGGCTTTCATTACATGCAATCACAACCTTCCTCAATAGCGTTTGTGGTACGAAATACCGGGTTTCACTAAACAATGATATATGGTTATAATACTATCACAAACTAGTCGTTATGAATAGTATTAACTACATTTTTAATTTCATTACATTATTATTCATCTTATAAATTTTTTAAAAAAATTTATGTGTGCAAAATAAATTTTATGGGTAATATAAGTATTTTAAAAAAAATGCAGTTTTGCCGCCTTTTGATGGCGCACCAACTTTAAATCTAGTTTTTTACATGTTTATAAGTTCAATTTTACAAAATAAAATTATTAATTGGAATAAGGATATAAAATTTTACCTTGGATAAAATTTTCATATTATTTTGATAACTTTCATATTTTAATGAATAGTAAAAACACGCTATATTTTAAATAAAAACAACTTTTTTCATCGTAATAATTTATGAAGTTAAACTATAATATTTAATGGTTTTCAAGTATAAATAGAATATAGTTTTACCATTTAATATAATTTATGTCATTAGCATTGACATTACAATGAATTCGTAGGTTAAATAAATTCAATCTTTTGTAATGTTTTAAACAAATACCCATTTTTTCGACAACGAGATTAATTTAAATTTAATTTCTGCAACTTCTTTGTATTGAATTTAGAAAAATGGATTCCATATTTGGAATTATTGGGTCCAATATTTATTAATAGACTACTTTTTATTTTTGGGCTTTATGAATAGTACCAATGTTAAATTTTATTTACCATAGTAAAAGGTAAATTGGGTAATTAAGGGTAAATATAATATTATAAAATTATTCTAACACTTGTTTTAATACAATTGGATGATTATATTTCATCCTAAGTCATATTTGGGTCGAAATGGATTCCATTATAACCTACTTGGAGGTGATTAAGACCTTTAGTTTATATTATTTAAAGGAAAGTGAAATATGTCTCACTCAACTTTAATAATTAATGTATTTTTAATATAAGTTTATACAGAATAGAAATTTGGTCATAAATACTCATTTTAAAGATAAAATGTTTTTATATATCATGGTAATTTATTTTTAATTTTTAAGAGTTATTTAATTACCTTATTATCTTATACATTAATGACGAAGAAATTATTTATTTAGTGAAAAATCAATAATATAGTATTTATTGAAATATTAATACATATCAAAAGGCACCAAATTCTGAATAAAACTAATTAGTAGTGTGTATATAAACCCTAATCATCCACTGTACGAATTTTTGACCTTTTGGATCCTTATTAATGCGATTATGACACTTATAATATTTTATTTTAAATGATTCCAAAGTTGTCATCTTCATAATTTAATAATGATAACAATTTACATGTTGTTATTTTAAGATGATAAATTCATGTAAATTTATTATTATATAATCTTTGATATTTATCTTCATCAAAGGATTTTATTTTTATTTTTTATGCAACAAATTAGTATATTAAATAATTATACAAAATTGTTGTACTAATTATTTTATTAAGAGATATACCAAATAAATGGTTTTAAAAATATTATATTAAATATTATATGAACTATTTAATGTGATACACTACTTTTCTAGATAAATATGACATTTTTATAATATATTAATGCTTTTATTTCGAACATATCTTCTGTATATATTTTATTTAAATTCAAATAAATGAATAGTGTCAAAATTGACACTATTGTTATTTTATAAAAATAACATATTATAAAATTGTTTAAAAATCACAAAAATATTTAAAAATTAAAAATTAAATTTATATGGTCGAAAATGTCATAAAGTGTCAAATTATGGAAAATTAACAACACATATGTAATTATTTATAATAATTTAATATTTAGAATTTTATTACCTCAAATAAAATTAAATTGATAAACAAAGATAAATCAAGTTGATATTGTTTAAAATGAATTCCTAACATGTCTAAATTTTTTTTTTATGAGATTACAACCTTATCTCATCTAATATCAGAATTTGATTCATTTTGGAAGTTTTTAAGTGTGGTTGGGATTTAATATAAATTAATATTTTCTTATATTTCCAAAGGTACCCCTCTCCTCCCTTATAAAAGGGGAACCTCCTCCCTCTTCTCCTCACACAATTTGGAGCCTTTATGATCGGCCAAACCCTTCCCATTTCCCTTCCCAACATCCATATAAACATACTAGAGGTCTGGGTCTTCTTCAAAGACCAATGTTAGTAACCTAAGGGGAGGTTTCAAATAGGCGTGTCAAAGAAGAGGTAATATCTGTTACCTTTTCATTCAATTTTTGTTCTTCTTAAACTTCTTCTTCTTTAGTTGTTTAATTATATTTTAATAACATAAGTATCCATAATATAATTATATGTTATTATATATATGAAACAACCCTATTTCACCTTTTATCCATCCTACGGAAAACAAAATCACAGCGCATGCGTACGTACGGAATACCGTCTCCATGCCATGGTGTAATCTGTTTTTCCACCACCACCGTACGTGGTGGGTATAATGGTGTAAAGAATAAATAAATATGATTATTATAACATCATACTGATTCTGATATGTTATACCATCCACTCCAATTCTATTCAATAATTATGGGAACGATATAGTCGCTCGTGCGTACGTACAGATTACCGTCTCCATGACGCGACAGGATTCATTCTCCATGTTAACCATACATGAGTGATTATAAAGATTATATAATTAAAAATAATGAAATATATGAAATAATAATTCTACTGGATATATATATATATATATATATATATATGTCATCTATTTAGTTTCATTCAATTCAATAAGGAAACGAAAACAACGTTCATGCATACGTACGGCCTGCCGTCTCCATGAACGGTGTATTTCATTCCTTTTATAGATCTATAATTTATATGTATGTGATGAATATATATTATATATAAATCGTTCTTTATATTCTGGAATTATGTAATAATGATCTATGTAATCATATTAATAATTACAAGTCAAAACACGGATGACAAATGAAACAATTTTACCCAAAACGTTCTTTAACATGGAATTTACAAAAGAACGGGTAATATAAAGTTATAAGTGAACCATATATGATATCATAACAACTAATATGATTCTTTAAAAAGTCAATGAAATTATTTAAATAATTATACAGGAGGTTCGGATTTGTACGAATCATACCGGACCTAAGGTAAGGGATAATTTTGCAAATCTCATTTTTATCCGAGATTGTTTATCCGTTAGTATTTACTGGGGTTATTTCTATCATCCATGTCAATGTTTTATAAAAGTGTTTTCATGTATATTTAAAGTAATTTTTACCCTTTATTGTCTTTTACTACATGGTTTGTAAGGAATATTTCTTTTGTTTACCACATGAGGTACTTGTTGACTTTTCCGACAAATGTACGAGGAGAATGTTATTTTTAACTTATACGCTGTGAACGGATTTTTACGGTTTAATAATGCCTCATTTTCATGAAGATTACTCTACCATATTTTATGACTATTTTCATCAAAATACATTTCTTTTAAAATTTCATGGAATTTTTTGAAAAGTAAGTGATTTTGAATAAGAAAGGATATTTTCTTCAAAAATTTATTTTAAGTGTTTTATACAAATCATTTTCCATATAAGATGACATTATTTCAAATGTGTATGATTAAAGTATAGTGTATCTATGATTTACATGGTTTCACTTTTCTTATGATGAAATTTCCATTTGTTTTATATGGATTATGTGATGATTGGATGATGTTTATGAAACCCATTTTATTATTTGGGTTTTGATGAATGATTAATGTTTATTTTGTGGCACATGTAAGAATGATTTAAATATGAGATGGGTGGGACCTATATCTCCCACAATGCATTGGGTAAAGATTTATATCTCATGAGATAGACATGGTTGGAATGGTAAGTTAATCCGGGTCAGTGTTACAGGACTGAAACGAGGAGTGAACTCGATTTAGAAAGGGACTTTGTCCACTAAGATGGTCTTGGCAGCAATGCCTTGGATACTATGGAAATAATAACATGTTCTGAATGGTTTCCACAGTTACATGTTTTATTCCAATTATATTTTATAGTGTTTGATGATACATTATGATATATTCCTTACTTACTTCCACGATTTATGTCTTTGCTCATGATTTTGATGTATAAATTTCATGTTCAATTTTTTGATTTCAAATGTTTATGGATTATTTTATGTTCTCTATGATTGCCCTTACTAAGAATTTGGAGCTCACCCTTGTTATGTTTTATTTTCCCCAGGAAATAAAGAAAGGTATTAGGTAAGGATACAAAAAGGGGAAGATCATTATGGGAGTTGTTGAAGATCATTCAACATGATTAGAAGTTTATATTCCATGTTTCTAAAGACACTAAACTATTACAATCCTTGTGTATATGTTTTTGTTATGTATTAAGTATTTTGTAAATGTAATGTAATTTCCATGTATGTCATGCTTCGGGTCTCTACATCAGTAGTGCTTTCACTTCAAATATGGGGAATTACTACCCTATACTTACATAAATGAAGAAACATCGGAACCCTATCCATTACCAAGGTTGTTTTCCTAATTTATTTTATTTTATTTCCGATATTTGCATGAACCTATGCTGGGAAGGAGGATTTGATCCCGGTGTAGTGTTCTCACAACATCAATAGCATGAAGGCCACAATCCAGTGCAGTGATAAAAACAGATGTTTAGAAGAAGGTTTTTGGCTCCGACTTGCTTGAGGATGGGCATTCCGTGGCAAATTGCAACATATAAAAGGACTCAATCATGAAAATTCTTCATCTAGTAAAGGGTGAAATTCTGATTCTTATGATAACTGCTTCAGGAATATATATATCATGTTCTAGGTGGAGTGTTCTGACACCATCAACTGCCTCAACTCTCAGATTCAGGTTGAGGAAGACATTCCCTTTGATGAATAGAAACTGGTTTTTGATTTCGAGAATATATATGTTTTTAAATGCATTAATTATTCTTGTATCTATTTGTATTCACTATAATTTTCTTCATATTAGATGATTCTATAATCATGCACCTTTTCTTATGTTAATTCTTACATCTGCTAATTTTTTTGAAGTTTTCAAATTTAATTTTTTTATTACTAATGCTGATTTCAAATTAATTGCCTATTTTAATTGAAACAGTATGATTGAAACAAATCTATTTTGATAATATTTGGTATATATAATATCCAATAATGGTTTCTATCCTCAATATATGGTTAAAAAGATAACTAGAAGTCGAATTTGGAGAAACATATTGTCCGCAAAGACTTTTCCAACGCTGCAATTTCAAGCAGTAGTAAAAATATTTTGTTTCACTACATACTAACTTGTACTTGTATTTACTACGATTTGTCTTTCAATTATTTTGGACTGTTTTTTAGGTATTTTAATTCCTCTTATGGACTTTTCTATCATGTTTTAGTACCATACCATGATCAGGTCAGTAACAGGAAGGGAACGGAAAAAATGCATGCCTCTCTACATGGATCCAAACACTGGCAATAAGAATGATTCCAGAATTGGAAGTTAGGATGAAAAAACATTTGACGGAGCTACATATTTATCACCAATGTAAACATACTATAAAACCATTACCCATTTTTAATGTTGTGACACATGTTAATAAAAATAAGGAATTATCTATACACAGGTTCTTATTTGTCATTGGTTTCAAATAAATTTGTAATAAGTATCTACCACAATTTTAATTTTAATGATTCAATGATGATTTTCACTATTTATTATTTCATAATTTTGATACATCATTTATTTTGATTTATCAATGGGGAGAATAATGTATCATTTCCTTTGATATATGCTTAATGATACATCATGTTTTTTCTGTATGTTTTTACATCATGTTACTTCCTTTTCATTCATTTTCATATATATTTTTTGATACCTATTCTTATTCTTCATTTCTTTTCATTATTTTATATCAATAAAGTTGTAATTTTATCATACTTTAATTATTAACTATACAATCTATGAATACATTTTTGAAAATTATATTTTAATTACAACGCCGTGTGTATGCACGGGCGAGGTACTAGTTTTCTTCTCATTCACATATTATTATTTTGATTAAATGATTATGAAATATGTATCATTTTTTATAGGTTATGATATGTTTACTTTTTAAGGATACCCATTTCATTTTATGAATTATGATATTATCGATTATGCTTATGTGGAAGATGGATGTATTATATCATTATTTGATGGGTTGGACCTATATCTCCCTCCAATGCATTGGGCAATGATTTAAATCACATGATATTGAAATGGATGGAACGAGAAATGAACATAGTTTAGTTTTATAGGAAATGAATGGGAACTGAAATCAGTTCCGTATTATAGGGATGTACCAAGAAATTAACTCGTTTTAGTGTCACAGGGCTCAAAGGAGGAGTTAAATCTGTTTAGTTATACATGGATACCACAGGATGTGAACCAGGTCTAGTAATGGATTTCTTCAACTAATATGGCCTTGGTAGTAATGCGTTAACTAATGTGTAAATCATTATATATGATAATGTGTCTCCCAATGTTTTTTGATTTATTCATTTGTTATGCTTTCATTGATTATGTTATTTATTTCCTTATGATTCATATCTTAGGAACTTCTAGGATATATACCATGATTCAACTTTATGATATATGATATATAGGGTATGATAATCTATTATCATGATCATGTTCTCATACCCTTGTGAGAAAGTTTATGCTTACATATCTCCCTTGTTTACCTTTATCGAGAAACTGAGTTCACCATTTTTATGTTTCCTTCCACTGATTTATAAAGATATTTATTATATCTGATGTGTCTAAGAAGGGATCTATTCATGAATAACCTAGTGGGAGACGATGTAGCTCATTTATTTATCAAGGATTAATTTTACATGTTTCCAATAGAAAAAGACTATTATGATATTTAAACATTTGTTTGTATAATGTTTTATGTATTTCAGAAATGTTATGTAACATTAATATATGAAAAGAGAGAGATTATTTACTCCCTTTCCCCAAATAAATCCCTAAAATTACTACCCCATATACCCCTACACCCTCATCCCCCAAAACCCAAAATCCTCATCCCAAACACCCTTTAACCCTCCACCCCAAACCCCTACTCCATTATCCCCAAATACCCCTAAACACTCATTCCCCAAAAACCCAAAAAAACTCTACCCTGAAAAACCCTACACCATCATCCTGAAAAACCCATAATCACTTTTCCCCAATACACCTAATCTCACAACCCCTGAAACCCATATAAACTCAGCCCCAAAAACCCAAAAACCCTCATCCCCAAAAAACCCAAAACCATTATCCTCAAAAAACCCGAATCACTAAACCCAGAAAAATCATAAAATCGTAGAACAAAATACCATAAAGCATTACCCTAAAACCACCTTAAAAAGCATCCCATAGATACCCTAAACCTTAATCACTAAAAAAACCCTAGACCCACATCCCTATAACCCTTAATCTTATATCCCTAGAACACCTATAACCACCTCACCCCAAACCAATATACCCTCATCCCCAAAAACCACTGAACCGTCAGCCCCCAAAATACATAAAACATCATCCCCAAAATCCAAAACCCTCATCCACAAAAAACCCTAATACCTAAGCCTCAAGAAAACACCAAACACTCTTCCCTAATCCCCATAAACCCTCAGCCTTAAATCCCAAAAACAATCATCTAAAAAAACATAATATCTCATATAACAAACCACTAGTTCCTCATCCACAAAACCCCCAATACCCTCACCCCCAAAACCATAAAACCTCACCCCAAAACCTAAAAACCCACTACCCCAAAAAAACCCCGAAACCTCATCTGAAAATATATAAACCCTCCACCCCAAAAAACCTTAAACACTCCGAAAAATAATTACTCAATCCTATAATCCACAAAACCCAAAATACACATACCCAAAACCCTCAATACCGAATCCCAAATATGTTTACCCTAAATCCCCAATACCCCTAAACAAAAAACCCCAAAACCCCTAAATTCGTACCCTCAAAAAAACTAATGCCTCATCCCCCCAAAACAAAAAATTCTCTTCCATAAAAAACTGTATACCCTCATCCCTAGAAAACACTAAATCTTCAAGACAAAAAAATACATAAACCGTAAGACCTAGACCCCCTTATACATTTCCCCAAATAACCCATAAATGATCATCCACAAAAATAAATAAAATGTTATCCCTAAAACACACATAACCCTCATCCCCAAGAAACCCTAAATAATCTGCCCCAAAAAACCCCTAAACCCAACAATATATGAAATAATAAAAAGTAGTCACTAAAAAACCCTAAACCATTAGTCGTAAAAAACACTAAAAACATCACTCTCAAACGTAAATCCTAAACCATCATCCCTAAAATACCATAAATACAAAACCCCAAAAAACCATAATTCCACAACCCCAAAAATCATAAATCATTATACCAAATTAATACTAAACATTTATCCTCAAATAATCCTTAACCATTATCCCTAAAAACACTATTCCCTAATCCCCAAAATCCCAAAAACTCCCGTCTCCAAAAATAACAATACCCTAATTGTAAAAAGAATCATCCCAAAAAACCCTAAATCACCATCCAGAAAAAATTTAAACCCTCAGCCCCAAAATATGCAAACCCAATCCCCCAAAAAACCTTAAACCTCTGATCCAAAAAATCATATAAACATAGACCCAAATAACACTAAGCCCTTTTCCAGAAAAAAATCAAAACCCATATCGCTATAAATCCTAAACCCCTTCCCCAAACCCCAACACCTTGGAACCAGAACACCATAAACACTTAGCCCCAAAATCCCGAAAACCTCATCCCTAAAAACCCCTAAACCCTCCATCTTAAAATCCATAGACACTCAGCCTAAACATACCCTAAACACCCAGCCAAAGAAAACCGCAAAACCCCAACCTAAAATTAATTTTAACATTTATTAGCAAAAAATCTAAAGCTTTATCCCCAAATAATTCTAACCCCATGGCCCCCAAAAAACAAAAAAATCTGAACCATAAAAATTCACAATCATCTGCCAAAAACATACTAACCCCTTAGACCTAAAATAAGCCTTGAAGCGTTAGGCCCATAAACCCTAAACCATCATCTAAAAAAACCCTAAATCCTCATACCTAAAAAATATAAACACCAATTTCACAATAGTACTTATGTCCTTACCCCCCCAAAACCTCTAATCCTTCAGCAACCAAAAAACCCTCAATATTCAGTCCCCCAAAACCCTAAAACTTCATCCCCCAAATACCATAAACGCTCCCCCCAAAAAATACCAATCCTTAATCCACAAAAAAAATAAAACTTATTTGTGAATAAAGTCTAATATTACATTCCCGAAAATTCATAAACACTCATCCCAAAGAAAACCAATACACATTGACCCAAAAAAACTGTAAATTCATTACCCTAGAAAACTCTAAACTCACATCCCCCGAAAACAACTTGATAATCATCCTAGAAAACCTATACTAGAATCCCAAATAACCTAAAACCTCATCCAAAAAAATACCATATATCCTAAGGCCTAAATAACATAAACCCACATACTCAAAAACAATAAATCCTCAACGAAAAAACACCCTAAACCCTTATTCCACCCAAAATCCGAAACCCTCATCCCCTTAAAATCACTAAAATATTATCCCCCAATAACACTAAACACTCATCTCCAAAAACCCAAAATAATCAAACCCCAAAAATCATAAAACATAATCCAAAATTTTCCCAAAATTCGTATCCCCCAATGCACTAAATCCCCCTATCCCAAAACACAATAAACATTAAGTAACAAAATACCCTGAAGTATCAGCCGCAATGAAACCTATACATTCACCCCCAATCGAAAACCAAAACCCCACATCCACAAAAAACCCCAACCCCATACCCAAAATCCCCAAAACGATTAGCCAAAAAAACCCCCAAACCCTACGTCCCAAAACACCTAAACATTCATTCCAAAAAAACCGTACAACCATATCCCAAAAAAAACTAATCCTTCATCCCAAAAAACCCTTACCATCATCCAAAATAAAAAACTAAGCATCAACCCCAACAAACCTGAAACATTCAACCCATAAAAATACTCAATCCTCATCTTCAAAAAACCAAAAACCTCATCACCAAAAATCCATGAACCCATAGTCCCAATAAACACTAAACCTAAATCCAAAAATAATCATAATCCCATGGCCCCAAAAAAACCATAATCCATTATCAAAAAAACACATAAACCCTCATCCCACCCAAAAAAACATAAACCTTATGTGAGAAAATACACTAAAACCTCACCCCTAAGAATCCCTAAACCCTTAGTCCCAGATAACCATAAAATATTTTCCCAAAAAAACACATAACACCCATCCCCAAATCCAAAATACCCAAACAACGATAAACCCCCAGCCACAAACCCCTCAAACATAAGATCATACAAACTGAAAAACCACGTCCCAAATAAACATTAACCCCTTATACCAAAAAAAGCTATAAATCCTCAACCACCCAAACCCCTAAACCATCAGCAAAAAAACAAAATTCTAGTCCCCAAATAATCATAACCCCACATCCCCTAAACCCTTAAACACTAATCCCCAAAACCCCATTAATATCAACCCCAAAAAACCCTAAACACTCATTCCCAAATCTCCTAAACCATTGGTTCCAAAAAATGACTAGTCCCTCAAACCCAAAAAATACTAAAACAATAACTATGAAAACCCTAATACCTTAGCCCAAAAAAAACAATAAAACACTTCCCCAAAACACTAAACCCTCATCTAGAAAAAAAACATTGAACATTCATCCCTAGAATATCTAAACCCTCATCCACAAATCACCAAAAACCTTCAGCACAAAACCCATAAACACTCAGTCCCCAAAAACATAAAATCACCATATGCATAAACCCTAAACCCTCTGCACGAATTACCCAAAACACTCATTCCCAAAAGACCTTAAACTCTCAAACCAACAAATACCTAAAACCCCAGCTATATAAAATTACTAAACTCTCAGTCCAAAAAAACCCAAAAACTTTATCCCCAAAAACATAAACCCTATTCCCCAAATAACCATAAACCCTCAACATTCATACCAAATACCCTAAAGCCTCATCACCAAAAAAATATAAACTATATTCCCAAAAAATCCGAAAAAACTCAGATCATTAAAAACCCTAAACTCGCAGCCAGAAAAAACCATATTCTCCCAGGCCCAATAATCCAAACCCCTCAAGGATTCATTCATACTCATTATATGAATGGGTTACTCTTAATATCAGGGTCTATAGGAAACCCAATTTTGATTCCTGGCTTATATGTTCATGAAATCCATTTCTCATTCATAGGTTATAATTTTGATTAAATGAATATGAAAAATGTATCTTTTTCCATAGCTTATGATATGTTTACATGTTTATAATACCCATTTAATTGCATAAGTTATGATATTATTGTTTAATAATTTTTTTCACAGGTATATATGATTTAATTATGACATGGGTGGGACCTATATCCCAAAAAAATGGATTGGGTAATGAATTATATCTCATCATATAGTAATTAAAAGAAAAAAATTAACTCGGTTTAGTATTATAGAGAAGGTATAGAAAATGACCTGCATTAAATATTATATGGTTGGAACATGGAGTGAATATGGCTCAGTAATACAGATCTAGAATGATTTGTGAACCCGGTTTAAAAAAGTACATTTTCCACTAATATGTTCTTATATGGAATTCCTTGACTACTATGGATTTCATTATATATGCTTATGTGTCTAAAATATTTCCATATTTTATTCCTATTTCATTAATTTATGGATTATGATCTTTATTTCCTTATGATTCATGTCTTATGAACTACCAATTTTTTTTCATGATATATCATTATGATATTTGATATGTAAGTTATGATCTCCCATTTTCATGATCATGTTCTCATACACTTATTCTCATGATTATCCTTACATGTCTCCCCTGTTTACCCTTACAGGGAATCTGATATCCCCCTTTTTCCTTTTTTCCCCCAGGTTAATAAAATAAGTATTATGTTTGATGCGCATAAGAATGGTTCTAGTAATGAAGATCCTAGTGGAAGATGATATATCTCATTTATATATCAGTGTTTATGTTTCCATGTTTCCAAAGGCACCAGACTAGTGCTGTCTTTGGGAATCCATCTTTAAATTTTTTAAGTGTTTTGCAAATGTCATGTAATGTTAATGTATAAAAAGTGACCTTCTCTATAGTTTTTATCAGAGCAATGGATTAGTTTTCTGTTGAAAGGTAGTACGATGAAACCTTAGTTAGATCATTATGGACATGTCAACAAAAAAGTATAAGGATAATGAAATGTATAGAAACATGTCCTAGAATTTTTTTTAATGGATAGAGTGAGTGGATACATAGAAATAGAACACAATATAGATTGTACAAGTGTATGTGGTACTAGAATAGATAAACCTACGATTAAAAAATCCTACAAGATGTTTCAGGCCTGACTCGTGGTAATCTGGCACATGACAATGGGCCTTACAACACACCTTTTTTAACACTCTCAGGGGATATGATTTCATCATTCACAAACTCTTCATGAACGATCATGATGAATTTAAATATAAACGTCCTACAAAAAACCAAGGTTGAAACTTTGGTGTCATAGTTTAAGAAAGGTGTCATGATTTAGACATCCTATAAGTAATTATTTTTATGTCTATTTTTACTACAAAACATGCCTTTAACAACACTAGTATTTATCAGTGCTAGAAAAAATTGGCTAAGAATTTCCATCTTTAATAGAAATGAAATAAGTGCTGATGAATGTGGACCTTTATGGGCGCTCAATAAAACTGTTGATAAAGTGTACCCTTTATTAGTGCTTATTTTTAGCGTTGACAAATGTTAACCTTTTTCATTGCTTTATTTCTTCACTTATAAAGGTTACCCTTTATCACTGATTTATTATTAGCACTTATAAAAGATACTATTTATGAATTATATCAATAAAGCACTGATAAATGGTAACCTTTATCAACATTTTATTAATGGTGATAATGTTCAGAAAATAATATTTAAAAAATTGATAATTTTCATTAACTAAATAATTCATGTTAAAAAAAATAAACATATTTATAAATTTTAAAAAAATTATATGGTATATAATATATATATATATATATATATGTAAAACGTATATAATAAATCAAATAACCAAATAAAAATTTAAAATGACTAAATTAAGAAAAAGATTAAACATTTTATTAAATAAATAAATATTTTTAAAATTGAATAAATTTAATATATATTTATTATAAATTTTCATAAATTATATACATTAAAAGTAGATACATAGATGAATATATAATTAAACAAAATATTTAAAATTCAATATATTAAAAAATTAACTAAAAAATAATTATGTAAATAATTATTAATAAAAATGAATAAGTATACAAAAAATATATATATATTGACTATAATTATTAAAATTTAATATATATTAAATATAAATATATATAAAATGAATAAAATGATAATTAAAATCGTATTAATGTCTTCCTCCTTTTTAATGATTGATGTTTCAATTTAACATATATCAAACATTGTGTGTTAATTTGACGTACTTATATATATGTAATTAATGCAGTTTTATGAAAATGCACACACAAGTAAATTTATGCAATATATAAAAACATATACACTAAATATTTATGTAATTTATTCAAATTTTAGTATATTTTACAATTTCATTATTAACATGATACATTTAATATATTATGTTTTTCATCGGTCAATTTTATTTGTTTATTTTTAATACTATTACAATTTGGGCATTCATTTTTCATATTTTTTTTAATTTGTATTTTATTTTTGAAATTATCATATTTTATTATTTATTTTTTTTATTTATTTTGATTATGTAGTATTTTCAATATGTATTCATCTTATATTCAATATATATATATATATATATCCATATATTTTTAATAATTTATATTTAATTATAAGAACTTATCCATTTATTCAAAATAAATTATGTGGACTCATATTGAATTATTGAATTTCACGAATTTTTAAAATGCATGTATTTAAGATTTTATATCTACTAATAATGTAAAAAATATATTTGTAAGAAAATATTTAAGAAAATATTTATTTATAAATTTGTTTTCAATATATATTTAAATTTATATATTTATAAATATTATAAACAAATAATTATTAATTTTTAAATAAGTATTAATATCATTATAAATAAATAATTATATAAATTTAATAATTAATATAAATTTGTTATATTAAATCATTTATCGGAAATAAAATTTTATCACTAATAATGATCGATATTTATCAGTGCTAAAAGCGCTGTTAAAAAAATTAACTGCGCTAAAATATTTTCACTGATAAAGATATTTTTATCTTTCTTTCTGAGATTTGATAAATCTCAAAATTTATCATTTATATATTTTTTTCACTGATAAAGATCACATTTGTTAGTGCCTTTCAATTTAACAATGATGAACGAGATCATTATCAGTTCTTTTCTGAAAGTACTGTTAAAAGTGTTCCTGATCTATTTAAAATAACCCTAACTAGTACTCACTCATCGTTATTATGAATCTCTTGCGAAACTCCTCTACTAGTAGTGCAACTCCACTATGATCCATTGGATGAATCTATTATAGAATCCACTTTATTTTATTTTCTCATTTTCCTATATATTTGTTTAATCTTTTAGGTTCCACATTTTTCATTTTTGTGTTGTTCTTAATCTTGATGAACCCTGCATCTCATCTCCTCAATGCTTCCAGTGCAATTCCTCTATGAATTTTATTGGATTTTTTACAAGATGAATATCATTTGTTTACCTTCATGAATCTTGGATGAGATATGTTGTACAATTTCACTTCCTACTGCTTGGATGAATTTTTGAATCTTAATGGAATGCACCAACACGAGAGATGTTGTGAGGTTTAATTCCTTTCTTCTAGAATCAATTTTGTAGTTTAACATCCTATAACCAGGATGATATACAGTTTTTTGTTTAATACCTAGCATCATGGATGAACTTTTGTAGATTAACATCACGAGAACAGTATGAGAGGCACTATGTGGTTTAATGTCTTTCATCATGGAAGAATAGGTGCATTTTAACATAATTGAATCATGAAAAGAGATGATTTATGCCCACTATGAAAAATATTTCAGGAGAAATACTGTGTTATTGTGTGTTTTGAGTCATTCATCATCCATTTTTGCAATGTGCATGCTTTGTTATGTGGATAATATTGGATTGGTTTTCCGAAATGGTTTTTTGAAAGTAGAAAAATGATTTCCCGAATTGGATTTTGCTAAAAGAAATGTGGGATTTTATGTTGTCAAAATTGGCCTTATTAGTAGGTTACTTGAAATTGAAAAGAGATATTGGTTTTCAAAGAGATAATTCTAGTTTTTTATGAAAATTGTCTTGTGAGCTAGTTTTTTTGCCTGATATGTTTTTTAGGTTGTGTTTTGGATTGACTCTCAATGTAATTTTATTATTATGGTGTTATTTAGAATACGCCTCCCAAAAAGGTCCTCGTTGTTTCTAGTTGGTCCTGCCCAGTTTCTGGTCCTCCATAGTTGTTACCCATCTTCGGTGGGAAATCAAGGTTTTGTAGAAGCACTGAAGTGGTTTGATGAATTTGAGAATGTCTTTACAGTGATTGTAGCTCCAAATTCTATTACAGTTCATGTTGTTCTAGGACTTCTTGGGGTCCAGCTTTAGAAGAGTGGGGAAATATTTTCCCCTGAATGATACAAATTAGGATGAGGTGGGAAGATTTTATGTCCCTATTTTTACAATAGATTATAAATAAGGAGGTGAAGATGAATAAAATAGACGATATCATGAGTGTCCAAGAAGGTCAATGAATGGTAAAGGATTATGTTGAACACTTCAAAGAGCTGGTTTTATTTTTTTCCATATGTGGTGTCGTAGGAACTGTTGAATGAAAATATTTTATTTGGGGGTCTCAATATATTGATAACTGAGTGATTCCACTTCTACAAGGTCCTCCATTTTGAGATGTTTTTTGACGAAGAATTTTTGGCTGAGTTGTTGTGAAAGTAGCATAAAAACATTGGCTCAGTTGTTTTCTCCCGTGTTGGGGTAAACACATTCAGTGTTTCTTTCTTTTTTGGTTGATGTTGTAAGTTCATATTTCTCTAAAAAATTATAATGAAATTACCATTTTATAGTTCAAATGGTTTTCTGAATGTGAACCATTAAATTTTTTAACTTTCTGGAATTAGTTCCCCTATTTTTTTTGTGCTGGTTTGGATATGTCTATTTTTGTGGAAATTATTTTTTTTCCTTCTCTGTGAGTTTGTTTATATTCATTATTTGGAAAATTTATACTGTTGTTTCTACTGATTTGGTGTACTTGATAAATATTTAAGACCATTTGGATCTATTGATCCATGAATCCAAAACATGGATTGGTTTTACATCGCTCAAAAAATTGATAAAAAACTAATGAATCTCTATGCACTTCACTACTGTTTGTTAACTACTGCGTCACATAACATCTGATCTTAACATCCTTCCTGAAATCCTCATGTTTCTCTCATATCACACATTCTCACCACCATCTATATCATATCACCATTCACCATTCACTTCCCCTTCTATTCTTGCACCCATTTACTATATGCATGCATCTGATTTCATCGTGAAACTTTAAAAGTATTAAATTGTTGCATGGAGAGAAGGAAAAGTGAATGGGGAATGGTGATATATTAGAGATAGTGTAGAGAATGTGTGTGATGATCATAAGGATTATGTGTAAGAATTTCATGTTATTTGTGATGATATGAGGCAGTTATCCAACGGTAATGTAGTGCACAACCTATCCATAGTTTTGTTATTATCTTATATCTGGACCAAATAAACCCTTTAGGAATATCTGAAGGTAATTTGATGATATCATTCCTCTATTTTACTAAAAAATTCTATAATGGTATGTCGATTTAATTTTCATTATTCATTACAAATGTTGTTTTTTAGAATATTTCTAACCATGTGTCATGCCCTTGCAAGAAGGGAAACAACGACATCTCTTCACAATCATAGAGGTTATCTTGATGTTTTCATAGTTAAATAATTTCTCATAGAATTAATGCATTGTTTCATATTTATGTTTAATTTATTTCTTTCTAGTATTACTAATGGAATAATTGTGTTCTTATATATGTAGATTTTTTTTCATGTTGGGGTACTCTATACATCATTGGTGCTTCTTCTGCCTCATAACCTTTTAACCCATGAAGTGTTTCGTTTATCACTTTCTTTCATGTTATCTTCATTTCCTTTGTAGGAAGAGCAATGCCAACAGCTCAGATCAATTACAAATGTAATATTGATATTTTCACATTAAAATCAATTTCCATATAATTAATGTATTATGTTGTATTTATGTTTAATTATTTTCTTTTTATTATTAATCATTTTATTTGTTTTCTTATAAAAGTGGATACTTTTTTTTGAGTTGATGTGGTTTGTTTGAAACTAGACATGCAATGTTGGAAGTTTGACTAATAAAGTCATTATAAATTGTGGTAACATTGATATTTATGATTATATTTCAATTTATGTTGTAATTGTTTATGTAATTGTATAATATAATGTATAAAATGTTTATAATATGGTTTTTTATTTGTATTGTAAATTTAATATAATTTAAATTATGTATTGGGGCTTGATTTTGTTGATATTTGATGTGTTTCTAGTGTGTTTTTGGTGTGTTTCTAGTGCTTCTATTGCTACATTTTACTATTTTAGAACACCATAGTGGTACTAGATTGTGCAGTAATAGACGACTATATTATGTTTTTTTATCAACACTTTTAAAATCACTGATTAAGAACAAATTTATGATCACTTCTAAAAGCACTGATAAAGGACACATTTATCATATCTTCTAAAAGTGGTGATAAATGTATACTTTATTTGATATTATTCTGAACTGATAAAAATTCCACTATCAGCACATATATAAGAGCTAATAAAGGATTATTTTAGAAGCACTAAATAAAAGAACTGATAAATGGAACCATTGTCACCACTTTTAAAATCACTAATAAAGGTACCATTTATTATCTCAATTGTAAAGGATGATAAATTTCTCCTTTACCAGTGCTTATTAGCAATGATAAATTCATGGTTTTTTAACATCACTCATGTTTTCAATGACTTTGTAGCTCCGATAAATGCCATTTATATCACTATTAAAGGCCATTTTTGTAGTATTTTATATGGGTTTTTATGATAAGTAATTCTCACACTATGCTTCTAGATTTACTCAATCATGAGAACCCGAAGGAAGTAGATTAACATTTAATGTGATGGATGATTATCTGATGAGAAATCAAATTGGATGATCAATGGAGTGATATATGCTTTTTTCATACCATAAACACTCAGCCCCAAAGAACCATAAACCCTCATCCCTAAAAAAACCTAAACCCTTAGTCCCAAAACCCCTAGACATTCATCCTAAACAAACCCTAAAAACTCATCCACCAAAAATCCCAAACCCACAACCTAAAATAACCCTAAACCCTAATCCCCAATAAACCTGAACCTTCATCCCCAAAGAACCATATCCCATCGGCACACAAAAAAACAAATAACCTGACCAATAAGAAAGCTAAATCATCTGCACAAAAATATCCTTACCCATCAGACCCAAAAAAACTGCGAACCATTAGCCCCATCAATTCCCTAAACCCATAGGTTGAGAAAAACCTTAACACACAGCCACACAAAATCATAAATTTCCAAATCCCTAAAAATCTTAAAACATCATGCCAATAAACCATAAACCATCAACCCAAAGAAACCATAAAACCTCAATCCAAAAAAATCCTAGCCCCAAATCACCAAAAGTGCCTATTTTCTAACCCCCAAAACCTATAATCCTTCATCACCCAAATGATCCTAAATCATCCTTCCCCCAAAACCCTAAACCTGCATCCCCGAAAAAACCTAAACCCTCACCCCAAAAACCCCAAACCGTATTCCCCAAAAAATAATTATATTTCATCCATATAAAACAATAAAACATACACTCTAAAATCACTATTTCATTACAATAAAAAACCCTATACCTTCAACCCAAAGAAACGTTGTACACATAGAAGCAAAAAACCTCTAATTTCTCAGCCCCATAGAACTATAATCTCATATCCCCAAAACCCTTAAATATTCATCCTAGAAACCCTACATCCATATCAATGAAATACCTAAAACCTCATTCCAAATATACTATAAACCCAATGGACATAAAACCCTAAACCCACATCCCCCAAAAAATTATATAATGGAATTTTCATTTAATTTTCATTATTCATAACAGATTTTGTTTATTTTAGAATATTTCTAACCATGTGCCATGCCCTTGTAAGATGGGAAACAACGATCTCTCTTCGCAATCATAGAGGTTATCTTGATGTTTTCATAGTAAAAATCTTTTTCATAGAATTAATATAGTGTTTCATATTTATGTTTAATTTATTTATTTCTATTATTTCTAATCGAATAATTGTTCTCTTATATATGTAGATTTTTTTGTTCATGTTGGGGTGCTCTATCCATCATTGGTGCTTCTTATACCACATAACTGTTTAACCCATGAAGTGTTTCATTTATCTCTTTCTTTCATGTTATCTCCATTTCCATTGCAGGAAGAGAAATGCCACACCTCTGATCAATTACAAACGAAATGTTGACATTTTCACATTAAAAACATTTTCCATAGAAATAATGTATTTTTTGATATTTATGTTTAATTAATTTATTTTTATTAATAATAATCATAATTGTTTTTTCATAAAAGTGGATTCTTTTTTTCAAGTTGATGTGGTTTTTTTGAAACTAGACATGTAGTGTTGGTAGTTTGACAAATAAAGTCATTATAAATTGTGGTAACATTGATAGTTAAGATTGTATTTCAATTTATGTTTGTAATTTTTTATGTAATTTTATAAACCAATGCTTAAAAATTTTATAATATGGTTTTTTTATTTGTGTTGTAAATTTAATATCATTTAAATAATGTATTAGGTATTGTTTTGTTGATATCAAATGTGTTTCTAGTGTGTTTTTGGTGTGTTTCTGGTGTTTCTGATGCTACATTCTATTATTTCAAAACACTATAGTGGTACTACATTATAAAGTAATAAAACACAATAGTATGTCCCTTAATCAACAATTTTAGAATCACTGATTAAGAAAAAATTTATGATCACTTCTAAAAGTGCTGATAAAAGACACATTTATCAGCTCTTCTAAAAGTGGTGATAAATGCATACTTTATTTGATCTTCTACTGAACTAATGAAAATTCTAATATCAGCACATATATGAGCTAAAAAATGATTATTTTAGAAGCACTAAATAAAAACACTGATAAATGGGAGCTTTGTCACCACTTTGAAAATCACTAATAATGGTCCCATTTATTATCTCTATTGTCAGGGATGATAAATTTCCCCTTTATAATTGCTTTTTAGCAATTATAAAAGTCATGAGATTTTTACTTCGTTCATGTTTTCAATGATTTTGAGGCTCTGATAAATGCCATTTATAGCACTATTAAAGGCCGTTTTTTGTATTATTCTATATGGTTATTTATGATAATATGCTTCTAGATTTACTCAATAGTGGGAATGATAAGGAAGTAGATTAACATTGAATGAGATGGATGATTATCTAATGAGAAATCATATTGGATTTTCAGTGTAGTGATAGATGTTTTGGGCATTCTATAAACACTTATACCCAAAAAACCATAAAACCACATCCCTAAAAAACCCTAAACCCTTAGTCCCAAAACCCCTAGACATTCATCCTAAACAAACCCTAAACACTCATCCACAAAAAATCACAACCCCACAACCAAAAATAACCCTAAACCCTCATTACCAATAAACCCGAACCTTCATCCCCAAAGGACCGTATCCCCTCGGCCAACAAAAAACAAATAACCTGACCAGTAAGAATGATAAATCATCCGCACAAAATAATCCTTACCAATCAGACCCAAAAAATCCCCAAACCAATATCCCCATTAATACCCTGAACCCAAAGCCTCAGAAAACCCTCTACACAAAGCGACAAAAAATCATAAATTTCCAAATCCTTGAAAATCATAAAACATCATGCCAAAAAACCATTAACCATTAATAAAAAAACCATAAAACCTCAATCCAAAAAAATCCTAGCACCACATCCCCAAAAGTAGTTATGTTCTTACTCCCAAAAACCTCAAATCATTCATCACCCAAATGAACCTAAATCTTTAGTCCCCCAAAAACCTAAAGCTGCATCCCCAAAAAACCCTAAACCCTCTCCAAAAAAACCACAAAAAATATTCCCCAAAAAATAATTATCCTTCAACCACGAAAAACAACAAAAAATACACTCGAAAAACTCTATTTCATTAGTACAAAAAACCCTAAACCCTCAACCCAAAAAAAACCCTATACACAAATACCCAAAAAAACCCTAAATTCTCAGCCCAATAAAACTCTAATCTCACATCCCCAAAACACCTTAAATATTCAGCCTAGAAACCCTACACTCGAATCAACGAACTATATAGAACAACATTCAAAAAATTCCTTAAAACCAATGGCCTAAAAAACCTAAATCCACATCCCCCAAAACACTAAATATGCAACCCAAAAAAACCCTGAACCCTTTTCCCCAAAAAACCCCAAACCCCCATCCCCCAAAAAAAACTAAACAGTTTCCCCCCCAAAACCCTAAACTATCATCCCAAAAAACCCAAAATCCTCGTCCCCAAAAAACCCATAACCATATTCCAAAAAATCCCAAAATACTCACTCCAAAAAACAATAAAACCATCTTTCCCATAAAATAATAAACATACAGTAACAAAATACACTTAAGTCTCAGACTCAATGAATCCTAAACATTCACCACCACCCAATCCTAAAAACGAAATCCCTAGAAAATACAAAACCCGTCCCCAAGAAACTTAAAACCATCATCCCCAAGAATCATTAAAACCTCCAACCAAAAACCCCTCAACTATCATTCCAAAAAACCCCTAACCCATTACCACTAAAAAACTAATTGTTCATCCCAAAAAACCTTAACCATTATCCCTAAAAAATCCTTAACCCTCAACCGAAAAATCCCTGAATCATTCAACAAATAATTATCCTCAATCCCCGGTACCTAAAAAAACCATAAACACTCAACAAAAAAAAACCCTGAACCATTTTCCCCAATAACACTAAACATGACTGCCCCAAAAACCTAAACCCATAACCCCAAAAAACCATAACCCCTTATCCAAAAAATCACCTAAACCGCCATAACCCAAAAACAATATACCGTCAATGACAAAAACAACAAAACCCTCATCCCCATGAAATCAAAATCCCTTTAGGCCCAAAAAAACCTAAACCATCAGCCCAAAAAGCCTCTTAACAACCATCCAAAAAACTGAAAACCCCAAAAAACCATAAACACAAATCCAAAATACTTCTCTACCATGAGTCACTTAAAACTGAAAACCCTCATCAAAAATAAACCCTAAAATCTTATACAGAAATAACTATAAACCCCGAACCCACAAAACCACTCAACCATCATATAAAAAACCTAATTTCTATGCCCCAAAATAACCCTAAACCCTCATGCCCTAAACCCTTAAACTCGCAACCCCAAAAACCGATAGAACATCATCCCAAAAATCCCCTAAACACTCATCCCCAAATTTCATTAACCCTTGGTTAAAAAGAAACAATGACCTCAACCCAAAAAAAACATAAAACCTCAACTGTGAAAACACTAATCCCTAAACCCAAAAAACCTTAAAAACTCTTCCCCAAAACACTAAACCCTCTTCTATAGAAAACACTAAACGTTTATCCCTATAAAATCTAATCCAACAACCAAAAAACACCTAAAACATTCACCCTTGAACTCATAACCCCTCTGATCCAAAAAACCCAAAATCCTCATCCTCATAAACACTAGTCACCCAACCACAAATAAACCATAACCCTCATCCCCAAAGTACCCTAAAAACTCAGCCCTATAATGAACGAATCCCTCAGCCAGAAAAAATAAATAAAACCTTACCCCCAATAAACCCTAAACCCTTATCCAAATAAACATAAACCATCATCCCCAAATAACCCTTAACCCTCAGATCCAAATACCCTAAACGCTCAGCACCTTAAATATAAACCAAACCGAAAACCCTTAGAACAAAAAAAATCTTAAACCTTCATCCAAAAAAACCATAAGATCTCTAGCCCAAAAATACAATCCCCTTAACCTAACAAACCATAATCCCGCAAACATAAAAACCCTTTAAACCCCATCCCTAAATAACCTAAAACCCTAATTCCAATAATAAACTAAACCCTCATCCCCCCAAAACCCTAAACTATCTTCTCGAGAAAACATGGAACCCTTATCCCCAAAATTATCTAATCCCTCAGTCCCAAACACCTAATCCAGGTTCCCCAAAAGTCCCTAACCCTCATCCCCAAAAATACTGATCCAACGGTCTAAAAAACCCTAAACCTTCCTCCCAAAAAAACCATGAACCCTCATCATAGAAAACCCCAAAAAATACAGCCCCTAAACCCAAAAACCCACATCACAAAATTCCATTTTCACTCAACCCAAAAACCCCTATATAGTCAACCTCAAAAAAACCTAACCCCTGATCCCTAAAAATACACATTCCTTGAACAAAAAAAAACAATAAACCATCATCCCAAAAATACCCTCAACCTTTTTCCCACGAAACATGAAAACATTAGCACTAAAATTCCCAACACCCACATCGCCAAAACCACTAAAACCTCATCCGAAAAACCCCAAAAACCTTATTCAAAATATATACTAAATCTGCATCCCCCAAAAAACCTAAAATATCATCCCCAAAATACCCTAAACACATATCACAAAAAACCCTAAACTCTCACCCAAAATAATCCTAAACCCTCACCACCAAAAAACCCTAAACACTTGGCCCCCTAAAACCCAAATAATTCATAAAAAAATTGTAAATAATTTTCCTCAAAAAAACAGAAATCCTCTAACAAAAAAATCCATAAACCCTCAACCACAAAAAACCCTTACCCCTCATCCACAAAAAACTGAAACCCCTATCCTCAGAAAAACCTAAATCTTGATCGCCATGAAATCCTAAACCATTATCCTAAAAAATCCTTATACCCTTATCCTCATGAAACACTTAAACCATATCCCATAAAATCATCACCCCATATCCCGCGATAAAAACACTAAACACTAAACCCCAAAAAACAAATAAATCCTCATCATAAAAAACTCTAAATCCTTAGAACCAAAAAACCATAAAACCTCATCCCAAAGAACTGAAATCCATAAACCCCCAAAAAGATATAAATCCACAGCCCCGAAAAATTATAAAACCAAATCCCTCAACCATGATCTTCTAAAAACCCAAAAAGCTTTAAAAAAAATCCTTAATCCTTTAGCAAAAAAAACCAAAAATCATCATCCCAAAATATCCATAAAGCCTCATACCCAATAGAACCTAAACCCTCATGCCCCCAAAACCATAATCCTTCAGCCCTCAAAACCATAAAACCTCATCCCTTAGAAACCCAAAACACTTAGCCCCAAAAATCAAATAGTCGTTAGGGCCAATAAGCCCTAAACCCTCTTCCAAAAAAAAATCCAAAACCCTCAGCCATAGAAAACACAAAAAAATTATCCCTAGAAAGTCCAAAACCTTCATACCCCCAAAATATTAGTCCCTCATAATCAAATATCTAAATCCCTCATCTCTAGAACAACCTATACCCTTATGCCCAAAAAACAGTAAGCCCTCTAACAAAAATCCCTAAACAGTAATCCCTAAAAAACCCTGTACACTCTCCCCAAAACAAAACAACCATCATCTCAAAAAACCTGAACTCTCAGCCCCCAAAACCCTAAACACTCAGACATATATAACCCAAAACCCACATCTCAATAAAACCCTAAACCCTCATCCTCAAAAACACCTAAACCCACATCCAAAAAAAATATCTGATCCCTCAGACCAAAAAAAATAACCACTAAAAATAATAAACCACATACCATAAAAACATTAATCTCATACCACCACAACCCTAAAGCACGACCCCCATCCAAAAAAATAATTAACCCTTATCTCAGATGAACAATAAATAATCATCTCTGAAACCCCTGAACCACCTTCCCTAAAATACCATAATCCCACATCCTCAAAAAACCTAATACTTCAACCCCAAAAAATAGTAAATTGTCAACCATAAAAAAAACTAAACCACCATCGCTAAGAAACCATAAAACCATAGCCCAAAAATACCCTCAACCCCCAACCCCTAAAAACCTACACTGACACTCCTATGCTAATAAAACCACATCCCCCAAAACCTAAACGTCATCCAAAAAAACAATAAAACACTTATCCTAAAAAAACAATGAACCCATCAAACCCAAAAAACTATAAACCCTACTCAAAAAATACCTAAAACACAATCCCTAAAAATATTAAACCATCAAACTCAATAAAACCTAAACCCTCAACCCCTAGAAAACCTAAACCCTCATCCTTAATAAACCCTAAAACTTGATCCCCAAACCCCTAAATCTGCTTTCCCCAAATAAAAATAAATATATAGCCCAAAAAAATACTAAACCCCAACCCAACTTATACCCATACTACCATAAACCCTTAACCCTAAACCACCTGAACCCTCATCCCCAATAAATTCTAAACCATTAGCCTCCAACAACACTAAACCCTCAACCCAAAAAACAATAATCCCCCAGAAAACATTAACTACTATCCCAAAAAACATATAATCCCCAATAAAATGACCACAAACCCTCCTACCCCAAACCCCCTATACCCTATGCATTAAAATCCCCCGATCGCATAACCCCGAATAATCCTAAATTGACAGCAACAAAATCACTAAGTCCCTCATCCGAAATAACAAGAAACCCTATTCCCTGAGAATCCTTAAACACTAATCCCCACAAATCCATATACCAATATCTTAATAATACACTAAATCCTCATAACAAAAAAATCATACTCCCTAGAAACACTAAACCATCATCACCCAAAACCCCCAAACACTAATCCCCAAATACCATCAACACTCATCCCCTAAAACCAATAGACCCTGAGCCCAAAAAAACCATTGATCCTTTCACTCAAAAAACCTCAACCATTATCCCAAATAAATATTAAACACTCACACATAAAATACATTAATCCCTCATCCCAAAAAATCCTGAACACATTGGCCCTAAAAACCTTAATCCCCCATCCCCCAACCACTAAACTATTGTCCCAAAAATCATATAATCACTCATCCCAAAAATAAAATTTACATTCAGCCCCAAAAAACCCAAAACCCTCATCTTTAGAAAAAAACAAACCCTCCTCCCCAAAAGACCCTAAACCCCAAGTGAAAAAACATCAAAAAAACCACCATCCTTAAAAAAATAAACCATCGTCCCAAAAAAACCGTAAACACTAAACCATAAAAATACCCAAAACCAACCATTACATAAAACCCAAATCCCTCATCCCAAAAACCCTAACCCCTCATCACTAAAAACAATAATCCCTCATCCCAAAAATCACTAAACCCTATTCCACAAAAAACCTTAAACCTTTAGCCCCAAATCCCTGAACAAAAAGCCCCAAAATTACCTAAATCATCTGAAAATATACATAACATTTAAACCAAAAACCCATAAAACATCAGAACAAAAACCTCTATACCCTCACCAATAAGAAATATTAGAACAACCATCCCATAATAATTGTAAACCATCAACCGCCAAAAATCCTCATCCTTTATCCCAAAAAACATTTTACCTTATCAACAAAAAACCATAAACCCTCACAGCAAAAAAACCAGAAATCATTATCCCTAAAAAGCCCTAATCTCTCATCCTATGAAAAAATAAACCCTAATCCTCAGAACACATAAAACCTCATCCCCAACAAAACCTAACCCCTTATCCCCTAAAAACATTATACTCTATAACTAAACAGAACCTGAATCCTATGTCCAAAAAACCCTAACCCTATACATAAAAAACCAAAACCCTGTGATCCCAAGAATTTTAAACCTTCATCCCTAAAAAATTCTAAAACATATGTCCTAGAAATCCTTAAACACTCATAGCCAAAAAACCTACGCCCTTTTTCCTAGAAAAAACTAAACACTCCTCAATCTAAATCCATAATCCCTGAACCAACAAAAAACCCCAAACCCTCTCCCCTAAAAACCCTAAACCATCACCCCCAAAAAAACCATAATCCCCTATCCCCAAAAACCACAATCCCTTAGCCCCCAAAAACCCTAAACACTCATTGCCAAAAAAACATGAAATTTCATCCCATGAGAACCATAAAACATTACCACCAAAAAACCATAATCCCTCATCCCAAATAACTGGAAACCCTCATCACCCCAAACCCAAAAACCCTCATGCAAAAAAGCCTAAAATCCAAGCCTGGAATAAACTTGAATCCTAATCCCCCCACATATTTAAAAAGTCATCCCCAAAAAAACATTAACACTGAAACTAAAAAAAATAAACCCATGACACCAAAAAACCAAAAAACCCCATGAAATATACTCAAATCAACTACCCTAGAAAAACCAAACCCCTTTACCCCAAAATCCCCCATCCCATCATCTCCAAAAAACATTAAATCCTTAGCCCCAAAAAACACGAAACCTCACCCGAAAAAAACCAATATCCTAACCCTGATAAAATACCTAAACACTCTTCCCAAAAAAACCATAAACCCTTAGCCCCAAAATACCTTAAACCCTTATCCACCGAAAACACTAAACACTCAGCTGTAATAAATCCCAAATCCTCAGCCTCAAACAACAAAAACCCATCTTCCACAAAATAAACCCAAACCCTCATAAAAAAAACCCTAACCCATCAACCCCCAAAAACCAAAAAAACTAAGCCTCAAAACTATAAACAGTCATCTATAAAGACCGTAAAACCTCACCTCATATAACCCTAAACATTTAGCCCCAAAAAAATCTAGACCCTTAGCACCAAAAACCATAAACACCTGCCCAAAATACCCTAAACCCTCAGCACCAAAATACCCAATACACACAACCCCAACAATCCCAGAACCCACATCCCCAAAAAACAGTATTCCAAAATCCCCAAGTAACCCTAAACCATAAAATCCAAAAAAACCCTAAACCCTCATTCCAAAATAAATCTAAAACTTGAGACCACAAAAAAACCTAAACACTCTGCCCACAAAAAACCCTAAACATTAATCCGCAAAAAACACTAATCCATTGACCCCACAAACCATTAAACATCATCTCCAAAAACACTTTACTTTATATCCCAAAAAAACCTAATACCTTTCCCCACAAAACTATAAACCCCCCCCCCAAATCCCCACACCCTATTCCCTAAAAATCCAAAATCACTTAGTCCCAAAAAAACATATATCATTAGTTGAAAAACCCCAGATCCTTAGCCGAAAAAAATGCTAAAAACATGGCCCGAAAAAACCCAAAAACCAATTGGTCAAAAACACTAAACCATTTTCCACAAAAATTGCTAACACTCAACCACAAAAGACCAAACACCCCAACCCTAGAAACACTAAATCCTCATCCCACAAAAAACCCAAAACCATCCACCCAAAAAACCCTAAAACAGAATCCCCAAAAAACACTAAACCCATTATCAAAATAACCCAAAGACCTCAGTCTCAAAAAAACCTAAACCATCATCCCCAGAAATCCCTAAATTCCAATCACCAAAATACATTTAACAACCATCCCATAAATCCCTAAACAATTATCCATAAAAAACTCTAATCCCTCATTAAAATATTATCCTAAACCCCCATCACCAAAAAACCTAATCCTTCACACCAAAAAGTACCAAATCCCTAATTCCCCAAAAAACAATATAATCAATCAACCAAAATACCCTAAACCCTCATCCTAAAAAAATCCAAAACCCTCCTCCACAAAAATACTTAAACACTCTTCCCAAAAAACCCAATAATATTCAACCACAATAAACCGAAAACCCTTAGATCTAATAACCTTAAAAATAATCCAAAAAAATACCCAAACCATATCCCCAAAACCTTTGTCCCAAAATTCACCCAAACCTTAGCCCCAAATCACATTGAACCATGCTCCAAAAAAAATATATAAACCACCAATACCCAAAACCCCAAAACCCTCAACCCAAAAAACTATAATCCCCCATCCCAAAAAAATCTGAAATCTTATCCCCCAAACCCCAAATCCTCACCCCAAAAAAACCCTAAACCCATATGCCAAAAATCCTTTAAGCCTAAGCCTGAAAAAACCCCAAATTGCTTGCAACACAAAATCCCACACCCACATCCATAAAAATAATAAATCCTCAAACCCAAAATTCCCCAAATCATCATCCCCAAAATACCCTATACCCTTAGTCATGAAAAATCCTAAAAACACAGGCCAAAAAAAACACTAAACCCTCATCCCCAAATACATGTAAACGCTCATCCCGAAAAATCCCCAAACCCTCTATCCTAGAAATGGATAAACACTAAACCCAAAAAACACTCAACCTTCATCTGAAAAAAAACTCTAAACCCACCACCCCAGAAACCAAAACCCGTAGGAAATAAACCCTAAACCATTAAAACCAAAAAACCCTAAAAATTCATCCCCAAAAAACCATAAACCCTTATCCAAAAAATAATCATAATTACTTGGTCCTCATATCCAAAATCCTCACCCTCAAAGACCCAAATACTTTGCCCCCATGAAAACTAACCCCACAGCCCCAAAAAACAAAAAACCCTCTTCTCCAAAACATCGAAACTAATCCCAAAAAAATCTTAACCTGCAACCAAAAAAACCACATATCCAATACCCCAAACCCTAAAATACATAAAACCTCATCCCCAAAAAACCCATAAACCATATTCCTAAATACCCCAAACCACATAAATAAAAATCCCTAAACCCTTGATCCCAAATTTTCATCAAAATATCAATAAAAAAAACCATAACCCAAATCCCCATTATATTTAATCCATAAACCCCTAAAAACCACCGAACATATTCCACGAACCGCATAATCCTACATCCCCAAAAACCCAAAAACCCAAAAACCCAAAAAACATCTTCCTAAAAAAATCCTTATACCCTCAGCACCAAAAAACACAAAACACATAACCTGTATAAACCTACAAATCACAACCCCACTAACCAAAACACTCAACCCTAAAAACCCTTAAGCCTTCATTCTGAAAAATACATAAACCCTCAATCCCCAAAAACGCTAAATGCCCAGCCTCTAAAAACTAGAAACCCACTACCCTAAAAATATTAAAACTTCGACCCAAAAAATAAGAGACTATTATCTCTAAAAAATTGTCTTTACCCTCATCGCCAAAAAAACATAACAGTTTTCCCTAGAAAAATGAAAAATCAAAATCCACAAAAAACCACAATCATTTAACCAGATATAACCCTCGACCCTCGACCCTCGTCCACCAAAACCCAAACCCTTCATCCCCAAAAACCAAAAGCACTCAGTACCAATAAACCCCAAACAATCATCCATAAAAAACATGAAACCGAAAACCACAAAAAACAAAATATGAAAGACCCCAAAAAATTATCTATCCAAAAAATATGAAACCCTCACCTCTAAAAAATTAAAAAAACATCACCCCCAAAAAACTTAAATCCATATTTCTAAAAAACATTTAACTGTATCCCCAAAAAAACATAAACCCTTAGCCATAAAAATCTCAAACCCTCATCCCCAAAAAATAGAAATATTGAGACCTATTAAAATTAAACACTCTAAATAAATAAACCACAAATCCTTTTCTATAAAAATATGTATACCTCAGTACCAAAAATACCAAACCCTCACCTAAAAAAATAAAACCTTATTCCCAAAAAATAAGAAACACTTATCCACCAAAAAATATAAACCCTTATCACTAAAAAATGCTAAACCATAAGCCCTATGAAAACCCAAAAACCTAATCCCAAAAAACCCTAAACACTCAACCCAAAAAAAACATAAACCATCATAACTAAAAAAAATTACACAATCATCTACAATGAATTATTTACCCTCATCCTCAAAAAACACCTAAATAATCATCCCAAGAAAACCTTAAACCCTCAACTGTAGAAATCCTAAATCCTCAGGCTAAAAAGAACCTAATCCATCAGCCCCAACAAACAAAATGTCCTTTCCCCGAAAATTGCTAGACAATGATCCCCATAAATTCCTTAAACCTTCACCCCAAAAATCCATAATCCCCCAACTCCAAAAAAAACACCCAAACCTCATCTCCAAAAATACATACACTCGAAGCCCTATAAACACCAATCCATCAGCCCAAAAATTCCCTAAAGCATCATCCCCCTAAAATCCAAAACACTCTGCCCCATAAAACCCAAAGCCACTCTCCCCAAAAACACTAAAACACTCACCCCATAAAACACCAAAACTCTGAACCATAAAACTATTGTAACATGACCCCAAAAAACCAAAAATACTAATATCCAAGATACCATAAGCATATAATAATGACTGAAACATTAATACTGAAAAAAAAATATAAACCAGCATCCCCATAAAACTGTAAACCCTCACCTGAAATAGTCGACAAAATAGCATACAAAAAACTAAATTAATTCTTCAACACAAAAAAACATAACTGATTATCCATTATGGACCCTAAACCCTAAGCCCTAAAAAAAAGTATTCATCCCCAAAAAATACGAAACCCTCAACCCCAAACCCTCAGCCCAAAAAAACCATCTACCCCATAAATCACTAAATTTTCAGCCACAAAAAACCCGAATCACATAGCCCCAACAAATTTAAATCACTCAACACAAAAAAAAACTAATTCCTCGGCTATTAAATATGTAAAAAACTCACCCCTAAAAAACCCTAAACCATTAAAACCTAAAAAACCTATACCTATTGCCCTAAAAAACCCCAAACACACTACCATAAAAATCCCAATCCCACATACCCTACAAATAATTAAACCCTCATCCCTAGAAAACAATAAACCCTCATCCCCCTAAAAGGCCAAATCCTCAGCCCCAAAATACAGTAAACCCTTTTTACAAAAAATTTCAAAAACCACATTGTCACGACCCGACCCTACGTGGGTTAAAGCTGCAACTACCCCATGCACACCTCCATAGGCCAGGGGCTGGAGACAAGAACCAAACGCTAAAAAACTCGGGGGGGGGGGGGTCCATTGCCTAAGTACCTGTACCCACACACAAATCCCACTCAATGCAGAAGTGTACATTAATAGGAAAAGTAAATAACCAACTATTATAAAAATCCACAATGGTGTATCGACCTCTATACAGTACAATGTGAGTGCTGAAGGGAAACTGAAAAGAAAAAGGCAAAACACCCACCGAACCAGTAATGTGCAACAACACGACAATAGGTAAAAAAATGTAAAACAGTTGGGAGAGACCCAAAAAATGATCCTAACTACGACCACTGCAATAGGTCCAAGCTCCAGAACTCTTAAGCTCCTCTGTAGTCACAAGCGACATGTCCATCGTCTGCTAGGGCACACAATGTGTGGGAAAATCCCAAGAAGAGGTGAGTATAAAAATACTCAGTAGGATAACTTGACGGCTCAAGGGAGAAACAAAGAAGGTAATGAAGGTTGAGCAATAGATCGAACTGGGAATAGTAAAGGAGTACAAGAGAGAGTGCAGCAAAGTGTACTGATCGACCTAACAAGAGGAAGAAAGTAGACTTTTCCTAACACAATGAGCTAGAAATGGTGAGAAGATGTACATATCGTCGAGCCTTCGGTACTAATAGAAGGAGATTAGTCTCATCCAACCATGAGAAGCTACACATGAAAATCATATGGCATACCCCACGCATCTTTTCTTATCCTGGAAGGAGAGTAACCAAAACCCAAGAATTGGGTTCTGCAACAAGGTATAAACATATCCATATTCTCAAACAAGAAACCCGAACAAGATCGTAAGGGGATCTCCATCTCATAGCTCATCCCAAGAAAGTGTCTCACTAACAGTCCCAGAAGTAAACACCATCGATGCCCAGTATCCCGCACGTCTGCCCTGAACAGCATGTCAAGGGGCTCAAATCACTGCACCTTGACACTGTCCGCTTTGGGCGGTACTGACTCACCCACTTGGTTTTAGGTCGTGACACAAGGACACATCTTGGTGGGGAAAACACTCCTCGTTCTTGAGAGTTCTAGGGAAAGTCAACCACACCTCGTCACTGTCACACAGTCGAGAGGTCTTCTCAAAGTCAAAGCTATCACATCACTGACCCGTACAACCATGGGTCATGCTCTGGTAGTCATGGAGAAAAGCCACAGAGTAGCCTAGTAGATTGGACTAAGTCTGATAGAAGTCATCGGGTATCCCACTGTCAAGCCCAGCTGGATGGTAAACCCTAAGAGGTCTTCAGATAACCCACTGCCAAACCCAGCTGGAGGGTAAATCTTAAGAGGTCATCGGGTAACCCACTGAACAACCCAGCTGGAGGGTAAACCCTATGAGGTCTTCGTGTAACCCACTGCTCATCACAACTGGTGGGTGAACCCTAAGAGGTCGTCGGGTAACCCACTGTCCAGCCCCGGTGGAGGGTAAATCCTAAGAAGTCGATGGGAAACCCACTTCCTAGACCCACTGGAGGGTAAACCCGGAACATCTCGTTCCATCCCTACCAGATGTTACAACACTGGCAAACAGAACACAGAGTGGGTATCGCGCAACAACCCGACTCCGGAATAACTCACCTAGCTGAGGGTTAGCGTCCGTGTAGTGTGTGTCATGCCGATACCTGGAACTATGTCTAGGGAAACATGTCATGGTAGATCCCGGATGAAATATATGATCACGATACTCAGCTAGGAATTCTACTCCCAGGGATCACTGGGCTCCACACCCTACAAGAAACAACCTTCTTAATAGAGGATCGGTGCCCGCTTAATGTATTGGTAACACCCAATCCACAATAACCCTACAAGGGAACACGAAGGGATGTGATACTGAAAGCCCATGTGGATAAAGGAATAGGGGAACCCAAACAACTCCATTGATCAAACCGTCGAGAACAAAACCAGGGTAAACCACTCCACCATGCTGGTCTAAAACATCTTTAACAGAAGGACCCTCTGTGTCACGAGAGGTCAAAGGTACGTAATGTAGAACACGGTACACACATGGGCCCCTCACGACATGTGGACCTATCTCATCTACAAACGACATACACAAACATTATTGGGTACAAACTAAAACCTGTACCTCTAGGAAAACCCATATAATCCCATAGTATACCACATTTCTAGCCCAGAGGCTATTGTGCACATGATGTCCAACATCAATGCAAAAAAGGGTGAAAACATAAGTTCTACAACTTGTATCCACCACGCACTAGCACGTCCAACCACACCTCTTCAAACCATTTATTCCCTCTCATAGGAAATCTCACAATCACATGCTAAGGGTTCTTTGCAAACACCACTAGAAGAACCCCCACCCGTACACCTTTCATGCCACCACATTTAATGATATTTCAAATGAATCTCCACACATCCAAACAGATTGTACCATTGTAATCCTCTTGAAAAAACACATGAGATAGAATATCCACTCACCTCAAATGGATATCCGAAAGAAAATTTTTCTAACACTTCTTTACACCCGAACGACGTCCCGTGGTCCCGAGCCTCGGTCTTAAAAACATTCAGTCACATCGCACCATTGCGCCCCCCTTCGAAAAACACGTCAAATTTACTACTTAGACTCCTGGATTGGATATCTTGATAAAATGATGCATTTCATCATACCACACATGAGCGGTGCTATGTGGGACCCACATCACACTCCCGAAGCGCTGCCAACGGATCACACCATTACGATCCTCTCGAAGAAGCACCCAATATTGACTATTCACTTGTCCGAAATGAACACCTATTGACGAGGATAGAAATCATCATCAATGACCAAAAAGACACCCATGGGGACCACTCCATCGTGCTGAATTAAAGAGGGAAGATTGCACCATTGCGGTGCCCTTGTAAAAACACCAAGAATTTACTACTCACACGCCCCGAACAGACGTCTGATGAAAAAGTTTCTAAATGTTGCTCATAGCATAAAAGATAGGCCATGGTTCCCTTTCCTCAAATCCTATTTCAATTCCTGAAACCACCCTAGAAAATTCCTTCTCGGTGCCAGGGTCCCAACGCTGCTGACGGTACTCAAAACGGACTCTGGATGTGTCCGCGCCACCCAAAACAGAAACCCCAGAATAACACCAAATCCACTTAACGGGAATGTCGCACCACCGAGGCCCTCGAATCAAGAATTAAATCCCCCAAAACTACCTCATAATGTTTTTCTCGATTCCAAGAATGCATCACCACAGAAAAAACGCGAATCCGGCACGTCTCATGAGTTTTATGGTTGTTTTAATTTTTAAGGGAACAACGGGTTGGGCGGGCCGGTTCGGTTGGCCCCCCATATACTTGAACCGGCCCACAGTTCACCGCATGGGCCCGTTCAGCAGGGTCCTTATTTTCTAGTCGGTGTCCGAAGGCCCTGGTCTCTCGCGTGTGTCGGACATCAAAAGTCGGTCCAGCTGCGTCGTCACGCCCCGCAGACCCCCCTACTCGCTCACCAGGCCGCTCTCCGCCTCGTCCGGCTGACACCGCCTTGCCTAGCTGAAGCCGCCTCACCTGGCCGAAGACCGCTTCCTCCAGGGAGCCCCCGCACTGATGCTTCTGAAGACCGCCGCTTCCTAGAGTTCCACCGGACTGACCAAGACATCCTGAAAAACACCCATATCCTCCAGAAACATCGTTCGATCACTACGGTTGCCTCAGGACTCGGAATTTCAATCTGAAGAATGAGTTGGAAAGGTTATAACGATACCAACTCTCATATGGGATTCTTTAGATAATTTATCCTTGATTTCACGCTATAATTCAAACTTGAAATAGATGTGGTAATTGTAAAAAATAAACCCACGATCCTACCTCGAGGGCATAGCTCGACGCTTTGCAACGATCCTTCGGCTGTAATAGCTTGGAGAGGAGGAAGAGATGGAGAGTTTAGTGTTGAGATGGGATCCTTGGTTGAGATCCGCTAGGGGATGCAAATGGGAGTGATAAGAGGGGTTATGACTCAAGCACAAAATTATGTCAATTTTAAATTAATTAACTTTAATCCCCCACCAGTAGGCCCATTCTCGAACACTTAGCGGGGTCAAGATTAGGCTTCTCCTTGGATAAAAACCATTCCATGAGTGCAATGGTGGTCTTGGAATTTTAATCATGGCCTCCATTTAAATGTTATAAAAACATAACGCCCAAGGCTGCCAAATTACAAAAGCACCCCTAGTGGCATTTTCCACTAAAGGGTCATGCCTGCGAAAATTACACACCTCCTAGGGTAAATGGAATGCTATGGACTCATCGGTGCCCTCTGGTGTCCCATATCATCTACCATTTAGGATCTATTCTATTTTTTTTTGCATTCCCAGGGTGAACACATTGAAAAAAATATTAATTCTAGCCACACCAGGGCTCAGATTCGCACGCCGTCTGAAGGCGCTTCTTGGGAATAACATCAATAATTTTCCAATGTCTTTTATAAAAAAAGGGTTCTTAAATCATTCCATCCTTAAATATTTTCATCTTCAAAAAGAATATCTAGGGAACAAAACAGGGTACTAAGCCCACACCTAGCTCTCCCAAACTCTTAAGCTCCTCTGTAGTCACGAGCATCTTGTCCATCATCTGCAAGGTCACACCAAGTGCGGGAAAATCCCAATCAGGGGTGAGTATAAAAATACTCAGTAGGATAACCGGAAGGCTCGATGGAGAATCAAATAAGGTACTGAAGGGTGAGTAGTAGATCGAATAGGGAATAGTAAAGGAGTACAACAGAGAGTGTAGTAAAGTGTATAGATCGACACAACAAGAGGAAGGAAGAAGAATAATCCTAACAAAATGAGCTAGAAATGGTTTGAAGATGTATATATTGTTGAACCTTCGCTACAAATAGAAGGAGAGTAGTCTCATCCAACCATGCGAAGCTAGACACGGAAAGCATATGGCATACCATGCGTGTCTTTTCCTATCCTAGAAGGAGAGTAACCAAAACCCAAGAATTGGGTTCTAGAACAAGGTATACACAGATCCATATTCTCAAGCAAGAATCCAAACAAGATTTTAAGGGGATATCCATCACATAGCTCAGCCCTAGAATGTGAGTCGCCAGTAGTCTCAGAAGTAAACACCATTGATACACAGTATCCCACACATCTTCCTTGAACTGCATGTCAATGGGCTCAAATCACTGCACCTTGACACTGTCTGCTTTGGGTGGTACTGACTCGCCCACATGGTTTTAGGTCTCGTCATAAGGACGTGGCTTGGTGACAAAAGCACCACTCGTTATTTAGAGTTCTAGGGAATGTCAACCCCACCTCGTCACTCCCACATAGTTGAGAGGTCTTCTCAAATCAAAGTTTTCACATCACTGACCTGTACGACCAAGGGACCCTCTCTAGAAGTCACAGAGAAAATCCACAGACTAGCCTAGTAGAAAGGACTGAGTCTAAGAGAAGTCATCAGGTATCCCACTGCCAAGCCTAGCTGGAGGGTAAACCCTAAGAGGTCATCGGGTAACCCACAACACAACTCAGCTAGATGGTAAACCCTAAGAGGATGTCGGGTAACCCACTGCCCATCCCAGCTAGAGGGTAAACCCTAAGAGGTCTTCAGGTAACCCACTGCGCAGCACAGCTAGAGGGTAAACCCTAAAAGGTCAGCGGGTAACGCACTGCCCAGCCCCACTGGAGGGTAAACCCTAAGAAGTCTATGGGAAACCCACTACCTATCCCCACTAGAGGGTAAACTTGGAACTTCTCGGGCTATCTCTACAGGATGGTACAACAGTGGACAACAGAACATAGAGTGGGTATCGCACAAAAACCCAACTCTGGAACAACACACCAAGTAGAGGGTCAGTGCCCATGTAGTGTGGGTCACACCGATATCTGGAACTCTGCCTAGGAAAACATGTCATGATAGATTTCAGAAGAAATATATGATCTTGATACTCAGCTATGGAGTCTGTGCCCAGGGCTCACTAGGCTCCTCACCCTACTGGAAACAACCACCAGTGTAGAGGTTCGGTGCCCACTTAAGGTATTAGTCAAACTGAATCCACAATAAACCTACTAGTGAATACGAAGGGATGTGATACTGAATGCCAACATGGCTAAATGAATAGGGGAACCCAAACAACTCCGCCAATCAGACCATCGAGAACAGAACCAGGGGAACCCACTCCACCTTACTGGTCTAAACTATCGTTAACAGAAAGAACCCTCTACATCATGAGTGGTCAAAGGTACGTAATGTAGAACATGGTACGCACTTGGGGACCTCTTGATGTGTGGCCCTTATCCCATCTCCAATCCACATACACAATCATTCTCGGGTAAAAACTAAATCATGTACCTCAAGGAAAACCTGTATACTCCTAAAGTATACCACATTTCCATCCTAAAGGATATTGTGCACACAATTTCCAACGTTAATGCAAAAAGGGGGAAAATTCTAGATCCCCAACTTGCTTCCACCACGACCCCAGCATGGCCAACCACACCTCTTTAAACCATTACATTACTCTCACAAGAGTTCTCACAATCTCATGCCAATGGTTTTCTACAAACACCGCTGGATGAACCTCCACCCATACACCATTCATTCTTCCACATTTAATGATATCTCGGATGAGGTTCCTCACATTCAAACAGATTGTACCATTGTAATCCTTATGGAAAAACATTCTAGTTAGACTATCTACTCGCCTCAAATGGATATCCAACAGAAAAGTTGTCTAACGCCGCTTTACGCCCGAACAGCGTCCCACGGTCCTGATCCTCGGTCCGGAAAATAGCCAGGCATATGTCACCAATTAGATCCCCTCGGAGAAACACATCAAATTGAATGCTTACACTCGTGGAATGAGTATCTAGAGAAAATGATGCATTTTGTCATACCGCACACGAGCTATGCTATGTGTGACCCACAACACAGTACCGAAGCACTACCAACTGATCAGACAATTGCGATCCTCTCGAAGAAGGACCCAAGATTGACTATTCACTTGAATGAAACAGACACCTAGTGAAGAGGATAGAAATCACCGCCAACGCCCAAAACGAACCATGTGGGGCCCAATCCACCATGCTGAATTAAAGCAGGCGGATTTCGCCATTGTAATGCCCTTGGAAAATCACCCAGAATTGACTGCTCACATGCCTCGAATGGACGTTCGATGAAAAAGTTTCTAAACGCTGCTCGTAGCATAAAATATGGGCCATGGGGCCCATGCCTCATCTCCTATTTCAATACATAAAACCACCCTAGAAAACTCCGCCTTGGCTCCAGGGTCCCAATGCCGCTGACGGCACTCAAAACGGAGTCTGGATGTGTCTTCGCCGCCCAAAACAAGAACCCCAGAATAATTCCAATCAACTTAACAGGCATGTCGCGCAAACGAGGCCCCTGTATCCAAAATTAAAAACCCCCCAAACAATTTCAAAATTTTTGTATCGATTCCAAGAATGTGTCACCATAGACGAAACACGGATCCGACACCTCACATGAGATTTATGGTCGTTTTAATTTTCAAGGGACCGAACGGGTGGGTTGGGCCGGTTCGGCCGGCCCCCCATATACCTGAACCGGCCCCGGGTTCATTGCATGGGCTGGTTCAGCCGGGTCACTGTTTTTTCCAGTCCGGGTCTGAAGACCCCGGTCTCCCGTGCATTCCAAGTGGCAAAATTCGGTCTGACCTTGTCGTCGCGCCCTGCTAACGCCCCTCCTCGATCACCCCACCACTTACCGCATCGTCCGGCTGATGCCGCCTTGCCCGGACGACACCGCCTCACCTCTCCAAAGACTTCTTTCACCTAGGAGCCCCCGTACCAACACCGTTGAAGACTGACGCCGCCTAGAGAGCTTCCGGACCACCAGGACCGCCTGAAAAACACCCATATCCTCCTGAAACATCAATGGATCTATGCAGTCGCCTCAGGACTCGGATTTACAATCTGAAGCATGTATTGGAAATCATAGAACGAGCCCTACTCGCATATGGGATTTTCTATATAATTTAACATATATTTCAGGCTATAATTCAAGATTGAATTAGATGTGGTAATTGAAAAAAAATAAACGCACGATCCTACCTCGGGGGCTTAGCCGATCACATTGAAACGATCCTCCAGCCGCAATATCTTGGACAGGAGGAAGAGATTGAGGGATTAATGTTGAAAGGGGATTCTTGGATGAGTTCCTCTAGAGGATTTAAATGGGAGGGATGAGAGGGGTTATGACTCATGCAGATAATTATGTCAATTTTAAATTAATTGACTTTAATCCCCCACCACTAGGCGCGTTCCCAAACACTCAGCGGGGTAGAGATTATGATTCTCCTAGGTTAAACTCCATTCCTTGAGCGCAATGATGGTCATGGAATTTTAATCAGGGCCTCCGTTCGAATGTTCTAAAACATAACTCTCAAGGCCTCCAAATTACCAAAATGCCCCTAGTGGCATTTTAAACCAAAGGGTCACACCCACGAAAATTTCACCCCTCCTAGGGTAAATTTCATGATCTAGACTCAATTGTGCCTTAGGTTTTCCTATCAGATATATAATTTAGGATCTATTCTATTTATTTGGTGTTCCCAGTGTGGAAAAATTGAAAAAAAATTAATTTTGACCACACCGGGGCTCTGAATCATACGCCGTCTGAAGGCGCTGCTCGGGAATAACATCTAGAATTTTCTGATGCCTTTTATAGCAAAAACTAGTTTCTTAAATCATTCCATACTTAAATATTTTCATCGCATAAAATAAAAACCAGGGATCAACACATGGTACTAAGACCACAACTAGCTCTCCCGTACCCAAGAAAACTCCTGCACAGTTCTGCGTCACCGCACACAAAGGATTTCATCCGTTCATGTGAGGTGTACTCTTACCGATGACGTGCATAGGAGCACACACAAAAATCTCCTCAGGTATGTCACTTGTGAGGCGTCGTGCACCCACTCCAGACATTGGATGGTTTGGGAAAGGAGGTAGACAACCTCGACATCCCTTCACAAGGTCTCAAACAGCCCGAAGTCACTTGGGGGTAGCTCACCACCCCAGCAGAACCCCCACATTGCATGCCACGACTGGAATCACCATTTTGACCTAGGACAATTCCCGATAATTACCTCCTTCAGAATATCCATATGGTAGAACACCCATGGATATCCGATCACGGAAGGTTTCATAGTCGATGTCCCATGACCAAGACTCTCTTACACGCTCGTAAAGTGAAGGAGTCTATACCATTGACTAAAAAAGGGATCCATGTCTTCTACTCTACTGAAACTAGGTTAAACCAATGCCTCGCGTCACCCTGTTAACACCCCAAATATGGATCATGGAGAAAAGATTTTCACATACAAAGTCTAATAATTCTACTACAAAATGTTGAAGAGCTGTAGAGCGTACCTCTTATCAGCTCATGCTCTGAAGAATCGTAGACATCCAAAGCTCACGGTTTTCCACGATCCCAATTTTCAGCTCCCGAAACCTGATGTGGACCACCTGGTGGTGATGGGATGACCTCTTAATGTTGTCCTCCTGCTCCTTCACTACCTCCACCTCTCTGGGCACTACTCAGATCACGGCGCTGCCTCTGCCGTGGTGGTGTGCCCGCTGCCTGCCCAAAGCTCTCAACATACCTGGTCAGGCGGTCTCATGCCATGTGACCTCGCACATCACGAGCATAGGACAAGCGCTCTCAAGGATGCCCTGGTTCCATCTTGTGCCACAGTGGTGTACGACCACAGACCGTAGTCAACTCACATGAGGGTCTCCTCGGCTGAGGCCCTGTGCTTTTCTGACACAACCATGTATGACCACATCTCCGAAACCGGTGGTGAAAAGGTTCTGTCATCTGGTGCTTGTAAGCTGTGGTAGACATCTTGGCTCTGTCATGCCTACTACCACCACCAACAGTAAAACATGACAGGAAGCTCTATGTCACCAGCGCCTACTCTAGCAACTCAGTATAAGTGGGGATGCAGAAGGGTATGCTGATGGCAAAAATCTCTCTACAGAGACCCTGCTCGAACTTCCACGCTCGGAAGTTGGCATCATGGACCATGTCCGGGTAAAAGAGCGCATAGTCTGCGAACCTGGTCTCATACTCAGTCACAGTCACCCCTCCCCACTGAAACTACAAGAGATTCTGGATCCGAATGAAGCATAAACACGAGGGATAAAACTTCTCATAAAAAAGAAGCAAAATGTCGTCCCATGAAAGAGACAACTCATCATGTAATTGAGTCACCATACTCCACCAATGCCCAAATGCTCCGTGCAAAAGGCTAGCGGCTAAAGCCACCATAAATTGGCTGACATCTGCATAATCCTAAAGAGGTGAACCACTGTTTCTAGCCAAACCTATGCTGCCTGAGGGTCTGGATAACCACTGATCCTTAGCAGTCTCTGCCGCTACAACTCACAGAGCGCACTCAACCCACGCTCAAGCGCAGTCTTCTCTATTGATGCTATCTACTACTGACCATGCGGTGGTGATTCTACCGGCCCACCTAGAGAAAGGGAATCGCATGGTGGGTCCTCGACTGAGGCCTCATAGATCATAGGGTCATCATCACGAACCAAAGCTGTTATCCTAGCTGACTATCTTCACGGAGGCATCCTGAATGTTATAATGGAGCACCATGATCAGATGAACATATTTGTATATGACAATAACAACAATGGGGAGTTGACTCAAGATGTACAGCCAAAGACCCAGTCCTATGTGATGCACAACCCAATTTTCCCTGCAACGGGTGTCTCAGCATGCCGAGTCGACAAGTGGGTTATCAGGGTCCTAGTGAAGGGATACGTCAGCTGCTACACCATCGCTGGACTCCCTGGCCTAAGATCCGCTCTAGAGACACGTTGACACTGTTTCCATAGATCTCAACCAATTCCTTTTTAGAGACATATGAACAACGTCCCGAGGAACGAACCACCTCTGATACCACTTTGTCATGACCTGAACCTTCCCGAGCTCATGCCATAACTACCCCAAGCCCACCTCTTTAGGGCAAGGGCTGGAGACAAGAAACGAAGGCTAAACAACTCATAGAGGCCTTTGCCTAAGTACTTTTACACACACACGCAACCCACTCAATAAAAAAGTGCAGAGTAAAAGGAAAAGTAAAGTTCCAACTCCTATAATCAAACCACAAAGGTGCATCGACCTCTAAATAGTACAAAGTGAGTGGTGAAGGTAAAATTAAAAGAAAAGATAAAAACATGTGCCCAACTAGAAAAGTGCCACAACCCGACAACCAGTAAACAAATGTGAAACAACTAGGAGAGTCCCACACATAGATCCCAACTACAACCACCACACGCGGTCCATGTTCCCGAACTCCTAAGTTCCTCTGTAGTCATGAGAAACATGGTCGTCATCTTTAAGGGCACACCATGTGCGGTCAAAGCCCAATCAGGGGTGAGTATAAACATACTCAGTATGATACCACGAGGGCTCCAGGGAGAAACAAAGGAGGTACCGAATGGTGAGCATTAGATCAAACACGAAATAGTAAAGGAGTACAACAGAGAGTGCAGTAAAGAGTACCGCTCGACCCAATAAGAGGAAAGAATTAGACTCATCCTAACACAAGTAAATTTAACTGGTGAGAAGATGAACTTCCCGTCAATCCTTCACTACATATATCATGAGAGTAGACTCATCCAACCATGAGAAGATAAACAAGGAAATCCCATGGAATTCCCCGCGCATCTTTGCCTCTCTTGGAAGGAGAGTAATAAAAACCCAAGAAGTGGGTACTGGAACAAGGTATATACATATCCATATGATCAAACATGAAACCCGAACAAGATCATAAGGGGATCTCCATCTCATATCTCAGCCCAAGAAAGTGAGTCGCCAACAGTCCCAGAAGTAAACACCATCGATGCCCAGTATCCCACATGTCTACCACAAACTGAAAGTCAGTGGCCTAAAATAACCGCACCTTAACACTATCCTCTTTAGTCAATACTGACTCGCCCACACAGATTTAGGTCGCGTAAAAAGGACGCATCTCAGTGTGGAAAACGCCCCTCATTCCAGAGAGTTCTGGGGAAAGTCAACCACACCTCGTCACTATAAGATAGTTGAGAGGTCTTCTCAAAGTCAAAGCGGTCACATCACTGACCCGTGAAACCAAGGGTCCCACTCCGGTAGTCATGGAGAAAAGCCACAGACTAGCCTAGTAGAAAGGACTGAGTCTGAGAGAATTCGTCCGGTAACCCACTACTCAGCCCAGCTAGAGGGTAAACCCTAAGAGGTCATCGGGTAACCCACTTCCCAGCCCAGCTGGAGCGTAAAGGCTAAAAGGTTTTCAGGTAACCCACTCCCTGACCCAGATGGAGGGTAAACCCTAAGAGGTCTTTAGGTAACCCACACCCCAGCCCAGTTGGAGATTAAACCCTACGAGGTAGTTAGGTAACCCACTGCCCAACCCAGATGGAGGGTAAACCCTAAGTGGTTGTCGGGTAACCCACGACCCAACCTTGGTAGACGGTAAACCATAAGAAGTTGATGGTAAAATCACTGCGTAGCCCCGCTAGTGGGTTATCCTGGAACTTCTCAAGCCATCTCTACTAGATGGTACAACACTGGACAACAGAACATGGAGTGGGTATCATTCAACAACGCGACTCCGAAACAACTTACCTAGTAGAGGGTCAACTCCCGTATAGTGTGGTTCACACCGATACCTATAAATCTTCCAAGGAAAACACGTCATGATAGATTGTGGAAGGATTATATGATCTTGATACTGGGCTAGGGAGTCTGCAGCCAAAGCTCACTATGCTCTACACCCTATTGGAAACAACCTCCTAGGTAGAGGATCGGTGCCCGCATAATGTATTGGTCACACCAAATCCACTATAAACCTACCAGAGAACATGAAGGGATGTGTTACTGAAATACCACACGGCTAAAGGAACAGGGGAACCCAAATAACGCTGCTGATCAAACTGTCGAGAACAGAACCAAGGGAAACGACTCCACCCTGCTGGTCTAAACCAACGTTAAAAGAAGGACTCTCTACATCACAAGAGGTCAAAGGTACGTATAGTATAACACAATATGCACATGGGTCCATAACGTCATGTGGAACTATATCATCTCCAAACCACATACACAAGAATTCTCGGGTAAAAACAAAAACATGTATCTATAGGAAACCCCATATACTCACAGAGTATACCACATTTCCAACTGAAAGGATATCGTGTACACGGTGCCAAATGTCAACCCAAAAATGGAAAAAATGTAAGTTCTCCAACTTGCTTCCACCACAGCCCTAGCACGGCCAGCCACACAACTTCAAACATTTACCTCACACTCATAGAAGTGCTTACAATCACACGCCAAGGGTTCTCTGCAAACACCGCGAGACGAACCTCCACCTGTACACCTTTATTGGCTCCACATTTAATGAGATATCGAATGAGGCTCTGCACATCCAAACAGATCATACCATTGTAATCCACTTGAAAAAACACGTGAGATAGACTATCTACTCGCCTCAAAGGGATATCCGATGGAAAATTTATCCAACACCGCTTTATACCAGAACAATATACCGTGTTCTCGTGCTTGGGTCCAGAAAATAGTTGGGCGCATCACACCATTGCAATCCCCTCGAAAAAACACATCAAATTGACAGCTTACATGCGTGGAATGGATATTCGGAGAAAATGATGCATTTTGTCATACCACACATGAGCGGTGCTATCTGATACTCACATAACAGTCCCGATGCGCTGCCCAAAAATCACAACACTGTGATCCTCTCGAAGAAGCACCCAAGATTGACTATTCACTTATATGAAACAGACACCCGGTGAAGAGGATTGAAATCACATCCAACACCCAAAACGACCCCCCGTGCGGCCTACTCCACCATGCTTAATTAAAGATGGTAGATTGTGCCATTGCAATGTCCTCAGAAAAACACACAGAATCGACTACTCGCATGCCCCGAATGGATGCCCGATTAAAAAGTTGCTAAATGCTTCTCAATGCGTAAAAGACGGGTCATGGGGACCACATCTCAACTCTGGTTTCAATGCCAAAAACCACACTGGAAAACTACGCCTCTGTTCCAGGGTCCCAACGCCACTGACGGTACTCAAAATGGACTATGGATGTGTCCACGCTTCCCAAAACAAGAACCTAGAGAATAACATCAATCCACTTAACGGGCGTGTTGCGCCACCGAATCCCCCATCTCATGAATTAAAAACCCCCAAAACCATATCAAAACGTTCTTCTTGGTTCTAGGAATGCATCTCCACATATTTCACATGAATCTGGAACCTGTCATGAATTTGATGGCCATTTTATTTTTTAATGGACCGAACGGGTCGGCCGGGCCGGTTCGGCCAGACCCTCATATACTTGAACCTGCCAACGGTTCACCGCACGGGCCGACCCACCTCGCCCAGACCGGCTTAAGAAGGACTGGATTTACCTCCATGGGACCTGCATATTGTGGTTCCCTCTTTTTCAGCCGGGGTCAGAAGACCCCGGTCTCCCGTGCCTGCTGGCCGGCAAACGTCGGTCCGACCACATCGTCGCACACCGATGGCGCCCCTGCTGCTCACCCGGCCGATGCTGCCACGCCCGGCCTCCGCCACATCACCTGGCCAAAGACCTCCACCACCTGGGAGCCCCCGCACCGCCACCGCTGAAGACTATCGCCGCCTGGAGAGCCGCCAGACTGGCCAGGACCGCCGAAAAAACACCCATATCCTCCCAAAACGTCATCAGATCACTACAGTCCCCTCGAGACTCAGATTTTCAATCCAACGAATGCGTTAGAAAGAATAAAACGAGCCCTAATCACATACGGGATTCAATAGATAATTTAATAGAGATTTAATGTTGTAATTTAATCTCAATTTGAATGTGTTAATTGAAAAAAAACGCACGATCCTACCTCGGGGGCTCAGCCTGTCGCTTCGCAATGATCTGCCGGCCGCAACAGCTTGGAGTGGAGGAGGAGATTGAGAGCTTGGTTTTGAGAGGGGATCCTTGGTTGATTTCCATCAGAGGATTAAAATGGGAGTGATGAGATGGGTTATACCATAAGTAGAGAATTAGGTCAATTGTAAATTAAATAACATTAATCCCCCACCAGTAGGCCAATTCCCGAACACTCATCGGGGTCGTGATTAAGCCTCTGCGAGGGTAAACACCATTCCCTAAGTGCAATGGCAGTCTCAAAATTTTAATCCGGGCCTTTGTTCGAATGTTATAAATCTTAATTCTTGATGCCGTAAAATTATGAAAATGCCCCTGGTTGCATTTTACACTGAAGTGTCACGCCCATGAAAATTACACCCCTCCAAGGGTAAACGACACACTCCGGACTCAATGGTGCCCTCTGTTTTCCCATAAAATCTACCTTTTTGGATCTATCCTATTTATTTGGCGTTCCTAGTGTGAACAGACTGAAAAAATTAATTCCTCCCACACTGGGGCTCGGAATTGCACGCCGTCTGAAGGCGCTGCTATGGAATAAAATCAAAAATTTTCCATAGTCATTGTTATAAAAAACTGGATTCTTTCACTCATCCACCAAAAACCTAAAACCCCCAACCCCTTGAAACCACAAACACTCAGACCCAAACAACCCCAAACCTAATCCCCAATAAACCATAAGCCTTCATCCCATAAAAACCCAAACCATCATCTTGAAATAACCCTAGATTTTCATCCCCAAAAATATAAATGCTCTTAAGAAACCTAAACCTTACCCCCTAAAAATCCTAAATCGACCTCATTAGAAAACCATAAACCATCATCCAAAAAATACCCTTAACCCTCATCTCAAAAACAAAATAAACCCACTTCCACAGAAACCTTAAACCCTCATCCCTAAAAACCCAAATATCCGTAGACCCAAAAAAACCTAAACTGTAAAAAACAAAAGGACCCTAAACCGTAAACATTATAAAATCCTCAACACATGGCAACCGAAAACATTAACCATAATCCAAAAAATACATAAACACTCATGCCCCAAAAAACCTAAAACCTCAACCCTAAAATACCCTAAACTAACCTCCGAAAAATACTCCAATACGTCAGTCACCAAAATATCCTCATCCAAAAAAACACAAAACCATCATTACCAATAATCCCTAAACATGTGGCCTGATAAAACACCAAACACACACCCACAAAAAACACTAATCTGTCATCCCAAAAAAAAATTAAACCACAATTGCATGAAAACTCAAAATAACTCATCCCATAACAACCCCAAACCCTTGGCCCTAAAACCCCTAACCCCTAAGCCCCCATGAAAACCCTAAACCTTATGTCCTAATAAATCATGAATACTTAGCCCCAAAAAACCCTAAACCCTCCACACAAAAAACCATAAGCAGTCATCCCCGAAAAACCCTAAACACAGGCACCTAAAAAACCAAAAACCTTCATCTATAAAAAACTCAAAACCCTCTACCCCCAAAATGGTAAACCCTCATCTTGAAAATAAACTAAACCCTCAATCTAGAAAAAAAACGAAACTCTCGTCCCCAAAAAATCCCAATAAACATATACCCAAAAAACCCAACAACTTCATCCCAAAAAAACCCACAACCCTCTGCCCTAAAAATTTATAAACCCTCTGCCCAGTAAAACCCTAAAAACTCAACAAAATATAAATCATCAAACCACATCCCAAAAAAACCTTAAACCATCAACCCAAAAACCCAAATGTCTCAACACTCATAACCTAAGAATACTAAATTAACATCCAATGAAAACTGTAAACCCTTAGCCTAAAAAAAACCTTAACCTTCAGCCCCAAAATACCTCAACACCCATCCTAAAAAAAACCAAAACCCAAAACCCCAAACCCAAAAAAACAATCATCCCATTATAACGAATGACTCGTCAACCCTCAACCATCATCCCCAAAAATATCTCAATACTTAGCCCCATAAAACCCATAACTGGTATCCATATAGAAAACATAATCGTCAACCAGAAAAAACACTATGCCATCATTCTAGAAATACCGTAAACACCAATCTCAACAAAACTATAACCCTAATGCCAATGAAACCATAATCCATCAACCCCACAAGGCAGAAAAATCCTACACTCGCATCCAAAAGCAACTATAATCCCTCAACCGAAAAATCCCAAAAACATCATTCCCCAAAAAGATTCCTAAATAATTGTGACTAAAAACCCAAATCCCTCATCCCCAATGAACCTTAACCATTATACTTAAAAACATTCTAGACATAGCCATAAAAAATTTATAAACCTCCGCACCCGAAAACCCAAAACTCTTATCCCCATAATACCCTAATCTCTGAGACCCCATAAAACTGAATCCCATAGCCCCAAATAACTCTCAACTGTCATCACAAAAAATCCTTAAACCTTTTGCTCAAAAAACCCTAAACACTCGGACCTATAGAACAATAAACCCCCATCTAAAAATTCCCTAAACACTCACCCCAAAAAAACCATAAACCCTAATCCCCAAAAACAATAAAACCTCAACCCCAAAAAAAAAACCCTAAAACCTCAGCTTAGAAAAACCATAAACCCTCATTCCCAAATAAAAACTCAATCCTCAGCCCCATAGAACTCTTAATCCTCAGCCAAAAAAACCTCTCAACCCTAAAAAACCCTCAACCTATTTCACAAAAAACCCTCAACCATCATCCAAATGTACTCAACACTCATCCCCAAAAAACCCTCAACCCTCATCCCCCAAATATCATCATCCCTCATCCCCCAAAAACATCATCCCTAAACCCCAAAATACCCTCATCCCTCATCCATTAAACCACAAGCCAACCTAAAAAACCCATCGAACCTTATGTTCAAAAAAATTATCAACCCTCCACCCAAAAAAAACCTCAACCTATTCCCTAAAAAACCCTCAACCATCAACCGTCACCACCAAACACCACTTAGGAATCATCCCCCAAAAATCTTAATCCATGATCCCCAAAAACCCTAAACTATTATACCCAAACAAACCGAAAGTCTCAACCCCCAAAAAACCTAAACCCATAGATCAAAAAACACTCAACCCTCGGTCCTATAAAACACTATCCATGTATTCGGAGTAAACCCTCAACCTTCAACCCAACAATCCTTTATCCCTCATGCAAAAAATACCATATACCATAAACCCAAAAAATACCTCAAAACCTGGTGCCAAAAAACCATAAACAATAATCCCCAAATAAACTGAAACCCACATCCCCAAAAACCATAAATTATCAACCATATAAATTTATAGACCATAATACATAAAAACCATAATCCTGAGCCCCAAAAAACCCAATACCCTCATCCCCAAAAATACCATTACTTATTAGCTATAAAATACCCCCAACCCTTAGCCTCAAATACCCCTCCACACTCATCCCTGAACAACCCTCATCCCCCAGATTTGAAAACCATAAACACTAGACTACAAAAAAAATTAAACCGATATGAAATAAAATTAAACCCTTAACTAATTAAACACATTAAAATATTCCACAAAAAACCTAAACATATAATATTAAAAACCCCTAAACCATCATAAAAAAACCTTCAACAAAAATCAACAAAAATCACTTAATGTTATGCTCCCAAAAACGTTAATACCTCAACCCCAAAAAACCATGACCCACAACACTAAAAAACCACAACAGTGATCCCAAAAAATCTCTAAAACCTCATACCCAAAAATCACAATACAATTTAATGAAAAAACTCATAACCACCTGAAAAAAAATTCCTAAACACTCATCCCTAAAAACAAAAAACTAGAGCCCCATAAAACACAAAACCATCATGCAAAAAAAAACAAAAATCTCATCCACAAAATCCCTAAACAATCATCCCTCAAAAACCCTCTAACATTATCCCCAAAATATCCTGAACACATATCCCCAAAAATTTATTAACATTTTCCTCATGAAAACCACAAAACATGGCATAAAAAACCCCGAACCCTTAGTCCAAAAAATCCTTGAATCTTCATTCAAAAATGACATTAAACATTCATCCCCATAAAAACCTAAACCCTCATACTCAAAAACCACTAAAACCATTGCCCCAAAATATCCATAAACCCCCCATAAACCCGCAACCCTCATCCCCATAAAACCCTAAACCCTCAAACCTGAGAAAACCCAAATCCCGCACCCATGGCCCCCAAAATCCTCAACATTTTCCAACAAACCAAAAAACATAGGAGCCAAAAAATTCTAACCCCACAACCTAATATAACACAAAACTGTCATCCCAAATAAACTATAAATCCTCAGCACCAAAAACCCCAAACCATCATTCCAAAAAAAACACGAAACACCCAACTACAGATATCCATAACCCCTAACTATAAAAAAGATGAACCATTAACACAAAAATCTTCCAATCCCTTAGCCCAAAAAATCCCTCAACCCACAGACCAAAAAATCTCTTAAACCTGAACCGAAAAACCCCCAACACTCATCCACATGAAACCCTTATCACTCTTCCCCAAAAAAACCTCACCATAAAAATACCGTAAAACCTCATCCCCAAATAACCATAATTCATCTTTCACAAATTACACTCAATATTAATCCCAAAAAACCTCAACCCTTCACTCCAAAAAACCCCCAAAAATCATCCTGAGAAAACCATGACTCTCATCCCCAAAAACCAGATCCCTCATCTCCAAAAAACCATAAACCCACTTACCTAAAAAACCATAAAAAACCCAAACAAACCTAACCATCAGCACAAAAAGACACTAAAACATTATGTCCAGTATATCCTAAATCTAAAACACCATAAAATAGTAACCCATAAGCCAAAAATCCAAAACCCATAGACAAAGAAACCCTACAACCACATCCCCCAAATAACTAAAACCATAGATTAAAAAAATATAAAACATCATCCCCAAAAAACGATCAACCATCAGACCCAAATTACAATCATCCGTTGGCTCTCAAAAATATCTCAACCCTTAACCGAATAAACACATAAATATTCCTCACCAAAAACCCTCAATTGTCAACCTGAATAAACACCCATCCCACTGGCCTAAAGATCCTTGAACCCTTTGTCCCAAAATAACCCTATACCCTCATCCCTAATCACCCATAAACCCTCACCCATAAAAAACCTAAACCCTTAGCCTCAAAAAACCATAATCCTTTGTCCCTAGTAAATTATAAAACCTAGATGAAAAAAATAAACCCTAGACCCTCATTTGAAAATCCCCTATAACCCCATCCCCAGAAAACCCTCACCACTCCTGCCCAAATACCGTAACCCCTCTACCCCAAAAAACACTCAACCCACAGCCACCTAAAAAATATATCCTTAAACCCTCAACCCCAAAACCCCAAAACCACCAATGCCAAAAAAACATCAATCCATGGGACTATAAATCCATAAATCTTCATACCTTGCAAAACCCTAAACCATGTTCACCAAAAAACCCTTATACATCATCAAAACCCCCCTCAACCATCATCCCCAAAAAAATATCAAACCCATATCCTGAAAAAACCTAGACCATCATCCTTAAATAACTGTAATACCTCATTAAAATAAAAACCCCTCAACCCTATTCCCCATGAAACCTTATAATATAATCCTCAAAAATCCCTGAACAATCAAAGCCAAAAAAACCTCAAACCTCAGCCTCAGAAAACATTCAACTCTCATCCTCAAAAATCCCACACCTATATTCCCCAAAATACCCAAAACATTGATTCATAATATAACCTCAACCCTATTACCCAAAAAACCTAAACCCTCATCCTCAAAAAACTCTAACCCCCCCTAAAAACTACACCACCTACGCCCCAAAAACCATAAATATTCATGCGCAAAAAACCTAAAACACCCTACCCTGAATTTCCTAAATCATCATGAAAAAAAACATTACCCCTAAGCCCCTAAGAGTCATCAATCATCATAAAAAACACTTGAACCTCAACCCCAAAAAAGTCTCATCCATCAGTACAAAAAGCCCTCAACCCTCGACCCTATAATCCCCTCTTCCCTAGGCTCCAAAGAACCTTCAATCATTAGCCCCAGAAAAAAACACATCCCTTGGGGAAAAACAACCCTCATCCCACATCCATAAAACCCCTACCCCTAGCCACAAAATATCCTAAACTCTAATCCTATGAAAACCCACAACACTCATCCCAAAAAACACTTCGTTCTCATCCCATAAAACCCTCAACCCCAATCCCGTAAAGCCCTCACCAACATCCAAAAAATACAACAATCATTATCCCCAAAAACCCTCAACCCTAAAATCTCATCCCAAAAAATCATTCAACCCTCAACATTGAACTCTAATAGACAGATCCTTACACATTTAAAAACATTAACCATAATCTCCTAATTACCCAAAACAACCATCCCCAGATAAACAAAAAAACACTCAGAACTAAAAAAAACCCTCAACCTATTTCCCCAATATAACCGCAACCAATAGCCAATAAATTCTTAAATCTATAACCTCACAAAAACCTAATCCCCCATACAGAGAAAACCATAATCCCTCAACCATAAAAAAAATATCAAGCCTGATCCACCACAAAATATCAACTCTCATCATGAAAAACCATCAAAACTCATATATAAATCATCAACCCCCATCCCCTAGAAGCCTCAACCCTCATCCCAAAAAATACTAAACTCTCAACCATAAAAAACCAACAACACTATTCCCTCAAAATCGTCAACCCTCAGTCCCATAAAACCTAGTAACCTCAACCCAAAAAACCCCTCAATTCTCAACACCCAATAAACCCACAACCCTAAGACCCAAATAACCCTTAACACTCAGCCCCAAAAAACCGTAAACCCACATCCTTAATAAAACCTCAACCCTAATCCGAATAATAAACCAAACATCAACCCTAGAAAAACCTAAATGCCCATCCCAAAAAAACACTAAACTCTCAGAAAAAAATAAAACTCCTGACCCAATAAAACATAAACCAATATCCCCAAAAATCCTAAAACCCTCGTCCCAAAAAAACAATAAAAAAACCTCAATCTAAAAAAAACCAAAATCCTTATCCCCAATAATCCCTCAACCCTGAGCCCCAATGAACCATAAACCAACTTCTAAAATAAACAATTTATCCTTATTACCAATAAATCATCAACACCCAGCCTCTAAAACCCCTCAACCATTAGGCTATAAAATCCCCAATCCCTCAACCATGAATAAACAGAAAAACCTCATCCCCAAAAAACCATAAAACCTCATAATTGAAACCCAAAAACCACCATCACAAAAATAGTAATCCTCACCTGTAAATAATCCAATACAATAATCACTAAAAAATAAAAATTACCCATCCCAAAAAACCCTAAACCATCAAACGCATAATACACTAACCCTCATCATCAAAAAATATGAACTCTCATCCCAAGAAATACCCAAACATTCATCTCCAAAAAACCAAGCAACTGGGTGGAAAAAACTCTAATCTCTTAGCCCCAAAAATGCAGAAACCCTTATCTACAAATAACCAGAAACATTCATCCAAAAAAACCCAAATCCCTATTCCCAAAACCCGCTAAACCATCATGCATAAATATTATAAATGCATCATCCAAATAGTTCTATTGCCTGCCATCCCTAAAAAACGTCAACAATCTATCCGGAAAAACCATCAACACTTATCCACAAGTAACGCTCACCCCCGATCCCCAAAAATCATAAGCCATCAGCCCCAATAAACCCTCAACCCATATCCCAAAAAAAACATAAACCCCCTGCCCCAAAAACCCCTTTACCATCACACCCAATAAATCCAAAACACTCATCCCCCAAAAGCCTCAACCCTCATCCAAAAAAAACCCTGATCCCTCAGTTCCAAAAAACCCTAAATAAAAAAAACAACAACCATCAGTCCCAAAAAACAGTCAAACCTCATCCCCAAAATTCCTCAACCCTTACCCCGCAAAAAACATAAACTCATATCCCCAAAACACCATTAACCCATATCCCAAAACCATCACAATCTTCAGTCCCCAAAAACCCACACCACATAGCCCCTAAAAGCCTCCAGCTCTTTTCCTTAGACAAACATAAATTTTCATCTTTATAAATCCCTATATGCTGAAGACCGAGAAAATCTATAGCATTATCCCCAAATATCCTTAAACCCTTATCCCCAAAAAAAATTCATTACTCACCCCAAAAATACACTCAACTCTTATCTCGAAAAAACACTAAATCGTGATACTAAAAAACCCTCAACAATCATCACTGAAAACCCTCAACACTCATCCACAAGAACCCTTAAACCCTCAGCCAAAAAAACCCTAAAAACTAAATCAAAAAAATATCCCTCATACCCAAAAAACTATAATAACTCATCCCCCAAAAACATGAAACACGCAGCTTTAAAAAACCTTAAACCCTAGGTCCCAGAACCCCAAAAGCATAATCTCCAAATCCCATAATCATGCAGCCTAAAAACCCTAAACCCTCATAAACAAAAAACCCTCAACCCTTAGTTCCAAATAACACACAACACTTAGCCCTAAAAAACCTATAACCCCTATCCCCCAAAAAAAATAAACCCTAACCCCCCAAAACCCAAAACCCTCATACCAAAAAACCACCAACCATCAACCCCAAATAAACCTAAACCTCATCCATAATAATTCTGAAACATTCACCCACAATAATCCTAAATCCTAATCCCCAAAAATCACTAAATTCTAAACCTAAAATACCCTAAACCCCCATCCCAAAAAAATACTGAACCCGCATCCCAATAAAACACTAAATATGTGGTGCCAAATAATCATAATCCCAATCCACAAATAAGCCTCAACAATTAACTCAAAAGTCCCTCAACTCATATCCCCAAGAGACACTCGACCTTCATCTCTAAGAAACAAATCAAACGTAATCAAAAAAATACCTATATTATCATCCCCCAGAAAGGCTCAACCCTCATCTAAAAATCCATACACCCTCATCCAAATAAAAAGCTAAAAGAAAAAAACCAAAAAACCATTAAACCTTATCCTAAAATGACCCTCAGCCCAAAAAAACCCTCAACCATCAGTCCTATAATTCCCTCAACTGACAAAGACAATAAAATCTCCAAATTTATCCCAAAACCCCCAAAAACCATCGCAAAAATATATAACCCCACCAAATAAAAATAATCTATAAATATGATACAATAGAAACTAAACCCTCATCTACAAAAATGATAAATCCTCAGTCCCAAAAAACCTTAATCCATCAACCACAACAAATACTAATCCCTTAGACCCAAAAAAACCTAAATCCTCAGGCCCAAGAAACACAAAACCCTAATCCAAAAAAAATCTGTAAATCCTTTGCTGTTAAACACCCTCACCCCCAAAAAAATCTCAACCCTCAACTCCAAAAAATCATTATCCCCCACCCCCAAAAAACTCTAAACCCTCACCCACAAAAACCCTCCCCCCTCAATCCCAAAAAACCCTCGATAGTCAACCCCAACCAGTCTAAATCCTTATCCCCAAAAAAACTGTAATACCATAACCCCAAATAGTCTTAATCCCTATTATCTAAAAAACCAAAAATCATCCTAAAAACCACAAAATAATCAAACCCAAACATCTTAAATCCTCAACCACAAAATCACAAAATCCACAGCCCTAAAAACCGAAACACATCAAGCCAAAAACCACTAAAACCTCTACACACAAAAAACCTAAACACTCTAGCCCAAAAAAGCATAAACCCACATCCCTAAATAAGAATAATTCTATAGACCCAAAAAATGATAAACCATAAGCCTCCCCCAAACCATCAACCACGTTCCTAAAAAAACCCTTCTACATTTATCCTCAAGAACACCCCACACACATCACCAAAAACCCAAAAACATCATCACCAATAATCCCTCTCCCAACATCCCCAAAAAATTTCAACCCATAGTCCCAAAAAATAATATACCATCATATCCAAAAAACCATAAACCATAGGAATTAAAAAAATCCCAAAACCATCAACCCTAAAAAACTCTATACCAACAACAAAAAACAAACCCTAAACACTCCATTCCAAAATTTTATCAACCCTTAGCCGTAAAAATTTCTCAACCTTCATCCCCAAAATGTCCTTTTGAAATAAGAACTAGAAAACCCTCAACCCTCATCCGCAAAAAACATTCCAAACATAGCCCTCAAAAACCGTTAACCCATAGCCATATATACTGTCAACACCTAGCCCCAAAAAACCCAAAAACATTATCCCTATGAAACCCTAAAACCTAATCCTATAAAAAACTTATTCCCTCATCCAAAAAAATCTAAACCCTCCTTCCCATAAAACCATAAACAATCAAACCCAACAAAATATGAAACCATGCACCATCAAAAAACCCTAAACCCTCATCCCAAAAAAATCGTGAACAGTCACCAACAAAATCCCTAAACCACTATCATTAAAATACCCAAGACCATTTTAAAAAAACAAAAAACCCTCATCTAAAAAATATTGTAAACCCACATCCATAAAAACCCTCAACAATAGCCCCAAAAATCCTTCAGCACAAAATCCCAAAAAATGTTAATCACTCAAACCAAAATAACCTAAACCCTAATCCCAGAAAAAACCCTATACAAACATCCCCAAAAAATATTATACCCTTAGCCCAAAATATTATAACCCCAACCCAAAAAGAATAAAACCACATTCCCAAAAAGCCATAAAACCCCAACCAAAAAAATCTAAAGTTTGATCCATAAAAAACACTAAACCATCAATACCAAAAAAAACCTAATCCCTCATCCCCAAAAATCTATATTCCCCCACTCCCAAAATGAACCTTAAACCCCCATCCCCAAAAATCTTTAAATCCTCATCCCAAAAATACTATAACCCACAATCCCAAAAATTCATCAACCCTCAGTAGAAAAAAAACCAAAACCCTCATTCCAAAAAACCACAAACCTCATCCCCATAAATACATTCAAACCATCGCTAAAATTCCCAAATACAACATCCATGAAATGTTCTCAAACATTATCTCCCAAATTCCCTCAAATTTCATCCCCAAAAAAACCATGAACCCCCATCCCATAAACACCATAACAATCATCCCTAAAAAACCCTGAACCCCCATCTCTAAAAAACCCTAAGATCTCACCCCAAAAAGCCCTAAAACCTATAACCTATAAAACCCTCAACCCTCTTCCTAAGAAACTACCAAATCAAATCCTCAAAAAACTCTTAACCCATTTTCCGAAAATAACCTCAACACTCATCCCCAGAAAAACCCAAAATTATAATCCCTAAGAAACCATTAACAAAAATAAAACCTAACCCACATGACCAATAAAACCAAACCCTTATCCCCAAGACACCACAACCATGAGCCCCAAAAACCATTAACCCTCCTCCCCAAAAAAATCTTCTACCCTCATCAGCAAAGACTCATAAATCCTCAACCAATATAACCCCCCAAACCCCGACCCCCCAAATAACCTAAACCCATACCCCAAAAAACCCTAAACTCCATTTCCAAAAAATCCATATACCCTCATCGGCAAAACCCCAAAACCCCCAACAAAAAAAATCCCTAAATCCTCAGCATCAAAAAACCCAAAACGCTCAGCCCCAAAAAACCCATCAACCCTCGGTCTCAAAACATACTCATCATTTATCCCCAAAAAATCTTCATCCCCAAAACCCCTAAACACATATCCCCAAAAAAGCACAACCATTTGGACAAAAAACCCTCCGCACTATTCCCCAACTAATAATCTCAACCCTCCTCCTAATAAAATCTCAACCCTTGGTGCCAAATAATCCCCAACCATCAAACCCAAAAACACCTCAACCCTTCAAAAAAACCCCAAAACCCACTACCAAAAACATTTCCTATCTTAGTCTGCAAAAACTACTAAATTATCTTCCAAAAAACCCCCAACCCTCGGAACCAAAAACGTCCTTCCTCCCTCAAACACAAAAAACACCCAACCCATATCCTTAGTAAATCGTTAACCCTATTCCCAAAAGAAATTCACACAATGCCTAAAAAACCCGTCAACTGTCACCATCACAAAACCCATAAACCCTAAAAAATTCTATAATACCATCCCTAAAACCCTCTACCCTCATCTATAAAAAATCCTCAACCCTCATCCAAAAAAAAACTCTACACTCGTCCCCAAATAACATTGATCCCTATGTCTTAAAAAACCAATCACGTAGTCTGAAGAAACCCTCTAATCTCATCCTTTAAAAACCATCAACCATCATAAAAAAAGAAATCCATCACCCAAAAAAACCTTATCCCCCATCCCAAAAACATCTAAAGGATCATTTACAATACACCAATACCCTTATCCCAAAAAAACACTAAACCCTCATCCTAAAAAAATACATAATCCCAATTTCACCAAAACCCTAGAACCCTCATCACCAAAAACCATCAACCATCAGCCCCAAAAAACGCTCAACCCTCAACCCCAAAAAAACCGAAACCCTCACCCTCAAAAAGCACTCAACACATAGCACAAAAAACCCAAACCCTCATCCCTAAAAAAACTAAACCATGATCCCTTAAAATTATCATCCCTAAAAACCCTAAATCATCTGCCCCCCAAAATCCTAAACCGTAATTCCCCAAAAAACCCTAGACCCTAAATCCTAAAAAAACCCCAAACAGTTATACCCAAAAATCAATAAATTGTCATCCCTAAAAAACCCTCAACCCTCTAACGTAAATATCTAAAACATTCATCCCCAAGAAATCCTCAACCCTAACCCCCCTCCACCTAAAAAAGCTCAACCATTAGTCCAAAAAAACCTCAACCCTCATCCCAAAAATTCCTAAACCCTCAATCCCAAAAAACCATCAAACCTCATCCCCCAAAACCCACAACCCTCTAGCACAAAAATCCATAAAAAACTAACTCAAAAAAAACTAAAAAATAATAAAAAAAATCCCTCAATCATTATTCAAACAATACACTAAATTCTTAGCCAACATAAACCTACACCCTCAGCCCCAAAAAAAATTTAAACCCTCATCCCAAAAAAATCCTAAACCTTCATCCCACCCAAACCCTAAACCCTTATCCAAAAACCCCTAAAACGTTATTAAAAAAATACCTAAATCAAAACCCCCAAAAAACCCTCATCCCTCATCTCCAAAATACCTTCACAACTATTCCAAAAACCCTTCAGCCATCTATCAAAAATTACCCTCATCCCTTATCCCAGAAAAATGTTAAACGCTTATCCCAAAAAAAACCCTCGGCCCTAAGACTAAGATAGTGATGTAGATTGTCTTCATGACATGTCTTCTCCATAATCAATAATGAAAACATATTATTTTTATGGATTTCATTCTCCACTTGATAATTATTGATAACTAGTCTACCTTTGGGCTCTTTTGGAACAAGTTTTTTCATTATTAACCTATGATGGATTCAATGGAGCAAGAATAATATTCTTTTCAGCAGTTGAGAATAAATATGTGGTCTTCCTTCCATTATATTTCACTTCCATATCAAAATTTTATGGGCATACTAACAATAAGTGTTAAGAATACATAGGAATAACATCACATAATAACACATAAATAAATTTATTACCAATGAGAAATGAAATAAGAAACAGTTTTTTACTTTATGTGTGCACCCATTGTCCAACCATTTTCATTTGTATGACCATGGATGATTCAGAGTTTTATGATTCAATTTTTCCAATATTTTTTTATGTAACATTTGTACAAATCCAACTACAAATAATAATAATGAAAACACTCTAATTTATGGTTCAATGAGTATGGAAAATGGTATCTCATTTATCTTCTTGAGGGTAGATTTTATTTATTTAATCTACAATATTTTTTCCTTGTATTCTAGAATATCAATTAATATCCGTAAATTATAAAACATATAAATGACCTCTTACACATATATTTGAACTTATCAAAATCTATATGTTCTAAAATAAATCGTTTATATATATATTTCTTAATAATAAATAATCTTATCAAAATATTTTGTTATTTCTCCCATAAGAATTTTTTTATTTCCCAACAAGTATCCAATATGTCATCATATTTCCCCGCCAAAGAGATAGTTAATCATAATATTTCATAATTTATAACTTTCAGTTCTTCTAATAGAAACTAATCATAAATTAAAATAATCATTGAATTTACCATATCCAATATAGTAAATCATATGGATTCATACTTCTATAAAAATATGAAAATTTAATATTCAATCATCTATAAATATCTTCATCATATATTATTATTCATATATCCACCACTAAATCTTTGTAATAGTCACCATTCATATTATATTCATAAACTAATTCCATATTGTGCCACATATGTGGATATTTAATTCAGGGACACAGATATGGTGGAGAAGAATCATGTTCCTACACTATCAACAATTGAGCACATTTCACACTAATCTATGAAATTTGTTATTGTTGTTGAGTAATGGTTATTTCCCAGGGATAAGGATGAGTATATTATCAAACTCTACAGGACATTTGGAATAAGTTTTCCTTAAATATTAAGAATATTAAGGTGGAAGAACGTACTTGTAAGAAATGCAACTCAGATACCAAAATAATGCGTCACAAGAAGCACAAAACAAGTAAGTGATATTGGAACATCTAAATGTATCTTAAAAAAGGATAAAAGGAATCCCCACCAACAATTGTATCTTAAAGAATAATGACTATGTCTCCATTAAATAATACGCACAATCAATTCTAGGAAAATGTATGACGCTAAAGAAAGAATGTTGCACACAAGGCTTGATAATTCATAGAGATCAAGTGTAACCATTAAATAGAAGTGAGAAAAAAATATAAAAGAATAATATAGTGAATTTAATTTTCCCAATAAAATTACATGGAATGGGGGACTCAAAGGTCATATAAAAAACACAAAACCACTTTCCTAGCTAAATTTATTACCACACTATCAAATTTAGTGAGATTATATTTAAATGAATAATTTCTCTATTTTAATCTCCTATTAAATTTAATTAATCAAATTTAATTCCTTTTCCAACAAGGTATTTCAATTTGGGGCCCAAATACATGTTTTGTAAACCACCATTATGTTGGATTCCAAAAAGTGTGGGCTGGTCCAAATTGAATAACAACTCAGCTTAAAATTCATATCAAGACAAAATGTATTCTCCATGCCTAGAATCTGGTCCAAATCACCATCTACCCCAAAAAACCTAGTGCTTCATCCATAAAAAACCATAAAACATCGTCCCTAAATAAACATTAAACCCTCATCCCCAAAATACCCAAAACCCACATCCATAAAAAACACTAAACCCTCTGGCCGAAACCCCTTAAAGCTGTAGCCCCCCCAAAACCATTATCCACATCCCCAAAAAACCGTAAACCCTTAGCCAAAAAAATTAATAAACCATGAATTCCAAAAACACAAAAAGATCATCCCCAAAATATCCTAAACCATCATCCCCCGGAAAACCCAAAAACCCTCAACCTAAAAAATACTAAACTTCATCCCCAATATATAGAAAACCTCAGTCTCAATAAAATTTAAACCCTCACCTCAAACAACCCTAAACATTAATCTAGAAAAAACCATAAGTGCTCAATCCAAAAAACACCCTAAACCCGCATCCATAAAAAACCCTAAACAATCATACTGAAAAAATCGTAAATCCATAGAACCAAAAACCCAACACACACAGCCACAAAAAACCTTAAACCCATATAAAAAAACATGATCCCTCAGCCAAAAAACCAAATCCTATACACCCAAATAATAGTAATCCATTATCCAAAAATTACCCTAAATCCTCACCATCCAAAAAATATAAACCCTTATACCTAAAAAACCCTAAAACATCAACTGAAAAAAAATGCTCAACCCATATTAAAAAACCAAAACCCCATCCTTAAAAAACCCTATCCCTCTACCCCAAATATCCCGAAACCCCTATAACCAATAAACCCATACCCTAACAAAAAACAAACAAAAACCCTCACTTTAAAAATAGCTAAACTCTCATGCCCAAAACACTAAACCATTATTTAAAAAAATGATTTGAACACCCATCCACAAAAAAACCCTGAATAGTCGTCACCTAAAAAACCTAAACCCTCATCCCCAAAGTGAACTAAAATATCATCACTAAGAAACCTCAAACTCTCAACCCCAATGACTATAAACCATCATTCAAAAAAAACCAAACCCTCATCCTAAAAAACCCTAAACCATCATCTCCAAGAAACCCTAAATCCTCTGCCCCAAAAAACACAAAAACCCTTGTCATAAAACCCCAAAAACCTCATACCCTAAATAAATACAAATCCTCAACCCCAATACAAATTAAACAATCAACCCCAAGGAACCCTTAACCCTCAGTCTCAATAATCCAAAAATCCTCATCCCCAGAAGTCCTAAAACATTATCACCAAAAAAACCCGAAACCTTCAACCCAAGTAACTCATAATACATCAACGCCTAAAACCCCAAAACCCTATTACCCAAAACCCCAAAACCCCCAGTCTCAAAACCCCCAAAAACCACACACAAAAAAACTCCAAAACCCCCAAAACCCAATGACCAAAAAAATCCTAAAACATAAAACAAAAAACCCAAAACCGTCATCCCAAATAAACCTAATCCTATAGCCCAAAAAAATGATAATTCTATCCCTAAAAACAATAAAACCTCATCCCCAAAAATCAACAAATCCTATTATCCAAAAAATTATAAATTCCCATCTCTAGAAAACTCTAATCCCTAAACCCTATAATACCCTAAACCCTAAAACCCAAAAAAGACTAATCTGTTGGACCCAAAAACCACTAAGTTCCCACCCCAAAAAACTAAACCCCTAACCACAAAAAATATAAACCCTCATACCTATAAAATCATCAATATTAAGTCCCCAAAATCCATAAACAATCATCCCTATAAATATATAAACCCTCATCCAAACAAACATTAAATCCTCATCGAACACCCCCTATATTTTCAGACCCAATAAACCCTAAACCATCATACTAAACAAATATGTAATCATATTCCCCCAAAAAACATAAAAACTCATCCCCAAAAAACACTTACCCATCAACCCAAAAAAAACCCTCATCCCCTAAAACCCAAAACCATCAGCCCCAAAAAATCATTAACAACTCAACCAAAAAATCACTTATACCCTTAACCCCGAAATACCCTAATCCTCTACCTAGTAAAACCCAAAAACTAAACCCAAAAAATGATCAATCCACAGCCCTAAAAAAACAAAAACCCTCAGTCCCAAAAAACTTAAAACATAATCCCCCCAAAACCCTAAACCCATATCCATAAAAATGAATAAATCTCTACACCAAAATATCCTAAAACCACAACACAAAATAGAAACCAAAATCCCATTCCCAAAAATCCCTAAACCCTCAACCCTCATAAACTCTAAACTCTTATCCTTATTAATACTAATACCTCAGCATCATAAACGACTATACATTCATCTAATAAATATAAAAAACCCTAATTCCCATAATTACCTAATCCCTAAAACCCCAAAAACCTTAAATCATCATAAAAAACATTAATCCCTCAGCCACAAAATATCTTATATCATCAGCACAAAAAATCCTTAAACACACATCCCTAAAAATACATAAATCCTTAGACCCAAGAACCCTGAATCCACAATAAAAAAATATAAAACCACATCTCCAAAAAATTCCTAAACCCTCATATCCAAAAGTCATTAAACCCTCATCTCTAGAAGTCCTAAAAATGTCATCCCTAAAGAAGAACATAATCCCTTAACAAAAAATCCCAAACCCTCCTCAAAAAGACCCCAGGCCCTCATCCCTAACAAATCGTAAACCCCACGCCCCAAAAAATCCTAAAACCACATCCCTAAAAAAACCTAACCATTTATTACAAAGAAACACTATTTTTTACCAAAACAAACACTAAACACTCATGCCTAGAAATACCTACACCCACATCCCCAAAAAATGCTTATCCCTATTTCTCAAGAAAACCTGAATCATAAACACCAAAAAACCATAAACTCTCAGCTCCAAAACCCAAAACCCTCAGTCCGAAAAACCAATAAATCCTCATCCTCAGAAACTAATAAACCACTATCCCCCAAAACCCATAGCCCCAGAAAACCACTCAACCGACAGACCCAAATACCCCTAAACCCTCATCCCCATGAAACTAAATTTCAAGATACCTAAAAACATTAAAACATTCACCCCCTAAAACATATACATTCATTCCCCAAAAAACATGAACCCCTTTGTTGCTAAAAACCATAAACCATTAACCCCAACATCATATGACCCTATGCCCCCAAACACCATAAAATATCACTGAATAAAAAAAATAATTATCCCAAAAACCTATAAACCCTCTATCCCAACACCAAAATCACTCAGTGTGAAACACCCTAAAATCTTGTCCATTGAAAACCATAAATCTTTAGTCCCAAAAAACACAAAAATATATTCCCAAAAATTCCATAAACCCTCATCCACAAAAACACACTAAAACAATAGCCCCAAAAAACCCTCAACCCTCATCACAAAAAAAACCAAATCCCTAATCCCCAAAAAACACTATATAATTATCCCCAAAACGCTAACAACATAGCCCCAAAATACCCTAAAACCTCATACAAAAAATACTAAACCCTTAACCGCAAGAAACCTTATTCCGTCACCGTAAAAAACCCAAACCATTCATCCCAAAAATATATTCAAAACCTTAAACCCGAAACCCTAACCCCAAAACCCTAACCGCTCAACCCAAAAAACCCTTAACCATAAACCCATGAATAACCAAAAACCCTCTTCCCCAAATAACCCTAAACTCTCAGTCCCAAAAAAATATAATCCCTCCACCCCAATAAATTGTAAAACCTCATCCCAAACAACTCCAAAAAATGGATCCCCCAAATACCCTACACCCCCATCCGCAAAATATCCTAATCCTCTATCCCCTGTAAATCCTTAACCCTCTACACTATAAAACCCCAATAACTTAGCAGAAAAAACCCAAAACCCTTATCCCTAGAGAACATTAAATTATCTTCTATAAAAAAACCTAAATGATAAATCTAAAATAACAATAATCCCCCAAAAAAAAAATTGAAACCCACCATACTATAAAATAATACACTATAAACTGCAAAAAACCCTAGACCCTCATCATCAAAAATAATAATAAACCCTTATCCTGAAAAAACTCTAATTGCTCAGTCACAAAAAATTCCTCCCCCGGCTATATAAAACCCTAAAACATCAGTCCAAAAAAAACCTAAATCCACAATACCAAAAACCCCAATTCCTTGAGACCTAAAACCATAAACACCCAAACCCAAAAAAATCATACCCCTTTAGCCTCAAAAAATTCTAATCCCTAATCTGAATAAAACATTACCCATTTTCCCAAAATACTCATAAATCATAATTCCAAATATACATTAAACACCAAGCCCCAAAATACATTAAACCCTAGGCCAAAAAATATGCAAAACCCTCATCTAAAAAAAATCCAAAACCTTAATATCAAAAGAACCATAAACCTCAAGACAAATGAACCCTAAACCGAGAGCCCCTAAACCCCTAAACCCCTAGCCCCCAAAACCTTGAAATCTAATCCCCAAACAAACCCTAAACCCACAACCCCAAATAATCATAAACCCTCTTCCCCAAAAATCCTAAATCATATTCCCCATATAACCCAAAACCCTAATCCCCGAAAAAATCTAATCCTAAGTCCCCCCAAAAATTTTAATCAGCATCCCCATAAATCCATAGACCCTCATCCCCCCAAAACACAAAACCCACATCCCAAATAATCTCAAACCATCTTCCAAAAATTAACTATAACCTAAAACCTAAAAAGACATAAACCCTCAACCCCAAAAAACATAATTGATGATCCCCAAAACACTAGAAAACACATACATTAAGCATCCTAAAAACATAGAACAAAAAATATAGAAACCCCCATCCCCAAAAAACAATAACCCTATATCCCCAAAAAAACCCATAAATCCCATTTCCAAAAAACCCCTAAACCCTCTTCACTAAATAACCCAAAAAACTCGTTCCCAAAAAACCCCAAACACTTGTCAAAAAAAACCTAAACCCTTAGCCATAAAAAACAAAAAATCATCATTTCTTATAAACAATGTACAACCATCCCCTAAAACATCAAAACCCTCGTCCAAAAAACACTAACCCCCTTCCCAAATAAACACTAATCCAAATTCTATAAGGAAGCACTAAACCGTAAAACTGAAAAAACTAAACCTCATCCCCCAAATACAAAAATCTTCATTCCCTAATATCACAGAACCCTAACCCCCAAAAACCCTAATAACCATATCCCAAAAAACTGTAGACCCTCATCCCCAAAACCCTGAATCCCTCATCCTAAAAAACACCAAAACCCACTCCCATAAAAAACTTATAAACCCTCAGCCACAAAAACCTATGAACCCATAACCAAAAAACCCACTGAACCATTAACAGAAAAAACCCCTAAAACCTTATCCCCAAAAATCCCTCAATCCTAAACCCTAAAATAACTAAAAAATAGTCCCAAGAAACCCAGAAAACCTTATCCCAAAAATTATCTAAGTCATCATCCCCAAAAAATCCATAACATTTAGTCCCAAAAAACACAAAATCATTTTCCCAAAAATACAAAAAACCATAAAACCTTGAAAATCATAAACCCAAAGCCCCCAAAACCCTAATCCCTTATCCAAGAAAAACCCTAAACCCTCACTCCAAAAAAATCCTAAACCCTTTACCCAAAAAAACATAAACACAATGCTACAAAAACATTAAACATTACCCCAAAAAACCCCAAACAATCATCCCAAAAAACTATAAAAAGTAATCATAGAAATACCCTAAACCTTGAGCCCAAAAATTCCCTAATGCCTCCTTCCCAAAAAAATCCTAAAACATAAAACCCATGAAACACAATACCTTTAACACTAAATACCCATAATACCTCATCCTAAAAAAAACATAAACCCTCAACTCCAAAAAACCCTAAATCCTCAGTCCAGAAAAATCATAAACCCATATCACCAGAAAACCCTAAACCCTAAACCTCCATCCCCAATACCATAGACCCTATACCCAAAAATAATTTAGACAATAATCCCAACAAAAACATAAACCAAAAAACCTAGAAAAATATAAACACAATTCCCCAAAATACAATAAAGCATCAGGCCAAAAAAATCAATGCCTTCATCCCCAAAAGTCCTAATCCATCAAACCAAAAAAATAAAAAATCATCATTACTAAAAAACCCTAAACCATCTTCCCCATAATACCCTAATCAATCATTCCTAAAAAACCATAAGCACTCAATACCTATAAAACCAAAAACCATAGCCTATAAAATACTGGGCCCTCAAATCCAAAAAATCCATAACCCTTAGCCCCTAAAAATCATCTAAAACCTAATCATTAAAAAACCTAAAACATGAAATCCTCATAACCAGAACCCCTCAACACTCATCCCCTAAAAATACTAAACCAACAACCCCCAAAAACTCTGAAACATTTTCCTCAAAAACCCCTAAACCCTGAACCCAGAAAACCATAAAACATATTCCCAAAAAATAGTAAACCCACAGCCCCCAAATAATGTAAAATGTCAGCCACAAAAATCCTAAACACTCTCCCCAAAAATAAACTGAACACTTAGCCCAAAAATACCTTAAACATACATCTCTAAAAAATCAGAGACCCTCATTCTTAAAATACCCTACACCATCATCCCCACAAATTCATAAAATATCAACTCCAAAAAACCTATATTATTATCACTAAAACCCCAATCTGTATGTTGAAATAATAGTATACTATTAACACCACAAAACATTCTATTTTCAACCAGAAAAAATATCCAAAATTCTCATCCTCAAAAACCCTAAACCCTAAACCCTAAAACCCAAGAAACACTCAACCCTCAGCACCAAAAACACAAAACCCTCATCCCCAAAAATCATTAAACCCTCAGCCCCAAAAAACCTAAACGATCTGCCCCAAAAAACCATTAAACCTCAGCTACAAAAAAACATGAATCCATGACCTCCTAAAACCCAAAACCTATGTTTATAATATCTCTAATCCCTTAATCCAAAAAATCCCTAAACCCTCAGCCGCACAAAACCAAAAACCCTCATCCCCAAAAAACATGAAACCGTCATCCCCATAATTTTTTAAACACTCATCCCAATAAAGCAAAACTATCATCCCAAAAAAAACTCTAATCCATTTTCTCAAAATAAAAACCATATACCTCGACACACAAATTACAAAAATTCTCCCACACGGAAAACTATATACCCTTATCCCCCCAAAAAATAATACCCTTTTCTTGAAAAAAACCCTAATCACTGAACACTAAAAAATTATAATCCACCCCCCAAAACATATAACCCCATCCACAAATCCCTAATACATCAGCCAGAAAAAACCATAACCCTCATCCCCATATAACCCTAAACCCTTATCCCCATAAAATCATCAATCCCTCTTCCAAAGTAATCTAAACCGTCAACCCCAAAAAACCCAATAGCTTACGCACTAAATTACCCTAAGCCCTCTACCATTAATAACCAAATACACTCACCCCCAAAACCCCTTTAACTATTATACCTAAAAAACCAATAAACCCTTACCTCTGAAAACCAGTAAAACCTCAGCACCAAAAACCTAAAAACCCTCATCCCCCAAAACACCTAAACACACAGCCCCAAAAAACCATAAAACCTTAGCTTTAAAATACCCTAAAAAAGTACACCCACAAAAACCTATAAACCCTAAACCCCAAATCCCTTAAACAAATATCCCAAAAACCACGAAAACCTCATCCTCAAAATCCCTAAGCCCTCATCCCTAAAATCGCCAAATCCTTCATTCATTAAAAACACTAAACTGTCAACCCCAATAATACTAAACCCATATCCGCCAAATACCCAAAAAACACATCAACAGAATTTCCCAAAACATTAACCCAAAAAATCAATAAACCAATAGTCCTAAAAAACCAAAAAAAAACCTCTACCATAAAATGAAACAAAACCCTCAACCCCAAAAAACCTAATCCCAATGTCGCCAAATACCTGAATCCCTCATCCCAAAAAAAACCCTAAATACTCATCCCCCAAAAAAGCATAAGTCTTTTCAAAATAAATGCCTAAACCCACTACCCTCAAATGAATAAAACCTCAACAAAAAAACCCAATACCCTCATCCCAAAAATCTATAAATAGTTACCCCATAATATAATAAACCGTCAAACCTGAAATTCCATAATAATGCATCCCCAAAAAATCATATGTCCTCAACACTAAGAAACACTTTACCCTATTCTCTATGTTAATATAAACCCTCATCCCTATAAAACCATAAAACCTGAACCCTCATCATGAAAAAAACCATAAACCCTGAGCAAAAAAAACCTAAACCCTCATCCCAACAAATACCCAAGACCCTCTACCACTAATAATCGTAAATCTTCATCCTTAAAAAACCATAAACCCACATACACAATATCCCTGAAAAGTAATACCAATATAACCCAAAACCTCATGCGTAAAAAACCTATACCCTCATCCCCCAAAATCCAATACCCTTAACCTCCCCAAAAAAGCATTCATTATTGAAAATCCCTAAAACCGTACTCCCATAAAACCCTATACCATAAATTCCAAAAATCTAAATACAAGCCATTAAATTCCAATAACCATCATACTCTAAAAATCATAGAACCTCATCTCCAAAACACCCTAAACCCTCATCCCCAAAAATACCCTAATCCCTCATCCACAAAAAACCCTAAAACCTCATCCCTAAAAACCTTCAAACCTCAGCCCAAAAAAAACCCTAAACCAACATCCCTAGAAATATAAACCTTTATCTAAAAAAATCGCTAAATACTGAATTCAAAAAAAACCATAAAACCTTTTCCAAGAAATCCCAAAACCCATAGCCACAAAAAACCCAGAAATGTCATCCAAAAAAACCCTAATCACTCATCCCCCATATACTCTAAACTCATGCCCCTGAAATTCCAAAAACCCTTATCCCAAAAATATGCTAAATTGTATGTGCCAAAAAATAATGAATGCTCAACCCCAAAAAACCATAAATTATCCGTACTAAAAAACAAAACCAAAAGGCCTAAAGAAGATCTCAATCTTAGAAAACCATGAAACCTCAACACCAAAAGTACGATCAATTCTGATCCCCAAAATACCCTAAACACTTATCCCCAATATACCCTCAACCCTCACTCCCAAAAAACATAAATCCCTCATCCCTAAAAATCCCAAAAACTTCATCGTAAAAAAAAACTAATCCTCGCCCCCAAAAATACCATACACATCTTTTTTAAAAATTCATAAATCCATAACCACAAAAATCCCATTATATTGGTATCAATAATCTATAAACGCTAAACCCCCAAAATCCCAAAAACCTAAATCCCAAAAAATCTAAAATGCCTTAGCCCCCAAAAAATAATAATCCCTCATTCTCAATTAACAATAAACACTCCTCGCAAAAATCCAAAAATATTCATCCCAAAAAACCCTAAACCATCAACCACCAAATTCCCAAAATTCACAACCATAAAAAATATATAAACATTGCTCCCATGAAATCATGAAACACATATCCCAAAGAAACTCTAAACACTCAGCCCTAAAAAATATAGAAGCTCATCTCTAAAAAACCCCACAACCTCATCCTCAATAACACACAAACCCTCATCCCCAAAAAACCATAAACGTCTAGGCCCAAAAAAAAATCTTAAAACCACCTTCCCATAAAAACTAAACCCTCAATACTAGAAAACCCAAAACTCTCTACCCTAAATAACCCTAATCCCTCTACCAAAATATTAACCAATACTGACAGCCCCCAAAACCCCAAAACCATAATCCCTAAAAACCCATAAACCCTTATATCCAAAAGCCCTAGACACTCAACATGAAAAAATAATTAACCCTCAATAAAAAAAAAACCAAAACACATGGTCCCAAAAAACCCTAATCCCTTATCCCCATAAAATAGGAACCCATATCTCAAAAAAACCAAAATACTCAAACCTCCAAACCCTAAACCTTCATCACCAAAAAACTGAAACCCTCTACCATAAAATATCCCTATACCATTAGCACTAAAAATCATAATCCCTCATCTAAAAAACCTTAAATCCTCATCTCCAAAAACCCAAAACCCTCAAACCTAAAAAGATCCAAACCTTTTCGTAAGAAACCATGAAACCCTCAACGAAAAAATACCAATCCATTACATGAAAAGACTATAAAACCATAGTAATAAAATCCCATAAACCCTCATCCCCAAAACCCCAAAGAACTTCTTCCCCAAAACCCAAAAACCCTCATCTTTAGAAATCCCAAAAACCCTCATCCTCAAACACCCCTAAACCCTCATCTCCAAATAACTATATCCTCTAAGACCCAAAACCTCTAAATCCTCAACCCCAAAACTAAAACACTCTCAGTTACATAAAAACCTAAACGATTAGCCATATAAAATCTCAAAATCTCATCCAAAAAAAGTGAACAGTCATCCCAAAAAAAATCTGAAACCAACAAAGCCAAAAATAATCAACACTATGCAATAAAAAATGCAGATCACTCAGTTCGAAAAATACCTAAAACATAATTACCAAGAAATCATAAACACTAGACATTTAAAAACCTAAATAAACATCCCCAAAAAATGTATATACCCCCATTTCCCAAAAAACCGTAAACCCTCATCCTTAAAAAACCATAAACCATATTTCCAAAAAAACTCTACACCCTCAGCCCCTAAAACCCATAACCCATCATCCAAATAAATCGTGAACCCTTACCCCTAAAAAACTCATGACCAGAAACAAAAAAAACCATAATCCCTCATCCATATAAAACATAATTCCTTAGGCCCAAAAACCCTAATCCCTCATCCACAAAAAAATCTAATTCCTCATTAAAAAATAATCCAAAATACAAAGCATTAAAACCCAAAACTCAAATCCCCTAAAAAACCCAAAACCCTCTCCCCCAAAACACCATAAACCCCCAAAATACAAATACCACTCAACCATTAAATACAAAAAAATAGTATAGTAAAAAAACCCAAATCAGGTAGCCCATAAAACCACTAAACCCTCATCGTTGAAAACCCCTAATTCATGAGAAACTAGAAACCCAAACCCTCATCCCCACAAAACTCAAAACCCTCAGAACCAAAAACCTATACCCATATCCCACGAAAATGATTAAGACTCATCCCAAGAAAAACCAAAACCCTCATGCCCATAATACTCTAAACCCTTGTCCACAAAAAACCTAAATCATTAGCCCCGAAAAAACATAAACCATCATCCCAAGAAAATTTTAACCCCTCACCCAAATAAATCCCACAACCATAATGAATTGAAAATCCCAAAACCTTATCTAAAAAAACATCATCCACGAATGAATCCCAAACCTCATCCCTAAAAACCATAAACATTCATCCCCAAAAGGATATAAACCATAAAACCCAAAAAATCATAAACCCTAATCACTAAAATACCCCCCACATCCTCAAACCCATTAAAAATATACCTTCAAAACCCTAAACAATTGACCTAAATAACCCTAAACCCGCAACCCCAAAAAACTATATACCATCAGCCCTAGAAAAAACTAAACCATCAACTAAAATATTAAATGAAACCTTAGTTCTATGAAACAATAATGACTCATAAAAATAATAATCTAACCCCTCCTCCCCAAAAACCCTATACCCTCAGCCCCAATACTACCAAAACCCTTAACCCAAAAAACAACCTAAACACTCATCCTAAAAAACTATAAAACATAGACCGAAAATTCTTCAAACCATCACCCCAAAACACCACGTAAACCATCATCCACTTAATACCCTAAGCGGCCATCCTCAGCAATCCTATACCCAATATCATAAAATCTCTAAACACTCATGCCTAATGAACCAAAAACCCTATTTCCAAAAAATATCAAAACCCTCAGGCCAAAAAACCCTAAACCCTTAGCCCCAAATAACCCAAATCCCTCATCCCCCAAAAATGTTCAAATCCTATGCCCAAAAAAACACTAAACCCTTAACCCATAAAAAACCTCAAACCCTCATCCCCCAAATAACACCAAACGTTTATCCCCCAAAAACCCCCAAACATGCATCCCAAGAAAACATTGACACTCAACCCCAAATAACCCTTAACTCGCATCCCAAAAAAACATAAACCCCCATCCTAAAAGAACCCTAATCCCTCAGTCCAAAAAACCCAAATCCCTCAACTCCAAAAATTCATAAACCCTCAACCCCAAAACTATAAACCCTCACCACCATAAAACCTAAAAACTCTTCCCTAAAAACACTAAAAATATAGGCACCAAAAACCCAAAAACCCTCAGCCCTATATTACCCTAGAGCCTCAGCCCCATAATACACAAAACCCTCATCCCCAAAATCCCTAAAGCTTTATCCTAATAAAACATGCAAATAATCAGAAAAAAATTCACTATACCCTCATCCCTGAAAAACAGAAGCACTTATCTCCGAAAAATCCAAAACACTGTGCCCCCAGAAAACCCAAAATCATCATAAAAAAATGAAAAAATTTACCACAGTATATCTCAAACCCTCATCTCGAAAAAATCCCAAAACCCTGATCCAAAAAATACCCAAAACCCCCATCCCCCCATAACCCCAAACCCTCAAATCCAAAAAACACTAAACCTGAATCCCAAAAAAAATTTATTGGTCATCCTTTAAATAACATAAACACCCATCGATAAGGAACCCCAAACCCTATTCTCCAAAAAACCCTAAAACCTAAAATAACCCAACCCCATTACCCAAAAAATCCACAGACCCTTATCCCAAAAACAATAAACCATCATCCCAATAAAAATTGTAAACAATCAATAACAAACACCCCAAACATTGAACCCCCAAAACCCCAAACCCTCATTCCCAAAAAACCCAGAACAATTATCACAAAAAAATATAAACCCTCATTCCCAGAAAACCCAATATCTAAACCCTAAAAAACTTAAACCCTAATTCCAAAAAAACACTAAATATCAATCCTATAAAACCCTAAAACCTCATACCCCAATGAACTAAACACTCATTCCCAAAATATACTGAACTCATATCAATTGGAAATCCAAATCCCTTAGGTTCTAGAAAACAAAACCATCTTCCCTATGAAAACCTAAATCCTTATCCAATGAAAAACCTAAACCAGCTTCTAAAGAAATCCCTAACCCCCAAGACCCAAAAAACACTATACCCAAAACTCTAAAAAACCCAAAGACCTCATCCCCCCAAAACACCAATCCCTCATCCCTAGAAATACAAAAAACACTAGTCCTAGAATACCATAAGCATTCATCTATATTAAACACCAAACCACCACCCCTAAAAAAAACCAAAAAAACAAATCCAAAAAACCATAAATCCTCATCCCCAGACAATCCTAAACCCACATTCTCCAAATACCCCAACAACACATCCCTAAAAAAATCAATCCATCAACCCATAAAATAACCCAAAATACACATCCCTAGTGAACCATAAACTATTATCCCTTGAAAATCCTTAACACTCATTTGCTGAAATCCATAAACCCTATTACCCAAAACACCCTTAACACTAAACCCAAAAAAACCAAAATCCTCAAACCCAAGAAACTCATAACCCTCATCTCTAAAAAACTATAAATCCTCATCTACATAAAACCATAAACAATCAACCTCAAAAAACCCTATACCATATACATCACAAATTACAAAACATTCATCCCAAAAGAACACGAAACTCTCATCCTATAAAAATATCTCTTAGTCCAAAGAAACCATAATCCCTTCACCCCAAACCAAAAAACCATCATCCCCAAAAAAACGAAATTCTCTGAACCAAAAAACCCAAAACCCTTAGCCCTAAAAAATCTGAATCCCTCACAACCACAAAACACTATTCCCTTATCTCAAGAATACCACACATCCTCATTCACATAAAAAACTAAAGCCTTACCCCTAAAAAACCCAAAACTCTTATCCCAGAAAATCCCAAACCCTCATCCTCTGAAATACCATATCCCTCATCACATGAAAACCTAAAACCCCCCGCCATAGAAAACCCTAAACCCTTATCTACACAAATATTTATTATCTCAACTCCATAAATCCATTGGCCATCTTCCATAGAAAATCCAAAACAGACATCCACATAAAACCCAAAACCCCCTAACCCAAAAAATCCTAAACCTCATTATAAAAAATCCCAAAACCCCATGCCCAGAAAACCTAAACCCTCAATAGCAAAAAACCACTGAACCCAACTCTAAATATAAATATTGACCCCCATCCCTAGATAACCCTAAACCTCACCCCAAAAAACAATACATCGTCATTATAGAATACCCTACACCCTTAGTCCAAGGAAAACCGAGACCAATAGGCCCATAAATCCCAAGTCACTCCTCATTATAAATCCCTACACCCTCATCTACAAAAAAACTAGGACTCTTATCCCCAAAAAGCATTAGAACCTCAACCCCATAAAATTCTAGATCATCAACTCGAAAATAAACTAGAACCTCATCTCCAGAAAAATCAAAACCCTCAGCCCGGTAAAATCCTAGACCCTAAGTCATAGGTAACATTAAAATCTGATCCCATGAAAACTGTAAACCATTATCCCAAGAAAAAATCAATCCCACAACCCAAGAAAACCTTTTACCCTCAGCCTAGAAAACACTAAAACCACACCCCATAAAAATCCAAAAGCATCATCCCGAGAAATCCCTAAACTGTAACACCCCAAGATTTTATAGTAGGTTATTTTCTTTAAAGAAATTCAACAGCTTGCGCTACATGCAACACCGAGTTTGAACGCACCACGACTTACCAAACTAGCCGTTCAAAAAGTGGTTATGAATAGTAAAAACTAAATATCGAATTTTATATACACCATATAATTTTAGAATCCATATTATGTGTTTCATAGTCATAATACAAGAACAAATTAAAAATTTCATATAATGTATGTTTGTTTCAAAAAATGAAATTTTACAACCTTTTATTAGAAAACCATTTTTAAAACCAATATTGGACACTTTGATATATTCATTTAAATTAAATTAAATTCCTCTTTAGAATCGGGAAATAAAAATTTATTTGGATAAATTTATAGTAATTTTCTGATAACTTTCATATTTTGATGAATATTGATAAATACAAAATTTAAATTGAAAACAAATTTTTTAATAAAAATTATTTATAGTGTTAAATTATTCATTTAAATGGTTTAGATGTATAAATAGATTATATTTTTATCATTTAATTCAATTTAGGTCATTATAAGTATTTCACATAAACACATGTCAGTCTTTTGATATTTTTTACTTTTTTAAATCCCACTTTTCTGTTTTGATAACAGGAATTAAATTTAAATAAATTATTGCAAGAAGCACAAAATAATGAATCGCAAGAAGAAAAAAACAAGTAAGTAATGCTGGAACATCAAAATGTTGCTGAATAAAAAATTATTAAAGGTAACCCCACCAATAATGGTTTCTTTAAGATTTATGAATATGTCACCATCAAATGATACACACCAACAATTTGAGGAAAATGAATTACACTAAAGTAAGAATGTTGCACAAAAGGCTTGATAATTCATAGAGCTCAAGTGTAACCAATAAATAAGAGTGAAAAGAAATTATAAATAAATAATAATTTGAGTATAATTTCCAAAATCTAATTATATGGAATGGGGGAATCAAAGGTCATATAAAAAACAAAAAACCACATTCCTAGGTAAATTGATTACCACACTAACTAATGTAGTGAGATTAAATTTAAATGAATTATTTATCCATTTTAATCATCTATTTATTTTAATTATAAAAAATTCCATTCTTTTCCATCTATATATTTCAATTTGGGACCCATACCGTAAAACCTTAGTACCAAATAACCCTAAAATCTCATCCCACAAACCCTAGACCCTCTAACCAAAATAAATTTTGACAATAATCCATAGAAAACCATAAAATAAAAAACCTATAAATACATAAACACAAATTCCAAAAATAAATTAAACCATAAGGCCAAAAAAACCAATGCCTTCATCCCCAAACGTTCTAATCCATCTAACCCAAAAATCAAAAAATCATCATTACTAAAAACCCTAAACCCCCATCCCCATAAAACCCTGATAAATAATCCCAAAAAAACCATAATCATTCAACACCTATAAACCAAAAATCCCGAGCCTAAAAAAACATGGTCCCTTAGCTCAAAAAAATGTAACCCTTAGCCCCTAAAAAACGTTTAAAACCTAATCCTTAAAAAACCCAAAACCTTAAACCCTCATCCCCAGAACCCCTCAACCCTCATCACCTAAAATTCCTAAACCAACAACTGCCAAAAACTCTAAACCATTTTCCTAAAAAACCCTAAACCCTGAACCAAAAAATCCATAAAACATTTTACCCAAAAATATTAAACAATTAGCCCCCAATTACTCTAAAATGTCAGCCACAAAAATCCTAAACAGTCACCCCCAAAATAAATGTATCACTTAGCACCAAAATACCCTAAACACACATCTCTAAGAAATCTAAACCCTCATTCTTTATATACCCTACTACATCATCCCCACAAATTCCTAAAATATCATCCCTAGAAAACCGAAATTATTATCACTAAAACACCAATCAATATGTCGAAAAAACACTGTACTCTTAACCCCAAAAAAAATTCTAACCACAACCTCAAAAAATACAAAATAATCATCCTCAAATACCCTAGAACCAAAACCAAAAGAAACTCTCAACCCTCATCCCCAAAAAAACCTAAACGATCAGCCCCAAAAAACCATTAATGCATAGCTCCAAAAAACCATGAATCCATTGCGACCAAAAACCCAAAACACTAAAACCCTCATCCCCAAAATATTTTAAACACTCGTCCCAATAAACCTCAAATATCATCCCAATAAACCGTAAACCATTTTCTCAAAAAGAAAACCTAAACCCTCAAAACCCAAATTACAAAAAATATCTAACACAGAAAACTATATACCCTTATCCCCCCAAAAAATAATACACATTTCTAGAAAAACCCCTAATCACTCAACACTAAAAACACTAAACCCCCCAAAACACATATAACCCCATCAACAAACATTCAAACCCTCACCCCAAAAAACCTTAACCCTCATCACTGAAAATCCCTAAATCCTTAACCCCATAAAATCCTCAAACCCTCTTCCAAAGTAAACTAAACCCTCAACCACAAAAAACCCAAAACCCTATGCCCTAAATTACCCTAAGCCCTCGACCATAAATAACCAAATAAAATCACCCCCAACATCCAAACAACCATTATACCTAATAACCCATAAACAATCACCTCTAAAAAAATAAAACCTCAGCCCCAAAAACCTCAAAACCATCATCCCCCAAAACACCTAAACACACAGCCCCCAAAACCCCAAAACCATATGCTCTAAAATACCCTAAAAAAGAACACCCACAAAAACCTATAAAACCTAAACCCCAAAACCCCTAATCTAATACCACAAAAACCACGAAAATCTCACCCACAAAATCCTTGAGCCCTCATTCGTAAAATCCCTGAAGCCCTCATCCATAAAAAACCCTAAACTGAAAACCCCAAATATACTAAACCCTTATCCCTCCAAAACCCTAAAAACTCATCAATATAATTACCAAAAAAATTACCCCAAAAAAACCATTGGCCCTATAAAACCAAAAACCATCTACCATAAAAAGAAACAAAACGCTCATCCCCAAAAAACCAAAACCCAATGTCCCCAAAAACCCTAATCCCTCATCCCCAAAAAACCCTAAATACTCATCCCCACAAAAACCAAAAGGCTTCGCTGAATAAATACTGAAACCCACTTCCCCCAAAAGACTAAAACCTCATCCCAAAAACCCCTAAACCCTAATCCCAAAAATCTATAAATAGTTAGCACCACAATATAAAAAACCTTCAAAAATGAAATTCCCGAATAAATCATCCCCAAAAAATCCAATGTTTTCAACACTAAGAAAGACTATAACCTATAATAAACACTATACACTAAACCATAATCCCTATAATAACATTAAACCTAATCTCCAAAAAACCTAAAACCTCATCATGAAAAAAAACATAAATCCTGAGCATAAAAACCCTAAACCCTCAGCCCAAGAAAAACCAAAGACCCTCTACACCTAATAATCGTAAACCCTCATCCCTAAAAAACCATAAACCCACATCCGCAATCACCCAAAACAGTAATACCAAAATACCCCAAAACCTCATGTGTAAAAAACCTATACCATCATCCCCAAATATTCTAGACCCTCAACCTCCCCAAACAAACACTCAATATTGAAAACCCATAAACCCTTCATCCCATATAACCCTAAACCATCATTTCGAAAATAATCCCTAATCCAATTGTTCTAAAAAACACTAACCTTTTATCCAAATAAATCCCTAAATACTGAACCCAAAAAAAAATTTAAAATTTTTCCATGAAAACCCAAAACCCAAAACCCTAAAAAACCTTGCCTTTTCATCCACAAAAAACCTAAGCACTCATCCCACACATACTCTAAACAAATTCAACCATAATTCCAAAACTCCTCATCCCAAAAAATATTCGAAACAATATTTAACAAAAATTATTAATCCCCCACCCCAAAAAACAATAAATAATCTGTAATAAAAAACCCAAAGGCCAAAAAAATCTCTCAACCTTAGTAAGCCATGAAACCTAAACACCCAAAAAACCATCAACTCTCATCCCCACAAAACCTAAAACCTTATCCTCAATATACCCTCAACACTCACTCCCAAATAACATAAAACCCTCATCCCAAAATAACCCAAAACCATCATCCCCCAAAAAACCTAATCCTCATCCACACAAAACAGACACATCATTCTCAAAAAACCATAATTCCATGTAAAAAACCCCAAATATTTTGGTCTCAATAATCAACAAACCCTAATCCCCCAAAATCCCAAGAACCCTCATCCACAATAAACCCAAATCCCTTTTCCCCAAAGAACCCATAAACCCTCATCCCCAAAAAACTATAAACACACTTCCCAAAGATCCAAAAAAATATTCATCCCAAAAAACCCCCAGAGCCTTAGCCCCAAAAAACCCTAAACCCTCAACCCAAAAATTCCCAAAACACACAGCCCTAAAAATCTATAAACCATGCTCCCTAGAAATCCTGAAACCAATATCCCAAAAAAACCTAAACACTCAGCCATAAAAAACTCTAAATGCTCATCGTTAAAAAACACCACAACCTCATCCTCCATAAAACCTAAACCATCATCCCCAAATAACCAGAAACGTCTAGGCTCAAAAAAATGCTAAACCCACTTTCCTGAAAAAACTATACCCTCAATCCTAGAAAACCCAAAACCCTATACCCCAAATAAAACAAATCCCTCTAACAAAAATTCCCAATAGTGACAGACCCAAAAACCCAAAAACCATAATCCCTAAAAACCCATAATCCCTCATATCCAAAAAAACCCCTAAACACAAAGACACTGAAACTCCAAATCCCCCATCCACAGAAAACAGGAACCCTTATCCCTAAAAAACCAAAATCCACAGACCTCAAAACCCTAAACCCTCATCCCCGAAAAATCTTAATCCCTCTACCATAAAATAACCATATACCATTAGCACAAAAAATCCTAAACCCTCATCCCAAACAACCCAAAATCCTCAGCCCCAAAAAACCCAAAACCCTCAAACCAAAAAAGCTCTCAACCGTCTTCCCAAATAAATTCCTAAACTCTCATCCATTAAAATACCTAAAACTCATCCCCCGAAGACCCTAAAAACTCTATCCATGAAAGCACTAATTTCTCACTCCAAAAACATGAAACCATGAGTCCGAAAATATCTTAAACCCTTATCCCATGAATACATGAATCCCTAAACCAAAAAAACACCAATCCATTACATGAAAATACTCTAAACCCATAGTCATAAACTGTCCTAAACCCACTTCCCCCAAACTCCTAATAACCTCATCCACAAAACACTTAAACCCTCAACCTGAAAAATCCATAAACCCTTATCTTCAAAAATCCAAAAAACCATCATCCCCAAACACCCCTTTAACCACATCTCCAAATAACTATATAATTTAAGCCCCAAAAACTATAAATCCTCAACCCAAAAAATAATAATCTCTTAGTTCAATCAAAACCTAGACCATTATCCATATGAAATCCCAAAAACTCACCCAAAAAAACCGTGAACCCTCATCAAAATAAAATGCATAAAACAACATCCAAAAAAATATTTAACCCTATGTCCCAAAAAATGCAGATAACTCAGTTCCAAAAAAACATAAAACATAATAACCAAAAAATCATAAACACTACACATTAAAAAACCCTTAATCAAAATCCCCAAAAAAATAAAATACCCTCATTTCTTAAAAAACCCTAAACCATATTCCTCAAGAAACCATAAACACTATTTCCCAAAAAAAATCTTCAACCTCATCCCCTAGAAACAACAACCCCTCATCCACAAAAACTGTAAACCCTTAACCCTAAAAAACTCAAGACCCAAAACCAATGAAAACCATAAACTCGCATACACATAAAATGTATTCTCCCAGGCCCAATAACCGTAATCAGTCATCCAGAAAAAAACCAAATCCCTCAATACCAAAAAAATACTAAATACAAAGAATTTAAACCCTTAACTCAGAGCCCTGAAAAATCCATAAAACTTCTCCCCTAAACACCCTAAACCCAAAAATACCAAAACCACTCAACCATAAAATTCCAAAAATTGCATCCTAAAAAAACCCAAATCACCTAGCCCATAAAACATCTAAACCCTTAGCCTTTGAAAACCATAATCCATGAGAAATTGAAAACCTCAAACCCTCATCCCCACAAAACCCAAAACCCTCAGCACCAAAACCCTATACCCATAGCCCTAAAAACAATAAACACTCATCCCTAGAAAACCAAAAACCATAATTCCCATAGTACTCTAAACCCTTGTCCACATAAAAAACTAAACCATCAGCCCCCAAAAAAACAGAAACCATCCTCCCAAGAAAAATTCAATCCCTCACCCAAAAAAATCTATAAACAATCACGAACTAAAAATCCCAAACCCTTATCACCACAAAAAAATGACATCCATTAATGACCCCCAAAACTCATACCTAAAAACCATAATCATTCATCCCAAAATGGATATAAATCCTCAAACCCATAAAATCATAAACCCTAAGCACTAAAATACCCCCACATCTTCAAACCCATTTAAAATCTACCACCAAAACCATAAACAGTGAACCCAAAAAACCCTAAACCTGCAACCCCAAAAAAACTATATACCATAACCACTAGAAAACACTAATCCATCAACAAAAAATTAAATTAACCCTTTGTTATATGAATCCCTAAAAACTCAGAACAAAAATACTCTAACCCCTTATCCCTGAAAACCATATACCCTCAGCCGAAATACAACCAATCCCCTTAACCAGAAAAAAACACCCTAAACCCTCATCCCCATAAACCTTAACTCTTAGAACAAAAATTTCCAAAACCCTCATCCCAAAACACCCCCTAAACCATCAGCCCCTGAATACCATAGACATTCATCCTCAGAAAACCTATACCCTATATCATAAAATCTATAAACACTCATCCACAATGAAACCAAACACTAATCCACAAAAAACCAAAACACTCATGCCAAAAAATAACCTAAACCATTATCCACAAATAACCCAAAACCCTCAGCCCCCAAAAATGTTCAAAACCTATGCCCAATAAAACACTAAACCCTCACCCCATAAAAAACCTCAAACCCTCTTGCCTCAAATAACACCAAATGTTCATCCCCAAAAAACCCCAAACCCACATCCCAAGAAGACATAGACACTCATACCAAAAAAACCTATATCTCGCAACCCAAAAAAACATAAACACCCATACTAAAAAACCCATAATCCCTCATTCCAAAAAAAACCTTAATCATTCAACTTCTAAAATCCCTAAACACTCGACCGCAAAACTATAAACCCTAACCCCCATAAAACCTAAACAATCTTAACTAAAAAACACTAAATATATAAGCACCAAAACCCCAAAACCATCAGCCGTATTGACCCTAAACCCTCAGCCGCATAATACCCAAAACCCTCATACCCCATAATCCCTAATTCCTTTTCCCAAAAAACACCCAAATAATCAGCACCAAAATTCACTCTACCCTCATCCCTGAAAAACACAAGCCCTTATCTCCCAAAATAAGCAAAACACAATGCCAAAAAATAACTAAAAACCATCATAAAAAATGAAAAAATTTACCCTAGTATATCCAAACCCCTCAACCCCAAAAAAGCCCAAAACCCTGATCCAAAAAATACCCTAAACCCCATCCCCCCAAAACCCCAAACCCTCAAATCCAAAAAAAACTCTAAACACTAATCCCTAAAAAACCTTATTGGTCATTATCTAAAAAACCTAAACACCCAGACAAAAGAAACCCCAAACCATGTAACCCAAAAATCCCTAATCCCTAAACCCTAAAATAACCCAACCCCATTGCCCAAAAAAACCACAGACCCTTAGCCCAAAACCATCAAACCATCATCCCATGAAAAATTGTAAACAATAATACCAAACACCCCAATACTTGATCCCCCAAAACCACAAACCCTCATTCCCAAAAAACCCATAACAGTTACCACAACAAATTATAAACCCTCATCCCAAAAAAAATAATCCCTAAAAACAAAAATAACCCAAACCGTCATTCCAAAAACAAAACACCAATCGAAAAGCCTAAAAAACCCTAACAACTTATCCCCCAAAGTACCAAAATCTCATTACCAAAATAAAATAAAATCACATCCCTAGAAATCACAAAAACCTCATTTTATAGAAAATACATACCCTCTACCCTATAAAACCCTAAATCATTACCCAATGAAGAACCTAATCCAGCTGCCAAAGAAAACTCTAACCCCCAAGCTCCAAAAAACCCACAACCCACTACCCAAGATAACCCAAATCCCTCATCCCCCCAAAACCCCAATCCCTCAACCCTAGAAGTCCAAAAACCACTGTTCCCAGAATTCCATAAACATTCATCTCTACAAAACACTAAACCACCAAACCTGAAAAAAACTAAAAACACAACTCCAAAAAACCATAAACCCTCATCCCTAGAAACCACTAAACCCACATTCCCCATTAACCCTAAAATCTATTCCCTAGAAAAATCTAAACCATCAACCCAAAAAAATGATCCAAAATTTACATCTCGAGTGAACCTTAAACTATCATCACTCTAAAATCCTAAACCCTCATCCACCAAAATCCGTAAACCCTATTAACCAAAATACCCCTCACCCTCAACCTAGAAAAACAAAAATCATCAATTCCAAAAAACTCATAACCCTCAGCTCCAAAAAACTATAATTCCTTATCTACATAGAACCATAAGCAATCAACCTCAAAAAACCCTCTACCATATACCCCAAAAATCACAAACCTCTCATAAAAAACACTGAACACTCATCCTCAAAATAAAATAACCCTTAGTCCTAAAAACCCATAATTCCTTAGACCCAAAAAAAAACACCATCCCCAAAAAACACGAAATGTTCTTACCCAAAAAACCCAAAATACTTATCCCTAAAAAATATGAATCCCTCACACCCACAAAACTCTAAACCCTCATCACTAGAATACCACACAATCTCATTCACATAATAACCTAAAGACTTACACCTAAAAAACCCAATACCCTTATCCCAGATAACCCCAAACCCTCATCCAAAAAAATCTCATATCCATCATCCCTAGAAAACCCAAAATCCATTAGCCATAGAAAACACTCAACCCTTAGATACACAAATCTTTAACTTCTCAACTCCATAAATCATTTGACCATCATCCATAGAAAACCCAAAACATATATCCACATAAAATCCAAAACCCCGTAACAAAAAATATCCTAAACCTCGTTCTAAAAAAAACTGTAAACCCCATTCCCTAAAAACCTAAACACTCTACCCAAAAAACTACTAAACCCAAATTTACTGATAAATCTCACCCTCATCCTTAGAAAACCCAAAACCATCATCCCAAAAAACACTACATCATCATTCTAGAAAACCCTACACCCTTAGTCCAAGAAAAACCAATACCCATAGGGCCATAAATCCCAAGACACTTTTCCTTATAAAACCCTACACCCTCAGCTCCAAAAAACCTTGGACCCATATCCCTAAAAAACATTAGACCCTCAACCACATTAAATTTTAGATCATAAACCCCAAAAAACCCTAGAACCACGTCTCCAGAATACTCTAGACCTTGAGTCCAAAAATATCATAGACCCTCAGTCATAGAAAACATTAAAATCTTATCCCATGAAAACTCTAAACCCTTAAACAAAGAAAAAATAAAACCCACCACCCTAAAAACCTTATACCCACAGCCCAGAAAACACTAAAACCACACCCCACAAAATCCTAAAGCATCATCCCTAGAAATCCCTAAACTTTAACACCCCAATATTTCTTATTAAGTTAGTTTCTTTCAAGTAATTCACAAGATTTTTCTACACACAACACTGAGTTTGAGCACACCACGACTTACCAAACTAGTTGTTCAAAAAGTGGTTATGAATAGTACAAATTAAATTTTGAATTTCATATACTCCATATAATTTTAGAATCCATATTATGTGTTTATTAGACAAAATATAAGAAAAAATGCATTTTTTTCAGACAAAACAAGTATGTTTCAAAAAATACAATTTTACCACCTTTTAATGGAAAACCATTTTTAAAAACAATATATTACACTTTTATATATTAAATTTAATGAAATTAAATTCATCATTAGAATCAGGATATAAAATTTTATTTTGGATATATTTTTAGTACTTTTCTGATAACTTTTACATTTTGATGAATATTGAAAAATACGAAATTTTTATTGAAATTTTTTTTCATCAAAATAATTTATAGGGTTAAATTATGAATTTTAATGATTTGAAAGTATAATTAGATTATATTTTTATAATTTAATTCATTGTAGGATATTATAAGTAATTTTACATAAACACATATCAATATTTTGAAAGTTTTTACTTTTTAAAAACCCGATTTTCAGTTTTGACTACGGTAATAAATTTTGAATAAAATAATGCAACTTATATGTATTTAATTTGGTAAAAGAAAATTCATTTTTAAATTTGTAATATCAAAATTTTCTTAGGGTAAATTTTTGGTATTCATTAGAATACATTCAATATTTGATGAATAATGAAAAACACTATGTTATAGTTTAAAACAGACATTTTATTTAAATAATTATATATTTTCATTAAATTTAGTTTTAGTTAAAATAGATATATAATAACTATAAATTTTCAATATAATTCATTGGATTCATTCTATAATAAAATTAGATGTATAAAATTTTACGAACTTTTTACCATTATTTACCCACCTTCTAGGAGCATTGGCAAATTTGCATAAAACATAATTTTTCCTCATCTGTGAATTGAATTTCCATAATCTGAAAGACATTGTTGATATCTATAAAAAATATGTGGTTTATTAAGATAAAAATAATTTTTTGTGAATAGTATCATTTTACTTTTATTTACCACAGTTAAAAGAAAATAGGGTTATTGATGGTAAAAATGAAATTATAATTACCCTAACATATGAATTGATTCTATTAGATAAGTTTAATATGACCGAAAACAAACATAGGAATAAAATATGATCCTTTAGGTCCACTTTTATTAGATAATTACATTCATTTTTTTTAAATAATACTTAAAAGAGTTAAATTCAATTTTTAGTAACTTAACCATTTTTAATATTTGGTTATGCATAAGATCAATTAGACTATACTAATTATTTAGAAACATAAAAATATTTATTAAATAATTGTATTTTATTTAATTTTTTAAGAGATTATATATCTAAATAGATTGAGGACACAATGATGATGTAGTAATTACCTTCTTAATTAAATACTAAAATAGTTTATATTATGAATATTAAAATAAATTTAATATAATTTTTTTTTGTGAAATCCACGAATTTTATATGTTAATATGTCATTTTATGGACAATTAGATAATTTTCATCAAAGTGATAAATTTTTTATTAATTTCACAAAATCAAAATACCAAATAGTGTCAAAATTGACATAAATTAGTTTTTTTTAAATACTATATTATTGGTTGATATAATATTCCTAAAAATAAAAGGTTCATCCAAAGGGCTTATTTAATAATATATATGTCATTAATGAACTATTTTAGGTTATTTTGAAAGTCTATAGTATGTTTATTAACCATATAGTGTAAGAATACAATAAGACACGGTAAAAGTTAAACTATTTAACTAAGAGATAAATATAAAAGATAAGGTTAAAATGGTAACCGAAACATGTCTAAAACCAATCGGTTGAGTGGGTTTCGACCCACCCCCACCTTATCATTGAAATAAAATATTTTGGAGACATTAGAAACCGAATATAAATTTATTATAAAATAATATTTCAATCTTTTCATAAAGTGGCCACACATCTCTTATAAAAGGGTACTTCCACTTCTCTTAATTTCACAAATGAAAACCATTTTTCAAGGCCAAAACAAGCCCAAATTTCTTCCCATCATCCCTTAAATATACCTATAGGCCTTAAATTGATCATAAATCCATCCTATGGAGACATTTTGATCAATATAAAAAGAAAACACCAGAAGAAGAGGTAATAATATAACCACCATCTTTCAAGTTCTTTTGTTCTTCCACTTACTTGTTAATTTTTGTTTACATACAAAAATATTAAATACAGTGTCTTATACAAACATATATGTTATTATAAATATAGTACAACCATATTCGTTATTCTATCCATCCTATAAATGACAATGTCATCGTACGTGCGTATGTACGGATTACCGTCTCCTTTTCGTGGTGTAATTTTTTATTCAAACACATCCCTATTATTATAGGTATAATAATGGGTATAACATATGTAAATAATAAATATAAAATATTAATTATTCTGTATATATGATATAACATCCAATTACATAGGATTTCACCATCAATATAACAATATTGTCGCTCGTGCGTACGTACGACTTACCGTCTCCACGAACGTGATGAGATTAATTCACCATCATAATCATTCAAGAATAATTTTTATTTTATAATTACAAATAATGTTTAAGATCATAATATCATTTTGGATATGAATAAAATATATCCTATACATAATAAACAGTACTTACATATCAAAACCTATAAGGGAAGACAAATCAGTTAACAACCAAAACAATGATACTACTGAAATATCATTAAAAAATCAACATTAGAAGATCATATATGATATAATATTTATTTATCTGGTTCTTGAATAATTTAATGACAATTATTTCAGCATTATACATGAGGTTAATCGACCCTATACTAAGGAAAATTACATGGTAAGGGGTTTTCATCTCACTTCTTATTCTCGTGATATTCATTCTATATTGACACAATTTACTTTTGTGTGGTGTTTTTACGGACAATGATTTTATTATTTGTGAAATATTAATGAACATAGGGGTATTTAAAAATTTATTTTATTATAATAATTTTACGGGGGTGTATGTTTTGAATGTTACTAAATCAGTAAGGGAATTTCATATTTCAATTTCAACTATTTATTATTAATGTAGTAATTTTCACTCACATTTATGTGGATATAACATTGATACAAATAATCATTCTATTGATGAATTCACATACCCTTGAAATGACCTTTATAAGGGAAATCAGAAATCATTTTCCATTTATTGATTTAAACATCCAAGTCATTAGTTTTGTTTTTACAATAATATGTGTGAATGTAATCTGATTTATTTACACTGAATATCAATTTATATTGAGTGTATATATATTTTTCACACATAATTATTTAATTTATTTTTCCTTAATCTAAGGATATTTCCTTTATAAGGTATTTTGTCTCGATTTACATTCCTTTGAGACCTCTTTATCGTTATGCACCAATTCAATTTTATATGGTGTATATACTGTCATTTGACATATTATATTAGGAATAATTTAATTCTCATGATATTATAATGTTTTTATTAATTATTCATCAAATTATTTGTATTCAAGTGTCTTTCATTTGGTCAGAAATTCTAACTAAATTATCATTTTAAATGTTTTAAAATATTATTTTTCTAAATATTTATCATTAATATACATGTATTAAAAAAGGTATTAAGGTTTTATTTATATATATGGACAATAATATTTTAAATTTCTTTTAAATGTTTCATTGTGGTATGGGACACTTTGATTCAAAAATCTATTTTAAACAGCTTCTTGATAAATTGTTAGACTTTTAAATTTTTTAATCAAAAATGGAAATTTTTCTCTTAGATTTTTACTGAACATTTTCAACTATGTCAACATCATTTATGATATATTATTCGTGATTGAGTTTGATTTATTATGATACAAATCTTCCATTCTATAGTAAAGGTTTTGTGATATGTTTGAAAGTGGATGTTTTATTTTTATACCTTTCATGGTTTATGGATAAAGTATTGAAATATCGTATGCTAGTTTTAATAAGAATGATTATGTTATGTTTAATCCTTTTTATATGAGGAATGAATTTGACATTGTAATTGATGGGTGGAGCCCACTATAGTTCCTAAATGCATTAGTGGGTCTCATACAACAAACTAGTGTCTTGGAAAAAGGAATCGACAAAATTTTATTTTAGTCTTGGAACCACGCCTTGACTATGTGGTTATGTAGTCCGGATTTATGCATTCCATAATTCTGAAATTGTTTAGTGATAGTACCTGTGACTATTCGAATAGTAGAATATTTATGTGAAAAAGTCAATGATATTATTTGCCTTTTCTTTTCCATATAATGCTTAAATTTATGTTTAAAAGGATTGTGTTCTAGTCTTATACATTGACTTAAAGGTTTATTATTGTATATGATAGTTTCCGCTATATTTTTATGGTTATTGAGCATCATAGATTACCCCTTTATTATGTTATATTATTCCAGGATACAATAACAATATTACGATTAACCATCAAGAATAGTCTAAGGGATATTAGAGTGTTCAAAGAGGACATAATGTTGTTTTTTATTTCATCATGAAATATAAACATATTTATATATCTAGTACTTCCAAGTCTACTAAACTGATTGGTCTTTTGTTACATGAATCCTTGAATCATGACAATGTTATGTAATAATGCACCAATTCTGAGTAAAAGGGGCTACGGCATTACAATTTGTATCAACAGATGTTTAGTACAATATTTGGATGCCATATTTAGGGAAAACACAGATTAGGAAACAATTCCCTAAGATAGAAAATTAGGATTAATATAGAAGAACATCAAAAAAATTCTCATTTAAATATTATGTTGGTTTTCCAAGAAATACATTCCTATCTAGATTCGAGCATGTAGAGGTAGCTCTGGCACAAATGTACCTAGGAGTGAAAACTCCGACATGGAGTATCATGGTTGACCAGGGTATCCTGGTACACGAAAATGGGCCTTTCCGCACTCTTGGTTACAACACTCTTGGGGGATATTCTTAGGATAATTCACATTTTATTTACACACCGATTTTATGGATTTTAATAAAAGATGAGAATAAGTAGCCTTGGTTAATCCTAATTTTTTTTGATAAAAAATAAAGTGTTATGATATTCTATAAATGATTTTATTACTCACAGTATGATTTCATGTATAATTCAATGGATAGATTCCAAGAAAGTCATAGTAACATTGTACATGATGTACAAGTTGGGAACGATGGTGGAAATGAGAAATGAAATGGAATATTGATAGGTGTAGAAGATATCATGTTCATGTCGAATCATTTTTCGCAAAATATGATAAAATACAAATATATTAACCAATTACCAGACTCAACAAAGAAGATAAAGATGGTGAATGATAAGAGCTCGGGCTGTGGAGACCATGGAGAAATGAAATATCAATTTACATCATGAATGAAATGTGGAAGGAGACACCTAGGAAAGTGTCTCAATGGAACAAAGATATGCATTATGTGTGGTAAACAAGTACACAATGTACAGAATTGTCGAGGAATAATAAAGAGTTCTATGGATGAAAATAGAAATGATCTCATGAATGCATCTATAGTAATGTACTATAAATTTACAGGACCTGGGAGTAACCTCAGTGAATGCCCTATTCAATTGGATAACCTATTGATCATGAAAGAACCAATGTGGAAATAAATGGATGGATAAATGTTTAAAAGTATTAGTGCTCTTGGTTGATGGGATTACTTTGGAAGACTTTTCTCTTGTATGTCTGACCCTGGAGTTTGTTATGTGAAAATTCTATTTTATTATTAATTGACTTTTCAATGGTTTAAATAGTTATAAATGACCATTAGAGATTATAAGATCATTGAATTTGAAGCAATTACATGTTATTAAATTTTGGGATGAAAATGCATGGTGTGAGATAACATTTGTGGTGAAATTATGTTATGGTAATTTTGAGGAATTTATTTCATTTTTGGAATGTTGTAAAATAATGTTTTTGAAAAGGGACAATACATAGATCGTGTGACAACCCGTCAAGTCAGAAAAAAATACAGGAATCAAACCCACAACCATAGTGCGAATGTGATTTATCACCTACCACTAGACTACATGAAGTATATGGTTAGTGTGACTAATTATTTTTGGTTAAATGATTTTATTGATAAATTTTACGTTGATTTGGGATCTTATGTATTATCCAATGGATATCCTTGGTATAGGAAAATGATTTGGTGATTATGTTATAAATGTAATTTTGGAAGACATTCACTCTGTTGGGAACACTATATGCTTATGGAAAATAGAATAGAATGTGAATTCATTTCAGAAGTAATGGTGGATTTTTATCTATGTTATTATTGTGGATTCAAAGAGATTTGGGTTATTTATGGAAATGATTAAACTATCATAATGAATATTTTATTTGAATAATTAATTTTTAGTATGTGAATTTATGAGTATTATATGTTATTTGGAGGTACTATTTAACATGGAATACTATGTAAACAAATTCTTATATTTTTTGGGATTCAATATTAGTTTGGATCATATGGAAGGATTTTAAGGAAAATTGTTTATTGAATCATATTTTTTGAAATTTGGGTATTTTTGGTTTAATTTTAGAAATTAAGATTAGTATTTTTTCTCTAATAGATTAGAAGTTTTGAGGATCATCAAATCTTGGACTAAACATTTGGTTTTGGTTATTCTATAAAGACAATGTAAATATATATTTTAACCTTTTTGGAACATGTGAATCTCTAGAAGTTGATTCTAGTGCTTCAGGTGTTACAAAGTCATCTTGAATACTCATCATTTGAAAAAAATGAGTTACTGGTAGAAATTTATTAATGGATGATTCTCTACATAAAAAGTAATAATATCTCTTTATTTTCATTGTCAATATCATATATATATATATTCATCAAATTTTTGAAATGGAACATAAAACAAAAAAATAGTGTTCATTTACTTTTCTTATTGGGAAACTCATAACTGTTTATCCCTTCACTATTTAGTGATTTTCTTATTATTAATTTTTTCTTGATCATATTTTCAATCACTCTCCATCAGAACATAATACTTATTTTATCTACCATATCCATGATTTTTTACTTGGAATCCTACTATAGGTTATCTTGGGTGACATTTGTACTTCCCTTTATTTATTTTAATGTGATAGGTTTATTGAATCTTTTTCCAATGTGGGACGTTCAATGATGTTCCCATGATGAATTTTAAAATTGCGAGGACTCAATTTACAATAGGGGAGTAGAATCTAACACCCCAATATTTCATAGAATTTTATTTTCTTTAAAGGAATTCAATAGCTTTGTCTAAACTCAACACGAAGTTTGATCACACCACGACATACCAAAATGGCCATTCAAAAAGCTGTTATGAATAATATTAATTTAATTTTGAATTTTATATACTCCATAAAATTTTAGAATCCATGAAATATGATTCTTAGACGTAATATAATAACAAATTCATTTTTTCAGATAAAAGTAGTATTTATCAAACAATGCAATTTTACCACCTTTTAATGGAAAACCCTTTGTAAAAATAATATTTGACTTTTTAATATATTTAATTTAAATAAATTAAATTCCTCTTTAGAATTGAGACAAAAAAAATTAATTTGGTTAAATTTTTGGTATTTTTCTGATAACTTTCATATTTTGATGAATATTGAAATATACAAAATTTTAATTGAAAACTTCATTTCTAATTGAAATAATTTATAGCTTTAAATTATGAATTTGAATGGTTTGGAAGTAAAATTAGATTATACTCTTATCAATTAATACAATTTAGGTCATTATAAGTAGTATAACATAAACACATGTCAATCTTTTGATAGTTTTTACTTCATAAAAACCCACTTTTCGTTTTTGACAACTGGAATTAATTTTAAATTAATTAATGAAACTACTATGTTTTGAATTTGGTAAATTTGAATTCATTTTTATATTCATAATATCAAAATTATATTAAGATAAATGTTTGGAGTTTTTCTGAAAACATTCAATTTTTTATGAATAGTGAAAAACACTACATTACAGTTTAAAACCAACTTTTTATTTATATAATTATTTATTTTATTTCATTTTATTTTATGTTAAATTAGATATGAAATACATATATAAGTTCAATTTAATTCATTTGAGTCATTTTATAAAAAAATTTGATGTATAAATGTTTATTGAACTTTTTATCGTCTTTTGCATAAAACATGATTTTACCTCTTTTGTGAAGGGAATTTCACAAAATACGAGATACACGATTAATATAATTATTTAAAATGTGGTTCAATAAAATAATTTTTTTTTGTGAATAGAACTTTTGACTTTTATTTAACACGGTTAAATTAAATAGGGTAATTAATGGTAAATATGATATTATAATTACCACACCTCTTGTCAAAATTCAATTAGATAAGTGTATTTAGACCAAATAAAACATAGGAATAAAATATAATCCTTTAGGTCTACTTGAACTAGATTAGGACATTTATCAATATTTTATTTAAAGAATAGTTAAAAGTGTTAAATTCAAAGATTATTAGCTAAAAGATTTTTAATATAGAGTTATACATAAGATAAATTCGATTATTAATATTAATTTGAATGATAAAAATATTTCATAAATAATGGTATTTTATTTATAATTTTAATAGATTAAATAATTAAATTTATTTATGATATAATGATGATGCAGTAATTACAATCTTAATGAAATACTAAAATATTTTATATTATAAATATTAAAATAAATAGAATTTAAAAATTGTGATTCCATAAAATAATTTCTTTGGTTAATATGACCTGATAGGATTTATTAGATATATTTTTTCCTAAGTGATATGGTTTCATGTCTTTCACAAAAACAAAATACTAAATAGTGTCAAAATTGACATAAATTAGTTTTTGAAACAAATACTATATTATTGGTTTATATAATATTCCATAAAATCAATGAATCAGCAAAATGTCTTAAATAATATTATATATGTCATTAATGAACCACTAGATGTTATTTTGGAATTTTAGTGTATGTTTATTTACAATATAGTGTAACAATACAAGAAGACATGGATAAAGTTAAACTATTTTATTAAGAGTTATATCTAAATGATAAGGTTAAAATGGTAACCTAATCATGTCTAAAACCGATTTATTGAGTGTTGTTTTACCCATCCCCATGTTATCATTGAAGTAAATCATTTTTGAGACATTAAAATCAAAAAATAATTTTATTATAAAATAAAATTTCATGGTTTTCCAAAAGTGACCCCCACATCTTTTTTAAATGGGTACATCCTATTCTCTAAATTTCACACCTCCAAACAGATTTTGATTGGACACCACTGCCCAAATATCTTCCCAACATTCCTTAATTCCACATAGGGGCCTTACATTAATCATACATCCATCCTAATGAGACCTTTTTATCAACTCAAAAGAAAAAACCCGAAGAAGAGGTAATAATTTCACCACCCTCATTCACGTTCTTTTCATCTTCCATATCCTCTTTATTTTTTATTTCCATACCAAAATAATAAATCCAGTACCTTCTACATACTGTGATATTATTATAAATATGGTACAACCATATTCTTTATTAAATCCATCCTATATATGATAAAGGCACCATACGGGCGTATGTATGAATTACCGTCTCCAAGTCATGGTGTAGTTTGTTATTCTAACACTTCATTATTTGGATGGGTATAATATAGAGTATAACTGATGTAAATAATAAATATAACATGTGAATTATTCTTTATATATTATATACCATCTAATTACATGTGATTTCTCCATTAATTTAATGATATTGTCGCTCACGCGTACGTACGACATACAGTCTCCATGAACGCGATGTGATTCATTCCCCACCATAATCATTCAAGAATAATTTTAATTTTATGATTAAAAATAATGATTAAGAACTTAATATCAATCTGGATATGAATAAATAATTTTCTAGACATAACTAACATGAGTTACATAACAAAACATATAAAGGAAAATGAATCAGTTAACAACCAAAATAATGATACTACTGAAATATCATTAACAATGCAATATCAGAAGATCATATGTGAAATAATACTTCATTGTTTGGTTCCATTATAAATTAAAAACAATGATTTTACCGTTATATAGGAGGTTAAACTACCCTATACTATGGAAAAGTACAAGGTTAGGGGTTTTCATCTCACTTCTTATTCCTGTGAGATTCAAGCTATATTCCCACTATTTCGTTTTGTGTGGTTTATGTACTTCTGAAGATTTTATTATTTGTGTAATATACTTTAATTTATGGTTTTTTACATCTTCAATGTATTATACTTCTTTCTTGTTATATATGTTTTTTATGTCATCAAATTGGTAAGGGAATTTCATATTTCAATTTCCACTCTTTAGGCTTTTTTCGTATTTCTTTGATTATTTTACTCAAAGAATATGTGTGGAATCAATATTTATTATTTATGTAGTAATTTCCACTCTCATTTATGTTGATATATGTCTGATTCACATAATCACTCTATTGATAAATTCTCATTCCATTTATATGAACCTTTTAAGGGAAATCTTAACTCAATTTCCATTACTTGAGGTAAACATCCATGTCATTTGTTTGGTTTTTACAAGAATATGTGTGAATGTAATATGATTTATTTACACTGAATATTCAATTATATTGAGTTCATTTATATTTTTCACACGTGATTATTATATTTATTCTTATCTAATCTAAGGATATGGTCTTTCTAAGGAATTTTATCTCAGTTTACGTTTTTTGATACCACATTGTCGTTATGCACCAATTCTCATTAATTTAGTGCATATGATGTCCTTTGACATATTATACCATGAATCCCAATACTATCATAATATTATAATGTTTTGAATAATGATTACCTCAATTATTTGAATTCAAGCATCTCTCATTTTGTTAAGAACTCTATCTAAAATTTCATTTTAAATGTTTGAAAAATTTATCCTTCTAAATCATTCTCATTAATGTACATGTTTTAAAAATGGGTTTAATGATTTCTTTTTATATATGGAAATTAATTTTATAAATTCTGTTTAAATGTTTCAATGTGTTATGGGACACATTGATTCAAAATTCTATTTTAAATAGCTTCTTGATAAATATTGAGACATTTAAATTTTTTCTAGAAAAGGTAATATTTCTCTAAATGATTTTTATTGATCATTTTCAACTATGACAACATACATTATAGGATATTATTCATGATCTAGGTTGATATATTATGATACAAATCATCAATACTTTATTGGAGGTTTTGTGATAATTTTTACTATGGATGTGTTACTTTTATACCATTAATGGTTTATGGATAATGTATTGACATTTTTTATGCTCATATTAATTCAAATGTTTATATTATGATTAAAAATTTCCATAAGAGGAATGAATTGGAATTATTAAGCAACAGGTGGAGATTTCTATAGCTCCTCGATGAATCAGTTGGTCTGATGAGACCTAATAGTGTCTTGGAAAAAGGCATTGACAAATAATTATTTGTAGTCTTGGCACAAGGCCTTGACTATGTGGTTATGAGGTCTTCCATTATGGATTCCATCATTATGAAATAGGATATTGATATTACATGTGAATATTCTACTAGTAGAATACCCATGTGAATAATTAAATGTATCATTTGATTTATGATTTCCATATTTTGGTGAAGTTTATGTTTAAAAAGATTGTGTTCTAGTATTATACATTGCCTTAAAAGTTTATTGTTTTTTATGAATGTTTCCTCAATATTGTTATCCTTACTGAACATCTGTGCTCACCATTTTCTAATGTTTTATTTTTTCAAGGATGCAAAGAAGTATATTACGATTAACCTATAGAATTGGCTATGGGATATGAGAGTTTTCAAATAGGACACAATGTTGTTTTTTTATATCATGATTTATTGTGAAACTTATGTATGTATCTAGTTTTTCCAGGGATACTAAACTGATATGTCTTTCAGGACATGATATCTGGTATCATGAAAATGTTACGTAATAATGTAATGATTCTAGGTAATTGGGGTTGGAGTGTTACACGAACCCTTATATGAAGGAATCACTAAACCGTCAGCCCCAAAAAATACTTAAGTACTCAACCCCTTAAAACCATAAACACTCTAGAAAAAAAAACCCAAGACACCTAACCATAGAAAAACCTAAACCCACATACCCATAAAATCATACTCCCCATGTCCCAAAAAAATCAAAACCAACAACCCTCAAAAAACAAAAAAAATACTCTATCCCAAAAAATCCTAAATCCTCACCACAAATGACCCCATAATGGTAAGTTAAAAAATCTTATACCCACTGACCCATAAAACAATAAACACAAATCCACATAATAAATAAACACTCATCCATTGAAAACCAAAAACCATCTTCCCCAGAAAACCCTAATCATGCATCTCCATAGAACTCTATATCCTAATCCACTAAAAACTATAAACCCTCAACCTCAAAAAACTCTAAATCCTCCTCCCAAAAAATCAATAGACCCTTATCACCATAAATCCCTAAACCATATTCTCTATAGAACTCTAAACCCTCAACCCCATAAAATACTAATCCCTCATACCCAGAAAACCCTAAAACCGGATTCACAAAGAACTCTAAACCATCACCTCCAGAAAACCATAAACCCTTATCCCTAGAAATCCCTATGAAATTATCTGAATAGAAAACAATACCCATATACCATGAATACCCAAAAACCTCATCCATAGAAAAACTAAACCTTCATCCCTAGAAAAACTAAACCATTATTTCTATAAAACCTAATAATATCTACCCCGAAAATACCTAAACCCTCATTTTTTGAAATCACTAAACATCAGCTTCAGTAAACCCTAAAACCTCATCCCCAAAAAACCCTACAACCTCACCCCTAGAAATTCCAAATCACATAGCCCTTAGAAACCTGAAACCCTCATCCAAAAATATATGAAAACACAAACCCATGAAAACCCTAAACACTCAGCCTTAGAAAACACTAGACCCTCACCTTAGAAAACCATAAATCATCATCCCATGAAACTCCCAAAACCTTCTACCTAGAAAACCCTATACAATGAGTACCTAAAACACCTAAAACCACCTCCCCAGAAAACAAAAAATCTCATATCTATAAAACCCTAATACCTCATCCTCATAAAACCCTTAACCCTCATCTCAAAAAAACCGAAACCACTCTGCCCCAAAAAAACGTAATCCCTCCAGCCTAGAAAACCTTAGTCCCTCAACCTAAAGAAACCCTAAATCCTCATCCCATAAAATCCAAAACCCTCAACCTAAGAAAAAAATAAAACCTCAGTCTTAGAAAAAACTAAAAATATATCCCCCAATACCCTAAACATTGAGTTAAAGAAAACCATAAACAATCATCCCTTGATAACATGAAACCCACAACCCAAAAAACCACAACCCCTCATTCATAGAAAATTGTAAACCCTTATCAATAGAAAACCAAAAAACCATAGCCCAAATAAAACATAAACACTAAGACCTAGAAATCTATAATGCCATAGACTCAAAAATAATAATTCCATATCCCCCCAATACACTAAATCTTGATACTCAAAAAACCATAACCCTCAGTCCTAGATAACCCTAAACCATCATCCCTTGAAAAACTGAAAACCCAAGCAACAAAAAACACTAAACATGCATCCCTAGAATCCCCTAAATACTCATCCCTAGAAAAATGTAATATTGTAACCCCAAAAATACTTAATCACTCAGACCCAAAAAAACCTAATACCCTATCACAAAAAAACATCATATACTCAACCCTATAAAATCATAAACTCTAAACTCAAAAAACCCATAATTTCTCTGCCCAAAATATCCGCAACCCTTATCAAAAAAAACCATAGACCCAAGAAACAAATCACCCTAAACTCTTAGATTAAAAATAACCTTAACCTTTAGGGAAATAGCATAAAATTACCAATTAATGAAAATGAAAAACCTTCATTACAAAAACACCTGGAAATGATTAGCCTAGAAAATAGTAAAGCATCATCAGCAGAAAACACTAAACCATTTTCAAAAATATACCTAAACAATAAACCATAGAAAACCTCAAACCCTAGTAAACATAAAATCAGTTTCCCCTAAAATGAAATGATTAATCCTCCACCACTAGAAAAATTTAAACACTCTACAACAAAAAAACATAAAACCCCAGCGCCATAAAATCCTAATGCCCTATTGAAAAAAACTCTAAACCCATAGACATTGAAAAAATTAAACCAACATCCTCAGAAATATATATAAACTCATAAACAAAAATCCCTAAACCCCAAACCCAAGAAAAAATAAATCTCATAACCATAGAGAACTGTAATCCCTCAACCATATAATACCTTTAATATTCTTCCCATGAAAACCATAAACCCTTATCCCAATAAAACCCTAAATTATGTTACTTAGAAAACCCTTAAACATCATACCTAGATATCCATAAATACTCAACCCAAAAAAACGTAACCCCTGTTCCCCACAAATCCATACATCCTCATCAACAATAATATCTAAACCCTCAGAACTGAGAAACCCAAAACCATTAACCACAAAATTATGTAAACCCTCATATGAGAAAAACCCTAATACTATAGTTCCAAAAAAAAAACAATAACCGAAGTCGGAAAAACCATACATCCTCATAAAAAACCACTATTCCATTAGCCAAAAAAATACTTAACACAAATCCCCAAAAAAACCATTTACCCAAATCCCAAAAAATCCCAAAACCATCATCCATATAAAAAACTCAACCCAAAACCTCTAAAAAACCATAACCATCAACCCCAAAATAACTATATCATTCATCCCCACTAAACCTAAAAATCTAATCCCTAATAAAATATAATCTCTCATACCTATGAAACTCTAAACCCACAACCCCTAAAAAACCCTCATCCCCGAAAAATTCATAAACCCTAAACCCCCAAACCCTAATTCCTCTGCACTAAAAACCATATACTCTAATCCCTTGAAAACCTAAACCACAGTCTCAAAAAACCCCAAAACACTCATCCCCAAAAAACTCTAAACCATCATCCCCAAATAAACAAGGACAGTCAACCCTGAAAAACCCTAAACCCTCATCACAAAAATACCCTAAACTGTTCTCCACAAGAACAGAAACCCCTCTTCCCTAAACCCCAATACCCTTAACCCCCAAATCCCCAAACACAAAGTACAAAAAAGAAAAACAGCACTCCCAAAAATACAACATACACTGTACCCTAATAATCCCAAAAACCTCAACAGTAAAAAAAACTAAACCATCGATCAACAAAAACCCCAGATAATTAGCTCCAAAAAATCCAAAACCATTAGCCCTAAAAGACCCATAACCCTATCCCAATGAAACTATAAACCCTCATCCCCCCCCCCCAAAAAACCCCAATCCTTTAGCTACAAAAAACACCATAACCTTTATCCCCAAAAAGCATAATCCCAAAGCCAAAAAATCCCAAAAACGTCAACCCAACAAATACCATCCCCTCAACTTCAAAAAGCCCAAAAACCACATCCCCCCAGAAACCCAAAACCCTAAATGCATAGCATTTTAATCCATTGAACCCCAAGAGTTAAAAACCCACAAATCACGAGTACCAAAAAAATGTAAAACCTCATCCCAAAAAACGATAAATCCATATTTCCAAAAAAACCGAAACCCATATCCCAAAAAATAATTAAAGAATCATCCATAGAAAACCTAAACCCTCATCCCTAAATATATCTCAAACCTTCATCCGTAAAAATCCATAAACCATCAACCCCTTGGAAAACAAAAACACTCATCAATAGAAAACCCTAGACTCATCCCAAAAACACACTAAAACCTCAAAAATAAAAAATACAAATTCCATGGCCATAAAAAATCGAAAACTTTCATCCCCATAAACCTAAACCCTTCACTATTAAAAACCCAATCCCATAGCCACTAATACTCTATACCCCTACCCAAAAAATCTCATTCTCTTGGAACTGAAAGACCCTAAACCCTGAACACTGACACACATAATCTCTGATCCCCCATCCCAACCCCGAAAACCATATCCCACCAAAAACCTATACCATGATCCCCAAAAATAAATAATATCTCACAAAAAAACTAAAATCTCAAAACCATGAAACCTTTAACGTTTATCCCTAAAAAATATAATTCCAAATCCCCAAAAAACACCAAACCCATAGCCCAAGAAAAACCCACACCCACGCCACCAACAAAACACGATACCCTCGGCCCCAAAAAAACTATAATTCCTATTCCCAGAAATAACTAATCCGTAATTCCTAAAAAACCTTAACTGGTCATCACAAAAAACCCTAAACCATCCATCCCAAAATAACCTAAACCCCCTATCCCCAAAAAACCATAAACCAACAGTATAAAAAAACCATCGTCCTAGAAATACACTAAACCATAAAAAACCCCTTATCCTCAAAAATACTATAACATGAGCCCCCCAAAACACTAAACCGTCAACTTTAAAACCCCATAAACCCTCAAACCCTAAAAACATAAACATATTCTCCAAACAGGTCAAAACTCTCGGCCCCAAAAAACCTCAAACCGTCCACCCCCCAAAAGTGTATATTGTCATCCTTTGAAATCCCTAAGAACAATTATCTAGAAAACACTAAACCCACATCCACCAAATCTCTAAATCCTCATCCCAAAAAAAATTCAGTAAAAAAAACCAACATCGTCAGCACCAAAAATACCCTAACCCTCTGCCCCAAGAAAACCCACAACCATCATCCATAAAATACACAAACCCCTCAGCCTCAAAATGACCTAGCACCTTAGTGCAAAAAATATTTAAAGCTGCATTCCTAAGAAAACACCAACCACACATTTAAAATTAACCATAAAACACTTATCCCCAAAGAAACCTAAACCATCACCCCAATCAATTTGAAACCTTCAACTCCAAAAATACTAAACCTCCATCCCCAAAAAACCCCAAACCGTCATCCCTCAAAAACCCATAAACTTTATGCCTCAAAAACACAAATAAATACATGCATTACCATAAACCCTCGACCTTAAAAACCATAAATCATCAACCATAAAAACCCATAATCCATTATTTCAAAAATACCCTAAACCCTCTTCCCCAAAAAACCATAAAACCTTAGCCCCAGGAAACCCCAAACACTGAACCCCAAAAAACCCAAAGCCCTCCACCCAAAACCCAAAACCCTCATAAAAACAACAACAAAACATCCCTAAACTCCATTAACCCTCATCCCCCATAAAACCAAAAACCACAGGTCCAATAAAACTCTAAACCATCTGTCGAAAAAAAACATGAAACCCTCATCCCCAAAAAACCCTAAATCCTATGATCCAAAAGCACTAAACCCTCAAACAGAAAAACCCAAAACCCTCATCCCCAAAATAATATATAACCTCAACACCCAAAATTCCTATAACCTTAGCCATAAATAACCATATCACTACGGCAAAAAAACCACAAACCCTTAGCCTCAAAAAACCCAAACCCTTCACCCTCAACCCACAAAACCCAAAAGTCACTTCTCCAAAGAACCATAAATATCATCCCCAATAAACCCTAAAACCTGACATCAAAATACCTAATACATCAACCCCCAAAACCCAAAACCCCAAAACCATGAAAACATAAATCCTCAAAGATAAAAAAACTCCAACCCCACTTCCCAAAAAACCCCAAAACATATGACCCAAAAAACAACCAACCCTAAAAACGTTGAATACATCAACCCTAAGAAAACAAAAACCTATTCCAAAATACCCCAATCCATTAGTCGTAAAACACCCAAACCCCCAGCCCCAAGAAAACCAAAAAAATATGTCAAAACAAACATTAACACTAATCCTGAATAAACCCCAAATCATCAGTCCCAAAATACCTTAAACCCCAAAACCCTAAAAACCCTTAAACCCTCGGCCACAAAAAACTATATACATTCAGCACCCAAAAACCATAAATTATCATCCAAAAAAAACCTAAACACTCATCTCCAAAAAATCACTAATCCCATAGAAGTAGAAAACCATAATCCATCTTCCCCATATAACATTAACCATCATTCTTAAAACCCCATACACTAAGCCCTTAACATCCCCAAACCCTCATCCTTGAAAAAACCTCAACCCTTAACCGTAGAAAACCAAAAACCTTCATCCCCATATAGATCTAGACCATGATCCCCAAAAAAACATCATCCCAAAACAAATCATAACCCCCCATTTAAAAAATACCCTAAACCATCGTCCCCAAAACCCTAAAACCCTCAGTCCAAATGTATCCTTAACCATCGGCCTTGAAAATTCCTAAACCCTTGGACTTGAAAAATAGGAAACCCTGTGTCCATCAAACCCTAAACACTAACCCACAGAAGTCCAAAAAACCTCATCACCAAAAACCCCCAAACCCTTAGCCTAAAAAATCCTAAACTCTCAACCTCAAAAAACCTCAACCCTCATCTCAATAAAACACCAAAATCTAACCCCTGAAAATATAGAAACTCCCATAACCAAAAATCCATAATTAATTAGTGCCAAAAAACCCTAAATCCATGGCCCCATAATTATTTAAACTCTTATCCCCAGCAATTCTTAAACAGTCAGTCCTAGAAAAACCAAAACCTTGATCCCCATGAATTTCTAAAAACTCTACCATAAAAAAACCTCATTCCTCACCTCCAAAAAATCATAAACACTCATAAAAAACCTAAAAACCATTGCCCCCAAAAAACCTTAAACCATAATCCCTAATATACCCTAAACCCACAACATTAAAAAATAACCAAAACACTCAACCCAAACAACCATAAATAATCGACCCCAAGAAAATCTTGAACGCTCATGCCCAAAACACCTTCAAGGCTCATCACTAATAAACAGTAATCACTCATCTGAAATTAAAACATAAATAAATTTCCCAAAAAACCTTACACCCTCATCCAAATAAACAGTATACCCTACTCCCAACAAACCAATACATTGGCCACAAAAAAACCCTAAACCCTAAACCCCAAAACCCAAAACCCTTAGCTAAAAATATACCAAACACTCATTTTCCAAACCCCAGACACACGACTCTAAAAAACCCCACCCATTGGTTATAAAAAACCTAAAGCTCTCTTAACTAAAAAATTACATACCCTTAGCTTTAAATTATGTTAATCCTTGAGACCCAAGATAGCATAAACCTTCAAAAAAAAAAATCCAAACCCAAATCCCCAAAAACCCAAAACCCCCTGCCCTTTGGAACCCAAAAACCACATCCCCACAAAACCCTAAACCCTCATCCTTAAAAAACCCGAAACCCTCATACCCAAAAAATAGTAAACGCTATGGCCATGAAAACTCAAAAACACAGACCTAAAATACCCCAAATAAATTGAATTAAAACCCCCAAAACCTAAGCCTAATAACCCCAACCCCCCAGACCTAAAAAACCCAAAAGCATCATCACAAAAAATTCATAACCCATAAACCCAAAAAACCCCAAAACACTCATCCTGAAAAACCATAAACCCTAACCCCCCCCAAAACCATATACACTTTTCCCAAAAAAATTCTTAAACCATTAGCCTCCAAAAATTATAGACCATAAGCCCCAAAAACCTTAAAAACACATCCCTAAAACACACTAAACCCTTAGCCCAAAATCATAAACAGAAATCCCCTAAATCCCTAATCACTTACCCTGAACAAAAGCTAAATCTTAAAACACATAAAACCTAAATACTCATCCAAAAAACTATGTCAAATATAATCTATAAGAAACCCCAACCCCTCTGTCCCAAAAAACCAAAAACCTCAAAAAAAATTAAACTCTATCCCACAAAAAGACACAATTCATTTGCCCCAAAATACCATATTCCCTTTATGAAAAAACCATAAACCATCATAAAAAAAACCCAATTGTTGATCCCCAAAAAAACACAAAGCACACAACCCCCAAAGGAAAATAAAACCTCATCCCTAAGAAACCAAATCTATCATCCCCAAAAAATATTATACCATCACACAATCCTATAACCGCATCAAAAAAAAAATAAAAAAAACATAGCCTCAAAACCACAAGCCATTGACCCCATAAAACCAATAACCCTCATCCTCAAAAAACCCTAAACCGTAATCCTCACATAACATTAAACTTGTAGCCCAAAAAAACATTAAACCAGCATCACCCCAAAACACTAATCCATCTGCCCCAGAAAACATCAAACCCCCAACCATAGAAAACCCTAAACACATAGACCAAAAAAACCACAAACCCTCATCATCCAAAAACCATTAACCCTCAACACTAAAAAAATACTAAAATGTCATCTGTAATATACACTAAACTCTGAACACCAAGAGACCATATACCTTCACCCAGAAAACCCTAACCCAACATCCCCCAAAAACCATAAACCATGTTCCCCATAAAAACACCAAACCCTCAGCCTAGAAAATCATTAAAAATCATATCCCTAGAAAATGATAAACCATTATCCCTTAAATACAATAGACACTCATCCCCTGAAAATCCAATATCCTCACCCCAAAAAACCCATAAACCATCATCTTCAAATAACCCTAAAACCTTATCCCCAAAAAATAAAAACCCTCAACACCAAAAAACTATAAATCCTTCAGCCCACAAAATTATCAACCCTAAAAACCCATTACCATTAGAGTTAACCATAAATTTACTACCCTAAAAAACCCTAACTCTCATCCACTAAAACAATTACCCCTTGACACCAAAAAATGAAAAATCTTTATCCCAAAAAAGCCCATAAACCCTCCGCCTGAAATAACATAAACCCTAATCCCCAAAAATCCTAAACCCTCATTGCCAAAAAATCCTATACCCTTATCCCAAATAAACCATATTCCTTCAACTACAAAAAACACTAAACCCACATCCACAAAAAAAAGATAAAACAAAACCCCCAAAAAATCATAGACACTCTACCCCATAAATCACTAAACCCTCTTACCAAAAAACCAAAATCATCTAACCATAAAAAAACATAAAACCATTAGTGAAAAAAACATTAAAACTTTTCCCAAAAAAAGACTAAACCCACAATCCTAGAAAATCCCAAACAATCAAACCGCCCCAAAAAAATATACCCTCACCCCCATATAACCAGAAACACAAATTTAAGATAATATCCAATACACTCTGCTACGAAAAACCATACACCATCATCCATAAAATTCACCATACCCTAATCACCAAAAAAACACTAAACCATTGCCCTAGAAAACATTAAACCCATTTCTATAAAAAACACAAACCCTCGACCATAAAAAACATTAAAACGTTAACCAAAAAAACCCAAAAACCCCTCATCCATAAAAAAACCTAAACCATTATCCCCAAAATACATTATATATACATCCCCAAAAAACACTAAAAACCCCATCCCCAAAAAACACCAAACCAAGTACCCAAAATAAACTGAAACCCTTGACCCTAACAAAACAAAACCCTCATCTCCAAAATACTCTAACCCCTAACCACAAAAAACCTAAACCCCCACCACAACAAAACCCTAAACCAATAGCCCTAAAAGATCATAAACCTTCAGCTAAAAAAACACCAAACCCCCAACACCAAAAAATCCAAAAACCCGCTTCCCCAAAAAACACTAAACCCTCATTCCCAAATATATCTAAACCTTCAACACCAACAGAACAATAATCCCTCATCCCAAAAGATCCTCAATGCTCAGAACATAAATATCTTAAACCCTCAAATGTAAAGAAACCCAAACCATTAGTGCCGGAAAACCCTAAAACCTCATCCAATGAACACCCAAAAACCTCATCCCCCCAAAATAAAAAAAACCCTGAACCCTAAAAACCCCAAAATCGTGGCCCCAAAAACCCTAAAAACTTAGACTAAAGAAACCCCAATCCCTTATCCACAAATCCCAAGAACCACATTCACAAGGAAACCTAAAGCCTCTGCCAGATAAAATAATAAGACTTTATCACCATATAAACCATAATCCCAATCCATATAAAAGAATAATCTCTTATACCAGAAAAACAATATAATCATAATCCCTATAACCTAAAAATAGTTAGCAAAAAAAACCCAAACCCCTACCTCAAAAATCCCAAAACATTCATCACCAAACCCACATCATTAAAAAATATAAAACCATCAACTAAAAAAACTAAAAATACCTAACCCCAAGAGAACCCTAAACCACCATCGACATAAACCCCAAATCCATAATCCAAAAAAACCCAAAACCATATGCCCCAAAATGATACATAACAATCGACCCAAAAAACCACAAACCCTGAGTCCCAAAAAAACTCTAATGCCTAAATCCATAAAAAAACAAAAATCCATAGTCCAAAAACCCCCCAAATCATCACCCCTAAAAAAACCCTAAACACTCACCTCCAAAAAAATACTAATCCATTATCCATAAAAAAAATTTGAATTCCAAATCCCCAAAAAACACTACTCCCTCATCTGAAAAAATCCCAAACCCCCATTCCCGATAAAACTAAACCCCCTGACTTAAAAAACCCAAAACCATCAACCAAAAAAACTATAAATCCTCATCTCTAAAATCCACATATCCTCATCCCGAGAAAATCCAAAACCATCAGCACTAAAAAACCATAAACCCTCAACCCCCAAAAAAACTCATTCCCTTTACCACAAAAAACATAACACCTCTTCTCCAGAAAACCTGAAATCCTCAATAGCCAAAAGTCTAGAATCATCAACCAACAATAACCCAAAACCCATAACCCAAAATTTCCCAAGAACCACAGCCCCCAAAAACAAACAACCCAAATCCCCCCAAAACACTAAATCCTTTTCCAATAAAATAAAAAACCATCATCCCCAAAAAACTAAAACCCCCAGCCATAGAAAACCCTAATCTTTTATCCCAGTAAAACACTAAACTGTTATCCCCATAAATAATAATCACTCTTAAAAAAAATCCAAAAACCATATAACCAAATGTTTTTGACCCCACATCCCCATAAAACCACAAACCTTTTCCATCATAAAATCTTAAACACTATTCTGAAAAAAAACTCCGAACCCTTAACCCCAAAAAATAAAAATACATCATTCTCAAGAAAACTAATAACACTCATAAAAAAACTCTAACCCTTAGCCCAAAAAAACATTAAACACACATACCCATAAAAACTAATCCCTCATCCACATAAGTCAATATTCCCTCGTCACAAAAAAAAACCTCATTCCATCAGGCCCAAAAATCCCCAAACCCCATGCCCATAAAAATCTTAAACCCTCATCCACAAATAACATCAAAACATCCGCCCAATAAAATTATACACACTTAGCCTAAAAAACCACAAACCCTCATCACAACATACACCAAACCCAAATCTAGAAAATCCATAATCCCTCATCCCTAGGAAACACTATATCCAAATCCCCATAAAACCCAAATCCCTTGACCCTAAAACCCCTGAACTCTCAATCTCAATAATCCCCAAACCCTTTGCCTCAAAATAACATAAACTATAATTCCCCAAAATATTAAACACTCATACTGAAAAAACAACAAACCCTCATCTACAAAATACCCTAAACCCTCAGCCCGAAAATAACTTAAACCCTCAAAAAAACACAAAACACTCTTCCCCATGAAACCTGAAACCCTCAACATCAAATAACCTTAAACCCTCATCACCAACAAAACCAATCCACTTATACCCTAAAACCCTAAACCCTCATTCCCAAAAGATATAAAATTCACATCCCTATAAAAAAAATCGATGCCCTAAATAACCCCTAACCCTCAACCCAAAAAAAATCCTTAATTGTAAGATCCATATAACCCAAAATCCTCGACCACTCAAAAAATAAACTCTCATCCCCAATAAACAACTTACCCCCATGACCAAATAAAATCCAAACCGTCCATCTCAAAACCCCAAAAAAACACATTCCCAAAAACCATAAACTCTCATTCCCATAAAACACTAAAACCTCACCCCCCAAAACTCCTATACCCTCAACCACAAAAACACGAAATTCCTAGCCCTAAAAAACCCAAAACTCTATGAACAAATATTCCTAAACTAATTGAACCAAAAAAATCCTAAACCTTCATCTCTAAAGATCCCAAAAACATAAGGCCAAAAAAACATAGACCCTCATCCACAAATGTCACAAACCCCTTTTCCCAAAAATATCCTTAAACCCTTATCAGTAAAAAACCTTAAGACTCATCCTAGAAAACCTGATTCATATATACCGAAAAACCCTAATCCATATGCCCCAAAAACCCAAAATTCTTCTACCTATGAATCCATAAACCCTTACAAAAAAACCCTAATCCATTAGCCCCAAAATAATATGAAAAAAAATCCCAAAATATTTCAACACAAAAATGATAAAAACACATCCCAAAAAACCTCAAACCATCGTCCCCCCAAAAACTAAACCATATGAGCTAAAATCATATTATGTCTCTACCCAAAAAACAAAAAACGCATATCTCCATAAACCTAAATCATAATTCCAATGAAACACTAAAATGATAGGCTCAAAAAACCACAAACCCTTAGCCCTTAAAAACATCAAACCCACAACCCCAAAAATCCTTAAACCATCAGACTCAAATAACCCAAACTATTTCCCCAAACAACCCGAAACCCTCAGCCCCAAAAGATCCCTAAAACCCCATCCATAAAACACCCACACATACTACCAAAAACCCCTCAAACCACATCCTCATAAACCCTAAACCATCATACATAAAAACCAATAACCATCATCCCAAGAAAAACACAAACCCTCAGACCCAAAATACCCCTAAACATTCATTCCCCCAAAACCCAAAAAAGTCAGCCCCCAATAAACCCAAACGCTAATCCCCAAAAGACACATAACTATCAACCAAAAATTCCCTAAACCCTTATCCCTAGAAAACTGTAAACATTGTAAACAAAAAAAACACTACTGCCCCAATAAGATAAAACACAAAACCCCCATCTTGATGAAATCCGAACCCCTAAGACCTAAAAAACCCAAAACCATAAGCCCCAAAAAAACTCCCAAACCACATCCCCAAAAAATACAGAACCCTTGGCCCCCAAAAATTTGACCATAAGCTCTAAATCCTCAACCTTAAAAAACCATAAATACACTGACATAAACATTACTAAACCATCATCCAATAAAATACTAAACACTCATCCCAAAAGCATCTATACAATTTTCCCCAAAAAAAACCTAAATCCTAAACCACAATTACCCAAAAAACCTCATCCTTACAAACGCCCCAATCACTCATCACCCCAAAATCTAAACTCTTATACCAAAAACTCTGAAACCCAATAATAAAATACCCAAACCTCTAATCCTAGTAAACTAGAATCCCTCATCCCCAAAAAGATCCCCAAACCCCCATTTCCAAAAAACTATAAACCCTCAGCTCCAAAAAACCATAAACCCTCATCCCAAAAAAACATAATCCTCATCCCAAAAAAAACACTAAACCCTCACCCCAAAAAGACACGATAACCTTCAACTTGGAAAATCATAAATCTTACAACCTAAAAAACTAAACCATATTCCCCCCAAAAACACCAAAACCACATCACCAAATAACTGCAAACTATAAACCCAATATAACCCTAAACTATATTCCCAAAAAACCAAAAAACCATCATCCCCAAAAAACCCAGAAACATCATCCCTAAAAAAAACCTAAACATTGATCCCCCAAAAACAATAAACTCTTTACCCCAAATAAGTCAAAAAACTCATCCACGAAAATAATCCTTAATCTCCAAATATACAATAGCCCTATTTACTAAAATCCCCCAAAACCTCGGCCTTGAAAAAACCTAAACCCTTTGCACAAAAAAACCAATAATCCCGAGGGCCTAAAAAATATGAAACCCATATCCCTTGATACCGCTAAACAGTCATCCAAGAAACCAAAATCCCAAAAGCCAACGAAACACAAAAACCCAACATGAAAAAACCCTAAACCCCCACATCCACAAAAAACCTCAAAGCCAAATAGTTATAAAACCCCAATCCCTAAAAACCGAAAACCCACTACCACAAAAAACAAATACACACATCCCCTAAAACCTGAAAACACTAATCCACAAAACCCAAAACCCTCATCCCCAAAAAACCATAATCCATCTGCCCTAGGAACCCTAAAACCTTATCTCAAAAAAACCATAAATCCAAAAACTATAAAAACATAAAACACTCAAACTTGAGAAACCCTAAAACCTCTACCCCCAAAAAACCCAGACCCTTATCCCTAAATGACCGTGAATTAAAAACCCTAAAAAAAATTAAACCCTCAACCCCAAAACACCCTAAACCCTAAACCCCAAAAATTCATACACCGAAAACACAAAAAAACCATAATCCCTCATCCGCTAAAAACCCTACACCCTCGACCACAAAAAACTCTAAACCATAGGTCCCCATGAAAACTAAACCATCGGCCCCAATAAAACCTAAACCCTTAGCCCCAAAAAATAAAAAACATTATCTCCAAAAAAAACCCCAAAACCCATGGCCCCCCAAAAAACCCAAACCCTTAGTAAAGAAATATCAAAAACCCTCAACCTTAAAAAACACTAAAACAATGGCCCATAAAAAAATTCCATCATCCCCAAAAAACCATAATACCCACATCCCCAAAATTACCTAAACCGTTATCCAAAAAAAAAATCTCTCATCCACAAAAAACACCAAACCATCATCCAAAAAAACCCTAAATACCCCTCACCCAATGGTCATAAACCATAACCCACAAAAAAACATAAATCTTCTGCCCCAAAAACCCAAAACACTCATCTAAAAATAACCACAAACCCTCATCACCAAAAAAACCTAAACCGTTACCTCTATAAACCAAAAAATCTCATCCCCCAAGAAGACCAAACCCTCATCTCCAAAAAACGCCAATCCATGAACACCAAATGACATTAAACCCTCATCTCTTAAATAACCTAGACCCTAAAACCCAAAAATAATATAAAATATCATCCCCAAGAAATCCTAAACCCCAGGCCTACAAAATACAAAACCCTTAGCCTTAAAATCCATTAAACCATAGCCCCAATAAAACCTTAACACTCATCCCAAAAAAAAACCATGAACTGTAAACCCCAAAGATACCAACACGTCATCTGCCAAAACCCCCCAAAAACACATCCCACAAAATCATAAACACCCATTTAAAAAACCCCCACCGTATGTAAAAAACATAATTTGTCAGTAGAAAAAACAACAAATAGTCATACCTCAATAAAAACCAAAAAAATCTTCCTCAAAAACCATATAATCTCATTCCCAAAAAAATTAGACCCTTAATCTTAAAAAACACTAAACTAACATACCCAAAGAACTCAAACCCTATGAACTAAAAAACATAAACCCTTAGCCCCAAAAAAACCCAAACCCTCAGCCACATAAAATCCCAAACCCTTATCACCAGAAACCCTAATTCCTGAACCCCAAAAATCTATGAATAATGCATCCACCAATACCCCAATCCCTCATCCCTATAAATCCCAGATCCCTTAGCCAAAATAAAATAAACCATAAAACCCCCCAAAACCCTCAACCCTCAACCCAATATAACCCTAAACCCTCATCCACCAAAAATCCTAAACCATAATACCCAAAACCCTAAATCATAGACTCTTAAAACCCCAAAACCACCTATATGAAAAAAACTAAACCCTCAGCCCCAAAATTCCTTAACCCCTTAGCCCCCAAAACCAAGACCTTCAAACCCAAAAAAATCATACACCCTCAATAAAATACACTCAAAATCCTCAGTCTCAAAAAATCCGAAACCCATATCCCAATAAAAAATCACTCAAACTCAACAATCCCTATACCCACATCCCTAAAAATCTATAAAACCTCCTCCATAATAAAAATTAACCCTCATCCACAAAATACCACTACACCCTAATCATCAATAAACCCTAAACCGTCAGAACCAAAAAAAAATAACTCCACTACCATAAAAAACCAAAAAACCTTGACCCAAAATAACCTTAATCCCTTTTCCCCAAATAAACATAAATCTTTATCCACAAAATAACTAATCCCAAAATATGATAAATCCCTAAACCCACTTCCCCAAAAATACCCAAAACACTGATCCCCAAAAAACCCTAACCACTCATCCATTAGAAAACTCTATACCATCATCACTAAAAAACCCAAAACCCCCATCCATATAAAATCCAATACCCTCACCCCAAAATACCCTTACCCTCATCCCCCAAGAAACCTAAATCAATAGTGGGAAAAAATCCTAAAACCATATCTAGTAAAATTCCAAAACCCTCACACCCTCATAACCCTAACCCCTCAACCCCAAAATTCCTCACCACTAAACCCCCCAAAGCTTGAAAGAATCTTCCCTAATAAACCCAACACCTCAAAACCAAAGATCCATATTACCTTATATCCAAAAAACCCCCAAACCAGAGCCAAAAAAATGCTAATCATTGGCACTAATTAACCCAAAACCCTGAGCCCCAAAAAACCCAAAACCCTTTCCCAAAAGAAACTCATCCCGCATCACCGAAAAACACAAAACCCTCTGCTCTAGAATAACGAAATACTCATCCCCAAAAAACATTAAATCCTTAACAGCAAGCAATTGTAAACCCATGTCACCAAAAATCTCAAAAACCTCAACCAAAAAACCCCTCAAATCCTCAATCCCTCGACAAAAAAAATCCCCAAATCCTCAGCCCCATGTAACAATAAACTCTAGCCCCGTAACACAATAAACCCTTTGTCACCAAAACTCTAAACCTGCAGCACAAAAAATCTAAAACTCTCATAAAAAATAACCCTAAAACCTCATCCCCAAAAAACCCTAAACCCTCATCCAGCAAAAATCCTAAACCCTTGACCCAAACAAAACCTAAACCATCAACCCCAATAATAACACAAACCCTCTTCATAAAAAACCCTAAACCCACATCCCAAAAAAACCAAATCACATACCATAAAAACCCTAAACCCTTAGCCCCAAAATTCCCTAAACCCTAATCCCCAAATAACCCTAAACCCAAAGACCAAAAAACGGATTCCCTCATCCCTGAGAGAACTATAAACACACGGCCCAAAAAACCCTAAACCCAAAACCCCATAAAAAATCAAACCCTCGACCCCAAAAAACCCAAAAAACTCAGATATAAATATCCCTAAACCATCATCCATCATAAACTCCAAACCCTCATCCCCAAAAAAATATTAAACCCACTTCCTCAAAAAACCCTAAATAGTCAGGAGCAAATAATCTGAAACCCTCTTCCTCAAAAAATCCTATACTATTATCCCTAAAAAATAGACTACCCTTACCCCCCAAAAACCATAAATCATCATCCCCAAAACCCCAAATATTCAATAATAAAAACCCCTATACCCTCATCACCCAATACCACAAAAAACATGGCCCAAAATAACCCAAAACCTGGAGCACAAATAAACTAAACCCTAATACCTAAGACACTAAACCCTCTATACCTAAAAAATAATAAATATTGAGCACAAAAAAAAACCAAACCATCATCCCCCAAAAAACCTAAACTAATAGGTACATAATACCCTAAAACCTCATCCCAAAAATACCCAAACCCTCATATTCCCGAAAAACCAAAACCTCATCCTAAAAAATATAAACCCTCTGCCCTAAAAATAAAAAAAAAACATAGCCCCAAAATACCCAAACACTTAACCCAAAAACACTAAACCCACAAATCAATAAAAACATAAACCATTGTCCCCAACATAATAATAATAATAAACAATATTCCACAAAACCCCTAAACCCTAAACCTCAAAAGACCCTAAACCCTCTACCTAATAAAACCTTAAACCCTCATCCCTAAAATATCATTAACTCCCATCCACAAAAAACCTGAAACCCTCAAGCCAAAATAACACCAAGACATAGACCCTAAAAAACAATAAATACTCTTCCCTAGAAATAATATACCATTATCCCCCCAAAACATGAAATCCTATTCTCTGGAAAAATCCCAAACCTTCATCCAAAATAAAATCTAGTCCCTTAGACCTAAAAAAATTATAATCCGTCATCCACAAATAGATCTCTAAAACCACATCTGCAAAAAAACCCAAACCCTCATTCCTAATAAAACATTAAACCTCACACCCAAAATACCGTTGACCCTCTCTCACCGTAAAACCCTAAATGCTATGCCTACAAAAATCCTAAACCATCATCCCCCCAAATCCCCAAACCCTCATAAAAAACATAATCTCACAGTCAAAAAAATCATAAACCCTCCTCCCTAAAAAAACCTAAACCCTCACCCCTAAAAACCCAAAAACAATCATCCTGAAAAAAAAAATCAAAATCTTATGAATAGAAATGCCCCTAAACATAATCTCCCAAAACACTAAACCATTAATTCCAAAAAACCCAAACCCTCAACAAATAAAACCGTAAACCCTCAGCTCCAAAAATTCATAAATCCCCAAACCCTTAAAAACCAATAACCATCATCCCCAAATGTACAGAAACCCTCATTAATAAAAAAACCCAAAACCATCTTCAATAAAAAAAACCCAAAATATCATTCATAAAGAACTATAAACCCTCATCCCCAAAAACCCAAAAAAGCATCCCTAAAATGCACTAAACCATTCATCCCAAAAAACACAAAACCATCATCCCCCAAAACCCTCTTCCCCCAAAACCTTAAACACTCAATCACAAAAACACCAAAAAAAATTCATCCCAAAAAATAAAAAACCCTCACCTCAGATAAATTTAAACACTCCCCCCAAAAAATTCATAAACACTCATAAAGAAATCATTAAACCCTTACCACCCTAATTCCCTAACCAATAGTCCAAAAAAACCATAAACCCTCATCTGACAAAAACACTAAACCCTATGACCCAAAAAACCCATCAACCCTAAAAACCCCAAATCCGCATCCCCCAACAACCAAAACCCTCATCCCCAAGACCCAAAACCCTCATCCACAAGAAAACCCTAAATACATAGCCAACCAAAACCAAAAAACTTCTCCCTAAAAAGACCTGAACAGTAACCCACAAAACCAATAAACCCTCATACAAAAAATCCTAAAACACATATCCAAATAAAATCTCAAACCATCATCCCCTAAAAATAAAATAAAAAATTTCCCCAAATTCCCCAAAACCGCATCCCCAAAAAACTCCAAACCATATGCCCAATGAAAACGCTAAATCAAGTCCATCTAACAATGTAAAAACCTCATCTCTAAACAACACAAAACACTTAGTTCAAAAAATAACCCTACCATTATCCCCAAATAACACCAAACACTATGATGAAAAATATTCAGAATTGTCATAAAAAAAACATAATTTATCAGACCAAAGAAACTGCCAACCCTCAATGCCAAAAAACTATATACCCTCATTCCGAAATAAACCATAATCCATCATTCACATAATCTCTAAACCCTTAGATCCAAAAAAAACCCAATTTCTTAGTCCCAAATAACCCTAAATACTCAGCCCTCCAATACCATTAACCATTATCCCAAAAAAAACAAATTCCATTAGGCTCAACAAATTTCAAAATCGTCATCCGAAAAAAATCCTAATCCCCATTCCAAATATTCTAACCCACATCCCCAAAAAAACCCAAAACCCTATGCACCAAAATACCCAGAAAACTAAACCCAAACAACACTAAACCAATATCACCATAAAAACTATACAATTATCCCCAAAGAACCATAATCCATTATCCCATAAAATCAAAATCCATCGAACCTAAAATTTATAAACCCCTAGTCCCAATAGTCCATAAACCATCATCCCCCAAAAAAATAGTAGCCCCAGCCAAAAAACTCATAAAACCTTGACTTCAATAAACTTCTACACCCTTGACCCCAAAAACCATAATCCCTGAGGACCCCAAAAACGTAAAACCCCAAAACCCAAAAAACCTCACACCGTCATCCCCAAAAAAACCCTAAACTCTCATCACCCAAAAACCCCAATCCCATAGCCCCAAAAATAACCAATCCCTCATCCCAAACAAACAAGAAAAACTCAATGCCAAAAAACCACTAAAACCCCATCCCAAAAAAACCCCAATCCCTAGGCTATAAAAAGTTTAATCCCTCATCCCAAATAAATCGTAAACACTAGCCACAAAAAAACTTAAACCCTTAGCCCAAAAAACCCTAATATCCTCAACCCGGAAATTTGCCAAACCCTTTACCCCCAAAACCCAAAACCCTCATACATGAAAAACCGTAAACCCTCATCCCTAAATAACCCTAAACCCTAAACCCTCAAAAAACTGAATCTTTCAACCCTGTAAAAACCCCAAAACCTAGTCCCCCAAAAAACCTAATCCTTCACACCCAAACGTCACAAAAATGCTATAACCCTTCCCAAAAGAAACCCTAAACCATTATCCCCAAAAAACCAAAACCCAAAACCCTAAAAAACTATAATCCTTCATAACAAAAAAAACTATAAACCCTCAGCAGCCAAAAACCCCGTACACTCAGTTCCAAATAAACCAATCCTTTGCATCTACAAAAACCTATACCCTCATCCTCCAAAATTCCCTATATCAATATCCTTAAAAAATAGTAAACCCACTTCCCCAAAAAACACATAACCCTCCACCACAAAAAATAAATAAATCATCGCACCAAAAAGTCCTAAATAATTAGCTGCAATAAACCCTAAAACCACATATAAAAAAACCCCAAACCATCATCCCAAATATAATCCTCAACACACCTCCCAAAAACCAAAATCCACAGCTCTCAAGAAACCTAAAACATTAGCCTAAAAAAACCAAAATATCTTAACCCCACAATACCCCAAACCCTTAACCCCAAAAATCTATAATCCCCAATCCCAGAAAACCCCAAACCCTCCTCCCCAAACAAAACTAAATACTATATGAAAAAAATCTGTAAATCAACAAACCCCAAATAAATACAGAACCCTTAGCACCAAAACCCCAAAACCCACACCGCAAAACCCTAAATACTCAGCCTAAAAAAACCCTAAACTGTTTCTCCAATGAAAACCATAAACTGTCGGCCACAAAAATTCCAAAACCCTCATAAAAAAATCCAAATCCCAAATCACTATAAACCCCCAAAACCACATAAAAAAAACTAATCCCCCATCCCCATAAGATATCTAAACCCACATACCTAAAAAACACTAAACTCTCATAGTAAAAATAACTATAGCCCCATCCACAAAAAAACATTAATCCTTCATCTGTAAAAAACCATAAAACCTGAAACCCAAAAATCCATAAACCCCTACACCTAAAAACCATAAACACTTAAAAACAAGAAACCATAAACTCTCCACACACAAAACATAAACCCCTCCATAAAACATCCTTAACCCTATTCCCCAAAAAACCCAAAACCTTCATCCTAAAAAACCCCTCGCACCAAAATATCCCTAACACACATCCCCAAAAAACTCTAGACCCTCATCCCCAAAAAACACCAAACCCTCAGCCCCAAAAAACTTTAAAACTCAAAAAACATCCAAACCCTCAGCCCAAATAACCCCAAATATTTATTATAATAAAATTCCTAAACCTTAAATCCCCACAAATCTCAAAACCCACTACCATAATAAACCTCAAACTATTAGCCCTAAAAATACCAAAAGCACATTCTCAAATACCCCAAACCCTCATCCACAATAAAACACGAAACCCTCACCCCCAAAAAAATCCAAAACCCTCAACCCCCAAAAAATCCAATAGCCCTAGCCCCAAAAAAGCAGAATCATGAGCCCCAAAATACCCTAAATCCCCATCCTTAAAAAACATAAGCACTTATCCCCAAAATACTCCAATTATCATCCTCCAAAAACCGTAATCCACCAACTCTAAAAAAACCTAATCCCTTGGCCCCAAATATACCTACACCATGAGTTCCAAAAAATCCAAAACCATCAACCAAAATAAAACCCTAATCCCTCACCCTAGAAAAACACTAAACAATCAATCCCAAAATTCCACAAACCATCATCTCTAAAAAAACTACAAACCCTGATCCCAAAAAAACCTAAACCCCAACACAAAAAAACAATAAACCGTCATACATGATTAATTTTAAAACTTCACTCCATGAGAAATAAAAAACCTTATCAATAAAAAAAATAAACAGTCAGCCCCATGAAACCCCATACCTTCTTACCCAAGAAACCCTAAAACCACATCCCCTAATATACTAAACCCTCATTCCAAAAAAAACCCTAAACAATTATCCTCCACAAACTCTAAACCATAAATCATGAAAAAAGAAAAACCTAAATTCCCAAAATACCATAAATCATCAATCAAAAAACCCTAAATTCTCATAGAAAACACAATTCCTTAATTCCTAGAAAACCCTAAACCCTCATCCCCTTTATAACCTATATAATAATCTCCTAATAACCATAAACCCAAATCCCAAAAAACAAAAAAAACCATCCCCTAAAATAAAAAACCATCATATCTAAAACCCCCAAAATAGTTATCCCCAAATAAACCTAAACAAATAGCCCCCAAAAATAACAAAACCCTATGAACAAAAAATCACGAAACCCACATCCCCTAATAAACCCTAACACCTCATCCCGAAAAAACCAAAACTATCATCCCCAAAAAACCTAAACCCTAAGATCAAAAAAATCCTGAACCCACATATCCCAAAAACCCTAAACACTCATCCCTAAAGATCCCCAAAAAATAATACCCCCAAACCCAAAAACACAATCCCTAAAAAACTCAATAAACGCTTCCCAATAAAACACTAAACCCTCCACTAAAAAAAACAAAAAACTCAGCCCAAAAAAACCCAATCCCTCAACCCTATAAAACCATAAACCGTAGGCCAAAAAAACCTAAACACTCATCTGAAAGAAACCCCTTACCCCAATCCCTAGAAAACCCTTAACCCTATAACCCAAAAACTCTAAACCCTCCTCCCCAAGTAACAAAAATCCATCACCTTGAATAAATCTAAACACTCTTCCCCAAAAAACCCTAATCCCCCAGACAATAAAAATACCAAACCATATACCTGAAAAAACCTACCCCCTCATCCCCATAATTTTCTAATCCTATAGCCCCAAAAAACATGAATCCCCCCCAAAAAATAAAACTCATAACCTACCGCCCCAAATAATTTAAACCCCTTAACACCCAAAAACCATAAACCCTCAACACTAAAAAACAATATACCTAAATCACTAAAAAATCATAAACCCTCAAACTAAAAAACCAAAAACCCTCAACATTACAAAAATCCAAAAACCTCAACCCAAAAAAAACCTTTAATCTCATCCAAAAAATATAGTAAACCATTAGACCAATGAAACTATAAACCATCACCCAAAGAAAATCATAAACCATCATCCCAAGAGTTCCCTAAAACACTATATCTAGAAAAATATAAACCAAAATCCCCATACAACCCTAACTCATTATCCCCATAAATCTTTAAAAACACAGAACTAGGAAACCCTAAAACCACATCCCCAAAACGATAAACCTTATTTATTAAAAAACCATAATCACCAACCCCATAAAACCCAAAACCCATAGCCAAAAAAAAACCCAAAACCATGTGCCCCTAAAATCCCTAATCCCTCATCCCAAAAACACTATATATTTATCCTTAGGATACCCTAAATCATAAGCCCCATAAAACCATAAAACCTCATCCCCATTAACCCCCAAACACTTTGCACCAAAAAAAACCCTAAACCATCATACCCATAAAACATTTATCACTCTACCATTGAAAACCCAAAACCCTTAACCCTAGATCACACCAAACCCCCAAACCTAGAAAACCATAATCCCACATTCATAGAAAACCCTAAAACCTATTTCTTAAATTTTTGAAAAAACACATAAGTTGAAAATTATAAACCCTCATCTATAAAAATCCCTAAACCCACAACCCCCACAAATCTGAAACCCTCAATCACAGAGAACACAAAACTCATTACCCCATAATACTATAAACCCTCATAATAGGAATATCCAAAACCACAATCCCCTGAAAAAACAAATCAATCAACCCCAGAAAACAAGAATACCTCATACCTATGAATCCCTAGACCCTCAAACCTATAATACACTAAATCCCCAGCCTTTGAAAACACTAAACACTCAACACAAAACAACCCTAAACCCTCAGTAATAGAATCACCTTAATCTTTAACCCAAAAAATCAAAACCCATAAGCCTAAAAAAAACACAGAAGCACAATCCCAAGAAAACTCTACACCCCTAGACCTATAGAACCTTATTCATTTATCCAGAGAAAACACAAAATCAACAACCCTAGAAAATCCTAAACCCGCATCCGTAGAAAACCAAAAAACCCATATTTATAAATCATTATCCTCTCATCAATAAAACACCTAAACCATCATAAAAAACTCTAAACTGTCATCCCCAAAAACCATAAATCTTCATCCCAAAAAAAACCCTAAAACCATCACCCCCAAAACCAATAAACCCCCAGCACCAAAAAACAATAATCATTCATCCTTAAAAAAACCTAAACCATCCACCATGAAAAACCCTAAACCCTCTTCCATAAAAGTACTAAACCCCCTGCCCAAAAAAACACTAAACCACCATCCCCCCAAAACCTATAAATTCTACATAAAAAATCCCTCATCCCTCATCCCCAAAAAACCTACACACACAAACCCATAAAATCATGAACCCCCATCCCCATAAAGACAATACACTCTCATACCAAAACAATCCTAAACCCAGAACCCTATAAAATCATAAACCCTCTTCCCCAAAATAAATTACACCCTCATCCCCCAAAAACCTTAAACCCAAGGACATAAAAAACCATAAAACCACATCCCAAACAACCCTAAACACTCATTACAAAAAAATTTAAACCAATAGCCCAAAAATACCATCACCCCTCATCTCTAAAAAACAAAAAATCCTCTTCCCAAAAAAATCAAAATACCCAAACCACAAGAAAACATTAACCATGAAACAAAAATTATCTAAACCATCAAGCTCAAAAATCACTGAATCTATATCCCCCCGACTCCCAATACTATAAACCCCAAAAAACCCAAAACCCTCAACCCTAAAAACCCATAATCCTTATTCCAATAAATCCACTAATTTCTCAGCCCCAAAAAATAGTAAAACATCCTACCTAAAAAACTCAAAACCCTAAACTCCATGAAACCCTGAACCCTTTTCCATAGAAAACCCTAACACCATATCCCTAAAAAAATATAAACCCTCAAACCAAAAAAAATAATCCCCCATCCACAAAATTACCCTAAACACCCATCCCCAAAAAACACTAAACCCTTATCCCCAATAATAATTAATCATCATACCTAAAAAACCCTAACACCTTTTCCCCAAAACCAAAAACCCTATTCCAAAAGAAACCTATCCCTCTGACCAAAAAAACATAACCCACCTTTCCTAAAAAACCATAAAACCTCATCCCCAAATAACCAAAAAACATAATCCACAAAAATCCAAAAATCCCCACCCCTAAAAATCCCAATAACCATAGCTCCTAAAATCCATAAACCCTTAGCACTAAAAATTCACTAATTTATAAGCCCCAAAAAACCATAAACAGTAACCCACCAACAACCCCTACACCACTAGGCCCAAAATACCATAAACACTATTTCTATAAAAACAACCATAACACTAATCCACTAAATCCATAAACTCTCTTACTCCAAAACCCCAAAACAATCAGCACCAAGAATCCCTAACCCCATAGATCCAAAAAACCCTCAACCGCCTACCCCATAATTTCAAAAACCCTTAACCCCAATGACATAAAACGTCATACCCAAAAAACCATGAACCCTAACCCTGAAAAATACCTAAAACCTTCTCCAAAATATCCTAAAACCCACAGGCCAAAAATTCCTAAAACCTCAAAAAAAGAAAACTATACCCTCAGGAATGAAAAAACCCTAAACCCTCAGCCCCTCCAAAACCTAAACCCTCATAAAAAAACAATATCCACAAAACCCCAGAAAACATTAAAACATTTGATGAAGAATCCCAAAACTCCTATCCCAGGAAACCCCTAATCCATCATTGCAAAAACTACTAATCCCTCGGTCACAAAAAACCGCAAAACCCTTAACCCTGCAAACAGTAAAACCCTCATAACCAAAAAACCATAAACCCCCAATCACAAGACCCCTAAAACCACATCCAAGAAAAACTAAAAACCCATTATCCCTAAGTACCCTAAATCATCATCCCCAATAAAGGGTAATTCCTTTCCAATAAAAACCACATAACAATTTGTCCCAAAAACCAAAAACTCAAAGCCCCTGAAACCCCAAATAAACTAAAACCCTAAAAACATGAACACATCCACAACAAATTAACCATAAAACCTTATTCCAAAAACCCTAAACCATCATCCCTAAAAACCCTTAAACCCTTACACAAAAAACACTATTCATTCATCACCAAAAATCCCCTAAACTATCATCACCAAAAAACCCTAAACACCTGCACAAATTTAACCAAAACCCACACCCCAAAAAATCATAAACCCTCATACCCAACAAACCCTACATTGTTTTCCCCCAAAACCCTCATCTACAACAACCGTAAACCCTAAACCTCAAAATACCTTAAATCTGTGGCCCAAAAAAATATATACCCTCAACTCAAAAAGCCCTCTATATCATCAACCCAAAAAATTTAAACCTTAATTCCAAAAAAACCATAACCATCTTCCCCAAATGAACCTAAAACCCCATACCCAAAAACCATAAACCCGCAGCCGAAAAAAAATCCTAAGATCAGTATCTGAAAAAAAATAACCCTCTACCCCAAACACTCATCCAAAAAACACTAAATTGTCAACACCAAAATTCCTAAACCATCAAATCCATGAAACCCTAAATCATCAATCCCACCCGCACCCAAACCAAAAACCCATGGCACCAAATACTAATAAACGCTCAACCCAAAAAAACTCTTAACACTCATCCCAAATAACCCTAAAACAATATCCCCAAATAACACTATACACTCTTCCACAAAAATACCAAACATTGAACCATAAATATCATAAACCCCTATCCTAAAAAACCCTAAACCCATAGCCCCAAAAAACCATAATCAAGGGCCCCAAAACTCCCCAAACCCTCACCCACAAAAAAACCCAAAATTATTATCCCCCAATCCAAAAAACAACATATGCTAAAAAACCCTAAACTCACTACTAAAGAAACTAAGCCATAAATTCAAAAAACCCCTTTACATTATCCCAAAAAATACTTAAAACATAACCCCCAAAAAACATAAACCCTAAACCCCATAAACCCTATGCTCTCAACCCCATAAAGAAACAACAAACCCACAACCCCAAAAATATTTTGACCCTTTTCCATAAATAAATCTAGGCCATGATCCCTAAAAAACCCTAACCCATTTGCGCAAAAAATTTATATACCGTAAGAAACCTCTAAATTCCAAAACTAAAAAAATAAACCTTCATCATCAAAAAAATTATAAATACTCAACGCCAAAAAAACATAAACACTCAGTCAAAAAAATGTAATACAACATATTGAAAAAATCATGAACCCTCAGCTAGAAAAAATGTTAAATCCTCATCCCCAAGAAACCATAACCCATCACCACTAAAAACCCACAACCACCAAAAATCATCAACCCTCACACCTAAAAAACACTAAAACCCCACTGCCAAAATCCCATAAGCTCTAGCCTATCAAATTTCAATACCCATAGCCTAAAAACAACCAAACTCTCTATCCCCATAAAGTGTAAACCCTTAGTCCAAAAAATCCATAAACCATCAGCCGCAAAAAATGCATTACACTCAACCCCAAAACTCTTAAAACCTTATCCCCAATCAACAATTAAATATCATCCCCAAAAACCCTATTCACACAGACCCACAAAAACCCTAAAACCTAATCCCAAAAAACCATAAACACTCATCCTCAATAAACACTAAACCCTCAAACAAAAAAGTGGTAATAACTATACACAGAAAAAACATGACACCCTCGGGCACAAAAAAACTAAAACCTCATTCCCAAATCCCTAAACCATCATATCTTAATCCCATAATCCCTTTGCTAAAAAAACCCTAAATTCATAGACATAAAAACAATAAACCCTCATCCCAGCAAACCCTTCAAATCTAAATAACCCTAAACTCTCTTCACTAGAAATACTTAACCACTCTGCCCCAAAAATCCAAAAACCCAAGACCCAAAAACCCTATAACATCAGCCTCAAAAACTCCTAAACCCTAATCCAAAAAAACTGTATACTCACTTCCCCAAAAAACCCTAATCCCTAATCCTTGGAGAATCATAAACCCTCCAATCCAAAATTACCAAAAACATCATCCCCAAATTCCAAAACTCATATACCCAAAAACTATAATCCCAAAACACCAAAAATACTAAAACCCACATCCCCAAAAAACCCCAAACCCTTATCCACCCCAAAACCTAAGCCCACAGATTCAAAAACCGTTAAACAATTAGCAATAAAAAAGGATAATCCCATAGCATTAAGAAAACAAAAATCCTTATACCTAAACAACCCTAATCCATCATCCCTGAATCTCCATAATCATTTGTCTCAAAATAACACTAAACACCCATCACAAAACACCAAATTCTTCAACCCAAAAAGCGTAATCCCATATCCCCCAAAATCCATATATTCTCATCCCCAAAAAAACTCAAAACCACTTTCACAGACAACCCAATACCCCATTCTAAAAAAAAACCCAAAAACCCTAAGCCCCAAAAAACCCTAAAATTGTATCACACAAAAACCCATAACACTCATTCCCAAAAAACCCTGAACCCTCAAACCAAAAAACCCCTAAAACCACACCCAATATTACGCAATAGATTCTAAAACTAAAAATGTTTAACCACAAGACTCAAGAAACCCAATACCCATAAGCTAGAAAAACCCTAAATCCATAGGCATTATAAATCATAAACACTCATGAACAAACCAATAATCCTTCCTCACCAAAAAACCCAAAAACCTCAGCCCCCTGAAAACCCTAAATATATCCCTAGAACCAACAATATTTCTGCCTAAAAAAATGCTAATCCCTCAGCCCCCAAACCCCCAAACCTTGATACCAAAAATATAAAAAACACTTATCCCCCAAAAAACCTAATCCCACATTTCCAAAAAAACCCTAAAAAATCTTCCCAAAAATACACTAAACCATCATTCACAATAACAAAAATCCAATGTCCCAAAAAAACAGAACCTCATCCCCAAAAAACCCCAATCTCACAGCCTAAAAAAACCCAAAATCCATAGCACAAAAAAACCCTAAACCATCCAGCCCAAGAAATACTAATCGCGAAACATGAAACACCCAAAAATCCCAAATCCTCATTATCAAGAAAAACTAAACCCTCTACCCAAAAACACCTAGACCTCAACCACCAAACCAATATACCATCAACATCAAAACCCCCTACACCCAAACATGAAAAAACATAAACCCTCATCCCTAAAAACCATGAAACCTATAACACTAAAATCCCCTAAACCCTCATCACCAAAAAACCATAAACCCCCATCCATAAAAATCCCTAAATCCTTTATTCTAAAAAATCATAAATCAAACTAAAAAAACATAAAAAGTCATTCCTAAAGATAGTTGACTCTATGCCCCAAAACTCTTAAAATATCACCTCTAAAAACCTCTAACCAAATCCCTAAAACCACAAAAACCGTTATTCCCAAACCCATAAAACATAACCCGTGAATAAAAAAACCATCATTCCTAAATACGCCTGAATCCTCATCCCCAAGAAATCTATAACCCTAAGCCCCAAAAACAACTAACTTTATAGAACGAAAAACCCTAAACCGTCAACCTAAAAAACCGTAAACCCCCACCAAAAAAAACCATTAATACTCAGCCCTAAGAAATTCATGGATACTCATCCCAAAAAACACTAAACCATCATCCCCTAATAACCCTATAACCTCATCCCCAAAAAACAAAAAACCCTCATCCAAATGAACCTAAACCCTCATCCGTAAAAATGAATAAACCATTACCCATAAAAATCCATAAAAACTCAAAACAAAAAAATTCTAAACCCTCGTACCCCAAAAAACCCTAAATCATCAGCAAAAAATATACCTAAACACTAATCCCTATCCTGCCCTAAACCATCATCCCCCAAAATACATAAATCTTGTGACACAAAAAAACCCTAAATAGAAATCCATAAATAACTGTGAACCCACAGTCCTAAAAAACCATAAAACCTTATCCTAAATATCCCCTAAACCTTAACCCCCCAAAACACCTAAACACTCAACCCGATGAAGACCCTAATCCAAAATTCCTCAAAAACCCTATAACACATCACAAAAAAAAACATGAAACCATTAGCCTCTAAATACCCTATACCCTCACCCCCCAAAAACACTAAACCCTCAACCCCAAAATTCCCTAATCCCTCATCTCGAAAAAACGTAAATCATCAGACCCAAAAAGACCCCACACCTTCATCACCATGAAATCATGAACCCAAATCCCTAAAAATCCTTAAATAATCTACCCCAAAACCCTAATCCCTCATACCCAAAATACCCACAACCGTCAACCCCCAAAAAACCAAAACCCTAATCCCCTAAAAACCATTAACACTCAACTCCAAAATACATTATACCCTCAACTTGATAAAACCATAAACCCATATCCTTATAAATCAAAAACTTCAGCCCTAAAAAACCCCTAACCCCCAGCCCCAGAATAACATTAAACCAAATCGCAAGAAAACAATAAAACCTCATCCCTAGAACACCTTAAACCATCAGATTGTAAAATCCCTAAACCCATTATCTTAGAAAACCATAATCCCACATCTATAGAAAAATTTAAACCCTCATCCTAGGAAAATGGAAACACCCATCCCTAGAATATCGAAAACACACAAGCCCAATATAACCTAAACATGATCCTCAAAAAACCTGAACCCCTCATCCCAAAAAACACAAAACCCCCAGCCACAAATATCCCTCATACCACAACATTAAACATCCCTGAACACTCATAACTAAGCAACCCTGATCCTACAACACAAAATATACCTAAACACTCATCCCAAAAACCCTAAACCCCAACCATTAAATACTATGAACCCTCAACACCATAAGACCCCAATCCCCCAACATAAGTAAATTTAATTCACCTTCCCTGAAATCACTAATCCTTCATCCCGAAAAATTCATAAATCTGCCTCCCAAAAAACTCCAAACCATAAGCCCCTAAAAATAATAAACCATCGGACAGAAAAAATATATCCTCACACCGAAAAAACCATAAACCCCATAACCAGAAAAACCAAATCCATCAGATGTTGACAGCCCTCATAATAATAAGACCCAAACCAATTTTTTAGAAAACAAAAATCCCTCATATATAGAAATCTTAAAACCCTCAGCACCAAAAAACCCTAAACCCTAAACCCTAATTCCTAGAAAACACTAATACTTCTACCCAAAAATTCTAATACCCTTATCCATATAAAAACTTAAACCATAAGAACATGAAAAAAACAAAACCATAATCCCCTAAATACCATAAACCCTCATTAATAGAATACACTTCCTTCATACCTATAAGAACATAAATCGTTATCCCCAAAAACCCCTAAATTCTCATCCCTAAAAAACCGAAAACCGAAAACCCCATAAATCCCTAAACCCTCATACCTTGAATCAAATACACCAACAACACTAAAAAATATTATACCCTTAGACCCATCAAACCCTAAACCATTAGACGTAGAATACCCCCAACCCTCATCCCCTATATACCCTATAACCTCATCCTTTGTAAATGAAGAACCCTTAGCCTTATAAACGCATGTATCCATAGATATAGAAAATCCTAAAAACTCATCACTATAAAACCATAAAACCACATCCCAAAAAAACCCTAATACTTCGTCCCCAGAAACCCTAAACCCTACTCCCTAGAAATCCATAAAACATCACCCCTAGAAACTCATAAACCCTCACCCCCCTCAAAACCGTAAACCATAAACCCCACAAAATAATAAATCCTCTCCCAGGATAACCATATACCATCATCCCCCAAAAAAACCCTTAGTAATTGAAAAAAATAAATCCTCATAACCATAAAACCCTAACTTCTACCCCAAAAATCACTATAAACTATTCCCCAGAACACCAGAAAAACTCTACCCCAAAAAACCGTATACAATCAAACAATAAAATCCTAAACTTTTAGAAATAGAAAACTGAAAACCCTCATCCCTATAAAATCATAAACTCTCATCCCATAAATACCTGAAACAATCATCCCCAAAAAACCCTAAACCCTCATTCCTAGAAAACCATAACCCCTCAATCCCATAAAACTATAATACCATAGCACTAGTGATTTATAATGAATCATCCAAAGAGGACCCTTAACCATCAAATATTGAAACTCTTAAATCCTCATCTTGAAAATCCCTAATCCCACATCTCCCAAAAACATAAACTCACTTCCCCAAAAAATGGTAAACCAGTAACCCCAACAAGTGTTCACCCTAAAACCTATAAAACATTGAACGCCATCCCCAGGAAACATAATCCCCCGTCCCCAAAAAACCCTAAATCATCATCCCTGGAAAACCATAACCCCACATCCTCAGGAAATAATAAACACACAACAACTAAAAATTCTAAACGTTGTACCCCATAAAACCAAATAACCTTATCCCCATAAAATCCAAAATGTTTAACCCTTGGAAACCTCAAAACCATAGCCCTAGAAAACCCTAAACCAATAGCCCTAGAACCCCTAAAACCACATCAAGAAAAAAAACCCTAAACTAACATACCCCCAAAACCCTAATCCCTCGGCCCCTAGAATCCATATTCCCTAAGCCCTATTAAACCTAAATAATAATCCCCATAATGCCATGAAACTCCATCCTCAAAAAACAACAAACCCTTTTCTGTTTTAAACAATATTCCCAGAACATAAAAAATCCTTAAAACCTCATCGTAAAAAAATCATAAACCCCTAATCCGTGAAAACCCATGGCCCTCAACACTAGAAAACCCAGAAAATGCATCCCCATAAAACTCTAAACCCGCAGCCCAAGTAACCCTAAAAATATCATCCCACAAAAACCCAAAACTCTCAGCCAAAGAAAACCCTAGACCATCATCTACAAAAAAAAACACTAAAACCACAACCCCATAAAACCCTAAACCATATTTCCCAGAAAACCATAAACACTTTGACCCCAAAATCCCTTAGCTATCATCCATACAAATCACTAATTCCTTAGCCCCAGAATTACTAAAACACACATACAAAAAACACTATATCCTGAATCTTAGAATAATTAAAATCCCTATGCATAGAAAAAATGAAACCCCGATCCACAAGAAACCATAAACACCCATCACCGGAAAACCCCATACACTTACCCTAAAAAAACACTAAAACCTCATCTTCTGACAACCCTAAACCCATATAATAGAGAAACATAAACACTCATCACACTAACACTCTAAACGCCAACCCAAATATACCTGAAACTCGCATCCCCATAAAAATTTGTCCCTCACCACTAGAAATTTATAAAACATTTTCCAAAAAATACTATAAACCATAATCTGTAAACAAAAACCCTAAAACCTTATTCCCATAAAACCCTAAACCCTCATCCTTAGAAAACCTCAAAAACCTCATCCCTATATAGAACTAATCTCAAAACCCTAAATTACAAAAATCCCTCCTAACTAGATTAACTGAAACCATCAGCCCCAGAAAACACAAAACCATTAACCCAAAAACCCCTAAACCCTCAAACTATGAAAACCATAACCCCTCACCCCTAGATTACTAAAATCAGACATCCTTAAAAAACTATAAACCTTAGCCCCAGAAATCTCTAAACCATCATCCCAAAAATGACAAAACCCTCTACCCTAGAAAACACAAAACCAAAGGCCCTAGAGAACACTAAACCGTTCACCCTAGAAAACTCTAAAACCTTTGCACCTAAAAAACCTAAAAACAAATCCCTAAATAACCCTAAAACATCATCTCGAGAAAACCCTAAACCCTTAAAACTAGAAAAACAAATACCACCATTCGTAGAAAACCATAAAGCATTATCCCTAGAAAACACCAAACCAAAATCCCATGGAAATCCAAAACACTTGTCCCCATATAACCCGAAACCCACATGACCAAAAATCACTAAACCCTCATCCCTAGAAAACCTTAAATCATCAAAACTAAAATACCAAAAAAAATCATCCCTATAAAATCCAAAACCCTCTACCATGGAAAACCCTAAACCCCATGCCTAGAAACCCGTAGATGCACCTCCCTAGAAATCCCTAAATCCCCATACCTAGAAACCCTAAATCTTTCTACCCCAAAAACCCCTAAACCCAAATCCCATAAAAAACCTAAATCCTAATCCCCATAATACCCAATACCCTCATCCTACGAAAACTCTAAAACCTCAGCCATAGAAAACCACAAACCCTCCTTCAGAAAAAAAAACCTAAACTCTAGGCCCTTGAAAACCATAAACCCTCATTCATAGAAATCCATATGACCTCATACCGAGAGAAATCTAAATTCTCATCCTAAAAAAACCATAAACCCTCATCCCTGTCAAATAATAAACCCTTAGACCCCAAAAAACCCAATACAATAACCCATATAAAACCCCAAAAACTAACCCTAGAAAACCATAAATGCTCAACAATATAAAAACCAAATCAGTTATCCCCAATAAAATCCTGCAACCATAGACCTAGAAAAACCGAAACTCTCAGATAAAAAAACACTAAGCACTTAACAAATAAAATAATAAACCCTCAGCCCCATAAAATCCTAAACCATCAACTCCAAAAAACATAAATGATCAGCCCCTAAAAAATCTAAACCCTTAGCCCCACAAAACCCTAAACCATTTTCCCCAAAAAAATCCCAAACCCATCATATCTATAAGGCCCTATCCTCACAACCCCATATATTACTAAACCATAATACCTATAAAACCCTAAAGCCTCATCCATAGATATCACAAACCCCCCAGTCCTAGAAAATCAAAAAATATCATCAGCAAAAAAAACTCAAAAACCTTATACCTATAAAACATTAATCCCACACCCCAGAAAACATATATCATTAATCCCCAAAAAACTGAAACCCTCTTCCCCAAAAAACCATAAGCCCTAAACCCCAAAAAACCCAAAACTCTTAGAAAAAAAACCTTAAAACCTCTTCCATAGAAAACCCTAAAACCTCACTCCAATAAATCCATAAACTCTAAAAATCCCCCTCAACATAAAAATCCTAAATCCCCCAATCACAATAAAAATCTAAACCAACATCCTCATAATCCCAAAACAATCAGAGTTATAGAATCCTCAACCCTATTCCCAATAAATTAAAAAACCACAAAGCCCTAAAAATATACACCTGGAGTCCTTGAAAACCATAAACCCTAGACCCTAGAAAAAACTAAACCCCCATCCATATAACACCCTAAACCCTTAATCAATATTCCTTATAAATACTTAAAAAATACCCTAAGTAACCCCATATCTGTTCCCAAAAAAACACTAAACCCATATCCCTATAAAACTGTAAACTGTCATCCCTTGAAAACCATAAACCCTCATCCCAAGAAAATTCTAAACTGAATTCCCTAGAGAACCCTAAACATTTAGATAGTGAAAATTGTAAGCCCTAGTCCCAAGAAAAAACTGAACCCTCGTCCCCAGAAAACCCTAAACCCACATCCATATAAAACCCTAAATATAATCCTTTGAAAACCCTAAACACTGATCCTTATAAAATCCTAAACCCCCATTAATGAAAAAATAAAAAATCTCTTCCTTAGAAGACCCTAAATCCTCATTCCAAGAAAACCCTAATCCCTTATCCACTAAAAAACCTAATAACTCACAAAAAAACAATTAAAACATATCCCCAAAACATGGTAAATATCCATACCTTGAAATCCTTAGACCATAAGCCTATAAATCCCTAAACAATCATCATCTAAAAACCCTAAACCCTCATCTCATAAAACCAAAAATACACATCCCTAGAAAATGGTAAAATTTCTTCCACATAAAACCCTAAACCCTCATCTCCAGAAATTAATAGGCCCTCTTCACTAGAAAACACTAAACAAAAATTTCTAGTAACTCTATAACCTTCTACAAATAAAACCATAAAATCAATAACCTAGAAAACAATTACCCCTAATCCTTTGAAAATACTAAATCTTATAACCTAGAAAAACATAAACCCAAATCCCCATGAAATCATAACCCATCTACCCTAGAAGACCCTAAACCATTAGTACAAGAAAAAGTAACCCTCTGCCTATGAAAAAATGAATCATCATCCAAAGATTTACATATACCCTAACCCCATCAAAACATAAACCATATATCCTAGAAAACTCTAAACCCCCAGCCATAAAAAATCCTAAACCCTCAACTACATAAAATCCTAAACTGTTATCCCCACAAAACCCAAAACCCATATTTATAATAAATCTAAAACCCTCACCAAAAGAATGCACTAAACCCTATCCCCAGAAAAAAATGAAGTCTCTATCCTATAAAAACATACACCCAAATTCTCAGAAAACTATAATCCATAAGCACAAAAAAACCCTAAAACCTCATCCATTGAAAACCCTAAATTCTTATCCCTATAAAATACTAAACCCTCATCCCTAGAAATATCTAAACCCTATATCACAGAAAATGATAAAACTAATACCCTTGAAACCCTAAAAACTATTCCCAATAATAGCCTAAATCCTCATCCATGTAAAACATTAAACCTTCAACCCTTGAGAGCCAAAAATATTCACCATCATAAAACCCTAAAACCACATACCTTAAAGACCCTAAAACCTCATCCCTATAAAACGGAAAAACCTCATTCTGAGAAAAATGCAAAAAATATAGCCCCATAAAAAAATGAAACCCATAGCTGATGAAAACACTAATTCCTCAGTCCCAAAAACCCTAAATCCTCAATCCCAAAATCCAATACACCATAAGTTAATAAAACTCCAAAAACCATAGCACCAAAAAACCATGAACTCTTAGTCAAAAAAATCACTTATCCTACCATCATAAAAATATGTAGACCCTTATCCCCAAAAAACCGTAAACCCATAGCCCCAAAATACCCAAAACACTCAACTCAAAAAAACCCTAAACTCTTAGCCCAAAAATTCCCAAAACACTATTCCCCAAAAATCATTCATCCCTCATCCCCAAAAAGACTAAATTATCAGCCTGGAAAAACATTATAGCCTCATTCATAGAAAACCCTAAATACTCTTCATCAATAAACACTATACCCTCTCCACAAAAAACAAAAAAAAACATCAGCACCAAAATAACCTAAACTATTATGAAAAAGGCATAATCCCTCATCCCCCAAATCCCTAAAATTGTAGCCCAAAAAATCCACATCCTCATACCCAAATACCTTAAACCCTCTACAAAAAAACCTAATCCCTCATACACACAAAACCCTAAAGCCTCATCCCTAAAAAACAATAAACCCTTAGCACCAAAAAATAGAAAATCCTCATCCCTAGAAATCCCTAAAACCTCAGCCTAAAAAAGCCTAAAATCCTCAATTCCAAAAACACTAAACCCACATCTCGAAAAAACCCTAATCCCACAACCACCAAAAACCTATAACCCTCAGACCAAAAAACTATAAACCCTCATCCGTAAAACCCCTGAAGTATCAGCCATGAAAAAACCTAAATCCCAATCCCTAAAAAATCCTAATAACAAGCCAAAAAATCCATAAACCCTCATCTCTAAAATTCATAAATTATTATCCCACAAACCACTAAACCATATTCCCTAAAAACGATAAACCAACTACCATAAAAAACCCTAAACCCTCTTTCCTGAAAACCCAAAAACCATCATCCCAAAAACCAACATCCACAAAAAAACACCAAACGCCCATCCTTAATAAATCAAAAATACCTCATCCCAAAAAAACCTATAATGCCTCATCCCGAAAATACATAAACCCTCATCCCAAAAAGACTTAAACACTCATCCCCCAGCACCGTAAACCCCCAACCCCAAAAATACCAAAAACCATCAGCCCCAAATTGCCCTAAACCCACAAACAGTTAAACTATAAACCCTCTACAAAAAAATTATTAACCCAATTCCATAAAAACCCCAAAAAGTACAACACCAATAAAATCTAAACGATCATCCTGTTGGGTCGGAAGAAACACGAGGAAAAGATGGCAAGAGGGGGGGGGGTGAATTGCCTTTTAAAAATTGATTAACAAATTAAAAATCAATGTATAAATGCAGCGGAAATAAAGAGGCAAGACACGCAAAATTGATAACGGAGTTCGGCCAAAACCCGGCCTACGTCTCCGCTCCCAACTCAACCGTTGAGAGATTCCTACCGCTTGCTTTTCAATGGTTATAGCAAGAAACCCACTAGGCTTTGAGGTAGCACTAGGACCTATTACAGCTTGCTTTTATTGGTTGAGCAAGAACCCACTTACTTTTGATGGTTAAGTAAGAACCCACTAGCCTTTTTAACGGGTGAAGGCTAGCTCACCAACAACTCAAGCCCTTTAAAAGGAAAGGCTTGAAAAACCTCTTCACACCTTAGTGGTGGTGTGAGAACCCAAAAGAAAGGGGGATGAGAAAAGGGTTTGGGGTTTGTAGACACAAACCCAAAATTAAGCTCAAAATGAATAAACAAGAAAAACCGTATTGGAGGAAGACTTGGGCGTCAATTGGATGATGGAGTTGATGTAGTGTGCTATCCCAAGCTTCTTGAGGTGCTCCTTGGATGTGGAAGTTGTTGGAGCACTTGAGGATCCTTGAAGGTGGAGCGCCGGAGGTTCGCCAAATGTGCAACAATATGTCCGGGCGCTTGGTATATGATCCGTTAGGTGTCCGGGGCTTCCTTGGCCTTTATTTATAGGCATGGAACCCTTGGGGAGGCTTCGGAGCCGTTGGAGAGGTCTTCGGAGCCGTTGGAGGCCAAATGAGAGTTGACTGGTCAAACCCAACGGCTAGTTTGACTGGGCTACCGGCTGGCCGGTACAGCTCCACCGGCTGGCCGGTGCCTTGGATGTTGAGATGAAACTTGGTCCAGGCTCCACCGGTCGACCGGTGGGAAGCCACCGGCTGGCCGGTGGCAAGACAGTAGCTTGCCACTTTGTGCAGGTGCCACAGGTCGACCGGTGGGAAGACACCGGCTGGCCGGTGGCAGGACAGTAGCAAACTCTATTTGGGCTGGATGCCACAGGTCGACCGGTGGGAAGCTACCGGCTGGCCGGTGGCAGGACAGTAGCAAACACTATTTGGGCTGGATGCCACAGGTCGACCGGTGGGAAGCCACCGGCTGGCCGGTGGACTGAATTTCAGTCCACTTCTTGTCCATTCTTGGGCCAATCCTTTGGCAATCTTTTGCCTATCATCCACAACACTTAAAAACAAAGTTAAACACATATGAAAGTGATTGTGATCATGAAAATCAAAGAGTGTGGGGTACAACAATCTCCCCCTATTTTGATGATCACAATCACTTATCAAAGCAATGTAAAAACTTAAATGAAAGGCATGCCTAAATGATAAATTGAAAATAAATACTAAGCATGAGAGAAAAGATTCTCCCCCAATCAATCAAGAAATTTCTCCCCCTTTGTGATTATCAAAATAGCGTGGGGCATAAAACTTGATTGAGGGAAATGAGAGATTTTAAACCAATTGAAATTTTTGAAAAATGAATTGAAAGTTTTGAATCAAAAATTAATACCAACTGTTGGAAATTTAGAAATGAAATTTTAATAGAAAATTTTGAATTGAAAGAATTGAAACCAAGAGTTGAGTTTGAAATAAAAAAAAATTGAATACACAAAAAGCTTAAAAGCTCCTAACTCCCCCTAAATAAAGCAATAAGTCACCGGGGAGAGGGATTTTGAAAAGAAACAATTTTAGGCCCGGAGAGACTTGCGAGAAGGGATTTTTCAATCCATACTTGTCTCATAGCGGGTCTTCTCCTATAAAATTCATCTGAATAAAAAATCGATTTGGGTTGGCCGTACCGGGCGTTTTTACAATTACACTCATAAATGAGATGCCCGGTTTTCTTGCAATAATTACAAAATTTATAATCGGAGCTCCCCCTTACAAAAACAGTTTGAGCATGGGAGGAGGAGGCTCGGTTGGTATAGCCAAGTCCATTGGTGGTTCTAGAAACCCTTTGGGAACCAAGTATATTGTTCAAATTTTGTTCCCCTTTGGTGAATTTAGCAAGAGATTCCCTAAGGTCTTTAATGGTTGATTCCAAGGAATCAACATCGGGGAGGTTTTGGATTTTTAGGGTCAACTCCTCCTTCTCTTTGAGAAGTTGTTCTTTTTCGGAGGAGAGTTTTTTGAAAGACTTGTTTAAAGAAACAAATTTTGAAGAGAGTTCGTGAAAACCATTCTCTAATTGGTCTCGCACATGTTGGAGTTCTTCATATGACAAATGATTGAAAGAATTTGAAGAACTAGAAGAGGAGGAGGAGGAAGAGGAGGAAGATACCTCATGTTTTTCCATTAGGCATTTTTTACCTTGGTCGCTCGAGGAGAAGGAGGAGAATGAAGAGGTGGAGCTATCACTCCATGTTGCCTTTGAATCCTTCTTCTTCTCCTTTTTCTTGGCCCTTTTCTTGTGGAGTGGGCAATTGGGCACGGATTTTGCATCGGGTTCTTGCTTGTTGTCGGGTTCTAGCTTTTGAGCGGGTTCTTGCTTTGGAGCCTCGCTAGTACCTTCATAGGTAAGTTCTAAAAACTTCCAAAGATCGTAAGAAGTAGTGCAAGAAGAAATACAATTAAAAACATTTCTATCTAACCCGCAATGAAGAGCATTCATGGCTTTGCCATCAAGCTCGAAATTTGCAATGTCGGCGGGGGTCCATTTGGATTCATCGGGAGAAGAAAATGAATAACCATGCATGACAATTTTAAAAATAGGATAGCCAATACTTTTTAAAAAAGTGGTCATGCGGGTTTTCCAAAAAGAATAATCGGCTCCATCAAAAAATGGAGCACGATCCAAAGAATGACCTTCGGGGGATTGGGAGGAAGAAGCGGTAGAAGCCATCAAAAAAAATAGGATCTTTAATTTGAAACCGGTTTAGGGAATTATTCAAATACGCCCTCTGATACCAATTGTTGGGTCGGAAGAAACACGAGGAAAAGATGGCAAGAGGGGGGGGGGGTGAATTGCCTTTTAAAAATTGATTAACAAATTAAAAATCAATGTATAAATGCAGCGGAAATAAAGAGGCAAGACACGCAAAATTGATAACGGAGTTCGGCCAAAACCCGGCCTACGTCTCCGCTCCCAACTCAACCGTTGAGAGATTCCTACCGCTTGCTTTTCAATGGTTATAGCAAGAAACCCACTAGGCTTTGAGGTAGCACTAGGACCTATTACAGCTTGCTTTTATTGGTTGAGCAAGAACCCACTTACTTTTGATGGTTAAGTAAGAACCCACTAGCCTTTTTAACGGGTGAAGGCTAGCTCACCAACAACTCAAGCCCTTTAAAAGGAAAGGCTTGAAAAACCTCTTCACACCTTAGTGGTGGTGTGAGAACCCAAAAGAAAGGGGGATGAGAAAAGGGTTTGGGGTTTGTAGACACAAACCCAAAATTAAGCTCAAAATGAATAAACAAGAAAAACCGTATTGGAGGAAGACTTGGGCGTCAATTGGATGATGGAGTTGATGTAGTGTGCTATCCCAAGCTTCTTGAGGTGCTCCTTGGATGTGGAAGTTGTTGGAGCACTTGAGGATCCTTGAAGGTGGAGCGCCGGAGGTTCGCCAAATGTGCAACAATATGTCCGGGCGCTTGGTATATGATCCGTTAGGTGTCCGGGGCTTCCTTGGCCTTTATTTATAGGCATGGAACCCTTGGGGAGGCTTCGGAGCCGTTGGAGAGGTCTTCGGAGCCGTTGGAGGCCAAATGAGAGTTGACTGGTCAAACCCAACGGCTAGTTTGACTGGGCTACCGGCTGGCCGGTACAGCTCCACCGGCTGGCCGGTGCCTTGGATGTTGAGATGAAACTTGGTCCAGGCTCCACCGGTCGACCGGTGGGAAGCCACCGGCTGGCCGGTGGCAAGACAGTAGCTTGCCACTTTGTGCAGGTGCCACAGGTCGACCGGTGGGAAGACACCGGCTGGCCGGTGGCAGGACAGTAGCAAACTCTATTTGGGCTGGATGCCACAGGTCGACCGGTGGGAAGCTACCGGCTGGCCGGTGGCAGGACAGTAGCAAACACTATTTGGGCTGGATGCCACAGGTCGACCGGTGGGAAGCCACCGGCTGGCCGGTGGACTGAATTTCAGTCCACTTCTTGTCCATTCTTGGGCCAATCCTTTGGCAATCTTTTGCCTATCATCCACAACACTTAAAAACAAAGTTAAACACATATGAAAGTGATTGTGATCATGAAAATCAAAGAGTGTGGGGTACAACACATCCCCAATAAAATAGAACTCTAAGCCCAAAAAAACACTAAACTCTAAACTCCAATGAACCCTAAAACCTCATAACCAAAAAACCATTACCCCCATCCCTCAAAATGCCTAAACCCTTCGCCCCAAAAAAACCCTAAACCCCCATTCCTAAAATCCATTAACACTCAGCTAGAAAGGAAAAAAATACCTCTGAAACACTGAACCCTCAGAACTAAAAACCCATAAACCCCCAATCCTATGAAAAAAATAAACACTCATCCCTAAAATAACCATAATCCTTCATCTCTAGAAAAACCTAAACCCTTAACACCAAAACCACAAAAACCTCATCCCTAAATCCTATAAAACCCTCATCTACAAAACCTGTAAACGATCATCCCCCAAACCCCTTAACTCTCATACAAATAATCCCATAACCCCCATCCCCCAAAAAAACCATAAACCCTCATCCCTAAAAAACACTAATACCTCAACACAAAAAATACATAAACCTTCATCAATAAAAACTCTAATCATTCTCCCCCAAAAAATCATAGGCACTTGGCCCCAAAACACCTGAACCCTCATCTCTATAAAATCCTAAAACATATCCCCAAAAATACTTATACATTGAGCCCCAAAATGAAAAACAGTCATTCCCAAATTACCCTAATCCTTGAGTCCTGAAAACCCCTAAACCCTCATCCTCAAAAATCAGAAATTCTCATTTGAAAAAAAAATTACAAACCCTCAATCACAAAAAACCCTAAACCCTCAGAACCAAATATTCGTAAACCCTCATCCCCAAAACCCCAACACCATAACAAAAAATACATAAAACCTGTACCCTGAAAATCATAAACATTAATCCCATGAAACAATAAACCCTTATCACTAAAAAATTATAAACCATCAACCCCAAAAAATTAATAACAACCATACAAAATAACCCTAAACACTCATCCCAAATAAATATAATACTCTATGCCTCAAAAAACACTAAACTCTTATCCTTGGAAAACGGTAATCCCCTAGCCGCAGAAACCTATAAACACTCATCCCACCCACAACCCAGAAAATCTATAAACACCCACAAAAAACTATAAAACTTCATCCCTAATTACCCATAAACCATTAGTCACAAAAAAACGGGAAACCCTCATCCCCAAAAACCATAAACCCTCACCCACCCAAAAACCCCACGACCTAGAAAAACCATAAAACATATTCCATAAAAACACTAAACTCTAATCCCTCCTAAACCCTATACACTAAACCCCAATAACCCAAACTCCGTCATCCCCAAAACCTGTAAACCCACATCCCCCAAAAACCCTAATCCCCATCCCAAAAAATCTGTAAATCCTCAGACCAATAAAACCATAAACTGTCAAACCGAAAAAAATATAAACCATAAAATCCAAAAAACCTGAAACCCTCAACCAAAATATATAGTAAACTCTCATAAAAAAATTGTATACAATCTCTATAAAAAAACTTTATCCCAAAAAACAAAAAACCTGTATCCCAAAAAATCCTAAACACCCAGCCCTAAATAGATTTCATCACTAAAAAACCTAAACCATTAGTACCATGAAACCCAAAACCCAATGACCCAAAAAATCATAATAAACTGAACCATACGAAAAACTAAAATCACATAGAAAAACCTAAAAACTCATCCTTATAAGACAAAAAAATCAACCAAAAAAACCTAAATCTTTAGCCAGAGAAAAACCTAAATGTTCAGAACCAATAACACTAAAAAACTCAACCCAAAAATTCAATAAACATCAGACCAAAAAGAAACATAAATCGTCAGCCCTCAAAATCAGTAAATACTCAAACCCAAAATTCCCTAAAACCTCATCCCCAAAAAACTCTAATCCCTCATCCCCAAAAAAACCTAAACCCTCAGTCCCAAAAAACTCTAAACCCTTGTATACAAAAAACAGAACCCACATCCCAAAAAACCCTCACTCCTCGAGCCCACAAATCCTTATTCCCTCTACAAAAAAACTGTAATCTCATATCCCTTAAAAAATGTTAACATGCTTCCCAAAAAATCCTCTACACACAACTCAAAAAAAAACTATATACCCATATCACTAAAAACCACTATACCCTCGACCCCAAACACCATTATGCACAAAAGACTAAACACTCCTTACTAGAATACCCTATACCCTAAATCCAAAATATCATAAAACCTAATCCCAAAAGAACCAAAACCTGTATTCCCTCAACAAACATAAACCCTCCTCTCTAAAAACTCAAAAATCTTATACCTAAAATCCCTCAATCATCGCCTCCAAAAAGACCATAACCCCTATCCCCAAAACATCAGCATACCTCATTCCCAAAAAATCAAAAACCCTAAACCCCAAAGAAAACCTAAACCCTATGTCCCATAAAAAACCATTGACCCTCAACCCTCATCCCCAAAAAATCAAAAACCCTAAACCCCAAAGAAAACCTAAACCCTATGTCCCATAAAAACCATTGACCCTCAACCCTCGTCCCCAAAAAACGTTCAACCCTCTGCACTAAAAAACCATCTACTGACCACCCCTAAAGACCATAAAACAATGTCACTAAAATACTGTAAACCCCAAATAATTATATACCCTCATAAAATAACTGTAAACACAAATCCCCTAAAAACCATTAACACTCATTACCAAAAAACCCTATACCCACAAACCAAAATACCAAAAAATCATATCCCTATATAATCCTAAACCTTGAGCCTCAAAACACACTCATCTCTTATCCCAAACAAACCCAAACCCTCATTCCCAAAAACCCTAATCCATCATATGAAATTTACATTAAACCCCCTACCATATCAAACCCCAAAACCCCAAACCCAAATATCCTTATACACTTATACCCAGAAATATTTAAACCCATAGACCCCATAAACCCTACACATTATTTATAAGAAAAACATGATTGCTCATCCCTATAAAACTATATAGCCTCACCACCAAAATATACTAAACCCTCAACCCTAGAAAACCCTAAAACTAGATCCAAAAAAACCCATATAACCTCACCCCAAAAAACCCTAAAACCATATCCCTACAAAGCCATAATCTATCATACACAAAATCCCTAAACCCTCATCCCTAAAAAACCATCAATCCTCATCCCTAAAAAACCGTAAAACCTCATCCCCAATAAATCCATCAATCTTCACCCCCCAAAAACCCAAAATCGCTAGCCCCAACCACCTCACCCCCAACCCACAACACCAAAAAAACACTAAACCATCAACCCCAAAAAAACAAAAAACTCCCTACCGTAATAAATCCTAAAACATCTTACGCAATAAAACACTCATCCCTCCTCCCAAAACAACCCTAAATCATAATCCCTAAAAATGATAAACCATTTTCCCCATACAATCAAAATATCCATTCTTATAAAAACCCAAGACACTCATAGATAAAAATCCCTAAACCCTAAACCCTAAAAAGCCAAAACCATTAGCCCCAAATAATCCAAAACAACCATCCCAAAAAAATCATTATCCTTATCCCCCTAAAACCCAAAAACTTCATACCTAAAAAAATTCTAAACCCTCAACCCCCCTAATAAAATTAAACCCTCACCCCCAAAAAATTACCTTAATTATTAGCCCAAAAAAAACCTAAACCCTCATCCCCAAAAAACCCTCAACCATCTTCCCCAAAAAATCTACACCCTCAACCACAGAAACCCAAAACCCATAACCCCTAAAAACCCTCATCCCTCATCCCCAAAAATCGCAAATCACTCATCACCCAAAACACTAAAAAATCATCCCCAAAAAATGATGAACCCTCATCCCAAATAAACATTATACCTTCATCCCTAAAAAACCCTAAACCCTCCACACCAAAAAACCCTAAATCCTAATCCCAACTAATTAAAGAACACATAGCTCCAAAAAATGTTACTATCACCACCAAAATATGCTAAACCCTTATCCCCAAAAAACCCATCAACCCTGAACACCATAAAATGCCCATCACTCAGCCCCAAAAACCCCAAAACACATAGCCATAGAATGACTAAACCCTTAAAACAAAAAACCCTAAACCATCACAAAAAACCTCATCCATCATCACAAAAATAATCCCACACCACCAAAAACCCTCAACCCTTAGCCTATAAATAAATGAACATCCCTTAGCCCGAAATAACCATCAACCCTCATTCATATAAATACCTAAACCCTATTCCAAAAAAAAACACTATACACTCTAACACAAAGAACCCAAAATCCATAGCTCCAAAATATCCCCAACCCTCGTCTCTAGAATAGCCTAAACCCTCAGCCCAAAAACACTCATCCCTAAACCATAAATAACTATAAACCCTCATTCCCCAAATCCTACATCCCTTAACCACCAAAAAATACTCAACTACATGTCACCAAAACCATCATCCCTTATCCTCAAGGAAGTCTAAGAACTCAGCATTAAAAAATACTAATCCCCTTACCTCAAAAAGCACTAAACACTTGACCCAAATAAACCATAAACCCTTGGTCCCAAAAACCCTAAAACCTAAGCACATGAAACCTTAAAACCCTATCCCCAAAAAACCATAAACTAGTAGCCTAGAAAATCATACACCCTTATCACCCGAAAAAAACCCTCATCCACCAAAAAATGATTAACCATAATCCCGAAAACAACAAAACCCTCATAAATAACCTAAAACATTGTCCAAAAAAAAAACCAACAAACCCAAATAACCCCAAACTCTTAGCCCCAGAGAACCCATATCCCTTATCCCAAAAATCCATTATACCTTCTGCCCCAAAATAAACCTAAAACCTTTGACCAAACAATCCCCACATCATCAACCCTAGAAATCCAAAAACCATTACAACCAAAAAACTATATCCCTCAACCCTCATCCCCAAAAACTGATAAACTGTCATCCAAAGAAAATCCTAAATCAATAGACCCAAATAACCATATACCATTCACCCCAATACCCTAAACCCTCATCCCCAAAATAGCTAAAAACCTTATCTCCAGAGGACATTCAACCTTATTCCCCAAAAAAACGTAAACCATCCACCTCAAAAAAATAAACACTCTACCCCAAAATATCCTAAACCATCATTTCAAAAAAAAAAAACCCTAAACTCCTCACCCAAAACCCTATACCATTAAACCTCAATTAAGAAAATTCAGAAACGCTCACCACCAAATAAAACTCTCAACCCATAGCCCCCAAAACATTCAACTGATAGCCCATAAATCCCCATAATCATCCACCCCAAAAATCCATCGACCCTCATCCCTAATGAAACCTCAACCCTATCCCCAAAAAAATATCCATCCATCAACTGAAAAAACACTCTCAACCTTCATCCCACAAAAACAATCTACCCTCAGCACATGAAAAACCATATTCACTCTACACCAAAATGACTAATCCCTCAGCCCCGAAAAACCCTAATCCTGATTCTTCCAGAAACACTAAACCCTTATCCCTAAAATACCCTATAATTTTGGCACCAAAAATAATAAAATCTCTATCACCAATATCCCTCAACCCTCAGCGACATAAAACCCTAAAGAATCATAAAAAAACATAAAACCTACTCTCCAAACAACAAAAAAACCCTCAAACATAGAATGTTGTAAATTTTTAGCCTCAGAAACCCACAATTCCAAAAAACACTAAACCATCATCCCTAAAAAGCATAAACCCTCATCCCTCAAAAACTATTAAACCTCAACCCAAATAAACCGCTAAACCCAAAACCCCAAATAACACTAAAATTATTTCAATAATAAATATATCAACCATATTCCCCCCAAAAATATATTGTTAGACCTTAAAATCATAAACCATCAGACACTAAAAACGTCACAGTATTCACTACCAAACCCTCAACCTTCGTCCATAACAGAACCCTCAACACACATCTTTAAATACCCAATACCATTATCCTGAAAACCCATCTTTCCTTTTCCACAAAAAACACTAAACCCTTATCCCAAATTAATCCTAAAACACAGACCCAAAACACACAACTCCCTTAGGCCAAAAAACCCTCAACCATTAGATCCAAAAATAATCAACCACCATCATAAGAAAAAACATTATCCCCAATACAACCATCAATGATTAGCCCCCAAAACCCAAAACCCTTGGCCCCAAATCCCCTCAACCCTTAGCTTCCAAAAACCTTACACCCTCAGCCCGAAAAAAACCTACCACTCATACAAATGAAATGTAGAACCCTCATCCCCAAAAAAACCACCATCCCATTGATCCCAAAAACATGATAACAAAAAATCACAAAAAACCCTCAACCCTCATACCCTAAAAAACCTAAACCATCATCCACAAACAAAACCCTCCCTATGATCCAAAAAACCACTAAACACTCTGCCCAAAAAAACCCGAAAACCTCATCCTAAACAAAACCTCAACCCTTATCCCAAAATAAACTCCAACACTCAAAAAAAATCCCCTAAACAAAAATCCACCAAAAACCATCAAAACTCAGCAAAAAAAAAGACCCCCCCAAATACTATACCCAAGTAAACCTCAACCATTATCCACAAAAAACCCTATACCCCTATCCCTAAAACTTTTAAAACCTTAGCCACAAAATCCAGAAACCCACAACCCCAAAACCATCACAACCATTATCGAAAAAAATTTCCCACCCTCACCCCAAAAAAACCATAACCCTTAAACCCCCCAAAACTCTAATCCATCATCCCATGATAAAATAAACCCTTAGCACAAAACAATTGAATAACCATCAGTCCCAACAAACCATTTACCCTCAGTTGGAAACAAATATCATTCCTCATCCCCAAAAAACCCTCCACCATCAACCATCATGCCCAAAAAAACCCTCAACCCCCATTCCAAAAAAACCACATCCCTCACCAATCAAAAAATCAAAAACATTCATGACAGTAAACCCCAAATCAACATCCCTAAAAATCCCTCAATCCTAAGGCCCAAAAAAAATAAACCCTTTCCCAAATAATTTCTAAACCCTTATCCTCAAAAAACAATAAATCATAATCCCTAAAAAATCCTAAAACCTACTCACCAATAAACCATAACCCCCATCCCTAAGAAAACCTAAATAATCAACCCTAAAACCCCTTACACCATCATGAAAAAAAACCAAATCCCAAAACCCCCAAACCCCTAACCCTCAGCCTAAAAACCATAAACCATCTACATAAAAAAACCTAAACCCCCTGCCCCCGAAACCATCACCTCTGATCATTAAGGACCTGTAAACCAAAATCCCCAATGGAACATAAACCTGCAACACCAGATAAACCCCCCAAATATTTTTCCTAAAAATCTCAAACCCCTCATCCTAAAAAAATTCATAACACTCAGACTAAAAAAACCATCAACACATCAGCCCCCAAAACCCTCAACCCTCATCCCCCAAAACACTCTATCCTCAACCCAAAAAAACTCTAAACCCTTTGACACAAGAAACCATCAACCATACACCCAAAATAACTCTCATCCCCATCACAAATATTCCCTAACTTCTCATACCCCTAAAAAATATCAACCAATAGCACAAAAACACCGAAAAACCATACCACCCAAAATCTTCTACCATCATCACTTAAAACGCATCAACCCTCACCCCCCAAAACCCTAAACCCTTAAGATCATGAAATTCGACACCCTCAACCATTGAATACCATATTTTCTCATCCCAATAATCCCCTAAACCATTATCTATAAAAAATAAACCATCAAAACCAAAAATTCAAAAAACCTCAGCCATATAAATCTTAAACCCTCATTCCTAAAACAAATCAAAACCCTCATAGAAAAAAAAACCCTAAACCCTTAGCCCCAAAAAATTCAAAACCTAGAATCCCAAAAAGTACTAAACCCTCCCTCCAAAAACTATCAACCATCAACCCCCCAAAGTCCCTAATTCTCATCACAATAAAATCAGCAATCCTCATCCCTAAAAAAACCTCAACCCCCCGCCCCCAAAAACCCCAAATCCTTAGCCCTACATAAAAATAAACCATCATCCCTAAAAATGATACATCCCTAAAAAACCCTAAAAACTCTCACAAAAAAACCTAAAACCATCTCCCCATGAATCCCTAAAACCTCAGCATAAAAATCCCTAAAACTTACATCAAAATACACCTAAACCCTATCCCTCAAAATTACATAAACCATCATCCACAATAAATTAACATACCACTGCATAAAAAACACTTAAACCTTCATCCCAATATTCCCAAAAACCTTAGTGGAAAAACACATAATCTCTCATCCCAGGAAATGGTAATCCATCAGCCTATAAAACCCCCAACCCTTATCTTCAAAACAACATCCATAATTATACACAATAAAATATAAAACCTCACCCAAAACCCCCCCAGTCCTCATCCCCAAAAAACCCCCAACCCTCACCAAAAAAAACATGACCCTCAGCAACAGAAAACACAAACCCTAAACCATTTAAACCCCCAAATCTAATATCTAAAACCCCCACCCCCACCCCAAGACCACCTAATACATAGTTCTAAAATACCCATAGCATTGAGTTCTAGAAAAAAACCATCCTTTCCAAAAAAATATCTAACCCCTCATAAAAAAAGGAAACCATCATCCCTAAGAATCTTTAAACTGTTATCCCTAAAAAACCCTAAACCCTCGGAACCAAAGAACTATAAACAATCACCCCCAAACAACCCTAAACTGTCATCCTAGAAAACCCTTAACACCAATCTAAAAAATGAAAAACCATCAGCAGAAAAAACTCTCAGATTTCATACAAAAAAAATCCAAACCCCTCAGCCTAAAAAACCCAAAAACCCCAAACACAAAAATCCCTAATACATTAACCATAGAATAATCATAACTCCCACCCCAAAACAACCCAATACTCTCCATCCAAAAATTTGTAAACCATCATAAAAACCCCAAAAACCATCATCTACAAAAAATATATAAACCCTCAACACCAAAAAATAGTATACCCTAATCCATAGAAACCCCTATACCCAGAGCCCAAAAAATTACTAAACCCTTATCCACAAAAACCAGTAATCCTTATCCTCAAAAAACATAAACCATCTTCCTCAAAAAATGATAAAGACTCAATTACAAAATACCCTAAAACCTCAACATAAAAACCCATAAACTCTCAAACCTAAAAAACCCTAAACCGTCATAAAAAACCCAATACCGTCAACCTCAAAAAATCCAAAACCCTCTACCACTAAAACACCAAAACTACCTTCCAAAAAAAACAACGTGCATGCAGAACAGAACACAAAACGGTCAACAGAAAAAAAAACCCTCAACCCTCAATCCCCAAAACATTCCCAACCCTTATCCCTAAAAACCCTCGTCAATGGAAATCCCATAACACTGAACCCCAAAAAACCATATACCCTTATCCCAAAATAATACTCAACCCCCAAAACAAAAAACTATCAACCCTTAGCATCAAAACACCACAAAACCATAGCCCAAATAATCATCAACCATCATCACTAAAAACCCATAAACCCTCACCCCCAAACCATAAATCCTTAAGATCATGAAATCTGACAACCTCACCCATAGAATACCATATTCCCTAATAACTATAATCCCCTAAACCCTCATCTATAAAAAAATATGAACCATCACCCCCAAAAAAACAAAAACCCTGAGCCCTATATATCCTAAACCTTCTTCCATAAAACAAATCAAATCCCTCATACCAAAAAAAACACTAAACATTTATCCCCCAAAAAATTCAAAACCCTCAATCCAATAAATCTCTAAACCCTCAAACCAAAAACCATCAACCATCAGCCCCCAAAAATCCCCAATTCTCATCACCAAAAAATCATCAATCCACATCCCCAAAAAAACATCAACCCTCCGACCCTAAAAAATGCCAATCCTTAGCCCTACATAAAAATAAACTCTCATCCCTAAAAACCCTTCATCCTTAAAAACCCTCAACCCACTCCCAAAAAACCGTAAAACCTTATTCCCAAGAATACCTAAACTGCCCATCCAAAAACCCCTAAACCCTATTCTCCAAAATCCGGTGAACCATAATACACAATAAATAAACATACCTCAACATAAAAAACCCCAAAACATTCCTCCCATGAAACCCAAAAACCTCAGTGAAAAAAAACATAAACTCTCATCCCTAGAAATGGTAAACCATCAGCCTACAATAACCCCCAACACTCAGCCTCAAAACAACATCCACAATTAGCTGTAATAAAATATAAACCCTCCCGCAAAAAACCCCTAGTCCTCATCCGCAAAAAAACCCAAAACCCTCACCCGCAAAAAAACTCCACCCTCAGAAAAAGAAAACCCCAATCCTAAACCATTTAAACCCCCAAATCTAATTCCTATAACCCCCACCTCACCCCCATGACCCCCCAATACTTTTCTGCCAAATACCCTTAACACATAGTTCTTGAAAAAGAAAAACCATAATTTACCTAAATAAACCTAAACTCACATAATAAAATGAATCCATCATCCCCAAAAAAACCCAAAAATCTTATATCTAAAAAATCCTAAAACCCCAGCCCCCAAAAAATAAACAATCTACCCCAAACAACCCTAAACCACCATCCAAGAAAACCCAAAACCCCAATATAAAAAATTTCAAAACATTAGCCGAAAAAACCGTAAAATTTCAGCCATAAGAAATTATATGCTCTCAGAGAAAAAAACATAGAAACCTTAGCTGCAAAAAACTGGAATATGTCAACCATTGAATACTCAAAACTCCCACCCCAAAACAATCCAATACCTTCAGTTCAAAAATATGTAAACCATCATAAAAACCCCAAACACCATCATCTCCAAAAAAAATATAATCCCTCAACAACAAAAAAATAGTATACCCTAATCTCTAGAAACCCCTAGAACCATACCCAAAAAATCACTAAATCCTTTTCCACAAAAATCCATAAAACCTCAGCCTCAAAAAACAGAAACCCTCATCCCCAAAAAATGATAAAACCTCAATCCCAAAAAACCATAAACCATCATTATAAAAACCCATTCACCCTCAATCCTAGAAAACCCTAAACCTTCATAAAAAAAACACAATACCATCAACCATAAAAAATCATAAACCCTGTGCCACTAAAAGCCCAAATATCCCTTCTTAAAAAAACCCTGAGCAGGCAGAAAAAAACCCTAAACCATCAACACCAAAAAAAACCCTCACCCCTAATCCCCCAAAAAACTCCCAACCCTTATCCCTCAAAACCCGTGTCAATTGAAATAACATAACACTCATCCCCAAAGAACCCTAAACCCTTATCCTAAAATAACTCACAACCCTCAACACTAAGGACTATCACCCCAAAGTCGTAAAAAACCTCATCTCTTAATCATAAAAACCCCCATTACTCATTCCAAAGAAACCCTCAATAATCAATCTCAAATCCCATGAACCCCCATCCCCAAGAAAACCATCACCATCATCCCCATCAATTATTCTACTTTCAAACACAAAAATACCTCAACCCACAGAACAAAAAGAACAAAACCCTCATTAATAAAAAACATCAACACCCATTCCCAACAAGACCTCAACCCTCATCACTGAAAAATCCTCAACCCTAAGCCCAGAAAACCCCCTCCCCATCCCAAAATACCCCACACTCAGCACCAAATATCCTCATCCTATATCTATATAAAATTCCCATCCCTCTATACAATATAACCCCCCTGAACACTCATCCCATAACCCCCAACCGTCAAACTAAAATAATACCCAACCTTCAGCCCTAAAACCTCACAAACCGGACCCCCTAGAAACCCTAAATCCCAAGCCCCCATAACACTAAACCATTATTCTAATAAAAAATAATACACTCAACTCAAAATACCCTAAAACTGTATAAAAAAATACAACCCTGGACCCTAATAAACCACCCAAATATTTTCCCCAACACTTAGTTCAAAAACCCATAACCCTCAACTGCCCCAAAATACCCCCACACTCATAGACCTATGAAAACAAAATTCATAGCCCCCCAAAAATTATGAACCCATCCCATTAAACTCCCAACCCTTGACCCAAAAAAACCCAAAACCCTCACCCCCCTAAATCTCCTAATCCCTAACCCATTAAACTCCCTACGCTTGACCCATGAAAACCCCAAAACCCCATACATAAAAATACCCCACCTAGATCCATAAAAAACCATAAAACATGTACCCACCAAAACCCAGAATACGCAACCTCAAATAAAAAAAATACATTGAATGAAAAAATCAGTCACCAATGTCCTAAAAAACCCATCAATCATATTCTCTAAATAATCCAAAACCCTCAGCACAAAATAATACATAACCTCAAACCTTAAAACCCTATACCCTCTGCCCCCAAATAACCTAAACCCCCATCCCTAAATAACCTGAAACCTCATTCCAAAAAAATTGAAACCCATACTGTAAAAAAAAAAATTCCTGGGCCCCAAAACCAAAAAACCTCATCCCAAAAATCACCCAATCCTTAGACCCAAAAAAATAAAAACCTCATCTATAAAAACATGTAATCCCCTAGTCCCAAAAAAATATAAACCATCATCCCCAAATCACTCTCAACAATAAAACTCAAAAATCTGTAAACTCGTGGCCCTAAAAATCTCTAAATCGTGTGCCCAAGAAAACCCTAAACCCTCAAAAACTCAAAAAACCCAAACCCTCACCACTAAAAGACTCTGAACCCCAATCCTAGAAAAAAACCCATCCCACAGCCCCCAAAAACCCTAAACCATCATCCATAAAATCCCTAAACCCTCATCCCCCCGAATCACCAAAACCATCATCACTAAAAAACCCTAAACCCTCATTCCTAGTAACCAATAATTCTTCAACCGCAAAAAACCATAAACACTCACCCCCAAAAAACCATAAACATTCACCATAAAAAATAGCTGATTCTTCATCCCTAAAAAAAGTTACACTACAGCCCCAAAAACCCTAAACCCTTATCCCCATGTATTGCAAAACCCTAAAAACCAAAAAACTATAAACCCTCTATCCATAAAAACAAAAATAATTTGCCCCAAAAAACACTAAACCCTCAACCGCAAAAAACCATGAAACCTCATTCATTAAAAACTCTAACCCCTTACTCCAGAAAAACCTTAATCCCTCATCACCAAAAATCCCTAATCCAACATTCTCACGAATCACAAAAACCTCAACCTCGGACACTCGAAACACACATCCCAAAAGAACCCTAAAACCTCAACTTCATGAAACCGTAATCCCTAATCCTAAAAAAACAAGAAAACCTCATCCCCAAAAATACCTAAAACATAGCCACAAAATATCCTACACCCTCATCCACAATACACTATAAACCCGCATCGCCAAAACACAATAAACACTCATAAAAAACTAAACCATCATCCCCAAAGCTTGAAACCCTCATCTCCAAAATATCATAAACCCTCATTCCCAATTACCCTCAACCCTCTAACCCAAAAATCCCTCAGCCTTTAGAAAATAATCATCAAACCCTTATCCAAAAAACCCCATCTCTCAACCCCCAAAAATACTACACTCACCCTTGAAAACCCCATAACCCTAAGGCCAAAAACCCTCCACCCTCAACCTTGAAAATCCATAATCCCTCATCACCAAAAATACACTCAACCCTAATCCCCAAAAAACCCTAAACCCCCAACTACAAAAAATAACAACCCTCATCACTGAAAACCATCAAACCATCATCCCCCAAAAAACCCCCAACAAACAGCCACAATAAATCCACAAAACTCAAACAAACAAAACATCTAAACCATAGCTCAGAAAAATCCAACCCACGTCACCTGAAAACTCCATCCCTTAACAAAGAAAACCATAATCCCTCAACCACAAAAAATTCCAAACCCTCAACCACCAAAAACTCTGTAATATTATCCCCAAAATCCACCAAATATTACCACTAAAAACCCACAAACCCTCAAACCCAAAAAATCATAAACCCTCATAACATACTCCCCCAACACAATTCCTCCAAAATCCCAGATCATAATCCCTAGAAAACACTGTTACCCACATCCAAAAAAACATGCAAACCTCACCCCCACCCAAACACCAAATATCCGTCCAAAATAAAACAACAAGGATCAACCCCCAAAACCACCAACAATCACCCCCTAAAGGCCACAAGACCATTATCCCTAAAAAATACCCATTGTTCATAGGAAAAATGTATCCACCCCTTATCCAAAACCTCCCCAAGCCTCTTTTTCTGAAACCCTTAACCCTCATACATAAAAAACAATAAAACCTCAAACCCAAAAAATCATTAACCTTGATCCCCCTAAAACCCCAAATACTCATCCCCAAAATACAATTAACCATCAAACCCAAATAACCCTAAAACCTCAACCCCAAAATCTGGAATACCTTATTCCCAAGAAACCTAAAACCCTCACCCCCACAAACCTATACCCTCATCCCTATAAAACTCAATAAATAAACCCTTAAATCCCTTAAACCCTCATCCAATGAAACCTTAACCCTCGTCCCCCCAAAACCCTAAACCTCATCGGAAAATACCCTAAAATATTATTCCCAAAATACTCGAAACCCTCATCCCTAGAATACCCTATACCATCATCCCCAAAAATCCATAATACATAAGAACAAAAAACCTAAACCATCTACCCTAATGAACCAGAAATACTGATCCCCAATAAATCATAAACTGTCATCCTTAAATAAACCTAACCCATTATCACCATAAAATCTTATACCCTTATCCCTAGAAAACTATAAACATTAAACACAAGAAAACCATAAACCCCAAACCCCAAAATCTCTAAACCCTCAACACCATGAAAATTATAAACCATCATTCGCAAATAACCTAAAACCCTTGCACCCAACAAACCCCAAAACCCTCAGACTAAAAAACTAAAACCCATAGCCTCAAAATCCAAAACCCCCTTCCCCAAATAACCCTAAACACACATTCCCAAAAAACCCTAATACCTCTTCCCTATAAATACCTAAACCATCCACCCAAAAAATACCTAAGCATACATCCCCCTGAAATCATAATACCTCATCCCAAAGAAACAGTAAACCCATAACCCCAAAAACACTAAATCGTCAATCTTAAAAAAAACCCTAAACTCTCAAAACACCTGGAACGTAATCCAAAAAACCCCAAAAACATCAAATGTAAAAAATAAGAGAACCCAAGTCCAAAATAAACCCTAGACCCTCATCACCCTAAAATTGTTGACTCTATTCCTCAATACCTCCATGACCCTCATCCTAAAAAAATATAGAACATCATTCCCAAAAATAACCCTAAACCATTATCCTTATAAAACCCTAGACTATCCATAAAAACCATAACCAATGTTTCTATGAAACCCTAGACCCTATACCAACAAAAAAACAAGAACCTCAACCACAGAAAACACATGACCATTACTGCCTAAACAACCCAATACCGTAAACCCCCAGAAATACATATACCCTCAACCCCAAAAATCCATGGACCCTTAGATCTCAAAAAAACCTAGACCCTCAAGACAAAAAAAACACTAGACCCTCATACCTCAAAAAACCCCAGTACATCAGTACAAGAAAATTGTTGTCCCACTTTCACAAAAGACATTAAACCCTCTTCCCCTAAACCCATGTCTCTTAGCCCCCCAAAAAATATAGACCATCAACCTAAATAAAAAATAGAACCTCAACCTAATAACACTATAACATCATCTCAAAAACTCCATACACTCTCATTAAAAACCCTAAACACTCATCCATAAAATCCCTAAACCATTATCCACATAAAAACCTAACCCCTAAACCCGAAAAAACTATAAACCCTAATCCACCTAATAACCTAAACCCTGATTCCAAATAAACCCAAAACCATTATAATTTAAAAATCCTAAATCCCTATCACCAAAAACCCTTGACCCACATCCCTAAAAAAACACTGAACCATTAGTCCTGAAAAACACTACACCTTCACCCCCAAAAAATCATAATTCATTAGCACCAAAATAACACTAAACCCACAAAAAACAAAAACCCTATACCATAATACTAGAAAACCCCAAATCACTTATCACAAAAATAGTAAACCACTATCCCAATAAAATTCTAATCACAAAGAAAAAAAGTCACCAAATCCATTTTTAAAAAAATCCTTAATCATTCATAGCCCATAAAAACCACAATCCCTCAGCCACAAAAAAACACTAAACCCACACCTATAAAAAAACATTAATCCCACTTCTCCAAAACCCCTAAAATCCACTAATGTATTTCTAGAAGAACAAAACAAGTTATTGAATATAAAACAAAGAAATTTAGATGAATGGAAATTTCTTAATGTTAATTCATCACGCTACATTTTCTTATATCTTAAAGACTAAATCTCTAATAATGGTGAAGCACCACTAATTCTAGAAAATGGGTCGTGGCTGAAGAAAGAATATTTCACAAAAGGAATCAAAATCCATAAGATTCATGTGTATCCATTAATATTTAAATAAAATAAATAATAATGACAAAATGAAGTGTGATTAATGTTTCAAATCGATGTAAAAGGAATGCAAGAACTCTAAGGTCAAATAAAAATCCTAACATCCACATTCCCATGATAAATAATTACTGAATAGGTCAAAGTATTCTGATTCCCCCTTAATGATTCATTTCTAGGTGTCGTGAAACCTATTTAATATGTCTCTAAAAACAACCTTATTTTTCGAAGTGGATATGTCATTTTGGTCCCTAAAAAAATGTATTGTGGTCTACAATTTTGTTGGAATTGAAAATTTTTTGACTAGTCCAATTGGACTAAAAATATTGACTAAAATTATTATAAGGTTCAAAGGTATTATCTACGATTTAATCTAGTCCATAAAAATCTATATGGATTAAAGATGATTTTACCTCAAATCGGTGCATCTTCTTCTTCAATATATGGAGAGAAATCCACAATGTTGAACACTGTAGAAATAACCCCAAACCATAAAACCCAATATTCAATATACTAAATGACCAAAAAAAATCAAAACCCTCATCCCTAAATAACCCAAAACCCTCATCCCAAAAAATCTAAATCCTCTTCCACAAAAAACCCTATATTTTAACCATAAAATCATATTCCATCTACAGTAAAATCCCTAAAAATGCATCCCCAAAATACCACAATACCAAATATCCCAAATAAAACCTAAAACCAGGAAATAATAAAAATCCCTAAACCCCCAGCCCCAAAAAATTGGTAACACCCAACCCCCCAAAACCTTAATCCATTAACACTAAAAAACATTATACTCACAACCCTAAAAATCCTAAACCCCCATACCTAAAAAACTCTAAAACCATAACTTAAATTTACCCTAAACAATCATCCCTGACAAATATATACCCTCATCCCAATAATATAGTAAACATTCATGCCCATAAAACCCTAAACCCTCACCCCAAGATAATCATAAACCCTCATCCCTAGAATACCCTAAAACCCCATCTATACAAAATTCTAAACCATCATCCCCATATAACTTTATCCACTCAACCCTATAAGACCCTAAAAACTGTTCCATATGAAACCCTAAACCCTCATCTCCAAAAACCATAAACCATTTTTCTTATTAAACCATAAACACTCAACCCCATAAAATCCCTAAAGCCTTATCCCCCCAAAAACCAAAACACTCAGCCACTGAAATCCCTTAACCCTCATCCCGAAAACCCTAAATCTTAATCCATGGAATACCCTAGACCTTCATACACATTAAACCTTAAAAAATCTTCCCCATAAAACACTAAATACAATTCCACCAAAAACCATAAACCCTCATAACTAGAAACAATGAACTCTCTACCACAGAAAACCAAAAACCCTCTACCCCAAACACACCAATCCCCCTTACATAAGAAAACCATAAACCCTCACCTATAGAAAAACCTAAACCCTAAACCCTAGAAATCCAAAAAACCCTATCAATAGAAAACTATAAACACTAATCCATAAAAATATCTATACCCAAAACCCCCCAAAATCATAAAACTGCATCCTAACAAACACAAAACCCATTTCCCAATAAACAATAAATCCTCATAACAAGAAGATCCCAAACCCACATCCCATGAAAAATCATATCAATCAACACAAAAAAACCCTAATGACTCGTCCCTATAAAATCATAATCTATCAACACTAGAATACACTAAATCCTTAGCCCTAGAAAACTCTAAACAATCATTGCCTAACCATCCAAAACACTCATCACTAGACACCCCTAATTCCCTAAACCTAAAAACCATAACCCATAATCTACAAATAAAATCCCACAACCCCAAAAAAACTGAAATCCCCCAGACAGAGAAAACCCTACTCTTTTATCCCGATAAAACACTAATCCCTCATCCCGAAATAAGACAAAACCCCCATCCCCAGAAAAATAGAAGCCCACAACCCCAAAAAATACCAAACCCCCATCATTGGAAACCCCTAAACTATCATTAACAAAAACTCTAAACCCTAATCCCCCAAAACCATATATATTTTTCATCCCACACAAAACCCAAAACCATCATACCCCAAAACCAATAAACCCTCATCACCAAAAAAATAATCCATCATCCCTAAAAACCCATAAACCATACATCCGAAAAAACTCTAAACTCTTTTACCTAAAAGACCTTAACCCTCAGCCTCAAAAAACCCTAAACACTCATCCCCAAAAAATAAAATAAGAGCTACAACAAAATACTCAAACACTCAACTCTAAAAAACCATAAAAGCTATAACCCATAAAACCATAAACACCCATACCAAAAAAAACCCTACACCCTGTAGCCCAAAAAACCAAAACTGTGAACCCTATAAAACCTTAAAAACTCTTCCCCAAAATAAATTACACCCTAAAACATGAAAAAACATAAATATTGGGACCTAAAAAATAATAAACCCTCATCCCAAAACCCCCCTAAACACTCATTCCCAAAAAATTGTAAACCCGTAGCCCAAAACTCCTCTAAACCCTCATCTCAAAAAAACCAAAAATCATCATCCCATTTGAACCAAAAAACAAAAACCACAAAAAACCTAAACCCTAATAGAAATAAATTATCATGATTGTCATGCTCAAAAATCAGTAAACCCATCCCCCCCCCCCCAAATGCCAATACTATCATCCTCAAAGAACCCAAAACCCTAAAACCCGAAAACCCCTAAGCCCACATCCCCAAAATCCATAAATGCTCATCCCAAAAAAAAAACTAAACCATAATACCTAAAAAAACACTAAACCCTCACCACCAAGAAACCATGAATCCTTAGCCCCAAAAAAACTAAAACCATAGACCCAAAAAGGATTTAACCCTCATCCCAAAAAAAACATGATACCATTTCCCCCCAAAACACTTATCCATCAACCCAAAACCATCATCTATAAAAAAACACTAATTCATCAACCTAAAAACCCCTAAAACATCAATCCCAAGAAACCCTAAATCCTCAACCACCACCCCCACCAAACCTGAAACCCTCATCCCCAAAAACACAAAAATGATTAGCCCCAAATAATTCTAAAAAATCAACCCTAAAACACCGTAAAACTACATCACCAAATCACACTATACAATCAAGACCAAAAAATCCTAATCACTCAACCAAAAAAATAAAAAATCTCATCCCCAAAAAATGATTAACCCTTATCCCTAAAAAAACCCTAAATACTTGGCCCAAATCTCCCCAAACCCTCATCCTCAAAAAACCAAAAACCATTATCCCGAAAAACCAAAAACCCAGTACCCCAAAAAACCCTAAACCCACAACCACAAAAAAAACAGGGACCTCGTTCCGAATACCCCTAATCCCTCATATCCAAAAAACCTTAAACCATAACCCCAAAAAACAGAAATCATCATCCCAAAAAACCCTAAGCATTCATTCGAAATAAACAATAATCCCACATCCTTAAAAAGCCATATACCATTAGTCAAAAAACACTAAAACCTGAGCCCAAAAAAACACTAACCCCTTAGAGATACTTTTTTTTAAACAATTCGAAAAAAACCTACATATTCATACTAAAAAAATAAGACCATCTTCCTCCGAAAACTGTAAACACACACCTCCAGAAAACCAGAAACCCTTGACTGAAAAATGTAAACATGAATTTCCAAAAAAACATAAGCACTCAGCCAAAAAAATGGTAAAACATCATACCTAAAAAACCATAAACCCTCACCACTAAAAAACCCTTAACCCAATGAAATCATTAAACCTCACACCTAAATGTCAATAAACTCCACCACCAAAAATCCCTTAACCATTGGTCTATGAAATCAAAAAACCCTTAGTCTGAATATATCTAAACTCTCAGACCCCCAAAACTATAAACCCTCATCCCCAAAATACAATAAACCTATTGCCCCAAAAAATTCTTAAAAATCATTCTCAAACCTCTTAAACCCTCATCCCTAAAAACCCATAAAAACTCATCCCCCAAAACCACTAATCATGCTAACCCAAAAAACCCTAAAGTTAATTTCCAAAATCCCTAAACACTCAGCCTCAAAAAACACAAAACCCTCTACCCAAAATTTTGTAAAACCAATTACCAAAAAATACTAAACATTCTAAATCAAAAAATCCTAAACCCTTAGTCTCAAAATAACGAAAAACCTCAGCTCCAAAACCACTAAACCCTCATCTATAAAATAACCCATAATGATCAAAAACAAAAACACTAAACCCTCATCCCAGTAAACCCCTCATCCCCAAATAACTTTAAACCTTCTTCCCTAAAAATACTTAAACCCTTTATCCCGAAAATCCGAAACCCCAACCCCCCAAAAAATCTAAACCATCATCCCCATAAACTCATAAACCCTCAGCCCAAAAAATCCTAAACTCACATCCACAATGAACCCTAAACCATAATCTATAAAAAATAATAAACCCTAAACTCCCTAATTTCCTAAACCCTCATCGCCAAATCCAAAAACCCTTAGTCAAAAAAAACTATAAACCCTCAGCAGCAAAAATACCAATGCCCACAGCCCAAAAAAAACATAAACTCTTAGACACCAAACTCCTAATGCCACATTTTCCAAAACCCCTAAACTGTTATCCCCATAAAAACAATAAACCCTTAGATCAAAATAAACTAAAATGCCTCATCCCAAAAATTCTAAACCCACATCCCAATATAGACAATTATCCCAAAAAACCCCATATCCCCATCCCCAAATAACCCAAATCCCTCAACCATAGAAAAATTAATCCCTTAGCCCGAAAAAACATATATCCTCAACCCCATAAATCACAAAACCCACTTCCCCAAAAAAACCCTATACCTCATTCAAAAACAACCAAAAAACCTATGAAAAAAAAACCTAAACCATCATCCCACAAAAACATAAACACTCATCCCCAAAAAACCCTAAACCCTCAAACCCAGAAACCCCTAAAAAATGACCCAAAATTACCATATACATTATGCCACAAAAAAACCATAACACTAATCCCCTTGAAACCCAAAACCCAAATCCACAATAAATCCCTAAAACATGAGTCTTAAAAAACCATAAAAAATCATCTATAGACTGATAAACCTTCAGCACCAAAAATACCATGGCCCTCAGCCCCCAAAAACCCTAATACGATTCTCAGAACTGATATTTCCTCAGTCTAAAAATTCATATCCCTCATCCCCTAAACTCCCAATCCTTCTTTACAAAAATACAAAAAACCCTTAGCTGCAAAAACCTAAACCTTCATTTCCAAAAAACCCTAAACCATATTCCAAAAAATTCTAATTCATTAGCCCCAAAAACCCTACACCCTAACCCTAAAAAACCAATCCTCATCCTTAAAAAACTATTACCTCACTTTCTCAAAAAACCCAAAACCTATAGCCTATAACAATCCTAAACATTACACCCCAAAAATCCTAATCCCAAAATCATAAACCCTCCAAAATCCATATCCTCAACATCAAAAAAACCTAAACCCTTAATCCAAAAAAACCACTGGACCTCAACCCCAAAACCTATGATCCCTCACCACCAATACCCCTTACACCCAAAACCCAAAACCCAAAACCCTCGTCCCAAAATACCACAAAACCATTAACACCAAAATCCCCCAAACCCTCAAAACCAAATAACCCTAAACCCACATTCTTAACTAAAATTAAACCATCAACCCTAAAAAATTAACCCTTTGTTAAAAAAACCATAAATCCTTATCCCCAAAAAATCAGAAAAAATCATCCCAAAAAAATGTGACCCTTCACCCAAAAACCCATAAACCAACTTCCCAAAAAACTTCAAACCAAAACCCTTAAACACCATAAACAATCATTCCCAAACCCATTAAACCTAAACCCAAAAAATCCAAGAAATTATTACTCCTAAATATGACTAAATACACATCTCCATAAAACCCAACACACTTATCCCCAATAAACACTTACCCCTCAAAACAAAATACCATAAATACATAGCCCAAAAAACCCATAAACCCTCAACCCAAAAAAATGTGAACCCTCATCCCTAAAATATACATGATCCCTTATCATGAAATACCCTAAATCATCATCCCCTAAAAGACATATACACTCATTACAAAAAACATCCAATACCATCTTCAAAAATACAAAAATTCTCATACCAAAAAAAACAGAACCAATATCCATAAAATTACATAAACCCTTAGACTAAACAAACACTAAACTATCATTCCCAAAAAACCCTAAACTGTCATCCTAAAAAGTCCCTATACACTCATCCACAAATTACCTCAAACCCCCATTACCAAAAATCCATAAATCCTGAGACCCAAAAATACCTAAACATATATCACTAAGAAACCATGAACCCAATGTCTTAAAAAATCATAAACACTCATGCCAAAAAAACCGCTAATCCCTATCCCCAAAACCTCTAAAAAATCGTCCCATAAAAACCCACACCCACTGCCCTCAAAAACTCTACAACAGATCACAGAAAATACTAAACTTTTATCCTAAATATACATTATACCCTTAGTCCCTAAAAATAGTAAACCCTTACTAACAAAATACAGTAAATGCTCACCCCCAGTTAACATTAAACCCTTAGCTCCAAAAAATCCTAAACCATTATCACCATGAAATAATGAACCATCAGCCATAAAAATCCTAAACCTCATCCCCCCAAACCCTAATCCATCATCCCCAAAATACACAAATTCCTCAAACCCTGAAAATCCTAAACCCTAAACCATAATCCCCAAAAAACCATAAACACTACTATCCAAAATACCCTATACCCCCATCTCAAAAAACCATAAAACCCCATACCTAGATATCATAAAACCTCATCCCCAAAAAACACCATCCCCTCAACACCAGAAAACCCACAAATAAAATAATATGAAAACCATAAATCTTCATCCCCGGAACACCCTATACCCTCAACCCATAAAATCCCAAAACACTCATTCTTAGAAAACCTTAATCTTTCTTCCCAAGAAAAACTAATCACTCCTGTTAGAAAAAATGAAACACCCATTCATAGAAACCAATAAACCCACAACAAGAAAAATCCCTACACATTAATGCAAAAAAAAAACCTCAAACCCTCATACCAGAAAACCCTAGTCCCATAGACCTAATAAACCCAAACCCCCTGCCAAAAATAACCCTCAACCCTCAGCCAGGAACAAACCTGAACACTCAGAACCAATCAACCCCAATCCCTAAACCCAAAATAACCTTAACCCTCATCCCTCAACCACATGATTCCATGAACCTTGATCCCCAAAAAACCATGATACCCTAGCCTAAAAAAAATCCAAAACTCTACCCAAAATCCATAAATTTAATCCCCAAAAAATCATAAAGTCTCTTCCCATTAAAACACAAACCAATTAACCCAAAAAATAATAGACTATCAGCCATTCCAAAAAGAAAATCCTCAAACACAAAAAACTCTACACCCCACCCCTAGAAAAACAATATATTGAAGACGTTGAGAACCCTAAACCCTCATCCAAAGAAAACCATAACACATTTACTAGAAAACATGAAACATCATATATAGAAATCTATAAATCCTCAGCACTAAAAATCCCTAAACCCTAATCTAATAAAAACTGTAAACATTCTACCCCAAATATCCACTAACCCTTATCAATATAGAAACCTAAACCCTAAGCCCAAGAAAATACTATACCCACATCCCATGAAAACCGTAAATACTCATCCATAGTATACCCTATTCCCTCACCCCCAAAAACCCCTAAATCCTCATCCTTACAAAACCCTAAACCATCAAACCCATTGAATAATAAAACCTCTCCCTATAAAACCATATACACTAGTCCCCAAAAAACACTAAACCGTAGTTGTTGAAAAACCTAAATTCAGAGACACATAAAACACTAACCATCCGCCCCAAAAATACTTAAAAACTATTCCCCAGAACACCCCAAAACCTGAGCACCAAAAAAGCCTATACCATCAAAACCAGAAAATCCCAAACCCTCATCCTTAGAAAATACTAAATCTGCATCCCCAGAAAACCCTAAACCCTGTTCCCCTAAATAGCCATGAAGTCATCCCCAAAAAAGTTAAACCCTCATTCATAGTAAAACCTAACTCATAAATCCTAGAAAACCGTAAAACCACCAAAACAAAATTCCTAAAGCCTCACCCAAGAGGACCATAAACACCCAAATATAGAAATTCCTAAAACATCATCCCCAAAAAATCCATAAACCCACATCCCCAAAAAACCCAAAACTCTCTACCTAGAAAATGATAAACCCACAACACCAAAAACTATAAACACTCAACCCTATAAAACACTAAATCCCTATCCCTAGACAACCTAAAACCTCATTCCCAAAAAACAATAAATCCTTATCCCCAAAAGGCCCTAAATCCTCATCCTTAAAGAACAATAAACCCTCATCCACTGAAAACACTAAACCCTCTATCGCATAAAACCCAAAAAACGTATCCCCATAAAATCTTAAACATTCATCCCTAAAATATCGAAAACCCTTATGCCCAGAAAGCCCTAAACTCGCAACCTTTAAAACCTATATACCTCAACACTAAAAAAACTAAACCCACATTCCCACAAACTCCATAATCCAACAGTCCCCAAAAACCATAAACACTCATCCCCATTAAACATGAATGATCATCCTCATAAAACCATAAACCCTCACACCCAAAACACCCTATACCCTTTTTTCTATAAAATAATAATCCCAAGGATTCAAAAATCCAAAATAACTCATCCACAATAAACCATAAACCATTAGTCCCATGAAACCCTAACCACTAAACCCTATAAAACCATTAATCCTCAGCCTGAGAAAACCATAACCTCACAGCCTGAGAAACACCAAAACTCTCATTCCACAAAAACCCTAATCCCTAAACCAAAAGAAAACCCAAAACTCTCATCCCCAAAAACCAGAAAACATGAACCCACTAAACTTTAAACCTTATTCCCTAGAAAACTACAAACCCTCAGACACACAAATATGTAAACCGTTATCCCAAAAAAAACCTAAAACCTTAGCTCTAGAATACCAAGAACCCTCATCCACAAAAAAACTATATCCTGATTCCCATAATAAAAAAATACTTATCTTCAGAGAGCAGAAAGCCCTCATCCCCATGAAACTCTCACCCCCAACACCAGAAAACCCTGAACACTCACCAATGAAAAACTATAAACTCTCATCCACTAAAAACCCTAAAACCATATCCAAGAGAACCCACATCACATAGCCCCAAAAAACTGTAAACCCACACCCCCAATATAACATAAACCCTTATCACAAAAAAATACATATCCCTAAGACCAATAAATTTATAAAAACATTGCCCCAGAATACCATAAATCATATTCCCTATAAAACACTAAACACTCAACCCCATAACACCCAAAACCATATTCTTCAGAAGGCCCCAAACCCTGGCCCTATAAAATTTTAAAACCTAATCCCCCTAAAATATACGAAACCTTAATTAAAAATCACAAAACCCTCAGCCACAAAACCCCAAACACCTAGACCTCAAAAAAACCTAAACACTAAAACCCTAAAAACCATAAACAATTATCAAAATAATCATAAATCCTCATACCAAAAAACCCAATACACAATTCCCTATAAAACCCAATACCATAATTCCAATAAAACCCTTATACATCAACCATAGAAAACCGAAAATTTTAATCCCCATAAAACACTAAACAATCAGCCATATAAAACCTTAAACCCTCATTGCCAAAAAATATTAAAACAATACCCTTAAAAATTGTAAACCCTCATCCCCATAAAAACCGAAAACACTCATCCCTAGAAAACTCTAAACACGTAGACCTAGAAACACTAAACCCTCATCCATAGAAATATCTATGATCAAAACACTCTAATACCAACATCTTTCAGACCTAGAATTACCTAAACTCACGAACATAGAAAACAAAAAACCATTAACCCTAAAAAACCCTAAACCCTCATACTATGACTACCCAAAACCCTTAATCTTAAATGTATAAAATAAAACAACCCCGAAAAACATTAAAACATATCCCTAGATATCCATAAAACCTCATCCCTAAAGGGGCATAATCCTTTTCCCTAGAAAACACTAAACACTATGCCCCAGAAAAAACTAAACCCTTTAACTCAGAAAACTCCAAACCCATCGCACTTGAAAATCCCCATATCCATAAAAAAATTATGAAACATCTAACATAGAAAACCCTAATCCCTAAATACTAGAAAAAAATAATCCCCCATCCCTAGAAAACCCTAATCTTTTATCCACAGAATACAAAAAACCCTCATCCCATGAAAATTCAAAACACTTATCCCTATTAATCCTGAAACCCATATCACCAAAAAATTCTAAAACCTCATCCGCAAGAAACCATACATCATCATAACAAAAAAAACTAGAAAAAATCATCTGCATAAAACCCTAAACCCTCTTCCCCAAAATACCCTAAACCCCAAGCATGATACCCTAGGAGCCACCTCTCTAGAGGTCCCTAAATCGACATCCCAAGAAACCCTAAATCATCAATCCCAGAACACCATAAACTCAAATCCCCAGAAAAAACAAAATCCTCATCCCCATAAAACCCTAAACCCTAATCCCTAGAAAAACATAATCTATCATCCTATAAAAACTTTAAAACCTCATCTATAAAAAAAATGAAACCTTAAACACTATATAAACCTAAATTCAAGGCCCTAGAAAACCGTAAACACTCATTCTTAGAAAACCCTAGGCCCTTATCCCGATATAATTCTAAATCCTCATCCTAAAAAAACATAGAACACTCATCCTTGAAAAAATCTAAACCCTTAATCCTCGAAAAACCAAAATGATCAACCACATAAAACCCCAAAACCTCATCCACAGAAAACCCAAAATGGTAAAACCTTAGATAAACCTATAAACTCACCCCCCAAAAGAAACCATGAACCCTTAGCCTTGAAAATACCCAAAAACCTAAGATTCAAAAAAAAACTAAACCTATAACCAGATAAAATCATAAAACCTCAACCCTATAGATTCATAAACCCTCAACTCCAAAAAAACCTAAACCTTAAACCCCTAAAATACTATAACCTCATCCCCAAAAAACCATAAACAATCATAGAAAAAACCCTAAACCATCTTCTCTAGATGAACCTAACCACTGATAGCTGTAAAATACGAAACTATCATCCCCATAAAACACTAAACCCTCAATCCTTTAGAAAACTAACGCCATAATCCATGAAAACCAAAAATGTTCCGCCCCAAAAAACCAAAACCCTAAAAAAAATATCCACCCCACACCATAGAAAAAATTTATCTCTCATCCCCAAAAAACCATAAACCCTCTTCACCAAAAAACCCTAAACCCTTATCCCTAGAAAAACCTAAACCCTCAGAACCAAAAAAACCTAAAACCTCTTCCCTAAAAAACCCCAAACACTTATCCCAATAAATCCATAATCTCTCATACCTAATAAACCAAAACCTTCAACCCTAAAAAATCAAAAACCCCATCCCAATAAAAATCTAGACCCAAATCCCCAAAACCCCCCAATCGTCAAGATTATAAAATACTCACCCCTCTGCCCTAGAAAATCAAAAACCCAAAATCCTTAAAAAACATACACCCCGATTCCTAGAAAACTTTAAACACTACACATTAGAAAACAAAAAAACCATAGCCATTTAAAACCCATGTCTATTAAACAATCATCCATATATATCCTTAAAAATTATAGTAGAACACTCCAAACCCCCTTCCCCAGAAAACACTAAACCCACATCCCTATAAAACCCTAAAACTGCATCCCTAGAAAACCATAAACCATCATCCAATGAAAATCCTAAACCCAAATCCATTGAAAAACCTTAACACATAGCTAGTAAAATTCCTAAACCATCATCCCTAGAAAAAACAGAACCCTCATCCCCAGAAAAACATAAGCCATTTTCCATATAATACCCCAATTCAACATCCCTTGAAAATCTGAAACACAAAGCCCCGTGAAATCCTAAACCTCTATTCATGAAATATCATAAACCCTCATCCTTTAAAAGACCAAAATCCTTAGTTTTAAAAAATTCTAATCAGTTATCCAGGAAATACCCAAAACACTCATCCCCATAAAACCATAAACACTCAACCCAAAAACACTAAATCCTCATCCTTAGAAAACCCTTATACCCTAATCCCATAAAACCCAAACCATGACCACTAAAAACCCTAAACACACATCCCATAAAACAAAAAAAACGCATCCTCAAAAAGCTATAAAATTATTCCCCAAAATACCCTAAACCCTTAGCCCTAGAAATTAACAAACCCTCTTTCCCAGAAAAAACTAAACACAAATATATAGAAACTCTTAACCCTTAAACTATAGAAAATATTAAACCATTAGCTATAGAAAAACATAAACCCTCATCCACAAAAAACCCTAAACCCATTTCTGTAGAAAATATGAAACTCTCATTCGATAAAACCCTAACACTTTTCCCTAGAAAAACATAAAATGTCAATCCTAAAAAACCATAAACCCTCATTCCAGAAAAACCATAAACCCTAATCTTTAAAAATACCTAATATTCCTTCCCTAGAAAACCCTAAAACCTTATCTATAGAAAACAATAAACCCTCATCCCAAGAAATCTCTAGACCTTTAAACCCAAATAACGGTAAATTCACTATCCATGAAACCCTAAACCCTCTAACCTCTAAAAACAAAAATTCTCATTCACATAAAACCTAAAAACCACAACCCTTGAAATCAAAAAAATCCTCTGTATCATAAAACCCTAAATCCTCATCCCTTGAAGTCCTTAAAACCTCATCTCAAGAAAAAAACCCTCTACCTAAGAAATACCCAAACAAATAGCCCAATAAAAAATGAAACCCCTAGCCCCATAAAACACTAATTCCTCAATACCAAAAAACCCTAAATTCTCAAACAAAAACCAAATAAACCCTATGTTTTAAAAACAAGAAAAAACCACAGCAGTAAAATAACCAAGAACCCTTAGCCCAAAAAATCCCTTACCCACCATAAAAACCCCAAAACCCTTATCCCAGGAAAACCCAAAACCCAAAACACTAAAAAACCCAAAACCCAGAACACTAAAAACCCATAAATCATATCCCAAAAAATCCCTCAACACTAATCCCCAAAAACATTCATCCCTCATCCCCAGAAGGCTAAACTATTTTCCCACGAATACCCTATAGCCTCATCTCCAAAATAACCCTAAACACTCTTCATCAAAAACACTAAACCCTCTACACAAATAAATCCAAAACCTTCAGTACCAAAATACTCTAAACCATCATCCCAAAAGACCCAAACCCTCAACACCAAAATCCCTAAAATCCTTAAAATAACTGCATTTTCATCCCCAATACCCCTAAAACCTCTACCCAGAAATCCCTCAACGCTTATCCCCATAATACCATAAACACTCAACCCCAAATAATCCTAGACCCTAAAACAAAAAACCCATAAATTCGCTGCCCTAGATATCCCTAAACCCTCATTCTAAAAAATCTGAAACTATCAGTCCCAAAAAAACTAAACCCTCAACGTGAAAATAACCCTAATCCCAGAACCCCATAAAACCTATAACACTCATCCCAGAAAACCATAATCCATCATTTGAAAAATCCAAAAAAGTATCATCATAGAAAAAAACTGAAACATCATCCAAAAAAACCCCTAATCAATATAAAAAAATCTAAACCCTTCTCTCCAAAAGGAATAATCCCTTATCCCAAAAATCAGTAAACCCTATACCCTAAAATCTCAAAAAACCCATCCTTAAAAATCCCCAAAACCCATATCCCCAAAAAACCCAAAAAACCCATCCTTAAAAATCCAAAACCCCCCATCCCAAAAACCTCTAATCCCACATCCCCCAAGTCCCTAAACCCTCATCCCAAAAACACCTAAATTATAATCCCCGAAAACCCTAACCCCTCGTCCCCAAAAATACGAAAACCATCATCCCCCAAAAGCCTTAATCCCTCAATCCAAAAAACTATTAACCCAATGTGATTAAAAACTAGTAACCATCAGCCACAAAAAACCCTAAAACTACAACACCCAAAAAAACATAAACCATCAGCCACAATAAAATACAGACCCTTAGCTCCAAAAAAAACCTCAACACATAACCCCAATGAACTCCAAACCTCATATCCAAAAACCCTAAACCCTCATCCACAAAACCCCCAAGCCCCTTTCCCAAAAAAAAACACCAAACCTTAAGCCCCAAAACCATTAAAACCCTCATCCTGATAAAAATTTAATGGATCATCACCAAAACCCCAAAACCATAAGCCCCAAAAACTTTAAAACCCCCATCCACAAAACCTATAAACCCTCATCTCGAAACCCCTTTTAACCTTCATCCCCAAAATCCCATATATCCCCAACTGCAAAAAATGCTAAACCATCTTCCATAAAAAATAATAATACTACAACCCCAAAATCCAAACTCCCTCAAATACCAAAACTATAAACATTCAACCCCAAAAAATAATGAACCCTAAATCCCAAAATAGCTAAACCATCATCCCTAAGAAACCCTAAACCCTCTACCCAAAAACACTTAAACATTGAGTCCCTAAAACCCAAAACCATCAAACCCAAAATACCCTAATCCCTATGACACGAAAACCCATAAACACTAATCCCCATAAAACAATAAACCCTCATACCTACAATCCAATAAACCCTCATACCTAAAATCCAATAAACCCTCATCCCCAAAAATCAATAAACCCTGAGACCCAAAAAACCATAATACTTTAGACCAAAAAAACACAAAAAGCCTGGTAGAAAATCAAGAACCCCTCTAATTCAAACTCATAAACATTAATCCCATGAAACATTAAAACATAGTCAATAAAAAAATATAAAACATAAACCATAAAATCCCACTAATAATCACCCCAAAGACCAAAAAAGCATCCAAACAAAATATAAACCACTCAGCCCCAAAAAAACCTAAATCCTCACCCCCGAAAAACCATAATCCCTAAGTCGAAAAACTCGTAAACGCTAAGCTCACCCTCAACCCCAAAACACCATAAACACCCATACCTAAAAAACTATAAACCCTCATCCCTATTAACCAATAAAAATTATTCCCAAAAATATGGAAATTTTCATCCCCAAAAACAAAAAACCTCAGCCACCAAAAAACCCAAAGCCCTAGAAAAACCATAATCCCAATTCCACAAAAAACACTAAAATTTAAGGCCCACAAAACCCCAAACCCCAATCCCAAAAAACCTAGAACCCTCATCTCCCCAAAAAACTAAAGACACATCCCCTAAACCCCCATCCCCAAATAACTATAAACCCTCATACCCAATAAACCAAAAACTCTCAGCCCCAAAAAAATGTTAATCCATCATCTCAAAAAACCCAAAACCCACTGCCCCCAAAACCCTAGACCACCATCCACAAAATACCAAAATCACTCACTCAAAAAAACCTCAATCCATCATCCTATGAAACCCCAAACCCCTTTTCCTAAAAAATATTATCCCTCTTCCTAAAAAATCAAAACCCTCAGCCCCAAAAAACCCAAACCCTAGAGCTCCAAAAAAACTGAAACGCTCATCCCAAAAAATCCCCAAACCCTTATCCACAAAAACCCCTAAAACACCACCCCAAATAATCCTCAAACCATTGTCCCCAAACATCCACAAACCCTTATCCCCAAAATATTGCAAACCCTCATCACCAAATTTTCCCAAATTTGTATCCATAAAAAACCCAAAACATGAAACCCACAAAACCCCAAACCCTCAACCATATAAAACTCCAAATACTCGACCAAAAAATTCATAAACCCTCATCACCATAAAACATCAATCACTCATCTCTAGAATACCTTAAAAACTCATCTTCACAAAACCCAAAATCCTCAGTACCAAATAATCCGAAACTTTTAGGCCAAAAAACCCTAAACCTCATCCCTAAGATACTATAAAACCACATACATAATAAAACCGGAACCCTAATCCCAAAAAAACCTCAAATTTTCATCCCTAAATATTCATAAACACTCAATCCAAAAAATAAATAAAAATGCATCCCCCAAACCCTCAGTACACATCCCCAAAAAACATTAAACCCTTCTCTCTAGAAGACCCAAAACCCTCATCCCCCCAAAAATGTCATCCATCATCACCAAAATAACCTAAACCCTCCACCAAAAAAACCCTTACACCATGTTCCCTGAAAAATTATAAACCCACATCCCCCAAAAAACCTAAAACCTCAGTCCCAAAAATCCCTATAACCTTATATCTAAAAACCATAAAACCTCCACCTAAAATAACCCTAATCACTTAATTCCAAATAAACCTTAACACTGAGACATAAAAAACCCAAAATCCTCATCCCCAAAAAAACCTGATCCATCATCCGAAAGAAATTTAACCATCACCCCAAAATTCCCTAAATGTTCATCCCTAATTTACCATAAACTATCAGTCCCAAAAAACCTAAGTCCCTCAGCCCCAAAAAATAGAAATCCTGAAAATCCTGAAAATCCAAAAATCCCAAAACCCTTATCCATAATATTTAAAAAACCCTTAGCCCCAAAAATCCTAAAACCCCATCACCAAAAAACAAAAAACTATTATCCTTAAAAACCTGGAACCCCCTTCCCAAAAAATCTGTTACCCTCATCTGTAAAAAACCCAAAAATCTCATCACTAAAATATATAAGAACCTCAAACCTAAAAAAATCAACACCCTCTACTATATAAATCCTACAAATATCATCCCTACAAAACATGAAACCCTCACCCATAAAAATTCCACAACCCTCTTCTTAAAAATACCCAATCCCATAACCCTAAAAAACATACCGTTATCCTCAAAAGACCACAAAACCACATCCCCAAAAACATCCAACACTGAGCTAAAAAAATTCACATACACCCTAACCTAAAAAAAAATTCTCAAAAAAACCCAAACACTCATCACAAAAACCACAAAACCCCTCCGCAAAAAAACCCAAACTCTCGGACCCAAAAAACCATAATCCCTCAACCCAAAAAAGCACCAAACCCTCATCCCAAAAAACGTCAATTCATTATCCTATACAAACTTAAATCTCTGATCCCCATAAAAACCCAAACCCTCATCCCTAGAAAACAAAAAACCATCAACCCTATAAAACCCCATACACTCATCCCCGAAAAAAACTATACCCATAACACTACAAAAACCAAACCCTCCTCCCAAAAGAAGACTAAACACTCTACCCCTAGGAACACTAAACACTCTACCTCAACATACCATAAACCGTCATCCCCAAAAAACCCTACACCCTTAGCCCCATGTAACTATATACCTTATTCTCCAATAAAATTTATCCCTTATGAATAAAAACGATAATACCCTTAACTAAAAAAACCCCAAACCATCATCTACAAAACACACAAACCCTAGTCCCCAAAATACACCACAATCTATGACCAACAAAAATATTGAAACTAATCATTTAAAAAAACACTCATCCCAACAAAATATCAGAAATTATACACCGAAAAACATCAAACCCTCATCCTCAAAAAATACCAAACCCTTAGCCCCAAAAAACACCAAACCCTTTACTGAAAAACCTATAATTGTTACCTATAGAAACAAGAAACCCTCCGCCACAAAAAACCCAAATCCCTCATTCCCAAAAGCCCTAAATACCAATCCTCCTAAAACTAAATACATAAAGAAAAAAAACAACACCCACATCCCCAAAAAACAGGAAACCATCAATCCCTCAAACATGAAACCCTCTGCACCAAAAAACATGAAAACACCAGACCCAAAAAAACTCAAACACACATCCCCAAAAAACCCTTTAACCTCAAAACTAAACAACCCAAACACTTGGGAAAAACCCTAAAACCCACATCCTTAAAAAAACTCAAAACCCTCTACCCTAAAAAAATGAAGCCCACAGCCCTAAAAAACTAAAAACCAAATCCCAATGAAATTTAAAACCATCCACATGAAAATACCATGAAACCACAGTCCAAAAAATTACTAACACATAATATATGGAAACCAAAAACCCTCAAACCCAAAAAAACCAATCCCTTATCCCCCAAAAAACCCAAACTCTCTCCCACAAAAACCACTGACCGCCAGCATAAAAAAACCACAAACCATTATCACAAAAAACCCAAAAAACATCATTTTAAACAAATCCCCAAACCCCCAACCCCAAAAAACCCCTTACCCTCATCACAAAAACCAAAATCTATTATCCAAAAAATACAACACTCTCAGCCCAAAAAATCCACAAACACTAAAACTAAAAAAACCCCAAACCTTCATCCCCCAAAACCCAAATACCTCATCCCAAAAAAGTCTATAACCTCATCCCCAAATCCCTAAACCCTTAGCCTTAAAAACCCCAACCCTCATCCCAAAAAAAATCTGAAAACCTCTGTCTCCAAAACAAAAACCCCTCAACCACCAAAAATATCAAATCCCCATCCCTAATGATCTCAAAACCCTATTCCCAATAAACCACCAATCCCTCAGCCCAAATAACCATAATAACTCATTCCTAATAACCATAAACCCTCAGCCACAATAAACCCTAACTCCAAAATCATAGAAAACACCAAAATCACAACCCCAAAAACCCTAAAATCTCATCCCTAGAAAACACTAAAATAAGATCGTCAAAAAAACCCAAATCCTCATGCCCTAGAAAATCCTTAACCCTCCACACCAGAAAACCAAAAATCATCAACCATATAAAATATCAAACTCCCATAACCAAAAAATCATAAAACCTCACCCCAAAAAACCTTAAACCCTCATCACTAATAAAACCTCCACCATCATCAATAAAAAACCTTGATACCCTTATCCTCAAAAAATTAAATTCTAAGTCCAAAAAAACATAAAAACCACTTCCACAAAAAACCCAAAACCCAAAATCCCAAAATACCCACATACCCTCAATCCCAAATCCATAATCATGATTCCTAAAAAACAATAGACCCTCATCACTAAAAACCACTTAACAATTAGTCACACAAAAATTGTAATCCATTATCCTCAAAAACCCCTAAAATTGGTTCCTAAGAAACCATAAAACCTCACACCAAAACTATAAAACATTATCCCAGAAAAACCATAAATGCTCATTTCCATAGTTCATTTAACCCTTATTCTCAAAACCATGAAGCCTAATCCCTAGAAAGCCCATAATGTTTCAGAAAAAATGTACCATAATCCATAATCCCTAAAAACTATTAAACCCTTCCCCTAGAAATAACTAATCCTTTGGATCAGAATACCATAAACCCTAAACCCCAAAAAAATAATATACCCTCATCCCAATTAAACCCAAACCCTGATCCCCAATGTAATGTTAATCCTCAAATCCAAAAATCCTTAACCCTCGGCACAAAAAAATCCCAAAACCCCGACTTAAAAACCCCAAACACTCAACCCCCAAAATCCCTAAACAATTAACGTCAAAACACCTGAAACTCTCTATTCCAAAAAACCCAAAACCATCCAACCCATGAAAACTAAAATCTCATCCCAGAAAAAATAAAATTACTCAGCCAAAAAACCCAACACTATAATGCCCAAATGACAATAAACCCTCTACAAAAAAAAATTAATAAACACTCATCCCCAAAAAACCACTCACACACAGAACAAGAAAACAATAAAACCTTAGCCCCAAAAAACTTAATTGTCAGCCTTGTAAATATCTAAACCCTAATCCTTGTAAAAAACATAAACAATCATCCATAAAAAGTGTAAACACCAATCCCCTAGACACCCTCTATAATAATCCCAAACAACCCTAAATCCCTAGTCCTAAATAGACCTAAGCAATCTTCACAAAACAACATAAACCAAAAATAGTTAAAAATCACTCAAAACTCAACATAATGTAACCCCAAACCTATATCCCATGAACTCTTAAACCCTCTGTGTAAAAAAAATGTTAAACCCTTAACACAAAATACCCAATACCATCAACCACAAATTAACCCTAATCACTAATCCCATATAAAACATAAAATCTGTGTCCCAAAAAACCATAAACATTCAACCCTAAAAAACCCTAACCACTCATCCCTAAAATACCCGGAACCCACATTCAAAAATAGCCTAACCCCTTAACCTCAATACCCAAAAACACTCTACCCCAAAAAACAATAAACCTAGAGCACCAAAAAACCCTTAACCCTTACCCCCAAAACCATAAATCATCAACCCTCAAAAACCATATACACTATGTCTAAAAAATAGATATACCCCAAAAACCCAAAAACCATCAACCTTTATTCCCAAAAACACATCACCCCAAAAATTCGTCAACTCTCTACCACAAAAACCCCTAATCCCTCTGGGTAAAAAACCATCCTTCACCCTCAACACAAAAAACCCTCAAAACATAGTCCCAAATATTTATCAACCATCATCATTGAAAACACCATAACACTATTCCAGAAATCCCTAAATACTCTGGCATAGAAAACCCTCAAACCTCAGCCCCCAAAAACCCAAAACCCTTCTCCCAACAATGAAATTAGTACCTAGTACACAATAAATGTTGACTTCCATTCCAAAAAAAACCATGAACCATCAGCCTCATAAAACCCTCAACCCACAGCCCAAAAGAACCCTCAACCATCATCAACCAAAACACTCAACCCTGCATCCCAATATGAAAACCTCAACCATTATCACCAAAAAACCATCAACCCTCTTCCAAAAAACCCCTCATTAATAATCATAAAAAAACCTTCACCCTCATCTTCAAAAAACATTCAATACTCATCCCTAGTAAACACTCAAGCCTTATCACCAAAAACATCCATTATCTCATATAACAAACCATCAAACTTCCAACAAAAAAACCCTCAAACTCATCCAAAAAAGACCCATAACTATGACCACAAGAAACCCACCACCATCAAGCACAAAAATCCCAAAACCATAATCCCCCAAAAAAACCTAAAAAAAGAAGCCCAAAAATACCCTAATCCATTATCCTCAAAATACCCTCAACCCCAAAAAAATACAAACCCTCATCCCATGAAGCTGTAAACCCTCAACACTAAAATAACCTAAACCATCATCCTCAAAAAAAAATCAACCCTCTTCCCCAAAATACCCTAATACCACATCCCCAAAAACACTAACCCTTATCCAAAAAAACCAAAACCATAATACTTAAAAACACTAGACCCTCTGCCCAAAAAAATCATAAAACCTCAGCCCCTAAAGTACCTAAACCATCTTCCCCCAAACCCCTAAAGCCATAAACCCAAAAAATCCAAATCCCACACACCAAAAATACCCAAAACCCTACACTCCATAAAAAACCATAAACTCTTGGTTTGAAAACATAAAACTCATTCACAAAAAACACTAAACCCTCGACACAAAAAAAAAACTGTACTCACTTCCCCAAATAACCCTAAACCCTCACTAACCAAAAAATTATACAAACTTATCCCTAAAAAATCCTAAACCCAGGACCCAGAAAAATTTAAACCCTCATACCCAATAAACCCTCAACCCACAACCCCAAAAAACACACGTCTTCATCCCTAATACCCTCACCCCCTCCAAAAAAAAACTTATAGACCCAAAATAACCTTAAAACATTGTCCCCAAGAAACCCTATTCCCAGACCCATAAAGAAACTGACAATGTCAAAAAAATCAAAAACCCTCATCCCTAGAAAACCGTAAACTCTCAACCCTAAAAAATCATGAATCCCCAACCCCAAAAACTCCCCAAGCCTCAACGGCCTAAATACCTAAAACCTCATCCCCATAAAAACACTTAAGCCTTAGCCACAGAAAAACCCTCATCCATCATCCCCAAAACATCTAAACCATCAGCCTTGATAACCTTGAACACTCATGCCCAAATAACCCTAATCGGCATTAAAAAAACCATAAACCCACATCACCAAAATCCCCCAACCCTCACCCCCAAAAACCATAATCCATCATCCCTAAACATATAAAAACAATCATCCAACAAAAATCACTAAAACCACAGCCCCAGAAAACCTAAACCCTAATCCACAGAAAACCCTAATCTCTAATCCGCAAAAAAAAACAATAAACTCATCGTAATCAAATTTATAAAACCTCATCCCTAAATAACCATATAACCTCCAGCCCAAAGGTCCTAATACCATATCCCCAAAAAACCACTAAACCCTCATCCCTAGAAAACACTAATCCATTGTCCCAAAGAAAATATAAAACACTCATATAAAAATACCTTAAACATCGGTCCTAAAAAACCAGAATTCCACAACCTCGCAAAACCATTAAACCCTATACCCAATAATACCAAAAACCCTCAGCACCATGAAAAAAATAATAAACCATCATCACAAAAAAACCCTTTAAAACCACTATCCTACAAAACCATAATCCCATAGCTCTAAAAAACACTAAACCCTTATCCCAAAATATTCCCCAATAGTCAATCCCAAAATCCATAAACCCTCAATAAGAAAAATAATGTAAACTCTAATTTCCAAAAAAAAAACTGTAAAAAATCTATGACAAGAAAAAAACATAGCCCCAAATGAACTATAATCCTCATCCCAAAAAACCCTAAACACTCAGCCCCAAAAAATAGTCATCTCTAAGAAACCAAAACCATCAGTACCATGAAACCCTAATCCCAAATCCCCAAAAAATTAAAATAAATATAACCATAAAAAACAAAAAATCAAAAAAAAAACAAAAAAAAAACTCATCCCCAAAATGCCAAAAAAATTATAATCCATATAAAACCTAAATCTGCCACCACACCAAACCCTAAACGCTTCACCATAATAACTATAAAACTCACAAAATAAAAATGAACAATACCACAGTCCTTAAAGAAACATAAATATTCACCCCCAAATATGTTTAAAATCTCAACCCCAAAACACCCTAAACCCTCATCGCTAAAAAGCACTAATCTCTCATCCCCAAAAAACCTTGACCCCTATGTCCCAAAAAACTCAAATCCCTTAGCCCCCCCCCCCCCGAAAAAAAACTATTACCTTATCCATAAAAAATCTCTCAACCCTTACGTACAAAATTCTCAAATCTCTCTACCAAGGAAACTGTAATCTCTCAGCCCTTAAAAACCATAAACAGGCTACCCAAAAACCCTTATCACACAGCCCCAAATAACTATAAACCAACTTCCCAAAAAACCATCATCCACCAAAAACTAAACCCTCATCCCCAAAATACCCAAAACAGAAAACAAAAAATATCTTAAACCCTTATCCCAAAAGATGCCTTAACTGTATTCCCTAAAAAACCATAAAACCCTCATCCCTAAAAATCCCAAAAACCTCAGCCCCAAAATCTCTCAACCATCACCCCCAAAAACATGCCACCCGTATCCCCAAAACACCCTCAACCCTCATCTGAAAAAAACAATAAACCCTCATTAAAAAAACACTCATCCATTAGACTCAAAAACCTTCAACAGTATGCACTAGAAAACCTACAATCGAAATCCCCCATAAAACACTAAACACACATCCCCCCAAAAACCACAACCATTAGCCAAAAAACCCCTCAATCCTTGGACACAAAAACCGTAAACCCTCTACCCCATTTAAACCTTAAACTTAGACCTAAAAAATCCAATACCTTTATCCCAAAAAAACCCTCAACCATTTGAATAGAAAAAACAAACAATCGTCACAATAAAAAAACTCACCCCTCATCCGGAATAAAACCATCAATGGTTAACCCTAAAAAATCTGAAAACCCTCAACCACAAAACCCCTCAAACCTATGCTTCAATAAATGTTAACCCCTCCATCCTAAAAAACATAACACCCATAATTGTAAAACCTTGAACCCTCGTATCAAAAAAACCACCAACCATTTTTTACCAAAAACACTCAAACAATAAAACATATAAAACTCTCCACCCTCATCCAGTTAATATCATAAACCCTCAACCCCAAAAAACCCTCAACCCTCAGCTCCAAAAAACCCTGAAAACTCAGCCCAAAAAACCCTAAACACTCTTTTAAAAAAAACCTTAACCCTTAGCCCAAAATAACCCCAACCATCATACAAAAAAACCATCAATCCAAAACACCAATGAACCCTCAATCCTCAGCCAGAAAACATCCCCAAATCTAAAACCCAAATAGACATCAACCATTATCAACAAAAAACCAGATACCCATATCCCTAAAAATTGTAAATAATTACCCCATAAATACCTAAACCCTGAGCCCCAAATACCCCAAAACCAACATCTAAAATATTTTCCCACCCTCACAACCTAATAAAACCTCAACCCTCGAGCCCAATAAACCCTAATCCCTCAGCACCCCAAAAAACATAACACATAGCACCAAGAAATGATAAACCATAAGATCCAACTAAAATTTTTTATTCATCCCTAAACCAACCTCATCCATCATTCCCAATCAACCCTCCACCCTCACCCATCATGAAAAAAAAACCTCAAACCCTAGTACAAAAAATCCCCCATCCCTATCCCCCCAAAAAATCAATAATAGTTAGGCAAAAAAATCCCAAAATCCACATCTATAAAAATAAATCAACCCTATGACCCAGAAAATCAGAAAACCTTTTCCCAAAAAATTCCTAAAACCTTATCCCCAGAAAACACTAAACTCCGAGCCCTAAAAACCCTAACACCTAATCACCAAAAAAAGATAGACCCCCAGGCCTAGAAAACCTAAATCTTCATCCCTAAAACCCCTATAGCAACATCTCTAAAAACCCAAAAAACCACTTCCCCCAAAACCCCAAAACCCCCATCCCAAAAAACCATAAACCATCTACATTAAAAAACCCAAAGCCCACATCCCCAAAAAACCATACACCCTCAGCCCAAAAAACCCTCAACTTTCATCATCAATAACCTATAAACCCTTATCCCAGGAAGGCCCTAAACCCACAATAACAAAAAAAAACACTCAAAATACTCTATCCTAAAAAACCTAAAACCACAACCTAAAAAAACCAAAACACTCAGGCCCAATAACCAATCAACATTTCGGCCCAAAAAACCCTCAACCAATATCTCCAAAAAACCACACTATCCTCGTCCAAAAAAACATTAAACACATAGCCACTAGAAAGAAACAACACTACCCCTCAAAAACCCTAATCTCAAGCCCCAAATCTCCCTAAACAGTAATCCCCAAAAACCCTCAACCCTCAACAGCAAAACCCTTAGAAACCATTTCCCCCAAAACCATCAACCATAATCCCCATAAATACCTAAACCCTCTCACACACAAAACCCTATACCCTCAGGGTCATGAAACCCAACACCCTCAACCCTAGAATACCGTATTACCTTATCACTATATACCCAAAAACCATCATATATAAAAAAATGAACCATCATCCTCAAAAAATCAAAAAAACCGCTTCCCCATAAATCCTGAACCCTAATCCATAAAAAAACCACAAACCCTCAAACAGAAAAACCCTAAACAGTTAGCCTTAAAAAAAACCCAAACACATCAATAACAAAAAACTATAAACCCTCACCCCCAAAACCATCAACTATTAGCCATAAAATCCCCTATTTTCATAAAAAAACTTCAATCGTCATCCCCAAAATGCACTCAACCCACCACCCCAAAAAAATCACTCATCCAAAGACAATAATAAAACGTTCTCCCTAAAAAACACCATACCAAAAAACCAACCAACCTCACCCAAAAAAACCATAAAACCATAGCCCCATGAATATGTAAAACCTCATCATAAAAAACCCTAAACCATCCATCCAAAAAAAACCTAATCCCTGTGCCCCAAATTACCATAAACAATCCACCATAACAAATAAAAATACATCAGTATAAAAAACCCTAATCCTTCAGCCCAAAAAACCCATTATACTAAGGGAAATAAACGTAACACCTCATCCTTAAAAATTGTACACTATCAGCCTCAAAAACCCCAACCCTCAGCATCAAAACTGTACCAACACTTAGCCCCAATAAAATATAAACCCTCACCATTGAGTCCCCAAGTTCTCATCCCAAAAAAGCAGCCAATCCTCAACCCCAGAAAACACCCACCCTTATCCACAAAAAACCCCAACCCTCAATCATAGAAAACCCCCAACTCACATATGTTAAACCCCCCAACACCACCAGTAAAAATCCAAAAACCCATAGCCTGAAAATACCCCTAACCCTGAGTCCCAAAAACTCATAATCCCTCATTCCCAAAAAACCCTAAACCCTCATAAGAAAACATTAAACTATCATCTCCAAAAAACCCTAAACACTTAGCCCTAAAAAACAATAATCCCACATCACCAAAAAACCATAAAAACATATCCACAAACAACCCCAAAACCCTTATATTAAAAAACGATAAACCCCATCCAAAAAAATGCCAAAACCTCAATGGTAAAAACCATAAAATCCCATCCCTATAAAATCATAAAAAAATAGCCCCAAAAAAACCAAATACTTGAGCTGTAAAAAATCATAATATATCATCCCTAAAAACCCAAATCTCCCTCCCCAAAATAACCCAATAACCTCCACTCCAAAAATCTATAAAGCATCATAAAAACCCCCAACATCCCACATCCCCAAAAAATGATAAAACATCAACACTAAAAAATAGTATACCTTAATCTCTTAAAACTCGTAAACCCATAGGCCAACAATTCCATAAATCATTAACCCCCAAAAACCATAAACCCGCATCCCCAAATAACCTAAACCATCATCCCCAAGAAACCATAAACCCTCAATCCCAAAAAACTAAACCCTAATCAAAAAAATCCATAAACCCTCCACCCTAAAAAACCATAACTCCCATCCCAAAAAAACCTGATTCCATCAACATAAAAAAATCATAAACCCTCAGCCACTAAAAATCCAAAACTACGATTGCCAAAAAAACATTGAACCATCAGGGAAAAACCAAAAAACCCGACACCAAAAAACACTCACTCCTTAGACAATTAAAAACTCTGAACCCTTTTCAATAAAATCCTTCATCCATTGAAATTCCTATACCCATATCCCTAGAAATCCCTAAACATCATCCCCAATAAATTGAAACCATCAGCGTAAAATATCGATTAATCCCCGACCCCCAAAACCTCTAAACCGCATCCCAATAATCCACCAACCCTTAGAACCTAAAAAACTACAACCCCCAGTCCTAAAAATTTGTAATAACCTAGGCCTAAAAAACCATAAACCATCATCCCCAACACACCCTAAATAATAAATCACAAGAAATATTAATCCCCTTGCCCCAAAAACCCATAAATCATGTTCCCTTGAACAACATAAACCCTAAACCCCCCACCCCCCAAAAAAACCCCAACCCTCAGCACCAAAAGACACTAAACCGTCATCCATGAAAATATCCCCATCCCACTGCCCCAAAAATTCCTAAACCCTCATCCCTAAAATCCCTATACCCTTAGCCCATAAAAACCATAAACCCTCATCCCAAACAATCCATAAATCATCACTAAAAACACTAATCCCGCAATCCCAGAAAACCATAAAACACCAACCGTAAAAAAAATATACAGTCATAAAAAACAGTAAACCCATAGCCACAAAAAACCCTAATGGATCATCACAAAAAATTATAAACCTACATCCCTGAAAAACCTAAACCCTCATCCCCATGAAATTCAAAACCCTAATAACCAAAAAAAACCTTAATCCCATTGTCCATAAAAACCTCAAAAATTATTCCCCAAAAAACAATAAAACCTCATCCTTAATAAACTATAAACCATAATCCATAAAAAACCCATACCCATCAGTCCCAAAAAATTATAAACCCCCAACTCCAAAAATCCCAAAACCCACATCCCTAAGAAACCAAAAACACTCATCCACAAAAAACCCAAACACTCATCCCAAATAAACATGAAACCCTCAACCTCAAAAAAACATAAACCATAATCCTCCAAAAAAACAAAACCCTAATCCCCAAAAATGGCAAATAAATCAGTTGGAAAATATCCTAGACCCTAATCCTCAAAATCCTCTAAACACACATTATGAAAAAACCCTAAACTCTCATAAAAAAAACTAAACCATCAACCATAAAACCGGAAACTGTCATCCCCAAAATATCCTAATCTTTTATCCCAAATTACCCTCAACCCTCCTGACAAAAAATCCATCAACCATGAGAAAAAACCCTAAATCCCCAACCCCAAAAAACCACTCCAGTCATCCCCCAAAAAAAACACATGTCACTAAAAAACCCATAACCCTAAGGCCAAAAAACCCTCAACCCTTAGCCTTGAAAAACCATCAATCCTCATCCCCAATAGACAGGAAAACCTCACCCCCAAAAGACCCTTAAACACTAACCACAAAAAAACAACAACCCCCTTCCTTGACAAATAGAAAACCCACATCCCTCAAAAAAACCCAAACAATCAGCCCCAAAAAACCAAAAAAACCCGTCCGTAAACATCTCTTAAACCAGATCTCAGAAAACCCCATCCCACATTAGCCCCCAAAAAAACCTTAACACTCATCCTAAAAAAACAATGAACCATTAGTCCTAATAATAGTAAATGCTCATCCCTAAAAAACCTTAAACCATTGACCACTAATAAACACTATTCCATTATCCTTAATAAAAACTAAACCATCATCCTCGAAAGACCCTAAGTCCTCATCCCCAAAAAATCGTAATCCCTAAACCTAATAATCCCTTAAACCATCATCCCCAAAAATCACTAAACTTTCGACCACATGACCCTAAACCCTCAGAACAAGAAATTGATAAACCCTCATCCCCTAAACACTCTAAATCCTATTCCCCCAAAACCTAAAACCCTCATCCCCATAAAATTCTAAATAACCATTCCCAAAAAAACCTAAACCCACTAACCCAATAAATCCCAAATCATCATCCCCATAATACCCTAAAAACTAATACCTAAAAAACCCTCAACCCACAACCCTAAATAACCATAAAACCAAATCCCTAGAAAACACTACATCCTCATCACTAAAAACACTAAACCAATAGACCCAAAAAACCCTATACCCTCATTATGGAAAAACCATAAAACATCATCCCCAAATAATCCTCAAGCTTCCCCCAAAAAGAATCCTAGTCCTTAGCTTTAAAAAACCCAAAACCATCAATCCAAAAAAACCAAAAATCCTCAGAACAAAAAACAATAATCCCTCAGACCCAAAAAACCATAAACACTTATAAAAACCCTAAAACCTAATCCCAAAAACCCCAAATCCCTCATACCTAGAATCCCTAATCCTGAAGCACAAAAGAACATTAAACCTTTATCCCCCTAAAAAAAATAACCCTCATCCCCAAACAACCTAATCATGTAGCTTCAAAAACCATCAATGCCAAAAACCCCACAACTCTCAACCACCAAAGCACAAAACCTTCTACCACAAATAACCATACAACATCATCAAAAAAACAAAAAACCCATATAACCCAAAAAAACCAAATATTTCATCCTCAAAACACCTTAACCATCAACCCAAAAAACCCTAAACCCTTTTCACCAAATAATCCTTATACCCCAACTCGATAAAAAACTAAACCCACACCCTCCATAAATCCCCAAAAACCCTTATACAATCACACCATGAAACCCTAAAACCTAAGCCTTCAAAACCCTTAATCCATCAGTTACAAATACCACTAAACCCTCAGCCACCATAAACCTTAATACATCATCCACAAAAACCCTCATTAGTCATCCCCCAAAAACCCAAAATCAACATCCCCCTAACACCATAATCAGTCATCCCCAAATAAACCATAAACCCTCGGCACCAATAAACCATTAACCTTCAACCAAAAAACACAATTCCCTCATCCCCCAAAACCAGAAAACTCTCCAACCCAAAAAACCCTAAACTCTAAACCCTTGTTCCCCCAAAACACAAAAACTACAGGCCCAAAAAACCTTGAACCCTCATCCTCAAAAGAAACAAAAACATCAACCACATAAAATCATAAACTCTCATCACCAAAAATCCCAAAACCAATTCCCTAAAGAAACACTAAACCCTCAACACCCAAAAAACATAAACTCATAACCCCAAAAAACCCTAAACTCATAGCACCAAAAAACGCTAAACCATCAGCCCCAAAAAATTGCAAAACTCTCTTCCCCAGAATACCCTTAACCAAATTCCCTAAAAACAAAAAACCCTCTACTCAAAAAATCATTAAACCATGAGCTCCAAAAAACCCTAATACATCAACCCCCAAAACCCAAAACCCTATACTCCAATAAATCGGAAATCCTTATCCCCAATAATACCTAATGGATCATCCCCAAAATAAACAATCCCCAAAGAACCCTAAGACCATATCCCTGAAAAACACTAAACACTTATCCCACTAATACCCTAAAACCTCCACCGTAAAAAATTTAAACCACCAGCCCCCAATAACCCTAAACCCCAGACCACAAAAACCCTCACTCATCATAATTTGAATATCCTACACCCTCTTCTCAAGAAAACCGAAATCCATCATTTTTAGGGAACCCTTAGCCCTAAAAAATACTAATCTATGCCCTACACAACCCTAAAAACATATCCATAGGAAAACAAGAATCCTCGTCCCTAGAAATCCCTAAAAATGCGACCCTCTAAGACCCTAAACCCATGTCTTGGGGAAACATTAAACACTTATCACCAAAACACAAATCCCTTAGTCCTAGAAAAACTAAACTATATACTCCAAAAATTAGTAATGCCTATCCCTATAAAATCATAAACACTCATCCCCACGATACCCTAAACAATCAGACCTAAAAACCCTAAACCCTTTTCCTCATAATTCATTAAACACTCTGTCAAACAATTATTTTTAACCTTATCCCTAGAAAATCCTAAACCATCATCCATAGAAAACACTTAACACTCAACCCCATAAAACTATAAAACATCATACCTTGAAAACCGAAAACACTCTACCCTAGAAAATAATGACCCTCCCTCTCCAGTAAAGGCTAAATCCATATCTCCTATTAACCAAAAACCAACAACACAGGAAAACCCTAAACACTATGAAAGAAATCCTAATCATTCATACTTAGAAAACTGTAAAATATCAACCTCCCAAATCCATAAACACTCAACCACCAAAACAACTAAACCCACTACCCCAAAATGCACTAAATCCCCATCTATAGATTACCCAAACACTCATCCATAGAAAAAAAAAATTCAATCATTGCCCAAAAAAACCTAAACACCCAGACTAAAAAATTCCCCATTCCTCTACCCCAGAAAAACCTAAAATGATCTCCCCAAAAATACTAAACTATCATTCCCAAAAAAGATTATACCTTAAATCCTAGGAAACACCAAACCCACTACTCTAATAAATTATAGATTCTAATCCATATAAAAATAAAACCCATATACCCAAAAAAAACCCAAACCATATTCCCTAGAAAACCCTAAACCCTCCTCCCATGAAAACTCTTCACTCTCATCCCTAGAAAACCCTAATCTATCAACCCTTGAAAAACATAAAACCTAATCCTCCAAAAATCCTAAACCTAAATCACCTGAAAACCCCAAACCCTCATCCCCAAAATAAAAAAAACCATCTACCATAGAAGACCCTAAACCCTCATCCCTCAAAATCCATGTACCGTGAGAATGAAAAAACCCCAAGACACTCAGCACCAAAAAATCATAATCCCTCTCCACTAGAAAAACCTAAACACTCTTCCTCATTAAACACTAATCCCTCATACCTAGAAATAAGAAAACCCTTAACCCTATAAAATCCCAAACTCACAACCACAAAACCCCCAAAACCATAGCCTTTAAATCCCCTAACCCAAAAACCCATAAAACACGAATCCCCCAATCCTAGAAAACCTAAAACCCTCATCCATGAAATCTCCAAAACCACACCCTAAAAAAACCCCAATCCCCCCCAGCACTAGAAATCCACAAACCATCATCCCCAGAAAAAACTAAAACCTCATCCTTAGAAAATCACAAACCATTATCCCCAGAAGAAAATAATGGTTAGTCCCATAAGATCCTAAATGCTCAACTCCAAGAAAAACCAAAAACCCTCATCCCCAGAACACCATAGTCTCTCATCCCTTGAAAACCATAATCCCTTAGCCTATGAAAACTCTAAACACTCTATCCTATAAAACCCTAGTATTTCATTCAAAAAAATATTGAAACCCACATCTCTAAAAATATAAATCCTCATCCCTAGAAAACTGTAAATTAACATCCGCAAAAACCCCAAAACCTTCATCACTAAAAATCCCAAAATCCACAACCCCAAAAACCCAAAATCCTACTACCCAGAAAAGACAAAACCCTTAGACCTAGATAATAATAAGCAATAATCCCTAAATAACCATAACACATTGGTCCCAAAAAACCTCGGAACTCTCATCCCCAAATAACCCAAAACACTTAGTCCCAGAAAACCCTAAACCCTCATCGCTAAATAATACTAAACCATCCTCCTTAGAAAACCCTAAAACTTAATCACCAGATTACCCTAAACACTCATTCTTAAAAAGCCAAAAACCCTATGCTCCATAAAACCCCAAGCACTCATCCCAAGAAAACCCCAAAACCTCATCCCAAGAAAAACCTAAACCCACATCAATAGAAAATCCAAAACCATCAAACCAAGATAAACATAAATCATCAGCCCTATAAATCCCCAAACCCTCATCCCTAAATAACTAAAAACACACAAACCCATAAAACCCTAATCCCTTATCCACATAAAAACCTAAGACCTCGACCATAAAATGTTTTTTTACCCTCATCCCTAAAAAAACTTAAACCCTCTGCACCAAAATACCCCAAAACCACATACCAAAAAAACCCAAACATGCGTCCCCAAAAAACCCTATACCCTAAACCATATAAAACCATAATAAATCAGCTTTATAAAACCCTAAACCATCAGCCCATAAAACACTAAATTGTCATCCATAGAAAACAAAAAACCCTTATTCCTATAAAACCCCAAACCCATATCCCTAAAAAATCATAAACCGTTAGACCCAAAAAATCCGAAACCATCATAACCATGAATCCATAAAACATTAGAACAAGGAAAATATAAACCCCCATTCATTTATAATGCTAAACCCTCATCCATAGAAAAACACTAAATTGAAACCCCTCGAAAATGGTAAAAATTTACCTCTAGTAAACCCAAAACCCCCTGCCCTAGAAAACCCTAAACACTGAGTCCCAGACAACCAAAAACCACCAGCCCTAGAAAACCTAAACTATTAGTTCCAGAAAACCTAAAACCATTAGCACTAGAAATTTATAAAACCACATCTCTATAAAACCTTAATCAATAAACTCTAGAAAACACTAAACCCATAGCCACATAAAACCCAAAACCACCATTCCTAGATAATCTGACCCTCAGACCCGTAAATATTGAAACCCTTAGCCCCATAAAATGAAACACTCTTATCCCGAAAAACCACTGATTCCTCAATTTATGAAAACCCTAAACCCTCCACCCAGAAAACCCTAAAACATCATCCCAATAAAACCCAAAACCTTCTTACCAATAAAACCGTAATGCCTCATCCCCAAAAAATTCGAAACCCTCTGCCTTAGGAAACCAAAAACCATCAACCCCAGATAACCAGAAACCCTCATCACCGCATAACAAGAAACTCTCAGCCCCAGAAAACATAAAATCCTTATCCACATATGATCCCAAACACTTAGCCCCAGAAAACCCAAATCCATCATCCCAGGAATACTTTAAACAATCAGCCTAGAAAACCCGAATCCCTCATCCACATTACGCTCTCAACCCACATCCCTAGAAAATTGTGAACCATAAACCCGACAAAAACCAAAACCCCCTTACATATAAAACCAAAAAACTTCATCCCCATAATAATCTAAACCATTATCCCATAACTTCATCCCCACACTACCTTAAACCCGCCTCCCTAAAAATCCATAAAATTTCATATCGAAAAAAACCTAAATCCTCTGTTAGGAAAACCCAAAACACTCAGACCTAAAATAAACTATACCCAAATCCTCCAAAATCTATAAACCCTAAACCATCATACCATGAAAAACCTTAAACCCTCAACCTAGAAAACAATATATCATCAACCATAGAGATCCTTAAACCCCCCAAACATAGGAAAACCTGTAACCTATCCCAAAAAAACACATAACCCCCATCCCACAACAACCCTTATTTAGTGTCCCGAAAAAAACCTAAAACATTCAGCCCATGAAAACCTAAACCATCATCCCTAGAGATACCAAAACACTCAACTCCCAAAAACCCTAAAACCAAATCCCTAAAAAAACCTAAACCACCAATCATTAAAAAACAGAAAACTCCCATACCACAAAAAAACACAAAACTGTTGTCTACAATTAACCCAAAACCATCAGCACCATAAAACCCAAAACCATCATCCCCAAACAATTATAAATCGTCATCCCAAAAACCACTAAATAGTCATCCCCAGAAAAACCTAAACTCACAGCACTTAATAATCCTAAACCCTCAGGATGAAAACACCCTAATCCATTAGCCTAAAAAGCCATAAACCCTCAACATAATGAATCCCAAAACCAAAACCTCCCCCCCACCAAATACAATGAACCACATAAAACCAAAATCCTCAACACTAGAAACCCCTTAACCCTAAGTCCAAAAAATTACGAAACCCCCATTTCTGAAATACACTTTACCCTCACAAACAAAATACCCTAGATCCTGACCCCTAAAAAAACCTATAACCTAAATCCCAATTAAACATAATCCCTAAGACCAAATACACCATAAACCCTTAGCCCCATGAAACCCTTAAGCCTTAACCATGAAAACCCCTCAAACCGCTTCACTAAAACACTAAATCCATGGCCCTAAATAACCTAATCCCTCCACCCCAAAAAACCATAACCCTTATCACTAAAAAAACCTAAACTCACAGTCCTTAATAATCCTAAACCCTCAAGATGAAAAAAACCTAATCTATTAGCCTCAAAAAACCATAATCCCTCAACATAATGATTCCCATTACTAAAAAACCTCAACCCCAAAAACCCTAACCATTCACCACAAAAAACACTAAACACTCATCCCTAAAAAACACTAATTCTAAACCCTTGAAAATCTTAATACCTCACCACAGAAAATTCTAAACATTCACCCCCAAAAAACCCTAAATGCTCAACCGCAAAAACCCTAATCCCCGAGCCCCAAAATATTTAAAACAAAGTCCCTGATAAACCCTTAACCCTCATCCAAAAAAATCCTAAACCATCATCTCCAAAAACCAAATTCCTCAACCCCCCCCCCCATAAAATGTATACACTCATCCCCACAAAAACCCTAAACGATAAGCATAAAAAACCCCAAAACAGTCACCCATATGAAACCTAAAAACATATCACAAAAAATCGAAACCCTAACCCCTAAAAACCATATACCCACATCCCCAACAATTAAAAAACCATCAGACCCAAAGTACCATAAACAATCATTCATAAAAATCCCTAACCCAGCATCTTCAAATACACCTAAATCCTCACCGTAAAAAAACTGAAAAACCGCAAACCCAAATATACCTAAAACCTCATCCCCAAAAAACCATAAAATGATAATCAAAAAATAATTGAACCCTCAAACTGAAAAAATTCTAAACATTCAATGAAAAAAAACAAAACACCCAATCCAAAAAAAAAACTATAATAATAGCCCCAAAAGAACCTAAAAAATACCTAAAAAATCATAAACCATTAGTAAAAAAACTCTAAACCCACTACCCCAAAAACCCAAAACCCTCATCCCTAAAAGCCCTAATCATGTAGACCCTAAATACCCTAAACCATCTTCCTTAAAACTACTAAAATCCTAACCCCCAAAAACCCAAAACACTCAGCACCAAATAACCCTAAACTCTTATACTCAAAAATTCCAAAATCCTCACCCCAAAAAATCCCTAAACCCCTAGCCCCAAAAAAACCCTTGATCCTCATTACTAAAACCCCTAAACCCTCACTAATAAAATCCTTAAAATTACAGCCCCAAGAAACCCTAAACCATGATCCCCAATAAACCATAATTAGTCAACACCAAAAACAAATAGACACTTATCCACTAAACCCCAATCCCTCACCCCCATAATACCCTAACCCCTTATCCACCAAAAAACCCTAAACCCTCATCCCCCAAAACCCACCAGTATCCCTGAAAAAATTTCCATCAGCAAAAAATACCCGTAAACCAGTAGCCACAAAACCATTAAGCCCTTAGCTGAACAAAACCCTAGGCCCTCAATGACAAAAATTCCTAAAATATAATCAACCAAAAACCCTAATCCCTCATCCTCTGAAACCCAAAACCCCAAGGCACTAAAAATCCTAAACACTAATCAACTGAAAACTATAAAACCTACTCCCCAAAAAACTATAAACACTCATCTTATCAAAACCCTAAACCCACATCCCCATGAAACACCTAAATAATCAGACTAAAAACATTAAAAGTTAGTCTAAAAACAACCAATCCCTTAGTACCAATACCCCTAAACCCCAAGTCGTTAGAACTGTTGTACCATCAACACTACAAAAATATTAACCTTCAAACACATAAAACAGTAAAATCATCCCAAAAAACATATAATCCCTCAATCTATGAAATTCCTAAATCATTATCCATAGAGACCATAAAACATAAGGCCCAAAAAAAACATAAAACCTCATCCCTAAAAACCCTAAATCCACTTGGTTAAAAATTTGTAAACTCATAGCTATAAAAAACCCTAAATATTCATCCCCCAAAAGAACTAAACCATCATCCCTAGAAAACTATATATCCTCATACCCCCAAGACACTAAAACCTGAGTAATAAAAAACACAAAAATACCCGGCCCCATAAATCCAGAAACCCAAATCCCCAAAAAACTCAAATTCCTCAACCCAAAAATACCCTAAACCCTCATCCCCAAATGTCCCTAAACCTCAATCTCAAAAAACCCTAAAATGGATTCCTTAAAAGACCGTACACCTTAAATCCCAAAAACTCTAAACCCCAGCCCCCCAAAACCGTCCACCCTCTCCCCCAAAATACCCTATTCCCTAAATCCCAAATATCCCTAATGCATCTTCCCCCAAAACCTGAATCTATAGCCCTGAAAAATTCCAAAAACCACATACCCAAGAAACCATAAGCCCTCATCTCCAATAAAACATAAACCCACATCCCTAAAAAAACCCTAAAACGTCTTCCTTAAAAAACAACCAACACCAAAACTCGAAACACTCAGCTAAAAAAAACTAGTATCCCTAAAATACCGACACCCAAATCCCCATAAAATATTAAAATATAATCCCTTAAAAAATATAACCACATCCCGAAAAATCCATAAACGATCTTAGTATGAGACCCTAAAACATAATCCATAGAAAATACTACACCCTCAGCCAATGAAAACCCTAAACCCTCATCCCTACAACACCATTTACCCAAAATCCTAGAAAACCATAATCCATCTTCCCCATCAATCTCAAAATACTCAGCCCCCAAGAAACCTATACCATCATTCACAAGAAAAATATAAACCCTTAGTAAATTAAATCAATAATCCCTCAACCCCATAATATCTAAATACTTCTCCCAAACAAATCCCAAAACCGTCATCCCCAAAAAAAACTCCAACTCATCAAATGAAAATAACCTAATACCCTCATCCCCAAAAAACCCTAAGACACATAGCCAAAAAAAATTAATACCTTGTTCCCAAAAAACCAAAAACACTCTATCCCAAATATTTCTATACCCTCATAAATAAACGTAAACCCTCTTCCTCATAAGATCCTATTACCTCATTCCAAAATAAACTAAACCCTCATCCACATAAAACCCTATAGATTTATCCACATAAAACACTAATCCTTAGGCCCCCCAAAAAACCCAAAAGTCATATCCCTGAAATATCTATATACACTCAAAAATAAAAAACCATATACACTCATCCCTAAAACCCCTAAACAATTGTCCCAAAAATTCATTAAACTGTGGGACCCAAAAATCCTAAAACCTCATCCCCAAAAAGTATCCTAAACACACGGCTCCAAAATACACAAAACCTTATTACCGAAAAAACACTCAAACCTAATCCATGAAAAAACAATAAACATTCAACAATAAAATGCCACACCATTTTCACCTAGAATCCCTAAATCGTTGAATCAAAAGAAACCTAAACCCTAATAACAAAAAAAAGATATCCTTGTCTCTAAAAATAATATAATCCTTTATCCTAATAAAACCATAAACCCTCAGCACCAAAAACACCATAAACACACATCACTAAAAAGACCCTAAACTCTCAACACCAAAAAACCCTAGACACTCACCCCAAAAAACTCTAAATCGTCACCCAAAAAACACTAAACTATTGGCCACAAAAAACCTCTAATACATATCCCTATAATAAAAGATACCATAATCCACAAAATACTATAAACCCTTAGTCCAAAAAAATAAAAAACCATCATAGGCCAAAAACACTACACTCTTAGCCCAAAATCCCCAAACCCTCCACTTTAGAAAACATTAAACACTTTCCCCCAAAACCCAAAACCCTTTGACCCAAAAATCCTTAAAACCTCTTCCCTAAAAAACTAGGAATGCTCAGTACCAAAATGACCTAAACATTCATCCTCAAAAAATAACACACCATAAGACCAAAAAACTCCAATCTACCAGCCCAAAAAACATTAAACCCTCAGCCTAAAAAAACCCTAAACAATCATCCCCCAATAAAAAATCATGCATTCCCAAAATACCTTAAACCACCATCCGCCAAAAAACATAAACCATCATCCCTAAAATCCATAAAACATAATCCCAAAAAAACAATAAACCCTTATCCTGAAAAAACACAAAACATTCATCCACTGAAAACCCTAAAACCTCTTCCCCCCAAAACCCTAAAATCTCATCCATGAAAAAACCCTAAAACCTTTTAAAAAAATAACCATAACCCTAATCCACATAACCCGTATGAATAAAAAACCCACACTCTCATCCTCAAAAAACCCTTGACACTCATCCATAAAAAACCATAACCCCTAATCCAAATAATCCTAAAACCTTAGCCTAAAAATTCACTAACCTCATACGTCTAAAAATTAAGAACCCTTGCCTCAATGAACCCCAAACCCGAATCCCCCCAAAAAACTAAATCCAAATCCCCAAAAAACCCAAAACCTACTACTTGAATAACCCTAAACCATCTATAATAGATAACACCAAACCCTTATCCCCAAAAAACGCTAATCAAACAACCTAAAAATTTCTATAACCTTGTCTATAAAAAACCCTATACCCTCAGCCAAAAAACCCCCTAAATGCTTATCTACATAAACCCCAAAACCCTCTACCACAAGAAAACCTAAAACCCCAGCACTAAAAACCAAATAATTCAACCAAAATATTCCTTAACTCTTCAGTCCCAAAAAGAAAAAAATCATTATCCCTAAAAACCATATACACTCGCCACCAATAAACACTATCCCTTAGTACTAAAAAATCATGAACCTAGAACCATAATAAAACGTTCAACCCTCAGCCAAATGAAACCCTAAACCCAACACCAAAAAAATATAAACCCTTATCCAAATAAAATAAAAACCCCTTTGACACAAAACAAAAAACCATCTTCCCCCAAAAAAATCAATTCCTTTGATCCCAAAACACTCTAAACCCTCTAACCCAAAAAACCCTAAACCTTCAGTCCCAAAGAAAATCCCAAACACTCATCCACAAAAACCCCTAAACCCTTATCCCTAACAATCCCGAACCACACTGCCCCAAAAAAACCTAAAACTTACACCATAAAAAACCAATATACTCAATCCCTAATATACTAAAAATTCACGAACCCAAAAAACACAAAACACTCAACCCGAAGAAACCATAATCCCTTGACAAAAAAACCAAAACACAAAACCCCAATATAACCCTAATCCATCATCCCCTAAAATTAAAAACCATTCTCATCCAAGAAACCCCAAACACTCAACCATAAAAAATCCCTATACCCTCAAACCTGGAAAACCCGAAACACTCATACTAGATAACCCTAAATTAATTCCCAAAAAATACAAAAAACTACAGCCCAAAAAATATATACACCATTAGCCCCAAAATAAACAATAAAACCACCTCCCCAAAAAATCCGAAACACTCATCCCAAAAAACATAATCCTGCCACCCCAAAATAAAATCCTATGCCCTTATACCCAAATAAAACTCCACTATAAACACCCCTATATCCTTAGCCCCATAAAAATATAAACACTCAACATTGAAGAATCCTAAACTCTTAGCCCCCAAAACTCCAAACCCTTGGCCCAAAAAAACACTAATCCCCATAATCCAAAAAAACCTAAACCATGACATATAAAAACCTAACCCCCATCACAAAAATATCCAACTCCCTAGGCCCCCAAAAAAAAATATTAGCTACATAAAAAACATGATAACTTATTCCCAAAAAAATTGTAATAACTTATCCCCCAAATTACCCAAAAACATATACTGAAAAAACACTAAACCCTCAACCCCCAAAAATATTAAACCCTTAGAAAAAAACCATAAACTCTCTAACCTAAAAATAATAAAACCCTCTGATAAAGAATTCCATATTTATTTGGTCCTATTAAAACTTCAACCCTCATCACCAAAAAAACCCCAAACACTTAGCCCTAAAAATGCACATCCCTAATAACCCTATACTCTAACTCCAAAAAAACCATAAACCCTTATAGCCAAAAACACCTAAACAGTTTTTCCAAAATAACATTAAACCCTCTCCCCAAAAAAATCTAAAAATCATCTTCCCAAAAAACACAAAATCCTCTTCCCCAAAAAATCCATAAAACCTTATCCTCAAAAAACCAAAAACCATATTCCCTAAAAAAACCCTATACCCAAAAAATACTTTCACCATCACCCCCAAAAAACTCAAATCACATTGCCCCAAAAATCAAAAAACAGTCACCCATAAAACCCCAAAAACATACCCCAAAAAACAATAAATTCACATCCCCAAAAACATGAAACCCTCTTTCTGAAAAAAAAACCCTAAACCCTCGCCCCCCAAAAAACCCAAATCCATTAATCCCAAGAAAACTAAAATATATTCCCCAAAAATAGTAAAAATATTTGTAGGAAAACCCCTAAACCCACAGGCTCAGAAAACCCTAAGACCACAATTCCAAAAAACCATAAATCATCTACCACAAAAAAACCAAAACAACCAACCCCAAAGAACCCTAAAACACATAACAAAAAAACCCTAAACCCTGATAAAAAAAACCTAAACCCTAATCCTAGAAAAACTCTAAAACCAAGGAACCAAATAATCATAAATCCTTATTCAAAGAAACCCTAAATCCTTTCCCCCCCAAAAAAACAATAAATGATCATCACCAAGAAAACCTAAAATGTCATCCCAAAATATTCATAAACATGCATCACCAAAAAACCAAAAACTATCACCCCCAAAAATCAGTAAACCCCATTCCCCAGAATCCAGGAACCCATATCCCCAAAAAACACTAAACCATCATCCCCAATATACTGATAACTATATCCCTAAAAACAAACAACCCCCCAACTCTAAAAAAACATTAACACTTTAGCCCACAAAACACTAAACTCGCAACCCAAAAAAATCCCAAACCCCTAGTCCAAGAAAATCGTAAAACCCTATACAAAATTACCCTAAATACTGATGCCAAAAAAATATAATCCTTCAGCACCAAAAAAACCAAAACACTCATTCCAATCCCCCACAAAATAACCCAAAAGACCAAGAAACCCTAAAACCATAGTCCCAAGAAACATTATACCCTCGGTTAAAAAAAACAAATCATGAATCCCAAAAAACCTTCTAAGCCCCCCTAAAATCTGATTTTTATAATACCTAAACCCTCATCCTAACAAACCCTAAACATTATATCCCAAAATACTCGAAACCATCATACCCAAAAAACACTAAACCCAGAGCACAAAAAATCCACGAACCCACAAACCCAAAAAAATATTAACACTCAGCACAAAAAATCCATTTAACCACATCCTCTAAAACCATAAACTCTCAACCCAAAAAAAACCTTAAACCCTTATCCAAAAAAAAACATTAACCCTTATCCAAAAATACCTAAAACTTCAACCCCCAAAAAAACTAAACCCTCAGTCACAAAAAATCCCTAAACTCTCCTCCCCAAAAATCTTAAAACCTCACCCCCAAAAAATCCTATACACTCAACCATAAAAAAACAATAATCCCTCATCCCCCAAATACCTAAACTCTCACCCTAAAAAAATTCCAAACACATATCCCCATGAAAACAAAAAACACCCCCAACCTCAATGAACCATAAAACCTTTCCCACGAAACCACTGGAACCTCATAAAAAAACTAAAAAAACCCTAAGCTCTCAACCTGAATAACCTAAAACCCTGATCCAAACAAACCATGGACCTAAAACCCACAAAAAACTAAAACCTCTACCATAAAAAACTAATCATTGTCCCTAAAAACCTCAAACCCTCTACCCCCCAAAACCATTAACCATCAAACCCAAAAAACCTTAAAAATTATTCATGAAAAAAACCCAAACCCTAATCCCCCAGAAAACCGTGAAACCACATCCCCAAAAAACCTCAAACCCATATCCACAAAACCCCCAAAACCTCACCCCAAAATACACTTAATCCTTAAAAACAAAAAACACAACACACCGAAAACAAGAAACATTAAATCCTAAAAGAACTCTAACCATCAGCCCCAAAATGTCTAATCCATAACCCCCCCCAAACCAAATCCCATATACCCATAAAACCCTAATCACTCTACGAAAAAATTACCTAAACTCTTATCCCCAAAAAACCTTAAGGCCTAATCTATAGAAAAACCTAACCCTCATCACCCAAATCCATGAAACCATCAACCAAAAAAACAACAAAACCTCAGCACCAAAAAACATCAAACCCTCATCCATGAAATAAAAATATTATCAACCCAAAAGAAAACCCTAAAATATAATCCCCAAAAAACATTATAACCTCAACCCAAAAGAACCTAAAATCCTTATCCCAATATAATATTAAAACCCCATCTTTAAAAAACACAAAACATCATCCCCCCAAAACCTAAATAACTCCGGGCCAAAAAAAAACTGTAAACCTAAATCCCCCAAAAAACTGATTCACAGAACACTAAAAGACCCTAAGACCTCATCATAAAACCCATAATCCATTTAACTCCAAAAACCCTAAAACCCCAACCACAAAAATACCCCATACTCACATCCCATAAATCCTTGTATCCTTTATCCCTAAAATACCCTAAACCATCAGCACTAAAAAACAAAACCCTTTTACCCAAAAAAACCCAAACACACTACACTAAATTCCCAAAACATTCATCCCAAACCAACTCCAAAACATGAACCAAAAAAACCAAACAATAACCCCCAAAGACACCAAACCCACTGCCCCAAATAAACCATACCCTTCAACCCCCAAACAAATATAAACATTAAATACGAAAAATATATACCCTTAGCCACAAAAACCCCAAACACTCTGCCCTAGAAAACCATAAACCCTTGTCCCCCAAAAACCCAAAACCCTCTTCCCCAAAAAATCATAAACCCTCATCCCCAAAAAACACATAAACCATTGCAACAAAAAATTCAAAACACTCAACCCCAAAAGGAAAAAACACACAACCCTAGAAAACCCCCAATCCATCTGCCCAAAAAACCCAAACCCCCACCCCACACCCCACAAAAACGTAAACTAAACCCTAAACCATCCACACCAAAAACCAGAATCCTCATCCCCAAAAATGCTAAAACATAATCCCTAGATAAAACACTAAATTCTAAGCCCCAAAATGACCTAAACCCTATGCACTAAAAATCCATAAATCCTCTTCCCCAAAAGACTGAAAACCCTCAACCAAAAAAACAAAAATCCATAATCCATAGAAAATATAAAACCGTTATCCTCAAAAGAAGAAAAACCTTTCGACCCAAAATACTCTAAATCTTAATCACCATAAAAACTCTAAACCATAACCATTTAAAAACATTAAACTTTTAAACCCAATATACCGAAAACCCTTATCCACCAAAAGAGTATCCCTCACCTCCAAAAAACCCTAAACCCTCAGTTCCAAAAAACATGAATCCCTTAACCAAGAAAATACTAAACCCCCAATAAAAAAACAAAAACCATCAGGCCCAAGAAATCCCAAAGCCTCATCCACAAAAAACCCTATAACGTCATCCCTAAAAACCACAAAAACATTCCCACAAAAAACTGAGCATCATCCCCAAAAATCCCTATACCCTATGCTATGAAAAATCATAAACACCCATTCCCCCAAAACCCCAATGTCGAATTTTTAAAAAACAAAAACCCAATGACCTAAAAAACCATAAACCCTCATCCACGAAAAATATTATCCCTCATCCCCTGACAACCATAAAACCCTCCACTAAAAAAACCCCAAACGCTCAACCCAAAATAACACCAAAACCACAACCCAAAAAAACCATAAATAATCATCCCCAAGAAACCCTGAACCATCATCCCCAATAATACCTCAACCCTCTATCCCAAAAAAGCCCAAACCATAAAACCCCAAAAAACCCAAACCATTAGCCCCAAAAAATTGTAATCCCTAGCCCCCCAAAACTAGAAACCCCCAGCCCAAAAAAACCTTAAACCCTCGGGCCCTAAGAAGCATGAACTGTCAGCCCAAAAAAACCATATCCGCTCAAATGAAAAATCCAAAACCCTCTACCACAAAAAAGATAAAACCACTTCCCCAAAACACCTAAAATATCATAGTTGTGATATTCTAATATCTCATTACAAATAAAACAATAAACCCTCAACCCCCCCAAACCTAAGCCCTCGGCCCCAAAAAAACCTAAACTATCATCCCTAAAAAACCCTAAACAGTCGACCATAAAAAAACATACACCATAGACCATAATAAAAAAAACCCACTTCCAATAAAATTATAAACACTTATCACCAAACACCCCAAAACCATAATCCAAAAAAAACCTGAACCCTTAGCTCCAAAAAAACTCCTAAACATTAAGCCCTAAAAACCAAAACACTCATCTAAAAATCACTAAACCCTCAGAAACAGACCATAAAACCATGACCCCCCAAAAAAGCCAAAACTCTATGCCCGAAAAAACAATAAACCCTTATTCCATAAAAACTATATCCCAAATCCCCAAACAATAATAAGCCCTCTACCCCCATAAAACATAAATCCTTAGCCCCAAAAAATGATAAACCTTCTGCCCAAAAAAACCCTAATCCCTAATATACAAAATATTGTTAATCGTTTAGGAAAAAAAACTAATATCCAAAAATCCATAAACCCTTGGCCCCCAAAAAACCAAAACCCTTGATCCCCCAAAAACCCTAAACACATAGATCCAAAAATCTGTAAACCCTTGACCCTACAAATTTCTGAACACTCAGAATGAAAAAATGATAAACCCTTGACCCTAAAACACCCTAATTACATGGACCAAAAAGGCCATTAACGCTCGACATTAAAAAAACTAAACCCTCAAACAAACAATAACCTGAACCCTCATCACAAAAAAATTCATGAACCCACAGCCTAAAAAATCCCACTATCCTCTTCGCCCACAAAAACTAAAATAGTTGGATTTTAAAAACTCGAATTCCTCAGCCACAAAAAACCATAAAACCGCATCACTAGATAAAAATAACCCCTCATACCAATAAGGAAAAATTAATATAAAAAACCCTCAACCCTCTTCCCCAATGAAACTATAACTCTCAGTCCCAAAAAACTCTATACCCTCAGAACTGAAAAATTTTAAACCTTCACACCTAAAAAACCAAAACCATTAGCTGATGAAAACGCAAAACCCTCATCCCCCAAAAACCCAAAACCCTCATCTGTAAAAAATTATAAACCCTCAAACCCAAAAATTCTAAACCATTATCCACAAAAAAAATCAAAATACTCATCCAAAAAAACACCCAAAACCCTAATCCCCAAAAAACCATAATCCCTTTACCCCGAAAACAATAAACACTCATCCCCATAAATACCCTCGTCCCTCATCACAAAAAAAACCTATAACCTCATCCCAAAAAACCATAATCCTTCATCCCCAAACAACCCCAAACACTTATCATGATAAATGGAAACCCCTCTTACCCAAATGACCGGAAAACCATAGTCCTAAAACCCCACAACTCTCAGTCTCAAAAAACACTCACCCCAAATCCCTAAGAAACCTCAACACATAGGCACAAAAAAACCTCCGCCCTCACCCACAAATAACCCTATAATTTCATCCCCAAAGGATGATCAACCCATATCCCCATAAAAACATGAACTCTCATCCCCCAAAACCCCAAAACCATCCTCCCCGAAAAAGACTAAACCATCACCCCCCAAAAACCCTCAAACCTCATCCTAAATAGAATCAACCCTTATGACCCAAAAACACTAAACCGTTATCCCACTAAAACACTAAAAATATTGTGCCAGAAAATCCAAAACCCTTATCCCCCAAAACCCCTAAACCATAAGACCAAAAAGACCCTAAACCTTCATCGTCAAAATCCTAAATCCATTACCTGAAAATGAACCATCAGGCCTCATCACTAAAAAACCATAAACCCTCAACCCCCAAAAAGGGAAAACCATATGCCTAAAAACACTAAAACAATATCCCAAGAAAACCCTAAACCATCAACCCAAATGTTAAAATCAACCCCTATTCCTAAAAAACAATTAATATTATCCATAATAAACCATCAACAACAAAAAAACAAACAAACAATGTTCCCAAAAACACTAAACCATCAACCACAAAAATACATAAACCTTAAGCCGCAAAACCCTAAACCCACAGTCCCGAAAAATCCTAAACCCTCATACCTATTAATCCATATAACCATATTCCTAAAAATAACTATACCCTCAAAACCAAACAACTCTAAACCCTCTTTCACCCAAGAAATCTCAATCCTTAGCACCAAAAAACCCTAAACCCTTTTCCCAAAAAACAGTAAACACTCATTATCAAAAAAATAAAAAACGTCATCCAAAAAGCAACACATCCATTATCCCTAAAAACCCCTAAGCCATCAACCCCCCAAAAAACATATTACCTTAGATATAAAAAACAATAAAACCAAGTCCACTAAATCCCTAAACCCTCATCCCCAAAACACCCTAAATCCTTATATAAAACACCTAAACCATCAACCGTAAAAATCTATAATCCCTTAGCCCAAAAACACCAAAACACTCTTTCCAAAACAACCTAAACCCACATCCCTAAATAACCCTCAACCATCATCCTCAAATATCCCTAAACACTCGTCCTCAAAAGACCCTCAACCATCATACCCAAAAAAACACTAAACCCTTGGAAATAAATAATCCTAAACCATCCTCACTAAAAATCCATCAAACATCAACTCCCAAAAATCATAAATCATCATCCCCAAAACCCCTTAACCATCATTCCCCAAACCACAAAACCATTATCACCAAATAACACTCAACCATCCGCCCCTAAAAAACTATAAAACCATAGACCCAAAAAACCCAAACCCCTCATCCCAAAATATCACTAAACCATTAGAATAAAAAACCAAAACCCTCAACCACAAAAATCCCTAAACCATCTATAGAAAAAACTCTAAAAAATCTTCCAAAAAACAAAAAAAACTGCTCCCAAAAAACGCCTAAACCCTCATCTCCAAAAAATTGTTAACCTAGATCCTAAAAAACCCTAATGTCTCGTCCCCAAAAAACTCTAAACCATCATCCCCAAAAAAACCTAAACCCTCAAGCCAAAAAATCACTAAACCGGTTTCCCAAAAACCCCTAAACACTTATCTCAAATAACACTAGACCCTTAGCCCCAAAAAACCCATTACCATTATTCCTAAAATACCTTAAACCCACAACACCAAAAAACCATAAACCAATATCACAAAAATAAACTCAACCTTCATACCAAAAAACCCTAAACCCTCTCCCATGAAAGACCCTCATCCATCATCCCCAATAAAACCTCTACCATTATCCCAAATAAACTGTAAACCCTCACACCCAAAAAACACTAAATCATCAACCCAAAAAATCCATAAAAATCCATTTCCCATCCCGCAAAACCAAGCCCCAAAAATCCCTCAGACTAGATTCCAGAAAAACCCTCAACAAAAAACAAGAAGAAACCCTCTATCATTTACCCTAAAAAACATCAAGATTCATCTCCAAAAACCCGAAACCTTAATCCTGATGAAACACTAATGTTATAGTCCAAAAAACCCTCTACCCTCAGCTCTAAAAAACCAATAAAAACATCCAAAAAAAACCAAACACCCTAAACCCAAAAAACCATAAACCCCCATCTATGAAAAAATAAAAACCCACATCCCTAAAAAACCACATAAAATTGAACACCCAAAACCCAAAACTCCATGCCCCAATAAACACTCCACACATGGACCGAAAAATTCTGAAACCCTCTTCCCAAAAATCCCCTCCTTACCCATACCCAAATAGCATTCTATACACTACCCAAAAACCAAGTCAAAATGAGACCCCAAAATCCCTCAAACCGCATCTCTAAAAAAATTTACCCTCTCCCACAAAAATCCACAAAATAATTCCCTTAAAATAATAATTTATTTTCCCCCAAAAAACCATAAACCCTCATCCATAAAACCCTAACACCTCAACCCTAAAAAACCTTAATCAATGATCCCCCCAAAATAAATAATTTCTTAGTCCAAAAAACACCTAAAAAATGATCCCCAAAAAACCCTAAACTGTCATCCCCAAAAATATACAAACCCTCAGCCATAGAAAAAACCTAAATGGTCATAAAAAAGTAAATACTAATCCACAAAAAACTGTATTCCCACATGCCCAAAAATACATAATCCATCATCACAAAAAATACTTAAACACTTGTCCCCAAATAACATTGTATCCTTAACCATAGGATAAGGTCAACCCTCATAAATTAATAACCCTCAAACCCTTTCAGCAAAATTCATCAAACATCAGCCCAAAAAAACCCTCAACCTTAAAAGACCACAAATCATGAGTCCCGAAAAAACCTAAACCATCAACCCCAAAAAGCATAAACCATAATCCAAAAAAAGTACTCAACCCTCATCCCTAAAAAAACAAAAACCTTATTCACATAATGGCCTAATATCTAAACCCCTAAAAACTATAAACCCTCCTCCAAAATAATTATACACTCTCAACCAAAAAAACCGTAAACCTTTTTCCCAAATGAACCATAATTTCTCACCCCAAATTACTCGAAATACTCTTCCCCAAAAAACCCCAAAACCCACCCAAAAATTCCCTAAACCCTAAGCCCAAAATTCCAAAAACCCTCATATTTATAAACCCAAAATCCTCAACCACAAACACCCATAATCCCTCTACCTATGAAACCATCAACCCTAATCCAAAAAAACTCAACACCCAACCCTATAAATCTAATCCCACATACCCAAAAAACCAAAAACCCTCATCCTCAAAATCCCCTAAAACCCATCCCCCAAAAAACATCTACCATCAGTCCAGGATATCCCTAAACACCAAGCCTGAAAAACTCATTAACCCTTATCTACAAAAAAAATTATTCCCTAAACAAAAAAAAATCAATAATCATCCAAAAAAACCATCAAACCAAAAAAAACATCAACACTCATCCAAAAATATCATCAACCCTCAACCTCAAAAATACCTAAACCACCATCCATAGAAAAATATAAACCCTTGTCCCCAAAATACCCTCAACCCTTATCCTCAAGGAAAACATAATCATTAAGTCCCAAAAAAATCCAAACCTCTACCCAAAAAATCATTAATAGTTATTTCCCAAAAATCCTAAGAACATCACTGAAAAATACACTAAACTCTCTACAACTAAAAACCCTAAACCCATATTCCCAAAACACAATGACTCTTCACCCCCAAAAATCTCTAAATTGTCATCCAAAAGAAGACCATAAACCCTCATTCCCAAAAAAACATCATACCTTGGACCCAAAAAACATTTTCTAAATGTTGGTTCATGTAATGTTTTTTGATTAAATATTAGTTTATGCTTTAAATATTCCCAAACCCTCTTATAATTCTATGTGAAAAATGTTTTATAACCTCTCAAAATTTTTTATTACTTTTGTTGTAATGATATGATTTTCAAAACCCAAATTTCATATGAAATAAAAATATTTTATCCAACTTTTATAAATAAACCTCAAATTATAATTCTATATCATCCATGTTCTCATTTTATTTCTGAATATGACAAATATTCATGGCTTTTGGAATAATTTTTAGTCTAAACAAATTTAATGTTATATTTATCTATTCAATTATTTCAAAATTTATACACATAGTAATCATACACAAATTATCTATTGAGTATCCAACAAATTTTCCTATATTTAAATAGTCTAAATGGATGTCTGTTTTTAATAGTGTATGTGGTGTGAAAAAATTCAAAATATCTTGAAAAAGTTTTGGAATTATAGATTATCTGGAATTCAAAAATCATTTTCTTTTCATTGATGTATCTTTCCATGCACATTAGAATTGCTATGTGTTTTCAGTTATAAATACAGTAATTTTCTTATCATTTCATGAAACTACATAAAATATTAAAAATTTCAATTAGTTGGTTTAAAATATGGGAAAATTATTAATTTATTTATAGGTGTTAAAATCATTTTTTCACTATATTTGGATAATATATCCTTCTTTTATTTTCATATTGAAGAAATTTGTGTATAATTATAAATATATAAAAATTATTTTCTATTATTTACTTTAGAAAAATAGCTAATTCAATCATTAAGATTGCGTAAACCATCACCAATGTCTGGTTGTCCATATTTTACACAAAATGATGAATCACTGTTCACCAATATTTTCAGCGTCCTCTTCATTACATTGTAGAACTCAAAAAAAATCATTATCCACAGTCACACAATAACATAGACACATTCCATGCCTGGACAATATCCAATGATATATCTCTTTTATTCCTAGCCCACTTGTAGATCAATCTTTCCCATCAATGGTCGATTCATCTTGTACACCAATGGTGGATCTCATTATTTAACTAATGGTGTATCTAAAATTATAACTAATATTGAATATAATATTATAAATAATGTTAAACTTGTATCCTTTTATAACTAATGACATATGATGTTTTCTTTCAATGTTATAAGTCCATGCTCAACAACAGTAAATATGTTTTCACAGATAATTATAGTTTTTGTCTTTCATGAAATGGTGGATCAACTCATCCATGAAATAGTTGATGTTTTTTTAATTAATGATGGATTATCACAATTTTGAAAGGTATATCATAAATTATCCAATGTTACATCACTTTTCAATTGATTTCTATTGTTATATTATCTTGTCATCCATGGAAGATTGGTTATTAAACTAACTCTAGATCACTATTTTAAAACTAATGATAGATCTCTATTTTAAAACCAATAGAAAAATAAAGTTTTATAGGAAACGATATATATTTTTAAAAATAACAATGATAGATATTTTTAATATTTTATGGTAGATCAGTGGTGGTAGATCTACACTGGTAGCTCTTTGATAGCGTGAATCAATGGCTGATATGCAACGCTACCAGATTCTTTCTACCTCCTCTCAAAAAAATTTGTTGTTCTAAAAAATTTTATGTACTGTATTTTTAATCATTTTTTACTAGGAATTATTTCACAAATATTATAGTTATTTTATGTGTTTTATAAATTTCTAAAACTCATATATAATAAAATTATTTAATTCAAGTAATTTTTCAAACATTTTAATCAGTTATAAGTATTGTTTTTAAATACACTTCATTATCTACAGAACGATAGAGTATTTCTGTAAAAAAAAATTATTTCAAATATACATTTTTATTTGTTTCTAAAATATTTATTATTAGTGTTAATTATATTCGAAATGTTTTAATTCATTAAATTACTTAAAAATATGTATTTATATTTACATAGATTGTATTCTGAATTTTTATTAATAGTTTCAATTATAATACTATTTGTATTATTTGACTGACATAGGTTGGTTTATTTGAATTTATGTTTGAACTATTATTTTCTAAAATATCTGAATGATTTAATGATTAATTTTAATTAGAATAAATTGGTCTATCATTTTTCAATTAGAAACATTATTGTCATGATTTTTTGAAAGATTAATTTTATCAATCCTAAATAATTCTATATTATTTTACATGAGGAAGTTATTTTTTATTATATAAAGATATATATTTATAGGGTTTTGAGAATCCATGAATGGAATCATATACTCTCGATAACATATTGTACTCTCAAATTTTTTACTATAAAAAGACGTGAACTTCAGAAGTGATGTCAAAACAAAAATCATGTGTCAGACTCTATTTCTTCATCTACAAAGTCGCCCATGTGACTCATTATATCATCTTAGACATCTAATACATTGACTAGATAATCCAATAAAATTCTCAATATCTTTTACATCATCATTTATTTTTCAACATCTACATTGTTATGGTTTCTAATTCTGTAACACAATTCCCTATCTCTCATGTCTATCACATATATTTTTATTATTTTACACCAAAAATCATTTTTCATATTCTCTATATTTGGGTTGTGGATCCCAGATTCTAATGTAATGATCGTTTGTGTTGTTTTCTCCAATATCTAAATTCAGGTTGAAATTAGGTAGTGACTCCCCATAAAAAAGTCATTGTGTCGTGATTATCCCTCCAATAGAAAATTATATTGTAAATGGGTTCTAATTTACACTAGAATTTAGTATTGTTCACATATATACATCATTAAATATATATATATATAAGTATATAGTATGTCATATTAAGACCATACTACAATAAAAAACATCCTTGGGTTCTTTACTCATTCCCCTACTAAATAATTATAATAATAAACATTAATAATAAATTTAAATAACAATATTTCATGAATAATTTTTAATAACATATATTCACACCAACTAGACAATATTCCTTAATGGTATCTTACATATCAATTGGTATCTAATGATTACCATCTTAATAATAGTTTATATCTATCATTATCATTCCTAATAAGAATAAATTGGTATTAATGATATTCCTTTTTGAATAATCCAATCATTCTCTATAATCTATAATTTAAATTTAAATGTGATAACATGTTCCTAGACCTTACAATATTATGATAGATATCTCATAAGATTTAAGGATTAAACAAAAATGATTCATGTAGTCCTCTAATACCAGAACACTTTATGGAACTAATTATGGCTACTAGGGATCCTTAATGAATGTATATGTTAAGAAATTTAGTATATAACCCTACTCCATCATGAAAAAAGAGTAAAGTCTACCAAATTTTGACCCAAGTACTCTTACTAGAAATGATACTTCAAAATATGTTTGAAATTATAATGTTGTTAATATTTTATATTTTGTGATTATTAGAATCGTGTTTTTTGATTTATGTTCATGTAATACAACTCATGAGAATTGGTATATTCTATAATTCAATCACCTTGGATTTGGAAAATTAATTTGTAGAAAACACAAAAAGTTTCATGTTGTGTATCCTGATTTCAATATGGGTATGACCAAACTGTAAATAAAATGTTCCACTCATTCACAGGAATTGTGAATGGATGAGTTCCCATAGAGAGGACTTCTAAAACCCAATACTTGTTGAATGAGTTCTATGAGAAATACAGAATAATTGGAATTGAAAAAAGTTTTACATTGACAAAAGAGATAACAAAAAGGAGTGCACTGTAGATGAATTGATTGGATCACTGATTTAATATTAACATGATCTGAAAAAAATATTATGAGGGTAAAATAAATTTTTTAAATCATTTAATTATGATTATATTAACTCTTATTTTTCTAAACAACATGATAATGAAAAAAAATATATGAATCTGCTTATGAATGGGGTTTACAAAAAATGCTAATCAATGGATCCCTGAACGATTTTAGAAGAATCTCTCAGAATGAAAAACATAGTTGGAGATAAGAAGATTGGTATAATTTACTTATATTTATTTTTATTTTTTTATTTCTGAAAGAATAAAAAAATATCAATTAGGATTTTCCTAAATTATGTAAAATTAAAAATAATAAAATAAGTATAAAAATTAATTGGAATCTAGTTAGTGTTATATTGAATAATTATATTCAAGTGAACAATCTAGACATGATAAATAATTTTATAACTTGTGCTTCATGGTATCACTAGATATGGTTAGTTTTATTTGGTTTTTGATTTTCAATGATTGGATTATAACTATGAATATGAAAACATATATGTTTCTATGTTAAATAAATAAATAAATTTTTTTCTAATTGATATTTTAAAGCTACTATGTTGTATAAAAAGATTCAACAAAATCAACAAAAACTTATTATTGAAAATAAAAGACAAATAAATGAAAAATAAGATTTATGGAATATTTTTTTCTATTTTTATTAAAATTTTTATGCCAATTTAAAATCTACTCCAAATTTAAATGAAAATTTGAAAAAAAATTCTAGTCTTAAACAAAGTTCGTCTTTTATTCATGATCAGGATAAATATCATAAAATGATGAGTTTGTATAAAATTAATAATAAAAAATATAGCTTTTCCTTGATATAATATCACCTCAAATGTTTGAAACCCATTTTTTTCAAATGTAAAATCATTGTACTTCGATTATTTCTTGTTTTAAATGTTGCAAGAAATATCAATTTTAAAATTATTATTCTCTTATATTTATAGAGTCGTTGGTATTTTCAAAAATCAATATTTCTAAAACCTTACTATCTAATGTTCCATAAAATACTCAATTTAATTTTGTATGGGTACCTAAATATTATATAAATAATCATATTTGACCTTATCTTGCTTGGGTACCAAATTTATCAAGTAATTTGTTATTATACGAAAAATGTGTTGGATGTAATAAAAGTGACATATGATACATGAATTGTGAATTCTATAGGCGTACGACCAGATACCGACCCATTCCTTCCACTTATAACACATGTGATAGATGGATTGTTACAATTTGAGACAATTAATATACCAATGTAATATGTTCATGTAGTTTTTGTTTTTCTAATTTAAATTTTATATCTAAAATTTCTTATATTGAACGATTGAAACATAATATAATCATTGTAAATCAATTGGGATTGAAAGGGATATTTCAAAATTAAAATTGATTTGTTTTTAAAGTTGATTCTTTATTATTTTATGATTATTCAAATGAAAATATTCATAAAATTAATTTTTATGAAATAATAGTTCAACATGATATGTGTTTTAATGTTTTACTTAGTGATAGATTTCCTTAGCATCGTTGATTAGTTCCTATTAATTTCTGAATGACACATAGGTAGTCTAAATATGAAAATGTGTTCCAAATGAAGCTATCTTGAAATAAATATAAGACTTGGAATCATGATTTTATTAAACAAATCCACCAATGATTGGCATGGTATCATTATCATTGGTGAAGCACTGCCGAGTATAAGCCCGAAGATAACACATTAAAGAAATTAAGAACAAAATAATAACAAAAATAATCTAGTTAAATATATATTTGTGCAAGATGTCTTTATTTTCCGATGATCAATGCTTGAATGATCTGAATCATATTCCTTCTATACAATCCACAATACCTTCATAAGCTGTTGGGGATGTCAATCGACAGAATGTTGGTGAAAACAAGGAGTATCAATGATTCTTTTGATGTAATGATGATCACTGATGCTCTATTCTGTTTATCTCTATAGAACAGTCATTATCAAGAACCTATAAAAAATGATCCTATCTATAGGAACCAAAAAGAGAGAGAACGATATAATAGATAACCATTTAGAAATTATTAGTGTCTTGAGATAGCTTCCTTTCCATTATTTATATGGAGATGATAAATATCTAATGTAAACACTTGATACATGAATATTTAATTCTCAAAAAATAAATGATATATTATGACTGCAAAACTGATTGACTAATATAATTTATAGTTTTATGAACTTCGTGTAATATAATATATATATATATTACATAACAATAACTGAGATATTAACTCAACTCACCGTTCCAAAAAAATATTAAATAAACCATTATTATTTTAAACCAATATTAATTCAAATAATATATTTCATAATAATGATAAAAAATAAAAATTATTTTTAACATGAATAATATGAATTTATTTATTCTTTTGGTGATTGTCCATCCTTTTGGGAATCATGTACAGTAATGGTGGGACACACCATGTCCAAAATGCCTACACACCACAATAGGGTAGATAATCTAATATGCTATTTTTTGTAACCCTCAAGTCCCTTATATCGATTGTAGTGAATAATATTCATAGATCAAGAGTGGAATAAAGAAACCCATCCTGGATATTATGTAGATAAGTACACTCATATAAATGAATACCGACCTATGAACATGCATAATTTAATATAAACACATTTTCTTTGGATATCTCATAAAGTAGGATACCCACTCGTGTCTTTACTCAATTATTTTGTTATTATTTATTGATATATCTGGATAGATTTACCATTGACATACATATCCATGTTCTTATGAAGGTACTACCATCATGATAATCTAGACCCAAGATATATTACATTCTTAACCTTCATGTGATAAATCTATTCATGATCATTGAATCAATGAAATACTACTAATGACGCACCCAACACATGCTACCTCACCACAATTTCATTATCATGGTTTTTTCATGACTCAAATTACACAATCAAATTTAACACATTGGTAATTATTTAATGTCACGACACCATTATGCATTTCCATAGATAGGAACAACCAATGATACCTAAAACATGTGGTGTTCCTATTGGTGGGTCATTCATCATGATCTCACTACTAGATATCACCATGGTCAAACATCATGAGATTATGTCTCAATGCTTATGGTCTCCCAGCATCTAATAGTTAATCATCTACCATGCACAGTCAATAGAATATATCTAGACCACATGACCTTTATATAAGATTAATTTCTTAATATATTGAGGTTGTCATTATATCCTATGATCTACTATAACATATTGATATGAAAATTAATCTATGAAAATATCCATTAAATAACAGACATTGAAATATGTATGCTATAATGGTATGTATTCACCTTGTATTTCATTCTATATACATGATATGGTAATAATATGTACTAAAAATATGGGTCTAGGGAACCTACAATTATAACACCCCAACTTGAACTAGAGCCAACCTACTAACCAAATAACCAAACATGTTATCTTTCACATTATTAAGATCATGTTTCCACTGAGTCATTGGTTTAGTTCATGGGCCTATCATAAAAATTATTCACGGCAATTCATTTATTTTCAACCTCATATCCTTGAGTAAAACTTCTGAAGATATTGTATCCTTGAGTATACACCATTTTCCCATGTTAATAACCTAACATCTCAGCTAGTAAGTATATTTTAATTTACAATATTATAGTGCATTAAATATTAGGAGTGATTCCAAGAACTGGATCAAATTGTTGCATATAATAACTGGTTCATAGCTTTCTCATAAATTATAACATAGTTTTTATTTGTAGGTTTGTATACCACTAAATTATATGAGCTTATCTCACTCATCACCTACTCCTTAATGTGATACCTATATCACATGGATATAAGGTAGACTAGTTTGTGACCCTAGAAAACTAGTATCCTTTAATCTCTGCTTACCCAGTAATAATATTTTGAGATTTCCAATTACATTCGTATAATTCTGACTACTTTTCGTGTAGTTATTGTGGATACAAAATATATATTCCTAATATATCGTGGAAATTTTAGTTATTGTACATATCATGGAATAGATGATCGATCCATATCTTAAGCATATGGGTATTAGTTCACCAAGTTTACCTCTACCCTTGTCCTAGAAATGTCAACATGGAGACATTACTCCATGTGACACTTGCAACAATTCTTCTATAAAATTGATCCAAATTTTATTTTTCTATACAATGTCACTATATGTATGATTTAATAGGTCCAATAAACTACTAGATTTAACTCAGTATATCGTGTTCCCCAGAAAATTAGTTTCTAAATTTTGTCAATCATAGAAGTATGTATTTTAATTTGGTCTTAACAAACCGTTAGAAAAATATAAATTTCTTATAGGTTACTGAACATATTTTACATGGAAAATAATGGTGCACCAACTAACATATTATAGACATATAGAAAACATTAATTCCAAATGTGGATTTTCCGATCTTGTTTCTTACCTGAATTCTAAATATGATTTTTTTAACTTCAAACATTTATTAGCATTCTGGGATGATACCAACCCATTTTGGTAGCATCATATAGACACCTTCCCCAATTGGTTGTCATGAAATCTGATTGTCAATGAAATGATCATATAAATTAGCTATGACATGTAATATTCTAATGGATTTAGGAATAACGACATGGTATAACCAATTAAGCCTCATTGGTACTACGCTTGTAGTAACCATGTCTAATCTCATTTTAATACCCAACACAATTTTCAAAATAATAATCCTATTTTCAATTTTATATATGGAATACATTATTAAATTTTAGTTGTTCTTTCCAATAGTTCAAAATATTTATATACATCTTACTTTTAGTAATTATTATTCATAATGAATAATATATCACCGAATACTACAAATATAAAACCAATAACATAGTTTTATCCATCAAATGTATAATGTGTTTGAGACATTCTTGTTCAACAAGAACTTTTGGATGTATTTCCTGTTCCAACTACATGTAAATTTTAATTCATAACTAAACACAATTCAATCATTCTCCTACTATATCTAAATATATTTTCACCATAATATAGATAAATATTTTATAACATGAATATGTCTATTAAATCTTACAGATTTTTGTAAAACCCTATGAAATTGTTAGGATAGTAACTTTAAATGAGCATTGTGTTTATCTTTATGTAACTTTGTTTATAACCCTACAAATTCATTTCTTCTAAACATGTGTCTTATGGAATAATGGATTTCAATCAACTATATCACATATGATATCCATTTTTCATTATAGTTCCACTACTATATAATAAGGCTATATCAACGGTTATAAACTATGAATATAAGACCCAAAACCATGGATATAGGTTATAGTCACATGTTATTGAACCGAGGCTGGAATTGGTTTGGCTATAGGGTGGAGCCTACAACGACAGTTTCCAAACGTGGCTAAACTCTTATAGCCACAATTTGAAACTGTGGTAGAAGGTTTAGTCACATTTATACTGTCACCACAGTTCCTAACTATGGATATAGGCCATCAAATTGTATAAAAAACCACAAAAACCCATTCTAGCTATTTATAGGACACTACCTACTCCCCCTCACCCAACCGAAAGTCCCCACCCTTCACCAAAACCCCCACCCCCTACCCATGCACACCCCCTTCCCCAACCCCCATTCCCACCCCTTTCACCCCCTCCACTCCTCCCCTTTCACCTTGCACCCCCTTCGCCCTCCTCACATAGAACTCCTTTCATCCTCACCCTTCCCCTCTCCCCTTGCACCCCATTTCTCATGAACACACCCTATTCCCCACCTATTTTCCCTCCACCTTAAACACATCTAAACCCCTCCCCTTCCCCTTTCACCCTATGTCCCATCCACTCTTCACCCCTTGCACCCACTACCTCTCCTCCTTGCACCCCTACTTTTGCACACCCCCTACCCACCCTCTATTCACTTCACACCCCTTGCACCCCCACCCAAGCCCATACGCACCCAATTCCCCTCCCCCCCAGCACCCCCGCTCCTGTTCACACCTTTCCCTAGACCATCCTCTCTACACACCCCCCTTGAACCCCCTACCCAACCCATTTCTTAATGGACACCCCCATGCACCACCTCCCCCCCTCACTCTTCCCTCTCCCACCTCCCCCTACAAACCCCTACGCTCTACCTTCCACCCCCTTCTCCTACACACCCATACCCTCTCTAACTGGCACCATGTTCTCCTTCCACACCCCTCCCCCCTTGTACCCCACCAGCACCATCCCCCCTTTCATCCCCTCCGAGTCCTTTTCACTCCCTACCGGTCTCCACCACCTCGACCCCTTCTAGTCTCCCCCTACCAGGTCCCCAACCCTAATAGTTCACCTAATAGTTTTTCCTCCCCCTGCCTGTCCCTTCCTACCTGTTCCACCCCCTAAAAGTTCCCCATGTGAGTCCCCCTACAAGCCACCCCACCAGCCCCCACCTGTCCCCCCTAATAGTCTCCCCCACACCAATCAGTCTCGAACCTCAACAAATTCCCCATGCCACGTCCCCACCCTTGTAAGTACCCCATCACCACCACCCCTACCAGTCCCACACTTATCCAGTTCCCACCCATACCCACCCCTACCAGCCCCCTTACCCACCACCCCTAACAGTCACCACTCCAAACCCCATCCAATATCCCCATAACAGTTCCCCCTTGCTATGGCCCCACCCTTACCGGTCCCCCACCACCACCCCTGCCAGTCCCCCACCATGCTAGTTCCCCCCACCAGCCCACCCCATCCCCACCCCATCCTATCCCCAAACACTTCCAATCACCCCATCCACCCATACATGTTCCCCATCTAGTTCTCCCATTCTAGTCCCCCTACCAGTTCTCCATCCATCACCCCTGCCAGCACCCCTGCCAGTTTCCCCAGCAGCTCTACATGCCCCCACTACCAGTTTTGCCCCCATCTCTCCCCCCTTTGGCTGGAGTATCAATAACTGTTATCCAATGTCCATATATATTAGATGATCTTATGAGTTTCCTATTTAATATAATATAATTACTAATAGGATGTCCAAAATGAAATATTCAAATTTTTTTGAACATGAAGATAATAGGAATCAGCTGTTTGACTAATTTTTAATCAAAAAATTTTCCCTCCATGGTGACAGTTGTTTAATAACCAATATATATGTCAATTTCAACACATTTAAGACTAAAACATCATAAATTAGCCCCAACAATTCTACCTAATTATTTAATCTAAAATGTATATGTGACTATGTATTCTCCCAATATACCTTTTCATAGAAACATCAAGATGTAAGTCACTATATTCCTATAATATAAAGTAAAAAACACCAATAATAAATAAATAAAATAAGAAAAAAATTATGACAAAAGCATAAAGAATACTATTCACTAGAGTGACTAATAACATTCATGTAGTACCACAAGTATAAGATCATCATCACACTATAATGACGCAAATTATTTTTTTCCTTTATTCTTTGATCGTGATATTTTAATCCTAATAAATACAGTGTACATCAACTTCCTAATGATATAGAATGGATGAAAAAACATAAATGCATATGATATTTTCAAAAATAATGTAATAATTGTATTTTAAGAGAAAAAAATCAAATTCAAATTACAAAAAGATATAATTTCGTTAGAGAGAACATTTAAATGCATGATAATATGGGTAAAAAATATAGGTTTTATCAATTATTACCACATTCCTCATGATTTGATGATCCAGTTTAATAGAAACTATTATCTTTTATATCCCACTTAATAGAACAATTACTATCCTTGGAAATCAATATATTTTCTTTCAGTGTGTTTTATTCACACTCACAAATCCTATGAAACCACTAAGGAGGTCACCCTAAGGACCTCCATAACACCTTATACATCATGAACTACAATCTATTAGTGTTAGTTATTCGAAGAATGATTATCTACACAGACTACCATGTGTTTTCATATTATTTTTTCCACATTCAAACTTCTATGAAAGATTCAAAGGATCTCATCAATATTATGGTTCATAGAAAAAGAAATTTAATGGTTCAGTTTTTATTAGATAGGCTTATAAAAAGAAAATTTGAACATGTTGAAATAAATAGATATTTTCAACCATTCTCATAGGATAATACATGTTTTGTGACTATGAAACTGTGTGATGTTGAAAGTTCCCTTGAAGGTGTTTTGGTCAAACAAGAAGATTTTTGGTTGAGAGTGAAGTGGGTATGATTTATGAATTTGGTATAGGATTTTATATTCAACTAATCATTCAGCATATGAAACATATTTACACTCAAGTAGAATTGTATGATTTTGAATAGGTGAATAACATTTGGTTATTAATAAGAGATTTAATGAATATTGGAGTTGGAGGGTGCAGTTTAGATGATGTTTTGGTGCTGAAGAGAAGGTTGTTTTGGAAGGGAAGTCATCAAGTTGTGTTAGTCCTGCATAATATTAATGTTTGGTGATGTTTGAACATATAACTCCATAATTCATACAGTCATTCCATGATTTTGTTCTGAAATGGGAAGATTCTTGTGTCAGTCCTTCATAAGTTGAAGATCACATTTTGATGGTTTGGATATGAAATTTTTGAGTTCTTGTTGTTTGGGGTGGGAGATAAGGGTGAATCATGACGGAATAAAATTATGCAGGGAAGAGATTGATCACAGGGAAATTTTCCCACAACGCATTAAAAATCAGTTATTACAATAAAAATGTATTTGTGTCACAGATTGATGATTGCACCAACTCTTGGTCACATTGCAGAGTAATTAGACGTGAAAATTATAGTTTCCTTTGGAGTTGAGGTTTGAGAGGTCGTGTCACAATATAGATTGATCACACCATAATGCCTGTGGTAGTCATGTAGTTGGGAGGTAACCTATTTTTTGAAACTGTCATATCACTCCAAGATATACCATGATGAATGGACACTCAATACTATGGTGTCGAGAATAAGGGTATTTTATTTGGAAATAAATAATAATTCATGAATTATTGTGTTTTCATTGATCGTTGGAGGTCTTTGCTCAGATGTATGTGCATAAAACTACAAAAGGAACTATTTATAAAGAGAAAACTAAATAGATTTTTAGTGTATCCAAATTTTTCTTTCCAACTATGATGTTTTACACAAATCTAATAATTCCATCCCACTTTATAAGGATCTTGAAACAACCCGAACATGAAGGTGAAAACATAAAAATTTTAAACATAAGGAGTGTTTTAAAATTTTAACATCAAAATTAAGGCATTCTTATTCTTAGAAAAAACCTATTTTCATGTAGCACTTTCATTGATAACCCCCAGAGCCTGTTGAGGATGTACAACATTTTCAAATTCTATATCCATAATCTGAAATAAAAAAAACAATGTTTATGTGACTTGGTAGGATGTCCATGCATGTGGGAATTTATAAGAATGTTCATGATCACAACATGTTAAATAAAATATTCATAGGAAGCAATGGTTGTGACTATAAATGGCCACACATGTTTTATGTTAGGTATGCCGAAAATAAAATTAAAATCCTATGAAATACGAAAAATATTTATAAAAAACACCAAAATTCATTCCCCTCCACAAAGACCTTTCTCACATCATAGAATAAGAATTTACAATTAAGAAAGGCATCATGCATCACTTACCAGAATTTTAGTAATATGAATGTGCATACTAATAGAATTTCATAATGAAACCAATCAAAAACACACAGAATGACATAATAGAAATACTTTCAAAATATTTAAACATAAATACATAAAGACTACATAGTGGTATAAAACATGAAATTCTCAATGGTAGAAAAAACCATGAATTTATGATGTTCATTATAATCATTAATTTTTTCACAAACCAGCCTTTTGTCACATGCAACATTATATAATTCTTTAGTATTAGGATGCAATTCAAGGGAGATATTTTTTTTACCAATTCCTAACATCAAATCTATAAGGTGAGGTGCAATGATTTATTTATTATGGTCATTTGATAAAAAATAGTACATGGACCATAGAATAGATTCATTTTATGAAAATAGGCAACACCATTAATTGTGATCATGAAAATCCATTTCATTACATGTGAATTCATTTTTTTTATTTTCATCGAATGAACTGAATTCTTATCTGCACTGTCATGTGGGAAAATTAAAACAATGGATTGAGTCAAATAATGTAGTAATAAACTTTGCAAAATATATTTTACAATAATAGTATTCACCCAAAAATACTATAAGAGCATGAAAAAACATTGAAAAATTCACACATAGAAAAAGATAATAATAAGATTATTTCTAGGAATAATTATTTAATTAAAGGAAGAAAGGGAAGGAAGTAAATAATAGAATCAATAAAATAACACTTTTCATAACATCTTGAGAAATCCATTTTAAAAATCCCAAATATTTTTAAAGGATCAAAACACATAAAAACAATTTAGCCTGGATTTTCAATAGATGGAACTATAGTGAATTTTATAGGCCTGATGAATTAGACAATAATCCAATATAACTATTATGGATCTGGGAAAGGAGTAATAAAACTAGTAGACTGAAAATCTGTCTAAAATTATCAATGTGTGTGGAAACTCAATGAATAATTCTTCAGGTCGTATAATGGACACCGTATAAGGTATCACCACTTCACATTGAATTCCTAAAAATGCCAATTGTTTTCACCCCTCCACTTACCACATGCATCCCCTACCCCCTCATCACTGAACACCCCCTTACACCTCCTCCCTCATCACCCTACAACCTGCACACCCCCTTCCCCTCCCCCCTTGCACCCACTACTCCTCGACACCCCTACCCCACCCTCACCCTTGCACCATCCCTCCTGCCCCTTGAACCCCTCCCCTGCCCCTTGCAACCCCTTCCCCCTCCTCACTACCAACAAAACATTCACCAACCACCCCCTCACAATGCCCCCTACACACCATTGACCCTCCCATTACACAACCCTAACCACTGGACACCCCTAGCCCCCTGCTCACCCTTTACCCATCCCCCAAGAACCCCAACTCTTGCACACCCCTACCCCACCCCCCTTGCACCCTCCACCTTCCCTATTCACAGCCTATTGAACATTCAACCCTCCAACTGTCCCTTGAATCATCTACCCCCTCCACACTGGACACCACACATGCACCCCCTCCCCCACACCCTTCCCCCTACACCCCTTACCCCTCCCACAAGAACACCCCAGCCACTACAAAACCCCAATGCCCCTACACACCCCCAACACCCCCTGTAGACTACCCTGCACCTGGAGACCCCCCCATACATCCCTCCCTAACCACTGATCATGCAACCCCCCCATGAACCCCACCAACTTTCCCGTACAACCCCCCTGCTCCCTCCACCTTGCAACCCACCTGCAACCTCCCCATCCACCATACCCTAGCAGAAACTCATTCAACCTCTATCTCCAACTTCCTCCTACCCCTACAGAACCCCCTACACCCTCCCCCTCACCTTCCCCTAAATACCCCCAATCTCCCTACCCACTTAACAGGTTTTCACATAAAAATTCATATTCGCATAATGCTCTCTTATACAAATGGGTTTTCACATAAAAAATAGGTTTTCATAATGAAATTTTTCACATAGTACATAACTCTTAACAAGTTTTCATATTGTACTACTGCATAACATGATTTCATTAATGTTTTTCATATAATTATAGTGTATGTTTTCAAATAATTCTTGCCTGTGTAATACAAACAATAAAATTCCATAATTCGGGTAACATGATAATAGTTGTGAAAAAACCCAATACTTGCACGTATAAAAAAAGGTTTTAACAGAATTATAGAATAATAAATGCAATTTATAAGAAAAAAGGTTTTTATAAGAAATGAACCTAATGTAAATGAGCTTTCATATAATAAATAGACTTGAATATGAAAAACCAAACATAAGGACCAATTATATTTTTATGAATATAAAACCATGAAAACCAGCTATGAATATAGAAAAACCAATAATGAACCAACTTATTCTCAAAGACCAAAACATTTTTTGGTGGAAAACCAACACATAAAAACATGAATTTCCAAACATACTCCCATAGAATCTTCACATTATTCACAACCATAAACATGGGAATAAAATAAATAACATTTTAAAAAATATAACAAATGGAACTACACTCAAAGGTATTTATGATTAAAATAGAACATACTCAATTAGTGGATTAGAGAGTGGGGTGAAAACCAAACCAATAATAATAAAACACAATGTTTGACTACCGTCAATGTGATAAGGAACCTTAATAATGAACACATAATACTCAATTGATTATAAGGAAAATATAGTGACATATGAGCATGAATCTTGGTGCCTGGTGAATCAACTCAAATAATATTTTTCATTACAAATGCATTCATGGATTCGAAAAAGTAGTAACTTTCATGGATGTACCCCATATTAATATCCCAAGCTCTACTTTATCACCTGTAATCCTGCACTAAAGTGGTGTTGGAATTATGCACATCCAAACAAAGGTAAGTGTTTCAGGTGAATACATTGATCACATGCCAATTTTACTACACCGCATGAGATATCAGTTATTATAATAAAAAGGTAGTTGTGTCATGTAGAGATGATTGCACCCACTTGTGGTCACATTACAGAGTAATTAGACGTGAAAATTCAATTTCCCTTTGGAGTTGTGGTTTGAGAGGTCAGGTCGCAATAGATATTGATCAAACATTGTTGTATTTTCATTGATATTTAGAGGTCTCTATAATCATATGTATGTGCATAAAACTGAAAAAGGAAATATTAATAATGAGAAAATTAAATAGTTTCTCCGTGTATCCAAATTTTTCTTTCCCACTAGGACTTTTTACACAAATATGATAACTTCATCCCACTTTATACAGAACGTGAATAAAACCAAACATGAAGGTGAAATCCTTAAAATCTGAAACATAAGAAGAGTTTAAATTTTTTAACATGAATAATAAGGCATGATTATTCTTAGAGAAAACCCTTTTTCAGGTAGCACATTCATTGAAAACCCTCATAGCTAGTTGAGGACACGTAGCTTTTCCAACTTCAATATCATTATTGTGAAAAAAAGAAAATAATGTTTAACTGACTTTGTAGGAAGACCATGCATGTGGGAATTTATTAGAGTGTTGAGGATCAAAATGTGGTAAATAAAATATTAATAGGAAGAAATGGCTATGACTAGAAATAGCCACTCATATTTTATGTTACATATGTAAAAAATGAAATTAAAATTCCATGAAATATGAAAAATATTTAATAAAAAACACAAAAATTCACCCCCTTACACGAAGACGGTTCTCACATTATAGAAAAAGAATATAAAATTAGGAATGGTATCATGCATCACTGTCCAGACATGTGGTAATATACATGTGAATCCATATAAAATTTTATAATGAAACCAATAAAAAACAAACAGAATGTTATAACATAAATATATTCAATTCAATTAAACATAAATACATAAGTAATTCATAGTGGTATAAAACATTAAATTATCAAGGGTAGCAACGATCATGTCATTTATGATGTTCATTATAATCATTCAGTTTTCCACAAACCAGCTTTTGGTCACAATTAACATTATATAAGTCATCAGTATCTGAATGCAATTCAATGAAGATGTTTTTTCACTAATTACTAAAATAAAATCTACAAGGTGATGTGCAATACAAAAATTATTAAAGTAATTTGATCCAAAAATAATACATGGACCATAGAGTAGAATCACTGTAAGAAAATAGGATACACCATTAATAGAGATCATGAAATTCTATTTCATTTCCTCTGAATTTGTTTTTTTGATTTTCATCAAAAGAACTAAAGTCTTATCTACACTATCAAGTTGAAAAATCAGAACTATTAATTGAGTCATATTATGTTGAAATAAAAATTAAAAAATAACTTTTACAACCAAAAAATCTACCAAAAAATAATATAAAAGGAAACCAAACATTGAAAAATTCAATACATAGAAAAAGATAAAAATAAAATTATTTCTAGAAATAATAATTTAATTAAAGGTCAAATGAGAAGAAAATAATGAATATTATCAATAAAATCACACTTTTCTTAAAATCATGATCAATATATTTTCAAAATCATGAATCATTTAAAACGATCAAAACACAGGACAAATACTAGTCACAATTTTTAATAGATTTACATAAGGTGAATTTTATGGGCCTGATGATATCAAGAAGAATCCAATAAAACTATTATGGATCTGGGAAAGGAGTAATCAATCTAGTAGAGTGAAAATGTGTCTAAAATTTAATCTATTCCCCCACCATGTAGAGAGTAAACACAATATCAAAGTCAAAACATGTCATTTGTCTCATTAAAACAAATTTTCATATCATCCTAGTCTAAAAGATTAACAAAGTGAAATGGATCAAAGCCCTATAATTGAACAACATATCATAAAATGGTTATCTCATTAATCATATAATAGAATAATATAATTATGAATGTATTCTAGTGACATTTCCACAACCAAAAATAAAAAATAAATATTAACTGCCAAAGGGAGGAACATAATCAAAGAAAAATTTGTTTTCTCTAACTACAAACTCACTATTTACAATAGGCAAGGTCTTCATGCACATGAAAAAACTATAAAAATAATTCTCCCTAGATTTCACAAAAAAATACAGAGATTGAATATTTTCAAAAATGGAATTCAATTAATCCAACATTATGATATACCCGCATTAGAGGAGGAGGGAGATCCCAAGGAGGTGGGGTGGACGCATCAGAGGTGCACCAAAGGAGGAGTTAGGGTGGTTGTCTGAGAGAAGTGTTGGTGGGATGGATGCATTACATGGCATCACTTGGGGAGAAATGTCATAGTATAGAGACCTCACCCGTGTAATGGACACCCGTGTTTGAGGTATGCGAGAGGAGGAGGTGGGGAGGGTGATGTTAATAGTGTTGTTCGGGAAGACAAGCGGTGACGTTAGGATGGGAGGAGGGCATAGAGAGGTCGTGGGAATTATGATGAAGGTCATGTATCAGGGAAGGAAGAGGAGCATGACGCATATGGAAAAAATACGTTTCCATGGTTTTTAATTAAACCACAGCTATAAACTTGTTATAGCCACAGACCAATAAAACATGGTTATAGATCCATGGCTTTATCCAAAATTACTAGTTCTGTTGGTATATGTTTATTGGATTTTCCATTATTTGTGAAGCACATCATGAAATATAAAGGATGTTTTTGTATATTACACAATTTATACAACATACATCAGGACTCTGATGTATAAAATGTACATTTTGATATTTATCCATGCTATTTTTTTAAATATTAATATGTTAGACACCATAATTGACCATCTTCATTAATATTAATGTCATGATGTATATAAGGAAGTGTGAATTTATGAAATACTCCGTGGTAAATTATATTGATCCATGATTTATTTGTAAATATATTATTCAGCATGCTGGCCCAAAGCAACTCATATATTCTAATCAACAATATATAATAATTCACTATACCATTACTTAATGAATTATATGAATGTAATGAAGTATATATTACTCTTTCTTGTGCTTGGGATAATTCACACCCTCTATAAGAATAAATTCATAATGGTTTGTGGCTTACCTTTATTTATAGAAGTTTCGTTGTCAAAAATAATGATGTCACTAATACAAATAGTATTTAGCTTTACCGATCCTAAGTACCAAACTAGCTATATTAATTACATTTACTTTTTTAATTCCATGAAAATTAATTATCTTAACACAAATACATATAAAATGTTTACATTTATATTCATCCGATATTTCCTATGATTTATGTATTACTAAACTATTGATTATGTATGAATAACCACAAACATTAATTCAAGAAACCCATAATAATGTGTTTTTTTGTCCAAATGACACATGAGATAAATTTTATTGGATATAATCAAATTTTTTTTAAAATAATCATTCACATGGAAATAGGGAATTCATGTACTTCTCACAACTGACATTGTAATCACTAATTCTTTGTCGCATGGAGAATACACCTAAATTACTATAAATTTTCTATACATACATGGTTACTATAGATAAATAAACATATTTTAAAGGCATAATATATTTAATAACCAAGAATTAATATTGAAACATTACTTTTATATTGATGAATATACCTGAAGAAAAAGTATGTTCTTTCTTCGCCGATTCAGTTTATTGTATTTAAACATCCATAAAATTAATTTCATGATATGAAATGAAAATAACCCCTATTATTATCTCCTTAATTGAATTACATTTGGAATTTTATTTTGGAGATACTTTCCATTGGCATTTTTACCCATTCATTCAATTTTTTCATCATAATAATTAAATTTGAAACATAGTTTAGAATTTATATTTACATGGAAAATGTTACATTAAATGGTAATAAAGAATTTACTCAATTCTGTTCAATTTGTAACCTAAAACGAGACATGATTAAATAGATGGAAATTATATGATAAAGGGATCCATTTATATATCATTATTCCTATTTCAATTTACACATATTTAGTGTAGTCATCTCATTCCTATCATGCTCTATTTTTCACCTTGCAAACTACTAAGAGATGAGACTAAATGTTATATCATCGATGTCAAATGTTTTCTCCACAACTATCATAGGATTTTGATGATTTCACAATGGAATAACAATAATATGTACTATACATTAGTCTCCTATAATAAATTTTTACACCCTCACTTCTTTGGATAGTTTAATATGTATTGGGGACACTGACTCCTTGAGTTCCCTATATCATAGTATTGTGCATAATCACCTATAAAATTCAGGCATACTAATGAAAATTTGGAAAATAAATTTGTATATTATTTTTAATATCTTTTAATTGTGGTAGTTATTAACATTTACAAAAAAACTATGTAGTTTATTACATCTATCTTGATTACTGATTTATACATATTTATTAATTAATTAAATTATCTGACGTATCCCATTATTTTAGGGAATTATTGGAACCCTATGTAAAATAATCATAATAAGATATCAAATGGGTATTATAGTGGAAAGGATCCCTGAAACTGCCCACATTGTATACATGATTTGGCTACCCTAAAACTTGGAGGGTTCAAGGCAGGCTTTAGACTGGCCAACTGCATTAACTCACAGTTCCTTGATCTGTTGAGTTAAGTTCAAGCTTCTAAAATCATGACATGATTTACTCAACGCCTCCCTCAAAAATTATATTACATTATATTCAAGGAAACATTGATACAAAATTAGTTAATTCGACCAACTACTCTGATAATAACTCCCTTGTAGTAAGAAGCGCCCTTATCAATGTCTTGACGTGCACCGAGAACACCCGGTTTTGTCCAAATTAGAACTATGAAATGTGGTTACGACTTACTATTTATTTAGGGGTTTTATTGATGATAAGTGATGATTGAAATAATATTTTATTTACTAAAAATGAACTATGTGATCACAATCACAACTAACCATGCAATAAATAGAAAAAAATCATCTTGTCACATGTTTATTTTATATGTTCTTGTTTTTTTATTATTCTATGTCATCTATACTAAACTACACATTTAAAAAATAATAAACCATACAAAAATAAAATGAGGTCACAATCATGATAAAATATTAATGGTTGATCCATTTAGTGATTTATGGATCAACCAAGACCCTTGGGGAAATACCTTGAGTAGCGTTGCTTGAGACTCGATTACCGCATCTACCCATCCAATGTCTCAAACACATAACAGGAATGTCTCCATAACATGGAATGATGTGCATCAAAACTCATATTCATCATTATAAAATATTACCCACTCAAGGGTGAGGGTTTCATAGGGTTATAATATACAACTCTAAATTGGACACGTGGGCCCTTATATATATAATGACATAGAAAATTCACAAATCAGCACTTATTTAAACTACTTATTACAAAACATGAAACAATTGAATAAATAAATAAAAAAACACCAGATATGCATTTGTTGGTCAATGGGTCATGATTAGTCTAATACGATTTAAAAAATCATATTATTATAAATGATGAAATAAAAAATCAAACTTTCATTAAAGTATTCAAGAGAATTTTTATTGAATTAAAATTCACTCTTATTTTAATTGTTTATATTTCATCATTTTGTCACATTATTTAATTTAATTTGAAAACCAAAAATTAAATTAATTAAAATTTTTAATTTCATTAAAAATAATAAATTTAATTTAATACAGAATACCAATTTTAAAGAAAAATTTAATTTTTAATTAATTTATTTTCAAACAGAAATTAAATTAATTATCTGAATTTTTTTTGTTATCCAAATTATTAGACCCCTGAAAAGCATAATAAATGCTAGTGTGGGTTGGGATAAACCTAAAATGGCCGATTCTGGGCCTTACTGACCTAGTTCAAGGGTATTATGGGTCCGGCGGTCCTTCAAACACCTATTTCGAGATGGGCAGACCCGCCCAAGCCCGTTGGAGATAAACGAGTCCATACAGATTGGTACCTCATGGTGGTCAGATGCTACATCCCGGAGATCTGGGAGAATCATGGGATTTAGCTACCATTTGGGAAAATGGATGTCAGATGATGAGGAGTATGTTTCCTTCAAGGTTGGGGAACCCCCGGAGGAGGAATCACAACATGGCTGGTGGTTGCACGCAGTGGCATAGGGTGGCGCAACCATACTATGATCAACCAGTGTGCACTAGTATATAGTGTGTCTTAGTTGGAGGAGTCAATGGTTGGAGGGGTCTTGGTATGGCATATAGAGACGTTCCACCAGTAGATGAGGCACTCGCTCCTCATCTGAGGAGGATGGAAGGCTGCATTATCAGGGCAGTGGAGACAATGCTTGGGGTATCCAGATAGCGGGGACGTCGAGCGGCCGGGAGAATATTTGGATTCATTTTGTTCCTTCTCCATGGTTATGGTGTTTCCAATGTTATGAGAGATAGGAGAAGGCCCCCAGGTGTCTTGTGCATTGAAAAGGTTTTGGCAGCTTGGTATGAGAGGTGGGTAGTCGGAGCCACTTACTAAAGAGTAGTCACTCGTCTTGCACCACTTGGCCGTGGGAAAATGGCTACTACACTCGGGGGAGGAGGGATGGATGGTGGGGGGGTCTGTGTCATGGCTCCTATGTGATACTTTTGCAGCAGGGTCCAACCATACGGGAGGAAACATGCAGTGGCGTGAGGGAGGTGCTCCATCACTGGTGTCTGGAATCATGAGGTGACCAAAGAAAGTGGTGAGACATTATGGCACTGGGAAGTGGATTCAGTGAGGAGGGAGATGAGATGGTTTGGAGGTCCCTCTCCATTTAGTCTTCTACATGAGTATTGACCATTCCTCCTCACATTATTATTTTTGAATCATCTGGAATATAGGGTGGTATGACACCAAAAATTCCACCACAGTTTTTATATAACATATTAAAAAAATAAGAATAATAAGAATAATAAATATTTTATATTTAATTAAAGAATCACCAGTGTTATGTATTCGATGCTCAGAATATGCAATTCCAGTTACCGGAAAATCATGAGTGATCAGTTCAATTGTGATATTTCATGTCATTGATTTGGGGTGTAAATAAAGACACACACAAACACAGATAGATATATATATATATATATATATTCTCATAAGAAATTCAAAACTAATTATTTATTTCAACCTATAATTAAAAATACAAATGGTCGAATATTTTCCATCCTTTGTCAGATTCAATATTCATCTAAAATGATGGGATCAAAATGATGTCCACTATTAATATTAATGAAAATTAAATATTTTTTGGGAATGAAATTTTCATGCATCACTCTAATACCAAATGAAGGTACCAAACATATAATAGAATCCCCAAAATCAGGATTTTAAAATATTTTCCACTAATGATCGACATAATCTAATCTTTATCTGTGAAACACTACCTTTTATCATCTTGAAGATCATGCATGAAACAAATTAAGCACCAAATAATAACAAAAAGTATATTGTTAAATACAATGCCCCTCAATATGTTTTCTCATCAATGATGATCACTGCTCGATGGATATGAAGATAAATACCTCTTGATCATCCACACATGATTTGTAAACCTGTAAGAATACCAATTTTTGGAAGCTGTGGTCTAGCATAGAGATTCAACGATTCCATTAATGTCCAAACGATCACCACTACTCTATTCTATTAATCTGCAAAGACCTACCATGATTGAGCACCTGGAACCATAAAATCTCTCTCCAGGAACCACGGTAGATAGAATAGAAAGAAGCTATCACCATTTAGAAATGAATAGTGTATGGAGACATCTTCCTATCTCAAATTTATAGGGAGGAGAAAAATATCTAGTATAAATACTCAAAACCTATATATTTATTTCCCGCAAAATTGAATCACAATTAAAATTTATATTATTATCATTTTTTGTAAAATAGAAAATTTATTGCACAATAAAACTTGAGCCATTAACTTTACTTATCATTTTAGAAAATATTTAATGAACCATGAATATTTTAAAATAATATTTTTTGAAATAATATATTTCATAAAAACTAAATTCAATAATTATTATTTATAACATGAATAATATGAATCTAATTATTCCTTTGGTGATCGTACATCAATGGACAAATCTAGGACCATAGTGGTGGGACCCAACAAGTCCAAAACTCTTATTCACCAAAATAGGGTAGACTATCAAATACGCTATTCTGTATGACCCTATATGCCATTATCTCAATATTAGGGAATCAAATTCATAGACCAGGAGCATGATATAACAATCCATTATGGCCCCTAAAAAATTAGGATTGTCCTATAAATGACTAATATCCTACAAACATTCACTATGTAATATAATATCGTTTTCTTTTGATACTCATAATGAAGGACACACACTTGTGTCATCTCCCTTTTCGTCCTCTATTATTTTTTGTTTTAACTTGATGGATTTACCATTGAGTTCCATGGACATAATCTTCTGATGGCACTTTTATCCGAATCCACTAGGACTGAGATATATTAAATCCTTAAACTAGTAGTGAAAAATTATTTCTTGATCATTCAATCAATTCCATACCACGATGAATCACCCAACATATGCTAACTCCCCATTATTTCATTATCATGTTTTTTTTCTTGAATCTAAGTGCATGATCAAATGGAAAACACTAGTAATGATCTCATGTGTGGATACCATTACACATGTCCATAGATTGAAAAAACCAATGACCCCCCAAATATATAGTGATACTATTGTTGGGTCTGCCCATATGATCTCACATCTAGATATCAAAAAGGGAAAATATAAGGAGAACAATTCAGAATGCTTATGATCTCCCAATACCTCATAGTCAAACATATACTATTTCTTGTCAGTAATATGTTTCAAGACCATATGACATTTTTTAGATTAATGTAATAATATATTGAGGTTCACATTATATCCAACCATCTGTTATAACATTTTGATACAACCATTAATTTATATAATTTATCATTAAATAGTGAACACATAAATATAAAAACATTATTGGTAATTATACATAATCTATATCTATCTATTCAGATCATATGGTAATTAAACATTCTGTATTGATAGGTTTAGATATCCTAAAATAATAATAAAATTATTCCTTTAAGAATGAATATATATGATCATGATTATGGAAAGAATGGGAAACAACATTATATTTGTCTAAGAATTATTAGTTAGATAATTACTAATATACACTTACAGTTAGTACATCATATTTTTTGTTCTACAAATTTTTTTATCCTAGTTGGGAAGAAATAATGTTTTTTTACATTTGAAGAATATTCTATATTTTCTTTGGTATAATTTCTTACACATTAAAATTACACTTTTTATAGTATTACTAATTTTATAATATAGTTGAAAAATAAAAAAATTGTATGTTTTTTTCCATTCATACTGATAAATGAGGTGAATTTCAAAACATAAACCATGATTTTTTTGAAAGGAATGTTTATTTTCATAATTTCTCAACTCCTTCAGCACTACAGAAAAATGGTGTTATATAAAAGACAACTCTTATTAAAATGGAATGAACTATTTTATGTTAAAATAAATTTCCAATACATTTTTGGGATGATGTCTTTTTTCCCCTAGATTTATTTCAAGTGGAATACTAGATAGAATTTTTTAATGACAAAATATTTAAGAATCATATAAAAAGAATAAAAAAATTTATATTTTTTAGGTTTTATATGTAATATTTTCTATTTTCAATGAAAATTGTAATATAGATAAATTTGATAATAAAAGTGATGATGGTATTTTCCATTATTATTCTATATAATATTATAGAGTATAATGTTTATAATAAAATAACTATGGTTATTAAATACTCTTTTCATTTTATGATTGATAAAAATAGTGTTTAATGTAATTTTGATTATAATGTTTTTGATGTTGATTTTAGATAATATAATCCTGGTGAAGAAAAACCTCAAGATTAGAATGATTCCATTGAGGTGGAGTGTACTTCATCCTGACCCGCTCCAAGATCATCGAGGATTGATAAAAATAATCCTATTGATAATTTAATATGTAATGTTGATTTTGGAATTATAACTAGAAAGGTTGATCTAAATTTTGTTTCAGAATATATTTTTTGATTGGATTTTATTTTTATTAATGTTCATGATCCCTTAAAATTTGAAATTTTTATTGTTGTTATGCAATATAAACTAAATATGTTTATTATATATAATTATTGGTCATTAGTAGAATTTAATTTTCATAAAATAGTAATTAGAAATAATTATATATTATGAAAAATAATGTATGAATTAGAAAAAGTTATAAAAAATCATACATGTTTCTCAAGGATACTCTTAAGAATAATGTATAGTCATTGAAGATTAATATACACCTATTGTCCGGTTAAATTGATTTAGAATCTTGTTGGATTTTTCTTATTTTAAAAATTTTAAATTATATCAAATGGATGGAAAAATGTGTTTTCTTAAGGGTTTTTATAACTAAATAGGTTTATGTTTCTCAACCATGAGGTTTTGAAAATGAAAAATATCCTAATCATGTATTTAAATGATATAACACCCCATGCTTCTACGGTACGTTTCCCTTTGAATAATGCGATAGCGTGTGTTGTACGCAACCTCGAGTTCTAACACACACCACAACTAATTAAACTAGCCGTTGTGAATAGTAATACCTAATTTTGGAAATTATATATATTTTATATTTGAAAATGGACTACATTTTTGGACTCGGAATATCAAATTTAGCCTAAGGTGAAATTTTGGTACTTTTCGGATAACTTTCATATTTTGATGAATAGTGAAAATTACTAAATTTTAATTAAAAACAACTTTTTTAATCAAAATAATTAATAGTGATAAATTATGAATTTTAGTAGTTTTAAAGTATATTTAGAATATATTTTTACCATTTAATATAATGTTGGTCATTGGACATAATTTTACAATTAAACCGAACATAAACAATTGTCAATCTTTTGATAGTTATTATCTCTTAAAAACACGCTTTTTGTTTTGACAGCGGGAATTAATTTTAAATTAATTTCTGCCACTTCTGTTTTTTGAATTTAGGAAAATGGATTCAATATTTGGAATCATGATGTTCAAATTGTTTAAATAGGTAACTTTTATTTTTAGACATTTTGAATAATTACTGCGGTAAATATTTTATTTACCATGGTTAAGGGTAAATCCGGTAAATAAGGGTTACAAAAATAATATTATAATAATACTAAATTACCCTAAAACGTGTCTTAACCCTATTGGTTGATACATGGTCGACCATGGGCATCTTTGGGTCTATTTTGGGACCCCATGGATCCACTTGTAAGTGATAATGACACTTTATTTTAATTTAGTTAAAATGAATACAAAAATGACACAAGCATATATCTTTTAGAACAACAATTTTTACATAGGGTTATATATGTTGGATTTTAGATTATAAATATTCATTAGAAATCTAAAAAGATTTCCTACATAATGATATTTTATTCATAATTTTTAGACATTGAATAATTTATTTTATTTATGACACAATGATGATGCAGTAATTACTATAATAGTGAAAAATTAAAATAATTGAGATTATAAATACCCAAATAATTATAATATGAAACTTTTAATGAATTAAACTAATTTTATATGATAATATGATATATTAGGATTGATTTAATTGACTTTGTTCGAAGTAATCAATCTGTTAGGAGTTTCAAGAAAATCAACTATTGAATAGTGTCAAAATTGACATAAAAGAGTTCTTAAAACAAATATTATATTATTAATTGATATTAAATTCCTAAAAATCAAAGGATCGGCCAAGAGACTTATATTATGATAGGTTCCTCATTAATGGACCACTTGGGGGGTCGATTGGATGTATATAGTAAGTTTATTAACCATATTATATAAAAATACAAAGAGACATTGTAAAAGTGAAACTAATTAACTTAGAGTTAATACTTAAAGATAAGGTTAATATAATTACCCAAACCTGTCTAAATTCTATTGGTTGAGTGGTTTTCTACCTATCCCCACCTTAACCTTTGAATAGTCAACTTTGGAGCCATTAGAAACCGAATATGAATTTATTATAAATTAATATTTCTAGCTTTTCCAAAGGTGCCACTCACCCCTCTTATAAAAAGGGCACTCCTCCTTCTCATTTCTTCACACCTTCAAAGCCTTTTGGTTCGGCCAAACTCTGCCCAAATACTCTCCCAACATCCCTCACTACAACCTAGAGGCCTTAGTTTGATCAGAAAGCCAACCTAAGGAGCCCTTTTGATCAAATCAAAAGGAAGAACCCGAAGAAGAGGTAATGATTTCACCACCCTTTTCTAAGTTCATTTCTTCTTCCACTTCTTCTTCCTTTGTTCTTACCATTCTAAAATAATAACTCCAGTATCTCACATATACTGTGATGTTATTATAAGTATGGTACAACCATATTCAGTATTCTATCCACCCTTTGAATAACATGTCACCATACGTGCGTACGTACGGCTTACCGTCTCCACGTCGTGGTGTAATTGTTATTCAATATAATATTATTTGGATGGGTATAATAATGATGTGTAACTCATGTAAATAATAAATATAACATGTTAATGATTCTGTATATATGATATACCATTCATTTATATATTATTTTAATATCAAAAGAATGATATTGTCGCTCGTGCGTACGTACGGACTACCGTCTCCACGAACGCGATGAGATTCATTCTCCATCGTATCCATTCAAGTATAATTATCATTTTATGATTTAAAAATTATGTTTAAGGACTTGATATCATTCTGGATATGAATAAGATACAACAAACATGGCTGATGTAACAAAACATATAAAAGAAAATGAGTAAGTTAACACCCGAAACGATGATAATTCTAAGATATTATTAATAAATCAATGTTAAAAGATCATATATGATATCATATTAATATATATGATTCTTGTATAATTTAATAACAATTATTTCACCATTATACAGGAGGATAACCTACCCAAACCAAGGAAAAGTACAAGGTAAGGGTTATTTCACAATCTCTTCATTATCCGAGGTTGTTTATATGTAATAATCTACTGGGATCTCTTTATCATCCACATCCATGTTTCTTAAAAATGTATTTCAAAACATTTTTACTATTTACAAGAATATGGGTTAAAGTCATTTATACCTTTTTTTGACTTTTTATAAGAGGTTTATAAAGGAATCTTTCCGTCGTTTTCAAAACAAGGTCCTTTTTAACCTTTTCGACAGAATTGAGGTAAGAATGTTTTTTTTAACTTATACGGCGGGTGCGGTTATTTTACGCCGTTATAAAATCTTCAAAGCTTTCCTTACAAGCTTGTAAGAATATTTTCAAAGAAAATGTTTTATTTTATATGGATCTTAAATGATTTCAAAATAAAAGGAGATATTTCTTTAAAAAGAATTTTGATTTCATCTATGTCAACATCCTTTGATGGATTTTAAGATTATTTGAAGTTGATTTATTATGATACAAAACTTCTATATTGTATTGAAGGTTTTGTGATATGTTTGACTGTGGATGTGCTATTTTTATACCATTCATAGTTTATTGTGAAAGTATTGACATTTCGTATGCTAGTTTTAATACGAATGTTTATGTTATGTTTAAACCTTTTCATATGGGAATGCATTGGACTTAATAAGTGACGGGTGGAGCCCGCTATAGCTCCTCGATGCATCGGTAGGTCTCATGAGACAAACTAGTGTCTTGGCACAAGGCCTTGACAAAATCTTATTTGTAGTCTTGGGACGAGGCCTTGGCTATGTGGTTATGATAGTCTGGCATTATGCATTCCAACATTATGAAAGTGGTTATTGATTTTTGCATGTGATTATTCATTTAGTAGAATATCCATGTGAATAAGTAAATGGCATTATTTCATTTTATTTATTCCATACCATGTTGAAAGTTCGTATTTAAAAGGCTTTTGTTTTAGTTATACATTGCCTTAAATGTTTATTCTTATTTATGAAAGTTTCCACTTTATTGTTATCCTTACTGGGCATTTGAGCTCACCCCTTTTTTTATGTTTTATTTTTCCCAGGATGTGAAGAAGTAAGTTATGAATGACCTGCAGGGGTATTATGAGGGGTGAATAGTGTGGATTGTGGAAACATTATGTTGTTGTATTAGTTTTTCCTTTTATGATGTAATGTAAAACTTATGAATATATCTAGTGTTTCCAAGGCTACTAAACCAATCGGTCTTTCGAGATTTGATCTTTCTTGTGATCATGCCAATGTTATGTAATTAATGCACCGACTCTGGGTAGCTGGGGTCGGGGCGTTACAGTTGGTATCAGAGGAAGTTTAGTACAAACCTTGGAAGGTAGATTTAGATAAACTCTGATTAGAGAACGTAGAACTAAGATGAACTTTGAGGATTAGTATAGAAGAACTTCCTAGAATTTTGGTATTGTAGAGATTTTGTGAGTTTTCCGAGCAATAAATCCCTGTCTGGATACGAGCAGGTAGAGGCGGCTCTGGCACAGATGTACCTAGGGGTAAAACCCGAAAACACCGCTTTGAGCTAGACTCGAACGGGAACTGGTGCACGACAACGGGCCTTGCTGCACTCTTGGTTACGACACTCCCGGGGGATATGCTTAGGATAACTCTCACTTTCTTTACAAATCATTATGAAGGGTTTATGAGTATATACTTCCTCAAAGAAAACATATTTATGATTATGGATTATATCCATAGATAGTTCAATTTATGTTTAGTGTTTTATAAGTATGGGATTATGTATTTTGATTCATAAACTGATCTAGTTTATGACATTGTTTAGAAATGGCGCCTAGTGGAAGAAATGGAAACCGTATTAATGCACGCACTCCATGTAGGGATTGCCCTCCTGCTCAAGATAATTATAGTGGGGCTGGTGATGCAACTGGTGCTGATCAGCTAATCACCGTACTGGGACAACTTACTCAGGTTATGAATAATAACCTTACCCGTATGGAGCACCCTGATCCGCAGCGTGGAGGATCAATGTTAGATCGATTCATGAGACAACAACCACCAACGTTCAATGGGAGTACAAATCCCTTAGTAGCTGAGCAATGGATATTTTCCCTAGAGAAAATATTTCAGGCTTTGGGGAGTAGTGAAAGGGAAAAAGTTACCATGGCAGTTTACCGCCTCACTGGAGATGCTGATCAATGGTGGTCATTGATTCAAAACATGAAGGAAGATGATGAAGTATCAAACATGGAATGGATGGAGTTCAAAGATCTGTTTTTAGAAAAATACTTCCCTCGCGACCATCGAGCAGATATGGAAAGGCAATTTCTGAGTCTGAGACAAAAGGTGGACGAGAATGTCACAAAGTATGAGGCTAACTTTACAAGGTTAGCGAGGTACGCTGGTGATTATATTCGTAACCCAAGAAGTAAGATTGATCGTTTCTTTGATGGGTTAAAACCATTTCTCCGTCGAGCATTAGTCTCACAATCCTTTTCATCGTACGAAGACATTGTCTCATGTGCTATCAAGACCGAAAAGGAATTCTCTAAGTCTTATGACTTTAAAGCAAAGCAAGAGAAGAAGAGACCTGCTGATCAATCTGGGAATGGAAATAAGGGGAAGAAGGGAAAGGTTGAATATCCATCTTGTGGTAAGTGCGGGAAGAAACACCCCGGTGCTTGCCTGAAGGGAATGGGAGTCTGTTACAAGTGTGGTGAAAAAGGCCACCAAGCTCATGATTGCAAGGGGAAGAAGGAAGCTACCAACGTTCAGTGCTACAATTGCAGGGAGATGGGGCATTATGCAAATGCATGTCCTAAGCGTCAGGAGAACTTACCTCAGAAAAGGCCAAGGGATCAAGGCCAGGCTTATGCTATCACTACTGCTGAGGTAGAAGCTCCGAAAGACGTGGTGGCAGGTAATTTAATGGTTTCCTCAAGTTTAGCAAATGCATTATTTGATTCTGGATCATCGCATTGTTTCATATCTTCCCAGTTTGCTAAGAAAATTAGATATTTCCAATTTGATTTAATAAGGGAGTTGTCAGTTAAAACTCCTAAGGGAAGTATCGTTGCAACAAAGTTTTGTGAATCAGTCCCCATTAGAGCACATAAATTTTCTTTATCTGCTGATTTCATCGTCATACCTATGATTGAGTTTGATATAATCCTCGGTATGGACTGGCTTTCGGACTATGATGCGAAGATTTATTGTAAGAAGAAAGAGGTTACGATTCTTGATGATAATGATAAGGAGCACCTTATTTTTAGAGCAGAATCGTCACCACCTAATTCTTATTTAGATCCACCCCCTGTAGCTCAACTTAATTCAATTATCGGGGAGGAAGAGAATTAAATAACTGTCGGTGAGGAAAGGAATGTTCAAATAGAGGATGTACCTATTGTGAAAGAATTTGTAGATGTATTTCCGGAAGATTTACCTGGACATCCTCCAGAACGAGAAGTTGAGTTTTCTATTGATTTGATTCCTGGATCAAGGCCTATATCGAAGACCCCTTATAGAATGGCCACTGTAGAGCTAGTCGAACTAAAGAAACAACTAGAGGAATTGAGTAATAAGGGATTTATTCGCCCTAGTGTTTCTCCATGGGGAGCCCCTGTTCTTTTTGTTAAAAAGAAAGATGGATCTATGAGGTTATGTATCGATTACAGGGAGATCAATGCTATAACGATAAAGAACAAGTATCCCCTACCTCGTATTGATGATTTATTTGACCAACTGCATGGAGCTCAATACTTTTCAAAGATTGACCTTCGATCTGGATACCATCAGTTGTGTGTAAAGAAGGAAGACATTCCAAAGACAGCATTTCGAACCAGGTACGGGCATTACGAGTTTACTGTAATGCCGTTTGGATTGACTAATGCACCCTCTGTATTCATGGATCTAATGAATAGAGTTTTCAAGGAGTATCTGGATGAATTTGTGGTGGTATTTATTGATGATATCTTGGTATACTCCAAAACCTATGAAGATCATGAAAATCACTTGCGCATTATCTTGAAGACTCTGAGGAGGCATGAATTATATGGGAGGTTTAGCAAGTGTGAATTCTGGCTTCAAGAGATTTCTTTTCTTGGCCATATTGTCTCTAAAGATGGAATCTCTGTTGATCCTTCTAAGACCAAGGCAATCCAAGAACGGCCAGCACCTACGAGTATAACTGAGGTACGTAGTTTTATTGGTTTGGCAGGTTATTATCGACGTTTCGTCCAGAATTTTGCCCGATTGGCTAACCCATTAACGAAGCTCACACGTAAAGGGGTTAAATTTGTTTGGACAAAAGAGTGTGAAGAATGTTTCGAAGAACTGAAGAGAAGATTAGTCAATGCTCCTATATTGACTCTACCATCGGGGAATGATGGGTTCGTTATTTATAGTGATGCATCAAAGAAAGGACTTGGCTGTGTCCTTATGTAGAATGATAGAGTTATTGCCTATGCATCACGATAGTTGAAAATTCATGAACAAAACTATCCTACTCATGATCTCGAGTTAGCAGCAGTGATCTTTGCTTTGAAAATATGGAGGCACTATCTCTATGGTGAAAAATGTGAGATTTATACTGATCACAAGAGTTTGAAGTATATTTTCTCACAAAAAGAACTCAACATGAGGCAAAGGAGATGGCTTGAATTACTCAAGGATTATGATTGTACGATACACTACCACCCGGGGAAGGCAAACAAGGTGGCAGATGCTTTGAGTAGAAAAGACCATGGAGTTTTGAACAATATGAGAATTGAAAGGGATCCAATTTTCATGGATCTAGTGAAGATGGACATGGGAATAACTAGGGAAGGTGAAACATCAATTCTTTTTCAAATGGTTGCCAAACCATCTTTACTAGAAACGATTAAGAGTTCTCAGACCGATGATGAAGAATTTCAGAAGATGATTAAAGCTGTGAATGATGGGAGATTGAGAGACTTTGTGTATGAAGATGGAATTTTGAAATTCGGGAAGAGACTTTGTGTTCCCAATATACCTGATCTAAAAAGGGAATTGCTGGATGACGCTCATAGTTCCAATTTCTCTATACACCCTGGGAGCACCAAAATGTATAGAGATTTGAAGGAACATTTTTGGTGGGACAACATGAAGAGGGAGATTGCTGATTTTGTGTCAAGATGTATGGTTTGTCAACAAGTGAAAGCTGGAAGGCAACAACCTGGAGGAGTCATGCAACCTCTTCCCATACAAGAGTGGAAATGGGACAATATTACGATGGACTTTGTCATGGGGCTACCAAAGACTCCTAGAAGGAACGATGCAATATGGGTTATTGTTGATCGTCTTACTAAGTCAGCACATTTTCTTGCTATAAGAGAAGATCTACCCCTGGAACGTCTAGCAAGACTATATATTAATGAAGTTGTGAGACTTCATGGAGTACCCCTATCGATTGTTTCTGATCGTGATCCCCGTTTACTTCAAGATTCTGGAAAATTCTTCAGAAATCCCTGGATACTGAACTTCATTTGAGCACTGCATACCACCCTCAGACAGACGGACAGTCAGAACGGACTATTCAAACCTTAGAAGATATGTTGAGATCTTGCTCACTTGACTTTCAGGGTATGTGGGATCAATATTTACCTCTGGTAGAATTTTCCTATAACAATAGCTTCCATTCGAGTATTCAGATGGCACCATATGAAGCGTTATATGGAAAGAGATGTCGTACACCAACCTGTTGGGATGACGTTGGTGAAAGAAAACATGTAGGCCCAGAACTGGTGGAGGAAACGGTGGAAAAGGTGAAAGTAATCCAAAATCACATCAAAGCAGCTCAAAGTAGGCAGAAGAGCTATGCCGATAATCGAAGGAAGGATTTGGAATTTCAAGTCGGTGATCATGTTTTCCTGAAGGTATCTCCGTGGAAGGGAGTCATACGTTTTGGTAAGAAAGGTAAATTGAGTCCCAGGTACATCGGACCTTTCGAAATTCTAGAACGAATTGGGGCTGTAGCTTACCGATTGGCAATGCCGCCAAGTCTCTCCAAAGTTCACGATGTGTTCCACGTATCTCTGTTGAGAAAATACATGCCTGACCCAACGCATGTACTCACCTATGAGGAATTAGAACTGGAACCCGATCTTTCCTATTGCGAAGAGCCCATCAAGATTCTTGATACGAGAGAACAAGTGCTGAGAAACCGGACGACGCGTCTGGTAAAAGTTTTGTGGAGGAATCATAAGATGGAAGAGGCAACGTGGGAACCCGAGGAACTTATGATGAAGAACCACCCGAGTCTTTTTATGCAGTAATACCCTAGAAATTGCGAGGACGCAATTATTTGAAGGAGGGGAGAATATAACACCCCAAGCTTCTACGGTACGTTTCCCTTTGAATAATGCGATAGCGTGTGTTGTATGCAACCTCGAGTTCTAACACACACCACAAATAATTAAACTAGCCGTTGTGAATAGTAATACCTAATTTCTGAAATTATATATATTTTATATTTGAAAATGGACTTCATTTTTGGACTCGGAATATCGAATTTAGCCTAAGGTGAAATTTTGGTACTTTTCGGATAACTTTCATATTTTGATGAATAGTGAAAATTACTAAATTTTAATTAAAAACAACTTTTTTAATCAAAATAATTAATAGTGATAAATTATGAATTTTAGTAGTTTTAAAGTATATTTAGAATATATTTTTACCATTTAATATAATGTTGGTCATTGGACATAATTTTACAATTAAACCGAACATAAACAAGTGTCAATCTTTTGATAGTTATTATCTCTTAAAAACACGCTTTTTGTTTTGACAGCGGGAATTAATTTTAAATTAATTTCTGCCACTTATGTGTTTTGAATTTAGGAAAATGGATTCCATATTTGGAATCAGGATGTTCAAATTGTTTAAATAGGTAACTTTTATTTTTAGACATTTTGAATAATTACTGCGGTAAATATTTTATTTACCGTGGTTAAGGGTAAATCCGGTAAATAAGGGTTAAAAAAATAATATTATAATAATACTAAATTACCCTAAAACGTGTCTTAACCCTATTGGTTGATACATGGTCGACCATGGGCATCTTTGGGTCTATTTTGGGACCCCATGGATCCACTTATAAGTGATAATGACACTTTATTTTAATTTAGTTAAAATGAATACAAAAATGACACAAGCATATATCTTTTAGAACAACAATTTTTTCATAGGGTTATATATGTTGGATTTTAGATTATAAATATTAATTAGAAATCTAAAAAGATTTTCTACATAATGATATTTTATTTATAATTTTTAGACATTGAATAATTTATTTTATTTATGACACAATGATGATGCAATAATTACTATAATAGTGAAAAATTAAAATAATTGATATTATAAATACCCAAATAATTATAATATTAAACTTTTAATGAATTAAACTAATTTTATATGATAATATGATATATTAGGATTGATTTAATTGACTTTTTTCGAAGTAATCAATCTGTTAGGAGTTTCAAAAAAATCAACTATTGAATAGTGTCAAAATTGACATAAAAGAGTTCTTAAAACAAATATTATATTATTAATTGATATTAAATTCCTAAAAATCTAAGGTTCGGAAAAAAGACTTATATTATGATAGGTTCCTCATTAATGGACCACTTGGGGGTCGCTTGGATGTATATAGTAAGTTTATTAACCATATTATATAAAAATACAAAGAGACATTGTAAAAGTGAAACTAATTAACTTAGAGTTAATACTTAAAGATAAGGTTAATATAAGTACCCAAACCTGTCTAAATTCTATTGGTTGAGTGGTTTTCGACCTATCCCCACCTTAACCTTTGAATAGTCAACTTTGGAGCCATTAGAAACCGAATATGAATTTATTATAAATTAATATTTCTAGCTTTTCCAAAGGTGCCCCTCACCCCTCTTATAAAAAGGGCACTCCTCCTTCTCATTTCTTCACACCTTCAAAGCCTTTTGGTTCGGCCAAACTCTGCCCAAATACTCTCCCAACATCCCTCACTACAACCTAGAGGCCTTAGTTTGATCAGAAAGCCAACCTAAGGAGCCCTTTTGATCAAATCAAAAGGAAGAACCCGAAGAAGAGGTAATGATTTCACCACCCTTTTCTAAGTTCATTTCTTCTTCCACTTCTTCTTCCTTTGTTCTTACCATTATAAAATAATAACTCCAGTATCTCACATATACTGTGATGTTATTATAAGTATGGTACAACCATATTCAGTATTCTATCCACCCTTTGAATAACATGTCACCATACGTGCGTACGTACGGCTTACCGTCTCCACGTCGTGGTGTAATTGTTATTCAATATAATATTATTTGGATGGGTATAATAATGATGTGTAACTCATGTAAATAATAAATATAACATGTTAATGATTCTGTATATATGATATACCATTCAATTATATATTATTTTAATATCAAAAGAATGATATTGTCGCTCGTGCGTACGTACGGACTACCGTCTCCACGAACGCGATGAGATTCATTCTCCATCGTATCCATTCAAGTATAATTATCATTTTATGATTTAAAAATGATGTTTAAGGACTTGATATCATTCTGGATATGAATAAGATACAACAAACATGGCTGATGTAACAAAACATATAAAAGAAAATGAGTAAGTTAACACCCGAAACGATGATAATTATAAAATATTATTAATAAATCAATGTTAAAAGATCATATATGATATCATATTAATATATATGATTCTTGTATAATTTAATAACAATTATTTCACCATTATACAGGAGGATAACCTACCCCAACCAAGGAAAAGTACAAGGTAAGGGTTATTTCACAATCTCTTCATTATCCGAGGTTGTTTATATGTAATAATCTACTGGGATCTCTTTATCATCCACATCCATGTTTCTTAAAAATGTATTTCAAAACATTTTTACTATTTACAAGAATATGGGTTAAAGTCATTTATACCTTTTTTTGACTTTTTATAAGAGTTTTATAAAGGAATCTTTCCGTCGTTTTCAAAACAAGGTCCTTTTTAACCTTTTCGACAGAATTGAGGTAAGAATGTTTTTTTTAACTTATACGGCGGGTGCGGTTATTTTACGCCGTTATAAAATCTTCAAAGCTTTCCTTACAAGCTTGTAAGAATATTTTCAAAGAAAATGTTTTATTTTATATGGATCTTAAATGATTTCAAAATAAAAGGAGATATTTCTTTAAAAAGAATTTTGATTTCATCTATGTCAACATCCTTTGATGGATTTTAAGATTATTTGAAGTTGATTTATTATGATACAAAACTTCTATATTGTATTGAAGGTTTTGTGATATGTTTGACTGTGGATGTGCTATTTTTATACCATTCATAGTTTATTGTGAAAGTATTGACATTTCGTATGCTAGTTTTAATACGAATGTTTATGTTATATTTAAACCTTTTCATATGGGAATGCATTGGACTTAATAAGTGACGGGTGGAGCCCGCTATAGCTCCTCGATGCATCGGTAGGTCTCATGAGACAAACTAGTGTCTTGGCACAAGGCCTTGACAAAATCTTATTTGTAGTCTTGGCACGAGGCCTTGGCTATGTGGTTATGATAGTCTGGCATTATGCATTCCAACATTATGAAAGTGGTTATTGATTTTTGCATGTGATTATTCATTTAGTAGAATATCCATGTGAATAAGTAAATGGCATTATTTCATTTTATTTATGCCATACCATGTTGAAAGTTCGTATTTAAAAGGATTTTGTTTTAGTTATACATTGTCTTAAATGTTTATTCTTATTTATGAAAGTTTCCACATTATTGTTATCCTTACTGGGCATTTGAGCTCACCCCTTTTTTTATGTTTTATTTTTCCCAGGATGTGAAGAAGTAAGTTATGAATGACCTGCAGGGGTTTTATGAGGGGTTAATAGTGTGGATTGTGGAAACATTATGTTGTTGTATTAGTTTTTCATTTTATGATGTAATGTAAAACTTATGAATATATCTAGTGTTTCCAAGGCTACTAAACCAATCGGTCTTTCGAGATTTGATCTTTCTTGTGATCATGCCAATGTTATGTAATTAATGCACCGACTCTGGGTAGCTGGGGTCGGGGCGTTACAAATGATATAATGTTTAGCATGGTCTCAATTAAGAATCACATTCTTGGTATGAAATGAATTCGTTATTTTTGATAGAAAATAGACATAAAAGAAAATGTTTATCCTACAATTTTTATTAATATAATTTCAAACCATATTTTAATTGTACAAATTTTTTGTTGATATTGTTTTTGGTTCTTCTAGTGAAATTAATTGTAGTGATTTTTCTACTTTGATGAAATTTGAGTTTGACATGAGTATAATCAAAGAATTATAGATATTTTGTTGTCATCAAATTTATCAAAAAACAAATATGGTTTCCTTATTAATAAATCTATGTATGTTATTGATTTGGTTAAAAGTTTTCATATCCATTAATCTAAATATATGAAAACACCCAAGCCTACTTCTTGTAAATTATAATTTTATACATATGGTAAATATGTTAATATAAAATTTTATATAGATATGATATGAAGCTTTGTATATTTACAACATCTATATCTAATATCATGGTTATTTATTTGTTTCTGTTCATGATTTCAAGCTGATCCTCAAGAGAGTCATATTGAATATTTAAAAATATTAATTATATATGTTATTGAAATGATTAATATTAGAATAGTTTATCCTATATATGATTGTTTTGATTTAATACCTTATTCTATCTCTAATTTAGGAGGCTTTGGAATTGACCAAAAGAGAACATTAGTTATGTGTAATTTTCATTGGAAAATTATAATTTCCTAGTCTTTTTACAAGTAGCTATATATTTCAATATCTAATATATAAGTTTATTATATCTATATTAAAATTAGTTCTATAAAAATGATTTGGAATTAAGAAATAAATAATTGTTTTTTGTATTTATCTTGATAAATTTCCTAATTATTGTGATAATGCATCTATAATTTTTATTTCAAAAAACACCATACAATATTCTTGAATAATGTATATTTTTATTAGATTTTATTTTATTATAGATAATGAAAATAATCATGATATTGTTTCTGAAATTTTCCCAACAAGTAATCATATTAGAAAAATATTTTCTATTCCATTAGAATCTTCTCATATTGAACTAAATAAACATGAAATTGGGAGGTTTTAATCTTAATTCTATTATAGTTTAATATTTTAGGAGGATTTTTTAATTTATAAAATGGGGGTTAAAATTGAAATTAAATTTTCATATTTTGTAATAAAATAAAATGGGGGTGATTTTTCCACGATGTTATTGAATATATTTTTTTGAATGATTACATGATAGTTTATTTTTTTAATATTCCAAAACACTCTTATACATGTTTTTGTATGATTACATGAAATTATTTTTTTGATTACATGATAGTTTAATTTTTTAAATATACTGAATGAATTATTTAAAAACTCATTTCAATGGATATCCAATAAAAATTTATATATTTCATTAGCATAAATGGATGCCAACATTTATTTTCTTGAGAAAAATTTATAAACATCATACAATAGTTCTAGAATTTTGGAATTTCCAGAATTCAAATTCATTTTTATTTCTATGATATATATTTTATTTCACATAATAATTTATTGAATTTATTTCATTTAGAAGACTAAGAATTTTTTATTCACTTAATTAAACTACATGAAAATAGTAAAATTTCCTTTTCGTGCCTTAAATGATATCTGATGAACTACATTTTTGCAGTGTTAAAATTTAGATTTCATTGAATTTAAATTATATCTACATTTATACTTGTTGTATTGAAGTGATTAATGATTTTTTAGAAATATCTAAAAATTATATTCATCTATTTCTTATAGAATAGATGATAATTATGTAAATTATATTTTTTAATAATTCACCAAAATTTTTGTGTTCTGTTTTTAAAAAAAATGGTGAATCCCTAATTTTCACTCTATTCCTCTAGATTTTTCCACCAAGGATTAACTTAGAATGATTCATCAATAAAATCTATAAATGGGTTTCTAAATTTCTAAGCATGGGTAGTATCCAAGGGAATATATCTTTTATTCCAAACCCATTGGTATAAATAGCTTGCAATATAACTGTAGATTAAGCACTATTAAAAAGCCTAAATTAGCAACTAATTTTTTTCTACAGAAGGTAGATCAAACCACCATTAAATCATTTAATATCTGTTAGTATAACCCCAATTTATTTCAAAATTGGTATTCATTTATAAATGAATTTTTTTTATTTAGCGGTGGTTTTGATATTTTTCATTTTTGGATCCTTTAGTGGGGATTTTGATTTTATTTATTAGAATTTTTTAATGAAACCTTTAACAAAAAATCAAAAAGATAAATTAAATTAACTACCACCAATATATTTAGTTTCCATTATGTTTAGTAGTGTTTTATAATAATCACAAAAATTTAATATTTTACATTTTTTATTTAGTGGTGGTTTTTGGAAACCCCAGATAAATATTTATCTTAATTTTTTTTAAAAAAAATCATATAAAAATATAAATATAATGATTCTGATATCTAATAAACTGAAACATAAATTCCAAAAAAAACCATCATACATATGTCATACATCGATAGTCACATATATATATTTCCACTATTATCATAACTTCCATCACCATAACCTCATTAAACTGATAACCACAGTTAATTAATACCTCAATCATCAATATATAAATATAAAATATATCAAAAAACAACCCCTGATAAATATACATCGATCCCAAGATATCTACTACATATATTTACCAACTCAAAATATAATCAACTATAACCTACAAAATAATCACAAAAACTTTACCAAAAAAAAGACATAAATTATAACTATACATAATAATTCTGAATAAAAGTAGATTCATTGAAAAAATGAAAACATATAATGAAAACAAAGAACCCCCATGAATACCATATATATAATTTCATGTATCATAATGGTCAACCTCATTCCTACTGCTGGGATAATTTTAAAACACTACAAACTAGATCATATAAGAAAAATATTGTGAAATAGAAAAGTCGAAAAATATATTAAAAATGTTTCTCCTAATATTTTTTGGATTTTTAATAATAAAAAAGACATATTAACTTTTAAAAAATAATATATCATGAAAATGACATTGAAAAACTAAACATACCTTTTTAATACATGATTCAACATCTAACTCTATGTCCAAATTATCCTTAAAACCTCATCCCCTAAAAACCCTAAACCATCACGCTAAAACACCTACAACATTAGCCCCAAAAATCCCTAAATCCAAAGCCTGAAAAAAATATAAACCCTCATCTTAAGAAAACATATTCCCTGGAACCCATAACCCCTAATCCCTCAGCCTCAGAACACCCTAATCCCTTATCCACAAAAAAACGAAAATCCTCAGTGCTAAAAATCCCTAGAACCAGTTGTACAAAAAACTGTATACACTAAGAACAAAAAATATTAACCCCTAAACCAAAAAAACCATAAAACCATGTCCCGAAAAAACACTAAACCCACATCCACCAATGAAAATAATCCCACATACCTAAAAACCCTAACCTGTTAGGAAGAAAACCCCCAAAACCTCATACACATGTTACCATAAAGACTCTACCACCCAAAATCATAAACCCGTATCCCCAAAAAATTCTAAAACCACATCCCAAAACACCCAAAAATATAAAACGTCAAAATTACCTATATACTTGTCCACAAAAATACTAAATTCCTTTCACTGAAAAACACAATCTGTTAGGCACAAAATCCTCAATCCTTCATCCCCAAAAAACTATAAACACTTATCCCCATAAAACCCTAAACCTTTAGATTCAAAAAACACTAAACCATAAGCCCCCAAAACCCCTAGACACCCATCCCTAAAAACCCTAAATCCTCCTTCCCAAAAAACTATAAAAATTATACATGAAAAACCATAATCTATCAGCCAAAAAAACATGACACCATTAGCCCCAAAAATCCTTAAATACTCATCCCCCAAAACCCAAAACCCTCATCCCCAAAATCCCTAAACCCACAGCTCGAAAAAAAATAAAAACCCTCATAAATAAACATAATCCCTTAGACCCCCTGAAAAAAATTATCAACCCCCAATAAAACTAAAACCTAATCCCCAAAAAATGATAAACCCTCAACCACAAAAAACCTTAAAATTCATCCAAAAAAACATGGAACCCTCATTACAAAATAACTCTAACCATCAGATCTAAAAAACTGTAAACACTCAACCTTAAAAAACACTAAACCCTCGTCTAATAAAATCCTTAAACCCGAAATCCCAGAAAACACAAAACCCTGAGCCCCAAAAATTCATAAACCCTTATTCAAGAAAACCATAACCTTCATATCCAAAAAACCCAAAACCCTTATCCCAAAAAAATCATAAATTATCTATCCAAAATAACCTAAAAGATCAGCCTAAGAAAACCCTAAACCCTCCTCCCCAAAAAATTAAATCCTCATCCATAAAAAAACTATGAACCAAAGCCCCAAAAACCCTAAACTCTCAGCCCTCATACCCCCAAACCCTCCGCACCAAAAATCCAAATAACCATATCCTAAAAAACCCAAAACCCTTAGCCTCAAAAACCCTACACCCTCTATCACAAAAAACCTAAATCCATAGAAATGACTGTAAACCCTCGGCCCCAAATTCCCTAAATCATCATCTCCAAAAAACCCTAAACCCTTTCCCCTAAAAAAACCTAAATCGTCAACCCTAAAAAAGTCTAAACCCTTATACAAAAAGAATCCTAAACCCTCAAGGCCAAAAAACACTAAACTCTCACATTCTAAACACTATACTCTTGTCCCTAATACCCCTAAAAACTAAACCCCCAAAAAACCATAATTTCTCATCTCTAAAAAACTATAACCCCTCAGACCAAACACCTTTAAACTCTATTCCCCAAATATCCAAAATATTTTATCCCCAAATAACCCTAAAAAACATTCCCTGAAAAACCAAAACTCTTATCCACAGAAAACACTAAATACATATGACCAAAAAACCCTAAATCCTTAACCCTAAAAAATCATAACCCTCAACACCAAATAATCCTAAAACTGCTGACCCCAAAAAACATTAATCCCTCATCCCAAAACAACCCAAAACCATAATCCCCAAAACAACAAAAACACAATACTCCAAAACCCTATACCATCATCACAAACAACTATAATCCCTCAACAGATAAATCATAAACAATTTTTCCCAAAAACCCATTAACCCACATCCCCATAAATCCATAAACCCCTAAAAACTAATTCCCAACAAAACCAAAAACCCCAGTTTCAAAATACCCTTAAGAACCATCCCAAAAAACTGTAAAACATCATCCCTAATAATTATAAACAATCTACAAAAAAATACATAATAACTATTCCATAAAAAATCCTAAACCTTCTACCCTGAAAAAACTAAACCCTATTCGCCAAAAAAACTAGAAAATTGGCCCCAAATAACCCTGAAACCTAAACCCACAAATCTCTAAGTACATAGAACCTAAAATACCTGACACATTACCAAAAAATTACCTAAACCCTTATACCCAATAATACATAAACCCACTATGACAAAAAAATGAAAATCTTTTAACCTAGAAAACCGTGTCCCCTCATCCCTAGAAAAAAATAAAACCTCATCCAAAAAAATCCTAAACGATATACCAAAAAAATCAAAAACCCCCATTCCAAAAAAAACCTAAAACCTTTAACCCAAAAACACTAAAACCACTGCCCCAAATAACCTAGACCTCCACCCCTAAAAAACCATAAATCCTAAACCCAAAATACCATAGACACTCAACCCTAAAAAACTGAAATAGTCATCCCAAAAAAACGGAAACCCTCATCAACAAAACACATAAACCCACATCCCCAAAAAACATAAATATGTATCTGTAATATAACCATAAGCCATTTTTCCCAAATTACCCTAAATCTTTTGACCCTGAAAACGCTAAACCCTCATCACCAAAATACAATTAACCTTGACCCCAACAAAACCCCTAATCCAAATTCTAAAAAAACATGTAATCATCATCCTCTAAAACCCTAAAATGTTATCCCAAAAGAACAATAAACCCTCATCCCCATAAAACCCTAAACCCTCAGTCACAAAGAAAATGAGACCCTCTTCCCCAAAAATACTAATCCATCAACCCTTAAAAAGACCATTATCCTAAATAATCCAATACTAATCCCTAAAAAACCTAACATCTCTGCCCCCAAACCCCCAAAACTATAAACCCATGGAATTAAAAAAACTCAACTCTCCACCCTAAATAACCGTACACCCTCACCTCTAAAAGACTAAACCCTTATCCCTAAAAAACAATAAATTGTATGACCTAAAAAATATTTTAATCATCATCCCAAAAATAAATACACCCATAGCCCATTAAAAACTTATTCCAATAACTTAAAAAAAAACTAAACCCTCATCCAAAAAAATAAAACACTCATACCTTAGAAAACCTAAACCCTCAGCCCCAAAAAACCCTAAACACTTTCCCCCAAAACCATAATCCTTTTCCCCAAAAATTCTATAACATATACCACCAAAAAAAATCCACTATAATCCCTTAATAATGCTAATGCCCTGGCCCCAAAAATCTATGAACCAATAACAAAAACAATCCATAAACACTCATCCACAAAAAATCATTTCCCCTCATCCCTAAAAAACTCCAAACCCTTATCCCTAAAATACCCAAAACCATCATCCAAAAAATACTATAAAACTATAGCGCAAAAATCCATATAAATTCATCACCAACAAAAACACTCATCCAAAAAAACCCTAAAACAATATCCATAGAAACCCCTAAACAGCCACCACCATGAAACACTAAACCCTATCCTAAAATAATCCCTAAACCCTCTACCCCAAAAAACCCTTGACCCTCTACCCAAAAAATCCCTAAAACATATTTCCCAATAACCCTAAACCCTATTCCCAAAAAACAGAAAACACAGCACGATCAATCGTAAAACCTCCACCCAAAAAATGAAAAACCCTTATCCCTAGATAGCACTGAACACTCGGGAACAAAAAAAACATAAACCATCTAACCAAAAAATACTTATACCCACTTCTGTAAAAAATACATAAACCATGACCCCTAAAAACCCTAAACCATTATCCCTAGAACAACATAATTCTCAGACCAAAAAACCCCTAAACCCACATCCCAAAAAAACATAATCCCTCAATCCCAAAAACCCCAAACTCTAAAAAATAATAATATATAATATATCATCCCTAAAATCCAAAAAAAATATTTGTACCAAAAAATCAGACACCCACAACCTCAAAAAATACTAAAATCTCAATAATGAATAAACATAAAAACTCATCTCCAAAATTACTAAATTCACTACACATAAAATACAAAACCCACTTCCCCGAATAACTCTAAACCCTCATAAAGAAACAAACAGCCACAAAAAAACCCTAAACCCTCCTCCCCCAACTACCCTAAACCCTCCTCACTATAAAACCCTTACCCCCCCTCCCCAAAAATACTAAACCATCATCCCCACAAAAAGCCTAAACCCTCAAACTCTCAAAACCTAAACTCCCACCATAAAAAAGCCATAAACCCTCATCCCTATGAAACTGTAAACCCTTAGCCCCCAAAAAAGAAAAATTGTCATCCCCAACAAAACCATGAACCCAAAACCACCCAAACCCCAAAACCATCAATCTAAAAAACCCATGAACGCTATGCCATATGAATCTAAATACCCATAGCATGAAAAAAATCCTAATACCGAAGCACTAAAAAGCCATAGGACATCGGTCCCAAAAATGGTAACCACCAATCCCCAAAAAACCTAAACCATTTTCCCACCAAACACCATAAAACCCAACCAAAAACAACCTAAACCCTCTTACACAACAAAATAAAAACCCACACCTCCAAAAAATCAAAAACCCTGATCCCAAATAACTCTAATGTTGTAGGTCAAAAAATTAATAAACCCACAACTTCAAATAAACCTATACCCTAGACCCCAAATACTCTGATCCCTCATTGCAAAAAACTCTAGACCATGAGTCCCAAATAACTCTAAAAGCTCATCCCAAATAACCCTAAAAAATCATTCCAAAATAACCCTAAACATTAATTGCCCAAGAACCGAAACTATCATCTCCAAAAAACCCTAAACCCCCTTCCCCAAAAGAATTAAACCCCTAGTTCTGAAATATTCAAAACCCTCAACCCCCCAAAACCCTAAAAACATAGCTCCCAAAATCCCTAATCCCATACCCCCAAATATCCCTAAACTCATAGCCCCAAAATTCATAAACCCTAAACCCTTGAATACCTAATCGCTTACCCCAAAACCTCAAATCCATCATAAAAATATGAACCCAAAAATCCATAGCACAAAAAATTACAAAAGCCTCAACCACAAAAACACCTTAACATTCATCCCCAAATAACCATTGTCCCTTAGCTCAATTTTTTTTCACCCTATGTCGTAAAAACCCATAAAACCTCATCCCCAAAACACTTTAACCATCAAACCCAAAATACCAAAAAACCTCAGCACTATGAATCGCTAAACCCATAATTGGAAATAGTCTAAAATCTCAACACCAAAAAACACTAAACCCCCAGCCCCCATGAAACATAAAAGTGTCAATATCAATAAATCTAAATCCTCATCCCATAAAAATACAGAACAAATAGCACTAAAAAACCTTAAACTATCATCCCCCAAAACAATAGACCCTTATCAGCAAAAACCCTAAACCATTAGACCTAAAAACCCTTAAACCCTCTCCAACCAAATCCTAAAGTCTCAAAACCAAAAAAAAACATAAACTCTAATGCCCCAACACCCCCAACACCCTAAAAACCTTAGTCAAAAAACGCTAAACACCCTTCTTGAAAAAACACTAAACCGTTACCCTAAAAATCATTAAATACTCATCCCCAAAGGACTCAAAACACATAGACTGAAATAACCCAAAACCCATATCACAAAAAAACCTAAAAAATATACCATAAAAACACAATAACTTCAAACTCAAAAAACAAAAACCATTAGAGACAAAAAAACTAAATCCATAGGTCCATATATCCACAAACATTCATCACTAAAAAACCATAAACCCACATCCCTAAAATAGCATAATTCTTCTACCCTAAATAATCTTAACCATCAGCCCCCAAAAACCCTATAAACTATTTACAAAAAAACCATATATCCTCTCCCAAATGTGATTATACTAATGGATAAAAAACTTTTAAACCATCACCCTAGAAAACCTTTAATCCCTCTACTAAAAACCTAAACCTTCATGCCAAAAAACCCTAAACCTTCTTCCCCAAATATAATTGAACCCCAAGCCCAAAATACATAATCATTATTCCCCCAATACTCCTAAAACCTATCCCCAAACCCCCCAAAACCACATAAAACCCCTAAAAATTAGATGTAAATACATTAAATTCATCCTTAAAACATCATCCCAAAAACCAAAGCCATATGCATCAAAAAACCCTAATCCCTCGACCGCCTAAAAATAGAAAACCCTCATCGAAAAAAACCAAAAATCCTCCATCCCTAAAAAAACTAACCCCTCAACCCTAAAAACCCTAACCTATTAGGCTTAGAAAACATAAAACCCTCAGCTCCATAAAACACTAATCCCACAGCCCTAAAAAAAATTCCATGATCCCTATTAAATCATTAACCCTCAACCCCAGAATACCCTTAACCCTCATCTCATGAAAACAATAAACCCTCATACCAATAAATTCTTAAAAGCTAAAACCTAGAAAACCCTAAATCTACTTCCCCTAAAAACCCTAAACCCTCATCCCTAGAAAAAACTAAACACTCTTCCATAGTAAACCCAAGTCATACAACCATGAAAAACCATAGCCATTATATCTAGAAAAAACTAATCCCTCATCCCTAGAAAACCATAATCCTTCAACTACATAAAAACATAAACCCTCATCCTAAAAAACCCAATACCCATAGCCTCTATATATCATACACCATCCACCGTATAAACCCCTAATCTCCCATCCCCAAAAATTTGTAAAATCAAATACCCAAATAAACCGAAAACCCTTATCTCTATAAAAACCTAAACTCTTGGTCATAATGTACCACAAACCCTTAGCCCAAAAACACCATAAATCCTTGGCCACAAGAAACCATAAACCCTCATCCCTAAAACACCTTGAATAGTTGTCTATAAGAAACCCTAAACCCTCAAATTTGTAAAGCCATAAAAACACATACTAAAAAACCTATACTCTTAGTCATATAAAACCGTAAACCATAATACCTAAAAAACCCTAAAACACATTCCTAAAAATGAAAACCCTCAATACCAATAATCCCTAATCTCTAATCCCAGTAAAAACCTAGTCCCTCATTCCCATAACACCCTAATCCATAATTACGAAAAAAACCAGAAACCCTTATCACCACAAAACCCTAATCCATCATCTCATAAAATTCCTAATCTAACAATCCAAAAGAATACCAAAATCTATTTAACCAAAAATCTTTAAACCCTCTCCCCCAACAAAAAAAAATAATTAACCCCAAAAAACCTGAATCTCTCATCAATTCATTATCTGAAACCCTAATTCGCAAACAACACTAAAACCTATGACCAAAAAACCCATAAGCACTCTCCCTGAAAAAACCCTAAACCCATAGCCCTAGAAAACACTAAACCCCCTACCTAATGATCCCCTAAATTTTCATCTCCATGAAAACCTATACTCTCATCACTAGAAATCATTGAACCATCATCCCCACAAAACCCTCAACCCCAAAAAACCTAATTCCTCATCCTCAAAAACCACAAAACACTTATCCCTAAAAAAACATAAACCCTCATCCCAAAAAACCCATAAAAACTAATCCAGAAAACACACAAAATCCTCATCCCCTAAAACCACTAAACCCTCTACCGAAAAACACCTCGTCCTCAAAACCTATTACCATACATCTTCAATTATTTAAAAACAAGGAAAATAAAAAAAATACTTAAACCATCATCCACAAAATACCATAAACCCTAATCCACAAAAAAATGAAAACCCACATCCATAAAAACCCTAGATACTCATCCAAAAAAAGTCCCAAAACCCTCATCCCAAAAAAAATACTAAAACATTATCTACAAACATCCCTAACCCATCAACAAAAACCCACCAAAACCTTTATCCCCAAAAAACACTATACCCCTAATCACAAATACCCTAGAACACTTAGACCTAAACAACCCCTAAACCATTATTCCCAAAGTACACTAACCCAACAACCCCAAAAAAACCCTAATCCTTAAACATAGACAAAACCAATACCGTCAATCATGATAAACCCAAAAACATCTACCCAAAAATTTCCTATGAACACTTCACCAAAAAAACCCAATAACCAAAGCCCCAAAAACACAAAACCCTTATCAGTAAAACACCTAATCCCTCAACCCCAAAAAAACCCCAAAACTACATCCCCCATAACCCCTAAACCGTCAATACCATGAAAAACTGAATCCTAAACCCAAAAAAATATAAACCATTATTTCCAAAAGACCCAAACCCTCATCCCTAAAAACAATTAACCCTCATCCATAAACAACCCAAAACAATTACCCCCCAATACACTAAATTTCCATTAAAAAAACGATAATTCATTTTCATAAAAAACAATAACTCCTAATCGGAAAAATCCAAAAACTCCCTTCATTGGAAAATAAAAAACAGTCAAACCGCAAAGCCTTAAAAATGTGCCCTATAAAAACATAGACCCTTAGCTATAGGAAAACATAAACACAAAGCCACATAGAGCTTTAAACCTTGAGCCTCAAAAAACCCAAAATCTTAAACCACAAAAAATCTAAACCACCATCCTCAAAGAAACATAAACCTTTATCCCCAGAAAAAATATAACTTTCATCCCATGAAAACCCTGGACCCTCATCCCCATATAACCCAAAACCCTTATCCACATATTACTACAAACCGTTATATTTAGAAAACCTTAATCCCTTAGCCATAAAAAACACAAAACACAAAACCCAGAAAACCCTAAACCCTCATCCCAATAATACCCTCAACCCTCATCCCCAGAAAACCATAACCTTTACCACCGGAAAACCCTAAACCCCCATCCCATGAAAACACTAATCACATAACTAATGAAACCCCTAAACCCTCATCCCCACAAAAAAACGTACACTATGCCCCCAAAAAAACCTAAACCATCATCCCTTGAAGTCCACAAACCCTCAGCTCAAGAAAATCCTAAACCATAAGACAAGACATTCATAAGCCATCAGCATTATAAAACCCTATTCCCATACCCCCAAAACAATTATAATCCATAAAAAATCATAAACACCAAAAAACACTAATACTCAAGTCCAAAACATCTCCAACCCCCTTCGTCAAAAAACCCACTACCCTCATTCACAAACCCTAATACCTCCACCCTAAAACCTCAAATACTCAACCCCAATAAAACCTTAAACCATTACACCCAAATGTCACTACAACATTAGACAAAAAATTATAAACCATCATCCCCCCAAAACACTAAACTGTAATCCCTATAAAACCAAATCCATCATCCCCAAAAAACATAATACATTAAAACAAAAAATCCTTCAAAACATTTTCCTTAAAAAACCCTACACCTTTATTGACAAAACAACCATAACTATAAGCCACACAGAACCCCCAACCCCCAGTCCCATTAAACTCTCTATACTAACCCGATAAAATCTTCAACCCTCATCCCTAAAAATATCTAAACCCTTATCCCAAATAAACCATATACTCCAGTCCTAAAAAAACTCTACAACCTCAACCACAAAAAACATTATACACTTAGCCCATTAAAAAAATCAAAACCTAATCCCAAAAAAATGTGATGCTTTGAAAAAACCATAAATCCTCATTAAAAAAATAACACTATTCCCCAATCCCCAAAAAACCTAGAACCGCGTCCCCAAATGACCCTAGACATTCAGACCAAAAAATCATAGACACCCACACCGAATAAATAGTTGATGCTCCTCCCAAAAAAACCCTATCCCATCATCCCCAAAAAACCAAAGGAATTAATCACAATAACCCCTAGTCCATCATCCCATAAAATCCTAAGACACCAACCATAAAAACCCCGTGATCCATAGCCCCAAAAATCCCTAAATCCTTAGCCACAAAATCACAAGAACATATGCCTGAAAATACTGGGGACCCTCGACCCAAAAAACATTGACCCTCATCCCCCAAAATCCCAAGACACTCAATAACAAAAAAACCCTTTCCATAATCCCAAAAATGATAGAGTTATCCATAGGAAACATGTATCCCACGTCCAACGAAACACTAGACCATCATACCGTAATAACTATACACACTCTATACCAAAAAATTTAAGACCCACAGCCCTAGAAAACCATATACCACCATTATAAAAAACCCTATATCCCCAACTCAAAAAACTATAGAACTTAAACCCCAAATTACTATAGACCCTCATCCCTAAAATACTAGACCGTCAGCAGCAAAATAACTATAGACCCTCATCCCCAAAAGCACTATATCCTTACCCCAAAACAATAAGATACCATAAGTCCCAATAATACCATAACTGTGGGACCAAAACAATCACCACACCCTCATTAAGGAACCCCTAAACCCTCCAATCCAAAAAACAATCATTGCACCTATCACCAACGTTATTAGACCCTAAGCCCAGATAACATAAACTATCAGCCCCAAAAAATACTAGAGGAGACCCAAAAAAACCCTAAACCTCCATCCACAAAGTCATTAGACCTTCATACATAAGAAACCAATGACCCTCAACACCAATAAATTCTAGACCCTCATCGCCATGAATCCCTAGACCCTCAAACCCAAAAAAACTCTTGATCACCAACTCTAAGACCCATAAACCCATAGATCCAAAAAAACCATAACTCTCATCCCCAGAAAAACACAATCCATTATCCCAAAACACCATTAACCATTATACCCCAAAACCCTAAATCCCCCATCCCTTAAAAACATAAAACCATATTCCCCAAAAAATAAAAATCATCCATCACGAAACAAACCTAGACACCCAACCCCCCCAAGCTTAAAACATCATCTCTAAGAAACTATAAACCCTCAGCCCCAAAAATATTAAACCCCCAACACAATAAAACCCTAAACCATATTCCCTAAATAACCCCAAACCCTCATCACCAAAAAAACCCTAAACCATTTTATGAAAGATCAAAAGAATGAAATATGTTAGCAAAGAGTGAATGGTGAAATGTAGCTGAATGAACATGGATTAAATAAAACACCACCCTCTAATGATTATCCTTGTTTAAATAAGAATAAATCAACAATTGAGATTCCCCGTCAATGATAGATAAGAATAAAATTATAAACAAAGAAAGTTTCACAATAAACTTACAAATTTATAATATTTGTGCTTAACAATTACATTGGATTAAAAATACATTATGAAATAAAAAAATTTAGGTAGTAACCCAAATTGAATTAAAATGAATGAGATCACTCAAAGTTCACATAAATATATCAATTACTGCATTTTCAATCTAATTAATGACCCCACTAACTAAAGTAGAATGATTCCCTCTTAATGATGTTATCCTCCAGGTTTTATCTCCTTTTAATTGTTACTATAAATTCCATACCTTTTATATGATGATATTACATTTTTGGCACCAAATACGTGTTCTGTGGCCCACCATAGTTGCAGATGAAAAAAAGTGAAGTTCAGTCCTATTCGAGTAAGCATTAGTCATAATATGGTTATGAAACCCAAAATTATTTTCTATGCGTTGAATCTGGTCCAAATTATTGCCTCTAGGATGGAGAGGATTTTCCCAAAAATCCATGAAATTACCTTCTTCAATGTATTTTAGTGAAGTTGAATCAAAGAATGTAGAAAAAAAATCCCACAAAATTCATTGGGTTAATCAATATTGTACCCTAAATGGACCTTAGTCTCTTGGTGCCATCAAAATCGTCCAATTTGATGAAATTATATCCTTAAATTGTTGAATCGACACTTTGTCTCCATGTTTGAAAATGTTCTATTTTTTTTGTTATCTCACCACTTATTTGTTTCATTATAATACTCTATTTGAGGTAAAATATATTATTAAGGCTACATCATATACTTTTCCTTTAGATTTGTTTCAACAATAACATTAAAATCAAAACCTAAAGAAAACAATTGTACTGTAATTATTGTACCGATTTTATAAAACACCTGAAATGAGGAATGTTTTGTGGAAGGACATATAGATATTGTTTATGAATATTAATGTTTTGAAAGTTTTAAATCTCAAACTATCATATTTTTTATCACCAATGTTCCCTAAATTTTTTCCCATGTTCAAATGGTATCTTCCATTTTCACATTAGTTCAAGGGTGATGGGATGTGTGAACAGAAGCTATATTCTGAATATACACAATAATATTGAATGAGAATGTCCCTAAAATTTCTGAATATACACAATATCATTGAGAAAAACTCACTGAGTTTTCAGTAATTCCATAGTGAAATCCATTTTGGAGATATTCCTATGATAGCTCTAAAATAGGTAGTTGACTGTATGAACCAGGATTGAAATGAATCTTTTTTCTTTTAAATTTCCTACTTCTCTACATAAGGTATTTTTAATCTTACTTCATCCTTATATTTTATAAATTTTCCTTTAGTATCTTCAATGTTTTGTTGCTGAAAATCATACCCCCCTTCATGAGACTACTGAATGAGAATGTCCCTAAAATTTCACTCTACAACACACAACAAGCTTATATTGAATATAAATCCATCATTTATATAATATTCATCGGAAAATCCATTTTATCATTAGATTAAAAAAGAATCTAACTCCATATTTTTTTCCAATCATTTTTTATAATATGAAATCCATGAATTTGAGAATATAGAATGGTAATTGATCCATACATTTGAGATAAATCATCATCCATTGGTGTTTTTTGTCCCTTCGTGTATTTTGACACAAATGAGAATGATTTTACCAATTCAACCCAGTTTTCATGCCTCGAACACTGGTTGTACTGACTAATGATTAATTATAATGCATGACTGTGTGCATGAAGAACAAACACTTTTTGTCTTAAATAACGAGACAAATTATCAAGGACTCTCAAAACCACATAAAATTCCATGTTATAGGTACTACAATTCATCATTGATTCATTTAACATCTCCATATAAAATGAAATGGATAGGCTTTGTTTGGATGAGAACAATGCTGATCCCAAATCCACTTGCACCGCACTCGACATTAATGACATCAACAAAATGTGGTAATGAAAAACTATTCATCCACATAAATTTTCCATAGTAATTTTATATGATTCAATTTCTACCATTGAGCACTCAAATTTCATATTTTTCTAGAAATATGTGATTGGGTCCATGTTAGTTCTAAAATTGGAAATAAAATGATGATAAAATGTTGTTAAACCATGAAAAATTCTTATTTCTATGAATGCTTCATGTGAGGTCAATGACATCATTACTTCAAACTAAGATTGAACCACACTTAGTCTTTATTTGGATACTAAATATCCCAAAAACCCCACATTCATTGAAATTTTTTTCACTCTTCCATCATACCATATAGATTATTTTCCATCAGAGAAACATATATATACAAATGATTATCCGCATTGATCTCCACATCCTTGATGTAAATCCTAATATCATATAGATAAAAAACCAAAAAATTATAGACAAATTTTTTCATAAATTTTTTCATGACTATTATAAATTTTCTAGGAGAATTTGAGAGACTTATGGACTGAATATGCAACAAAAAAAGCCCCCCTTAGGTTTTTAGTTCCAGTTTCAACTCATCCTATTCCATAATTTGAATCTTTTGGTATCCCCTCAAATATCAAAAATTGAAAATATTGATGTCCAATGTAATTCATTAAGAGTATCATTGATATTTGGACTGGGATACCCTTATTTGAATGAATATTATTGATAATTATACTGTCAATACACATGTGATTTATACCATCTTTCATTATCAAAAATAATACTAGAATAGAACAGAGCTCATACATGTCCATATGAAGCTTCGACACATCAATTCATCCACATGATTAAACATTTCTGTTAATTTATCCTGATTATTCACATGTTATCTTTTATTTGGAAATTGTGGACCTTGTACAAGATTGATATAACTTTCAATGCCTCTAAACGGTTTTAATAAACCGGAATTATCATTATGAAAAGCACCATGATATTCCAAAATCATAGAATGAGATAATATATGGTGTGTACTCTTCTCCTCATGGAATGACTTCTCCATCTTTAAAAATGAAAATAAAACGTTCTATTTTTATTTATTGAATTATCCACATGATATATATTGATTATTAGGCTACCATTTATATCTTTTGGAACATTTTTTCCTTGATTAATATGGACTGGATCAACGGAGTAATTGTAAAATTATTTTTACCAAATTGTAAAGAATATGCGTTATTCCTCCCATCATATTTCACATTCATTTAATACAATCAATTAAATCCAAAAAATATGTAAAAAGAATCCATAGTAATAATATCACAAAATACCTCATCTACATAGTTATTACCAATGGTATATAAAATCAGAACCTATTTGTAGTATTGATGTTTTTTCTAATTGCTCACTAATTGAATATTCTGTGACCGAGAATGATTCTATTTTGGAAGCTTCAATTTGTCCAAAATGGTTTTTAAATGAAAATTTGAAATACTCTCAATATCAATAATCAGCATCCATACAGATTAATTTATGGTGAAACAAATTTAGAACATGTTTTCATATTTTCATTAATGGGGGAATGTTTAAGGTTACAAAAAACATCGTAGCATACCCATGTTACCCACATTAGCTTAATGAAAAACATTATCTCCATTTTTAGATAAGTCAAAACCATGTTCATATTATTTTATTTTATTATTGATCTCTTCAATCTCTTTTATTGTAATAATTTTAATTATAGACAAATTGTCTAGAAAATGACCATATTTGTGTAATTTGAAGGACATTTGATTCCAGCATTCATAGGAGTTGTATTTTACTTTGGGATGCTCCATATACTTCAAATTATCTTTTTCTGAAATGTTGTTCCTTTTAAATTTCATATCTCATACACTGGATATTATTAGATGAGACAAATTTATAAAAATATGTACTTCTTTTTTAGTTCACATGTGCATGTCTCTTCAAGGTCCTCTTTTACTATTCAACCTTGATTTATAGCTTATAAACATCATCAAGTGAAAAAAATTGTAGTAACTAAACTAAATGAAAAATTTATTCATTTAATTCTCCGAATTATCATGGAATAATTTATGTGGTTTATTCTATAACATCACTTTTCTTTAATAAATTTTATAACACATGAATGAACAGTTAAATAGATTTATCATCTGGTTGGATGATATGAATACAAAAAATAAATCTATTTCTTATAATTCTCAAGAAGAAATCTTATTGTAATATTTTTTCAACATCTCCAATGATCATTTTTTCATTTCACATCATGTTCCAATAGTTTCATTATATCTTATTGAAAATAGATTCATAATATTAAAAAATCAAAATTTCTACCCTGAACATATTCTAGATGGAATATTTCAAAAATTGAAGATTAATTTGATTTACCATACATAAAAATATGGAAATTAAATCTTCAATCGATTTTTATTATTTTCATTATCTCTTATACTTCACGTACCCACCTCTAAATCATTAGAATCATGTCTATTTGTACTATCTTCATAAAATGGTACTGTATTTATCCTACTCTATGGAGGTGGAAGTCAATCGAGGATAACACTGTGGTGGAGGGGAATCATGTCATTGTTCTCTAGATTGTTGATAAAGATTATAATATGCTAGAGTAATTTTAGATTTTAGATGCATGTTTGATATTTCCACTAGATTTGGAGTAGATGATCCTCTATTGCATGGTTTGTTGGAGAAATATTTTTGCAGGATAATAATATGATTAATGTGGCAAAAAATACCTATAAGAACAACAATTATAATACCAAAAAGATGAATCACCAATACCAAAAATGTGTTATTCATGATGTAATAATTAAATGTAGATGAATTACCAATGACTAAAGGAAATTACGCACATTGAGGTATCTTCTAGAAAAAATATTAAGTCACTAGTAGTGAATATGAATCACCAGTTTTTGTAAAAGGGAAGAGGTTAAAGAATGAAAGATGCACAATGAGATTCAGAATTTTTAGGATTCAAGTGTAACTATTAAAAAATAGTAAATATACATTATAAATACAATATAATGAGAGAGTAAGAACCCATGTAAAATTTCAAGCCATGGGTCCACTCAAATGTCAGATAAAAGGAATAAAAAACACATTCCCATTCTAATTAAGGGCCGAACAAACTAAATTAGTAATATTACATCTAGATGATAATTTTTCCCATTTTATCTGCCATATTTAATGTAATGATACGAATTTCCCTCATTTCCCACGGGGATAATTCATTTTAACCCAGAAATAATTGTGATGTGGAACACCGTTGTGTTGGAATCCAAAAAGTATGAGATGGTCCAATTCAAATTAAAATTTATCATAAAATTATTTTGAATCCCAAATGTATTCTCTTGGGTTAAATCTATTACATATCACCCTTATCAAAAAACATAATACCACTTCCCCATAAAACCATAAACCATCATCTTCAGAAAATAATAAACCAACATTCCTACAAACCCACAAAACATCTACAACAAAACCCCAATCACTCGTTCTAATAAACCCTAATCTTCTCCACCAAATACCTGAACCCTTAGGACTAAAAAAATTTAAACCCTCAGCCACAAAATAAATTAAACCCTTATCCTGGACAACCATATACACTAATCCTCAAAAAACCCCAAACACACTTCCAAAAAAAAACCACAACTATCATCTTGAAAAACTCTTAAACCTAGTGCCCAAAACTCTTAAACCCATATCCCCCAAAACCCTAAGAACCTCACCCCAAAAAAGAAAATAAATAATCATAAAAAACACTTTACCCTTATCTTAAAGGAAACCAGATCCCTTAGCCCCAAAAACCTTAAACCCTTACACAAAAAAACAAAAAACACTTTTAACAAACCATAAGTATTCATCCAAAATAAAACCTTAAACACCCATCACCAAAAACCCATAAACCATCACCAATATTAAAACCAATTCCCTTAGCCCCAAAACGTCAAACTAAATCCCAATAAACCCATATAGGATTAACAAGAACCCCAAAAATCCTCAACACAAAAACAAACTAAACCCTCAGCACCAAAAAACCCTAAACCCGCATCCCCTAAAACCCCATACCCATCCCCCAAAATTCCCTATACCATAAACCTAAAAAATAAACTAAAATATCAATCCTAAATAACTCTAAAATCATAGTCCCTAAAAAATCGTAAACAATCTGAACATGAAAATAATAAAACCTCTTCCATATAAAAACTATTACCCTAACCCCCAGAAAATCCAAAACCCTCTTCTGAAGAGATCCTAAAACCCTTAACCCCTGAAATTCCTAATACACCATCCCCAAAAAACCATGGACCCACATCTAAATAAATATATAAACCACCAACCCCAAAATACTCAAAACCCAAATCCCATAAAACCTAAACCCTAAGTCCCATAAAATTTTAAACCCTCATCCATAAGAAAAACATAAACACATTTCCACGGATAATCCTAACCATTACTCTTTTTGAAAACCTAAACCTTAATCCTTAATAAACCTTATTCCCTCATCCCTCTAGGAATTTTAATACATGAGCTTCAAAAAAACCTAAACCCATAACCCAAGAAAACCCTAAACACATTTCCCCAAAAAACATTGAACCCTTAACCATTGTAAACCCTAAATCATAATCCCTAAAACCTCTAAAATACCATCTCTAAAATACCATAATACCCCATCCCAAAACAACCCAAAACCCTCAGCCCATGAAAATCCTAGACCCCCATCCCCATATCACCCTAAACCCATAGTATAAGAAAAATTGATAACATTATACATAAAAAAATCATAATCCCCAAAAAACTCCCAAAACCTCATCCCTAGAAAATCATAAACCCTTAACCCCCAAAAAATCCAAATCCCTCATCCTTAGATAATTGTATACCCCAATTGTTATAAAAAATATACCAATAGATCAAAAAAACACTATATAATCATACCTAAAATCACATTGACCCTCAATACCAAATAACCCTTAAACCTCATCCCAAAAAAACAATAAACTCTCAACTCCAAAAAACAAAAACTATTATAAAAAAACCTAAACAATCATCCAAAGAAAATTGTAAAAACTAAACCCAAAATAACTTAACCCTCATCCCCATGAAAAACCTCAACCCTTAGCCACAATAATCATAATCCCTTATCCCTAAAAAACCTCCATCATTCAACCCCAAAATACTGTAAACCCTCAACCCTAAAAAATTGTAATTTATGACCTTCGAGAAACCCCAAAACCACAACACAAAAAATCCCTTATCCCCTATCCCATGAAAACCTAAAACTATCATCTAGGAAAAACCCTAAACCCTCATCCCTAAAAAATCCAAAACCCTTGGAGCCAAAAATTCCTCGACATACATCCCAAAAAACACATACTCCCATTGACCCAAAATGAACTAAGACACCATCCCCAAAAAACCATATAGTCTCAACACTAAAAAACTATAAAACCAATGTACCACAAAACCTAAACCCTTAGTGACAAGAAACCCAAAACCCACAAGCCCAAAAAACCCTAAACTCATAGTAACAAAAATACATAAATAGAGATCCCTAAGAAACCCTAAACCTGCTTCCCAAAAATACTCTAAACACTATACCTTACCCCAAAATTACATTGAACTTCCATCCCCAAAACCCTATACCCTCATACCTAAGAATCCCTTATCCTTAATCCCCAACAAACCAGATCTCCTAATACCCAAAATAACCTAAAACATCTTCCCCACAAAAATCATTAAACTGTCTCGTCCATAAAACCCTAATCCCTCATATCAAAAATTAACCTAAACCCTCATCCCGAAAAAAAAATCATCCATCCCCTACAAAACCCTAAACCCTCAATACCAGAATCGTTGATCCCTCACCCCCCAAAACACAAACCACCTTATTCCCAAAAAACCACAATCGATCAAAAAAAAGTCCCTCAATACTCACCCCCAGAAAACACAAATCCTGGAGTCCAAATATCCATAACCACTCATCCCCAAATATCCCTAGACCCTCTTCCCAAAAAAACATAAACCCATAGACCAAAAAACCCACAATCTATTATTCCTTCAAAACCATAAACCCTCATCCCAAAAAAATCCCTAAAAGATAAGCCAAAAAAACCCAAAACACTCAGTCCCAAAAATCTCAAAACCCCAAACACAAAGAAACACAAAAAACTCATTCCCAAAAAAAATAAAATACCCTCATACCCAAAACCCCTTATACCCCCTTCACCGAAAACATAAACCCTCAAACCCAAATAAGTTTACACCCTTTGTCCCAAAAATTCCTAAACCCTAATCTATACAAAAATTATACAACCCTATTCCCAACAAAAACCTAAAACCAAAACCCTTCCCCAAAGAAATCATAAACCATTATTCTAGAAAAACAATAAACCCACATCCCCATGAAACCCTAAACCCATATCCCCACAAAACTTAAACACACATCCCCAAAAAACCCTAAACACTTTTTCAAAATATAATTAAACCCTCATTCCTATAAAAAACTCGAAATCCTATCACCAAAATTCCCTAAACATTCTGGCCTAAAAAAGCCTAAACCCTCATCCACAAAATAACCAAAACAAATATCCCAAAAAAATCCTAAACCCAGACACCCATAAATCCATAAACCCCCTTCCCCAAAATACCATAAACCCACAGACCCGACAAAACCTAAACCCAATATTGAAAAAAAAAACAGAAAACTATCATCCCCAAAAAGCACTCAAACCATTGTCCCTAAAAACTGTTAATCATTATCCCAAAAAACCATCAACCCTTATCACCAAAAAAATCTCAACCTCATAGCCATGAAACATTAAACCATCATCCCCAAAATATCTAATCCCTCATATCAAGAAAACCATAAACTCTCATCAATTAAAAACTCTAACCCTCATCCCCCAAACCCAAAATTCTCCTCCCCAAAATACCATGAACTCTTAGACCCAAATACACTAAACCAAAAAACACAAAATAATAAAATAAACCCTCATCACAAATAAACGCAAAACCCTATACCTATAATAATCCTCAATCCTCAGCCACAAAAAACCCTATATCCAAGGCCCCATAATAACCTAAACCCACATCCCCAAAAAACACAAAAACTGTCAACCCCAAAGAACTCTCAAACCACATCCCTGAAAAACATAAACTCTCATTCGTAAATATCCCTAAACCCTCCACACCAAAAAACGCTAAAAACATAGGGGGTGAAAAATACTAAACAACCTACCCCATGAAATGAGGAATGTTTTGTGGAAGGACATATAGATATTGTTTATGAATATTAATGTTTTGAAAGTTGTAAATCTCAAACTATCATATTTTTTATCACCAATGTTCCCTAAATTTTTTCCCATGTTCAAATGGTATCTTCCATTTTCACATTAGTTCAAGGGTGATGGGATGTGTGAAAAGAAGCTATATTCTGAATATACACAATAATATTGAATGAGAATGTCCCAAAAATTTCTGAATATACACAATACCATTGAGAAAAACTCACTGAGTTTTTAGTAATTCCATACTGAAACCCATTTTTGAGATATTCCTATGATAGCTCTGAAATAGGTAGTTGATTGTTTGAACCAGGATTGAAATGAATCTTTTTTCTTTTAAATTTCCCACATCTCTACATAAGGTATTTTTAATCTTATTTCATCCTTATCTTGTATAAATTTTCCTTTAGTATCTTCAATGTTTTGTTTCTGAAAATAATACCCCCCTTCATGAGACTACTGAATGAGAATGTCCCTAAAATTTCACTCTAGAACACACAACAAGATTATATTGAATATAAATCCATCATTTATATAATATTCATCGGAAAATCTATTTTATCATTGGATTAAAATAAAATCTAACTCCATATTTTTTTCCAATCATTTTTTTATAATATGAAATCCATGAATTTGAGAATATAGAATGGTAATTTATCCATACATTTGAGATAAATCATCATCCATTGGTGTTTGTTGTCCCTTCGTGTATTTTGACACAAATGAGAATGATTGCACCAATTCAACCCAGTTTTCATGCCTTGAACACTGGTTGTACTGACTAATGATAAATTATAATGCTTGATTGTGTGCATGAAGAACAAACACTTTTGGTCTCAAATAACGAGACAAATTATCAAGGACTCCAACAACCACATAAAATTCCATGTTATAGTTACTACAATTCATCATTGATTCATTAAACATCTCTATATAATATGAAATGGAGAGGCTTTGTTTGGATGAGAACAATGCTGATCCCAAATCCGCTAGCACCGCACTCGTCATTAATGACATCAACAAAATATGGTAATGAAAAACTATTCATCCACATATATTTTCCATAGTAATTTTATATGATTCAATTTCTTCCATTGAGCACTCAAATTTCATATTTTTCTAGAAATATGTTTTTGGTTCCATGTTAGTTCTAAAATTGGAAATAAAATGATGATAAAATGTTGTTAAACCATGAAAAATTCTTATTTCTATGAATGCTTCAGGTGAGGTCAATGACATCATTACTTCAACCTAAGATTGAACCACACTTAGTCTTTATTTGGATACTAAATATCCCAAAAACCCCACATTCATTGAAAAAAACTTTCACTCTTCCATCATACCATATAGATTATTTTCCATCAGAAAAACTTATATATACAAATGATTATCCGCATTGATCTCCACATCCTTGATGTAAATCCTAATATCATATAGATAAAAAAACCAAAAAATTATAGACAAATGGTTTCATAAATTTTTTCATGACTATTAAGAATGTTCTAGGAGAATTTTAGAGCCTTATGGACTGAATATGAAACAAAAAAATCCCTCTTAGGTTTTTAGTTCCAGTTTCAACTCATCCTATTCCACAATTTGAATCTTTTGGTATCCCCTCAATGATCAAAAATTTAAAATATTGATGTCCAATGTAATTCATTAAGAATATCATTGATATTTGGACTCGGATACCCTTATTTGAATGAATATTATTGATAATTATACTGTCAATACACATGTGATTTATACCATCTTTCATTATCAAAAATAATACTAGAATAGAACAGATCTCATACATGTCCATATGAAGCTTCGACACATCAATTCATCCACATGATTAAACATTTCTGTTAATTTATCAAGATTATTCACATGTTATCTTTTATTTGGAAATTGTGGACCTTGTACAAGATTGATATAACTTTCAATACCTCTAAATGGTTGTAATAAACTGAATTATCATTATGAAAAGCACCATGATAATCCAAAATCATAGAACGAGATAATATATGGTGTGTACTCCTCTCCTCATGGAATGACTTCTCCATCTTTAAAAATGAAAATAAAACGTTCCATTTTTATTTACTGAATTATCCACATGATATATATTTATAATTAGGCTACCATTTATATCTTTTAGAACATTTTTTCCTTGATTAATATGGACTGGATCAATGGAGTAATTGTAATATTATTTTTACCAAATTGCAATGAATATGCGTTATTCCTCCTATCATATTTCACATTCATTTAAAACAATCAATTAAATCAAAAAATATGTAAAATGAATCCATAGTAACAATATCACACAATACCTCATCTACATAGTTATTACCAATGGTATATAAAATCAGAACCTATTTGTAGTATTGATGTTTTTTCTAATTGCTCACTAATTGAATATTCTGTGACCGAGAATGATTCTATTTTGGAATCTTCAATTTGTCCAAAATTGTTTTTAAATGAAAATTTGAAATACTCTCAATATCAATAATCAACATCCATACAGATTAATTTATGGTGAAACAAATTTAGAACATGTTTTCATATTTTCATTAATGGGGGAATGTTTGAGGTTACAAAAAACATCGTAGCATACCCATGTTACCCACATTAGCTTCATGAAAAACATTATCTCCATTTTTAGATAAGTCACAAACATGTTCATATTATTTTATTTAATTATTGATCTCATCAATCTCTTTTATTGTAATAATTTTAATTATAGAAAAATTGTCTAGAAAATGACCATATTTGTGAAATTTGAAGGACATTCAATTCCAGCATTCATAGGAGTTGTATTTTACTTTTGGATGTTCCATATCCTTCACATTCTCTTTTTATGACATGTTGTTCCTTTTAAATTTCATATCTCATTCATTGGATATTATTAGATGAGACAAATTTATAAAAATATGTACTTCTTTTTTAGTTCACACGTGGATGTCTCTTCAAGGTCCTCTTTTACTATTCAACCTTGATTTATAGCTTGTAAACATCATCAAGTGAAAAAAATTGTAGTAACTAAACTAAATGAGAAATTTATTCATTTAATTCTCCAAAATATCATGGAATAATTTATGTGGTTTATTCTATAACATCACTTTTCTTTAATAAATGTTCAAACACATGAATGAACAGTTAAATAGATTTATCATCTGGATGGAAGATATGAATACAAAAAATAAATCTATTTCTTATAATTCTCAAGAAGAAATCTTATTCTAATATTTTTTCAAGATCTCCAATGATCATTTTTTCATTTCACATCATGTTCCAATAGATTCATTATATCTTACTGAAAATATATTCATAATATTAAAAAATTAAAATTTATACCCTGAACATATTCTAGATGGAATATTTCAAAAATTGAAGATTAATTTGATTTACCATACATAAAAATATAGAATTTAAATCTTCAATCCATTTTTATTATTTTCATTATCTCTTATACTTCACATACCCACCTCTGAATCATTAGAATCATGTCTATTTGTACTATCTTCATAAAATGGTACTGTATTTATCCTACTCTATGGAGGTGGAAGTAAATCGAGGATAAAACTGTGGTGGAGGGGAATCATGTAATTGTTCTCTAGATAGTTGATAAAGATTATCATTTGTTAGAGTAATTTTAGATTTTAGAATCATGTTTGATATTTCCACTAGATTTGGAGTAGATGATCCTCTATTGCATGGTTTGGTGGAGAAATATTTTTGCAGGTTTATAATATGATTAATGTGGCAAAAAATACCTATAAGAACAACAATTATAATACCAAATAGATGAATCACCAATACCAAAAATGTGTTATTGATGATTTAATAATTAAATGTAGATGAATTACCAATGACTAAAGGAAATTACGCACATTGAGGTATCTTCTAGAAAAAAGATTAAGTCACTAGTAGTGAATATGAATCACCTGTTTTTGTAAAAGCGAAGAGGTTAAAGAATGAAAGATGCACAATGAGATTCAGAATTTTTTGGATTCAAGTGTAACTATTAAAAAATAGTAAATATACATTATAAATACAATATAATGAGAGAGTAAGAACCCAAGTAAAATTTCAAGCCATGGGTCCACTCAAATGTCAGATAAAAGGAAAAAAAATTACATTCCCATTCTAATTAAGGGCCGAACAAACTAAATTAGTAATATTACATCTAAATGATAATTTTTCCCATTTTATCTTCCATATTTAATGTACTGCTATGAATTTCCCTCATTTTCCACGGGGATAAGTCATTTTGGCCAACAAATAATTGTGACGTGGAACACCGTTGTGTTGGAATCCAAAAGGTATGAGCTGATCCAATTCAAATTAAAATTTATCATAAAATTATTTTGAATCCCAAATATATTCTCTTGGGTTAAATCTATTACATATCACCCTTATCAAAAAACATAATGCCACTTCCCCATAAAACCATAAACCATCATCTTTAGAAAATAATAAACCAACATTCCTATAATCCCACAAACCATCTACAACAAAACCCCCAATCACTTGTCCTAATAAACCCTAATCTTTTCCACCAAATACCTGAACCCTTAGGACTAAAAAAAATTAAACCCTCAACCACAAAATAAATTAAACCCTTATACTGGACAACCATATACACTAATCCTCAAAAAACCCCAAACACACTTCCAAAAAAACCCACAAATATCATCTTGAAAAACTCTTTAACCTAGAGCCCAAAACTCTTAAACCCATATCCCCCATAACCCCAAGAACCTCACCCCAAAAAAGCCAATAAATAATCATAAAAAACACTTTACCCTTATCTTAAAGGACACCAGATACCTTAGCCCCAAAAACCATAAACCCTTAACCAAAAATACAAAAAACACTCTTAACAATCCATAAGTATTCATCCAAAATAAAACCATAAACACCCATCACCAAAAAACCCTAAACCATCACCAATAAAAAAACCAATTCCCTTAGCCCCAAAACGTCAAACTAAATCCCAAAAAACCCATATAGGATTAACAAGAACCCCAAAAATCCTTAACACAAAAACAAACTAAACCCTCAGCACCAAAAAACCCTAAACCCGCATCCCCTAAAACCCCATACCCATCCCCCCCAAATTCCTTATACCATAAACCGAAAAAATAAACTAAAATATCAATCCTAAATAACTCTAAACTCATAGTCCCTAAAAAATAGTAAACAATCTGAACATGAAAATAATAAACCCTCTTCCATATAAAAACTATTACCCTAACCCCCAGAAAATCCAAAACCCTCTTCTGAAGAGATCCTAAAACCCTTACCCCCTGAAAATCCTAATACACCATCCCCAAAAAACCATGGACCCACATCTAAATAAATATATAAACCACCAACCCCAAAATACTCAAAACCCAAATCCCATAAAACCTAAACCCTAAGTCCCATAAAATTTTAAACCCTCATCCATAAGAAAAACATAAACACATTTCCATGGATAATCCTTACCATTACTCTTTTTGAAAACCTAAACCTTAATCCTTAATAAACCTTATTCCCTCATCCCTCCAGGAATTTTAATACATGAGCTTCAAAAAACTCTAAACACATAACTCAAGAAAACCCTAAACACCTTTCCCCAAAAAACATTAAACCCTTAACCATTGTAAACCCTAAATCCTAATCCCTAAAACCTCTAAAATACCATCTCTAAAATACCATAATACCCCATCCCAAAACAACCCAAAACCCTCAGCCCATGAAAAACCTAGACCCCCATCCCCATATCACCCTAAACTCATAGTATAAGAAAAATTGATAACATTATACATAAAAAAATCATAATCCCCAAAAAAACTCCCAAAACCTCATCCCTAGAAAATCATAAACCCTTAACCCCAAAAAAATCCAAATCCCTCATCCTCAGATAATTGTATACCCTAATTGTTATAAAAAATAAACCAATTGCTCCAAAAACACTATATAATCATACCTAAAATCACATTGACCCTCAATCCCAAATAACCCATAACCCTCATCCCAAAAAAACAATAATCTCTCAACTCCAAAAAACAAAAACTTTTATAAAAAAACCTAAACAATCATCCATAGAAAATTGTAAAAACTTAACCAAAAAATAACATAACCCTCATCCCCATGAAAAACCTCAACCCTTAGCCACAATAATCATAATCTCTTACCCCAAAAAACCTCCATCATTCAACCCCAAAATACTGTAAACCCTCAACCCTAAAAAATTGTAATTTATGACCATCAAGAAACCCCAAAACCACAACACAATAAATCCCTTATCCCCTATCCCATGAAAACCTAAAACTATCATCTAGGAAAAACCCTAAACCCTCATCCCTAAAAAATCCAAAACCCTTGGAGACAAAAATTCCTCGACATACATCCCAAAAAACACATAATCCCATTGACCCAAAATGAACTAAGACACCATCCCCAAAAAACCGCAGAGTCTCAACACTAAAAAACTATAAACCCAAAGTACCACAAAACCTAAACCCTTAGTGATAAGAAACCCAAAACCCACATTCCCAAAAAACCCTAAACTCATAGTAACAAAAATACATAAATAGAGATCCCTAAGAAAGCCTAAACCTGCTTCCCAAAAATACTCTATAGCCTATACCTTACCCCAAAATTACATTGAACTTCCATCCCCAAAACCCTATACCATCATCCCTAAGAATCCCTTATCCTTAATCCCCTACAAACCAGATCTCCTAATACCCAAAATAACCTAAAACATCTTCCCCCCAAAAATCTTTAAACTGTCAGCTCCATAAAACCCTAATCCCTCAGATCAAAAATTACCCTAAACCCTCATCCCCAAAAAAAATCATCCATCACCTACAAAACCCTAAACCCTCAATCCAAGAATCGTTGATCCCTCACCCCCCAAAACAAAAACCACCTTATTCCCAAGAAACCACAATCGATCAACAAAAAAAAGACCCTCAATACTCACCCCCGGAAAACACAAATCCTGGAGTCCAAATATCCCTAAGCACTCATCCCCAAATTACCCTAGATCCTCTTCCCAAAAAAAAAACATAAACCCATAGACCAAAAAACCCGCAATCTATTATTCCTTCAAAACCATAAACCCTCATCCCAAAAAAATCCCTAAACAATAAGCCAAAAAAACCCAAAACACTCAGTCCCAAAAATCTCAAAACCCCAAACACAAAAAAACACAAAAACCTCATTCCCAAAAAATAATATACCCTCATCCCCAAAACCCCTTATACCCCCTTCACCCAAAACATAAACCCTCAAACCCAAATAAGTTTACACCCTATGCCCCAAAAATTCCTAAACCCTAATCTATACAAAAATTATACAACCCTATTCCCAACAAAAACCTAAAACCAAAACCCTTCCCCAAATAAATCATAAACCATTATTCTAGAAAAACACTAAACCCACATCCCCATGAAACCCTAAACCCATATCCCCACAAACCTTAAATACACATCCCCAAAAAACCCTAAACACTTTTTCAAAATATAATTAAACCCTCATTCCTATAAAAAACTCAAAATCCTATCACCAAAAATCCCTAAACATTCTGGCCTAAAAAAGCCTAAACCCTCATCCACAAAAAACCGAAAACAAATATCCCAAAAAAATCCTAATCCCAGACACCCATAAATCGATAAACCCCCTTCCCCAAAATACCATAAACCCACAGACCCGACAAAACCTAAACCCAATATTCGAAAAAAACAGAAAACTATCATCCCCAAAAAGCACTCAAACCATTGTCCCTAAAAACTGTTAATCATTATCCCAAAAAACCATCAACCCTCATCACCAAAAAAATCTCAACCTCATAGCCATGAAACATTAAACCATCATCCCCCAAAATATCTAATCCCTCATATCAAGAAAACCATAAACTCTCATCAATTAAAAACTCTAACCCTCATCCCCCAAACCCAAAACCCTCCTCCCCAAAATACCATGAACTCTTAGACCCAAAAACACTAAACCAAAAAACACAAAATAATAAAATAAACCCTCATCAAAAATAAACGCAAAACCCTATACCTGTAATCATCCTCAATCCTCAGCCGCAAAAAACCCTATATCCAAGGCCCCATAATAACCTAAACCCACATCCCCAAAAAACCCAATAACTGTCAACCCCAAAAAACTCTCAAACCACATCACTGAAAAACATAAACTCTCATTCGTAAATATCCCTAAACCCTCCACTCCAAAAAACGCTAAAAACATAGGGGTTGAAAAATACTAAACAACCTACCCCATGAAACCCTAAACACTTAACTCCAAAAACCCCTAAACCAACATCCCAATGAAATGATAAACCCTCATCCATAAAACCCATAAACCATTATCTCTAAAAACCCGCAATCCAAATCCCCCCAAAACCTTAAACCCCTATCCACAAAAAGCTGTAAACCATTATCCCCAAAAACAAAAAACCAGTTTCCTAAAAATTAGGAAACCCTCATCCCCCCCAAAAAACCCAAACTCCTCAACCCCAAAAAACCATCACACGTCATCCCCCAAAAAACATCAACCCTAACCTTCAAAAAACCCTAAATCTCCAACCCCCCCAAACCCTAAAACATGTATTTCAAAAAACCCAAAATCCATAGTCCCAAAAACCATAATCCCCCATCCCCAAAATACCCTAAACACTATATCCCAAATACACTAAACACTCAAGCCCAAAAAACTATCAACCATAATCTCTAAATTTCTTCTATCCTCAGCCTCAGAAATCCCAAAACCCCAGCCATGAAAAAACATAATCCATAATCCATAAAACCCCCTAAACCCTTATACCCACAAACCTTAAACCCACAACCCAAAATAAAATCTAAACCCACATCCCCATAAAATTGTAAACCCTCACCCCCAAAAAATTTCATAACCCCTATTCTACAAAAAAAATACTTGACCCCCATTCCCCAAAAACTGTTATCCCACTGCCCAAAAAACCCTCTAACCGAAACCCCAACAACCCAAAACACTTACCCTGAAAAAACCAAAACCCTCATCCTGGAAAATACATACACTGTCATCCTTCAAAAACCAAAAAAAATATTCCTCAAAATACAAAAAACCCTCATCCAAGGAAAACCATAAACTCTTATACCAAGTATCTCTATCACTAAACTCTAAAAACACTAAAATACCATCCCCAAAATACCTGAAACACTTATCCCCAAAAAAAAACTATACCCTATGAAATAATACAAACTTAAACCCTCAACCCCAAAAATAGTAACCCCACATCCCAATTAAACCCTAAACACTCATCCACAAATATCCCCCAACCCCATGTCCAAGAAAAATTCAAAACACTTGGCCCGTAAATATTCTCATCCCTGATGTCCAAAAAAAACTAAACCCCATGCCCCATAAAACCCTAATCCTTTATCCATGAAAATTATGAAACCGTCATCCCCCAAAAAATATGAAACCATCATCCCTAAAAAACAATAAACCCTCAACAACAATAATCCCTAAAATTTGTGCCCCCAAAACTCTAAAATTTTATCCAAAAAAAATAAACCCCCGGCCTGAAAAACCCATAAACCCTCATCCCCCAAAACCACTCAACCCCATGCCCCAGAATACCCTAATCCACCATCCACAAATAAGTTCAATCCTCTACTCAAAAAAGCCCCTCAAACCTCATCCCTAAAAACCACAAAACCATCATCCCAAAAAACCTTCAAACCAAAACCCTAAATACTATTAATATGAAGACCAAAAAACCCCTCAATCCTTAACCCAAAAAATCCCAGATACTCTCCCCCCAAAAAATCTAATTCCCATCCCCCAAAAAACCCTAAACCCAATTCCAAATTCCAAATAATCCCAAAAAGCTCATCCAAAAAAATCAACCCTCAACACCATAAAACTGTCAAACCTCAACACTAAAAAATCATGAACCCTTTCCCAAAAAATCTAAAAACCCTTATCCAAAAAAACCAAATACCCTAAACTATCATTCCCATAAAACCGTAAACCTAGGTACCTAAAAAAATTCAACTTCAAACCCTAAAATACCCTCAACTCTCTGACCTAGAAATCCTTCAATGATCAGCAACAAAAAACTCTAATCCCTCAAACAAAAAACAACCTAAACCCTCATCCCCAAGATACCCTGAACCATTATCAATAAAAAACTCTCTACCCTAAACCCCCAAAACCATAAAACATTAGCCCACAAAATAACTCAACCCTTATCCATAAAAAACCCGAAATCCTCAAAACACAATACCTAGAAACCCTAATTCCAAAAATAAAGTTAACCCACATCCCGGAAAATCACTAAACCATCATCCCCAAAAAATGCTCACCCCTCAAACCATAAGGAACCTAGACCCCTCAGCTGTAAAAATTTCCCAAATTTATTCAAAAAAAAAATAAACCATTATCTCTAAAAACCAATAAACCCTTTCTATAGTAAACAATAAACCATCATCCATTGAAAAACACTAATCCCTTAGTCCCAAAAAACCCTAAACCCTTGTCTCTAAAAAACCCAAAACCCTTATCCCAAAAAAAGGTTTAACCATTGGACCCCCAAAATACTAAACCTTCAGTCCCAAAAAACCCTAAACTGTCACCCAAAAAAGGCTTTAAACCATGGTCCAAATAAATGCTATACACCTAGCCCCAAAAAAACCTTAAACCCTATGTCCCAAGGATCCTTAAAATAGAAACCCTCAAATAACTAAAAAATTATGCCCAGGATATTCAAAAGCCTTTTCCCTAAAAAAAAATAAACCCTCATCCCCATGAAACCCTGATCCCTCATACCCTGGAAAACCTAAACCCTCAACCCATAGTATCCCAAAACCCTCAGACACATGAAACCCTAATAAATCTTCCCCATGAATTCCTAAACACTCATCTCCAGGAAAAATTGAACCCCTTTCCCTAGGAAACCTTATACCCTTAGCCCCATGAATCCCTCAACCCTTAACCCTAAAAATCCTCAACCCTCATTCCCAAAATCTCCACGAACCTATTCCCTAAAAAAAAACATCAACTCTTATTTCCAAAAAAAATACTAATACCACATCCCCCAAAAAAACCCTCAACCCATATCCCAAAACAACCTGAAAATATCAGCCCCAAATAACCAAAAACCATCAACCACAAAAAACACTAAATTCGTAGCCCCAAAAAACCCTAATTCATAAGCACCAAAAATTACTAAACCCTCAAAACCAAAAATCCCCAATCACTTATAAAAAAAGCCCCAAACCCTTATACCAAAAAATACAAAAACCCAGATCCTTCAAAGAACTATAGCCTTCCACCAAGGAACCCTAAATCATCAACCCCAAAAAATCTAAAACATTTATCCTAAAAAAACCCTAATCCCCTAACACAAATATTACCTAAACAACATCCCTATAAAATACTAAACCATTTTACCCAAAAAATCCATAAACCCCCAACAACAAGAGATCACAATCCCTTTGGCCCCAAAAATGATAAATTCACAACCCCAAAATACTTTATTCCCTCATCCCAATAAAACACAATACCCAGTTCACTAAAATACATACAATCCTTATCATAAAAAACACTAAATCACCATCCCAAAAAAACACTAAACCCTCATCCCTAAAAAACATGTATCCCTCGGACCCATAAATCCTTAAACACTGAACCAAAATGCCATAAAATCTCAATTCCAAATAAGCATAAACCCATATTCACCTAAAAACCCTAAACCTTCACCCTTGAAAAACCTAAACCATCATCCCCAAAAAACCCTCATGCTTCAACTATAAAAAATCCCGTGACTCCGAACCCCAATGTTTATTATACATCATACCCAAATAATCCTCAACTCCTATCCAAAAAAAATATCAAAATGCATCCCCAAATATTGATCAAACCAAATCCCAAAAAATTCCCAACCCTCATCCCCAAAAAACGCATAACCCTTAGCCTCAAAAACACTGATATTATAGAAACAAAAAAAAAACCTGAAACCCTCACCTCTATAAAAACCTCAACCATAATCCCCTAAAAACCCTCAAAATAGATCCAAATAAAACCTAAACCCTCAATCCTAAAAAATTTACAACCCATAGAACCAAAAAATAATTAACTCTTATCCACAAAAATCCCTCAACCATTATCCATAAAAGCCCAAATTCCCTATCACCAAAAAATCCTCAACGCTCACACCCCCCAAAACCTAACCTCGCGTCCGTAAAAAATCCCTCAACAATTATTCCCCCAAAACCCTAAACCATTATCCAACAGAACCCTAATCACTAATCCCAAAAAAACCCATGAACAATTAACCTTAATAATCCCTAAACAATTATACCAAAAAACTCTTATCCACCAATAACAAAAAAACTACCATCGTAACACTAAAAAAACGTCAGCACACATTTCCCAAAAAAGTACTCAACCAATAGACCCCAAAAAACCTAAAACCTCATCCCCAAAAAATCTCCAACCCTAACTCCAAAAACCCTTATACCCTTGTCCCCAAAAAACACTCAACCATTATCACCAAAAATCATTAAACGTCTTGCTCAAATAATCCTAAACCCTTTTCAATAAAAAACCATAATACCTCATCTACAATAAAACCCCAATCCTCTGCCCCAAAATACCCCTAATCCTCATACAAAAAAATACCCACATCCCCAAAATACTCTAAAGACTCATCCCAATTGACCTTAAATAATTGTCCCCAAAAAACCCTATAATATATACCAAAAAACCTTTAACCCATAGTCCTAAAAAATCCATTAACCTCAACCGACAAAAAAACCCTAAACCATCAACATTAAAAACCCATCAACACTCATCCCAAAATAATAATAATCCCTCAATCCCAAAAAACTCTAAAATAAATTATCCCCAAGAATCCCTAATCCATCATCTCCAAAAAAACCTTAAATATAATCCCCCAAAAAAATCCAATGCTAAACACAAGAAAAAAACTAAATAATCATCCCCAAGAAACCCTCAACTATCATCCCCAATAAATCATCAATCCTCACCCCCCTGAATCTTGAATCACTCAGCCTTATAAAAACCTCAAACCTCATACTCAAAAATAAACCCCTAACACTTATCCCAAAACCCCTCAACCATAATTCCCATAAACATAAAATATCTAAGCCCAAAAAACCATTTAACCATTATCCCCCAAAAAACCTCAACATTTAGTATAAAAACCCCACCCTTATCCCAGAAAACCCTCGAACCCTCATCCCTAAAAAACCCTAAACACTCAACTGTAAAAACACTTAAACCACAGCTGAAGAAATCCATCACCCCCTAAAACCATAAAAATTCATCTAAAAAATGTAATCCCTCACACCCTTAAAAAACGTATCCTTATAACCTAAAATCTCTCAATATTATGACCACAAAACCCTCAACCCTCTACCTCCAAAATCTATCAACCTATAGAATCACAAATTTATTGTCCCTCGTCTTCAAAAAACCCAACACACTCATCCATATAAAATTCTAAAACTACAACCCAATAAATACCTATACCCTCACCCCCAAAACCCTCTACCCTAGACCAAAAAAAACTACTCACCTCATCCCCTAAAAACCTTATTTTTTGAGCCCCCAAAACACCAAAACACTTATATACAAATAACCATAAACCCACGTCCCAAAAAACCCAATAATCCGAATACAAAAAAATCCATATTCCCATGACCCCAAAAAAATAGCAACCCTCAACCCCCAAACCCCATACCCTTCTCCCCAAATCCCCAAAACCCATATCCCAAAAAAAATCCTCAACCATCATCCCAAATAAATCCTCAACCCGTAACCCCTAAAAATCATCAACTATAACCCCAAAAACCCAAGACCCTTAGCCCCATGATAACCACAACCCCCATTCCCTAGAAACACTCTAACCTTATCCCCAAAAAACAATCAACACTCATACCCAAAGAATCATAATACCCCATCTAAAAAAATCCCAATACCCTCAGCAAAAAACCACTCAACCCACAACACAAAAAACATTAAACCTATACAAAATAATACAACAAACATATCCCTAAAATACTAATCCCTCATCACTAAAAAACACACAACCCTCATCCCCAACCATAACTCAACTCTCTGCAACAAAATACAATCAACCCTCATCCTCAAAAACCCTTCAACTTTCATCTGCAAAATATCCTCAAACTGTGACCCCAAAATACCGAAAACCCTAATCCCCAAAAAACCCTTTACCCTTAGTGCTAAAGAACAACAAACCCTAAACCCTGAAACCCTCAAAACGGTGACCCAAAAATCCCTTAACCCTCATACTAAATAAATAGCATACCCTCAACCCAAAAAATTGAAAAACTAATATATATAAAAAACTAAAAACACTAAAAAACAATAAAATCTTATTCACATGGAACCCAAAACCCTCAAACCCAAAAAATTGTGAAGCCTTATCTTGATATAAACTTGAAACCCACAATTTAAATAATCCAAATTCCTAATCCCCAAAAAACAACAAACCCATGGATATAAAAATCCCAAATCCCTCAGCCACATAAAATAATAAAGCGTCAGCCCATAAAAACATTGAACCCTTATCCCTAAAAATCCTTAATCCCTCATCGCCCCATATCCCTAAAACATCATCCCCCAAAACCCATAAACCTCAAGTCCCGAAAAACCCAATACTATCAGACCCAAAAAAACCTACACCCTCATCCACAAAAAAACCTAAACCTTAATCGCTATAAAACCAAACACATTCTTCCCTAATTACCCTAAACCATCATCCCCAAAAAACCCAAAACTCTCATACCTAGTAAACAATAAACCACGGGCCTAAAAAACACAAATCCCTCACCCACAAAAAAACTGTAAACTCTCTTATAAAAAAACACAAACACTTAGCCCCCAAAATCTCTAAATAGTCAGACCCAAATAAACCTTAAAGCTTCACACCCAAAATAGCCCTAAACCCTCACCCCCAAAAGATGCCAAACACTCAATCCTAAGAAAGGATAAACCCTTAATCCAAGAAAACCCTTAAACATTAGCCACCAATAACCCAGAACCCTTAATCCTATAAATCCCTCAATCATTAGCCCCAAGAAACCACAACCCTCACCCCCAAAAACCCTAAACTCTCAACTCCAAAAAACCCTAATCTTCTCATCCCCCACCCCAAAAAAACATAAACCCTCATCACACAGAATCCTTAAACCCTCATCCAGAGGAAAATTCAAAACACATAGCTACAAAATCATAAGTCCTCATCTCAAAAAAACCATAAACCTTCAACCCCAAATAAACTAATATTCAAAACCCAAATAACCCAAAAACCATATCACCAAAAAACCAAAAACCTTCTACCCAAAAAACATCATGGGTCTTCCCCTGAAAAGCCTAAACCACCAGCCCTAAAATACCCTCAACCCTCATCCCCAAAAGTCCCTCAACCCTCAAATCCCAAAAACCATCAATCCACATCCCAAATAAAATCTAGAACCATAAATAGAAAAAAAAACATCATCCATCATCCGGAATAAGCTATCAATCTTCATACCTAAGAAACCCTCATCCCTCAAAAGAATATAAACCCTCAAATATCATAGAAAAAAATCCATCAACCTCACCCCCAAAATACCCTCAAAGATTATCCCAAAAGAACCCAACCATCATCCACAAAACCAACCAATCACTCAACCGATTAAAACCCCATCCATTTAGCAAAAAACTTCCCACCCTCATTAAAAAAAGTCAAAAACACTAGGCCCCCAAAATCCCTCCTCACTCAACCCCCAAACCACAATACCTCATCTCCTTAAAAACCTTAACACACACCCCTAATAACCAAAATCCATTCCCCCCAAACCCTAAACCATCATACCCTAAAAATCCTAATACAACAACCCTAAAAAAATAACCCCTTAAGACCAAAAAACCACATACGTACGTACATAATATATTTTGATCCATCATCACCATAAAATGTCCAACCCTTATGCCCAACACTCCCAACCCTCTACCCTAAACCCCACCATGCTACCACTGAAAAATCCCCATCCCTCCCATAAACTGTTGCCTCCAAAAAACTGAACCCTTATCTAAATAAAAACCTTACACCCTGCCTCAAAAGCGACTCCACCCTTAGTACCAAAAAACCCCCAACCAAAATATTTTAAAAACCATAATCCATTGTTCCCCAAAACATAAACAATCAACCCCAAAAATACATGAAAACATCATCACAAAAAACAAAAAACTCTCATAACCAAGATACCATATAGCATCGTCTCTAAAAACACCCAATCCCTTACAATGAAAAAACATAAAAAAATCATCTCAAAAAATCCTAAATCATTAGCCACAAAACATCCTAAACACCCATCCCTAAAAAAATTCTCATAACTCCAAAAAACACTAAACCCTAAACCCCATAAAAGCCTAATCTCTCAAATACAAAAACCACGCAACCTGCATCACAAAAAAATGTACAACCCCATCCTCTATAAACACACAACCCTCAAACCACATCCCCAAATACACTCAACCTTCAGCAAAATAAGCCTCCCACCCTTAGCCCCAAGAAATCACATCTATCATTCCCAAAGAACCCACCACTCCATCCCCAGAAAACACAAAATCCTCATCCAAATGATACATTTAATGTGATTTAATGAAATTAATTAACACTAATCCCTAATAAACCCAAAACATTCATACTAAAAAAATACATATTCACAACTGCACAAAAAACCCTAAATCATCAGCACCAGAAAACCCCCATCCCCCATACCAAAAAACACTAAATCATCATTCCCAAAACCATTAAACCCATAACCCCAAAAAAACCAAAATCACCTTCCCTTAAAATACCTAAACCCTCATCCTATAAAAATCAACCAATGGCCCCAATGAAACGTCAACCCAGTTAAACAAAAAACCTCAACTATCATCCCCAAAAACTGTCAACCATAAGCCCTAAAAAACTCAATCTTAATCCATAGAAAACCCTAAAATCTCATCCCAAAAAACTCTCAAACCTTGTCCCCAAGGAACCACACCCCTCATCCACATAATACTCTAAAAACCCCAAACCCAATAAACCCCTAAAACCTAATAACAAAAAATATGTAACCCTCTTCCCAAAAATGCGATCAACCATTATTCCTTAGAAATCCTAAAACCTCGACCAGAGAAAACATGAAACCATCATCCCCTAAGACATTTTACACCCTCAAATACTTGAATCCGAGAACCCATATACCCCAAAAACCCTAATCCATCATTCCACATAAGTCCTAAATCCTTAGTCCAAAATAACACTTAACTTTTATCCCCACAAATCCCAAATACCTTCATCCCAAAACCCTCAAACTGCATCCACCGAAACAACTAATCACTCACCCACCAAAAACTCTAATCCAAGAATCTAAAAAACACTGAACCATCATCCTCAAATAATTATAAACACTCATCCCCGAAAAACACTAAAAACTCAAAACCAAAAAAATTATCCATCATCCTAAAAAACCTTAACCCTCTCCCTAAACAACCCCAAGATCTATCCCCCAAAATCTAGTAAACTGCGATTATTCAAAACCCACAACTCTCAGCATTAAAAAACCCTCAACCCACTACCCCAAAAAAACCTAAACCCTCATCCCCAAAAGAACCAGAATCGTCACCCATAAAAAACACTAAACCATAATCAATAAAAAAATGAAATCATCTTCCTTGGAAAACCCAAAACCCTAATAATGAAAATCTTACAACCCTCATCTCCAAAAAAACGTAAATACTCATCTCAATAAAACTCTCAACCCTTAGTCATAGTAATCTGAAATCTCATATCTCCAAAAAACACTAAAACCTATGCCCATAAAACCATAAATAGTAATCCCCCAATAACCATAAACCATAATCCCCATAAAACCCAACAATAAATTCCCTAAAAAACATTGAATCCTTATCCGAAAAAATATCGGTACCCCTAGTAATAAAAAAACATGTACCATAAACCCTATTAAACCTTGAACCATCATCCCCAAATAACTCTAAACCTTATTCCCCCAAAACCCCATAACCCTCAGCCCCCAGAATCCCTAAACCCTAAAACCAAAAAAAACATGAACCCTAAAATCCAAAATACCACTAACCCAACTCTAAAGAATATAATGGACCCTCGGTCCAAATAACCACAACTATCAAATCCAAAAATCCTCAAACCCTTATACCTAATAACTCATGAACCATTATCCCGAAAAACCCATATAACATTAGTCCCCAAAATACCCTAAGACACATCCCAAAATAACCTTTAACAGTAATCCCTATAAATCATTGACCCCTTAGAAAAAAACCTGAACCAAAAGTCCCAAAAAACCCTAAAACGTTAGTTTATAAAAAAAATACTCAACCATTTTCCCCAAAAAACCATCAATCCTCATCAAAAAATTCTAAACTCTCCTCCTAATGAAATCCTGAATTCTTTACCTATAAAAACCCTGCACCCCCATCCCTGAAAAATCCTAAACCCTCAGCCCCAAAAAATCTCTGAATGATTAGAGCACTACAATATTGAACTCTCATCCCCAAAATACCATGAACCCAAACACCATAAAACACTAAAACTACCTCCCTAAAAACCCTAAATAATCATACCCATAAAAACCTAATCCCATATCCTAAAACAACATGAACCCTTAGACCAAAAGAACCCTAAAACCTCATCTCTGGAAAACCCTAAACCCTTTGGCCAAAATAACCTCAAAACCCATCCCCCCAAAACCCAAAACCCATTACCCCAAAAAATCCATATACCCTTATCCCCAAAAAACAATGAACCCTTGGAAGCAATAACCCATAACTCATTGACCTCAAAAAAAAGAAACTACATCCCTATCAAACCACAATACCTCATCAAAAAAAAAACCATTACAGTCAACCCAAAAACCCCCAAAACAATCATAACTAAAAAACCCTAAACCATTTCCCCCAAAAAAATTATACCCTACCCAAAAAAAATCTTGAACACTAAGAAACAAAAAAACCCTAAAGACATAGTTCCAATGAATCATAAATCCTCCACCACATAACACCCTACCCACATCCCAAAATATCCCTCATCCCACATCGAAAAAAATCAATCAATCCCCATGCCCAAAAAACCATATTCCCGTTGCATTAAAAACCATCAACCCTCAACCCACCAAAAAACTCTAAAAACTCATCCAAAAAAACACTCAACCATCATCCTGATGTTACTCTCAATTCTCATCCCTAATAAATCCCCCTAATTTAGTACCAATAAACCCTCAACACTTATCTCCAAAAATATCTATAAATCCACATCACAACCCCCCTCAAATATTCGCTGCAAAAAACCCTAATCCTTTAGCCAAAATAAACTGACAACCCTAACACCCGAAAACCATATAACCATGGTCCCAAAAAACTCTAAACAACCAAATGAAAAAAACAATCAAACATCATCCAAAAAAAACTGAACTTCGTATTCAATGAATAACACTCAACCATCATCAAGAAAAATCCAAAAAACTGAAGCCCCCAAAACCCCACAACCCTCATACCAAAACCCTGAACCCTCAGACCTAGTAAAATCTCATCCATAAAATGTAAAAAAATCCTAAACACACATCCTAAAAACCATAAAACTGCATTACCAAAATACCCTAATCCCTCAAACCTATAAAACCATAAACCCTCATTCAAAAAAAACACTAAACCCTTACACCAAAAAACCCATCATCCCTCTTCCCTACATAAATATAAACTCTGTTCCCAAAAAACCCCATAACCCTTATCAATAAAAAACGATAAATCGCAATCGCCAAAAATTCATAAGAACCTTTTCCCCAAAAAACTACAAACCTCACACAAAAAAAGTATCATCCCTCAGCCTATAAAACACTAAACCATCATCCCCAAAACCATAAACACAAAGTATCAAAACACTAAAACGACAACCAAAAAAATATTTAACCCTTAGCCCAAAAAACACAATACATTAGCCCAAAAAATCCCAAAATCCTCAGCATATAAAAAACCCAAAACCCCAATCCCAAAAAAATTAAATCCCATAACCTCATGAAACCCTAAAAACTCCTCACCATAAAACCATAAAACCAATGCCCAAAAAACTATCAACCCTCTACCATAGAAAACCTTAAACTCTCATCCTCAAAAAAACAATATGCATCATCCCCAAAAAACCTCAACCCTCAAACCCATAAAACCAAAAAGCACCATCCACAAAACACCCTCCACCCTCAGCCCCATAAATCATTAAAACCTCATCCCCAAAAAACCCATCAAACCATATAACCCAAAATAATTAATCTATCATCCCCAAAACCTTAAACTTCCATCCATTAAAATCTGAAACCCACATCCCCACATCCCCACAAAACATCAAACCCCTCATCCACATGAAAACCTAAACCCTCATCCCATAAAAATACTAGACCCTCATCCCACGAAATCCCTAAAACGAAACCCCACAAAAACTATTCCCTCAACCCCAGGAATCCTTGTATCCTTAACCCCAAAAAACAATAAATTGTTAGCTCCAAAAGAAACTAAACACGAAGTCACAAAAAAAAATAGTATCTCAACCAAAACCCCTAAATCCTCATCCCTAATTAACTGTAAATCCAGATAAAAATACGAATCACTCAGCCCAAAAAACAATGAACACCAATCCCCAATATACACATATCTCTAATCCAAAAAATACCTAAACACTCTTCCCCCCAAAACCCTAAAACCTCATCACCAAAGACCATGAAACTTTAGTCCCTGAAAACCGTAAATCCACATCCATAACAAACCATGTAATGTAAGCCCAAATAATCCGTGAACCCAGATCCAATGAAAAACTTAAACACCCATCCACAAAAAACCTGAACCACCCATCCAAAAAACCCCAATTGTCCAGCACAAAAAATCCTCAACTAAGAGTCCCAAAACCCAAAAATTGATTCCCTATAAAAGCCTCTATGATCATCCCAATAATATAGTAAACACTCAACCCCAAATAAACTTAAACCCTCCACCCCAATGACTATGAATACTCACCCCTAATACCCCTATTTAATGGGGATCAAAACCCTTAAACTCACACCACCAAAATGCCCAATGCCCTTAGCCCAAATAAATAGGAACACTCATCCCTAAATAACCTTGAACCTTCAGCACCATTAATCCCAAAATACTAACCCATAAAAAATCCCCGAACTCTTATAAAAAAATAACTCTCAGTTCCATAAAACCTAGAACCCTAGGACCCAGAAATCCTTGACCACTTATCCCCAGAAAACCTTAAGATCCCATTACCAAATAAACCTGAATCCACATCCATAAATAAAACATAACTCTAATCCCCAAAAAAATGTCAAATAGATAGCCAAAAATTCCCTAAACCCTCTTCAAAAAAACCCCCCTCGACACTCATCCACAAAAAAACCAGAGTTCTTAGCCCAAAAATAATATTGAACCACCAGTCCCAAGAGACCATAAAACCACAGACCCAAAAATCATTATAACCTCAACCCCAAATAACCCTAATCCCTAAAACCTAATAATCACATAACCCACATCCCCAAAAAACTCTCAACCCTAATCCCCAAAAAAACACTCAACCCATGAGCCCAAAAATCCCTCAACCATTATCCCCATGTAACCCTCATCCCTTAGCCACCACAGACTCAAAACCTATTTCCATAGAAATAACTTACCCCTTATCCCCTAAAACATTTGTTCCCTATGTCCCGAATAATCCTAAACCATCATCCCCAAAAAAAACTCTACTCCCCCATACCCAAAAAGTCCTCATACCTTATCCCAAAATACAAAAAATGCTCAAAATATAAAAACACTCACCCCTCAAACAACAAAAAAACGCCACTCCCATCCCAAAAAAACCCATCATCCCTCTCCCCCAAAACCCTCAATCATAAACACCAAAAATCCCTCAACATCCATCCCCAAAAAAATCCTGAACCCTATAACCCAAAAAACACTAAACACACAGGCCCAAAAACCCCTCAACCCGAATCCCAAAATACCATAATCTCTCTCCCTCAAAAAAACCTAAACCCTCATACAACAAATGCCTACGACCAGAAAACCAAAAAAACCTCATCCCCCATCCTTATAAAAGACTCAACCCTCATCCCTAAAAAAACATGAATCCCAATGCAAAAAAAACCCCAAAACCCTCAACCCCAGAAAAACCCAATAACCTAAGCCTCTGAAAAGTATAAACCCTCATCCGAAAAAAACACAAAACCCTTCGCCTCATAATCCTTCAATGACATGTCCCAAAAAAACCCTTAATTGTCATCCATAAATGACATTAAACTCTCAGCCCCAAAAAAATCTAAACACTCCGCCACAAAAAAAATCCAAAACCCTTTTCCCCAAAAAACCATAAATCATAAGCACCAAATAACATCTAAAACAATACCTAAAACAAACCCTAAAGCCTCATCCCCAGGAAACAATAAACCTAGATCAAATAAAACCTCAACCCTCAAGGAAAAAAATAACCACTCCTCTGTCCTAAAAACCCCGACCAACAGCCATGGAAGACCCTCAATCGTTTTCCCCTGAAAGACTTTCAACATTTAGCCTTACAAAAAACTCAAACACTCAATCCCAAAAAACCCAAAAACCTATGTTAAAAACTCAACTCTTATCCCTAAATAGCCCTAAAAAGTAATCCGCAAAATATAGTCAACCCTCAACACTGAAAAACACATGGTACACATTTAAAAAAACTCTAAATCCATGGCCAAATGGCCCCATAAAACCACAAAAACTATGAACCCTCATCAGTAGACACACAAAAACCCTGAAAATTCATCCATATGTAAAAATGATAAACCATAACCCCTAAAAACCATAAAACCTCATCATCAAAAAAATCTCAACCCTTCGCCACAAAACCCTCAAATATCATCCCCACAAAGCACCCAACTCTCTTCCACAAAACATTTTCTATCCTAAACCTAAAATACACTAAAAACACAGCCCCAAAACACCAAAAAACCCAATACCTCAAAAACCCATCAACCCTCAGCTAAAAGAAATCTTCAACCATTAGACCAAATAAACATTCAACACTATGTCCAATGAAAACCTCATAGAGAGGCCCACAAAACCTCAACCATCATCACCCAATGAATCCTCAACTCTCAACCCTAATAAACCCTTACATCAAATCTGAAAACCCTGCAAAAACCATACAAAAAAACCATAAACCATCACCCACAAAAAAATCATAACCCTTAGTAATAAACACATCTTAAACCCTCATCCCCAAAACCCTACACCGTCATTCCCAAAAAACCCCAAAAGCATTTCCCAAAAAAACCCAAATCCTTCATCATCAAAAACCATCAACCATCATTACTAAAAACAATAAATCCTCATCACCAACAAATTATAACCATCATCAGTAATAGAACCCCAACACTCAAACCCAAAATAGACACCACCCTTTCTTTAAAAAACCCTTAACCCAAAAAAACATAAATCCACAACCCAAAAAAACCTCAACCATTGTCCCTGAATCATTCCAAACCATCATCCCTAGGATAACCTGAACCCTCATACCTAAAAACCCATAACACTCATAACTAAAAATCCATCAACCCTGTGACCCATAAAACCATAAAATATCATCCCTAAAAATGATCATCCATCACCCCCCAAAAAAACTCACCCTTTTCCCCCTAAATATATAAACACTCATTCATGAAAAAGCCTAAATCCTCACCCAAAAAAACCCTTTGTTCCTTATGTCTCTAAATCACTTATCACATATCCCAAATAAACCTCATCCCCAAAAACCCTCAACCCTGAACCCCCAAACCCCAAAAACTCTTCCCACAAAACTCTATACCATCAACCCCAAAAAACATTAAACATTGTTCCCTAAAAAGAAAAAACACTAATCTTAATAAACCATAAACCCACTGGCCCAAATAAACCTAAATCCTCATCCCCAAAAATCCATCAAGATTCATAACAAATACAACTAGACCCTCATCCATAGAAAACTATAAACCATACAATAATCCCTTAACCCTAATATATGAATAACCCCAAACCCTCATCCCTAAAACATTGTCTTCCCCCTTCCCCAAAAAACCCCAAAACCATAGCCCCCAAAACCCGCAACACTCTATCAAATAAAACTCTCAAAACTCCACAACAAAAAACCCTCAAACCTCATCCCCAAAACCTCTCAAACCAAAACCCCAAAAAAAAATAGACATCAGCCCCATACAAACCTCAACCATCAAGACCAAAAAACTCACAAACCCACAAAAAAAAACCCATCAACCCTCACCCACCAAAACCCTAAACCCTTTTCCCCAAAAGTCCAAAATCAGGAAGGCCCATAAAATGATAAAATCCCAACCCCAAAATCGACTAACCCACATATTTAAAAAACTCCAAACACATAGCCAAAATAAACCTAAACCCTCAACCGCAAAAAATAATAAACCCTCATCCTCAAATAAAAATAAACCCTTAGCCAGAAAAATCTTTCATCTCTCATACACAAAAAAACCTCAATCATCATCTATTAATATACATCACTCATCAACATAAAAATACTATCAATCATCAGCCCTGAAATACCCTCACTCCTTATCCCCACAAAACCCTATACCATTTGTCTCAAAGAAACCTACCCCACAAACCCTAAATCAGCATCCCACCAATACCCTAAAACCACATCATCAAAAAGACCCTCACATTTCATCCACCAAAACAATTAAACCTCATCCCCCAAAAACACTAATACCTCATCCACAAAAATCCTAAACCCAAAAAATCCATAATGTTATCCCCAAAACCGGCAACCCAATTAAAAAACAATCCTCCATTATACCTAGTAAATCATCAACCATCATCACCAAAAAATATTTCAACCCTCAACCCCCCCCCCCCAATCACATGACAGTCATCAATAAAACAACATTAAATGTGAGCCCCAAAAAACACTCAACCCTCAACCCGAAAAAAGCATAAACCCTCATACCCAAAAAACACTCAACCCTCAACCTAAAAATGCCCTCACCACTATGCCCCAAAAAAACATCATCACTCGGCCTAATAAAACAAACAAACTAAAAACTATGAAAAAATGATCCATTAACACCTAAAAAATCAAGAACCCGAATCACCATGAACACTCACCCCGCATCCCCAAAACCACTCAATTCCTATCATCAATGTACCATTAATTCTCAGCCCCAAAAATATCACATACCTCCACCGTAAGAAACCCATAATCCCCCGAAACTAAATCCTCACCACCAAAACATTCTAAACCCTCAGCTATATAAAACATTAAAACACCTTCAAAATAGAATACCAAAACACCTATCTCAGAAAAAAAAATCCATCCCCAAAAAACCCTAAACCGTTTCCCTAAAAAACTATCAACCATCAATTGTAAAAAACCGGCAAACCTCATACCTAAAAAACCATCTACCCAAAGCCCCAAAAATACCTAAGCACTTAGTGCCAATAAATACACAATCCTCAACCCCTGAAAAAATATTAACACTAAATCACAAAAAACCATACACTCCCAGTCCAATAAAACCCTCAATTATACGATTCAAAATAACATAAACACCAAAATACAAAAAACTCTCAACTCTAAAAAACCATAACCCTCATCCACAAAAAATCCTCAAATGTTGCAACAAAAATACAATAATCCATCATCCTGAAAAAATACATAACCCTCAACCCCAAAAAACCTAAACTATCATCCCCATATGTACATAAATCCTCAGCCAAAAAAAAACACAAATCCCATAGCCAAAAAAAATCCACTATAAGCATGCATGAAAAAAACTCATCAATCTGCCTAAAAACCCTCAAACATCAGTCCCAAAAAAACCACATCCCTCAGCCCGAAAAATACTAAACCCCAAAACCAAAAAATTATAATCACTCTTTCCCAAAAAAAAATTCAGCCCCCAACCCTAAAAATGTAGAAAACCAAACCCTAATAAACCATAGACCATCATACCTAAAATCCATAATCTCTAATAAAATCAAAAAAAGTCATAACACAAACTGAAAAAACCCTAACCATCATCTATAAAAAACAAAAAACACTCACCCCATGATAATACTAAACCCTTTTCCCATGAAAACAATGACACCCAGCCTAAAAGAACCCAGAGCACCCAACCTCAAATAAACATTAACCCCCATCCCCCAAAAATATATGAATCATCATCCAAAAAAGATCTAATCCCACCACCACAAATCTCTTAAACCCGTATCCTTAAAAATCCCAGAGACCTCATCTCAAAAAACCCATTAACCCTCACCCCCATAAAACACCAAAACCTATTCCCTAAAAAACCACGAAAAATCATCCCCAAAAATATCTGAAACGTTAGCCGCAAAAACAATGAACCCTCAGCATTGAAAAACCATAAACCCTTAGTTACAAAAATCGTGACCACCCACCCCTAAAAAACATGAAACCTCATCCCCGAAAAAACCCTGAATCCTCAACCCTAATTAACCCCAAACCCTCATATTTAAGATACCCTTAACAATAACCTATAAAAAAACCTGAGCATAAAAATACACTGATCTCTCATACCAAAAATAACAATATCCATCATCCATAAAAAACCCTAAACCTTCAACCTCAAATTACCCATGAAAAATATTCACAAAATACACTAATCCCTCAGAACTAAAATACCCATAACCCTCATCCCCAAAAAACCATGAACATTTACCCCAAAATAAACCTAAACCCTCTTCCAAAAAAAACCTTGAACCATCACCCCAAAAAACCTGACACCTCCTCCAAAAAAATACAAGAAATCTTGGCACGAAAAAATATGATCCTATATCCCTAAAAATACTGAACCCTCATCCCAAAAATACCTTTAAGCCTCATCCCCAAAAAACCCCAAACAGCCATCCCTAAAAATCATTACTCACCAAACCCTAGAAAAAAATACCCAACCCCAAAAAACCATAGACACCCATATCTAGACAACCATAGAACCCATGACTAGAAATTCCAAAATGGTGAGGCCCATAAATCCAATGACCCTCCTCCAAATGAAACACTACACTTTGTATCCTAGAAATCCCAAAACACTCATACGATTAAAAACAAAAAAACTTCCTCATAAAACCCCAAACCAGCATTCATATAAAACCCTAATAACTAATCAAGGGAAAAAATTAATCCCTCACCTAAAAAAACCCTAAAACATCAACCACACTTAACCCTAAACACCAATCCAAATAATACCCTAAGCCCTCATTCTGAGTAAATCATAAATCCATAGCCCCAACAACACCTCAAAACTCAGCCCAGAAAATCCTTGACCATCATACCTAGAGAAAATTAAACTCATAACTCTCTGAGAACCCCAATCCTCTTCCCCATAAATCCCTAAACCCTCGTTGAATAAAATCTCTTAACCCTCCTCCTAGGAAAACCATAATCAATCAACCCCATAAAAACATAAACACTCAAATGAAGAATATCCTATTTTTCTAATCCCTAGAAAACACTAAACCCTTAAATGGTGAAAAACATAAATCCTACAATTATGTAAATCCTAAACCCTCATTCATTGAAAACCATAAACCCTTATCCATATAAAACCCTATCACCTAAACACTTGAAAACCCAAGCACAAAACCCATGAAAACAATAAACCCTCATCCCCATGAAATCTTAAACCCTTAGCCACATAAAATCCTCAACCATATCCATTAGAAATCCTAATCCCTCGTCCCAAAAAATATATGAACCCTCATCCTTAATAACCAACAAACCATAAGCACCATGAAACAACAATATTTAACCCCCTAAAAAACTCTGAAACCTCATCCATAGAATACACTAAACTATTAGTCAAAGAAAATCCTACACCATTAGAACCAGAAAACCATTAAATCCAAGCATGAGAACAAAATAATCCTTCAATCCCAAGAAAACATAAACCCTTTTCTTTTGAAAAAACTAAACCCCTAGCCCAAGAAACCCCTAAGACATCATCCCTATAAAAAACCTAGACCCACAGAACAAGAAAACTATAAACCATTAGCCCCAAAAAACACTAAAAAATCCCCCAAAATATACTATAAATCCTCTTCCCAAAAAATACCTAAAACCATTTCCATGAAAATACATAAAGTCTCACTGAAAAAAAACCATAAAATCTAAGCAAAAAATACTCAAAATCCCTAAGTCATAAAAAACCCTAAACCCTCAACATATAAATTGCTAAAATATTAGTACTAATAAACCATATATTCTGATCCACTATATCCCCCAACGCTGAACCCTCATCCCCAAAAACCCTCACACATATCCTCAAAAGACTATATCCAAAGAGCCTTAAAAACCCCCAATTACTCTGTTAAAAATAACCTAATAACATATCACCTAAAACCATTAATCGCACAGCCCTTGGAAACCATACTCCTTTAACCCCAAAAATATTAAAAATCAGAACAATAAAATCTAACTATCCACCAAAAAATACTAATCTATCCACCCAAAAAAACTTAAACCCTCACCCCAAAAAATCCTAATCCTACAACATAAAAAAACAATAATCCCTTATCCTAAAATAGTTGATTTATCATCCCCCAATTCCCATAAACCCCCATCACAAAAATAAACTCAACATTTAGGGTCAAAAAAACCTAAAACCACAACCCCAAAAAACCATAAAATCTAATCCAACCAAATCCAAAACCCTCATCCCCAAAGAACCTAAACCCTCATCCCCAAATAATCGTACATCCTCATTCCCAAAAAAAACATAAACTTTAATCCCCAAAAATCCCAAGTCCCTCAGTCCTAAAAACACATAAATGATCATCCAAAAAATATACACTTAGAAAAAAAAACAATAAACCCTCATCCCTAAATAACTCAAAAAACATTTTTTCTGAAAAAACCCTAAACTCGTATCCCCCCAAAAACCCAAACCCCTCAGTCCTAAAAAACATTGAACCAGCAAAACCCCAAAACCTAACCCTCAACCCAAAAAATACTAAACCCTCATCCACCAAATATAAAAAACCTAATCACCCAAAAATGTTAACCAATTTGTCCCCCCAAACCATAAACACCCGTCCTTAAAAAACACTAAACCTATACCCCACAAAATCCCAAAACCTAGAAATAAGAAACCATAGAACCTTATCACTAAAAAATCCTAAATACTAAGCCCATATAAACACTAATCCCTTAGCTCCAAAAAATCCTAAACCATCATCCCCAAAAATCCCTACACTATCAGCCCAAAAAAACATAAACATCAGCACCAAATAGCCCCAAACACTCATCCTAATAACGACCAACCCCTATTCCCAAAAATCACTGAAACCCTCTTCCCAAAAACCCTAAAACCCCCCATCATGAAAACCCATAATCCTTAATCCACCCAAACCCCTAAACCCTTAGCCCAAAATCCATAATCCTACTGCCATAATGATCCCTATTCTCTTAGCCCCAAAATTTCATAAACCCTAATCCTCATAAAAACCTAAACCACCTTCCCCAAAAGATCCAAAACCCTGATCCCTAAAAAACCATAAACAGTTTAGAAAAAAACCCAAATCCATCTACTCTAAAAAACCCTAAAAACTCATACCTTGAGATCATAAACCTTGATGCATAAAAAACCCCTCAGCCTCAGAAGATCATATGATGTCCTCTTGATATACCCTAAAACCTCATGCCCAAAAACAAGAAAATCCCTAACCCCAAAAACCCAAAAACCATCACCATCAATGAAAACTATTTTCATACCCCCCCAAAAACAAATTCCCTCCTCCTAAGAAAATACCCAAACCTTAGCCTCAAAATCTCTAAACACTCAACCCCACTACCCCAAAATAACACCTAAACTATGTATAATGGTAAACACTTGTCCCCAAAAATCCCTAAACCATCTTCCCTAGAAAACTCTAAACCTCACCCTGAAAACTAGAAAACCCCTTTTCCACAGACCTAGAAACCATAAACCCTATACAAGAAAATCAAAAAACCCACTTCTCAAAAATAACTATAAACCAAAACCCCAAAAAATTATAATCTCTCATCACCAATATTCCCTACATCATGATCTCATGAAATTTATAATCCATCATCCGCAAAAAAAACCATAAACCATCACACCCAAAACCCATAAACCCATAACCACAAATAAGTATACAATGTCATCCGCCATAACCTAAAACATTATCTTCAATATAAACTAAACCATCGAACCTAAAAACCATAAAACATTTTCAAAAAAACATATTACCTCAGCCCCAAATACCCCAAAACCCTGGCCTCAACAAACCGAAAACAATTATCCCCAAAAAAACTCTCAACCTCGAAAAACTATAAACCCTCATCCAAAAAATACATAAACCCTCATCCTGAAAATCTCCTAATCCGATATCCAAAAAAATATCAATACCCTTATATTGGAATACCCATAAACAATGAGCCCCCAAAAAACATAAACCATCCTTCCCCAAATACCTTTACCGCTTATAAACCAAAAAAAAGACGATGTGCCCCAAAAACCCTATACTCTCTACCACAAAATCCCTAGTCCCTCATCCCAAAAAAAATCCCAAAATCCTCATCCAGATAAAACATAATCCCTCATATTTATAAACACAAATATTTTGGACTTGAAAATCCCCAAACTCTCAACCTAAAATATGAAAATATCTCCTCCTAATGTCTTAAAAACACGGTTAAAAATTCCTAAATACTGGTCACTCGAAACCCCTCAACCCTCAACCCTCATCCCCAATAACCCCTAAACCTCCACCCCATAAATACCCTAAACCCCAATAAAAAAACCAAGAAACACATTCATAAAAATACCTAAAATTATAGCCTCAATAAAACATTAAACTCATCCCCCAAAACCGATAAATCCTGATCTCAATAAAACCCTAATTCACCATCCCCCTAAACCTCCTATGTTCATTGAACTAAAAATTCATAAACCCTCATTTTTGAAAAAATACTAAACACTCATCCCCTAAAATAACCTAAACCCTCACCCCCACAAAACCAATTCACACCACCCCCAATTCCCAAGACCTCATTCCCTAAAAACCTTAATCACATAGTCCCGAAATCTTTTATTCAATTTGCCCCCCCAAAATTAAACCTTCAAACCCAAATATCCTATTCCCTATAACCTGAAATACCTAACCCCTAATCCCAAAAAAAACCATTATCTCTCATATAAAAAACCCATAAACCATCAACCCAAAAAACCCTTATACCATAAACACCAAAAATAACTACACCCTCATACCTAAAAACCCTTATACCCTAATCCCATGAAAACCCTAAAACCACATCCCCAAAAATCACTAAACCCTCATACTCAAAAACAATAAACTCTATGCCACAAAAAATGAAATCCTAAACACTCAACCTCTGAATCCCAAAACCGTAGTCCCCAATAGACCAAACCCATTATACAGAAAAATCCCTCTACATTCATCCCCAAAACACCAAAACCCACAGCCACAAAACCCGTAAACCAATATCCCCAAAAATACCTACACACTTTTCTAAAAAGCCCTAATTCTGTACCCTTAAAAATACATAAACCCACTTCCCTAGAAAAACCTATACCCTCATCCTCAAATACTCAAAAAACCATCAGTCTCGAAAACAACTAAACACTAAACTCAAAAATATTATAAACCCTTAGCACCAGAAACCAATAAAACCTTCTGAGCCAAAAAACAACAAATCCATAACCCCTAAAATCCCTAAATCCTCATCCCAAAAAACTCCCAAAACCCTCATCCCTAAAACATCCAAAACCTCATAATATACCTAAAACCATAGCACCAAAAACCCCAACACCAACTGCACTAAAAACCTCTTTAACATCCATCCCCAAATATTTTAAACACTTACCCTAGAAAAGAATAAACCATCATCCCTGCAAAAATACACTCCCATATTCAAAAAACCCTAAAACCATAGGCCCAAATCCCTAAACATCCATCCCCAAAACAAGTAAACCCTCAACACCAAAGAAACATGAACCATTAGTCCCAAAAATACCAATCCCTCATCTGGAAAAAGCCCAAAACCCTCATCCTCAATGGCCTTAAACTGTTACAAAAAAAATATCATGCCCTAGAGCCCTAAAAAACCCGAAACCCAAAACCAATGAAAATCCAAAAAACTATTCCTTAAAAACACTATTCCTTCTACCAAAAACCCCTAAACCATCATCCACAAAACCCATTATGTCTTCAGATATAAATAACCCTAAAACCTTTTCTAATATATGCCATAACCACTCAACCCCAAATTACCCAAAACCCACACCAACAAAATAACTAAACCCTTATACCCATGAAACCTTCTTCCCACAGCCGAAAAAACACAAATCACTTAGCCCCAAAAAACTATAAACTCGCAGCACTAGAAAAAATAAAACTCTAACCCCCAAAAAGCATAAAACCTCTTCCAAAATTCCCCAAAACACTCAAAACCAAGAACCCCTAACCCTCTATCCCAAAAAAACCATAAAACCTCAGGCCAAAAAATACACTATCCCTGAGCCTCATAAACCCAAAAACATCATTCCCCAAAAAACACTGAACACTTATCCATAGAAAACCAAAAACCCCTTTACCCAAAAAACACTAAACCCACATCACCAAAACCCCTAAACCCTCCGCCTGAAAATACGTAAAAACAATTTGGAAAAAAAACCTAACCACTCAACTAGAAACTCCTAATTTTTCAGCCACCAAATATCCAAAACACATACCCATGGAAACTCTATCTTTAGGCCCAAAAACCCAAAAACCTCAGCACTATAAAAACCATATGATCTTAGAGTGAAAATTCCTAAATCCACAGCCTTGAAAAAACATTAACCATCATTCAAATAAATAAATAAACCCTTATCCTCAATAAATCACAAACCATCATCTCAAAAATCCATAAACCTTTAGAACAAAAAAAAAAACCCGCATACCAAGAACCCTAATTCCCCCCCACACCCACAAACTTGAATCCCCAAAAAACATTTAAATCATCCACCCCAAATTATCCATAAAACATAGTCACCAAAACACTAAACCCCCATCTCAAAACCCCCTTTATCCTTCAACCCCATAACCCAAAACCTTCATACCCAAAAATTTCATAAACCCTCATCCCCAAAAAAACCCAAAACACTAAGCCCCAAAATACCCTAAATCGTTAGTTCTATAAAACCATAAACCCTCATAACTCGAAAACCCTAAACACTCATCCCTAGAAAATCCAATTCCCTCCTCCCTAATAAATCCTCTAACCATGACCCCCGAAACAATAAACCCTCTGTAATATAAACCATTAACCCTCCCCCCAAAAACCATCAATCCTCTACAATAGAAATCCCAAAACACCCCTAATGAAAAAAAATCCAATACCATCATCCAAAAAAACAAAAACTCTCATTCCATATCCCTCAACCCCAGAAAACAGTAAACCCTAATCCCTGAAAAACATAATCCCTAAAAAACCCTATACCGTTTTTCAAAAAAAAAACTAAACCCTAATCACCAGAAAACCCAAAAGCTCTATCCCTATAAAAAGACTAAACCACATTCCCCAAACACCCTAAACCATCTTCCCAAAAAAATTCAACAAACCCAATAACCCAATAATACTCGCCACAATAAATTGTAAACCCTCATTACCAAAAAAAAAACCCAAAACCATCAGCCCCAAATAACCCAACATCCATATCCCAAAAAACCCTAAGACCACTGCCCCAAATATCATAAACCCTCAGTAATAATACCATAAAACACAATCCCAAAAAACCCTAATCCCTAAATCCCTCAAAACCATAAACCCACAAAAAATTCCAAAATCACTCATCCCATAAAACCCCAAACATTCATACCATAAATACCCTATACATTGATCCACAAAAACCGAAATCATGTCCCTAAAAGATCCTACACCCTCATCACTAAAAACTAGTAATACTTAACACAAAAAAAACTATTAACTCATCGCATAAAAACCAAATACCCATAACCATAAAAAAAACATAGACCCTTACCATAAAAAATCGTAAACCACCATCCCCCAAAACCCCAAACCCCATCCCCCAAAACCCCATAACTCATCCCCCAAAATCCCAAACCCCCCATCCCAAGAAAATAAAAAACATTGATCCGCAAAAAATTTAAAACTATATCCTCCAAAATCATAAACTCTGAACCCTAAAAATATCTAAACACAGAGTCCCAAAAACCCATAAAACCTCATCCCCAAAACCTTCAAACTACCTATCCCCCCAAAAAACCTGAAAACTAATCACCACAAAACCCTAAACTCCAAAAAACCAAAGAACTATTAACTCTTATCCCCAATATAGCTAAACACATACTCCCACAAAACTATAAACTCCAATATAATAAACCACTAAAACATCAGCCAGAAAAAGATCAAAACCCTCATCCCTAAAAATAACTAAACCCTTATTCCTCATAGGCCTAAACCCTCTTCCCTGAAATCCTCAAAATCTTTATCCCCAAATACTAACAAACCCTCATCCCGAGGAAACCCAAACCCCTCATCCACAAAAACACTGAAATATCATCCAAAAAATCCCCAAACCCTCAGCACCAAAATAAACACTAACTAGCTAGCCTCTAATGCCACTAAATCCTCAAAATTAAATCCCCCTAAAAACTTATCCCCAAAAAATCTCTAAACCCTTATACCCAAACTACCAATAAACTCGTATCCCGAATAATCATGAACACTCAGCCCCAACAAAACCACAACCAAATCCCCAAAAAAACATAAACATCCAATCCCAATAACTCATAAAAAATATTCACTCAAAACCTATAAACATCCAAAAATAAAAACCCTAAACCCTAATTACAAATAAATCCCCCGCCCCCAATAAACCAAACTATCACCCCTAAATAACCAAAAACACATAATAATAGAAAAATATAACCCCTCATCCCCACAAATCCCAAAACCATTATACCCAAAACCCCTAAACCCTCAAGGCCAAAAAAACTATAAACACTCTTCCAAAAAACCCTAATCCCTTAGAGCTAAAAAATCATAAAATCTCTAACCCAATAATATATAAACCGCCAAAATTAAAAAAAAACAAACCTTGTTCCCCATGAACACTAAACCCAAATCCCCCAAAAAATGTAAACCCCCATCCACAAAAAACCTAAACCCCAATCCCAATAAACTGTAAATACATAGGGCTAAAAATAATAAACCTTAAGCCCCAAAAAACAATAAACCCTCATCACTGAAAAAACAATAAACCCCTAATCCCAAAAAACCCTAAACTATCATACAAAACAAATCTCTATAATAACATCACAAAAATCCATAAACCAATACCCTTAAAGCCACAAACCATCATCCAAAAAACCCAATAAATCCTCATTCCCAAAGAACCATAAACACAAATCCTCATAAAACCCTAAACACTCTAACCCAATAATCCCAATAGCCTCTACCCTAGAAAAACCTAAACCATCATCTTAAAACCCCTAATACCTTGACCCAAAAACCCTATTACCTTAGCACCCAAAACCCCTGATCCTTGAACCTACAAAACACCTAATATCATAGCCACTAAGGACCACCAAACCCTCATGAAAAAACAAACTGTAAACCCTTATCCTTGAATAATGATAAAACCTCATAAAAAGATCTTAATCCCCCAATCCCAAAAACACTAAACCCTCACCCCCAAAACACCGTAAACCCTAATCCCCGAAATACACAAAATTCTCATCAACAAAAAATTCTAGAACATCAACCAAAAAAAACTCTAAGTCCTCAATCCCAAAAAAAACCAAAACACATATCCTCAAATAACTCTAAACCCTATTCCCCAAAAACACTGAATATTCATCACTATGATATCCTAAAGCGTCATAAAAAAACATATAAACTCATCCTGAAATAACACTAAAAGCCTTATCCCCCAAAACAAAAAACCCTCATCCCCAGAAAACCATAAATCCTCATCCCCCAAAACCCTTAAACCCTCAACCCCCAAAAAGTGAAACACTCACCACCAAAAAACCAATAAACCACATATTAAAATAACCATAAACCCTCATTCCAAAAAATCCTAAACAATCATCCCTTTAAATCCCTAAACCCACATCCATCAATCACTTGAAACCCATGATCCAAAATAACCTAAACACTCATCCCCAAAAACCCCAAAAACCCTCATCCAAAATTATGCCTAAATTTTTGTCCCCAAAAAACCATAAACCCATATCACCAAAAAGCCATAAACCCTCACCACGAAACTCGTAATACCTCTACACCAAAACCCCTAAAACCTTATATTTGGAAAAACCTAAACCATCATCCCTATAAACCCATTAACCCTCATATGAAAAAACCTAAATAAACATCCCTATAAAATCCATAACACATATCCCATGAAAACCCTAAACACTCATCCCTAAAAAACCCTAAACTATGGGCATTTTAAAACCCTAACCCCAATTTTTAGAAAAAACTAAACCCATAAAATAAAAAACCCCTAAACCCGCATCCCTTGGAAATAAAAAACACTCACCACAAAAAAACCCTATCCATTTTCCATACATAACCCTAAACCCTCATCTCCATAAAACACTAAAGCCTAAAACACAGAAACCCCAAGTCACTTAGCACCAAAAAAATAATCATTCAACCCTAGAAAATCCTAAACCCACACCCCCAAAAAACCATTTCAAATAAACCCAAAAAACCCTAAATCATCAGTCCTATAAACCTTTAAAATGATAGCCCCAAAAAACCCTAAACCATTAAAACTAGAAAACCGTAAATCCTATGTTAATAACAAAAAACCCTCAGTCCACGGATACCCTAAATCTTCATCCCCCGAAAAATCTAATCCCACATCCCATGAAAACCCTAAACCCCCAACCTAGAAAACCCTAATTATCTAGTCCTTGAAAACCCTAATCCCTTATCCCAATAAAAACCAAATCCAAAATCGTAGAAAACCCTTGACCCTCAACACTGGAAAAACCTATACCCCCATCCCTATTAAATATTAGACACTCTTTCCCAAAAAACCATAAACACAGAGGACAAAAAATCACAAAACCTATATCCTTTGAAAACACCAAACCCTAATATCTAGAAATCTTATATCCACATCCCAAAAAAAAACCCTCATCCCTAGAGAATAATAATCCCTCATCCCCATAAAATCTAAAACCCTCAACACCGCAAAACTACAATCTCTCATCCCATAAATCCCCAAACCCACATCTACATAAAACAACAAACCCTCAAACCCACTAAACCCAAAACCCTCATCCCCACCAAACCCAAAACCCCTATCCCCAAAATACAATATACCCCCAGTCCTAACGACTACATGAACAATCATCCCCAAAAAACCCCAAAACCCTAAGACACAAAAAATCCTAAGCCCACATAAAAAAACCCTCAACCCAAAAAACCATACATCCTCATCCCTAAAAAACCATAAAACCATAATCCCAAAAAACTAGAAACCCCCACCCTAAAAAACCCTAGATTCGCTTCCCCAAAAAATCTTAAGCCCTCAACAAAATAAAACCATATTCCATCATTCTAAGAGAACCCAAAAACATAATCCCCAGAAATTCCTAAATCACCATTTCTAGAAAAACCTAAAACCTTAGCTTGAGTAATCCCTACAAGCTCTTACCCATCAAACAATAAACCCACAGTCCAAGAAAACTTTAAACCCTCATCTTAACAAATACTTGATCCCACAGGCAGAAAAAACAATAAAATCGATCACCCCCCAAATAAACCATCCACCCCAAAAAACCTAGAACCAATATCCGTGTAATACATAAATTATCATCCACAAAAAATCTTATAAATTACGTTAGAAAAAACAAAAAACGCATATCCCCAAACAACACTTCTTCAACTACCCATATAAAACCTTGAACACTCAGTTTGAGAAACACCTAAACCATTATCCAAAAAACCGCCAAATCCATATCCCTAAAAAACCTAGAGCCCTCTTCCCCAAAAAACATTGAACCATTATCCCACAAAAAACCAAAAACCATCATCCCTAATAAACCAATAACCATCATCCCAAAAAACAATATACCCTATACCAAAAGAATCCCTAAACCCTCAACCCAAAACATCATAAACACTCTGGCCGAGAAATCCTAAAACCCTCCTCCCCAAAAATCCCTATTTTATTATGCCAAAATTATCCTAAAACCCCTTCACCAAAAAACCCTGAACATGCAGCCCAAAAAAATACTCCACGCTCAGAGACAAAAAAATCATTAACCTTTATCTCAATAATATCATAGATGCCAATACCCAAAAAAACTAAAACATATTCCGGAAAAAAAACCCATAACCCCCAGCCCCCAAAAAATCTTAAACCCTATGCCCCCAAAAATCCTAAACCTTATCCTTAAAAACCCCGATCCCTCGGCACTATAAACTAAAAATTGTCCTTCATAGAAAACCAAAAACATCATTAAAAATACTAATCCACCAAAAACTCAAAAACTTCATCCCATAAAACCCAAATACCTCATCACCAAAAAACCTATCCCCTTTGAACCAATAAAAATCTAAAATTGACATCCCCAAAAACACAAACCCCTCATCCCAAAAACTCAAATCTCTCATCCCCAAAAAAACCTAAACACATGGACAAAAAAAATCATAATCCATAAAACATAATAAAACATGAAACCCTTATCCCCCCAAAAACCATAAACCCTTTTCCCCTGAAAGGCCTAAACTCTCATCACCAAAAAAACCTAAAACCTCATCCCTAAAAATACCTAAACACTCTACCCAAAAAAACCGTAAATCCTTAACATGTATAACCCAAAACCATTTGCACAAAAAAAACCCTAAACCTTAATACACAAAATCCCTAAACCCTTACCCAAAAAAATGTAAACACCCCAGATAAAATCCATAAACCCTCCATTCAAAAAAACTCTTAATCCATTAAACCCACAATCCAATAATCCCTCCACCTCTAAATATTGTTAAACATCATGAAAAAACTCCTAAAACCTTATACAAAAAAATATAAGACCCTCATCCCCCAAAAACTGTCCACCATCAGAAAAAATAGCTAAATTCCATTCACAAAACACTCCTAAACCCTTATCCTAAAAAACCAATTTCATAGAACACGATATCCCCAAATGTTCATCCTTAGGAAAACATACAACCTCATCTACATGAACCAGAAACCATCTTCCAAAAAACCCTAAGCCTGTATCCTCACAAAACCTCAAACCTTTTTCCCAAAAAAATCTCAAACCCTCACAAAAAACACATAAATTATAATTCGAGAAACCCCCATAATCCTTATCTCTAAAGAAACCCTTAACCCCATGCCTCCCTGAAAAACTAAACCATCAGCCCAAAAAAACATAAATACTCATTTCAAAAATAACCAAAACAGTAATCCAAAAAAAATAATAAACACTCACCCAAATTTTTTTAAACCCTCATCCCCATAATGTATAAACCTTCATCACAAAAAAACCATAAACCATCATCACCAAAAATCTAAAACCCTTCGGTAAAAAGAAACCACAAACCTTATGACCCCAAAAATAACTAAAACATTATCCCTAAAAATCAATAAAATGTAATCCAAAAAAATCCCTAAATTCTCAAAATTAAAACTCCCCAAACCCTAATCACTGGAAAACCCAAAACCCTCATCATAAAAAAAACCAACATCTCATATAAACCATACTCCTCCATCCATACCAAGCAATAAAACCTCATCCCCTAAAACCCTAAATGCTCAGCCCAAAAAACCTTTAAATACTTAGACCCAAGAAACCCTAAAACGTCATCCAAAAAAATCCATAATCCCTAGGCCCCAAAAAACATAAACCCTAAGACACAAACCCCCCAAACCATCATCCCCTCAAACCCCAAAACACTCGTCACTAAACAGACCTAGATCCTCACCCTTAAAAATTAAAAACCCTCTTCCCTAAATCAACCTAAACCATCAAACCCACCAAATTTTCTACCCGCATCCCTGAATCCACTAATTGATCTTCCACAAACCATCCTTAACGCTCAGTAATAAAACCCTTGATCCCTCCCCAAACCCCTAAACCCCAGCAAAAACCCCCCTCAAACTCATACACCTAAAAAATCATAAACACATTTTCCCAAAAAACTATTAACACTATACCACAAAAATCATAATATTTCAACCAAAAATAACCGTAAATTTAATTTCCAAACAAACTAAACCCTTAACCCCCACACAACCCAAAACCCTCACCCCTAAAAATCCCAAAACCCTATGTTCCAAATAACTCTAAATCTTTTTCCAAAAGAACTCTTAAATAAAAATCCCCTAAAACGCATAAAACATTAGGTCCAAAATACCACAAATCCTCACCATAAAATACCATAAATGCACACCCATAAAAAAACCTAAACCCTCCTCCCTAAAAAACATAAACCGTCATTTCCAAAAAACCATAAACCCCTATTCCCAAAAAATCGTATACCCTAATCCACAAAAACAACAAATCCCTTTTCCCAAAAAAACACTAAACCATCATCCCTATTAAAATCTAAACCATCAATGCCCAAAAAATCAGAAACCTTCATCCCAAAAAAGACTAAACACTCTTTACCAAAATTTCTAAACCCTTGTCCCTAAAATTCCTTATATCATAAGACTCCAAAATCCCTACACCCAAATCCCCAAAAGAATCCTAAATCCTCATCTCTAAAAACACTAAAACCTAATCCCTAATAAATCATAAACCCTCATCCCCAAAAAACCATAAAAACTACGATATAAAAAACCCAAATTCCTCAGCCACAAAAACCCCAAATCCCTCAATCCAAAAAAACACTAATGTCTCATCCCCGAAAACCCTAACCCAAAAAACCAAAAAACCCTAAACCCTCATCACTTGAATACTCTTCACCCTCAACCCCATTAAACACTAAACCCTCATCCCGCAAAAAACCCTAAACCCTCTTCCCCAAAAAATTGCTAAATCATTAATTTCCAAAAAAAACTAAACCCTTATCCCTGTAAAATTATTAACCCTTATACTATAAAAAACCTAAACACTAATCCCGAAAAAAAATAATGCCTAAAATCCAAATACCTTCAACCATCTACCCTTAAAAACCCTCAATCCCGAGCCATAGAAAATCCTAAACTCTCAACCGTTAAAAGCCTAAAAAATAAACCCTAAAACCCACAAAAATCCTCAACCCCAAAAATTATAAAATCCTTATCCTTGAAAAACCCCGAACCATCATCCCTAAGAATCCATGAACCCCCAACCACTCAAAATTAATAACCGGAAACCATAAAAAACCCTAAGTCCTTGGCCTGAGAAAACCCCAAACCCCCACCCGAAAATAACAATAAACACTCATCCCACAAAAATACCTAAACCCTCATCCATAAAAAATCCATGAACTCATCCAAAAAAATCACAAATCTTCATAGAAAAAAAATGATGCATCCTAAAACCAAAAAAAAATGAAAATAAAAGTCCAAAAAACCATAATTTCTATGACCCAGTAAAGCATAAACCTAATCATCTTAAAACCCAAAACATGTCATAACACAAAAAAAACCTAAACCCTCAACCCAAAAAAATCAAAACCCTTAGGCCAAAAACCGATAATCAGTAGGCCCTAAAAACCCCACAACACTCGGCCCCAAAAAAGGAATATCAATCACCCAAAAAATTAGTGAACACTTATCCCCAAGAAACACTACTCCATCAGGACAAAATAATCTATAACACATAGCCACAAATACCCAAGGACCCTAATCCCGAAAAATCTAAAATACCCATCACCGAAAACCATATACCCATAGCCCCAAAAATCACTAAATCATATGCCGAAAAAACCTATACCCTCATCCTAAAAAATGTTAAATCATGAAACTAACAAACCCCTAAACCAAAAAAAAAAAAAATTCCTAAATCTTATGCCCCATGAAACCCAAAAGAATGAGCACCAAAAACAATAGATCCTCATTCCCAAAAAAAAACAAAACCATAATACCCAAAAACACTAAAATCCCATCCCATTAAAACACAAATCCTCTAGCCTGAATAAATCCAAAACAATCATCCCTAAGAAACACAAAACCCTCTTCCCCAAAAAACTCAAAACACTCAGCCCCATAAATCCCTAATAACGTAGAACCAAAATGACCTATTCCCGATGCCCACAATACCCTAAACCATTAGACCATAAAAACTATGAACTCTCAACATGAAAAATCCAAATCCTGCGTCACCTAATAATGATAATCCATCAGGCCGAAAAAAACCCAAAAACCTCTACCCAAAAAATCCAAAACCCACTTCTTTTAAAAAAACCCTAAACCCTCACCCCCATAAAACCACAAAACACTAGATCTAAAAATCCATCAACCTTTCCCCCATGAAATCCATAAACACTATGACCCCAAAAACACCATTCCCCCATCCCCAGAAAAATAAAAACCCTCAGTCTAGGAAAATTATAATCCTACATCCCCAAATAATCCTAAACCATCCCCCACAAGAAACCATAATCCTTTTCCCCTTGAAAATAGAAATCCCACAAACATAACAAACCCAAAACCCTATGTCACAAAAAAGAATTAACCCTGCTCCTAAAAAAACCCAAATCCATTATTCCAAAAAAATCTATAAACCCTCATCCCAAAGAACACTAAACCATTCTCACTAAAAAACCCATTAAACCTCTCACCTCAAAAAACTTCTAATCCCTCTACCCCAAAACACCCTAAAACATCGTTCATAAAAAACCAAAAACCTAAATAACTAAAAATATAAAAGTACCTTTTCCGTAAAAAATCCTAGACCCTCATCCCCCAAAAAATATATACCATCAGCCTCAAAAACCTTTAAAACCTTTTCCTAAAATACCCTAAATCATCTGCCCAAAAAACCCTATACCCTATGCTCCATAATACCCTAAACCGTCGGCCCCATAAAACACTTAACCCTACACCACAAAAAATCCTAAACCCCTAACATCAAAACCCTGAATCCCACTTCCCCAAAAAAAACATACACCCATATATCCAAAAAACTTTAAACCCTCAGCCCCCAAGAACCCTCAACCATCAGCAACAAAAAACCCACAGTCCATATCCCAAAAAAACCATCAACACATATCCCCAACAGAACCAAAACCCACAATCCCAAAAAATCTAAAACCCACATACCCAAAAAAATTGTAATACCAAAAGCATCTTTTGACATTTCCAATCCTTTTGTTTTGGAAATAGAAAAATTCTTTTTAAAATAATAAAAAACTAAATAATTTATGATCAATGTAATTTTAAAATATTTTAATAGAAGACATATATATTTTACAATAATTTGATATAATTTTAATGTATTTTAGAACACAAAATAACATTGACCATTATGATTATCATAATTCACCAGCAATCTAGGATAATCATATTGAATGAAACCGATGACAATAAAATTCATTTTAAAACCATTAAATTTAATGTAATATGTAAGTAAATCCATCAGATTTGTTTTTTTTCTAATCCTGAATATTAAATGTTGTTCTGTTGTATTTGATTTTTTTTATTTTGATGTTATATTATCAAAATGATGTCATGCATACTGTTAGAATATGAATAAACAAAATGATTTATTAAATTTTGTTATAATATGACCATTGAGGTGTTAGGTGTACATGTCCTTATGAAAATAATTTAGAAAATATGAAAATTATAAATCAAGATGTACTATAGAAATATTTCCTATAAATAACTAGTCATTTGAATGCTTCACATTGTTTTGAGAAATACTCATGAACAGAAACTCTTCATATTTTTCTATAGTGTGGGAGATCTAATTTTTACAATACTAAAAAAATACCCTGATGTACTTTTACACTTCTTGAGTTCATAATTCCTTTTTTTTTGAATGATTTTAAAATTAATAGAGGACTTACAAGGCTAGAAGGACATATGTTCCAATCACAAAATTAAACAAGGGCATTCATTGGAAGAAAGAACGATCTGATCATTGTATCGAAGGATGTTGAGGATAAGTAGATATACCAAATATGATCATCATATCGAGGGATAATGTTGATAGTGTGAAAGAACAATCATCATATTGCAGGATTTCTCTCATAAGAGAAAGACATACTTTCTTGTAATTATAAAATAAGGGAATTTAATCCAATGTTTCTAAATACCCATTTCTTTGGGATAATAGATATTTATTCTTTTTTATTAACTGTCTCACAGAAAGTAATTCATTTATACCACATTTAAATTGAATGTGATTCTTTTATTTCATCATTAATATTGTAATATGTTTATCATAAAATTATTTTTTATAATACAACTGTTTTACTCTAAATACAATTCTATACTATTTAATATTTAATCAATAAATTTTTATTACACTGATTTATCATAACCTTTGTGATTATGATTATTTTTGTTTACTATTATTAAATAAAAATGTAATCACATTACCACCATATTCATTAAAATTATATACACTATTAAGATATAATCAATTCATCATTACAACCTGGAGATTACATATTTGATTGTACATGATTACAATAATATTTTTATCAGACCCAAGGGCCCAGTTCGATCAATATACAAATACATAAATTGTTTTTTCAATATGATTAGTTTAACCTTATTAAACTACATTTCCTATAAGATAAAAAATGAAACTTTTTAAACATACAATCTAACCCTATTGTATTTTTCCATATTCATATACATTTTGATACTACAATTGGTATCTAAGACATGTCTCTATTTTACTGATAAATGAATTTACTATCAGAGGCGGATTCCACTTATAAAATAAATACTGATTATGGTATTAAATTAATATTTCATGTTCATATTTTTGGTAGACTATTTATTTATAATTTTTTCACAGAAATGTGTTTTTTTTAAAAAAATTCCTATATCTATTTATAAATGATGGAAGGTCTAAATGTCCGATATATAGATCATATAATTCCTAATAGACCACCAATATTTGATGGTAATTATTCTGAACATGGGAGGGAAATAATTAAGACCTTTTTTATCTACATAGAAAGTGGAAATTTTTATATATTGATTGGTGATTACAAAATTCATGATAAAAAAGTAAGAAATATAAAAGGTAGAGAAATGAATGATTATCATATGAATTATAAGGTGAATAATACCTTGTTGTGTTCAATGAAAAGGAATATATATTTTATGATCTTTTTTTGTCAAGCATTTTATATTATTTGGAATAAATTACAAATTACTCATTTTAGATGTTCAAATGTTTTTGAAACCAGAAGGGAAATTCTTAGAGCTAATTATCAAGAATTTGAGATTCCCTATAGTGAACCTATTGTAATGGAAAAACAAAGTTTTATAATAATTGTAATTAATTTAAATTATATTGGTGAAAAATGATTAGATGATGAAATTCATTTTTGAAAAGATTATTGATATCGATCCAAATGAGTGGAATTCAAAGAGAACATTTTTTGATGGATTTCATATGATTAAAAATTATTATCTTGATGATTTATTTTGTACTCTATCACAAAATGAGGGTAGGAAGAAAATATATGATGATAAAGTAAAGAAAAGGAATTGTGTAGTTAATTTTACTATTACTTCAAATCTAATAAAATCTCACAGTCCTTAGAATTTGGTTAAATAATCAAAAAAAAGTTATTGTTCAGGCTAATTTATGTAGTTTGGAATATATTAAAATTGAGTTATCTAATCTTTCTCGAATGGAAAACATGATTATAGGTAAAAACTATTTTCAATATTGTTACATGAAAATTTTCAAGGATAAGAATGAAAAGAAGAAACTTGATGTTACTTATTACAAATTTAATAAATGTAGACACATAAGTACACATTTTCCAAAGCCTAAAATGAAATGTAGGATAGAAAAGAATTATAATTAAAATCAAAAAATGTATTACCTGAAATTGAAAATTATTTTTTGAAAGATAATGATTCTTGGAGTGCTAGTAGAGGAGACTCATCAGATGACTCATTATATAATGAAAATGTTGGATAGAGGAATATAGTTCTTTATTCTAGAATACCTTTTTAAAATGAAAACTTCATTTTGAATGTACATATATCTAATTATTTGACTAATATTCCTCCAAATAAAAATTATCCTAATGAGATTAATTCTATATCTACATTGAAGAATACACCTTATCCATTGATGATAATACTTTACCTTTTATGGAAAAGGTTTCCCATTTTTCCAAACATTTAGAAAATGATAATTTTAATGTATGTAAACAACATGATTAGGATAATGAAAAAAATTAAAAATATTACTCACGAATAACTATTTTAAGAAATGATATTTTTATTTTACCAAAATATTATGATAATTCCAATTTTGAATAAAATGTTATTTCAAAACATTTACAATAATTATTTTATGAAAAAATAATAGTTTGAAAAATAGTTTTGAGAAATTCAATTCCAGAAATAATATATATATATGCTTAAGAATTAGTTTAAAAACTAATGTATATTTTTATTAATAATAAAATTTTATAAAAATTCATAACTGGTAAGGATGGAATTGATAAAATGTATTAAAAACTAAGTCCATATTGTTCTAGTTTAGAAATGGTATATACTCATCAAAAACCAGTTTTCTGTAATAACTTATGTATTCATGAAAATTCCCCCTTTGTAAAAAATGTAAATGTGGATGACATTGGGAAAATAAATTTTCATTATATTATTTCCAAAAATTTGTTTCCATAATGTATATTTTTCACAAACAAATCCGGCTTCAAAAAATTTGACTTCCTAAAGTTTCTGGACCCAAGACGGTTTGTGTATTGAATGTTGTATTTTTTTATTTCCAAGAAAACAATGTGGGTACCAACAATAAGAATACATGTTACATGAATATTGGGTGTTCCAGAAATATGATTGAATAAAAATATTTCTTTGAAAATTTTATAAAGATGAACGGTGAAATGTTTTCAATAAGAGATAATGATCAATAGGAAATTATCGATATCAGTAATATTTTATTTGTAAAATCCTTAATTTAAAATGTTTTATTTGTTAAAGGTATTAAGTACTACCATATAAGAATAATTAAATTGTTATATAAGAATAATAGTGAAATTTTAGAATGATAACTATTTATTACACAATTAAAAGGATTAATTCATTCATTATACACATTGGCATGTGAATTAATACACACTAAACATAGAAGACATTAGGATCATATAAATACCTTTCCTTAGGGAAATGGAATATATATCATGGTTGTGGAAGATAAGGTTAGGAAATTGTATCCAAAGAAACATATGTAATTCAGCTAAGAAAATAATTTTTATGAACTGACAGAGCAGATATTTTTTTCTTTAAATGTTTGAAACCCTTTTCAATAATGTTGAAAATATAAGTCTAGTTTTATATCTATATGTGTATTCTCAAAATATTTTGTTTTATAGTTAGTGAGCATGGATATTTTTGTTCCTATAAAAACTAGGAAATTTTCGGCAATCTATGTATTTTTGTTAGATGATGATGACCCTAGATACACATTGGTATATTATCTAGAAAAGAAATTTGAATCCTTTTGTTATTTTATGAATTTTTTATCCATAGTTAAAAAAATAAAAATCATCTATTGATAACAATTCATAATAATAATTGTGTAGAATTTATGACTTCAAATTTTGAATCTTTTTTTAGTAAAAAATGTATAACGGATAAAATTTAATCTCCCAGAACTCCTCACCACATTAGTTTTATCAAAAAAGAAATCATATTCATCATGAAATAACAAGACCATTTTGAGTGAATACTCAATTTCTAAATATTTTTTGAATGAATGAGTTAGTATTTATTATTATACAATTAATATAGTTTTAATGCAACATTTTATTTATAAAAAAAATTATGTATTATGGAATGTCCTAAAACATTATGTGTCAAACATTAGAGTATTTGGATGCATAGAAATACTCTATAATATGGAATAAACTGACACAAATTCAAACCCAAGTATGATGAAGGTACATTCATAGGTTACTCAACTACTTATATTTCTTATATATTTTTTAATAAATATTTGTGTACTGTTGAGGAAATAGTACATGATAAATATGATGAAACTAATCTCTTTTATATTAATGTAACCCATCCAACATCCATGCATGTGTCTTCAAAAACTGATCCCAATCTTTGATAAAAGTTTGTTATAATAAATAAAATAATCAAGAAATTGTTTATGATGTACTTAATACATAATAAATTCTACCTCATTTTGATGAAAATACCTTACAAAACATATGTCAGTTGTATCTTAGAAATCATCATAGTTAGAGTACCATTGGTCATGTCAGTAAACAAGATAAGACTTGAAGTACATTTAGAAATGAAATTAAAATTATTGGTTTTGTTTTTCAATTTAATCATAAAATCATAAATAGTATTTTGTTGATGAGGTTGGGATAAAAGTAATTAAAGATGATATTAATTAATATTAATGGTATAAAGTATGGATAATTTATGAAATACCTAATGAAATGACAATAATTGGAGTAAAAATGGTATTCAGAAAAAAATGATTTGAATATGGAATAATCATTATAAATTAAGAAATACATGTGGATGCATATTATAATCAACAATATGTATTAGATTATTAAGAATCTTTTGAACTGGTTGGTAGAATTGAATCTATTCGTATTCTATCAGTCAATGCAATAGTCTTCAAATTAATTATTTTTCAAATGAATGTGACACATGGTTTTTTAATGCATAATAAAATGAGTAATTTTATGCAGAACAAAACCCTGGTGATGAAGATAAAAAATCCTAAAAATATTTATAGACATACACGATCTCTATATAGGCTTCAACAAGCCCCTGGAGAATGGTATGATAGATTAAAAGGTTTTTTGATACTAAACAATTCTGTTAAGGGAAATGTGGATCCAAATATTTTTATTATGATATTAAACAAATACATTGTAATTTTTTAATTTTGTTTTGATGATATTATATTTAGATCAACTCCATAATCATTAATAGATTTTTTTTTGAATCCTATGAATTTTTAGTTCGATATGAGTATAATTGGTGAGATAACATTAATTATTGGTATTCAAATTTGTGAAAATTCAGTAGGTTCATATTTATCACCATATTTGTATATAAAATATATTAATAAAAAGTACAGATATAAAAATACTAGAATTATTAGTACTGACTTAGGTACGTTGAAAACTCTTGATTTTAATGATGTGGGGAAACAAGTTAATCAAGCAGCTTTTAAAGGTATGGTAGAAAATATACTATACATAACAACCTGTTATCAATATTTAATTTAATTAGTATTATTATGTGCAAGGTATCAATCTAATCCAACTAATCCCATTTAAAATAATTAAAACAAATATTTTGTAATCTAAACGGAACTATATATTTAGGTAATTTTTATTATTCTGGAAATGATGTTGATTTTTTTTCTCAGATACTTACTTTGGGGGTGGTAGAATGGATTGAAAAAGTACATCTGAAAGATATTATTTGTTTTAATATTAATTAGTATCTTCGTCTTTTATGAAACAACACTTAATAGAACATCCACTACTGATGATGAATATGTAGTAGCTAGAAGTTGTTGTGATCAAGTGTTGTATATGCAACACACAGTCACTGATTATGAAATGATTTTTACATAAATTCAAGTACTCTATGAAAACTCCAATTAAATATCCTTAAGTAAAAAAACATTCACATAAATCTAATGAAAAAACAATTAGATATTAGGTATCACTTTTTTAGGGATCACAAAAAATGAAATATCATTTTACAATTCATCAGAGTGAAAGAACAAAATGATGATATTTTTTCACAACCATTACCTTAAAAAATATTTCATTACATTATTAAAAATTAGTAATGATCATTTTAAATTAATCAATCAGATATACATAATTTTTAAACCATATCCCATTATTATGTAAATCCTTTTTTCGAAGGGGAAGTACATATAATTGTTGTTTTACAAAATGTTTAATCATTACCAATTTTAGTTTTACATTTTTTGTATAGAGTTTTATGAGAATTATAATAATTTTTTAAAAAAATTCATAATGTGTTTTCAAAAATGTTTTATTGGAATTCATCATTTCAGAAAGAGCATTTTGGATTTAGGATTACTATTTTTTGAATCAATTTCAAATGAAATTGAAATTTTTTTTATATTCGTGTTTTCTATTAACTTTTTTTTTATCTCAAAACTATTGGATTCACCCTTTTTTATTTTAAGAAGTGTAATATATTTTCTTAAAAAACAAATAATAAAAAATTATCATGTCAATATTTCCACTTTAAGAGGTATTTTTATTTATTTTGGTTATATAAATTTATATTTTTCATTTTTTTGGTTATTCTTAATGATTATTTATTAAAAACAAATACATTCCCAGTAATATTCACCCAATATGATAATATTTGTTTTGAAACCTCATGATTTTATTTATAAAATATTGAAAAAATATCTTTCTCTGGATGTGATATTAAATATCGTATTAGAGAGTTTGAATATAATTTTTATATCTATTTCAAAACAAAAAATATCTCAATTTAACATATAAATTCCCCCCCCCCTCATGTCACAAATTGGTTTCCTCTATTTTCAATCCATGAAGCACTTCCATGTTTAAGACTCCGACTCTGATTTTCATCAATTGTGGAAATTCAATTTCCATCACATATAGGATGGGTCCAGTAAAAGATTATAAAAAGTGGTACATTTTCAATGAAATTATTGTTTCCACATCAATATATGATGAGTTTGATACATATTTGAGATTAAATATACAATATAAAGGTTGGAAATCGTTATGTATAGTACAATCAGTTCTGAATATTTTACTTATTTTATTTGGAATTAGTTGATGAGTTTTATAAATATATAATGTTCTTCGAGGAAGATGGTTAGGATATGTTTTGATTCTATACATTGAGAAAACATATTAGATGTATCCAAAAGATGAAACCATTTTTTTTGTATTTCGTATGAAGGGGATGGAATTTTTCCATCTCAAAGTATTCCAGAATCAAATGGTACGTTTTTGAATGATAGTGTAGAAAAACAATTATTAAAAACGAATGAAGAACTAATATAATTCACTAATTTAATTCTGAATCATAGATTTTGAGACACATGTATGCAAGATATTTTAATTCTGAGAAAGCATGATTAAGATAATCTAAATGTATTTGAATTTTTAATTTGTGATTACCTCATCAAACAGGGGAAGATAAATCTTTCTAGATTTACATATTTTAACTGTTAAGAATTTCAATTCGAAAAATATTATGTCTCAGGTAATTATTTTTTGGAGATTTATTAGTATATTGATATAAAAGAGAATGTGATATTTTAATATTGACATTATGTCAGAACTAGTCAGAGAAAATATTTTGTTTATTAGAAAAGATACAAAAAGAAGGATGGGATTATGATTTGATTTAGAATAAATAATTATTGTCAAAATTACTCGTGTTTTGGAATCATAGGAAGAACATTATTTGACAATTAAAATTGAGAATGTTTTCTAGAAAATACAATTTGACTCCCTTACACTGAAAAAAGAGAAGAAATAAAATAAATACTCAAAATAATATTTTCATGAATGGAGAAGGAAGAAGGTCATAATAAAAGAAGGTGAACCTAAAATTAGACTAGACCCTTTTGAAGCCTTTGCAACAAGGTTACATGATGATGAATTTTTAGAAATGGAGGAACAGGAAAATAATTTAATAAAGAAAAAAAGTGAATCATTGGTTGAAAATTTGATGAATGGTGTTTGATATACTTCTAGAAAACTTTTTTTCCACCTAATTTTAATTTTGAAATTCATGTATTAAAAATTTTCATTATCTATGCTCTCATTATGCCACTGATAAATGAAAAGAAATCTTTATTGGAAATGAATTTATTCCATCGGGATATTTTTTTCCTGTATTAGAGTAAATCCTTCATAAGTTTTTAAATGAAGGTATAGGTGAAATTCTTGAAGAAGAAAATTTGTAACAAAAAATAGAAAATAGTCATAAAGGTGAAGAAGGTCAATAAGAAGAAGAAGAAGAAGAAGAAGAAGAAGAAGAAGAAACTGAATATTTAGTAGTGGATGATAATGGGAAACCAGTCCATGATGAAATGGAAGAGGATAATAATTCTTCCATTTTTATTGGAGGGCTTCTAAATCATCATCAAAATAGTTATCTTCCTTGAAAAATTTTACCGATAAGTTAGTTTAGAAAAACAAAATTCTCCACCATTTCAAGAAATTGTATCTTTATTCATGATGGATGATAATGATTCAAAAAAAAGTTAGAAGAAAGTATAAAGATTGATGTGGATGCAATTGAAATATCATATGGGAAATATGAATCAGATCCACATAAATGATAAAAGAAAGTGGATCAAGAAGATATCAGAACCCGAAAAAAGAGACATTAATGCATAATTAAAACCATTGAATATGATAAAATCTAACAGTATTGATTATACCTAACACACACTGATAAGATTTTAGAAAAAATCCTTAATTTCAAATGTTGTAAAAAAATTGATCAATTTATTGAAAGTCAATAAAAACATTCGGGCACTGGGAAAGCTCTGACCAAAAGGCTGATATGGATGGAATCATATTTCAATATATTCATAAAAATTGTTGAGTCCCACCAGATTAGTTGTAACAAAATGTTTAAATGTTGTCATAATATTGATTATGATATCATGATTTATCATGTTAATCATAAAATATTCAATAATTCTTAAGATAAAAATTAATATTTCTTTAAATAGACCTACAAGGGATATATTCAATAGAGGTAAATATCATGAAACATTCAAAACAGATTCTATAAAAAATTACCAATATAACATATAATTATAAGAAATAATGAAGCTTCTACACAATGATTGTTCTAGATTCAAATTCTAATTAGATGAGATAATTACATTAAAAAATCATCGTGATTTTTTCTCTGAGATGATCAAGTACCAATAATTACAAAATAATTTTTTTTGTAGAAATGTTTCAATATCATAAATAAATGATAAATGAAAATGATGAATGAATTCAGATCTAGGATGAAAATATTTAGGAGAATGAATAGAACAAAAAGTGTAAGTACGTGTTTATGGAAATGTTTTATGATTATATAAATGAGTTCAAGATGCCAATTTCATTCTTAAGATAATCGATGACATTGAAGAATGATATGATTTCGTAAAACTATTGTTGTATTTTTTCTAATTGGAAATTCAATGGAAATTTTTTCGTCTATATATATTCTATCTCAATGACTTTCTATCTGATTTGTTGAATGTTATTTCATTTACATTAGATGATCATGTACTATATTACTTTTTATTATTATAGTTGTTTCTCTTTAATTTTTTATGTGTTTAAATACATTCCCTATTACATTTTGAAAATCACAATGTGAGATAACTGTATTCATCGGTGAGAAAAATATATAGTAAGGTGAAGATGATTTATGTAAGGGGGAGAAACACTTTTATGTAATAAAATACGATCCTTAGATTAATTGTTTCTCAAATGTGGAGTCATCCATATTCAATATTGTAATCATGTGAATTGTAAACTCATTGGGAATTAGATTACATTTTTAGTTTTTAATATAATTTATCTTAAATGTTAATGGACTAATTTTTGATAGATTTGTTTTCTATTTATGTCTCATGGTTTTCAATTTTTAAAAATGGGATGATTGTGGAGTCAAAATTCTCCTTTTCACATTTCCATTTTTTTCTCAAAATCACAAACAAAATAATTACTCAATATCTAACTCTTTTATGGTCAATATATTTTTAATTTTTTTATAGATATCATATATGTTTTATCATACTCTGAAATAGTTTTAATTTTTTTGATAATGCAAATCAATATTGACTGTTACAATTATTGTACTCATCCTGGAATTGAGAATAATCGGATTGACAAATAACGATAACAATAAAATTCAATCATATAAAATTCATCACAACAAAATATGTAAGGAAATCCATCTGACTAAATTTTTTTTAAACCCAAATAAGAAATTTTTTTATCATATTATAATATTTTAATGTGATGGTGTATTCTCAAAAAGATGTATGCATTTTTTCAGAATATAAGTAATCAAAATGATGCCATGCATTTAGTTATAATATGACAATTGAGGTTCCATGGGTCTAGGTCCTTGAGAAAATCATAGCGAAAATATTTCCTTTGAAAATCAACATGACCGTTGGACGGATTTCCTACAAATACACATTCATTTGAAGATTTTACAATGCATGGAGAAACACACATGTCAAGACACTCTTCTAATTTTCATGCTGTGTGAGAGCTACAAAGCCTTTCTTGGGAGAACATCTTGTTCACTATAATTATAACCTTATTGAGTTTGTAACATCTTTTTACTACTAATTGTGAATATGAAAAATGGATTTTGAGGCTAGGAAGATATATGTGTCGATCATAACATTCAATGAGGGATTGTGGGGAATGAAAGATAGATCTGATCATCATATCGAGGGTAGTCATGTATAGGCCTGTAGAGAGAATCCAATCATTATATAGAGGGATCACGGGGATAGTGAGACTAACGAGTCATCATATCAAGGGATATTTCTAGTAAGAGAATGACATTATATTTCATATTTATAAAATGAGGGACCCTTATCCATGGTTTCTGGATACCCTTCTCATTAGGATAAAATAATTTTGTTATTTTGTATTTATTTTTCTTTTACAAATCTTTCATTTCCATTGAATTGAAATAAAATGTGGTAAGATTATTTCGTATTTCTTTTTATAAATAGTTTATCAGAATATATTTAATTACGATACAACTTTTTTACTCAAAATCCAATTATATATAAATGATGAAAGAATCAATACATGTTTTATTACTATGATTTTTCAAAACCATCATGATTACGATTCTTTTTTGTACAAAGATTAATGAAAAATTTATTAAAATTACAACCATATTGATTAAAATTATATATTCTATTAATATAGAATCAATTCACCATTTTGACTTGTGGATTGGATATGCAAATCAAATTTATTATGAAAAGATTTTCATCAGACCTAATGTCCCAATCTAATCACTAATTAAATACATCAGATGTTTTTTTAAATATGATAGGTTTCACCTCATTAAAATATGTTTTATTAATCATTAAAAAAATTTAAAATTAAAATTCACCCCTCGTGTATTTAATCAAATTCATATGAATTTATATCAGACAATTGATAAATCAACCATGTATATGTTTTACTGATACATACATGGAAACCCTAAACCATCAACCAGCAAAACACCCCAAAACCCTAACCCCTATGAAAAGAAAACCTCAACCCAAAAAATCCTAAAGAATCTACCACAAAAAACCCTATACACATTACCCCATGAAATCCTAAATCATCATCCACAAAAAACTTCAACACATAACATAAAACATCCCTTGAACCTCAACCCCAAAAGTCATAAAACATCAACCCTCAAAACCTTTAAACCATCATCCCCATAAAAATCCTTCAACACCCAATCCTAAAATCCCACCACCCTGAGCCCCCCAAAACCATCAACCCTCATCACCAAAAAACCCACAACCCTTAACCACAAAACCGTAAAGCCTTAACTCAAAAAACAAAAACCCTCTACACAAAAATCTCTAATCTACCACCACCTAAAAACCTAAACACTCTTTCCAAAAAAAAAACCTAAATCCTTATCTCCAACAAATCCCTAAACCCTCAGCCACCAAAATCCATCAACACTGAGCCCCAAAGGGCCATCAACCCTTAGCACCAAATAACACTCCACACAAAGACTGAAAATTCTGTCGACCATCTTCCCAAACAATCATAAACCCATCAACCTAAAAACACTAATCCCATATCCCCAATATACCCTCAACCCATATCACCAAAAAACCCTCAACCTTTAGTCCACAAAAATCGTTAACCCTTAAAGTCAAAATAACCATCAACAGTCAGCACCCAAAAACTCTAGAATTTCTTTCACAAATAAAAACAAATCCCATATCCCCAAAAAAAACCATAAAACATCATCCTTAAAAATAACCAAGCACTTTTCCCCAAAAAACAAAAACCCACAACCAAAAAAGCACCACTATCATAGCCTCAAAATCCCCCAAACCCTCAAACAAATAAAAACAAATCCCGTATCCCCAAAAAATTCAAACCCTCAGCCCCAAAAAACCCAAAACACTCGGCACCAAAAGAAACCCAAACACTCAGGCCCATAAAAACCCAATGGCTCAACCATAAAACCCCCCAAATACCGCATCCCTAGATATACTCAAACACTAGTCCCCAGATAACCCAAAACCACACCCCCTGAAATCCACAAAACATCATCCCCATAAAACTTCAAACCCTCTGCACTAAAAAACCACAAAACCTCTGCCCAAAAAAACTACAAACCCTCGGCCACAGAAATCTCTAAAAAATCAACTTTATAAAGACATAAACCATAATACCCAAAAATCCTTAAACCATTAAATTCATAAATACCTTAACCATAAAACTCATAAAACCCTAAAACATAAGCATAGAAGACCCTAAATCCTCATCCCCCCAAAAAATATAAACTATATTCCCCAAAAAACCCTAAATTTTATCGCCCAAAAGCCCCAAAATCTCAACCACAAAAAATCTAAACCCAAAACCCTAGAAAACCCTATATTGTCTGTCATAGAAAAAACAAATCCATCATCAATTGAAAACCAAAAAAAATTTACCCCGTATAACACTAAATCCACATCCCTAGAAACCCCTAAACACTAATCACCTAAAAAACCTTAACCCTCATCCCTATAAAATCATTACCCTCATCCCCCTGAAAACCTAAACCTTGCTCCCATGAACACCATTAACAATAATACCAATATAAAATTAAACCCTCATACCCAAAAAAAAATTAAACACTCAACCCACAAAAATCTTAACCCCCATCGCCATAAAACCCATAACCTTAATTCAAAGAAAATATAAAACCCACATCACCAAAAATAGTAACCCTTTAGCTATAGAAAACTCCAAACACCCATCCCTAGAAATACTACAAATATAATCCATACAAAAAGCTAAATCCTCACCCAAAAAAAACTCAACATTATAAAACCATAGACCCTTATCTCTATAAAAAGATAAACCCTTAGTACTAGAAAACACTAAAATCTCACCCTTTGAAAATTATAAACATTATTTCCCAGAAAGTCCTAAATATTATCCTAAAAACCCTATACTCTCATCAAAAAAATCCCTAAATTCTCAATCCCAAATAACCCATAACCCTCACATATAAAAAAATGAAAATCCCTTATCCTCAGACCACTATAAACCCTCTACCAAAAAACGCATAAACCCTCATCCCCAAACAACACTAATCCCAAGTCCACAATAATGTTAAACCCTCACTCTAAAGACCCCTAAACCCTCATCGACAATTACCCTCAGACCCTCATCCTAAAGAAGACCTAAAACCTAATCACTAAAAAAACCTAAACCATTAGCCATAAATGCCACTAAACCCGCATCCCTGAAATACCCTATAATTGTATCCCCAAAAAACCATAAACCATCATTCACAAAAAATATATAAACCTCAATCCCAAAACACTCAAAACCCTTGGCCCTAGAAAACCCTAAACCCTCATCCCAAAAAAAAACCCTACAACCCAAAAATCATAATACTCAGGCACCAAAAACCCTAAACAATCAGCCTCATGAAACCCTAAACCCTAATCCCCAAAAACCCTAAATCAACATTCCCTAAATAACAAAACACACAACTCCAATAATCCCTAAAACATCATCCCCAAAAACCCAAAATAGTCAGGCCCAACAAATAAAAAACACGTTAAAAAAACATAAATCATCATCCCTAAAAAGCCATAATATCCGTGCCCCAAAAAACCCTAAAACATTATCCTCAATATATACTACATTCACTTAACCTAGAACCCCTAAGCCCTCATCCCCAAAACCTATAAACCCTCAGCCCCTCCAAAAAAACATAAACATTCTTCCCCAAATAACCCGAAACCCTCACCCTTAAAAACATAGACCCTCTAGCCCAAATATCACTAAACCCTCATTCCAAAAAAAACCCTAAACTGTATGCCACAAAAAACCATAATTCCTCAACCCTAAAAACCCCTAAACCCACATCCCCCAAAAAAAATTGAAACGAGTAAACATAAAAAACCTTAATCCTTCATTCACAAGAAAACAAAACCCTCATCCCCATGAAGCTTAAATCCCTTAGTCCCAAAAAACCTTACAAATTTACCCTAAAAAACCTAAACCCTCATCCACAAATTAACTAATACCTTATCCCAAAAACACCCAAAATCCTCAAAACTAAAAAACCCTAACCCACATCCCCAAAAAATATTCAACCATCCTCCCTAGAAAACACTACATCCTTATCCTTAAGAAACATTGATCCAAAAACTAAAAAAACACTAAACCTTCATCCCAAAAAAACTCTAAACCCTAATCCTAAAAACCCTCCAATGCCTTATCCCTGAAAACCCTGAATCTATCTTCCTTGAAAAAACCTCAAATCATTAGCTGAAAAATTCTAAAACCCGCAAACCCAAAAAACTGATAAACGGTTTCCCCCAGAATATAAATCATCACCCCTGAAACCACCGAAATCCTCATCCCCCAAAAACCTCAAACTTGCAGCCCCAAAACCCGAAAACTAGAAATCCCCCAACCCCAAAACCTCTCCCCAAAAATAGAAAACCCATAGCCCTATAAAACCCTAAATCCCCAGTCCCAAAAAATTCATAAACCATATCCCTAAAAAATCCCAATCAACCTGCTCAAAAACCCCCAACCCTTAGCAACCCAAACCCATAACCCTCATCAAAAAACCCCATAATTCCACCCCAATAATCTATAAAACCTCATCCTAATAAACAAAAAACCATCATCCCAAAATCCCCAAACCCTAAACACAAAATACCTCATACCATAATCCACATTAACCCCAAAACCTTTAGCACTGAAAAACCCAAACCCTCATCGAGACAAAAACCCAAACCATCAGCCTAAAAATAAAAACTAATAAACCCATCCCCCAAAACTCCAAACCTTATTCCACAAAAATCCAAAAACAATAATCCCTATAGAACCCAAAACACTCTTCCCCACAAAACCTCAATCCCTTAGTCCTAAAAACCCTAAATCCCTACCCACAAAAAATGAAAAATGTTTAGCCCTAAAAAACCTAATCCCTCACCGTAAGAAACCCAACCACCCCTTCCCATGAAATATCTAAACCATTATCCAATGAACTAAGACCCACAAAATCCCATAGTTGTTTCCCTGAAAAACCATAAACCGTCATCCAAAATTCCCATTAACCATCATTCCCTAAAGACCCTAAATCCCCAACCATCGAAAACACTAGACCCTTAACCCCAGAAAACCCTAAACCCTCATACTATGGAAAACCTAATCCCCCCTCCCATGAAAAAACTAAAACCAAATATATAGTAAACCATATTACTTATCCATAGAAAACTATAATCCCTCACCCAGAAAAAATATGAGACCATGACAAGAAAAAAATAAAAACCCTTATGCCCTATAAAACCCTAACTCTCATCCTTAAAAAACCCTAAACCCTAATCCACATAAAACAATAAAACCTCAATCCCATTAAATACTAAATGTTTATCCCTATAAGACCCCAACAATTATAATAACCCAAAACCATCATCCCTAGAAAATCGTAAAACCTCAACCCACAAAACTCAAAACCCCCAGCCTCAAAAAAAAATTCATCATCACCAAAACCCATAAACCTTCATCCCTAGAAAATAATAAACCCTCATACATAGAAAAAAATAAACCATTATACCCAAAAAACCAAAAACCCTAATCCCAAAAAAAAACTAGAACCCCATAACTAGATAAAACTAACACCCCATCCCAAGAAAACCATAGAACCTCATCCCTATGAAACCCTGAACCCACATCCCTAGAAAAGACTTAATCCCTCATCCTTAGAAAAACCTAAATCATTTCCACAAAAAAACAAAAACCCTAATCCCTAGTAAACCCTAAAACTTTTTAACCAGAAAACCACAAAACCATATCCCAATAAAAACCATGAAACACTTCCCTAAAAAAACCCTAAAACCATATAACTATAAAATAATAAACACTCAGCCCCAGAAAAACCTAAATCCTCAGCCACAAAAAAACCACCAAAATATCATTCCCATAAAACAATGCACCCTCAGCCACAAAAAAAACATAAATCATCATCCCCAATAAACCCGAATACCTCATCAATAGAAAATTGTATGCTATCAAAACCATTAAAACGTAAACCCACAACCCCAAAAAGAAAAACCTGCTATCCCCAAAAAAATGATTTCCTCATCCATATAGAACCCTAATTCCACTTCCCTAGAAAAAACTAATCCCTCGGACCTAGAAAACCCTAAAAACTCAGCCTTATATATACCAAAACCCTCATATCCAAAAAAAACCCGAATCACTCAGCCAAAAATATACCATAAACCCTTAGACCAAAAATAAGATAAACCCCAAGACCAAAAAGACACTAAAAATTCATACACTAGAAACCCTAAACCCTCTACCTCAGAAAACCAAAATATTATAGCCCCTAAACACCTTAAACCCTCATCCAAAAAAACCCCAAGGCCCACTTCCCTGAAAAACACTAAACCCTCATCCGCTAAAAAATTTTAAACTCTCAACCCCAAACAACTCATAACCCTTATTACCAAAAACCCCTAATCCATGGGAAATAGGTGAAAAATTATCCTCCCAAAAAAACCCTAAACCCTATGAACCAAAAGATTTGAAAATTTTGGCACCAAAAAACTAGAAGCCCTCAGCCACAAGAAATCCTAAACACCAAAAAACCCTGATACCCTCAACACAAATGAACCCAAAAACTCATCCATAAAAAAATAAAAAACCTCATAAACTAATGAAAATAATTCCTCAGAACTAAAAAAACCTAAACCCACATCCACGGAAAACCATAAACCCCCATTCCCAAAAAATCCTACACCCTTAGCCCCAAAAAACCCTAAACCCTTAGCCCAATAAAACCAAATAACATCAACTATAGAAAATCCATTACCCACATTCTTAGAAAACTATAATCTACCATACCTAGATAACAATAAACCATATCAATATAAAAACATAAAGCCAATACTAAAAAATCATAAACACTCAATCGTAGAAAACACTAAACCCTCTTCAATAATAAACCCTAAACCATAAACCCTAGAATCCCTAATTCACAAAACTCCCTAAACACACAAAGAAAAAAATTCCAAAGGACTATTCCCAAGAATATAATATAACCTTATCCCCAATCACCTAAACCATCATCCCTTGAAAACCTTAAATCGTCACCCATATAAGAACATTATCCCTTATCCCATGAAAACCGAATGCACACATCCCTCGAAAACCCTAAAAACTTATCCTAAAAAAATACTAAACCCTTATACAAAAAATCCTAAACCCTCAACCAAACAAACCCCCAAACCCTCAACTAAAAAAACAACAAAACCTAAGCCCCACTAATCCTCAAACTCTCCTCCCAAAATTAACCTAAAACCCTCATCCAAAAGAAATCTAAACCCATAACACCATGAAATACCAAGAACAATAATCCTAAAAAAACCTAATCCATCATCCGAAAAATATCCCAAAAACCTCATCCCATAAAACCTAATCTATTCTCCCCCAAAAAATTAGTCTCTCATCCCTAAAAATTCTTAAACCTTCATCCCCCAACAAACCTAAATCACATTTCCCCAAAAAACCCTAAACACACTGTCCCAAAAAACCCAAAACTACCATCCCCAAAAAATCCAAGGACCATAACCTCATGAATACCATAACCCTTATCCCCAAAAAACCCCCAAAACCTCATCCCTACAACACATTAAACCGTTAGAGCTAAAAAATACAAATCATTCAACCCTAGAAAACCCTAAACCCTCTTCCCAATAAATCCCTAAAACCTCAAACTTAGAAAACCATAAACCCTCAGCCCTAAAAAACCCATAACCCACAGTCACAAATAATCCTAAACCCTCAGTAATAAAAAATCATGAATCCTAATTCTATTTAAATATATAACCCTCATACAGAGAAAATCCATAAACAATCAACACAAAAAAAATCCCTACAACCTCATACCAAAAAAACCTAGAGTGAAAAAATTTAATGAAACCAAAAAACTCATACCCAAAACCCCAAAATCCACAATCCCTAACAAAAACCTTAATATCAAAGCCCCAATAAATCCGCCACCATCATCTAGAAAAACCACTAAATCCTCAACCAAAAAAAAACAGGAACCCTCAGCCCAAAAATCCTAAACCATGCACCACAAAATCCCAAAAAACCATAACCCCCAAAACCTTGATCCATCATTCCCAATAATCACTAAATCATAAACCCCAAATAAGCCTAAAAACTGATTCTAAAATAGATCCTAAAATCTAAAAAAAAAAATAAAAAAAACATAGACCCCAAAAACCATAAGCAGCAATCCATAAACAACCCTAAACCATCATCCAACAAAAGGAAAAAAAATTCCTTCAAAAATTAATTATAAATATTCATCAACAGAAAAAAAACTATTCTGAAAGAATAAAATAATCATGAACCATATGGTCCATAATAAAACATAATTCCTTATCCATAAAAACAAAAACCCCCATCCCAAAAAAATATAAAACCTCATCATCATAAAATCAAACACCGACAGCTCAATAAAACCCAAAACCCTCATCCCCAAAAACACATTAAGCCCTCAACCCCAAAAAACCCCCATCCTTCTTCCCCAAGAATCCCCAAACCATCATCCCCCCCAAAAATGTGAACCATAAACCAGAAAATCTATAAACCATCAACGTCAAAAAATCCCTATACCCTTATAAATAAATAACCACAAACCCTCAACCCAAAAAAACTATGAACCAACATCCTCAAAAAACACTGAACCACCAACCCCCAAAAAATATAAACCCTCGTCCCTGAAAAACCCAAAACCCTCTACCCTAGACATCCATAATACCACGGTCCTTGAAAACCAAGAAAACCCTAAACCCTCATCAAGAATAAAAATTTAACCCCTAGTCCCCAAATACCCAAACCCCTTAGATCAAAATAATCGTAAACACTCATCCATAAAAAACACAAAATCATCAACCCCCAAAACCGTAAAACCTCATCCCAAACAACACAAACCCTCATCCCTGAAAACATCATACACCATCCGCACAAAAATCTCCTAAACTCTCATTCCCCCAAAATAAATAAACCCTAATAACCAAAAATCCTAAACCCTCAAGCCTTAAAAATTCAAAACCCTAGCTCTGAACAATCCCTAAACATTGTACCCTAAAAAACACAATACCCTCATCCAAAAAAAAAACAATATACTCTCATCCCTAAAAATACTAAACCCTCATCCCTAAAAACCATGAACCCTAATCCCCAAAAACCACTAAACCCATATTTCCAAAAACTGATGAACCCTCATTAAAAACCCGAAAATCCCATCACCAAATAACACAGAACCCTCAACAAAAAAAACAATAAACCCACAACCCTAAAAGAATCCAATACCCTAATCCCCAAAATAAACTCTAATCCATAAACCCCCAATAACCCCAAAAACACTCATCTAGAAAATTCCAAAGCACTCATCTATAAAAACCCCAAACTCTGACACACAAAAAACATAAATCCACATCCTTAGAAAAGATTAAACCCTCAACCGTGAAAATGAACTAAATGATAAACCAAAATAACCCAACACAATCAATCCCAAAAATCCATAAACTCTAAATATTAAAAATCATTAAACCCTCCCACAAAAAATACATCAAACCTCAGCCCCAAAATTTCCTCAACCTTCATCCCCAAAATATCATAAACCATCAAACAAAAAAACACTAAAATCTTATCCCCAAAAAAACACAAAACCTCGAATCCCCAAAAACCCTCAACAATCAGCCCCAGATATCACGAAATCATATGCCCTAAAACTCCCAAAAATCTTATCCCAAAGAAAACCACAAACACTCATACGTAAAAAAAACTGAACCCTAAATCCATAAAAAGTCCCTAAACCCTAAACCCAAAAAACCCCTTAACACTCAACCCCAAAAAAATCCTCAATAATCAGCCCCATATAATAGTAAACCCTTAGCCACAAAAAACTCTACAATCTTTACCCGAAAATACCCTCAAAATGTTGACCCCCATAACCCTCAAATTGTATCTCTATAAAACACAAAACACACATTCTAAAAACCCCTCAATCGTCTACCCAAAAAACCCTAAACCCCACCAACAATAAACCATAATCCCATAGGCCTAAAAAACCTTAATTCCTCATCCAAAAATAAACCCTATAAACTAATAAAAAATACCCTCAACCGTTATCCCTAAAAACTGTCTACCATGAGCCACATATTACCTAAAACCTTCATTCCCCAAAACACACTCAAATAATTTTCCTAAAAACACAGAACCCCTATCCCTTAATAAATTTCAAAAATTAACACCCAAAATACCAATCTCTGAATAACCAAAAAATAATAAAAACTATACCATAAAAAAACATTAAACCCTCACCCCCAAAAACCAAATACACTCCACCCCTAATAACCCTAGAAGTTTATTTCTAGAAATGATTCGTCCCTTTGCCATAGAAAAAAATCCACCCTCATCCATCAACCCTCTACCCTATATATCGCACAATACATTCACCAAAAAAACTCTCAACCCTTAAACCCCAAAATACCCAAAACAAACAGTCCCCAATACCCTCATGACCCAACCCTAAAAAGCCCTCAACCCACAGACCCAAAATATTTTTCCCTCCATCCTAAAAAACCATAAATCCTAAACCCGAAAAACGACTTAGCCATCATCCCCATATATACTCTAAACCCATATCCCCAACAATTCATGAACCCTCTTCCCCCAAAAAACATGAACCGTCGACCCCAACAAACCCTAAACCTACCCAGAAAACAATAAACCCTAAAAACCATGAAGCATCAGCCTAAAATAACCTACACCAACAACATGAATAAACCTGAAATTAAATTACGCAATAATCCTTAAACTATCATCCTAAGAAACTCTCATCCATTAACCTAAAAAACCCTAAACACTAAGCCCTACAAAACCCTCATCCATTAGACCTAAAAAACTAAACCCTCAACATTGAAAACATTAAACCATTAGCCATAGAAAACCCAAAAACCTCATCCCCAAAACAATGAAACATGAAACCCCAACACGGCACAAAACCTTATTCACAATAAATATTAAACCATTATCCAAAAAATGAACTCAACCCACAATCACCAAAAAACCTAAATAGTCCGCAATAAATGACCCAAAACACTCAGCCAAAGAAACCATAATCCCCAATAACTAATAAAACCGCAACACTAATCCAATGAAAAATAATACACTCCAATCTCTAAAAACCAAAAAACACATCCCCAATAAACCACCAAAGGACTCCCCAAAAATACCATCAATACTCATCTTACAAAAACTATATGCCCTTACCCCCCCCCCCAAACCGCAACCATCATATCTAAAAATCCTTAAAACCACATCCCCAAAATCCCTATTCCCAAAGGGCCATAAAACCCTAATCCCACATCCCCAAAAAACCCTAAACATCCAACCTCCAAAACAATCAACAATTTTCCCCACAAAAACCCAAAAGTATCTTCAAAAAAATACCATAAACCATAAACCCCACATCGCCAAAATCCATAAAAGAATTTCCCAATGAAACAAATAAAACACTACCAAAAAATCCTTATCCCACAACACACAAAACCTAATACCTTGTCCCTTGAAAACCACCAATAATCAGCCCCAAAAACCCCTCATCTACACAAAACACCCTACCAAATACAACAAAAAACAATCAATCCTCATCCCATCCAAAACCTCATTCCTATTCCCCAGAATAACCACAACCATCAACCTAAATAACCTAACCCATATTCTCAAAATACCCTTAACCCATTTCTTCCAAAATACATCATCCCTCATCCCCAAAAAACCCTCAACACTTGTCCCCAAAAAACACTCAAACCTGATCCACACAAAATAATCAACCATGAGCCCCCAAGTACCTACATCCATTAACCCAAAAACAACATCATCCCTCATCCCCAAAAACCCCCCAACCATAAACCCCAATATAATTTAAACCCTCAACCCAAACAAAAAAACATATCTTTTATCCACAAAATCCCTCATCCATATTTCCTAAAAACACCCTACCCTCTGTGCCAAATAACCCTCACCCCTTATCACATAAAATCCCTAAACACTCATAAAAAATCCCTCAACAACCGCCTCCCCAGAAAAAAAATCAGTATACACCCACCCATAATGAACTATCAGCCATTAGAACTAGAAATCCATTAACCATGAGCCCCAAAAAACTCTCAACCATCAGTCCTAGAAAGACCCTAAACCATCAGCCCCCCAAAACCCCCTCAACCCCACTTCCAAATACAATCAACTATCATCCCAAACAAATACCTCAACCCACATCCCCAAAAAACCCATTACCATCTTCCTCCTAAAACCCTCAACCCTAACCCACAAAAAATCATAAACACTCTTCCCTAAATAATTCTCAACCCACAACTCCAATAATCCAAAACCTTGATCACCAAGAATCCTCAATCCATCATCCTTATATGAAACTAATCCCAGAGCCAGTAAAACCCTCATCCTTAAAAACATTATTTCTTTTCCCTAAAAAACCCTCAACTATATGCCCCAAATGACCCTAAACCCTCTTACCCAAAACCCATAGTCCCACATCACAAAAAACCCAAAAACCTCGACACCAAAAATTATAATCACTAATCCCCAATAGCTATGAACCCTCAGCCACAAAAATTCATGAACCCTCTTACTCAGAAAAACCTAGACCACTAGCCCTAAAAAACCATGTACCCTATTCCCCAAAAAAACTATGAATCCTCAACTCTAAAAACCAATAACTCTCATACCCCAAAACCCTGAAACCTCAATAAAAAATCCCCTAGACCCTTAGTTCCAAAAAACCTTTAACACTAATACACAAAAATACCTCTAATTCCACTACCCCAATAAATAATAAACCCTCTTCCCAAATAACCATGATACCTTAGCCCAAAAAAATCTGTGAACTCTCATCACTAAAAAATCATAATCCCAATTCACCAAAAAAAACTCCTCCTCAACCCAAAAAAACATGGAACCATCGACCACAAAAAACCCAAATCCTTAAATATAAAAACTCATTAACCCTTAGTCCCAAAAAATTTGAACCCATATCACTTGAAATCTATGAACCGTAAGCGATAATATAACCTAAACACTCATCCAAAAAAACCCTCAACCCTCATCCCAAAAAAACCCTCAACCCTCATCCCAAAAAAACCCTCAACCCTCATCCCAAAAAGTCCCAAAATCTCAATCCAAAAAACCATTAATCATTTTCCCAAAAAATCTAAACCCTCATGCTCAAAACACCCTAAACATTAATATTTATAGAAACCAAACTCATCAGAAATAAAAATATGATAACCTTAAATTATTAATAATACTGAACCCCATACCACCAATCCCTAAACCCACTGCCCCAAAAAATCATAAACCCTAACATGAAAAAAACCATAAACCCTCATCCACCAAAATGACTGAACCATCATCCATAAACCATCCTAATCTCTCATCCCAAAAAACCCTAAACACTCAGCCCTAAAAACCAGAATCCTCAAGCCCAAAGAAATCCTAATCACTTGGCCCCAAAGAAAATATGCTCATCCCCAAAAAACCATCAACCCACAGCCCCAAAACCTGAAAAGAATCAACAATAAAACACCATCAATCCAATGTTTCGAAAACCCTAAAAACCTATGCCTGAAGAAAACTTAATCCCTTCACCCAAAATACCATTAAACCTCAGTCCCAAAAAAATCATAAACCCCCTTCAAAAAAACCCTAATGCCTCTTCCATAAAATACCCTAATCCCACAACTACATAAACTCTAAACCCTCATACCCAAAAAACCCTAAAGACCCATTCCTAAAAAATATAAAACACTCATCTATGAAGACCTTGAAACCCCTAACCGCAATAATCACCAAAACCCAGCCCTCAATAACCCTAAAACATCATCCCCACAAAACCCAAAAACCTCATCCATAAAATTCCCAGGTCCCTCACAAAAAATGTATATTTTCATCCCTAAAAAATCTTAAATCCTAAAACATAGAGAAAAATAATCCCCCACAACCAAAAACCCTAAACACTCAACACAAAAAACCCTCAAATTTTATCCCATAACAACCCTATTCCATCAACTCAAAAAACAAAATACCCTCAATGAAATATAATACTCAAACTCAATAACCAATAAACCCATAAAACTCATCAAAAAAATCACCAAAACCCATACAAAAAACCATGAAACATGATCCCCTGGAAACAAACCCCTCAGCACCACCACATTAGGAATCATCATCCCATAAAATCCATCAATCTGTATCCCTAAAAAACCCAGATCCCTTAGCGAAACCCCCTCGAACATTGGACCGAAAAATCACTCAACCTTCATCCCCAAAAAACAAAAATCAATAACAAAAAAACATTAATCCAAAAAATCCATAAACCCTCGTACACAAAAAACCTCGAACATTATCTCCCATAAAACACTGAACCCTTGGTCCTAAAAAATCATAAACACTCATCCACAAAAAATACAAAACCTCAATTACTAGACAAAAATAAATCCCTTACCCTAATAAATCCAAGAACCCACAAACCACAAACCCGAAAACATAGAAACCTCAATCCCAATATAACCCAAAACACGAATGCCCAAAAAACCCCGAACCCTCATCCTCAAAAAACCCTAAACCCTAGTCCCCAAAACACCAAAACCCTCAACCCCATATAAATATAAAAAATAATCTTGAGATAAACCTAAAATTTAACCAAAAAAAATAAACCCTCATCCCAAAAAAACCCCAACCACTCATCTGAAAAAAACCCTAAAAACTTATACAAACAAAATCCAAATCCCTCATGCCTAGAAAAATCCTCAATTATAATCCCCCAAAAACGCCGTAGAAATCATCCACCAAAACCATAGATGAACATCACCAAAACACCATAACCACTCAAACCCAAAAAACCAAGGACATTCATACCTAAATAACCCTAAATATCTATCCCCAAAATAACCAAAACCCCCATAACCAAAAAACAATTAATCCTCATCCAAAAATGACACAATCCCATAATACCCAAAAAAAACTAGAACCTCATACCCAAAAAAACATTAACCATATCCCCATATACCATGAATCTTGTGAAAAAAATACCTAAGCCCTCAGTCTCAAAAATATTTCAATCATCATCAATAAAAAACCCTAAACTCTTATCACTAAAAATCCTCATACCCATGAAACCCTCACCCATCAACCCATTGAAACCCTCAACATTCATCCCCAATTAATATTCAATGCCTAGCCCCCCAAAAACACTCAACCCATAGCACTTGAAAAACCTAAACACTCATCCAAAAATAACCTAACACACTCAGCTCCAAAAATGTAAACCCTTGTCCCTTAAAAATCCTTCAAATGTTGTCCCCAAAAAACAATCAATCCCAATAATACAAAAAAAATCCATACCATCATCCTAAAAAACTCTCAATATTTAGGTAAAAAACAGAACAATCAATCCTAATAAAACATGAACACTCATCCCTAAATAATATGAATCCATCAGCCCCAAAAAAGTAAAAACCTATAGCCCCAAACATAAATGAATCCACAGAACAAAAAAACCATTAACCCCTATCCCCAAAAAACCATGCACCCTAAGACCGAAAAAACCCAGGACCCCCAACCCCCTAAAATTCCAAACCAATAGCTACAAAAAATCAAAAACCCATATCCCAAAAAAATCCATCATCTCTAAAAAATTTTAAACCCATTACCCATGAATCCCTAAACACCATGCCAAGAATAACTTAAACCCTAAACCACAAAAAACCCCAAATAGTCAACCCAAAAAACAAAAACACCATGCCCTTAAAATACAATGACAATAAACCCCAAAAAACCATGAATCCTCATCCCCCAAAATATAAAACCCTCATGACCATAAAACTCTAGACCCACAGCCCCTAATTCCCATAACCACTTAATAGAAAAGAACCCTGAAACCAAATTAAAAAAACCTATAATCTCTTCCATAAAACTCTAAACCCCCATCCTTAACAAGCCCTAAACCCAAACACCAAAAATAGTAAACCCTCAACCATGAAAATATATACACCCTTAGACAAAAATAAATATCCAAACCTGCAGCCCCAAAAAACCCTAAAATCTCATCTTAAAATACCCTAAACCCTTTAATCCAAAAAACACTAAACCCTCAACCTGAAACCCCTTAATCCCCCCAGCCCTAAAAAACCCTCCACCTAGAACCCAAAATTACCCTTAAACCTAAACCTATTAAGGATCATGGAACACATGGGAATCATGGGGTTGGATGCATACTTGATGAGGAGGGTGTAATTCACAGTTGTGGACAAGACCCATTGTGGGGAATTGGAGGCCCAATGACAATGGAGTGGACCAAGAAAATGAAAGATTACTTAAAAGGGTTAATCAAGGAATTTTAATAGGTGGCCCAACACCCTTGCTTGGGGGAAGCATATAGGCCTATAATTACATTAATTAACGCCCAACAATGAATTTTAAAACCCAAAACATGTACAGAATTTAAGCCCAACCCACCATGGAATCTTCAATGTCTAATGTTGGTGCGCTACTTGTCTTTACTTTTCTAAAACAGTATGATATGTTTCTTCTAATGTCATGGTCAAGAGACAATGTTGTAAAAAGAATTATTTGGGTTTTTGACTATGGAAAACTAGGAATTTGACTATTATAAAGAGACACCCAATGTTTGATTCAAATTTCAAGATTATTTGGCAATAAATAGCCATCCCTTGAACTCATTAGACATTGTGAATGAAGATAATGCTATTATGGTGAGTTTTTCTTCTAAACATTGATTTCATGCTTAATTATTGACATATCAAAGAATTGGTCATCTTTTGTGGCATCTTATTTCTATTGTTCTTACAAACAAGTTCTTTTTGGGTTCTACCATCACCAAATTCCCATTTACATATCATTTTCACTATCCGCACACCACCTTCACTTGTTTTCTTGTGGGGATCTGGGTGCTCTACGGACAAAAATTGTATTAGGATCCTAGGACACTTTATATTCAGTCTTGCATCACGTATCATTTGGTATCATATTCCACATTCAAGAAATCAGGCCCCTTCTTTCTTATCCTTGCTTCAATTTTTATATCTCATCGAATCGGGCCAACATCAATTCTGGCCCATTTTATTCATCACCTACAGATGTAATTTATTTGTCATTTCAGATGTAAAATATATCATTCTTTTAGTTGAGAATATCATATATCTTCTACAATTGGAATCATCAAAATCAAAGTTATAAATAGCGAGATACAACAAGATCAAATTTTGCGACAAATTCAGTAATTTTAAAACCACGCAAATATCACATTAATTCCATTTGATGTTAAAAATTATGGCTTCTTCGACATTTAAATATAGAAAAATTAATCTTGTTTCTACTGCAATTACTCAAAAAAATGAGCCCAAAAAAATAAAAAAATAATCAAATAAAAAATTGTTAAAAGCTCAAAAAATGCAACATTTTGAATTATACTTCCAATTTTCATTCTTCTTCATCGATTTTATTCTCCTTCCCACATTTATCATCTTGAATCCATGTTGAAGTTTATCATTGGATTCATGTATTGTATTTCCACTTTTCAACGATCCTTTCTATTTTCTGAAATTGGAGAAGAAGTCTCTAGGAAGAAAGCTGATTGTTAAAAGACAAGAGTGTTGCATTTTGGTAAATGCCAAAATTTAGGAAAAAACGAGTGAAAAAATTATATTTGAGTTTAAACAAGTGGGGGAGTGTGTGAGTTTTATATTCCATTCTACACAATTTTTCAAAATAGGATACCAAAATGGCAGAGTTGAGTAACACCAATGAAGCGGACATTGAGTTGTTCATGAGGGGTATACAAGAACAATAACAAGGTTGAATGCGATGATAGATGAACTTCAGTCACCATCCAATTATAGAGAACCACCATGTTGATGGGTTGTTGCAATTTTAGAGGAGTAATCCAATTTTCATGAGTCAACAATTCAAGGATATTAGCCACCGTGGAGGCAAGCCAAAAATTATTGAGGAGTACAGTTGAAGATCACATCATTTCAATGAAAGAATGATGCCGAAGATTTAATGGAATTGGAAGGAAAGGTAGAACATGTGTTTGGTTTTCACACATATTCGGGGGAAACAATGTGAAGTTGGCAGCTGTGGAATTCCCCAACTATACTAGTATTTGGTGGGACCAACTACAAGTGAGTCGATGACAAAGTGGAGAAAGACCAATACAACTTGGGAGGAGATGAGAATGGTAATGCGTAATAGGTTCATTTCTAGCCACAATTATCGTGATTTTTTCCTAATGTTATATGGTTTGAAATAAGGGGTTGTGAGTGTTGAGGAGTATCACAAATAGATGGAGGTCATCATGATTAGGGAAAATATTAATGTTGAGTGAGAATACACAACGGAATGGTTTTTGAATGGACTCAACCATGACATTCAGACATAGGGGACATGCACCACCACATGGACATGGAGGATCTACTTCACATGGCTACCAAAGTGGAAAGTCACGTAAAGGAAAGAAGCATGCACCCTATATCTTATGGTATGTATTCTAGACCTTCTTCCAAGTTTAATGACTAAAAACCCTAAGAGCATGTATGGGACCACCAAACTAATTCAATGGATTTTTTCAAACAAAAACTATTATTTCTGGAATTCAATGATTAAACAGAGGGTAATGTTGTTTCCAAATCACGAGATATAAAATGTTTTAAATGTAAAGGATTTGGAAATATTTCCCCTCAATGACCAAAAAACAGGACAATAATTATTTTGGATGATGGAAGTGTTCTTAGTGCTACCTCTAGAGAAGATGAAATTCCATCTCATGAGGATAATTCAGGTGTGGAAGTAGAAATCACCAGACATAGAGAAATTCTTATTTCAAGGCATGCTTTTAGTTCTCAACCTGAAGGAGATCACGATCGAGAAAAAAAGGAGCACATTTTTCATACTATATGTCTAATTATATATAAGGTATGTATTATGATTATAGATGTTAGGTATTTGTACAAATGTAAAAAGGGGTATGATGGTTGATAAATTGGGATTAGCTATAACGACACATCTTAGGCCTTATAGAGTTAAATTGTTAAATAATAGTGGGGATTTAAAAGTTATTATGAAAACCCAACTTCCATTTTATATTGGGAATTATTAATATAAGGTATTCTGTGATGTTGTTCCCATGCATGTGAGCCACATTTTGTTGGGAAGACCTTGGAAATTTTATAAGAGGGTCAGACATGATGGATACACCATCCTCGATTCTTTTTAGTACAATGGATGGATGGTTATTCTAACACCATTGGGGCCATTGAAAGCTTATGAAGACCAAGTGAGTATTGAGAGTGATTGGTAGAAGAGAGAAAAATTAATGAAAAAAATAGAGAGAATGAAAATAGTATAAAAATCACGAGTATAAAAGGAGTGTTGAGTGAAAGAAAAAAAATGAGAGAAATAAAAGAGTTGAAAACAAGAGTGAAAACAAGAGTGAAAAAAATATTGTTGAGGGATAAGTGAGTTTATTTTCAGGAAAACTATAGATATATAGAGCTTTAGAGGGGGAGGAAACTCTTCAGCTTATATGGAAGGGGAAATGTTTTACCACTAACTCTCAAAATCATTCAATTCCTTCTAGTTTTATGTCTATTTTTCCTGATTTTTGTGATGTTTCTTCTAAGGAGATTCCCAATGGATTGCCTCCATTGTTGGTTATCAAGCACAATATAAACTTCCTCTCATGAAAAATACTTCCCAATCAACCGGCTTGTCGGGATAACCTGAAGGAGACTCGAGAAATGCAATGAAATTTAGATGAATTTCTATGGATAGGATTTGATCGAGAGATCTTGAGTATGCATTCTTTAATGGAAATTATTTTCCCAAAAAAATAAGGATCAAATGACATGAGGGTGGATGAAGAGAAGGTGAATGTTATTCGGGACTCGCCAACACCATAGAATGTCAATTAATTGAAGAGAATTCATGGGATTCTGAGTTTTTACCGAAAGATTGTGAGGGACTTTTCAAAAATTATGGCACCATTGAATAAGCTGGTCATGAAAGGGGTGAACTTCAAGTGGGAAAAAGCTCATGAAGAATCCTTCTCCACACTTGAAGGTGAAAATAAGTCAATGTTTGTGCAGGAGTTCCATGCAAAGGTAAATGAAAATATTGAGTGGAAGAATGAACAAGTGGGAATGTTACTGCCACCTATAATGTTGATGATCATTATCTCTATAAATATTCAGATTCGAGGATGAATCCTTATGAAGAGGGAGGAGACGATGAAGATCATGGAACACATGGGTATCACGGGGTTGGAGGTGGACTTGGTGAGAAGTTTGGAATGCAAACAAGTGGACAAGACTCATTGTGTGGAATCTGAGGCCCAATGACAAAGGATCGTACCAAGATAATGAAAGGTTCCTTAAAAGGGTTAATCATGGAATTCCAAGATGAGGCCCAACACCCTTTCTAGGTGGATGTATCTGGGCCTATATTTAAATTAATTAAGTCTGAATGTTTCTATTTAAAAACCAACCCATGGTGTGTAACGAATTTCAAGCCCACCCCACCATGGAATCTTCAATGTCAAAGTGTGGGGGGCCACTTGTCTTGACATTTCCAAAAGGGTGATCTACATGTCTCCTAAAGTCATGGTCAATTTTCAAAGTTGTCAACATAATTCTTTAGGTTTTTTTGGCTATGGATATCTATGAATTTGACTAATGTAAAGAGACACCCAATGTGCTATTCAAATTTAACGTTTCTTTGGCTATAAATAGCCACTAATATTATTATGGTCTGTTTATTATGAATCCTTTGAGTTTATGCTTAATTCTTATGTTATCAAAGTATTTTTTATCCTTTTTGGCGTCTTGTGGCTAGAGACCATAGAGAGAAGTTCGCATTGGGTTCTACCAGGACCAAATTTCATTTTCCTTATCATTATGACTATTTGCACGCCACTTTCACTTGTTTTCTTGTGGCGATCCAGATGCTCAATGCATGAACATTGTACATGGTTCTTAGGACACTTTATATTGGGAATTATATCAGGTATCACATCCCAAATAAACCATCAAACTTCAAAAACATGAAAACCTAAACCCTTTACTACAAAAAAACTCCACATTAAGCCCCAAAAAAACCAACCCTCAGGCCCAAAAAATCCATCATACCACTGTCCCAAAAACCATACACCCTCATCCCCAAAATTACTCAACCTTTGTTCCCCCAAAAAACCTCTACCCTCATCCCCAAAAAACCTTAAATCCACATCCCCAGAAAACCCTCAACCCTCAATGCTAATTAACCCTAATCCAAAACCCAAAAAATAATAAACCATTGTTGAGTCAATAAGGTTTTCCTTATGACTTTTCCATTCCTTCTTGTTTTGAAAATCACAAACACCTTATCTTTAAGAAAATTGCTTTTATAAAGAAAATTGCTTTTATAAGGAAAATTGCTTTTATAAGGAAAATTGCTTTCTTAAGGAAAATCACTTTTATAAGAAAAATTATCCTTATCATATTTTCATCCATATTTTTCTTAAGTATGAGATTCGGATTCATTTTCTCAGAATCGTTGAAACTTTGATATAAAGCATTTTGTTTTAGGATTCAGATTCTGGACATGAACTATAAGGAAGTTTCATTCCGAATTCTGGATATGAACTCTGACTAAGTTCTATTCCAGATTCAGGATACGAATTCTGAAAAAGAATTCTCATTACGAATTCTAATGAAGAAATCCCATTCCGAATTCTCATTACGAATTCTGAAGAAGAATTCTCATTATGAATTCTAATGAAGAAATCCCATTCCGAATTCTCATTACGAATTCTGTAGAATAATTCTCATTACGAATTCTAATGAAGAAATCCCATTCCGAATTATCATTACGAATTCTGAAGAAGAATTCTCATTATGAATTCTAATGAAGAAATCCCATTTCTAATTCTCATTACGAATCCTGATGATGAATTCTCATTATGAATTCAGATGACGAATTCTCATTCCGAATTCTCATTCCGAATTCACCTATTGAACAGAATCTGATTATCTTTATTTTATACACTCTGAATTAATTTATACTACGAAAAATATCTTTGTTTGACTCCGAACTTTTATATTGCTTACATTTCTTAAATTATTCTACTCTTTACCATTGTGCTTTACAATCCGAACCTTCACTCCGAAGTTTTCATTCCGAACTTTTATGTTTCATTTTAAAACGATGTCGTACATTATGTTACACTTGTTTTGGTATAAAACGATGTCTTCTGTTTTTTATAAACTAACCGTTGTCTAAGTGACACGTGTACAGGTCCCTCTGATCATTAAGGAAAATATGACCGTTGGAGAAGGAACCGACCTTACCTATAAATAGGAGCTCATTTGAAAGAGCTTGTGGCTACTGATAGCTGATAGCTGATGAAAGTGCTGAAAGGCTGAAAAATTTGCTTGAAGTGATTTCTAGAGAGAGAGGCTCTTATTAACTCTCAATGCTCCGTGCGACTCCGAATGTTAGTGATTACATTCGAGGGCTTCCGGGGATAGGAAGACAGAGGTTGCAGACTACCTTAAAGTTCGAGGGCTTTCTTGCTGAGGAAGACAGAGGTTGCCGAATACCATAAAGTTCGAGGGCTTTCTTACTGAGGAAGATAGAGGTTGACAACTACCTTGAAGTTGAGGGCTTGCGGGGATAGCAAGACAGAGACTCCGATCTTCATATCGAGGGCTTACCCTGGTGTGGGTAAGATAAACTTGCTTGAAAGTATAAATCAAGGGACCTTTATCCAAGGTTGTTGGATACCCTTCTCTTTGGGTTAAAAGACTTATATTTTGTTACTAGTAGTTCTACTACTTGTTTTTATTTCCGCTGCATTTTTTATTATAAGGAAAGTATAACTTTCTTATACTTCCTTATTTGTACACTGATTCATTTAGATTCTATACGCTTTAAGGTATAATCTCATATTGTAATTGTTTGTTAAGTTTCAATCTCCGGAACCATATTTCAGGAACCTACTTTTGGAATCACTTTCCAAGTTTAGTTCGGTATTAGAGGTGTTGTGAATTATCTTAGTTTAACTTTGTTAAACATAGCCTTTTCCTTTACTTAAGGAAACTCTAGTTATTCATAACTAACTTTAAAGGTTCCAATGGAATTTTTAAAGTATACAATTCACCCCCCTCTTGTATATTGAGCATCTCATACTAAATTTCGATCCTACAATTGGTATCAGAGGTTGGAAACCGCTTACTCTATACCAATCAAACATTTGGTATCAGAGGAGGTTACTAAAATACTTGTAATCACATACAAGTGTTTCTTGCTCACTTTATCCTTCCGAACTTTGTCATTCCGAATTTTTCCATTCCGAACTTTTCCCATTCCGAACTTTGTTATTACGAATCTTTTTCTACTAAAAATTTTGTGTGCAATGTTATTTTTAGTATGGCAGGAATTAATGTTGGATCTATTGACAATCTAAATCCTAAAAGACCACCTATATTTGATGGTAATGACTATGAATACTGGAGAGATCGTATGAAGACATTTGTTATCAATACTGGAGTAGACAACTTTGGCATGCTTACTGGTGATTATAAAATTCCTGACAAGGAAGTCAGAACCTTTACTAACCAGGAAAAGCAAGAATATCAACTCAACTATAAGGTACGCAATACTTTACTATGTTCAATGACCAGAAATATATATAGCCAAATTTCTTCTTGTGAAGCAGCTAACTGTATATGGAAGAAGTTAGAAGTTACACACTTTGGAACTTCCAAGGTGATTGAGACTAGAAGAGCTATGCTTAGAGCTGAATATCATGGCTTCAATTTTCCTTATGGAGAACCTATCTGTAATGTTCAACAAATATTTATGACTATTTTCAATAGTCTACAATCTATGGGAGAGAAAGGTTTAGATGATGAAGCTCTTGTGGACAAGATAATTGATATTATGCCCAATGAGTGGGAATCCAAGAGAACGGCTATAGATGAGAACAGGAAGGTCACTCAAATTACTCTTGATTAATTATTTGGAACTCTTCTACAACATGAAACAAGAATGAAGAGAGATGCTGACAACATCAAGAAGAACAATGGAAATGGTACTGTTTCTTTTACTACAACGTCGAATCAGATGAAAGCTAAGACTCCTGAGAGAGTAACCAGATCCAAGTCTAAGAAAGTCATTTTTCAATCCGAATCTAGTGAGAGTGAAGTCTCAGAAAATGAATTATCCAATCTTGCTCGAAGGATGAACAAGATAGCTGGGCAGAGAAACTTTCAATCCAAGTATAAGAAAAAGGATAGGAAAGATAAGAAAGATGGAGAAGTTACTTGTTATGAATGTAAAAGAGCTGGACATATTAGACCAGATTGCCCTGTGCTCAAAAAGAAAGAAAGGAAGGAAAGACATTCAGACAGGAACAGAAAGAAGTATTATAAAGCTAAAGCTAAGAATGTTTTGAAAGCTAATGACACCTGGAGTGCCAGTGGTGGTGACTCTTCAGATGAATCTTCTGATTATGAATCTTCAGGACATAAGAATCTTGGTCTTATATCCAGATTACCTATTGATAATCATTGTCTTATGGCTAAGGTACGAAATGCTGAATCATTGACCAATGTTTCTTTAAATTCTAATGATAGTAAGTATTATAACCCTTCTGATGAAGAATCATCTTCTGATGAGGAAAATACTTTACCTACTTATGAATAAGTCTCTAGGTTTGCTGAACTTCTTGAGATTGAGAATTCCAAACTCAACAAGAAACTTGATAAGGAAAATTCTAGGAATTCTATTGTTACAAAAGAGATATCAGATCTTTCTAAAGATCTTGATAAGAAAAATGCTGATTTTGAAAATATTTCAAAAAATCTTGAGGAAGTAAGTTCTGAGAAGAACAAACTTTCTAAAGAGTTAGAAAAAGTAATTTCTAATAAAAATGTTTTTGAGCCTAACTCTAGTTCAAAAACTAATGATTTTGAGGATAAAAACTTGGTTGTAAAAATCAAGTCCGAAATTTTTTCCTTAAAGAAGTGTTTATCAAACTTTACCCATGGTAAGGAATATTTTGATAAGATGTATTCCCAAATACGACCTTTAATAAATAAATACGGAGTTGGTTATACCCATGCAAAACTAGTTTTCAGTAACAATTATTTTGTTCCTCAAAGTGCCCCATTTTGTACTAAATGTCAATGTGGAGGTCACTGGGAAAAAAGTTGTTCCTTAAATAAAACCCAATCTCTAGGTTTTCACAAAGCTTACTTTTCTATGAAAATATGGATACCTAAAATTTTATTGTCTGGAAATCTCGGATCCAAACAAGTTTGGATTCCGAAAGTCTGATTTTCTTCTTGATTTCAGGATAATAAAGAAAGTACCAGCAACAATACATGGTACATGGATAGTGGATGTTCCCGGCACATGACTGGTAACAAAAGATTTTTTGAAAATATTATCAAAACGAAATGAGGAAAGGTAACTTTCAGAGACAATGCTAAGGGAGAGATTGTTGGTATTGGTAATATTGTTCTTTTAGGTAAAACCTTGATTTCAAATGTTCTTTTTGTTAAAGGTCTTAAGCACAACCTCATTAGCATAAGTCAGTTATGTGATGAAGGTTATCTTGTGAATTTTAGGAATGATAAGTGTTTAGTTCACAATTCCAAGGAAGAATTTATTCTCTCAGCCAATAGGCAAGAGAATGTCTACACTTTGAATCTAGAAGACCTCAGGAGCCAAGATTTACCTTGCCTAAGTGCAATGGAAGATCATTCTTGGTTATGGAATTGAAGACTAGGACACTGTAATATGAGAAACCTATGTAAACTCTCTAAGAAGAAACTAGTTAAGGATCTACCAGAGCTTAGATTTGATTCTTCTAAAGTTTGTGATCCTTGTCAATATGGCAAGCAACATAAATCTAGTTTTAAGTCAATCGGTGAAGTCTCAACAACCGATGCATTACAGTTAGTGCACATGGATATTTTTGGTCCAACACAAACTGGAAGTATTGGAGGCAAATACTATGTGTTTGTTCTAGTTGATGATTACACTAGATTTACTTGGGTATATTTTCTAGCAAAAAAATCTGAAGCTTTTTCTTATTTCAAAAGTTTTAGAGCTCAAGTTAAAAATGAGAAAAACCTTCCATTGAAAACTATACATAGTGATCATGGAGGAGAATTTCAAAATTATGACTTTGAAACTTTTTGTAGTAAGAATGGTATTACTCACAATTTTTCAGCACCTAGAACTCCTCAATAGAATGGTGTAGTTGAAAGAAGAAATAGAATTATTCAAGAGATAACTAGAACCATGTTGATTGAATATTCTATTGCTAGAAATTTTTGGGCTGAAGCTGTAAGTACTGCTTGTTATACTATAAATCGAGTTTTGATTAGACCTTTTCTGAATAAAACTCCTTATGAGTTATGGAATGGTAGAAAACCAAGACTTTCCTTCTTCAAGGTTTTTGGTTGCAAAGTATTCATTTTGAATACTAAAGATAACTTACATAAATTCGCACCAAAATCAGATGAAGGGATTTTCTTAGGTTATTCCACAACCTCTAAGGCTTATAGAGTTTTTAATAAAAATACTTGTACTGTTGAGGAAACAGTTCATGTGAAATTTGATGAGTCTGATCCTTTTGTTTTTAAACCATCTCAACTTACATCTTCAGATGTGTTTTCAAAAACTGATTGTCAACCTTTGATAGAAGAACCTTCTAATAAGGAAATTGTTCTAGAAGATACTTCTGAAACATTTACCCCAGAAGACATTCTACCCTATGTTGATGAACAGGTTTTTACAAAACCCAAATCAGGTGTTTCTTAAGAATCATCCCAGTGATAGTATCATTGGTGATGTAAATCAACCTGTAAGGACTAGAAGATCCTTCAGAAATTAAGTATAACATCTAGCATTTCTTTCCCAATTAGAAACTAAAAGCACAGATGAAGCTTTAGGTGATGATGATTGGATCAAAGAAATGCAAGATGAACTAAATGAATTCGAACGGAATAAAGTCTGGACCTTGGTTGAAAGACCTAAGGAAACTTCTGTTATTGGAGTAAAATGGGTTTTCAAAAATAAATGTGATGAAAATGGAATCATTGTTAGAAATAAAGCTAGACTTGTTGCTAAAGGCTATAATCTGGAAGAAGGAATAGACTATGAAGAAACCTATGCTCCAGTAGCTAGACTTGAATCTATCCGTATTCTACTTGCTTTTGCAGCATTCTTTAATTTCAAGATTTATCAAATGGATGTGAAATGTGATTTTCTTAACGGTTATGTTCAAGAGGAAGTTTTTGTTGAACAACCTCCTGGATTTGAAGATACAAAATATCCGGATCATGTTTTTAGACTTACCAAAGCTTTGTATGGCCTTAAACAAGCCCCACGAGCATGGTATGATAGACTCACTGGATTTTTGCTTCAAAATAACTATGTTAAGGGAAATGCAGATCCAACCCTTTTTATAAAGAAAGATAAGAAAAATGTTTTGATTGTTCAAATTTATGTTGATGACATTATATTTGGTTCAACTCATCAATCTCTGACGGACTCTTTTGCTAGTCTAATGAAATATGAGATTGAAATGAGTATGATGGGTGAGTTAACATTTTTCCTTGGTTTTCAAATTTCTCAAAAACCAGAAGGAACCTACTTATCTCAACATAAGTATATTAAAGATCTTATCAAAAAGTATGTTTATGACAACACTAAAAGTATAAGTACTCCCATTGGTACCTCAAACTCTTTAGATCTAGATGAAGCTGGGAAACCAGTAGATCAAACATCTTTTAGAGGTATGATTGGAAGTCTACTTTACATAACAACTAGTCGACCAGACTTAATGTTTTCAGTATGCTTATGTGCAAGATATCAATCCAATCCTAAGGAATCTCACTTAAAGGCAGTAAAAAGAATTTTTTGCTACCTTAAGGGAACCATGGATCTAGGATTATTTTATACTTTTGGAAATGATTTTGTTCTAAAAAGCTTTTCTGATGCTGACTTTGGTGGATGTAGAATGGATAGAAAAAGTACATCCGGAACTTGTCATTTCTTAGGAGATTCTTTAGTTTCTTGGTCCTGCAAGAAGCAACATTCTGTAGCACTTTCCACTGCTGAAGCTGAATATGTAGCAGCTGGAAGTTGTTGTGTACAAGTGTTGTGGATGCAACACACACTCACAGACTATGGCTTGAGTTTTACTAAAACTCAAATTTTGTGTGATAACACAAGTGCCATTGCCCTAAGTAAAAACCCTTCACATCACTCTCGTGCAAAATACATAGATATTAGGCATCACTTTCTTAGGGATCACACACTTAAAGGAGATATTATTCTTCAGTTTATCGGAATGCAAGATCAACTTGCTGATATTTTCACAAAATCTTTTCCTTCTGATAGACTTGAATATATTAAACAGAAGTTAGGAATGATAACCGTAAGGTAATATTTCTTAATTAACTTTCTGTTGAAAAAGTCTCCTTACAGTAATAAACTCCTTTTCATAGGGGGAGTACATTTGATTGTTTGTTTAACAAAGTTTTTCAAAATTTGTTTTCAAACTTTTCAGAACGAATATTTCCGGAATGGAACTTCTAGAACTAAAATTTTCCAAATTGGACATTCTCGTAAAGAACACTTCTGGAATGGAAGTATTCATATTGGAAATTTCCGGAATGAAAATTTACGTACTAGCAGTTTCATAACCAGATATTTTTGTTTTTCGTACTAACATTTTTCGTAATGCGTTTTTCTTAATGAGTTTTTCGTACTAAGTTTATTTTTCATAGTTAATTTTTTTGAGAAATCTGCCATTACGAATAATCCTCCTAAGCCAATCCGAAAGTTATGGTTACCCTACTCAAGTCTTCATAGTCATATTTTACTTGCTGAAATTTTCTTGTATTATGATTTCAGATTATAGTTTTCTTAACTCTTTGTTTTAATAAAAACCTCAAAAAGATCGGATTCAAGCTTCCAACCGTCAGATCTGATCTCCGCTCATTCTAACCGTTAGATCAATCGAGGTAGGTGAAACGTAATCTCGTTGCCTATATAAAGGGGACCCAAATACTCGTCCCACATCGATCTCAAAGCTCTCGCGTCCCGAATCTCTGACTCTCTGATTTAAGGCCGTTCCGAACTTCAGTCTTCTCCGTTCCGAACTTCTCATAGAACTTCAGATCCGAATGTCTGTAGAGTTAGCATCTCAAGAAATGTCATATACTAAGCCTATTTCTCAGTGGTTAGTTTACAGAGAAAGGTTAGTTCATCCGGTTTTCTTCAACAACTATGATTCCCTTATCTCAAAGAACATCAAGTTGAATAGCTGGGAAGATGTTGTGGTATCAAAAACCGGGAATCAAGATGAAGTATATTCAGACTTACTTATCGAGTTTTATGAGTCAGTTTCTTTCTTCAAGGAAGATAATAGGGAGAAGTTCTCTTTTATGTCTTATGGAAAGACTTACAAGCTTTCTCACACCAAGGCCGCAAGCCTGGTAGGATTGTCTTATGAAGGAGAAGCAGAGTTTATTTCGCATGTTTTACCGGACTCTAAGGGTAGATTCGACATGGAAAAAGCCTTAGAAACTCTCGGACTTGCTGATGAAAAGGCTCCGAAGATTGAAAGTCTATCTACAAACTTCCGGATTCTGGAGTTATGGGTACAAGGACTTATCGTACCGAGGAAAGGTGATAAATACAGCTTGAAGAAGAGTGAGATCTATATCTTATATTTCCTGATAAATCTAAGGAAGTTTAACATGATGAAGCATATTCTTCTTACTCTTGAAAATTTGAAGAAAGGAAATCTGAGAGCTCAGATTATTATATATCCAGCAATCATCTCCAAGTTAATTGTTCGGTGCCTTGAGTTTTTCAAGGAGGCTTGAAAATCTAAGCCAAGAGTTTGCATGATCATGCTGATCAGCGATTGCACTCTTAAAAGAATGAATGTAGCTTTTGACAAGAAGTCTGGAAAGTTTATTGATCTACCTGCTCAAGAAGAAGTGACTCCGAAAGTTGCTGATCCAGAATCATCTAAGCCAGTAAGGAAGAGAAAGCTGAAAGAAGTGGAAGTACAAGCAGAGAATCCTAAGTCTAAGGAAGTCCATTCCGCACCTCCAAAGCCAAAGAAGAAGAAAGCCTATCCTGATGAGGTTGTTACAAAGTGGAGAGCTGATAAAGAGAAAAGGAAAGAAGGGGATCCGCAGTTCGGATTGGACCCTGCAGAGGCTAATGCTTTGAAGGAGAGAACTGCTGATGAGCTTGAAAAACAAGCAAAACAAAAGAATCTCAAGAAGAAGATGTCTGAGGCTGAGGTAGCTCAGGCTTTATTGAAATTCAATGAAATGGTTTCAGCAACTATTCCAGTTCTGAGATCTTTCTCCTTGGAATATCTACCAGAGACTCCAGGAAGAAATCTCGTTCCTCCGGAAGAAGTTATTGCTATGAATACTGAGGAAGTAGAGCAAGTAGAACAAGTAGAAGAGGGTGCTGAAGGAAGTGGTGAAACCAGAGATGTGCTGAAACAAGTAGATGATTACAAAGGGACACCTTCGGAACACTTATCGCTCCGAACATCAGAAGCTGAATCTTCGAAGCTAGTTACTCCTGCAATGGAAGAAGAGAAAGGAGAAGAAGAAGTTTCCTATCATGGAGAAGAAGAACAACTTTTACATGATATTTCTCAGATGGAAAATGTTGAGGTTGGTGTTCAGGAAGTTGCTGATGAGGAAGATTTTGTTGTTCAAGTTTCTGATAGTGAGACGAAAACTCCGGAACAGGATTCTATTCCGAAAAAAGATAAAGGGAAGCAAATTCTTGCTGATACTCCGAGTTCACAAGATAGGAAGAGAAAGGAAGCTGGCAGTTCTTCAAAGAGAAAGTTGGAGCTTATTGAGAAAGAAAACTCTCCAAGAAAGATTTCAGATTCGGAGTCATCCTCATTGGGGCATGAATTTGTTGTTCAGTCCTTAAAGAAGTTGGTGGGAACCATTACGACCTTCTCAAGTATTGATTCAAGATTCCAAATTCTCCAACATGCCTTAAATCAGAAAAACGACTCCGTATCTATGGTTATGGACAAGTGCGTTGAGATTGAGGCTCAGTTCAAAACCTTCTTTGTTGGTTATGAAGCCCATAAAAGATCTTTCAAGAGGATGAAAAGCTATTCGAAGAAGAATGTGGAAGAAATGAGGTTGCTTGATGAGTTTCAAGAAAATGTTAAAGATGCCTTTGAGACAGAGGACAAGATGATTAACGAGCTGACTTCCTCCTTTGAAGAAAAACTGACTGAAGAAAAGAACTTCCAGATCCAAGAAGTCAGGGATCTAAATGGAAAGTTGAATTCTGTTTCTCAGAATTGGAAATTTGAAAGGGATCATCGGATCGATTTTGAATAAAGGATGAAGGCTCAAGAAGAATAGATCCATGCTCAGGAAGAAAAGCTGAAAGCCCAGGAAGAAAATATTGTAGCTCAATCTGCAAGAATAATGGTCTTAGAAAAGAAAGCTGAATAAGATCATAAAGACCTAAAGAAGATCAAGACTATTCTTAAGGGGCTCATGTCGAAAGAAAAAGATCCGAAATAACCAAAATCCGATCTTTATGGTGTATTCTTTTTGTTACTGACATTCCAAATCTAATGAAAATTGTGTATCTCGTTTCCATTGTTGTCATTACTAATCTTTCAGGTACTTTGTTTTTTTTCCATTCCCTCCAATTCTTTTTGAAAATCACAAACGGGGAGAAGGAAAAGTTCCTTAAGAAAAAGAGGAACTCTAATAAGAGTTTATCAAAGGGGGAGAAAGAAAAAATACCCAAGGAAAAAGAACTCCAATAAGAGTTTGTTTAAGGGGGAGTTTTTTCTTAAAGAAGACCTTCTTATGAAATATCACTCCGGAAATATGAATACGATCCTTAGAGTTTCAAAGCCTAAGGGGGAGTTAGTCGTATTCATATATATCCTTAAAACAAGGGAGATAAGCATTAATTTGTTTCTTTCTTCTTAGAATTTTTTTTCTTTCGTAAGGATGTTTGTGCTTTCCAGAAAGGGGGAGATTGTTGAGTCAATAAGGTTTTCCTTATGACTTTTCCATTCCTTCTTGTTTTGAAAATCACAAACAACTTATCTTTAAGAAAATTGCTTTTATAAAGAAAATTTCTTTTATAAGGAAAATTGCTTTTATAAGGAAAATTGCTTTCTTAAGGAAAATCGCTTTTATAAGAAAAATTATCCTTATCATATTTTCATCCATATTTTTCTTAAGTATGAGATTCAGATTCATTTTCTCGGAATCGTTGAAACTTTGATATAAAGCATTCTGTTTTAGGATTCGGATTCTGGACAAGAACTATAAGGAAGTTTCATTCCGAATTCCGGATATGAACTCTGACTAAGTTCTAATCCAGATTCAGGATACTAATTTTGAAAAAGAATTCTCATTACGAATTCTAATGAAGAAATCCCATTCCGAATTCTCATTACGAATTCTGAAGAAGAATTCTCATTATGAATTCTAATGAAGAAATCCCATTCCGAATTCTCATTATGAATTCTGTAGAAGAATTCTCATTACGAATTCTAATGAAGAAATCCCATTCCTAATTCTCATTACGAATTCTAAAGAAGAATTCTCATTATGAATTATAATGAAGAAATCCCATTTCGAATTCTCATTACGAATCCTGATGATGAATTCTCATTACGAATTCAGATGACGAATTCTCATTCCGAATTCTCATTCCGAATTCACCTATTAAACAGAATCTGATTATCTTTGTTTTATACACTCTGAATTAATTTAGACTCCAAAAAATATCTTTTTTTGACTCTGAACTTTTATATTGCTTACATTTCATAAATTATTCTACTCTTTACCGTTGTGCTTTACACTCCGAACCTTCACTCCAAAGTTTTCATTCCGAACTTTTATGTTACAGTTTAAAACGATGTCATACATTCTGTTACACTTGTTTTGTTATAAAACGATGTCGTCTGTTTTGTTATAAACTAACCGTTGTCTAAGTGACACATCTACAGGTCCCTCGGATCTTTAAGGAAAATATGACTGTTGGAGAAGGAGCCGACCTTACCTATAAATAGGATCTCATTTGAAAGATCTCGTGGCTGCTGATAGCTGATAGCTGATGAAAGTGCTGAAAGGCTGAAAAATTTGCTTGAAGTGATTTCTAGAGAGAGAGTCTCTTATTAACTCTCAATGCTTCGTGTGACTCCTAATGTTAGTGATTACATTCAAGGGCTTCCAGGGATAGGAAGACAGAGGTTTCCGACTACCTTATAGTTCGAGGGCTTTCTTTCTTAGGAAGACAGAGGTTGTCGACTACCTTAAAGTTCGAGGGCTTTCTTGCTGAAGAAGACAAAGGTTGCCAACTACCTTGAAGTTGAGGGCTTGCGGGGATAGCAAGACAGAGACTCCGATCTTCGTATCGAGGGCTTACCCTGGTGTGGGTAAGACAGACTAGCTTGAAAGTATAAATCAAGGGACCTTTATCCAAGGTTGTTGGATACCCTTCTCTTTGGGTTAAAAGACTTATATTTTGGTACTAGTAGTTCTACTACTTGTTTTTATTTCCGCTGCATTTTGTATTATAAGGAAAGTATAACTTTCTTATACTTCCTTATTTGTACTCTGATTTATTTAGATTCTATACGCTTTAAGGTAGAATCTCATATTGTAATTGTTTGTTAAGTTTCAATCTCTGGAAGCATATTTCCGGAACCTACTTTTGGAATCACTTTCCAAGTTTAGTTCGGTATTAGAGGTGTTGTGAATTAGCTTAGTTTAACTTTGTTAAACTTATCCTTTTCCTTTACTTAAGGAAACTCTAGTTATTCATAACTAACTTTAAAGGTTCCAAAGGAATTTTTTGAAGTATACAATTCACCGCCCCTCTTGTATATTAAGAATATCATAATATATTTCGATCCTACAACCATCAGTCCCCAAAATACACTAAACCCATAGACCTAAAAAACCCACATCCTCCAAAAAATCCTAAACAATCATTCCAAAAATCCCATAAACACTCATCCCAAAAATCCATCAACCCTCAGTCCTAGAAATTCATCAAAACCTATGACTAAAAATCCAAAGACCCTAATCACAAATAACATTAACCCTAATCCCTATGAATTGATCAACACACATCCCCAAAGAAACCATCAAACCTCATTCCAAAAAAAAATTATCCCTCATCCCAAAGAAACAACTAAAAAACCCTCAACAACTATCCCAAAAAAAAAACTCAACCCTCTAATCCAAAAAATCCTCATCCCCAAAATTCTCTATATTGTTATCAGCAAAATAGCTAAACCCTCATCAGTAAATATACCCATAACAATAACCCAAAAAACCCCTCAACCCCCATCCTAGAAAAGCACTGAAACCACAGCCCCAATAAACTGTAAACACGCAGCCCTAAAAAACCATGAAGACTCAGCACCAAAAAAACCCTCAAATATCAGCTGTAAGCAACACTCAACCCTCAGTCCCAAAAAACCCTTAATCATCTTCACCAAAAAATCATCAATAGTCATCCTAAAAAACCATTTACCCTCATCGACCAAAAACCCTCAACTCTAAAAAAAACCATAATCCCTCATCCAAATGAACCCAAAACCATCATCACCAAAAAAACAATAACCATCAACCCCAAAAACCCTTCAACAAATATCCTCAAAAACCCCTAAACCTTTATCCAAAAATAACCCTAATCACTCCACACTAAAACACTAAACCCTTGGCCTAATTAAACCCGAAACTGTCAAACACAACAGACAGTAAACAATCAGTCCCAAATATCACAAATCCCTCATCCCCATAAAACCCTATAACCTATGCCCAAATGTCATTAATCTCAATTCCATAAGAAAACCAAACCCTCATACCGAAAAAAACCCTGAACCCATATCCCAAAAAAACCCAACATTCCTTCACAGAAAACCCTAAACCATTATCACCAAAAATCCCAACCCCCGAGGGAAAAAATTTATCAGCCCTATGAAAACCTAAACCCTAGACCCCAAAAAAATCTCTTAATAACAAAATAACCTAAAAACTCATCCCAAAAAATCCCAACCCACATCCCCCCAAAAAATCCTTACCTCATCCACAAAAAATGGTAATACTTCATTTCCGAAAAAAACCAAAACCCTCAGCCCCAAAATGCACACACCTGATACCCCAAAACCCACTTCCCTAAAATAATAGTAAACCCACATCCCCAAAAATTCTAAACCATCATTCCTAAAAACCCAAAACCCAAACACCATAAAACCTCAAACCCCTAAAACATCTTCCCTAAAATAACCCTAAACCATCTACCCCTAAAAAACACATCTTCCCCCCAAACCCTAAACCTTATTTCCCAAAAAACAATGAAACCTCACCTCCAAAAAAACTCTAAACCCTCATCCCCAAAACCATATAAAACCACATCTCCATGAAACCCTCATCCCTTATCCAAAAAAACACCAAATAATTGTCCCAAAACAACCATAAACCATAAACCCCACCCCATACCCTATACCCTTTGTCCTTAAACATATTAAACCCCATCCCCCAAAATCTGTAAACCATCAGCCCAAAAAATCTGTAGTACCAAATAATCATTAAACCTTAACTCCAAAAATACCCTAAACCCTGAAATTCAAAAAACCCTAATCCATTATCCCCAATAAAACTCAAATATTATACTTTAAAAAACCTAAACCCTCATACCCAAAACCTCTAAAATCTATGACCAAAAAACCTAACACCATGAACCAAAAACATGTATACCCTTATCACCCAATATCCAAAAACCCTCATCCCCATAAAACATTAGACCATATTTTCCAGAAAACCCAAATCACATTGGGAAAAAAACCTTGAACACTCTTCCCCAGAACCCCAAAACACTTATCCCCAAAACCATAAACCCTCAATGACAAAAAAAACCTATAGCCGAATCTGAAAATATCCCAACACACAACCCCAAAAAACACTAAACCCTCAACTCCAAAAAATCGTAAACTTCCAGACCCCAAAAATCCTGACTCCTCATCCCAAAAATACACTAAATCATCAGTAACAAAAATCACTAACCCCTCAACACCAAAAACCCTAATACCACATTTCCAAAACAAAAACCAATACCATCGCCCCTTTAATCCTTAAAAAATAATTCCCCAAAACCATAAAACCTCTACCCCAATATAACAGTAATCCCTCAACACTGAAAAATCAAAAACCTCAACCAAAAATATTCCAAACCCTCACCCACACAAAACCTAAATACCTCATTAAAAAAACCAATCCCATAACACCAAAAAACAAAGAACCATCACCACAAAAAATTCAAACCATTATGTCAGAAAAAACCCCAATACTCTCATCCTCAAAAAATATAAAACCCTCATCACTAAAAAACCACAAACCATATGACTTTAAAAACCCCAACCCCTCTACCCTAAAAAACCGAAAACCCACTATTGAAAAAAACACAAAACCCTTCAGCCCAAAATTCCAAATGTCCTCATCCCAAAATACACAAAACCCACAAAACCCACTGCCTAAAAACTCATCTCTAAGAAACTGAAATCCAAAACCCCAAAACCACAAACCCTAAACATGAAAAACCCAAAACTATCATACCCCCAAAAAACAAAACACTTATCCCCACAAAAAACCAAACCCTCTCCCCAATAACCCCAAACCCTCATCCCAAAAAACCCCAAACACTCACCCTAAAAATCCCCCAAACTATAATCCCCATCTATGCCAAATCTCCATATATAGAAAATCCCAAACCATCGTCTCCAAAAAAAACCCAAACCTGCAACCCCTAGTAACCCCATACACCGAGCCCCATATAACCCAAAACACATATCCCCATAAAAACTAAAACACTCAACCCCTCAAAAAATTAAAAGCTCACCCTCACAAAACCCTAAACTCTCAGCCTCAAAATACTATATAACCTCTGCCCCCCCAAAAAAACCCTAGGCCCTTCACCCCTAAATAACCAAAACCCTTAATCCTAGAAAATTATAAACCCCCAGCCGTTGAAAACCCCAAATCTCTTCCCCAGAAACCCCTAAATCCCCATTAGTTGAAAACAATAGACCATAAATCCTAGAAAATATGATTCCCTCATCTCTTGAAAACCCTAAATAGTCATCCCTTAAATAGCCTATATCCACATCCTCAGAAATTCCTAATCCTTCAGACCCTATAATACCCTTACCATCATCCTCAAAAACCCCTAAACTCTAGAACACAAAAAAACATAACCCCTCATCCCTTGAATATCCTAAACCATTATGCCTTGAAAACCCATAACCCAAATCAATAGAAGCCCCTAAATCCTCATAAATTGTAATCCAAATCCCCCAGTAGCAGAAAACCTCAAACCCTCATCCCATAAAAACTCTATGTCCTCCTCCCCCAAAGAGAAAACCCTTAGCCCATAAAACATTAAACCCTAATACCTAAAAAAACCCAAAATTATCCTTCCTTATAAACACAAAACCAATATCCCAAATAAAACACTAAACCCTCATCCCTAGTTAAAACAAAACCCACATCTCTAAAACAAACCGTAAAAAATCATCCGTATAAAACCCCAAACCATAGCCTTAAAAATCACTAAACCCTCACCACTTGAAAACCCCCAAACCATCAACTCTAAGAAACCCAAAATCCTTAGACCTAGTAAGCATGAAACCCTACACCATAAATAACCCTAAACCCTATGTCCTCCCAAAAAACAATAAATTTTCACCCAAAAACTCTAATACATCATCCCCAAATAACCATAAACCGTCATCGCCAAAGAAACATAACCCCTCAACCCCAAAAAACCCTGAACCCTTTGCCATAACAAAACCTAAATCCCCATCCCAAAAAAAAACCCAAAACCTCATCCAGAACAACCTATAAACAATGATCCTCAAGTAAACCTAAAACCTTATCCCTGAAATACCCTAAACCCCTCGCCACAAAACCCTCTAAAACAATAGCCCAAAAAACACGAAACCCATTGCCCCAAAAAACCTTCTAACCTCATCCATAAAATATAAAAAACCACTATTCCAGAAAAACAAAAATACATTAGCCCAACAAAACCCTAAATACTCCTCCCCAAAAAATATAACCCTTCCACCCTGAAAGTACCTGATCTCTCAACTCTAAAAAACTGTAAACACTATGTCCCTGAAAACACTAAATAAATATTCTGAAAACCCTAAATCTAAGTCCCCCAAAAAAATAAAATCTCAAAGCCCCAAAAAAACTAAACCCTCATTCCAAAAAATCACTAAACACATAGTTCTAGGAAACTCAAACCCTCTACCCCATAAAACCCAGAACCAGTTACCCCATAAATCACAAAACCATTATCCCCATAAAACCATAAACCATTTCCCCAAAAAAACTAAAATATCATCCCCAAAATATCCTTAACCACTATCCCCCAAAGCCCAAAACCCCTCATCCCAAAAAAATTATAAACTATCATCCACAAAAAACCCTAAACATGCATCCCAAAAAAAACTATAAAGTCTCTTCTGAAAAATACCATAAACCTACACCTCTAATGTAAACTAAAACCTATTCCCCAAAAAACCCTAAAACCTCCGACGAAAAAAAATATTAACCATCATACCTAAAACCACTATACCATTATACAGAAAAAATCTAAATCCACATCCGCAAAAAACAGAAAACCCTCAACCCAAATAAACACAAATCCCTCAGCCGACAAAACTTCCAAAAACTAAGTCCAAAAAAATACTTAACAATTGGACCCATGAGACCATAAACAGCTAGACCCAAAAAATCCTAAACCATTAACCCCAAAATACTCTAAAACATCATCCCCAAAAAACACAAATGGTGGGACCCCCAAAACCAAAAATCCCTCCGGCCAAAAACCATCAATCGTCTAACACAAAAAACCAAAATCCCACCCAAAAATCCCTCAATCCTCATCCACAAATTATATTCAACCCACATACCCCAAATTTCTATGCCCTCAAAATAATAAAAACCCTAAACTATTATCCCCAAAAATCCATAAACCCTCATCACAAATAAACTATAAACCCTTTCCAATAGTAAAAATAGAATCCTTGATACCAAAAAACCCTAAACCATCAGCCTATGAAAATATTCAACCCTCATCCCCAAACCAAACCTCAAAACTCAGTTCCAAAAAACAAAAAGAAAATATTATCCCAAAAAAACCTCATTCTTCAGCCCAGAGAACCCATTATCCATCGTAACAAACAACCATCAACACACATACCCAAAAAATTGTATACCCTACCCTAAAAAAATCTCAATCCTCAACCCCAAAACTCTTAAATCCTCAACTGCAACAAACCCAAAACTATCTTCCATAAAAATCCCCAATCCCTTGGCCACAAGTCACCCTATGCCCTTAACCCCGAAAAACCCTAAACCCTTCATTCAAAAACACCCATAGCCTCTAGCCTAAAAAAATACCAATCCCTCAGCACCAAAAAATCCCAAACCCTCATCAACCAAACACCCCAAACCATCTACCCCAAAAAAACCCAAACCCACTATCCCAAGATAACCCCAAACCATCATACCAAAAAACCCCAAACCCACATGTCCAAAATATCATATACCCTCTGCCCCAAAAAACCCTAAACCCTCATCACCATATAAAACTGAACACTTATACCCAAAACCCCCAAAAAATTATCCCAAAAAAACACTAAACACTCATCCCCATAAAACCACAAACCCTCATCGTAATAATCCCCAATGCATCAGCCACAAAAAACCCCAAACCCCATCCAAAAAGCCCCTAAACTCTATGCCCCCCCCACCCCAAAAAACCCCATTATATACAAAAAACCCCAAACCCTCATCCCTAAAAAACTATAACCCTGATCCAAAAAAAAAACACATTCCGTTTATACCCAATACCCCCACACACTATGTCCCAGAAAACCATAGAAACTTATCCCCAAAAACCCCATATCCTTAATCCCTAGATAACCAAAAATCCCCATCCCCATAATACACCAAACACTCATCCTCGAAAAAAATAAACCCCCACCATCAGAATACCCCAAACCCTCAGCCCCAGAAATTCCAATACATTCTTCACCAAAAATCCAAAACCCTCTAAACCATAATACTGTAAACTGTCAACCCCAGAAAACCCTAAACACTTAGCACCCATAAAACCCTTCACATTGAGCCCATGAAAACTCTGAACCCTCTTCCCCAGAAATCACAAAGCCATCATCCCTAGAAATACCTAAACCATCATCCCCACAAGACCCTAACCCATAGATATTGAAAACAATAAATCCTCCACCCCATAAAAGGATAATCCTTCATGCGCAAAAAACCTATACCCTCATCCCCAAAAAATCCCAAAACCCTCAGCCTCAAACAAACTTAACCTTCATACCTAGAAAATACTAAACTCTAAACCCCAACAAACCATAAAAAATCAGCCCTAGAAAACACTAAACACTCATCGTTGAGAAAATCAAACCCCCATACATAGAAAAACTATAATCCACCATACCAAGAGAACCATAAACCCTTAGCCACATGAAAACCTAAACCATAATCCACAAAATACCTTAACCCCCCTAGTCCTAGAAAACCCAAAAGAACATCCACTAAAAAACCAAAATACTCATCCCTAGAGAAACATAAACACTCACCTCCAGAACAACCAAATCCCACTGTCCAAACACCCTAAACACCTCAACCCCAGTGAACCATAAAACATCATACTAAGAAATTCCTAAAACCTCAGTCCAAAAATATCATAAGCCCTCAATCCCATAAAATCCTAAACCCACATCCCAAAAAAATCCTAAATCCTAATCCCCAAAAAACACTAGACCTACAGTCCATGAAAACCCAAAACCCCAAACTCTATAAAAATCCCAATCACTCTACCCCATAAAAACCTAAAACTTCATCCCCAGAAAACTCTAAACCCCCACCTCAAACAAACCTAGACCCTCATTCCCAGAAAATAATCAAATACTCATCCACATAGAACCCTATACCTTCTTCCCTAGAAAACAATAATCCATTTTCCTATGAAAATAATAATCCTTCACCCACTAAAAACCAATTCCCTTAGCTCCAAAAAAACATAAATAACCATACCCATAAAACCCTAAACGCACAACCCAATAAATCCCAAAATCATTAGAACCACAAAACACTAAACCACAATAAAAAAAACCTACACCATTTGCCTCATAAAATCCTAAACCAAAAGTCCCATAAACCAAATACACTCATCACGAGTAAACATGTAACACTCATATCCATAAAAACCTAATCAAATAGGCCCATAAGTGCTATAACCTTATCCAATAAAACCCTAAAACCTCAGCCATAAAGAACTCAAAACCCTCATCTCCAAAAACCCTTAACTGACGTCCCCAAAAAATCACTAAACCCTCAACACCCAAAAAACAAAAAACCCTCATCCTGAAAATACCCCTAAACACTCAATCCCGTGAAACCGTAAATGACCATCCCCAAAAAAACCTACAACCTCTTGCCCACATCTCATTAAATTGTCATCCCCAAAAAACCCTAAACACTTATCCCAAAAATATCCTAATACATCATCTCATAAAAACCCTAAAATCTCAACCCCAAAAAACCAAAAACCCTCAGCACCAAAAATCGATAAATCTTTTTCCCCAAAATCCCCTAAAACCACAACCCCATAAAACTCTAAATCATCAACCCCAAAAAAATCATAAACCATATGTGAAAAAAATCTAAAAACCATAGCCTCATGAATCCCTAAACCCCCATCCCCATGAAATCATAAACCCTCATTACCAAAACAATCCAAAACTCCCAGGTCCAAAAAACCATTAACCCTCATCCCCCTAAATGACCCTAAACACTTTTTCTTTAAAACGTAATCCCTCTACCCAATAATACCCAAACACTCATCCCATGAAAAACCATAATCATCAACCCTAAAAACCATAAACCATCATCCCCATAAAATCCTAAACCCTTATCTTGAGAAAGTCCTAAATGGTTAGCCCTAGAATATCATAAACACTCGGTATCAGAAAACCTAAAACCCTCATTGTCAAATGGATATAAACACTCTTCCATTGAAAACACTAAAAGCATTTCCATGAAAACATGAAAACCTAATATCTAGAAAAACCCTAAACTCTCATCCATATAAAATCCAAAACACTTACCCCCATAAAACTCTAAAAACATAGTATTATAAAACCCTAAACTCTCATCGTAAGAAAACTAGAATCCATCATCCCCAAACAACCATAAACTCTCATCCCTAGAAAACCCTATACAGCCACCCACATAAAAACCTAATCCTTAATCCCTAGATACCTTTAAACCTTCAGCCTCAAAAAACCCTAAACCCCCATACCATGAAAACCCCAAACCCTCATCCCCAAAATACCCTAAACCCTCATACCTGGAAAATCCTCAACCCTTGATCCTAGAAGCATGTAACCTTCAGCCCTAGAAAAACCTAAACCCTCACCCCCCCTAAAACCCAAAATCAACATCCCCAGAAAACCCAAACCCAACTAAACTAGAAAATGTTAAACATTGATCCCATGAAAACAAAAATCCATCATCCACATAAACATCCTAAAACCACAACCTCAGAAGTCCCTAAACCATTATCCAAGGAATACATAAACCCTAATCACTAGAAAACCCTAATCCCCCAGACCTAAAAATCCATTAAACCATTTTCCAATAAAACCATAAACCCTCTTCCCTATACAACTACAAGCTCTTATCCTTAGAAAACCCTTAAAAATAATTCCTAGAAATGAAATGAAATAATATTTTAAAAACTCCAATACCTACACATCATAAATATCTAAACCCTCATCCCAAAATACCCTAAACCCTCACCAACAAAAACCGTAAAATCTCATATCTAGAAAACTATAAAACACTATCCCCAAAATACCTTAAATCCCCAACCACAGAAATACATGATCCATCAAAACTAATAAATCGTAATCCCAATATCCCCTGAATAACCTAAAACATCATCCCCAATAAACAATAAATCCTTATCCACAAATAAACATTAAACCATCACCCCAAAGAACCCCAAAACCTCAGACATATAAAAAAACAAACTCTCATACCATGGAAACCATATCCTCTCTACTCAATAAAACCCCAAACCCCATCCATAGGAAACCGCCAACCCTTAGCCCCATAAAAGTCTATACAATCTATACCAAGAAAAACTAATCCCTTACCCCTTGGAAACCCCTAAATACATCCCCATAAAACCCTAAACTATCATCTCCAATAATCCATTTGTCCTCATCACTAGAAAACAATAATCAATAAGCCTTGAGAAACCCTAAAATAAATGTCCTTGAAAACCAAAAGCACTCCACCCTGGAAAATCCTTAACCCTCATCCACACAAAAATCCTCAATACTCATTAATAGAATTATGTAAGAACAAATCTCTACATAAGTATAAAAACTAATCAATATAAAACAAAAAATCTTTATCCATAGAAAACACTAAAACCTCATCCCCAGAAAACATCAAACTCCCTTCCCCAAAAATACTAAAACCATCATCCGCTGTAAACCCTAATCCCATAATAGGATAAATCCTTAATGTATGTCCCCCAAAAACCTCAACCCATCCTCCCCTAAAATCCCTATATCATCAACCCAATAAAATATTAAACCCTTGGCCATAAAAAACTGAAAACCCTCTTCCCACTAATAATATAAACCCAAATACATACAAAACCATAAAACCCTATCACCATAAAACCCTAAACACTTAGCCCCAAAAAACTGTAAACCAATGACCTAAACAAACCATAACCCTCATCCCAGTAGAAACTTAAACCCATATCCATAAAAATACTAATCCTTCATCCATAGAATCAATAAACACTCATCCCTAGAAAACCCTAAACCATCAGAACCTAAAAACCCAAATCCATTGTCCTCGGGAAACCGTAAACCTATCGCCTTAGAAAACCCAATTACATAATCCAATTAAATACATAAACCCATATCCCATAAAAGGATAAACACTCAGCACTAAAAATCCATGATCCCTCGTCCCTAGAAAAATCAAAACCCCAAACCCAAGAATAACCTAAATCGTCATACTAGAAAACCCTAAATTTATAGCCCTAAATAATAGTAATACCTCATCCCTATAAAACAAAAAAACCTCATCCCAAAATATAAAAAATCACTCATCCCTAGTAATACCTAAATCCTCATCCCAAAATAACCTTCAACACACATCTATAGATAACATGATACCCTAAGCCACATTAAACCCAAAACCACCACCTATAGAAAACCCTAAACCCCCACCCCAAAAAACCTAATCAATTTACCCCATAAAATGTTAAAACACAATCCCTAAAAAGGCATTTTGTCTTATCCCCAGAAAACACTAAACCATCAACACTTGAAAAAAATAAATCTCGAACCAAAGAAAACATTAATCCCTTATCCTCAGAAATCTTTAATCTCTTAGACCAAAATAACACTAATCTGTCTATCCATGAAATCCCTAAACCCCCAGCATCAGAAAAACTAATATCCCAACACCCAAATCCTCTAGACCCTTAGCACCGGAATACACAATACCATAGGTTCTAGAAAATCCTATAGCCTCATCCCTAGAAAAACCATGACCCTTATCTTTAGAAAACCCTATTATCTCATCCTTAGAAAACCCAAAACCATCTGTCCTAGAAAATAATAAACCTGAAGACACATTGAAAATTAAAACCATAAACATAAAAAATATAAACACTCATCCCCAAAAATCCCTAATTCCCCATCCCTTGAAAAACCTATTCCCCCAGCCCTAGAAAACCATAATTCCCTATCCCTTGACACCAATAAGATATAACCCCTAGAAATTCTAAAGCTTTAGTAATAGAACAACTTAGTCCCAATTCCATAGAAAAATGTAAACCCTCAACCCTAAAAAACTGAAAACACCCTCCCCTAGACAAACCTCAACAAATAGCCCCAGAAAATCCTTAACAAAAATCCATAGTAAATCCTAAATTCTATGCCCTAGAAAACCTAAAACCATCATCCCATGAATACACTAAACAATCAACAACATAAAAAGCAACATCCTAATAATTGAAAAAACCTATACCATTAGATCTATAAAACCATGCACCATCAACTCTAGAAAACAAAAATCCATCATCCCCAAATATTCCTATGACCTCATCCCATGAAAGCCCTCATGCATCATCACCATAATGAATTAGATCCTCATCCCACGAAAACATATACCCTAATCCCTTGAAAACCAAAAAACATCATACCTGGATAACCTTAAATCGTTAGACATAGAAATCCCTATACACACACCCCTAGAAAACCCTAAAACCAATTCCCCATAAAAACCTAAACCATCCTCCAAAATAAATATAAACCATAAATTCCAGAAAACATTAATACATCCACCTCAAGAAACAAGAAACCCTAATCCCCATAAGAACCTTAATCCTCACCCCCACAAACATTAAACCCTCATCCCCAAACCCAACATCTTTACCCAGAAAAAACCCTAAATTCATAGCCACATTAACACTAAATCCAAGGCCCCTAAAAAACCAAAATCATCATACCATGAAAACCATAAAATGTCATTCACATAAAATATCATATATCCCCATCCCCAAAAAATAATTACCCGTAATCCTCGTTAAACTATATATAGTCAACCACAGAATACCCTAAACCCTCACTCCTAGATAACCATAAAGCATCATCCTCAAAAAACAATAATCCTACATCCCCATAAATACTAAACCCTCATCTAATGAAATACCTAAACCCTCATCCTTGAAAAATTCAATAACCTCACCCATATAAAACCCTAAACACCCATCCTTAGAAAACCCTAAATAATACATCACCAAAATTACTAAACCCTCACCCCTAAAAAACCTTCAAATTCATCACAAAAAACCCTAAACACTCTACCCCAAAAATAGATCCACCCTCATCCCCAAAAAAAAACACCTAAACCATAAACCCCAGAAAACACTAAAATATTAACCCTAAAAACCCTATATTTTCATCCCCAAAATACACTAATCCCACCACCCCAAAAACAATAAACCTTCATACCATGAAAAAACTAAAACCTCAGCCCCAAAAATCCCAACATCATTATCCCCAAAAACATTTAATCCATCATCTCTAATAAACTATAAACCCTAAACCTAAAAATACAAAAATTCCTCCACACCAAAAAACCCAAAACCCTCATCCCTAAAAACTCTTTATACCATTATTCCCAAAAATTACTATACCACTAACCCAAAACACCCTAAAACCCCTTCCCAAATACCCCTAAATGTCAATATGAAAAAAACCAAAACCCTCGTATAGGAAAACCCCCAATCCCCCAACCCAAATGAATCATAAACCCATAGCTCCCAAAAACACAAAACCATCGACCCAAAAAACCCATATACCTTCATCCCAAAAAAAATTCAAACGCTCAAACAAGAAAAACACCTACACAATCCCAAAAACCCTAAATCATAATCTTCAATATACTATGAACTCTCTACCCTGAAAATATCCGACTCATCACATAATTAAACGAAACCCTCATCCCAAAAACCATAATTACTCAACCCAAAAAATCCAAACTCTCCACCTAATGAAACCTATCACCCTCATCCCCCCGCCCACAATTCCCCAAACCCTCATTCCCGAAAACCCAGAAACAATGATCATTAAAAATACTAACCCATCTAAAAATATAATCCTAAAACCCTCACTACCAAAAACCCTAAATAATAATCCCCATAAAACCCAAAAACCATATCCTAAAAACCCTTAAACCATCATCCTTATACCCAATAAACCCTTACCCCCCAAAAATATAAAACATATTTCATTAAAAAAACCTAAACATTAATCCCTAAAAAACTACTAAACCCCCATAATAAATCTTAAACCCTAAACCCCATAACGATTTAATCATTATTCCTTGAAAAAACATAAACCCTCATCTATGAAGAAACCTAAACCCTATTCTAAAAAACACTCAACCATAATCTATATAATAACCTAAACCATTGGTCCCAAAATATCATAAACCCTCATCCCCAAATAACCCTAAACACTTTTCTCTACCAAACACTGAACCCTAAGACAAAATAAACATTGAAACCTCTACCACATAAAAACTAAAAAGTAAGCCACATAAAACACGAAACCTTCCCCCCATAATATGCTATACACTCCCCCCAAAAAAGTAACAATAACTTGAAAAAAACAATAAAACATGGACCCTAAAAAACCAAAAACCCTTAACATTAAAAAGAACCTAATCCATTGACTGGAAAAAACCCTAACCACTCAACCCCGAAGAACACTAAACCCTTATCTCCAAAGAATCATAAACCCTCAGCCCAAAGAACCAAAACCCTAATCTAAAAGAAACCTAAAGAAGAACCCTAAAAAATAATAAATTTTCTTCCACAAAAATCCCAAAATCATCATCCCCAAAATCCTCACCTACAAAACCCCTTTGCATTCTTCCCCACAATAGCCCAACGACTCTACTAAAAAACACTATATAATCATCCACCAAACCCTTAACCCTTATATCCAAAAAATCAAACTCCTTAGCCATGAAATACCACTAACCGCCATTCCCCAAAATATTAAACCATATTCCCCAAAAAACATTCACCATTCGTCCCAATAAACCCAAAATAATGATCCCCAAACATTTCAAAGCCCACTGCCCAAAAAAACCCAAATCCAATTTCTATAAATAACTCTTATCAAGTACCCCCAAAATAATATAATCCTCCATGAAAAAAAACCATGAGTCCCAGAATCCCCAAACACTCATCCCCCCAAAACCCTAAACCCTTATCACCAAAAAACACAAAACCCTTACTCTAAAAATATCAATTCAATCATCCTTAAAAACCATAAACACTCACAGACAAAAACCCTAAACCCTCTTCTATAAAATAACTAAAATCATATCCAATAAAACCCTTAACCATCATCCCCAAAATCCCTAAACACCAGAACCAAAAAAACTAAAACAAAATTCCCAAAATACACTAAACAAAACTAGCCCCAAAAAACCCCAAACCCAAAGCCCAAGAAAACCCAAAACCCTTATACCCAAAAAAACATAAACCCTCCTACTAAAAAAAACAAACCCCTACCCCCAAACACATAATCTCACTACCCCATAAGTTTTGACCACTAACCTACAAAAACTATTAACACATTAGCCATAAAAAATGATAAGATATTATCCCAATAAAACTAAACCCCCAGTTCCAAAATTAAAAACCATCATCACAAAAAAAACCGTATACAATCCACCCATAAACAACATGAATCCTCATTGCCAAGAAAACTAGAACACTCATCCCCAAAATATCATAAACCATCATCCCTAAAAACCCTTTAACACTTCACTTTAAAAAACCTGATCCAACGGCCCTATAAAACCATCATTCCACTTAACCCAAAACCATGAACACTCATCCCCCAAAAAACCTCAACCCTCATCTCCAAAAAACTCTCAACCTCTATCCCCAAATAACCCTAAACCCTGATCTCTAAAAATATGAAAACACAAGAACTATAAAACCCTCAACCCCAATAATCCCTCAACCATCATCACCAAAAAAACATGAACACTCATCCACTAAAAACCCTAAACCCTCTACCCCAAAAAAGACTGAACCATTATCCCCCAATTATGCCTCATCCTTCATCCCAAAAAACATAGTCCCTCATCCCCCAAAAACACCCTAAACCCTCATCCGAAAAACCATAAACCCACATCCCCCAAATTTTCAAAACCCTCATACCTAATAGTCCATAATATTTTAGCTATAAATAAACACTAAACCCTCATACCCAAAATATAATTAACCCACAACACAAAAAATACCACAAAACACTCATCCCAAATGAACCCTAAACACCCATACCCGAAAAATCCATAAACCATAGCCCAAAAACACACTAAAAACCTGCCCATAAAAATACATAAACTCTCATCCCAAAAAAATGTAAACCCTATGCCCGGAAAAAACATAAACCCTCATCGCCCAAAATCACTAAACCATCGTTGCTAAAATATCCAAAACACTTAAACCGAAAATACCGTAAATCCTCATCCCCAAAAAAGCCCTGAACCGTCATCCACCAAATCACCTAAATGCTCAGACCCAAAAACCACAAACCCTTATCCCCCAAATCACTAAATCCTCGTCCCCAAAAAAACCCGAAACCATCATACTCAGAAAACCAAAAATCCTTATCCCCAAAAAAACCAAAAATATGCATCCCCGAAAAAAAATTATTCCCTAATCCCCCCCAAACCCTAAACGATCTTCCCTATAAAACCATAATTCCATAGTATTAGCAAACAATACACCATCATCCCTAATAAATTATAAAACGTCATATCTAAAAAAACCCCAAAACCCCAACCACTGAATAACCCAATACCCTGAGACATAAAAAAACATATACCCTAAGACCAAAAAATAAATAAATTCCTTACACCAGAATACCCTAAACCATGACACATAGAAAACCATAAAACCTCATCCCTAGTAAACAAAAAACTCCCAGTAACATAAAACCCTCAAACCCTAAAAACCATATACACTCATCCCAAGAAATAACTAAAAACTTATCCCTAGATAACACAAAACCCTCAGCTGTTGAAAAACCTAAACCCTCAACCACTAAATACCATATGGTATCCCAAAATACTCATCCAATGAAATCCCTAATCTCTCATGACCATAAAACTCACAAACCCCCATCCCTACAATCCCTTAAAACCAAAAATACATAATGCACTATACCATCATCCCCAAAAAAATGTTAACCTTCAACCCTAAAAAATCCTAAACCCTACACACTAGAAATACCTAAACTCTTATCCCCATAAAAAGATAAACCATTACCCCAAAAACCCCAAAAACCTCACATAAAAAAAACCCCAATCCCTCTACCCCATAGAACCGTAATCCCACATCCCATGAGAAACTAAAACCCTCTACCACCAAAAATCAAAAACCCACATCCCAAAAAAACAAACACTCATCCTAAGAAAACACTCATCCTAGGGAAACCCTAAAATCACTTCCCTAAAAAAATAAAAATCATCATCCATATAAAACCATAATCCATCATCCCTAAAAAACCCTAATCCCTCAGCCCTAGAAAACTCAAAACGGCCATCCTTGAGAAACCATAATCATGTAGAACCCTGAAATCTAAAATCCATCAACCCTATGAATCATGATTCCATGATACATAGGAATCACTAAACCCATATCCCCAAAAAACCATAAACCCCCTTTCATATAAAATCTTAAACCCCACCACCATATAACATTAATCCTCCAATGTATGAAAATCCAAAACCATTCTCCACAAAAAAAATCCTCAACCGTTGCCCTATAAAAATCAAATCACTTTTACCATGAATACCCTAACCCCAAATCTATATAAAAGTGTAGACCTAAAACCCAATAAAACCATAAACCATTAGCCCATGAAATCAGTAAATCATAATCCAAAAAAAAACATTGAACCCTATTCCCAAAAAAGTAACTAAAACCTCATCCCTAAAAAACATTAAAACCTCACCCCCAAAAATCAATCACTCCTCATCCCTAATAAACCATGGACCCTCAACCAAAAAAATTGCAAACCACTTTCTTAGAAAATCATAAACAATAACCCCCATAAAACTCCAATCCATCATCCCATGTATTAAAAAAATCTCGTGGCCTATGAAAAGCCGAAAACCTCATCCCTTGAAAACCCTAAACCCTGATCCCCCAAAATCATAAACCCTCAACCCCAGATTAACCATAAACACCCATCCATATAAATTCCTAAACAATGAGCCCCAAAAAACCCAAAATAGATTCCAATAGAAAATGCTAAACCCTCATCCCTAGAAAACACCAAATACTCCCCTACATAAATCCCAAAAACCCTTATCCTTACGAAAACCCAATCTTTTGTCCCAAAATAAGACTAAAACCTCATCCACAAGAAATCCTGAACCCATAACCATAGGAATCATGAAACCCACAAACCTAGAAAATTCTAAACACTCAACAAAGAATCCTAAAACCCATTGGCCCAGAAAAACCAAACCCTCAACAAAAAATAAACCTAAACACTCACCCCTAAAAACAATAATCTTTTGAACCAAAAAAACATAAACCATCAGCCTTATATAATATTAAATCATCATACATTGAATACCCTAAACCATAATCCACATAAAACACTAAAATATTCACCAAATAAAATCATAAACCCTCATCCCAAGAATACCCTAAACCCTCAATCATAGTAAACCCAAAAACCATTTCCCAAAAAAACCCTTAACCACTAGCCCCAAAAACCATATACCCCTCGCAAAATCAATCATAATTTATATTCCCTAGAAAAACCTAAACCATCATCCGCTAAGATCCTTCAACCCCCAGCACCAGAAAACAATAAACCCTCATTCACAGAAAACCCTAAACCCATTGTCCAAAAAAACCCTAATCCCTTAGTACAAGAATACATTAATACCATTTCACTTGAAAACCAAAATCCTCTACTCCATTAAAACCATAACCCTCACCATCCATAAACCATAAACCCCCATCACAAAAAAAAACTAAAGAATAATCCCGGAAAAATAATATGACCATAACCTTAGAAAACCATACTCTGTAATCCCTAAAATACCCTTATCCATCATCCCCATAAAACACTAGACACTCAGCCCAAAAAACAAGAAACCTTCATACCAAGAAAAATATAAACACTCATTTCAAGAAAACAATATTCCCTCTCCCCTAGAAAACCCTAATCCTCCCCCATAAAACCCTAAACACTCAGGCCTATAAAAACCATAAATCTCATCCCTACAAAACCCAAAACATTCGGAATAGTGAAACCCTACACCACCATCCCCTTAAAACCCTAAACTCTTGGACCCCAAAAACCCTAAACTCCCATCCTCAGAAAACCTGAAAGCCACATCCCATGAAAACCCAAAACACTAAAAGCCATAAAACCATAAATTGAAATAAAAAACCCTTAAACACTAAACCCTATAAAATATTAATCCCTCAACCCCAAAAAACTCCAAACCCTCATCCATAAGAAATCTTAATCCCCAATCCCCCTAACCCAAAACCTTCTTTCCTATAAAATGCTAAGGACTTTTCCTTAAAAAACCTAGATCCTCTACCCTTGAAAACTAAAAACACTCACCCCAAAAAACCGTAAACAAAAAAAAAAAAATTAATTCCCTCATTCGGAAAACCCAAAACCCATGTCCCCAAAAATTCCAAAACCCTCTTCACTGAAAAATTATAAACACTCAACCAAAAAAATCGCAAACACTCCCCACCAAAAAACCAAAACGTTCAATCCCATAAAACATTAATCAATTCAACCCAATAAACATGATACACTTTTCCATAAAAAACACTAAACCCTCAGCCCAATAATCCATAAATTCCCATCCACGAAAATACTCTCTCGACAAGAAAACACTCTATACACTCATTCATAAAAACTCATAAACCCTTAGACCCAAAAAACCATAAACCCTCCGCCTCACCAAACCATAAACATTCAACCCTAGAAAACATTAAACCCTAAACCCCAAAAAACTATAATCAATCATCCCTAAAAAGTTATTAATCCATGAACCCTAGAAAACACCTTAATGTACATCCCATGAACCCCCTATACCCCCATCCCAAAGAACCTATAATCATCATCCCTAAAAACCTAAAACCCTAAGCCACAATAACCACTAATCCATGTGGCCGAAAACACCCTAAACACTTACAAATAAAAAAATCATAAACATTTAGCACCATAAAATTATAATACTCATCAAAAAATAAACCCTAAACCCTTAGATCCAAAACCCATGAACCCTCATCCCTAAAATACAACAAACCCTAATCCCTAAAATCACATAAACCAAAAACTCCCCAAAAACCAAAATCATATCCTAAAAGACCTAAATCAAAATAAAAAACTATAATCCTTTATCCAGAAAAATCACTAAACCCTTAGCCCAGAAAAATCCTAAACCCTACCCTCTAAACAACCAAAAAATCACTTCAATAAAAACATTTGGCCCTAAAAATCATAAAAAAATTACCCCAAAATAACCCTAAACTCATAGCACCAAAAAACACAAAACACATACCCCCCAAGACCCAAAACCTATGTTATAAAAATACCCAAATCCCCATCCCCATAAAACCCTAAACCCTCATCCCCAAATTCTATAAACCCCCAATATCAAAAAACATAAAACCAATACCCCAAAAATCTATAAAAAATCATCTATATGAATATCCTAAACCCTCATCGGGAAAAACAGTAAATGCTCATAAAAAAACATATGTCGACATCCTCATATAACCCGATAAACTTATCCACCAAAACCCCTACACTCTATTCCAAAAAATCAATAAACCCTCCATTCCAATAATACTTTACCCTCAACCAACAATACCATAAACACTGAAACCCAAAAAATGATATACCACCATTCCATATTACCCCCAAATGCTCTGAAAAAAACAATGACCCCTCATCCATGAAAAAAACATAACTCTCATATTCAAAAACCCTAATCCCTTACCCAAAAATTAATATAATACTTCAGCCACGAAAATAAATAAACCCTATATCCAAAAAAACATAATCCTTCATTCTATAAAACACATAAACCTAATCCATAAAATACCTTAAAAACTCATCCCTCAAAACCCCTTAACCGTCAGACCCAAAAAAAACACTTAAACCCTTAGCCCCAAACATTTTGAACACTCAACTCCAAAAAAACCCCAACACAACAATAGATAAAACACGAAACCTTGACCCCAAGAAAACCTAATCACTCATCCCTAAAAACTCTTAAATCATTAGCAAAAATACCCTAAATCTTGGGCCACAAAAAAATCGTAAATTCTCATCCTCCAAAAACCCAAAACTGTTATCCCAAAAAAATAATAAATCCTCATCCCCAAAAATACTAAAACATGAACTCCAAAAAAACCTATATCCTCATGCCCAAATAATCCTTAACCCTTATACACAATAAATCCTAAACCCTAATCCCTAAAAAACTAGAAACATTAGGCCCCAAAAAACCCAAATCCCTTAGAGTAAAATTACACTATACCCTAAACACCAAAAACAATCAAAACCACTACCTCTAAAAAACCCAAACTCACAGCCCCAACAAACCCTAATCCCTCACCCCCAAAAGAACCTACACCCTCTTTCTAAAAAATTCCCATACCCTTTATGGAAAAATATACAAAACAATCACCCCCAATATTCCAAAACCCTTTCCCCTAGAACAACCAAAATCCTCAGGCCAATGGAACACTAAACCCAAATACCTAAAAGACCCCAATCCCTCATCCTAAAACTACTGTAAAACCTAAACCCCCAAAAACCATAAAATCTTTTCCATAAAAAACACTATACCCTAATCCCTAAAAACCCTTAATCCTTCAGCACAAGAACCCCAAATATTTGGGTCCAAAATCCCTAAAACCATATCCTAAAAAAACCCTAAAACCTCAACCAAAAAAACCCCATCCTAAAAAACCCCCATCACCAAAAAATTAACCCTAAACCATCATTCCCTGAAAAATACTAAAATACCATCACCAAAAACATAAAACATTCTTCCCCATATAACCTTAATCTCGAAGCCCAAAAAAACTAATACACTCGTCACTAAAAACCCAAATCCATCATAAAAAAACCCTAAACACACTACTGTAAAAAATCATCAACCTCCATTCATAAATAAACATAAATCCTTAGTCCCAAATATCACTAAACCAACTACTCCAAAAAATCACTAATCTCTCATCCCCCCAAATCATTAAACCTTCAACCTAGAAAAACTCCAAACTCTATGTAGAAAAAAATAATTAAACCCTAAAACCAAAACTAATAATACCCAATACCCTAAGAAAACCCTAAAGCCTCAGTCCCAAAAAAACCATACAACACAATTCCCAAAAAAACCCTAAATCAATCATCCCCAAAAATACTATAAATTCTTCATAAATATCTCTAAACCCTTATCCCTAAAAAACATTCAAACCATTGCTGAAAAAACCCTTAATGCTTAGCCCAAAAAACCCTCAACCCACAGCAAAAAATATTCCTAAACCCTCATCCCCCAAAAATTATAATTTGTCATCCACAAATAACCATAACACCCAGGCACAAAATTCCCAAAACCCACAATGCTATAAAACCCAAAACCATCATTTTTCAAAAACAATAAACCCTTGGCACCCAAAATACCATGACCATTAGCCCATAGAAAACCCTAAACCTTCATCCAAGTAAATAAACACTAAATCAAAATAAAAAAACCTATACCCCATCCCCAAAAAACATAACCCATAGTCTCTAAAAACATACAATAGTCAACACCAAAAAACACTATGGTCGTATCCCAATAATACTAAAAACCCTCATCACCTGAAAACCTCTATACCCTTAATCTAAAATAACAATAAAACCTCTATGTCAAAATAAACTAATCCCTCTGCTTGAAAAAACCAAAAACCATCAACCCTAATCCCAAATAAAACCATATTACCTAATCCCCATAGAATTATCATCCCCAAATCACTCTCAATCATCATCCCCAAAAAAACCCAAAACCCTCATCCCAAAAAAAAATCAATCCTCAACCCCAAAAAATACTGAACCCTCATCCTCCAAAACACTCAATGCTCATCCTCAAAAAAATATAAACCCTTATCCCCATACAGAGTAAATAGTTAATCCCCCAAAACACTCAACCATCATCCCTAAAAAACCCTCAACCATCAGCCCAAGAAATCCCTCAACACTTAGGCCCAAAAGACAGTAAACCGTCATCCCCCAAGACCCTAAACCATTCACCCCTAAAACCCTAAAATATCATCCCTAAAAAATCCTAAACCGTTAAAAAAAATCAGTCAATCCTAATTCCCAAAAAACCCTCAAACCCTCAACACCATGAAAACCTCAACCAGTATCGCTAAAAAACCCCCAACCCTACTCTAAATATCATTATATTGTTATCCTCAAAAAAATCCACACCCCTATCACCTCAAAACCACCAAACCATCATCTCCATAAAACCATAATCCATCGCGTCCATAACAAAACTATATTCCTAAAAATAATAATAAATCATCACCCCCAAAAATTCCTATACCCTTATCACCTAAAACCACATAACTGTCATCCATAGGTTACCAAAAATTCATCCACCTTAATAACCCTAAACCCTCATCCATGAAAAAACCCTAATCTCCTATAAAAAACCCTAAAACCTCAAAATACACCCAAAACCATCATCCCCCAAACACTAAACCATCATCCACAAAGAAACAAAAACCATTTACCCATCAATTTCCTAGAATCGTAGCACTAAAAAACACTCAAACCTCAACCCCTGAAATATCCTAAATAATCGTCCCCAAACATCCCTAAATCTTTATCCCCAAACAACCCTAATCCCATATAAAAAAATCCCAGGACCGTCATCCCTAATAAACCAACAAGTCTCAACCCTAAAAAACCCTTAAACATTGGCCCTAAAAAACCATGAACACTCAAATTCAAAAAAACCATAAGCCCATATCACTAATAAATAGTAAACCCTCAGCACCAAAAAACCATGATCCCTCATCCCCATAAAACCCAAAATCATTTTCCACAAAAAAAACCTCATCCCTTAAACCTAATAACCAAAAATTGTCATCCTAATAAATGATCAACCCATAGTACCCCTAAACATTGATCAATAATCACCAAAAATTATATACCATACATCCTAAAAAACCATTAATGCTCATGCCAACAAAAAAACATAACGATCACACAAAAAGATATCCAACATTGGAAAAACCCCTAATATTTCATCTTCCAAAACACTGTACCTTCAAACCCAAAAATCCTAAACCCTAAATCCCAAAAAAAAACCTTAATCATCATCCCTAAGAACCACTAAACAATTTTCCCAAAATTACCCTAAACCATGACACATAAAAAAACCCTAAACCATCATCCCGAAATAACACAAAAATCTCAGCCCCAAAAGAACATAATCCCTCTACCCAATAAATTATTAATACTTCATCCCCTAAATAACACTAAACCCTCAGCCCAAACAACCCTTAAACACCGAACACATAAAAACCTTAAACCCTCAAAACCCAAAACTGTAAACACTCAATCACGAAATACTAATTAACTCATCCCCGTAAAAACCTAAAAACAAATCCCATAAAATCAATACAATCTTATCCCAAAAAACGCGGAAATATCATCCCAAATAATCCTAAACCCCTCAACCAAAAAAACCCAAAATGATCAGCTCCAAAAAAACCCAAAAAAATCTCCACCCCAAAATCACCAAAACCCTAAGCCTAAAAAATCCCTAAACCATCAACCCCAAAAAATTCTAATCATATCTACCTAAAAAACCCTAAAACCTCATCCCAAGGAAACAATAAAAAATAAACCCCAAAAAAACTCTAAACCCTCATCCAAAAAATTTCATTAATCCCCATTCCACATAAAACTAGAAACCCTCGGCCCTAAAAAAACATAAAACCACATCAGAAAAATCCATAAACCCTCATCCCTAAAAAAACCTAAAAACATATCCCAATAAAACACTACAATCCTAAATCCAAAAAATATTATCCATTATACCTAAAAAACCTAAAACTATATCCTTCAAAAAACCAATACCCTCGGTCGAATAAAACCCTAAAACCTTACAAAAAAACAATAACCCATATCCCAAAAAATACCTAAACCCTAAGCCCTAGAAAATCCTAAACCCTCCAAAAATAAAAACCCAAACCATTAGTCCCAAAAATAAAACTAACCCTACAACTATAGAAAATAGGAGAACCTTAAACCTTAATCCGAAGAACACCCAAAACCCGGAGTACAAGAAAACCCTAAACCCTCATCCATATAAAACTATACAAACTAATCCATATAAAACTATACACCCTCATTCCCAGAAAACCTCAAACCCCCATCAATGGAAAATGATAAATCATCAGCCCTATATAACCATAACTTCCTAATCCTAGAATACCCTAAACCATCATCAAAAGAAAATCCTAAACCCTGATCTAAATAATCCATAAAAAGTATCCCTAGAAAACCCTAATCTCTCAGCCTCAAAAAACAAAAAACCCACTACCAAAAAAACCCCAATTACCTATGCTCTAGAATGCCCCAAATCCCTATCCCATGAAAACCGAAAACAATCACCAAAGAAAACCTAAACCCCTCTTCCCCTGAGATCCATTAACCAGATTCCATAGAATCCATAAACACTCAACCAAAAAACCCTAAACCCACATCCCTAGAAAATCATAAACCCACATCCCAAGAAAAACATATTTCATCATCCCCAGATATCTATAAACCCTCATCCCATGATAACCCTAAACCCACATCCCTCTAAAACAGAAAACCCTCATCCCTAAAAACCGCTAAACCAACATCTATAGAAAACCCTAAACCCTCATACTTAGGAAAATAAAAACACATAACCCCAAAATATACTAAACCATATTCCCAGAAACCCCATTACCCTTAGCCCTAGAAAACACTAAACCCTTATTCTTATAAATCCCTAAACCTTTAGAAAACCAAAATACATGATCCCATGAAAACCAAAAACCCTCATCCCATACAACCCCAAAACCATCTTCCCCCCTAAACCATATAACATCATCACCATAAAACCCAAAACACTATCACATAGAATAACCTGAACCATCAGCATGTGATAATCATATAACCAGATCCGCAGAAAGAAACAAAATCAAGGGCCAAGAAAACCCTCAACCCTCAACCCCAGAAAACAAGAGATCCTCCTCCCAAGAAAAACCTAAACTCTCAACCTCAAAAAACACTAAACTATCATTCCAAAAAAACAAAAACTCTTTAACAGTAAGAAAATACAAAACTATAAGACATTTAAAATCATAATATCCCATCCTCAAAAATCCATTAACCACCATCCCAATAAAACCTAAAAACCCAGATTGAGAAAACACTAAACCCTAGCGTTAGAAAATCCTTGAACCCCATACCCAAAAAACCGTAAACCCCAATTTCAAAGAAACCCTAAACCCTCAACCCCCCAAAACCCTAAACCCTCATCCTTGAAAACCCTAAACAATCATCTCTTGAAATCCCAAAACCCTCGGTCTTAGAAAAACGCAATCCTTCAACCCCTAATAACACTAAACCCACAGACCTAGAAAAACCTACACCCACATCCCAAGATAACCCTATTCATCTACCACTAGAAAACCATAAAATCCCACTTCTAGAAAATCATTAAAACCCATCCCTAGGAACCATAAATCCTTATCCAAATATTATACTAATCCCCAATCCCCCTAAAACCCATAACCAATGACCCATTAGAACCCTAAACCATCAACCCTTGAAAACCTAAAACTCGATCACATAAAATATATATACCACCATCCCCTAAAATACTTAAAAACCAAACCCCTAAAGTCCCAAAATCCACATCCCCAAAAGTCCCTAAAAACATTACCCTAGAGAACCCTAAACCATTATAACTTTAAAAATCCAAAAACATCAGCTCTAGAAAACCCTACAACCTCATCCTGAGAAAACCCTAAAATCCCATCCCTTTAAAACCCTAAATCCCCATTCCTAAAAAAACATATACCCACAACCCCAAAAAATCATAAACCCTCAACCCCAAGAACCCAAACCCTCTTAAGTAGGAATCCCTAAAAAATTATCCACAAAAAATCGTAAACCCTCATCCAATAAAAAGAAAAAACCCTTATCTATGAAATATTTGAACCAGCACCCCTAGAAAATCATAAAACCTCCTCCCTAGAAAGTCCTAAAAACTAATACCATGAAAACCATATGCCCAATCCAATTAAATCACTAAATGAACATCCCTAGAAAACAGTAAACCCATATCCCATGAAAACCAAAACCTACAGCACTATAAAATAGAAAACCCTCAACTGAAGAAAACCTTAAACCCTCAACAACAGAAAATGTTAAACCATCAGCCATAGAAAATCCAAAACCCTCATCCCTAGAAAACCCAAAACCATCAGCCTTATAAATGCAGAAATCATTATCCATATAAAACCGTAAACCATCATAGCCAAAAAAAGGATAAACCCTCAGAACCAGAAAAACCTAATCCCTCTACCCTAGATAACCTTAAACCCTCTGTCCCATAAAATCCAAAACCCTCATCACTAGAAAACTATAAACCCCAATTCCTTTAAAACACTAAACCCACATCCCTAGAAGTCCTTGAATGATAATCCCAAGATAACACTACACCCTTTTCCCTATAAATCCATAAACCCTAATCACAAAACAACACTATATTATCAACATCAGAAAACACTAAACACTCTTTCGTAGAAAACCATAAACCTCTAGCCCCATAATACCCTAAGATTGATTCCCATAAAACCTTACACCCCCAATCCTAGAAAACCCTAATCCATAGAAATCCCTAAACCATCATCTTTAGAAAACAGTAAACCAAAATCCCTAGAAAACCTAAAACAGTCATTCCCAGAAATACATAAGTGCTCTGTTAAAAAAACATGAATCTATCTACCCTAAAAAACCCTAAACCCTCAACTGTAGAAAACATGATACTACCTTCTCTAAAAAACCCTATATACTTAGCCCAAGATTACACTGAATCCATTGACCTAGAAATACCACTACCCCCATCCACATAATACATAAGACAGAAATCCCATTAAATCAATAATCCATGATCCCTAGAGAACCCTAACCCTCATTAAAAAAACCATAAATCCTCAGCCACATAAAACCTTAAAACATCATCCCCAAAAAATCCCTAAACACTAATCCACAGAAAACCCTATACGTCATACCTAGAAAACACTAAATCAAACACCCTAGAAAACCCTAAACCCTTAGCCATAGAAAATTATAAACCCTATGACCCAGATAATATTACTCCATCAACCATAGAAAACCCTATAAACTCATCCCAAGAAAACCCTACACCCTCATCCCCCAAAAAAATATAAACCATTATCCCCAAAAATCCCTTTACACATTTTCCTAGAAAACCCCAAACACTCATCCTTAGAATACCCTAAAATTAATCTTATAGAGCCATAATAGATCCACCCTATATAAACCTAGTCCATATTCCCAAGAAACCCTTATACCCTTAATACCAAAAATATCGAAAATCTTATTCCTCATAAATAAAAAAAACCCTCATCCAATGAAAACCATAAACCATTACCCCAGGTAAAACCTAATCCTTTATCACCATAAATACCTCAACACTCCAACATAAGGATCCCTAAACCCTCCTCCCTAGAAAACCATAAACCATATTCCTACGAAAAAGATTACCCATTTTCCCCAAAAGACCCTAATCCTTGAGCCCAAGAAACACCAACACCTAATTCACCAAAAAAACACAAAACCCTCAGCTGTAAAATACTGTAAAACACCATCCACAAAAAATAATAGACCCTAATCCCTACAATAGACTAATACCTCAACCCTAGAAATCCTAAAACTATAATCCCCATGATACCCTATTCTCTCAGCTCCAAAAAAACCCTAAAATATCATCCCTAGAATACCCTAAACCCAAATCCCAAGAAATCCCTAAACCCCTAAGCCCTAGAAAATTATAAAACCTTTTCCTCAGAAAACCCTAAAACCTCATCCATTAAAAACAGTAAACCCTCATCCCTATAAAACCTTTAACCCTCAACACTTTTAAACCCTTGAGCCTCATCCCCTGATAAACCGAGACCCTCAGGCCCACAAAATACTAAACCCTAAAAACCATAAATCCCTATATGATTAGCCAAAAAAACCTAATCCTTCATCCCCATAAAAACCTAAAATCTACGCCCTAGGAAACTGTAAACCATCAGCCCAAGATATCCAAAAATCATTCTCCCATGTAAACACAACAACCTATGCCTCATAAAACCCAAAACCCTCGTTGTTATAAATTCATTAACACTCGTCCCCATGAATCCCTAATACCATAGATCCCAAAATCCCTAAAAAAATTTCAGTAGAATAACCAAAAAACTCTACCCCATAAAAATATATTCCCTTATCCCCAAATAACATTAATCATTAAACTCAATAAACACTAAAACATCAACACTAAAAAACCATAAATACCTAGATGCAAAAAAACATAAATATTTAGCTCCCTAAACCCTAAAACATCATCCACATAAAACCATGAAAAATTATCCCCAAAAATCTATAAACCATCATTCCATGAAATTCCCCACACCCTTACCCCAATAAATCCAAAAATACTCATCCTACTAACTGTAAAACCACAGCAAAAAAACCCAAAATCCTCAACCCCAAAAAACCATAAACCCTCACTCCCAAAAAACCATAAACACATAGCAATAAAAAAACCAAAATCCTCTCCCAAAATACCCTAAAATTTTATCCTAATCGAAACCATAAACCCACATCTCTAAAAATCCCAAAACCCTAAAAACACTAAACACTCAGAACCAAAAATCATAACCCCTAAACCACAAAAACCTTAAATACTCATCAACAGAAAATTTAAACCCTCATTCCACAAAAAAAAACATAATCCCTCTACCCAAAAAAATAATAAATCCTCACCCCTATAATATGAAAAAACCTTTGCCTCAAAAATACATAAATCTCCTGAACCCTCTCCAAATATACACTTAGCCCAAAAAACTCTAATCCATCTACAACAAAAAATCCAAATAAAAATCTCATCCTAAAACAACCTAATAACTAATTCCATATACCCTAAACCCAAATACCACCAAATCATTATACCCTATAACTAAAAAAACATAATCCATAAACACGAATAATCCTTATTCCCTCAGTGAAAAAAAAACATAAACTTGGAGACCCATAAATCATTGAACCCAAACCCACAAAAAAACCTTAGACCCACCACAAAACCCCCAAAACCATGACCCCCAAAAATCCCAAAACACTCTGTCTAAAAAACCCTAAAACCCTATCTCAAAAAAAAACCATGAAACATTATCCCAAAAATCCGTAAACAGTCACCCCAAATAAACCCATAACTAGCGTCGTCGAAAAACCATTAAGCCTCATAACTGAAACCCATAAACCCTACACCTCCAAAATAATCAACTATCATAAAAAATAAACCCTGAACCCTTGACCCCAAAAAATAAATTCCCTCATCCTGAATAAAACATAAACACTCGTCCCCAAGAAACCATAAACCCTTATCCCTATAGTCATTGAACCCTCATCCCAAAAAATCCCAAAAAACAACATCCAAAAAAATATACTAATCTTTTAGAGAAAAAAACCATAAACCCTCACCTCCAAATAACCATAAACCCTCTTTCATAAAATAACATAAATCCTCTTCCAAAAAATACCCTATACACTCTACCCCAAAAACCCTATACCCATGCAGACAAAACCCTAAACCGTTGAACCTAAAAATATTATCAACGCTTATCATCAATAAATCACTAAACACTTAGTCTATAAAAACCCAAATCCCATACCCCCCAAAACCCTAAAACTCTAAAACCTCATCTCATAAAAATTATAAAACATCTGCACCATAGAAACCTAAATGCAAGGCCCAAAAAAACCAAATTCCTCATCACTAAAAACCATAAATAATCTATGATAATAATCACGAAATCCTCATCCCTAAATCCCTGAACCATCAGCCCAAAAACCTAATAAAAACCCAACCCCAAAATATCCTAACAAATTTCTCCAAAACCCCTACACCTCCTCTACAAAAATTCTATTAATCTTAATCCCCCATGATACAAAAAGGCTAGGCCCCCAAAATACATTAACCCTCATCCCCAATAAACAATAAACCCTCACCCACAAAAAACCCTAAACCCTGGACCCCAATTAATCCAAAACCACCATCCCAAAATAAATGATAAAATGGCATTCACAGCAAGTCCTAAAGCCTCTTTCCCAAATAATCCTAAAACCATTGCTCTAAAAAACCTAATTCCATATCCCAAAAAACTATACCATTGGTGCTATAAATCCAACATCCACAACACCTAAAAATCCTATGCATTCATCCCCCGTAAACCTAAACCCTCAGCACAAAAAACCCCAAAAAACTCATCCCCAAAGTACTCTAATCCTTCAACCAAGCCCAAAAATCCTTCATCCCAAACAATCCCTAAACCCTGATCCCTATAAAACTATAAAAACCTATCCCCATTAAATCCTAAACCCTTAGATCCAAAACCCCAAAATCCATAGCACCAAAAAAACTCTAAAACCTCATCCCTTAAATTTTGAACACTCTAGCCAAAAAAACCTAAAACACCGGAAAAAAAACTAAACCCTCTTCCCAAAAAACCCCTAAATTATTAACCCCCTAAAACCCCATACGCTCAGCCCCAACATGCCATCAATAAATGTCACTAAATAACATTGGACCCTAACACCCAAAAAATCATCTATTGTTATCCCAATAAAACCCTGGGCTCTCTGCCCCAAAAAACCTTCTACCCGGTTCCCTAAAAAGCCCTGAACCCACAACCACAAAAAACCCAGAACACATAATCCAAATAATCATTAACACTCATAACCCCAAAAATTCTCAACACTCATCCCAACAAATATAATCCCCTAGACAAAATAATCCTTAAACCCCCAGCCAAAGAAAATATGAAACGCCAATCCCCAAAAAACCCAAATCCCTTAGCCCCAATAATACCTAATCACATAGCTCCAAAAAACGCTAAACACTGAGCCCCAAAAAGAAAAATTCTCCAAGGACCAATCAACCCCTAAACTATCATTCCCAATGAACCCTAAACAATCAAGCCAAATAAACCCAATCCAACTTCCCCAAAATTCCATAAAAAATCAGCCTAAAAAATCTCTATACTCACTACCACCCAAAACCCTAATCTCACAACCCCCAAAACCACAAACTCTCATCCTCCAAAATCCATAAACCCCCATGACGAAAATACTGTAAACCCTCTACCCCGAAAAACTGTAAACCCTCAGTCTCAAAACCCATAAACCCTTAGACCTAATAAAACCTAATCTCTTATTGCCAAGAACATATGCATCCCAAAAAACCCATAAATCCTCATCCTCAAAAAACACTAAACCAACATCCTTTAAAAACCCAAAAGCATCATCCCCAAAAAACCATAAACTCTCAACCCTAGAAAATATGAAAACCTGAGCCCCCCAAAAAAAACTCAATCCTCATCCATAGAAAACCCTAATGTTTCAACCATAAATAAATTAAAATCCCTTCAAAACCAAAAAACCCTAAATGCTCAGCCCCAAAATACCTTAATCCTCAATCCCTAAATAACCCTATAACCTCATCCCTAAAAAACCAAAAATCACGCCCAGTGAAACCCTAATCCATTATCACCATAATACCCTAAACCCTTAGCCCCAACATACCCTAAACACTTAGACCCAGAAAACAATAAACCTCACCCCTAGATTACCCTCATCCCTGAGTCTTAGAAAACCATAAACCCTCATCCCAATGAGTTCTCAAACCCTCATACCCTAAAATCTATAAACCATATTGGGGCTAATAAAAACCCACAAAGACCCAAAACAGAATACCCTGAATACCAAAAAACCCACAACCCTAAAAAACCAGATCCCTTATCCTCATAAAATCCTAAACACCATCCCAACAAAAATTAAAACTGCATCCCCAGAAAAAAAAACTAAACTCTCATCCCTATAAATCACTAAACCCTCATCCCAAAAAATCCAAAACCCTAATCCATAGAAAATCATAAACCCATATTCTAAGAAAATCATAAACACTCTATCCTTGAAAACCCTAATCCCTTATCCCTTGAAAACCCTAAACACTAATCACAAAAAATAATTAAACATTAATTCGTAGAAGACCCTTAATCATGAGTACATGAAAACCAGAAACCCTTAACCACTGAAAAACCTAATCCATAAATCCTAGAAAACTCTAAATGCTCTTCCATAGAAAAATCTAAACACTGGGCCCTAGAAACCCAAAATCAGCAACCTCAGAATACTCTAAACCCTCATCATAATAAAAACATAATCCCACATCCCTAATAATCACTAAACCATAAACCTATGAAAATTCTAACACATTAGACCTATTAAACCTTAAATCCTCATCCAACGAAACCCATAATCCCCATGTCCCAGAAAAACCTTATCCTTCATCCCCAAAAAACTGTAAAACCTCATCCAAAGAAAACATTATACCATCATCCACAAAAATTCCCAAACCCTCATCCATGTAAAACCATAAACCAAGAACCCTAGAAAACCCTAAAACCTTACTCCCATAATTGCCTAAACCATTACCCCCAAAAATATCTAAACCCTCATCCCCAAAAAAACCTAAACCCATATCCCCAAGAAAACCATAATCCCACAACCTATGAAATCCAAAAAAATGCATTCCCAGAAATCCCCAAAACATCATTCTTAGAATCTATAAACCCTAGGGCATTAAAAAACCCTAAACCCCATCTCAGAAACCCAAAACCTCATATCCCAAAGAAAACCCAAAACCATCAACCATAGAAAACCCTATTCAATCAGCCCCTTAAGACCTAAAAATCATAGCCCCATAAATCCATAATCTCTAATAAAAATAAAATAATAATCCCCCAACACATAAAACACTAAACCTCAATCCTTAGAAAACCCAAAAACCACATACCACAAAAAAATAAACAATCAACCCTAGAAAACCCAAATCACTTATCTCCATAAAACCCTTAACCCTAAAACCCATAAAAACATAAAACCATAGGCCCTGAAAATAGTAATTATTCAGCCATGAAAAACAATCAACTCATTACCCCCAAAACCCAAAAAACTCATCCCAAAAAAACAGAAAGCACAGATCCCCAAGAAAAATTTGAACCCTCATCCCCAATTAATAATGTCTAAAAATTCATCATATTTCTACCAAAAAAACACTAAACCCTCAGTCTTAGAAAATTCCACTCCCCCATCCTTAGAAAAACACTAAACCATTATCTATAGAAAAAATAAACACTCTTCGTTGGAATACTGTTAACCCAAAAACCCATATAATTCGAATCCCTTAACCAAATAAAACCAAAATCACGCATCCCTAATGAACACTAAAACCTAGGCCCCAAAAAACCCTAAAACTTCAGCCTCAGAAAACAATAATCTCTTTGCCCAAGAAAAGCCTAAACCAATATCCCCCAAAATACTTACAAACATGTCCATATAAAACCCTAATACCACAACCCTAGAAAAGCCTAACCCCACATCCCAAAAAACATATAAAACCTCAGCCCAAAAAATCCATAAATACTCATCCAAATAAAGCCCTAAATACTCAAACAAAAATACCCTAAACCAACAAACCTAGAAAACCCAAGCCCTCAATCCCAGAAAACACTAAAGTGTCATCCATAGAAAACCAAATACACTTATACCCTGGAAACCCTAATCACTCTATCCAATATAATACTAAATCATCATACTAGAAAACCCTAATCCCATTGACCTTAAAAGACCCAAACACAGAGCCCTAAAAAACACTATACACTAATTCAATGAAATCCATAATCCATCAGACCTATTAAATAATAAACATTCAATCCCATAAAACCCAAAACCCAAAACCCCCAAAAAACTAAACCCCAATCCCAATATAATGATAAAATTGTATCCCCAAAATAATAATAAATAATAATCCCCAAAAACCCAAAATTTATTTCCCTAAGAATCCTAAACACATATCCCTATAAAATAGTCAACCCAAAACCCCATAAAACCATGAATCCTTAGTCCAAGAAAACACTATACCCATATCTCAAGGAAAAGAAATCCCATAACCCCAAAAACCACTATAGCCTCATCCCCATAAATCCCTTAAGGCTCATCAATAGAAAATAATAATCCGTTAGAAAAAATACCCTATACCCTTATCCCTAGAAAATACTAAATCATTATCCCAAGAAAACACTAAAACACGATCACTAGAAAACAATATACCCTCTTCCCTTGAAAACTGTAAACAATAATTATGAGAAAACCCTAAACACTTCTACTAATAAATCACTAATCCTTCATCACCAGAAATCCATAAACCCTCTTACCCAAAATATCCTATAAACCACCTAGAAAACCCTAAATCCTCAACCCCACAAAATCCTAAAACCTCATCCCACAAAACCCTGAACTCTTATACTAATAAAAACCTAAATATTGACCCCAAGATAACCCTAAAGCCTCATAATTGAAAAAAAGTAACCTCGTCATTAGAATAACCTAAACCATCATCCTTGTGTGACCCTAAACCCTATAAAACCATATACCCACATCCCAATAAATCCCACAACCCCAAAAAACCTCAATCCTTCATCCAAAGAAACCCTGAAACCCTAAAACCTAGGAAACCATAAACCAGAAGCTCCAAAAACCTAAAAAAACTCATCCACATAGAATTATGACCCCACAACCCAAGAAAACTATAAACCATGATCCCCATAAAACCCTATACCCTCACCCCTATAAAAGTATAAGCAATCATCCATTGAAAAAACAAAATCCATATACCCTAAAATCCCTAAATCCTCAATACTGGAGAACCATAATCTATGAGACCTAAAAAACCAAAAACATCTCAGTCATAGAAAACAATAATCCATTATCCCGATAAAACCATAAACCCTCCTCCCTAGAAAACTACATATCCCCCAGCCCCATAAACCTATAAAATATCATCCATAGAAAAAACCCAAAACCATCAGACCCATAAAATACTAAAACTTTATCCCCCAAAACCCTAAATCAAAAAACCCTAGAAAACCACAAACTTTTGTCACCAAAAACCCCATAACACTAATCTACAAAAAAAAAACTAAACCCTAATCCCTAGAAACCACTAAACACTCAGCACTAGAAAACTCTAATCATCTGACCATGAAAACCAAAAACATTCATCCATGCAAAACCCTAGACCATAATCCCTTGAAAAACCAAAACCTGCATCACCATAAAATTAAAAAACCACAACCCTATAAAACCAAAAAACATCATCCCTATAAATCCATAAGTATTATCCCTAAAATACCCAAAACCATAATCCCAAAACAAAACACTAAACACTTTTCCCTTGAAAAAACCCCAAACCCTCAGCCTCAGAAAAAAATAAACTCTTATCCCCATTAATCACTAATCTCTTAACCCTAGAAATCATTAAACCCTCTATCCGATAATAACCTAATGACTCAGCCCCAGAAAATACTAAACCATCAGGCTATAAAAATAATTAAACTACATCCCCTGAAAACGCAAAAACCTCAACATTGGAAATCCCATGACACTTAATCCTATGAAACTATGAACCCTTATACCCCAAATCCCTAAACCCGCATCCCTGGAGAATAATAAACAATCATGTTTGTATATCACTAAACCATCAACCTCATTTAACACAAAATACACAATCCTAGAAAACCCTAAACCCTAAACCTCTAAAAACCTTACACCCCCATCCCTATAATATCCTAAACACTCATCCCTAGATAATCCTAAACTAATATACTTATAAAACACTAAATATTCATCCATAGAAAACCTCAAACTATCAAATATAGAAAACCATATACACTCAACACTATAAAATGATAAATATTTAATCCCAAAAAATACTAAATGATAATACCTAGACACCCCTAAACAATTATCCATAGAAAACCCTAATCATTTAGAACAAGAAAAACCTAAAACATGGACCTATAAAAAACCTAAAACCCTATCCCTAAAAACAAAAAAAACTAATCCCCAGAATACCCAAAACCCTCATCCATAAAAACGCGATAACCTCAGCCCTATATATCCTTAAACCCTTAGCCGCAAAAAACCCGAAACCCTTATCCCCATAAAACATTACACACTCATCCCAGAAAAACCTAAACCCTAATCCTAGGATAACCATAATACATATTAATAGGAAACTATAAACTCTTATCCCTAGAAAACCATATAATCTTATCACTAGAAAACCATGAACATCCAGCCCCAATATACCCTAAACACAAGGTCCTAGAAATCCATAAACCCCCAGACCTAAAAAACCCTAAAATATTGGCCCCATAAACCCCAAAACTGATATTTGTAGAAAAGTAAAAACACTATTCTCAATAAAAACCTAAACCCTCATCCTAAGAAAACATTGAACTCGCATCCATAGAATACACTAAAACCACATCCCTAGAAACCCTATACCCAAATCCCCAAAAAATCCTAAACAATCTTCCCTAAACAACCCCAAACCCACCTACCTTGGCTACCCAAAATCCTCAGCACCCGGAAACTGTAAAACCTCATCCAAAAAAATCTCTCATGCCAAGAAAATTATAATCCATCATCCCCATAGAACCATAAACCCTAATCCCCATACAACCATAAGACCTTATCACTAGAAAACCCTAATCCCTCATCCAAAGAAAACACATAACACTCCTCCCTGAAATACCCTAAACAGAATTCCCTTGAAAATAGTAAACCCTTATCCCCAAAAAATGCAAACATGAATCCCCCAAAAACACTATAATTTCATCCCAGAAAACCATAAAATAGAAACAACAAAACCCACAGCCCAAGAATACCATAAACCATCATGCAGAGAAATTCCAAAACCCTCATCCATAAAAAATCTTGAACCGTCAAACCTAAAAAACACAAAACTCTCATCCAAACAAAAACCTAAAGCCTCAACCCTAGAAAACACTAATCCCCAAGTCACTGAAATCCTTAAACCATCATCCCTTTAAAACAAAAAAACTCATGCCCCTGGAAAACCCTAAAACCATATCTTTGAAAATCCCCAAACCCTCAACCCTAGATATTCCAGCCCACTCATCCCCATAAAACCATAAAAACTCTTCCCCATATCTATGTATATTATCATCTCTATTAAAACCAAATCCCAAACCGTAGAAAACCATCACATCTCAGGACTAGAATTCCCTAAACATTGAGCCCCATAAGTCCTTAAACTCTGAATCCCAAAAAATTTTAATCCCTAATCTCATGAAAACTCTAAACCATATCCCTTGAAAAAAATTAAACTACTAATAATAGCAAATACTAAACCCTAAGACCTAGAAATCCATAATTCCTCAGACCCATGTAAAATTAATCTATTATTCATGAAAATCCTAAACACATAACTCCAAAAAACCTAATCTCTTTATCTATAATAAACCTAGGACATGTATCACCTTAATATCCTAAACCATTATCCATATTAACCGCATAACCCAATCCCTATAATACCCAAAAACCCATAGACTATGAAAAATGAATAACCTAGTCCCCAAAAAACATGAATCTTTCAACCCAGGAAAACCATAAATTTTCATCCACATAAAACATTATATTCTCATCCCTATGAAACCCTAAACCCGTGTACCTCGAAAACCCTATACCCTCATCCCCAAAATAACCCAATAACCTCCACCATGTTATAAATAAACACTCCATCCAAGAACAGTCAAAACCCTTAACCCTAGAAAATACTATAACCTCAATCCTAGAAAACATTAATAACTCATCCTCAAAAAACTCTCAACTCTCAGCTGTAGAAAAATATAAACACTTACCCCCAGAACACACTTCACACAAAGCCCCTGAAAACACTAAACACTCAGAAAAAAACTCTCTAACCTTCATCATGAGAAAACACTAATCCATCAACAACATAAATCCCATTACCCTAATCCCAAAAAAACATGTAGTGTCATCCCTAGATAACCCAAAACCCTTAGCACCAAAAATACCAAAACCCACATCCCCATTAAACCCTAATCCCAGATCCTCATAAATCCCAAAACCATTAGTTTTATTAAAACCTAAACACTCTCCCCAATTAATCTCTAAATAATCATCCCCATACAACTCAAAGTCATCCTCCCTATAAAACCTTATGCCTTTTCCCCAGAAACCCCTTAACCCTCAGCCCCAAAAACAATAAACGCACTTCCCCTGAAATCCCTAAACTATTATCCAAACAAAACCCTAAACTCTCAACTCCACAATACCCTTATCCCTTAAACACAAAAACCATGAAATCATAATCCCATAAAAACCTATAAACATAGCCTAAAAAATGATAAAACCATATCCCTAGAAAATAATAAACCCCAGACCTTAGAATACCTAAACCCTCATCCCCAGAAATCTGAATCCCATACCCCAAAAAACATAAAACATCAACTTCTGAAAACCAAAAACCTAGGTTCCAAGATATCCCTAAACCCACATCTAGAGAAAACACTATACCCTAAGTCACAACAAATCCTAATCTCCATGACTCATAATACCCTAAATCCTCATCCCTAGAAATACCAAAAACCTACTCCCTAGAAAACCCTAAACACTTTGCCCGGGAAATCTATAAACCCCTTGCCCCAAAAATAAATAAATCCACTTCCCATGGAAACACAAAAACATCAGAACTAGAAAACCCAAAATCGTTGGCCACATAATCCATTAAATCCTCAAACCTATAAAACTATTAACACTCCTTCCACAAAATCCCAAAACCATTAAACCCAAAAAACTCTAAGCATTCATCACCAAAAATTCTAATCACCTTACCCCAAAACACATAATCCCTCATCCTAAAAAATAGTTAACATCAAAACCCAAAAATACCTAAAACCACATCCTTAAAAAACACTAAATATTTTTTCCCAAGAAACCCTATAACAATTATACCCAAAAACTCTAAACCCTCATACCCATAAAACCATAAACCCTCATCGAAAAAACCCCAAACCCTTCATCCTAAAAATCCAAAACCCTCAGCAAAAAAATAGAAAAACCTTAGACACATTAACCTCTAAACCAATCCATGAAAACCCTAAAATCTCAGCCCGAAATACCCTAAACCCTCAACCACAAAAAACTCTAAACACTCACCCAAAAAAAATCTCAACCCCAACCCCAAAAACTCCTATACCCTCAACCCTAAAAAATCGAAACCCTCAGCCCCAAAAAAACCAAAACAATCAGCTCCAAAAAAAACCCTAAATCCTCATCCCCAAAATACTCAAAACCCCCAACCAAAAAAATAACTAAATCCTCTTCCCCAAAACAATTTAAACCCTCATCCCTGAAAAAGCATATTCCCTCATCTCCAAAATATAAAAAAACAACATCCTAAAAACCCTATTCCTTCATACACCCAAATCATAATCTGCAATACACAAGAAAACATTAAATCCTTCGCCCAATAATATCATAAACCCTCAACAAAAAGACGTAATACCTGAAAAGCAAAAATCGTCAATCAGGATGCCCCTAATACCCTAAACCATAATCAATAAAAAACCTTAAACCTCATCACCAAAATCCCAAACACCCTTTGCCCCAAAATCCCAAAAATCTAATTCTAAAAAAACCAAAAATGGCCAGCCTCAAAAAACACTGAACCCTTTACCCTAAAAATCCCTAAGCACTCATCCCAAAAAAACCATAAACCCTCATACTTGATCAATCTCAAAAAATAATCAATGAAAAACACTAAACCCTCTTTCCTAAAAAAATACTCAACCACCATCAAAAAATAACTCTAAACCCTTCCCACTATGAAATCGAAAATCCTAATACCCAAAAAAAACCTAAACCATCATCATGAATATACCAAAAACCATCATCCCAAACAAATACTCAACCTCATCCATAATAAACCCTAAACCCTCATCCTGAAAATATATAATCCCTTGGACCAAAAATACCCCATACCCTATGGCCCCAAAGTAAATAAATTGTTTCTAATAAAACATCCTAAACCCTTATCCCAAAAAACACTATACTCTCTTCCCCAAAAACCCTTATATCGTTTTCCATAAATACAATAAACTCCGAAACATAAAAATTAAGAAGTCTATATTCTCAAAAAAACCTAATCACTAAGCCTAAAAGAACTATAAATCATATACCCCAAAACACCAAACCCACAAATACAAAGCAGTGTAAACCTTCAACCATAGTAAAACTAAATCTTCAAACTCAATAAACCCAAAACCCTCAATCCTATGAACCCATAAAACCTCAGCTAGAAAAATTAATAAATCATCATCCCTAAAAAACCCTAAAACATGATCCACGAAAACCACTAAACACTCATTCCCAAAATAACCCAACCCGTCAACCAAAAAATCCCATACCATCCACTACAAAAAGAAATAACTAACACCTAAACTTGAAAAAATCCATAACCCAAGGACCGAATAAACCATAACCCTAAACCCCATATAAACATAAACCCTAATTCCAAAAATACATAAACCTTACACCCTGAAAAATCCTAATCTCTCTACCAACAATGTGTTAAAGCGAAAAAATACCAAATCCTATACTCAAATAACCCTCTAAATCCTAACCTCCTAATAAAACGTACACCATATACCGGAATAAAACTCTAAACTATCACCTCCCAAAAAAACCTAAATCCACATTAAAGAAAACAAAACCCCCATTCTCACAAACCCTACAATGTCAGCCCCCAAAATCTCTCATCCCTCATCCCCCAGAAAACAACCCCTAAGCCTCAAAATACAATATTCACTCAACCATATAAAACCCTAAACATTCATCCTCAAAAAACGATAATCCCTCTACAATAAAAACCATAAAACCTAAAAAAAAACCTAAACCCTAATCCCCCCAAAAAGTAACCCTCATCACTATATACCCCTAAATCATCATCTTCAAAACACACTAAACCCTCATAACCCAATAAACCATAAAACACCATCACTGGAATCCCTAAACCCAATCCACATAACACACGAAACCCTTAGCCCCCCAAAAAACTAAACCCCACACACCATAATGCATAAAACCCCTGCACTAAAAAAACCCACTACACCCATATCCATGGAAAACCCTCTTCCCACAAACCAAAAAACCTAAATATAGGAAATCCATATACCCTCAGCACCAAAAAAACCATCAATCCTATGCCCCAAAAAACCCTAATCTCTAAGACCCAAAAAACCATCTTCCATCAGCCAAATAGAATCGTATGCTCTCAGCCCCAAAAAATACTCAACCCTCATCCCCAAAATATCATGAACCCTCATCCCCAATTAACCCTAAACCCATAGCCAATAAAACCCTAAACCCTTTCCCCCCAAAATCCATCAACCCTCATCCTAAAAATCTATAATTCCTTACCCCATGAAACCCTAACCCTCCACCCCAAAAATCCATAATCCCCCTTAAAAAACCCCTAAACCATTATCCACCCAAATTCATAATCACTAACCCCCAAAAATCTCTAAAACCTCATCCCAAAAAACCCAAAACTATCATCCCTAAAAAAACTATTTTCCTTCCTCCCCAAATACCCCTAAGAACTCTTCCACACAAAACCCCAAACCCTCATCCTAAATAAAATCAATACTCTAAGCCCCAAAAGCTGAAAAACCTTAACCCAAAAACACTAAACCCTCACTCCCAATAAATCCCTATACCCTCTGTCCCAAAAAACCTAAACCCTTAGCCCCAGGAAACACTAAACCTCCACCCCCAAAATACTATAAATCCTCATCCCATAAAACCAATAAATCAGGATCCCTAAAATCTCGTACACCCTTAGCCCCAAAAAACCCTAAACCTTCATCACCAAAACCATAAATCATCATACCAAAATAACGATAAACATTCATATTAATGAAACTTCATACCCTCAACCGTCAAAACAAAAATTGATCATCCTCAAAAAATTACTTGAATTCAAGATCCCAAAAGAAAAACAATAAACTCTCATCCTCATAGATTTATAAATATTTAGCCCTAAAATCCCCAAACTCTCATCCCCCAATAATCCTAAACCCTTATCACCCAGAAAACACTAAACACCCCTCCCTAAATAATCCTATACTCTAAGATATAATAAAACCTAAACCATTAGTCATAAAAAAACCATATGCCATTAGAACAAAAAAAAAGAAACACTTAATGCCAGGAATCCCTAATCTCTCATCCCCAGAAAACCCTAAATCCTCATCCATATAGAACCCTATAGACTCATTCCTAGAAAACTCTAAACCATCATAAATATAAAACACTATAACCTCATCCCAAAAAAATGATAAACCGCTACCCATAGAAAACAACAAAACCCAATCCTTAGAAATACCTTAACATTATGCCAAAAAAACCCTAAAACCCCATACCATAAAACCCCTAAGCCCAAAACCATATAAAAACCTAATACATATTCCTCATAAAACAACTAAACCCATGAATCTAGAAATATCCTAAACCTCCAACATAAAAAACACTAAATGATTAGCCCTAGAAAACACTTAACCCTCATCTCAAGAAAACCCTAAACCCTAATCACTATAAAATGGTAAAATCCCATTCATCGAATTCCATAAATTCTCAGCCCGATAAAACCCTATATCCATAGCTTGGGAAAACACTAAAAAGTCATCCCCAAAAAATATTAACCCTCTTCCTTAGAAATCCAAAAACCCTCAATCCTAGAAAAACATAATCCCTCATTCCCAGATAACCAAAACACTTGGCCCAAGATAACCCTAAACCCTCATCCCCTGAAAAAGCTTGACCATCACCCCAAAAAACCCAAAATCAACAACCCATGAATACACTTAACCATCATCCCTATAAAAAACTAAACCCTAAACCTCAATTAAACCTAAATACTCTTCCCCAGAAAACACTAATCCCTTATCCCAAGATAACCCTAAACCCTAATCCAATGAAAACCCTAAACCCCTTCGCCTAGAAAACCCAAAAACCATCATCCAAACATAACCCTAAAACCATAACCACATAAATCATTATACCCTTATCTGTAGGAAACAATGTATAGTCTACCCCATAAAAACATAAACCCATAGATCGAGAAAACCTTAAAACCTTAGTCCCATATAATCCTAAACCATCATCCCAGAAAACCCTAAACCCTATGCTATGAAAACCCTAAACCCTCATCCCAAGAGAACATTATCCCGTCATCTCCAAGAAAATATAAATCATAAATACTTGATAATTATTATACATTAGCGGTTGAAACCCTATCCCTTCATCCATAGAAATATTTAAACTCGTATCCCACGAAATCCCAAAAACCCTGCCACTATAAAACCTTAAACACTAATACCCTAAAAACCCAAAACCTTCAACCCCAGAGAATCCAAAAAATGCACACCCGATAAAATATAGAATTGTATCCCAAGAAACCCTAAACCCTAACCAAAAGAAAACCATATTCATTCATCCCCATAGTACTCAAAACTAATAACCCCAGAAAATGTTAACCCTTCCATCCATATAAAATATAAATTACTCGACCCATATTACCATAAACCCCTAGGCTTAGAAAACCCAAAAACCTCATTCCAAAAAAATTATAAACCTCATCTTCCCAAAACCCAAAACCCTATTCCACATAAATCTCTAAAAACTCAACCCCATTAAGAAAGAAATCATATTCCATTGAAAATCATAAATCATCAACCCAAAAAACTCTAACTCTCCACCAAAAAATCATAAAATGCCATAGCAAGGGAACCCCGAACCCCCATCTAGAAAAATAGATTAACTATCATCCCTAATAATTAATGAACCCTCAACCCCATAATCCTTGGAAAACCATAGAACCTATGCCGCATAAAACCATAAACCTTGATCCCTATAAGACCCTAAACCCTCATCCCTAAAAAACCCTAAACCATTTTCCCCAAATATACCCAAACAAGCATCCCCTTGAGACCCTAATTCACAAACCCTATAACATTCTAAACCCTCAATAGTAGAAAACCCTAAATCTGTATCTCTAGGAAACCCCAAACCCTTATATCTAGAAATATATAAACCCCCAAACCATAAAACAATAATCCCTCATATAGAAAAAACATAAACCCGTAACTCCATAAAAATGTAAATCCACTTCTAGGAAAAAACATAAACTATTAGTCTTAAAAAAATATCATCCCAATATAATATTAAATCATCAAACCCAGAAAACTCACATTTCCCATCCCCTGAAAAGCATAACCCCATAGCCCAAAAAAATCTAAACCCTCTACTCTAGAGAACCCTAAACCCTCATCCATAGAAAATTTTAAACCCTCATCCCAAAAAAACACCAAACCCTAACGTACAAAAAAACCTAAAACATCATGACTAAGAAATGAAAAATCCTTAGTCAAAAAACAATCATAGATCCTATGACCTAGAAAACCCCAAATTGTCAACCCCAGATAACACTAAAACCACATCCATTAAAAACCCTAATCATTCATCCTAATAAAAACTTGAACCCTCCGTCCAAGAAAAACCTAAACCCTTATTCCTAGAAAACCCTAATACCTCATCCATAGATATCTCCAAAACCTTATCCCCAAAATCATTCAACCCTCATCTGAATTAAACCCTAAACTGTTAACACCAAAAAATCCCATACCCTTAAACCAGGAAAATACTAAATCCTTAGCCCTAGAAATCCGAGAAACATCATACCAGAAAAACCATAATCTGTTATCCCTAGAAAACCATACACACTAAGTCCTTGAAAACCCTAAACCCTCATACATATTAACCCCTAAACCCTCATCCCCAGAAAAACCTAAACATTCTTACCCAAAATACCTTAATGTGTAAACCCCCAAAACACGAAACCCTCATCCCCACATGAACCTAAACTCTCACCCCCAAAACAACCTAATCTCTCTAACCAATAAAACATTAAACCTTCAGCCCCAGAAAACACTGAACCCTAAGATGCCAAAACATTAAAAAATCAACCTCAGAAAATCCTAAACACTCAGTAGAAGAAATTCCTAAACACAAAAACCCTAGAAAACCCTAAACCTTCAATTCCTGAAAACCATAAAGCTAAATCATCCAAAAAACATAAAACCACATCCCTAGAAACCCTAAATCCCTCATCCATAAGAGATTGTAAAACCTAACCTCCAAAAAAACTAATCCCGCATCCCCATAAATCCCAAAACCCTAACCATAATGAACTATAATTTCTTATCCGTAGGAAAACCTAAACCCTCATCCCTATAAAATATTAAATACTCAATTCCAAAAAAACCAAAACCATATTCCCAAATAATCCCTAAACCCAAAATCAAATTAAATTACATACCCAGATCCCCATAAAAACCTAAACACACATCCAAATAAAACAATAATCCTTCAACCGTAATAATCAATAAACCCTCATCCCTAGATTAATGTAAACCTTAATCCCCCAAAATCACTAAAACCCGAACCCCATAAGACCCCGAAACACCCATCCCATGAAAACAAGAAAGCCAAAACCCCAGAAACACCTAAACCCCCATCAAAAGAAAACCCTAAATCAATATCCCTAGGAATATATAAACATGTATCCCTAGAAACCCCCAAACCCTAATTCATTAATAACACAAAACCCTCATAACAGAAAACTCCAAACACTCACCAATAGAAAAACTAAAACCATCATCCTCAATAAAATCTAAACCCTCATCTATAGAAAATAAAAAAAATATATCCTTATAAATCCCTACAACCTCAGCACCATAATTCCATAAATCATTATCCCTAAAAAACCCTAAACCCTTATCCCCAAAGAAACCCTCAACCCTCAACCCTATAAAAGACCTCATCACTTGGACCCAAAAAATTCCAAAACCATTATCCCAAAAAACCATAAACGCCAATCCCTAGAAAATTATAAACCATAATCCATGAGAAAAAATAATAACCCAACCCTAGAAAAATTTAAACCATCATCCTAAAAAATAGTAAACATGCATCCCTAGAAAACACCAAACACTCAATCCTATAAATCCCTAAACCATTATACCTATGAAACCCGAACCCTCAAATCTATATAACAGAAAATCATTATCCCTAGAAAATAATAAACACTCATCTGCAGAAAACCCTACACCCCCAAATATATAAAATAAAAAACTCTCAAAAAAATCAAACCCTAAACTCTCATCCTCAAAAAAATCCAAATCACATGTCTCTATAAAACCTTATTCCTTGGACCTAGAAAAACCTATACTCTCATCTCTAGAGAACCCTAAACTGTCATATCCAGGAAACCATAAAACCATAGACCTAGAAAACCATAAACCATCATCCCTAGAAAACCCTAAATCCTCAACCACATACAATAATATATAATAGTCCCTAGACATTCCTAAACCCTCAGCGCTAGAAAATTCTAAACCTTTACCACTTGAATAACCTAAAATCATAGCACTTGAAAACCCAAAAACCTAACCCTTAGAAAACCCAAAACCATTTTCAATAGAAAACCCTAAACCCACAACCATATAAAGCACTAAAACATCATCCCCAGTGAACCCAAAAAACTAATGCCTAGAAAATCCTAAACCCTTATACCCAATAAAAACAAAAAATTATTCCATATATAAACCGAAACCCTCTACCCAAAAAATGGTAATCCCTCCACACATAAAATAACTAATCCCTTATCACAAGAAAAACCTAGACCCCCAGCCCAAAAAATCATAAACCCTCAGTCCCAGAAAACCCTCAACACTCATCCCTAGAAAATACAATACAATATTCCCTAGAAACACGTAAATCAACATCACACAAAAACCAATAAATTTCAACCCCCAAAAACAGTAAACCATTATCCCTATATAAACATTAACACCCAATGCCATAAACCCTAAACTCTTAGCCTAAAGATACCTCAAACTAACATCCTGAGAAAACCATAGAACCTCTTACATAGAAAACCAAACATCTCTAGCCCATGAAAACCATAAAACCCTATACCCAGAAAACATTAAACCCTTAGCCCCAGAAAACCCCAATTAATTAGCCTTAAAAAACTCTAAACAATAATTTAAAGAAAAAAATAAACCCTCTATCTGAGAATACCTTAATCCATCATCCTTATAAAACCCTGAACCTTGAGCCCACAAAACCCTAAATCGTTTTCCCTAAGAATGCATAAACATGTATCCCTATAAAACCTGAAAAACTCAACCCCAATAAACACTAAACCCCCACCCAGAATACCCTACACCTTATCCCTAGAAAAAAATAAATACTTATCCATAGAAAACCCTAAACTCTCATCATAAAAAAAACATTGAACCCTCATCACTAGAAAACACTAATCCTTTATCAACATACAACCTTAAACCCTAAACCCCAAAAATCCATAAACCCTCACCCCATAAAAACCCAAAACCCTCAACCACAAAATCCCCAAAACCCTCGTCCCCAAATAAACCAAAACATGCAAGTGAAAAAACTAAACCCTTAGACCTAGAAATCTCTAAAACTATAGCCTTATATAACCATAAAGCCTCATCCTTTAGAAACCCTAAATACTTTTTCTAATAAAATCGTAAACCCATATAAAAAAACTAATCTCGTAGCTCCATAAAAAATTAAACCTAATAACCATTACATACTTTTTGACATATTCATATCTTCCACCATCATCGATAGTCTTGATAATGCAGCTTTGTTAGAATGATTTTCTATCATCATAATAGACCATTAATAATTAAATTTTATCAGTGTGTGCATTATGGAGGGTGGATTTTCCTCCATAAAATGTTTTTCCCACTAACCATTAACGTTTCTTTTCCCACTTCTATGAAAATATAGTCCCCAGCCTCCAGTTATGGGTGCCTTTCCAAAAAATTCATCAAACATACATCACTCATTCACTGATGGTCTGTGAACTCATGTCTATATCATAGTCTATTTGTTACTATATATAAGAATCCATTGAAATCACCAATTCTAAATGTTCCTGTGCATTGTGGCCTTGCCCATAAATAATGCCTAGCAGCACAAAAAACACTTCTTGTGGGGCGGGTGAAAGATCAAGATGAATTTCCTCTTCACCCACTTTGTTAGAAACCATTATTCTTGGTCTAATGTTTTTCTATTACTTCATCCCTTGAAAACCTTAAACACTCAGCCCTTGAAAACACTAAACCCTTACTCCTAGAACACTCTAAACACTAAACCCCATAAAACAATAAACCCTCAATATTTGAACACCATATACCCTATAATGAAAACCCTATAACCATGTATATTAACAATGCTAAACCCTCATTCCCAAAAAACAACAAACCTTCAGACCCAAAAAAACACTAAACTGTCAGCGCCAAATAATCTATAAATCCTATTTTCTAGAAACCCCCAGCCCTCAACCCCAAAAAAACATCCTTATCCCCAAAAACCCTAATCACTATGTCCTAAAAAACCCAAAACCTGTACTCCCAAAAAACCCCGAACCCTCAATCCTGAATATGCTGACACACTCAAATCCAAAAAATGATATACCCTCAGTCCTATTTAACCTTAAACCCCCCTCCCTAATAAAATATAAACCATCAGTCCCCAAAACCCCTAATGACTAACTCTAAAAACACCATAAACCATCTCCCCCAACAACATAAACCATCTTCCTCAATACACTAAAACCCTCATATACAAAAAAACCGAAAACCCCCATTCCCAGAAAACACTAAACCTGCATCCCCCAAAACACCACTACCCCCATCCTCCAAAATGCCTAAACCGTCATCCTTGAAAAATCCAAATCAATATTCTCCAAATAATCCATAATTCCTTTGACCCAACAAAACCCAAATCCCACATCCACAATAAAACATGATCCCTCAGCCACAAAAACCATAAACCCACTACCCAACAAAAACCAAAACTGTCACTAAAAACAATCCAAAATTTCAATACCGGAAACATCCAAAACCATTTTTCCAAAAAGAAAACCTAAATACTCATCTCTCAATAAACCAAAACCCTTCACTATAGAAAAACTAGAAGCCATTAGAGCCAAAAAACTCTAATCCCTCAGAACCCAAAAAACCTAAACACTTCGACCAAAAAAACCAGAAAACATCATCCCTAGAAAATCTAATCCCTCTTTAAAAAAATAAACCCTCATCCGCGTAAAATGATAAACCCTCAATCTCAAAAAAACCATAATCCCTAACCACACAAAATTCAAAACGATCAAAAAAACCAATACCCTTAGACTTAAAAAACATAAAACATCATCCCCCAAATTCCCTAAATCCTAATCTCAAAAAATAAAAACCATGAGCCCCAAGAAACCCAAAACCCTTAGGCCCAAATACAACACAACCGACATCCCCATAACACATAAACCCCTACCTACATGAATACCTAAATTATCATTCTCAAAAACACCATAAAAAATCGGCCACAATAAACCGTAATCCCTCTACCCCGAAACACCATAGACCAACTTGCCCAGAAAAACCTAAAATTTATTCCCTGAAAAATTAGTAACCCTCATCATAGAAAAAACCTTACAATTATCCCCAAATCCCATAAATATGTTTCCAGAGAAAAACTAAATCAATAATCCATAAAAACATAAATTTGTTATCCCAAAATAATACTAAATCTTAATCCTCTAAAAAACTAAACACCCTTGCACAAAAAATAGTAAACCATATGCTATAAAAACTATATATCATCAGCCATAAAAAACGTATACCCTTTTACCCAAACATCCTAAACCCCATAGCCACAAAATAACTAAACACATAGACCGAATAAATCCTAATACATTAGCCCCAAAAAATCATAATCCCATGGCACCAGAAATCCCGAAACCCTTAACCCCAAAAACCCCAAAACCCATAGTCCTAAAAAACCCCCAAAATCTCATCCCTAAATATTCATATAGACTCATCCCTATAAAACCCGAAACGCTCTGCCCAAAAAACCATAAACCCGATTCCCTTAAAAAACACTAAATCCTCTTCCAAAATAAACCTTAAAGCATTGGGAAAAAATTCCTAAATCCCCTTACACAATAAAACTAAAACCTCATCCCCAAGTAACCCTATATCATTTTCCAAAAAAAAGATATACATTATTTCCTAAAAAAGCGTAAACCCCCAGATGCAAAAAATATTAATCCCGGAACCCAAAAATACACTAAAGACTTATATCCTCAAAACCCTAAACCCTCAGAACTAAAAAACATAAACCCACAACTCCAAAAAACCTTACACCCTCAGACCTAAAAAACACTAAACATTCAGCAAAAAAATCATAAACCATTATCCCAAAGAAACCTTAAACCCTCATCCTCAAAAAAATAAACTCTTATCTCTAAAAAACCTAATGACCCATAACCTAAAACAAATAAACAACAACCACAAAATAAACTGGAACATCATCACCAAAAATAAGAATAACATATAGCTCCAATGAAACATTGATCCCTCAGACCCAAACAAATACCTAAACCATTATCCCCAAAAAAACCCTAAAACGTCATCAATATAAATAGTGAACACAGAGCAATAAAAAATAGAAAACCCTCATTTCCGAAACACTAAACCATTAGCCCAAAAAACACTAAACCCTTGGCCAAAAATAACATAATTTATTTTCCCTAAAAATACATAAATCCTTTTGCCCAAAAAACCCTAAACACTGTACCCCCAAAACTCAAAACCATCATCCATAAAAAATACTTAATCTTTTCCCCAATATTACCTAAAACCTCATTCCCAAAAAATCTGAAACCCTCATACCCAAATCCTAAAATAATCGGCCCAAAAAACCCTAAACCCTATAAAAATCCCCCCGACATATACAAAAAAATATGAAAACCCCCAGTGCTGAAATACATTAAACCCTCATCACAAATAAACCCCAAACACACTACCCCCCAAATACCAAACCCTTAGTCCCAAAAAACCCGAGACACTCATACCCTAAATCCAAAAACCCTATATCCCAAAAAACACCAAACACTCATCAACAAATAACCTTTAACCCCCCAACCCCCATAGACAACAAATCCTTAGCCCCAAAATTCCCAAAACCCCCATCCACAAAAAACCCTAAACACTCAACCAAAAAAACCAGAAACTCTCATATCCATAACACAGTAAACCCTCTAACCCAAAATTCATTATACCATCAGCCAAAAAAAATGAATAACCAACATAACCAAAAAATACCATAAACCTAATCTCAAAAAAATCCCTAAACCCTCAACCACAGAAAACATCCTAAACTATCAGCCCTAAAAAAAACCTAAAACCTCATCCCTAAATACACAAAAATCCCTTGACCCAACTAAACCATAAAACCCTGACCCAAACAACTATAAACCAATGGCCACAAAAACCATAAATGCTCCTCCATGAATAACCATAAACCCTAGAACCAAAAATCCCTAAACCCTCATCCCCAAAATACCGTAAACACTCATCACTAAAATCCATAAAACCTATTCCTAAATCAATAATAAATACCAATCTCCCATCCCCATAAAACTCCAAACATTCATAAAAAAAAGTAAACCCATAGCCCCAAAAAACTCAGTACCCTCTACCCAAGAAAAACATAAATCATTAGAACCGAAAAACTCTAAACCGACATCCCCCAAAAAACACTAGACCCATTCCCCACGAAACCCTAAACCCTTAGCCCGAAAAAACACAAAACCCTATGCAACAAAAAAACCACAACCCTCAGCACTGAATAACCTAAACGCACATCCCTAAAAACCACTAAACACTCATACCCAAAAAATCATATAAGCTCGAAAAGAAAAATATCTAAACCCTGGGGCCTAAAAAACCCAAAACCCTCAGCATGAAAAAACACTAAACCATCAACCCTAAAATACCCTAAACACATATCACCAAAAAATGATAAAACCTCATTCCCAAAAATAACATAAACACTCCCCTTAAAAAACCTCAACTCTCAATCATAGAAAACTGTAAACCCTCACCGCAAAAAACATTAATAAGTCAACCCCAACAAACCATAAACCAACCACCCACAAAAAACCCTATACCCATAGCCCCAAAAAACCATAAACCCTCATCCCCAAAAAACACTAAATCCCCATAAAAATACTTATACACTCATCCCAAAAAATTCATAATCCCTCACCCCAAAAAAATCTAAACCCATATCCCTAAAAAACTTGAAAAACTTTGGCCCAATAAATCATAAATTTCATCCCCGAAATATACTAATCACTCAACACCAAAAACCATAATCCATCATCCTCATAAAATTATAATCCTTCATCCCCTAATACCCTAATGACCCACCACGTAAAACCCCAACACCCTCATCCGAAAAAACCCTAAACCCTAAAAACAAAAAACATAAAATTCCTCATCACTAAAAAACGTAAACCCTCATCCCCAAGTAACCATAATCCTTTATCCCCAATACCCTTAAAACCTCAAACCTAGAAAACCTTATATATTCATCCCCAAAAAAACTTAAAACCTCGTCCCCCAAAACCTCTAAACAGTCATCCCTAAAAAACCGTAAACCCTCAACCCAAAAAATATACCAAATACCTCATCCCAAAAAATACCTACCCACATATTCATAAAAAACCTATAATATCACTTCCTAAAAACCCTAAATAGTAAACATAAAAAAACAGGACCTTCTACCCAAAAAACATTAAGCCCTAAAGCTCAAAAACCCTAAACCCTAAACCCAAAACCTCTTGAAAATCATTCCCAAGAAGACAGTAAACCTATATAACCTGAAAACCCTAGATTTTCATAAATAATTCCTAAACCCTTATACAAAAAAATCTGAAAACCTTATCCCCCAAAAACCCTAAACTATCTGGCCTAATATACCTTAAAACGTAAAATATAAGAATACTTAAGCCCTTATCCAAAAAAAACCAAAAATCTAAAAAAACCACAAACACTCAACTACAAATAACCCTAAACCCTCATCCAAAAAAACCCAAAATTCTTCCCTCCGAAATAAACCTAAAGCCTCAGAACCAAAAATACACAAATAATTAAACTTAAAAAATCCTAATACCTTAACCCCAAAAAACCCTAAACCTTTAGAATAAAAAATCTAAACACAGAAACAAAAACCCATACCCATTAGACCAAAAAAAAATGTAATAAAAAAATCGTCAACCCCAAAAAATAGTAAATTCTCAGACAAAAAAAAAACTTGAACCCTAAACCACAAAAACATGTTCCCTCTCCCACAAAAAAACCCTAAACCATCAGCCCCTAAAAAATCATAAATCCTCAGTCCCAAAAAAAACTCTAAACCTATAGGCCAAAAAATCATAAACCAATTGTACCCTAACAACTAAACATTTATCGTAGAAATCCTAAACCATCCACCCAAGAATTTCTAAACCCTCGGGCCTACGAAACCCTAAACACAATGCACCAAAAAAAACCGAAACCCTCATTCCCAAAAATCATTAAACCCTCTATAACAAAAAACACAAATACACTCATCCCAAAATAACCCTAAACCATCGACACCAAAAAAGGCCCAAAATATCATCAACAACAAAACCCAAACCATTAGTCCCAAGACACCCTATATCATTATCCCCCAAAACCGCATACTATCAACCACAAACAAAACCCAAAATCCTTGGTCCCATTAAACCATAAAACACTCATCCCACAAAACACTATACCCTCTACAAAAATACCCAAACCCTCATCCCCAATAAATGTAAACCCTCATCCACAAATAACATCAAACCCACATCCCTAAAAAACATGAAACCCTTATCCACACAAATACATAAATCCTCAAAAATAAAAACCCTAAAAACTCATCCCATAAAATCCTTAAATACTCATCCACAAAAACCCCATATCCCCATCGCAAAAAAATAGTAAACTCTTTTCCATAAAATCCTTAAATATATATAAACAACCAAGACCCTCATCCCCAAATGACCAAAACTCATGGCCATAAAAAACCTAAAGTCATAGCCCCGAAAACCATAAAACTAATTCCAAAATAAACCTTAAATACTACGAACAAAAAAACATAATCCACCTTCCCTACAAGACATAGACACTAATTCCCAAATAATCCTAAACCCCCAGCAACAAAAAACCTAAACCCTCAATCGAAAATTACCATAAACCCCCATCTTGAAAATTCATAAGCACTCATCCCAAAAGAACACTAATCCGGGAGCCCCAAAAAACACAAATCCATCATCACCATATTACCCTATACCTTCTTTACCAAAAAAACAAAAAACCCTCATCACTAAAAAACAATGAACCCTCCCCCCCAAAAACCCAAAACCCAGAGCCCTAAGAAATCATAAACATTCATAAAAAAATATCACTAAAAATGGCCTTATAAAACCCTTAATCAGAACCCCAATAAATACCTAAGCCCTCAAATACATAAATCACTAAACACTAGACCACAAAAATACCAAAAACATTAGCCCTAAAAAACCTATAACCCCAGACCGTAAAAAACCCTAAAACCTTGACCCTAAAACAACCTCTACCTTAATCACTAGAAAATCGGACACCATTATCCAGAAAAAACCCTAAAACCTCATCACCATAAAAACATACACCCTCAACCCCAATAAAATCATAAATTATCATCCTTAAAACCATAAATCCTCATCCCACAAAAAACCCTAAAACCTTGGCAACAAAAAACCATTATCAATCATCCCCAAAAAACTTTTAACCATCCACCCAAAAGAAATATACCCTTCGAACCAAAAAAACTATAAACACTTCGTCCCAAAAAACCCTAAACCCTCCGCCATAATAAAACCAAAACCATTAGCCTCGAAAAATCACAATCCCTATCCTCCAAAAACATTAAACCCTTATCCCTAAAAATCCAAAAAAAACATCCCCAAAAAATCCTAAAATCTTAGCCCCATAACCACATAACCCTCATCCCCATGAAACCATAAATACTCATAAAAAAATTAACCCCTTATCCTTAAAAAACACAATAACCACATACAAAAAAACACTTAAATCATTAACCTCAAAAAACCCAAAACCCTCAGATGAAAAAACCCTAAACCCTTATCCCCCAAAACAATAAACCATCATCATGAAAAACATTAAAACCATCATTCCCAAAAAATCACTAATCCCACATCCCCAAGAAACAAAAAATATTCAAATAGAAAAACCCATAACCCCTATCTTATAAACCCCATGAACCTTTGGCCCAAGAAAACCCTAAAACCTATCCATAAAAAACCCCAAATTCGTAATCCCCAAAATCATATAATCCCTCATCTGAATGAACACAAAAAACTCAATCCTGCCCAAACTAAACACTCATATTGAAATAACTCTAAACACTCTACCCTAAAAAACCTAAACCACCAATTTGAAATATCCATAAATCCTCATACCAAAAAACTAAAAACCATTATCCCCCAAAAAAACTTAATCCCTCATCCACGAGAAACCTAAACCCTAACCCCCAAAAAACAATTAATTTTTCCCCAAACAATCCTAATGTCACGTCCCAAAAAAACCATAGAGAATCATCCCATAAAAACCCTAAATACTCACCCACAAAAAAAAACCCTCAACACTAAAAATCACAAAACTGTCACAAAAAAAATCCCTAAACCCTCACCCTATGAAATCTCTAAACCCGATGTCCCAAAAATCCCTAAACCCACAACCTCTTAAAAACATAAACACTCATCCCAATAAACACATTAAAACATATCCCTAAATAACACTAAACACTCAACCCACAAAACCCATAATCAAACGCCCAAAAAACCATAGAACATCAACCCCAAGAAACCTAAACCATCTACCCCAAAAAACCCTTAGTCATTAAGCCAAAAAAACCCGATAATTGTTGGCATAAAAAACAAAAAAACATAGCCAAAAAACCATAAATCCATAAAAACAAAAACCATTAAACCTCATCCAAAAAAATATAACCTCATACCAAAATTAATCTATACCCACAAAAAACCAAATATAGAACCCCCAGCCCCAAAATACCATAAACACATAGCCACAAAAAACCAAAAAGCACAACCCCAAAAAACGTTGAACCTAGACTCTAGAAAAGCAGTAAACCATCAGTTCCAAAAAATCCTAAATCCTTATCCCTAAAAATCCAAGACCCCCAGCAACAAAAAACCATAAACTCAGTGCTTCAAAAAAATACTAAACACTCAGCTCCCAAAATCTATATAAACATTTCCTCAAAAAACCATAAACCCTCAATCCAAAAAGATATTAACACTCAGCCCCCCAAAACCCAAACCCTCGTCCACAAAAAAAAACCTGACACAATGATCCTATGAAAACATGAAACACTTGGTCCCAAAAAACATAGAACCCTTAACCCCAAAAAAACCTATGACCCCAGAGGACAAAACCACAAAACCAACAACCCTAAAAAACCCCAAACCTGATATGAAAAAAAACACTAAACATCATCCATAAAAAACCCAAATATTATGCAAAAAACCCATCATTTATAAAAAAACCCCAAAACACTAAAACCCCAACACCATTAACAATTAGACCCAAAAAATCTCCATACCATCATCCTAAAAAATACACTAAAACCTCATCCTCAAAAAAACACTAACCATAATCCAAAAAAAGCAACCAACATCCACAAGAAAACCCTAAACCCATAGCCCCAATAAAACATTAATTACTTTTCCCCAAAATATAAAATCCATTAACCCAAAATACTCTGAATATCCATCATAAAAACCCCAAACCATCATCCCAAAAATACCCAAAATCCTTATCCCTAAAAAATACTAAACTCACGGCCGAAAAAACCCTAAACCCTCACCCCAATAAAACTAAAACTGTCATACCCAAACAAGTCCAAATAACACAAACCTACAACTCCATAGACTATCCATCACAAAAAAAAATATACAACAACTACCCAGAAATAAAAAATACCTCATCTCCAGAGAACCAAAATACCACTTCCCCAAAAACAATAAAAAATCATTCCTGAGAAAACCCAATACTCTCAGTTCGATAAAAATATATAACCACATCCCCAGAAAACAAAAAACAAAAAACCCCAAATATCCCCAAACCATCTTCAATTGAATACCCTAATCATTGATCCCAACACATTCTGTAAACCGGTAGACTGAAAAAACACTAATCCATAGACAAAAAAATCTGAAACCCTAATCCCCAAAAGCCCAAACCTACATCCTTAAAAAACCAAAATAATATAGCTGAAGAAAACTATGAACACTCATCATAAAAATACCATTATTCCTCAACTATAAAAAATCGTAAACCTGCATCCCTAATAATCCTAAATACTTACCCCAAAAAACCCCTAATCACTTAGCATGAGAAAACCCAAAACCCTCAACGTCAAATGACACTAAACTTCCATCCATAAAAATACTAAATCATTAGTCCGAAAAGCACTAAAACCCACAATCCCAAAATACCATCAAACATAAAAAAAACATACCCACTTCTGTAAAAAAACACCTCGACTGCAATAATTATAGAACCCTTGGTATTATAAAATGGTAAAACCTAATCCAAAAAGATCACTAAACTGTTAGACTAATATATCATAAACGATCATCCTCAAAAAACCTAAAACAGACATTCCCATGAATGAAAACTCTCTATAACACAAATAAAACCTTAAATCCAAAGCACAGAAAATCACAAAAACTCATACCATAAAAAACCAAAATCCTTCAACCACGAAAAACTCTAAATTGTGATCGCCAAAAATTCATGAACAGTCATCCCAAAAATCCGTAAACCCTCATCCCTAAAAATATCAAAACAATAATCCCCCAAAAAACATAATCCCATATCCCCAAAAACCCTAAAACATAAACCTGAAAAACCATAAAACCATGTCCCCAAGAAAATGTAAAACCTCATCCCCAAATAACCCAAAATCATCAATCCTAATAAACAATAATCCCTTAGTCCAGAAAAAAGAAAAAATGTCATATTAAAATAAAAAGTAAACAAAAATCCCCAAAAAAACCCTAAACCCTCATCCTCAAAAAACCATTAACCCTTCAGAACAAAAAAACAAAAGCACTTATCCCTAAAACACCCTAAACCCCTAGTCAAAAAATATCCTATAGCAACAACACCAAAAAACCCCAAATCCCTAGTTCAAAAAATAATAAACCCTCAACCCTATAAAACCAATAAACACATGTCCCCGAAAAAACATAGAACACCAACCCATAAAAACCCCTAATACATCAATCCTAAAATACCAATAACCTACAGCCCCAAAAAATCATACCCCACCATCCCCTAAACACCCTAGACACTCTTTCTGAAATACCCTTAAACATTCAGACCTAAAAACCATATATACCTGACCCTAAAAACCAATAGAACCTCATCCCCAAAAATACCTAAACCTAGAGACCCATCAATAAAAAAACCCATGTCCAGAAAAAACATTAAATCGTCTTCTTAAAATACCATAATCGCCAATCTTAACCACATAGAAAACAAAAACTCAATACCCTCAGCACTAAAAAATTAGAAACCCTCCCCCATAAAAATACAAAACTATCAATCCAAAAAACCCTAATCCCTCTCTCAAATACTAAACCAACCACCCTAAAAAATAAAAAACCCTCTGCCTAAAACACCAAAAACTATAGCCATAAAAACCCGAAACCCAAAACCCAAAAAAATTTTAAACCATTAACCCTAGAAAAATAAACACCAGCCCAAAAACCCTAATCCCTCATCGCAAAAAAATATTAATCCCTCGGCCCCAATATGGATAAACAGTCATCCCCAAATTAAACAAAACACTAATCATTAAAAATCCATAAAACCACTGACTCATAACACCCAAAAGCCTTATCCCCCAAAAAACACAAAACCATCAACACCAAAAAAACCCTAAACCCACCCCACAAAAATACAATAATCCCTATTCTGGATAAAACACTAATCTATGATCCACCAAAATCCCAAAACCCCAATTTTATACGAAATCTATCACGCGCCAAAATCCGTAATCCTCAACACAAAAAACCCAAAACACTCATCCCTAAAAACACTAAACACTCATAAAAAATCCATAAAACCCCACCTCCCAATACCCCTAAAACCAAAGCCCCCAAAATAGTGAAACACTCATCCCCAAAAAACCCAAAACCCTTATCCCCAATAACCTATAAAACCCCATCCCCAAAATACCCTAAACCCTCATCCACAAAAAAACCATGAACACTCTACCACAAAAAACCCATAATCTATTCCCTAAAAACCCAAAATAATCAGCCCAATAAATGGCCCAAAACATCATGAAACCCACTTCCCCAAAAAACAATAAACCTTAAACCTTCATTTCCAAAAAACGTTAATCCCTCATCAAAAACCGAAAACCATCAGCCTCAAAAAATGAAAAACTAATGACTACAAAATACCCCAAACTCAAGGGCCAAAATAACACCAATGCCTCATCTTGAAAAAACCCAAATGTTGAAGACCAATAAACCCTAATCCATAATCCACATAAAACATAAACCCTAAGCCCCAAAAATCACCATAACCATTGCACCATAAATTACTAAATATTAGGCCCCAAAAAATCTAAACACTCTTCCCAAAAAAAACACAAACTTTGTGCCCAAAAAAACCTAAACCCTCACCCAAAATAAATAATGATCCCTTGGCAGCAAAAAAATATAAATCCTCATGCCAAATAAACAACAAAAACTCTTCCCCCCCAAAAAACCCTTGTTCATAAAAAATTCTAACCCCTCAGACATAAAAAAATTAACAGAAAGCAAGGTCCACAAAAAACCCCCGAACAGCTGGCCCCACAAAACCCTAAACCATCATCCTATAAATACCCTAAACCCACATCCCTAAAAATCCGTAAACCCTCTGCCCAAAAACCTGAAACCCTCCTCCAAGAGAAATGAAAAACCATCATCCCCAAAACCCGAAAATCATGGCCCCCTAAAATCCTGAACCCCAAAAATCATGATACACAATCATAATAAACAAAAAATATATAGACCCAAATAAACCCATGGACATAGCCCTAAAAATCATAAATTAAAAACCCTAAAAACCTTAAAACCTCACCAATAAACTACGCTAAACCCTCAGTTCCAAAAAACAATAAACCCCCATCCCCTAATTAAAACTAAGCAAGAAAACAAATAAACCATAAACCCTCAAACTTAAAAAACCATTAACCCCCTACCTCAAAAAACACATAAACCCTAATCCTTATAAAAGCCTAATACCCTATCCACATGAAACCCAAAACCCTCTTCCAAAAAAAATGATAATTCATTATCCCCAAAAAATCTGTAATCCTCAACCCAAAAAACAATAAAACCTTTTCACTATAAAACCTAGACACTTATCCTAAAATCTGCAAAAACCCCTGGCCCAAGAAAACATACACCATCATCACCCAAACCCCAAAAACATCAATCCCAAAACCCACAAAATACACAACTCATAAAAAAACTATGCTCTCATCCTAAAAAAAACCACAAAAACTCCAACCCTAAAAACCCAAAAAAATCCATCCCCTTGACACCCTAAAACACTATCCAAAAAAAACCATAACACACTTCCCTAAAACCCTAAAACCCTCATTCTAAAGAAAAACATATAACTTCTTCTTTAAAAATCCCAAATCCCCAACCTAAAACAACCAATACACTCAACCCCCCAAAAAACCATAAATGCTTAGTCCCAAACAACACTAAACCCTCATTCTCAAAAACCCCATAAGACTATTCTCCAAAAAACCAGAAACCCATACCCACAAATATTCATATACACTGGGCCCATAATAACCCTAAAAACACATACCCATAAAGCACAAACCCTCAGCCCAAAAAAACCCAAATATTACTACCCCAAAAAAATCGGAATCCACAACCCCAATAAACAGAAACCCCGCATCCCTCAAAAAACACCAGACCCTCAGACCAAAAAAACACTATACCCTAATACCTAATAACCACAAAACCCTCTTCCCAAAAAATATACACTTTATTCCCATAAAAAACATCAACCGTCAACCCTAATAAATCCAACTATCTTATCCCCCAGAAACCATAAATTCACATCCCCATGAAAATCTATATTTTCATCTCCAAAAAAACCCAAATCAATGAAACCTATGAAATTATAAAAAATAATCCACAAAAAAACACAAAAACCTTATCACCAAAAAACCTAAACCCATATCCCTAAAAATTCCCTAAACACACTTCCTTAAAAAAACTAAACCCCCATTCACAAAAAAACCGAAATACTCAGCCCAAAAAAATATAAATACCCATCCCTAAAAAACATATTCCCTTAACTAAAAAACACTGAACCTTCATACCAAATACACTAATCCTTGACCCCCAAAAACCAAAACCCTCATCCATAAAAAAACCCTAAACCCTAAACCTGAATAACCCTAAATGATAAACCATAAAATCACTTAATTTTTATCACCATAAAGCAATAAATTCTAGGCCCTAAGAATCATTAAACGCACATCCTCGAAAATACCTAGATAGTCATCACCAAAAACACTAAAACATTTTCCCCAAAAAACACTAACCCCCAATAAGACCCTAAAACCTAGGCCACAAAAAACACATAACCCTTGTCCCCAAAAAATACTAACCACTAATGCAAAAAATAAATAAATGGTCCTAAAAAATAATAACACCTCAGCCCTAAAAATCCATAAACCCATAGCCCAAACAACCATTAAACCAATGGTATCCAAAACCCTATACCTTTGGCCTCAAAAACCCATAACCCTAACAATGATGTATCCCAGAGACCACAATACAAATAAATGGTAAGCCATATATACCAAAAAAAACCCAACCCACTAGCCAAAAAAAAGATACACCCCCAGCCTAAAAACCCTAAACACTCAAACCTAATAATCCATAATCTGTCACCCACAAAAAAAACACTAAACTCTAATCCCCATAAAACACCTACACACATATCCCCAAAAATCCCAAAACCCCCAGCCCCAAAAAAACATTAAACCAATGTCGCCAAAAACCCCTGTACACATAGAAAAAAAAATACATTAAACCCTTGGCCCAAAAAAAAATAAAACCTAAAAACATAAATCACTAATGAAACTCATCCATAAAAAACTACAAACCCTTGGACACAAAAAACCGCTAACCCTCAAATATAAAAAATGATGAACCCTCCTCTCCATAATCACTAAACCCACAACCCAAAAAAACCATATACCCTCATCCCCATGATAATCCTGATGTATCGGCCCTAAAAAATCCTAATCCCGCAGCCCATAAAAAATTATAATCCAACGTCCCAAAAAAACCAAAACCCAAAGCCTCAAAAACCCTAAAACCTTATCCCCAAAATTCAAAAAACTCTCTACCACAAAAAAAACCCAATATCATTAGAAAAATAAAAATTCAAAATACAATGAACCAATAATAGTGAACCCTTTCTCCAAAAATACTGAACACTTGGACCAAAACAACTATAAACCATCCACACTGAAAAACACTGAAATTCCAAATAAACACTAAACCCCCATCCCCAAAAAAAATCATTAACCATTTTCTTTAAAAACACTATCCCATTGACCCTAAAAACTGTAATCCCTCATCCCCAAAAAACCCTAAACCCACTCCCCTAAAATACACTATATCCTCCTCCTTAAAAACCCTAACCTCGTAGCCCTAAAAAACATTAAATCATTGGCCCCAAAAAACCCTATACACTTGGCCCCGAAAAAATAAACCCTCAGTCCTGGAAAACACTAAAATCTCATATCCAAAAAACCCAAAACCACCATGCCTAAAATATCATAAACCCTAATCCCCAAAAACCCTAAACCCTCCACCCTAGAAAATCTTAATCCCTCATCCCTCAAAAATCCTAATCTCCGGACCCCAAAAAACACTAATCCCTCCACCCTATAATCCTAAAACAATTGAAACCGAAAAAACCATAAAATCTTGGTCAAAACAAAAAACATTAATACCCACCACAAAAAACCCTAAACCATCTTCCCCAAAAAATCCCAAAGCCTTATCCAATGAAAACCTTAAACACTTAGCCCAAAATCACCCAAAACACTCCACCCAATAATAAACTAAATATTAAATTCCAAAAAAAACCCTAAATCATCAGCTCAATAAAACCGTAAAACATGAACCATCATCCCTAAAATAACATAATCCCTCCACCCTAAAAAAAATTAAACCCCTACAACTGAAAAACCCTAATCCCTCAGACCCAAAATAACTTAATACCATGGGTTCAAAAACCCTAAAACCTCATCACCCTAAATCCTTACACCCTTATCCCCCCAAAAAATGCTAACCATACCTTAAAAAAACCCAAACACTCATCCCCCCAAAAAATAAACCTTATATCCCAAATAACACTAAACCTTTTTCACAAAAAAACCCTAAACCATCAACCATACATAACCCTAAACCCCCATCCCTAAAAAATCCTACACCCCAAGTGGCCAAAACCCATAACCATCATCCTGAAAAAATCCAAAACAGACCCCAAAAAATTATCACATAAAATCCTAATCCCACTAGAAAAAAAACATAAACTATCAAACTAAAAAACCCTAAATCCTCCACCCATAAAACTGTGAACCCTCAACCCAAAAAACCTAAACCTGCATCGCAAAAAAACATAAAATCTCAACCCGGAAAAAGGATAAACTCCCATACCAAAAAAAACTAAACCCTCAAACCAGAAATATTAAAACATGATTTCCAAAAATACCTTAACCCTCATCACCAAAACACTCTCAACAATCATCCACGAAAAAACCTAAATCATCAGCCTGAAAAAAATCAAAACCAAATTCACGTAAAATCATAAACCCACATCCAAACATAAAACTAATCCCTCAGACTCAGAAAACCTAAAACCGAAAAACCTAGAAAAACATAAGACTTAAACCCAAAAAACAATAAATCCTTGATTTAGAAAACTCTAAAACTTTGTCCCTTGAAACCCTAAAACCTCATCCCCAAAAAACCCTAAATCCTCGGCCAAAAAAAACTCATAATCCACCACACTAAAAAACCCAAAAACCCTTTTTCCAAAAAAACCTCAAAACACGAAGCTGAAAATAAACCAACACACATAGACTAAAAACCCAAAAGCCTCATCCCAAAAAACCCTAAACATATGGACCCAAAAAGAACTGAACCCATGGCTCTAAATCACCTCATACCATCGGCCCAAGAAAACTGCAACCCTAATACACAAAAAATCCTAAACCCTTAGCCCAAAAAAACCATGTCTCCTTTCCAGCAAATACCATTGTTAACACTTCCCCAAAAAAACATACACCATAAAATCCAAAAAAACCCTAAACAATCAGCTTCCAGAAATCATAAACCATTGGCCAAAAAATATTAAACCCACCCTCCAAAAATCATAATCCCTCAGCCCCAAAACCCCTAAACACTTATCCCAAAAAACAGTAACATGTTAGCCCCCAAAAAACCCTAAACACTAATAACCAAAAAACCCGGAACCATCATCCAATAAATACCGAATACTGTCACCTAAAAAAACATTAAACGGTCACCCCTAAAAAATAATGAATGATCATCACCATGAATCCCAAAAACACTTAGCTGCAAAACCTCTAAAAAATCATCCCTAAAAACACAAAACATTAAACAAAACAATCCAAAACCCTCATCCCCAAAATACCTAAAACCATCATCTTAAAAAAATTCAAACACATAGCCCAAAACAATTGTAATCTCACCGCCCAAAAAAATATAACCACTACTACCAAAAACAATAAAACCTCAACCCAAAACAACCTTAAACCATCCACCCATGATAATCATAAACTATAATGACCAAATATCCTAACACCCTCATCCCCAAAATACCCTAATCCATCATCCCCAAAAAATTATAAAACCTTCATCCAATCCAAACCTTAAAATCTCAATTGTAAAAAACGCAAACCCATCTACTCTAACAATCCTATATCATTACTTCACAAAAATTGAAAAAATTAATATCTAAATATCACTAAACCATCCTTCCCGAAAACAATATACTCTGAACCACAAAAATCCCAAATCCCTCATCCCAAATAAACACATAACCCTTATCCCCATGAACCACTAAACCCATAGCTACAAAAAACCCTATACACTCATCCAAAATATTATAAAATATCGGATCTAAAAACCATAATACTATTGCCAAAAAAACACTAAACCCCAACCCCCAAAACCCATAATTCATAAAAAAACAATAACCCTAACTTCCAAAAAAACCCTACACACATATCCCAATAAAACACTTATCATCAAACCAAAAAATCCATAAACCCATGACATTAAAAAAAACCCAATCCCTCTTTCTAAAAAAGCATAATTCCGCTACTGAAAATATTAGGTATTATTATACCTAAAAAATATTGATCCATCGACCACAAAAAACCTAGAACACCATCTCCAAAAAAACTATAAAATCATTTCGCCAAAAAACCAACAACCAACAACCCCAAAAAACTAAAATTCTCAACCCTAAAAAATCCCAAAACCTCATCCCCAAGAAACCATAAATCCTAAACCTCCAAACCTTCAAACCTCATCCCTAATAAAACTCACATCCCTATGCCCCAAAAATAGTCAACACTCATCCGACAAAAAACCCTCAACCCCCAACTCCAAAAAATCAATCAAGCCTCAAACCCAAAAAACAATGAACCACTATCCCTTAAAATACCAATACATTACGTCCCCAAAAACCATCACCCATTATCCCTAAAAACCAAAAAATCCAAAAACCCAAAAATGATAAATTATCATCCCCAAAATATCCTAGACACATAGTCTCTAAAATACCTAAACCCTCAACCCTCAAAAACCCAAAAAAATTTACCCCGAAAATCTGAAAACCATCTTCCGCATGAATACCATTAATCCTTAGCCCCTAAAAACCTATACCATCATCCCATACAACACTAAACCATCATCCCTGGAATATAGTAAGCCCCCATACCAAAAACATTCCCTCCCATCAACCCTAATCATCGTAAACCACCATCCCTAAAAACCCGAAATCCGTAGATTGAAAAAAACCCAAAATTGTCTACCCAAAAAATCCTAAACCTTCATCCAAAAAAACACTAAATCCATCACCACAAAAAAAATCCCAAAACCCTAAAAATCCGAAAAAAAATCCAAACCCTCCGCCCCAAAACATGGAAATACTCATTCCTAATGAAGTTCTGACCCCTCGACCTCAAACAAGCTATAAGCCCTTAACCCAAAAAAATACTACACCCTCACCCTAAAAAAAACCTAAACCCTCATCCCCATATATCCCTAAACCCAGATCACCCAAAAAAATGTAATCCCTCATCCACACGATACCATAAATCCTTGTACCCTAAAAACACAAAACCCTCCACCCTAAAAAATCCAAAACCCTAGTTCCCAAAAATAACTAAACACTCCACCGCAACACACACTAAATCTATACAGCCAAAAAATCATAAATCATCTTCCCCAAAAAACCACTAAACACATATCCATAAAAATTTCAAAAACCATATCATAAAAAACCCTACTCCCTAGACCCAAAAAACCCAAAAACATCATCCCTAAAACACTAAAACTATCCCTTCCAAAAAATCATCAAAATACACACTAATAAAAAAACACACAACGCCAAAAACCGAGAGAACGTCTACCCCAATAAACCATCTACCCAAATCCATAAACACACTTATAACATAGTCCTAAAAAAACATAGACCCTCCGCACCTGAAAAATATCATCACAAAACCCCAAAAAATTCTAAACACTCATCCCCAAAACAAATAATCCCCAAGCCCCAAAAAACACTCATCCCACTGACACAAAAAACACGCATTCCTCTTGTCCCAAGAACTCTCATCCCTAAGAAAAAAGAACAATCATCCTCAAAAAACCAAATTACCACTTCTTTAGAGATTTATCTACCTTCTACCCCAAGAAACATAAAACCTTAACCCTATTGAACTATAAACACTCCAACCGAAAACACAAAAACCCTCATATGAAAAAAACTACAAACTCTTGGCCCTCCAAAAAATAAAGACCATCATCCCCAAAAAACCTAACACTCATAATCCCAAGAAATCCATAACCCTCGGCCTTAAAAAATACCAAACCCTCATCCCAAAATAATAATAAACCCACATCCCCAAACCACTAAAACTTAAACAAAAAAACTTAAACCTTTAGCCAAAAATCTCACTAATCCATCATCCTAGAAAACATCCTAAACACTCAGACCCAAAAATCTGTAAAGCCTCACCCTGAAGAAACCATATACCCTTTACCAAAAAGCCCTAATACCCTCAACCCATAAACGCTATAACCCTGGAAACAAAAAACCCTCTACCCTTAGTACCAAAAATCCCTAATCCATAATCCCATAAAATACCTTCCCCAAAGTCCCAAGAAACCACAATCCATTAGAAACTTGAATCCCTAAACCATAAGACCCAAATTAAACAATACCCTTCACACCAAATTACACCAAACCCTAAGCCTCAAAAAACCTTAAACCCTCAAACCTAAAATCCCCCAAACGCCCATCACTAGATAATCCAAAACCATCAACCATATAGAATTATAAAACAACAGCCCCCAATACACGATCACCATAGCCCCAAAATAACCAAATCAATTATCTCCAAATAACCTCAAACCCTTAGATGAAATTAAAAATAAACACTTAGTCCCAAAAAACCCTAAACCCTCATTCCCAAAAAAACATGATCCCTAGAAATCCCAAAAACAATGGACCCAAAAAAACAAAAAATGTGATGCCTAAAAAACAATCAACTTGAACCAAAAATAACCCTAAACCATCATCCCCAAAAAATCCTAAAATATCCACAAAAAATAACCCTATGCCCTCATCCCCAAAAAAATACTGAAATATTTTCCCTAAAAAACCTAAACCATTGATATGAATAAACACTAAAACCTTGACCATAATTAAACCCCCAAACCTCACCCAAAAATAATCATAATCACTGAACCAAAAATAAACCTAAACTCTTAGGCCCAAAAAAATCTAAAACCTTATCCCTATAAAACCCTAAACCATTAGCAAAAAAATTATAGCCCCAAAAAACCCAAAACCCTCCACCGCAAAAAATAATCCTAATCCCTCATCCATAAAATAACAAAACCCTCAGTCCTAGAAAGACCATATTTTTTCATCCATGAACAATACTAAAAATTCACCAAAAATCCCTAAAACCTCAAGGTCCCCAAACACAAAACCCTTAACCCCAAAAAACACTAAACCCTAATACCCCAAAAAACCCTAAAACCTCATCCATAATATATCCTAAAACATAATCTACCATAAACAATTGATCACTCATCCCAATAAACCCATGTAACCACTTCCCCAAACCCCCTAAAACATCATCCACAAACCCACTACTGCTTCAGCTCCAAAATCACCGAAAGTATAACCTGCTAAAACCCGAAAACCATAGGCCTAATAACCCCATAAAACTCGTCCATAAAAAACACACACAAATTCTATAGAAAATCCTAAAACATAAACCCCAATAAACAATATACCTTATATTAAAAACCCTAGAAAACCGTAGCTAAAAAATACCTAACCCCTTAGCCTCAAAAAAACCTAAATTCTAAACATGAGAAATCCTAAACGTTCAGAACCAAAAACCCCTAACCCTCCACCCAAAAAACCCAAGAAACTAAACCCCAAAAAACCCTAAGAACTCATCAAAAAAATAATCCAAACCCACATCCCCAAAAATCACAAAACACACACCACTAAAAATAACCCACTGCAACAAAAAAACATTAATATAGACTCCTAAAATAATCCTTGATAATCATCCACAAAAAAATAAAATATAATCCACAACAATACCCTAAATCTATGATCATAAAAACCATATTACTTTATCCCAAAAAACATAAACCCTTGTCCCTTCAAAACATATTACCATCATCCACAAAAAAATTAAATGCTGAGTTCCCAGAAACCCTAAACCCTAAACCATAATAAAAATCCTAAACATCCATTCCCAAAATACCCTAAACACTTAGAAATAGAAACTATAAAGCATTAACAATAAAAAACCCTTAACCCTAATCTCTAAAAAACCATAAAAACTCCATAAAAAATAATTATAAACCTTTATATAAAAATGAACAAAACCCTCAGTCACTGAAAAACCAAAATAATAATCCCCATCAAAACCTAAACCCTGATCCCCAAAAAAACACTAAACCCTAATCCAAAATACCCATAAAACCTCAGCCTTAATAAACCCATATCCATTGTGCTAAAAAGTATATATAAACCCTCATCCCAAAGAACTCTAAAACAAAATAAATAAATATATAATACATTAACCCAAAAAAACACTAAATCATTATCCTCAAATAAAAATTAAGCCACTACTCCAAAAAATCATGAACACTCAGAAAAAACCCCTAAACCCCAATCTAAAGAAAATAAAAAACCCCCAAACTAAAAAACCCTAAAAACTATTTCCCAAAAAACAATAATACCTCATCCCCCCTCATCCCCAAAAAACCATAATCCCATTGCCCCAAAATACCCTAATTCGTTGACCTAAAAAAAACTCTAATCCTTTGGTCATGAAAAAATGGAACACCATATCTTTTTAAATAACTAAACCATCGACCCAAAAAAAACCTAAACCCCTGGTCCCAATAGACTAAAACCTCGTCCATGAAAACCTTAAACCCAAAACCCTCTTACCCCAGAAAACATTAACCCTTCGTCCAAAAACATCACCAAACTATCATCCCTAATAAAAAATAAACACTCAGACAAAAAAAATACCCAATCCCTCATTCAAAAGAAACCCTAAACCCCCATCAAAAAACTAATCTAATATCCCTTTAAATAATGAAACTCATAACAAAAAAACACAAACCTTATGACCTAAAAACCCCAAAACCCACGTATCTAAAAACCCTAAACACTTGAAACATAAAACCCCTAAACACATTGACCCCAAAATAACTATTCTTCAAAACCTATTAAACCTCTCCCATAAAAAACCCTAAAACATATACCATAAAAATCCATAATCACATGGCCCCCATACAAACCCTAAACTCTCACACTAAGAACCCATAAACCCTCCTCCCAAAAATACTAAAACATCTACCCCAAAAACCAAAAAACCACATCCTCACAAACCATAAAACCTCAACACATAAAAACATTAAACCTTTAGTCTAAGAACCATAATCACATTGGATAAAATGTAGAACCCATGACCCCAAAAACCCAAAAATGAAAAACGACAAAATCCCACAAAAATTGGACCAAAAAAATTCCTAATCTCTAGGATCCAAAAAAACAAACCCTCATCATCAAAATAACCTATACCTTCAACCCCCCCCCCAAAAAAAACCCCTCACCCTAGACAATCCCAAAACCCTCAGCCCCAAAAAAATAAACCCACATACCCATAAAAAATATAGTTAACCCCAAAAATACTAAACCCACAACTTAAAAAAAACCTAAACCCTCATCCAATTAAACATCAACCCATCTACCCCGAAAAACACTAAACCCTATAATCCCCAAAAACATTTAAAATTCATCCCAAAAAAACCCCTAAACACAATGCCCCCAAAAAATCGTAGAGCCTCATCCCTTAGAATCCTTAAACTCCTAGCCTAAAAAACCCAAATCCATCAGTCCGAAAAACCCTAATCCCTCAACCCCCAAAAAAAACTAAAACCTCATCACCAATAAACACGAAACCATCATACTGGAAAACCCAATACCCTAATACCAAGAAAAACATAACTCACCAACACCGAAAATCCATAAACCCCCAACCCCCAAAACCCTAAACCATTTTCCCAAAAAATCCATGGACTCTTATCCCAAAACCCTAGTCCCTCATCCCCAAAATCCCAAAACCCTCATCCTGAAAAAAACCAAGTTATACATCCCCAAAAAACCCTATTTCATCATCCCAAAAAAATACTTAAACCTAATCACCAGAACTCCCTAAACACTAATCCCCAAAACCCCTAATCCTTCATCACCAGAAAACACTAAACCCTCACCCCCCTGAAACCCAAAACACATATCCCCATAAAACCCAAAACCTTGAGCCCCAAAAACCCAACATCCTTATCCCCAAAAAAATATTAACACTAACCACAAAAAATCACTATGCGAGGTGCCCCAAAAAACTCTTACCCCTTATCTCCAAAAGGCCATAAACCCTTCACCCCCAAAAGTCATAAATCCTGATATCCAAAAATTACTAAACCTTCATAAAATAAAAAACCCCAAACCCACATCCATAAAAAACCAGTCAAATCCACCAAAAATAACCCAAAAGCCTCATCCCAAAAAATCACAAAATCCTAAGCCTTATAAAACCTAAACAGTCAACCCCAAAAAACTCTAAACCCCCTACCGCAAAAAATCCTAATGCCTCATCCAAAAAACAACCCTAAACCCTCAGTCTGAAAACCCCTGAATGCTCAACCAAAAAAGAACTGAACATTTAGCCTCAAAAAACCATAAACCATCATGCCTAAAATTTCTAATATCATATCAAATATATCTTATTCACTCATCCCAAAAAACCGCAAACACTCACACATAAAAGATAATAAATCCCCATCCAAAAAAAGCATAATTCCTAAGACAAAAAATACTTAAACCATTTTCCCCAACAAAGCCTAAACACTACACCCTCAAAAATTGTACACCCACAACCACAAATAACCAACATCCTTAAACCAAAAAAAAACATATAACCCTCAACCCCTAAAAAAACAAAAACCCCAATCCCAAAAAAAAAATTTAAATCCTTAGGCCCACAGTCCATATACCCTCATCCTCAATAATTCATACCCCCGAAGCCCCATAAAATAGAAAACCATCATCCATATAAAATCATAAACCCTCATCCCCGAAAACCCTAAAGCCTCCACTCTAAATAACCCTAGAAACACATGCCCCAAAACACTAAACACTCATTCTAAAATACTCTAATCCATCATCCCAAAAACCCAAAAAACCCTCAACCCCAAAAAACACTAAAAGTTCACCCCCAAAAACCTACAATCTAAATACAAAAAAAACCATAAACCAGTAGCACCATACAACCCTAAAACCATAACCCCAAAAATAACAAAACCAGAATCCCCAAAAATAATTTAAACCCTCTACCATAAATATAATACATAAAACCCCCAGTCCCAAAAACCACTAGACCCCCATCCCTAGAAAACTCTAAATCCTTATACTGGAGAAAACATAAATCTTCATCAATAAAAAAAATTAAACCCTTATCCTTAAAAATCCAAATACCTCAGCCCAAAATAACCATAGAACCTCAACACCATAAAAACCAAAACCCTATGCCCCCCAAAACCCAATACCATCATCCCTAAAAAATCAAACCCTCGCCACAAAATATTCTAATAAATCATCCCCCAAAAACAAAAACACTCATCCTTACAAAAACCCTAAACCCTTAGCCCCAAAAAACCATCTACCCTCAACAACAAAAAACCCTATATCTCACCCCTAAAAAACCAAAATCCCCAGACCTAAGAAACCCTTAACCATCAACCCTAAAACACCCTATCAATCGTCAACAGATAATCCTAAACCCTTAGCCCTAAAATACCCTCAACCCCAAACCCAAAAAATCCTAACATATCAGAACTAATAAAAAGACCACATGCATCCCCAAAAAAATCTCTAAATCATGATCAGTAAAAAAACTCACCCCTCAACCAAAAATACCTCAACCCTTATCCCCAAAAATCATAAAAAGTCATGTGAATGAATCCATAAACTTTGTGCTCCAAAAAACCCACAACCTTGTACCCCAAAAAACCCTCAACCCTCAAACCCAAAACACCTTCAACCAAAAGCGAAAAATAACCCTCAATCAGCATTCCAAAAAAAACCTAGAAGCTCTTTTTCACTAAGCCATTGACCCACTAGCCAAAAAAACCCCCCATAAACAAAAAAAACTCAAACCCCAACCCCTAAAAACCGTCAAACCTCATAAACAAACGGCCCTAAACACATAGACCAAAAAACACCCTTGACCCTCTGGCCCATAATACACTAAACTCCCATACCTGAAAAAACCCCACCTCTCATCCCTTAAAAAACATATTACCTCTACCCCAAAAAATCCAAAACAGTCATTCCAAAAAGAATCCCTTAAACCTTTTCCTCTGAAACCCTTAACCCTCATCCCCAAAAAACCCTAATCCCTCAGCCCCATAAATTCCTACACTCTCACCCCAAAAAATATCATCATATACCCCCCAAAACACCTAATCCCTCAACCAAAAACTTATCATCTTTGATCACATATTAATACCCAACCCATCTTTCTTAAATAATACCATTAATAGTCTAAAAATAAAACCATCAACCCACAACCCCAAATTAAAAAAAACCCACTTCACTAAAAAAATCTAAATCCTCTAACCGAAAAAAACCCTCAGTCTCAAAATATCCAAAACCCCTAGCCTCTAAAAACCCTAAACCTTCCATCCTAAACAACCCAAAACCCAATATGACCTGCAACCCTTAGCCAAAAAAACACACTAATCCCTCATCAAAAAAAACTCTCAACCCCCAACCCTACAAAACCCAAAACCCTCATCCCCCAAAAGTCAATAAACGGAAACCCTAAAAAATATTAAATCATCACCCAAAAAAAACATAAACCCTCATTCCTAAAAAACCCATACCAATCAGCCCCAAATTCCCTAAAATCCAAGGCTAGATGAACTTATACCCTCATCCTACACAACCCAAATCCATCATACCTAAAAAACTATAAACCCAAAACCCTGAAAAATAACAAAAATCTCAACCCCAATAAATACTAAATCCTCATCCCAAGAAAACCCTAAACCCCAAGCCCTAAAAACCAAACATTTAAACACCAAAAATACTTATACCCTCATCAATAAAAAACCCTAAACCATAATCCTTGAAAAACATCAAAACCATATCCCCCAAAAACACAAATCGTTCAGCCCCAAAAAACCCAAAACATTTCAAATAAAACATAACCATTAGAAAAAAAATCCAAAACCCTTCATCACCAAATAACATTAAAACATCATCTCAAAAAAACACTATACACCTTTCCCATAAAAACACTACACAACCAGCCCTAAAAATCCCTATACTATAATTCCAAAGACCTCAAAACCAATGGACCAAAAAACCATAAACCCTCATCCCTACAAAACTATAAACCCTTTACAAAAAAACGAAAAACCTAAGACATGAAATATCCATAAATCATCATCACAATAAAACCCCATACAGTTATCCCCAAGAAATCTAAAACCCCCATCTTTAAAAATCATGAAACTGTAAGCTCCAATAAAACCCTAAACCCTCAGCCTAAAAATATCCTAAAATCTAAGCAAAATAAACCATAAATCCTCAAACCCAAAGTACCATAAACCATCATCACCATCAAAACCAAAAACCTCATAAAAAAAATCCCTTAACCTAAAAAACCCAATCCATCCTCCCCAAAACCCCAAAACCATTAGCACCCCAAAAAATATAATCCCAAATCCCCTAATAAGCCTCAACCCATAGCCCAAAAAATGAACCATCATCCCAAAAAACACTAATCCCTCATCACCAAAAAAACCTAAATCCTTATCACCCAAGAAAACTAATCCATCAGCTGCAAAAAACAATCAACCTTTATCCCAAGAAAACATCAACCATCATCCTCAAATAAAACTCAACCCTTATTAAAAAAACACAAAACCCTCAACAATAGAAACCCCTATACCATAATCCCCAAAAATTCCACAATAATCATCCCCAAAAACCCTCAAACTCTCCTCCCCAATAAAGTATGAACCACCAACCAAAAACCCCCACAACCCTCACCAAAAATGAATCATAAACCCTTAATAAAAATAATTATTATTAAGGTGTATTTCATTATCTTTATTTTAAATTGTCACTATCTCTTTTAGCAATGTTTGTTAAAAATGTCCGTACATAAGGTTCCACTAATTTATTGTTGTTCATCAACACCTCCAATTTTGAGATGATTTTAAACCTCACACATTATTGATGTTTATAAACATCACTAATTTGGAGATGTTTATAAATTTATTCATTTAGAGACACCTTATGTAAGTCAATTTTTAAGAAACAATGGTAAATAAAAATCACTAAATTTAAAAAGTTTATAAATTTCATTATATAAAGACACCATGTTCTGTGATGTTTTCTAATAAATGTCGATAGATTATCATCGATATATCATAACTAATATAATGACATTTTTTATAAACATCATTCAATTGTTTTTTGAAAAAAACTATTTAATCTTTTTCAATGTGAAGTATATTTTTTCTTGTTTTTGTAAATCTCCCATATTGGGCTAGCCTAGCCACCACTCACTGCCCCTTCCATTCCCTCTAGCCCCTACCTCTCATACCTGCGACCCACCCCTCCCATTCCCTCTAGCCTCTCATACCCTGTGCACTACCCCACCCCTCCCATTCATGTCGGTCTCAAGTACCAGCACATTCTACTCCACTCCCTTTTGTACAATTTAACATTGTGGTTCCCTATCACACTATAGCCTCATATACCCCATGATCTCTCATGATCTATCTCATACCTTATCCGTAGGGATCCTCTTCATGCAAAAGTCATAGGGATTACATGTCAAAGACATTGCGATTATAACAATCATTCATGAGAATCGAACTGTGTACCTCTTGGACCACCTATTTAATACCTAAGCAACAAACCCATTGTTTATTTTTTGTTTTTATGGTATCATGTGATATATATATATATATATCAATATTTTAATAAATTAATATATATATATATATCAATATTTTAATAAATTAATATACAAATATTAATATATTAAAATATATACATATATGTATATATTTTATAGTTGTATTTTATCATTAAGTGTATATATATGTTAGTATTATATTTTATAGGTTTATATATTATATTATATATATGTGTGTGTTTTTATATATTTTTATATTTTATGTTTGTTGTATTCTGTTTATATATAAACATTTTTGTGCATTTTCTTGTTTATATTATATATATAAATATATGTTTATGTGTGTGTATAAATATATAAGTGTACATATATATAATAATAATTTAAAATTTATAGACACACTCAAAATTATATTGATATAGATATATATATAATTATCCACTTTTTAGAACAGTTTTATAAATTCCACTAAAATAGTCTGGTTTTCATAAAAACATGACAAAAGTTAAAATATTTAATTTCATTATGATATATATATATAGATTTATATATTAAAAATTATTGTTATATAAATATATATACAAATATATTTATTTTTATACATATATTAATATATATATATATATATTTATTTATTTATTTATTTTTAGTTTTTAGATTTCATATTACATATTTTATATTTTAGGTTTGTATATATTTATATTTTCATATTATATAATAAATATATGTTTGTATTTACTTATATGTTTATATTTTATAATATATATTTGTGTTTATATTATATAAATATTTATATATAAACATTTGTTTATATTTTATCTTTATATATATATGTCGATATTATATATATGTGTGTTTTTAGGTTTGTATTATATATATATGTTTATGTTTTATGTTTATATAAACTATATAAATAACTTTATATTATATGATATATAAATATATGTGTGTGTGTGTTTTTATTATATTATATTTATAATATATATATATATATATGGTTTTATATATCGGTGTATTATATATATAATATTTTTATATTAATATATATGTTCATATATATATATATGCACATGTTTTTTTGTATGTATACATATATATTGTTATAATTATAATTGTACACACACACGCACAAACACACACATATATATTATAAGAAACATTTTAAAACACTTGTAAAAATGTCACTAAAATAGAAATGTTTTCTTAAAAATGAGACTATATTTAAAATATATATGTGTTTATATATATAAATAAACCTAAATAAATATATATTTATATATTTATGTGTCTGTATGTATGTATATAAAGATATAAAGTTTTATATTTATGTATATATGTATGTGTTTATTATTATAAATATATATATATAAATAAATATCTAAATATATATTTACATCGATGCAGGGAAATGGTATATATATATATATTGCAATGTTCCTTGAAAAACATCACATATTTAGTGGAATCTTCTGAAAAGGGTGGAAAATTGGGGACTTTTCCAAATAATGGTGCTAATCTAGTGATGTTATTTAGGAGATGTTGCTATATTATTGACTGTTTTGAGGTAACATTGCTATATTAATGGTGTTTTTAAGAAACCTCACAAAAATAGCATCCATTTTAAGAAGACTTTGGAAAATTATAAAAAAATTTAGGAAACATCACTAAATTACTGACATTCCCTAAAAAACAGTGTAATATTTTAAAATTACAGACTTTTTTAAAAAATTCATTTATAAGATGTCTATAAATTAAATCTTTTTTGTTCCTCGTTTTCAAAAAAACACAAAACAAAAATCCAATAAAACGAAACACCACTAAAAAACCCCGAACCCCAAACTCCAAAAAAAACTCTAAACTCATGGCCCCGAATAACCCTTCACACTTACCCCCCAAAAAACCCTAAACACTCCTTCAAAAAAATCAAAAACCCACTAACCCAAAATCCAAAAAAACTTTTCCCCATTGAATCTGAAACCCTCTTCATAAAAATAACCTAAAAAATATCCCCGAAAAACATCAAACCCTTAGGCAACAAAAAACATAAATCCTTATCCCTAAAAGTACACATAACCCTAAACCCCTAAACACCGTAAATCCTCTTCCCACAAAAAACTATATTCCCCCAACACTAGAAAAAATTAATCCCTTAACCCTCAAAACCCTCAACCATCAACCTAATAAAACAAACACCCTCCCCCCTAAGAATTTATCTCGACAAAAAAACCATAAACCCTCAGTCCTAATAACCCATGAACACTGACCAAAAAAACTACCTCAAAACTCTTACTAATAAAACACTCAACCCTCTACTCTGAAAACCCTCTAACCCTCATCCCCCAAAAACCTCAACCATCAGAAACAAAAAATTACCAACCCTCAAAACATAAAAACCATCAACCATTTCCCCCTAAACCCCCATCCCTTATCCCAAAAAAACCACATCCCACTACACTCAAAATCCCTGAACCTTAAACACAATAAAACTCTAAAACCTTCTCCCCAAAAAGAATAGAACCCTTATCCCAAAGAATACCTAAATCCTATACCCCAAAAACTCTGAAACACTATCAAAAAAAATTATGAAGGATGATCACAAATAAAAAAATTAACTCTCACATCCCAAAAAACCCTAAACTCATCCTAAAAAACCGTAAATCTTAAAACCTAAAAAACTCCAAATATTATGCCCAAAAAATCATCAAACCCCCCCGCAAAAAAACCTCAACACTTATCCAGAAACCACACTCAACCCTTATCCCCAAAAAAACTCGATCCCTCCAACCCCAAAAAACCCTCAAAAGTCATCTCAAAATGAAACCTCAACCATCATCACTAAATATTTTTAAAACCACATCTTCAGAATCCCTAAACACTCATCACTAAAAAAATTAATACATCACCTAAAAATAACCTATACCCTTATCACCAAAAAAATATTGAATGAAAATCCAAAACCAATGAAAAACCTAGGCCCTAAAAATAGAAAACCTCAACAACAAAAACACGCCCTTCATTAGAAAAAAACCATCAACACTCAACCCTCATCCCCCAAAACCATAAACCCTCATACCCAAAAAAATGTACACTCAAATCAAAACACACCACAAAATATTTAGTTCTAAAATACCTGAATCCCTCATTCCCAAAAAAATACTGAACCCAAAACCACAAAGGCTGTAAACACTAATCCTAAAAATACACTATCCAATAGCTCTAAGAAAATCCAATCTGTCATCCCCAAAAAACCCGAAATGAATAGTCTATGAAAAATATAATCCATCATCCCCCAAAAAACCCTAACCCCTAATCACAATGAACCATAATCCCTTATCCCGAAAAAACCCAAAACCCTGAATCCATAACCCTAATCCCTTAAACCCAAAAAACCCTAAAACCCGATCCCTAGGAAACCCTAGTTAATTACTCTAAAAATATCCAACACCCTCATTCTCAAAAATCCCTAAATCCTCATCCAAAAAATCACTAAAGACTCATCCCAAAAAAAACTTTAAACCTCCATCCACAAATATTATAAACCTTCACCCACAAAAACTCATAAATCCTCATCCTCCTAAAACCCAAATTTTTCATTGACAAAAAAAAACTCTAAAATCACTTATTAGAAAAACCCAAAATCCCATGAACAAATAAAATAGACCCTCAGCCCCAAAAAACACAAAACAATAATCCATAATAAACCTTAAACCCTTAGCCACACAATACCATAAACCATTACCTATAAAAAACATTACACCCTCAGACACAAAAAACCTTAACAACTCCTTCCCAAAACAACAGAAAACATCAACCCCAAAACTTGAAACCCACATCCCCAATAATCAGTAAATAAAAATTCATAAAAACTTAAATTATTATCCCCCAAATACCCCAATCACTTATCCATAAAAAACCCTAATTCATCAGCCAAAAAAACATAAACTCTCCTACCCATAAAACCTAAAATATCCACCCCAAAAAACCGTAAACCCACATCCTAAAATATTTTAAATCCATATCCTGAAACAAACATAATACATCATCCATAAAAAACCATAAATCCTTTACAAAAAAATTGTTTAAACCACAACCCCATGAATCTTAAACCCCCAAGGCCAAAAAAACCATAATCTTCAACAACAAAAATCATAATCCTTCATCCCTAAAAAAACCCTCCACACTCAGCCCCAAAAATAGATAAAAGCTCCAAACTAAAGAATAGAAAACCCACAACCCCAAAAAAAGTAAAAAACCTAAACCCAGGATACCCTTAGTTGTAAGCCCCCCCAAAAAATATTAATCGCATAGACCTAAAAATAGAAAAACCTCAACCCAAAAAACCCAAGACAATCATAAAAAAAACCTCTGTCAAATAAACCCAAAACCCTGAGCCCTAAAATCCCTAAAAAATAACCCAAAGAAATCCTAAATACATCACTCCAAAAATCTCTATATCCCCATCTTCAAAATACCGTAAAACCAAATTCCAAGAAAACATAATGTTACCTCCCTCAAAAAACTGAACCCTCATAAAAAAACACATAAACCTCCAACCCCAAAAAACTATAAACCCTAATCAATAGAGCCCTAAACCTACAACCAAAAATATTACTAAACCCTCATCCCTAATAATAACTAAACTCACAGCCCCATAAATTCATAAACCCCAAAACCAAAAAACCCTTAAACACCCAACTACCCATCCCCAAAAAATAATAAACCAATATTGCCAAAAAAATCCAAAACCCTTATCCCCAAAAAACTATAAACCCTCTTCCCCAAAACACCCTAAAACCTCCTCTAGAAATAAACCTAAACCCTTATCCCAAAAAAATATATACACCCTCCCTCCAAAAACCCTTATGGATCAGTACAAAAATTCCTCACCCCATATCCCAGAAAACCCTAAACCATAATCCACCCAATCCCAAAACCCTCATTCCCCAAAAAAGCAATACCCTGATCCCAAAAAACCTGTAATCCTTGGTTCCAAATAAACATAAACACTCATCCCAAAAATCACTCACCCATGACACAAAAAATCCTAAACCCCCATCCCCACAATACCCTATAAATGCATCCCCAAAAATCCACATCCCCCAGTGCAAATAATCCATAAACCCTCAATCCAAGAAAACCTCACCCAGTAGCCCCAATACACTGTAAACTGTAATCCCTAAATATTATCATCCCATAGAAACCAAAAACCCTAATACCATTGCCCAAAAAACCCTCAACACCCAGCTATACAAATACCTAAGCTCTTATCCCCAAAAAACCCTTAACCCTCATCCCCAAAAACTATTCAACCATCGTCTTTGAAAAACTGTCATCATAAATCCCTGATAAATTCTCAACCCTCAGCCCCAAAAAAACCCTAAAACTATAACTAAAAAAACCATAAACCCTAAATCCAAAAAACCATCAATCCTTACCCAAAAAATACCTTCTACCATCATCCCAAAAAAATACAACTACGATCAACTAGAACAAACCTCAACCCTCAGTCAAAAACAATTTTCAACTTGTAGACCCAAAAAATCCAAACCCAAAACACCAAAAATCATAAACTATTATCTAGTGAAAACTCTCAATCCTCAACAACAAAAAATACTATTTTTTCATCCAAAAAAAAATCTAATAACTCAGCCCTGAAAACCCTCAACATTCATACCAAGTAAAATCAAACCCTTATCCCAAAATAACCTAAAACACTCAGCTGAAAAAACCAAATACTCTCAACCCAAAGAAATTCAACCATTAGCCCAGAAACCCCTAAAACCTCATCCCCAAAATATATTCAACACTCATACCATAGATCACACCCTAAACTCAACACTAAAAAACTAAAAACTCTACCACAAAAAACCCTCAACCCTCATCCCCAAAAAGCCCAAAATCCTTATCTCCCAAAAATCATGAACCCTCATCCCAAAAAACCCTAAACCCTCATATCCATAAAACCATGATCCCTCTACCCCAAAAAATCCCTAAAAACTCCAACAAAAACATCACTTAAAAGTTATCCCCCAAAAACCCTAAACCCCCATCCCCAATACCCATAAAACACTTATCCAAAAACCTCACAGCAATCATCCCCAAAACTCCGTAAACTCTTATACAAAAAAATAAAATATACTCAACCATAAAATGTTTTAAATACATAACCCCAAAATACTGTAAACCCCCCACCCTAAAAAATGACTAATTTCATGGCCGAAAAAACCCTAAACCTCCATGCCAATAAAAATACTAAACCATAAACTGATGAAGATTCAAAAAACATAGACAAAATAACAATAAAAACATAACCCCCAATATTTCAAAACATTCAACCAAAAAACCCATAGTACCTCATTCCCAAAAAACCCAAAACACAGATCCTTAAAAAACCCCATACCCTCATCCCAAAAACACTAAAACCATAGCCCCCCAATTCCAAACATGTATCCCCAAGAAAGCTTAACCTATCACCACAAAAGAAATAAACCCTCACCCCCAAAGAATCATAAACACTCATCCTCAATACACCATAATCCCTCAGTCACAAAATACCCAAAACATGTTTCCCCACAATATCGTAAACCACTGACCCTAAATAACTATAAATAATTGCCGAAAAAAATCCTATTCATTCTGTATCATGAAACACAAAACCCAATGCCCCAAAAACCCAAAAAACTCAACCATAATAAACCACAAACACTCATCCCAATAACCCCTAAACCCATATATATAATAAACCCTAAAAATATCATCCATAGAAAACATAAATCATTATAGGAAAAATACCCTCACCTCTCTGCCCCAAAAAGCACTAAACTATAAACCCCAAATAATCCAAAACCCTTAGACAAAAAACCCTAAACCATCATCCCCAAAAAACCATAAACCATAATCTTCGAAAACCCCTTAACCATCTACCCATTAAAACTCCAAAATAATCAGCCTAAAAAAACAGAAACCCCTCAACCCCCCAAAACCAAAAATCCTAATCCACCAAAACACTATTCACTCAACCCAGAAACACATCGTACCCTCATCACAAAAAACCCTACACCCTTATCCCTATAAAATACTCATACATGATCCCCAAATAACCCAACAACCTCTACTACCAAAATCCCACAACACGCAGTCCCAAAATACCCTCAACCCCAAAACTCATTATCCCCCACCATCAAAAAGAACCACAAACATCATACAAATAAAACCCTTAACCATCATTCATTAAACAGAATCCACCCATAGACCCGATAAAACATATACCCACATCAGAAAAAAATAGTATTCCTCTAGTATGAACTCTTCAATACTAAACCCTAATAAATCATAAACCCTAAATCCCAAAAACCAAAATCATCAACCCCACAAAAACGAAAAATGCTCAGACTCAATGAACACGTTACCATAAACATCAAAAAACCTGACCACACATCCCCGATTAAACCAAATACATATAACATAAAAAATACTAAACACTCATCACCAAAAAACCCTATACCTTCATCCTCAAAAACCCTAAAACCTCATCTCTAAAAACCTTAATCACTCACAAAAAAAACATAAACCCTCATCCCCAATAAATCCTGAAATCTTTGGCCTAAAATTCCTTTAAACATGAACCCCCAAAACAATTAAACACCCATCCCCCAAAAACATCAAACCATCAACACTAATAAAAACCTAAATCATCGGACCTAAATACCTTAAAATCTAAACCCAAAAAAAAACAATCATCACTCATACATAAAAAATCATCATCCCACATCCCTAAAACACTTATACCTTTTCCCAAAAAATATTTAATCGCCAACCCTAACAAACCCTCAACACTAACATGCAAAAAACGCCCACCCTTATCCCCCAAAAACCTCAACCAAAATTTATAAAAACCTCTCAACCATTATCCCAAAAAACCCTCTACGGTCACCGTTAAAAAACACCCCAAAACCCAAAACCCTTATTCCCAGAAAACCATGAACCTATTACCCCCAAAAAACCATGAACCCTCATACCTAGTAAATCATGACCCACTCCTGAAAACAATTCCATAAACCATCACCCACAAGAAACATGGAACCATCTACCAAAATAACCAAAATCCTCATCCCAAAAAAACTATTAACCATAATCCCAAAACCCCATCTACCCTCGTACCCATAATAACATTAACCCTCATCTCCAAAAAACCCCAATCCCTCCATAACAATTCTTACCCACCATATACCCTTAACCCACTCAAAAATAACCCTATAACTTTAGCCCCAAAATATGCTCAACTATCAATCCCAAAAAACCTAAACACTCGGAAAAAATCCAATTAACCCTCATCCCCCAAAAACTATAAACAATCATCCCCAAAATCATCTTATACATCATAACCAAAAACCCTAAAACCATAGTCCTAAAAACAATATACCCTTGGCCCAAAAAACCCCAAAATCCCCCATCCCTCATTCCCCAAAAACCCTAATAACTCATACCAGGAAAGAATCAACCATAAAACCGAAAAAAATAAACCCACATCATATAATAAAAACACAATCCTAGTCCCCAAAAAACCCATAAAACTAGCCCTAAAAACCATCACACCTATTCCCCAATATTCCCTTAACAATGATCCCTCAATTCCCTAAAACATTTCCCAAAAAACCCTTAACCATAGACATTAAACAAATGGAAAACCTCAGCACCAACAACCCCTGAAACCTTATCCACAATGAACATATAAATCAGAGCCCCAAAATAATAATGACACTATTCCCCAAAATAGATGAACTGTCAACCTGAAAAAAACCATTATCCCTCAACCCAAAAACCCTAAACCCTAGAATCTCCTAAACCTTTTCCCAAAAAAATCATGAACTATCATCCACCAAAAAACTAGGAATTCCAATCCCCAATAAATCAATGTACCATAATCCAAAAAAGGCTGAACCCTAATCACCAAAAAACCCTGAACCCATTTACCTAAAAAAATTGATACATCATCCAAAAACACTAAATACTTATTTCCAAAAAATTACTAAACACCATTTGAAAAAAAACAATGAATCTTCATCCCCAAAAATAATAGGATCCCTTTTCATGAAAAATGAAGAACCCTCGACACTAAAAAACAATTAATTATCATCCCCAATAAACTAGGAAACCTGGTCTCCCAAAATCCATAAATCACATATCAAATAAAACCCAAATCCCTCAAACCTAATTTACCCTGATCCCTCTTCCCAAAAAAATAATCCCTCATACCTAAAATAAACATAACCCACATCCCCCAAAAATCCTAAATCCTCAACCCCCAACACCCTAATTTTTACCCAAAAAACTATAAATATTTGTACCAAAAAACACTAAACCACCATATAAAAAAACCATAAATCCTAAGACTTAATAATCTATAAACCCTTATCCCCAAAAAACCCTCAACCCACATCCCACAAAACCCTCAAACCCATCCCCAAAATACCTCAAAACTTATCCACAAAAATCCTTAACCCTCATCCCAAAAATACACTAAACCCTAAAAAACAATAAACCATCAATCCTCATCCACAAAAACGATAGAACCATTATACCCAAAACATCGTCAACCTTTATCCCCAAAATAACTTTAAATCTCTGTAATAAAAAAATGTAACCCTCAGCCGTAAAACCCCAGAACCCTCAACCACAAAAAAACCCTCCAGCTTCCTCCCTCAAAAACCGATAATGCTCATCCACAAAAAATCTCAACCCTAACCCCAAAAATACCTTAGTCACCATCACGAAAAAACCCTAAACAGTCTAACAAAAAAACCATCTACCCTCATTCCCCAAACAACCAACCCCCTCAACCCCCCAAACCCCTAAAATCTCATCCCAAAATAACATTATACTTTATATCCCAAAACACTTGAATCCTTTGGCCCAAAATAACCCTAAACCGTCACCCAAAAAACCCCAAGCCAACATTTGCCAAACTGAAATCCCTCATCCCCAATAAAATAAACCATCATTCCTCCCAATCCCTAAAACATCAATGATAAAAAAACCATTAACCCATAGCCCAAAACAACACAAAAACATTATACCGCAAAATGGTTAAAAAACCATCCATAAAAAGCCATATATGAAAAATTTCATATCAAAATATACCAATATTTATAAAAAAACATAATTCCTCATTTAAAAAAATGAATCCCACAAACCTATGAAACCATAAACACTCATCCCTAAATAACACTAAACCATCATCCATAAAACACCTAAATCCTTTTCCCTAAAAAATAAAACCTTTAACTCTAAAACCATAAACCCTTATCCCCAAAAAAACAAAAACCATCAACCCCAAAAAAACCCTAAACCATGGACCCCAAAATACCATTAACTTTTTTACCCAAAAAACTCTAACCCTCTACCCTAAAAAACCCAAAACCCCAAAAAATACCTAAAAAATCTACCCAATAAAACCATAAACCACATCCCCAAAATTCTCTAATAACGCATCTCTAAATTACCCTAAACACTGAGCCCCAAAAAACCATAATCCTAAATCTCGAATAACACTAATCCCTCATAAAAAGCTTTAAACAATTATCCAAAAAACACTAATCCCTCATCCCACAATAAAACCTAAAACCTCATACATAGAAACCATAATACCTCACCAAAATAACACAAAATAGTCACATACATAAAATTATAAACCCTTATCCCCAAAAAATCAAAAACACTCAAATCCCAAAAACTCTAAATCCTCATACCAAAAAACCCAACCCCTTAATCCACAAAAACAATATTACCTCATCACCATAAAACCCTAAGCCCGTATCCTAAAATAACCATAAACCCTCATCCCTAAAAAACCATGAAACCTTATCCCCAAAAAATCCTCAACCCTAGAGCACAAAAAACCCAAATCCTTTTCCCGAAAAAATACAAAACCCTAAATCTCAAAAATATCCCTCAACCCACATCCCCAACAAACCGTCAACCCTGAGCCCTATGAAATCCCTCAACCCACAAATCCTAAAAAAAAATATCAACCCTCATCCTAAGAAAACCATCAACTCTCATCACTTGAAAACCCTCAACCATCTTCCAAATGAAACCCCAAAACCCCACCCCCCAAAAGACATCAAACCTCTACCCAAAATATTCCTAAACCCATACCGACTAAAAAACTCTAAAACCTCTTCCCTAGAAAACCATCGACCAGCATCCCCCTAAAATCCCATAATCTCGGCCCTATATAACCCTCAACCCCTTTCCCTAAAAAATCAGTAAACCCTCAACCCCAAAATACCCAAAACACACAGCTCCAATAAACCCTAAATCCACATAAAAAAAATTCATGAACCCTCACCTCTATAAAATCGTAAATGCTCAACCCAAAAAAAGAAAAACCCCAACCCTAAAAAACCCTCTAACCTTTTCACTAAAAAGACCACAACACTCATCCATAAAAACCCTCTTCCCATATCCCTGCAAAAAACTAAACCATAAACCCCAAAAAACCAAAACCCTCAACCTAGAAATACTACAATCCCTCAGTCACAAAAAACTCTCAATTGCCATCCCTAAAAAACAATATAACCTCAAACCAAAATAACCCTAATCCCTCAACTCCAATCTCGAAAAGACAATGTACCCTCAACCAAAAGAAAACATCAACACTCTTCCCCATGAAACCAGGAGCACCAGGCCCCAAATACCCCAACCTAAAAGCTGTAAAAAACCATAATTCAACAATACAACAACCCCTGAATTCTTATCCCCAAAAATAATTCCATCATATTCCTCAGAAAAAACTGAAACATTCATCACCCCAAAACCCTAAACACATAGCCCCCCAATAACCCAGAAACCCAAAGCTGTGAGAAAACCCTAACCCGACAATACCCAAAACTCATAATCCCACAACCCAAAAAACAAATAATACATAAACCTAAAAACCACAAAACACTCAACATAAAAAACTCCTAAACACCCAGTACTACAAATCAAAAGGTATAATTACCAAAGAACATTAAATCCTCATCCCCAAAAAACACTAAATCATAATCACTAAAAAACCGTGAACACTGATCACCAAAACACCTCAAAAAAGAGCCACTTAAAACCCTCAACACTCATCCCAAAATAACATTAACCCTTAGCCTAAATAAATCATCAACCCAAAAAACAAAAAGCCCTCAACCCTTATCCCGAAAAAACAATCAACCCTCATTCCAAAAAACAAACAACCCTATGATTTAAGAATCCATCAAAACTCAACCCCAATAAATAATAAAACCTCGTTCCTATAAATCCCTAAAACAAACCCCCCAAAAAACATTAAACCCTCATCCATAAATAACCATGAACCCTTAACCACATTAAAATTCTAACCCTCATACCCAAAAAAACCCTCAACCCCCAACCACAAAAAAACCCTTGAAACCTCGACATCATCACCGATAAATCATAAACCCAATATTTTGAAAAAAAATCTAAAACACTTACGACCAAAAAACCATAAATGTGCATCCCCAAAAAAACCTAAACCATCAGCCTTAGAATACTATAGAACTTCAGCACCAAAATATCCCTAAACCATCAAACTCAAAAACCATAAATCATATACCCAACAAATACATAAACACTTGGCCACAAAAAAAGAGAATCCCTAAGTCTTATAAAAACCTAAAGACTCAGCATCAAAAAACCCAAAACCCTCTTACCCCAATAACCCTAAACCTCATCCCAAAAACCCTAAACACTCCACCCAAAAAAACTAATGCCCAGTCTCCATGAAAACCATGAAACACTTGACCCTAAAAACCCTTAAACACTCATACCCAAAAACCCTAAACCCTCGTGAACAATAATCGATTAACCTTTGCTCGAAAAAACAGTAAACCCTTAACCCCCTAAAAAACAAAACACTAAACCTGTAAAATACTGGACCCTCATCCACAAAAATCCATAAACGTTCAACCAAAAAAACACTAATCCCATGACCGCAAAATACTCTAAACCCTCTCCCCCTAAAAACACTAAACCCTCCTGCCAAAAAAACCCTATATCATTTTCCGAAATATCCCTAAACACTCATCCATAAAAACTGCTAACCCATAGCCCATGAAAACTAGAATCCCCCCCAGTCAACCTTCAATCCCAAAATCCATAATCCCTCAAATCCAAAATACCTTATTCCATCCAAAATACTCTAAATCTTCATCCCCAAAAATACCTAGACTATCAGACATAAAAAATAGTAAACCCTCATCCCTAAAAAAATACTTCTCCATAAGCCCCAAAACCCTAAAACTAAAACCCCAAAATCAGTAACCATTTTTCTTAACAATATAAACCCTCATATCAGATAAATATGTTAACACATGTCTACAAAATAACCCTAAAACCACTGCTCCAACAAATCTGAAACACTCACCCAAGAAAAACCTTAAATCCACAACATAAAAAACACTAAATCCTCATCACCAAACCCACTAAACACTCAACCAAAATGAACTATAAACTCCCATAAACACAAATACCTAACCCCATAGCAATAACAAATCCTTAAACTATCATCACAAAATGACCTCACAATCTTTTCCCAAAAAACCCAAAACTCTAAGAACCCTAAACCCTAACCCCATATCCCCCGAAAAAACAATAAACCCACTTCCATACACAAATCATAAACCATATAACACAAAAAAACCATCAACCCCATAAATCCTTGGACACTATACACCAAATTACTATAATAACTCATCCCGTAGAAGACCCTCAAATCTCAACACACAAAAAACTCTACCTTAATCCACACAAAAACTCAATAATCATCTCCATAAAACCATCTAACCATTGCGAAAATAATAACAAAAACATCATCCTAAAAAACCCAAAAAACCCGTCCTAAAAAAACTAATCCCTCATCACAAAATAAATAAAACCCTCATCCCAATAAAACTATCATCACTCAACCCAAATCTCATCAGACTTCCTAACCCCCCCCCCCCCAATAATTATCCCTAAGAAACCCTAATAACTCAACCCTGAAAAACCTTATCCCATTACCTCAAAAATCCCTAAACACTCTTCCCCAAAAACCCTAAATCATTATCCAATAAAACCATTAGCCCAATAAAAACCACAATCCCTCAACCACAAAAACCATCAACCCACAACTCCATATAACTATTACCCTTCATAACAAAATAACTTTAAACCCTAAACATTAATCCCCAAATAACACTCATCACATTACCCCCAAAAAACCATCAACCATTTCCCCTATAAAACCCAGAATCCTCAGTCCAAAATAAATCATGAACCATTAGTCCCAAAAAATCATCCACCATCTACCCCAAAAAATGCAGAATCCCCAACCCCAAAACCCCATAAACGTCATCCCCCAAAAACTCCATAACCCTCACCTCCAAGAACCTCTAAAATTTCTTCCCCAATACTCATTAACCATCATCCAAAAAAAAACCAAAACCCTTAGTGAAAAAAACCCCTAATCCCACACCCCCCAAAACACTAAAGCATCATCCCCAAAAATCAAAAAACCATAATACAATGAAAACCCTCAACCCTAATACCTTTAATGATTTTTCCCTTGGACACAAAATATCCTTAAGCCTTAACACAAAATAAATCCCTCATCCCTCATCCCCAAATAACCCTAAACACCAGTACCAAAAAAACCCACAACCCCCTTCCCTAAAAAACCTAAACGCCAACCACAAAAATTCTAAACCCTTTGCACTAAAAAATCATTAACCCTCAATGCCAGAAAAACCTTAGACCAAATCCCCACATATCCCTAAACCCTTTTCATCAAAAACCCCTGAACCAACTTCCCCAAAAGAACCTCATCTTCTGGCTCCAAATAATTATCAACCCTCTTCCCGAACGAACCCTAAACCCTGATCCCAAAATAGAAATATACCCTAAACTATCTAAAAAACAAAACCCGGATTCCAAAAATCCTTAAACCCACATACCCAGAAAATTCTAAACCCATATCCCCATAAAACCTTGATTCCTCAACCCCAAAAAACCCTCAACCCTTGACCTAAAAAACCAAATCCCTTATCACAAAAAAGTAGAACCCTTGGTCCAAAAAATCTAGAAACATGAACCCCAAAAAGCATAAAACCCTCATCCCCTAAAAACACAATACACACATACCCAAAAAAACTCTTACCCAAATCCCTAATAAACATGAGCACTCAGTCCCAAAAATCACTAATATCTCAGGCCCAACTAAATCTAATCTGTCAGAACCAAAACTACCAATGAACTTAGCCCCAAAAAACAAAAAAACTTCATTCCATAAAAAATTTAAACTCCTCTATCGCAAAAAACACTAAACCCCCATCCCCCCAAAACCCTAAATCCATTTACCCCAAGACACTACACCGACATCCCCAAAACCCCAAAACCCTAAGAACCAAAAAGAAAACCCCAACCTCCCATCCCCAATAAATAAAAAATAATCATCCATTAAAAACATAATACATATACCCAAGAAACCCTAAATCCTAACTTTTAAAAAAACTAAACCCTCAGGCTCAAAAAACCTGAACCATCATCAACCAATCTCCCAAAACTCTCAGACATAGAAAACCCAAAACCATCATTTAAAAAAATCTCTAAATGTGCATGCTTAAAAAAACTACAACATTATCCTTGAAAACTCTAAACCCCCATCCCTAAAAAACAATAACCCCTCACCACAAAAAAACCCTAAACCCTCATCCCCCAAAAAACCCCTAAACAATCATAACTAATAAACACTAAACTAACTACACCAAAAATCCTTAATCCCTCATCCCCAAAAAACGATAAACACTCATCTAAAAAATAACCAAAATAATCATCTCTGATAATCTCTAAAACAAAATCACCAAAAAAACCCAAAACCCTTAGCCCTAAAAAACCCTAAACCCTCATCCCCAAAGTTCCCAAAAAAAATCATCACCAATAAACCCCAAAGACAAAAAACTAGAAAAACCATAAACACTCATCCCAGAAAACCCCATACCCTCATCCCCAAAAAACCATATACCCACAACCCCAAAATAGGCTAAATACAGGAGAAAAAAAACCCAAACCACTATGCACTAAAAAATCAAAAAACCCTCGTCCCCAAATAACCATAAAGCCTTATCCTAAAAAAAGTCTACACAATACACCCCTAAATATAAGTAAATACTATGTCTAAAAAACACTAAACCCCCATCCTCCAAAACCCTAATACCTCATCCACAAAAAACATAAACCCTCATCCATAAAACCAAAAATTCTCATCCATAAAAAATAATAAAACATTTTCCCTAAAATATACTAATCCCTCAACCTCAGAACCCGTAAACCAAAAGCCTAAAGAAAACATAATTCCTCGTCACTAGATACTGTAAACCCTCAAACCTCATAACACTAAACATAAAACTACAGAAACACCCGAACAATCATCCTCAAAAACCCTAAACCCTCAATAAATAATCCCTAATCCCTCAGCCAAAAAAGAAAGTTAAACCCTCATCCATACACATCCAGAAGCCATCATATCTAAAAAATCATATACCCACATATGTCAATAACATTAAACCCTCATCACTAAAAGAAAAGTAAACCCTCTTCCTGAAAAGACCCTAAAACAACGGTATTAAAAAACCCTAATCCCTTAACCCCCAAACCCTAATGCCTTATCCTAATAAACCCAAAACCCTTATACCAAAATAACCTAGATCCCAAAAAAGACATCAAACAATCATCACTATATCCCCTAACAAACATCCCTAAATTTCTATAACACTCCTCCACCCAAAACCATTAACCATCGACACTCACCCCCATTGTGAACCCACATCCACAAAAACACTTAAATTAATATCAAAAAAATTATCACCACTAATCCATAAAAATCCCTCAACCCTCAGTATTAAAGATCTATCAACATCCAGGCACATAAAACCCTAAATCTTCATCCCCTAAAAAACTGGACATATTCCCCCAAAAAACCATGAATAACCAATCCCTAAAATAAATAAACCCATATAACCAAAACAATCTTTAACCAGCATCAAAAAAACACACAAATACCACTATACAAAAAATTACTAAACACATAACCCCAAAAAAAATATCAACCCTCATCAACCAAAAATCTCATCCCTCAGGGCAAAAATTACCTAAACACTTAACGGAAAAAAACCCAAAACCCTCATCACAAAAATCAGTCATACCTTATCCCCAAAAAACCTTCAACCTTCAGTCCCAAAAAACCATACACCATCAGTCTTAAAAATCCCTCAACAATCAGACCCTAAAAAAACCTCCACACTCATCCAAAAGAACATTAAACTCTAATCCCCCCCAAAACATGAAAAATCATTCACCAAAATACCTAATAACTCATCCTCATTAAACTATAAACCGTCAAATCAATAAAATTTTAAACTACCGTCCCAAAAAATCCTAATCCTTCAACCCTAAAAACCAAAAAACCCTCATCCCCAATAAACACTTCAACACTCATCCAAAAAATACCCTCTACCCTCAACCCTAAAAAAACATCAACCCTCAACCTAAAAAACCCAAAAAAATCATCCCAAAAAACCCACTACCGTTAATCCCAACAAATCCTCACACCAGGTCCCCAAAATCCCTCAACCCCTATCCCAGAAAAACGTATCCCCTTCTCCAAAAAATCCTGACCCCTCTACCCCTAAAAACAAAAAACCATCGTTCTCAAAAATACCTGAACCCTCATCCCCAAAAAACTCAATACCATGAGCTCCAAAAATCATTGAACCCTCAACCCAAAAAACCTGTAACCCTTATCTTAAAAAAACCGAAACCATTAGCTCAAAAAACACCAAATAAAAACAAATTTATTCTTCATCCCCAATGAACCGTCAACCATAAGCACTAAAAAATACTAAACCCCTATGACAAAAAGAGATTGAACCTCATCTCAAAAAATACATGAACCCTTTCCCCCAAAACAACCCAGAACCCATATAAAAAAACATAAATCCCTCAGCCCCAAAAAACCTTAAACAACCATCCCCCAAAAAAACATATAACCCTTATTCACAAATAACCAACGCCCCTTATCCCAATCAATCCAAGAACTCTCTTCCTCAAAAATACCATAACAGTCAACCTCAAAAACCTCGATCCCTGATCCACAATAAACCAGGAAACCTGATCTCCAAAAAACACTAAATCGGTAATACAAAAACAACATTTAACCCTCATCCCAAAAAATTCATAAACCCTCACCCCTAGAAAACAAAAAAATATCAACTTGGAAAAATAGTAATCCTACGACCATAAAAAAGATAAACGCACATCCCCAAAAAACCCTAAACCATAAACCCCAAAAACAAAAAACCGTCCTACCAAAAGAAACCAAAAATGAATATACAAAAAAATCATAACTCATCACCCCCCAAGTGACCAAAACCCCAATCCCTAGAAAATATAATCCTCTAACCAATAAATCTTTTAACCCCATCCCAAAAAACCATCATCCATCATAACCAAAAAATCCTTAACCCTCAACCCAAAAAACCCTAAATTGTGAGCATTTTAAAAAGATAAACCATCATCCCCAAATATCTCTATACCCAGATCGCCACAGAAAGCAAAACCCTCATCCCAAAAAATCCATCAACCCTCATCCCCAAAAAAAATCAAAACACTCAATAAACATATCATGGAAATGTCATCCCTAAAAAATAAAAAACCCTCACCCCTAAAAAACCATCAATACTCATCTCGAAAAAACCTAAAACTTATTCCCCAAAAAAACATTAATATTCATCCTCAAAGGTACCTCAACCCTAAACCCTAAAAATCCTTCAACTGTTAGACCTAGAAAAACCCACAACCCTCAACACTAAAAACCCAAAAATCTCAACCCAAAAAACCATAAACCCTTACCCCACCAATCCCTCTGTCCCAAAAAACATGAAACCATTATCCCCAAAAAAACCTAAACCCATGTCTCTAAAAAACACTAAACCATAATTGAAAAAAAGTTAAACCCACATCCCCAAGAAACACTAATTCACCAGCCCGAACAAAACAAAAACCCTCCTCCCCTAAACCCCTTAACACTATTCACTAAGAAACCGTATACCCTCATTCCTAAAACACCCTAATCCCTCACTCCAAAAAACCGTAAACCCATAACTTCAGAAAACCCTAAATACATAGACTTAAAATCCAAAAATCCTCATCCCCCAAAACCCTAATTCTCTTTCCTTAAAAACCTATAATCCTATAACCACAAAAACCAAAAACCCTAATCCCAAAAATTACCCTAAACAATGTTCCCTAAAAACCATAAATCCACATCCCCAAAAAATTATAAACCCTAGTCTTTAAAAATCCGTAAACCCTAGCCCCAAAGAAATACTAAAAATTATCATTATTATACCCAAAACCCTCAACCACAAAACACCAAAACCCACATCCCCCTATATACTAAACCCTTAGCTTAAAAACCCCAAAACCATCCTCACCAAAAAACTCTAAATAATCAGCCCTAAAAACCTTAATACCATTTCCCAATAAATTCCTTAATACCCATACCTAAAAATAATCCCTCAAAACCAAAATTCCATAAACCCTCATCCATAATAAACTATAAACCCTGATACCCCAAAAAACCTAATCCCTCATCCACAATAAATTCAAAACTCATAGCCCCAAAAACACAAAACCCTTATCCTAAAAAACCCTAAACACATTTCCCCAAAAAATCCTAAACCATCCTCCACAAAAATCAATATTCCTATAGGCCAAAATAATACAATAACCTATTCTAAAAAAACCCAAAACCGCCATCCCCAAAAAATACTAAATGCTCACCCAACTCCCCACCAATACCACATACCCAAAAAACCATAAACCCTCATCCACCAAATACCCTAAACACGTAGCCCAAAAAACTATACCATCATCACGAGAAACCAAAAACCCTATTTCCACAAAACCCTAAAACCTCATCCCCCAAAAACACTAAAACCACATCTCAAACAAAACGTAAACCATCACCCCTAATGAATTTTCAGACCTATTCCCCAAAAAACCCTAAATCATATCCACAACAAAACTATAAACCCTCCTACCCAAATAACCCACAAAACTATTCACCAACAAACAATCTAACCTCATCCCCAAAAAACACGCAATACATTGCCTCAAAAAACCTGAACCCATATCTTCAAAAAACACTCACCATCATACCCAAAAATCTCTCAAAACACAACCCCAAAAAACCCTCAACCCTATGAAACAATAATCCCTCAACACACAACCAAAAAAATCCATAAATTCTTAGCCCAAAAATAATCCTCAACCTTCTACCCTAAAAACCATTCTACCCTCATCCACCAATAAACCAAACTGCTCTTCACCAAATAAACCACAACCCTTTACCACATAAATAACTATACCATCATACCAAAAAACCCTTCACACTCAACCCTATTAAACCCAAAACCGTCAGCCCTAAAAAATCCTCAACCCTCTACCCCCAAAACCCAAAACACCACAAGAATAGAAAACTTGAAACCTTAACCCAAAAAATGATCTTCCCCAAACCCATAAAAAACCCTAACACCTAATAACCCCAATGAAACTCAAAATACTCAGAACCAAAAAATTATAAAACAAAATTTCCAAAAACAATAAACCCTGAATCCAAAAATACACAAATCCATCCAGCAAAAAAAATCTCAACCCTTATCCCCAATACTCTATAAACCCTCTTCCCCAAAAATCCCTAAACCCTCATCACCAAGAACCCAAAAAACTCAACCCTCATCCTCAAAAAACCCTAAACACACATCCCCAAAAAACTCTAAACTCTATGACCTAAATCCCAGGAAAATTATTCCTAAAAAAACCCTAATCCCTTTCTCCCATGAAATCTCATCCTTAAGAAAACCTCAACCCTATCACACAAAAATCCCTAAACCATTATCCAAAAATACCTTAAACTCTTAGCCCAAAACCCCCAAAAACTCAAACCAACAAAATAATAGTAATTAACTCTCCAAAACACTCAAATACTCTACCAAAACCCCCCTAAAACCACATATATAAAACCAAAAAAACTCAACCCCATGAACTTTTAAACTCTTAGTCCCAAAATACAATAAATCCCCCGCCCCCAAATCCCCAAAACCACTTCCCATAAATTTTATCATCTCTAAAAACCCAAGAAGAATCATCCCCAAAAAATTACTCAACCCTTAACGACCCAAAATTAATTACTCTCATCCATAAAAAATCATCTACCCTAATCCAACAAAAACCATCAGACCACATCCCAAAAAAAAACAATAATTGTTATCCCCCAAAAACCATCCAACCTCTTCAACAAAAAACCCACAACCAATAGCCCCCAAAAAACAATCTACCATCATCCCCAAAATTCCATAAACCCTTTTGCCCAAAAAATACTAAAACCTCATCCAAAAATAAATGATAAACACTCAATCCCAAAAATACATAAACCCTAAACCCCAAAAAACTTAAAACCCTAATCCTTAAGAAACAAGATACAACTACCCAAAAAAACATGTACCATTATCCCTAAGAAACATTGATCTATTAACCAAAAAAACTTTGACCCTCATCCCTAAAACCATAGAAATCATTGCCCAAAAAACCTGTAACACTTATCACCCATAACCACTAAACCATCATCCCTAAAAAACAATAAAAATTTCAACACAAAAAACAAAAATCCCTGATCCACAAAACACTAAAACATCGTCCACAAATTACCTGAAACCATTTCAAACCCAAAACCCGAAATCCTCAACCACAAAACACCCTAACCCCTTATCCTTAACAAAACCGAACATCTCAGTTCTAAAATAACACAATCCACTCATTCCTAAATTGTATAAAAGCTTCATTTCCAAAAACCCTAAAATCTATACCTCACAATCCCAAAAACCTCAACCTATAATAACACTGAACCCTTAGACACAAAAATCACTAAATGCACAGACCATAAAACCCAAAACCATCATCCCCAATAAACAATAAATCCTTAGCCCAAAAAACCTCAACTCTCATTCCAAAAAAACCCAAACCCTTATTGAAAACCCCTATACACCCTCCCCCCAAAAAGCCTTAACCCTCATCCCTAAATTACCCTAAAACAATACCCCTGGAATACTATAGGCCTTCATCCACAAAAAAATCCAAAATCCTCAATCCCAAAATACCTTAAACTATCAGACCCAAAAAACCATAAACCCTCAACCTAAAAAACCCTTAAACCGTCTGCCCCAAAAACCACCAAAAACTATGCAACAAGTATCTATAAACCCTAATCAAAATAATCATAAATATTCATACTTAAATAATATAAACACTTCGTCATAAAAACCATTATCCCTCATCCCAAAAAATCCATAAACCCTAAACCGTCACCCAAAAAAACAACAAAACATCCTCCCTAACAAACTCTAAATGCTCGGTCGCAAAGAACAATAATCCCTCAACCTGGAAAAAACAATAAGACATCATCCACAAAAAAACACTAAAACCTATGCCTTTAAAAACCATGAATGTTTAGAACTAAAAAAAATAAAACCTAATCCCCCAAAAAACCTAGTCTCTCGGCCCACAAAATCCCAATAAACTCTACCACAAAACCGCTAAACCCACATCTGTAAAAACCCTAATCCCTAAGTTAAAAAAAACGAAACCTTTAGCCTATTAAAATAAAAATAACCCCCTCCCAAAACAATATACCCTAAACCCCAAAAAACACATATCACTCATCCCCAATAAACAATAAACAATAAACCCAAAAAAACTTAATCCAACAACATGGGAAAACCCTAAACCCGAATCCCCAAGAAACCCTAAACCCTCATCCCTAAATAAACAAAAACAGTCAACCCCAAAAATAGTAAACCCTAATCCCCCCAAAACCCCAAAACCTCATACTTAAAAAAACTATAATACCTCATTTATAATGAATTCTAAACACTGATCCCGAAAAAAACCTAAACAATTTGCCCCCAAAACCAAAAACCCTAACCCCAAAAAACTATAAAAACTCATCCCTAAAATATCCTAAACACAAGACCCTTAAAAATCATAACACAGAAAACTAAAAAACCATCTATACTTAATGAAATCTAAAAACCTAATCCCAGAACACTCTCAACCCTCATCCAAAACAAAAACCACAGCCCTTAGCCCCAAAAAACACTACACGTAGTCCCAGATAACCCATAACCTAGAAACATAGAAATAATCCAACCTTTATTCCCAAAAAATCATAAACCCTCACTCCTAAAAAAACCTCAACCCCATAAAACCAACCCCCTTATCCCAAAAAATCATCAACCTTCATCCAAATAAACATCTACCTTATCACAAAAAAAAATCAAACCCACATCCCTAGTAAACCCTCAACCCTCATACAAAAAATATCCTTAATCCCTCATTCCAAAAAACCCTAAATATCTTCCAAAAAAATACTAAACCATATTTACCCCCAAAACTTCATCACGTAGCCCAAAAAAACCATCAAAGATTATTCTTAAAAAACCATAATCCCATAAACATAAAAACCCTAAACTGTTATCCTGAAAATACCATAAACACTTATCCTCAATAAACACTAAAACCTCATAAAAAACCTTAAGCAACCATCCCTAAAAAAACCCTTAGCCCTAAAACACAAAAAAACCTATACCTAGAAATCCAGAAACCCATGAACCCTCATCCACTGAAAAAAATTAAACCCTCATAACCAATCTCTAAAAAATACTCCTCCCCTAGCCTCAAAAGTCCCTCAACCCTCAAACCCATGAAACTGTGAATCGTCAGCCCACAAAAAACATGAAACGTTAGTCCTATGTAAACCTTGAACCGTCCATCCCTATAAACATTGAACCCTTTTCCTAAAAACACATCAACCTTCATCTATGAAAACCCTAAACACTTAGTCCTAAAAAACCCTAAAACCTCAATCCCAAAAAATCCCCAACCCTGATCCAAAAAAAATTATTATAACCAAAATCCCTTAAACATAAAACCCCAAAATACACTATACCCCCATCACCAAACACCCCAAAAACATATTCTTCAAAACTACTAATCCATCTGGACCAAAAATCCAAAACTATCATCCAAAAAACCCACCAAACCCTCAACCCCATAAAAATTAACCCCTCACCACCAAAAACACTGAAACCCTTATCACCAAAACTCGAAAAACCCATCCCATAAAATCTATAAACCCTATTCACAAAAAAAACCTACAAACATATCCACAAAACCAATAAACACTCATAAAAAAATACCATAAACACCCAACCCCAACAAACACTAACACCTCTAACCAAAACACCATGAACCTTCAAACCGAAAAAACCATAAACATCAATCTAAAAAACCCATAAAACCACATTCTGAAACACCTAATCCCTTACCCCCAAAAAACCCAAAACCCTTATCTCCAAAAAACACTAAAATCTTATTAAAAAAACAAAAAACTATTAGCCCAAAAAACCCCGAAAATTTATAAACCCATCTCCATAAAAAATCCTAAATCCCTAAACCCAAAAAAATGCTACCACTTATCCCTTAAAATCCATAAACCCACAGCCCCCAAAAATATGTAAAACCTCATCCAAAAAACCCATAAACCTTACTCCCCAAAACTCCATAAACTCACATCCCCAGAAAACCATATAGTGTTATCCCCCAAAACCCAAAACCCTTATCCAAAAAAGAAAACCTAAACCATATCCCCCTAAACAATAAACCATCATCCCCACAACACTGAACCCTCAACCACAAAACCTATAAACTATTATCCCAAAAAAACCTAAACCTTCACCCCATGACCGTAAAACCCTAAAACCCAAAAAAAACCAAAAACCCCCAATAAAAAAATATAAAACTCTCATCCTAATAAATCCAAAAACTCACAACACAAAAATACAATAAACCATTCTCCACAATTAACTGTAAAACCTCAGCCCCCATAATTTCTAATCTCTTAACCCCAGTAAATACAAAACAGTAAGCCCCAGAAACCATTAAACATTCTACTAAATAAACAATAATGCCTTATCCTCCAAAAAGAATTTATCCCCATCACTAAAAATCCATAGGCCTTCGTACCCAAAAACATCAAAAACCTTATCACATAAAACCATTAACACTGAAACAAAAAAAATTCTAAATAACACTTCCCAAAAATAATCAGCCAGAAAAAAACCTGAACACTCATCCCCAAAAAACCATAACCCTATGGCCCAAAAAAACCCAAACCCACTACCCGAAAAAACTAAAAACCCTCATCCTTCAAAAAACTCTAAACCCTCATAAAAAAACACAAATCACTCAACTATATGAACCCCAAAACATTAAACAATAAATAACCCAATAACTAGTGCCCAAAAACACCATTTACCCACATTTCCCAAAAAAACTAGTCCCTCTACACCAAAAACCCAAAAAAATCCACCATAAAAAACTGTTAAATCATAAGTCCATAAAACTCTAAACCCCCACCCCCAAAAAGTCCCTCAACCCTCAAACCCATGAAACTGTGAATCGTCAGCCCACAAAAAACATGAAACGTTAGTCCTATGTAAACCTTGAACCGTCCATCCCTATAAACATTGAACCCTTTTCCTAAAAACACATCAACCTTCATCTATGAAAACCCTAAACACTTAGTCCTAAAAAACCCTAAAACCTCAATCCCAAAAAATCCCCAACCCTGATCCAAAAAAAATTATTATAACCAAAATCCCTTAAACATAAAACCCCAAAATACACTATACCCCCATCACCAAACACCCCAAAAACATATTCTTCAAAACTACTAATCCATCTGGACCAAAAATCCAAAACTATCATCCAAAAAACCCACCAAACCCTCAACCCCATAAAAATTAACCCCTCACCACCAAAAATATTTGATCCCTCATCCTAAAAAACACCTCAACACTCATCCCCAATAAACCCACTACCCCCGATAGAAAAAAACCCTCAACCCTTAACACAAAAAAACCCTAGACCATTATCCCAAAAAAAAAACTCAACCCTCAAACCCAAAAATCCATGAACCCTCTTATCTATAAAAACAAAAAACCTCATCCAAAAAAAACGATGAACATAAACTCTAACACTCCCTAAAACCTCTTCCCCCCAAACCCTAAACCTTAATCACAAATATCACTAAAACATAGGCCCTAAATAACCCATAAGCCATATCACCAAAAACCCCCTGAACCCTCAGACCAAAAAAAACCCCTCAATAAAAATCCCCAAAAATGAAAAATCCTAAGCAGCAATAAATATGAAACTCTCATCACCACAAAAACATTAAACCCAATTCTCCAAATAACCCAAAACCCATAGCCCCAAAAAACCCTAAATGATAAATCCAAAAAAACCTAGAACCCATACCCCCATAAAATATTCAACACTTGCCCCAAAAAAATGACAATCCTCAGTGCCAGAAAAAAAAACCCTCAACCAAAAAACCTGAAACCTCAACCCCTAAAAAACCATAAAACCTAAACACCAAAAAAACATGAAAACCTCATCCCCAAAATACCCCCAACCTTCAGGTCCAAAAAACCAAAACATTTATAACCAATATACTCCAATCATGTAGCCCCCAATTAACTATAAACAATCAGTCGAAACCCCCCCCCCCCCAAAACCTTCATCCCGTAAAAACCAAAATCCCTCAGCCCCTAAAAACCCCCAAACCCTTAGCCACCAAAAAAAACAGACCATTAAACCAAAAAAATTACTAAACCCTCATCCCAAAAAACTCTTACTGAAGAGTCGTAAGACCCATAATCCCGTAACCATAAAAAACCCTAACCCCACAACCCCAAGAAAACTAAAATCCCTCATCCCTAAAAAATAGACCTCTATACTAAAAAAGGTAAATATTCTCCCATAAAAACAACTAACCACTCATACCCAAAACCGTATTACCTTATCAATAAAAATACCTAAACCATTGAACCCAAAAAACCATAAACCCTGAACCTAAAGAAAACCCTAAACCCATATCCACAAAAAAACATAAACCATTAGCCCCCCAAATCCCTAAACCTGTAGCCTTAAAAAACCTAATCCATCATCCTCCAAAAATTCCTAATCCCTCATCACAAAAAAACCTAATCAATGATCCCTCGAAAACCATAAACCCTAATCCAAAAAAAATCCCTATATCATTGACACTAATATTTCTTAAACCCTATACCACAAAAAAACCTAAATCCACTCCCCCGCCCAATCCAATACCTTAATTTGCAAAAACAATCCTAAACCCCAATAACTAATACACCCAAAACCTTTATCCAAAAAACATATAAACCCTCATCCCTAAAACCCCCAAACCCACTAACCAAATAACAAGAAACCCCAATCCCCAAAATAACGTATACCATTACCATTTAAAAAACCATAAACCATCCACCACAAGAAACCTTGAAACCTCAACCTTGAAAAACCTAATCCCTAATCCTAAAAAACATAAACTGCCAAACCTTAAAAAATCAATGTGGAGCCCAAAAATTATAAACCATCACCCCCAAATCCCAAAACCTTCAATGATAAGAAAACCTAACCCACTGCCCAAAAAAACAATGTCCATCATTCCCAAAAATCTCTAAACCCCAATCCCAGTAAACGTAAACACCAATCCCAAAGAACCCATAATCCTAAACCCAAAAATATCATAAACCTTCATCCCTGAAAAATCCTAAACTTGTTTCCCCAATAAACCTGAAACCCCCGCACCAAAACCCTAAACCCTCTCCCCTAAAAACCCGTAAAACCACACCCAAATAAACCATAAAACCTCATCCCCATAAATCCATAAAAATTCACCCCCAAACCCCTAAACCCTAATCCCCCAAACCCTAATATATAACCCCTAAAAACCCTAAAAACTCATCCCCCAAAAAAATTAAAACACTCATCCCCAAAAATAGAAAACCCTTACCCAAAAAAAAACTGAAAAAACATCCCCAAAAATCTCACACAATTTGATCCAAAACACTCTAAACCCACAACACCAAAAATCACCAAACCAGGATCACCAATAAAAAACCAAACATGAATCCCCAGAAAATTATATACTGTATCCCCATAACAACCTAAATACACAACCCCACAACACTGTAAAACCATATCCCAAAAAAACTGTAAACACTCAGATCTAAATAACACTAACCACATATTCCCATAAAACCTGAAACCCTTAGGCCCAAAAATTCGCAAACCCTCTATATTAAGAAAACATTAAACATCATCCTTCAAAAACCCTAAGTCCACATCCCCCAAAAAAAATATAAACTCATTACCCCAAAAAAATTCTAATCCCCGAGCACAAAAAACCCTAAAACATGGGCCCCCAAAATGCTCAATCATAATCCAAAAATTTCCTTAAACCAACATCCGCCCTCAAAATTTACCCTTATCATGGGATACTATAAACCATCATTCACAAAAAACCCTTAACCTTCAGTCCAAGATATCATTAAACCCTCAACCAAAGAGAAGCAAAAAAAAACAAATAACATGAGTATCATAAACCCCCATTCATAAAACCCTCATCCAATGAAAATTCATAACTATCAACCATAGAAAACCCAAAACCACCAAACCAAGGAAACTCAGAAACCTCACCCTAGAAACCAAAAACAATCATCCCTAAAACACCCTAAACCATCATCCCCCAAACACTATATACATATAACCAATAAAACCATAAACCATAAGTCGTATAAAATCGTAAACCATCATCCCTAGAAATACCTACACCATCAGCCTAAAAAAACCTAAACCCTAAGCCCCAAAAATCCCTAATCTCTAATTCTCAGAAAAAGGTGATCTTTCATACCCAAGAAACCCTAAACCCTTATTCATATAAAACTATAAACCAAAAACCCCATAAAACCCTAAATTGTTATCCCAGAAAAACCCAAAACTTCTGTCCCTAGAAAACCCTAATCCCACCGCCTCTTAAAACCCCATACCATCTTCCCTACAAAATCATAATCCATTATCTTAGGAAAACCATATATCCTCTTTAGTAGGAAACCTTAATGCCTTAGCCTAGATATCCCAGAACCCTCAACCCTGGGAAATAGTGCACTCATATCTCCAAAAAATGCTTAACACTAAACCATTGAAATACCCTAAACCCTCAGGCCGAGAAAAACAAATCTCTTTTCACTACAAATCCATAACAATCAGCCCCAAAATACTCTAAAACCTCATCCTAAGACAACCATTAACCCATAGTACCTGAAAAAACTAATCCATTAGCCATTGGAAACCTAAAAATATCAACCATAGAAAACCCAAAAACCTCATCCTTGGAAAAAATAAACTCATTCCCTAAGAAAACCCAAAACACTCTTTCCTATAAAACCCTAAATCCTCTTTCCCAAAAAAACCCTGAATCCTATACCCCAGAAATCCCGATGACCATATTCCAATAAATAAATTGACCATAAATAATAGAAAAACATAAAACATCCATAATAGAATGGAATAAACCTGCATCCCCAAAAAATCATTATCCCTCATCCCCTGATTACTACACACACTCATTCATAGAAAACAATAAACAATCAGCCTTAGAAAACACCAAATTTCCATCCACAGAAAATCCAAAACCCATAACCATATAAAACCGTAGATATATAGCCCCAAAAAACAATAAAACCTCATCCTTAGAAAATATTATTCACTCAACAACATAAAACTATACCCCTATCCCAAGAAAACCTGTATCTCTTATCTATAAACACACTAAACACTATGTCATAGAAAAACCTAAACCCTAATCTTGATAAAAACATTTACCCTCAACCCCGGAACGTCCTAAACTCTATTCCTCCAAAAAGATTAAACACTCAGCCCATGAAATCCACAAATTTCGAGAACATAACACCTTACACACGTACCTACAAAAACCCTAAACCATCACACATAGATTAATATTATTCCTTCACCTAGACGAGTGAATATCCTCAACCTCAAAAGTGCCTAAACCCTTAGCATAAGAAGACCCCAATCCCTCAGCTTGAATAGACCCTAAACCATTATCCCTATAAAACCCTAACCACTCATCCTTATAAAACTCTAAACCATTCATCCTAGATGAAACCAAATCATCTACATAGATGATCATAAATCCTCAGCAACAAAAGGCTCTTAACCCCCATCTTGAGAAATCCCAAAATCATCAGCCCAAGATAAACTAAACCCCATCCCCAAAAACCATAAAAATCATCCTCAAAATACCCTAAAACCTAATCCCCCCATAATACTAAACCATATTCCATAGAAACCCATTTACAATGATCCTCATAAATCGCTAAACCCTCATTCCTAGAAAACCATAAACCCTCATCCACAAAAAACCCAAATCCGTATGCCTTAGAAAACCCTAAAACCATGTCCATAGAAAATCCTAAACCCTCAGACCTAGAAAACAATAATCCATTAACCATAGAAAACCATAAACTTTCATCTGCAAGAATTTCCTAAACGCTCTTCCCAATAAAACCCAATAAACTCATCCTAGGAAAATTCAAAACCCTCACCCCCAGAAAACTATAAATACAAATCCTTAGAGAAAACTAATCCTGGAAACCCAAGATACTATAAACCGACAATACTAGACTCCATAAAACCTCAACACTAGAAAGCCCTAAAACCATAACACTAGAAAATCATTAACTGTCATCCCAAAAAATAATAAACCATGATTCATAAAAAACACAAAACAATAAGGCCCCAAAAAACCTAAACCCTTATCCCCATAAATCCCAAATCCATGATCCCAAAAAAATTGTAATCCATGTTCCCCAAAAAACCGTAAAGCATGATACCAAGAAGAAACTAAACCCCCATCCATAGAAATAATTAATCCCATAGCCCTAGAAAAACGTAAACCAACAACCCCAAAAAAAACAAAAAACCTCAGTCTTAGAAATTCCTTAACCCTCATCCCCAAAAATCCCTAAAACCTGATCCCAAAAACACAAAATACTGAGCCACATAAAACCCTAAACACTAATCCATTTAGAACTCTAAACATTCTCCCCCAAAAACCTGACCCTAATCCCGAAAAAAAACCATAAACACTCATCCCCAAAAAACCCTAAACACTATCCTAAAAATACCAACACCATAAACCCCAAAAAACCCTAAACCCTTAGCCTATGAAAACCCTAAACCTCATCCCAAGAAAAACCTAAACCCTCATCCCTAGAAAACCATAATCCATCATTACAATAAAAACATAAACCCTAGAACCCAAAAAACCCTAAACCCTCATCCCCAAAAATCCCAAAAATAGCATCCCTGGAAATACCAAACCTTCATATCTAGAAAACCCTAAACAGACTTCCGTAGAAAATATTATAGACATACCAGTATAATACCCTAAAACCTTATCCCTAAAGAACCCTAAATTCAAATCCCCCAAATTTCCTAATCACTCATCCCCAAAAAAAATTATACCCAATGTTCCAGAAATCATTAAAACCTCATCCCCTAATGACCCCAAATCCTCATCCCGGAAATACCAAAAATCCATACCTACTAAACCCTAAACCCTCATCCCAGAAACCTCCAATATTTTCATCCCTAAAATACCCTAAACCCTAAACCCTAGAAAACAATTATCCTTTATCCAACAACTTATAAATAGTCATCCCTAAAAACCCTAAATCATTAACCCCAAAAAAACATAAAATGCCATCCCAACAATACTATAATTCCCTCAATGCGAAAAAACCCTAAACACTTTTCCCCATGAAACCCAAATCCCTATGTCCAAAATCCCTATTTCGTTATCACCAATAAGAAACCTAACCATTATCCCAAAAAACCATTAAATACTCTACCCCAAGCCCCTAAAACCTCAACACAAAAAAAAACCTAAAACCATTGCCCTAAAAACCATAAACACTCTTCCAAAAAAATTAATACATCTCAATACCAATAAAACCTAGACGCTCCTACCCAAGTAAGTCATAAACCCTCAACACCAAAAAAGACTAAACCCTCATTCCCAAAAAACCCTAAACCATTATCCACAAAAAGCAATTAACCCTCACCCAAATTATATCATAAACACTCAACAACAAAAATCAATATACCCTCATGCACTAAAAAACCTAAACCCTCATCCCCCAAATCCTAGACCCCTCCACTGAAAAAACCATAATATGTTATCCACCAAAAAACTATGAATCCTCATCCCAATAAATCCTAATCCCTCGTCCACAGAAAAAACAAAATGTAATCCCCAAAAACACAAAACCCTATACAAAAAAAAATATAAACCCTCAAACACAAAAACCGTAAAACCTTACCATTAAAAAACCCTATTCCTATTGGCTGAATAAAATCTAAACCCTTCTCCATAAAACCGTAATACCTCAAAACTAAAAAACCATAAACCGTTGTCACTATAAAACCCTAAACACTCAACCCCAAAAAACCCTAAACGTATACCCACAAAAAACCCTAAACCCGCACACCCCTGATACACACCACCCAAATCCAAAAAAAAACTATACAATATACCCTAAAAAACATGTATCATATAGCCCTAAAGAACCCTAAAATCTCATCCACAAAAAACCATTACCCTTATCCCAAAAAAACCCGGAACCCACATCCATAAAAAGATTCGAAAACCTTATCCCCAAAAACCAACATGCAGATTCCAATGAAAACCAAAACCCTAGAACCATAAATCCCTAAACCTTTAGCTTAAAAAACCGTATACCCTCACCCAAACAATAAAACCACTTTCAAAAAAACAATAGACCATATTCCCTAAAAACCCTAAACACTCATTCCCAAAAAAATCTCAATCCATATCCCCAAAATATCATAAACCCTCACACCAAATATACCTAAAACCACATCCCTAAATTTTCCAATGCCCTAATCCGTAAAAATTCCTAAACTAAGAGCCCCAAAATCCATAAACCTTCATCCTGAAAGCCACAAATGATCTTAAAACATTAGCCCCAAAAAACCATAAACAGCAAACCAAAAAAATTTTTAAACCCCCATCCAAAAAACATAAAAAAACATAGACCCAAAAAATAATAAAACTTTTTCCACAAAAAACCATGATCCTTATATCCAAAAACCAAAATAACCAACCACTGATCCCCTAAAACCTCATCCACAAAAAAAACTAATCCACTATTACCTAAAACACCTCAACCCTTATATTTAATAACCAACAACCATCTTCCGAAAAAAATACTAAACACTATTCCTCATAAAACCCTCAACCTTCAACCCCAAAAATCACCCCACCATATCCATATACAACTATTAACCATTATACCAATAAAAAATATCAACACTCATCCCCCAAACAAACCTCATACATCATCCCACGAAAACCATAAACCCTCTTCCAAAAAATCCCTTCAACCCTCAGCCCCAAAAAACACTCAATACAAAATCCTAAAAAAACCCAACCCACATCCCCAAATACACTAATAACGTAGCCCCAACAACTATAAACTGTCAAACCCAAAAAAGGCTCTTAACCATAAGCCCCCCCAAAACCATAATCCCATAATCCCACCCCCATCCCTCTTCCCCAAAAAACCCCTCAAACACCCTCTTCAAAAATCCCACATCCCTCCACGAAAAAAACACAACTATTACCCAATAAAACCCAAAACTATCATTCTAAAAAAACCCTCTCCCCAAATAAAAAAACACTCTACCCTCATCCACAAAAACCCTCAACACAGATCCCAAAAACTCTCAACACCCATCCCCAATAAACCAAAAACCTTCTCTCAAAAAAAACTCTCAACCCTCAACCACATAAACCTCACCCCAAACACCTAAAACACTAAACCATCATCCCTAAAAAATCATAAAAATTATGCCACATCAATCCTAAACCCTCAGTCCCAAAAAAATCCTAAATCCTTAGCATCAATAATCCCTAATCCATTTGCCCATAGAAACCCTAATCTCTCTTCCCTAAAAAATCCAAAACCCTCATACCAAAAAACACTCAACCCTCTACCCACTGCAGAAAAAACACTCATCCCTTATAAACAAAAACCACTCAACCCTCACCCCCAAAAACCCTCCAACCAACTTCCCCAAAAAACACTCAACCCTCCACTGCAAAAAAACCCTCAAACCTCTACTGAAAAAAACCTTCCACCATTTTCCCAAAAAACCCTCAACCCTCAACCCCCAAAATCCTCAACCCTCATCCACAAATGAATAATTCCTTCATCACAAAAAATAAAAAATTGAAATAAAAAATAACCCTAAACCCTTAGCCCCCAAAAAACATAAAAAACATCCTAAAAACCTTAATCACTGAGACCCCCAAAACCCAAAACCCTCATCCCCAAAAAACCTAATCACTGAGCACAAAAACACATAATCCCTAACCCAAGAAAAATCCTATAACCTATTATATAAAAACCCTAAACCCTCATCTCAAAAAAATTCTTATACCCTTATCCCCAAGAGAAAAAACCCTAATTTCGAAGAAAAATAATAAAAACACTTCCCCATTAAACCATAACCCTCATCGCCAAAAAACCTAGACTATCATATAAAAAAACCATTGGCCCAAAAAAACTCAAAACCCTCAAACCTAAGAAACCCTGAATCCTCTTCAATAGAACACTAAACCATCATCCCAACAAACAATGAACCCATAGTCCCAAAAAACCATTAACGAAAAGCTTGAAAAAACCTCAACCCTCAACCCTCATTCCCAAAAACCCCCACTCCCCATCATGAAAAAACCTCAAAAAACAACCCTCAAAAACCCTAAAACCTCATCTCAATGAAACCCAAAACACTTAGCCCTAAAAAAATCAACCCTAAACCCATAAAAACCTTTTACAGTTAGCTTAAAAAATACCCAAACACTCAAACCCAAAAAAAACTAAAAAATCACCCCCAAAAACCTTAAACCATCATCCATAAAAAACATTAACCCATCATCCTTAAAAATACATAAAACCAACCCCACAAAAACCCTCAACCCTCATCCCCAAAAAACCCTCAACCCTCAGCCAAAAAAATCATTAACCCAAAACCACAAAAAACTCCCAACCGTCAACCCCCAAAAACCATGGACCATCATCCCCATAAAAAAATTCCTTATATACAAAAAAACATAATCCATTAGCCCAAATAGACCATCAAACCAGAACCCCAAAAAACCAGAACCCTCATCCCCATAGAACCCCCGACCCTCAACCCAATTAAAACATAAAAACTCATCACTAAAGAACCATCATCCTTCAGAGATAAAAACCCCTCATCATTAAACACAAAATATATGAAAATACACTACACCAAAAATCATAGATAATCAGCCCCATGAGACAATAAAATAATAACCAAAAACCCTAAACCATATACCCCATAAAACTCTCAACCCTCAGCCCTAAAAAACCCAGAATCCGCATCCACAAAAAAACCTTTACCCTCGTCCCAAAAAAACAAAATACCATTATTCTGAAATAACCATCTCCCTTAACTATATTACACCTCAATTATAATCTCAAAAAAAAACCATAAACCCTCAACCCCAAAAAACCCTATTCCCTCATCCATAAATAAACCTTGAACCCTCATCCCAAAAAAACATAAACTTATAAACAAAAAACCCATATACCAATATCCCGAAAAAACTATAAACACTCACCCACAAAAAATGATAAAACCCTATCACTTGAAATTATCTGAACTCCCCAAAAAACCATAAACCCTCATTCTAAAAATAAAATCATCCCTCATCCTAAATAAACACTAAACCCATATCTAAAAAAACCAAAAAACCCTTATCCACCCAAAACCCCTCAACCCTTACCACCAAAAAAACCTCAACCCTCACTGACAAAAAAACCTCAACCATCATCCACAAAAAACACTAAACCCTTAGACCCTAGAACACTATGAAGAAATCCCAAAAAACCCTAAGCACTGAACCACAAAATAACCATTAAAACCCATCCCCAAAAAACCCACAAAAACCATCACCTAAAAAACCCTTAACCCTTTGCCCAAAAAACCTTAAACAATCAGCCCCAAAAAACCAAAACACCGTTCCCCTAAAATAACTAATCCCCCATCCCCAAAAAACCCAGATCTATCATAAAAAAATCCTCAATCCTTATCCCTAAAAAATTCATCCCCCAGCCACATGAAAACCTCATCCTTTATCCCTCAAACCACCCAACATTCATCCCAAAAAAACCCTCAACCCTCATCACAAAAAACCACATACCCTTATACCACAATACCAAGAAATCATTGAACAAACATTCCTCTTCATGTAGAGACAATAATTACCCTAAACCCATTCCACCAAAAATCCCAAAACTGTCTGCACCCTAAAACACTAAACACTCAGCCCTAAAAAACCATATACCCAAAGCCATGAAATAACACAAACCCCAAGCCGGAAAAAACCCAAAACCCACTACCTAATGAATAATAATCCCACATCCCCAAAAAACACTAAACCCTACTCCCCAAAACTTTCTCATCCATCATCCCCATAAAATCATCAACCCACATCCCAATATTATGATCAACACTTATCCCCATGAAACCATCACACCTAAAACCCACAAAAATGCTAAAACCACATTTCAAAAAACCATAATTTCTATTCCAAAAAAACCTTCATCCCGTATCCCCAATAAACCATCAACATTCAACAGTATCATAACCTAATACCTCAGTGGAAAAATCCCATAAATTCACGACATAAAAATCCTAAATCCTCATTAACAATGAACCCTGAACCCTCAAAACAACAAATCCTTAACACTTTTCTAAAAAAACTCAACACATAAAAATAATAATTTTCAACCCTCATCCCATAAAAACCACAAACCCTGATCCCCAAATAACTATAAACTCACATCCCCAAAGAACCCTAAACCCCCATACCAAAAAATTATTAAAACATCAATCCCAAAAAACACTGAACCCTCAACCCAAAAAATCCCTAAACCCTTATATGATAAAAATTAGAAATATTCATACCCAGAAAATCATAAAACAACATCCCAAAAACCAAAAGATCCTCTTCCCCATAATACCATGAACAATAATGCCTAAAAATTTCTAAACCCTCACTCCGGAACAACCTTAAACCATCAACCCGAAAAAACCCAAAAACCATAGGCCAAAAAACGAAAATCCTCTACCCATAAACACCAAAAAACCAAATCCCTAAAAACCCTATAACCTCCAAAAAATCCCCTAAACCCTCTTCCACAAAAAACACTTAATCCTAAACCCCATAAACATTTAAACTGAATCCCCATAAAACACCATTCCTCAGCATAGAATATCCCTCAATCATCAGCCCCAAACAACTAATAACCCCTAACCACAAAAAACAACCAACACTCAGCACCAAGAGAACCATAACCCCTCAGACTAAAAAAAACCTAAACCATTTACCCATTAAATACAATGAACCCTCTTAAAAAAGACCTCTACTGTCATCCCCAAAAATACCCTCAACCCATATTCCCAAAAATCATTAAAGAGTAATCCCCAAAAACAATAAACCGCAATAAAAAAACATAAACCATTAGCCACAACACCCTAAACACTCATGCCTAAGATACCCTCAACCCTCAGCCCCATAAAAACAATAAAACCTTATCCCAAAATATACACATCACTTGTCCCAGATAAACCCTCAAATATCCTCACCAAAAAATACTCCACCCCCATCACAAAAAAACAGTCAATCATATGCCTAAAAAACTACGAACCATCAACTCCAAAAAAAACTCATCACTCAGTGCCAATAAATCCTCAACCATCAACCCAAATGGCCACATCCCCCAACCAAAAAAACTAAAAACACTTCCCTAAAACTATAAAACTACATCCAAAAATCCCTAAATCTTCAACCCCAAAATATAATAAGCCCACATCCCCAAGAAACTGTAAACACTAAACCCCAAAAAAACTCCAACCCCTCATTCACAAAAGATTCTCACCCTTCATGCCCAAAAGAACTCTCATCACATAGCCATAAAAATCCATCGAACCTTATCCCTCTGAAACACAAATTCCTCTACCCTAGAAATCACTCAAACCTCGTCCCCCAAAAACACTCAACCCTCAGGCCCAAAATGTCTTCAACCCTCAACCTGAAAATAAAAAAACCCATCATCCCCAAAAAATGAAAAATGCTAAGACCCAAAAAAACTCCAACCCCTCATTCCGAAAAATCCATAAATGTATCCCCTAAAGTAACCTTAAACCCTTACCATTGAAAAATCATAATCACTTTATTCCAAAAATACCAAAAATATCATCCCTAAAAACCCAAATCCCTCAGCCCCAAGAAAGCCTAGACACTCTTTTCCAGAAACCCTAATACATTATCCCAAAGAAGCCTCTACCCTCAACTGTAAATAAACATTAACCCTCACACACAAAAAACCATTTACCATCCGAATTAAATAGCCCTCAAACCGCATCCCCAAAAAAACCACTATACCATATCCTATAAAAAACCCTAAACACCCATCCAAAAAAAGTCAATTTTTAGCCCAAATAGTCCCCTTTTCCTTAAGCCCACTAATCCCTTGTCCCACATTCAGAAAAACATGAAACCCACATCCCCCAAAAACCCTAAACCATTATCCACAAAAACCAGAAACCCTAATCCCCCAAAAACCCAAAACCCCAATCCCCTTAAAACAATTAACCCACATCCCTATCAAACCCTCAAACATCATCCCATAAAAACCCTCAACCTTAAAACCCAAAAAACCATCGACCCTAATCCCCATAAAACCCCAACCCATAGCCCAAAAAAAAATCAATCCTTAGCCCCAAAAATCTCTCAACCATCAAACACAAAAAACACTCAACCCTCATCCCTAAAAATCCTAGAAACCACTACCCAAGAAAAAGTTCAACACTTTTCCCAAAATAAATCTAAACACTCTTCCACAAAAAAACCTTCAACACCCAGCCAAAAAAACCATCATCCGCCAACCAAACAAACTCTAAAACCTCCAACCAGTGAAACAAAAAACTCTTTTCCACAATAAACCATAAACCCTCAGCACAAAAAAACCCTAAAATCTCATACCAAGAAGACACTCAAACGACAACGTCAAAAAAAACCTCAACCCTCATCCCCAAAAAACAGTCAACCTCCAACCCAATCAAAATATAATCGATTAGCCCCAAAAAACTCCAAAATCCAATATCCATAAAACCATCATCCTTCATCCCTAAAAACCAAAAACCATATTCCACAAAAACCCGAAACTACTACCCCAATAAATCATAGACACCCAACCCCAAAAAACCCTAAACACATATCCCCAAAAAAAACCAAAAATTCATATGCCAAAAAACAAACCATAAACCCTTATCAGAAAAAATCCAAAACCATCATTCCATAAACACACAAAACCCTCAACCCCAAAAAACTATAATCCATTTTCCAAAAAAAACATAAATCCTTTTCGATAAAAAATCCTCGACCCTCACCCAAAATAATACCAAATATCCAGACCCAAAAAACCACACAACCAAAGGTCCCATAAAAATTTAAACCCTTTTCCCCATTAACATTAACCTTAATATAGAAAAAAACCATCAACTATCAACCCCAATATACCCTAAAATATCATCCTGAAGAGTCACTCAACCCACAACCCTAAAAAACCATAAACAATCTTCCCAAAATCCCCAAACCACCATCCCCAAAAAACCATAAAAACTAAACCCCAAAAAAACATCAACCCTGAACAAAAAAATCTATAAACCCTCTACCCATAAGAAAACATAAATGGCTACCCCAAAAACCCTCAAACCATAGCCCAAAAAACCGTATCCCTCCCTCCCTAAAAATACCTCAATGCCTAGTCCAAAAACCTCCTAATCCACAGACCAAAAACACTCAACCCTCATAACCAAAAACATTTAACCCCTATCACCGAAAACCAAAAACCCTTAGAACCAAAAATTCGTATCCCATAGACCCAGAAATCAATGAACCCCCTTTCAAAAAAAACATGAACCATAATCCCCAATTATCATAAAACCCTCAACCCCAAAAAACCAATACCCACAACCTAAAAAATCAAAATCCCAATGCCCCAAAAAACCCTATACCCTAATCCCGAAAAAACTAGAAATCCTAAAACAGAAAAAGACATAAACCCTCATCACCTCGAAACACTCAACGCCCTATCCCATAAAATATCATCCCACAAACCCAAAAGAAACACCACCAAAATCCCCAAAAAAATAGTCATCCCATAGCCCCAAAATGTCTTCATCCCTCTGCCTTAGAGACAATCAACACTCTTCCCTTGAAAGACCTCAACCATCACCTACAAAAAAACATAATCCCTCATAACCAAAAAACCCAAAACCCTTACCACCAAAACAACTCAACCCTTATCCCGAAATAATCACTCAACCCACATCACAAAAAACCCTAATCCAATTGCCATCTAAAACAGTAATCCCTTTGCAAAAAAACCTGAATCCATAGAATAAAAACCCAAAACCGACAACATAAAAAATCCCCAACCATATTCCAAAATAACTGTAAACATATAACAATATAAAACCACAAACCTTATACCCAAAACACCCTCAAAGATCAGAAATAAAAAACAATCATCCCTCATCCCTATAAAAAATATAACCTATTCCTAAATGACCGTAAACCCTCGACCCAAAAAATCCTGAAACACTTATCCCAAAATGAATATAAACCCTCTCCCCAAAAAAATACCATAAAACCTATGCCAAAAAAAATATAAACCATTAGCCAACAAAAATAGTCAACTATCGACCAAAAAAAAATTCCATTAACCACAAGAATACCTAAATACCCATACCAAAATAACCCTATACCCTTGGTCCTAAAAAAATCATCTACCCTCAACACAAAATATCATCCAAACTAACACTCACAAATCATCAACCGAGATCTCAAAGAAAACCCTCAACCACTAGCCCAAAAAACCCTAAACCCTCATCCCCTAAAATCAAACAACCCACAACCTCAACTACCCACCAACACTCAATCCAAAGAAAATCCCAAATCACTCCTCCTTAAAAACCCTAAACACATTGCCCCAAAACCCTATACCCTCGGCTTTACAAAAATCATAAACCCTCAACCCCCAAAAAATAAACCCTCAGCCAAAAAAAACCCTAAACCCTCATACCAAAAGAAACCACTCAATTCATTGTCCCAAAAAATATCATAAACCCTCAACCCCAACAATCAATAAACCATAAGTCCTAAAATATACATTCTATCATCCCTAAAAACACTCAACCCACATACAAAATAATCCTAAACCATAATCACCAAAACTCTCAACAATTAGCCAAAAAAATAAACCTAAACACTAAACCCCTAAAACTCATCAACAACCATCCCCCAAAAAACTATAAACTTTCAGACCATGAAAACCCCATCAAAACTTATCAATAAAAACCCCTAAATCAATTTCCCTAACAGATCCCTAAATACCCATCCACAAAAAACCATCAAACCTCATCCCCAAAAAAGACTCAACCCTCATCCACAAATATCCCTAAATACTTATAAAAAATAAACTCATATCACTAAATAGTCAGAAATAGTACACCTGAAACCCTAAACATCCATCAACACTCATCCCCAAAAAAACATCTGTCTCTCTACCAAAATAAACACTCAATCCTCAGTGCAATGAACCCTTAACCCATATATCCAAAAAAAATAAATACCCAAAAAAATCCATGAACCCCCATCCCCAAGAAATCATAAACCGTTGTACACAAAAACCCATAGAAATACTTCTCAAGAAATTATAAACCCTAACACCCAAATAACGCTAAACCATTGGCCCAAAAAAATCCTAAAACACTCAATCCTAATAATCACTAAAACCCCACCACTAAAAAACATAAACCTTATCCCCTAAAAAATCCTAAACCACATGGTAAAAAAAGTTAACCCTCCAGACATAAAAGAATCCTAAACCCTTAACAACCCAAAACCCAAAACCCTTATCTCAAAAAAAACATCTAAAACCTACTCCCCAAGAAATGATAAACCTTAAGCCACAAATTACCCAAAACCCACAACAAACAAATTTCAATCCTTGTCCCAAGAAACCATGAATTCTAAGCCATAATAATCATCTACTCCTGGCCCCCAGAAACCCCAAACACATAGCCATAAAAACCGATCAACTAATATCCCCTAAAACCCCTCAAACATCTGTCCCCAAATACACTAAATACTCATTCCACAAATAATCTCATAAATAATCAGTAAAAAATCCTAATCCCCCGCCCCAAACCACCCCCAACCCCCATCCCAAATAAATCCTCAAACCCCAACAATAAAAAACCCATACATTCATTACAAAAAATATAATCCCTTATCCTTAAAAAACCATAAACGAGTATCTCCAAAAAATGGTATACCCTAAGTCATAGAAACCCTAAACACATAGGACTAGAAAACACTAAACCCTCTTCCAATAAAGATATTAATCCTCCATCCCAAAAAAAATATTTAACCCTCAACCCAAAAAACCATTAACACTCATAAAAAACTAAACCCTCGTCCCACAAAATCCCAAATCCTTCATCCCCAAAATAACCTAAACCCCTACAACCCAAAAAATAAACCATCTTCACCCTATCCCCAAACCCTGATCTCTCTACAACCAAAATCCTAAAATATCAGCCCCCAAAAACCCATGACCCTCATCCCCAAAAAACACTAAATCCTCATCCTCAAAAAATAATAATCCCTCAGCCACAAAAAATCATAATTCATCTGTCCGCAAAAACCCTAAAAATTAATTACAAAAAACTTAAACTATAATCCCCAAAAAACCTTGAACCCTTAGTCCAAAATTACCCAAATACCACATCTACAAAAAAACATAAACTGTCTTCCCCAAAAAACCCTAAACACTCAACAACAAAAAAACCTAAAACCACAATCCCACAAAACCATAAACCCTCAAAACAAAAAAACCCCAAAACCTTATCCCTTAAAAAATGCAACCCCACTAATCGAAAACCCATAAATATTTATCCCCAAAACCCTAAAAAATCATCCCCAAAAAATAATAAAATATTATCCCCAAAACACCATAAATACTTAGTAAAAAAACTATAAACCTGCTACAAAAAAACAAAAACAAAAAAATCATCAAACCTTAAAACCATGACCATATGACATCATAATCTATCAGTCCCAAAACACTCTGAACCCAAAACCCAAAAAAACCATAACCCTTATCCCCCAATATCCATAAACCCATATCCCTAAAATACCTTAAAAACATATCCCCAAAAAACCCCAAATCCCTCATCCCCATGAAACTCCAAAATACTCATCTCCAATAATCCCTATAACCTCATTCCCATGTATCAAAAAACCCTTCACCCTGTAAAACACTAAATCGTAATCCCCATCAAACCCTGATCCAATTTTCCAAAAAAACTATATCCTCCACCCCAAAAAGCACATAAATCATAGCAAAAAATATTATAAAATATCATCCCTAGTAAAACCTAAACACTCATAAAAAACAATAATCAATTTGAAGTAAAATAAAACCATAGATCAAAGAAATCCTAAATCTTCATTACCCAATACAGTAGAAGAATTTGCACAAAAGTCCTCCAATCCTAATCCTTGAAAAACTATAAACCCTATTACCTAAAAAAATACCATACACCAAAACCCTATTTCAATAACCCTAAAAATCATAAACCACAACTCCAAAATACCCTAATCCCTCATCCAAATAATCTATTAACCCTCATTCGAAAAACTCAATATCCTCCACCACTATAAACCCAAAACCCTTGTCCCCCAAATCCCTTATCCCCTAGCCCAAAAAAACCCTAATGTATAATTCGAAAAAAAACGTTTAACCACCACCCCAAAAACCATTATCATTGATCCCCCAAACCCTCTAAAGAATCAGCATCAAGAATTCATAAAGCCCCATCACCAAAAACACATAAACCCTTAAATATAAAAGGACCTAAACCTCATCCCCCAAAACAAGTAATCCATCATCCCAAAAAACACAAAAACCCTCTTCCCTAAAAAACAAATAATCCAAAACCCTAAAAAACCCAAAACCAATGCCCCTAATTAATCCTTATCCCTAATCCGCATAGGATCCCTAAACCATCAACTCCAAAAAAACCAAAACCCTCATCCGGAAAAAACTAGAAACCCTCATCCAAAAAAACCACAGAACTATCCACCATAAGGAAAAAACCCAAAACCAGAAAAATTCAATACCAACTATGTCAAAAAACTGGAACACTTATCTTTAATAGTATATAAACCATAATTCACTAAGAAACATAAACCATCAGCCCCATGATTCCCTAAAGAGTTTTCCCCCAAAACCACAAAACCTTATCCTTAAAAACGCTAAACCCTATGTGCCAAAAAATATCAAAACCCTTAGCCCTAATAACCATAAACCATCATCCAAAGAACACTCAAAATTCTCTCCCCCCAAAATCCAAAACCATCATCCCCAAAAAAACCTAAACCATCGACCCAAAAAACCCAAAATAATCAACCACCCAATACCCAAAATAATCATCCCAAAAACACATTAACCATAATTCGAAAAAAAATTATCATACCTTGGACGCAAAAAAACTCCTAAACTATCATCCCTAAATAGCCCTAGACCCTCATCCCAAAAAACCCATATCTATTTTTCCAAATACCCCTAAATAGTCGTCCCCTAAATCACATAAACCTTAATCTCAAACACTAGAAAACCCTCATCCCAAAAAAACCCTATACCTTTTAATCCAAACAACCCCAAACATATATACCCAATAACCTCTAAACCCCTATACACTTATCCCCCAAACCACCTAATCACTTAGCTCCAAAAACCCCTGAACTCTCATCATTAAAAATAGCTAAAATACCTTCCTCAAGACACCTAAACCCCTATCAATAAATAACGTTAAACCATCATCCCCCAAAACGCTATACCCTCATCCCCATGTAACAAGAAACCCTCATTCCCAATAAACTATAAACCCTATGTCCCAAAAATACCCAAGCCATCATCCCCAAAAACACTGAAACCCTTATCACCAAAACTCGAAAAACCCATCCCATAAAATCTATAAACCCTATTCACAAAAAAAACCTACAAACATATCCACAAAACCAATAAACACTCATAAAAAAATACCATAAACACCCAACCCCAACAAACACTAACACCTCTAACCAAAACACCATGAACCTTCAAACCGAAAAAACCATAAACATCAATCTAAAAAACCCATAAAACCACATTCTGAAACACCTAATCCCTTACCCCCAAAAAACCCAAAACCCTTATCTCCAAAAAACACTAAAATCTTATTAAAAAAACAAAAAACTATTAGCCCAAAAAACCCCGAAAATTTATAAACCCATCTCCATAAAAAATCCTAAATCCCTAAACCCAAAAAAATGCTACCACTTATCCCTTAAAATCCATAAACCCACAGCCCCCAAAAATATGTAAAACCTCATCCAAAAAACCCATAAACCTTACTCCCCAAAACTCCATAAACTCACATCCCCAGAAAACCATATAGTGTTATCCCCCAAAACCCAAAACCCTTATCCAAAAAAGAAAACCTAAACCATATCCCCCTAAACAATAAACCATCATCCCCACAACACTGAACCCTCAACCACAAAACCTATAAACTATTATCCCAAAAAAACCTAAACCTTCACCCCATGACCGTAAAACCCTAAAACCCAAAAAAAACCAAAAACCCCCAATAAAAAAATATAAAACTCTCATCCTAATAAATCCAAAAACTCACAACACAAAAATACAATAAACCATTCTCCACAATTAACTGTAAAACCTCAGCCCCCATAATTTCTAATCTCTTAACCCCAGTAAATACAAAACAGTAAGCCCCAGAAACCATTAAACATTCTACTAAATAAACAATAATGCCTTATCCTCCAAAAAGAATTTATCCCCATCACTAAAAATCCATAGGCCTTCATACCCAAAAACATCAAAAACCTTATCACATAAAACCATTAACACTGAAACAAAAAAAATTCTAAATAACACTTCCCAAAAATAATCAGCCAGAAAAAAACCTGAACACTCATCCCCAAAAAACCATAACCCTATGGCCCAAAAAAACCCAAACCCACTACCCGAAAAAACTAAAAACCCTCATCCTTCAAAAAACTCTAAACCCTCATAAAAAAACACAAATCACTCAACTATATGAACCCCAAAACATTAAACAATAAATAACCCAATAACTAGTGCCCAAAAACACCATTTACCCACATTTCCCAAAAAAACTAGTCCCTCTACACCAAAAACCCAAAAAAATCCACCATAAAAAACTGTTAAATCATAAGTCCATAAAACTCTAAACCCCCACCCCCAAAAAATCCAAAACACTCAGGCACAAAAACTATATTCCCTTATCCCAAAAAAACCCAATATACTACGTATGATAGTCTTATACCATTTTACCCCAACACACTTACACCCTTTATCCAAAACAAATCCTAAACCCTCAACGAAAAAAAATATAAACCCTTAGGCCCAAAAACATGTAAACCCATATGCCTAAAATACATTAATCACTCAAACAAAAAAACCCCAAATCCATTGGCCCTCAACAACCCAAAACCATATTCCCTAAAAAAACAAAACCATAAACCTAAAAAAACCCCACTTCCCCTAACACCGCAAAACCCACCACCCGAAATCCATCTAAACCATCAACCCCAAAAAACATAATCCATCATCCCCATAAAACACTAATCTCTCCACCTAAAAACAGAAAAAGAACCTCATCAAATGCAAATATAAATTAGCATCCCCAAAAAACTCCAAACCCTCTTCCCCAAAATACACTAAACCCTCATACTGAAAAAAATAAACCCTCATGCCAAACGAAATCTAAACCTTTCAATTAAACAAAACCTAAACCCCTGTCCCAATAAAACCCTAAAAAATTAGGCACCAAAAGACCTAAATGGTCATCCCCATTAAACACTAAATCCTCACCTCCCTAGAACCCTAAACAATCATTAAGAATAAATCACTAAACCCTCAATAAAATAACTAAAACCTCCAGTATAATAATAACTAAATCCTCAGCCCAAAAACCCTAATCCCATAACATTTAAAACCAATAAAATCTCTCCCCAAACCACAGAAACCTATGTAACAAAAAAACAAAAACACATATCCCTAAAAACAATAAACCCTCAACCCCAAAACCCCCCAAAACCCACATCTCATAAAATCCAAATCCCTTATCACCAAAAACAAAAATCCATAATCTCAAAAAAAAAACTCTAATACCTCATCCCCTAAAATCACTAAAATCTCATCATGAAAATATCTGTAAACCCTCAACACACAAATACTTCTAAATCCTTAATAAAAAAAATATAAAACCATATTCCCAAGAAAAACCCTAAGACCTATACCCTAAAATATTATAACCCATTATGCCCAAAAAAATCTAAAACATAAATCCCAAAAAACAAGAAAACAATAATCCCCCAAAAAAACCATAAACCATATTCCCTAAAATATCTTAAACACTCAAACCTAGAAAATACTAAATCATCATCCCCAAGAAATAGTAAAACATAAACCTTTAAAAGGAAAAAACCCACCACCGCAAAAACACTAAAACCATATCACCCAAACCAGTAATCCCTTATCCCACCAAATGCGAATAACCTAAAACACAAAAAACCCAAATCCATTTTCCCAAAAAAAATCCATAAATACAGGACCATAAAAAATGAAATCATCATTCCAAAAAACCCTAAACCTTAAACCATAAACAACCATACACCCCACATCCACAAAAATCCATAATCCTTATCCCTAAAAAACAAAAAAACAATAGTCCGAAAAAACCAACACCCTCCACCCTAAATAACCCTATAGCATCTTCCCCAATACCCCTAAAACCACAATCCCAAAAAACCATAAACTATGAACCTCAATAAAACCATAAAACATCATCATTAAGTAAACCTTAACACCCATCAATGAAAAACACTCAACCATAAACCCCAAAAAACCTAAAACAACCATCCTTAGAAAACCCTATACCCTCATACCTAAAAATATCTATACCCTAAACCCTAAAAACACTAAAATATCATCCCAAAAAAATAAAATACCATAATCCCAAAAAATTAGTGATCCCTCATCCCCAAATAACCTTAATTACATAGGCCTATAAAACACAAATTCCTCATCACCAAAAGGTATCTAAACACTCAACCATTAAAAACCCTAAACTATGATCCCCCCAAAACCTAATCCCTTATCCCTAAAAACCATAAACCTTATCCCCCCAAAAAATAAACCCTACCCCAAAAATCCCAAAACCCCCATCTCCAAAAACCTACACCCCAAAGGACTCTAATACATCAGTTTGAAAAATCAATAACTCCACCACCCTAAAAAACCTTAAAAAGTTATCCCTAAAAAACCCTAAACCCTAATCCGAAAAAAATTCTAAGCTCTCATCGGAAAAAAACCCAAAAATCTCAACCCAAAAAAATCATAAGCCCTTATCACAAACATAACCAAAATTCCTTATACCCAAAAATTACTATGCGGTCAGAAAAAAAAACACATTATCCCAATAAAATCTAAAACACTCATCCACCAAAACACCAAGACCCTCAACACCAAAAACCCCAAAAAACATCATATCCCAACCCCACTAAACACTTATCCTAAAAACCCAAAATACTTAGAAGAAAAACACCATAGAAAGGAATCCCAAAAAACACGAAGCATACATCGTCAAAACCCCAAAACCCCTATCCCCAAAAATATTGATCCTTTATAACCAGAAAACCTGGAAATAACATCCCTCAAAACTCCATTCCCTCATCCCCCAAACCTAAAAACCCTCATCCTCAAAACACATCAACCCTAATTAAAAAATTTCCCTAAACCCTCATCTCTACTAAAACCCTAATCAATGATTACCAAATAATACAATATGTTTGACCCCAAATAACTTAAAACCATCATCCACAAAAAACACACAACAATTAGCCCCCAAAACACAAAACCCTAATCACCAAGAAACCGAGAACAATCATCCTCAAAAAACCATAAAACTTATTTCCCATGAATATGTACCCCATTAACCCAAAAAACAATAAACACTCATCCTAAAAAAACATAGTACCCTCATTTCCAAAATACCCTAAACCCCTGGCACAAGAAGCACTAAAACAAAAACCCACAAATCCCCAAAACCATAATCCCAAAAAATTCCGAAAACATAATCTTCCATAACCCTAGATCCTCATCCTCAAAAAACCATAAACCTTTTGACCCAAAAGAACCAAAACCCCAAGTCCCAAAAAACCTTAAAACCCTATCTAGAAGAAACCCTAAACCCATGGCCCTAGAAAACCCTAATTCCTCAAACCCATTAACCCTATACCTTCTTCCCAAAAAACAATAATCCCCAAACATAATAAAATTCATAAAAATATAGCCTCTGGAATCACATTTGTCTTTACCCAAAGTAAACATAATTCAATGAACCAAAAAAACATAATCCCTTAGCGATAAAACCACCTAAAACCCTTATCCCAAGAAACCTTATACCATCACCATTAAAGATCAAAAAACCTCATCTCGAAAAAACCCTAAAACCATCATCCCCATAAAACACTATACCCTAATCCCAATAAAACCCTAAACCAACTACCCTATGAACCCCTACACTCTCATCCCATAAAAACCTAGAAACTCAACCCTCAAAACACCTAAACCCCTATCCCTAAATAATATTAATCCCTTAAAAAAATAACCCTATTCCAACTACCACAAAATACACAAAACCCTAATAACCAAATAAATGTAAACCCTCAGCACTAAAAAACACTAAAACCTCTTAAAAAAACAAAAACCCTAAACTCCTAAACCCCAAACCCCTCATCCCAATATAAACCTAAACCCTCAACCCCCACCCACCTAAAAAAAAATCAATCCTCGACACCAAAATACCGTAAACCCTCATTCCAAAAACAGTAAACCATCATCCTAAAAAACCCTAAACACTCTGCCATAAAAACTTAAATCCTAATCCTAAAAATTCAAAACACCCTCAGACCCAGAAAAAAATCAACACTCAACTATAAAAAAACAAAACCCTCATCCCAAAAAAACACTACACCCTCCTCCAAAAAATACTAAATACTCATACCCAATAAATCCAAACTCCTTGGGCCCAAAAAACCCTAATCCATCCGCCCCAAAAACCCTAAGCACTAAGCCAAAAAATCCTCTAACCCCTTATCCCCAAAAAAACCTAGATCCTCAGCTCCGAAAACCCCTAAAACCATCCCATCAACCACAAATAATCATCAGCCCAAATTACCCTAATCTGCCAACACCCAAGAACACTAAAAAAAAGTCTCAAAAAACCCTAGACCCTCAGGCCCATGAAATCCTAAACCCTAAGACCAAAAAAACACTAAACCCTCATCCCCAAATATAACTAAACCCACAACGCCAAATATTTTGAAAACATCATCGACAAAACACTGTATACCCTTAACCCCAAGAAAACCCTAAACCTTCATCCCAACAATCAATAAACCCTTATCCCCAACAAAAATCATAAACTATTAGCCCCAAAATAATCTAAAACCCCAATCCCAAAACGTTCTAAACTCTCGTCCCTTGAAATCCCAAAAACATGATCCCAAATAAACCATAAATCCCAGCCAAAAAAGAAACCAAACATTTCAACCCCAAAATTTATCCCTAAATAAATCTATATACACTCATCTGAAAATACGAAAAATCCATAGCTGCAAAAAAAACCAAAATCATCAGCCCCCAAAAAAGATAATCCCCCTACCCCAGAAAACCCAAAACCTTCATCCACAATAACCCTAAACCTTCTGTCCCAAAAACATAAACACTGTTCTTAAAAACCCCAAATCCCATGGAACTAAATAACCCAAAATCCTTATCCATAAAAACCCGATAACCTCCAAGAAAAAAAAACAAAAAAAAAACAAAATCTTGAAAAATCTCTATACCCATAGAGAACCAAAAAACACAAATCCATCAACCCCCAAAAATAGAAACCCTCGCTCATCAAACAAAAAACCCTCATCCCTAAAATACACTAAAAATATCAACTAGATAAAATGAAATCATATTACCTAGAAAAAAACTAAACCCAGAGCCCCAAATTACAGTAATCCCCCATCCCACAAAAAACCCTTGTTCCTTTGAAACAAAAATTACCTAAAACAATAGAACCAATGAACCCAAAAAAACCATTCGAAATATACCCTAAGCCCTCATCTCAAAATGGATTAAACCCTCTACCCATAATTTTGCTAAACCCATATCCCAAAATACCCATATACCCAAAACCCTCTTCCCCAAAAAAACATGATTTAAAAAACACTAAAACAACTTCACTAAAATACCATAAAAACTAAACCAGGAAACCCTAAACTCCAATGAACAAACACTAAAACCTCACTCAGAGAAAAACCCAAATAATCTAAAAAAATAACCCTAAATCATTAGACCAAAAAATCCCAAAAAACTCATCCCAAAAAAACAAAAACTGTCTATCCGAAAAACACATTAAAACCTTATCCATAAAAAACCTAACCCTCAGCCTCAAAAAAACTTTGAACTGTCATCCCTAAAATATCCTAACCTCCATGCCTAAAAAACCCTGAACCATGATCCCCATAAAACCCTAAACGCCAAAATATGAAAAAACCCAAAACAAACAACCTAAAAAATCACAAACAGTCTACCCCAACAAAAACTAAACCTTCAAAAACCAAAATAATCCTACAACATTAGCAAAAAAAATCATATTCGATCATCCAAAAAATACCTATACATCCATCTCAAAAAACTCTCTATACCCCAAACCTCAAAACCCATATCCCATGGTTTGAAAGAACCCCTAAACCCTCATTACCAAGAAACCCTAAACTCTCATCCTGAAAACAACTTAATGCCTAAGCCTCAAATCACCGAAACCCTCATCTATAAAAAAATCTGAATACATCATCACTAGAAAAACCTAATCCCCTACCCTATGAAACAGTTAATCCCCACTCCAAAAAATCTATAAACCCTCATCCCATAAAAATGATAACCCCAATACCCAATTAATAATAATAACTATGTGACAAAAACACCCAACCCTCAACATTATAACCCTAGAACTCTCACCCCTAAAACCCCAGAACACTTAAACAAAAAAATAGTAAACACGCAGTCCCATAAAACATTAAACCAACAGCTCCAATAAAACCAAAACTCTTAGCACCATAAAAATAATAATCTATCCTCCCTAAAAAACCATAACTATATTCCCAAAAAATTGAAAAACCCTCCACCAAAATAAACCCTAAAACCTAGTTTGCAAAACCTCTAATGCCAAATCCCCCCAAAAACCAAAACCCTCATCCCTAAAATCCTATGAACCCTCTACCATAAAATATATAACTCATCCACAAAAAACAATATAACCTCAGCACCAAAAAACGTAAACCAAGAAGAAGAATAATCCCCAAACCCCCAACCCTCTAAAGTAATTAAATCTCGGCCCCAATAACCCTAAACAAATTTCGAGAAAAAATTATAAATCCATATTCATGTAAATCTCTAATCCAAATAAAATAAAATAAAAAACTCCTAAGCACAAAATACTCTAAACACTACACCCATAAAAACACCAAATCCTCAACACCATAATACCTTAAAAACATAGCACCAAAAATACTGTAGTCCCCCAGCCACAAAAAAACCCTTATCCCAAACCCCCCAAAACCCTTGAACCATTAGCCTTAGAAAACCCTATACCATTATACCAGAACGTCTGGAACACTTTGTACCCAAATACCCAAATACCTCACTACAAAAAAGGTAAATAATCATCCCAAAAATACTAAACCCTTATCCCCATAAAACCTAGAAACCCTACACCCCAAATACCATAAACCCTTATCCCTACAAATCGTAAATCGTCATTGCCATAAAACATTATATCATTATCCAAATGAACCCTAACAACTCACCCACCATATAACCCAAACCCCACATCTCCAAAAAACCCTAAACCGTAGTCCCCAAAAAACAATATACCATCACCACCAAAAATTCAAACCCCTCGGCCATGGAGAACCCTAAAAAGTAATCCTCAAAAACCCTAAACCATCACCCACAAAAAAACCTAAACCCTCAGCCAAAAAACTGTAAACCCTAATTCCCCAAAAACCAAAACCCTCAACCGAAAAATAAAATAAACCACAATCCCTAAAAACCCATAAATATCGAGGCACAAAACAAATCTAAACTGTAAACCCCAAAAACCCCTTAATCGCTCATCCCAATAAATTATAAAACCTCACCACCAAAAACCAAACACCCTCATCATCAAATAACCCTAAAAATAATCCTTATAAAACCATAAACACTCAACCACAAAAAACCATAATCCATCGCCACTAATAAACACCAAAACCTCATACATAAAAATACATTAATCCACCACTCCCAAAAAACTAAATCGTCATCCAAAAATAATTATAATCCTTGAACCCTATCAAACCCTAAAACCTCATTGCCAAGAAATCATGAAATTTAATTCCAAAAAATCCCAAAACCCTCATCCAAAATGAACTAAATCCCTCATTCCAAAAAACCATCATCCCTAAAACCCAAAAAACCGAAACATTTATCACCAAATAAACCCTAAACACTCATCACCCAAAACTGTACACCCACATCAAAAAAACTTCTCAAAAAAAAATACCATAAACCATCCGAACAAAAAATCCTAAAACCTATCCCCACAAAACACTAAGCCCAATTCCATTGAAAACTTAATCTCTTAGAAAAAAATCACCGAAACATTGATCCCTTAAAGACCCCGGAAAACTCATCCCCAAAACTCTTTAACCCTCATCCCCATAAATTCCCAAACACTGGTCCCCAAAAACAACTTAACCATCATCCCCCAAATCCCTTAAAATCAAATATCTATAAAACTCTAATAACATATCCACCAAACCCCTATACCCACATCCCCAAAAAAACCGAAAAACCTATACCCCAAAACCCTTAACCCTTGACCCCAAAAAACCATAAACAATCATCCCCCAAAATACCTCACCCACATCCCTAAAAATCCATAAAACATCAACAAAAAACCCCTTATCCCTTATCACAATAAATACCTAAAACATCATCCCCCAAAAAAACCCTCACCCAAAAATATAATACCTCAGGACAAAAAAACCATAATTAGACATCCCCAATAACACTGAAACTCTCAGCATCAAAAATCCTTAAACCCTCAGCCCTAAATAACCAAAATCCCTCTATCCCATAAACCCACAAACTATCACCCATAAAAAATCCCAAACCCAAATCCCCAAATAACCCAAATACCTTATCACCAAAAATCACTAAACCCTCATCACCAAATAAGCATGAACCCTTAACCCTAAAAAACCATAATCCCACATCCCTAAAAAACCTTAATATTAATACCTAAAAACCAAAACGTCATATCCTAAAAACATTAACCCATGAGTCTAAAAACATAGTAAAACTGTAGTAAAAATAACCCTAACCACCATTCCCAAAAAAACTATAACCGTCAAACAAAAAAAACCCAAAAATCGTCACCACTAAAGAAACACTAATCTAAGTGTAAAGAAACACTAAATCCTCATCCCAAATAACACTAAAAAATCATCACCCTAAAACCCAAAACCCTCATCCCCAAAAAAAATTGAATCGCTATTTCCAAAAAATCCCCTAATTGATCAATCCAAAATAACCCTAAACAAGAATCCCCAAAATCCCTAAACCTTGACATCCAAAAATCTAAATCCCTTCACTAAATACCCCTAAATTATATGCCCAAACAATCACAGACCCATATCCTTAGAAAACCCAAAACCCAAAACCCAAAAAACCCAAAACCAAATGATACCCTAAATCATTTTCACAAAAATCCTAAGTATCATTCTAAAGACAAAAAAAAAATATCACCCCAAAACACCCTAATACCTAAACCATAAAAAAAACCAAAACCCTAAACCAATGAAATAGTAAACAGCAAGATAGAAAATCCTAGTCCCCTAGAACCAATAAAAAATTAATCATGGACCACCCTAAAACCCTAAACCTAAAACTTAAATAAGACATAAGCCATCATCTCCCAAATAACATCAACCCTTATCCCCAAAAGAAACCATTAACCCTTAGTAAACTGATACCCTAAACACTTAGTACTAAAAAACCCTAACCCCCACCCTTATGAAACCCGATCCCTCAACCCCAAATTGGCCTAAACCCAACCCACAAAACCCCAATTAGTTATCCTTATTAAACAGTAAATTCACATCCACCAAAAACCAAAATTCTCTGAAGAAAAAATAACATAAACCATCATCCCAAAAAATCAATTAGTACTCTACATCAACCCCAAAGCATCCAAAACCCTTATCCCCAAAAAACATTAATACATTTTCCATGAAATCCATATCCCTCAACCCCAAAAAACCCATAAACACTTATTTTGAGAAAAAAATACCGTATCCAAAAAAATTTAAACCCTCATCCACAGAAATCAAAATTCCAATAACCCAAAAATCCATGAACCCTCATCCATAAAAATCATAAACCCTCAACAATTAAAAAAATTAAACACTCAGTTCAAAAAACCGTAAATCCTCACCACCAAAATACCGTAAAACCTAAGCCCCCGAAAACCAGAAACCCAATGCAAAAAATAAATCTTGAACACTCATCCCAAAAAAATGGAAAACCACCTCCCAAAAAAATACATAAACCATGGACCAAAAAAGGATACACACTCACCCCCCAAACCCTAAACCCTTAGCCTTAGAAAACCTAATCAATAAGCCAGAAAACACTATTACCTGAGGCAAAAAAACCGAATCCCATAGTCTAAAAAATTAGAAACTGTCATTCCAAAAAAGTCTTAAATCCCATTCCCTAGAACCACCAAAACAATTTCCCCCTAAAAACCATAATCCCACAAACCAAAGAAAAATAAACCCTAAGACCCAAATAAACATCAACCCCCAGCCCCCAAAAAATCCTAAACTCATTGCCCAAAATACATAAAACTATCAGTCACAAAAAATCCTAAACCCTTTAACCTAGAAAACCCTAAACCCTCATCCACAAAAAACATTAAGAACCCAACACCAATGTAACCATAAAACCTCATCCCCCAAATAAAAACACAAAACACTATTAACTGAAAATCCAAAACCCTCCACCGCAAGAATCTCTAATTCTTTGGCCCCCAAAAAACATAAACCATAATCCCAAAATAACCTAAACAGTCGCCCCAAAAATCACTGAATCCCATCCCACAAAAACCCAATACCCTTATAAATAGAAATACCTAAACCCTCAGACCAAAAAAACCCTAAATCCTAGTCCCCCAAAACACTAAACCCACATCCCCAAGAAACCCAAAACGCTCTTTACTAAAATACACTAAACCCACTTCTCCAAAAACCCTAAACCCATAGCCACAAAAAAACCCAAAAACCTCAACCCCAAAAAACCCTAAGGCCTCAAATAAATAAACAAAAAAAAATGCTAAAACCCCACAGACATGAAACCCTAACCAACATAAAAACCTGACCCTCTATCCCAAAAAACCCTAATACCTCATCCCCAAAAAAAATTGAAAAGCCTCAACTATAGAGAACCCTAAATCCATGAAATCCAAAAAAAACTCGAAATACCCAAAACAATTAACCCAAAAAAACCAATACCCTCATAAAAACATAAATTCGTAGACCACAAAAATAGTAATTAATAAATAAAAAAAAACCCTTACCCATTATCCCATGAAAACTCACAACCCTCAAATCTAAAAAACCCATATATACAAACCCTATAATAAATTTAGAAACACATCCCCAAAAAACACTTTAACATCAATCTAAAAACCTCCAAAAACACTCTTCCCCAAAATATCTAAACCTTATCCCTAAAACGTAGTATATCACAAACCCCACAAAAAAAACGCAACCAAGAAAACCATAAATTTGAAAATAAAAAACATCAAACCCTTATCCCCACAACCCTAAACACCAAACCCAGAAAAACTATAATCCCTCAACACTATAAAACAATAACCCCTATATCTTGACAAATCTAATCCCTCAACCACCATAAATCATAAACCTTAACCCCCAAAAATTTGAAACTCTTAACAATAAAAACCCCAAAACTATCAACCCCAAATACCCTTGATCACACTTCTTCATAATCCCGTGAACCATCAATCCCAATAACCCAAAACCATCAGCCCCAAGACCCATTAAACCCTCACCCAAAAACCCTAATTGCACAGCACCAAAAAAACCCTAAACTCTCATCCCCAAAAAAAGTAATCCTTTATCCCTAAAAAAACTAAACTTTTAGGTTCAAAATAACCCTAATCCCTCATCCCCAAAATCAATTAGACCCTTATGCCCACGAAACCCTAAACCCTCACCCTAAAATCACCTTAAACCCTCATCCCCAAAAACTCTATACCCAAATCCCCTAAAATCCATAAACTATCAAACCAAAATAAACATATACCCTAAATCACTCAAAACTGTAATCCCTCATCCCACTAAAATAAAAACACTTAGTAATAAAAAATTATAAGCCCAAACCCATTATAAATAAATAAACCCTGATCCCCAAAACAATATTCAATAGTTCCAAAAAAACATAATCAATCATCATATTATATAACCTAAAATATAAACCCCAAAAACCCCAAACCCTTATCCCAAAAAACCTCGAACCCTAAGCACCGAAAAACCCTGAATACTAATCCAAAAAATAAACCCTAAACCCTAAACCCTCAAAATCCCTGAACCATCAACCGCAAAAAAACTTAAGACTAGACCCAAAATATACGTAACTCAATACCACCAAAATACATCAACCTATAACCAAAAGAAACTTAAATACCACCACAACAAAACACTTTAAACCCACCCCCCAAAAACCCTAAAATCAACCCCAAAAAATTCCTAAACCGTCATCCCCAAAAAAACCTATTCCCTAAACCAAAAAAAATCCCTAAATCCTCACACACAAAAACCCTAAAACATGTACCCCAAATATACCTATACCCTTATCCCCAAAAAACCTAAATTGTCTCCCCAATGAATCACTAATCCCTCATCCTCAGAAATAAAAAAAACCTTCATCCCTAAAACCCCAAAACCTTCATCTCTAAATTCCCTAAAGACCAAGCTCCAACCCCCCTCGACACTCAGCACTAGAAAACAATGAACCCTCATCCATAAAAAATCCTTAAACCATAGAGAAAAAAACATTCAATCCTAATCTACAAAAAAAATTAAACTCCAAACATGAAACCACATAAACCCTCAACCAAAAATAATCCTAATCAATTTTCCCCAAATTCCCTAAAATCCCCACCCTATGAAATCCAAAACTATCAATCCTTTAGAAGTCTAAATTCTCAACCCCATGATATGAAAAAACCTCATCCACATGAAACAGTAAACCCTCAGTCCTGGGAAACCAAAAACATGTAGTCCCAGAACACACTATACCTTTCTCTCTTGAAATATCTATACCCTTATCCCCAGAAAACCCTATTCCCTAATACATATAAAATCATAAATCCACACACCAAAAAACACTAACCCGAAGCACCATAAAACCATAAACTCTTATCACTAGAAAACCATAAACCCTCAAATCAGAAATCCATAGAAACTTATACCAAAAAACAAAAAACCCACAGCCACAAAAAACCCATAACACTCATGACAAGAAAATCCTAAAACCTCGGTCCTGAAATAACATAAACCCCCACCACCAGAAATCCCTAACCCCTAAGCTCTAAAAAACTCTAAACCTTCATCCCTAGAATCTTCTAAACACACATAAAAAAATATAGAACATTATCCCAAAAAAACCTACAAATTCATCCCTATAACACCATCAACCTCATCCCCTAAAATCCCTCAACTCCCATCCCCAGAACACCCTAAACATTCAACCACTAAAAACACTAAATTATCATCCCCTTTAAACTCTAATCCCTCAACCACTAAGAACCTAACCCCACATTGTTTGAAAATAATAAACCCTCTACCCCATAAAATCTTATAACCTCATCTTGAAATTACCTCAAACTCACATCCCAATAAACACTAGACCATCATCACCCAAAAAAAATAATCCCTTAGCCATAGAAAAACATAAACCCTCATCCCTATTAATCCTTGACACCTCAGCCCTAGAAAACCATAATACCCTCTACCTTAGAAAATAGAAATCCCACATCCCTAGAAAACAGAAAAGAATCACCACTAGGAAACCATAAATCTTCATCCCTAGAAGCCCCTAATCTATCAATAATTGAAAAACCTAAATACAAAACCCCAAACAAACATAAACAGTCATCTCTATAAAAACCTAAATCATCATCCCAAAAAAACCATAAACCCAAAACCCATGAAAAGTCAAAACCCTTAGCCCCTCAAAACCCTCACCAATCATCACCCCAAAACCCTAAACCCTCCACACAAAAAACACAAACAATCATCACCAAAAACACTAAACCCCCATCATCAAAAAACTATTATCCCTTTTCTTTAAAAAAACCTTAAACAACCATACCAAAAACTCTTACACTCTCTACCATGAAAAATTATAACCCCTTATACCTATGAAACTAAAAACTCAATCCCACTAATCCCTAATCACTTTTCCCAAAAAACAACTAAACCCCCACCCATAAAAACCCTAAACAATCATCCCTACAAAACCAAAAATAGTAAGTCCCAAAAAACCATTAACACCCATCTCCATCAAACACTAAACCCTTAGCCCCAAATATCCATATACCCTAATCCCCAATGAATCAATAATATCTTCCACAAAAACACCTAAACACTCATTCCCAAAAATCCCAAAAACCATATTTCCAAAAATACCATAACCGTCATCCCAAAATATCACAAAACACTCACCCCCAAAAACCCTAAACCATCACCACCCCATAAATGGAATAAAAATCGGCCCCTAAAAACCAAAAATCATCTTCCCCATGTAGTCTTAATGACTCATTCCCAAAAAATAGACCTTCATGACCCAAAACCCATACACACTCAGCCCACCCCCCCCCAAATAATCTAAACCATTATCCCAAAGACCCATAAACCTTCATCACGAAACCCCTAACTATTATCCCCAAAAAATCCCTAAACCCTAGGCACTCAAAATACCCCAAAACTCAAAAAAAAACCCATAAACACTCATCCCAAAAAAAACCCGAAAAACCCTGCCTGAAAAAAACCCTAAATACATATCCCTAAAATCCCATAAACAATAAAAACACTAAACCTGCCACCCCAAAAAATCATAAACATATTTACTGAAAAAAAACATAAAAGTTATCCAACAAAATCCATAATATCTTATCCTAATGAAACTCTAAACCCTCGTCCCCAAAAAACCCTGAACCGTCATCCCCACGAAACATTAATCTATCATACTGAAGAAACCCAAAACCCCAACACAAATAATACTTAAATTCTCATCCCTAAGAAACACAGAAACCATAGCCACTTTAACTCCTAAACCACATCCTCATGAAACAAAAATTACTTTTCCCTTAGAAAACTGAAACCCTCTTCCCCATGAAATTGTTAACCATCATCCCCAAGAAACTCAAAATGAACAACCCCATGAAATCCTAGTACAACATTTCTATGAATCTTTAAATACTAATCCCTAAGAAACCCTAAAACATGAATCCCCTGAATCCTAAAACTATCTGCCCCCAAATACACTAAACCCTCTAACCCAAGAACACTAATCCATTTTCCCCATAGAACCCTATATTGTAATCACCTAGAAACCCCAAACACATAGCCCCTTGAAACCTAAAATACGCATCCTGAAGAAACACTAAAACCTCATCCACAACAAACCCAAAACCCTTATCCACATTAAATCCAACACCTACACATCCAACAATCTCTAGAACCTCATCCCCAAGAAGTTGTGACACCTTAGCTCTATGAAAGAATGCACTTACACCCTATAAAATTATGAACCCTCATCCCCAAGAAACCCTAATGCCTTATCCCTAAAAAAATGTGAACCCTAAGCCCTAATAACCCCTAAAACCTCATTTTTATTAATCCTTGAATCGTTATCCCTATGAATCACTGAAATCCGAGACCCATGAAACATTAATCCTTCATCCCTTGGAATCACAGAACCAATAGTCCCAAGAAGCTATGAACCCTCAGACATGATAATCCTTGAATCACCTTCCACATTAAACCCTAAAACCTCACCCCCAAGAAACACTAAACACTCAGCCCCAAGATACCATGAACACTCATCCCCATGAAGCCCTAAAAACATAGTCCCATGAAACCCTAAACCCTTATACCCATGTAACATTGAACACTCATCCCCATGAAATCCTCAACCCATATCCCTAACAAATAATGAAATGTCATCCATAAGAAACCCTAAACCCTATGAACCATGAAACCATATACCCTCTTCCCCAATAATCCTTTGACCCTCAGCCCCATGAAACCCTAAACCACCAACCCCAAGAAATTTTAAACTCTCAACACCAAGAAACCCTAATCCTTGAGTCCCATGTAACCCTAAACCCTCAACTCCACAAAACACAGAATCATCCACCCAATAAAATCAAGACCCCACTGACGTGGGACACTCTCAACACTCATCCCCTAGGAAACCTGATGCCCTAGCCCAAATAAACCCATAATACATAGTATTAATAAGAAATTTTCCATCATACCTAACAATCCCGGACCCTTGGCCCCATAAAACCCTAAACCCTTATCCATATAAAACCCTAAAAACTCATTACCATGTATCCCTAAACCCTCATTCACAAAACACTCTGAAACCTCATCCCAAAGACACCCAAAACAATCATCCCCAAGAAATCTTGATCCATCAGATCCAAGAATAATTGAACCCTCGTCCCCAAGAGACACAAAACCCACAACCCATTAATCTATAAACTGTCATCCAAAAGAATCTCTAATCACTCAACCTAGAGAAACCTTAATACCTCATCACTTAGAAGCCCTGAACCCTTAGCCCTAAGAAACCATTAAAAATCAATCTAAAAAACCATGAATCCACTTCCCAAATAAATCCAAGAACATAACCCCAAGAAACCCTAATCACTTCTCCCGAATTAACCATAAACCATTATACCCATGAAATAGTGAACACTCTACTCCATGATACATTGAACCCTCAGCCCCATGAATTCTTGAAACCTCACCCCAAGGAAACCTTCGACAGTCCTCCATATGAAACAATCAACCATAAACCCCAAGAAAACATATACCCTCATCATCAATAAAACATAAAACTTCATCCTGAGGAAACCCTAATCTCTTAGTGTAATGAAACCCCAAAGCATTATCCCAATGAAACCCTAAAACATCATCACTTAAAAAATATAAATCCATATCCCTATGAAAAAATAAATCCTTAGAACCAATAATCCCTAAATCCTTAACCAATGACAACCTATTCCCTCCTCCCTAAGAATCCAAGAACACTTAGCTTCTACAAACTACAAACCCTCAACCATAAGAAACACTAATCTCATAGCCGAAAAATCATTAAACAATTATCCCTAATAAACTCTAAACCATGTGTAAGAAAAAACCATAAACCCTTAGCCCCATGAAACTATAATCCACTGGTCCCAAAAACCCTAAAACACGAGCCTCAACAAACCCAAAACTGTAGTCTCAATGTTTCCTTGAACCATCTCCACAAACAAACACTGATCACTCACCCCCAAGAATCCATAATCCCTCATTCCTATGAAACCCTAAACCCTAAACCCCATGAAACAAGGAGTCCTCATCCCAACGAATACATGAACCCTCAAAAATATGGAACCATGAACCATCATCCAAGAGAAACATTGTACACTCAACTCTGAGAAACCCAAAACCCTTAGAATAATGAAACATAGACCTTCATCCCATAGAATACCTAAACCATCATCCCCTAGAAACCATCATCCATTGTAATCCTCTAAACCATATACCTATGAAAACCTTAACAGACATCCCAAAAAAAACCATGAACATAAATTTCAATAAACTCATAAATGTAATCCCACAAATTATCTTAACCCCCAACCCCATGAATTTATAAATTATCATTCTATAGAAACCTCAAACCCTCTACCCCTAAAAATCATGATCCTCTAGGACCTAGACTCAAATAACCCTCTGTATCATGAAACATTTTATCCTCAACAATAGGAAACATAGAACAATCATTCTTAAAAGACACGATCCTTCATCCCCAGCAAAAAATTGAATTATAATGGCCAGAAAAATGTAAACTATCTACCCCAGAAATCTCAGATCCCTAATCCCCAACAATACGTGAACCACCAAAATGAAGAAACTCATATCCATAAACACCAACAAGACATTATCCCTCATCCATCGGAAACAATAAACACATAAACCTAATAAACCATAAACGCACATCACCGTGAATCCTTTATCCCATATCCACAAGAAAACATAAAACATCATCCCACAAAAACCATGAACCCTCATCTCCATGAATTCGGAACCCCTTATCACTAAGAAGCCATTAACCATCATCCCCAAGAAACCATGAATAGTTGACACAATGAAACCCTAAACACCTTTCCCTATGAAACCCTAAACTGAAATCCTAATGAAATCCTGAACCCTCATCCCCAATAAACACAAAACCCTCAGACCCTAGAAACCCTAAACCCTAATCCTAAAAAAAACCTAAACCCTTATCCCTATGAAACCAAAAACTATTTTCCCTAAAAAACATTAACCATCATCCCCAAGAAAACTCGAACACGTAGTCCCAGCTATCCCTGAAGACCTAGTATCCAAAACCCATAAACTCACCCCCAAATAAAATAAACCCTCAAAAAAATATTTGAAACCTTAGTACCAAGAAAAAAAAATCATTCAGCCCAAAAAAATCCCAAACCATCAACCCCAAAAAACACAAAACCCAAATCCCTAAAAAAACACTCAGAGATAAAAATAACATGAACCCTCAATCTTAGAAAATACCAGAACCCTCATCCCTAATAAAATATGAACCCTTAGAACAAAAAAATCAATATACCCTCATCCCAAAAAAATATTTCATCCTCATTCCCAAAAACCCATGAACCTAATCCCCAAATAAAATCATAAACCCACATCCCCAAAAAGTCCAGAACCATCATCCAAAGAAACCATAAACCATCTGCCCCAATAAACCCTGAGAACTCATTCCCCAAAAACACTAACTCTTCAACCCCAAAAATCCTAAACCATCATCCAAAACAATTCTTTAACAATCACCCACATGAAACCATGATCTCTATGTCCCAACAATCAGTAAACCCTATGCACCGAAATAGACTGATACCAAAGTCCCAAAAAAACTAAACCCTCATCCCTAAAATCCTTGAACACTTAAACTCAAAGAACCCAAAACTGATATCCCCAAAAAACATTTAACACTCAACTTCATAGAAAACCATAAATCCTCATCCCAAAAAACCCTATTTCATCTTCTAAATAACCTATAAACCCTCAGGCCAAAATAACACAAAATACACATCCCCCTAAAACTATTAAACATCTATCCTAGATACCCCAAAACCGTCAGACCATGAAAACCATAATCCCCCCGCACCACGAATCTATAAACCATCAACCACATCAGCCCCAATAATCCTTAAACCCCTAGTCCCATGAAAACCCAAACCCTCATAAAAAATGTAAATCCTCAAGCCTAGAAAACTAAAAAAACTCAGCTACAAAAAAACCTAAATCCTAATCCCTAGAAAACACTGAACCCTTAGAAATAGAGATACCTAACCCCCCATATCTACAAATTCCTAACCCCTCAGCCCTAGAAAACCCTAATCCCTCTATCCTCGAAATCCCTAAACCTTGAGCCCATGAAAACCAAAAACCCACTGCACTAAAAACCTTAAACCATAAGCACTCGAAAAATGGTAAAACCTTAGTCAAATAAAACCCTAAAACCTCATCCCTATAAAACACTAAACCCTTAACCCCAGAATATGTGATACCCTCACCCTAGAATACCCTAAAACCACTTCCCTATAAAACCCTAATCATCATCCCCAAATCCTGAAAACCACAACCCTAAAAATCCATTGACCTACAACCACTAAAAATTACAAACCCTTACACCAATAAAAAAATATCCTGTGACAATTAAATTCCATAAACCATTATTCCTAGGAAATAATAAATCCTCATATTGATAAAAACCTAAACGCTTGACCCAAGATAACCCTAAACGTATAGCCCCAAAAAACCCTAAACTGTGGACCCCTAAAACCCCAAACCCAAATACCCATATAAAAATAAACCCTCTTCCTCAGAAAACCATGATGCCTCAATATAAGAAAAGCATAAACCCTCAGGCCTAAAAAATAAAAAAAAAATCATCCCCAAAATCCATAATCCTTTAGACAAATAATAACTAAACTATCAATTATAGAAAACCCTAAATGATCAAACCCAGATAACACTAAACACCCATCCCTATAAAAACCTAAACCATTATTCCCAAAAAACCAAAAAAAATCATCCCTATAAATCCCTTATCCCACGGCCTAGAAATTCCTAATCTATTATTCCCATAAAATTCGAAAAAATTCATTCGTCGAAAACCCTATTTCCATAGGCTCATGACCACCTAAATTATTATCACTAGAAAATAGTAAACCCTAAATCCTAGAAAACAAAAAACCATCAGAACTAGAAAATTATGAAGCCTCAACCATAGTAAACCCCAAATTTTCATCCAAAAAATCCCATATTTGATCATACATATAAAACAAAAACCCATCTAGCCAAAAATACCCTAAACCCTAAGCCACAAAAAACAAAAATCTACCATCCCAATATAATAGTAACTCCAACCCCAGCAAAACCTAAAACACCATCCCCACAAAACCCTATGCCCTGAGCCCCATGGAACCCTAAACCATCATCCCCATAAATCCAAAATACCTAATCCCATGAGTATATGAAATGTTCATACCAAGATACCCCTCAACCCTCTTCCCTAGAAATCCTTAACCCCTCATACCTAGAAAACTAATATCCACCATCCCTAGGAAACCATGTACCTTTTGCCCGGATTAACCCATAACCATCATCCATTGAAAACCCTAAACCCTCTGCACTAGAAAACCACGAACCCTCATCCCAAGAATGAAAAAAAACTCATAGTCCTAGAAACACCAAAACTCATAGTCCCTGAAAACACTAAAACCATAGTCATTGAAAATATTAAAACCTCAAACCCAAAAAAATCAAAAACCCTTATCCCTATAAAACCATAAACATTTATCCCCATAAAACTCATTACCCTTCATCCCCAAAAAACAGTTCACCCTCATCCCTAGAAAACCCTATACCCCCTTCTCTTCAAAACCAAAAACCCAAAACCCTCACCACCAGAAAACCATAAAACTCCCATCCCCATAGAACACTGAACCGTTATCCCATGAAAACCCTAAACACAATGCCACATAAAAACTTAAATCCGCATCCCCAAAAAACTATAAACTCTCAGCCTAAGAAAACCCCAAAAACTCAGCCCTAGAAAAGTCAAAACCATCTACCCTAGAAAAATCAATATAGTCAACACTAGGGAACCACAAACCCTGAAACCCAAAAAAAACACTAAACCCTTATACCCAAAATACATTATACCATATTCAATAAATAACCAATAACCCATATCCCTAGAAAACCCTAAATCCCCATCCCTAAAAACATTAAACTCCCAACCCCCAAAACACTTAAACCCCTCGCCCTAGAAAAACCTAAACCATTAGCCTTACAAAATCCTAAACCCTCATCCATAGAAAACCCAAACCCCTCATAAACAAACAAAACCCATATATTAATCCCAAGAAAACCATGAACCCAAATCCCTACCAATTCATAAAACCCCAAACCCAAAAAACAGAAAACCATGATCCCTTGATACCAAAAACTCTTACCATGAAAATATACAAAACCCATATCCACTGAAAATAGAAAACCTTCAACCACAAAAAATCCTAAACCCTCATCCCTAGAAAATATAAAAACCTATACCTATGGAAAAACTAAACCCCCATCCCTAGAAAACCCTTAACCCTCACCCCATGAAAAACATAAACCCTCTTCCCCTAAAAACCCAAATCTATTAGCCCCAAAATATCATTAACAGTCAGCCCCTAAAATCATAAACCCCCATCCTATGAAAACCCTAAACCACTGAACCATCATCCCTTTTGAATACTAAACTATTAGCCTAATAAACCATAACACATTATCCCCAATAAATCCTAAACCCTAATCCCCAGAAAACCCTAAAATCTCATCTCTAGAGAACCCGAAACCAAGAGACCTAGAATCCTCAAAACCCTTAGCATGAGAAAAACCATAATCATTAGAACCACCCAAACCTAAACCCTATACAATAGAAAAAACTAAATCCTCATAAAAAAAAATCATACATTCCAAGAAAAACGTAAACCCACATCTCCAGAAATCCTGAAATCCTTCACCCCAAAAAGCCCTAAAAACTAATACCAAGAAATATATATACCCTAAGATACAAAAAACTAAACCACTATCCCTACAAAACTATAACCCCTTAACCACAAAAGGCATAAATCCTTATCCCCAAAAAACTCTAAACCATAATCCCCACAAAAATGTATCCCCTTTGTCCCTAAAAACACAAAAGCCTCAAAACTTAAACCCATGAACCGTCAACACAGAAAACACTAAACCGTCATCCAAGAAAAACCGTAAAATATAATCACCACAAAACACTAAACCCTTAGCCAAGAAAGGCACTAAACCCTAACCCCTAAAAAACCATAATCCATTAGACCCAAACCCCCTGAACTTCGCACAAAAAAACTCTAAACAGTCATCCCCAGAAAACCATAAACCCTAATACCACTAAAAACCTTACTAATGATCCCAAAATCCCCAAAACCATCATTCCTATAAAACCATGAATCCTTAGTTCATAAAACCCTAAACCCTCATCCCCATATATCCCAAAACCCTCATCTCCAAATTATCCAAACCCTCATCCCTAAATAAACCAAAACCCTCATCCCTAAATAACCCAGAGCATGATACCGCAAAAAAACTCTAATGCCTCATACCCAAAAAAAACCATTTACCATTAACCTCCAAAACCCCAAAACAATTATCTAAAAAACCCTAAATACACATACCAAGAAAAACATAAACAGTCATCCACAAAAACCCAAAATCCTTTATCTCCAACAATCACTAAATCATCATCCCCAAATACCCTTATGCCCCCATCCCTAAAAAAACCTCAATACTCATCCCAATTAAACCATAAACACTCACCCCAAAGGCCATAAAATCTCATCCCCATAACCATGAAACCCTTCTCACCTATATTCAATAATTTTTTATCCCCAAAAACCCATAAACCCATATCCTCAAAAAATCCACACACCTCAAGACCAAAAACTACTAAACCATCATCCCAAAAAACCCCCAAATCATAACCCCTAAAATTACAGAAACCCTCCACCCTCCACCAAAAACCCAAAAAACCTCACTCCAAAAAACCCAAAATCAATAGTACCAAACCACTCTAAACCCTAATCCCCCAAACCCCCTAAAACATATATGGAAACACCCTAAAACATTTATCCCCTCAAAACCCAAACCACATTGGAAAAAACATTAAATCCTTAACCCTAGAATCATTTAAAAACTCATCACCAAAAACCTATAAATCCTCATTAAAAATCTTTACATACAATAGAAAACCCTAAAACCTGATCCCCAAATAAACCCATACCCTAAAAACCTTAACCCTCACACCTAAAAACCCTAAACCCTTAACTGTAATATATCCTTAAGCCCTCATACCCATGAAACCTTAAACCCTCATCCTAATGAAAACACAAATTCATGTCCCCAAGAAACTATAAACCCGCATCCTAAAAAAACACTAATCACTAAGCCCTATGAAATCATGAACCCATAGCCCAATAAAAATTAAACCCCCCACCCCAAGGAATCCTAAACCCCTATAACTAAGAACATAATAACCTCAATCCTCATGAAACCCAAATCCCTCATCCCCTATAAACCCTAAACCATGATCCCCACAAAACCTGAAACCTTTCCCAATTGAACCCTATAACATCTACCACATGAAGCTCAAAAAAATCCACTTAATGAAATGTGAATCCATCAGCACAAAGAAACCCTAAACCCTTAGTCCTGTTAAACAATAAACCATCACCATCAAAACCCCAAATTAATGATACATTATAATCCATAAACCCATAGACCTACGAAAACCTAGGAATATATCCCCATGAAATCATAAACCCCCATCCACATGAAACTATAAACCCTCAGCACTAAGATACCATAAACCCTCATCAATAAGAAACCCTAAACTGGTATCCCTATGTAACCCTAATCCCTTATCCCTAAGAAACAAGGATCCCTCTACCCCAAGAAACACTAGTCCTTAATCCCTATGAAACCCTAAACCATCATGAAAAGTATTCTGTGAACCATATTCCCCATGAATCTCTAAACCCTCATCCACAATAAACATTGAACAGTCATCCCTAATAAATCATAAACCTTTAGAACCTATAATCCTTGTACACTATTCCATATCAAACAATAATCCCTTGTCCCCATGAAAATAAAAACCCTCAACCCCAAGTATCCATGAACCCTCATTTACAAGAAACCATGAACTCTCGCCCCATAGATACTTGGAACCCCCATCCACAGGAATCCATGAACCCTCAGCACCATAAAACACTAAACCCTTATCCCCAAAAATCCAAAACCCTCATCCCCATAATATTCTAAACACTCAATCCCGCGAATCCTACAACCCTCAGCACCATGAAACAATGAACCCTCATCCACAAGAAACCCATAACACTCATCCCCTGGAAAACCTAAACCCACTAACCAGAGAAACAATGAAACCTCAACCCCAGGAATCATTGAAACCTCTTCCATGAGAAACCTTCAACTATTAGCCCCAGGAATCCCTAAACATTGATCCCCAAGAATCCTAGAACCCTCATCCCCATGTAACCCTGAACCCTCATCCCAATGAAAACATAAACCATCTAGCCTAATATTTTGTGATCAAAGATACCCCATAAACCCCAAATCCCATCACCAAGAAATCCTAAATCCTCAATAAAATGAAAAATTGTATCCTCATCTCTATCAAACCCTCACCCTTAGCACCACAAAACCCAGAACCCACATCCCCATGAAACTCTGAACCTTCATTTCCATGAAACCCTAAACCCTCATCCCCATGAATCCTTGAAATCTCATCCTGATAAAACACATATCCATCTTCCCATGTGACCTTAAAACATTGACCACAAGAAATACAAAAATCATAATATTTGAGAAACGCTAAACGCTAATCCCTAAGAAGCCATAAACCCTCATCCATAAGAAACCCTAAACACTTGGCCCAAAGAAACACTCAACCTTTAGCACCATGAATCCTTGTACCCTCAGTACCAAGAAAACAAAAATTTTAATTCCCATGAATTACAGACCTTTATCTCAAGAAACCATAAACCCTCATCCCACAAAACATTGAACTCTTATCCCAAAAAAACAATTAACTCTAACCCCTAATATACCTTAAAACCTAATTTCCAAGAAACATACAAATATTTTCACCATGATACCCTAAATCCTCAGCCCAAAGAAACCCCAATCTCTAATCCCTATGAAACCCTATTCCCCCATAAAAAAACACAATAACCTCATCCAAATGGAAACCCTAAACCCTCATCCCTTGGAATCCCTAAACCCTAAACCCCAAGAAACCATAACCCCATGATGCTATAACAACCCAAATCCTCACCACAATGAAACCCTAAACCTCGAGCCCTAGATACCTGAAACACTCATCCCCACGATAAAATACACCCTAGACCCAAATAATCCTTATACCCTTAGCCTCAGGATATATTATCCCCTTAACCCCATGAAATAATAAACTCACAGATTCCAAAAAACCTAAAACATCATCCTTGAGAAACCGTATACCTTCATCCTCAAAAAACCCTAAACCCTCATCCTTAAGAAACCCTTAACCCTCATCCCCAATAAACATTACAGGCACATCACCATGAAACCAAAAAACACTTATCCCCTAGAAACACTAAAACACCACAACTATGAAACTATAATCCATCTTCCCTAAGAAACCCAAAATCCTTATCCCCCGAACCTATGAAACATCATCCCTAAGAAATACTAAACACTCATTCCCAATAAACTCAAAACCTCATCCCTATGAAACCCAAAACCCTCATCCTTAAAAACCCAATCCCTCATCCCCATGAAACCCTAAACCATAAAACCTAGGAAACCCTACACCCTCATCCAGAAAAAAAACATGAACCCTCCACCTAATGAAATTTTGATTCCTCTACCCAAAAAATCTATAAAATCTTATCTACAAGAAAACCTAAATCCTACAATGCAAGATACACTAAAACCTCAAGACCAATAAACAATGATCCACCAAACAAAATAATCCTTAAACATTCAACAATAAGAAACCCTAAACCCTCATCATTAAGAAGGATTGATCCCTTAATCTCAAGAAACCCTGAACCCTGAACCCTATGAAACCATAGTTACTTATCCCCAAGACACCCTAAACCATCATCACAAAGAAACCCTCCTCCCCACAAAACAGTGAACCCTTAGTCCCAAAAAATCAGAACCCTAAACACTAATAACCCCTGAACAAAGAATGCTACGAAAATCGTATCACATATCACCAAAATCCTTAAATCCCCATCCAAAAGTATACCTTAACTTTCAACCCCATGAATCATTGAATTCCCATCCATAGGAAACACTTATACACTGTCCCATAGAAACTAGGAACCCTATACCATTGAAACCGTGAACTGTAAGCCCCAAGAAACCATGAACACTCATCCCCAACAAAACTTGATCCCTATATCTGAAAAAGCTGAACTCTCAACTTAGAAATAACTAAACACCTTCCCATAAAATCCTTAAACAATCAGTCCCAAAAATCCAAAAAAATAGCATGAGTAAACCCTTAACCCTCTTCCACAAGAATCCTTGATCCTTCAACCAAAAGAATATTTGAACTATATACCCCAACAAAACACTAAACCCACAACCCCATGAAACATTGAACCCTCATCTATAAGAAAGCCTAACCCTCATCTCCTGGAAACCCTAAAAACACATCCTTGTGAAACTATAAATCCTCATCACCAATATTCCATGAAACCTTATCCCCACTAAATTTGAATCCCTCAACCCCAAGAAGCCCTGAAAACCTATCTCTATGAAACCTTCAACCCTCAGTTCGAATACAACTTGAACCATCATCCCAAATAAACTCTAAAACCACATACCCATGAAACACTCAACAATCATCCCCATGAAACCGTAGACCATTTTACCTATGAAACCCTGATAGGTCATCCCCAAGAAACTAGAAATTGTCTTTCCTAACAACCCTTAAAAATCTTCCCCAAAAAACCCTGAACCCGGAGCAAACAAACACACTTAACCCTCATCACCTAGAAAATAATTTCCCTAGAGAACCCAAATCAATAACCCTCATTCCAAAATATCCCTAAACCATTATAAAAAACATTAAACCATCACCTCCAAAATACCCTAAACACAAATCCAAAAAATTAACATATAATAAAAAAAACCCTAAACCCTCTTCCAAAATAACCATGAAATGTCTACCTCAAAAACCATGAATCCCTACCCTAAATTACATAATCCATAATCCTCATAATACAATGATAATCCTTTCCCAAAATATCTTGAGCTCTTATCCCCAAAAAAGATGAACCCTCATCCTAAGAAACCTTGAACCCTCAAGCCCATGAAACCCCAAACCATAATCCATTAAAACCCTTAACCCTCATCCTATGAAACCTTGACCCCTATATGGCAGGAAAACATAATGGTTTAGCACCGAAAACCCATAACCGTCATTCATAGGATACTGTGAACCCTTAGTCTCAACACACCATGAACCCTTATCAAAAAAAATCCCTAAACCCACATCCCCAAAAATCATGAACCATTGACCGCAGTAATTCCTAAATACCTAGAACAAAACCAAAAACCCCTGACACAAAAAATCAATGAACCCTCAACACCAAATAATTCTAATATTTCATTAAAAAAAACACAGAATCCTCAGCATAAAAACCTCATGAAACCACAACTGTAATAAACACTGAAACCACATCCCCAAAGATAATGTATCCCTATTCCTTGTAAAACCATGATCCCTCATCCCAAAAAAACCCTAAATTCTTATCCCCCATCAAATAAAAACCCTTAGCACCCAAAAACCTGGAAACCATATCCCAAAAATAAACTGCACAATTTTTCAGAGAAAATATTATAAACCCCCATCCCAAAACAAAAACACATAACAATCAAGTCCAAAAAACCATAAACACTCTTCCCAAATTCCCATGAACCCTCCTCATGAAACCCCTTGAACCATCATCCCCAAAAAATCCTGATCCTTATGCCTCAAATAACCCATAACCCTCATCCATATGAAACCCTGAAACCTCAGTCCCAAAAAAACCCTCATCCTCCTATACCGTAAACCCTTAGCATAAAAAACCCTCAACCATATGCCCAATAAAACACAAATAAATTAACCCCAAATTACCCTAAACCATCATCCATAAAATAATAAACACTCATCCCCAAAAAACACAAAACCCCCATCCCTAAAAAACTCAAAAAACACCATCCCACAAAATCCCTAAACCCTCATCCCAAAAAACATGAAACCTTAATCCCTAAATATAACTAAACTCGCATCTCCAAAAAGTATATATCATCAACCCCAAAAATCTCTAATAACATAACTAAAAACCACATAACTATCATCCCTAAAAAATCATATACCATCACACTTAAAAAAACCCTAAACCCTTAGCCCCATAAAAAGCTTGACCCCTACCCATAGAATACCCTAATATGTTACCCCAAAACCATCATAAATCCATAGAACCATGAACCCTATTCCCTTATCTCAAAAATAATTAAAACCCTTAACCCAAAATCCCTAATCACTCGTCCCAATAAAAACCCAAAATCCTTAACATCAAAAAACCTAAACACTCATCCCCAAATAGCTTTAAACACTCTTCCCCTAAAAAAATTATCTCATTAGGAAGAATAACTATAAAATGTAAACACTAATATGAAATATGTCTCCATCCTTAAAAACCCCAATAATATCATCCCCAAACAACCATACACACTCATACCCAAAAAAACATTGTACCCTTAACATGAAACACTATTAACCCTCATCCAAAAAACCCTAAACCCTCATCATCATGAATACATAATATCCCATCCAAAAGAACATGCTGCTCATAACCCTAAAAACTCTAAAAACACATCCCAAAAAACCAAAATCCACATCCCCAAAATACTCTAAACACTCAGTCCCAAAAAACCATATACCCACACCCAAAAAACCCTAAAACCTCATCCCAAAAAACTCTTGACCAACATCCATAAAAAACCATAAACCCTCATACCCATGAAACTCTGATCCCTTGTCCACAATAATACCGAAATAACCATTACCAAATAAGCATTAATGTGTCAACTTGAAAACAATCATAAAGACTCGTTCCCAAAAGACCCTAATCCCATAGCCCCCGAAAACCAAAAACCATCACCCAATAATAAAACCTCATACCCCAAAATACTAAACCCTCCACCCCAAAAAATTTGAAACCACCCTCATAAATAACCCTAAACCATCAGCCACACAAAACCCTAAACCTAATTCCCCAAAAAAACTCTTAACCCTCACCCCCAAAAAATCCTTAACCCATATCACCATGAAACACTCAATACTCAAACACATGAACACTAAACCCTCATCCAAATGAAAAAATGAACCATCATACTAAAGAAACCATCGATCAATTGTCCAAAAAAACAATGTAAATACTTGTCCAATTATCCTTGAACCCTATTCCTCATGAAACCCTAAAAACTCTACTATAAGAAACCCTGATACCTCATCCTAAAGAAACCTTGAACCTCAAGCCCATGTAATCCTTCAACACTCGTCCCCAAGAAACCATTAACTCACATCCCCACAAAACCCTGAACCCTCAGGCCTAAGAATCACTAAATCATCATACACAAAAAAAATTAACACTCAGACATAATAATACCATGAATGATCAACCCTAAAAAATCAAGAACCTTAAACCCAAAAACATATTAAACCCTCAACACCATTAAACCAGGATCCATAAAACCCAAAAATATTATCAACCTTCATCCCAAAGTTATAATTTTCCCACAGCCCCAAAAATTGATGTACCCTCATCCCCAAGAAATCCAAAACCCTCAATCCAAAAAAAAAAACACTAAACCCATACCCAATAAAAACCAAAAACTATAATCACGAAAAATCAAAAACCATGATCCCAATGAACCCTAATCCCCCACCCCCTATAAATCCCTAGATCCTTCATCACTAAAAAATCATAAACCCATAGCACAAAAAAACATTGAACCCTCATTTAAAAAAAAGAATATCCCTCACCCAAAAAACACTGGTCCCTCAACTCTAAAAAATCATGAACCCTCGGACCCAGAAAAACACTATTTCCCTAGCCCCAAAAAAATTAAACAGTCATCCCAAAAAAAATTATCCATTATCACTTAAAAACCCAGAACCCTTATCCATAAATAAACCATGATCCCTGAGCCCAAAAAAAATATTCTCCCTTAAACCAAAAAAACCCTAAACACTCATCCTAGAAAAAAATGAAACCTATGCCCATAAATCACTAAGCACTAATCCCTAAACACACATAAATCGTGAAAACAATAATACAATCATCCCTTAGGCGAAAAAGTGGAAACATTCACAATCATAAAACCCTCAACCTCCATCCTCAAAAAACATGATACCACCATCATCAAAAACCCTAATCACACAGCCCCAAATACCCTCAACCCACAGCCCCAAAAAACTCTAACCCCCAATAACCAAACCCCAAAAAACATAAAACCCTCATCCTGAAAACATTAAACACTAATCTCCAAAAAACATTAAAACCGAATAATGAAAAAACAAATTAATCAAACATCCCCAAAAAACACAAAACCTCTTCCCCCAAAAACCCTAAACCCGCATCTCCACAAAACACTATAATCCCTTATCTAGACAAACCTGAAATCCTCAACCTAAAAAACACAAAACCCTCTTCCCCAACAAATCCAAAATCCACAGCCCTGAAAAACTCTGAACCCCCAACACCCCAAAACCCTTACACATAATCCAATTAAAATTCTAAATCATCCACAAAACAAACCCTAGACGAAAAACACCCCAAAAATATCCCATGCCCTCTTCCCCAAAAAAACCTAATCCCTCATCACCAAAAACTCAAAATCCTCATATTCAAAAAACCAAAAACAACAACCCTTAAAAACACTGACCCCTCATCCTAATGAAATGAAACATCAACCAAAACAAATTACTAAACCTCAACCAAATATTCCCTAAACCCTCTCCTAAAAAAAACCCTTATCCAAAATTCTGAAAAGTTAAACAATCATCCCCAAGAAACCCTAAACCCTTATCCCCCAAAAAAACGACAATCCCTCTACCTCCAAAAACGTTGTTTCCTTATTCCAAAAAATCATAATACCAAGGAATTGAAATCCATAAATCCATACCCAAAAATAACCTTAAACCCTATGTATATTAAAAACAGAATCACTCATTCAAAAAAAACCCTACGTCCTCACCACCCAAACCCCTAAACCCTCATTCCCATATAACCCTAATTCCTCAATGAAAAGTAAATCATAACCCTTATCTCAAAAAAAACCTAACCCATCATCCCCCAAAAACTCTAATCCTTCATCCAAAAAAAACCCTAAGACATATGACCCAAAAAATATTAAATATTTAACCAAAAAACCCTAACGACTCATCTCCAAGAACTATAGTCCTAATCCCCCAACAAATCCAAATTACTCATACCCAAAATCCCCAAACCCCCATCAGAAAAACCTCAATCATTAAAAACCCTAAAACCTCATCCCAGAAAAACAATAATAACTTATCTGAATAAAATTCCTAAACCCCTATACCCAAAAAACCATTAACACTTATCCCTAGATAATCATAAACCCTCACCTCTAAAAAACCTTAAACCCTCAACCCTAGAAAATTGTAAACACTTAACACCAAAAAACCAAAAACAATAATATCCAAATAACCCTAATGAACCCTACATAGAAAAAACTAATCCATTATCCCCATAAACCACTATACCACATTCTATGAAAACCCAAAACTCTCGGTCCAAGAAATCCTAACACCCTTAGACTGAGAAAACACTAAACCCTCCTTCCTAGAAATCCATAAACACTCAATCCCACGTTATATTAAACCCTAAAACCTCCTCTCATTCACCATAAACGATCATCAAAAAAATAATAGAAAAACATCATCCCCAAAAAACCATAAACCCTAACCCCCAAAAAAACTACACCATCATCCACAAAAACCCCATAATCTCTATGCCTTAAAAAATAGTAAACTCTTAGCCACAGAAAAACCATAATCCATCATCCTGATAACCCCTAAACCATTATCCGAAGAACCATAAACCTCTATCCAAAAAAAAATAAACCCTTATAAAAAAACTCTTGACCCTCATTCCCAATAAATAGTAAAACCTATGCCCTAGAAAACCTGATACCATCAGCCCCCAAAAAACCCATAACCCTCATCGCAAAAGAAAACACAAAATCCACAACCACAATAAACCCTAAGAATTGTTCCCCCAAAACCCTATTTCCACACCCCCTAAAATAAAATAATATAATACCCAAAACCCCAAAACCATCTGAACCAAAAAAGCCCTAATGTATCAACCCCAAATAAATCATAAACCCTATGGAAATCCTAAACCCTCATCCCCAAACAACCCAAAAACCCAAAAACATGAAAATACCTAAACCCGAAAAACCAAAAAAGACTAAACCCTCATAAAAATGCTAGTACTAAGTCCCAAATATACCATAAACCCTAACTAATAAGGAAATAAACCCTCCACTGAAAAATTCTATATCCTTATCCCCAAAAATACCAAAACCTAAGAACCCAAAAAAACCAAAAATCTCATCCCAAAAAAACATAAACCCAAAACCAGAAAACCCCCACAAACCCTCAATCTACAAAAACCCAAAACACTAGTCCAAAAAAAACCATAAACTCTCATCCCCAAAAAGAATAAGCCCTTATCTCACAAACCAATAAACCATCATCTTCAGAAAACTATATACCCTCAGACCAATAAAATCCTAAACCCTCATCCCCAGAAAACCCAAAAACCTCAGCCTTAAAAAAAATTTAAAACCTCAAAGATAAGAAACCATAATCCCTCTACCTCTAAAAAACCTTGAACCCTAATATCAAAATATTCTATAAAAATTCATCCCCTAAAACACCAAACCCTTATCCCAAAAATCCCTAAAACATCATCTCCCCGAAAACCTAAACCATTATCCTCGAAAAAGCTAAACCCTTATCCAAAAAACACTAAATGTCCTGTAATATAAAAATCATAATCCCTCAATGAAATTTTTTTTAACTAACATCCCAAAAAACCCTAAACCCCATCCCAAAAACCTGGACCCACAACACCCAAAAACCCTATACCATATGCCGCAAAACACTATTTCCTCACCCCTAAAAAACTATCAAGCCTAATCCCCAAAAAAATGTAGACCATCAGTCCCAAGAAAACATAACCAATTTGAAAAAAACAATTCCACCATAACAAAAATATCCCAAAACTCTCAGTATATTAAAAAAACAAATAAAATATCATCTGCAAAAATCATATACCCTTATCCCCCATAAACCATGAACCCCCAACCTAGAAAACACAAAAACCATAGCCCCAAAATATCCTAAATTCTAAGGCCCAAAAATCCCAAACCATAATCCTAAAAAAAAAATTAACCATGTTCCATAAAACCCCTAATCCCCATAATTTCTAGAAAACCCAAAACCCACATCCCCAAATAATCCTAAACCCAAATCCCCAAAAGAATATAATCCATAATCCCTAAAAAACCCAATCCTAAATCTGAAAAAACTTAAAGCCGCTCCTCCCTAAAAAACAAAAACATTCAACCATACAAAATAGTTAACCCCAACACAGAAACCCATCATGCCTCATCATCAAAAATGAAATTAGACACAGAACCCAAAAAACCCTAAACCCTATGTACCAAAACCCAAAACCCTTAATCCACCAAAACCCTATACCGTTAACCAAAAACCACCTAACCCCCCAAAAAACCCAAAAACCTCTCCCCCAAAACCTCAAAACCCTTATCCCCAAAACCCATAAGAACATATCACCAATATGATATGGACCCTAAGAAACAAATACTCTTGTACTCTTTTCCCATAAAAACTATGATCTAATCCAAAAAATGTAACCCCTCATTCCCCTCAACCCAAAAACCCTTAGCCAAAAAAACCAAAAACCTACAACCTAGAAAACCTAAAACATTCATCACTAGAAAAAAGGAGCCTAAAAAAAATAATCAAATCCCACATCTGTAAAACACCCTAAACCCCCACCCTCAAAAATCCTTCCTCACCCTGAAATCCCCAAAACCCCTTTTCCAAGAAAATTTAATTTCTCCCTTTCAAAACCCCAACACCCAAAGACCCAAACCCCCGGAACTGTTATCCAAAAAACCATAAAAGAACATCCCAAAACACCATAAACCCTTAAACCCAAAAAACCTTAATCCTTGATCACCAAAAATCCCTAAACTCTAACCCCCAAAAGTACTAAACCGAAATCCAAAAAAATTCCAAAAAAACCTTTTCCCAAAAAACACATAAACCATAAACCCACAAAACACAATACCCTCATCCCTAAATACTCTAAAACCATCATCCCCAAAAAAATCCTAAAACCTCAACCATAACAAATATTAATCCTACATCCACTAGTACCTGAAAACCACCATCTCGACCAAACCCAAAATCCTCACCCCCAAAACCCTCATCCCCAAATAACCCCTAAACCCTCATACAAGTTAAATTGTAAGACATCATCCCTAAAAACTCTTAAACCCTCATCCATAAAATCTCATAGACCCATAACCCCAAAACCACATAAACCCTTATCCATAAAAACCCAAACCCTTCTCCCAAAAAAACCCAAATCCCATATCCCTAAAAAATAATATGCAGGCATTCCATGGAAACCCTAATCCCTCATACTCAAAAACACATAATCAATCTATATCAAATAACCATAAACCCACTGAATAATAAAACCAAAAACCATCCTCCACAAAAATCCCTAAACCCTCAGCTCCAAAACCCTAAATAATCATGCTGAAATAACCCTAAATCCTCATCAATAAATAACACTAAACACTAATTCAGAAAAAAAAAACAAAACACATAGCCCAAAAAACCTAAACCCTCATCCACAAACCCCCCATAATACCACCACCTGATGAAAACATTAACCCTCATCCCCAAAAAAAATAACCCTTAGCCCAAAATAACTATAAAATCTCAGCCCAAAAAAGTCCTATAAACCCAACCCCAAAAAACCATAAACCGACTCAATAAAACATCCAAAACCCACATATCAATAAATCCACAAACACGCATCCTAAAAAAATCCCAAACACTCACCGTCAATATCCATAAACCATCAAGCACAATAATACATAACCCCTTAGCCTCAAAAAACCATAAACCCTCTTCCCCAAAACTCTAAACACACAGACCAAAAAAAACCAAAAATCCCTTATCCAACGAAATAACTAATTCCTTCGCACCAAAAATTAATAAACAGTCATGCCCAAAATACACTAAACCCTTAACACCAAAAATCCCAAAAACAACTCATCCCTAAAAAACCATAATCCATCATCTCCAAATTGACCTAGACCGTTAAATCAAAAAAACCCTTAATCAGTCATCCCTCAAACCCCTATATCATCATCCCAAAAAGAAACCCTAAAAAATAACCATAATCTCTAAAACCTCCTAACCCCTCATCATAAAAACTGATAAACCCTCTTCCCCAAAACCCCTTTAACACTAAACCCAAATAAAACCAAAACCATGAGCCCTAGAAAACCCTAAACACTCAACCCCAAACAGCAATAAAACCTTACCCCTAAAAAACCCTAAACACTTGATCCAAAAAAACATAAACATTCTTCCCTAAAAAATAAAAAAAATCATCCACAAACCCCCCCAATAAATCCACTCTAAAAAACCATAAATAATCCCCATAAAATAAACATAAACATTCATCCCTAGAAACCCTAAACTCTAATCCAAAAAAATACTAAACCCTCAACCCTAAAAACACTAAAAACCGAACCCCATGAACCCAAAACCCCCATAACTAAACAAAACCTAAACCCTCAGACCCAAAATACATTGAACCCACAACAAAAAAAACCACTAAACCAATAGTCCCAAAAAACCATATTCCCTCATCCAAAAAAATGCATAAACCCTCAGTCCCCAATAATCACTAAAACCCTTATACGAAATAAAAACATAAACCCTCTTACCCGATGACACCAAAACCCTCAGACCAAAGAAAAAATAAAGTGTCATCCCAAAATAAAAAAATAATTCCCATCCAAAAACCCTTAAACCCCCAAACCATTATACTAGGAAAAACCTACATAGTTATACCTAAAAAAACATAAACCCTCATAAAAAAATGTCAATAAAACCATAGTCCAAAAAATCCAAAACCCTATCCATAGAAAACCCTAAACCCCTAACCTCAAAAAAACCCTATACCCTTATCCCCAAAAACCCTAAACCCTCAGAAATAAAAATAGATTATTCCATACAATTAAAAAACCATTAAACATTATCAAAACTTTTAGTCCCACAAAACCCTAAAACATCATTCCTAAAAATCCCTATTCCAAAACACCAAAAAAAAAAATCCCATCCCTTGAAAAAAACCACCAGAAAAAAAAATTCATGAAAACTTTATCCTAAACAACCTTAAACCCTTATCCCCAAAATAACGTAAGCCACACCCCTTAAAAATAATGACCCCTGCACCAATAAACCTAAACCCTATTGACCCCATAACCTAACCCCTCAACCCCAAGAAACCCCATAAACCCACAACCCCAAATTATCACTAATCCTTCAGTCCCAAAATACCCTAACTTATAATCCCAAACAAACATGAAACCCCAATCCCCCAAAAAACCCTTGAACTCTCATCCTGTAAAAAACCCATGAATACTTATCCCTAAAACACATTGAACCCCTTTCCCCATGAAAACCCAAACACTCAACCTCAAAAATCCCAGAACCCACTTCCCAAAAAAACCCTTTACACTCACTCCCAAAATGACTGAAACCTTAATTGCTAAAAATCACTAAACCTCGATCACTGAAAACCCCTATACCCTATGTCCCAAAAAATAGACAACCCACATCACCCAAAACACAAAACCCTTAGGCCAAAAAATTGCAAAACTTGCAACACAAAATAACCTTATATTCTCATCCCAAACGTCCATAATCATTCAACCAAAAAAACCATAAACCCTTATCACTAATAAACCTACAACCCCTAACCCCAAAAAAACATAAACCCACAACCATAAGATACCTTAAACTCTATTCCACAAAAAAACTAATACATAATCCCTAAATAACATTAAACTGCCTTCCCCAGAAAACCTGAAACTTTCAGCTCCATAACCCCAAAACCCTCAAACCCCTAAAAAATAAAACCTTAGCCCAAAATCACCCTAAATACTCACACACAAAATACCCAATACACACATCACAAAAAAACCCTAACACCTCATCCTAACAAAATAATAACCCTCAGGACCATATAACCATAGAACCTCAGACCCCAAAACCCCAAAACCCTAAGCTATAAGAAATCCCTTGACCCTCATCCTAAAATAATGAAATCATCATTCAAAAAAACACCTAAACAATCAAAAACAAAAATCCCTAATTCCTCAACCATAAAAACCATTAACCCTTATCCATAAAAAAACACTAAGTAATAAAATACACGAAACCCAAATCCCTTAAACACCCTAAACACCATGCCCCAAAATTCACTAAACCCTCATTTCCAGATATCCCTAAATCCACAGTCCAAAAAAACCCTAAACTGTTAGACCTAAAAATCTATAAACATAGTGACCAAACCCTATTAAACACTTATATAGAAAAAACACTAATCCCCATCCCCAAAAATCATAAACCCACTATCCCAAGAAATCCCAAACCCCGCTACAAGAAATCCTTCATCCCTATCCCCCTATGACCACTAAACTCTCTATGCACAAAAACAACTAAACCAACATCCAAAAAAACCCTAAACCCTCAACCCCCAAAACACTAAATCATCTGATACGAAGCCTTTTAATGTCTCAAATCAAAAAATATGTACACCCTAAACCCAAAAAATCCTTAAATTGTCTTGCTCTATAACTCAAAAAACATGATCCCCAAAAAACACTATACCCTCTGTCCCAAAATCCTCAAAACCCCAACACCTTTGGCATAATAAACTTCCAAACCCTCATTCCCTGAAAAACCTAAACCCAAATCCCCTAAATCCTTAAACCCAAATCTTGAAAAAACCCTAAACCATATTCCCCAAGAAACTGTTAACCATACTACTGAAAGCACATAAACTCTCACCTGTAAAACCCCTAAACACACATCTACAAGAACCCATAATCCAACATCCCCAATAACTACTATAAAATCCTCCCAAAAAACTCTAAACCCTCACCGTCAAAAAAACCTCAAATCTCGATCCCTAAAAAACCTAAACCCACAGCCCCAAAAAAACCATAATCCCTAAACCCAAATAAAACCCTAGACCATAGCACCAAAAAACCCCAAATCCTCATCCTAAAAAAGATATAATCCCCCATACCCAATATTCCTAATCCTTTAGCAATAAAAAGTATGAAACCCTCATTCCCAAATAACCCTATACCCCCATCCCCGAAAACCATAAACAGAATTACCCATGAAATTCTAAACCCTAATACATAGAACCACTAATCCATTTTCCCCAATTATACTTAAAAACTAACCCCTAATAATCCATACACCCTTAAACCTAAACATACATTAACCCAAAACCCCAAAAAACCCAAAACCCATAGCCCCAAGAAGTTGTAATCCTTCATCCCTATAATCTATTAAACACTCAACTCCAAAAACTCAAAAAACATAATCCTCTAAAAATGGTATCACTCCTCCCAAATGACACCCAAACCCTCATCACATTACCCCATAAACCATTATCCTTAATACCCCTAAAAACAATCACTATAAAACATAAACCCCCTGTCCAAATAAACTCTAAACCCTTTCCCCTAAACCCTAAACCATCAGCACTAAAAAACTATAAACCATTACCCCAGCCAAACACTAAACCATTAATCCCAAAATATATTAAACAATATTACCCAAAAAAACCAAAACTCTCATGCCCAGAATCACTTAAACCCTCAGCTACAAAATATCCTCAATAATTAACCCCAAGCAACCCTAAAATATCATCCAACAAAAACAATAAACCCCAGCCACAAAAAAATACTAAAAACATACCCCCAAAATCCGTACACCATCAGCCCCACAAACTGTAATCCCTTAGTCTAAAATCAAAATTTACCATCAACCCCAAAAAAATAAAAATCCCTCATCCACAAAACCATAGACTCTTAGCCCCACAATTATACTAAAATTTCATTCCCAAATAAACCAATAACCACAAAACAAAACACCATAATCCAACATCTAGAATAAACATTGAACTCTCATCCCCCAAACCCTAAACCATCAGTAAATGAAATAAATAAACCATCCTCCCTGTTTAACACGTATCCCAAAGAAATAAAACACCACATACCATCATCCCCCCAAAAACATTAAACCTCAAACCCAAAAACCCAATAAACTGTTAACCCCAAAAAAACCCTAAACCATATTCCTTAAAAATAAACTAAACATCAATCCCCCAAAACACCTAAAACCACATCCTAAAAAACGTAAACACATTACCTAAAAAACACTTAACCCTCATAACCTAAAAATCCAAAACCAACATCCCTTCAAATCCATAAACACTCTTCCCCAAAAACCCTAAAACCACTTCCCCTAGAAACCAGCAACCCTCAACCCCAAAAAACCCCAAACCATCAAAACTAAAAAAACAATAAAACCCTATATCGTCATCCCTTAAAAACCCCTTAACCCTTATTCCAGAAAAATCTTCAAACCATAGCTCTATATAAGGCTAAAACCTCACCCTAATGCACTCTAAACCCTATTGAGAAAAACCATAAACCCTCCAACCCAAAAAATATCATCCTTTATAAATCCTAAACCATCATTCACCCAAAAAACCCATAACCCTCATCTCCAAAATAACCATCAACCCTCAGCCTCAAAAAATGATAAATCCTCATTCCTAAAAAACCATGAATCCTAATCAACATGAATCCATGAAAACATAGGGCATTAAAAAAATAGAACACTAAACACCAAAATATTTTGATCCCTTTTCCCCAAACAACCATAAAAACTCATCCCATAGAAAACACTAAACCCACATCCCCACGAAAAAACACTAAATCCTCTACCCCCTAAAAAAACCCATTGCACAAAAAACCCATAAACCCTCATCCCCAGAAAAAACCTTATATACTCATCACTAAAAAACCCTAAACCCTCATACCCAATAATCCGTAAACTCTTATTCATTTAAAAACCTAATCCCTCAACTATGAAAACTCCTAAACCCACTCCTCCATAAATCCATAAACCTTCATACCAAAATAATAATCAATAATCCCCCAAAAAAATTAGACACTCATCCACATATAACCCTAAAACCTCATCCCTAAAAAATGATAAACCTTCAGCCCCCCAAATATCATAAATCAGAAGCCCCCCAAAACCCTAAACCCTCAGCCCCAAAAACCCTAATGTCAGAGAACCAAAAAACCCAAAACCGTCTTCCCAAAAAACCAACGACCATATTCCCCAGAAAACCCTAAAATTTCTTCCCCTGAAAAACCAAACCCTCAACCCATGAAAAAAAATCCATTAGTCAAAAAACTCAAAAAATTCATTTCCAAAACAACTAAACCCTCATCCCCCAAATAAACTAAACCCCCATCACAAAGAAACCCAACCCAAAAATTCATCAACCAGAACTCTAAACCCTCACCCTTAATAACTTGTAACCACATATCCCCAAAACCCAAAATCCATCAACCAGAAAGACCATAAACCCTCATCCGAATAAAACCTTGAACCCCCAACAATAAAAATCTCAAATTACTCACCACAATTATCTTTAACCTCAAAAAACATAAACCCTCAACCATAAAAACCGTAAAACCTTAGCCCAAAAATTAATATAAACCCTAATCCCCAAAAAAAAATGAACACTGATCCAAAATAACTAGTACTTCAATCCTAGAATACCCCCAGACCCTTATCCCCCCCAAAAAACCCTTTCCATCCCAAACACTAATCCCTCATCCCCAACATATCCTAAACCCATGTCTCCATAAAACATTAAACCATCATACTCGAAAAACAAAAAATAATATTGCATAAAGAACCATAAACCCTCATCCCAAAAAACCATAAACACATATCCCTACAACCAATAAAACATTATCCCAAAAACCATAAAACACCATCCACAAAAACACTTAACCTTCATCCCAAAACCACTTAACTAACAACCCCAAAAATCCTAAACCCTCATAACCAAAAACACATAAACATTTTGGCCTCAAAAACCCTAATCCCCATCCCAAAAATGTAGTAATCCTTCGGACCGGAAACACCCTAAACCCTAAGGACCAAATAATCTTAAAACCTCTTCCTTAAAAACCAAAAATTCTGACCCTTATGAAACCCTAAACACTCATACCACAAAAACCATATACCCATAACACAAAATAACCCTAAACCCTCAGCCCCTTAAAACACAAAACCCTCTACCCTAAAAGCATTAAATCCTCATCACTAAAAAAGCCCGAAACAATTAGCACCAAACAACCCTAAACCATTAGACCCCAAAAAACCATAATCCCTAAACCCTCTTCCACAGAAACCCTAAATTCTCACGTCAATGAAACTTTTAGACCTAATCTCTAAAATACTGAAACCCTTATCCCCAAAAAACCCTAAACCATTATTCTATACACCCTAAACAATCAGCACCCAGAACACCCATATCCCTCAGGCATAAAGCCCTAAATTCCTCAGCACAAAAAAACCATAACCCCTTAGCACCAAGAAACCATAAACCCTCAGCCCCCCAAAGCACTAAATCCCCATCCTAAATAAACCAAAACCATCAACACCAAAACACACAAAACCCTTAGCACCAATAATAACTGAACCCTCAACACCGAAAAACCCTTTACCTAGAGAATCCAAAACACCTAAACCCTCATCAACAAAAAAACACTAAACCCTCATCCATAAATAATAATTAAAGAAACTCCTAAAAAATAAGCCCCTATACCCAAAAAACCATTAATCATCAATACCATAATACCTAAACCCAATGACCAAAAAAGGCATAATCCCAAGGCCCAAAAAACCCAAACCCTTACCCAGGAAAAAATAATGAATCCACTACCCCAAAGTACCCTAAAAACTAATCCAACAAAACATAAATACCATCATCGAAAAAAACTCAAAACCATCATCCCCAAAAAAATAAAAATCCTTCAACCAAAAAATACACTATCCATCTAAACAAAAAACTTATCATCCCTAAAATCACATAAACCCTCATCCCAAAACACATGAAATCCTTTCCAAAAAAGTCCCAATCCTGATCCGCAAAAAATAACAAACCCTCATCCCTTAAAAATTCCAACCCTCTTCCCTAAAAACCTAAAACACTCAACACCAAAAACCCAAAAACCCTAAGGGCAAAAAACCCCTAATCCTATGACCCACAAAACCCCAAACCCATAGCCCTAAAAAACCCCAGAACCTCATCCACAAAAAACCCTAGAACTATGCCCCTTCAAACCCCAAAACTAAACCCCTCAAAACCCCAAACATCAACCCTAAGAAACCACAAACTGTAATCCCCCAAAAAACCAAAAAAGTATTCCCCCAAGAAACCTAAACTTGTAGCCCAAAAATCCCAAATCACTCAACCCCCCCCCCTCAAAAACTAGGCATCAGACCCATAAAATCTGAAATCAAAAGTCTTAAACCCCCATCCCTCAGCCCAAAAAAACCCCAAACCCTCAGCCTGGGAAAACACAGAAACTGTATACCCATAAAACCCCAAATCCGCAAACCCGAAATAACCCAAAACCCTCATCCCCAAAAAATCCCAAACCCATACCCTGAAAAAAATATACCATGGGATTCAAAAAACACTGATCCCAATGCTCCAATAATCTCCAAAACCTCAACCCCAAAAATCCCTAAACACCCATAACTAAGAACCCCAAACCCCTGGCCTAAAAAATGACCAATCCTCAGCTCTAAAAATTGATATACCCTCACCACAAAAAACCCCAAACCCTATGTCCCAGGAATCCCAAAACCATAAACTATAAAAAACCCCCAATCTCTCATCTATTGAAACCGAAAAACCTTATCACCAAAATAACCTAGACCCTTCACCATAGAAAACACAAAAATCTTATCAATCCAAAACAATCAACCCTAGAAAACCAAAAATCCCCAGCCTCAGAAAATTCTAAATACCAAGGACAAAAAAACCCTAAAAGCATATCACCTGAAAAGCCTACAACCTCTACCACTTAACACTATAAAACCTTGTCCCTAGAAAAAACCAAACCAACTTCCCCACAAAAAAATAAACTATCATCTCTTAAAAAACTAGGACCCTTATCCCCAGTAATCCCTAAACACTCATCCTAAGAAAACCCTAAACCTCATCCATAGAAAAACATAGACCGTCATCCCTAGAAAAACAAAAAGTATATTTCCTTGAAAACCCTAAAACATTAGTTAAAAAAACTAAACCCTTATTCATAGAAAATATTAAATACACAGACCTAGAAAACCCTAACCCTTATCCCCAGAAATCCATAAACCCCTTCCCTTGAAATATCTAAACCCACATCCCCAAAAAATCCTAAACACTCATCCCTAGAAGAATCTAAATATTATGGAATAGATAACCCTAAACCTCATCCCCAGAATACCCTAATCCCTAAGTCCCAAATAACCCTAAACTGTATTAGCCCGAAACCCTAATCCTTAATTCCATGAATAGCCTAATCATCCTTCCCTATAAAACACCAAACCATCACTCCTAGGGAACCCTATAATATATTCCCTAGGAAATAGAAATACCATTTCCCAAAAAACTTTAAATCCTCATCCCCAAAAAATCATAAACCATCAACCCTAAAATATACTAAACCCTCATCCCAGGAAACCAAAAAACCATCATCCCTATAGAACAATAAACCATGATCCCTAGATAAATATTAACCACATATTCTAAAAACAATATCTAGTTATCCTTATAAAACTATAAATTGTTATCCGTTGAATACCCTAAATAATTAGAACCAAAAAAACTCTAAACCCTCAAACATAAAAATATTTAAACCACCATCCCAATAAAATTATAGACCCCCATCCTTAGAAAAATCCTAAACAGTCACCCAAAAAAAAATATACTCTTATCCCCAAGGAACCATAATCCCAAATCCACAAAAAACCCAAAACATCATGCCCCAAAAAACCCTTAAACCTCAGCACCAAAAAACCTAAAACCCACAACACCTAAAAAACCCTAAACCCACACACCAAAAAATCTTAAACCCTTATCCCAAAAAACATAAAACAATTATAACCAAAAATCCTAAATCATAATCCCTCAAACCCAACAACCCCAATTCACTAATCCCCTTGAGAATCCATATCCCAATGTGAATACCTATCCCTATGCCCCGAAAAACCATAAACCATGTTCTTTGAAAACCCCAAAACACTCATCCCCCATCCCCCAAAAGAACAATCTGTCAGCCCCAAAATCCCTTAATCCCCCACCACCCAAAAAATAAAACTAGTAGTCCAAAAAAACCAAAATACCATCATACCCACAAAATAAAAAACTATTATACTAGAAAAACCAAAAACCCTCATTCCCCAAAAGCTAAACCCTAAACCCTTAACTCAAAATAAACCCAAAACGCTAAGGCCTAAAAACCTCTAATCTCAATAAACACAAAACCCAGATACACTCAAAACCCTAAACCCTCATCACCAAAAAACAACAAACCCTCAACCAAAAAAAACCATAAGCCTAAGCCCCAAAACACTAAACCATCAACCCAAAAACCCCTAAATTCTAATCCCCTATCCAACAACCCCCAAATCCCCTAAACGCTCATCTCCAAAATATGCTAAACCATCAGACCCAAAAAACTATAAAACCTCAGATAAAATGGTAAATCATCAACCCTAAAAAACCTAAACCCTGATACCAAAAAATACATAAACCCTCTATCCAAAAAAACCAAACCCATTAGACAAAAAACCCATTAACCCCCTAATCCATAAAAAACCATAAAATCATGAACCCCAAAAATCATAAATTATCAACCCCATAAAACCCCAACAACTCATAAATAAAAATACACATACCCCAACACTAAAAACCTAAAACCTCATCCCCCAAATAAATTAACCCTCTAACACAAAAAAGTGTGACCCCTCGACCACAGAAATCTCTAAATCATCATACCTAAATAACCATAATGACTTAGCGTTAAATAATACTAAACCCTCATCCCAAAAAATATCTAACCCACTAGCCCTAAAATACTATAATCCCTCAGACCAAAAAATTACTAAACACTCATCCCTCAAAACCATAAAACCTCAGACCCAAAAAACAAGCAACCCTCAGTCCAAATAAATCTGAACACTCAACCCCATAAAACCAAAAACCCTCATCCCAAACACTCTTAAACCCTCAGCCAAAAAATGCTAAACCCTCAGCATCAAAAAACATAATCCCTCACACATAAAACTATAAAATATCAATCGAAAAACCCCTAATTCATCACCCCATGAAATGATAAATGGTTATCCTCAAAACACAATAAACCCTCAACCCCAAAAGATCAAAATTATCAACCCCCAAAAAATCCCTAAATCGTCCGTTCAAAAAACCCTAACCCGTCATCTCAAAATCTCTATAACCTCAAACCCAAAAAAATCATAATCTATCATTCTAAAAAAACATAAAAAACACACAAAATAAACCTTAACCCTTCGCTCCAAAAAATATAAATCCATATCACCACGAAACCAAGAAACCATAACTTCAAAAAATTGTAAACCATTAGATCTAAATAAACACAAAAAGTCAAGCCTACAATTCAATAAATTCTCATCCTAAAAATAACCCAAATCCCACAACCCAAAAAATCCATAAACCTTTTTCCCCACAAAACATAAGCCCTTAGCCACAAAAAACCATTAACATTCCACCCCATAATACCATGAACCCTTCAACCAATATAAACCTAAACCACAGTCCCCAAAATAACCCTCAAACCTCAACATTAAAAACCCTAAACCCTCATGAATAAAAAATCTACACTGTTACCCCCATAAAAATCTACAAACCTATACACATAAAACCAAATATACATTTCTAAAAAAACCCAAAACCCTCATCTCCATAACTCCCTAAATTTGTATCCATAGAAAACAAGAAACCCCCATCACCCGAAAACCATAATCCTAAATCACTGGAAAAACCGTAAACCCTCAAACACCTAATAATGTAAACTACCAATCCCAATGAACCTAAACCATCATCCCTAGAATTCCTTAAATTCCTATCGCTAGGAAACCCTATTCCCTCATCCCTAGAAAATTCAAAATCCTCATTCATAGAAACTGCTAAACCCTTATACACAATGAACCCTAAACCCACGTCCTTAGAAAATCACTTACCCGAATACCCCCAAAACCATAAACCCCCATCCCCAAAAAACCCTAAACCCCCACACCTAGAAAACACTAAACGCTCAATCCTAGAAAACTCTAAAAGCTCATCCCCAAAAAAAAAACAATCTTCTCCAAAAAAACCATAAACCCTCATCCATAGGAAAACCTAAACCGTTATCCCTAGAAATCCAAAAATACTCAGCCCAAAAAATGATTCCAAAACTACAGCCCCAAAAACCCAAATCCTTCATCCCATAAAACCCTATACCAATATCCATAAAAAACACTATAAAATTATGCCCATAAAACGAATAACCCATATCCATTTAAATACCAAATCCCTAAACGCTAGAGAAAAGTATACCTTCATCTTGAGAAAATTGTAAAAACTAATCCCCAGGATACCCAAAACAATCATACAAATAAAAACCTCATCCCGCATCCCCAGAAAATCCAAAACCATAATCCCTAGAAAACCTACACCCTCAACTGTTGAAAACCATAAAACCTCTGCCCTAGAATACCTGAAATGCCCATCCCATGTAAAACCTAAATAGTCATGGCTAGAAACTCTAATCAATCATCCCTTCAAAACCAAAAACCCTTATCCCCTCAAAACACGAAACACTCACCCCTAAAAAACCCGAAACCCTCAATTCCATAAAACCATAAACCCTTATCCACAAAAATGCAAAAACCTCTTCCCAAGAAATAACCAAACCCTCATCTTAAGAAAAAACTAAATCCTCAACCTCAAAAGACACAAAATCAATACTTCCATAAAACCATAAGCCCTCAGCCTCAAAAATCACGAATCCCTTAGGACTATAAATCTCTAATCACTTAGCCCCATAAAGTCATATATAATCATATCTAAAAAATCCTGAACCCTCATCCTAAGAAAACACTAGAACTCAACTGCATAAAAATATAATCCCTCATCTTGAGAGAACTATTAACATTAATCACAAGAAATCACTAAACCTTGGACATAGAGATCCCTTAACCATCATCCCCATAAAATCTAAAACCATAGCCAAATAAAATAAAAATCACTAATCCCATGAAAACCATAAACCATAAATAATATAAAACCATAAATTGTTATCTATAGAAAACCATAAACCCCATCCACAACGAATTGTAAACCCTCAACCCAACAAAAAACCAAAACCCCCTACCCCAATAAATGCTAAACCATTATCTAAATAAAACCCTAAACCCTTAGAATAAAAATTCCTAACCTATCAGACCCTGATAACACTAAACCCACATTTCAATAAATCCATAAAACCTGATTCTTAAAGTACCCTAAACACTAAACCCTAGAAATCTATATGCACACATCCATAGAAAAATGTATAACACAATCCTTAGAAAACAATAAAACCTCAAACCAAAAAACCCAATACTCCCATCCCTCGAAAACCCTAAAACATTATCGTCAAAAAACCCCAAACCATTAGCCCTTGAAAACCAATAACAATCCGAACCAAGAAAAACTATACCCTACACCCTAGAGAACCACAAACCCTCATCCCCAAAATTATGTAAACCCCCATCCCGAGAAAATCCTAAAACCCTATCTCTAGAAATCCTTAAATCTATATCCCCAAAACCCCTTAAAATGATAGTCCATCAAAGCACCAATTTCCAAAAAACCCTAAATTTTTAGCCCAAGAAATCCCTAAACCCTTATCCCCAGAAAAGCCTAAATCCTTAACACCCAAAGAATCCTAAAACCACTTAATAATAAAACTGTAATCCATCAACCCTATAAAACACTAAAACCTCAGCCCTAGAAAACGAAAATCACTCATGCCTCAAAAAACTATAACACTCATTCCCAAAATACCCAAAATGATGAGCCCTAGAAAACCATATACACCAAGCCCAAACAACCCCTAATCCATCAACCCAGGAAAACCCTAATCTATTATGACAATTAAATTGAATCCCTTGGACCCAGAAAACCCTAATCCCTAATCCCATGAAAACCATAAACCATAATTCCTAGAAATCCATAAACACACAGATCTAGAAAACCATAAACCCTCATCACCGGAAAACAGTTAACCCTCATCCCAAGAAAACCCTAAACACACATTCGATGAAAATCCTAAACCCTTTTCCATAGAAAACCATAAACACTTATCACATAGAAAAACCATCACCCCCCCACCAAAACAATATAATATCTCATCTAAAAGGATAGTAAAAAAATCCTCCCAAAATAACCATTAACTCTCTACTGTAAAAATTTGTAATACATTAGTCCCAAAAAGCTATACCATTTGCCCAGAAAAACCCTAAACCCTAAACCCCCAAAACCCTAAACACTCAACCTGAAAATCACTAAACACTCATTCCCCAAAAAACACTATACCTGAATCCATAAAAAACATAAACCATAAACCAAAAAACACTAATAAATCATCCCCAAAAATCCATAAACACTTAACCCAAAAAACCCTAAACCAATCACACTAAAAAAAATCCCATATCTGAAATAAATCATAAACCCTAATACAATAAATGATAAAATGTATGCCTCAAAAAATTTAATCCCTCATCCCCAAATAACTTTAAACCCTATTTCACAAATAATCAGGAACCATCATCCACAAAAAAACAATAAACACACACCTACAAAAACATCTAAACCATCAGAACAATAAATAAAATAAATCATCATCCCCAAAAAACCTTATAACCTCAGTTCCAATAAACTATATACCCTCATGAAAAAGAAACCCTAAACCCTCACCCTAAATAAACTGTAAACCCTAAGCCCCAAAATTCCAAATAAAATTTTGGACCAAAGATAACCTGACTCTCATCCCCCAAAAAACCCTAAACCCACACCCCTTAAAATCCAGAAACCGGAAGTCCCATAAACCTATATAACCTCAACACCAAAATACTATAATCTCAGAGCTTCAAAAAACATGTAAACCTTATTCCCATAAAACATTGTACCCTAATCCTAAAAACCTAATCCCATAGCCCAATAAATCCCTAATCCCTCATCCAAATAAAATTCTTATGCCTTCAATCCTAAGAAATAATAAACCTTATTCCCAAAAACCCCTAAACCATGATCCCTAGAAAACCCTAATACCTCAACTCTAGAAGTAACTAAATACTCAGCCCTTGAAAAAATGAAGTCATAAAAAAAATTAACCCTCTAAACTAGGAATATCCTAGACCCTCAACCCCAAAAAAACATAAAAACCCTTACTTAGAAAACCATAAAAATTGGCCTCAAAAATCCCCAACTCCTAATCCCTAGGAAACAGTAATCATGCATCCCCAAAAAATTAAACCCTCATCCACATAAAACCATAAACCATTGCCATAGAAAACCCAAAACCCTTAGACATAGAAAAACCTAAACCCTAATCCATTGGAAACCATAAAACCTTAGCCACAAAAAACCTAAACTCCCAAATCGAAAAAACACTAAACCCTTAGCCCCCAAAAAACCAAAAACCCTCTATCCTGTAATATGGTAAACTATAACCCTTAGAAAAACCTATACCATCATTCTTAGGAAACCACATCCCCATTGTACCAGAAAAGGAGAATCCTAAAACCCCACAAAAACCTAAACCCTCAAACCCAAACCATAACACTATAATAAAACCCCAAAACCTCATGCCCATAAATCTGTAAACCCTTATCCCATTAATCCTTAACCCAGGACCCGATAAAACCCTAAACCCTAAACCCCAACAGTCTGTAATATATCATACCTAGAATATTATAAACCCTATACATGAGAAAAATGTAGACCCTCATGCCTAGAAGACCCTAACCGCTCATTCCTAAGAATCCCTCGAACCAAATCCCCTCAAGAACCAAAACACTTAGGCATAAAAAACATGAAACAATCATCCCCAGTAAAATATAAATTTTTTATCAAACGAACAATAAACCCTCCTCAACATAAAATGGTTAACCCTTATCCACTAAAAAGCCTAATATCTCATCCATAAAAAATATTAAACCCTCCATCCCAAAAAACACTAAATCCTCATCCCTTTAAAAGGTTAAACACTCATCCCTAGAAAACCCCAAAACTCTCAGGCTAAAAAACCTATACCCTCAGCCCCAAAAAGAAAAAAAAATCTCATCCGCAAGAAATCATAAACCAAAAAACCCATAAAATACAAATCCCCCTATCCTCGAAAACCATAATCACACAGCCTTAGAAATCCCGAACCCCTTTACCTGAGAAAACCAAAAACCATCATCCCAAGAAACCCTTAAACCCCCATCCTAAAAAATCATCAACCCTTAGCCGTTAAATCTAAAACCATCATTCCTACCAAATTATAAACCCTAATTTTTAAAATACCCTATAACCACATCCCTAAAAATCTCTAAAACATCATTCATAGAAAAACAAAATCTAAGTCTGAGAAAACACAAAATACTCAACATTAAATAAACCCAAACCCCAATACACAAAAAAACACTAAACACTTAACCCCATAAAACACTAAACCATCATACCTAGAAATCCATAAATTTTCTTCCCAAGAAAAACTCTAAATTCTTACCCCGTGGAAACCCTAAAAACTGTTGTCCAAATACCCAAAACCCTCAATCCATAAAAAAATAACCCTCATACACAATAATACTTAAACACTCATCCTCATAATTCCATAAACCCTTATCTTCATAAAATCCTAAAGAATCAACCCTAGAATACCCAAATCCATAATCCTGAGAAAACTGCAGACCTCGAGACACTAAAAAACCCAACACAAGGCCCTAGAAAACACTAACACATTATCCAAAAAGACCCAAAACCTCTACCACAAAAATCCACTATCCATTACCAACAGAAAAAACAAAAACTCATCACTAGAAAATTTTAAATCCTTATCCCCCAAAAAACCTAATCACTTTTCCATATAATACACTAAAAACACTACTCAAGAAAAACCGAAACCAAAATCCACCAAAAATAATAATAGTTATCCCCAAAAAACTATCAACCATCATCCCCAGATATCCTAAACACTCATCCATAGAAAATCCCAAATTATCTTCGATAGAAAACTCAAAAATATCATCCCTATAAAATATATCCCCCTCCATGGAAAATTCTCAACACTCAACCCTAAAAAACCATAAACCCTCATCAATATATAACCCCAAAACCTCATCCCTAAAAATTATTAAACTCTTATACTAGGAAAAACATAATCTCCAAGCCCTATAAAACCCTTATCCCTCTATCCTTGAAAACCCTAATCACTCATACGCAATAATACCTATTCATTTTTTCAAGAAGAACTGAAACCCTTATCCATAAAAAACCATAAATGATCACCCTATAAAATTATAAAACCATAGTTCCAAAAAACCCTAAACCGTCATCCCTATAAATCCCTACACCCTAATTCAATGAAAATCGTAAAACCTCCCCATGAGAAAAAAATATAACCTCATCCAAAAGAAACCCTAAATTCTCATACCAGTAAAACGCTATAAACTCTTCCCTGGAAATCCCTTAACACTTAGAGCTATAAAACCCAAAATCCCCAACCCATGAAAATCTGAAACCCTCATCCTTTGAAAATTTAAAACCCTTAACTCCAGTAAATATGGAACCCTTATCTTTTGGAAAAAACCCACATCCCATTAAAACCACATACTCGCATACCTAGAAATCCCAAATCCATCATCCTAAAAATATTATCTATACCATCATCCATAGAAAATCATAAACCCTAATCTATATAAACACAAAAAATTTTATCCATAAAAAACCCTAAACCCTCATCCCTATAAACCCCAAAAAACCTCCCCCCAATAAATCATGAAATACCCAATCCTAGAAAACCACAACCCTGTAAAACCACATATCCTCAACCCCATAATACCCTATATAATCAACACCAGAAAACCCCAAAAACACATAAAAAACCAAACCCTCTACACTGAAAACGCCAAAATCATCATAAATATCAACCCCAAATCACTCATCCACAGAAAACTGTAAATGCCAAGACATATAAAACACTAAACCCTTATATAATAAAACAATAAACCATCATTCACAAAAAACATAAAATTCCTCAGCAAAAAAAACAATATACCAATGTCACTAGGAAACCCTAAACCACCAGTCTCTGAGAACACTAAACCCTGACCCTAGAAATCCCAAAATCGTTGCACCATAAAACCATAAACCCAACTAACATTCATAGAAAACTATAAACCATTATCCCCAAAAATCTCTAAACCATCATCCCTATAAATACTTAAACCACCATCCCAATAAAATTATTAATGCTCAGTCCCAAAAAACCATAAACCCTCAGGCCTAGAAAACCCTAAACCATAAACCCCCGAAAACCCCAAAACCTCATCCTGAAAAAAAAACATGTCAACCACAAAACCCAAAAACCTTATCCACCCAAAAATATAATAATGCTGCTTTATGAAAGCCTAAATCCTCATCCTTTAAAAAACTGAACCCAAAGTCCCATAAAACCCATATCCCTTAGTCACAAAACCATAAACCCTCAACCAAAAAAAACACAAACCCCCATTCCCAAAAAAAATCAATACCCTCCACCACAAAAAGACATTAAAATCATACCCTAAAAATACCCTAATCCCTCATCTAGAAAACAAAAACTAAAACCACAACAACAAAATCATTAAACCCATAGCATTAAAAACCATAAACCCTTAGCACAAAAAATATCCAAAACTGTAACAAAAAAACCTTAACCATTGTCCACTAGAAACCCTACACCCTCATCTTTAAAAAACCCTGAAACCTAGTCCTCCACCAAACCCTAATCTCTCATTCCCAAAAATAGTAAACCCTCAACCCCCAAAAACATAAACATTCAACCCTAAAAAAATAAAAAACCACAAGCCTAAAAACCTATGAATCATTACCTAAAAAACACAAATCCCTTACCCCAAATCATCCATAAACACTTAAAACTAAAATATTATAAACACTCAAACCTGAAAACCCGTAAACCCTCATCTTAAAAATCCATAAATTCTCTGTAATAATAACTGTAAACAATCATCCATAATAAAAACTAAACCCTCAACCCTAAAAACCCTTGAATCCCTAGATATGAAATATCCTAGTCCCTCATCCCTAAAAATTCATAAACCCTAAACCTACAAAAATGAAAAAACCCTTAGGGTTTTGGGATAATGGTATTTCTATAGTTGATATTTTAGGGAGTTTTTTGAAGGATGGATTAGTGTATTTGGGTTGAGGGTTTTGTATTTTCATGGGGATGACGATTTAGGGATTTTTGAGGTTTATGGTTTATGGAATTTTTTGTATTCATGTTTTTTGATTTTTTGTGAGACCAGGAACTACGGTTTTTTTAAGTGGTTATTAGTGTATTTTTGGGATTTTGGTTTAGGTATTTTTTGGGAATGAATGTTTTAAAAAATTGGATGAGAGTTCAGGATTTTTTGGATGAGGGTTTAGGTTTCTTGGGGTCTAGGTGTATATGGTTTATTTGGGGATAATGGTTTCATGTTTTTTGTACTGAAGATTTTGGTTTTTTTACGAATGAGGTTTTATGTGGTTTTTTTGGGTCTATGGGTTTCATTTTGTTGGGGGGAATTGGTTTAGTGTTTTTTTTTGTATGATGGTTCAGAGTTTTTTTTGTTTATTAGGGTGTTGGATTTTTTGGGGGGTTGGTTTTTTTTGTGGATGAGGGTTTATGTTTTTTTTTGTGGATGAGGGAGTAGTGTATTTATGATGTAGTGTTTAAGGTTTTTGTGGATGTCTATCTATTGTTTTTTGGAAGTGAATGTACATGGTTTTTAGGGTGGAGGTTTTATATCTTCATAAGATAAGGGTTTGGGGATTTTTATTCAATGTAAAGTTTTGGACGTTTTTTGGATTGGAGATTTAGTGTTTTTTATGAGGGTTTATTATTTTTTTGTGGTGGAGGGTTTAGGTTTTTTGGGGTTGAGGGTTTAGAGTTGTTTTGGGTAAGTCTATTAATTTTTTTGGGTTTTAGGGTTTAGGGATTTTTTAAGATGAGGGGTTAGGTTTTATTGGGATGATGATGTGGGGGATTGGGGGGGTATGTTTTTTGGGCTTGTGGTTAGGGTTATTTTAGGACAAGCATTTATAGTTTTGTGGGCAATGTATTAGGATTTTATTAGGTTGAGAGTTTATTATTTTTTTATGGCCGATGGCTTAGAGTTTTCTATGCCTAAGGGTAAATGGTTTTCTAGTGGTATGGTTATTGATTTTTCTGGGGTGGTGGTTTAGGGTTATGAGTTGTTGAGGGTTTGGTTTTTTTTTGGATATAGGGTTTACTGTTTTCCGAGGTTGAGGGTTTTTGAATATCTAGGGCTGACGGTTTAGTGTATTCCAATTTAGTGGGATTAATATTTTGGGACATGTGGGTTTTGTTCTTTCTGGAGATGAGTGTTTTGGGTATTTCAGTACGATTTTTTCAGGTATGTTTTGAGATGTGGGTTTTGGTAATTTATAGGCTATGTTTTTAGGGAATCTATGGTTGAGGGATTAGGTATTTATAGGGCTGACGGTCTAGAGTTTCCAATGGTTTAGTGTTTATATTATTTTGGCGATAAGGGTCTATGGTTTTGTGGGGATGAGGGTTTGGGGTGTTGTGGTTGAGGGTTTATAGTTTTCTAGGTTTGAGTGTTTATATTTTTCTATGGGTAAGGGTTTATAGTATTCTTATTCTAGGGGTTTAGGGATTTTAGAAATGAGAATTTTGGGTTATTGTGGTTGATGGTTCAAGGTTTTTTGGGTATGTGATTATAGGGTTTTCTCAGCCTGAGTGTTTTGGGATTTCTAGTAAATAGAGATTATTATTTTTATGGATGACTGTTTAGGGTTTTCTGGGGTGGATGGATTTTAGTTTTTTTGGGGATGATGGTTTATCTTTTTATGATGTTTTTATATGGTTTTCGTGGGATGATGGTTTATGTATTTATTAGTATTATGGTATTGAGTTTATGGAGCCTGAGGGTTTTTTTGTGGATTAGGGTCTAGGTGTTCTTGTGGCTATGTGATTTAGTTTGTTTAAAGTTGAGGGTTTAGCTTTTTCATGGGGAGTGTGTTCAGTGATTTCCTGGGCAAATGTGTTATGTTTCTTTTTAGATGTGTGTTGTATATATTTAAGGATTATATTTTAGGGATTTTTAATTATGGGGTTTACTGGTTTTGGGGGGTGGTTTTCTATGGTATTTTGGGGATGCGAGTTTTTCTTTTTGTAGGCCGAGCTTATACAGGTTTAGGGGGCCAGGGATTACAGGTCTTTAGTGTGAGGGTTTATGTATTTTTGGGGTTAATGGCATAGGAATGTTGTAGATGAGTTATTATGGTTTTATAGTGTTGAGGAATTATGAATGTTTTGGGCTATGTTTTGATGTTTCTTTGGGGTTATGAATTTGTAATGTTTTAGTTAAATGGTTTTAATATTTTAATTTTATAAGTGTTTATGATTTTTGGGGGCTACGTGTTTAGTGTTATCTATCAAGGAGGTTTTAGGATTTTGTTGGACTTAAGGATTAGGGTTTTTTGGGACATGGTATTATAGTTTTTTAGGTAAGAGTGTTTGAGGATTTATTAGAGCTAAGTATTTATGGTTTTTTAGGGATGGGGGTTTAGGGTTTTTGGGAATGAGGTTTTAGTGTTTATAGGGGATGAGTGTTTAGGTTTTTTGGGGGTTGAGTGTTTGTGGAATTATAGGGATGAGTTTTTTTTTCTTTGATCATGGTTTAGTATTTTTATGTTGGGGTTCATGATTTTATAGGGATGGGGAATTGTTTTTAGACTAGGGGTTTAGGGTTTTTTGGAGGTGGGGGATTGGTGTTCTTTGTTGTTGGGATTTTTGGAGTTTTTGTGGCTAGGTGTTTATGATTATTTAGGGAAGGTATTTAGGGTTTTTTGGGAAGTAGGTATAGTTTTCATTAGAGCTGGGTAATTTAGGATTTTTTTTTTCAAGGGGTCTAATTAATTTGGGGAGGAGATAGGGTGTAGGGTTTTTTGGGTAGGCGGTTTAGGGTTTTTTTGAGGATGAGGGATTTTTTTGTTATTTTGGCTAAGGGTTTATGGTTTTTTGGCCTGAGGGTTTAGGGTTTACTTGGGATGAGGTTCTTTGGGGTTTTGGGATTAGGTTTTATGGTTTTATGGGGGATATGATTTAGGGTTTTCTAGGGAATAAGGTTAAGGATTTTGTTGGTGATGATAGTTTATGTTTTTTTGGAAGAGGGTTTAGTGTTTTATGGTGGTGAGGTTTTTGGGTTTTTGGGGAATGATTGTAATAGGTTTTTTCTATATTGGGGGATTAATGTTATTTAGGATGACTGTTTATAGATTTATGGGGCTATTGGATTAGGGACTTATGTGGATGAGGGTTTCTGTTTTTATTTGGACGAGTGTTTATGGTATTCTAGGGCTGTGGATTTATGATTTATTAGGGGTGATGTTTAGGGTAAGGGTTATATTTTCCTAGGACTGATGGTATAGGGTTTTTGTGTACATATTGTTTAGGTTTTTTTTAGGATAAAGGATATCTATTGTTTAGGGGTGAGGTTTTTGGGGTTTTTGGGTTTAGTATTTTTTTGGGATACAGGTTTTTGTTTTCTTGTATATATTTTTAGGGTTTATTAGGTATTAAGGATAATGTTTTCTTGGGATGAGGTCTTAGTGATTTTTTAAGATGAGGGATTAGGATTTTTTGGCACTGATGGTTTAGTTTTTTTTGGATGAGGGATTATGGTTTTCAAGGGATATGGGTAATGGTTTTTTTAAGGATAAGGGTTGAGGTTATTTATTGATAAGGGGTGAGGGTTTTGGGGTTTTGGGTTTAGTATTTTTTGGGGATATAGGTTTAAGTTTTTTCTGTATATATTTTTAGCGTTTTATGGGTATGAAGGACAATGTTTTCATGGGATGAGGTCTTAGTGATTTTTTAAGATGAGGGTTTAGGATTTTTTGGCACTGATGATTTAGTATTTTTTGGATGAGGGATTATGGTTTTCAAGAGATATGGGTAAGTGTTTTTTGGAGGATAAGGGATGAGGGTTTTTGGGATGAGGGTTTATATTTTTTTGGGGATGAGGGTTTATTTTTTTTTTACTGTGTAATTATGGGTTTCTTGGTAATGTGATTGAAGAATTTTTGGGCAATTAGTTATTTTTTTTTCCTTATTGTTGAGTGTTCTTTTTTGTTAAGGGTTTAGGGTTTTTTGGGGATGTCAGATGGGTGTTTTTTTATGCTGGTTGATATTGTTTTGGGGTAGAGGGTTTAAGGTTTTATGGGGATAAGGGTTTAGGGTTTATTGGGACTAAGGGATTAATGATTTCATAAAATGATTGTTTAGGGATTTTCTTGGATAATGGTTGTGGTTTCTAAAGGATGAGGGAGGAGGGTTTAAGGGGTTGAGTTTTCATGTATTTTTAGGGCTGAAGGTTAAGTGATTTTTGTGGTTGAGCGGGTAGGGTTTTTTTGGTAATATTATTTTTTGATTTCTATGCATGATGATTTATGGATTTTTGGGAAGAAGGTTGTGTTTTATTAGGAAAAATGGTTTGAGGGTTTTTTGGGGCAATGATTTGATGGATTTTGGGGATGATTTTTAATCTTTTTAGGGATTCAGGTTGAAGATTATTCATGGTGGTGTTATCATTTTTTTGGGGATAATGGTTGAGTATTGTTTGGGGTAGAGAGTTTTTTGGTTTTTTGGACTTTGTGTTGAGGGGTTATTGGGGATGAGGGTTGATGGTTTTTTGGGGTTTAGGGTTTAATGATTATTTTGGGATGAGGTTTGAGGGTTTTTTAGGGTTGGCGGTTTATGATTTTTTAAAGATGTGGGTTATTTGGGGATAAGTATTGAGGGTTATTTGGGGTTATGTTTTAGTGTTTTTGGGATGAATATTTTTTTTATAAGGTATTTGTGTCTTTCGGCTAAGGGATTATTGTTCTTTCATGCTAAGGGTTCCTGGTTTCTTATTTCTGAGAGATTATTGTTTTTTCGATGAGGGTTGATGAGGTTTTTTAGATAATATATTATTATTTTGGTGGGTTGAGATATTAGAGTTTTTTTGTGTCTAGGGTTTAGGTATTTTTGGGGTTTCAGGTTTACCATTTTATGGGGGTGATTCTATAAGGTTTTTTGTGGCTCATAGTTGAGTGATTTTTGGGGTTTAGGGTTGAGGATTGATTGATTTTCGGGATAATGATTGAGGGTTATTTATTATTGAGGTTTGAGTTTTTATGTGGACTAAGAGTTTTTTCCTTTTTGGGGATATAGAATATTTTTTTGGAATAATAAGGGATTAGGTTATTTTTGAGCTTATGGATGAGGGAATTAGGTGGATAAGGGAATGGGGTATTTTTGGGATGAGGCATTTGGTTTTTTCCATCTACGGGTTGAGAGATTTTTGTGGATACAGGTTAGGTTTTTTGGGGGTTGAGGGATTTTTGTTATTTGGGATTGAGTATTTTATGTTTTTTTAGATGGGGGTATATTTTTTAGGGGAATGAGTGGTTTGGGTTTAGGGATATCTGGGGCTAATGAATAGGTGTTTTTTGTGGTAGAGGGCTCATAGTTTTTTGGGACTGCGGTTTTTGTCGTTTTTTATGAGAATTTATGGTTTTGGGAATTTAGGATTTTTTTCATTCATGGGGTGAGGGATTAGTGTAATTTATTCTTCTGGGAAAAGTGTTTTTGGGCCCTAATGGCTAAGGGTATTTTGTGGCTGAGGTTTTTCAATTATTTTTACTATGGTTGTATAGTTTTTCAGGGATGGGCATTTAGTATTTTTGGTTGCTAATGGTTTAGGGTTTTAGGGGGAAAGGGTTGAGGTTATTTTAGGTCAATGAGTTTTGAGTTTTTTTTGGAGATGACGGTTATCATTAATGGGGGCTGAGGGGAGATAGGTTTTTAAGGCTGAGGTTTTAGGTCCTTTAAGGGCTGAGGGTTAAGGTTGGTTTATTTTAGGGTTGATAATTTTGTAGTTATAATGATTGTAGAAATTTTAGGGTAATGGATGATTGTTTTTGGGATTGTGGTTTTAGTGTATTTATGGGATTAGTGTTCAATGTTTTTAGGGAATATGGTTGGGGTTTTATTCTTGGGATGATGAATAGGATTTTTTTTGGGATGAAGTTTTAGTGTTTTTTTGGAATTAAGGATGAGGTTTTTGGGGGATATGGTTTTAGCATATTGGGGCTAAGGTATGGTTTATTTTTTGTGATATGGGTGTTGATGGTTTCTTGGGGAGGACTGTTGAGGGACTTTTGGGGCATTGGGCTCAGGTATTTTTGAGGCTGAGGGTTTATGGTTTTCTACTGCTTTGGCTTAGTGTATTTTTTGACACTGAGGGTTTCATACTTTTTATGGAAGAGGGCTTTTGGTGTTTGGGGGATAAGGGTTTATAGTGTCTTTGGGATGAGAGTTTAATATTTTTTTGTGGATGAGGTTTTAGGGGTATTTAGGGATGATGGAATATGGTTTTTGGGGTTGGGGTTTTAGATTCTTTTTAGGGAAGAGGGTATAAGGTCTTTTGGGGATTAGGGTTTATGAATTTCGGGAACTATGGGTGTATAGTTATTTAGTTCTGAGGGTTTAGGGTTTATTCATGATGAGGTTTTAGGTTTTTAGGACTAATGGTGTAGTTTTTCTTTGGTCAATGGGTTTAGATATTTTTTGGATTAATTTTTTTGGTTTTTTGGAATGCGGGTTTTTTGAATTTACGGGATGAGGGATTAATGTTTTTTAGGGAAATGGGTTTAAGAGTTTAGGGGGCTCAGGGTTGAGGGTTTTTTGGGGATGAGAGTTTGGTTTTTTTTTAGGTTATTGGGTTGTTTGGGCTTGGTTGTTGAGTTTTTTAATGGATAATGGTGTATAGTTTTTTTGGTATTGATATTTGAGCATTTTTTGGAGATGAGGGTTTTGGGTTTTGTGTTCTAGGGGTATAGTGCTTCTAGGGTATTATGGTTTAGAGTTTTTGGAATTGAGGGTTTAGTGTTTTCCAGGACTTTTTTTAGGGACATTATTTCAGATCATAGTTGATGGTATTTTGAGTGTAAGGTTTGGGGGTTTTTTAGGCAGATTGTTTAGTGTTTTTTTGGGATGAGCATTGAGTATTTTCTTGTGTTGAGGGTTGGTGGTTTTTTGGGGTAGATGGTTTATAAGTACTTGGGGTTTAGGGTCAAATTGTTTTTTGGGAATGTCTGTTGAAGGTTTCCTAGTGATGAGAGTTGATCATTTTTTGGGCTAAGGGTTTAACAATTTTGGTGTGTTCAGTTTGGGGGGGTTTAGGGGTGATAGTCAATGTTTTTTTCGATCAGATGGTTTATGTGTTTTTCGCGCTAAGGGGTTATGGGTTTTAAAGGTGAATATTTTGGTTTTTTAGAGGGTTTATGGTTTCTTGGTGAAAAAGTTTGAGGGATTTTAGGGGATGATGGTTTAGGGTTTCATACGGTTTAGGGTTTTTTCGGTCATGGGTTGACGGATTTTAGGGATGCGATATTTGGGTTTTTGGAGGATGAGTGTTTTTTGATTTTTTTAGGATGGAGGGTTTAGGGTTTTTTGAGGATAATGGTTGAGGGTTTTGGTGTTAAGGGTTTAGGTTTTTTTGGAGATAAGGGTTTAATAGTTTTTTTGGATGAAAGTTTATGTTATTTTAGGATGTGCGTTCAATATCTTTTGGTGTTGAGCGTCTTTATTATTTTGGGGGCAGAGGTTTTATTGTATTATTTTGGATTATGGGTTTTTTTAAGGTTGATGGTTCAAGGTTTTTTGCGGATGATGATGGTTCATGGTTTTTTGGGGATGAGAGTTTAATGATTTTTTGGAGGAGTGTGAATGTTTTTTTAAAGTGTTTAGGGTTTTTTGGTGCTGAGGGTCTAGGAATTTTTTTTTGAAGAGGGTTTGGTTTTCATTTTGGGATTAAGGTTTAGGATTTTTTTGGAGATAGTTGTTTAGAATTTTTTTAACATAAGGGTTTATGGTTTTTTATAATTTGGGTTAAATGTTACTTCAGTCTAATGGTTTATTGTTTTTTAGGGATGTTGTTTTAAGAATTTTTTGGAAATAATGTTTTACAGCTTTTTGAAATGAGTGATTACAGTTTTTGGGTATAAGGGTTGAGGGTTTTTAGGGATCAATGATAAGGTTATTCTGGTTATGGGGGTATACATATTTATGGGGATGATATTTTAGGGTCTTCTAGGTTAAGGGTGCGGTTTTTTTTGGTATGAGGGTGATGATTTTTTTTGGGATTATGGATGAGTGTTTTTTGAGGCTAAAGGTTAAGGGATTTCAGGGCAAAGGGGTGATCTTTTCTTGGGGATAAGGGTTGTGGTTTATTTTGGGTTTATGGATGAGGGTTTTTAGGGATGTGGTTTATGGTTTTTTGGGGGTGTGGGTTGAGGACTCTTTGGGTATGTGATTATTGTTTTTTGGGGGAATGGGTTGAGGGGTTTTTTGGATGGTTTTTTTTTAGATAATGTTTAACAGTTTTTTGGTAATCTGGGCAGCAAATTTTTTGAGGATGATGTTTTATTTTATTTTCTTTTTACAGTTTTGGGTTTTTAGGTGCATATGGATTATGTTTTCATGGTGATGAGAATTAATTTTTAGGGGGTTGAGGGTTTAGTGTTTTATGGGGAATAGGGTTCAGTGTATTTTTGGGATAAGTTTTAATGTCTGTTGGTGATTGGGTTTTGGGTTTTTGTTAATATGGTTTAGGGGATTTTAGGGAAATGTGTTTATGGTTTTTTGGGGATATGGGTTTTGGGTTTTTTGGTTAAGGGGTCTAGGTTTTTTGGTGATGAGGGTTTTGGTTTTTGGGAAACGACGATTTAGGGAATGTTGAGGTTGTCATAATAAGGCTTTTGGGGCTGATGGTTTAGGGTATTTTCGGAGTGATTTTTGTGTTTTTGTTGATATGGTTTTATAGATTATCCCAGATAATGTTTTATGTTTTCTTTTGACTAAGGGTTTAGGGTTTTTTGGGGTTATGGGACTGATGGGTTATAGATTTTTGTGGATGGTGTTGAATGTTTTTTTTTGGAATTGAGGAAAGTGGTTTTTTTGGGATTATGGACTATGGTTTTTGGGGGATGAGGGTTAGGGGATTGGTGGGGAAAGGTGTTTTAGTGCTTTTAGGTCTTTTGTTTTATGGTTATTTGTGGTAAAGGGTTTAATGTTTTTTGGGATGAGGGTCTAGGGATCTTTGGGGGGGGCAAGGGTTTTAGGGTTTTATAGAGACGGTTTTTTGGTTTTTGTGGTTGATGGATTTGGGTTTTTTGGGGTATAGTATTAAGGTTTTGTGGGATGAGGGTTTAGAAATTATTGGCTTGGGGTTATATTTTTCTAGGGTTGTGGGTCAAGGGTTATTTGGGGGTGAGGGTTAAGGGGTTTTGGGATAATGTGTATATGTGTTTTGGGGATGAAGGCTAGTTTTTTTGGGACTCTAGGTTGATGGTTAATTGGGGTTGAGGGTTTAAGAATTCATTTTGGGATGGAGATTGAGGTTTATTTGGAGATTAGGATATATTGGTAATTGTGTATAGGGGTTCAGGGTTTCATAGTGATGAGGGTTGACAGTTTTTACAGGTTTATGGTTTATGGTTTTCGGGAAATGTGTGATTAGTGTTTTTAAGGGATGAGGGAACCTAATTTTTTGAGAAAGAGTGTTCATCAATTTTGGGGATGGGGGTTCAAGGTTTTGTTTAGGAGATTTTATTTTTTCGGGCGTTGATGGATGAGGTTTCATTAATACTAAGGGATTAGAGTTTTATTTGGGATGAGGGTTTATGGTTTATTTAGGATGGGGGGTTCACTATTTTTCAGGAATGATGGTTATGAGTTTTTTGGTTTTATGGTTAATGTTTTTGTGGGGATGAGGGTTCATGGTTTTTCAGGGATTAGGGATTATGGTTGTTTTTGCTGAGGTTTCATGTTTTTTTAGTTTTATGGATTCATGAATTTTTAGGGATGAGGGTTTAGGGCTTTGTTTGGTTGAGGATTAAATTTCATTGGTGGGAGTAGGGTTATGTGTTTTTTTACACTTGAGGGTTTAGTGATTTTTTGGGCTAAGGGTTGATGGATTTTGGGTGATAAGATGTGGTAGTTTTGTGGCTGATGGTTTAAGGTTCATTTCGGGTTGTGTGTTAACGGATTTCTGTGCTATGTGCTCAGGGTTTTTAGGGATGAGGGGTTAAGGAGTTTTATTATGATAAGAGTTCGAGTTTTTTGAGGCTATGGGATCATGTTTTATTGTGATTGAGGGTTCAGTGTTTTTGGGGTTGAGGGTTCATGGATTTTTGGGGATTAGTGTTCAAGGTCTTTTGGGGATGAGGGTTTTGAGATTTTTATGGATGTGGGTTTAGGGTTTCATTAGAGAAGAGGGATTATGGTTTTTTGAGGAAATGTTGTCATTATTTTTTTGAGAAAGAGGGTTCATTTTTTTTGGGTATTAGGTTTCCTCGTTTTTAGGGAAATGGGTCTAGTATTTTTTGGGGGGATGAGGGTGTAGGGTTTTTTGGGTATGAGGAGTTCGTAATTTTTGGGCAGAGGGTCTATGTTTTTTTAGCGATGAAGGTTTATGTATATTGGGGGTTAATGATTTTTGTTTTTTGTGGATAACTATTTATAGTTTTGTTGGGATATGGGTTTATGTTTTTTTGGGAAAAAGGGTATTGTTTTTTTTCTTGGGATGAATGTTTACAGTTTTGTGGATATTTTGTATCTGGGTTTTTTTGGGGATGAGGGATGTAATTTTTTTGGGGATTAGCATTTATAGTGTAGTGTTTTTTGGGATTATTCTTGAGGGTTTTCTAGGATAATGTTTTTGGGATTTTAGTGATGATTATGGATTTTTTTTGGGGTGAGGGTTTAGGGTTTTTATGTACATATGATTGAGTGGGTTTAGTGATTAGTTTATAGGGTTTTTTTGAGACCGGGTGATGAGGGTTTTTTGGACTGATGGTTTATGTATAATAAGGTATGAGGTTTTAGGTTTTTTAGGGGATAATGGTTGAGGAATTTTTTGGGATGAGGGGTTTTTGGGGTTATGGGTTATGAATTTTTGGGGGGTTGGGTTTGGGGGGTTTAGTTGTGACGGTTGAGGGTTTTTTGGTCTATGGGTGGAGGGTTTTTTGGGTATGATAATTTCATGTTTTTTTATGGATGGAGGTTGATATTTTATTGGGGCTTAGCATTGGTGGTTTTATGGGTTTGAATTTTATGTCTATTGAGGCTAAGGGTTTAGGTTTTTTTGTAATGTGGGTTGAGGTTTTTTGGCGGTTCAGGGGTGAGGGTATTTTTGGGATGGGGATTGAGGTTTTTTTGGGGGATGAGGGATGAGGGTTTTGAGGAGGTGAGGGTTGATGGTTATTTCGGGATAAGGGTTTAAGGTTTTGGTGGGATGAGGTTTTACATTCTTTTGGCGTTGAGGGTTTATGGTTTTTTAGATATTATGGTTGCGGGTTATTTTAGGGATAAGGGTATAAGGTTTATTTTGGATGAGGGTGGATGGGTTTTTAGGGCATAGGTTTTGGGGTTTTGGGGGTATAGGCTTTAGGGTTTTTGGGTATGAGACTTTTTTGGGATGTGGGTTTATTGTTTTTTGGGGATGATGGTTTAGTGTTTTATGGTTGAGGGGTGAACAATTTTTGGGTTTGAGGATTGAAGGATTTTTGTGGTAGTGGTCTATAGTTTTTAGGGATGATGGTTGAGTGTTTTTTATTTATGGTGGGTTAGGTTTATTGGGGATGAGGGATGAGGGTTTTTCTTACTAAGGGTTTTTAACTTTTTGTGTCCAAACGGTTTATCATTTATTAGTGTTTGGTGTTGATTTTTATGATTTAGTTTTTTTTGGGGATTGTTGGTTTTTTGGGGTTGGGGTTGGGGGTTTTTTTGGACAAACTATAGAGGGTTGTTTTTTTTGTCACGGTTGAGTGGTTTTGGGATGATGGTTGAGGGTTTTTTGGGATGAGGGACGAGGTTTTTGAGGAGATAAAGGTTGTGGTTACATTGGTAATGGGATGTTTATTATTTTTTCACCATGTTTTGAGGGTTTTTGGGATTTATTATGATGTTGTTTTGGAGATAAGTATTGAGGGTTTTTTGTATTTTAGAGTTGAGGGTTCCATGGTGATGAGGGTTGAGGTATTATTAGATATTATATTATTAGGGGGTTCTAAGACTGAGGATTAAGGGTTTTGTGGGATTAGGGTTTAAGTATCTTTGTGGCTAACTATTGAGGGTTTCTTGGGGATGAGGGTATATGGTCTTTCGAGATGAGGGTTTAGGTTTTTCTGTAACTGAGTGTTGAGGGTTTTTTTGGAAGAATGTTTAGGTTTTTTTGGGATGAGGGTTAATGGGTTTTTTGTGAATAGGGTTAAGGGTTTTTATGGGGTAGATGGTTATGGTTTTTTGGGGCTTAGGGTTTAGGATCTTGGTAGATTCTGATAATTGTTTTTAAAATAAAGTTTTATAGGTTTTGGGAATGCATGAAAAGGATTTTTGGGGATGAGGTTTTGAAAGGTTTTCAAGACTGGGGTTTTTGGGTTTCATTAGTAAAGTTGGTTGAAGTGTTTTTTGGGAGGTGGGTTGATTTTTTTTGGGGGTTTTGGAATAAAGGTGTTTTGGGGTGGAGGGTTGATGTGTTTATGGTATTCAGGGTTTTAGAGTTTTTACGGCTATAGGACGAGGGTTTATCAGGGATGAGGGTTTTGGGTTTTGGGGATCAAGGTTTTTTTGGGACTGAGGGTGTCATGATTTTGGGGAAGATCGTTTCATGTTTTTCGGGGATTAGTGTTGAGGTTTTTGTGGGGATGAGGGTTGAGGGTTTTTTGGGGATGATTTTTTAGGGATTATTAGGGATGATGTTTAATGGAATTTTTCAGATGATGTTTTTTGATTTTTTGGGGATGGGGATTTTAGGATATTTGGGTATGCGGGATTATTGTTTTTTGGGACTGATGGATTAGTGTTTTGTGAGGAAGGGTTCATGGTTTATTGGGTATCAGGGTCTAATTTATTTGGGAACTCAGGGTTCAGAGATTTTTTTGCTGGGGGTTAGGTATTTTTAAGGCTATGGGTTGAGTGTTTTTCTGGATATGGTTTTGGGGTATTTTTGAAAGGTTGTTCTAGGGTTTTATGTGGATGAGGTTTTATACTTTATTGGGGATGTGGATTTTTGTTTATTAAGGATGTGATTTTAGGGTATTCTACAGTTCAGTAGTCAATGTTTTCTAGGGATGAGGGTTTGGGGTTTTCTAGGGATGAGTGTTTGGGATTTTCTTCTAATGGGGGATTAGGGTTTGTTGGGGGTGGGATATTATTGTTTTTGAGGGTCTTGTGTTTAGGTTTTTCATGTCTAATGGGTGGTGTATTTAATAGGAAAAAGGTTTTATAGTGTTTTTAAGCTATGTGTTTAGGGTTTTATAGTTAAAATGGTTTGAGGTTTTAATGGTTGAGTACATAGTGTTTTTTTGGGGTTGAGGATTTATGGTTATCTAGTAATGAGGGTTTCAGAGTTTTATGTTTTTGAGGGTGTAGGGTTTTCTGGGGATGAGGGTTTATGATTTCTTGGGGAAGAATCAATGGGGTTTTCTCAGGGCTTACAACATTGGTTTCACTATAGAAGGGGTTTATGGTTTTCTAGGGATAAGGGTTTATCATTTTATCTGGTCAAAAATATAGTATTTTCTAGGGATGATGTTATATGTTAATCTGGAAAAGTTGGTTAATTTTTTTAGGGTTGAGGGTTTGGGGCTTTCTAGGGGTGGAAGTTTGGGGTTTTCTGTGGATATGATGTTACGATTTTTGTGGGATTAGGGTTTGGGGTTTTCTTGGTCATAGGGTTTGGGGATTTCTAGGGATTCAGGTTTATGCTTTTATTGGACTGAGTGATTAGGATTTTCTAGGGATGAGGGTTTAATGATTTATGAATTGGGGGGTTTAGGATTTAATGGGGATTATGGTTTAATTATTTTTGGGGTCTGATGTATTAGGGGTTTTCTGATGTCAAATGATTTTGATTTTCATGTGGATGAGGGTTTAGAGTTTTTGGGGAAGATGGTTTATATTTTTCTAGGGATGTGTTTTCTATGTTTTATGGGGTTTAGTGTTTAATATTTTTTATGGCTTAGTGTTTTTGGTTTTCTTTGGATGAGGTCTTATAGAATTCTACGGATGATTTTTTAGGTATTTCTTTGGTAGAGGGTTTAGGGATGTATAGGGATAAGGGATTAGGTTTTTCTATTGATTATGGTTTAGTTTTTTAGGGGGATTAGGGTTTAGGTTTTTCAATGGATGAGGGTTTAAGGTTTTAATGAGATAAGTGTTTGGGTATTTATAAACTAAATGATTTTGTTTTTTTATTATTGTGTTTTTTGGTTATTTTGGGGATGATGGTTTATGTTTTATATGGATGAGAGTTTAAGATTTTTTGTGGAAGTGGGATTGGTTTTTCATGTATATATGGTTTACTGATTTTCTTATGATGAGGGATTATAATTTTCATGGGGGTTCTAGGGTTATATGGGTTATATTTCTAGTGTTTCCTGGCACTGAAGGTATAGGATTTCAAGGGATGTGCTTTACAATTTATTGGGTAGAGGGTTTAGGGAATTATGAGGATGATAGTTAATGTTGTTCTGGGGATGTGGGTTTTGTGTTTTATGGAGATGTGGAACAGAGATTTCCATGGTTGAGTGTTTGGGGATTTTGGGGGATGAGGGTTTGGGTTTTTCAGGGACCATGGTATGAGGTTTTTAGGGTCTTATAGTTTATTTTTTTCTAGGGATGAGAGTTTTGTGATTTCTAGGGATAATGTTATTGGGTTTTCTAGGGATGAGGGTTTACTTTATTATGGTATTGATGGTTTAGGGTTTTATAAGGATGAGGGATATGGTTTTTCCTGGGTTGTGAGTTTATGGTATTATTGGCCTAGGGGGTTAGGATTTTTTATTCTTAGGATTTATGGTTTAATTGTGCTATGGGTTTTAGTTTTTCCAGGGCTAAGGGATTGGAATTTTTCTAGGACAAAGGGTTTGGTGTTTTATAGAGTTGATGGTTTAGTTTTTTCTAGGGCTGATGGTTATGTTTTTTCTAGGGTTGAGGGTTTATATATTTTCTACTCCAGGTTTTTTTGTGTTATCTTATTCTAACGGTTTATATTTTTCTTGGAATTAGGTTTTATGTTTTTCAAGGGATGTGGGTTTATGTTTTTCTATGATTGAGGGTTTAGGGTTCTCTGGGGCAATGGTTTCAGCGTTTACTAAGACTTCATTTTACTGTTTTGTAGGGATAATGAAATAAGGATTCCTATGATTGAGTATTTAAGGCTATTTAGGGATGATTTATTAGGGGTTTCTGGGTCAGGGGTTTAGAAATTTATTTGGGTAAAGGACGTAGTGTTTTCAAGGGATCATAGTTTTGGTTTTTCTAGTGTTTAATGTTCCGATTTTTTGAGGGATGAGGGCTTAGGGACTCCTGGAAATAATGGTTTACCATTTTCTAGGGATCCAAATTTAGTGTTTTCTGGGGCTTGGGATTATGATTTAGTGGGGATGAGGGTTTAGGAATTTTTTATGGATGAGGGTTTAAGGTTTTATGGGGATGAATTTTTATGATTTTCTGGTGATGAGGGTTTAATGATTTATCTGGTATAGTGTTTAGGTTTTTCTAGGGCTATGTGGTTAGTGTTTTTTTAGGGATTAGTGATCAGGGTTTAGGGTTTTTCGGGTGATGTTTTTTTAGGGTTTTTCAGGGGATATGGGTTTAGGGTTTATCTGGGTATGAGGGTTTAAGATATTTTGGAATTTGGTTTTAGTGTTTTTTCCAGATCAGGATTTTTGGTTTTTTTAGGATCATGGATTAGGTTTTCATGGTGGTGAGAGTTTACAATTTCTTTCAGAAAGGTTTTTTCTTTATTTATACATGTGGTTATTGGTTTTTTTTGTTGAGGGTATTGGGTGTTTGGGTGTGGAGGGTTTAGGGTTTTGGGGGATGAGTTTTTAGTTTATTTTGGGTTGTGGGTATATAATTTTTTGGGGATAAGGGTTGAGTTTGATTGGGGGAGATGGTTAAAGTTTTTTTTGAGTTGAGGGTTGATGGTATTTTGGGGTTGATGGTTTTTGATTTTGGGGTTGATGGTTTAGTGTTTTTTTGGGGTTGAGGGTTTTTGGTTTTCTAGGGCTAAGTGTTGAGGCATTTTTTGGGGCAAGGGGTTTAGGGATTTCGATGAATGGGGGATAAGGTTATTTTGGGGTATATTTATTAGGGTTTTTTGGGTCAATAATTGAGTGTTTTTTTGGATAAATGATTATGTTTTTTGGGGGTGAGGGTTTATGATTTTTTGGGGAAGACAGTTTTGGGGTTTTGGGGGGTGAGTATTTAGTGTTTTTTGGGGCTGGGGTTTTGGGTTTTTTGGAGATGTGGTTTTTGGGTTTTTTGTTATGAGGGTTCTATATTTTTTTAGCTCATGGATTTTTGTGTTTTGGGAGTTGAGGGTGATGATTTTTTTAGCATCGAGTGTAGTCAGTCTTTTTGGAATGTGGTTTGAGGGTTTTTTGGTCCAGAGAGTTGAGTATTTTTTTTGTATAAGGGTTGAGGATTTTTCGGGGCATATGGTGGCTTGTATTTGGTGCTGAATGATGAGAATTTTTGGGGTACAAGGGTTGGGGGTTATGGGATAAGGAATGATTGTTTTTTAGGGATGAGGGTTTAGGATTTTTTAGGGATAAGGGTTGAGGGTTTTTTTGGTTGGAGGTTTGATGGTTTTTTAAGGATTGGGGTTCATGGTTTTTTGGTTACTATACGTTGAGATTTTTATAGGGCAGGGGTTTGGGGTTTTTAAGAGCTCGGGGTTTAGATTATTTTGGAGATGAGGGTTTAGGGTTTTTTATGGATGAGGGTGTAGGGTTCTTTGGGGATGATGGTTTATAATTTTTTGTGCCTAAGGTTTAAGAGCTTTTTCAATATGATTATTTAGTGTTTTTGGGATTTTGGGTTTAGTGTTTAGAGAATAGGGTTTTTTCAATATGAGGGTTTAGGGATTAGTGTTGTGGTTTTCATCGGGATGATGTTATTTTGGGCCTAAGGTATTTTTTGAACATATTGTTGAGGGATTATGGGGATAAGGGTTGTGGTGTTTTTGGGTTGAGTGATGGTGGATTGGGGGGGATAAGGCTTATTGTTTTTTTCATTGATTGTTTAATGTTTTTTAGGATGAGGGTGTTTGATTTTTTAGGCCTGAGGGGTGAGGATTCGTGGGGGATGAGGGGTGAAGATTTTTTAGGGATGAGGGTTGTTGTTTTTATCAAGATGATTGTTTAATGTATTATTGGGTTGAGGGGTGAAGGATTTTTTGGGATGATGATTGAGGGTTTTTGTACTAATTGATGAGCATATTTTAGGATAGATGGTTGAGTGACTTTTGGGGATGACAGTTTAGGGTATCTTCAGAAGTTAGTTTTATTCAATTATGTTTGTGGGAATTTTTTGGGGATAAACATTGAAGGATTTTTGGGACTATTGTTTTATGGTTGGTGGGGTAGAAGATTTATGTTTTTCTGGTTCTATGGGTTTATTTTTTTTTGGAGGATAAGGGGTTTGGGTTTTTTGGGGATAGGGTTTTGGGATTTTTTGGGATAAGGGTTGATGGTTTTTTATGCTGAGGGTATAAAGTTTATTTTGGACAAGGGTTAAACAATTTTTGGGGGTGAGGGTTTAAGTTTTATTGTGCATGTGGTTTCCGGGCTTACTGGGACAGAGAGTTCAAGGTATTCTCGGGCTAAAGTTTCATGTTTTTTAGTGGTTGAGGTTTCGGGTTTTTTTGGTATGAAGGTCCATGGTTTTTTGGGTAGTGAGATTAGGGTTTTTTTGGGCCGACTATTTAGAGTTTCTTGGGGATTAGGGTCCAGATTTTTTTATGGGCGAGGGTTCATTTTATTTGGGATGAGGGTTCTGTGTTTTTTTGGGCTATGGGTTATGTGGTTTTTTGAGCAATGGTTTCATGGTCTATTGTGGATGAGGGATCATGTTTTCATAGCGCTAAGGGATTAGTAATTTTTTGGGATGTTTTTATAGGGATTTTGGGTGCTATGGGTTTAGGTATTTTTGGTGATGGTGGATTATGGTTTCTTTGGATGGGGGTTTATGGTATTTTTTTTATGCTGGATTAGGTTTTTTTGGGGGTGAGGGTTTATTTTTTTTGGTGGAATGAGTTTTTTTGGTTTTTTTTAGGGTTGAGGGTGTTGAGGGATTAATGTATTTTGGGATTAAGGGTTAATGTTTTTTTTGTGGATGAGGGATGAGGGTCATTTTGGGGGGATGGTTTCGGGTTTTTTGGGTAGTGAGTTGTGTGGTGTTTGGGGCCATGGGATCAGTGTTTTTTGAGTATTAGAATTGATTTTTTTTATAAGTGTTGGGAGTATTTTTTGGATGCGGGATGAGGGGTTTCTAGAGCTATGGGTCTTGTGGTTTTTGAGGATGGGGGTTTATGGGTTCATTATTCTATGTGTTTATCTTTTTTGGGGGATTATGATTTTGGGTTCTTTGGGGATGATGATTCATGTCTTTTTGGGTCGTGGAGTTTTTTAAGGTTGAGGGTGTAGTGTATTTAGGTTAGGGGGGGTTTTTGTTTTTCGGGATGGGTGTTTTGATTTTGGGGATTTGGGTTTTCTGGTTTCGGGGGATTAGTGATCATGTTTTTTTTGTGCCAAGGGTTTGTGGGATTTTGTGTTTGAGGGGATAGTGTTTTTTTGTGATGAGTGTTTAGGTTTTTTTGGTTCATAGTTTTAGGTATTTTTTGGAATGACTATTGATGGTTTTTTGGGGCTGTGTATTTATGGATTTTTGGGTTTGATTTTTGGGTTTTCTGTGGCCAAGTGTTTATGGATTTTGGGGATAAGGGTTAAGGGGTGTTTAGGATGAGGGTTTAGGATTTTTTGACTATATGGGTTTAGTGTTTTTTAGTGCTAAGGATTTAGGGTTTTTGGGGTAAGGGAATATGTATTTTGGGGGATGTTGTTTTGTGGTTTTTTGGGGAAGGGGAGTCAGGGAGGGGGGGGTTAGGGTAGACTCAGGTCAGAAATTTATTGATATTTGGGGATGGGGGTACACTAGTTTTCTGGGTTTGGGGTTTCATGATATTTTGGGATGAGGGTTTTGTATTTTAGTGTTGCAGGTTCAGTGTGTTTTGGGGTTTCTGGGTTCAGTGATTTTTTAGGATGAGGGTTGAGGGGTTTAGGACTGAGGGTTTAGGATGTTATAGGATGAGGGATCATGGTTTTTTAGGACGGGCGTCCATGGTTTATTGGGAATTAGGGATTGATTTTTTGGTGTATTAGGATTCATGGTAATTTGGGGATGAGGGTTTAGGGTTTTAGAAGGATATGACTTCTGTGGTTTTGGGCCTGAGGGTTCATGGTTTTTTGGGGACGGGTGTTGAGTGTTTCTCAAGGATGAGGATTGATGTTTTCTTGGGGTTGAGAGTTAATGGGTTTTTGGGGATGGATGTAATTTTTTTAGGTATGGGTGTTTAGGGTCATTTAGTTATTAGGTTATTTTTCCCTAATTGTTTTGTTTGTTTTCGGCGCTTGTGGTTTATGGTTTTTTGGGGGCTAAGGGTTTAGTGTTTTTTGGGGATGGATGTTTATGTATATTTTGATGCTTATGGTTTAGGGTTTTTTGGGGTTGGTGTTTTAGTATTTTGGGGGTTTTTTGGATTAGGATAATTTTCAATATATGCATTAGGTTTTTTTGTGTTCCGATATTTATATTTTCTACAGTTTAGGGTTTTGTGTTTTTTGTGGTTGAGGGTTTGGAGTTTTTTAGTGATAAGGGTTTAGGGGTTCTTTTTAGGAGTGATATTTTTTGGAATGAGGGTTGATGGTTTATTGAGATTGATGGTTTAAGGTTTATTTGGGATATTGGATTCATTGTTATTTTGGGATTATTGTCAATTATATTTTGTGGCTCAGGGTTCATATTTTATTGAGGTAGAGCGATGAGTGTTTTTTACTGGTGATGATTAGGGGTTGTTATGGGAAGAGAGATTAGGGTGTTTTGCAGATGAGGTTTCAGAGTTTTTGGTGACGAGGGTTTAGGGTATTTTGGGTATGAGGGTTCAGGGTTTTATTTGATGAGGTTTCATGGTTTTTTAGAACAGATGGTTGATGGTTTTTTGAGGCAATGGGATTAGTGGTTTTAGGGCTGATGATTCAGGAATTTTTTTGTGTTGAGGGTTCATAGTTTGTTGGGGTGGAGGATTCATGGTCATTTGTTGATGTAGTTTCATGGGGTTTAGGGATGATGTTTTGGTTTTTTAGTGGATGAGGGTTCAGTTTTTTTGTGGATGAGGGATCAAAGTTTTTCGGTTCTAGGAATTTAGTTTTTTCCGTTAATGAGGTTATTGGTTTTTCTAGGGCTCAGGTTTCAAAGTTGTTTTTGTATGAGGGTGAAGATCATTTCTCCACTGGGTTACACATTTTTTTGGGAATATGATTTAGTGTTTTTGGGGCTAGGGTTGAGTGTTTTTTTAGTGGGAGGGTTGGGGATCATTTTCATTTGAGGGATTCTAGTTTTTTGGGGATGAGGGATCACAGTTTTTTGGGGTTGAGGGGTTAGGTATTTGTTTTGGGCTTAATGTGCCACATTTTTTGGGGTTGATGGTTTTGGTTTTGTTGGTGTTGAGAATTAAATATTTATTTGGGGATGGGATTTAGGGTTTTTAGGACTGAGAGTTCAAGGTATTTTGTTGTTGAGTGTTCATGTATTTTAGGGGCTAAGGGATCATTGATTTTTTATAGTTGAGATTTCAAGGATACTTTGGACTGAGGGTTCAGGGTTATTATTGGTAATGATAGTTCGTAGCATTTTTTGGGGTAGAGGGTTCATGTTTTTTATGGTAGTGGATTAAATGTTTTTTTGTTATGAGGTTTTATGGTTTTTTGGGGATGAGTGTTTAGGGTTTTTTGCATCATGGGTTCATTGTTTTTTATGGTTGGTGATTCATGGTTATTATGGGATGAGGTTTGAAGGTATTTTGGAGATGATTTATAAGAATTATTTCGGTGATGAGGGTTTAGTGTTTTCTGCGAAAGAGGATTGAGGGTTTTTTTGGGGTTTAGGATTTAAGATTTATGTGGTATGTACGTTGTGGGTTTTATCTGGTTAATGAATGAGGTTTTTAAAGTTAGTGTTTTTTTGTTTTTTGGGCTAATGGTTTTGTGTATTTCTAGAATGAGGATTTTCTAAATTTGAGGGTTTTGGGTTATTAGGTTAAGGGTTTTGGGTTTTTTTAGGCTCTGTGTTTTTTGTTTTTGGGGGATTAGTGTTGACTTCCTTTAAGGGATTATGTTTTAGGGTTTTTTGAATCAAAGTTTTAGGGGTTTTTTTCCAATGTGTGAGGGTTTTTAGGGATGAGGTTTTTGGGATTTTCTTCAGTTGATGGTTAGAGGTAAATTTGGTTTGAGGGGGGAAGAGTTTATTTGAGGATGAGGCTTGAGGATTTTTCAATTTATGGGGGGTTATGATTCTTTTAAGGGAGATGGATGAGGGTTTCTTAGGGATGGGGGTTCTGTTTTTTTTTGGTTGGAGGGTTGAAATCATTTTTTGGTAGAGGTTTGAGATTTTTTTTATTGTGAATTGAGGGGTTTGGGGGGATGATAGTTGTGTGGTAATTTATTTTAAGGTTTTATTTTTCTAAATCATAGGGTTTATGATTTTCAGGGGAAGATAGTTGAATGTTTTTTTTGTTCTAAGAATTGAGGGTATTTAGGTGATGACAGATGAGGGTTTTGGGGGATGAGGGATGAGGGTTATTTGGGGATGAGAGTTTAGGGATTTTTTGGGTACTAGGATTTATGGGGTTTTGGGGATACCTATTTTGGGTTTCTTGGGTATAGGGTTTGAGGGTTTCTTAGGGAATATGGTTCAATATTTTTTGGGGGATGAAAGATGATAGTTTATTATGGCTTAGTGTTTAGGTTTTTTAGTGGATGTGGATTGATGTTTATTTGGGAATAAGGTTGAGGGTTTTTTGGGGTTTATTTTTTATGAATTATTGGGGGTGATGTTCGATGCGTTTTTTTGGGATAAGGGATGATGGGTTTTTTTAGGATTGAGTGTTTTGTTAGTGAGGATTAAGATTTTTAGGTGTGAGGGTTGATTGTTTTCTATGTCTAGATTTGAGGGTTTTTTGGGTCTGAGTGTTGATGTTTTGGGGGAATGAGTGTTCATATTTTTTTCATGGAGATGTGGTTTAAGGGTTATTATGGGGTTGAGGATTTAGGAGTTTTTTGAGTCTGAGATATAATGTTATTTTTGTGATGTGGGATGTGTTTTTTTTCTTAGGTTTTATGGTCTATTGGGACTATGGAATGAGGTTTATTTTTTTCTTGTTTTGGAGATTTTGGAACTCTGGTTTGAGGGTTTTTGGGGATGTGAGATGATGGTTTTTTGGGGATGACAGTTGAGTATTATTTGGGTAAGAGTCTTGATGGTTATTTGGGGCCAATTGTTGATATATTTTGGTCTGAAGGGTGAGGTTTTTTTGGGGGTAAGGGTTTAGGGGTTTTTGTAGCTTTGGTTTGGGTGTTTTTTGGGATGGGGGTTGAGGGGTTTTTGAGGTTGACTGATTTTTTGGGTTGAGGGTTTAATGTTTTTTTATGATTAGTGTTTAGGGGTTTAGGGGACTAATTGTTGATGGTTTTTTGGGGATAAGGGTTGAGGGTTTTTGGTGATGAGAGTTTAGGGTTTTTGGTGAATAGTTTATATGGTTTTTTTGGTTCAGGATTGGCAGTTTTTTGCGAATGAGAGTAAATGATTTATGGGCCTCATGGATGATATTCTTTTTGGAAAGAGGGTTGACAGTTTTTTTGGCTGATATTTGAGGGTTTTTTGGAGATGATGGATGATTGTTTCTCATGGGTGAGGGTTTAAGGGTTTTTAGTGATAAGGGTTTTATGGTAATAAGGATTGATGGTTTTTTGGCAACTTTTGGTTTAGGGTGTTTTGGGTCTATGGGTTGAAGTTTTTTAGGACTAAGGGTTTAGGGTTATTGGTGGTGAGGATTGTTGATTGAGGGGTTTGTTTGTGATTGATGGATTATCAAATTTTTTTCCCAGGGATTTAATATTTTCCTGGGATGTCAGATTATGGTATTTTTTTCTTTTGGGTATTGGGGTTTCAGGGATAAAGATTTTGGGATTTTAAGGGATGAGGTTTTAGGGTTTTGGGGGATGTGGGATTCGGAATTTTTGTGGCTGAGGGTTGCGGGACTTTTGGGGTAGAGGGATGAGGGTTTATGTGGGAAAAGGGTTTAGGGTTTTATATGGATGAGGATTTAAGGGTTTTGGGGATGTTGTTTTAGTGCTATATGCAGTTATGGGTTTAGGGTTATTGTGGGATGAGGGGTGTGGGTTTTTTGGGTCTAATGGATGATGGTTTTTTGGGAAGATATTGGAGGGTTTTTTGGTATGCGAGGTGATGGATTTTTTGGGACAAATGTCTTGGTATTTTTGGGAAGAGAGGTTAAGTTTTCATTGGGATGAGGGTTTAGTGTTTTTTGGCCTGGTTATTTAGATTATTTTGGGGATGGGTGCTTTGGATATTTTGGGGCTACAGGTTATGGGTTCTTGAAGCTGATTTTTATGATTTTTTTGGGGCTGATGGTTCATGATTTATTTACGAGGATATTTTTTTTTGTTTTGGTGTGAGGGTTTAGTTTTTTGAGCACTGAGGGTTGTGGGGTTTTTTTGGCTGAGGGTTGAGGGTTTTTGGAATTAGGATTAGTGTTTTGGGGGATAACGGTTGAGGTTTTTTTGTGGTGGTGGGTTTAAAGACTATTAGGATTAGGGTTAAGGGTTTTTTGGGGATATGAATTGACAGTTGTTTTGGGATGAGGGTTGCGGGTTTTATTGGGCTGAGGGTAGAGAGTTTTTTCTGGTTGAGAGTTGAGGTGTTTTTGGGGATAAGGGTTGGAGATTTTGTGGGGTCTGAGGGTTGAGGGTTTATTGGGATTAGGGATTAATTTTTATTGGGACTAAGGGGTTAGGAATTTTTATAGATGATGCTTGAGGGTTTTTTGTGATGGGGGTTGAGTGTTTTTATGTCCTAAAACGTTAGTGTTTTGTAGGGAAGTGGGTTGAAGGTTTTTTTGGGGATGAGGATTGATGACATTTTAGGGAAATGGGTTTAGAGTTTTTTGGGGATGAGGGAAGATGGGTTTTTGACACTGAGGGTTTGATTTTTTTTCGGGCTAGGGTTTTAGGTTTTTTCTGAAAAGTGTTTAGTGATTTTTGGGGGATGATGGTTTTGGGATATTTGGGGCTATGGTATTAGATTTCATTGTGATGCGGGTTCTGTTTTTGTTGAGGAATATGGTTGAGGGTATTTTTGGTTGAGGGTTGAAGGGTTTTTTGTGGCTGATGGTTGTGGGTTTTTTGAGAATGAGGGTTGAGGGTTTTTGGGGAGTGAGGGTTGAGAGTTTTTTGGGTTTGAGGGATGATGATTTTTCATGGTGGAAGGGTTAGTATTTTATTAGACGGAGGTTTTTGGGTTATTTTGGGGATATGTGTTTAGGTTTTTGTGGATCATGATTGATTATTATGTGTGTAATATAGATTAAGGCTTTTGGGGATGAGGTTTGTGGGTTTTTGGGCCAGAGGGTTTTGGGTTTTTGTGTCTACAGTTATAGGGTTTTTTGGACTGAGGGTTTAGAATCTCCTAGAGAGGAGTGATTTTTTAGGCCTTGGGATCAGTTTATTTAGGGGTTGAGGGTTCACTATATTTTGGGATAAGGGTTTAGGCTTTTTGGGTGTTGAATGATGAGGGTTTATAATGGTTGAGGGTTGTGGGGTTTTTGGGGATGAGAGCTATGTTTTTATTCGGCGAGTTATGAGGATTTTTGGGGTTGAGGGATTATGGATTTTTTCACCTCATGTTTAGGATTTTGTAGATATGTGGCTCGTTTATTTTTTAGGGATAATGGTTTATTGTTTTGTTTCAGCATAGATGGTTTAGATTTTTATATAGATGAGGGTTTAGGGATTCTTGGTATATAGGGTCATGTGGTTTTGGGGATCCGGGTTCATTTATTTAGGGATTATGGTTTTGGGATTTTTGGGGCTGATAATTTTGTGTTTGGGGGGGTTAGGGATTTTGGATTTGGGAAGCAGGTTTATGTATTTTTGGATGATGGTTTTGGGGTTTTTAGTGGAAAATGTGTAGGGGTTTTTTCAAAATGTGGGTTTGGATTCTTTTGGGGATGAGGGTTTAGAGTTATTTAGGGGTTAGGGTGTAGGGTTTGTTGGGGCTGAGGGTTTTGGGTTTTTTTGAAAAAAAGGTTTTGGGATTTTTTTACGACTTTGGTTTTGGTGTTTTAGGGGATGAGTGTTCATGGTTTGTTTTGGATGAGGGTTTATGGTTTTTCAGGATGATTGTTTATGTTTTTTTTGGGCTAAGGTTTTGGGGGTTTTTAAGGATTAGGGTTTATGTATTTTTGGGAATAAGTGTTCAGGTTTTCATAGTGCTCAATTTCAATGGTTTAATAAGGATAATGGTTTATGGTTTTTTAGGGAGGTGTGTTTAGGTTTTTTTTGGGGATGGGGGTTTAGGGATTTCTCTGGAAGAGGTATTTGGATTTTTTGGGATTAGTGTTTATGGTTTTTTTGGGGATTAGGGTTTATATTTTTAGGGATATGTTTATCGAGTTTTTTTGGGACATGTGGGTTTCAAATTTTATTCTATGATGAAGTTATAAGGTTATTAGGGCATTACTGTTTATGGTATTCCTGGTTCTGGGATTAGGTTTTTTGGGGTTTGAGGGTTTAGTTATTTTGTCCTAAAAATTTAGGGTTCCTTGGGTTTTTGAGTTTTGGGTTTTTTGGGGGCTAAGTGTATAGGGTTTTTGAGACCAGTGTTTAGGTTTTTGGGGGGATGATAGATTAACATTTTTGGGAGTTTTGGGTTTCATGTTTTTTGGGGATGAGGGTTTATGATATTTGATGCTGAGGGTTTATGGTTCTTTGCATCTAAGGGTTTCAAGATTTTTGGTCCATTGTTTATGAATTTTTAGGATGAGGGATTAGGGATTTTGGGGATGACAGTTTCTGGTATTTTGAGGATGGGGGTTCATATATTTTTTGGAATGGGGATTTACGGGTTTTTGGGTGGGGGGTAAGGATTTTATGCGGATTAGGGTTCATGGTGTTTTGGTACTGACGATTCATTTTTGGGGGGATGATGGTTTAGGGTTTTTTGGGGATGATAGTTAATGGTTTTTTTGGGTTTGAGTGTTAAATGATTTTGGGGTTGATTTTTTATGGTTTTTATGGAAAGGGGGATTTAGTATTTTGGGGGATGAAAGATATGGTTTTTTTAGTGATGTTTTATGTTTTTCGTGTGGTTGAGGGATTTGGGTTTTTCAAGGATAAGGGTTTAGTATTATTTAGGCAGAAGGTTTGGGTTTTTGGGGGTTAATTAGTTATGGTCTTTTGGGTATAAGGTTATATTCTTTCAAGGGTGGAGGGTAAAGGAGTTTTTTGGGACTGAGAGTTTAGGTGTTTTTCATGGTCAGTGTTTATTGTCTTCTTGATCTAAGGATTTATGGATTTTGGGGCTGAGTGTTTATGGATTTTTAGTGCAAATAGTTTAGGGATTTCATGGGTGAATGGTTTTTTTATACTTTTGAGATTAGTGTTTTCTGGGGATGAGGGTTTAGGTTTTTTAGATCTAAGGGTATTTTATTTTTTTATGGTTGAGGTTTTATTGTTTTTTGGGGTCGAGGGCTTATGGTTTTAGGTGATGAGAGGATATTGTGTTTTTAAGTTTTTCTTTGATGGTATTTTTCATTTGAGGATTGAATTATTTTCATGTTCAGTGTAGGGGTAATTTTTTAGCGGGAGATTTTTGGAGTTTTAAGGTTAAGGGTTTATGATTATTTGCGGATGAGGTTTTAGTGGTGTTTGGGGCTGAGGGTTATGTGGTTTCTAAGGATAATGGTTTAGGTTTTTTTTTGATGGTGTATTGGGTTGTTTGAGGATGAGGGTTTAGGGATTGTTGTGGCCGGTGCTTAAGGGTCTTTTGGGATGAGATTATTGAATTTATTACGTCTAAGAGTTTAGTTTCAGTGGGGGTGAATTTTTTGGGTTTTTTGGGGATGAGGGTTATATGGTTTTTTTATGTATGAGGGGTCAAAATTTTTTCACTGAGGGTTTTGTGTTTTCTTGGGGTATTATTTTAGGCTTATTTTACAGCCAAGGGTTTAGTTTTTTTCATGGATGAGGGTTTAATGTTTTTAGGGATTTTGGGTTTAGGCTGTTATGGGATTAAGGTTTGGGGTATTTTGAGACTAAGGGATTATAGATATTTGGGGGTTGGGGAGTGATTTTTTAGGGCCTATGGTTTATTATTTATGTTCACTAGGTATTTGGGATTTTTGGGGATGAGGGTTCAGGGTTTATAAGGACTTATGGTTCATGGTTATTTGGAAAATATGGTTTATTATTTTTTGGGGCTGGGGGATATGAGTTTTTTGGGATTAGGGTTTAAGGTTTTTAGGGCATTGGGATTCATGTTTTTTTTGGTTTGGGTGTTTAGGGTTTTTAGGGGCTTTGGTTTAATGTTTTTTGGATGAGTGTTTTCGGTTTTTTGTGGATAACAGATTAGTGACTTTTTGGGCTTAGTAGTATGAGTTTATTAGGGATTGGGGTTCTGGGTTTTTTGGTGTGATAATGGTTTAGTGTTTTTAGGGGATAACTGTTCTGGGTTGTTTGATGATGATGGTTCAACATTTATTGGCACTAAGTGTTTAGTGCTTTTTAGAACAGGGTTTAGGGTTTTTTGTGGATGGGGGTTTAGGGTTTTCTTGGGTTCTGTGTTTATGTTTTTCTATGACTGAGGGTTTAGATATTTTGGGGATGATAATTTATGGTTTTCTTGGGGCAAGGGTATCATGTTTTTTGGGACAAGTGTTTGCTGTTTTCTAAGGACATGCGTTCATGATTTTATGCGGCATTGTTATTAGGCCATTTTGGGGTTGAGTGTTAAGGGTTATGTAGGAATGAGGATTTACATTTTTTTGGGATAAGGATTCACAATTTCTAGGGATATGGGTTTGGTTTTTTATTGGATAAGGGATTAGTTTTTCTTATGGATAAGAGTTTAGGGTTTTTTTGGTGATGAGGTTTTTTGGATTTGAGGGTCTTTGTTTTTCTAGGGATGAATATTTATGGTTTGCGGTAAGGGTTTTATATTTTTTGTACAAAAGGTTATGGGATGACCCAGGCTGATGGTTTAGGGTTTTCTAAGGCTGAGGGAATAAGGATTTGTGGTAATTAGGGTTTATGTTTTTTATGGGAAGAGGGATTGAGGTTTTATGGGGATGAGGGTTTATGTTTTTTATCCAGATGATGGATTATAATTTTTTTGGATTATGGGTTTGAGTTTTCTAAGGCTGAGGGTTTAGGATTTTTTTTGACTAAGGGTTTAGGGATTTCTTGGCATAGGGGTATAGGGATATTTGGTGATGAGGGTGTAGGATTTTTGGGTTTATGGAGTTTTCGGTGTTCTAGGTCAGGATTTATTTGTGCTTTCTAGGTATGGGGGTACATGGTTTTTTAGGTCTAATGGTTTTGGGATTTCTAGGACTGAGGGTCTAGTGTTCTCTGGGGATGAGGCTTTATAGTTTTCTAGGTCTAGTGGTTTTGTGTTTTTATATGGTGGGGATTTAGAGTTTTTTGGTGCTGAGGGTTTACGGTTTCCAATGGACGAGGGACTATGATTTTCTTGGATTTAGGTTTTATATATTTATTTGGATGAGGATTTTTTATGGGGTTCGGGGTATAGGATTATATGGGGATAATTTTTTGAGTTTTTATAGGGATGATTTTTATGTTTTTCCAAGGAAAATGGTTGATTTTAATTTAGGGATATTTGTTTAGAGTTTTTAGGGATGAGTGTTTATGGATTATTGGGTATGAGGGTTGAGGGATTTATATGGTTGATGGTTTTTGGATTATGGGGGCCAAGGGTGTAATGTTTTGTAGGGTTGTCGGTTTATGATTGTTTGGCATTAGGGATATGTTGTTTTTTAGGGAATCAGATTTAAATATTTAAAGATATGATGGTTTTCGGGGTTCTAGTGTTGGGGGTTTAGATTTTTTTGGGGGTGAGGGTTTAGGTTTATAGTGACTGGGAGGTTATGGGTTTTTTGGACTGAGGGTATAGGGTTTTTTGGGGATATGGTTTTAGGGTTTTATTCTGGATGGGGTTTTATGGAATTAGAGAATAGGGTTTCGGTTTATTGTTGATGATGATTTAGTGTTTTTAATATTATATAATAGTTTTGGGGTGAGGTTTTAGGGTAATTTGGTTCAAAGGATTTTTTGTTTTTAAGTGTTTTGGGTTTATGGTATTTCGGTCCATGATTTAGGGGATTTTTGGGATTTACAGTTTAGTGTTTTTTTTTGCGAGTGAGTGTTTGGAGTTTTTTTGAGTGTTTATAGAATTTTAGGGAAGTAATTATAGGGATTTTATGGATGAGAGTTTAGGACTTTTTGGGGATGATTGATTAGGGATATTTTTGGACTGAGGGATTTTAGGTTTTTTGGTTTGAGCATTTTTGTTGTTTGGGGTTATTTGTTTGGGATTTTTTGACACCAAGGGATTATGGGTATTGTGGGTCAAAGGGTTTAGGGTTTATTTAAATAATTATTTATGTTTTTTTTATATAAGGGTTTATGGTTTTATGGGGATGGTGGTTTATGGATTTTGTGGATAATGGTTTAGGGTTTTTGGGGGATGTGATTTTAGGGATATTTTGGTATGAGGGTTTATGGTTATAAGTGATAAGAGTTTAAGTTTATCTTGGATATGATAGTTTTAGGTTTTTTATTGTATACAGTATAGGATTGTTGTTTTACTAAAATTTACGGGTATTTTTAGGATGTCATTTTAGTGGGTTTTTGGGGTTGAGGGATTAATGATTTTTTGGGCTGAGGAATCAAGGGGTTTTTTTGGAAACATGGTTTAGGGGTTTTTTGGGACAAATATTTATAGAATTTTTAGATGAAGAGTATATTAATTATTTGGTTAATAGTTTATCGATATTGGGGATAATGATTTAGGTTATTTTAGGGATACGAGTTTCTGGTTTTTTAGGGATGTGATTTTCGGGGTTTGGGGGTGAGGTTTTAGGTGTGTTTGGGGAATGGGGTTTAGGGATATTTTGGGATGATGATTTAGGAATTTTTGGGCTAAGGATTTATGGTTTCTTTGGGATGTGGGTTAAGGGTTATTTTGGGGACGAGGATGTAGGGTTTTTGGTGATGAGGTTTTAGGGGGTTTTGTGGCATATGGTTATGTGTTTTTTAAAGCTGAGGGTATATAGATTTTTGTAGATGATGCATCAGTTGTTTTTTTAATAAGGGATTAAGGTTTTTCAAGAATGATGTTTTAGGGTTATTTGGTGAAAATGGGTTAGGGGTTTGGGGGACTGAGGGTTTAGTTTTTTCTGTGAATGTTTGTTTAGGGTTACATTGGATGATGGATTAGAGTGTTTTGGTATAAGAGATTGTGTTTTTATAATATGAGGGTTTAGGTTTTTTGGAGTGAGTTTTAACGGGTTTTTGGGTCTAAGATTCCTTGGGTGTCGGGGCATAAGGATCAGATTTTTTTGGGGGTGAAAGATTATGGTTTATTGGAGATGAGGGATGGGAGGTTTGTGGATAAGGGTATAGTGTTTCTTAGGGATAATGGTTTAAAGGTTTTTGAGGATGAGGGTATATGTTTCATATGGATGGTGTAGGGTTTTTTTGTTCTATGGTTTTATTTACTTTTGGTTTATAGGGTTTAGTATTTTTTGGAATGGGGGGTTTAGTGTTTTTTTGGGGTCGATGGTTTTCGGATATTTTCGGATGAGGGTTCGGGTTATTTTGGACATGAGGGTTTTTTTATATTAGCTTAGTGTTTTTTGTGGGTCATTGTTTAGTGGTTTCTAGGGATAAGGATTTAATGTTTTTTGAGCATGATGAATGATTTGGGGGGGGGGGTTGAGGATTTAGGGATTTTTATGTAAGAGGGTTTATGTTTTTTGGGGGATGAGGGTGTAGGGTTTTTTTTGGATGATGGTTTAGTGGTTCTTGGGATGATGGTTAATGGATTTTTGGGGATGAGGGTTTCTTTATTTTCGAGCTTATGGTTTAGGGTTATTAGGGAAGAGGGTTTTATGATATTTGGGGTAGAGAATTAATGATTTTATGAGGTTGTGGGTTTGAGGTTGTTTTTTCTGAGGTTTTACATATTTGGTGGGTTAGGGATTAGGTTTTATTTGGGACGGGGTTTTAGAGTATTTTTGGAGTGTGAGTATGGTGGCTTTGGAGATATGGGATTATGGTGTTTTGGGGATGAGGCTTTAGTGTTTTGGGGATGGGGGTTTTGTATTTTTTTGAGTTTTAGGTTTGAATTCTTTTTATCTCTGGTGTTTTATGGATTTCTAAGAATAGGGGTTTAGGGTAATGGGGAAAATATGTTATGGTATGTTGGGGCTTAGGGATATATGTTTTTTGGGACTGATGGTTTAGTGATTATTCGGGTTGAGCGTTTAGAGTTTATCGTGGAGGAGGTTTTAGGGTTTTATGGGGTTGAGGGTTTATGGTTTTGTAGGATTGATGATTTCAGCCATTAGTTGGATGAGAGTTTACGTATTTTTGGTATTTTGGTTTAGGGGTTTTTGGGATGAGGCTTTAGCCGTATTTTGGTTTTGAGGTTTTTGGTTCTTTATGGTTGGTGTTATAGGGTTTTATAAGGATGAGGTTTTAGTTTTATTTTTCTGAAGAGGGTATAATATTTTTTAGGGAATAAGGTTTAGAGTCTTTTGAGGACGATGGTTCAGAGTTTTCTTGGGGAGGAGTGATAAGTGTTTTTTTCTGGATAATGTTTTAGGGTTTTTTAGTTCAAAGAGTTTAGTGGTATTTGGGATGAAGGATTATGGGTTTTGAGTATGAGGGATTTGGGTTTTATGGGGTTGAGGGTAAATGTTTATTGGGTTTATAGTTTAGGTTTTTTGGGTTTGTGGGAACATGGGTTTATAGAGATGATGATTTTGGGTTATTTAAGGATAATGAATTAATTTTTCATGGGAAAAAGGGGTTAGTAATATTTGTGATGAGGATTTATGGTTTTTTTGGGATTGGGGTTTTTTGTTTTTTGGGGATATGTGTTTTGGGTATTTTTTGTATAAGGTTTTATGGAGTTTCCTAGTGATGAGTGTTTATTGTTTTGTGTGGATAGGGGTTTTCATATTTTTTGGGATGAGGGTCTAGGTTTTTTTCACGGTTAAGGGTATATGAGTTTTTTTAGGATGAGAGTTTTGTGTGTTTGCAGGTAGTGGGTCTAGGTATATTTGGTGTTAAGTGTTAATTAGTTTTTGGGTGAGGTATTTGGGTTTTATTAGTGGTATGGGTTTAGTGTTTTTTGGGGATCACGTTTTATGGAATTTGGTCGTGATGGTATAGGGTTTTTTATGGATGATTCTTTAGGGGTTTTTTTGGTGACAAGGGTTTTTGGGTTTTGGGGGATTAGGGATAATGGTTTTTTTAGGAAAGGTAGTTTAGGGATTTATGACTAAGGGTTTAGGGGAATTTGGGGATGAGAGTGTATGATTTTTTGGGGCTGAGGGTTTAGGGGTTATGGGGATGAAGTTTTAGTGGTTTTTGTTATGATGGTTTAGGTGTTTTTGGATATATGGTTTAGGGTTTTATGGGGCTATGGGTTTATGGATATTTTAGAATAATGATTTTGGTTTCTTGGGGAATAAGGTTAATGGTTTTTTTGTGGATAATGTTTTGGGGGTATTTTAAGTTTTAGTTTTTAGGAGTTTCCGGGGCTAAGGGCATAGGGAATTCCGAGGCTAGTGGTTTAGGGATCATGGGGGTGAGGGATTAGGGATTTTCGGAATTGATGGTTTATGGATATTTGGGTCTAAAGGGTTAGGGGGCCTTTGTGGTGAGGTTTTAGGGTTTATTAAATATAAGTATGAATGGTGAAATTGGGATTTGGATTTTGGGGCTTGGGGATGAGGGTTATTGTGTTTTAGGGATTAAGCTTTAGAGATTCTTATGTATGAGGGTTTTGGGTTTGAGGGTACGAGTGTTTATGTTCTTCTAGGTATGGGTGTTTATGGGTTTTGTGGTTAGGGATTAGGTTTTCTGGGCTATAATGGATTAGTAATTTATGGATTTTAGGCAATAAGAATATTTTTGGGGCTGAGGATTTTGGTTTATCAGGGACTGAGGAATAATATTTTTCGGGAAGATGTTTTACAAGGTTTTTTAGTCTGAGTGTTTTTGGGTATTAAGGGATGAGGGTTTAGGGTTTTTTAGGATGGTGATTTAGGGTTTTTGGGAGGGATATTGTTGAGGGTTTTATAGGGATGAGTGTCTAGAGTTTTGGGGATGTTGGAATAGGGTTTTTCTGTGATGTTGGATTATGGATTTTGGGGCTGAGGGTCTGGGGTTCTTTTGGGATGAATAATTATTGTATTTTTATGATGAGGGTTTATGGTTCAATATTGAAGAATGTTTATTGTGTTTTTGGGGGATGAGGGATTAGGATTTTAAATTCTAATGGTCGAGGGTTTTTTCGGAGGGTTTTTTAGGTTTTTTGAGGCTAAGGTTTATGGTTTTTTGTGGGGTGAGGGGTTAGGATTTTTTGGGCAATATGATTTGTGTATTTAGGGTTGGAGGGTTTAGGGAATTTTTTGTTTTATGGTTTAAGGTATTTTTGGTTGGTCTTATTGTGTTTTATTAGATGTGGGTTTAAGGTGTTTTTGGGGATGAGGGTATAGTGTTTTGGTGATGGGGAATTAGTAAATTTAGGATTAGGGATTGTGTAATTTTTCGGCTGGGGGTGTAGTTTTCTTCAATTATGATGATTTATTGTCATTTTAGGACTATGATAAGATTTTTTGGGGATGAGAATTTATGGTTTTTTTGGGATGAGAGTTTTGAGTTATTTGGGTATGTGGGTTTTGGTTTTTGGGGGGTATGGTGTTTAGGGTTTTTGTCTAATGGTTATGGATTCATATTTGTGATGGGTGTTTAGGTTTTTTTTGGGATGAGGTTCTAGGGTTTTTTTAGGATTAGGGTTTTTTCGTTTATAGGGTTTATGCTAAGGATTTTTGGAGGATTTGGGTTTCTGGTCATTTGGGTATTAAGGTATATGATTTTTTTTAGGGCATGAGTTTTATGAGTATTTTTGGGATAATGGTTTCGGGAAATTTTGGGGAATGGTATTTGGGTTTTGGGTTCTTTTGGTTTTGGGTTATTTTTGGGAATATTTTTTTTAATGTGGGCTTAGGGTTATTTGGGGCTCATGGTTTTGGGTTTTGGGGATGAGTGTTTAGTGTTTTTTCAGGTGGAGGCTTCTTTGTATTTTTGGGTTGTATTTTTACAGTTTTATGGGGATGATGGTTTAAGGTTTTTTATGGATGGGATCTAATGTCTTTTAGGGCTCGATTGTAGGGATTTATTGTGATTATGTTTTTTTATCAGTATGAGGTTTTAGGGATTTTAGGATTAATTGATTTTTGTTTTTATGGATTAGATTTTATGGGTTTTAGAGTAAGGTTTTTTGAATTTTGGGGTGAGGGTTTAAGGGTACTTGGGGGTTCTGCTATATGGGTTTTTGGGTGTGAGTGTTTAGGATTTTTTTTACAAAGGATTTAATGTTTTTTTGGACATAATTTTTTGGGTAATTTAGGATTGAGTTTTTATGGGTTTTTATGAATGAGGTATTAGGGGTTTTTTAGCATTTGGATTATGGTTTTTTGGGATTAATGGTTTAGGATTTTATGTTGGTTGGGGTTTTGGTATTTGGGGGAATAATAAATAGGGGGTTTTAAAATTTTAGGTTTAGGGATTTTGGAATGTGTGTATAGGTTTTTTAGGGCTGATGGTTAAGGTATTTTTAGCACTATTTTTTTATGGTTTTTAGGAATGGGGGTTTAGGGTTTTTGTAGATTAGGGTTTAAGTTATTTTTTATTCTAAGGATGTCTGGTTTTCTGGGGATATGTGTTAGTGTTTTCTAGATATTAAGTTTTATGGTTTTTGTGGATGAGTGTTTAAGGTGTTTTTGGGAAGTGGTTTTAGGCTTTTTTAGGTATAAGTGTTCCCGATATTTTTGGGGGTGAGGGTATGGGAGATGGTGGAGTTGTGGGTTCTGGGGAAAAGTGATTAGAGGTTTCGAGGATTAGGGTATATGGGTTTTTCTGGATGAGGGTTTCATGTTTTTGGGGGAGAGAATTTAATTATTTTTTTGGCTGAGTGTTTAGTGATGTTTAAGGATAATGTTTTATTGTTTTTTTGGTATATGAGATTATGGGTTATTGGGGCAGATGGTATTGTTGTTTTTTAGATGAGGGTTTAGTGATTTATTGGGCCGAGGGTTCTTCAATTTTCACCAATAGGTTTTAGGTATTTTTATGGCTAAGGGTTTGGGGTTTTGATTCTGAGGGTTTTGTTTTTTTGGATGAAGGTTTAGGGGTTATGTGCATGAGGGTGTACAATTTTTTGGGGTTGAGTGTTTAATTTTTAATAGGTCTGATGGTTTAGGGTCTTTTTTAGGGTGGGGAATTTTTCATTGGGCTGCGGGTTTATGGTTTCTAGTGGATTAGGTTTTAGGTTTTTGGGTCTTTTGAGTTTAGTTTTTATTATGTTGAGGGTTTAGGGGTTTTTCAGATGTAGGTAAAGGGGTTTGTGGGCAAAAGGTTTAGGGTTTTTTAGGGCTAAGGGATTATGGTTTTTGGGGGTGAGTGTTTATGGTTTTTTGGGATGAGGGCTTTTTATTTTTTCAGGCTCTGTATTTAAAGGTATAGGGGGATAATGATTTAGGTGGTTTTTGGGTTTAGGGTTAGGTTTTTTTGGTGATGGTGTTTTAGGATTTTATTATGATAAGGGTTTAGGGATTCTTTTTGTTGATAGTTTTGGTATTTTTAGTGCTGAAGGTTTTATGTTTTTTTGGGCTGTTGATTTTTGGGTTTTTTTGGTGATGAGGATTAATTATTTTTTGGTGTAAAGAGTACATAATTGTTTTTATCATAGGTTTAATGGTTTTGGGTATAATTTTTTATTGTTTTTACGGTGGATGGTTTAAGGGTTTATAAGGCTAAGGGTTTATGTGTTTTTGGTGGTGATGGTTTAAGGGATTAGGTATGAAAGTTTAGGTATTTTTGGTGCTGAGGGTTATTTTTTTTCTTTAGCTAAGGGATGATAGATTTATTGGGATAATGGTATATGTAATTTTTGGAGAGGGTTTTTTGGGGTTGAGGGATTATAGATTTTTGGGGTGGTGGGTTTAGGCGTTTTTAGGGATAAGGGTTGAGGGAATTTTAGGATGATGTTTTCATAATTTTTGGACTGGGGGTTTCGGGATTTGAGGATGTGGATTTAGGGATTGTTGGTCTTAGGGTTTATTTTTTTTATTTTCTTTGTAGGTTTTATGTATTGTTGGGACTGGTGGTATAGTGTTGTGGGGGATGAGGGTTTATGGTTGTTTTGGGAAAACGGTTTACATCCTTTTGGGGAAGTGGTTTATGATTATTTTGGTGGTGATTAAAATTGATTTTTTCAGGATAACAGTTTAGGGATTATTGGGGATTGTTTTTTAAGGATTTTGGTGAAAATGGTTTATTAATTTTTTAGGATGAGGGTTTATGGGTTCATGGGGCTGAAGGATTAGTGTGTTTTTGTGGTTGACTATTTAGTATTTTTTTAGTGATGAGTTTATAAGGTGTTTTACCACTAAGAATTTGGAGTTTCATTGTGGATTTAGTTTTAGGGATTTAGGGTTCTAAATGTTTATGTTTTTTGGTTAGAGGGATTAGGTTTTATTGAGACTAACTATTTATGGGTTTCTAACGGTGCAAGTTTAGGGATTTTTTGGGTATGAGGGTGTATGGTTTTTTGTGGATGTGGTTTTATGGGTTTTTTGTTATGAGGTATTGGGGTGTTTAGACTATTAGGGATTATGATTTTTTATGGCCGAGTGTTTAAGGTTTTTTTCGGAGAGTTGAGGGCATTTTTTTAGGTAGAAGGTTTTGGGTTTTTGGTGGATGAGTGTTTTAAGGTTTTGTTGATGACAATTTTGGTGTTTGTGTATGAGGGTTATGGATTTTTGGGATGAATGTTTATAAATTCATGGGGATGATTCTTTAGGGATCTTGGGGCTTATTTTTAGGGTTTTTTTTTGGGGATATGGTTTTGGGTTTTTTGCGATGATGTTTTACGGGTTTTGTGTTCTAATGGTTTAGGGTTTTGTGGTTGAGGAATTTGGAATTTATGTGTCTGAGGGTTTAATGATTTTCTAGTGATAAGGATTTTTGGGAATTGTGGGGCTGGTTGTTTATGGATATTTGGGTTTGATGGTTTTGGGTTTTTTGGGGATGAGGGTTTGATATTTATTTGGTAATGATGGTTTTGTGGTTTTGGGTCTGAGGGTTTATAGATTATTTGGTATGAGTGTCTTTTGTTCTTTGGGGATGAGGTTTTTGGGTTATTTGAGGCTAAGGGTTAAGGTTTTTTTAGGGATAGGGGTTTTTGGTAAGTTGTATTAGTTTTTTATGGTTGTGGGATTATTAATTTTTGGGGTTGAGTGATATGGAATTTTTTGTTTAAATTTTAGAGTATTTTAGGATGAGGGTTTATAGTTTTTTAGGGATGAGGGATTTGGGTTTTTGGAGATAATGATGTATTGGTTTAGGTGGTAGAGGATTTATGGTTTGGTCTGGTATTTGGGTTTTGGGTTTTTTGGGGCTGAGTGATTAGTGGTTTCTAGGCCTGAGGGTTTAGGATTATTGGTATTGATGGTTTAGGGTTTATTATGGAAATGGGTTTAGGGTTTTCTTGAACAAAAAGTTTAGCAGTTTTTGGGGTAGAGGGATTAGGGTATTTTGGGTGAGGGTTTAGTGGTTTCTATGAATGATGGTTTTTAGGTGTTTAGGGGTGAGGAGTTATAGTTTTTGGGGCTGAGTGATTGTGGTTTTTTGTGGTTGAGTGTGTATGGGTTTGGGGGCTGATGGGGTATCATTTTTTGGGGTTTGAGGTATTATTGGTTCTAGGGGTCTACAGTTTTTCTGTTTTTTGGGATGAGTATTTTAGATTTTTTGGGATATGTTTTTTGGTATTTTGGGGATATGTTTTTAAGGATTTTTTTGGAGGATGGTTTAGTTCTTTTTGTGGTTGAGTGTTTATGAATTTTTTAAGATGAGTTTTTTTTGGGACTTAGGCTATCAGGTTTTTTGGGGATGGGGTTTTGTGTTTTATTAGGGAATTAGGGATTAGGGTATTTGTGGATGGGGGATTGTGTTTCTTTGGGATGTGGGGATAGGGGTTTTTTCTAATAAGGGTTTTGTGTTTTTTGCGATATGGGTTTCATTTTTTTGGTAGAGGGTTTACTAATGAGGGTGTTGGGTTATTTGGGGCTAAGAGTGTAGGAGTTTTGGGGATGATGGTTTAAGAGATTTAAGGGATGATTATTTTGGATTTTTGTGGATGATGGTTAAGGGTTTTGGGAACTAAGGGTATAATAGTTTTTTAGGATGAGGGTTAAGTGTTTTTGGGATGATGGATTAGGCTGTATTGGGTCCGATAGATTAGGGTTTTGGGAGGGATTTTTTGTTTTTTAGGGATTAGGGTTTAGTATGTTTTGGTTATAAGGGTCTATGGTTTTTGGGGGTTATCATTTTGTGTTTTTGGGTGTAGAGGGTTTTGGATTTCATAGGGTTGAAGGTGTAGTATTTCATGGGATCTATGGATTATGGGTTTTTTCTACATTCTTGAAGACCAACTTCTGTAATTTCTGGAAGTCTTTTTTTTTGATATGATTATCATATAACCTACAAATAAAATAAAATTAAATACAGTAACATAAATTATAGAATAAGTGATCGAAGAACTCGTAGTACAAATGATGTCATTTCATCATAGTTGAGCAGAACGTATGTATGAGATTTGTGATGTTCATCATCTTAAAGTCATCATTCATGAACTCCACCAAAACCAAGATTTGGCTAATTAAAGAAATGATAATTGATTTTCCATTTCGTCATTAAAATTCACCTTGTTACATCCCATGCGACTTTGTTTTGAGCGATATTGAGATACAAAATAATGAGAGTAGAAAAAAGCAATTTCCTCTTGTAAATAAACTTCACCAATTTAGCCTTCAACTGATGCTTTGTTATGTACTTTTTTTATCAATTTCTGTATGCATATCTCGAATGGGTACATCCATCAAAACTATACTGGACCTCCACATTTATTTTCTTGTGGAAAATGTAATATCTGATGTTTTATTGAGTCAATGAAAGCTGGAAGAAATATTTTTTCCTGTTTATATATAATTACTGCAACAACTTCTTCCAGTTTCCATAGCGCATCGTAGTCTTTTGTCTCTTCACAAATGTCTCAAAAAAATATGCTATGTTTGTTATCGAATCCCAAATAATAGAATTCAACAAACCTCTAAATCTAATTGACATAAGTCCTTCCATTACAACATGACAATAATGGCTTTTAATCCAGTAATATAACCATTCCTAACACAACAGCCCAAATTGGAAGCATAAAAATCTGAAGTCTCAAATCTGCAATCCCCTGACAAAATAATAAGTTACTCTCCTTGGATAGAGTATAAGTTGTTTTTTACTTCATTAACATCTGTGATCTGACATTTTCAAAGAGTTCAAGATCCGGTCTCCTGTAAATTTGGGCAAGATCTAATCGTGCATTTATATTATCTTTGGTCTTACCTGGTGTATCCAAAACTATCTGAAATAAATTATCAAAATAGTTCTTCTCAATATGCATAACATCCAACATGTGGTGGACCAACATATCAGACAAATACAGAAGATCCCAAAAAATGCTCCATTTTATCCAATTATGATCATTCCCAAAGCTATGATTTTCTTATTGGTTTACTGTTGGTCCAAATGTGAATGGGGGTAATGAAAATGCAACTAATTTTAACTCTGTACCTGAGATCATCATTGGAGGTTCATCCCTTTCAATTTTACCTATTCTGAAATGACATTGCTTCCTCCGAAAAGGATGATCGGCAGGAAGAAATCTACGGTGGAAATCAAAATAGCAAGAATTTTTTCTATTAAAGAGCATAAGGCTTTGTTTTATTTCATAATTTAAGGACATGATTTCAGACCATGTGTACTCCAACCAGATATCATTCCATATGATGGAAAGTCACTAATCGTCCACATCAATGCAGCTTTTAATATGATTTTTTTTCGCAGCAACATCATATGTATTAACACCATCACTCCACAGAGTATTTACTAATGAATCAATGGTTTCAAATAAACAACAATATTCATTTTCGGATGTCCTCAGATTTATATAGTCAAAATGATATAAGGATCCTTCATCAATATCCTTGGAGGAAAATTATACGGAGTTATAAAGATAGACCAACATGAATACTTACTACCATAAGAATCAAAAGGACAGAAAATATCAGTACAAAGACCCAATCACACATTTCAAGCTTCTATAGAAAGAAAAACGGATGCAGACGGTCAAAATATTTCCATGAATCAACATCAGATGGATGATTCAAGCTTTTATCATTTGAAATCAGGGTTTTGGCCATGACATCATTGATGTTCCATTCTAAGACATAAATAAACACTACAACGTAGGTGTAAGGGGGAAATATCTCAATTGTTTTACTAGAATGGATCTAGACCACCCAAGTTGAGCTTTTTTATACCTCTCTTGTTCACATGTGGGAATACTATCCAATGACTCATTTTCGCCAGAATATAAGATGCAATCATTTGGACATTCATGAATCTTCCGATAACTAAGGCCCATATTATGAATCAGCCTCTTGCTCTCATAGTAATTTGCAACCAACACATTTCCTTCAGGTAACAATGTTTTACCCAATGAAAATTACTAATCAAAATAGTTGTTTCACATTGCATTATCAGATTTAATAGCCATAAATTTTACAATCGCTTCTAATTTTTTCCTTCAACCAGGATATAATGAATCCTCAGCAGATTTTGATTATTAATTATTACTAATAAAAAAATTATGTTATCAATATTTATGAAAAAAAATATTAATATTACTAAAATTATAAAAAATTTATAAAATATTAAAATTATCAATATTCGCAACAGAATTTCCTCTATTCTAAACATGTTGAAATCTTAATAGGTCACCAATTGTCAAGTCATTCACAATAAAAATTTTGTGCCAGTCATGTCCAATGTAAACTCTATTATTGTACTTGCATGGTTGATCACCTCGCATGTAGTGTTGCAATAGGACGCCCAAAGTAATGTCATTCTCATGTCTAAGAATCATCTCGGTCCCTTTACATAGATCATTATTCCTTAAATATTTGAGGGGATATCAATATCTTTCACTTAAATTGTCAAGAAACAATGGTCTATGTAAAGGTTTATGTGAGATAATTCTTATATATGAGAAGGGCATGACTTGGGTTGTCATATTGCAACACTACTTGCGAGATGATCTACTATGCAATGAAAATTATAGAGTTTACATTGGACATGGTTGAAAAAAACATTTTATTACGCATGACCTGATAATTGATGACCCATTGAGATTTACACATGTTAAAAATAGAGCAATTCTTGTTGCGAATATTGATAATATTAATATTTTATAATTTTTTTAATAATTTAATTATATTAATAATCTTTTCTCAAAAATAAGAAGAATATAATATTTTTATTACTAATTATGACTAATTATGACTAATTATTACTAATTATTACTAATTATTACTAATTATTCCTAATTATTACTAATTATTACTAATTATTACTAATTATATCTAGTAATTACTAATTATTTCTAATTATTACTAATTATTTGTAATTATTACTAATTATTTGTAATAATTAGTAATTATTAATAATTATTACTAATTATTACTAATTATTACTAATTATTACTAATTATTTATAATTATTAGTAATTATTACTAATTATTAGTCATTATTACTAATTATTACCAATTATTACTAATTATTACAAATTATTAGTAATTATTACAAATTTTTCCTAATTATTAGAAATTATTAGTATTTATTAATAATTATTACTAATTATTCCTAATTATTCCTAATTATTAGTAATTATTACTAATTATTATTAATTATTAGTAAATATAACTAATTTTTACTAATTATTACTAATTATTACTAATTATTACTAATTATTTCTAATTATTACTAATTATTAGTAATTATTACTTTTTATTACTAATTATTAATAATTATAACTAATTATAACTAATTATTACTAATTATTACTAATTATTAGTAATTATTACTAATTATTTCTAATTATTACTAATTATTAGTAATTAGTAATTATTATTAGTAATTAATCCTAATTAATCCTAATTATTCCTAATAATTACTAATTATTACTAATTATTACTAATTATTCTTAATTATTCATAAATATTACAAATTATTAGTAATTATTACTAATTATTAGTAATTATTAGTAATTATTAGTAATTATTAATAATTATTAGTAATTATTATAAATTTTTAGTAATTTTTAATAATTATTACTAATTATTAGTAATTATTAATAATTATTACTAATTATTAGTAATTAATAATAATTATCACTCATTATTAGTAATTTTTACTAATTATTACTAATTATTAGTAATTATTAGTAATTACTACTAATTATTACTAATTATTACTAAATATTACTAATTATTACTAATTATTATTAATTATTACCAATTATTACTATTTATTACTAATTATTACTAATTATTACTAATTATTCTTAATTATTTCTAATTATTTCCAATTATTTCCAATTATTTCTAATTATTGCTAATTATATCCAATTATTTCTAATTATTGCAAATAAATACTAATTATTACAAATTATTGTAAATTAATACACATATTACTAATTATATCTAATTATTGAAAATTAATACTAAGTATATCTAATTATTACTAATTATATCTAATAACTACTAATTATATCTTATTATAAGTAATTATATCTAATTATTGCCAATTCATACTAATTATTTATAATTATCACTAACAATATCACCATCTTACTAAAAATAGGTATAAATAAAAAATCAATTGAAATCTAATTATATTACAACTAATAAAAAACAATTAAAATTAACATAAAAAATAAAATAAATATAAAAAAATATAAATACGTTAAACATTGATATTATGAAGATATTGACGCCCTGCAATTGCTCTCATAGAAAAAATTTCAACTAAAAGAAAGTTTTTCCATGAAACTGAAGAATGAAAAGAGAAAGAGGGCAAGATATTTGTGATTTGGGAAAAAATAGATCGGGGTATATATAGGTTAGATTAGATGCGATGGGGTTATTAGTGATGGGTTTGCCTTCGCAAATGGTGGTATTTGCGACGGGGCCCATCACAATACCCTCAACCGCATTAATTACAATCGGAATTTAAAAGGATATTTGTGACGGGACCCGTCGCAAATAGTGCCTGCCGACAATCTTGTTGCGACTGGACGACATCCCGTCCCAAAATGTTATTTACCGCAGCCAGGTATTTGTGATGGGATCCCATCGCAAATAACCCTGTGCGGTTTGGCGCACAAGCCGCGCGGTTTTCCGTGCAAGTTTCGCCAAACTATTTGCGATGGGAGACATCTCCCCATCGAAAATAATATTCGCCTGGTTTGGCGCGCATGTCATGCCAAACTATTTGCGACAGGAGATAAAAACCCGTCACAAATAATAGTTAATTTGCGATGGTGAAATTTTCTCGTCGCAAATAGCTTCTTGGACGGGTTATTTGCAATGGGAAGAAATCTCGTCACAAATAACCCGTCGCAAATATTGATTTATCCCGTAGTGTGATGAGGGTTCAGGGATTTTTTTTAGCTTGAGTGTTGAGGGTTTTGGGGGATGATGGTTGAGGTTTTTTTGGTTTGAGGGCTTCTGTGCTTATTGGGGTCGATGGTTTAATGTTTATTGGTGATGAGGCGTCACTTTTTTTGGGGGAAGAGGGATTAGGGATTTTGGCACTCTGGGTTCAAGGATTTCTGGGGCTTCGGTTTCAATGTTTTTTGGGACTGTCAGTTCAGGGTTTTTTAGGTAGAGGGTTCATGGTTTTTTATGGAACATGTTTGATGGCTCATTGGGGATGATAGTTAGGGTTCTTTGGACCGATGGATGAATTATTTTTTAGAGCTGAGGGCTGATGTTAGTTTGACGGTGATGGTTTAGTGTTTCTTGATGATAAGGGTTGAGGGTCATTTGAGGATAAGAATTGATACTTTTTTGGGGATGAGAGGTTTGGGTTTTTTGTGATGGGGGTGGAGGGTTTGGTGGGGAAGAGGGTATATTTCTTTTTTAGATCTAAATATTTTTGGGGATGAGGTTTTCGAGTTTTCTGTGTATAGGGTTTTGGGTTTGTTAGAGTTTAAGATTTAGAGTCTACAGGGGTTCAAGGATTAGAGATTCTCTGGTCTAATGGTTTAGGGTATTTTGGGGCTGGGGCTTTAGGATTATTTTATATAATGGGTATAAGGTTTTTTCATTCTAGGGGTTTAGGGTTTTGGGGGGTTGAGGTTTCAGGATGTTTTAGTTATGATAGTTTGATATTTGTCGGGATTGAGGGTTTTTGGTTTTTGGTTCTCATGGTTTAGTGTTTTTTGGGGCTTAGTGATTAGGGGGTTTTTGTGGTCGGGGTTTATGGATTATTGGGATGCGAGTTAATGTATTTTGGTGGCAAAGGGTTTAGGGTATTACAGGTTAGAGTGTTTACTGTTTTTTTGGAATACGAGATTATGTTTTTTTTGGATGATGGGTTAAGCTATTTTGGGAATGTGGGTTTAGGGTTTTTCGGGATGGGTGTTTTTGGTTTTTAGGGGTGATCATTAGTTTTATTTGGGGGTAGAGGGGTTTTTTGTGATGATGGATTAGGGTTTTTTGGGGCCAGGGATTGAGGATTTATTATGAATTATTGTTTATGGTTCTTTCTATATAAGAACTGATAATTATTTGGGCTAGGGTTGAGCATTTTATTGGGGGATTAGTGTTTATAGTTTAATGGGGTTCAGGTTTATGGGTTTTCTAAGGAAACGCATTGACGGGTTCAGTGGTTGAGGATTTCGTCCCATATGGGGATGATGTTATATGATTTCATGGGGATGTGTTTTTATGGTTGATAGGGTAGGGGGTTTAGGGTTTTTTTGTGATAGGATTATAATGTTGTCTGGGATGATGGTTTAGGGTTTATTTGGGTTTAGGGTTGGGTTATATTTGGGGATGATGTTTGGGTTTTTTTGGTAAGGAATGTTTCTTTTTTTATATGAAATTAGGAAATTTAGGGGATGGAGGTCGACAGTTTTTTAGGGGTGAGGAATGAAATTCTTGGAGATAAACGTTGAGGGTTTAAGTGATTATTTGTCCTAATTGATGATGTTTTTGTGGATGAGGGTTCAGGTTGTTTTTGTGTATGAGGGTTGATAGTTTTTGTGGGCTGAAGGACGGTGGCTTTTTGGGATAGAGCATCGAGGGATTGGTGGTTTTTTCGGACATTGGGTTGACAGTTTATTGGGGATACGGATTTTTTTAGGTATTATGGTTGATGGTGTTTTCATGATATGGGGTGAGGGTTTTTTATGGATGAGGGTGGAGGGTTGATTAGTGTTAGGGACTGAGGGTTCTATTCAGTGCGGGTTCAAATTTATTTTGGGGTGGAGGGTTTATGTTTTTTGGGGTGGAGGGATTATGATTTTTTTGGATTAGGGTAAAGAGTTTATAAGGGGAGGGTTTTGGGTTTTTTTGGGCTGAGGGTTTTGGGTTTATTAGGGATGAGGGTTTAGTGTTTTTTAGGCCTGAAGGATTCAATTTTTTTGGGCTCAGGATCTATGATTGATTTACGCTGGGGATTAGGGACTGTAGGGGCTAAGTCTTTAGAATTTTTTTAGGATACGGGATTAAGGAATTTAGTGGCATATGGTTAAGTGTTTTTGTGAATGAGGGTTTAAGGTTTTATGGTATGGAGTGTTTAGTCTTTTTCTGGATTATAGTTCATGGGGTTTTGGGGATAATGTTTATGGGTTTTTTCAGGTATTATGGATTATGGTTTTTGGCACTGAGGGTTGTGGGTTTATTGTGGATATTGGTTTATGGTTTTTTATGATAAGTGTGTAATGTGATTTTAGATTATGGTTGCATGTTTATTCAAGCTGATGTTAAGGGATTTTTTGTAATAGGGTTGTAGGATTTCAATGGTAATGTGTTGAGGGTTTTTTGGGGAAGGGATTTGAGTGTTTTGAAGGGTATAATGTTTAGGGTATTTTGTTGTGAACATTTTGGAGTTTATTAGTGAAGAGGTATTAAAGTGTTTTGGGTCTGATGGTTAGTGTTTTCAGGGATGGGGTTTTATTATTTTTTAGGAATGAATTTTGAGGTTATTTTTGGGCTGAGGCTAAGGTATTTTTATATCAAGATATTTCAAGGTTTTAGTGGTTTAGGGATAATTAACATTAATGGATGGGAGTTGGGGGTTTTTTCAGGCTGATGGTCAATGATTTCTTGGTGTTGAGGAATTAGGGGTTTTTGGGATAAGGGTTTGGGGATTTTTTTGGGAATAAAGGGTTTTGTTTTTAAGGGTTTAGTTTTTATGGTTTTTTGGATAAGGATATTTTGTTTTTTAGGATGAGGGTTTAATGTTATTAGGTATGAGGATTTAGGATGTTTTAGAGATGGGGTGCTTAGGGTTTTCAGAAGCATATGGGATTTTTGGGCTGAGGGTTTTTTGTTTTTTGGTTGGAGGGATTATAGTTTTTGGGTCTAATGAATTTTGGTTTTTTTTTATGAGGGATTTTTTTTTCATGGGAGTGAGGGTTATGGGTTTATTGTTGTTTTCGGTTGAGGTTTTTAGTGCAATGGGTCGAGGGATTTTTTGGGAATGAGAGTTTGGGGTTTTTTGGGTGATAATTGAGGGTTTTTTTGGGGGATGCGAGTGGAGGAATGTTTGGGGATTATGGTAGTCTATTTTTTGAAGATGTGAATTGAAGGATTATTTATGATTATGGTTTATGTATTTTTTTGGCTTAGTGTTGTGAATTTTGGGGGGCTGTGGGATGGGAGTTTTTTGAGAATTGAGTTTGAGGGTTTTGGGAGATGAGGGCAAAGTATTTTTTGGAGCAATGGGATGAGGATTTTATTTTGAGCTGAGGGTGGATGGTTTTATGGGTAGTAGTTTTGATCATTTTATTGGGTGTGAGGGTTGATATTTTTTTATTATTGGGATTGAGGGTTTCATAGGATTGGGGGTTTAGGTTATTTAGGTGATGATGTATTATGGGTTTTCAGGGCTAGGAATTGATGATTTTTTAGGATGACATTTTCAGTATTTTTGAGAGTGATGGTTGAGTATCTTGTATGGTTGAGGGCATATCATTTATAGGTATGAGGGTTTACTATTTTTTTAGGTTAATAGTTGAGGGTTTTTTGTGGCTTCAGGTTGATGGATTATTTTGGATGAGGGTAGAGGATTTGTTTTGGTTGAGGGTTTAGGGGGGATTTTGTGTTTAGAATGTTGGGTTATTTTGGGATGAATGTTTTGGGTCTAAGGGATGTGTGTTTCATGGGGATAAGTGTAGGTTTATTTGGGGCCATAGTGTGTACAGTTTTTCGGGTGTTAGGGATCTGGGTTTTTTGGGGATGAAGGATTATGGTTTTTTGGGGATGAGGGATTAGTGTTTTTTATGTATGTGGGTTTATAACTTTTTTGGGGCCGAGAGTATAGGGTTTTTTAACTAAGGGTATAGGGTATTTTAGAGCTGATCGTTAATATTGTTTTGGATAATTAATTGTGTTTTTATCGGGCAGACAGTTTTGTATTTTTGTGGCCATGGGTTAAATGTGTTTTGGGTTTTGGGATTAGGGTTTTTCGGGGTTATGGATTTGGGGTTTTTTGGAGATTTTGGTTTCTATTTTTTTGGAGCATGGGGTTCATGGTTTTGTGGGGTTGGTGGGTTAGTGATTTTTTGGGGATGGGGTTTTAGTTATTTTTTTAGGCAAGGGTTTAGGGTTTTTTAGGGTGGGGGTTTAGGGTTTTGGGGTTGAGTGTTTGAAATTTTTTTGTGCTGGGAGATTATGACTATTTTTTACTGTGGGTTTCGGCTTTTTGGGTGATGAGTGATTAGGGTTTTTTGGGGTTTAGGATTCAATATTTTTTTGGGATGAGGGTTGAGGGTTATTTACTATTGACAGTTCAGTGTTTGTTGGGGTTGAGTGGTCAAGGGTTTGCGGGATGAGGGATAATGGTGTTATTGGTACTGGGGTTCTGAGTTCTTTGGGGTTGAGGGTTCCATGGTTTTTGGGGATGAGGGTATAGTGTCTTATGGGGATGTGGTTTTAGGGTTATTTAGTACTGAGGTATTGTAGTTTTTTGGGGTTGTGGTTTTACATTTTTTTGGGGATAAGGGTTTATCTTTTTTTTTGGTTGTGGGTTCAAGATTTGTTTGGGATAAGTAATCAGGACATTTTGGGGATGAGTGTTCATGGGTTTTTCAGTATGGGGATTTAATTTTCATTAGGATGGGGATCAGTGTTTTTTTATGATTGTTTAAGATATTTTGGGCTAATGGTTTACTATTTTTGGGATGTGGTTTTTGAGTTTCTAGGGATGATGGATTAGGGGTTTCTTGTGGGAGAGGGTTTATGATATTTTTGGCTCTGAGGGTTTTTTGGGATGAAGGGTCAATATATTTTGGGGATTTGGTTCATGGTTTTATAGGGTTGAGGGTTCGTGTTTTTAGAGGGTCGTGGGTTTTGGATTTTAGGGATGAGGTTTTTGGGTTTTTTGCAGCTTGTTGTTTAGGCAATTTTGGGGATGTGTGGTTTTTTTGGGATGAGTGGTAAGGGTATAATTGGACAGAGGGTCATAGGGTTTTTTTGGGATTGATGGTTTATGGATTTTAAGTGATTTGGTTTATGGTGTCTTTTTATTGTTGGGGGTTTTGGAATTTGGGGGGATAGGGTACAATTTTTATTTGGGATTAGGGTTTTGTGTTATCTAGCGATGAGGGTTCATGGTATTTTGGGTTTGGGAGTTAAGGGGTTTTTAAGGATTATGGTTAATCCTCTTTTGGTTTGGGGTATCAGGGATTTTTTTCAGTAAAAGGGCCATGGATTTTTGGGTAAGATTGTTCTTGGAATTTTGGGGGTTGTGTGTTATATGTTTTTTGCAGTTGAGTGTTTGGGTTTTATTTTTTTGAGGGTCCATATTTTCTGGGTCTAAGGATTTATTGTTTTTTTACGGTGATAGATCAAGGTTAGGATCTTGTTTTTTTGGGGTAGATGGATAATCGATTTTTTGTACTGAGTGTTCTATGCCTTTTGTGGATGATGGCTATGGGTATTTAGGGTTGGGATTTATGGATAATTGGGGTAATGGGTGTAGGTATTTTTCCAATGGATACTTAGTATTTCATGGTGTCGCAGATTTAGTGTTATGTGGATAAGGTATTTGGATATTTTGAGGTTGAGGGTTCATGGATTTTTAAGGTTTTAGGCTTTCTATTTTTTTTAGGATTTGAATTTTTTTGTTGATTGTTTAGCGTTTGGGGGGATTAGGGTTTAAAATTATATTGGAGCTGAGGTTTCAGTTTAAGGGTTCAATTTTTTAGGTATGAGTGTTCAATGGTTTTCTGGGATGGGGGTTTAGTGATTTTTTGGGTTGAGGCTTAAGGGTTTTGATGGATTGAGGGTTCAGTGTTTTTGGTTTTTAGAGAATGATGTTTTTTAGGGATTAGTGTTTCTACATTTTTGGAATGTTTTTTAAAGGTCTTATTTGGGGATGAGGGTTTATGGTTTTTAGGGGTATTGGGGTGAGGGTTTTGGGGGGTGAGGGTTTACAGTATATAGGGACTGAGGGTTTATTGTTTTTTTGGGATGAGTGTTTAGTTTTTTCGGGGCTGAGGGTTGAAAGATTATAGAGGGTGAGAAATGATGTTTTGTTGGGGGTGGTGATTGACTTATTTTGGGGGATGTAAGAGTTTTTGTGGGTGAGGATTTTTTGTTTTTGGGTATGAGATTACATTGTTTAATGGGGAAGAGAGTTCATGGTTTTTTGAAGCTAAGGGTTCAAGGATTTTATGGATTTAGGGTTTCCAATTTTCCAAGGATGTTGGTTTTTTATTTTTTGGGATGAGGATTGTGTGTTTTGGGGATGGTGATTTAGAGATTTTGGGGGCCTAAGGATTCATTGTTATGGCTGATAAATGTTTAGGGATATTTGGGGCTGGAGGTTGTGACCTTTTAGGGGATGAGGGTTTAGGGTTTCTTGTGGATAAGGGTATAGTATTTTTTTCTGATGGGTTTATGGTTTTTATAGATAAAGATTTAGGGTTTTTTGATACTGAGGATTTATTGTTATTTGGGGATGATGGTTGAGCATTTTTTGGGGAAGAGGTTATAGAGTATTTTGTGGATAGTGTTTTTGGTTTTTTGGGGTTGTGTGTTGGGGGATTTTTGGGGACGAGGGTTGATGGTTTTTTGGGAGTGAGGGTTGATGTTTATTTGGGGATAGATTGAGTGGTTTTCAGGTTTGATGAATGATGAATGATGATTTTTTAGGACTGAGGGATTATGGTTTTTTTGGGATAAGGATTCTGTTTTTTCAGGGTTCAGGGTTGATAGTTTTTTGGGGGATGAGGCTTGAGGGGTTTTTTAATAATGCTTAATGGTTTATTGGGACTGAGGGAGAAGTATTTTTTGGGGTTGAGGTTTCAGTGGTTTTTAGGTTTTTTAGGTTTAGTATTTATTTCCATTGAGTATTTAGGAACTCTGGGGATGATGGTATATGGGTATTTGTGTCTATTGGTTTAAGTATTTTGGGGATGAGCATTTTGGGATTTTTGGGGCTAAGGGATTAGGGTTTGTTGGGGTTTTTTTTCGAGGGTTTTTTGGGGGGATGAAGTTTGATGGTCTTCTAGAGTCACAGAATGACATGGTGTGGGAATATTGTAGATGGTTTTTTGTGGACGAGGGTGGAAGTTTTTTTTGGGAAGAGTGTTTTTTAGGGTATATGGTTGAGGGTTTTTTGGGATGAGGGATTATGTTTTTGGGGGGATTAGGGTTTAGGGTTTTTTGTAGAGAATTTTTTGAGTTTTTTTGGGATGACCATTGTGGGTTATTTGGCGTACAGGCTTAAGGGTTTTCTTGGGTTGAGGGTTGATGGTTTTTTATGGATGAGGGTTTAGATTTTTTGGGGATGATGGTTGTGTTTATTTGGACACGAGTGTTGTGTGTTTTTTTGGGATGAGATTTTAATGTCCTTTAGGGTTGAGGGATTATAGGGTATAAGATTTACGGGTTTTAGGGGATAAGGGATGATGGATTTTTTAGGATGATGATTGAGGCTTTATTAGGGAATGAGGGTTGATGGTTTTTTGGGGTAGAGAGTTGGGGAATTTTTGGGGTTGTTAGTTTTGAGTGTTTTTGAGAATGTGATTTTGGGTATTTGTGGTTGAGGTTTGGAGGTTTTATAGGGTTGTTGGATGGGTCTTATTTAGTGATGTGAGTTGACGGTTTCTTGGAGAAGTGGGTTTATGGAATTTGGGGATGAGCGTTTAGTGATTCATAACACATAGGGTTCATCATTTTTGGGGATGAGTGTTTAGGGGTTTTTTTGGCTATGGATTTTGGGTATTTTGTGGATGAGTGAATGGGGTAATTTTATATATGAGGGTTTGGGGTTTTTTTGCTGAGTATTAAAGGTATTTGGGGCTGATGTATCAGGGTCGTTTGGGGCTGAGGATTTACATTTTGGAGGTGCTATGGGTTGATGGTTTGTTGGGGTTGAGTGTAAAGGATTATTTTTATGAAGGGTGATGTTTTATTATGCTTACGGTTAATGGTATTTTGGATCGTATGGTTGATGATTTTTTTGCTATGGGTTCAAGGATTTTTCGTTTTTATGGTTGAGGGTTTCTTAATTAGAGATAGTTGAGAGTTTTTTAGTGCTGATATATGACAGTTTTTTGGGAATAGTGTTGAAGTTTTTCTCTAGTTTATTGTTGGGGGATGTTTTTTTCCAAGGGTTGAGGGTTTTATGGGGTTTAATTAAGATTTTATTTTGGGGTTGATGGTTATTGGTTTTTTTGGGGATGAGATATGAGAGTTTTATGTTTCTAATGGTAGGGTCTTAAAGGATAGGGGTTTTAGATTGTTGGGTCTGAGGGTGGATTGTTTTTTGTAGAAAAGGGTTAAGGGATTTTTGTTACTGGTTGTTGATGGTATAGTGGAGTGAAGGTTTATTATTTTTTGGGGTCTTAGGTTTTAGGTTTTTTTTGGGGCTGTGGGTTGATAGTTATTTTGTAGATGAGGTTTGTGGGTTTTTTCTAGTTGAGGTTTTAAGGCTTTTGTGGATGACAGTTTCAGATTTTTGAGGTGGAGATTTTATTATTATTGAGTTCTAATTGGTGACAGTTTATTTGGGACAGTGGGTGGAGTATGTTTTGTGGATGAGGGATTGTTGTATCATTAGGATGATGGTTGAGGGTTCTTTGGGGATAATGTATGGGTATTTTTTGAGTATTAGGGTTCATGTTTATATGGAGCTGAGCACTGTGGTTTTTTTGGGTCGACGGGTCTCCGATATTCTAGGGGAAGGGGTTTTAGGGATTTTAGAATTATATTTTAGATTTTTTTGTCCTGAGTGTTGATGGATTGGGTGGAAATGGTTGAAGGATTTTTAGTTACATGGTTTTAGTTTTTTGGGGAGATTGAGGGTTGAAGGTTTTTTATTGGTAGGGGTTTTTGGTTTTGGGGGAGGAGCGAAGAAGTTTTTTTGGCTGAGGGATGTAGGTTTTTTATGGAATATCAATTTTGGTGATGGTGGTTTAGGGGTTGTTCTATTTGAGGATTGAGGGTGTTATTGGAAATATTATGGTGGGATTTTTAGAGTTGAGTGTTTAGAGTTTGGGGGCTTAGGGTTTATGGGTTTTTATGAATGAGTGTTTATCATGTTTAGAGCTGATAGATTAGGGTTTTTTTGGGACTGAGGGTCGATTGTTTTTTGGGGTGGATTGGTAAATGTTTTTGGAGGATGAGGTTTAAGTAATTTTTGGGAAGAGGTTTGATGGATTTTTGGGTAATAGTTTTGAACTTTTTGGGTGATTATGGTTTAGTTTTTATAGGGCTGGGTGATTACTATTTTTTGGGCTATGTGATGTGGGTTTTTGGTGGTAGAGGGGTGACGTTTTTTTAGGATGAGGGTTTATGGTTCTTTAGATATATATTTGGGTATTTTGGTGGTGGATTTTTTAGGATTTTTTTGTGCATAAGGTTGACGGTTTTTTGGTGGTGAGGGTTGAGGTTTTTTATTTATGAGGGTTTTGGGTTTTGTGGGGGTTAGGGTTTATGGTATTTTGGGGCAGAGGATTGATGTTTTTTTGAGTGTGAATGTTTATGGATTTTGGGGGATGAGTTTAGAGTATTTCTACGAATAAGGATTGAGTTTTTTTTAAGGATGACTGTTGAGGGTTATTTGGGAAAGGGGGTTGTGTGTTTATTTCTAGTCAAGGGTTGAGAGTTTTTTTAGGATGATGGTAATGGGTATTTCGGTGATGAGGGTTATGGGTTTTTGGGGATAAATGATGAGGGTTATTTAGGGATGTTAGTAATGGTTTTTTTTGGTTGAGGCATTTTTGGGGTTGAGGATTTAGGATTTTTTAGGGATGTGGTCTTAAGTTTTTTTGGGATCTGGGTTTTGGGTTTTTTGGGGTTGATGTTTTATGTTTTTTTGGGAATATTTTTTAGGGTTTTTTGGGGATGAGTATTGAGGGTTATTGTTGATGATGGATTCAAGTTTTTTGGTGCTGAGGCTTTATGACCTTTTATGGAAGAAAGTGTACGTTTTTTTGTGTAGAGTGTTATGTTTTTTTTGTATGTGGGTTGCGGGTTTTTTGGGGATGGGGTTTGAGTATTTTTTGGTGCTAAGGGTTGAGGTATTATTTTGGATGAGTGTTGATGGTTTATTAGGGATGGGGGTTGATAGAATTTTGTGTTTGGGGATTAATAATTCATGATTATTAGGGTTTAGTGTTTCTTGGGCTAAATGTTTAGGGTTGTTTTGATGATGATGGATGAGGGATTTTATTAGATATGAGGGTTTATGTTTTTGTGGAAATGGTTTGAGGGTTATTGGGGGATGAGGGGTGGGTTTTTTTTGGTGTTGAAGGTTTTTTGGGGATAAGGATTAAGGGTTTTTTGGGTGTGAGGTTTAATGGTTTTTTGGGGTGAGGGTTAAGTGGTTTTTGGGGATGTGGGATTTGTTTTTGGGGTTCTGAGGATAGAGGGTTTTTTGTGGCTATCAATTGAGGGTTATTTATGTATGAGGGTTTAGGTTTTTATTTCAAATTAGGGTTTTATATTTATATGGACTTAGTGTTTAAGGTTATTTAGGTATAATGGTTAGTGTTTTTTGGGATAGTGGGTTTAGAGTTTTTTAGGGCTGAAGGATTAAGATTAGGTGGGCTGAGTGTTGGATGTTCTTTTTCAAGTTGAGGTTTTATGGTTTTTGTGTATATAGTTATGATGTTTGATGGTTTTAGGGGTGAGGGTTTAAGGTTTTTTGGGGATAAAGAATAAGTGTTTTTTGGGTATGAAAGATGAGAGTTTTTTGGGGATTAATGTTTAGGGATTCTAGGGCTTAGGGTTGATGATTTGTTGAAGATGTGATGAGGATTTAGAATTTATTGGGGATGAGGATTTATTTTTTCGGGGCTAGGGGTTTTTGTTTTTTGGGGTTTATGTGTTTTAAGTGTTTTGGGGATATATGTTTTCTATTTTTTGGGGGATTATGGTGCTTGTTTTTTGGGGGCTGAGAGTTAAGGTTTTTTTAGTATAAGGGATGAAGTTTTTTGCAGATCAGGGTTTATTGGTTTTTAGGGCATAGGGATGAGGTCTTATTGGATCTATGGGTTTATTTTTTTTTGTAATAGGATTGAGGGATTTTGGGGTATAGGTTTATGGGTTTTGTGGGGATGTGGTTTGATTGTTTGTTGCGGCTAACAGTGTATGGATTATGTTTGTGCTATGGCATTATGTTTATCTGGGAATAAGGGATTCATTTTTTTTCTGGATAAAGGATGATGGGTTTTTAGGGATGGGGTAGGAGATTTTTTGTGAAGAGGATTGAGGTTTTTGTGAGGGATATGTGTTTAGGGTTTTTTATTAGGATATATGGTTTTTTAGGGATGAGGGTTTATTGTTTTTAGTGCTAATGATTTGGTTCTTTTTTGGGATAGGTGTTAATGGTTTTTCTAGGGATGGGGGTTGATTTTTTTTTGTGCATTGGTCTCTATAGTTTATTTTCTTTGGTTTTAGGTAATTTTAAGGCTAAGAATTGAGTGTTTTTTAGGGATAAATTTTGTGAGTTTTTTTTGGGACGATTGTTTACTATTTTGGGGGGCTGGGTTTAGGTTTTTGGGGGATAATGGTTTTTTTAGGGATGTGGGTTTATGGTTTTTTAGTCGAGGGTTTAGTGTTTGTTGGAATTAAATTTTATGTTTTTTTGGGTAGAGAGTTTAGGGTTTTTTTGGGCTGAGGGTTTAAGGTTTTTTAGTGCAGTATTTTAAGGGTTTTTTAGTGATAGGGGTTAACGGTTTTTGGGACTGATTTTTTTGGGTTTTGGGGGGGATGGGGTTTTTGGTATATTGTGGATAATGTATTAGGGTTTTTTGGGGTGAGGGATTATGGATATTTGGGTTAAGGGTTTGTTGTTTTTTTGGATGATAGATTATAGTCATACGGGGATGATGGTTTAGGGTATTATGGGTTTTTGGTTTAGGGTTTTTTGGGGTAAGGGTTTATAGTTTCTTATGGATAAGGGTTTATGGATTTTTGGGGATAAGGGTTTATAGTTTTTTGAGTCTATGGTTTTAGACATTTTTGGGATGGAGGGATTAGCTTTTTTAGTTATGTGGGTTTAGGTAATTTTAGGGAGGACGATTTATGGTATTTAGGGGCTGGGGGTTTAGAATTTATTGGGGAAAATTATATTGGACATATAGGGATAAGGGATTATAATTTATTCAAGATTAGGGACTATATTTATTTGGGTAAGAGGGTTTTTTATTTTTTGTGGTTGATTGTTTTTTATTTTGTTTTCAAGATGAGGGTTTTATGTTGTTTAGGAGGATGGTTTTGTTATTTTGGGTGTTTAGGGTTTAGGGTTTTTTAGGATGAGGGTTTACTGTTTCGTCATGCAGATGTTTAAGTGTTTTTTGGGCCCATGGGATGAATGGTTTTCTAGGAATAGGTTTGATTTTTTCATGGAATACTGTTGGTAGTTTCACTGGGAAAAAGGTTGGGAGTTTTCCTAGGATAAGGGTTGAGATTTTCATGGAGAGGAGGGTTTTGGGTTTTGGGGTTGAGGGTTGAGTTTCTTTTTTTTGTTGGTTGAGTGATTTTTAATTTATGTTTCACGATTTTTTGGACTATAGGTTTAATATTTCTTGTATTGGAGTGTTGAAGGATTTTAGGGATAGGATTTGAAGATTTTTGGGTCTGGCAGTTGGTTTTTTTTCTGGGCTTCACTTTTGGGGTTTTTAAGGGGTGGGGTTTTTTGGTTTTATGGGTCCGATAGTTTATGGTTTTTTATGGATGAGGTTATAGGGGTTTATTATAGATTATTTATGTTATCTTTGGGTCTCAGGCTTTATGGTTTGTTTGAGCTCAGGGTTTATTGGTTTTTTTTGGCTGGGAGATTTGGGTATTCTAGGACTCTAGGATTAGGTTTTTTCCAGGCTAAGGGTTTAGGGTTTTTTTGGGATTATTTAATATTTTGGGATGAGGGATAAGGGTATTTTGGGGAAATGGGTTCACATTATATGGATGATGATGGATGATTTTTTTTCTAGGCCTAAGGGATAATTACTTTTTTGGATAAATGTTGAGGATTTATTGGTTCTAGTGGTTGAGTGTTTTTTAGGTGTGAGGTTTTTTGGTTTCCATAGGCTGAGGGGTTAGTGATTTATTGGGATTAGATTTTGTGGTTATTTATGACAATGTTTTTACTGTTTTCTGGGGTTTAGTGTTTAGAGTTTTTTGGGTCTGAGCATTTAGGGTTTTTTTGGGATGTGTATTTATGGTTTTTATTTGAACGATGTTGGATTAATTGGGTTAAGGGTTTAGGGTTTTTTGGGGATTAGGGTATTCAGAATTTTTAAGATGATAGTTTCATGTTTCGTTTTTTTTGGTATGATAGTTTATGGTTTTTTAGGTGCTAAGTGTTTATGGTTTTTAAGATGAGGGTTTTTTGTTTTTTGTGCCTGGGTCACTGGGGATTTTGGAGAAATGTGTTTATGGTTTTTTTGGATGAAGGGTTTAGGTTTTTTTTGGTGGATAGAGGGTTTAGGGGTTTTTAGGGATAGTATATTAGTATTTGGAGGGGATGATAGTTTGGAATTATTTGGTCAATCATATATAATTTTTAAGGGATGTGGGTTTTAGGTTTTATTAGGATGAATGTGTAAGGGTTTTTTGGGTGAAATGATTTATGGTTTTTTGTGGGATGAGGATTAATGGTTTTTAGGGAAGGGGGGTTAGGTTTTTTGGGATTAAAGGATTTTTTGGAGTTGTGGGTATATCATTTTTGTGGTTGAGGGTGTTAGAAATTTTAATATGGGGGAATTATGAGTTTTTTGGTTGTTGGTTTACGGTATTTGAGAATGAGGGTTTATGTTTATTTTTTATTAGGGCTTACGGTTTTTTGGGTAAAGGGGATTAATAATTTTTAGGGCTTACGGTTTGGGGTTTCATGTTGTTTAGGGTTTATATTTTTCTTAGGAAGAGGGTTTTGGCTATTGGGGTTGAATGATTTTGGTTTTTTTGGGGCTAAGTGATTAGGGTCTACTGGGGATAAGGGATGAGGGTTCAGATTTTTCTGGATGAGGGTACTAGGTTTTTTTGGGCTTTGGGTTTTTAGTTTTTTGGGGATCTGGGTTCAATATTTTTTAGGGATGGGGGTTTAGTGAATTTTGTGGATGAGTGTTTAGGTTACATTTTTGTTGTTGGTTTTGGGTTTCTAGGGGATGATGGTAGTGTTTTTTTTTTGGGATAAGGTTTTATGATTTTTGGAGATGTGGATTTGGGGTTTTTGGGGCTATAGATGGTTTTTGGGGGATGTGGTATTATAGTAATTTGGTGTATAGGGTTGAGGGATTTTTGGGGATGAGGGTTAAAGGATTTTTATGGCTGAGTGTATAGGTTTTTTTATGAATATTTTTGGTTTCTTGAGGCTATGTTTTGTGGGTTTTTTTCAAGATTAATGATTAGGGTCTTTTTGGGAATATGTTTTATAATTTTTTGGCACTGTGGGTTTTAAGGGATGTGGAATGATGGTTTTTTTTCGAGATGTTGTGTGATGGTTTTTGGGGGATGATGGTTAAGGGTTTCATTGTGATGAGGGTTTAAGTTATTCTCTTAGTGGTGTATTTTCGTTTTTCGGAAAAAGGATGAGTGTTTTTTGATATTAGGTTTGAATGTTTTTTTGGGAATGAGGGTTGACTAATTTTTGATTCTAGATATAATGATCTTTTATGGGAAAGCTTGAGGGTTTTTTGGAACTATTAATTGAGTGTTTTTTAGGGTAGTGGGTTAAGGGATTCAGGTGGATGGGGGTTGAGGTATTTTTTGGTCTGATGTTTTAGAGTCTTTTGAGATCGGGATAAATTTTTTTGGGGGATAGGGGTTGGCGGGAATTTGTGGGTGAGGTTTTTGGGATTTTTGGGGATAAGGGTTCTGGATTTATTTCATACTAAGGGATGAGGTCTTATTGTCGTTTGGTGTTTATGATTTCGTAGGCCACATGGTTGAGTGTTTTTGGGGTATTAGGGTAGATTTTGTTAGGGATGAGGGGTGATGTGATTTTGTTGCTAAAGGTTGAGGGTATTTTGAGGCTATGAGATAATGGGTTTTTTTTGGAATATATGGTTAATGGTTTTTGGGGAGGGGGGTTGCGGGTTTTTTTATGTTAGTGAATAGTGTTTTTAAGTGGATGTGGTTTGATGGGTTTTTGGGGGATGAGGGTATAGTGTTTTGGGGATAAACGTATAGTGTCATTGCGGGATTAATGTTTACTAAGTATTGGGGTTTAGTGTTATTTCATGTTGAGAGTTTAGTATTTTTTGGATGAGGGTTCATGGTTTTTTTGTGGATGAGGATTGAGGATGTTTGTTTTCAGGGGGTTTTGGGGTTTTCTATGTTAAAGATTATGGTATTTATTTCTAAGGGATTTGGGTTTTTAATGGATGTTTGTTTATTTTTTTTAAGATGAGGGTTTTTGGTTATTTGGAAAATGGTTAATGGTATTTTGGGGCTGAGGGATTGTGTTATTCTTAGGGTGAGGGTATAAATCTTTTTTGGGATGTGGAATTAAGTTTATTTGGGAAGAGGGTTTAGGTTTTTTGGGGCTAATGGTTTACGATTTTTAGGGGTTATTGGTTATTGTATTTTAGTATTGAGTGTTTATCATTGTTTGGAGATGATTATTTTCATTTTTTAGTACTAAGGGTTTAGGGTTTTTTGGGCTATGAGTTTATGTTTTTTGAAGGTTGGTTGTATCAGGTTTTTTGGGGGTGAGGTTATAGGGTTATCATAGGGTAAAGGGTATCAATATTTTTTAGGATGTAGTTTTAGTGTTTTTTGGGTTTGTGGGTTTGTAGTTTATTTCAATCTGATGGTTGTGGGATATTTCATGATGAGGTATAAGAGTATTTTGGAGTTGTTGGTTGAGTGGTTTTTTGGGGTGATGATTGGGGTATCATTGGTATGAGGTTTGGTTTTTTGGCTGAGGATCAAGGTATTTTGGTTTTGGGGATTGAGGGTTTTTTGGATGAGGGTTAATGTTTTCTTGGTGGTTGGGATTGAAATTCCATTAGGGATAAGTGTTGAGGTTTTTTGTGATTATGGTTTTAGGGAATTATGGGGATGATAGATGAGGTTTTATTTACGTGACTGGTTTAGTTTTTTTGTGAGTTTAAGTATCAGGATTTTTTTTGGGTTGAGGGTTTAAGGTTTTTTGGGGGAGAGGGTATAGTTTTTTGAGGATGAGGATTTAGATTTTTTATTCTATTGGGTTATGTTTTTCTGAATTTTTTCAGGATTCTAGTTAACTGTATTTTGGGTTTGAATGTTTAGTACTTTTGGGGATGAGTAATGAGGTTTTTCTAGGCTTGAATGATTTTGGTTTATTGGGTCTGAATGTTCAATGTTTTTTAGGGAAATGTGGTTGAGTTATTTTTGGGGCTGCGGGTCTTGGGGTTTTAGGGGTGGAGGTTTTAGATTTTTTTTGAGTGTTGAGGGTTTTTTTCTCTAAGGATAGAGGTTTTTATGGGGATAGGGTTCAGTGACTATTGGGGATGAAGGATGAGTGTTTATTTAGGATTAGGTTTCAAGGTTTTTTGTGTTTGTGGGTTTCTATTTTTTTGGATTAAGGGGTTCATGTTTCTTGGGCATACAGGTTTAGGGTTTTTTGGGCCTCGGAATTTTTTATTTTTTGGGGATAATGATTTAGGTATTTTTGGGGCATAAGGTTTAGTGTTTTGTTTTTCTTTGGTTTTGGGGACTTTGGGGTTGAGGGATTAGGTTTTTTTGGGTGTAAAGGTTTATGAACATTTGGGAATGATTTTTTAGGGTTTTATAGAATTGGTTTTTTTGTAATATAGGGAAGATGGATTAGAGTTATTTGCGGTTGAGGGTTAGACGTTTTTTTGGGGCAGATTATTCAGTATTTTTTGGGGATGAGGGTTTAGTATTATTTGTGGATGGTGGTATTATGATTTTTAGGATGACGATTTAGGGTATTTTGGGAATGAGGGTTTCATTTTTATTGGTAATGATGGTTTAGGGTTTTTTTGGGTGGAGGGTTTACTATTTTGGGGGGATGAGGGTTTAGGGTTTCTTAGGGATGGGGGGTTAGGGATTCATGGGCTTGATTGTTTTAGTATTTTTAGGGATGACAGTTTATTTTTTTTGGGTATGAGGATTTATGGATTCTTTGGGATCTGGTTTTAGTGTTTTTTGAACATGGTATTAAGGTTATTTATGGTTGTGGTTTTTTTTTGGCTGAGGGTTTTGGGTAATATGGTGATGAGGGTTTAAATATATTTGGTTGCGAGGTTTTTTGGTTTTTAGGTCCTTTGGGTGTAGTGTTTTCTGGGGCTGAGTATTTAGGTTTTCTATTGGTGAGGCCATAGTTTTTTCGTGTGCCAATGGTTTAGGATTTTCTTTGGTAGGGTGTTTTATGGGTAATATGTTTTAGGTCACATTGATTATAGTGTTTGGGGGATGAGGGTTTAGATATTTTTTGCAGGTATAGGGTTTTCTAATGATGAGGGTCTAGGTTTTCTTGATATGATGGGTTATGGTTTTTTGGAAGGATGCTTTGGGGTGTTTTTTGGCAAGGGTTTAGTGTTATTGGCCTTAGGGTTTAGGGTTATTTCAGTTTATGGGTTTAGGTTTTTTGGGGGTTAAGAATTTTGGGTTTTTGTACAGATCATAGATTATGGTTTTTTTCGGGCTCATCATTTATGTTTTTTGGGTGCTGATTGTTTATAATTTATTGGGGATGAGTGTTAAGGTATATTTGGGGCCGGGGGTTTAGGGTTTCTATGGTTAACAATTTAGGGATTTTTGGGGTTGATGGTAAATGGTTTTGGGGAATAAGGTATTGGGTTTTTTTGGGGTATATGCTTCAGGATTTTTTTGGATGGGGATATATGGTTTTTGGGGATTAGTGTTTAGTGATTATTTTGGGCGAGGGATGGGGGATTTTTGGTTTTAGAGTTGAGGATATTTTGGAGATGATATTTTAATATTTGTATGGCTTAGGTTTTTTGGTTTTTTGGAGCCAAGGGTATTTTGATTTTAGCAGGTGAGGGAATATAGAATTTTTTATAAGGGTTTAGGGTTTTTGGAGTTAGTGTTTCACTTTTTAATTGGTAAGATGTTTTCAATTTTATAGAGATAATATTTTAGGGGTTTTGGGGGTTGATAGTTTAATGATTGTTTGTGCTGAGGGTTGGGGTTATCTTGGGATAAGGGAGGATGGTTTTTTGAGATTGAGGCTTTATAATTTATTGATGTTGTGGGATTAAGGTTTGTTGGGACTAAGAGTTGGGGGATTTTGGGGATGGATGTTAATGATTTATTGGGGGTGTGGGTTTTTGGTTTTTTGGAATAATGGATGAGGGAATTTTAGTATTGGGTAATTATGGTTTTTTTGGGGTGATTATTGAGTGTATTTTTTGGCAGATTGATGAGTTTTTTTTGGGATTGAGGGATTATACTTTTTTAGTATTGATTGAATTGATTTTTTTGGGGATCGTGGTTAAGTTATTCTTGGATCTAATAGTTGAGTGTTTTGTAGGTATATTATTTAAGGGATTTTAGAGCTGTGAATTGATGGTTTTTGTGGTAGAGTATTGAGGGTTTTTTGGGTAGTGGGGTGAGATTTGGTTTTTGGTTGGTGGTTGATAATTTTTTGAGTTGAGTATTGAGGGATTTCATAGGCATAGGGTTGTGGGTTTTTTGGGGAAAAGGATTGTTATGAGATTATGGTTAATGGAATTGGGGGATGTGGGTTTAGTGTTTCCTTGGGGAAAGGATTGAGTGTTTTTTTGGTGGAGGGGGTTGATAGTATTATCGGGCTTGTGGTTGGGTATTTTTAAGGGTGAGTGTAGGCTCTATTTTGTGTCTATGGTTTGATGGTTTTCTGGGGTAGAGCATTAAGTGCTTTTGGTGACATGGGATAAATGATATTTAGGGCTCAGGTTTGATGGTTTTTTGGTATTCAAGTTGAGTGTTTTTCGGGATTGAGGGTTTTGGATTTTTGGGGTTGATGTTTGTGGTGTTTTTGGGTATGAGTGTTTAAGGTTGCATGGGTATGAGAGTTTAGAATTTGGGTGGGCTAAGGGATTAGGGTTATTTGGGGTTGATTGTTTTTTGGGACTGGGGGTTAATGTTTTATTAGGGTTGAGTGTTTAGGTTTTTTTTATGGCTGATGGTTATTTATTTTTATGGTTTGTGCTTCATAGAATTTTGGGGATTAGGGTAAATTTTTGGTTGCGGATAATGGTTAAGATATTGTTGGGGATACTGGATCAATGTTTTATTTTGGGCTGAGGGGTTACGTTTTTTGGGGATGATGTTTTAGGGTTTTCTACGAATGAGAGTTTTGTTCAATTGGGATTGAGGGAATAATGATTCTTTGGGAATAGTTGTAAGAGTTTATTATGGATATGGGTTTATGGTTTTTAGGGAATAGGGTTCAATTTTTTAGGGATATGTGTTCATGTATTTTTTTTCATACGAGGGTTAAATGTTTATCAGTGTTGAGGTTGATGGATTATTTGGGCAGAGGTATCATGTTTTTTTGGTGACGAGGGTTCATGTTTTTAGGAATGAGGTTCATGGTTTATTGGAGATGATGGTTCAATTTTTTTTAATATGATGATTTAGGGTTTTGTGGGGTGAGGGCTTAGTGTTTTTTGGTGATAAGGATTTAGGGTTCTTCTTGATGAGGTTTCAGGGTTCATTTTTCATCGATGTGTCAGGGTTTTTTTTGGGTTTTGATTTAGTTTTTTTGGGGATGAAATAACATTATTTTTGGAGAAAGGGGTTCATGGTTTCATGGATTTGGGAATCAGAATGTTTTATGGATGAGGGTTTATGTTCCTTAAGGTCTAAGGGTTTAGTATTTTGTGGCTGAGATTTTAGAGGTTTTGAGGGATGAGTGTTTCTGCTTTTTTGAGGTTGTGGGTTTCTTTACGGTGGAATTATTGTTGTTTGGAGAGGAGGGATTATGGATTATTTAGGAAGACTATTTAGAGGGTTAGAGGCTATTGGTTTTGGATTTTATTTAGTGATGAGGGTGTATGGTTTTTTGGGGCTGGTAGTTGAGGGATTCATAGGGATGAGTATTTAGGGTATTTAAGAGATGAGTGATTTGGATTTCTGGGGGATGAGTGTTGATGGTATTTTGGGGTTCAATATTGAGGGTTTTCTTTTGTAGTGGGATGATTGTTTTTTGGACTAGCTCGTGTTGGGTTTTTTATGATAGAGGGTTGCGGTTTTTTTAATGACTGGGAGTTGATAGTTTTCTTTGGGCAACATTTTCAGGGTTTCTTGGTGTAGATAGTTCTATGTTTTTTTGGAATGAGAATTTATGTTTTTTTTGTGGATGAGGGTTCCAAGTTTTTTGGGGATGTTTTTTTGGGGATATTTGGGATTATGCATTGAAGATTCATTGATTCTAAGGGTTCAACATTTTTGGGGATGAGTGTTACTGATTTTTAGGGGATGGCTGATAAGGATTATTTTGAGGCAAGGAGTTTAGTGTTTTCCAGGATGAGTATGAATGGGTTTTTTGGGATGAGTGTTGAGGGTTTTCTATGACTGAGGGTTTAGGGTTTTGTGGGATGATAGTTTATGTTTATTTGGTGATGATGGTTAGGGTTTTTTGGTTTAGGTTTTAGGGTTTAATGGTTTTTTAGGGATTTAGGCTCAAGGTTGTTTGGAGATAAGGGTTTAGGGATATTTGGGGATGACAATTTATGTTTTTGTGAGGATAAGGATTAATGGGTTTTATTGTGATTAGGGATATAGGGTTTTTTGGAAGAGGTTTTAGTGTTTATTTTGGGATAAGGGGTGGGGGTTTGGGGGTCTTAGAATTTAGGGCTTTTGTGTTTGAGAGATAAGGGTTTATAGGGCTATGAGATTAAGAAATTTTTTGCATAGGTTTTAGGGGTTTTTGGGGTAGCACGTTTAGGGTTTTGGAAATGTAAGTTGATGATTTTTTGGAGGGTAAGGGTTTATATTTTTTTAGGGAGGAGGGTATAGTTTAATAGGGGATGTCATTTTATTCTTTATTATTGATGTGTTTTGGGGATTTTTAGGTATGTGGGTTTCTGGTTTTCTGGGATAAGTGTTGACGGTTTTTTGGGGATGGCAGATCCTTGTTTTGTGTGTTAAGGATTGAGTATTTTTTTGGATGAAGGTTGAGTGTTTTTTTGGGGATGAGGATTTATTTTTTCTTGTATTAGGGTTGAAGTTCAAATGGGGTGGAGGGGTGATGGTTTTTTTGGATGAGGGTTTAGAGTTTATTGTTTCTAGTTGTTTAGGTTTTTTTTGAAGCTGACAGATTTTGTGTATTTAGGTGCTGGTGGTTTATAGTTTTTTGGTGCTGAAGGTTGAGGGTCTATTAGGGTTGAATGTATACATATTTTGGGGTTTAATGGTGGAGGTGTTTTTAAGTATGTGGGTTTGGATTTTTTGTGGATATGTTTTTAGGGTTTTCTTGTTGTTGAGTGTAGATGGTGTTGTGGGGAAAAGTGTTGAAGGAATATTGGGTCTGAGGGTTGATAGTTTTTTAGGGTATGGGTTTAGGTTTTTTCGGGGGGAGGGTTGAGGGACAAATATTATTGAGGGTTTAGGGATTTTTTCGGCTAATGGGTGAGGGTTTTTTAGTGATGAGGTTCATGGTATTTTTGGTGCCACGGGTTAAGCGGTATTTTAGATGAAGGATTAGGGTTTTTTAGGGCCCAGGGTTGGGGGTTTTATATGGATGTGGATTTAGGTTTCTTTGATAATGATAAGAGAGGGTTTTGTGGGAATTTGTTTTTATGAGTCTTTTGGTCAAAGGGTTATGTGTATTTTATGACTAAAGGTTGTGGAGTTTTTAGTTCAGAGGATTCTGTATTTTTTATGCAGATGGTTTAGTGTTTTGGGAGATGTTTTGTTAGGTTTTATTTGTGATGAGGTTTTTGGATTTCATGGGTAGATGTATTCTTGTTTTTTGTTAATGAGGACTGATGGATTTTTTGGGATAACAGTTGTGGGTTTTTTGAGGTTAATGGATTTTGTTTTTTTCATGCTGAAGGTTGTGTATATTTTCATGCGTAGGTTTTAGCACTTTTGGGGATGAATGTTAAGGGTTTTTTGGGTAGAGGCTTGGGGTTATTTTTGTGGATGAGGGTTGAGGGTTTATTGAGTTGAGGGTTCAGGGTTTTATTGGGACTGAATTTTGGATGTTTTGGGGTCAATGTCATGTCACTTTTTTGGTTGAATGTTGTGTGGTTCTTGGGGATGATTTTTATAGATCTTTTTGGGGGTTGAGTTATCACATTTTCATGGAGTTGAGTGTTATGATTTTTTAGGGGTGAGGGTTGAGGGTTTTTTGTGGATCATGGTTTAGTATTTTGTGGGGATTCGGGTGTAGATTTATTTTGGTTGTGGATTGATTGTATTGGGGGATGGAGTTTGAGGGTTTTCTAGGGATAAGGCCTGACAATTATTTAGGGATATGGGATTTGGGGTTTGGGGGTCGAGGGTTTTGTGTATTTTTTGGTTAAGGGTTGATAGTTATTTTTTTCTGAGTATTGAAGGTTATTTTAGGGTTTGGGTATTTTGTGTTTTATAGGGTTGACGGATTATAGTTTTCTCTGGTTGAGGGTTAAGGATTTTCTAGGAAGAGAGTTTCGGGTTTTCTAGGCTTGAGGGTTTCATGTTTTCTAGTGATGTGGTTTTGAGGATTTTTAGGGATGGGGTTTTTCTTGGTATGTGGGTTTATGTTTTTTTAGGTATAATTTTATTGCTTTTTCTGGGGCTAATGGTTAAGGATTTTATGGGGATGATGATTTATGGGGTTGAGTGTCTAGAGATTTTAGGGGAAAAGGGTTTAGGGTTTTCTGGGACTGAGGGTTTATGTTTTCTAGGTCAAAGGTTTTGTTGTTTTTTTGTCATGACTGTCTAGTGTTTTTTAAGGATAATGAATTAGGGTTTTCTCAGGCTAGGAATATATATCTTTGTTGGAAATAAGGTTTAGGTTGTTATTGGAATGAGGTTTTATGGTTTTCTATGTTTAATGAATTAATATTTTTTGACCTAAGAGTTTAGGGGGATTGGGATTGACAGTTTAATGTTTTATAGGGTTGAGTGTTTAGTGTTTTCTAGTGCTTAGGGTTTATGTTTTTCAAGGTTTCAGTTTTGATAATCTTTTTGGGATGTGGGTTTAATGTTTTTCAGTGTATAGTGTTTAGGGTTTTTAGGGTTGATGGTTTTGGGCTCTGGGGTTGAATGTTGAGGATCTTATTGGGTTGGGGGATTAGGATTTTCTAGGCTAAGGGTTAGAGGTTTTGGGGATGAGGGTTTTGGTTTTTATTGGTATGAGTTTTTAGGATTTTTTAGTGCTGAGGTCTTGGGGTTTTCATAGGTTGGGATTTTTTTGTAGTGATGAGGGTTTGGGGTTTTCTAGGACTAAGGGTTTGGGTATTTTCTAGGGCTATGGATTTATAGATTTCTATTTATGTGGGATACATATTTTCTTTATTATATTGTTTATAATTTTTTTGGATAATGGTTTATAATTCTCTAGGGATGATGTTTTAGGGTTTTCCGAGAACGAGGGTCTGGTGTTTTCTCACATTGAGGGTTTTTTTGTTTCCAAGGGATGAGGGTTTTAAGTTTTCTATGGATGTGGGTTTTTTGTTCTATACGGATAGGGATGTAGGGTATTCTTGGGATGACTATTTATGGGTTTTTCGGGATGGGGGTTATTTTGTTTTGGAAATGAGGGTTTAAGGCTTTATGGGGTTGGTGGTTTTTGGGTTTGGTGTTTTCAGGATAATATGGTTAAGGGGTTTATAGGAATGAGGATTTACTGTTTCATTGGGTAGAGTGATTAGGTTAATCTAGGGATAACAGATTGTGGATTTATAATGATTAGGGTTCAGAGTTTTCTAGGTATAAGGGTATAGGGTTTTTTGGGGTGGAGGGTTTAGAGTTTTCTTTGGGATGATATTTTAGGGTTTTATATGGATGAGGTTTTAATGTTTTTCGAGGTGGATGGTTTAGTGTTTTATAGGGATGAGGTGTTAGGTTTTTAAAGGGTTAGTGGTCAGGGTTTTCTATGCCTAATGGATAAGTTTTTTTAGGGATTAGTGTTTTGGGTTATCTAGGGATGATTCTTTAGGGTTTCCTTGGTCTGAGTGTCTAGGGATTCATGGGGCTAAGGGTATAGTTTTTAATTGGGCTGAGGTTTTATGGTTACCAAGCGATGACAGTTTAGGGGTTTATGGGGACAATTGTTTAGGATTTTTCAACTTCTAATGGTATAAGGTTTCTTTAGGTTGAGGGTTTACGGTTTCTTGGGATGAGGATGTATGGTACCCTAGGGTTTTTTTTAATATTTAATTTAGTTGAGGGTTTAATGTTTACATTGGCTCTAGTATTAGGGTTTCCTTGGTGTATGGGTTTAGGGATTCCTAGGGATAAGGGTTTATAGTTTTCTAGGGCATTGAGTTTATTGTTTTTTTGTGACGAGGGATTATGGTTTTTAGGGGTGTGTGATTAGTTTTTTTGGGCATCTATATTTAATGTTTTTTGGGTTTAGGGTTTAGGGTTTTTGAGGATGACAATTTGATATATTTTTTGGCTAACAATTTAGGGGTTTTGAGGTGGACGGTTTAGGGAATTTTAGTCATGAGGGTATAAGGTTTTTATCAATAGGAGGGTCTAGAGTTTCAAGGCTGAGGGTTTAAGGGTTTTTAGGGTGGGGGGTTTTGGGTTATTATGGGGATGATAATTTAGGGTATTTTGGGAAGATGGTATGGGTTTTTTCGGGTTTCATGGTTAGGGGAAATTTGTAGATGAAGTTTTACTATTTTTTAGGGTTGCAGGTTTAGTAATTTTTTATGGGATGAGAGTTTATAGTTTTTTACCCTATGGATTTAGGTATTTTAGGGATGACGGTTTAGTGTGTTTTGAGACATATGGTTTAGGGTTTTTTTGGGACTGAGGGTTTAGAGTATAGTGGGTTTGTGGTTTTTTGGTTTTTTTGGGTTGATGGTTTTTAGTTCATTTGGATTTGAGGGTTTACAATTTTTGGGGTTGGGGTTTAGGATTTTTTAGGGCTTTGGGTTTGGTTTTTTTCAGGGAAATGGATTTAGTGTTCTATAGGGATGATGGTTTACGGTATTTTTTTGTATTAGATGTTTGGGTTTTGGGGGGTTGTGGGTTTAGGTGTTTCTAAAGTTGTAGGTATTGTTTTTTTGAATAATTTTTAGGGTTTACTAGGGATGAGGGTTTAGGGTTTTCTACCGCTGGTGGTTTAGTGTTTTATGTGGCTGATGTTTTAGGGTTTTCAAGGAATGTGGTTTTAGGGTTTTATATGGTTCGAGTTTAAGGTTTTTTGGTGATGATGGTTTTATGTTTTCTAGGGATGATGTTTTAGTGTTTTATGGGTTTGAGGGTTTGGGTTATCTAGAGATGAGGATTTATTGTTTCCATGGGTTACTAGTTTACAGTTCTGTTAGGTCAAGGTTTTAGGATTATATGTGGAGGAGGGATTCTTTTTTGGGGGGATAAGGTTTTAGGGTTTTCTAGAGAAGATGGTTTTGGATTTTATGGGGTATTGGGAATAGTGTTTTTTGGGGAAAAGTGTTTGTGGTTTTTTGGGGATGACGATTTATGGTATTCTGGGGCTAAGGGTTTGTGGTTTTCTGGGGATGGTGGTTTAGGTTGTTGTGGGGATGAGGGTATACAAAATTCATAGAATGAGGGAATATGGTTTTGGGTGTTGACGGATTATGTATTTTTTGGCTAAGGGGTTAGGTTTTTATGTGGATGAGGGTTTATGGTTTTCTAGGGATGTGTGTTTAGGGTTTATCAAGGATGAGTTTTTAGGGTTCTATGGGGATGATGATTTAGTGTTTTCTAGGGATGCAGGTTTAGAATTTTTTTTGGGGATGAGCGTTAATGGTTTTCTAAGACATAGGATTTGGGCATTCTTTGGGTTTAAGGTTTAGGGTTGTCATAGGATAAGGGTTTAAGTGTATTTTGGGGCTATGAGTTTAGAATTTTCTGGGGTTGACTGTTTACTAATTTTGTGGGTTTAAGGGTTTTGGGATTTTTTAGGGTGAGGGTTTTTGGATTATTATGTGGATGATTGTTTTGGATTCATTTGGGCTAGGCTTTAGGGTTTGATAGTGAAGATGTTTTGTGATTTTTTGGGGATATTAGTTTAAGGGTTTTGAGGGATAGGGTTTTGGGGGTTTGGGGGATGATTGTTTTATGTTTCGTTCTTAGGTGGATTTATGTTTTTTTGTGAATGAGTGTTTTGGGGTTTTTGTGGATATGGGATTAGTGATTTTTGTGGCTAAGGACTTATATATTTGTATGGCCAGGGTTGTTGGATTTCTAGGGATTGGGGGGCTGGTGGATATGTTATTTCTTGTGGTAGAGATTTAGTGTTTTATGGGGATTTGGGTTTGTGGTTGATTGATGCTATGTGTTTAGAAATTACTGGGGATGAGGGTGTCAGTTTTTATATGGGAAAAGGATTTATGATTTTTTACAGGTGATTGTTTAGGATTTATGGTGAACGAGGGTTTGGGGTTATTTCAGGATAATGGTTTACCATTATTTGTGGATGACACTTTAGGGGTTTTTGGGATGAGGGTTCATGGGTTTTTAAGGCTATGGTTTTAGGGGTTTTGGGGGATAAGTTTTTTGGATTTTATGGGGATAGTGTTTTTTGGTTTTTTAGGTGGAGCATTTAGGTTTTTTTGGGGCATAGGGTATTGGGGTTTCTTATGTTGTGGATTTAGGGAATTTTTTTTGATGGTTTAGGGATGATTTAAGATCTAATTTTAGGGGTTTTTCTGGTTCATAGTTTAGGGTTTTATTTGTTTTATGGTTTATTTATTTGGGCTGAGGTTTAACAATTTTTTGGGACTGAGGGTTTGTTGTTTTGGGGTAAGTGCGTTTAGGGTATTTTAAAGATGGGGTTTCGGGGTTGGTTGGCGATGGTGGTTTTTGGTTTAATTGGGAATAGGAATTTGGGATTTTGAGATATATTTTTAAGGTTTTTTGGGCTTTGGTTGTAGGGTTTTTTAGGGTAGATGGTCAATGGTTTTTTGGGGCGCAAGGTGAATGTTATTTTGTGGGTGAGGTTTTAGTTTTTTGGGTGTGAAGAGTAAAATGTTTTTTAGTCTGAATGTATTGGTATTTTTTTGGGATGGGGGTCTATGGTTTTTTGGGGTTGAGATTCATTGTTTTTTGGTGATGAGGGTCTATGATTTTTGGGGGCTAAGGGTTTAGGGTTATGGGGGGATGGGGGGTTTAATATTGTTAGGGTATAGGGTTTGGGTATTGTGGGGATGAGGATTTAATGTTTTTGGGGCTTTAGATTTGTATTTTATTTTGGATAAGGGTTTAGTGTTTTCTAGCGATGGGGTTAATTGTGTTAATGGGGATGTGAATTTAGGTTTATTTTGGGATTCGGGATTTTGGTTCACTTTAGTTTGAGAGATTATGGTTTTTTAAAGTTGTGGGTTTTGGATTTTTATTAGGGTTTAGGGTTTAGGGTTTTTTGTGGAAATGGGTTGAGGGTTTTCTTTTGCTGAGGGTTTAGGTAATTTTCAGGATGAGGGTATAGGGTTTCAAGGGATTATGGTTTATGGTTTTAAGTTGCTAAGGGTGTATAGTATATTGGGGAATAAGGTTATGTGTCTCCTAGGACTATGTATTTATGGTTTTCTAGGGCTATGGGTTCATTGTTTTGTGGGTTAGGGGTTTATAGATTTATATGGAGGAGGGTATTGGGTATCATAGGGTTGAGTGTTTAGATTTATAAGTTGATTAGGGTTTACGGTTTCTAGGGGCAGAGGGTATAGGGTGTTTTGAAGCTGATGGTTTAGGGATTTCTATGGATGAGGGTTCAAAATTTTATGTGTTAGAGGTTTTTTTATTTTCTTTATATGAGGTTTTACATTTTTTTATTAATGATGTTTTTAGGTTACTTGATGCTAAAAGTTTATGGATTTATAGGGAAAAGGAATTTCATATTTCTAGAACATAGGGATTGGGGTTTCCAAGGATTGAGGGTTTTTTTCTATGGAAGAGGGTTTCATATTTTTTGGGGTTAAGAATTTATGGATTTTTGGGGTTTAGGGTTTAGGGTTTTCTGCGGAAGACAATTTATTTTTTTCTACGGATGAGGCCTTACCATTTTATTGGAGTGACAGTTTATGTATTTTTGGAATGAGTGTTTTTTTTCTATGGTAATGTGTGTAGTGTTTTTTTGGGTTGTGGGGTTACAATCTTCTAGGGATAAAGGTTTAAATATTTATATCGATAAGGTATTAGGGGACTCTAGGGCTATGTATTTATGTTTTTCTAGTGATAAGGGTTTAATGGATAATTGATCTAAGGGTTTAGGGTTTTCTATGGCTGAGGGTTTAGGGATTTATGGGACTGAGGATTTATGGTTTCTTGAGGATGAAGGTTTATTGTTGCTTATGGTTATGGGTTTATGGTTTTCAGTTGATATGGTTATAGTGTTTTCATTGTATAAGGGCTTAGGTTTTTTTTGGGGATGAGGTTTTAATGTTATTTGTGATGATAGATTAAGGATTTGTGTGGCAAGGGGATGAGGATTTTTTTTGGGGATGGGGGGTTAAGATATATGGGAAATGATTGATTAGTGGTTTTTGTGAATGTATGTTTAGTTTTTTGGGTGTGGGTTTAATGATTTTTGGGGAATTGGGATTAGGGTTTTTGGGGAAGTGTGATTTGGGTTTTTTAGGTGTAGGTGTTTTTTGTTTTTTAAGGGCTCAGGGGTGATAAATTTACAGTTTTCTAGTGTTAAGGGATTTTTGTTTTTTGGGGGATTAATGATTAGGGTATATATGGGGATGAGGAGTTAAGGTATTTCATGGATGCGATTTTAGGTTTTTCTTGGGATGTGTGGTTTGAATTTTATGGGGATGAGTGTTTACGGTTTTATATGGATGAGAGTTGATGGTTCTTTGGGGATGAGGGTTTAGGGTTTTTTTAGCCCAACGTTTTTGGGTAATTTGGGGATAAAAATTTACGTTTTAAGGGGATTAGATTTTGGGGATCTTTTGGGAAGAGGGTTTAATGTTTTTTGGGGATTATTTTATTAGGTTTTCTGAGGATGAGTGTTTTGGGTTTTTTTGGTGCATATTGTTTTGGGGTTTTTATGGGTGATGGTTTAGGGTATGTAGGGATGATTGATTAGGAATTTATGAGGTTTATTTTTTAGGGGTTTTTGGGGGATAATCATTTAGGTTATTTTTTGGATGAGTGTTCATGGTTTTTTGGGGATGAGGGTTTCGAGTTTTTTTGGTGGATGGTTTAGGGTTTTGGTGGGCTGAGGTTTTATGGTTTTTTAGAAATGAGGTTTTATGTCCTTTTGGTTCCATGGGTTTAGAGAGTTGTGTTTCCATGGTTTTATGGTTTTTTGGGGATGAGGGAGTAGTGTTTTTTGGGCTAGTGTTTATGTATTTTTGGGTTAGAGGGTTTAAGGTATTTCCCTGTGAGGGTATAGATTTTTTTAGGGTAAAGTGTAAATGTTTTTTTTTGGGATGATAGTATATAATTTATAGGGTAGATTATCTAGGATTTTTTAGGTATTATGGGATAGGATGTTGGGTGGATTGTGGTTTAGGGTTCTTTGTGGATGAGAGTTCTTTAGTTTTTTGGGGTTGAGGATTTTTGGTTTTTTTTAAATGAGGGTTTAGGTTTTTTATGGGGCTATACATTTTCAGTTTTTTGAGGAAGAATGTTTAGGGTATTCTAGGGGTATGGGTTTGGGATATATTTGGGATGAAGGTTTAAATATTTTTTGGGGTGATGATTTATATATTTTGGTAGATAACACTATTGAGTTCTTTGGGGATGGAGATTTTGATTTTTTGGGATAAGGGTATAGGGTTTTCTGGGGTAGAGGAATTTTTAATTTTTTAGAGTAGAGGGTTATGGATTCTCTAGGTATGAGGGTTTAGTGTTATCTAGGGCAGAGTGTTTAAGGTTATTTGAGTATAAGGGTTTTTTATTTTTTGGGGTTTAATAATTGGGTTCTCTTAGGCTAAGGTTTTCAGGTTTTTTAAGGTTGAGGGTTCAGGGTTTTCTAGTAATATGAGATTTTTGTTTTTTGTGTTTAGGGTTTATGTTTAATTGGGGACATAGATTTTTTTGGGGGCCGTGAGTTTATAATTTTATTATGTGAAGGGTATGAGTATTTCTAGGGAAGAGGGTTTAGGATATTCCAGATTTGATGGTTTAGGAAAATGTAGGGATGCGGCACTTTTTTTTGGTATAAGCGTATAGTGGTTTTGGGGTTAAAGGTTAAGGAATTTAATATGATAAGTGTTTTAGATTTTATGGAGAAAAGGGTTTAGAGTTTTTAGGGGATGAGTGTCTTTGGTTTTCTAGGGCATAATGTCTAGGTTTTTCTATGGTTGTGGGTGTAGGGTTTTTTGGGGATGAGGGTCCAGGGTTTTATTGGCCTAAGAATCTATGGTTTTATAATGATAGGGGTTTAAACATTTATGTTGACGAAATATTATTTATTCCCGTTGATAAGGGATTAGATTTTTTGGGGGTGACTGTTTGGGGTTCTTTAGAGATGAGGGTTTAGTGGTGTTTATTGATGAGGGTTTATAGTTTTCTCAGGCCCAGGGATTAGGGGTTTCTAGGGATATGGGTATAATGTATTATAGGCATATGTTTTTATGACTATCTAGGTCTTATAGTGTATGGCTTTATTGGGATGATGGTTTATATATTTTTATGGTTGAGGATTGAGTTTTTATATCATTGAGGGTTTAGGGTATTCTAGGGATAAGGTTTTTGGTTTTTCGGGTGAAAGGGTTTAGTATTTTTCGGCACAGAGAGTTTAGGGGTTTCTAAAGATGAGGGTTTAGGTTTTTCTCATGTAGAGGGATAAGGTTTTTCTTGGGCATGGGGTATAAGGGTTTTTTAGTTAGGGGTTTAGGGTAATTTGTGTTGAGGGATTTGGTTTTGGGGGGTTGAGTATTTAGGGTTATTTGGGGATTATGGTTTAGGGTTTAATGTGTTTAAGGGTTTATAATTTTTTGAGAATACTATATATTCATTGTTTGGGTTGAGGGTATAATGATTCGTGGTGATTATGGTTTACTATTTTCCTAGGAAATTGATATTAATGTTTATTGGGTCATTAGGTTTTGGATTTTTCAAGGATGAGGGTTCAAGGTATTTTGGGGATGTGGGTTTTTGTTTTTTTGTGTATGAGTGTTGATGATATTTTTTGGATGACGGTTCTTTAATATTGGAGCTAAGGATATAGGGGTTTTTGGGGCAGTGTGTTTCAATATTTTTTTATGAATGAGGGTTTAATGTTTTTGAGGATGAGTGATTGGGGTTTATTGCGTTTTTGAGGGTTTAAGGTTATTTGGAGCCAAGGGATTATATTATTGGGGATGAGGGTATTGGGGTTTTTTACTAACGTTTTGAGGTTTTTTGGGTCTGAGGGTTTATATTTTTTATGGATGTGGGTTTAGGGGTTTTATGTTCATTGTAATTAGGGTTTTTTTGGGTTAGGGTTTAGGGTTTTTTAAGGCTATGGGTTTAGGATATTTGTGGGCTAAGGATTGAGGGTGTTCAGCGGTTTTGGGTTTATAGGGTTAAAGGTATGATGGTTTAGAGTTTTTTAGTTTTAGTGGATTAGGGTGATCAACAGCTAATGGTTTCAGGAAACTGGGGCTCAGGGTTCAGTGTTTTTTGGGGTTGAGGGCTTTGGGTTTTCTCATGCCGAGGGTTTTGAATTTTCTAAGGATGATGGTAAAGGGTTTACATGGGATGAGGTTCTAGGATTTATAGGGATTATGGACTAGGGTATTCAAGGGTTGATGGTCTAGGGTTTTTCATGGATGAGGATCTATGGGTTTTCAGGGTTATGTATGTATGCCTTTCGTGGGATAAGTGTGTATATTTTTATTGGGGGGGGGGGTTAGTGTTTTATAGTGTTGGGGGATTAGGATTTTTAGGGGAGATGGTTTATTGTATTATGAACATTATTGTTTAGGGTTCTCTATGGATGAGTGTTTATGGTTTCTTCATGCTAGTGGTATATCATTTTATGGGGTTTGTGTTTAGTGCTTTCTAAACATGAGGGTTTGGGGGTTTTTTTTTGGGATTGAGAGTATATTGTTTTCTGGGGTTTGGTGTTTGGAAATTCTAGGGATAAGGGTTTACTGTTTTTGGGGGTAAGGTTTTAGGGATTTATGGGGATGACAATTTATGGTTTTCTATGGTTGATGTTTTATATTTTTCTTGGGATTAGGATTTAGGGTTTTATATGGCTAAAGGGTTAGAGTTTTCCCAAGCTGAGGGTTTAGGTTTTTCTAGGGCTATGGAAAGGTGTTTTGGGGGGCTTGGATTAGGTTTTTTTGAGGAAGAGTGTTTATGTTTTATTGGGGATGAGTGTTCATGGTATTTTGGGGATGAGTTTTTGGGGGTTTTTTGGGGTTTTGGGTTTTGGGTTTTTTATGGATGAGGGTTTAGAATTTTTTTGGATGGGGGTATATGTATCATAGGGGATTATGGATTATGGGTTTTTAGGGATTAATGTTTAGTATTATGGGGTCTGAGTGTTTAGGGTTCCATAGGAATGAGGATTTAGGGTTTTTTTGGGCTGACTGTGTAGGGTTTTTTGGAATGATTGTTTATATTTTATTGGGACCGATGTTTTATGGATTTTTAGGCCAATGGTTCAAGGTAATTAGAGATGAGGGTTTTGGGTTTAGGGGGATTTTTGGTTTCGAGGGACATTTAGTTTTATAGGGATTATGGGTTTTTTAGGGCAGAGAAAATATGGATTAGTTTTTTTTTGGGTTATGAGTATTGGGTTTTTTTGGGGTTGAGGGTTAAGGTTTTTTAATGGATCAAGATTTAAGGGTTTTTTGGGATTAGGGTTTAGGGTTTTTTTGGTGATAATGGTTTAGAATATTTTGTATCTGAGGGTTTTTTGTGTTTTGGGGTTAAGGGTTTAGGGTTATTTGGGGCTTTGGGTTTCGGGTTTGTCAAGGTTAATGAATTAGTTTTTGTGGTTTGACAGTTCATGGTTTCTTAGGGATGAGGGTTTTGGTATTTAGTGGGATAATGGTATGAGGTTTTGGAGGGATGAGGGTTTATCTTTTCATGGGGATTCGGATTTAGGGTTTTTTGGTGAATTTGGTTTAGGGATTTTTGTGCTTTGGGAAATTAATTTTTTGGGGTTTTTTGATTGGGGTTTGTTGGGAATGAAGTTTTAGATTTTTTGGGGGGTTTTGGGTTATAGGTTTTTTAGGTCTCAATGTTTACAGTTTTTTGCGAGGGAGGGATTAGGGTTTTTTTGGGGATCAAGGATTAGGGTTATTTTGGAATGAGGTATTACGGTTTTTTTAATTTGGGTGTTCAATAAAATTATGGGTTGAGGGTTAAATGTTTTTTGGGCTAAGGGTTTATGGTTTTTACGATTGGGGTTTAGGTTTCTTTTGAGGATGACAGTTTCGAATTTCATGGGGTTGAAGGGTTTGTGTTTTTGAGAAGCTCAAGGTTTAAGGTTTTTTGGTGCTGAGGGTTTTGTGTTTTGTGGTATCATGGATTAGGTACATTTGTGACTGAAAAATTACATATTTTTAGGGATGAGGTGTTGGGGATTTGGGGGATTTGAGTTTGGGGTTTTTTCGGCCTATAGATTTTGGTTTGTTGAGGTAGATGTCTTGTGTTTATTTTGGGATTAGGGTATATTGTTCTTTGAGGGTGAGAGAATATAGTTATTTGAGGATATGTTATATGGTTTGGGGGCGGGGTCTTAGGTTTTGTATTTTTTGGGAGGTGGGTGTTTGGGGTATTTCGAGTGAATGGTTTACTCTGTTTTTGGGCTGATTATTTATGGGTTTTATGGATGATGTTCTAGATTTATTAGGGATGTAGATATATGGTTTTTTGGATGGGGTTTTGGGAGTTTTGGGTGATGAGTTTGTTGGCATTTTGGGAGAAGAGGGTCTTTTATTTTTGATAGGGATGATGGTTTATGTTTTTTTAGGGCTTTTTGTATAGGGTTTTGGGGATATGGGTTTATGGGTTTTTTGGAGTAGTGTGTTCTGGTTTTTTTGAATAAGATTTATAATTTTTTTGGGAGGACAGATTTGGGGTTCCCAGGGTTTAGTGTTTTATTTTTTGGGGGCTATGGGCTGATATTTTCTGTGTTGAGTGTTTATTGGTTTTTTTGGATGATGAATTAGGGTTTTTTTATCAGTGTTCAGCATTTTTTTCGAGATGAGGTTTTATGGTTTCTCAATATTTGGTTTTCCAGTTTGTTGGGGATGATTGTTTTGGGTGTTGATTATTTGGGGTTATTTTAGGTGGAGATATTTTTTTGGTTTCTTTGGGGATGAGGGTATCCTATTTTTGGAAGATAATGATTTTGTGATTTTAGGGGCTGAAAGTTTCATGCTTTTTTGTGATGTGGGTTTAGGGTTTTTTGGGGCAAAGGGTGTTGTGTTTTTTTTGGTTGAGGATTTGGTGTTTTTTAGGTAGAGGGTTTATGGTTTTTTGGGGATGAGGTTTTTGGGTTTTGTGAGGAAGAGGGTTTAACTTTCTTGGGGGATCGGGTTTTAGGGTTTTTTGTGGAAATTGTTTAAGGATTGTTATTGTGGAGTTTTATTGATTTTTTGGGGATGATGGTTTTTGATATTTTGGGGATGATGGTTTGGAGTTTTTTCGGGTGGAGTATTTAGCGAGTTATTTGGGATAAGGATTTTTCTTCTATTTGGTTCTAAGGGTTTATAGATAAATTGTATGACAATTTAGGATTTATTAGGTTTAAGGTTATTTGATTTTAGGGTTGGAGTGTTTGGGGTTTTGGGGATGAAGGTTTATCATTTATGGGGATAAGGGTTTTGGGTTTTAAGGGTTGAAGTTCTAGGTTATTGGGGGATGAGGGTACACGTAATTTTATGGTTAAGTGAATATATTTTGGGGATGATGTTTTTGTGTTTTTGGTGATGATGGTTATGTGTTTTTAGGGCTGAGGGTTTTGGGTTTTTTTAGGGCTGAGGGCTTAGGATTTTTTTGGACAATGGGGTTAGGGTTTTTTTAGGGTTGAGGGCTTAGGATTTTTTTGGACAATGGGGTTAGGGTTTTTTTTGGGTTGTGGGTTTCATGGGATTTGGGGTTTAGGGTTTATGGTATTTTGAGTCTTAGGGTTTCCGGTTTTTTGGGGATAATGTTTAGGGTTTTTATGGGGATCAGGGTTTAGTTTATTTTGGGGATGGGTATTTAGGGTTTTTTGGGGAAGATATTTTGGGGTTTTGGGGGGGATAAGTGTTTTAGTAAATTTTGAGCTCCTGATATGTGTTATTTTGGGTTTTATGGTTTGGGGACATTATGGACAGATGTTTAAGGGGGTTTTATAGATGATATTTTTGATTTTTTTGGGCTAATGGTAATGTGATTTTTGGTGACGAGACTATAATATTTTTGGGAATGAGGTTTTGGAGTTTTTTTGGACTGAGGTTATGGGTTTTTCGGTGGTTGAGAGTTTTCATTTTTTGGATATAGGGTTTGTTGTTTTTTAGGGGTGAGGTTTTGTGGTTTTTTCAGGATTAGGGTTTGGGGAATTTTGGTTAGAGGTTTTAAGGAGTTTTTGGTCTTTGATTAGGTGGTTTATTAGGGTTGAGTTTTATTAGTTTTTTTGTGGATGAGTGTATTGGGTTTTTTGGGAATGAGGGTTTTAATGGTTTTTTTTGTATTGTGGGAATACAGTTTTTTGGTTCTAAGTGTTTGGGGTTTTGAGTTATTATTATTTGGGTTTGTTTAGGGCCTAGGGTTTGAGGTTTCTTAGGAATGATGGTTTTGATATTTTTAGGGATGAAGGTTTTTCGTGTTTGGGGGGGGGGGGTGGTTGGTGGTTTACAGTTTTATTGGATGAGGGGTTTGGGTTTATTGGGCTTTCATTTTTTTGGGATTTTAGTGATGATGGATTTAGGGTTTTTGGGTCTTGGGGTTTGGGATTCTTTGGGGATGAGGGTTTTGGTTTTTTAGGGGATGATGGTTTGGGGGGGTTTGAGGCTAGAGGTTTTGTGTATTTTGGGATAAGGGTTTAGATATTTTGGGTGTGAAAGTTTATGGTGCATCTGCATTATAGATTTTGGGTTTTATGGTGATGAGGGTTTAGGGTTTTACTGCTGAGAGTTTGGGGTTTTTGGTGGATTTTTTTTTTGGGTTTTTTGGGGCTGAGGGTTTTGGATTTTTTAAGGTTGAGGGTTTGCTGTTTTTTTTATGAGGCTTTAATGTATTTTGGGGAAAAGGATTTATAGTTTTTTGTGGTGAGGAAGTATTTTAATCTCTAGATGTGGTTTTTGGTTTTTGTGGTTGACATTTTATGGGTTTTTTGGATGAGGATTTGGGGTTCTTTGATTTTTAGGGTTGGGGGAATTGTGATGGGGGGTTTTTTTATAAAGATATATGTTTTTTGGGATTTTGATTTTAGTGTTTTTTATGACTGGTGATATAGAATTTTTTTTGTGTAAGATGGTTTATGTTTCTTTTTGGGGCCAATGGTTTTGGGTTTTTTTGAAGATGAGGGTTTCTGGTTTTTTACTGAGTTTTCAAGATTTTTTTTGGGTTATGGGTTTTGGGGTTTTGGTGGATGGGTTTGTTTTGGGCTAACGAATGTATGTTTTTTTGGGCAGTGGATTTTGTGTTTTTTTGGGAAGAGGGTTTATGGTATTTGGGGGATGGGGCATGATAGATTATGGGTTTTTGGGGATGAGGTTTTTTTGTTTTTGGTCGATATGGGTTTTTAGTTTTTCATGTATAAGGGTTTGGGGTTTTTTGGGGTTCAGGGTTTGGGGTTTTTGGGGAAGTGCATTTGTATTTATTTGAGGTAGAGTGTTTAGAGTTTTTTTTGTCCTGGGGTTGAGGGATTTCTATATGTTGATAGATTAAGGTTTTGGGGTTGATGTTTTTGGGTTGTATTGGGGCCGTTGGTTTGGAATTATTTGGGACTGAGTATTTGGTGGTTATGGGGAAGATAGTTTGGGGTTTTTTTGTGGCTAAGGGTTTGGGGTTTATGGGATTTTTTTTCAATTTTTGGGGATAATTGTTATGTTTTATTAGGGGTAGAGGGTTTGGTTTTTTTTTGGTAGGGGGTTTATGTATTTTTTGGATTATGATATAGTGTTTTTGGGTGTCGAGAGTTTCTGGTTTTCTAGTGATGGGTGTTTAGGTTTTTTTTAATTAGTATTTAGTGTTTTTTAGGGCTAATGGTTTTGGATTTTTGGTGACTTATTGTTATGTGATTTTTGGGGATGACGGTTTGTGGTTTTTTATGGATTAGGGATTAGTATTTTATGGGAATTGACATTTACTGTGTTTGGATTAATGAGTTATGATTTTTTTGGGAGAGGGTTTTAGGGTTTTAAAAGAAGGGATTTTATATTTTTTAGGGATAAGGGTTTATGGTTTCTTGGTGTAGAGATTTTATGGTTGCATGGGGATGAGGGTTTGGGATTTTTGGGGGATGAGGGTTTGGGGTTAAATCTGGATGAGGGTTTGGCTATTTTGGGGCTAGGGGTTTAGGGTTTTTTAGGTCTATGGATTTTTATGGATTTGGGGTTATTTGGGGAGAAGGGTTTTTGGGTTTTCATGGGGCTGAGGTTTTTGGGTTTTTAGGGATGAGGGTTTGATGATTTTTCGGGATAGAGAGTTTATGATATTTAGGACAATAGGATTATGTTTTTTTTGGGTATGGTGTTTTTATATGATGGTTTATTGATATTTTTATGGGCTAATGATATTTGTTTTTCAGGGGATGATGGTTAGGGATTTTTTAGATGATTGTTATGGAATTTTTTTGGGATGAAGGTTTCAGGTTTTTTTGGAATGGGTGGTTTGTATGAGGATGAGAGTTTGGGGTTTTAAAGGGATTTTAGTTTTGGGATTATTAGAGGGTAATGTTTAGGTTTTTAAGAATGAATGTTTAGGGTTTGGTGGGGATGATGGTTTAGGGTTTTGTGGAAATGATATTAGGGTTTTTATAGAGTAAATTTTATGGTTTTCATGGGGATAAAGGGTTGAGGTTTTTCTGGGCTATGGGTTTAGTGTTTTTTTGGGATGACATTTTAGAATTTTTTGGGATTTATGGTTTTGTGTTTTGGAGGATAAGGGTTTAGGGTTTTGGTTTCTTTGTGTATGGGGTTTTTTTGGGGATGAGGGTGGTGGGGTTTTGTGGAAAGGGAATTATACATTATTAGGGATTTGGGATTGAGATTTCATGGGAAGAGTGTTCTCTGTTATGGGGGGTTTAGTGTTGGGTTTTTTCATGACTGTGGTTTTGGGTTTTTTGGGTAAAATGTTTTTGAGTTTTTTTAGGTGGAGGCTTTGAGGATTTTGGGTTGATGATTTTGGTTTTTCATGAGGCTGAGTGTTTTGGATTTTTGGGCCTGAGGACTTGAGGGTTTTTAGAGTAGATGTTTTATGTTTTTTAGGATTGAGTATTGGGTTTTTTGGATGGGATTTGGGGGTTTTTTGGGCTATACTATTGTTATTTTTGAGGGATTATGGTTTATTTTTTGGGGGGATCAGAGTTTATTGTTTTAGGGATGAAGGTTATGGGTTATTTGGGGTATAAGGATTAAATTTTTGGGGGATAAGGGTTTATGGATTTTTTTAGGATGGGCGTTTATTTTTTTTAGAATTAGGGTTTGGGGGTTTTGTTGATGATGTTTTGGGGATTTTTTGGGGCTTATGGTTTGTGGAATTTTAAGGTCTTGGGGTTTGGGGTTTTTTATGATGAGGGTTTAGGGTTTTTTGGCAAAAGGGAATAGGTTTTTTTGTCTTAGGTTTTATTGTTTTTTGGTGAGTTTCGTTTAGTGTTTTTTAGGTGAAGATATTGGGTTTTGAGGTGATATGGGATTATTATTTTTAGGGACAAGGGTTTAGTGTTTTTGGGGTCCATGGGTTTAGGGTTTTTGGGGATAACTCTTTAGGGTTTTCTGGGGATGACTGATCAGAATTTTTTGGGGATATAGGTTGGGGATTTCATGGGGATGAGGATTTTGGGTTTTTTTGTAGTAAGAGTATATGTATTTTTAGGATAGTTGGTTTATTCATTTTTAGGGCTATGATTTTTGGGTTCTTTCAGACTTACTGTTCAATGATTTTTTAGGCTGATTATTTTGGGTTTTTTGGGTTGAGGAAATATTTTTTTAGTGATGAGGGAGCAGGATTTTTTTTATGAGGGTTTAGGGATTTTTTGGGTAATTATTTTGTGGCTTCTAAGGTTGAGTGTATGTTTTTTTTTGTGGAATGAGGGTTTAGGGTATTATTTGAGAGGATTGTTTGGGGTTTTTTGGGCCCAAAGTTTAGTTTTTTAAATACATGGGTTTGGTGTTTTATAAGAATGGGGATTTCTGGTTTTGGTGGAATAGGGTTTAGGGTTTTTTTGTTGGAGGGTTCGAGATTATTTGTGGCTAAGGATTCGGGTTTTTTAGGGAAAATTGATTGGGTTTTTCTAGATTTTGGTATGATGTTTTTTAGAATTGAATGATTAGGTTTTTTGGGGTAAAGGGACTGAGGTTTTTTGAGATGAAAGTTTGGGGATTATAGGGATTAGGGTTATGTTTTTTTTTGGAATATGGTTTTGGGTTTTCTAGTGTTTGGGATTATATTTTTTTGGTCCTAATATTTTTATATTTTTTGGGGATGATGAATTATGGTTCTTTAGGTTTAGGTTTTAGTGTTTTAGAATTGAGAGTTTATGTTTTTTTAGGCTTATGGTTTATGGAGTTTTAGGGATAATGATTTAGTGTTTTTTTGGGTCTGTGGGTATTTGGTTTTTGGGGGATGAGGTTGTTGGATTATTTGGGTGGATAGATTCTGGTTTTCAAGGGATAAGGTTAAGGTTTATTGGGTGAAGGGTTTCTGGTTTTTTTGGGCTGGGGTTTTAGGGTATTTTGGGAATGAGGGTATAAGGTTTTTTTCTAGGGGTTTATATTTTTGTGTGACCTAGGGTTTACGGTTTAATGGGGTTTAGTGTTATGTGTTTTTTGGGACTGAGAACATTGTATTTTTTGTGACTAAGGGTGTAATGTTTTTTGAGGCGGAGGGTTTTTTTTATTTGGGGATGAAGTTTAGGGTTTGTTTGGATGTAAATATCTTCTTTATAGGGATTTGGGTTTAGGTTTTTTATGTATGAATGTACATAGTTTATTAGGGATGAGTGTTTAGGTAATTTTAGGTTGATGGGATTTGTATTTTTTCAGTGTGGATGGATTAAGGTTTATTGGGTAAGGGGTTTTGCGTATTTTAGGACTGAGTTTTTATAGTTATTTGGGGAAAAGGGTTTTGGGTTTATTTGGGGATGAAGATTTAGTGTTTTTGGCTGTGAGGTTTTTTCGGTTTTTAGGGGGAGTGTTTTGGTTTTTTGAGGCGTAGGACATATGATATTTGGTGATGAGGGGTTGGGGTTTTTTAGGTAGGGGGTTTATCGTTTCTTGTGGATTAGTGTTTTGGTATTTATTGGTCCTAGGAATTAAGGGTAATTTAGAGATGACGATTTAGGTTTTTTTTTTGGCTGCCAAGGATTAGTGTTATTAAAAATTAAGGGTTTATAATTTTTTTGGGAACCTGGGTTTTGTGTTTTTTACCATTGAGTTTTTTGGGATTATTGTGGATGAGAGAATATGGGGTTTGGGGTAGAGGGATTAGATCTTTCTAGGAATATGGTTTTAGGGGTTTTTTTGGGTCGAGGGTAATATTTTTTTGTGTAGTAGAGTTTTGAGTTTGGGGGGTAAGGTTTTTAAAATTTTTTGGGTTTAGGGTATATGGTTTTTTGAGGATGAAGGATTAGTGTTTTTGGGGGTGAAGGTGTATGAGTTTTTCGGTCATGGGTTTAGGGTTTTTTTGGGGATGTGGGTTTTGGGTTTTTGGGGGAAAAGGGTTTTCGATTTTGCGGGCCAAGGGTTTAGGGTTTTTTCTAGTTGAGTGTTTAATGATTCATGGGGATGAATATTTATGGCTTTTTGAGGCTGAGGGTTTACGGTCATTTTGGGACGAGGTTTTATGTTTTTTTCGGTCTTTAGATTTAGGTTTCATAGTGATATGGGTTTTGTGTTTTTATGGGATGATATTTTGTGGTTTTTTAAGATGAGGGTTTAGTGCTTTATTAGGAATGATGGTTTAGGATTTATTAGGAATAAGGTTTCATATTTTGTTGGGGCTGGTGGATAAGGGTTTTTAGGGGATGAGGGTTCATGGTCTTTTGAGGGAGGGGGTCCAACACTTGTTAGGGATATGGTAGAGAGATGATATGATTTGAGAGCTTAGGGTCATTTTGGGGTTATGGTTCATGGTTTTTTTATGCATTGTTTTTAGGTATTTGGGTTCATTGTGTCATGGTTTCATGGGGTTTAGGGTTTAGGGTTTTTTGGGATAATGTTTCAGGGCATTTTGGGGTTGAGGGACCAAGTGTTTTTCTGATTATGGTTCTTGTTTTTTGGGGATTAAAATTTTGGAATATTTGGGTATCAGTGTTTATGGTTTTCTATTATTGAGGGTTTTGGTGTTTTTGGGGGAAGCAGCTTGAGTGTTAGGTTGGGGGTTGGTGGTTAATGTTTATTTTGAGGATTCAATGTTTTTTCTGGGATTTGGTTTTAGGTATTTTTTTTGGCTGAATATTGAGGGATAATGCGGATTACTACTCATCATTTATTGGGGAAGAGTGTTGAGGATTTTTTGGGATGTGGGTTGTGGGTTTGTCAGTGCTTTGTATTGACTGTTTTCTTGGACGAGCGTTATGGTTTTTTAGGGAAAATTTTTGAGGGTTACATAGTGTGGAGTGTTTAGAGTTTTTTTGTGATGAGGGTTGAGGGTTTGTTGGGTTGAGGGTTGGAGATTTTTTAGTGCTACTAATTCAACATTTAGTTGGGATTAAATATCATGGTTTTCATAGTTTAATGCTTAGGAGTTTGGGGATGAAGGTTTAGTGTTTATTAGGGATGAGGGTTTTAGGATTTTTTATCTGATGGTTTAGGATTTTCGGTGGAAGAGGGTAATAGTTTTTTGGGACTATGGTTGAGGGTTTTTTGGAGAGGAGATATAAGGGTTTTTTGGTGATGAGGTCTTATAGTTTTTAGGGGTTGAGGGTTTATAACTTTTTGGGTTTGGGGTTTAGGGTTTTTAGTGATGTGGCTTTTGGGGTTTTAGGGGGTTTAGTGTTTAGGGATTTTTTCGAGACGTCGACTAATTTTTGGGGATGAGGTTAGATGGTTTTTGGGTCTGTGGGTCTGTGGTTTTTTTGGTTTCCTGGTTTTAGAGATTTTTCGAACTGAGAGTTTAGTGTTTTTTGAGGTGAAGAATTGGTGTTTTTTGGGATGAGGATTGAGGGGTTTTTTGGCCTTTAGGGTTTAGGATTTTTTGGGGATGAGTGTTTATTATTTTATGGGGATGATGGTTTTGGGTTTTTGGGATGATGATTGAGGGTTTCCAGGGCCTGATTTTTTATGGTTTTTAAGAATAATGGTCGAGGATTGTTTTGGGACATAGGGTAGATAGATTTTCGGGGCGGATGGTAGAGGGTGTCTTGGGAATGAGGGTTTATGGTTTTTTGGGGATGAGGCTTGAGGGTTTTTGGGTATAATGGTTTAGGGATTTGGGTCCAGTGTTTTGATGCATTTTTATAATTAGGGTTGAGTGTTTCTTTGGATAAGGGTTTATGTTTGGGGGGATGCATTTTAAGGGTTTTGGGGGCCTATGGGTTAATGGTTTTTTAGTTATGAGGGTGGAATTTTTTGTGGGATGGTGTTATTGGGATTTTTAGGTCATATGGTGTGGGGATTTCTGTGGATGATTGCCTATGGTTTTTTGGGGTTGTAAATGGAGGGTTATTTATGGATCAGTAATGAAGTTATTTGGGGATAATAGTTAATGATTGGGGGGTTTGAATGGATTTTTGGTTGAGGGTTTTTTATTTTTGTGGATTGAGGTTTGTGGGTATTTTTGGGTTCATGTTTTATGCTTTTTTGGGATATGTAGTGAGTCTTTTTGTGGGGGGTGAGGTTTTAGGTTTTATAAGCATGTGGGTTTATTTATTTTTTGGGGATGATGGTTTAGGGTTTTTTGGGTTGAGGGTTTAGAGATTTTTTAGGTTAAAGGGTTACAATTTCTTGGGGAGGAGTGATTGGGTATTATTGGGGATTAGGGATGATGTTTTTTGGGGCCGAGGGTTAAGGATATTTTATGGAAGAGGGTTGAGGGTTTTATGGGGATAGGGGTGGGGCGTTTTTTTGAATGTGGGTTTAGTTAATTAGTGGATGAGGGTTTTTTTATTTTGTGTATGGGTTGATGGTTTTTGGATCTATGGAAGAAGAATTTTTTGGCATAAGGTTTCATGGGTCTTTGGGGATAAGGGATTATGGTTTTTCACAACTGAAGGTTTGGAGTTTCATTAGGGTGATGGGTGAGGGTTTATTTGGATAATTGTGGGGATTTATTGGGGTTAAGGGATTAGTGTATTTTTGGGCTGAGGGATGAGGGATTTCAAGAATAATGTTTTAGGGTTTTTTGGGAAGAGGGTTGAGTTTATTTGGGGATGAGGGTAAAGGGTATTTTGGGATGACATTATATGTTTGTTCTGAGGTTTATAGTTGAGAGTTATTTGGGATTGTGGGTTGATTGTTTTTTGGGCCAAAGGGTTGAGGTTTTCTGTGGATGAGGGTTGGGGGAATTTGGGGACTGAGGGATGATGGTTTTTTTGAGTATGAGGGATTATGGATTTTTTGAGACTGAGTGTTTAGATTTTTTGGTGGATGATGGTTGATGGTTTTTGGGGATAAGAGTTGAAGGGTATTTTGGTGCAGGTAGTTGTGTGATTTTTGGGGCTAAGGGTTCAAGGTTTTAGGGGCTGATGGTTGAATTGCTTTCAGAGTTGAGGATTTAGAGTTATTAAGGGATAAGGGTTGAGTGCTTTTTTACGAGTGTTGAGGGTTAATTTCGGGATTATAGTTTATTTGTTTTTTATAAGGGTTTATAGGTGTTATAGGGATGAAAATTTATGTTTTTTTTGGGATATTGATTGAGGGGAATTTTTGTAATGAGGGTGTTGGGTTTTTTTGTGGGAGAGGGTTTATTGTCCATTTTGAGAAAAATTTATTATTTTTTGGGGCATAGTGTTTAGGTATTTTTGGGCCGAGGGTTTATGTTTTTTTGGGTTGAGTGTTTAGGGTTCTTTGAGGCAGAGGGTGTCATGTTTTTTGGGGCTAATGGTTAGGAGTTTTTTGTGGCCCTATATTTATGTTTTATTGGAGGAGTGTTTATGGATTTATGTGGCTAAATGTTTATGTTTTATTATTCCCTATGGTTTAGGTTATGTTTTGGGAAGAGGGTGTAGTGTTCTTAGTGGGGGATTTATGTTTTTTGGGGATGAGGGTTTCAGATATTTTGGGGAAGAGTGTTTAGGTATTTTTGGTGATGATGTTTTAGGTTATTTAGGGGATAAGTGATTATAGTTCTTTGAGGTTTAGGGTTTATGTATTTTGGGTTCAAGGGTTTACGGATTTTTTTGGGATTAATAGTGTATAGTTTTTTTGTTGAGGGATTACAGTTTTTTCAGACTGTGTTTTTTTTAATTTATTATGGTTGATTGATTATAGTTTTGGGGGGATGAGGGCTTAGGGTTTTTTGGGGATGGGAGTTTAGGTATCGTTGGGGGTAGGGTTTATGAATTTTTACAAATGGTTGTTGAGTGATTACTGGGGTTGACGATTTATGGTTTTCAGGGGATGTGGGTCTAGGATATTGTGTGGCATGTGGTTTATAGGTTTTTTTGGATAAAGATTTAGGGGTTTTTGGGGTTGAGTGTTTATATTTTTTGGGGAATAATTTTTGGAGTATTTTTTTCTAAGTGTTTAGGGTTTTTTTGGGTTGTGTGTGTAGTGTTTTTTGGGGACATGTGTTTATGGTTTTTTGGGCTGAGTGTTTAGGCTTTTTTGTATAAGAGTGTTTAGGGTTTTCTGGGGATGAAATATTTTGGGTTCTAAAGATAAAGGATTATGGTTTTTTTTTGGTTGGGGGATAATATTTTTTTGTGATGAATATGGTCCATATCACCTTAATCTCATAAATCATAAACCATTATCCATAATTAATCCAAAAAGACCACCCACAAATTCCCTAAACCCACATCCCCCAAAAAAACCTAAGCCCTCATCCCAAAAAGACTCTAATACCTAAAAACCAAAAACAATAAATCATCAGCCCCCCAAAAAGAATAAACAATCATCCATAAAAAACACAAAGTCGTATTTCCCAAAAAACCACTATCAATATACCCAAACCTCCCTAAACCGTCTACATAGAAAAACACTAAACCATAATCCCCCCAAAAGCTTTAACACTCACTCTAAAAAAACCCAAACCCTCAGCACCAAAACCAAAAAAACCGCATCACGCAAAACCCTAGACAACCAATAAGAAAACAATAAACCATATGCCCCTAAATCACTGTAAACCCTCATCCCCAAAAACCACTAAATCTCCGGCCCCAAAAGACCATATATTGTCGACCCTACAAAACCCAAAACTATCACCCAAGAAAACAATTATCCCCCATCTCTAGAAAACCCTAGACCCTCATCCCAAAAAATCCCAAATATATTATCCATGTAAAAACATGAACTCTCATCCCTAGAAATACCTAAACCCTCAACCCCAGAAAACTGTAAACCATATGCCTCTGAAAACACTAATCCATCATCCCCAAAAAACCTAAACCCTTAGACCTAAAAACACTAAACTGTAAAGACCGAATGTATTTCAATAGAAATTACCTTCTTAAAAATATGTCATAAAATCACATGAAAACACAACATAATGATCTACTATATTCTATGTGACCTTTAAACATAAGTTTTTCACTTATGTTTTTGGAATTTTGAAAATCTGACAAACACGGTTGTGTTCCAGATGATTTTTAGGGTCCAATAAAAAACATAATTTTTTTTGTGAAAGTAACATACCTAAATGAATAGTAACATACCCCTATGAATAGTAATATAACCTTATGAATAGGTGTACGATGCTTATGAATAGTAAATCGTCCAAATAATAATTAAATCTTAGAAAACGACAATTTAACTATAGTAAAAGTTTTGGTATTTTTGAAAGTCATAAATGATTAATTATAATTAATCATTTAATTTACAAGAACTTTTATTTTCCTAAAATGTGTTCATAAATAAAAAAATTTATTACTTCTAGTTTTTTGATAATTTTATAAGACCTAATATATTTTTTGAAAGCATTATAAAAGCAATTTTAATTTTAAAAATTGTATTTATCATGTAAATTTTGATTTTAATTTAATATTAAATTAGTCATATTTAGGAAATTATTTTTAAAAAATGGACTTAATTTTTCGATTCTACATGTCCAAAAATTGTTAGCGTGAAATTTTGAGATTTTTCTAAAATACTACAATTTTCTGATGAATAGTAAAAATACAAGTTTTTCACATAACCGGTGTATCCTAAATTGCATCATTAATGATGTAATGATTACATAAAAATTCTATAAAATTAGTTTCAGAAAAATTTTATTAAATTTCATAAATGGTTCCTAAAATTACAATAAACTCAATTTCCAATCCTAAAAAAGCATTCAAAATCTTAAAGCCAAAAAGTGTTTTTTTAAAGTGTCTTTTTCCCTTTCGTTCAATTTATTTTTAATAAACTAATGAATTAGAATTATAATGATGATTTAAAGCCTAAAATGAATTATATTATAATAATATATGATTTTGGATGTCATAAAATACTATTACAAGTCTAACTTTTGATATATTTTTTAATTTAATATTTTATTCTAAAAACACCCCCTCCAGATGTATAAATAACACATCCCCTTGCCCTTGCCAAACCACACCTCTCAATCTTCAAACATTATCTATACACTTCCCAAGAATATTCCATATCCCATCCCCCACGTCCAAGCGTTTCTGGTCTCATCAAAATTCCAAGCCTAAGTTCCGTATGGAGGATCACAAGAGGAGGATTGAAGAGGTAATTTCTCTTCCTCTTTCCTTTAATTACTTTTCTATTTCAAGTACTTTTCTTATTCTCTGCCAACCTATCGTTGTACAAATGGTAAGGTAACTCTAGTATCATACATATAATATATTTTTATGATACTAATGGGACATTATACCATCCAACCCCTTCTCCTCTACCTTTTATTTTATAAAACAATACGTTGTTCGTAAGGTGTTAATCTATAACCTTCATGAACGATATGTTTTTTTTTCATTTCAAAAAACAAATATGGTCATGAAACCATTTTTATGGTTGATATAGAATATTATATATGTATTATGTCCTATAATAATTTTTGGAACTAAATTATGTTCATATTTCTAGATGAGTAAACAAAAAAAGTTTGTTGTGGTCGAAAACCCGTCCAAATTAACTAAAATGAGCATCATTAAATTATTATCTAATGATTCATCCACATGGTATACAATGTAAATCATCAAAAGATCATTTTAACGTCTGTAATATTATTAATAAAATGTAATATATGATCTGGATATTTACCCATGTTCTAAACAATCATCAATTCATGAATACAAGTCAAACTCTCAAGAAAACCATAAGAATGAACATTCTCGAACAATGTTTTTAAACTCTATAACTCATCCAAAGGCCCATAAAATAACATAATGAAACCAAAATTACACCTATTAATTTCTGAAAGGTTCTTTAATTTCTATGTAATGACTATAATGTCATTATACATGACATTAATGTGAAAGAAGTGTTTGGATACAAGGTAAAGGGAAATTCTCACATTCATAATTCAGGTTCTCCCTCATTAACTTTTTTTTGATATGGTTACTCATTAAAAATATTTTTTCATCATTTTATTTTTTTCTCTGGGATATACATGTTTGTCACTAGAATTTATGATGAACCAAATGTTTTCCAAAAGAAATCTTCTTTCCAAAACATTACTTTTATTTCTCATTCATGATTGACGTTTTTTATAACATATATTTTATTACATATTTATTTTGAGAACCCCATGTTTATGAATGTGTTATTTTGAGACTAAAACCTTTATATTTCATGGGTTAGTTTTGTACATTTATGTTATTTGTTCATTTTTTCATGCGTTATATTTGATAATGTTTTGATGTGACAGGTGCACTCAGAATTATACAGCGCTCCAATGCGTTGGGTAAAGTGATGTATCTCATGACTAAATGTGAAATGATGTTTGAAAAAGATGCTAGATTTGTTAAAAATAAAGGCTGTTAGTTAACCACTAATACATGATGTTTCATTTTTATGCATTATCACATTTCATGTCCCTTATTAATGCTTCCTCTCATGATTCTTTGCCTATGTGATGAATATGATCACCCCATGATATATTGTTCTTATCTATCATCTTACTGGGCTTTTGCATCACCCCTTTTGATGTATATCCTCTTCTAGATACATGTTCTAAGGATAAGTGAAGTTCCAATACGAACCTAGAGAAGACAAAATTAACAAAAAAGTTTATGCTCGATATTGTAATTGTTATGTATGGTCCTAGTCTTCCCAAGACACTAAACTGTTGGATACTCCATGGGTAATAATATTATTTTTTTTATTATTAAAATGAGTTAATAGTAATTTATGAAATGGATGGGTCCCTATAGATGGTATTAAGGTAAATGTTTAGTTAATTTTGGAATTAAGATTAGTGAACCTTAGAAAAAAACTAGCATGAGTCTATGTTCAAATGTGCTCACAATATTCTTTACATTGGGATCACTTATGTTATTATTTGATTAAATGAATATATTATTAATGACCTGTTGAATTATGATTTGTTCTAACATTTTCTATTTAAGAAAATGGTTGGAACCAGAAGAAACTTGGGCAACACCTCATGTGAAGGCCAATGCAATGATTTCCCGAACGACAACCCCAATAATTTGGGAGGTAGAGTTAAAAACATCATGGCGATGCTTACCAAATTATATTGGGTTATGAAAAATAAACATAGTAATGGGGAACATCCTCCTTCACAAAAGAGAGAGAAACTGGCTATCCAATGTTTTATGTGGAAACGACCACCGACATTTAGTGGATCTATTGATACAATAGTTGTGGAATAGTGGGTCTACTCCATTGAGAAGATCATTTCTGTTATTCACTATTTTGAGATGGAGAAGTTGACACTAGCCATTTATTGTCTAGATTATGAGGCCGATCAATGGCGGGGTTTGATTAAGAACACCAAGAAAAGGGAGGATATTTAAGAGATGGAATGGTAATACATTAAGATCATGTTTCTTAAGATGTATTTTCCATGAACTCTTCGTACGACGATGGAGAGATAATTCATAGAGCTCTAGCAGAAAGAAAGAGAATCTGTCACAACCTATGATGAAAATTCCACAAGGAATTCATGGTATGATTATATTGTTGTTATCAACAATGATAGAAAAATTATAGATTCTGTGGCAGATTTAAACCACACCTTTGAAAATCTCTTGCAATTCGAGACTTTGGGACTTATGAAGATGTTGTTCAGTTTTCTCTCAAAGTGGAGATGGAGTTTGGAGAATTTTTACATTTCTATGGTGATATTAAATGAAAGATGGAGTTTCAAGCCAGTTGACGTAATGACAAAAGTGAGAAGAAAAATCAATGACCCACGTCCCAAAATAGTGGGAAGTTTCACCATGGGAACTGCTTCAACAGGATGGGGAAATGCTTCATGTGAAGGAATGAAGGACACTTTTTCCAAGAGTTTTGGAAAGACATAAAAATGAAGGAGAATGTGGATGAAGAAAGGAGAGAACCATTCATGGTTCAATGATACAACTATAGGGAGCTAGGGCACTATGCATGCTAGTGCACTAAACCTCAAGTTGTTGAGGGTAATTAGGGTTAGCAGCCACCAATTCCAATGCCACAATGATAGTATTATGCCATCATTAGAGCGGAAGTAGAGCAAGATAATGATGTCGTACAAGATAAACTTCTTATTCACTCAAGAATTGAAAAAGTCGTATTTTATTCTAGTTCAACGCATACCTTTTTATCTAGAATGTTTTCTAGAACTATAGAATTTATGCCCCGAAACCTTGAAGTAGAGATATCTGAAAAAACACTAAGTGGTGAAATCATTCCAACCTAAGTGTTTGACTATTCTTTTGTCGGTGTATGTTGGAAGATTCATCCATCGAATCTCATAATACTTCCCTTGGTGGAATTCGATGCTATAATGGGAATAATTTGGCTCTTGTTTTATAGAGCACATATCAACTATCAGAAAAAAGAAATATCTTTTCCTATTCTGAACCATCCCATGATCCCCTATAAATGAAAAGAAGATTATGAATCTCCTTTGAAAAATCCATTATCTTTGTGGTTGTTGACTCCCCATGAATAAGCATACCTCACCCAAATGGATGAGTCAAAGGAAGGTTCCAACCTTATGGAAATGACCATAGTGAGGTAATACAATGATTATTTCATGAAGTGATACCCAGAATTCCCCCAGATCGTGAGGTAGAGTTATCAATAGAACTAATACCTAGAGATACTCCTATCTCAATGTGTCCCTATATGATGGATCCTATAGAACTGGAGGAGTTAAAGAAGTAGCTACAAGAGCATCTGGACAAAGGGTTCATACGACCAAGTGTATCACCTGGGGGTGCGCTACTGCACTTTGTGAAGAAGAAGGATGAAACAATGAGGCAGTGTATCGACTATCATAAACTCAACAATATTACCATAAAGAAAAAGTATCCCCTTCCAAGTATTAATGACTTGTTCGATCCATTAATAGAAGCTAAATATTTCTCAAAGGCGGATTTTCAATTTGGATATCATTAGCTAAAGCTAAAGAATGAGGATATTCAGAAGACTACCTTATATTCAAGGAATGTGCACTATGATTTTCTAGTGATGCCCTTCATACTTACAAATGTCCCTAAATTCTTCATGTGTTTGATGGATAGAGTTGTTAGAAATTATCTCGACATATTTTTGGTAGTGTTTAACAATTATATTCTCCTCTACTCCTCGAGCAAGGAGGAACATGAAGAACATATTAGGCTTGTGTTGATGACATTGTGAAATGAGAAGTTATTTGCCATGTTCAACAAGTGTGAAATTTGGATTAAACAAGTCATGTTCTCGGGGCAAATGATCACATGTAAGGGAATTTCTATGGGTCCTTAAAAAACAATAGGAATTGAGGAATAGCCCATGCCTTCTTGTGTCACTGAAATCCATATATTTATTGGATTAGCTAGGTACTACTGGCGTTTTGTGTGAAACTTCTCACGATTGTCAAGCACGCTAACTATGTCAATAGGGAAAGTGGTAAAGTAAGTATGTATGGAAGAATGTGAGGGAAGCTTCAATGAGAAAAAGAGAAGGTTGATAACTACACCTATACTCACATTACCGAAAAGTGGAGAATGTTTTGTGATACACAATGATGCTTAAAAAAAGGTTTTGGTTTCTTACTCATGAAAAATTATAATGTGATAGCTTATGCATCATGACAGTTGAAGATCCATGTGAAGGACTACACGAGGTATGATCTAGAGCCGGAAGTCATGATTTTTGCCTTGAAAATCTAGCGGCACTACCTTTATGGTGAGAAGTGTGACATATACAATGACCACAAGAAGCTAAAGTATATATTCACAAAAAAGGAGCTCAACATACATCGAAGGATATTTTTAGAGATAATCAAGGATTATGATATCTCTATTCACTACCATACTGGAATGGAGAACAAGGTAGCTTATGATATAAGCAAAAAAGAGCTTGCTACTCTATCCATGTTACGAATTGAGAAAGACCCTATCTTTATGGATATTCAAAGCATGGATTTAGAAATAATATGTGTAGGGGATACATCCTACCTTGACCAAATGATTGCGCAACCATCCATCAAAGGAATGATTAAAGAAGCACAAAGGGATCTTGTGGAGATACATAAGAGGGTGAATGCAGTAATGGGATGGAAGCTCCATGAGTTCCATATCGTGGATGATGGTGTGATTTGGTTTGGAATGTGCCTTTGTGTGACTTCATCCCCCAGGATATAGAAGGATCTATTGGAAAATACACATAGGTCAACATTCTCTATCCGTCCTGGTAGCACCAAGATGTACTATGATTTCCGAGAACACTTCTGGTGGGATAACATGAAGAAGGAGACTGTAGAATATATATCAAGGTGCCTGGTATGTCAGTATGTTAAAGAAGAGCGATAAAAGTCTGAAGGGATGATGAATCCATTGCATATACCCATGTGTAAATGGGAAAATGTTACATTGGACTTTTCCACGAGTCTACCGAAGACCTCGAAGGGAAATAATGTGATATGGGTTGTGGTTCATCGACCCACCAAGACTTCCCATTTTATCACTATTTTGGATAATCTCTCACTTGAAAAGCTTGCAAGGATATATGTGTTCAATACTCAATTGTATTCGACCATGATCCATGGTTCACAACAAAATTCTAGAGGATCCTTCAACATGCTTTGAGTACTGAATTAAATTTCAGCACATCCTATCACCCCAAAACTGATGGCCAATCTGAAAGGACTATTAATACGCATAAAGATATATAAAGATTCTACTAACTAGAATTAAAAGGTGGATGGGATTAGCGTCTCCCATTGGTTGAGTTATCATACAACAATAGCTTCCACTCAAGAATTCAGATAGTTCCATATGAATCTCTTTATGGAAAGCGATGTAGAACACCAACCTGATGGGAAGAATATGGAGAAACAAAGCTACTTGGACCCGTTCGTGGGAATGAGATGATAGATAAGGTTCAAGTCATCCAAAAACACATCAATGCTTCTCAACATCGGACAAAGAGCTATGATAACAACCATTGAAGGGATTTAGGGTTCTCCATTGGAGATAAAGACTTCCTTTTAATATCACCGTGGAAGAGAGACATGTGATTTGGGAAGAAAGGAATGTTATGATAAAGGTACATTGGCCCCTTTGAAATCCTTGACCGTATAAGAGCTGTGGCATATCAGCTTGCACTTTATCCAAATATGGATCATGTTCATGATTTTTTTCACACATCACTCCTGAGGAATTACATAACTAAACCCTCACATATACTAAACTCAGATGTGGTATAGCAAGAAGATGATCTCTCTTATTAGAAGCATAAAGTAGAGTTTTTGAACTTGGGAGATAAGGTTCTATGAAACCTGACAACACACATTGTCAATTTGTTGTGGAGGAACCATAAGTTTAAAAAAGCTACTTGGGAACCAGAGGAGGCAATGAAGGAGAAGTCCCTTCACATATTTGTGTAATGTGAAATTTCAAGTGCAAAATTTCAAAATGGGAGAAGAATGAAACGACCCAAAGTATTTCGATGGAAACTGTAAAAACTTGAGATTTTGTGAGAATTATTATTTATGTCTTGTGTTTTACGCTACTCTAAAATTATTGTGTGCTATAAGAAACATTGTATTAGCTTTTAGTATATGCAACACTATTCTTGGCTCCTGTTACACCCAATTTCAGGTTTTTTTGTAGAAATTATTTTACACGATATTAAGTATAGATTTTTTTTAATGTATAAATGAAATATGATTTTATTATGTTATATGCAATACCAAAGGGAGCTTTCACTACACGTATCCTTGACTTGGCATGCATTACACGCAATCGCCACCTTCCTCGATAGTGTGTGTAGTACGCAAAACTTGGTTTCACTAAACAATGATATATTATTATAATATTATGAACTAGCCATTATGAGTAGTATTCACTACATATTGAGTTTTATAAAATTATAATTCATCTTACACATTTTATAGAACATGGTATGAGAGCAAAATAATTTTTTCGGGTAAAATAAGTATTTTTCAAAAAATGCAGCTTTGACGCCTTTTGATGGAGCACCCACATTAAATCTAGTTTTGACAAGTTTATAAGTTAGATTTGACAAAATAAAATTCTTCTTTTCGAGCAGGATATAAAAATTTACTTGGGAAAAAATTTTCATATTATTTTGATAACATTCATATTTTAATGAATAGTAAGAACACGTTATATTTTAATTAAAGACAAATTTTTTCATCGCAATAATTAATATGGATGGATTATATTTTTTATTGGTTTTAAAGTGTTATTAAAATATATTTTAACCATTTAATCCAATTTTGGTCATTGAAATTAATTTCACAATGAATTTGGACATAAACAAGAGTCAATCTTTTGATAGTTATTGTTTCTTAAAAACACGTTATTTGTTTTGATAACAGGTATTGATTTTAAAATTAATTAATTCTACTGAAATGTTTTGAATTTTTAAAAATAGAAATCACTTTTAAATTCTGAATATAAAATATAGATTAAGCTGAATTTTTGGTATTTTTTGGAAAAACTTCAATTTATGATGAATAGTGAAACCACTTAGTGGTAGTTAAAAAACTGCCTCTTTCATTTAAATGAAAATTTTCCCTTTTTGGGAATTTAAACTCAAAAATCTGACATACATGGTTGTTATCAAGAAGTAAAATGAGGTTCTATAAGATGAAAATAATTTTTAGTGAATAGTAACTTTTGACTTTTATTAACTGCGGTTAAAGGTAAATAGGGCAATTCATGGTTAAAAAAATATTATAATAATTCCAAATTATCTTAAAACATGTCATAACCTTATTGGATGAGTAGTGGCCTACCATGGGCATCCTTGGGTCGATTTTGAGACCCCATTTAGCCACTTGGTAGTGATAATGACAATTGGATTAATTAATTTAATTTTACGACAAAATTGACATTATAAAAAATCTTTTAGTAATTAATTATTATAAGGAGATATGTTAATTATATTATCAAATAAAAATATTAATTTGAAAGCTAAAAATATTTCCTAAATCTTGAAAAAAATATTGTATAATTTTTAGACAACAAATAAATTAAATTATTTATGACACAATAATGATGTAGTAGTTACCTCATTGATAAATGATTTAAATAAATAAGATTATAATGAATAAAATATTATCTAAAACATGTCTAATTATGATGGGATGGTTTTATTTCGACCATGAGTCAGCTTATATTCATCTTTAATGTTTTTTGGACCTTTTGAAACATAAGATAAGTTTATAATAAAATAATATTTTCACACTTTCCAAAGGTGCCCCTCTCTTCCCTTATAAATGGGAACCACCTCCCTCTCCTCTTTAAACAACATTAAGCCTTCATGCTCGGCCAAACACTGCCAATTTCACTTATCCACTTCCCTAGAATCATTCTAGAGGTTTTGGTCTTCTAAAAAGACAAACTGTAGTGCCTTAAAAGGAAGATTAAAAGAGGTGTGTCGAAGAAGAGGTGATCCCTTCTACCGATTCTTTCATGTTTTTTTCTTCATCAACTTCTTCTTATTTAGTTATTTCATTTTAAAGTAATATCATAATTATCTTTCATACAATGATATGTTATTATAAATATGAAACAACCCTATTTCATCTTCTATCCATCCTATGGAAAATGAAATCACCGTGCATGCGTACGTACAGAATACTGTCTACACGCAGTGGTGTAATCTGTTTTCCACCACCACCTTACATGGATGGGTATAATGGTGTAAATAAATATATAAATATGATTATTGTAATGTGATATTGATTCTTAAATATTTTACATACACTTAAATACAATTCCACGATCATGGCAATGATATCATCGCTTGTGCGTATGTACAGACTACCGTCTCCACGAACGCGATGAGATTCATTTTCCATGATTAACCATCAAGTATGATTATAAAGTATATATAATAAATAATAATGAAAGATATTATATAATAATGATACTGGATTTATGTACATAGATGATTCATTTACATAATTCCATTCTATAAGGAAATGAATACAGCGTTCATGCGTACGTATGGCCTATCGTCTACTTGAACGATGTATTTCATTGCATTTATCGATCTATCATATATATTTATATATTAAATATATATTATATATAAATCATTTTTTCATTCTGGATTTCCGTAAATCAGGATATGTGTAATAATATCAAGAACAACAAATCAAAACACGCACGATAAATGAAATGATTTTACCCAAAACACGGCTTTAACATGGAATTTAAAAAAGAATGGGTAATATAAAGACATAAGTGAACCATATATGATATCATAAAAATGAATATGATTCTGTAATATGATTATGGATTTCACTTTTCTTAGGATGAAATGATATCCATTTGTTTTATATGGATTATTTTATGACAGGATGATGTTTATGAAACCCATTTTATTCATTGGGTTATGGTGAATGATTTATGTTTACATTGTGGCACATGTAAGAATGATTTCATTATTAGATGGGTGGGACCTATATATCCCCCCAATGAATTGGGTAATGATTTATATCTCATGAGATAGATATGCCTAGAACAGAAAGTTAATCTGGTTCAGTGATACAGGACAGGAACGAGGAGGGAACTCGATTCAGAAAGGGACTTTTTCCACTAAGACAGTCTTGGCAGCAATGCCATGGCTATTATGGAAATCATATCATGTGAATAATCATTTCCACGATTACATATTTTATCTCCATGCTATTTTATCATGATTTATTTTCCATTATGATACATGCCTTACATACTTCCATGATTTATGTCTATGCTCAAGATTTTAATGTTTAGATATTATATGTTTGTGGATTGTTTTATGTTCTCTATGCTTAACCTTACTGAGCATTTGATCTCACCCTTTATATGTTTTCTTTTCCCAGGATATAAAGAAAGGTTTTAGCTAAGAAAACAAAAGTTGATGATCATTATGGGAGAAGTTGAAGATCATTCACCATGATTAAGAGGTTATTTTTTTCCGAGTTTCCAAAGACACTAAACTATTACGGTCCTTATGTGTTAATTTTTGTTATGTATTATGTATTCCACAAAAGTAATGCAATGTACATGTTTGTAAATATTTGGGTCTCTACAGTTGGTATCAGAGGCAAAGGAGTTAGGAATGTATCCGATATTTGGGAATCTCAAATGTGAGCATTGGAGAAGCATGGCTCTCTGCCCAAGGGCTTCATGAGGAAATGGCTGCCACTGGGAATGGTGGTGTGTCCCGTCAAGGGGGTCTAGCCTCCCATGGAGTTCCCTGATAGGTATAAATTGTAGTCTACTAAAGTAATTACAGAATATTAATGTTGGTACCAGAGTAAAGGTTTAGTCAACCATTGGAAACTAGGATGCGAGAACATTATTGAGATCCTAAAAGATATTTCTAAGGTATGTCTAGGGATGTCCATAAGGTTTAGTATAACTATAGGTTACAAACCTAGAATTATTTTTATGTTAATGAATATCATATGGTGAACCTAGGGTGTCATGGATTAAATAATGTGTGATAATTTATACATCCCATATGTGAATTTTTATGAGTTTGTGGTTCCTTGTTATTTTAACGGTTTCTTAAACCATGGTATTTGGTTTTAGTCAATGGAGGGAACCAGAAGGAATTGGGTCAACATTGAATCCAATGGAAAAATTGGTGACTATGAGCAATGAAATTGCGTAATTCCTAGATAGAAATATTTTGTGATTATGCCAAATCAGTCATCGCGATATACGATTAACAAGGGGAACTTTAGTGGTATTCCTAATTCATCAAATAAGAGTAAGAAGGTATTTTATGAATATTCGCACAGTGAGGAGCATAGAGAAAGGAAGATTGAAATTTCTAAAAAATGGAAGAAGAACCTTGATGAATACATCATATTGAGGGGATGAAGTTATCTGTGTGGAGAGAAGGGTCATAGAGTGAAAAACTATTATGGAGTTCAATGTATTATCTATGGATAACATGGGGATTAACCAAATCAATTCCCTGACCTAAGAGGTTAAATCTAAATCAATGAAGGACTTATTCCATGACAATCATTGAAGAGGATGGATAGAACTGTTTATGTATTGGTATTAAAGAATAATGTTGTTGAGATACTTTTATGGTATATTGGAATATTTGTGTATTGGTCCATTGTGGTTTTCAATAATTTTATGGAACTAGTAACCATTAAAAGTTATTGAAATATTTTTGGAAAGAATATTAAATTCACATAATGAAGGGATAGGGAGAAAATAATATTTATGATAGTATTCATGATCTCATGACTGATATAAGGACAAAGTGATATCATTGTTTGAGTATATCAAAATTTAGGGATTTTGGTATGCGTAAAGTGTTAACTCTTGACAGCATTCATGCTTTCACTAAGGTTCAATGGGTATTGATTTTTCAAGAGAATACTTGATTAAGGTATTCACATGTATGAAATGTGACCAAGAAGATATATCTTATGATATATGGGGGATAAATGATGGTATTCACGTGCTTGTTGTGTAACCTTTCAAGTAATCATTTTCTTTATATAATAACAATGGAATGAAGTATTTTGGATAAGCCTAATGTTTAGAATGAATTAAGTTTGACATAAGATAGTATTGTTTAATGCTAGAACTTTTTTTGACGTTATTGTAGGAATGTAAAAATAATGTAGTTATAGGAAAATGGACAACCTGCAGGACGAGCGACAACCCATCGCGTCGGACAAGGTTGCGGGAATTGAACCCACAACCAAAGTGTGATAGGCCTATATCGCCTACCATTGGCCTACAAGAAGTCCTTGATTAGTATAAATTAGTTTTAAATTTTTAAGTGGTATGATATATGATGTATAAGTCCATTTTAATAAAAATATAGGATTAATCTGACTATAGATGGACTTATATATATTTAATAACTATTGTTAAAATTTTGTTTGAGACAGATGGAATGACCTATCATTCAATCACATGATCTTCTAACACTACATGAATGAAAAATTCAACATCATTTCATTAAAAGAGGAAGTGGAAATTGTTCATGGAATGACCAACAGTGTGATTGTACCAAAATCAGGAAAGTATTTCTTCTAATTTCAAATTTTTCAACTTTAGGGAAATGATCTTGAAAACCAAAAATGATGTTCTAGTGTCCTCATATCCAATGAATCAGATGTTACCATAGATAATAAAAAATTTAAGGTTTTGTGATTGTTGGTTTTTTCATAGCCATGTTCTCTACCACTCTCCATCAGAACATGATGGTTAGATTTCTCTCCCATATCCATATTTTCACCTCTATTATCCTATGTGGAAATCTAGTGATGAATTAATTTGGATAACCATTATGTTTCATATTTAACTTTTTCAAATTAAGTTCTAGTATTCCTTTTTACGATGTGGGTTTCTATGAAAGAAACTTTCATGTAGTAATCTATTTATAACCCCGATGAATTTCGAGGGAGAAATTCATTTTAAGTGGGGTAGAATGTAACAAACTGAGATTTTATGAGTATTATTATTGATGTCTTGTGTTTTATGATACACCAAAATTATCTTGTGCTATAAGCAACATCGTATTAGCTTGTAGTATACGCAACACTATTCTTGGCTTGTGTTACACACAATTTCATGTTTGATTTGTAGTAATTATTTTACATGACATTAAGTATAGATTTTGTTTAATGTATAAATAAAATAAGATTTGATTATGATATATGAAACACCAATTGGATCTTGCACTACACGATTCCCTGACTTGGATTGCATGACACACAATCGTGACCTTCTTTGATAGTGTGTGTAGTACGCAATACTGGGTTTCACTAAACAATGATATATTATTAAAATATTATGAACTAGCCGTTATGAATAGAATTCATTAAATTTATAATTTGATAACATTATAATTCATCGTACACATTTTATATAACATGGTATGAGAACAAAATAAAATTTTCAGGTAAAATAAGTATATTTCAAAAAATGCTGTTTTGCCGCCATTTGATGGCACACCCACTTTAAATCTAGTTTTTGACAAGTTTATAAGTTCAATTTGACAAAATAAAATTCTTATTTGGAATCAGGATATAATATTTTACTTTGGATAAATTTTTCATTTTATTGTGATAACTTTCTTATTTTAATGAATAGTAAAAACACGCTATATTTTAATTAAAAACAACTTTTTTCATCACAATAATTTATATGAATATATTATATTTTTAATTGGTTTTAAAGTCTAATTAGAATATATTTATACCATTTAATCCAATTTTGGTCATTTAAATTAATTTCACTTTGAATTTGGACCTAAACAAGTGTCGATCTTTTGATAGTTATTTTTTCGTAAAAACACGCTATTTTTTTTGATAACAGGAATTAATTTTAAAATTAGTCAATTACACTTATTTGTTTTGAATTTGGAAAAATAGACATCATTTTTGAATTTTTAATATCAAATAAATATTAGGCTGAATTTTTGGTACTTTTCTGAAAAACATCAATTTTTGATGAATAGTGAAACCACTAAGTGGTAGTTAATAAACTGACACATTCATTTAAATGAAATTTTAGCACTTTTGTGAATTGAATTTAAAATATCCGACATACATGGTTGTTATAAAGAAGTAAAATTTTATTCAATAAGATGAATATTGTTTTTGGTGAATAGCCACGTTTGACTTTTATTTATTGCGGTTAAAGGTAAATAGGGTAATTCAAGGTTAAAAGTATATTATAAAAATTCAATATTACCTTACCACTTGTCCTAACTTTATGTAATGAGTGTTGAACGACCATGTGCATCATTGGGTTGATTTTGGGACCCCATTGGGCCACTTGGTTTTGATAATGACAATTTGGATTAATTAATTTAATGTAAAGACAAAATTGACATTAACAAAGATATTTTAGTAATTAATTTTTTTAAGGATTTATATAAACTATATTTTCGACTATAAATTTTAATTGGAATGCTAAAAATATTTCCCACATGATGGTAGCTTTTTTATAATTTTTAGATATCATATAAATTAAATTATTTATGACACAATAATGATACAATAGTGACCTCATTAATAAATGATTTAAATAAATAAGATTATAGCGACTAAAATATTATCCAAAACTTATCCAATAGTGATTATATGATTTTATTTCGACCATGAGTAATCTTATCTTAATCTTTAATTATTTTTTGACCTTTTGAAACAGATGTTATGTTTATCATAAAATAATATTTTCACACTTTCCAAAGTAGCCCGAGTCCTCCCTTATAAAAGGGCACCTCCTACCTCTCCACTTTACACAACATTGATCCTTAAAGATCATCCAACCCCTACCCATTTATCTTCTCCACTTCCCTTGAAACATTCTGGATGTTTTTTTCTTCTCAAAAGACCAACTCCATTTCCTTAAAAGGATGTTTAAAAGAGGTGTGTAAAAGACGAGGTAATCTCTTCTACTGATTCTTTCAAGTTTCTTTCATCTTCAACTTCTTATTCTTAAGATGTTTCATTATAATGTAATAACATAAGTATCACTAATATACTGATATGTTATTATAAATATGGAAAAACCCTATTTCAACTTGTATCCATCCTATGGAAAATGAAATCACAATGTGTGCGTACGTGCAGAATACTGTCTCTACGTCGTGGTGTAATCATTTTTCCACCACCACCTTACTTGGATGGGTATAATGGGGTAAATAAATAACTTTATATGATTATTTTAAAGTGATATTGATTCTTAAATATTATAGATACACTTAAATACAATTCCACGATCATGGGAATGACATAATCGCTCGTGCGTATGTACGGACTACCATCTCCACAAAGACGATGAGATTCATTTTCCACGATTAACCACTCAAGTATGATTATAAAGTATATATAATTAATAATAATTAAAGATATTACATAATAATGATACTGGATTTCTGTACATATATGTTTCATTTACTTAATTACATTCAATAAGGAAACTAAAACATAGTTAATGCGTACGTACGACCTATTGTCTCCATTAACGGTGTATTTCATTCCATTTATCAATCTATCTTAAATATTTATATAATAAATATATATTATATAAAAATCATGTTTTACATTATTTAATTAATTAAATTTGGATATGAGTAAAAATATCAAGAACAACAAATCAAAACACGTACGATAAATGAAACGATTTTACCCAAAACGCTGCTTTAACATTGAATTTACAAAAGAACGAGTAATATAAAGTCATAAGTGAACCATATATGATATCATAACAATGAATATGATTCTTTAATAAGTTAATTACATTATTTAAATCATTATATAGGAGGTTAGGATACGTATGAAGCATATCAGATCAAAGGTAAGGGATAACTTTTCCAATCTCGTTTTTATCCGAGATTGTTTATTCGTAAGTATTTACTGGGGTTATATTTATTATCCATGTACCTAGTTTCTAAAAATGGTTTCATGTATGTTTAAAGTTATTTTTAACCATTTTTGACATTTACTACAACGTATGTAAAGAATCTTTATTTTTAGTACCATGTGAGGTACTTTTTGACTTTTCCGTTAAAAGTACGAGGAAAATATTTTTTTAACTTATACGGCATGTAAATGATTTTACTGTTTCCTAACTCCTAATTTTCATGAAGATTATGCTACAAGATTTCATGACTATTTTCAACAAAATCCTTTTCATTAAAAATTTCACGTCATTTTTTGAAAAGAAAATGATTTTGAAAAGGAACAGATATTTTCCTTAAGAATTCATATCAAGTGTTTTATCAAAACGATTTTACATATAAGATGAAATTATTTCATATGTGTATGTTTCAAGTATAATGTCTCTATGATTTACATGGTTTCACTTTTCTTATGATTAAATGATATCCTTTGTTTTATATGGATTATGTTATGATGGGATGATGTCTATGAAACCCATTTTATTCTTTGGGTTATGATGAATGATTTATGTTTATGTTGTGGCATACGTAAGAATGATTTGATTATGAGATGTGTGTGCCTATATCTTCCTCCAATGCATTGGGTAATGATTTATAACTCATGAGATAGACATGGTTGGAATGGTAAGTTAATCTGGTTCAGTGATATAGGACTAGAACGAGGAGTGAACTCGATTCAGAAAGGGACTTTGTCCACAAAGATGGTCTTGGAAGCAATGTCATGTCTACTATGGAAATAATATCATGTGCTTAATGGTTTCCAGAATTAAATGTTTTATCTCCAAGCTATTTTATCATGATTGATGTTCCTTTATGATATATGTCTTATATACTTCCATGATTTATGTCTTTTCTCAAGATTTTGATGTTTAAATTATATATTTTTATGGATTGTTTTATGTTCTCTATGACTACCTTTACTGAGAAATTGAGCTTACCCTTTATATGTTTTCTTTTCCCCATTATATAAAGAATGGTTTTAGGTAAGAAAACAAATGGGGAATATCTTTATGTGAGATGTTGAAGATCTTTCATGATGATTAGAAGATTATTTTTTTCCGAGTTTCCAAAGACACAAAACTATTAAGGTCATTGTGTGTTCGTTCATGTTATGTATTATGTATTTTATAAAAGTAATGTAATGTCCATGTACGTCAATATTTGGGTCTCTACAATTGGTAGCAGAGGGAAAGGAGGTAGGAATGTATCCGATGCTTGGGAACTCTCACATGTGAGCGTTGGACGAAGCATGACTATCTGCCCAAGGGCTTCATGAGGAAATGGTTGCCACTAGGAATGGTGGTGTGCCCGCCCAGGGGGTGTAGCCACCCATGGTGTTCCCTGATAGGTATCAATTGTAGTCCACTAGAATTAAATCCAGACCGTTACAGAAATTACATTCTTAAAAATATTCCATAAAATCACATGAAAACACAACATAATGAACTACTATGTTCTATGTGAAATATAAACAAATGTTTGTCCCTTTTTTGATTGGAATTTTAAAAATCTGACAAACATGGTTACTTTCAAGATGATTTTTGGGGTCCAATAAGAAAAACTTAATTTTTGGGTGAATAGTAACCTACCCCTTTGAATTGTAACCTCCCTCTATGAATAGAATCCTACCCGTATTAATAGTAGTACGACCCTTATGAATAGTAAATCATCAAAATAAAAATTAAATCATAGAAAGTTACAATTTAACTATAGTAAAATTTTTGGTATTTTTGTAAGTCATAAATGATTAATTATAATTCGTTAATTAATTTAAAAGAAAATTTATTTTCTTAAAATGTGTTCATAAATTAGAAAATCTATTTCTTCTAGTTTTTAGATAATTTTAAAGGACCCTATATAATTTTTTAATGCATTATAAAATCAGTTTTAATTTTAAAAACTGTACTTTTCCAGAAAATTATGATTTTAATTAAATTTTAAATTAATCATATATAGAAAATTATTTTCCAAAAATGGACTTCATTTATGGATTATACATGTCAAAAAATCATTAGGGTGAAATTTTTGTATTTTTCGGAAATATTTCAATTTTCGTGTGAATTGTAAAAATTCAGTTTTTTCACATAACTATTGTATCCAAAATTGAATCATTAATGATGTAATGATTAAATAATCATTATAGAACTTTAGGTTCGGAAAAATTATATTAAATTTCATAAATTTTTCCTTAAAATAAAATAAACAGAATTTCTAAACAAAAAAAAACTATCCAAAGCCTAAAGTAAAAAGGTGATTCCTCAAAGTGTCTTTTTCTCTTTCTTTCTCTTTCAATTTAAAAAATTAATGAATTGAAAAAATAAATATTATTAAAATCCTAAAAATAATAATATTATATTAATATATGTTTTCTAATTTCATAAAACTACCATTATAAGTCTAACGTTTGATATATTATTTTATTTAATAACTTTTTTCTAAAAACACCTCCCTCCTCATGTATAAATAACCCCTCCCCTTCCCCTTTCCAAACCACACATATCAAGATTCAAGAATTTTCTAAAAGAATCCCAATAATCTTCCATATCCCCCACCAGCTTCTGGTCTCATCAAAAGACCAAACCTAGGTCCCTTATGGAGGATCTGAAGAGGAGGATTCAAGAGGTAATTTATCATCCTATTTCCTTTAATTCCTTTTCAATTTCAAGACCTTTTTTATTATCTCCCAACCTATATTTGTCCAAATGGTAAGGTGAATCTATTATAATACATATAATTTAATGTTATTATACTAATGGTATAGTATAACATTAGAACACCTTCTCCACTTCCTTTTATTTTATAAAAGAAAACGTAGTTCCTAAGTGTTAAAATATCACCTTCAAAAATGACATGTTTTTATTTTCCATTTCTACCAACAGATCTGGTCATGAAACCATTTTATTGTTGAAATAGAATATTATATATGTATTATTTCCTCTTTTAAGATATGAAACTAGTTTATGTACATATTATTAGATGGGTAAACAAGACAAGCTCGTTGTGGTCGAAAAACCGCCCAAATTAACATAATCAATCATCATTAAATACTTATATAATGATTCATCCACATGGTATACAATGTAGTTCATCATATAATAATTTAAACTTCTTGAATTTAATTAATAGCTTGTAATATATTTTATGTATGTTTACCCATGTTCTACACAAACTTCAATTCATGAATACAGGTGAAACTTTCAAGAAAACCAAAAAAACAACATTCCCGAACAATGTTTTTAAACTCTTTAACCCATCAAAATGCCTATAAAATCAAATAATTAAACCAAAAATGACAAGTGTTAATATATAAATGGGTCTTTAATTTCTAATTAATGAATATAATGCCATTATACAGGAAATTAAAATGAAGGAAGCGTTCGGATACAAGGTAAGGGAAAATTCTCGACCCCAACTTTCATATTGCGGGTTCTCCCTCATTCACTCTTTTTTGATATGGTTACTCCTTAAAAATAATTTTTTCATAATTTTCATTCCTTTTATGGGATATAAATGTTTTTCACTAGAATTTATTACAATCCAAATGTTTTCCAAAAGAACTATTCTTTCATGAACACACCATTTACTTCTCTTTCACGATTGACGGTTCTTAAAAAATATATGTTATTCCCTCTTTCTTTTGGGAACCCATTAATTATGAATATATTCTTATGAGATTAAAACCATTCCTTTTCATGGGTTAGTTATGTTAATTTATGTTATATTATCTTTGTGTCTTGCATGATAAATGATAATATAAGGATGTGACGGGTGCGCCTGAAATTATATAGCGCAATATGAATGTTTAAATGTGACGGGTGCTCCTGGAATTATACAACACTCCAATGCATTGGATAAAGTGACTAATCTCAAGATTAAATTTCAAATGATTTGTGAAAAAGAATCTAGTGTTCTTAAAAATTATTTGTGGTGGTTAAACACTAATACATGACGTTTCATTTTTTTGCATTGCAACATTTGAATTCTCGTATTAATGATTCCTCACACGATTTTTTGCCTATGTTTTGAATATGATCACCCCAAGTTATATTGTTATTATCAATCCTCTTACTGAGATTCTACCTCAACCATTTTGATGTATATCCTTAGGTGGGTACATGTACTAAGGAGAGGTCATGTGCCAATAAGAAGCTAGAGAATATGAAATGAACAAAAAAAATTATGCTCGATGTTGTTATTGTTATGTATGGTCCTATTTTTCCCAGGGCACAAAACCGTTGGATCCTCTATGTGTAATACTATTATGTTGTTTTATCATTAAATTTTTTTAATAGTAATGTATGAAATGGTTGGGTTTCTATATAAAATCCCAACCATAAAAAGCACAAAAAAACGTCCGTAGAAAACCATAGACCCATAGCCACAGAAAACCATATACTCTCAGCCCTAGAAAAACATAAACGCTCAGGCCTAGAAATCCTTAAAAACATATCACTCAAAAACTCTAAAACCTCACCCCAGAAAACACTAAACACTCATCCCAAAAAACCATAAACCATTAGTCCTCAAGAAACATAAATTCTAAAACCAATAAAAACACAATCCAGCCACAACATAAAATCCTAAAACTTCTACCACACAAAAACCCTAAACCCTCAGCCCACAAAAACACTAAACCCTAATAAATATAATCCCCTAAACTCTCATACAATAAAAATACAGAAACCTTCATCCATAGAAAATACTAACATGCATCCCATGAAAACCCTAAACCGTCATCCCTAGAATGAAATAAATCGTAATCCATAGAAAACAATAATCTATCAAATCCATGAAACCCAAAAACATCAGCCTTGTAAAACCCTATATCATCATCACCAAAAATCAAAAAACCATCATTCCAATAAAAAACTAATCAATCACACCCTTAATAACCTAAAACCTCATCCTTAGAATAACATAAACCCATATCTCTATAAATATCCACAAACCACATCCCCAGAAAAACCTGGATACTTATCTATATAAAATCAAAAACCAGCATCCCTATAAAAGATTAAACACTCATCCCTATAACCCCTCAGACCCTCAGCCTCAGAAAAACATAAACCCCCCATCCCTAGAAGAACTAACCAAACTATCATACAATAACCTAAACCCATATCCTAAGAAAAAACTAAACCCTCAGCCCTAGAAAAACCTAAAACCTCAGCACCAAAAAACGCTAAACCCACATCCACAAAAACCATAAACCCACAGCCCTAGAAAACCGTAAACACAAATACCCTAAAAACCCTAAACACATATACCTAGATCACAATAATCCATATAAATAAGAAAAAACTAAATCCTTATCTATAATTATCCTTAAATCCCAATCAGTATAAAACACGAAACCCTTAGTCGTATAATGTTCAAAACCCTAGAAACCCCTAAAAACATGACCATAGAAAACCCTAACATCACTCCATTGAAATCACTAAATTCACATCCCAATAAATCCCTACAAACTCATCCTCAGTAAACACTAAACCCTAACCACAAGAAAATCATAACCCCTATTCCCAAGAAAACATCAAACCATCATCCCTAAAAAACCCTGAACCCATATCCATAGAAAACACTAAAACCTCATCCCCACAAAACCATAAACCCTCAATCCTTGAAAAATAATCCCCAAGAACTAAAAAACCATAATCTCTAATCCACATGAAACCCCAAACCCTAAACCCTAAAAACCCATAAACACTCTAAGACACTAGAAACCCTAAACCCTTAGCCCCAGAAAAACCCAAAACCTCCACTTCATAAAAATTTATCCACTCATACATATAATATCCTAAACCCTCATCCCCATAAAACACTATACCTTCATCAATAGTAAACCCAAAACCCGTCATCCATATAAAACCATAAACACTACTCAACATAAAATCATAACCCCTCATCCCAAAAGTACCATGTACCCATAATCAAAGAAGACATAAATCATCAACAATAGATGACCCAAGAATCTCAACCCTACGTAACCCAAAACCCCAATTTATAGAAAACACTAAACACTTATCCAAGGAAATATCTAAACTCTCATATCTAGAAAACACTAAGAAATCATCCCCCAAAAAATTATAACCCCTTAAACCATGAAAACCCTAACCCCTCATCCCCATAAAACCCTATACCTTCGGCACTAGAAAAACCTAAAACTTCATCCCTTGAAAACATTAAATCCACATCCACAAAAAACCATAAAACCTTATCCATATAATAACCTAATCAATCATCGCTACAAAACCATAACATTGAGCCATAGAAAAACATAATACCTCAACCCTAGAATACACTATACCAAGATGCCCAGAGAACCCAACACCCTTAGCCTTGAAAATACACAAACCCTTCTCCCAAAAAAACACTAAACCCACATCCCAATAAAGCTCTAAACCCTAATCCTTAGAAAAACCTAAACCCCCTAACCATGATAACCCAAAAACCATAGCCACATAAATCCATTAACACATTCCCACAAAAATTCCATTTCCCAATTCCCCATAAAACCTTTTCCCTTCATCCACATTAATCCTTAAGCTATCATACCCAGAAAACATTAAACCACCAACCCTAATACCTTAAACCACCATACCGAGAAAACCCTGAACCATATTCCCTAAAAAACCCTAAACCATATCCACCCTAATTCTAAAACCCTCATACCCAAATAACACATCAATATAAGCCCCAAATCCCAAAACCTTGAGCCCATGAAAACCCTAAACCCTTATCCACAAAAAACCCTAAACCATCACCACAATAAAATGATAAATCCTCAACCCTAGAAAACCCTAAAACATCATTCCCAAAAATACACAATTTATTATCCCTATAAATCCTTAAACAGTTTACCATATAAATCCCAAAACCCTCATCCCGAGAAAAACATAAACCCTCAGCACAAGGATGCCTCAAACCTGAAGTGCTAGAAAACAATAAACCCTAATCCCATGAAAAAAAACCTCATCACATGAAAACCCTAAATCCTTTTCCTTAGAAAACCTTAAACCCATAGACACAAGAAAACCCTAAACCCCATCACCCAAAACCCTAATCCCCTAGCACCCAAAAACCATTAACACCCCCCCCCCCAAATTAAATATGTCATACTCAAAAAATCTTATTCACTCATACCCAAAAAAACATAAAATATCAACCCAATATGCCATAAGACCATATCCAAAAAAAACTAAACCCTCATCTGATGAAAAACATAATACCACAGCCCCTGATAAACCGTTTTCCTCAGCTGTAGAGAACCCTAATCTCTCATCCCATAAAACCGCCAAAAAATTCATAAATAGAAAACTCTACAACTCATCATAAGAAAAACATAAACCCAAATCCCATGAAAAACCTATATCCACATCCCCATAAAACTCGAAATCGTAATAAAAAAACACTAATCCTTCATCATTAGAATTCCAAAAACCCTCATCCATAGAAAACCCAAAACCCTCACCCTAGATAACCCTAAACTATCATCCCAAAAAATCTCTAATCCCTTAGCCCGAGAAAAATCTAAAATCACTACCCCAAAAACCTTAAAATATTAATCCCTTGAAAACACAAACCCATGTTTCCAAGAAAACCCTAGACAATAATCCCCAAAAAACCCTAAACCCTCAACCTCCGAACACCCTTGAAACATATCCCCACAAAAACCTAAACCTAGATCCATAAAACCCATAACCCTACAGTCCAATAATCTCATAACCATCATCCATAGAATGAATTAAAATTTCATACCGAGAAAACCCTAAACCATCAGACACAAACAATGATAAAACCTCAACCATAAAAAATCATGGACCCTCATACCTAAGAAAACTGAACCCTCATCCCTAGACAATACACAACTCTCAGCCCTAAAAAACCATGATCCCTCATCACTAGAAAATCATAAACCCTCAGCTCTAGAAAAACCAAAACCCTTTTCCCTAGAAAACCCCATTCTCATGAAAACCCCAAAACCCAAAACCCTTAGATCCTTAAAACCCTAAACACTTATCCCTAGATAACCCTTATCCCTTATCACAAGAAAACTCAAAACCCTTATCCACTCAAAAATGTAATCCTTGTCCATCAAAAAACCTTATAACCACATCCTAAAAAACATTAATCCCTCAAAGTCTAAAACCCCAAAAATATATGTCCCAAAAATCTCTTTGTCCTCTGCCCCAAAAACACTAAACAGTAAGACAAATAATCCAGAAACATATATCCCTAGAGAAACATTAACCATGAATCATAGAAAATACTAAACTCTCTTACAGATAAACCCTAAACCCTCATCCCAGATAATGATAAACCATTATCAATTAAAATAATTAACCCTCAACCATAAAAAACATTAAACCATCCACCTCAAAAAAACCAAAACTGTCATCCCTAGAAAACCCAAAACCTTAGCACAAAAAACCTTAATAGCTCATCCATAAAAAACCCTAAAACCATAGCCCCGGAAACCACTAAACTCATATACCTAGAAAATTATAAACCCTAAAACATATAAAACTATATTCATTCATCAATATAAAAAAATAAATATACTATCTTAAAAATTCCAAAAACCACAGCTCCAAAAAACCACTAACCCCTCAGCATTAGGAAACACTAAATAAACATCCGTAATGAAACATCATCCTTATAAAAACTAAACATTCATCTCCAAAAGAACCCTAACACTCTAGGATCATTTAAACTTATATAAGCATCATCATGAAGCCCTAGTCCATCATACTTAGAAAACCCTAATCCATCATCCCCAGAATACTAAAAACCCCATCCCCTACATACCCTGAACGCTTATCCCTATAAAATACTAAAACCTCATCCCAAGAAAAAAATATACCACATCTCTAGAAAACTATAATCCCTCATTTCTTGACAGTCATGACCCCTCAGTCCCCAAAAAACACCCAAATCCTAAGCCTTAAATAACCATGAACCCTCAGCTCCAAAAAACACTGAACCCAATTCCCCAAAAAAAACTAACCTCTCTTCCCAAATAATCTTAAACCATCAGCCTCATAAAACCTTAATCAATTATCCAATGACAACCCTAAACACTCATCACCACAAAACACTAAACCCTTATCCACATTAAAAAATCAACCAACATCCCCAAAAAACCCTTATCCCTTAGACCTCGAAAACCCCAAATGCTCATACCCATAAAACCTTAAACCCCTATACCAAGATCCTCAAAATCCATAATACCTAGAAATACATAATCCCTCATATATTGTTACCTTAAACCCTCATACCTAAAAAACCCTAAACACTCATCCATAACTAACCATAAACCCTCATCCCTAAAAAACAAGAAACACTCAACCCCAGAAAAACCTAAACACTCAACCCTTCGAAATAAAAAACCCTCATCTAGCTAAATACCTAAACACCCATCCCCATGAAACATTATACTCTTAGCCCCCAAAAAATCAGAAACCCTCATCCCTAGAAGCCTTAAACGATCATCCCTAGAATACCCAAAACCCTTATCCCAAAATAACCACAATCCCCCATCCCCTAAAAACCATAAGCTCTCTAACTCGGAAAAACCTAAGCTCCAAGACATAGAAAAACCTAATACATACTTCACAGAAAAAAGTAAACCATTTTCCCTATCGAACACTACATCCTTAGTTCCAGCAAACCCTTAATCATTAGCTCCATAGAACCCCAAATCATATACTATAGGAAACCCTAATCCTTCATCCAATGAAAACCCCAATACCTTATGCCAATATAATCCAAAACCATCAACCCAAAAACAATAACCCCTCATCCCTAAAAAACACTAAACCCTAGTTCCAAATATTACAAAACACTCATTCCTTGAAACCGATAACCCCCCAAACCTAAAAAAACCTAAACCCTTGTCCCCAAAAATCCAATACCATTATCCCCAAAAAACCACAACTCCCATCACCAAAAAACCTTATACCCCTTCACTAGAAAACACTAAAAACTCCTCACCAGAAAACCCTAAACCCTGATCCCAAGAAAACAATAATACTTTACACTTAGAATACCTAAAACCTTAAACCCCATAATACCCTAAACCCTTAGTTGTAAAAAAACCAAAAACATCATCCCCAAAAAAATCCAATACTGAAAGCCATGGAAAAACCTAAACCCAATACCCCAAAAAACCTAAACCCTTATCCATAGAAAAAAAAAACCCACAACCTCAAAAAAAGATAAACTCTCAACAATTGAAAAATGTGAACCCACTGCGCTAAAAAACCCTAATCATATTGCCACAGAAAAAACTAAACACTGAACCCATGAAAACCCTTTACCATTCACCATAGAAAACCCATACCCATCATCCCATGTAAACCATAAACCATCATACCCAGAAAACTCTTAACTGTCAACCAAGGATACCCTAAACCACTAATCCCATTAAATTACAAACCCTCTACCCCAGAAATAACGGAAGTGTCATCCCCACAAAACCCTATACCTTCATCCCTATTTAACACTAAACCATTAGCCCCATATAACCTAATGAACTAATCCCTTAAAAATCATAAACCATTAGAATCATAAAAAACTAAACCCTTAGCCCCAAAAAACAATAAAATGTCATCCTTAGAAAACAAAAAAAAACACATGCCTATAAAACCCTAAAACCTCATCCCTAAAATACTCTAAAACCGATAACCTAAATAACTTTAAACCCTAATCTTAAGAATACCCTAAACCCTTAGATAGTGAAAACCCCAAACTATTATCTGTAGAAAACCCTAAACCCAAAACTATAAAAAAACCTCAACCCTAATCCCTATAAAAACAACAACACTCATCCCTAGAAAACCCTAAATGTATAGCCATAAAAACTACTAAACCCTAAGAAAGAAAAACCCTACTACTCATCCTATGAAATCCCAAATCCATTAGCCCCATATAACCATAAACACTCATCCCTCAAAAACTCTAATCCCTCATCTCCAGAAAACCATTTCCATCAACCCCAGGAATCCCTAGACCCTATGCCCATGAAAATCCTAAACCCTTAGCCCCAGAAAATTATTTTCTATAATCCATAGAATGCCAAAAAACCTAAGACATAAAAAACCAAACACTTCATAACAAGAAAACCCCAACCCTCGTCGTAAAAAAACCAAAAACCCTTAGCCCTAGAAAACACTAATTCATCATCCCCAAAGAAGACAAAATCATCATCCCTAGAAAACAAAAAATCCTCATTCCTAGGAAACCATGAACCCTCATCCACAGAAAAAACTAAACCATCCGATCCAAAAAACCCTAAACACACACCCATTAAAAACTCTATTCCTTCATCCGGGTAAACCCATAAAAAAGATTCCCCAAAACACCATAAAAACTAAGCCCTTGAAGGCCCTAAACACTAATTCCTTGAAAACACTAAACACACAGTCCCCAAAATCCAAAAAACCATTTTCCCTTCAAAAATATAAACCCCCATACCTAGAAAATCTAGAACACTCGGGCGCAGAAAACTCTAAACCCTTAGTCCTATAAAACCATTACCCTTTAACCCCAGAAAATCATAAACTATCATCTCCAGAGAACCCTAAACAATTCTCCCCAGAAAATGCTAATCCTCCAACCCTAGAAAACCCTAAACTCTAATACCTAGAAAATACTAAACCCTCATCAATATAAAATACCCAAATCTCATCACTGGAAAACCATGGACCCTCACCCCATATAACCCTAAAACATCATCCCTAGAAAACACTAAACCTTCATCCCTAGAAAACTAAAATCTTTCACTATTAGAAAACTATAATCTATATACCCTATAAAAAATTAATGCCACGCACCTAGAAAATCATTTTCCCTTATACTATAAAACCACAATCCCATATCCCCAGAAAACCCATAACCCGTATCCCATGAATACACTAAAATCTCATCCCTATAAAACCCTAAAACCACATCCACATAAAAACCTAATCACTCATCCCCAAAAAACCCTTAACCCAAACCCACAAAAAACATTAAAAACACATCCCTACAAAAATTGACCCCAATCGCCACAAAACCATAAACCCCCATCCCCAAAAAACCTAAAAACCCTCATACTCGAAAATCCTAAACTCTTATCTCCAAAAATCCCAAAACCTATAACACCAGAAAACCCTAAAACATCAACCCTAAAAACACTAAATCATCATACCCCAAAATCCTAAAAACACATCCTAAAAATCCCTAATCCCTTGTCCTTAGAAAACCCTAATCCCAAATCTCCAAAAAGAACCAGAACCATCAACCCCTGAAATCCCTAAACTGCCATCCAAAGAAGTCCCAGAACCCTCAGATGAAGAAAACCCTAGACCCTCATCCCCTTAAAAATCTAAACCCACATCCCAAGAAAAACTAAATTAATAGCAATTGAATAACATAAAACCACTTCCCCAAAAGACACTAAACCATTATCCTCAAGAAACACTGAACACTCATCCCAAGAATATACTAACCCTTATTCCCTAGAAAAGCTAATCCTAGAGCCCCCAAAACCCCTAAACACTCAATAAAAGAAAACCCTTAACATGTTTTTCTATAAATCCATAAAATTGAAACCACATAATACCCTAAACCCTCTTCCCTATAAATTCCTGAACAATTTCCCCCAGTAATCCCTAACACCACAACTACAAAAAAATATAAAATCTCGACCCTAGAAAATAGTAAACTTTAAGCCCCAAGAAAAACATAATCCCTCATCGAAAGAAAACCCTAAACCATTGTCCCCATAATGAAATATACCCTCAGCCCCATAAAACCCTAAATCCTCATCCATAGAAACCCTAAAACCACATCTTTAGAAAACCGTAAACCCTCATGTCCATAAAAAATAAATGATCATCCACAAAATAAATTAATCATTGGGCCCCAAAAATAGAAAACCATAAGCCCTAAAATACACAAAAACCTCGTCCCCCAAATACACTAAACACTCATCCCAAAAAAACAAAACAATTATCCCCCAAAACCACAAACCTTCAATCCCAAAAATCCTAAACCCTAAACCCAAAAAATAAAACTATATACTCATCCTCAAAAAACCCTGACCCATCATCCCAAAAATGCCTTAATCCGCAATTAAATAAACCCTTAACCCTCAGCCCCCCAATACTGATGAAAATCATCCATAAATAAATGTAAATCCTCAACCCCAAAACTCCCTACACCGACAACACGCAAAACCGTAAATAATAAGCCCCAAAAAACATAATCCCTAATCCATAAAAAACCCTAATATATTTTCCCCAAAAAAACATAAACCCCCATCCCCAAAACTCTTAAACTGTTAGTCCAAAAAAACCCAGAACCACATCCACTAAAAAAACCTAAACCATCAGCCCCAAAAAACCCTGAACCCTTAGCCCTAAAAAATACAAAACTCTTATCCCCAAAAAACCATAAACCCACATACCCAAAAATCCCTAAACACTCATCCCCAAAAACCCTCCACCCTAAGTCCCCAAAATCTTCAAACCCTTATGCTCAAAAATTTCTAATCCCACAGCTCCAAAAAAACACTATATCATATGCCCCAAAAAACTACACACCCATAGTCCTAAAAATACCTAAATTCTAAGCCCTCAAAATCCCTAACCCCTTAGCCCTAACACTCAGCCCCAAATAACCCTAAACACTCAACCCAAAACACCCTATACCATAATCCCTAGAAAATCCGAATCCACCAACCCCAAATATCCAATACACACCCAGCTCGAAAAATCCCTAGACCCTCACCCCAAACAAACCCATAACCCTAATCCCTAAAAACACAAAACCATCATCACCCAAGAAACCCTAAACCATAAACCCTGAAAAAACCTATACCCTCTTCCCCCAAAACCCAAAACCCTCATCCCCCAAAACCCTTATATAGTTAGTCCCCAAAAATGCAAAACCGTCAACCCTAAAAAACCTTAGGCCCTCACCCTCAATGAATTATAAATTCTCTATCCCAAAAAACCCTAAATCATATACCAAAAAAATCAATATTCTATGATCCCCTGAAAAATCTTTTCCCAAAAAATACTAAACCTACAACCCCAAATATTCGAAAACACTCCTCCCCAAAACACCCTAAAAGCACATCCATAAAAAGCGCTCAACCCCCATCCCCAACACACCTATATCCTCCAACTAAAAAACACTAAAACCATTAATCCCCAAAACACTAATCCCTATTCTCTATATAACCATAAACCCTCATCCCCATTTACGATAAACCCGTAGACCAAACAATCCCTACACGATCAGCACCAAAGGCCCTATTCCCTCAACACTAAAATCTATTAAACACTCATTCACAAAAAACAACAATATCCTCAACATAAAAAACCCTAAAACCATATCCCAAAAACATATAAATATCTTCCCAAAAAAACGATAAACCCTCCTACCCAAAAATCATTAAACAATCATCTTTAAAAAAATCCTCACAACTCAGAACAAATAATCCCTAAACCCTCAACCCTAAAAATCACAAAAGACAACTCCCCCAGAAACCCTAAACCCTCAGCCCCCAAAACTCTAAAAATTATCCGAAAAACCAATAAACTCTTTTCCACAATGTAACAAATACCCTATTATACAAAATTTTATATACATTATACCCAAAAAGCACTAAACCATCATTCCCAAAATTATCAAAACCTTCATTCTCAAATATGCCTATACATTCATCCTTGAAAATATTTTGAACCATTAACTATATAAAACCCGAAAACCACTACACAAAAAACCATCTATCCTCTATACTAGGAATCCATAAATCTAAATCCAATGTACCCCTAAAAACTAATCCAAAAAAACCCAAAACCCTCAGTAATAATAATAAAAAGACACTCATCCCCACAAATAATTATACCCTCAACCCCAAAATTCCATAAATCCATTACCCCCCCCCCGAAAAACTAATCCCTCGACCCAAATTACCCCTAAACACCCAAAACCAAAAATCCCTAAACCATGGACCGAAAAAACATTAAACACGCATCCCCAAAAAAATCCAAATATCATCAACACTAAAAGAAAATAAATCCGCATCCCCAAAAATTCAAAAAATTCAAAAGGTTCTTTCACAAAAAAACCCATAATACCTTTGACAAAAATTGTGCTAAACCGTAACAGGCCAAACCCATCACTCCCATAAAACCCAAAACTCTCATCCTCTAAAACCCATAAACCCTATTCCCAAAACCAAAAAACCCTCAGCCTAAAAATCCCAATACCATTATCCATTACATTGTAAACAATTATATCCAAGAAAACCCTAACCCCTCAGCCCCAAAACCCCATAACCCCCAACCCCAAAATTTATAAACCCTCATCCCCAATGTCCATGCACACTTATTCCACCAAAACGCTAACCCACATGAAATTTTTTTTTTACCTTAACCCTAAACCATAAAAAAATTGAACCCTAATCCCCAAAAAATCCCAAACCCTCGTCCCTAAAAAACCAAAAACTATCATCCCAAAAAAACTATGAAAAATCATCTCTAATATACCCTTAACCATCACCTGCAATGTACCATAAACCATCATCTAAAAAAATATAACCCCTGATCCCCAAAAACCCCCTAACATTTTCCCCAAAAACCCTAAACCATTATCACCTGAAAACCCAATACAATTAATCGAGAAAACACCTAAACCCTTAGCTAAAATGATTCCTTAAAAATCATCCAAAAAATCAGAAACTGTCAGCCAAAAAATTCCTCAAAACCATATCTCTCAAAGACCCTAAACACTCTATCTGAAAAAAAATAAAAATCCAAAGCCCCTAAAAACCCTATACAACCAAACCTAACAAATTATAAACCCTCAATTCCAAACAAAACCATAAACAATCAACCCCATGAAAACCCTAAACCCTAAAACATATAATAGTCTAAACCATCATCTCTAAAATCCCCTAAACACTCACCCCCAAATCCCTGAGGCATCAACCCAAAAAATCCATAAATGATATACTCTACAAACAATAAATACTCTAACTCAAAACCACTTAAATATCATTTCACAAAACCCCCAAACGCTCATATAGAGAAAACCCAAAAACCAATCATGACAAAAAACTCATAAACCCTAATCCCCAAAAATTACTAAAACCGTAACCCCGAAAAACTATAAATCAAAATCTCTAAAATAAATTAACCTCCATCCAAGAAAACCTACAACCTCAACCTGAAAAATACCAAAATAATTATCCCCAAAAAACCCAAAAAACCGTATCCCTGAAATTCAATAATCCCATAGAACCCAAAACACAACATCTAGAAACACAAAAAACACTAAACCCCCATAACCAAATAGTCCAAAACCATCATTATCTCAAATCCCAAAACCCTCATCCCCAAAAAACCATAAACTCTCAAGCCCATAATACCCTAAAACATCATCACCACAAAACCCTAAACAAACACCCCCAAAACACCTTCAGACTCTATACCCAAAAACCCTAAACCCTTAGTCCCCAAAACACACCCTAACCCATGAAAAAATATAAACCCTATTACCTTGAAAAACCTATACCCTAATCCATATAATACAATAAATAGTTGGCCTAGGAAACCTCTAAGACATTATTCTAAAAATTACAAAACCATAATTTAAAAAAGAACCAAAATTATCATCTCAAAAAAACAATAAACAATTATCCCCAAAAAATCATAATCCCTCATGAAAACAAATCACCAAACCCTCATACCCAAAATTCTATAATCCCATATCCTTAGAAACACCTAAAACAACATCCCTAAAACTTGTTAAACCCTTTATCCATATAATAATCTAAAACGCCAGCCACCAAAAAATTGTAATCCCTCAGAACCCAAAAAAACATTCCCTTATCCTTAAAAAGATACTAAACCCTCATCCAATAATACCATAAAACATCATCCTTAAAAAATTGTAATCCCCATCCCCAAAAAACCCTAAACCCTTAGCATAAAACCCTGAATCATCCCCAAAAAATACTAAATAGTCTATGTAAAAAACCTTTAAACCTTAATCCCCCCAAAACATAAATATATATCCCCAAAAACATTGAACCCTCATGCCTAAAAACCCATCAACCCTCATCCGCAAAAAACTCCTACATCATCATCCCCAAAACCCCTTAAATCCCAGCGTTAAAAAATAACAAACCCCCATCCCCAAAAAACCCTAAACACTAAGACCTAATAAACCCTAAACCCCTATCCCAAAAAATCCAAAACCTTTTTCTCAATGAATCCATAAACAAGAAACCCCACAAAATGCTAAACCCTCAGAAAAAAACACTAAACCCTCATCCATAAAACCCCTAATGAATCATCCCAAAAATAGTTTAACGCTCTTCACAAATAAATCCTACACAATCTGCCTAAAAAACAGTAACCCACAGCCTCAGAAAAAAATTAAACCCTAATCCCAAAAAACCCTGAATCCATAGCCTCAAATAACGCTAAACCCTTTGGCCCAAAAAAACCTAAACCATCTTCCCTAAAAAATATTAATCCCCCATCCCACGGAAAACAAAAACCCTCAACCATTGAAAAAATGAACCCTCATCACTAGAAAACCCTAAATACTTAGCACCAAAAAAACCCTAATAACTCATCCTAAAGAAACCCTAAATCCTCATCCAAAAAACAAAACTCAACCTAAAAAAACCCAAAACCTTGACCCCAGAAAACCCTAATCCATGGGTCCAATAAAGACACAAACTCTCATCCAAATAAAACCCCAAACCCTCAGTGTTAAAAACCCTAAACCAATGCCTTTATAAAACCCTAAAAACTTCTCCCCAAAAAAAAATTAACCATCAGCCCCAAAAAAACCAAATATCTAATCCCAAATGATTCCTATACACTCACTCCCAAGAAGAAATAAACCCTCAAACCCACATAACCCTAAACCCTATGTCCCAAAACACAGTAAACCCTCACCTGCATGTATCTGAACACTCTCATCCGCCATTAATATATACACCACAAACCATGAAAACATATCCCCTTTCCAAAAAAATGCATACACCCTTAGCCCCAAATTCCATAAACCCATAGACCCAAAATACCCTGAAACCTCATCACAAAATACCCTAAGGACTCAACCCAATAATTCCTTAAAACGTTAGATCTAAAATCCATTTTTCCTCATCATGAAAACACCTAAACCCTAATCCTTAAATCATTAAACCCATAGTGAAAAAACACATGAACCCTCACATCTAAAAAATCCAAATCCATATGGCCCAAAAACCCTAAACCCTCAGACCCCAAAAGCACTAAATCCTCAATCCAAAAAAAACCCAAGACCCTCAACACCAAAAAACCATCAACCATCACAATAGACACCTAAAACCTCATTCAAAAAAACCATAATACATCTATAAAAAAACGTTAATCCCAAAAAATTAGTAATCACATAGCTCAAAAAAATACAAAACCCTCATTTCCAAAACACTGTAAACCCACAGCCATGAAAACCATAAAGCCTCAGCCAAAAAATTCCTAAATTATCAGCCCTTAAGAAATCATAACTCTCATCCCTAATAAAACCCTAATCCCTCACCCCTAGGAACACTACACAATCAGCCCCATGAAACTGTAAACACTTATCCCCAAAAAATCATAAACCCTATGCACAATAAATTTTAAAGCCTGATCCCCAAAAAACCAAAACACTCTACCACAAAAAACCTAAACCCTCAGCCATAAAAACCTATAGACACTCATCCCCAAAAAACCTATAAACCCTTATAGAAAAAACCCCAAATACTCATCCCTAGAAAACCATAAACAATCATATATAAGATACCCAGATCCCTCAACCCCAAAAAACAATAAACTATCCACCAAAAAAACCCTAATCCCTAGCCTCAATTAAACATAATACCTCATCCCAAATTCCCAAAAAATCATAAATAAAAAACTATATACTCCTTGATGAAAAAACACCTAAACCCTCAAACCCAAAAAATTCTGAACCCTCATCCCTTAGATACCTTAAACCAACAGCCCCTAAAATCCCTAATACATATTCCCCCAAATCCCTAAACCCTCAGAATCAAAAAACTGCATACCATTACCCCAAAAAACCTATAATCTATAGCCCAAAACTACCTAAATCCCCATCCCCACATAACCCTGTACCCTAATCCCCAAAAAACCCTATACCATTAGTCCCAAAAAATTCTCAATCCTCAGTCCCCAAACCCAATAACGTCATTGAAAAATAACCATAAACCCTCATACTTAATAAAAAAATCTGTACTCGTCCCCATAGAAACCTCATCAATTGGACCCAAAAAAACCTTCAACCATATCCCTAAAACCCTAAAACCCATATCCCCCAATAACCAACGATGTCTCACCCCTGAAAATCATAAACCCCCAACACCATAAAACAATGAACCCTCTGCCCCCAAAAACCCCTCAACCCTCACCCCAAAAAATTATATACCAATTCCCCAGTAAACCATGAACACATAGACACAAAAAACAAGAAACCATCTACCTGAAAACACCACTAAACAATCATCCTCAAAAAATCATCAACTGCCATTCGAAAAATATTCGAAACTCTCAGCTGAAGGAAACCCAAAATACCAATCCTCAAAAGAACATTACCCCTCATCCTCAAAAAACCATTATCCTCTACCCCAAAAAACACCCAACCATTAGAATTAAAAATCTGTAAACCCACAACCACAGAAAACCCTAAACCCTCTGACAAAAAAAACACCCAACCCTTAGCACCAAAAATTCTAAAACCCCATCCACAAAAATACCTCAATGCATAGAATCTAAAAAACCTGTCCTTGAGTCCAAAAAACCCTCATTCCTTAACCCCAAAAAACCCTAAACACCAATCCCCAAAAAACCAAAATCCCCACAAAAGGAAACCCCTCATTCCTTGGCCCTAAATATCCTAAAAACATCATCCCCAAAAAACTCCAAACCCTTATCCCCCAAAAATCCTACTCCCAAATCACAAAATACCCTCCCCCTATATCCTAAAAAACCCTAATCCATTAGACCCAAATTATCTTTATTTAGTAGCCCCAATATACCATAAATCCTCATCCCCAAAAAACCAAAAAATCATAGCTAAAAAACCCTAAATCCTGATCCCTAGAAAACCATAAAACCACATCCCAAAAAACCTCAACACGTAACCCCCGAAATCCCTAAACCCTTATCCCCAAAAAACATTCTACCATCATAATTGAAAAAAACTCAAAAATCATCCACAAAAACACCTAAACCCTTAGAACAAAAAACCTTAAATACTTAAAAGCATAAATCATTGAACCATGATTGGGAAAGAACAATAAACAGAAATCCCAATGAAACTCTCAAGAATTATTACCACGAAACCCTCAACCAAAATTCTCAAAAAACCATTAATCTTCACATCCAAAAAACCATCAAACTGTATCCCCAAAAAACCACAATCCCTTAGACCTAGAAAACTATTAACCCTAACCCAAAAACAACCCTCAACCCTATTCTCCATAAAATCCTCATCCTCTCTAGAAAACCCAAAATTCTCAACTGAATAAAAAAACCCTATGTTCCAAAAAACACTCAACAGTGAACCCCCCCAAAACCCACAAAACACAGCTACAAAAATCCCACAACCCGTAGGATCAAATAACCCTCAACCCTGATCCCCAATTAACCCTCAACCCTTAGTCCCCACAAACCATAAACCCACTACTTTAAAAGAACCCTCATCTCTCATTGCTATAAAACCCTCAACCCTCAGTTCCAAAGATCCCTCAACTCTCGGCCTGAAAAAAAACACTAAACTCTAAAACTCAAAAATCATCAACCCTTATCCCCCTAAAACCATTAACCTATGGCAATAAATATAATCCCTCATCCAAAAAACCACAAACCCGTAGCTATAAAAACCCCTAAAACCTCATCCCACCAAAACCCTAAACCCTTATCCCCTGATATCCATAAACCTCTATCCCTAAATAGCCTTAAACCCTTATCCCCAAAATACCCTAAACCATCATTCCAAAAAAATATTAAACCTTAATCCCTAAAAAAACCCAACTTTTATATTCAAATACACTAAACCATTATCCAAAAGACCTATACCTCGATCCCTTAAAAACCATCAACTCATATCCACAAAAAACACCCAAAACAGCCTAATACATCTTCCCAAAAATTCCATAATCCCCTATCACCATAAAACCATAAACGAAATGCCCCAAAAGAAAATAAACCCTCTTCAACAGAAAAACAAAACCCATGACCCCAAAAAACCCTATACACATATCCCCAATACACCACAATAACTAAGTCCCAAATATCCCATAATCCCCCATCCATAATAAACGTGGAACCATATTCCCCAAAAATTCATGAACCATCAATACCAAATCCCTTGACCTTTCAAGCCCAAAACATCATGAAAACTCAGGCATAGAAAACCCAAAATTCTCAGCCCCATGAAAACTCGGATCCCTCATCCCCTCAAAAAGTCTTGAACCCTCATCCATAAAAAACACTAAATCCTCACGCCCAAGAAACCCAAAACGCTTATACCCAAAAAACTAGGAACCATTAGACCTAAAAACCATGAACCCTCAATCTAAATAAACTAAAACAATCAGCCTAAAAAAACACTAAACTCTATATCCCAAAAAACCATAAACCTTCATCCCTAATGAATCCCTGAATCCTTTTCCCAAAATACCTATCAACTATCAGTCTAAAAAAACATGAACCATCATCCTTAAGAAACATTGAATCCATTGCCCTAAGAAAACTGTAAACTCTTAACTCTAGAAAACAGTGAACCCTTAGCACCAAAATACCATGAACATTCATCATAAAAAATAGAAAAAATCTATCCCAAAAAAACCCTTATTCATAATCCACAAAACCCTTCAAAACTCAACCCTCACCCACCAAAAACCCGCATCCCTCATCCTAAAAAAACTAAGAACCCTCGCCCAAAAAAACCATGAATCCTTAGCTTTATAGTACCCTAAAACCCATCCCAGAATCCCCTAAACCCCCAACATTAAAAAATATTAATCTTTCATCCCGCAAAAACCCCGAACACTCACCCCCAAAAAACCCTGATCCATCAATACAAAAAAAATCCCAGAACCCCCAGCCCCAAAAAACCATGATTTTTTATCCCAAAACAAACTGAACCCTCATCCCCCCAAAACAATAAACCTAATTCCTTGTGAAACCCACATACCCATAAAACCCAAACCCTTATCCCAAAAAAATCATATACTGATGAACATAAAACCCCTCAACCCTTATCCCCAAATGTCTCAGAACCCTAATTCCAAAAAATATGATTCCCTGGCCCTAAAAAACATGAAACCTCAACTCAATAAAACCCTGAATGCATCTCCCCAATAAATAATAAACCATCATCCCCAAAAATAAATGAACTCTTAGCACAAATAAATCATGAACCCTTAACCCTAATAAAACTAAAACCCTTAGATCCCAATAAAACTAACCCTTCATCCCCCAAAAATCCTAAACCATAAGCACAAAAACCCCCTTAATCCTCAACCCCAATAATACCCAAACCATTATTGTGAATGAAACCTCAAGCCTCAGTGCCAAAAAACCCAAAACCCTCAGTCCCAAAATTCCATAGATCCTCATAGACAAAAAATAACTCAACCCTTAGCCATATAAATCCATATACCCTCATCCCTAAAAAACAATAATCAATATGCATTAAAAAACCCAAAAAACCACAAAAAAATTCAAATACCCTCATAAAAAACCAAAAACCATAGCCCAAAAAACCCTAAAACATCATTCCTAAAAATCGTAAATGTTTGGCCAAAAATTAATGTAATCCCAAATCCCCCTTAAAAAATACAGACACTCATCCCCAAAATACCCTAAACCCTATGCTCTCAAGGGTCCCAAAACCCCATCCCAAAGAAACCCTAATCCCTTAGCACCCCAAAAATCTTAATCTCTCAAAGAAAACACCAAAAAACCCTTAGCACTCTAAACCCCTATACACTAAACTGTAGAAATCATGAAAACCTCATCCCAAAAAACCCTAACCTATCATCCCAAAAACAACCTGAACCCTCTTCCCCAAAAACCTCTAAAACCTCATCACCAAAAAACCTAAACCCTTCATCCCCCAAAGCAACTTATACCCACAGTCCAAAAATCCAAAAAACCCTAAGCCCCAAAAATCATCTAAATCCACAACCCAAATAAATCCATAACATCTCAGCCTTAAAAATCCCTCAATGCAAACCCAAAAAATTCTCAACAATTTTCAATAAAAATACCTAAGCTAGAAGTCCCAAAAAAATGAAACACCATTATCTAATGAAAACTATAAACCCTCAGCCCCAACAAAACAATCAAACCTCACACCCAAAATCCATCAACCATCATCCACAAGATAACCAATCCATCAGCCAATAAATAAATATACCCCCATCCCTAGATATCCCTAAATGAACATCCCAAAAAATCTCCATCCCCAAAGAACCCTCAACCCTCATCCCAAAAAATCCTCAAGCCATGTCCCCAAAAAACCCTAAACCCTTAGTCCCAAAAAACCCTAAATCCTATTACCCAAAAAAATTAAAATTAAATCTCTCAATAACCCCAAACACTAATTCCCAAAAATCCTTAATCCCCTATCCTGAAAACCCCTCACCCCTTATCCTAAATAAACCATCAAACTTCATCCCGAAAAAACCCTAAATCCTCAGCCCTATAAAACCCAAAACCCCCAATCCCAAAAAATACATAACCCATCATCTCTAATAAAACACTAAAACCTGATCCCCAAATATCCCTAAACCATTTACCCAACAAAACACTAAACCCTTAGCACCAAAAAATCACTAATCCCTCATAACAAAAAAATGTAACCCTAATCCCCAAATATCTTAAACCCTTACACCAAATAACACTAAACCTTAAGAAAAAAATAAATCTAAACCCCCTACCCTAAAAACCCCTCAACCCTCACCCCAAATACAATTAACCCTCATCTAAAAAAAACACAATCCCTCACCCCCCAAAAAATCTAAGCACTCATCCGTACAAAAATTTAGGGTCTTCTCCCCAAAACACCCCAAATCATAAGTCCAAAATACTATAATAACTCATATTTAAAAAACCCTAATCATTCATCCACAAACAACATAAATCTCTCCACCCCAAATTTTTTTACAAATTAACATAAAAATTCCAACTCCCCATGGTATAACAATATTTAAACCATTTTCCTCCACATAACATAAATCCCCAGCCACCAAATAAACCCTATAAACTCACCCCCAAAATTATATAAACCATCATCCCCAAAAACCTACACCCTTAATTCCAGAAAACCACAAACCCACATTCCCAAATAAAATTAATCCAATATTCCACAAAAAACCAAAACCCTCTTTCCCAAAACTAGTAAACTCTCATCACTAAATACCCCTACACCCTAATAACCCAAAACCATAAACTCACATCCCCAAAAACCTAAACCATCATCCCCAAAAATCACTAAACCCTCCTCAATAAAAAATAATAATCCCACAACACCCATAAACCATAAAACATTATCCACTAAAAACTATAAAACCTAAAAAATAAAAAACTATAAATCCTCTCCCCCAAAAAGCTCATAAAACCAAGGCCCAAAGAATAACTAAACACACTACCCCAAAAAACCCAAATTCTAAACCATGAAAAACCTAAACACCCATCCCCAAAAATCCCAAAAACCTTCAATCCAAAATCTCATAAACTCTCAGATCCAATAAAATCTAAACCCTCATTCCCAAAATACCCTAAACTCTCCACACTAAAAAACTATAATCCCTTTTCCCACAACAATTATAAAACATCATCACTAAGAAAACCGTAAACCCACTATAATAAAACAACCTCTACATTTTTCCCAATAATCCCTAAATCCTCCAACCCATAAAACCCTTGAACCATCTTCCCCATAATATTAATTATCCCTTAGCCCAAAAAAATCGTAAACCATCATCCCCAAAAAACCAAAAACTCTCTTCCCAAAAAAACACTAAACCCTATATCTACAAAATCCAATACCTGAAGCCCAAAATAACCCTAAATCCTCCTCCTATAAAATTCTTATTCCATCAGACCCAAAATCCCTAAAAACAAATCCCCAACAAAACCTAAACACTCATTCCGAAAATACCCTAAACACTCATCCCAAAAAACCTAAATCTCTCAAAACCCAGAAGTCCTAATCCCACAACCACAAAAAGAACTATAATCCCACAAAATAAAAAAATAACATAAAAACCCCACCCCAAAAAACCCAGAACCCACATCCTAGGAAACAGAAATCCCTTAGAAAAAATATATTAAATTCTCTATCCCAAAAAACCATATACCCTTAGACCCCAAAAAACACAAAACCCTAACCTAAAGAAAAATAAAACCCCTTTTCCAAAAAAAATATTAAAACCATAGTCCCCATTCACCATTTACCCTAAGAGCCCAAAAACCATAATCATTTAGACTATGAACCCTTAAACCCTCATCCATAATTAAAATAAGAATACATGACCATAAAACATAATCCTTCAGCCCAAAAAATCACTAATTCATCATCCCCAAAAATCCCTAACCCCTATCGCTAAAAACCCTCAGCCCTATACCAACAAAACACTAATCCCCCTTCATATAAAAAACACTTGGTATAGAAAAAATATAACCCTCAAAACAAAAGAACAAAAAGCCATATACCAAAAAAACCTTAAACCCAATGTTTCAAACAAAGAACATAAACACTCATATCGAAAAGAACACTAATTCCAAATCCCCAATGAAACCAAAACCATGAGTTCCAAAAACCCCAAAACCCATATAAAAAAACCTCTACCCCCAGACCTAAAATACAGAAAAACCACAACAGAAAAAACTTCAATACCCATAGCACAAAACATCCTAAACCCTCATCCCAAAAATCCTTAAATCCTCACCAAATAACCCTACAACGTCATACCCAAAAATTTAAAAACCTATATCCAACAAAAACAGTAAACTCTCATAAAAAACCCAAACCCTAACCCCTAGAAAACCCTAAACCCTATGAACCAAAAAACCCTCAACCCTTATTCCCAAAAAAACCCTAAACCCACATCCCCAAACAACTCTAACCATTTGGCCCTAAAAAACAAAATACATGGCCCCAAAAAACCTAAGAAATTATCCCCTAAAAACCATAATCTCCAGCCCCCTAAAACCCTAAAATACCTACCTAAAAAACCATAATCCTTAGTCCCATGAAAACCCTAACCCATCAGCCCCATAAAAATATAAAACAACAATCCCGAAAGACAAAAATCTATAATCCCCCCAAAATAGAAAACAATTGGCCCCAAAAAACCGTAAACCCTCAGCCAAAAAAAACCTAAACCATATTCGCAATAAAATCCCTAAACCCTCGTAACAAAAAAAAATCCTCCTACCTAAATGATGACAAACCCTAATCCCCAAAAATCCCTAAACCATCATCCCCAAAAAAACCATAAACCCTCACCCATAAAAAACCATAAAACCACAAACCCCAAAATAAAAAATCCCTGGCCACTGAAACTATAACCCATAAGCCCTAAAATAACGCTAAACTCTTGTTCCAAAAATTCCTATAAAACTCATCCACAAAAAACCCAAAACCAGTTGATCCCAAAAAATAGAAAACCATATTAAAAAAACACTAAACCTTATACCCAAAAAATTCCCTAAAGCCTTATCCCAAAAAAATAATATACCCTTACTCCCAAAAACCGTAAAATCTCCACCCAAACAAACCATAATTCCTCCCCCACAAATAAAACTAAACCCTAAGGCCAAAAAAACCTATACCATCTTCCCCAAAAAATCGTTATACTAACGCCCAAAACCCTTAATCGCAATTCTCCAAAAAACCATAAACCATTAGCCATAAAAATTCCTAAACCCATCACCCAAAAAAACCATAACACTCAGTCCCAAAAGGCCCTAAACCCTCGCCCCAAAAAATGATTAAATCTCCACCATAAAAAAATATAAACCCTAGGCCACAAAAAAATACCCTAAAACCATATCCCCAAAAATTCCTACACCCTGTACCCTAAAAAACCTTGGCCACCAGTCACTAAATACTTGAAACCCACAACCACATATAACTTTATACCCTCATCCACCAAATGTTCAATACCTTCAACCCAAAAAAACAAAAACCATTTGCATTAAAAAACCTCCACCGTCAACCAACAAAAACCATAACCCATCATACCTAAAAAACCATAATACCCTTAGAACCAATAGACCCTATACCCTCATCCCTAGATAACCCTAAAACCTAGACCCTTTAAACCATAAACATTCTACAGTAAAATTCCCAATTCCCTTGATCATATAGGACTGTAAACCCTCTACCCTAAAAATCCCAAAATCCTCATCTGAAAATAACACCAATCCCCAACCCCAAATATACTATAAACAATCTCCCCTAAAAAACCAAAACACTCATCCACCAAAAAACACAAACACTCACCCCCAAAAAACCTAAACCTATATCCCAAATGTATCCTAATACATTATCCATAGAAACCGTATTCCCTCATCCCAAATAACCTAAACACTCAACCCCAAAATTATAGACCCTCATCCAAAAAAAAAAGTAATCCCTCATCATGAATAGAACCTAAAAACACAAACTAAAAAAACCCCAAACATTTATCCCCCAAAAAGCCTCATCCCATATAAAAAAACCCCAAACCCTCCTCCCCAATAACCCACAAAACCCTCATCCAAAAAACCCCTAAACCCTACACCCCCTAAAACTATATCCTCTACCACAAAAAACCGTACACCGTAATCCAAAAAATCCCCGAACCATCACTCCCAAAAAAAATATTAACACTAAATCCCAAAAAACCTAAATCCTCAGCCCCGAAAAAATTAATCCCTAATTCCAATAACACCCTAAATCCTCATCCCCTAAAAACCATAAATCCTCATCCCTTAAAATACTTACTCTCTCAACCCCATGAAATCCAAAATATGTATCCCCAAAAAACCTTAAAACCTAGCCCCAAAAAAACCTAAAACAGCATCCCAGAAAATATTGAACCCTCATCCCCAAAAACCCAAAACACTCAGACCCAAAATACAATAAATCGCATACCCCAAAAAATGCTAAAAACCCACTCCAAATAAAAGAAAACCCTCAGCCACAAAAAACACTAAAAACGTAGCCGTGAAAAACCATATCCCTGATACAAATGAACCCTAAATCTTTAGCACAAATAAACCAAAACCATTAACCCTCAAAAAACCTAAACCCTCATACCCAAATAACCTAAAACCATTAACCCCAAAACAATAAAATTTCATCACAAAATAACCGTAAACCAACTAGCACAAAAAGTAGTAAATCATATCCCCAAAACCCCTAAAACCTCATCCATACAAAAAAACCTAAATGCTTGGCCCCAAAAAACCATAAACCACAGTCAAAAAATCATAAAACCTCATCCCCAAAACACTTTAAACCATAATCTCTAAACAACCAGAAACCATCAGACTCCAAAAAACCAAAAAACTCAAATAAAAAACATAAAACCTAAACCCTAAAAACCATGAAACCTTATCCCCAAAATACCCTAATACAGAAAAATAGAAAATCACTCGGAAATTGAAGTCACTAGACCTTCATGACCAAAAAACCAAAACCCTCAGCCTAAAATATTCTAAACCCCCATCCACCAAGAATCCTAATCCCTTGCACCATAAAACCCTAAAACCACTTCACCAAAAACACCCTAATCCCACCACCCCCAAAAACACTACACACTCGACCCCAAAAAATACTAAATCGTCACCCCATAAAAACCTAACCCTCCACCCAATAAACCAAAACACACATCCAAGAAAGAAACATAATCCTTCAGCCCAAAAAACCCCAAAAACACCATCCCCAAAAACACTATTCCCTTTTACCCAAAAAACCACAAACCATTGATCCCAAAAAAACACCAAAGAATCATTCCCAAAAAAAACCTAAACCATACGCCCTAAAAATCCTAAACTGTTATACCCATGATACACTTAACCCTCAGCCCTAAAAAAACAAAATCCTCATCCCCATAAAGCCATAAACACAAAAACCCAAAAAACCATAAACCCTCAGCCCCAAAAAACTACAAAGAATCAACAAAAAAGAACCATAAAAAATTAGCAATGGAAAAACCCTAAACCCTCTTCCAAAAAACCATAATCCGTCATCACAAAAAAAAAACATAAAACCCTCCTCCCTATGAAACGCCAAACTAACAGCCCTTAAAAAACCTTATACATTCATCCCCTCAAACCGTAAACCCTCATACAAAAAAACCCTAAACCCATGACCCCCTAAAACCCTAAAGCCTTAGTCATAAAAAAACTCTAAACCCTCAGCCCCAAAAAACACTAAACCCATAACAAAAATAACCCCAACAACTCAATCCCAAAATAAACTAAACACACATTCCCAAATCTATAAACCCAAGTCCCCAAAAAATCTGAAATCCCTCTCCACCATAAAACACTAATACCAAAGCCCCAAAAAACCCTAAACCATATATCCCCAAAAAGCATAAACAACCCCAAAAAACCATATACCTTTCAACAAAAAAACCCAAATACCTCCCCCTAAAAAACAGTAATCCCTTAACCCTCAAAAAAACCAAAACCCTCAAACCCAAATAACCATAATACCAATACACAAAAAAAACATTCATCCCCGAAAACCCAAAAAACCATATCCCCTAAAACCCTAGATAGCCTCCAAGAAAATACATAGGCCCTATACCCCAAAAAAAACCTAAACACTTGGCCCCTAACAAAATAAAACCCTCAATTCCAAAAATCCCTAAAACATTATCCCATAAAAACCATAATCTCTCAGCCCCAAAAAATACCAAATACTCATCTCCAAAAAAACCCTAAACCCTTATCCCTAAACAACACTGGAAATACTTCTACAAAAACTATATAGTCTCAAAACCTAAATCCATAAACCATCAACCCCCAAAACACAAAACCCTTAACACAAAAATATTCGTAAAATCTATACCCCAAAAAACCTAAAACCATAGGCCCAAAAATCAGAAACCCATATAATTAAAATAACGTAAACAATTAGCCAAAAAACCGAAAACCATTAGCCACAAAAATACCAAAACCATCATCCCCCCAAAAACTAAACCCTTGATCCCAAATAAACACTAAACCCAAAACCTAAAAAAATTCTTTAACCTCATTCCAAAAAATATCCAAACTCTTCCACCAAAAAAACCATAAACCAATATCCCAAATAACCATAAGAACTGAACCCCAAAAAACACTAACCCCTCCTCAACAAAAAAACTGTAAACACTTTGCACTAAAAAATCCTTGACCCATGACCCTAAATAACTGCTAACCCTTAGTTCCAAAAAAATTATAGAGTATTTCACAAATATACCCCTAAACCCTCAGCCTTAAAAACCCCTAAAATCCCTACCGTAAAAACCATAAACCTTTATAAGCCTCATCCACCATCCCAATGAAACCGAAAACCCCTCATTTATAAAAACAAAACAAAAAACCACAACTCAAAAACCTATAAACACTCAGGCATATAAAAAATAAACCTTCGCACTCTATAAATATTAAATATGTGACCCAAAAAAACCATAAACCCTCATCCACCAAAAACCCTAAAGCCTCATCCCCTAAAAACCATAAAATGATAGCCCAAAAACCATTAACAGACAGCCCCAAAAACCCTTAAAACTCTCACCCCATAATGCCCTAAATCCAAAAACCCGAAAAAACATAACCCTTCTACCCCCCATGAAGACCAGAACACTCATCCCTAAAAAACCTTAACCGTCATTCAAAATAAAATGTAACCCCTCACCCCTAAAAAACCCTCAACACTAAGCCATAGAAAACCGAAAAATCTAATTAACCAATGCCCCTAACCCGTTGGAACAAAAACAAAACTAAACACTTATCCCCAAAAATATCTAAACCCTCTTCACCAAAAAACCATAAACACCCATCCCTAAAAAACATTCTGAACTCTACCATAAAGAACCATAAACCATCAACTCAAAGACCCTAAACCCACAATTATAAAAAAACCATAAAATGCCCAAATAAACCCTATGAATCTCCTTCTCAAAAAACCCTATACAATCATCCACAAAAAAACATATACCATTCTCTATAGAAATCCTAAAACCATATAACCCAAAAAATCCTAAACCCAATACCCTAAATATAACTAAATCATGTCAATAAAAACCATAAACCCTTGATCCAAAAATAACCCTAAACCCTCAACACCAAAGTAACCAAAAACCCTAGGCCCCAAAAAAACCTAAACCCTAAAACCAAAAAACCTAAATCAATGAACCTAAAAAATTAAAAATCCCTTGACCACAGAAACCCTACTGCCTCAGACCAAAAAATCCTAAACCCTCATTCCCAAAATCCCTAAACAATTGTCACTAGAAACATTAAAAACATGGTCCTTGAAAACACATAACACTCATCCCAAAAAACCCAAAACCCTTTTCCCCAAAACCACCAAATTCCCATCCCTAATAAACCCCAAAAAACTCTTCTCCAAAAAATATTTAACCATCATCCAAAAAAAAATAATCCCTCAATCCTAAAAAACCCTAAACAGTCTTCCCAAAAAACAATAAACCCTTGGCTAAAAAAACCTAAAACACTTGACCACAAATAATCCCAAACCCAGGGCCCCATAATGTCCCTATACCTAGTCCCCAATAAATCCTAAACCATCATCCCAAAAACCGATAAACACTTAGCTTCCAAAAAAACAAAACCCTTATCACAAAAAAAACCAAAACCTCAGCACCAAAAAACCCAAATCCCATGGCCCCAAAAAGCCTGAAATTTCCAGCCCCAGAAAACCAAAGACAGTCAACAAAAAAACCATAAACCCTCATCCCTAAAACCCCAAAACCATTAGACCTGAATAAATCCTAAATAATCACCATCAATTACATCAAAAACCCTAATATCCAAAAACCCTAACCACTCAGCCCCAAAAAACTGTAAAACCTTAGCCACAAAAAACCCTCAACTGTCAACCCCAAAAAACCTAGAAAAGCTATGTACCATAAAACCGTAAACCATAGTCCCCAATGAACTATAATCCCTCAACCCTAAAAACCCTAACCCTCATCCCTAAAAAACATAAAACCCTCATCCTGGAAAAACCTAAATCCTCATCCCTAAAAAACCACAAACCCTTAGTCCTAAAAAATCTTAATTCTCCATCCACCCAAAACCCGAAACCCAAAAACCAAAAAAACCCAAACCCTCACGACTAAAAATCACAAAACCCTCATCCCAAATAAACACAAAATGAAATTAAAAAAAACCATAAAACCTTAAGCAAAAACCTATAAAACATCATTCCTAATAAAACATAAACATTCTTCCCCAAAAAACAAAAAACTCCCAGTACCAAAAAAATGTAAACCCCTCAGCCTTAAAAAACCCTAATGTCTTAAAAACAGAAACAATAAACCATCGGCCCTACAAAACAATAAATTTTCATACCCAAAAGGATGTAATCCATCATCAATATAAAAAACTGAACCATCAACCCCAAAAAAACTATAAACTATTTCCCCTAAAATCCATTACACATCAGCCTGAAAAAACCCAAAATCCCCTTCCTAAAAAAACCCCAAAACATGTAGCATCAAAATCACAAAACCCTCATTTTCAAATAGACCTAAACCGTCACCACCAAGACTTAAATCCCCTTTTCCATAAAAACCTTAAAAAATGATCCCCCCAAAACCATTAAACCTAGGCCCCAAAAACACTAAACCCTCATCCCTAAAAACCCTAAACCCCCACCCCAAAAATCATAAAACCTATACCCCATAAAAGATAACCATTCTACCCAAATAATATTTGTCCCTTATTCAAAAAAAACCCTAATACAAATTACCCAAAAAATCATAAACCCTTTTCCACAAAAATTCCAGAACCCCGACTCGAAAAAAATTGAAACTATCAACCCCAAAATAAACATAAAAACTCTTCTTAAAAAATCATATACCCTCATCCTCAAAAAACACAAAACTCTCAACCGCCAAAAAATCATACTCACAAACCCCTAGAAAACCCTAAACCACTTGACCAAAAAATACCAAAATCATTGACCTAAAATAACTAAACCCACATTCACAAAAAAACCCTAAAAATTAATTGTGAAAAACACTAAACAGTTGGCCCAAAAAAATCGAAACACTTGGGGTCCAAAACCGAAATACCTCATCCCAAAAAACTCAAAACCACACACCCACGTAAACCATAACCTCTCATTCCTAAAAACCACTAAATCCTTATCATCAAAACACATGAAACCATCTACCGAAAAAACCCTAAACCCACATCACAAAATTTTCCAAACCCTCAACCCTAAAAGACCGTAAACAATCAGATCCGAAATTCCAAAAACCACTAGCACTAAAAAAAACTAGAACCCTTGTCCCCTAAAATCCAAAACAATATTCCGCAAATAACCCTCAAACATAATCCCTAAAAAACCCAAAACCCATAGCCATGAAAAATCATAATCCTTGATCCTCGAAAATGATAAACCCTCATAAAAACACTAAAACCATGGCTCAAAGAATACTAATCACTCTACCCCATAAATCACTTAACCATTATACCCAAAAACTCAGAACCATCAGCCCCCCAAACCCCATACCCTCATCCCCAAAAAACCAAAAACTCTTATACCCAAATAACTAAATCCTATAGCCCTAAAAAACTTCAAACCCTCGACCCCAGTAAACAAAAAAACCTCATAAAAAACAAAATCTCTACCCAAAAAACCCAATATATATATTATAAAACCCCAAATCCCTCTACACCAAAATAACCCAAAACCACATTCCTAAAAAATCCCCATATTTCAACCTAAGAAAACCCCAAACCCTTAACTAAAAAAAATATTACCCCCGTCCCTAGAAAACCACCAAAAAAATCATCCACAAAACAATACTGTACACCCATCCACAAAAACACCAAACTATCAGCACCAAAAACCCCAACATACCAACCCTTGAAAAACCCAAAATATCAATACCACAAAAGAATAAAAACCATCAACCCCCAGAAAATGTTATCCCTCAGCCCCAAAAATCTCATACCCTCAACCTCAAAAAATCAAGGACCCTCTCATGAAAAGATCCATAATCCCTTAATTGAAAGACCAAAAAAATAATCCACAAGAAAACACAAAATTGAAATCACTTAAAAAAACCCAAAAACAAAAAAAACCCAAAACCCTCATCCCAAAAAAACCCTAAACCCTTCGTTGTAAAAAAACCCAAAAACTCGTCCCCAAAAAACAAAAAATCCACGACTCTAAAATACCCAAAACCATCATCACCGAATATTTTGAAACACTCAATCCAAAAAACCCTAAACCCTCATCCCCTAATAAACCTAAACAATTATCCATAAAAAGCATCAAAAACTCAACCCAAAAGACCCAAAACTAACAGCATAAAAAAGACCCCAAAACATCAACCACAATGAAACCCCAAACACTCATCCCCAAAAAACCCAAAAACATCTATCCTAAAACCCCAAAACTACTTCCCAAATAGACCCCAATACCTTAGCCTAAAAATAAGGAAAATTATTAAAAAATACCCCAAGTCAAAACCCCCAAAAATAAAAAATCTAATGCCCCCAAAAAATCCTATACTTTCATCCCCCCAAATCGTAAAACCGTCATTTCCAAGAAAATACTAGTACCTGATACATAAAAAACTATAAAAACTCATCCCTAGATACACTAAAAATTCTGCCCCAAAAAACCCAAAACCCTTAACCAAAAAACCCTAAAACATCATCAGTAAGAAATAATAAACATGAAAACCAAAAAACATAATTCCCGAGCCCCAAATAACCTTAAACCATTATCCCTAAATAACCCTAATCCATTCACCCCAAAACACCTAAACTCTCCTCTATGAAAAACACCAAACCCTCATTCTAAATAATCCATAATCCCTCTGACCCCAAAACACCAAACCATCATGCGTAAAAAACCCAAAAAATTCATCACCAAATACCTCCAAATGATCATCCCCAAAAATCTATAAACCCTAATCCCAGAAAAACATCGACCCCCACCCACAAATATTCATTAACCCTCATCACCAAAAATCACAATACCCAAATCCCAAAAAATCCATAATCCCTCGCCCCAAAAACATCTAAACCCACATCCCCAAGAAAATGTAAACCTTCATCTCCATAAAACCCTACACCCTCATCATCAAAAAAACCCTAAACTCTCATCCTTATACAACACAAGACCCTTAGAAACAAAAAATTATAAACCCATTTTCCCAAAAAAAACATAAACCATCTATCCCTAAAACCCTAATCCCTCACCACAAAAACAAACTAAACAATCAGTCCCATGAATCCATAATACCTCCATCTAAAGATACCCTAAACCCTCACCCCCAAAAAACCTTAAACCCTACAACCAAAAATTCTGTAAATTTTCATCCACAAAAAATCCTAATCCCTCATACCTAAAAATCACTAAACCCACTTTGCCAAGAAAATACAAACACATAGCCACCAATAAACGAAAACCATCCTCCTATAATACCCCAAACCATATGCCCAAGAAAACACTAAACACTCACTCCCAAAAAAACCCCAAACCCGTTGTGCCAAATTCAACAAAAAACTAATCCCCATAATAAACCAATCCCTTAGCCCAAAATACCATAATCCTTCGTTCTAAATAACAAACACTCCTCCCAAGAAAATAGTATGCCCTATTCCTAATGGAATCCTAAACCCTTGACCCTAAAATACCCCACAACCTCATCCCTATAAATCATTAAAACCTCATCCCCAAAAAACAACAAACCCGTAGCCAGAAAAAACGCTAAAATTGCATCCCTAGAAAGCCCTATAAACTCTACCACAAAAAAATTATACACCCTCAGAAAAATACCTAAATCCTCATCCCAAATAGACCTAAACACTTTTCCCCCATAAAAAATGTAAACACTCATACCTAAAAAACACTAAAACCTCATCCATAAAAAACACTATAACCACTACCACAAAAAAACCATATACTCTCATCCCAAAACACACAAAACATTTAGCCCCAAAAAACCTTAAACCCTTAGCCCCAATATACGCATATACCCTCTACCCAAAAAACTCCTAAATCGTTAGACCTAGACAACCCAAAACCCACATCCCTAAAAAAATTTATACCATCAGCCCAAAAAACCCAAAACCCTTACCACAATGTTCCCAAAACACTCATCCCTAAAAACCATAAACCCTCAGCCACAATAAACACAAACCTAGAAGCCAAAAAAATATACCCTTGTCCAAAAAACCATAACAATGCAAACGAAAATAATCCTAAACCCATTGCTCAAATAAACCTAAACACTCAATCCCAAAATACCCTAAACCATAAGCCCAAAATAAGCCTATAATGTCTACCACAAAAAACCCTAATCTGTCGGCACAAAAAAACTATTAACCTTTGCCTACAAAAATTTTAAAAACTTTTCCAAAATAAAACCTATACCCTCACCCCTAAAAAACCCTAAAATCACCATACTAAAAATCCTATACCCTCATCCCCCAAAAACTCTCAAAACCCATCCAAATGAAATCCAAACCCATCATCACCAAAAAAACAAAACTCTCTTCCGAGAAAACCCTAAACACTCAGTACCAAAAATATTATACCCTCACCCAATTAAAATATAAATCTCAGAACCCAAAACATTATATACTCTAAACAATCATCCCCCAAAACTCAAATCCCTCATCTTCAAAAAACCCTAAACCCAAAGCCAAAAAAAGTTAACCTACAACCCCAGAAACCCTAATTTCTAACCCCATAATACCCTAAATCCATAGTATCATAAAATAATAAACCCTAAACCCCAAAAAATCCCAAAACCCTCATCCTAAAAATTCATTAACCATCAACACAAAAAAAATCAGTAAACCCTTGATCCCAGAAAAAACCTAAACTCTGAACCCAAGAAAAAAAACCATTACTAAAAAAATAATAAACCGTTGGCATAAAAAAACTAAACACATAGACAACAAAAAAACAAACCATAATCCCCAAAAAACAAAAATCACCCAACCCAAATAAATCCATAAGAACTATACCATAAAAACCATAAATCATCAACTCCAAATCCCATAAACCCATAACAAGAAAAAACCATAAAACCACACAAATAAACCCAAAATACCACTGACCCAAAATACCCTATGTAATCATCCAAAAAAACCTAAAACCATTTCCAAAAAAACCCAATACATCTACACCAATAGATGCTAAACCCTAATGACAAAAAATCACTAAAATATGGAATAAATATCCATAAACCCTTCATCAAAAGAAAAAACACTAAACCCTCGTCCCAAAGTAACCCTAAACCCTAGACAAAAAAAACTCTAAACTGTAATCCCTCAAAAAAGAAGAAATAAGTGATCTTATAAAACAAAAATACCATGACCTTGAAAAACCATATACCCTTAGGAAAAAAAACTCATTTATCTTATGCCCCCAAACCATTATTCCCTTGACTATAGAAACCACTAAAATATGGCCCTAGAAAACCCTTAACCCTAATCACCAAAAAACCCAAAACCATTAACCACAAAAAACCACAAATCCAGAGACTCAAAAAAATATAACCCTACTCCCCATAAAATCCTAACCCATAATCCCCAAAAACCATAAACCACAATCCCTAAAAAAACAAAACCCTTGGCCCAAAAAAACCCAAAACCCTCATCCCAAATAAATCCTAAAACCCTTGACCCAAAAAAATCACAAACCCTCGGCACCAAAAATCCTCTAACCATCTTCCCCAAAAAATCCTAAACCATCATCCACAAAAAAACCGTAAACCCCATGTCCCAAAAAACCAATAAACCCAAAAAACAAAAAACAAAAACAAAAACCCCATCCCATACTCCCGAATCCATTATTCTTAAAAAACATTAACCCTTGGCCCCAAAAAACACGAAAAACTCAGCAACAAGAGACACTGAACCCTCTTCCCCAAACCACAAAATTGTTGTCCCTAAAAATCATAATTAGTTCCCCCCCAAATAAATCTAAACCCTATGATCCAAAAATCCATAACCACTCATCCAAAAAAAACCCTAAACCCTCTGACACAAATAAACTCATCCCTCAACCCCAAAAATACCTAAAACCACCATCCCATAAAACGGTAAACCATTGGCCACAAAAAACCAATAAACCCTAAACCCTAAAATCTCTATCCATCATCACTAAAAAAACTAAATCCCTCATCTTAAATAAATCCCTAAACCCTCATCCCAACAAAATAACAATCCCTTTGTCCTAAAAACCCTAATACACATCCCTCCAAAACCCTAAACCATCAACCCTAAAATAACCAAAACCCTCAACACTAAAAATCTCTGAATAGTCAACCACATAAAACCCTAAACCCCCTTCCCCCAAAAAACCAAAACCATTAGATGAAAAACTTCCAAAATTACAACACAAAAACCCATGAATACGTAGCATAAAAAAATTGAGAACTCCCAGTCCAAAAAATCCAAAAACCTCACCACTGAAAACCCTAAAATCTATGAAAGAAAACTATAAAACATTGGCCCTAAAAACCCAAAATATTTCATCCCCAAAACACTATAAACCCTCAGCCCCATAAAACACTAAAACATTGAACTCAAAAAACTAAACAAATCATCCCTAGAAACCCGAACACATCAGACTGAAAAAAGCTCCAAAATCTCTTCCTTAATAAAATGTGAAACAGATTGCCCCAAAATACATAAACCCTAATCCCAAAATAACCCAAATTTATCACCCAAAAAATCCCAATAGCTCGCCAATTGAACACCCATAAACCATCATCCAACAAATAAATTGACCCATAGCCCCATAAAACACCAAACAGTCTACCCTAAAAAACCCTAAACTCTCAGCCACAATAATCCCAAACCCCCAACCCTAGAAAACATAAACACTCATCCATAAAAATCATTTTCTCTTAGTCCCAAAATCCAAAAACTGCATCCCACTAATATCATAATCCCTCTACCACAATAAAAATCCTGAACCCTTAGTCCAAAAAACATGAATATGTAAACCCCAAAAAACCCCTAAAAACACATCCACAAAAAAGCTGAAACCTTAATCCTCATAAAAACTTAAACTCTAATCACCAAAAAACCATACTCCCTCACCCACCAAAAACCCTAAAACCCTAGACTCATATATCCCAAAACCCTCGACCTTGAAAAATGGAAAACCCCCATGCCCAAAAATACCCAAAACCCTAATCCCAATAAACACTAAGCCCTCAATCCCAAGAAGCACTAAACCATCAGTATCTGAAAACCCTGGTCCCTCAGCACAAAAAACCCTAATCCCCTCTAAGAGAAACCATAAAATCAATGTAATAAAACCACTAAACCATCATCCTCAAAACACTTGAAACCATATTTACTAAAAAACCCAAAACCTTAATTCCTGAAAATAATAAACCCTTAGCCCAAAAAACCTTAAACACTCTCCACCAAATACCCAAAAACATCATACCCAAAAACACCAAACCCTCATCACCAAAAATCACAAACTGTAATCCCCGAATCACCTAAACCATAATACCTAAAAAACCCTAAAACATTATCCATTAAAATCCCTAAACAATGATCCCCCTGAAACTAGTCCCTCAACCCCAAAAATCCCTAAACACACAGCCCCTTCAAAACCCAAACTCTCTACCCATGAAAAACCAAAACCTTGATCCCAAAAAAATCAAAATCCACATCAACGAAAAACCAAAAACCTAAAACATGACACCATCATGCCCAAATAACCTAAACCAATAGCGCTAAAAAATAAAAAACCATATACCACAAAAAACCATAAATCCATACCCAAATGAAATCACACAACTCTCTACAAAAAAAACACAAACCAATATTCCATAAAAAACACTAATACCTCTTTGCTAAAACCCCAAAATCCTCATTCATAAAAACTCTCAAATTCTCAACCTTAAAAATCCTGAAACACTTAAATCAGAAAAACACATAACCCCCTTCCCTATTTAAACCCCAAAGCCTCATCCAAAAAAAATACAAAACCCAATCTATTAAAAACCCCAAAAACTCATCATAAAAAAACACCAAAATCTTAGACCTGAAAAACCCAAAAAACCCATGACCACAAAATAAAAGTCCCCCAGTCCCAAAAAACCCAAACACTTATCCCAAAAAACCAATACCATCATCCTAAAAAAATCCTAGAACTTTTTACCTAATTATCCAAAGACCCTCAACCAAAAAATCCCAAATCATCATCCTCAAAAAAATCCAAAACTAACATCCCCCTAAAAAACCCAAAACCCTCATTCCCAAACCCTCAGCTTTAAAAAACCACAAAACCTCATCCCCAAAAAACCGAAAACCGTCATATCAAAAAAAACCCAAACCATCATCCCCAAATAATCTGAAACCCTCAATCGTAATAAACTATGAACCCTCATCAGCTTAAAAACCTAAACCCTCAACACAAAAAGAAAGCAACACCAAAACGCCAAAACCCCAAACCATCAACACAAAAAATACCCTAAACCTTAACCCCATTGGAACCTCGAACTCTCTGTCTAAGAAAACCCGAAACCCACACCCCCAAAACCCAAAACCCTCATCCATAAAAAACCCTAATCCATCTTCCTCCAAATACACAAAAACATCAACCAAAAAAATACACCAATCCAACAACCCCAAATATTTCCAAGGTCTCTACCGCAAAAATCAGTAAACCCTCATTCCCCCAAAACCCTAAAACATCATCACCACAAAAATACTAACCCAACACCCATAAATTATCATAAAACCTCAGTCCCCAAAACACTAAACACTCATCCCCCAAAACAAATAAAACATTATCCCCAAAACCCTATACCCACATCTCCAAAATACAATAAAATCGTATTCCAAGGAAAACTAAACCTTCATCATCCAGAACACCTAAACCCTTATCCCTAAAAAACCCTAAACCCTCCACCCTAAAAAATCATAAACCCTCCACCCCAAAAAACCCCAAAGCCCCATTCTAAAAAATCCCTATACATTCTACACGAAAAAACCCAAACCATCATCAATAAAAATTTAAACAAATGACATCACCAAAAACCTCAAAAAACGCATCACCAAACATCCCTACAACCAGAGCCCCAAAAAATCCCTAACACTCAGCAAAAAAAACTTTTTACAATAGGCCCCAGAAAACCCTAAACATAAAGCCCAAAAATACCAAAACACGTAGCCCAAAAACATCTAAACCCTCTTCCCCAAAAAATCATAAACCCTCAATACCATAAAACCATATGCACTGATCCTCAGAAAACCCTAATCCCTCATTCTTAAAAATCATTAGATCTTCATCCATAAAAAACCATAAACCCATAGTCCGTAAAACCTTAATCCATCTTTCCCAAAACCCAAATCCCTCACCCTCAGAAACCCTAAACCCTAATAACCATGAAACACTAATACGCACCGCAAAGAAACACAAAGAACTTATCCCCAAAAATTCATGAACCCTCCACCCAAAGATACCGTAAACCCTCAGCCACTAAACAACCCTATTCCGTCATCACTATAAATCATTAAACCATCTTCATAAAAAACACTCTGAACCATAAAACCTAAAAAACCCTAAACCCTCCTCACATAATACCACTAACCCTAAGCCCAAAAAAAAAAAACTAAACCCCCAATCCTAAAAAATCCCAAACCCTGAATCCCAAAATTCACTATACAGTAATCCCCAAAACACCCCAAACACTCAACACTAATAATCAATAAACCCTCTTCCCCAAAAACCCAAACTCTTAGACCACAAAAAAACCTTAATCCTATTCCCCATGGAACCATAACCCCTTAAAAATAAAAAACCCCATAAAATCATCCATATAAATCCCTAAACCCATATTTGTAGAAAACCCCAAACCATTAGCCAAAAAACCCTAGACACTCATCCCAAAAAACATTAAACCCTCATCCCCCAGAAGGCATAAACCTCAGCCAAAAAACCATAAACCCTCTTCTCATAAAACCCTAAAGCCTAAACCCCAAATAACATTAAAAGCCCACCCCAAAAAAACCCTATACCCTCAGCCCTATAAATACTAGAACAACTTCCCCAAAAATCTCTATAGCCTAATCAAAAAAACCATAAACCATCACCTTAAAAAAATATATACCCTTATCCCCAAAATAAACATCAACCCTCTACCCCATAAAACCTAAACCACCAGCCCCCCAAAAAAAAATCCCTAATAAAATGCAAACAATCATCCCCAAAAAACACAAACCACATAGCCCCAAAAATCCTAAAAATCTCATCCCCGAAAAACACTTAACCCTATGACATAATAAACCCTAGTCCTACAACCCAAAAATTTATGACCCTCATCCCAAAAAACCCTTATCCGACAGAAAAAACATTGAACACATATCCCAATAAATAGTCATTCCTAAAAACCATAACACTTCATCTTGGAAAAACGATAACCCCACTTCCCAAAAAAAAACTGAAACACATAGCACCGCAATATTTAATGTTTCATTCCTTAATAACCCTAAAAAAATTTCCCAACAATCCCCTAGCACTCGACTATAAAAAACCTTAAACCCTCATCCCCCAAACCCTTAACCCTTGGCCCCAAATAACCCCAATCCCTTGTCCCCCAAAACACTAAACCCTCAGCCCCGAAAATCAAATACCCTCGGCCCTAAAAAACCTAAACACTAATCCAAAAAATGGTTTCTCCTTAGTCCCAAAAAACTCTAAACCTTGAGTCCCAAAAATACTAATCCCTCTTATACAAGAAACCATATACCCATAGTCTAAAAATCACCAAACTCTCAATGACAAAAACCCAAAAAACTCAGCTCCAAAAAACAACTATACACGCATCCTCATAAAACCATTAAAACTCAGCCCCCAAAAACCATACTCCCCACACAAAATAACCCGATCCCACAACCAAAAAATCATAAAACCCTCATCCTTACAAAAATACTAAACCCTCATTCCCAAAAAACCTGTAACCATAATCAACATAAAGTAAACAGTTATCCTAAAAAACACAAAATCTTCAATGTTAGAAAACCCTCATCCCCAAAAACCTAAAACACCCGGCTCAAATAAAACATAAACTCTTTTCCCTAAATGCCACTAAACACTTATTCTCAAAACACCTAAAACCATCTATCCTAGAATACCCATTACACACATCACTAAAAACCCCAAATAGTCATCCCCAAAAATCCATAAACCCTCATCTCCAAAATCTCTAAAACCCCAAGCCCCAATAAACCCAAAACCCTTAACCCCAAATACCCAAAACCTAATCCCAAAATCCACATAAACCCTATTCCATAAAAAACCATAACCCACATTCATGGAATACCCAAAACATGGATCCTAAAAAACCCAAAACACGTGAACCTAAAAAAACCAAACCCTCTAACCCATAAAACCATAAACTCATAGTCCCAAAAACAAAAAAAAAATCATCTCCAAAAAACCCCAAATTCTCATCCCTAAAAAAACTAAAACCCTCATCCCCTAATAACCTAAACTCATAGGACCAAAAAATAGAAGAACCTCAACCACAAAGAACATCAATCCCTAACCCCAAAAAAACATAGAACACTCTACCCCAAAAACCCCAAACTGTCAACCATTAAAAACCCAAAAACATCAGCATAAAATAACACAAAACTGTCATTATTAAAAAAATACTATACTCTAAACCCTTGGAAACCCCAAACCCTAAAATGTAAAACCCAATAATCCCTTCCATATGAAACCACAAACCCTCATCTAGGAAAAAACCCAAACCCCCATCCAAAAAAATCCTCAAACACTCATCACAAAAAAATACAAACTATCAGCATTAGAGAAACCCTAACACCCAAGCCCACAAAAGGAAAAACCCTCAACCCCAAAAAATCCAAAACTCCCAGCCCACAAACCACATACCTTCATCCTCAAAAAACTGGACCTTCATACCAAAAATTCCATAATTTCTCAACCAAATAAAAAAACAAAACCTCATCTCCAAGAAACCCCAAAATAGAAATCCCCTAAAAAAATCCTCAACACAAAAAACCAAAAATCCCCAACACCAATAATTTCAATAACCTCAACTCAAAAAACTTGAACACTCATCCCTAAAAAACCCCAAACCCTATGTTTTAGAAAACCCAAAATACTCATTAAAAAAACTAAACTCCAAAAATAATCCAAAACCCTCATCCCACAAAATTTAGAAACCCTTTTTCCCCAAAAAACACCAATCCCTCATCTCCCCAAAGCCTAAGCCCTCGACCGAAAAAAATTCCAAAACCTCAACCCAAAAAACCACAAACCATCATCCCAATTAATCCCAAAACCTTAACCCCCAAGAAACCCCAAACTCTCATCCTCAGAAATATCTAAACCCATAGACCAAAAAGACCCCAAAAACCTCATCCCTAAAAAATCTCAAAACCTCATCCTCTAAATACCCCCAACTGTTAACCAAAATAACACCCAAATCCAAACCCCCCCAAAATACCAAATCCAATTCCCCATAAAATCCTATGCCCTCATTCCCACATAAATACTAAACCATTATCCATAAAAAACTATGAAACCTAAACCCCAAAACACTAAACACTTAGTCACAAAATCCCAAAAACCTTTTCCCCAAAAACATTTAACCCTCATCCCTAAAAAAATTAACTCAAATACCTACAAAAAATAAACCCACAGCCCCAAAAAAATATAAAACCCTTATCTCTAAAAACCCTAAACCTGCTGGAATAAAAAACCTAAAATCTCCACCCCAAAATCCCCAAAGCCTCATGCTAAAAATTCTTAAACCCCTATACAAAAAACTCAAAACCATTATCCCTTAAAAATCCCAAAAACATAATCCCAAAAAACCTCCAACTTCCTAGACCCAAAATTCCCTAAACACTTAGCCCCAAATAACCCTAAACCTCAATAAATAAATTTTTAACCCTCTACCACAAAACATACTAAAACCACACCCCAAAAAATATCTAAATCCTCTTCCACCAAATTCTCTAAACACTCATACACAAGAAATATTAAACCCTCATCCCCATAAAACCTTAACAACTCATTCTAAAAAAACCCCAAACCCTCATCCTTAAAAAAAATATAGGCCTTCATCCACAAAACCCATAAACCCATAGTCCCAAAAACATTTATCCATCCCTCCCAGAAATCCCAAACCCTCAACTCCAAGAAAACCTAAACCCTCAGTCCCATGAAACACTACTACCACCCCTCGAAGAAACCTAAAACCTACATACCCAAAACCCAAAACCCTCCCCCAAAATACTTTATACACTTATCCACAAAAAACATAAATCCCATAGACATGAAAATCACTAATCACTTTTTTTCATAGAAAATCCAAACACTCGTACCCCAAAAAAACATTAACCCTCCTCCCATAAAAACCCAAACAGTAATCCCCTAAAAAACAAAATGCTCTCTTCCAAAAAACTAAAAACCTTGTGCCCCAAAATCAATTAAATACTAATCCCCAAAACAACCCAAACCCCAAATCACATAAATCCTTAAACCCATGGTATAAGAACCCCCAAACCCTATTCCCCAAATAAACCCCTTAGCCCTCCACCCCATGGAACCCTAATCCCTCTCCCCTAAAAACCCCCCACTACCCCATCCCTCGAAATCACAAAACCCTTAGCCCGCCAAATCCCAAATCATCAGCCCAATCACCCAAAACCCTCATCCTCAAAATTCAATAGACAATCCTCCCTAGAAAATGATAAACCCCTAGCCAAAAAACCCTAAACACTCATCCATAAAAAACCTTAAAACCCAAGGCCCAAAAAACTATAAACCATTCTCCCAAAAAACCCTATAACCTCATCTCCAAAAAATAACAAAATACTCATCCCAAAAAAAACCTAAACATCATCTCTAAAAAAAATTTCACCCACCCACGAAAAATAATAAAGACTAATCAAAAAAATTCCTAGAACCTCATGCAAAAAATTACTAAACATTCATCCCCAAAAAACATAAAACCTCATACCCAATAAATACTAAATTATTTCCCAAAAAAACCAAAAACACTCATCCTTAAAAAATATCTTAACCCTCAGAACCTAAAAACCATCAACACTATTCCAAAAAATTCCTAAGCCCTAATCCCCTAAAACCCTAAATCAATAGCGCCAAAAAATACAAATCCTAGAGCTGCAAAAATAATTAATCCCTCATCACCAAAAAACCCAAAACTCTTTGAACCAAAACCCCTTAACCCATAGAAATAAAAAACCCTAAACCCCCATCCCCAAAAACCCTAAACCCTCCAGCCCAAAACCCCAAACCCTCATCCTCAAAATTCCCTTTTCCCTTATCCCCAAATAAACATAAACCCTTAGCCCCAAAAATTTATATACCCAAAGACCTAATAAAACCCTAAATGCACCACCATTAAAACCAAAATCCTCTAATAAAATAATAATCCCTCATCCCAAGAGAACCGAAAACCCACAACCCCAAAATGGATAATCCTTAAATCCCCAATAATAACAAGTCCCAAAAATATTATCCTTAAAAACTAAAAACCCTCATACTCAAAACACCCTAAACCCTAAACCCCAAAAATCATGAAACACTAAACCCCAAGTAACCTCATACCCCTATCCCTAAACAAACCTTAACTCTATTCCCAAAAAAAACTGAACCCTCATACTTAGAAAACCCCAAACCCTCATCCCCCAGAAACCTAAAACCCTCAACCCCCAAAAAATATAAACCCTCAACCCAAGATAAATGATAATCCTTAATCCAAAAAAACCTAACTCTATTGTCCCAAGAAATCCATACACCCACATCCCTAAAAAACACACAACCCCAAAAAATGATAACATTAGACCCAAAAAACAAAAAACACTCATCAGTAAAAATCATAAAACCCTCATCCCCAAACACCGAAAAACATCATTCCAAAAAACATCTATACTACATTCCCCAAAAACTGGTAAACCCTCAACCATAAAATCAAAAACCATATTTACTTAAATAAAATAATATATCATCATTCAATTAACCCCAAAACCTCATCTCCAAAAATCCTAAAAACTCAATTCAAAAAAACCTAAACCCTCATAAAAAAATACCACAAACATGGATGTCTAAAATAATCATGAACCCTTATAAATAAAAATAAACACACATCCCCTAAAATCACAAACCCAGATCCAGAAAAAATCTATAAATTCATCCCCAAAAAACACTAAAACCTCAGACACAAAATATAAAATCAAAACCCTTTCCCCAAAAAATTTTGAATCCAATGTCCCTTGAAAGACTATAAATCCTCATACCTATAGAACTATATACCCTCATCCCCCCAAAACCCTAATCCATATACCCTGAAAAACCCCAACCCTTATCCCAAAAACACTCTATACTAAGTGTCCCAAAAACCATAAATACTCACCCCTTATAATGGAGAAACCCGCACCAATTAAACAACAACCACATCGTTGAAGAAACACAAAATCAAAGGCACCAAAAAACTCAAAACCCTCAGGACTAAGAAGACCTGAACCCAAATCGCTTAAATACATTGAAACATAATCCCCATATAATTCTGAACCCTCATACCTAGAAAACACTCAACCCTCAACAGCAAAAAAACTCCAAACACCCTTTTCCAAAAAAACCCTACACTATTGTCCCCAAAAAAACAATATAAAATCATTCCCAAAAACCCTAAGCAATCAAACTCGAAATAAACAAACCATATGCCACCAAAAAAACATGAACCATCATCTCTAAAAAACACTTGACCCTAAATCCCAAAAAAACAATAGAACCTCTTCCAAGAAAAATAATAGAACAAAATCACAAAAAAAATATTAGACACTCATCCCCAAACAAACCCTAAACTATTATCCCCCAAATCACTAAGCCCTCAATCACAAAATATCCTATACTCTTTGAACCCCAAATCCATAAACCATTATCCTTAAAAAACCCTAAACCATCAGCCCCAAAAAACCCTAAACCCTCATCTCCCAAAAACCCTAAATCCTAGTACCCAAAATCCAAAAAACTTCATCCCAAAAAACAAAACCCTTAACTTAAAAACCTTAACCCCCCACCACAGAAAACCCTAATTCATTAGACTTAAAAAAATGTAATGCATTGACCCAAAAAAACAATAAACCCCTAGTCCCAAATAAATTCAAATCTCTCAGAACCCAATAACACTAATCTCTCACCCCCAAAATAGTAATACCTCCTCTATAAACAACACCAAAAAATCAACCCCAAATATCGTTTACCCATCAACAACTGAAAAACGTAAAACCTAACCCCCAAAATAACCTAAACACTTGTCCATAAAAAAACACTAATCCCTTTCCCCCAAAAAATATAAACCCATGGTACCAAAAAACAATAATCTCTCATAACTATAAAAAACCAAACCCTCAGCCCCAAATTACCATAATACCATGGTCCTAAAATACTATAAATCCTCATCCCCAAAAATACAGAAACACTCAACCCCCAAAAAACTGAAACTCTCATCCATAGAAACCCTAAATCCCAATGACTAAACACCCTAAAACTTTATCCCAAAAAATGTATACACTCAGCCCAACGGACCCCAAACCCATAACTCCAGAAAAAACGCAAATCATATGCCCCAAAAAACCCAAAACCACATCCCGAAAAATCACGAAGACCAAATGCAAAAAATATCAAACCCACAGTCCCAAAAAACCCCAAACAATCAGTATCAAAAAAACCACAAACTATATGGCCCTAAAAACACCATACACTCTTCCTAAGTAAAACCCACACCCTCATCCTCATTAAATGAAAATCCCTTATCACCAAAAAACACTAAAACAACACCCCAACCTTAAACCCTAAACCATCATCCCCAAAAAACCTATACCCATACCCCCAAAAAACCATAAACCCTCTCCCATAATATTCACTATACCCTAATCCAGAAAAAGCTAAAAACTCAACCCCATGAAACCCAAAATGCCTAACCCAAATAGGCCCTAATCCCTCGTCACCAAAAAACTGAAATCACTAATCTCTAAAAAAAATTCTAAAACCTCATCCATAAAAACCCAAAACATTCATCCCTAAAAAACCCTTAACACTCATCCCCCAAAACCATAAACTGTATTCCCCAACAAATTGTAACCTTTTTCCCAAAAAAACCCTAAACCCTCCACGCTAAAAAACATGAAACCCTTGATCATAAAAAATAATAAATCATTGTCCACAAAAGAAACCAAATCCCTCAGCCAAAAAAATTTAAAACACATATCCCCAAAAAATCATAAACCCTCTGCCCCAATAAATCCTAATCCTTGTAGCCCAAAAAACAGTAAGTAGAGGCACTGAAAATCCCTAAACCCCCTTCCCCAAAATCCCAATAACCTCTTCCCTAAAAACCCTAAACCCTCAAAATCAAAAAAACCATAAAAACTAGGCCCTATAAAACCCCAAAACAGTGAACAAAAAACCCGAAACTCTCATCCTATAAAAAATTCGACACCATTAGCCACAAAATTTCCAATATCCTCATCTTGAAAAAATTGTAAAACCTCAGCCCAAATATAACATAATCCCTCATCATAAAAAGTCCCTAAACCAAGTAAAAAAAATCCAATTCCTCATCATCAAAAAATCTATAAACCTCATCCCCAATAAACACTAATCCCTTAGACCTAAAACTCATATACCATCTGTCTAAAAAACCCCTAAACCATTTACCCCCAAAAAACTAAACAATCATCCATAAAAACCCCTAAATCATCATTCAAATAAACCCTAAACCCAAATCCTGCAAATAACATAACCCTAATCCAAAAAAACCATTAACCCTCAGTATGAAAAAATGATCAACCCTAAACCGGAAAAAACACTAAACACATTGCCACAATAAATCATAAACCCATGGTACCAAAAACTATATACCATCGGCCACAAAAAATGCTAAACTCTAATACTCCAAAAAAAACCAAATCCCATAATCCAATATAACCCATTAAAAAATTCCACCAAATAAATAAAACCTCATCCCGAAAAAACCAAAAAACCTCGACCCCAAAATCCACTATGCCTCAGCCCCGAAAATCCATAAAGCACATGAACCAAAAAAATAGTTACCCTCAATCCAAAAAAACAAGAACCCCCATCCTTAAAAAAACATAAACAATAATCTTAAAAAACTACAAACACTCATCCCCAAAAAAATATAAAAACACGACAATAAAATCCCCCAAACCCTCAGACATAAAAAAATTAAATAGACCCTCACCCCTAAATAACCATAAAAACTTGACCATAAATAACACTACACCCTTAGTTACAAAATATGCAAAACCCTCAACCCATAAAAATACCTAAACTCTCATCCCTAAAAATCCATTAAATATTAACCCCCAAAAACCTTATCCTAAAATAAAAAAATGAAAACCCTCCAAAAAAACTATTAAATATCTTCACTAAAAACCTGTAACCCTTGGACCCAAAAGACCCTAAACCCTATTCCCACCAAACCCTAAACCCTCTTCCCCATAAAATTCCAAACCCTCACCCACAAAATAAATGAGACACCTGGTCCAAAAAAACCTAAATCATCTGAAGAAAATACCAAATCACTCGGCCAAAAAAACCCTAAACCATTAGTCCAAAAAAAAACTACACCATCATCCCCCAGAAAACATAATTCCATATCCCCAAATAACTAGAAACCCTCCGCCAATGGAACCCTAAATCCTCAAATCTAAAAAACCTAAAACCCACTCCTCCATGAAACTAAACATCTCTAGTCCCCAAAAACAATAAACCCTCATCCCTAACAAATCCCTAAGAATAAAATCAAATAAAGATCGAAACACTTACTCCCAAATAACAGTAAACACCCAACCACAAAAAAACTAAACGATCATCCCTAATAAACTCTAAAACCTCATAAAACCCCCAAAAACATTCAATCCTAGAAAACAAAAAAATTCACAAACCCCCATCCCCAAAAATCCCTAATCACACATCCCAAAAAAACCCTAAATAGTGTGAACTAATAAAACCTAAACAATCATCCCTAAAACCCCTAATTCCTTATTACCGTAAAACCCAAACCCTCATTCTCAGAATAACCTAAACCCTCAACCACATAAATCAAAAGACCCCCGCAAAAAAACATTAAACCCTCATACCCCAAATATCCCAAAACACTCATCCCCCAAAACACCAAAACCCCAAAACCATCAACAAAAAATCCATAAATCCAAAACTCCCAAAACCCTAAACCATGAAACCTAAACCGTCATCCAAAATAACCGCAACCTTCAAACCCATTGAATCGTAAACAATTATCCCAAAAAAACCTGGCAAACCCTCATACAAAAAAATTCATATGCCCCATTGGAAAAAACACTAAATCCTCGCCCTATGAAAACCAAAAACACCTCTACAAAAAACCATAATGCCTCATCTTCAATAAAATATTCCCCCTCATCTCACAAAAAATATAAAAAAAACAGTCTAAAAAAATATGAACCTCTCAACCTCCGAAACCATAAACTCTCAGAACAAAACCACCCAAACATCATCCCCCAAAAACCCCCCACACTCAGCCCCAAACACCCAAAATAAGATTAATAAAAACAAAAAACCTGAAGACAAAAAAACACTATAAACAAAAAATTATAAATCTTAAACCACAAAAATTCCTACCCTCCATTGTTAAAAAAACCAAAATCCTCAGTAGAAGGTAACGATAAACCTTTGGCCCCAGAAAACCTTAACCATAAGACACAAAAAAACCCTAAACCCTCATCCAATGAAAATCCTAAACTCTCAAACCTAGGAAAAAATAAACCATTATCCCTCGAAAACTAAAAAACATGATCCCAAAAAAAACAAAAACTCGTAGCCCCAAAAAATAATAATACCTCAGCCCCAATAACCCTAAACACTAAACCCCCCAAAACCCCAAAATATCATCCCATGAAAACCCTAAAACCTTTATCCTATAATTATATAAACCATCTTCCAATGAATTAACTAAACCCTCATCCCCAGAAAAAAATCCCTTAACCCTAGAAACAAATATAAACAACTAGCCCTAGAAAACCCAAAAACCTCAGCCCCTGCGAACCATAAAACCACATCCCAATAAAACAACACACGATTATCCCAAGAAAAGCATAAAACCACTTCATAAAAATAACCACACACTCAACCTGATGAATCCTGAATCCCTCAACTCCAAAAAACATTGAACCCTCTATCTTGGAAAACACGAATCCCATGACACCAAAAACCCTAATCCCTTAGACCTAGAATACTATAAGCCCTTAGATTCATAAACATTATATATTTATCCTCATAATACCCTAAAACATCATCCCATGAATATCCTAAACCCTAAGACCTTGAAAACCTACACTATTGGCCTCAATGGACCCTAAGCACTTCCCCTAAAAGACCCCAAATCCTCAACCCCAAATGATCATAAACCCTCATCTCGAAAAGGCCCTACGCCCAAAGCCCAATTAAAACCTAATCCCTCACCCCTAGAAAACCACAAACTGACATTCCCAAATGATCCAAAATACTCATCCCCAAGAAGATCATAAACCCTCAAAACTATATGTCCTTTTACCCTTAACCCTACAAAACCATTAACCATCACCGATAAGAAAAGAAGATCCCTCATCCCTCGAAACCCTAAAATATCATCCCTAGAAAATGATACACCCAAAACCCATGAATCCCTAAACCCTTACCCCCAGAAACCCATAAGGGTCAACACTATAAAACCAAAAAGTCTAATCTTCATCAAAACATGTCTACTTTTCTTTAAAAAACCCAAAAACAAGATCCCTTGAAAAACATAATCCCTTAGACGTAGAAAATTATAGACCCTCATCCATATAAAGCCCAACACCCTTGGCCCCATAAAACTCTAAACCCTTATCCCCCAAAAACCATAAAACCTTGGTACCAAAAACCCATGAAGACTTATCCCCACAAACCCTAAATGATCTGTCCCAAAAAAGAATAAAATCTAAATTCCAGAAAACCTTAATCATTGATCCCTTAACCACCAAACCCTCATCCCTATAATCACTTAATCCCTCAGCCACAAAAAACCCTAATCCCTCATACCCAGAAAACACTACACACTCAACCCCCAAAAAACACTAAACCTGGAACCCCAAAACACCATAATCACTAATATATACGAAAACCAAAACCATAATCTCTTGAAAACCCAAACCAGGATCCCAATAAAACCCAAAACCATAATATGTAAAAATCCCTAAACCCTGATCCAATGAAAACCCAAAATAATCATCCCTCTAAAAAAACCATCACGCCTAATAAATCATAAACCCTTAGCCCTTGAAAACTATAAATCCAAATCCCTAAAAAACACTAAATTTTTTTTTCTAGAAAAGCCTAAATATTGAGCCCGAGAAATCTGTAAAGCATGATACAAATAAAATAATAATCCCTGAGTCCTATAAAATCCTAAACCCTCAGTAAAAAATTTAATAAACCTCAGTAATAGGAAAACATAAACCCTCAGGCCTAGAAAATCCAAAACCCTCAAACCCAAAAAACATTAAATCTTCAACCCTAAAAAACCATAAACCACTATCCCTAACAAACCCTAAATAGTGATCCCTATAAAAAACTAAACCCTTATCCCTATAAATAACTAATCCCACGTCCCCAGAAAACCTTAATACATTTTTCCCAAAAAACACTAATACATTATCCATAGAAATATCTAACCCATTTCCCCAGAAAACCCTAAACACTCATCACATACACAACTAATATTCTCAATCCCAAAAAAACCTAACCCATCATCCTCCCCAAACCCTAAATCCTCCCCCCCCCCAAATAACATAAACCATCATCCAAAATAACCAGAAACCCACATAACCGAAAAAAACTAATAACTCATCCCCCATGATTTGTAACCCCTCAGTCCCAAAAATACATAGGCCCTCAACCCCAAAATATCTAAACCCATAGTCGCAATAATAACTAAACCATCATTACCCCAAAACCCCAAAAATCCATAGCCAATGAAATCTATAAACCCTTGAACACAAAAAATCTAAACCCTCAACACCAAATCTTTAAACCCTCATCCTGAAAAACCCATAAACACTCATCCCAAAAAAAACCATAATCCCTCATCACCAAAAAAACAAGACACCCTCATCCCTAAAATACATAATTCATCACCCCCAAAATTCGAGATTCAATCATCTGTAAGAAACCCTAAACCTTCATCCCCAAAAACCCTAAGCACCCATCCACAAATAATCATCCCCCAAAAAACCTAAACCCTCATACTAACAAATTATACTCCCTCATCCCCAAAAAACCTGAATCCATCAGCCTCAAAATACCTTTGAACTCGTATCCCAATAAATCCCAAATCCCTTAGCACCAAAAAACCCATAACCCTCTTCCTGAAAACCCAAAACTATCAGCCACAAAAAAAAAATAAACCCTCAACCCCAAACCACCACCTCCAACATCCCTAAAAACCCATAATCACACATCACCAAAAAACTCTAGACCCACAACCCCTAAAACCCCTAAATTCTCAGCCCCAATAATCTCTTAACCCATAACCACAGAAGCCGTAAACACTCAACATCAAAAAACCAAGAACACTTAGACCAATAAACCAAATATCCTCATCCCCATTAAAACCCTAAAACATAATCCCAAAAACCCTATCCACACATTACTAAAATCCCGATACAATCACACAAATAGAATCATAAATCCTTTTCTCTAAAAAAAACCCTACACACTTATCCCCAAAAACACTAATCCCTTCTTCCACAAAACCCTAATCCTTCATAAAAAAACCCATACACCCATAAAATGATAATTCATCATCACCAAAAAAACATAAAACATAATCACAAAAAAATACATAAACACCTTGTGTTAAACAACCCTAAACCCTCATCCCCTCCAAAACCTTAGCCCGCATTCCAAATAAATCTAAAATACTGAGCCTAAAAACCCAAAAACTCTAAAATGCCCAAAAAACCACCTATACCCCTAGCCAAGAAAACCCTAAAACCCTAGACCAAAAATTAAAAAAAAACCATCCCCTAAGAAATTCAAATCCATCATCCCAAAATAACCATATGCCCTCATTCCCAAAACACTAAACTGTAAATGTTAAAAAACCCCAAAATGATCAGCCACAAAAAAACCTAAACCCTTTACCCTAAAGACCCATTAATCACAGACCCAAAAATTGATAAATTCTAATCAAAAAAAAATGCATAACCATCATCAACAATAATCAATAAATTACTTGCCTCAAATTTTCTAAAACATTATCCCCAAGAATTATAAATCCTTATCCCCAAAAAACCCTAAACTCAATGCCCTAAACTACCCGAAACCCTCATCCCAAAAAACCCTCGTACTTTGGTAAAAAAAATTCCTTATACCATCAACCCCATGAAACCCTCAACCCACCGCTCTAAAATGCACTAGACACTGATCCATAAAAATTTTCACTCCTTATTAAAAAGAATCCATCAACCCTCATCCCTCAAAAACACTCAACACACATATATATAAGAAAACACATCTCTAAGTGATAAATTATTTCTCAACCTTCATCCCCAAAAAACCCAAAACCTCAACCCCCCCCCCCCCCCCGAAACCCAACCCCAAAAAAACCATAATCCAAAATCACGAAAAAAAACCCTCACCCCCCAAACCCTAATATCAATGCTCAAAAACACTTCAAACCACTACCCAAAATACACTCAATCATCAGACGCAAAAAAAAAATCAAACCTATTCCCCAAAATACCCACTACCATCCATCACAAAAATCCATTCACCCTCATAAACAAACAAACCTCATCCCGTATGCCCAAAAAATCCCTCAAATGGTATCCCTAAAAAACCACAACCTACACCCATCACCAAAAATCCAATAACCCTCATCCCCTAAAATCTTAATCCCCAATCAAATAAAAAACCTAAACTCTCAGCCCCAAAAAAATCATCACATATCCCTTATAAACCCCAAAAATTCATCACCAAAAAAACCCTAAACTGGAAACCCCTAAAAACAAAAAATATAATCCCCAAAAAATCATCAATCCTTAGCCCAAAAATTTCTTTACCCCTCATCCACAAAAAACCATCAACAATCAACCTTTAAAAATCCACCAACACTCATTCCTAAAACCATCTAAAATCTATACAAGAAAACATCGACTCTAATTACAAAAAACCCCCCATCCCCAAAAAATTCAAAACTCTCAGGCCCAAAAACACAAAACCCTCAGTCATAAAAAACCACTAGACACTCAGCCCCAAAATACCCTAAAATCACTACCCAAAACAACACCATGCCTTCATTCTACAAATACAATAAAGCATCCACCCTAATAAAACCAATACCCTTATCCCACAAAACCATAAATCATCATCTAGAAAAAACTCTAATCACTCATCCCCCAAAAAACCCTCAACCCTCATCACAAAAAAATCCTCAACACTCACCCACATAAAAATGAAAATTGTCATCCCCCAAAAAAACCCTCAACACTATTACACAAAAAACCATCATCCCTCATCCCAAAACAACCCTCAACACTCAGCTAAAAAAAAGATCAACCCTAAGACTCATAATAACTTAAAACATTATCCCGAAAAAATTATGATCCCTTATCCCAAGAAAGGAAAGAACCATAATCCCAAAAAACAATTAACCCTCATTCAAAATGAAAAATTGAACCCTCAACCCCAGAAAATACTGAACCATCAACGTTAAAAAAATCTAAACCCCCAACCCTAATAATCCATAAACACTCACACCCCAAAAAACCCTTTAACAAATAATCCCAAAAAAACCATTACTATCACCCCAAAAAAACCTAAACCCTTATCCCAAAAAAACTGACCACCCTTATCTTAAAACAACCCTTTAACATTATTCCCAAAATACACTATACCTTCATCTCGAAAAAACCATCAACTATTAGGCCCCAAAACATCAACCTTTAGCTAGAAAACCCCTAAAACACATAGCCTCAAAAAACCCTAAGCACTCATCTCCAAAAAACCCTAAAACACATCTACAAAAAAAACCCTAAACCCTCATCTGCAAAAACTGTAAAACCCCTTCCCCAAAAAAACCTAAACCCACATTCCTAAAAAACCCTTAACCCTCCTCCCAAAAAAAACCTCAACATTTATTTCCAAAGAAACCCTCAACCTTCAATCCCAACAAACCCACAACCAAAAAACCCAAAAACCCTAAACCGCCACCCCAAAAAATCTCACGACCATCAGACAAAAAAACCATCAAATATCAGCATCCCAAAACCATCAATCCTCTACACAAAAAAACCTAAATCATCAGCCCTAAATAACCATGAACCTCCTGCCCAAAAGTCCCCAAAACATATACCCCATAAATCATAGAAATCTCAGCCCTGAAAACCTAGGAACCCCAATCCCACAAAATTCCCTGAACCATGAGCCCCAAAAAGCCATGAATCATCATACCCAAAAAATTATGAACCATCATCCAAAAAAATCCTTGAACCCTTGGGCCAAAAAACAATTAACCCTAAAAAACAATAAACCCTCATCCCCAAAAATTCATAAACCATCATCCCCAAAATACCTTGAACCCTTAGTCCCAGAAAACCATAAACCATAAACCTCCAAAACCCTAAACATTTAGCCCCAAAAAACCCTGAACCCATAACCAACACAAACCATTATCCTCAAAATAAAAAAAACATGAACGTTCATCCCCTGAAAAAATGTGAACTCTTGTACGCAAAAAATACCATAAACACTCATCTCCAAAAACCCATGAACCTACTTCCAATAAAAACATGAATAGTCATCAATAAAAAAACTTGAAATCTTATCCCCAGCAAATCTGGAACCCTAAACCCCAAAAACCTTGAACCCCCAATTCAAAAAAACCCTAAACCCCATCATTATAAAACCAAAACTGCAATCCCGAAAAATACCTAACCCACATACCCCACAAAAAATACACCCTACTCCCCAAAAATACTAAATAAATTGGACCAAAAAATAGTAAATTATCATCCCAAAAAAACACCAACACCACTTCCCCCAAAAAATCTCAAACACTTAGACCCAAAAAACCCAAATCCCTGATCCACAAAAAAAACCTCAATCGGCATCCCCAAAAAACCTCATTATCTATCCCAAAAAAACATTCAACAACCATTCCCAAACCCCTCATCATTCATCCCTAAAAACCCTAAAAACTCATTAAAAAAACACTAAACCCTTTGCCGGAAATTACCTAAACCCCCATCACAAAATATTTGTCATCCATATTCCCCAAAAACCCTCAACACTTCACAATAAAAAACCCTACCCCTCACCAATGAAAAACATAACGATCGGCCCCAAAAATAACTCAACCCTAATCTCCAAAAAAACCTAAAATGTAAACCCAAAAAACTCTCAACCCTCATCCCAAAAAATTAATCAACACTAATCCTTATAAGCCACTACAAAAATAGACCAAAAAAATCCCTAAACCCTCATCCCTAAAAAACCCTAAACACCCAGCACTAAAAAACCCTCAACTCTCATTCCCAAAAAAACCCTAAACCCTAAGTCCCAAAAAACATAAAAACCATATCCTAAAAAAATAATATACCCCCATCCCCAAATAATCCTAAACCCTCATCCCACCAAAAACCTAAACTATTATCACAAAAAACCCCTAAAACATATTCTGAAAAAAAACTTCAAACCTCTCTCCAAAAAACCCTGAAAACCCTATCCTTAAAACCCATAATCCTCTTCAAAAAAACACCCTAATCTTAAAAAAACACTAAACATACAACCCAAAAAAACCAAATAACTTTATACCCAAAAACCATAAAACACCATCCCCAAAATACCCAAACCCCCAATCCTTATAAAAAATATACTCTCATCACTAGAAAATCCTAAAACCTCCATCCATAATTTCCCTAAATCCTCCACCCCAAAAACCATAAACCATAATCCCCAAAATACTCCACACCCTCGTCCCTAACAATCCCAAAAACATTGACCCCAAAAAACCCTAAACCCTCAGTATCCGAAAACCCTAAACCCTCGTCCCCCAAAAAAACCAAATCCCTCATTAATTATACCAAAAAAAAAAGAATACTAATTCCGAAAAAACCATGTAACCTCACACCCAAAACCCCTGATCCCATAGCACCAAACCCCAAACCCTCTCCTAAAAATTACAAAATACATCATCACAAAAAAAACACAAAATTCCCACCCCCAAAAATAATAAACCCTCATCCAAAAATATATCTAAACACTATTCCCCAAAAACCACTTAACCCTATGAAACAAATCCCCTATACCCTCATCCAAAAAACCCAAACCGCATATTCCAAAAAATAAACCAAATCACTCAACCATAAAAAACACTAATCCCACAACACCAATAGAAATAAAATCACACCCCCCCAAAAACCCACAACCCTCATCCCTTAAAAAACCCAATCCATAATCCCCAAAAAATACTAAACTAACATAACTAGAATACCCTAAACCTTAATCCCTTGAAAAAAAAAATATCTCTCAGGCCAAAAATAATCTAAACACTGGGCCCCAAACACCTAAATCCTTATCACCAGAAACCCCTATTCCCTCACACCCCAAAAATCCTAAATTATCATCTGAAAAAAACCCAATACCCTCCTACACCAAAAATATAAACCCTTGATCCCAAAAAACACTCAACCATTATACCCAAAAATAAAAATTAAACTCTACCCAAAAAACCATAAACCTAGTCTCTAACAAACATTAAACCCTCAATGCCAAAACCCAGGACACTCAAGACCAAAAAACCATTAACCCTCAACACCAGATAACCATAAATCCTCAGGGCCAAAAAACCCTAGACCCCCAGTGCTAATAATTATTAACCCTCAAACCCAAAATATACTATCCTCTTAGCCATAAAGAACCGTTTGACCAAGAAAACCTTAAACCCTCATCCCTATAAATCCCTACACCCTCTTCATGAAAAAACATTAACCATAAACCCTAAAAAACAATATAAACACATCCCCAACAAACACCTAACCCTCACCCCCATAAAACACTACACCATGAACCCAAAAAAGTGATAAATGATCATAAAAAAATAAACCCAAATCTCCAAAAAGTCATAAACCTCTACCCCAAAAATCCATAAAACCTCAGCCCCAAAAATCCTTAAACCCTATTTCCCAAAAATCATGAATCCCTCTACCAAAGAAATCATGAATACCCCAGCCCTAACAAGAAATAATCCCTCATCACCAAAAAACACGAATACCGCAGTGCCAAAATACGCTAAACCATCATCCAGACAAAACCCAAAACCCCAATTCTACCAAAACATTAAACCATCAGCCCCAAAAACCATAATCCCTCGACCAAATAAAAAACAATACCTTAATCCCAATAAACTATAAAAGTTATTTCCCCAGAAACGCTCAATTTTCTGCCCTAAATAAACATACTCGATAAAAACCAAAACACTAAACACTCACCCACAAAATTCACTAAACCCTCATCTCTAGGACTCAATAAACCATTATCCTTCGAAAAACCCTAAAACCATAGTAAAAAAAACCCTCAAACCACATACCTTAAAACTCTTAAACATGAACCCCCCAAAAAATATTATACCACATTCTGAAAAAACCCTAAAACCTCATCCCAAAATGAATAACAATCCATCATCCTCAAACTACCCTATTCTCTTACCCCAGAAAACCCTAAAACCACATCCCCAAAAAAACTAAATCCCACATTTTAATATAAATTGAAACACCAACCAAAAAATACCCCAAACCCTCTATGAAAAAAGAACCTAAATCCCCATCCCAGAAAAACCTCAACCATTATCCCCATCAAACCCTAAAACCTCAATCCCAAAAAACCCTCAACACTGACCCCATAAAATTTCTCAACACTCAATCCTAAAAAACCCTTAATTATAATACATAAACAACTCTTATCCACTTCCATATGAACCATCGACCCTCAAACCCAATCAACCCACCACCCTTATCCACAAATCCCTCATTTCTCATCCCCAAAAAACCCTCTATCATAAGAGTCAAGAAAAACCCCAAATACTTATCATAGAAAACCCTAAACCATCAGCCACACAAAAACCAAATCCATATTCCCAAAAAATACTAAATACTCATCCCATAAGAATACTCATCACAGGGCCCAAAAAACTCCTTCAACACTCATTCCCCCAAAAAACCCATCCCTTAGCCCCTAAAAAAACCAAAAACCAAAACCACAAAAAACTGCCAACCCTCCACTTATAAAAACCCAATTCCTTAATCCCCAAACCACACCATAAATTATATTCACAACGAAAACCTAACATATTGATGTGAGATGCATGGGTTGGAAAAATTACTATGATATAGTATAGTCATGATGTATGTGGTTCAGGGCTATATGGTGGATGATGGTTATGGATAGTGGATAATTATAGTTAATGAACACTATATTGAGTATGTCCTATACATAGAAAAACAAATGTTATGGATGTGATATCCAATACACAAACTAACGAACTTCTGTTGATGCACCGAATTGGGGGCATTGTGATCTTCGATCAATAATCTGAATTGTGCATTGATAAGAAAATAATGAACAAGAGAAAGTGGAAAACCAAAACAATATTCCCACTATGGAGGTAAATAAATAATATAATATCTAATGAATTATTTATTTCCAATAAATGTTTCATGTTGTGGCTATTTATAGCCCATGGGAGATACAATATTCAAGGGTCCAATACCCTAAATTCATAAAGGATAAACCTACCTTGTGACCATAAATTTTGAAACATAAACCCTATGGAATAATTTCAAGAAACACATCACACAAATATTGAATTTTAGAAACCAAATGGACCCAAAAGTGTTGAACTTGATATTGATTCCGTATACCACCATATTTGAATTTCTTGTCCCCAAAAATGACTTTGGGATTTACTAATGTTGGTGGGATTCTAAATTCGTGGAACAATTTGTCTTGGGATTCTGGGATCAAATTTGGGATTAAATAAGATTGATAATAAGCCCATTTTCCACTTCCCTGAATCCACCCTAGGGTTGGACCATTTAATGTAGTGAAATTGGATCATGTTTCCACCTGTTGTCTCATTAATAATTATTGCATCCTCGGGACTTGATAATAAGACCTTCATCACATGCATGCGAAACTATCTTTGTACGATATCCTACCATGATATGTAACACAAATAAACACAAACAAAAAGAGAAACACACACAATTATTGACAGAATCTCACATATGTAATGATACACCCACAGACAAGTTTTACACACGCTCGCACACAAGATGTACACACCCATTCACAGAAGGATTCAAAATCACACATGTGAGACACTCTGACATGAAAGGATACAAACATCATGAGTATTTTTTCTTATTTCTCTCCACTCTCAATACTCAATTAAACTCCCTTGATCTTATGAAATCAAAATCCAATTTTGGGGTTATCATGCGCCCACAATCCTTCCATAATCAAGATTTTATTGGGGATAGTCAAACACATTCCATTTGAGTTTTAAATGGGTTATAAAATTGTTTTGGGTGGAAACGATTTTAGAAAATGTATGTAAGTGGTGAAAAATTGTGGATTGGTGAAATATTTGGGGTTATTTGGGTTGTTCATGATAAGAAAAATTATTATCAATATGTTAAATATATGATATTTTAATGAAGTAATTTTTTTGGAATGTTATATATGTAAAGGAAAAGTGATAATAATGTATGGAAAAGATAAAGTAATTATATTTTCCTTTTATTCTTTCATTTCTCATCAAATCCCCCAAAAAATATTTTCCCCTACAGTATTAAGGAACACAATTTTTAATGGATAGTAAGTTGTTTCTTTAAATTATATCAATGACTGGATTTTAATAGTTAGGAAAAAATGATGAGGTGAGATAATTTGATTTTTCTAAAAAAGAAATCTCACATAGATAATTAAATTCAAATAGAAGATTGATGAGTAATTTGATAAATGTAAAATATTTAAAAATTTCTCAACATAGACAAATCGTGGGGGATTCCAATGAAAAATGATTTCTGAAATGATAGAAAATATTTAATGTTATGAAGGGTAATAGATTATATTATTTTAGATAATGAGATAAATTACTAATATGTCAACTGGAGCTCTGATACCAATTTATTCGCGATAAAAGGGGTGACATGATCTTCATGACCTATGGTTGTGGATAGAGTATTCGGTTTGGAGCAATGCGATGGATGATGGTTATTGATATTGTTGCAATTAGTCAATCAATTCTATAAGGAGTGCATCCAACAACATATAAAACATGAGGGATGTGTTGGCCAATCCAAAAAAAAATTGTCTTGAGGCATGAAATTGAGGGCATTGTGACCATGGATGAAAAATCTAAAATGAAGAATTACAAGGAAGTATTTCCCATGACAAAGGGGAATAACTGGAATAATTCTCTATAAATATTGATAAAAAAGGATATTCTCTTTATTAAAATCTTGAATTCTAGTGAATGTTTCTTTATGGGAAGGTATTTATAGCCAATGAGAGACATAATAGTCAAGGTTCTAATTCCCTCATGTCATAAGAGGTATATGTGCCTTCTCCTAGTAAATTCAGAATTATAAAGCCTACGGAATACTTTCCAAAGAAGTAGAACAACAATATTGACTTTGAGGAATCACAAGGGTCAAAAAGTGTAGATCATAACATTGATTTCATTGCCCACCAAACTGAATTTCTTATCCCCGTGTATTACTATGGGGATTCACCAAAGTGAATAGGATTCTATATTTGTTCAGACATTTGTTTTAGGATTCATGAATCTCATTTAGGAATAAATAAGAATGATAAATATCAATTCTTATAATTTCAGGTATGCACCATTTGTATTAGACATTTAATGTAGAAAGATGAGATCATCATGCCTTTTGTGGTCTATATAATCTTTCCATTATCATTTGTACTTTTAAATATTACTCTTCACATTCCATCAATTCAATATCATCCACCATTTTCCCATAACCCTTCAACCCTAAAAAAACCCAAAACAGTAAATCATCAAAAAAACTTCGACAATCAACCTCAAAAAAACCAAAAAATTCTCAACTTCAATCCCCCCATAAAGTCAATCATTAGCCCCAAAAAATACGCTATCTGCACCCCAATAAAATATTGGATCCTCATCCTGAAATAAACCTGAATTATCATCCACAGAATAAAAAAAACCCTTAGCCCCCAAAAACCATGACCCCATTTTCGATAAAAACCCTCTACCCACATCCCCAAAAATCCATAACATCTTTGTTTCAAAAAATCCATAAACCCTCACGCCCAAAAAAATTTCAACCCTCATCCTAAAAATTCCTAAAAATATCATATCCCAATACCTAAAAACACCTCATTAAAAAAATAAATCCGTAGTCTCAAAACCCCTATAAAAACATTCCAAAAACCATTATCCCCTTTACCACTTAAACCCAACACCTTTATCCCAAAACCCCCTAAAAATAAAACCCTATAAAAATAAACCCCTATCCCCTAAAATCCATAATCATCATCCCCAAAAAACCATCAACCTTAAACACAAAAAAACCTCTACCCTCAGCCACCCAAAAAAAAAAACAACAATTTATACCATGAAAAACTCAACCACCATACCAAAAAACCCTCATCCCTGTACCTAAAAAATCAAAAACCCTCTGTCCACAAAACCCTAAACTCTCATCCTTAAAAATCACCAAATCTGAATATTTAAATAACTAAAGACCCTTAGCCCCAAAAAACCATAAACTAGTATCCCGGAAAAAACCATAAAACCATGGACCAAGAAAACCCTAAGACCTCAGCCTCAAATATCCTTCAAACCATAGACATAAAAAATGTTAAACACTCACCCATAAAAAATAAAAAACTTTTAGCCCCAAATATCCCAATATCCTTAACCCCCAAAACCCAAATTAGTGAGCCCTAAAAAAACCAAATCCATCCACCCCATTAAAACCCATATCCCCCAAAACCCAATATCTTGATACCTAAAATACTCTAAACCCTCATCCGAAAAAAAACCCTAAACCTGCATCCCATAAATCCATATACCCTCACCCCCAAAACAAACCATTATCTCCCATAAAAATCGTAACCATCAACCAAAAAAACAATCAACCCTCAAACCGTCAAACCCAATACCATTAGCCCTAGAAAAACCCAAAACCCTAATTCCAAAAATCCACTACCCCAATAAAAAAGATACCATAATCCCTCATCCACCAAAACCCTCAACCAACATCCCCAAAGACCTTATACTCTCATCCCTATGTATGAAAAAACCCTAAACACTCAACATAAAAAAACAATCAACCGTCAGCCAAAAGAAACCCTAACAACAAAACCACAAATACCCTCAAACATCAACCACTAAAATCCCTTAACACTCAATGTAAAAAACCCTCATCCCATAACAACCCTAAAATATCATATCCAAAATCCCCTTAACCCTCTTCCCAAAAAACCCTCAATCCTAAACCATAAAAAACCACAACCCTTAGTCCCAAAATAACCAATACAATCAACCAAAAAATACCTCAACCCTAATCCCCAAACATTTCTCAATCCATGGTCCTAAATAACCCTTATCTGTCATCACCAAATAACCCTAAATCCCATCACAAAAAAACCACACAACCCTCATCACAAAAATAACCCTAATCCCTTAGTCCAAAATTCCTTAAACACTCATCCCCAAAAAAAATTCAATGCACATCCCAAAAAATCCTCAAACCCTCATTAACAAAAAAACCTAAACCCACATCACCAAAAAAATTTAAAATCTCATCCCCCAAAATCCATCAACCCTTCCCCCAAAAAAATAATCTTATATCCTTAGACCCAAAAAATGGTATACACACACCCCCAAAACCTCATCAATTAAGTCCCCTTAACACTAAACCAGAAATATAATTTAACCCTAAACCCCTTGAAAATAGAACCCTCATCCCAAAAAATCTAAAACCCTCATCCCCAAAAAAGAAAAATCACTAAATCCAAAAAAACCCTAAACCCCTATCCCCAAAATACCCAAAACCCTCCACCCAGTGAAACCTAAAACACACTCCCCAAAAAACCACTAAAACCTCATTTGCAATTAAAATGAATCAATCAACCCCAAAAAATCTTAAGCCCCAAAACAGCTCAACTCTCAGACCCATAAACCCCTAACCCCTAATACTTAAAACCCCTAAATATACCCCACCAAAAAATTCAAACACTCATCAATTAAAAATCCTCAAAATTTATCACTAAAACCCCATCAAACATCATACCTAGAAACCCCTCATCCCCTAGGCATAAAATCACTCAACCCTAAACTTTATAAAAGACTAAAACATCAACACCAAAAAAATGCTAAACAATTATCCACACAAAACTCTAAACCAAAATTCCCAACAACCATTAACTCTAATCCAAAAAATGGAACCCTCATCCAAAAAAAACACTCAGTAACAAAAAACCCAAATCCCTTATCCCTAAAAACCCTCAACCCATAGACCTGAAAAAACATAAACCCTCATACCATGAAAACCCCAAAACACCATCGCACAATACCCTCAACCCTAATAAAAAAACCTCAACCCTTGTCCTATAAAACCCCAAAACCATCAGTGATAAGTAACCTTATGACATAAACCCAAAAAACCATCATCTATCTACCCAAAAAATATCATCTCTTACCCCTAAAAATACTAAACCCTCTACCCCAAAAAACATTAAGAACTCAACCCTAAAATCACTTATACATCACCACCAACAACACTAAACCCTAATACCCAAAAAAATATAAACCCACATACCAAAAAATCCCTAAACACACAACCCCAACAATCCCAAATTCCTTATCCCCTAAAAGCCTTCATCCCTCATCCTAAAAAAACTCTCAACCACCACTCCAAAAAACACCTCAACCCTCAAACCCAAAAACCCATTGATGATCATACTGAAAAAATTAACGACACACGGAACCAAAAAAAAAACTAACTAAAACCCTCATCCCCAAAAAACAATCATCCCAGTACACTGCAAAACACTAAAACCATAGACCCAATAAACTATGAACCCACACAACATCAAAGATAATCCAACGCCCTCTACCCCAAAACACCTTGAACCCTAATCCCAATAAACCAGGATTTGAAATACACAAATAATCTCTAAATCCTTAGACACAATAACTCTAAATCATTATCCCCAAAAATCATCAAACCCTTATCCCTAAAAAACCATGAACCCTCATCCCAAAAAACCCTCAAACATAAAAAAAGGATGATCCATGGGCACCATGAAACCAGGAACCTGAGTCCTGAAAAACCCTAAACCCTAAACCCCAAAAAACCTATAATCCTTATAAAAAAATCTGAACACTTATCCCCAAAAAACATCAAACGATATCCCCAAAAAACATTAATCGCTCAACCCTAAAAAACCAGAACACTCATTCTCAAAATAAAATTGAACCACAGCCGCAAATAACCATGAATCCTCATCCACAATAATCTCTAAACCCTATACCACTAAAACCAAAAACCATAAAAAAAACATGAACACACGTCCCCAATAAACCAGAATCCATTTTCTCCTATAAAATGTTAAAATACCAAATCCAAAAAATCATAAACCATCGACCCCAATAAATCATAAACCTCAACCCAAAAGGCCCCTAAATTCTACCCCAAAACCCTAAACCCCTATCGCCAAAAATCCTAATCCATAATCCCATAAAATCTTGAATCCAAAGCCTAATAAATAATTTAATATCAATCTAAAAAACCCTAAAACATTTAAACCAAAAAACCCTAAATCCACCTCTCCAAAAATACCTAAACACCATGCCCCACAAAATCAGTAACCAGTTGCCCCAAAAAACATTCATCCCGCATCACAAACAGGCACTCATCCCTAATCTACAGAAAAACATAAAACATCACCCATAAAAAAAATTAATCACTAAACCCTCATAAAACACCTGCAAACCTCATCATAAAATCCCTAAAACCTCATCCCCAGATACCCTCAATACTTATCCCTGAAAAACATCAACACTCATTAATAAGAAACCTTAAACACTCATACATAAAGAACCTAGATCTAAACCCTTAAAATCCCTTGACCCTCATATCCAAAAGACACTAAAACCTCACCCCCAAAAATCCATCATCCATCAGCACCAAAAGTATCTCGTCCCTCATCTCTAAATCTATAAAACCAAAGAACCAAAATACCCTCAAAACTCATCTATAAAAACCATAGCCCCTCAACCAACAAAATCCGAAAACTACAGCCCGAAAAAACCCTAATCCCTATGTCCCCGAAAACCTAAATCCATCAACCCCAAAATACCATAACCCATAATCCCCTAGAAACCATAATCCCTATCCTACCAAAAAACCAATACCCTTAATCCCAAAATACCTAAACCCTTATCACCAAAAACCATTAATTGTCAGTCCCAAAAACCATTATGCCCTCATCACAAAAAAATAATGAATCATCCAACACAAAAAATGACTAAACCATTATCTCTAACAAACCATAATCTCTCAATGACAAAGTATCTTAATCCTTAATCCACCCAATACCCTACTACCTCATCACCTAAAACCACTATAATGTCTGGATGAATGAAAATCCTAAACCCTCATCCCCAAAAAACAATAAAACCATAAGTCCCATGAAATTCAAAATTATCAACATAGAAAAAGAAAGAATATCTCAACCCCAAAAAAACCAAAACCATCATCAGAAAAAAAAATCAATCATACAAATAAATAACTAATCCCTCATTCAAAAAAAACCTAGAAAATCAACTACAAAAAAACACTAAACTGTCATCCCTAGAAAACCTTTAAAATTTATCCCGATGAAACCCAAAACCCATAGACTAAAAAACCCTAAACCCTCATCCCAAAAAACAATAAACCCAATCCCCCCAAAACCCTAATACCACATCCCTAAAAACCTTAACACCCTATCCCAAAAAAAAACACAAAACCGTCATCCCGAAAAAACCTTAAACTCTTATATAATAAAATTTAAACCCTATGATCTTAGCCCCTAAATACATTAAACCATCATCCCAAAAAATTCTAAGACCTCAAATATACATAACATCGAACCATAAAATTTATAAACCATTTTCACCAAAATAACATAATCCCTCAGCCCCAAAAATTGCTCAACCCTCATCCCCATTATAACTTATACCAATAATTCATCAACACTCATCACCAAAAATCCTTTAACACTCACCCCCCAAAGTCCCTCAACCCTTATCCCTAAATCCATTAAACTTATACACTATAAAAACTCTCAACCCTCATCCAAAAAAACCCACAACCTTATCCCTATAAAACCCTAAACGATAAACCCCCAAAAACCCCCAACCCATAGTACCAAAAACCTAAATTCTCATCCCCAAGAACCCCTCAACCCTTAGCCCTAAAAAAACTAATCCCTCCACCCAAAAATTCCTAATCTCTCTAACCCCAAAAAATACAAAAACCTAAATCCCATAAAACCCTTAACACTCATCCCTATAAAACCCCATCCCTTTGCCCTAATGATATACTCACACCTCAACAATAAATAACCTTCAACCCTCTCCCTAAAAAACACTTTAAATTTAGCCTCCCCCAAAAATAACTGACCCCTCAACCCCAAAAAACCCTTACCTCTTATTTTGAGATACATGGGGAAGATAGATCATCATGGAATAGGGGTGGAGATGAGGTTTGTGGTTTCGGGCTAAGTGGAGGATGTCAGGTATAAGCAGTGGATGGATGATGTGAATCAGCTCTATAAGGGGATTTACCCCCCACATTGAAATAAATCTCATGATAGATATGTGATATCCAATCCACACTAAAAAACCTAGTTTAATGCACTAAATTGGGGGATTTTTGATCTTGTATCACCAATCAAACTTGTATATTGACAAGGGAATAATTCAAAAGAGATAGGAGAAAAACTCATCAGAATATAGAAAGAAAAAAATACATATATGTATATTAGAATCCTAAATTCTAATAGTAGTTATTTGTGTGAGGGGGCTGTTTATATACATGTGTTAATACATTGGTCAAGGATAAATAACCTTATTGTTATAAATGATAAACCAACATTGTCCCCATAATTTCATAAATAAAATTCTTAAAGAACACCTTATATATAACTATCACACAAATTTTGACTATGTGGTATCAAATGGATCCAAATGTATATATCTTGACATCGATTTTATATCCAACAAAATTTGATATTATTATCCAAGTTAATGAATTTGGGGATTATATAAATTTTATGGGATTATAAATTCATTAAACTATTTGTATTGGTATTTATGCATCACATTTTGGATTAAATAAGAGTGATAATTAGCTCGTTTTCCTCATCCATGCATCCATTATGGGATTGGAAATTTTAATTATGTGATATGGTCTCATGTTTCCGGTTGTAGTATCTTGAATCATCCTTGCATCATTGGTCCTTGCAACTCCAATATCTCAAATGATATCAAGCCAATGAAATCCACTAGTTTTACATTATCATCCCCCATTATAAATGGATTCATTCTTGAATCTTCATTATTTAAATTCAAATATATTGAAATGTAAAAAAAAATTGACTTTGAAAATGTCATCATACACCTATGATAAAAATTACACAATATGTGAAAAATTATGTGTTATGTAATTAGAGTTTAGAATTTCCTCACTGTGAATAAATAAATAATGCTTTTTCCCTAAATCAATGCTTACATAACATATATCTCCTCTATAAACACATTTTTATTCTCTATTACTTCGATTTCCCTCATGATTTTCTTTTAAAACATGATATCCTTTATACTCTATTTCTCCATTATCCCTTCATTCTCATATTTTCTTCTTATACCTCATCTTTTCTAATTCACACAATTTTTTCACTCATTATATGATCAGCCAAATTTTTTTGGCATGAATGGGGTTGAGGTTTATAGCCTCCCCTCAGAGTATGCAAATATGATGGTTTTGAAAACTATCATATGCCACAAACTGATCATGTTTCTATGTCCAACATAAAAGTATGTAGCGAGAACTAATTTTTAATACACCCCATAAGACCTCATTGCTATAATTTATAACATATAATGTGACCATAACATGTTTTTTAACCTTCAAATCTCGGTAAAAATTCAACCACTGAAACTGATATGGATGCATGGGCTTCAATGGTGAGAGTCCCACCTTCTCCAAAAACTCAATGCTCATCACATTTATAAAATTTCCCCTCATCAATGATGACACCACATACATTTTGAATTATTTTACATCATTTCCTATAAAGTTTCTCCCTTTTCTCGTTCCCATTAGACATCATTTGGGTTCTCAAAACCATGATGGAGATTATAATATCCCCATCTTCCACAACTTCTCCTTTATAATTTTTTGGGGATCATCCACTTCATTCTCCAAAGTCTCTCCATCAGTCTCCCATTATCCATACATTTTTATAGTCATGGTGAATCATTTTTGGTATTCCCAAAAAAATGTGACCCCTTCCATGGGATTTTAAACATAAAATATCCTGATTCCTCTATTAGTTAGACACAAATGTATCTTTCTAAGGTGAAATAATTACCTTGTAACTATTTCGATTAACCACATCATTCAATATTGATGATTCTACAATATCCTTCCACAAATATATCTATGGATTGAATGGGGTTGGCAGATTATTCATGTTTATGCTTCCTTTTATTTATTTCTCAACGTTGCTGGTTCTTGAAACATATCTTATATCTCCAAAAGATGGTACATATCCACATGATCAACAATCTCTCGATTGAGTCAAAAAAAATCAATCTATGGTTTCTTCTAAATCCAACAAAATGATTCCTCATATAATGAAATTTTTTATCTAAATGTCATAAATTCAACACTCTTATCCCCTTAGGTGAGTAATTGATGTTTTTTCTGGAGATCTCTGTGTTGGAGTGAAGGAACAAACAACATATTTATAGAAATAATCATGTCAACTCATGTATTGATGGTACATCTTCTATATATATACCTAAACATTTTCATTTGATCAAAAAATATTAATGAATAATTACTAAATTCAATAGATTCATGTTTTTTCTTTTCTCTCATTGAAATAGTTATGAAATGGAAGAATTTTCTTGGAAAAAATATCCCATTAAAATTATTCATCAAGATCACTTTTCCCTTGAAATGATGGGTCATTCACCTTGATACCTCCAGGTATTTCATATTCATGTGGTCACCTTTAGAATATTATAGGTTTTAGGGACCTCATATTTCTTTGTGGTAAATCTTCTGAATCCTCATCAATGTTATCTATCACATACTTAATGATATTGGGGCCACTTAGTTCCAGGTAACATCAAAGGTTACCATGAATCATCCTCATGCAAGGTTTATTATCTAGTTCATATATACTCTCATCTAGGACCTCCAATATCTAATCATGTATTGTTTTGAAAATGCCTCACCAAATCCTTCTTTTTTAGTGGCGTTGCTTCTGATGTGTGAGATCTACATCGACTTCATTGCACCCTGGCATGAGAAAATACCTTACCATGATTTTATACCATGATATGTAACACAAAAAAGAATATAAATAAATAAACACACATAATGAAACTCACACAATCACAATCATGACAATACACACGCAGAAAATATTTACACCCTCATTGACAAGGGACGTACACAATTACTCATACAATAAAACACACTCATGTATTCCATATATAAAAACCTGAGAATACAAGGTCAAACACTCACACATTAAGGACACAAAAACCCCCAAAAACAAGAATACACACTCACACACAAAATATTTAATCACTCTCACACACAATGATATAAACATCATGAGTATTTCTTATCATTTCACTAGACTCCCACCGGTCAATTCAAATATAAATCTCATATTATATATAATAAATTTTCTGGGGGTGATAAATTGCCAGAAATAATTAATAAATTAATAATTTGTTTGGGTATGATTTAACACATACATTTTGAATGGAAAATGGGATACAAAATGGTTATGGGTGGAAATGAGTGTAGAAAATATGGTTATATTGTAGAAAATGGTGGACGGGAAAATTTATGGGGTTTTCATGATTGTTCTTGTAAATAAAAGTTTTTGAAAATATGATCCAAATATGACATGGTGGTGAAGTAATATATTGATGAAATCTAATTATTTAAATGGGATATGTTAATAATATAAAGCACAAAGAAGTAGGAATTTTATCCACTTTTATCTCATTATTTTTTTATTCTAAAATGTTCCCAAAATATTTTTTCTCAATGTTTTAAATCAAAATATTATAAATAGAGATTATGATGATTTTTTTTAAATCTCTAAACGAATGGGTTTTCTAAATTTTGATAATCAAAATTGATATTGTTGCAAATTTTGATTTTATTCAAATAGATATCACTTATAGATAATTTAATTCAATTAAAATATTTATGAATAGTTGGTTTAGTGTGAAATATTTCAATCATGCACAACATAGTACAATTTTGGAGGCTTATGAAGAAAATGATTTTATTTAATTGGTGGAATATATAGAATGATATGAAGGGTAGTGGATTAAATTGTTGTAGATGAAGGGATATTTTTATGTCGTGTCAACTAGATCACTGATTATAACTGATTAGATATGTGTGGTGTTGCCAGATCATCATTGAGTTGGGTTAGAGATTATGTATGATGTTCGTGGATAAGTGGTTGATGCTGGTTATGTATAGAAAATGTAATTAATCAATAAACTCTATAATGATCCTGACCTACTACATTGATAACACATTCATGGGAGTGATGTCAAAGCCATCCCAACCAATAAAACACTCAGGTCGAGGTAAGAAATATGGGGCATTATGATCCTGGATCACTAGACTGAAATGAATAATGAAAAAGAAATAATGAACAAGTCCATGAGAAAAAATAGTAACAATCCTAACTCAATGGATATTAAAAAATAATATATATTAAAATGAGGAATTACAATACAAGTTCCATGGGGTTGGCTATTTATAGCCAAATAAAGATACACTAGTAAATTGTCTAATACCCTTATGTCATAAAGGCTAAACTAACATTATATTTATAATTCCAAAAAAATAAAGAAAAAAAATACATTCCCAAAAATTATCACATGAATATTGACCTTGGGGAGTCACATGGATCTAAAAGTGTTTATCATTAATTTTATTCCAAATCCTAGTGGAATCGATGTACATTTCCCTATGGATGTCTTTAGGGATTCTCTAAAGTTGATGGGACTATAAATTTGTGCAATAATATTTCTTATGATTCATGCAACTCATTTGGTATTAAATAAGAATTATAATAAATCCATTTTCCAAAACTATTCTTACACTATGGTTTTTGGGTTTTTAATGTAAAATTATAGGATCATGTTGACACTTAAAGCCTCGTTAATATTCCTTGCATCGTTTTTCCTTCAATATCAAACTCTGCACTTTACAACAAGTCAATTTCATCCTCCTATTTCACATCAACCCTTAGCCGAAATAATGTAAACCCTAATCCACAAAAAGCTGTCAATCCTGAACCCCAAAAAACCTGAAAACCATAACCCAATGAAACCCTCAACTCAATTCCAATAAAATATGGACCCCTAGAACCAAAAGAACCTCAACCTTAATAACTAATAAGTCTTGAACACCCTACCCCAAATTACTCTAAATATTATCCCTAAAAAACCTTGAACACTTACCATCAAAAAAACATTGATACCCCAATGAAAAAAAAAACCAAAACCATTATCCCAAAAATCCTTCCACACTCCGTCCATAAAATCTATAAACACTTAGTACAAAAAACCCCTTATAAAAAAACTCAACACATATCCATTAAAAAAATTAAAAACCTCAATAACAAAACCCCTAAATCCTCATCCCCCAAATCCCAAAACCCTGATCCCCAAAATCCTGAAAATATATGCCCTGAAACACCTATGTCCTCTACCCCAAAAAACCATAACATTCATCCCCAAAATAACTCACATCCCTCATCCCCAAAATACACTAAACCATCATCCCTAAAAAATCCCAGAAGTCTCATCCCCAAAAAACCCTCAACCCACAGACTCAAAAGACTCTCTACCCTCCGTCTCAAATAGCCCTTAATTCTTAACACCAAAAAATGATCATCCCTAAAATATCCTCAACCACCTAACTCGTAAACCCTCAACCCACTTCCCAAAAAAAACATTAAACACACAACCATAATAAATTAAACCCCAGTTCTAGAAAACCAAAAACACTCAGTCCCAAAAACCCATACACCCTCAACCCAAAAAACCTATAAACCCTCACCCACAAAATACCCTAAACCCACTCCACCAAAAAACCCTAAACAAATTTACCCAAAAGACCATCAACCCACATAACTAACAAACATTAGGCCACCAACACCAATAAAATCCAACTCCATAACTCAAAAAAAACCCTAAACTCACATCCCCATAATCCCCTAATCAATTTTCCTCAAAATACACAGAATCCTCAGTCTAATAAAATCCTAAACCCACAACCCAAAAAACCCACAACCCTTCACGCTAGAAAACACTCATCCATCAGCACCAAAACCCTTGATCACTCTTCTACAAAATAACCATGAAAAACTCAACCCCAATGAACCATAAACCCCCATCCCGAAAAACACTAAACCATTAGCCCTAAAAAAATTCTAAATCCTAAAAGACAAAAAACCCTGAACCCTAATCCGCCAAAAAAACATAACTCTTTGCCCAAAAATGACTTAATTACACTTCCCTAAAACACTTAAACCCTCATTACCAAAAGAAAATAAAACTCATCCCCCAAAAAAAATTATAACCTCAACCCTAGAAAACACTAGAAATTAATCACCAAAAGCCATAAAAATTCTTCCCCAAAAATACCATAACCCAAAGCTCTCGAAACCCCTAAAACCTTATCACGAAAAAACCAAAAAATATAAATCCCAGTCCCATAAACCATATTGACTGAACCATAAAAACAAAAAATAGTTAACCCCTTATTACCCTAAGCCCTCAACAAAAAATTCATCTAAACCCTCAGACCCAATAATCAATAAATCCTTAACCCCAAAACAAACCTAAGCACTTATCCCAAAATAATTCTATACTTTCACACCCAAAAACCTACCCACTTATCCCAAAAAAAACCTAACCCTCACATACATAAAAGCAAAACCCTCATCCCCAAAAATAATAAAACCTCGGCACAAAAAACAATAAATCACCAAACCCAGAAAAACCCTAAATCCTCAAACCAAATAATCCCTAATCCTTATGCCCACCTAAAAAATTAATCTATCATCCCCAATAAAACCCTTAGCATATAGGTACCCACATCCCAAAACCCTCATACCCAATAATACTCTAAACACTCATCCTAAAAAAATCCAAAACTGTCATCCCTAAAAAACCATATACCCCATCCCCAAAAAACCATATACCTCAATTTTAAAAAACATTAAACCCTCACCCCCAAAACAATGTAAACCCTATTCCACAAAGAATAATAATGACTAATCCCAAAGAAATCCCAATAACATCATCCAAAAAAAACCAAAAACCCTAAATCCCAATAAACCATCAACCCAAATCCAAAAAAACCGTAGACACTCATCCCTAATGAATCCATAACACATATTGACCGAAAACCCTAAACCTACAACCACATAAAACAGTAATCATTAAACCACAAATAACACTAAATGCTAATCCATAACAAATCTAAACCCTAATCCATAAAAACCCATAATCCTAACCCACACAACATCTTAAAAATTCAACACCAAAACTCTAAACCCTTAGCCCCAAAAAAACGCAAAACACTCTAGTCTGAAAAACCCTAAACCCCCATCCCCAAAAAATCCAATACACTCAGCCCAAAAAACCCAAATAATTTATCTCAACAAAACCCTAAAACCCAACCTTCAAAAATTGTATGCCATTAACCCCCCAAAAAACCAAAACCATCATCCCAGAAATCCATAAATCTATACCATAAAAAACAGTAATCCCAAGAGAAGCTCTAAACTCTTATACCCAAATATCCCTAAACCCCTGCCCCCCAAATAAATAAACCCACATCCCATAAAAAATAAAATCATCAGCCCCAAAAAACCATAAACATCACCATGAAAAAACTCTCAATACATAGTACTGAAACACCCTGAACCAATATCCCCAAAATACATGAAACCCTATCCCCTAGAAAAATTATAAAACCTCATCCTCAAAAAAACCTTTACCCATGTCCCCAAAAAATCCACTACACCAAACCCAAAAAACCATAATCCTTCAGCCCCAAATATCCCTAGTCACATTTCTAATGAAGACATTAAATCCTAAGACAAAAAATCCCTAAACCCTCAGTCCATGAAAACCATAAAACCCCAATCCCAAAAAATAATAAAACCATATCCTAAGAAAAACACTAAACCCTCTGTCCTAGAATACACTAAACACTCATCCCTAAAAAACCCTAAACCCTCACCCCAAAAACCTTAAACATACATCCCCAGAATACATAAACCCATTTTCCTAGATAAATATACACCCCCAAAACAAACAACCACAAATCTTTATCCAAGTAAAAGCCTAAATTCTTACCCGTAGAATACCCTAAATCATCAGCCCCAAAAAACAAGAACCTGATAGCCCAAGAAAACCCTAAAACCTCTTACCTAAAAAATCTAAAACCTAAACCATAAAAACCCCTAAACTTTTAACCCTATAAAACCAATTACCTCATCCAAAAAAAACCCTAAAACCTAACCCCAAAAACAACAAAACCATTAGTTGTAGAAACCCCTAAAAGCTATTCCCTTGAAAATCCAAAACCCTCAAACCCAGAAACACCTAAACCCTCATCCAACAATATTATATACACTCAAACAAAAAATCATCAGAAGAACATACAAAAAATATATTTAAAACCCTCTATTTAATAATATAAAAACATATCCCCAAGAAACCCTAAACACTTATCTCATTTAAAATATATACTTCCATCCCAAAATACACTAAACCCTCTTCCATAGAATTACCTAAAATACCCTAGAAGAACCATACCCTTAGCCCTAAAAAATCATAAACCCTCATCCCCATAAAACCCTCAAAGCTCACCCAAAAAACCCTTAAATCTTTATCCCCAAAAACCCAAAACCCTAATCCAATGAAAACCCTAAAATCCCATTCCCTGAAAACACCAAACAATAACCCACAAAAAATCATAAACCCTAATATAAAAGAAAACCTAAACCCTCATAAATATAAAAACCAAAACCAAACCACCAATAAAATAATATCCCTCATCCCTAGAATTCCCTAATCCTACATACCCAGAAAACACTAAACATTCAGCCCCTTAAAAACCAAAAACCTCAACCCTAGGAAATATAAAACCTCAATCCATGAAAATTATAGTCTCCTAGCCTTAGAAATACCAAATACCTCATCCTATGAAAATACTAAATCACTATCCCTAAAATTACCTAAACCCTGTGCATCATAAATCCCAAAACCTTCATCACCAAAATCACTAAACTCATAATACTAGAAACACCTAAATCATCATCGCACCAAAAAAAACTAAACATAAATCCCATGAAATCCCTATACCATCACCCATAAGAACAATAATATATAGAAAAACCTTTCCATTAGTCCTAGAGAACCATAAACCGTCATCCCCAAAAAACATAAAATGCTCATCCCCAGATTAACCTAAACCGTCTGCCCCAGAAAACCATAATCCATGAGCTAAAGAAAATCAAAATTCCTCAGCCCTAGTAATCTATAATACCTCATACCAATAAAACCCTCAACACTCATCCCCATAAAACTCCATGTAATCAGCCCTTAAAAATCCTAAACTCATAGTTTATGAAAACCTAAACCATAATCCCTTGAAGACCCTAAACCCTCCATGATGACCCCAAACCCTCAACCCTATGGACCCAAAAAACTCAACCCAAGAAGACCATAAACCCTCATTCCCAAAATCCACTAAACACTCATCCCTTGAAAACCCAAAATAATGAGCAATAGAAAAAAAAATCAAGCCTAGAAGTCCCTAAAATACCTCAACCTAGATGGCCCTAAACGCTCAGCATTATAAATCCCTGAAACCGAAATCATAGAAAACTAAAACCATGAGACATCAAAAAACATGAACCCTATGCCCATGATTTTGAAAGAACCTCAACCATATAAAACCAAAAACCCTATGTGAAAGAAAACCCTAAACCATCAACCCTTGAAAATAGTATACCCTATGCCCCATAAAAACAAAAACTCACATCCCAAGAAAACCCTAACAACTCAGCCTAAAAATACAAAAACTGCAAGTCATAGAAAATAATAAACACTTAATCAATGAAATCCATAAACCATAATCTCTAGGAATCCCTAATCCCATATCTTTAGATAACATTACACCCTTGGTCCTTGAAAACCGTTAACCCTCAGAGATAGAAATCCCAAGACCCTTAGTAAAAGAATACCCTAAAAAACATCCCTATAAAACCCTAAACCCTCTTCCCTAGAAAAATATAAAATCCTACTTCCTGAAAACACTAAACACTAATAACTAGAAACACATAAACCATCATCCCTAGAAACCTATAAAAACGTAGCTCTAGATACCCTAGACCGAAAATTTCATAAATTCATAAACTATCGACTAAAACAACAACAAAGCTCAAAGCCCCAAATCAACCTAAACACTAAGACCCCAAAAAACCAAAAAACAGAGTCCTAGGTAACTCTAAACCATGTTCCGTAAAAATGATAAACAATGATCATAATAGAAACTAAACCCTAATTCCATGAAAACCTTAAACCATCATCCCCAGAAAACCCTAAACTCATAGCCCATAAAACCATAAAACATATGCATCAGAAAATAATAAGACATTATCCAAAAAAACATTACCCGCTTCCCAATAAAACTGTAAATTTTGAGCACTGGAAAACTATAATAATGATCCCTAGAAAACACTAAAAACTAATCCCTAGAAACCCAAGAACATCAACCTCCAAAACCTCAAACCCTGTTTCCCAATGAATTATAAACTCTAAACCCTAGAAAACCTTAAATCCTAAACCCTAAAAAACTCTAAACTCTAAACCCTAATAAACCCTAAAATATCCTCCCTAGAAAAACATAATACTGAAACCCTATAATACCTTAAACCATCACCGCCATAATCCCTAGACCATATACCCTAGAAAATGATAAACCCACAACATCATGAAAACCTAAACCATCCACTCTATAAAACAAAAATATTCATCCCCAGAAAACCCTAAACCCTAAACCCTAAGCACTAGAAATCCTTAATTCATTTTCCCTAGAAGACCATAAACCCTCATCCCCAAAAAACCCTAAATTTCCATCTCTAAAATACCCTAAAACGCATCCTTAAAAAAACCATAAACACCAATACCTAAAATACCCAAAACCCAAATCCACCAAAAACCCTAAACCAATAGACCCCAAAAAAATCCTAATACATAATCCACCAAATAACCTAAACCATTGTCCCTCTAAATCCACAAAAATTCAACCACCAAAAAACATAACCCCACAACACTAAAAAATCATAAAACATGAACACCAGAAAACCCTAAACACTCATCCCTAATATAGTAATCCCACATCCCATTAGATAACTAAAACCAAAGTCCTAAAAAATTAAAATACCTCGTCCCCAAAAAACTCTAAACCCTTATCACCAAAAAATATTCAAATCCCTCTACCCCAAAATAAACCAATCCTTCATCCCCAAAAATCCTTAAACCCTCATCCCTATAAAAATACTCATCCCTCATCCCCAAAAACCATAAACACTCATCCCTAAAAAACCTAAACACATACCCTCAATAAATCCTAAAACATCATACCCATAACACTATTAACCCTCACACCCAAAAAACCCTAAACCCTTTGCAACAAAAAAAATCTAAACCCTCAGCACTAAAAAACACTAAACCCTTACTCCCCAAAAAACCCTCAAACCTCATCCAGAAAAACCCATTAACCCTCAACCCCAAACCATAAACCCTCACCCCACAAAATAACTAATCCATTAAACCCAATAACCTAAAAACTAATCACCACAATACCCTAAACCAAATGTCCCACAAAACCCTAAACCAGCATCCCTGTTATAGCCTCACCCCTCACCCTCAAAAAACCATAAACCCTACATCCAAGAAACCCAAAACCCACATCCCCAAAAACCCTAAACTATAAATCCGAAAATAAGCTATCCCCTCATCCCAAAAAAATTATCACCCAAAAAAACACAAACACTTATCCCCCAAAAAATCTAAATCATAATGCCAACACCACCATCCCAATAGTTTTCAATCCTTAAGTCCCAAAAAAACCTAAACACAAACTCCGAAAAATACTAAATTCTCTACCCCAAAAATCACTATACCATCAACCACAAAAATTCCAAAACCCCCAACCCCAAAAAGCATGAAACCACCATCACTAAAATACCGAAAAACCATATACTAGAAAACCCCCAAAACCTCATACCAAAACCCTAAACCTTCAACCCCAAAAAACCCTAGACTCTATGTCCGCAAAAACCCTAAACCCATACCCCAAAGAACACTAAACACTCAGTCCCAATAAACCTGAATACCATAACCCCAAAAAACCTAAACACTCTTCCATGAAGGAACCTAAACCCCCATCCCAAAAAACACTATACCCTCAGTTCAAAAAAACCAAAAATATAAGTACTAAATAAACCTATGCCCTCATAAAAAACCCTTAACACATATATTCATAAGACCCTAAACGTTTCCCCAAACAAACCTTATACCCCCATCCCCCCAAAAACCTAAATTGAAATGAATAAAAAATCCTAAACTAATTTTCCAAACAAAACACAATCCCTCAGTCATAGGAATCACTAAACATTAAACCCCAAAAATCCTAAACCATCATTAACAAAAAAACCCAAACCCCTACCCAAAAAAAGTCAATCCCTTCGCCAGAGAATCCAAAAAACCCCATTGGAAAAAACCCCAAACAGTAATACCCAAATAATCCTAAACCATTAGTCCCATAAAACCTAAAATCCTCATCCCTATAAAACACTAATCCCTATCCCAAAGAAAACCATAAATGAACATCCAAGAAAACCCTAAATCCATAGTCGTTAAAAAAAATCTAGAACCTTATCCCTAATTTAAACAAATCCTCTATCCACAAAAAATACTAAACCCACTACCCTATAAATACATAACATTTATCCACAAAAAAACAAAACTTTCTTTCCCAAAAAACGAAGACCCTTTTTCCCAAAAAATCATAAAACCTATTCCCCAAGAAACCCTTATCCCTCTTCTACCCAAAACCCTAAACAATTAGCCACAAAAACATGTAAACCCTTAGCCCCAAAAACCATAAACCATCATCCCCAATGAACATTAAACAATCATGCATTAATATATTTACCTACCATACCTAATGGACCTTCAACATTCAAATCCAAGAAACCATAAAACAACATCCCAAAAAACCATAAATATTTAGGAAAAATCTTAAACCATCAGCACAAAAAATCCAAATCCCTCAGATAAAGAAAACTAAAACCTAGGCCACTAAAAAAACCCAAACCATTGACCCCAAAAAACCCTCTTCCCAGAACACGAATGAAAACAAAAGAATCATCCCCATAAATCCCTGAACCGTCTCCCTGAAAGAAACTGAAAAATATCACTCAAAAAACCCTATGACCTTAGCCCTAGGAACTCTCAACCCCCATCCCCAAACATCATAGAAATCTCATCCTTAAAAAATATTAAACCCTTATCCACAAAAATAAATATACCCTCAGCCCTAAAAACCCAACAACACTTAACATAAAAAAATCACTAAATTCTCTATCCTAAAAAAACCTCCAATCCATAGACTAAAACACTGTCAACCTCATTCCAAAAAAAACTCAACCCTCACCCCCAAAAAAACCCTAAACCCTCATCCACAAATAACACATAACCCTAATCCCCAAAACCCCTTAACCGAAATCCATAAATCCCTGAACCATATTCCCAAATAAACATTAACTTACAGTTAAAAAACCAATCAACCCTTATAAAAAAACTCTAAGCCCAACCTTAAAAAACTGTAAACCCTAAGTACCAAAAAACCCTCTACCATTATCCCCATAAAACCCTCCAACCCATGTCCCAAAAAAACATCAACCCCAAGACCCAAAAATTCCTCAATACTTCTCCCCAAATAACCCTCAACCCTCATCCCCGAAAATACCTAAACCCACAGCCCCAAAAACACCAAATCACCCAACCCTGAATAACCCCAAACCCATAGCCACAAGAAAACCCTCAACCTTAAAACCCAAAAAATAAATCAAACCATAGCACTAATAAACCTCAACCCTCTGGCTCCTAAAACCCTCAACCCTCAACCCTTGAAATCTATAATCCATCATCCTTATAAAACCATCAACAATAATCCACAAAAAATCCTCATCACTCAGCCATAACAAACCCTCAATCCTCTGCCCAAAAAATCCCTCATCTTTCAAAACTGAAAAACCATCCACCCTTATCCCCACAAAACTATAAGAGTCAATCATAAATAACCCTAAACCTTTAGCCTTGAAATATCCTAAAAACATAACCATAAAAAACCCTAAATACAAAACCCTTAATAGAACTCAGCCCTCATCCACCCAAAACCCTAAAACTTCTTAAAAAACTATCAACCCTCAACCACAAAAACCCACAACACTCTGCCAAAGAATACCCTCAACCCCCATCCCTAAAAAATCCTCAACCCTCATCCACAATAAACCTAATCCTTGAGCCTCAAAAAGTTCTATACCAGCACCCCCAAAATACCCTAAACTATAATCCATAAAAAAACATAAACCCTTGGACCCAAAAAACAAAAATTCCCACATTCAAAAAAACCATAAACACCCATCCCTATAAAACAAAATAAACCCTTAACAACAATGATTCTCAACCATCAGACCCAAAACGTCCTAAACACTCCACCACTAAAAATTCCAAAACTAGAACCCCCCAAAACCCAAATCCATCATCACCAAAAAACCATAAACCCTCTTCCACATAACCCTAAACAATAAGTACTAAAAAATCCTTATCCCTAACAACCAAAAAACATAAATCCCTAGTCCCCCAAAAAACCAAAACCCCAATCCCAAAAAAAGATAAACCATCATCTCAAGAAAACCTATTCCCAAAACCACAAAAACACCAACCCTTATCTATAAAAATTAAAAAATCATCCCCCAAAACCCTATACCCTAAGCACAAAATATTCCTAAAACCTCATCACCAAACGACTCTAATCCCTCAAAAACAAAATACCCACAACCCTCAGCCTTAAAAAAACACTGAAATCTCATCCCAAATATCAATAATCCCTCAACACCAAATTTAATGAAACCTCACCCCCAAAAAACACTATTCAATATGGGCCAAAAAATCCAAAACCCTCAACCCCAAAAAACACTAAACCCTTAGCCCTAAAAAACCTAAAAACTTGTCCCCAAAAACCCAAACCCTCTATAAAAACCCTTAAACAAAAATCCATAAAAACCCCTAAACCCTCCGCCCAAATAAATTCTAAACCCTCATCCCTAAAAAACACTAAACATTCATCCACATATGACAGTAACCTCTCATCCAACAAAAGACACTAAACCCTTACCCATTAGAAAATAAAAACCTCATCCCAAAAATCATTAATCGCTCTGTACCAATAAATCCTAATCCCTCATCCTAAATATAAAATGAACCATTCTACCCAAAAAAACCTTAATCAATCAGTGCTAATCATATTTAAAACCATAAGCAACAAAAATACCTATCCCATGTCCTAAAAATCTATATAACCTAAACCACCAAATCCCATAAACCCTAATCCTCAAAAAATCTAAAACAATAGTGTAATAAAACGATTTACATTCTACAACATAAAACCAAAACCCTCATCCCAATAAAAAATTTCTCAGTTATAAAAATATGATCCCTGAACCATAAAAAACACTAAACCCTCAAGCCCAAAAATCCCTAAACCCTTATTCCAAAAAACCCTAAAGCCTATGTCCGAAAAAAACCAAAACCCTTTCCCCAAAAAACCACTAAAACACAAACTAAAAAACCATAAACCCTAAGCCCCTAACCCACAAAACCATCTTCCCTAAAAAACACTAAATCCATATACCCCATTAACCATAAGAAATCATTCTAAAAAAACCCTAAAACCTCAACCCCATGAAACCATAAATCATAAGATGAAAAAATAACCTAATACCAAATCCCTATAATATCATAAAATCATTGTCCATAAAAACCATTAACCCTAAAAATACCAAAAGACCTCTTCCCCCAAATCCCCACACCCACATCCCCAGAAGACCCTAAAAACCTCTGCACACAAAAACCCGAAACAATATGTCCCAAATAACCCAAAACCTCCATCACCAAAAAATCCTAAACCCTCATTACAAGAAAAACCTAATCCTTATGCCCAAAAAAGAATAAATAAAAGGCCTCAAATTAAACATAAAACATTATCCCCAAGACCACTAATCCCTCATCATTAAAAACCATAAACCCTAGGCCACAAAAAATCATAAACCCACAAACCCAAATACCCAAACAATTAAACCCAAAAAACACAAAACCGACTAATCCTAAAAACAAAAAACCCTTAGAACAAAGAATACATTAAAACGACACCACAAATAATCACTAACCCATACCCACCAATTAATATAATCCCATTAGCTTGAAAAACCCATGATCCCTCAGCCATAAAAAACTCTAATCCCTCAACAGAAAAAATCCATAAAACATCATACCCAAACCCTAATCCATCAACCCCAAAAAAGGAAAACCTCAACCCATAAACCTCAAAACCCTAATCATAAAAACCCAAAACCCTTTTCCCCTAAAAACCCAAAACCCTCATCCTCAAAAACCCTAAATCACAAGACATCCCAATAATACTTCATCCAAAAAAAAACATAAATCATCAGCTCCAAAAAAACATACACCCTCTACCACAATGATCCATGAACCCTAATACCCCAACAATAACCCATACCACATCCTCCAAACAGTCTTAAACACTTTAACCAAAGAAACCATAAAACCTATGACCCAAAAAACCCTCAACCCTCATCCCTTGAAAACCCTTAACTCTCAGCCAAATAAATTCTAATTCCTCTGCCCAAAAAATCCCTCAACCCTCATCCCCAACCACCCGAATACCTCATCCTATAAAATCACGAAACCCCCATCCTAAAAAAATCCTACAACCCTCATCCCCTAAAAACAAACAACTTTCATCTCAAAAATCCTATACCCTAAACCACAAGATACACTAAAACCCTCATCCCTAAAAAATAAACTATAAGAACAAAAAACCCAAACCAACAACCCCCAAAGGCCATGAACCATTATCTCTTAGAAAACCAAATCTCTTACCCATAAATTACTTAAATTATCATCCCCCAAAACCTTGAACTCTCAACCCCAAAAAACCCTAAACACTCAGCGCAAAAAAAATACCAAATTCTATGCCACAAAAAACCCCAAACCTTCATCCCAAAATAACCCTTATACATAATCCTTGAATTCCCTAAACCCTCATCCAAAATAACCCCTATACACTAATTCCCAGAAAAACATATTCCTTCAACCCAAAATACAACTAAACCCTATCCTAAAAAATGATCTCAACCTTCTTCCGGAAAAAACAATTAAACCTAAACCACTAGGAACCCTCTACCATTCACCACCAAAATCCATAAATCGTCACCCTTAAAAAACCATAACCCCAACCCCCAAAACACTTCTACCTTCATACTAAAAAATTACTCAACCTCACCCCTTAATAAATAAAATCCATTATCCCTAAAAACCCCTCAACCCTCATCCCAAAACCCCCATAAACACATATCCCAAAAAATACTCTAAACAATCAGCTTGAAAAAACACCCAACTTTCATGCCCAAAACCCTCAGACCTCAAACCCAAATAACTATAGACACGCATCCCCATGATACCGTAGCACTCAACCCCAATTAACTCTCAACCCTCATCCACAATAAAACCCTAAACAGTAATCACACAAAAATTTTGAAACCAAATCCCAAAAATACAAAACCAACAACAGCAGAAAAAAAAACAACACCCTAACCAAAAAAATAATAATACTCTCAAACCCAAAAAAATGCTCCCTCTTCACAAAAAACCCTAAACCTCCACTCCTAAAACAACCCTAAACCCTATCCCCAAAACCCTAGAAAGATCATCCACAAAAACTCTAAACCTTCAACCCCAAAAAACCATACACATTCCCCCAAAAAAACCAAAAAACAATATCCCAAAAAATCCATAAACCCTCTTCCCCAAACAACCTCCAACACATATACTAGAAAAAAGATGAACCATATTCCGCAAAAAACATGAAACCTATTACAAAAAAAAAAGATTTGAACCCTATTTCGCAAAAAACACATATCCCTTAGCCCCATAAAACCAAAAACCCCCCGTACCTAACATACCCTTAAACCACTTCCCCACAAAAAGATATGACCCTTTATCCCAAAAAACATGGAACTCTCATCACTAATAAACCATGAATCCTATTCTATAAAAAATCACTAAACCCTCAGCAAAAAAAAACACAAAACCTGTAGCCACAAAAAACCCTAAAACCTTATCCCCATAAATCCTTAAACCTTCATTCCATGAAAACCATGATCCCTAAAACCAAAAAAACTAAAACAACCCCTGTAAGAAAACCCTAAATCCTCATCCAAAAAACCATAAACCCTCATCCCCAATGAACAAAAAAATCCTAGACCCCAAAAAAACTAAACCATCAGCACCAAAAAACACCTCAACTGTTAGTCTAGAACCCACCAAGTCCACATTAGAAAAAACTATAAACCCTTATCCCCAAAATAATCAAATTCCTCTTCCACAGAAAACCATCAACCATCATCCCTTAAAACACTAAACCCGCATCCATAAATAACCAAAAACCCTGATCCCCCAAAAAATAACACTATATTTGTATCCCCAAAATACATAAACACTCCGACCCAAAAAAGGATGAAATTATTGTCCTCCAAAAATCCATAAACACTCTAATCCATAATACATAAACCCTTAACCCCTTAAGAACTCCAGAAACTCAGTCCTAAAACCCAAAAAACGGATGCCCAAATACCATAAAACACTAAGTATCTAAATAACTAATCCCTATTCCAAAATATACCTAAACCCTTATAAAAAAAACCCCATACCATTATCCACAAAAAAATTAAACCCTAATCTCAAAAATACAAGAACCCTCATCCCCATAATCCTCTAATTATTAATCCCAAAAACCCCAAAAACCTCTACCCCCAAAAAACTAAAACCATGAGCCCCAAAAACCCTCAAATACCCTTCTACAAAAAACCCATAAACACTCATTCCAATAACCCCAAAGCACTCATCCCTAGAACCAATTAACCCTACTTAAAAAAAACCCTAAATCCTTTTCCCCATAAAGTCGTAAACCCTCAAAACCAGAAAACCATATACCCTCAACCCCAAAAAAATATGTAACACTCATTCCCCAAAACCAATAAACCCTCTGCCCTAAAAAACCCTAAACCAACATTCCCAAACAAACATAAACACTCATTTCTAAAAAAACCTGAAACCCACCTCCCCAAAAACCCCAAATTCATCAACCCCCAAAAATTCATTTCACTCAATCTGAAAAAACCATACACCCCCATCCCCTAAAAACCATAATCAATCCTCCCAAAAAAACCCTAAACCCTTAGCCCCAAAAATTCCTAAACCGTCAGGTAAAAAAATACTAAAACCTTATCCCCAAAAAAACATAAAACCTCACCCCCAAAAAATCCTATAGCCTCAGTCCCAACAAATATTAAATCCCTAACCCCAAAAAACCCTAGGCCCTCAACCCTAACAAACCGTAAACCCTCATCCCCAAAAACAATTAAACCCTATTACAAAAAAACATAAACCATAACTCTAAAAAATGTAAAATACTGGCACAAAAAACCCTAAATCCACAGCTGAAGAACAAATAAAAACTCAGCCTCTCAAAACTCCATACCCCAAACATTAACACCATCCAAAAAAATAAATAAATCCAAAGACACAAATACTCTTATACCATCATCCCTAAAAAATCCTAATCCATTATCCTCACAAAACTATACACCCTCAGCACCAAAAATTCCTAAACCCTCAGCCCCAAAAAACCATATTCCATTAAACAAGAAAAATCCAAAACTATGAGAAACTAAAAAATTTATACACCCTCATCCCATGAAAAAACATAAACCCTCATCCCCAAAAAACACTATACCTTCATCCCCATCAACCCCCAAACCATCACCCCCAATAAAATGTGAAACCATCAACCCCCAAAATTAATTAACCCAAATTCCAAATAAACACTAAGCCTTGTTCCCAAAAAAAACCTAAACCCTCATCCCCAGAAAAAACCATAAATCTTATCCATAAAATATCTGAAACCCTCATCTGCCAAAAACCCTAAACCCTCCTCCCCAAAAATCCCTAAAACCTCATTAACAAAAACACCCTCAGGCCCAAACAACCATAATCCCAAAACACCAATAAATACCTAAACCCTCATCCCCCAAAAATCCTAAACCATCATCCCTATAAACCATAAACCCTCATCCCAAAAAAAATAGGACACCCTCTTACCCAGAACCACTAAGCACTGAGCCTCAATAAACACTAAATAATTTTCCCAAAAACTATAAAACAACACACCCAATCTACTAAACCCTCATCCCCCCAAACCCCATATCTTCCATCCATAAAAAAAATAAACCCACTAATACAAAAATACCTTAAATCATTATCCTAATAAACCTTGAAACCTCCGAAAAAAACTATTAAATTTATAGCGTAAAAATTCCTCATAAAAAACAGTTAACTTTTATCCCCAAAAACCCATAAAAACTTATCCACAAAAAACCTAAACCCTCATCCACAAAAAACACTCTAAACAAATAATATTAAACCCTCATCCCCATAAAAGAAAAAAAACATTGCACAGCAAAACCATAAAAACTCATCCAATTTAAAAATATAAACAACTTTCCCAAAAAAACCCCTTAAAATTTAGCCCCCAAAACCCCAAACCCAATGAGCCAAAATATCATAAACTGACAACCCAAAAATAAACACTCAAACCTAATCCCTAAAAAAACCAATCCCTCCATCCTTAAAGTCTATAAAACCTCAGCCACCACCAAAACCCAAAAAACTCATCCAAAAAAATCCTAAATCTATATCCCTAAAAAATACAAATCTCATACCCATAGGAAACCATGAACCGTTAGCCCAAAAAAACTCATAATCGTCAATATGAAATAACCTAAACCCACAGACCCAAATAAATCATAAACACTCATCCATAATAAACAACCAAAAAATATCTCATAAAATAGAAACCATCATCAACAAAATTCACTAATCGCTCAGCCATGAAAAGTGCTAAACTCAAATCCCCTAAAATTCCTAATCTCTAATCCCAAAAAACAAGATTCCCTCGACCTCAATAAAACTAAATAAAAATTCCCAAAAAAACCCTAAATAGTCAACCCCCCAAAACCATAAATCCTTATCCCATAGATACCCTAATCCTTTATCCATAAAAAACCCTTAACCTTGAGACAAATAACCCTAAACCCTCATCCTCAAAAAAACACTCATCCATAAAAAACCTTATCTATAATCCAAAAAACACCATAAACCACCATACCCCAAAATCCCTTATACTTAAACTCTAAAAAATCATAAAACCTTATCCCCAAAACCCTAAACCCTGAGAAAAAAACACTCATCCCCTAAAACTCTATACCCTCAACCCAAAAAATCATAAACCATAACCAAAAGAACCCAAATCCCTCAACCCTAAAAGGTACTAAACCCTGAAAGACACAAAAAATTAAACTCTAATCACGAAAAATCCTATACCTTCAACTCTAAAACCCCAAAACCCTATGCCCCCATACCCCAACCCATCAACATCTAAAACCCTAAATTCTTAGCATAATCCCTCAAAACCCTAAATCCATATCACAAAAAATCAATAAAACTAAATCTCCCAAAAAATATAAATCCTAGGTCACTAAAAACACTAAACCTTCACCCCCCCAAAAAAAATCAACCCTATGGGCCAAAAAAATATATGAACCTAAACCCTCAACACAAAAAAACTGTATACCATCAACCCCAAAAAAACCTAAACATGCATCAACAAAACATCTCCGACCTCTAATCATGAAAAATAACCATAAATCCTCATCCACAAAAACCCCTGAACAACAATATCCAAGTAATATTGAAACCACAAACATAAAAAACCTTGAACTCTTTGCGATTAAAACAGTAAACACTCGTTCCAAAAAAAACTCAAATCATTGAACCCCAAAAAACACTAAACTGACAACCCTAAAATCGTATTAAATAATATCCCCAAAAAACCCTCAACCATCAACCCCAAAAACATAAAATATTTAGCCCCATGAATCCCAAAAAACCCTCACCACCAAAAATCTAAAACCCTCCGCCCCAAAAAACCCTTATCCCAAAAACCCTAAACTATTCGACCAAAAAAATTCATAACTCTCGTCCCAAAATACCCCTTAACAAAAATACCAAAAAAAGTCTAACCCTAATCACCATGAAACCCTAATCCCTTATATCTAAAATCAATAAGTGCTCATACCCAAAAAATGCACTAAACCCTCAGCACCATAACCCTCTGGAACTTCAAACCCGAAAAGCACAATCCCCTCTGCCAAAATCCCTCATTAAAAATACCCAATGATTCCGCCCAAAACAAATCTAACCACATATACCCAAAAAACCCTAAATAATTATCCCCTAATGCTACACAGCATTATCCCCAAACCGCCTAATTCCTACACCCTACAAAACCCCAAAACCCTCATCCCAAAAAAACCCTAAACCGTCATTCTAAAAAACCCCAAAAACCTCATCCCCCAAAAACCCTAAACCCTAAACGCAATAAACCATAATATATCATCATTAAATAAACTTGAACCCTAAGCACCATAAACCCTCAACTGTCATCCATAAAAAATCATAAATAATATGCCCCATAAAAAACCTAAACCCTTGGTCCAAAAAACATCTATACCCTTAAGCCTAAAAAACCACAATTGAGTTCAAGAATAATCACTAAACACATAAACCCTTATCCCCAAAAAACACAAAACCCCCATAACAAGAAATTATATATTCCCATACCCAAAAAACTATACACCCTTGATTCCAAAAAAGAGTAAGCCATATTCCACAAAACCCCTTACCACATAGCCTAAAAAACCCCCTAATCCCTCGTCCAATGAAAAAAACTAAACCCTCAGCCTAGAAAACTCCAAAACCTATTACCCAAAACTATCCAAACCCTCATTGACTAAATAAAATAAACCCACAATCCCAAAAATTTATCAACCCTAATCCCTTAAAACCCCAAAACTCTCTGGCCAAATATATCCAAAAACAACATCCCTAAAAACCACTAAACACTCTGCTACAAAAAAACCTTATACCCCCATCCCCCAAAATATGTAAACCAACATCCCCAAAAACACTAAAACCCTCAACCATATAAACACCAAAACACTAAAGCCTTATCCTAAAAAAACTCCATCCTTGAAACCCCCTAACCCTCATCTACAAAACCATGTTCCCTCATCCCAAAAAACACTAAACACTCATCCCCAAAAAACCCCAATCCCTATCCCCCCAATGATCTTAACCCATTGGACCAAAAAAATACTAAAACATGTTACCAAAAAAACACAAAACCATAATATTAAAAATAACATATTACCTTAGCCCCAATATTGAGTAATATTCCGCCTGAAATAATCCTAGACCCTCATCTCAAAATAAAACGTAGAACTTAAAGGCTAAAAACCCCTATCCCCAAAACCCCTAAAAACAAAACTCCGAATTCATAAGACCTCACCCCCAACAACCAAAAAACATTCACCCCACAAATACCAAAAAAATAATCCCAAAAAAGCATATTCCCTCAGCCTAAAAAATAATAATCCCTAAGCTGAAGAATACTTGAAACCCTCAACCCCCAAATGACAAACCCTCTGACCTAATAAATCCAAAACCCTTATACTCAAAAATCTCTAATTCAGCAGTTCTAAAATCCGAAAACATATAGAAAAAATTCATATACCTAGGAACCAAAAAACCATCAACCTTCATCCCTAGATTCCTTTAACACATATCCAATAAAACAAATAAACCCTTTTCCCCAAAAATTCTTATGACCTCAACCAAAAAAAGCACTACAAATAATCACAAAAAATATATATAAATATTCCCTCCAAATAATCTCTAAACACCAAGCCCTTGAAATCCCTAACCCCTCAACCGAAAAAAATCCTGAAATATTCTACCTTGAAACACCTAAACCCTCAGGCCAAAACCCCATAAACCCATATCACCCCAAATCAAATCACTCATTCTGAAAAACCACCTATACCATCATCAACCCCCAAAACCCTCTTCCCCATTACCCCAGAACCTTCATCCTAAAAAATACCTAATCCCTCAACGGGAATAAACTCTGAACCCTTAGAGAAGAAATACCCTAAACACTTAGCCCCCCAAAACCCTAATCCCTACATCCCAAAATTATTTAACAAATTTACATCATGAAACCATAAACCTTTATCCCCACAACCCCTAAACACATTACACCAAAAATCCCAACACCATAAACCCCAAAAACCAAAAATTGTAAACCCTAAAAAATCCTAAACCATCAGCCACAAAATTTCTAAACCATCAGACCTTCAAATCCTAATACATTATCCATAAAAAACCCAATACCCCTAGAACAATTAAATCCTAAACCCTAAACCCCAAATTACCCTAAAACATAAGCCCCAAATTACAATAATTCTAATGACACCCTGGAACCCTAAATCATTAGCCCCCAAAACCATACACAATATGCCCCAAAAAAAATGAGAACCCCAACCCCAAATGACCCTAAAACCTCAATCCCAAATACCCTACACCCTCATCCATAGAAAACACTAATCTCACATTCCCAAAAACATTAAACTAATTGTACCGAAAAAACCCAAAACTGTTAACCCCAAAAAGCCACGATCCCTCATCCCTAGAAGACCCTAAATAGTCATGTCTACATAATCTCTATACCCATAGCCTTATGAAATCCAAAACTCTCATCCCCCAAAAGCACAAAAGCCTCATCCTCAAGAGACACAAAACCCTAAACCCCCATTAAATGTGACACTAATTCCTTAAACACCATAAACTGTCATCACTAAACACACCTTTATTGTCATCCCCCAAAACTCATAATCACTCTGGTGGCAAGAACAAAAAACCCTAAGCACTAATAAACAACAAAACCCTTATCCCTAATAAATACTAAACCCTCAATAAAATATTCCAAAAACCATATTCACAAAATATACCTAAATCATAATCACCTCAAAACACTAACCCTTGGCTAAAAAAAACTATAAACCAACAATACCCAAAAAACATAATCCCCCATCCCCAAAAACACCAAAACCATCATCCATGAAAAACAGTAAATCCTCCTCCCCAAAATTTTTTTAATCATCGGCCAAAAAAACCCTAAACCCATAACCTAAAAAGACACTAAACCCTCATCCCAAAAAACTATAAATGCTAAGCCACACAAAACCATAACCCTTATCCCCCCAAAACACTATACCCTCAACCCGGAAACTCTGAACACTCAACCCTAAAAAACCCTAAAACCACATGTTAAAAAACCCTCAACACTTATCCCCCAAAAACAATGAACTATTAGTCCCCAAATAACTCTAAACCCTAGACCCTAAAAAACCATCCAGACATAGCCCAAAAACCCATAACACTAAACACCCATTAACCTGAAAATCACAACACCAAAAAACAAAAATTAAACCCATCCACAAATAACTCTAAACCCTCATCCCAAGAGACCCTAATCCCTAAACACCCTAAAATTTTAAACCATCCATTATGAAAATAAATAAATTGTCATCCCTAAAAGACCCTAAACCATCATCCCCACAAAAATCATTAAATATTAAATCCCAAAAAATACCTAGAACCTTAACCCCTAAAAATATTAACCCTCAGCCACGAAAACCCTAAAATATTTGACCAAAAAAACTATAAATCCCCATCCATATAAAACTGAAATTTGTCAGACCCATAAAACACTAATCCCCCAATTAATAAAACCCAAATTCCACAACCCCCAAATTAGTAAAGCCACAACCTAAAAAAACCTAAAAATTGAACCCCAATAAACTATAAACCCTCAGCCCCAAATCAAATAAACCCTTAACCCTATTTTTTTACACTCATTCCCAAGAAATCCTAACTCTTCTGCCTCAATAACTCTTAAACCCTCATCAACAAAAGACCCTAAAACTTCATCCCAAAATCCCTCAAACCCTCAACCCAAAAACCCCATAAACAAATAGCGCCAAAAAACCCCAAACTCTAATATGTGAAAACAACTAAATCATGTTCCCTAAAAAACCATTAACCCTCATCCCCAATATACCCTAAACCCTTTTATAAAAAAAAATCAATCCAATGTTACAAAAAAACCTATAACCCTCATCCCCAAATGATAGTAAACCCTCATCACCAAAAACCAATAAAACCCCACCCTAAAAGACACAAAAAATAGAATCCCCCAAAACACTTAAACCCTCAGCCCGCAAGAAACCCCAAAACCCTCTAGCCCATGAAAACCCTAATCCATAACCTCAAAAAACCATAAACCCTAACCCCAAAATACCATAAACCCTCATCACCTAAAAACCCAAAATTGTAATACATAAAATAGAAAAACCCTCATGCATAAAAACCCCTAAACACTCAGACCCATAATCACAAAATCCTTTTCACAAAAAAACCCCTAAAACCCCATCCCAAAAAATCTCTAATCTATTTTGCCATAAAATCCTTAAACACTGAACTACAAATTCCATTAAATCATAGCTCAAAAAACCCAAAACACTAATACCCCTAATACCTATACCCTTAGTCCCTAAAAACATCTAAATGTTCATCCTAAAATTCCTTAAACCCTTAGACAAAAAAAACCATAAAACATCATCCCCAAAAAATCCTAAACCCTCAGACCCAAACACCCATAAACCATAAAAAAAGGCCTAACTCCTCATTATTAAAGGTCATCAACCCTTTTCCCAAAACCCTAATCAATGATCCCTAAATATTCCCTCAACCCTTAAACCCAATACCCCAAATACATCATCCCCAAAAACACATAAAGAATCTACCAAATAACATATTGAATCCTCACCATCAAAAATCCCATTCCAACATCCTAAAAAATTATTCTTCACCAATCCACCGAAAATCCTGATCCATCTTCCCCAAAAAACCATAGAACCTCATTCCCAACAATCGTCAAAACGTTTTCCCCAAATAAAGTTGAACCCTTATCCCAAAAACCCTCAACACTTTGCCCTGGAAAACTATCAACCCGCATCCCCAAAAAACATTAACCAACACTCCAAAAAACATAGATCCTTGATCACTAAAAAACACTTAACCATTTTCCCTAAATAACCATAATCCATAATCCCCCAAAAAATCTGAGCACTGAGCCATAGAATACCATAAACCATAATCACAAAAACAATCCTAGAACCCTCTAACCAAAAAACCAAAATACATTAGCCCTAAAATATTCTGAATGATCATCCCAAAAAACATTGAATCCTCATACAAAAATAACATTGAACCCTCTTCCCTAAAAAACAATGTTATGATATTGTATGTGAGTGTGGTATTGGTCGGTGAAAAATCAAGAAACACAATTGTGGGAAGTGGGATAAATAAAAATTAAATGATGTGAAAAAGAAATAAAATGGGAAGGGGGATGATCAATTAAGACCCTAATGAGACTTTCCCATTGAAACTCTATTTATAAAGTTCCACAATGGTTGATCACTCCGTTGAAAATCCTTTCTTTCATTCATTCAAGAACACAAGAAACACAAGTATAACAATGCTAGAAAACATTCAAATTCAAAATTATCCTTCAAGGGGTACAAGAGGTGGCTATATATATCCAAATGAGAGGAATACATGTCAAACTTCATATCCCAAAAATGTATAAATCCTAACCCACTAATTTGACTTTGTCTACACATTTCCATGGATTTAGAGGACAAGATATCCTTAATGAAGAATTTTTAGGACCACTCCAAAGACATTGAGGATTCCCACCATGACTTTGGTGACAAGGGGCACACAACATTTAAATTTGGAGAATTCCTTCATGAATGTGGATTATATTTCGTGAAAGCATTTGGGTGGGCCTTCTAGGATCCCTTTTGAGATTTAATAATTTTGATTAAAGGCCCTTTTTTGCCTCACATGCATGCATGTTGGGAATCCTCTAGTAATTTTAAAATGAGGCCATGTAAAACCTCTTTCATCTTCCACATTCTTCATCTTGTCATTGGGCCACAAATACCATCCAATGGGTCTTGTTCATTAATTCTCCTTCAACCATCAATGCCATGATCGCCCTTAACTCCTCGCTGCAAGTGTGCACCATGATTCGCATCATCCCTTCCATCTTCAAAAGGATTCGTCCTCGAATCATTATATTCAAAAGGAGAGAGGTCATAAATATTAAAGGTATCACTCCCATTTACAAACCTGTTGGGAAATTCAATCTTGTAGGCGTTATCATTGATTCTTTCTAAAAATTGAAATGGACCATCTCCATGTGGTTGGAGTTTTGATTATCTTTTCACTGGGAATCTTTCCTCCTCATATGAACCCACACCAAATCTCTAGGATCTAGTACAACCTAATGCCTACCCTTGTTTGCTTGCTTCACAAATTGTTCATTTCTCTTTTAAATGATGACATTCACATTGGCTTGTAAATCCCAAAAAAAATTGGCCTTCACTTCACCTACAACATCAACAACCTCATTAGTAGGTAATGAAATAATAACTAATGGAGTCATTGGGTTAAATCCATATACAATCTCAAAAGGCTAGAAGTCAGTAGTGGAATTCACTACTCTATTATATGAAAACTCTATGTGTGGAAAATATTTTTCCCAATTCTTTATATTTTTTTTGAATTATTGCATGCAAGAGGGATGAAAGAGTCCTATTAACCACTTATGTTTTCCCATCAGTTTGATGATGTTCATCATCTGAGAACAAAAAATTAGTTCAAAATTTATTCAATAATGTCCTCCAAAAGTGGCTATGGAATATCACATCCCTATCACTTACAATGGTTTTGGGCTGTCCATGTAATCTCACAATTTATTTGAAAAACAAATATGTTATATGTATAGAATCATTAGTTTTTGAACATGAAATGAAATGGGCCATTGGGTTAAATCCATATACAATCTCAAATGGTTAGAAGTCGGTAGTGGAATTCACTACTCGGTTATATGAAAACACTATGTATGGAAAATATTTTTCCCAATTGTTTAGATTTTTTTGAATTATTGCATGGAAGAGGGGTGAAATATTCCTATTAAACACTTATGTTTTCCCATCAGTTTGAGGATGTTCATCATGTGAGAACAAAAATTTAGTTCCAAATTTATTCAACAATGTCCTGCAAAAGTGGCAATGGAATTTCACATCCCTATCACTTACAATGGTTTTGGTCAGTCCATGTAATCTCAAAATTTCTTTGAAAAATAAATTTGTTATATGTATAGAATCATTAGTTTGTGAGAATGCAATGAAATGGTCCATTTTTCTTAATTGACCCACAACTGAAAAAATCATATAATTTCCTGATTGGGATCGAGGAAATCACAACACAATATCCATAGATATGTCGGTCTAGGGATGGGATGGAACGTGCAAGGGGGAATACATTACATTAGGTTGAACATTGGACATTGCATGCCTACAAGTGACACACTTTGCAAAAATTTCAATAAAATAATTTCACATGCATGGACAATAAAAATGTTCAGGCAAAGTAGCTAGTGTTTTATCAACCCAAAAATGCCCCATCAAACCACCCCCTTGAGATTCTTTTACATTCAATTCTCAAGTTGAACAATTTGGAATGCACAATTTATCCCTTTTGATAAGAAACCCAACATTTTTTTAAATGTCTTTAATCCCATGTTTTTCACAAGATGTCCAAATTTGAGAAACATTTCCATCATTTTCATACATTCCCATTAGTAACTGCAGTCCAAATAATCGAGAATGAATATAAGTAAGAAGTGCATAACTTTATGAAAGATCATCAACATCCACATTTTCCTTACCTTTTTTGTTCTTGATCACATAGTGGAAATTTTAAATAAATTATATCCAAGATGCATGTCACCGATTCAACTTGCATTGGGACTTCAAATACATATGGAATTCAGGGTCAGAATGAATAATGAACTCTTTAGGCCATAAGTAATGTTGCCATGTTTCCAGGGTTCTTTTCAAAGAATAAAGATCATTATCTTATGTTGAATAATTTAGTGCTTCCCATATAAATTTATCTCTAAAGTAAGAAATTGGACATGACACTTCTGTCAAAACAGCACCAATACCAACTCTCGATGCATCACACTGAATTTCAAAGACTTTAGTGAAATCTGGTAGCCTTAAAAGGGGAGCACTGAACAATTTTTCTTTGAGTGTGTTCAATGATTTTTCTTGTTTTCACCCCATTTAAAGACCTCATGTTTCTTTACATGCTCATTAAGAGGTTATACTATTGTTGAAAAATGCTTTACAATCCTCTTATAGAAGCTTGCCAATCCATGAAAACTCCTAACCTCGGTTGTAGTCTTTGGTGTGGGCCACTCCTGAATTGATTTGATCTTTTCATCATCAACACAAATCCCTTTAGACCCTAAATCCATGACTAGAAACACTACAGAATCCATGAAAAATAATTTTTTTTGAAGAATGGCATAAATATGGTTTTCTTTAAGGGTCTCACACACCAAACACAAGTGTTCGACATGGTTGTCTTGAGATTTTCTATACACTATAATATAATTAAAATAGACGAACATGAATTTTCCAACGAATTAATGAATTAAATGGTTCATTAACCTCATTAATGTACATGGTGAATTAGTTAAACCAAATGTCATAACTAACCACTCATATAATCCAAACTTAGTTTTAAAAGCAGTTTTCCATTCATCCCTTTCATTCATTCAAATTTGGTGGTAACCAATTTTAAGATCAATTTTATAAAACAAAGAGGCTCCATGTAATTCATCAAGAATTCCATCAAGTCGAGGTATGGGATACTAGTACATAAATGTTATTTTGTGGATGGAATGACAATCCAAACACATTTTCCATGTTTCATATTTCATGGGTACTAGGATAACCAGATCAGCACATGGACTCATGCTTTCCCTTACTAATCATTTCTTCATGAGTTATTCAACTTCACATTGGATCTCTTTAGTCTCTTCTGGATTAGCTTGATATGGTGGCTTGTTGGGAATTATGGCATCATGTATGAGGTCAATTTGAGGCTCAATGCCACTCAAAGGTGGTAATCCATCAGGTGTTTCTTCTTGAAGCAAATCACCAAATTCCTGCAGTAAAGACACAACACAAGAAGGCAATGAATGGTGATGTTTATTAGTTTCATGGTAATCATACTTAATAATTATTAAGAACACATTACTGCTCAATAAAGCACCTTTCACCTCACTTTTTTTCAAATAATAAACTCACCTTTCACTCAACACACTTTTTTTCACTCATATATTCACTCTTGTTTTCAAATCATTTATTTCCCTCATTTTTTTACTTTCACTCAACACAACTTTTTCACCCTTGAGTTTTACACTCTTCTCATTCTCTCTATTTTTATCTCTTTGTTCTTTTTATCTCTTCTCACAGTCTCTCTCAATCCTCTCTTGGTTTTCAAATGCTTGAAAAGGCCTCAATGGTATAAGAATAATCGTCCTCCTATTATACTCAAAAGAATATTGATTAGTGTATCCATCATGTGTGACCCTCCTATAATATTTCCAAGGACATTCCAACAAGATATGACTAGCATGCATTGGAACAACATCACAAATCACCTTGTCTTCATACTTCCCAATAGAAAATGGAACTTGTGCTTGCTCAGTCACTTTGACTTCACCACTATTATTTAACCACAACAATCTATAAGTCCTAGGATGTCTAGTCTTATCCAATCCCAATCTATCAACCAAAAATCCACTTTATAATTTTTTACAACTACCCCAATCAATAATCATACTATATACCTAATCTTTGAAAAGGCATCTAGTATGAAAAATGTGCTCAATTTTCTCTTGATCATGTTATCCTTCGGGATGAACACTCAAAGCATGCCTTGCCACAAGAATTTCTCCATGTACGGGTCTTTCGACATCCGCATCAAAATCATCCTAAAGTGATGGCATTTTATATTCGCTTGATCTATCACTAAGAACTTCTCCATCATCCAAAATAATCATTGTCCTCGTTTTTTGGAATTTTGAGGAAATATTTCCAAATCTGTGACATTTAAAACAATTGATATCTCATGTTTTGAAAACAACCTTACCCTTCATTTTACCTTTGGATTACAGGAATAATTATTTTGGTTTGGGAAACACCATTGAAACGGTTTTGTGTTCCCTTATATTCTAGTGTTGTTTGGAATCATTAAACATGAACAAATGATTATAATCCTTACCAAAAAATGTAGAGGGAATCCTTCTTGCCTTTTCTTGCCTCTCTTCTTTATTATCCATGTGAAGTAGATCCTCCATGTCCATGTAGTGGTGCATGTACACTATGTACATATTCTCATGGTTTAGGACGTTCATGATCCTTTCCATGGTGGCCTCTCTATCCTCATCAATATTCGCCCGAATCATGATGATCTCCATCTCTTTGTGATAGTCCTCAACACTCATGGCCCCTTGTTTCAAACCATGCAACATGAGGAAAAAATAATGATAATAGTGGCTAGAAATGAACCTCTTATGCATTACAAATTTCATCTCCTCGCGATTGCAGATGGGTCTTTCTCCACTTCGTCATTGACTCACTTGTAGTTGGTCCCACAATATACTAGCATATTCGGTGAATTCTACAGCTCCCAAATTCACTTTGTTTTCCCCTGAATAAGTTTGACAACCAATAATATGTTGGACTATTCCTTTGCATTAGAAGTAAGTTTCATGATAATTCTTACCATGGAATGAAGGGACACTCAACTTTAGTAATCTATGATCATTGGCTTGCCTCCATAGTGGTCGATTTCTCCGGATTGTTGACTCTGGAGAATCAGACAACTCCTCCTCTTCTTCAACAACCCTCCTCCTTGGTGGTGATCTATAATTGGAAGGGGATTTAAGTTCATCCATCCATGCATTCAACATAGGGAATTGTTCTTGTACATCCGTCATGAACAACTTAATGTCTGGTTCATTGGTGCTGATCGACTCGGCCATTTTGGAATCCAGGCAGAAAAATTGAAAAGAATGGAAAATGGGCCTCACACACTCTTTCTCTATTTTTTTATCTCTCAAAAGGTTCCTCAGATATTCTACCACAACAACACTATTCTTACAAGTGTTCTTAAATATACTCAAGAAGACAATTAGTAGAAGTAATCAAATCATGCCAATATTTAAAAATCAGAAATTTTAAGAGGGTTTGAATCAATGGAGTCCAAGAAATATGGGAGGTAAATGGAAGAAATAGTTATAGAATACGGTTGGATATGGGTGAAAGATATAAGATGACGGATAAGAAAATTCAATAAAATTTATTACTTATGAGCGAACACAATGTTTCAAATTAGCAGCTTTTGTTTTTTATTGATTTTTTTTCTACTCAATAAACAAGAATTAAGATACATAGAGTGCGCTTTTGGATCTCAAAGTAAAACAAATGAAAAATGTACTAATCTGATTGAAATGATGTAAATGGTTGAGATACAATGATCTTAAAACTCAAATGGAAATCTGCCTTGGAGATTGTTAGATTTCACAAGAGTGAAACTATAGCATGAATTGATTCAGATATATCTCCCAATTTAGGTTTCGGATTATAGTGTTTTCAAATCATGATAGAAGATGAGATTATGAACTATTAAAATGATATATAATAAGTCCAGAAACTCCAAGATAAATTAGTAGAAAATGTGGAAGAAATTTACATCTAGAATTGGTGATAGCCGAAAATGGAAGAAGGGGAAGAAAAAAAAATATGGGATAAATAGAAATATGAATGAACCTGGTTTCTATTTCCTACCTCTGATACCAAATTATATGATATCATATGCGAGTGGGGTATTTGTTGGTGAAAAATCCAGAAACACAAGTGTGGTAAGTGGGAGAAATGAAAATTCAATGAAGTGCGTAAGAAATAAAAGGGGTAGGGGTTGATCAATTAGGAACCCAAGGAGACTCGCCCCATTAAACACAAATTATAACATTACACAATGGTTTATCACTCCATTGATAAGTCTTAATCGCATTCATTCATGAACACAAGAAACACAAGCAAAACAATGCTAGAAAACACTCAAATTCAAAATTAACCTTCAAGGGGTACAAGAGGTGGCTATTTATAGCCAAATGAGAGGAATACATGTCAAACTACATATCCCACAAAAGTCTAAATCATATCACACGAATTTGACTTTTTTTACACCTTTCCATGGCTTTAGGGGAAAAGATATCTCTAAAAAGGCTTTTTGGAACCACCCCAAAGACAATGAAGATTCCCACCATGACTTTGGTGACAAGGGTCCCACCACTTTTGAATTTGGATATTTCCTTCCCGAAAGTGGATTAAATTTTGTGAAATCATTTGGGTGGGCCTTTTAGGTTCACTTTTTGGATTTAATAAGTGTGATTAAAGGCCCTTTTTCTCCTCCCATGCATGCATGTTCGGCCTCCTCATGTAATTTAAAAATGAGGCCATGTGAAGCCTCTTTCATCCTCCTCATTACTCTTCTTCTCATTGGGCCACCAATACCATCCAATGGGTCTTGTCCATTAATGTTCCTTCAACCATCAATCCCATGACCTCCCTCAACTCCTCGCTGCATGTGTGTACCATGATTCACATCAAACTATCATCCCCCATCCCAAAAAAAACCTAAACATTCATCCCCTAAATTCCATAAAACCTCAATCCCAAAACACAGTAATGCCTCAGCCCTAAAAAACCAAGAACACATTTGGATAAAAAACCCTGAACCCTCACCCCAAAAAACCATAAACACTCATCCCCCAAAAATCCACAGCAAAATATACTAAAAAAACCTGAACCTCGAACTCCATTAAACCCTCAATCCTTAGCCCAGAAAAACAATAAACCCGCATCTCGTAAAAACCATGCAACCCTCAGCCCCAAAATTTCATAAAACCTCAACCCTAAAAACCCAAAACCCTCATCCCTAGAAAACTAGAAACCAACTACCCCAAAAAATGTTCAACCCTCATGCCCATGAAACCATAAAATATCTTCAAAAAAAAATCCTCATTCCTAATATAATGAATACCCTCCTCTAAAAAATGACTATAAACTCGCAACCATAAGAAACCTTAAACCAATAGCCCCAAAAAAATAAATCCTAAGCCGAAATAAAACCATAAACCTAGTATAAAAAAAGACCATCAAACCTGATCCCCAATAAACACTCATCCCGTAACCTAAAAAAACACTCAATAATCATCCACCAAAACCCTAAACTCAAAGCCCCCCAAAAAAAGTCGTCATCCACAATGTATTCTAAAATATGACCCCGGAAAAACCTCAACCCTCAGCCCTAAAATACCCAAACACTCATTCCTAGAAACGCTAAACCCAAATCCCCAAAAAACTCAAAAAACGATGTGCCAAATATCTTTAAACCCATATCCATAATAAACACTCAAACATCATACAAAAAATTCTGATTACTTATCCCCAAATAAAACTCATCCCACAATCCTAAAAAATCATAAACACTCATCCCCATAAAACCCTTAATCCTTACACCTAGAAAATACTCAAACCTTAGCCCAAAAAACACTAAACCATCATCCCCTGAATCCATAAACCCTCATCCCCAAAAGACCCTAAAATCTCATCCCCAAAAAACCTGCAACCCTCATCCCCAAAATATTCTCAACCATCATCCCAAAAAAATTCAAAACCTACTCCCTCAAATAAACCCTAAACACTAAACACTACAAAACCCAAAAACCATCATCCGCAAAAAACCATAAACTCTAGTTCCATAAAACCATTAAACTTGTGCCTTAAATAATATAAATCCCTCATTCAAAAAAAACCAAAACCCTTATCCCCCCACAACATAAAACCATTAGCCCCAAAAAAAACCCTATACCCTCTCTCCCTCAAAAAACCTAAACCCTCATCTACAAAAAAACCTGAATCCCCCATCATTGAGAATCCTTAAAACATCATCCCCAAAATACCCTAAACCCTTAACCCTAAAAAACCCTCAACCCCTAGCCCTATAAACCCTAGACCCTCATCCCTATGAAACCCTCAGACCTGAAAACCCAAAGAAGATCATCCCTCATAAAAATCCTCAATTAATAGCCCAAAAAACCCTAATCCACATTTCCCAAAAAATTGTTTCCCTTAATACCCAAAAAAAATTCTCAATGCATTGCACCAATTAACCCTCAACCCACTGCCCCAAAATACCCTAAACACTCCCCACCAAAAAACAAAAACCTTCTTCCCATGAAAACGCTCATCCCCCCCCAAACCTAAAATCTGATTTCCATCAAAAAACTAAACCATTTTCTTCAAAAAAAACTATACCCTAGTCCCTAAAAACTCTTAAAATCCATCCCCCAAAAAAACCTGGGACCCTAAAACCCTTAAAATCCTAAACCCTCAGCTAGAAATGCTGTCAAATTTCACCAACAAAAAAAATACTGAACCCTGAGCCCTAAAAAAATCCACTACCATCAACCCCAAAAAGCCATCGACGTTGTTCCCAAAAGGACCTCAACTATTATACTTAAAACAACCTCCACCCTGATCCCCAACAACCCACAAAAATTATCTATGAAATACCACTTTTCCCTACAATATCAAAATAATCTTTCCCAAAAATAACCTATTATTCAAAAAACCTTATCCTCTCATACCTAATAATTCCCAAACCCATATCCTTATTATAACATAATATATCAACCATAAATCAAACCCTCATCGCCAAAACTCCCTCATCCCACAGCCCTAGAAAACCCTAGATCCACGACCAAAGAAAACCCAAAACCCTTAGCCCAAAAAAATCATCAAATATAAATCCCCAAACCCTCAACCCTGGGCCACAAAAAAACCTAAACCCTCATACATAAAAAATAGTAAACAATAATCACCCAAAAAACCTAATCCTGATCCCCAATAATCACAAAACCCATAACCCCCAAAACCCCAAAACCTTCATGCACAAAACCCCTATACCCTCATACTCAAAAAATTTTAAACCCTCAACCCAGAGAAAAAAAACTATAATCCCCAAACAACCCAACCCTCATCCTAAATAAAATATAATCCCACATCACAAAAAAAAATCACATATCCCCAAAACCCCTAAACCATCATCTCAAATAACTTAAACCCATAGCCTTCATGTCCTATAAACACTCATCCCCAAACACCCTAAACCCACATCCCCAAAAAATATAGACCAATCAAAACCAAAAAATATAAACCCTCAGCCCCAAAAACCCTAATCCTTCATTCAAAAAATCTATAACCCATTATCCCAAAAAATACCACTACCCTAAACTATAAAAATCTATAAACCCACAGTCCCAAAAAACCACATAACCCTCTTCCAAAAAAATCTCTATTCCATAAACCCCATGAAACCCAAAACTATCATCCCAAAATTCTAAAAACCATCATCCCAAAAGTCCCTCAAAAATCATCCAATAAAAGAAGTTTCTCCAATAATACTTAAACACTCATCCACAAAACAACTAAACACTCGACCCAAAAACCCCAAAAAAATTTCCCCAAAAATTCGCCAAACACTTAGCCCCCCAAAACCTATACTCCCTTCCACAAAAAACATTAAAATTCCATCCCCAAAACACCTAAATTTTTTACCATAAAACACCTGAATCCCTAAACAAAAAAAATCAGAATCCCTCAGCCTAAAAACATCCTGATCACATAGCCCTAAAAAAACCTTGTCCCATCAACCCTACAGAACCCTAATACCTAATAAAAAAACATAAACCTTTATCCCCAAAAAAACCTAACTCCAAATCCCAAAAATAACCGTCAATATCATACCTATAAAACCATAATCACTATTCCCCAAATAACCCCTAACCATTTACCCCCAAAATCCTATAACCATCCACCCTAAAAAATCATGAAACAACAGAAAAAAACCCCATTAAACCTTATCCCTAAAAATACATGTAACCTTACCCCTAAAACAAGTCTAACCCACATCCACTAAAAACCATGAACACTCACAAAAAATAACCAATCAACACTCATCCCAAAAAGAATCTTGATACCTCATCACCAAACAAACCCCCAACCCTTAGCCCACAAAACCAATGAGCCTTTAGCCCCAAAAAACTACCGAACAATGTCTTTAGAAAACTGAAATCCCTAAACAAAACAATTAAAAAAATAAGAAACCCAATGCCCCAAAAACCCAAAACTCACATCCCCAAAATATACCTAACCCTTTGTCCCATAAAAACTGAAAACCCTCCACTGTAACAATAACTAACCCCTCCACCCCCAAACACCAAGAACCCTAACAACCAGAGAACACTAAACAATCATCCCACCAAAACCCATAACACCCATTCCCCAAAAACCCTAATCACTAATACTAAAAAAACACTACACCATTAATCAAACAAAAATAGGAACCCTCAGGCTGAAAAACCCCTCAACTACCAACCCCAAAACCCTAAACCCTCAGCCACAAAAAACCCAAAAACATAGCCCATAAATAAAATCATCCCTCAAACCAAAAAATAAATAAAACCTTATCCCCCAAATAAAAAAAATAATTTTCCAAAATACCCAAAACCCAAAACCCCATATAATCTGTAGACGCTCATCCCTAAAAAAAACCAACAACCCCCCAACACCAATAAAATCCTCAACACTCAAGCAAAAAAACCTAAACCTTATTCCAAAAACCCTAAACCCTTACCAAAAAATATTACCACAACTATTATCCCAAAGATCTTAAACCTTCAGTCCCAAAAAACACTAAACCCTTATACCCAAGTATCCCTAGACCTTCATCCCCATAAATACCTAAAAACACATCACCAAAAGAAACTAAACCCTACACACCAAATCCATAATAAATTATCCAAAATAATCCAAAATCATCATCCCAAAAAAAATCTCTAAACCCCCATCACCAAAAAACACTATACCCTCATTTCCAAAAACATCTATCCCTACCCATAAAAAACATCAATCCTAAGCCCCAAAAAACCATCAACCCTATGATAAAAAAATACCTAAACCCTCTACCACAAAAAAAATCCTCCACCAAAAACCCAATAAAAATCCTAAACCCTCAGAACTAAAAATATCATCAAAAATTTAACCAAAAACCATAAATTGTAAGAAAAAAATAGAAAATCACAATTCCCAAATAATATGTAACCTTATCATAAAAAAAATACCAGAATTTATCCCAAAAAATTCTCAACCATCAGCCCAAAAAAATAGTCAACCCCAATCCACAAAAATATCTCAACCCTAATCCCAAAAAACACTAAACCCAGAACCCTAATAATCCCTATAAACTCAACCCTAAAAATACCTAAACCCCCATCCTAGAAAAACCCTTCAACTATCATCCCTAAAAAACCTTCAAACCACATCCCCAAAAAACCATAAACACTCATGCTAAAAAAACTATAAACACTCGACCCCAAAATTTCCACAATCCTCAACCTGAAAAAACCTTCAACCCTCTTCCCCAAGAAACCCTAAAAATAGAACAAAAAACAATAATCCTTTATCCCAGAAAACCCTAAACCCTAAACACATGAATACGCCTTCTACCAAGGATAGGCTTGTGGCTGGGGAGCATCACGTTGTCCCAAAATTCTTCCAGCATCAAGGTCATTTGGCGATTTCTTTTTCTTCAAATGAGGTTAATCTTATATCCACTAACTTATGATTCTTTCTTGTTGGGAAATTCATTCAGCATCTACCATAGTTGTTATTTTTTATGAAATTGCTCTAGGAAATTTGGTTTTTTAGTTTTCAAATTTGCTTTCTTAATTCCTCCAATGTCATTCTTTGATTTTATTCTAAAAACGAATACTATAGATTTTGTGTGAGAAGAACATGGGTTTCTGGTGGATCGATAATGAAAGTTCTAAAATGGCCTCCTGATTTGTATTGTAATGTTGAATCTCCTATTTTTCTAGTTTGGCTTGGTTTCCCTGGTTTACCGATTCAACTCTCTTAGTATATGGCCATGTTTTCGATTGCTGGTCTGATTGGCACCCTGTTGAAGTTAGACATTGAAATCCAAAAAAATTATAGGCCTTTTATTGATAGGATTTGTACCAAGATTGATGTTTCTAAATCCCTTACAACACAAATCTGAATTCAAAATGGCATCCATGGTTTCTTTCAAGAGGTGATTTATGAATGTATGCACTTTTATTTTTAGGTTTTCGTTAAAATTTGGAATTTATCAGGTGAATGTGGTAAGACAGTCAATCCAACAACTTGTAAGACTTGGGTTATGAAGTGAAAGCTAAAGATGGAAATGAAAGACTACACAGAAGAGTCTATTGCAGGACCCTCTAGAAATAGAAATCCCATTGGTGATGAAATCAAAGTTGTTGTAATTCCTGCTGAAGCTCAGTCTCATGCCATGGACAATGATGAGAGTCTTTTTGAACCTGGAATCTTCCAGGGTTTTTTGATGATGTCCATAGTGTTCATAATGACCCCACTAAGGAGGATAATCGAGTGGTTGTTTCTCAATCTGACCCGGATACATGCCTAGCACAGAAAACACCCTTGCTAGAGGAGGATAAAAAAGCAGATCAAATTGAAGAGGAATTCCTAAAATCAAGCTCTAGAAAAGGGGAAAAAATTAGATGCAGATGGATTCATTACTCCCAATCCCATAAAAACGTAGAGGCATAGAGATTACTCTCAAATGGAAGGAACAATTGTCACGAGGTCACTTGATACTTATAAAAAGGAAAACGCTACAAATTCAACTATAATGAATTTGGTTAACCGAAGTGCAAGCTTCAATGGAGCTCTCACTACAAACGCTCCTTCACAACATGAGATCTAACCTCCTTCTACAGCTCTTGATGATAAGAAGAATGAAGTCTCGGACCTAGTGGTGATGTTTGCGGACCCGGATGCTGTGGAGGTAAATGAAAATTTGGACTTTCCACTAGAAAAACGAGACAAATTGGCTTATCAGAGGCTCAGAGATGGTGAAATTTCTATGGAAACATATCTTGATATCAAACACTGACTATTTAATAAGAAGTTGGAGCAATAATATAGCTACAATCCTTGATTTTCATTGTCCACTGCTACTCTGTTCACACAACACGACTCTTTTCTCTTATGTCACGAACATTCCTGCACAACCCCTACCATGGAGATCTCTTGGAGTGGCCACACTTGTTTCTTGTTGTGTTTGAGCTTCTCTATTTTATCTACTTTTTCTAGTCTCTCTTTTGGGTTGGTGTAAACTCATTACACCTCATGTTTGTTTTGTAATACTTCTATTTTGATAAATTTCTAGGGCATGAGTTCGTTTTCCAATTCATGTCTCTGTTTGTATTAAAATAAACCTGAACCCTAAACCCCAAAAATACCACGGACCCTTATTCCCAAAAAACCCTCATCTCGTAGGCCCAAAAAACAACAAACTATAATCCCACAAAATATATCAACCCTATCCCCCAAAAATCCATAAAACCACATCCCCAGGAATCTGTCAACCCCCTAAAAACATTATACATCATACAGAAAAAACCCTCAACCCATAACCTTATTTAACCCAAAAACCATACTTTTCAAAAACCATTAACACTAAGACCCAAAAAACCCTCATCCCACTGCTCAAAAAAACACTCAACCGGCTACTTCAAAAAAACATAAACCCTCTACCAAATAAATACCGAATCCCCCATCATCCATAAACCCTATTCCATCACCCACCACAAACACATAAACTATAAAAAATATATAAATTCTTAGCCACTAAAAAATTGTAAACTACTCCCCCCAAAAAACCCTATCACTCATCCCCAGAAAACCATTATACCTAAGGCAGAAATAAAAATCAACCCTTAGCCTTAAAAATCACTCAACCCTCTCCCAAACAAACACCTCAACTCTAAACCCCTAGAAAACCATCCACCATCGGCCCTGAAATACCCTCAACCCTCAACCTGAAAAAAACACTCAACCATCAACCCCATTATACCCACAAACCTCATCCCAAAATACCTAAAATAACTTAGAAATAATAAAAAAACCTCATCCCCAAAAACACTAATCATAGTTCCCCAAATCACTATATTCCTTCACCAACAAATAAACTTAAACCCTCATCCCCAAATAATCCTTAATCACTCAGCCCAGAAAACCATAAACCCTTAACCCTAGAAAACCATCAACCCTCAACTCATACACCCTAACTCCTCTACCTCAACAATCCCTAAACTATCATCCCTAAAAAACCTTAAACCCTTAGCCTCACAAAACCGTCAATTGTCATACCAAAAAATACCTCATTCAGAAAAAACCCACAACTCTCAATCCCAAATATCCGTCAACCATCAACCCCAAATATTCTTCAACCCTCAGACCCAAAAAACCCACTTCCTCGAGCCCAAAAAATCCATCAACCCTCATCCCCAAAAATCCAAATGTTTTCATCCCAAAAACACACTCGACCGCCAGCTCTAAAAAACCCTCCTCCATTAGCTCCAAAAAAACCCATAACCATAAGTCCATAAAATCCCTAAAACCAACCCCCCAAAAAAATTCAACCCTCAACCCCAAAAAAAAAACTACCCTCCACCACAAAAAAACCCTAAACCCGCATCCGAAAAAACCCCTCAACCATCAGCACCAAAATTTCTCATCTCTCTACCCCTAGAGAACCAGAACACTTATCCCCAAAATACACTCAACACACATCCACAAAAAACCTCAACACTCAGCCACAAAAACAATCAACCTATAACCCTCCAAAAACCGTCATACATCAGCACCAAAAAACCCTACAAAATTATCCTTAAATTAACCTAAACAAATTTCCCTAAAAACCAGCAACCACTAACCTAAAAATCACATAAAAGACTTCCCCAAATAAAACCTCTACTCTCCGGACCCCCAAAAAACAATCCATTATTCCAAAATACCCTTAAACCCACAAGGTGAATAATCCCAGATCCCTCAACCATAAAAACATTCATCCATCTACACCAAAATACCATCAACTATAAGTCATCAGGAAACTAAACCCACCACCCCAAAAAACCCTCAACCTACAACCCTCAAACCCAATAAACAATCAACCCTCGGCACCCAAAAACCCTCTACACTCTTCATAAAAAACCACGATGTCTCAGCACAAAATATATAGGAACACTCAGCTCTAAAAAAACCTAGAACCCCCATCCACAAAAAATATAACATCTAGTCCCCAAAATAACATAAACTCTGAACACTAAAAATCATAAACCCTTATCCCTAAAACACCATGAAATCATCACTGAAAAAACATGAAAACATTGTTCCAAAACACCATGAACCGTAAAATCAAGAAAATCAATAAATATCATCCCCAAAATACCCCGAACCCGTGGGGCCAAAAATCCCAAACTATCATCACAAAAAACCATTTGAATAATTTTCCCCTAAGTAACATAAACACACATCCCCAAAAAACCTGAACCTTCTTCCCAAAAAAACATCAACCCTCACCCCCAAAAAACCAAGAAACCTCATCCCCAAAAACCCTTGAATCCTATGCCCCAAAAATATATGAATACTCTAGCTTTAAAAACCTTGAATCCCCTTATGCATAATCCAGAACCCTCATACCTAAAAAACCAATAACCCTTAGACCGTAAAATCATGAAAACCTCATCCATGAAAATCCTAAACCCTCCACGCAAAAACCTATTATTCAACAGAAAAAATTAAAACATAACCCTCATCCCCAAAACCTTATGCCCCTAGTCATAAAAAACATAACCCTAATTCCCAAAAAACAATAAACTCTCAAGACCCAATAAACTCTGAACCAATAGCCCCAATGAACCACAAACCCTCATTTTCTAAAAAATCATGAATCCTCATCGCCATTAAACCCTAGACCCTACTCCCCAAAAATCCCAAAAAACCTCAACCGTAAAAAACCCTGAACTCTCATACAAATGAAAAACTAAACCTTTATCTTGAAAAAACCATGAACACTCGTCACTAGAAAAACCAAGAACCCCAACACCAAAAAATCAAAATCCATATGTCCTAAGAAACCATCGACCCGCATCATTCAAAAACCATGAACCCTCATCCCAAAAATATCCCAATCCCTTAACCCCAATAAACCATGAACCCATAGATTAAAAGAAACATAAACACTATCCCCTAAAAAACCCTAAACTAACAGCCCCAAAAATAAACAGAACCCTTGTAACCAGAATACACTAAACCTTCAACCCCAAATTACCTAGAATCCTCATCCCTAGAAAACAATGAACTCTCAGCCCAAAAAAATGAAACCTAACCCAAAAAAACAAGAACAATATACCAAAAAATACCTGAACCCTCATACCCAACAAACCCTGATCTCTCTTCCCCAAAAACTCTAAAATCGAATCCCAAGAAAATACCCTTAGCCCCAAAAAATTTTGAAGCGTCACCCCAAAACACAATGAAACCATATCCCCATTCAAACCTAAACCCATGACCATAAAGACCCAAATAATCATCATACATAGAAAACCCTAGCCCCCAATGATTAGAAGACACTAAAAACCCAATCCCCAAAAATAACTAAACTCTTTGTCCAAAAATCCATAAACCCTCATCCTATGAAATCTATAACCACACAGCCCCATAAATCACAAAAACCATTAGCCCATAAATATAATAAAAATCCATCCTTATAAAATCCTAAACATTGATCCCCCAAAAACCCTAAACTCTCAGCATAGGAAACCCTAAATCATCACCCCCTGAATAATCTAAACCGCCATCCTCGGAATATCCTAAATATTCAAACCTTGAAAACCCAAAACATGTATCCCCTAAAATCCCTAAAACCATAGCATTAGAAAACCTTAAATAATCATCAATAAAAAATACCACACACTCACCCCTAATAAATCCTCAACCCACATCCCCAAAAAAAACCTCAACTAATATCCCTAGATAACCGGAATCCATCAATGCCAAAAAAAACTCCCCACCCTCATCCTCAGAAATTAGTAATCCCTCACCCAAAAATTCCTAAAACCTCACCCCCAGAAAACACTGAAAACACAATACTAGAAAACATTAATTCCATATCCATATATTACCCTAAAACCATATCCCAAAAAAAGAATCAAACCACGTCGCTAGAAAATCATAAATCTACCATCCAATAATACCCTCAACACTCAGCACCCTAAAAACCATAAAAAAGTCCCTCAAAAACAATATAACCATAGATCCATAAAAACCAAAACCACCATTCCATTAAATTTAAAACCCTCAGACCTTGAAAATTATAACCGCTCAGTTTCCTATAACACTAAACCCTATTCCCTTGAAAACCTGAGACTATTAGCCCTAGAAAATCTTAAACCCTCTACACTAGAAAATCCCAAACAATCCACCCCATAAAACACTAAATATATGAAATACTCAACACTAAAAAACCCAAAACCTTCTAAAAATACCAAATTTCCTTCCCTATAAAACACACAATATTCATCCATAGAAATCCTAAGGCCTTGTTCCCGTCAAATGAAAAACCCTAATCCCCTAAAAACTCTAATATCACTACCCTAATACCCTAAACAATAATCCTCGCATAACCCTAAAGCATATACCCAAAACTTAAAATACACTAAACCATTATAAAAAATTAAGGATCTTCCAGAAAAGCCTAAAACCTAAGGACAAAAAAACTGTAAATCCACAGAACCCCAAAATCATAATCTCTTAGCCCCCAAAGCCTAAACAACCAGTACCAAAAAAACCCTATCCCCAAAACCCATAAACCCTTATACCATTAAAAAACCTAAAACCTAATAAAAAATCCTTCTACCATAGTCCCCAATATACTCAACTCTCTTCCCTAAACAACCATCATCACTAATCATAAAAAATTATGAAACCTCTACCAAAAAATACCCTAAAACCTCAGACCGTAACCCATAAAACCTTATCCAAAAAATACTACTAGAAACATAGTCATTGAAAGACCTAAACCATAATCCTCATAAAACCTTAAACCCATAAATCCAACCCTCAACCCCTAAAAACATTAAAACCTCATCCATAGAATGATATCATCCCTTATCCCCAAAAGACCTTCAATTGTCAGCAATTGAAAAAACCACACCCTCTGGTGAAAAAAACAAGAATCATTATACCAAAAATTAATAACCTTAGACCAAAATAACATTGAACTCTCATCCACAAAAAACTTGAAACTCCATGCCCCAAAAACCCTAAATACTCAAACCCAAAAACCCAAAAACCCTCATCACAAAAAACTGAAACATAAAGAATTAAAAACCCTAAACATAGATCCCAAAGAAGCATAAAAATCACCCAAAAAATATTATATTCTCATTCCTAAATAACTATAATCCATTAGTCTCATAAAATCATAAACCCCCACCACAAAAAAACCCGAAATCCTCTACCACTAAAAATACAAAACCCTCATTCCTGAATATCATGAAAAACTAATCCCCAAAAAACAAAAACCCCCCATCCTAAAAAAATAAACCATATTACCCAAAATCCCTAAAACCTCATCACCAAAAACCCTCACCACCAAAAAACATTAGACCCTTAGCCACATAAAATAATAAACCCTTAAACTCTTTGAATACTAAACCCTCTGCAAAAAAACACACTAAACTATCAAACTAAAAAATTTCAAAATCCATTAATAACAAAAAAATATTCCCTAATCCCCAAAAAACATGAACCCTCGTCCATAGAAAACTATAGACATAAGACCCTGAAAACCCCTAGTTACTCATCCAAAATTAATCCTAAACCCTCATCCACAAGAAATCCTAGACCCTAAGCCCCCAAAACCTTATTACAGCAACCCCCCAAAACCCTAGAAACATAGCCATAAAATTCCCTTGAATTTTATCCCCAAAATTGTTCAAATAGTCGGTTCCCTAGACCCATATATTCAGTTAATTTGATTACCATATAATGTATACAATTATCTATACATGATTTCATCATACAATTATAGTGTAGACTTTCTTGCATCTACTATTGAAATGGTAATGTATAAAGATTAATTTTTGTACCAAGAGATTATAACATATCTATACTATAATGAGAACCTTCAGATACTATGACATTAATTTTAAATATATGTTATATGGTCTAGATACATCATAATAATTAACCATAATATATGATGGACTATCAGGTTCTTGGGGATCACATGCATTGAGTCTTCTTCTCATGAAGTTCACACTTTGTGATCTCTAGTAGAGAGATCATTAGAACTGACCTACCATAGAAACACCACATGTTTTAGGTGCCATTGTTTGTTCCTATATAAAATCATGTGTAATGGTATTCTAACATTATAACATTACCAATTTATGTCATTTGATTATGTACGTTGATGCAAGATGAAAACCAAGGGAATAGAGTTGTGGTCAGGTAGTTTGTGTTCGGTGCATCATTGGTGGTATGACATTGGTTGAATGGTTAAGAAAGGATTTTACGCATCCGTGTTATGGGAGTATTATATCTAAATCCTTGTTGGAATGGATGGCAGCACCATTATAAGACCATGTCCATGGAATTCGTGTGTAAATTTGTCCAGTTAAAACAACAAACAATAATGCAAGAAAAGGGAAATTACAGGTGAGTTAGTCCTGGTTTATGAGATATTGCCGACAAAGATATTATATTACGCATTTCATGTTCATAGGTTAGTTTTTCTCTACTGTGACAATCCATATATCTTTAGAGGCCATGATGGGTTGCTAGATCCCACTCTTGTTTTGTTAATACTATTCACTACTACCAAGATAAGGACCTAGAGGGTCACACACAATTGCATATTCAAGAATAGGTCCTATTAAGTTGAGATTGAGTTTTGGACTTGGTGGGCCCCACCAATGGTTTCCATGACATGTCTACAGATAAACGATCACAATGAAAATAAATAAATTCATATTATTCGATTTGAGAATAATGAGCATTGAATTAATTTATTAAATGTATTTACGAGAATAAAGTAAATACATAAAAAATATTAATTAAAAAATATTAAAATTATTCAAGGTTCAATTAATATTTATGGCAATGAAGATCCATGTTTTGGACTCATTTATTATCACGTAATATATTTTAATACATTACATGTGAGTGATAATTATATTTTTGACTCAAATTAGTAGTCCTAAAATTCCATTGATGGTGTTCTGATTATTCAGGGCCAGGTTGGCAATTCTAGGTAATTACATGACACCATAAGTGAAAGAGGAGAGGAGATTTCCATATACTATTCATTGTATTTCTCTCTCCTTTCCTCTCTCCCATGATCTAGAGAGAGATGATTGGGATCCGAGGAGTTCATATCGAGCAGTCTCTCTAGCATCACTAGCAAAGTGACTCAATGATCCTTGTAGCATCAAAGGTGTCATATCAATTCAACGCTAGCACCTGAATTATGATGAACGATGCTCCCATGGAATCCATGATGTGTGTATGGAAGATCTAGAAGAATTTGACTTCGGATTCTTTGAGTAATGATCGCCAACAACGAGCATATTTCTTGCACGGCGTCAGATTTAGACCAATTATTTTAAATTTATTTTTTTGCATAAAACCCTTCAGGTGAGATACTCAACTTTGATCAACTTGCTCTTCACTAACATCGACAAGTTTAAGTCAGCCATCATTGAAAAATGATTTTAAAAACCACATGTTTGAGGCTTCTCCTACATGCCTGATTCCATCAAAATGTATCCTAGGAGGGAATTTCAAATTTAAGCCAAACGAATTATGTTTTCATTAATCTATGAATATGGCATCATTAGAGTCCCAACGTCACAGCCCATGTTTGAATCCGATATCAAATGACCCATCAGCGGTCATCTGATTTTTAAAATAGTAGTTAAACCAGTTGCTTTATGATCATCAGGTGGACATCCAATTACGAGAATAATTTTTTCTCGTGATGTTTAATGATGATTATAATTATAATAATTTTATTATTAAAAAATAGTGTGATTATTATAATAGTTTTATTATTATTTTATTATATTGTAATAATTTTTTATTTTTATAATGTTTTATTTTTCTAGTATACCCATAGGCTGAAGAAAATTTATATTTTAATTAATTTTTATCCTTCCAAAAGCCAAATATAGGATTTAGAAATTAAAACAGGGGTGTGGATTTGGCGTATACTATAATAATAAGATAAAAGAAAAAATGAAAGAATGCCCCTCCCCTTCTGCTGGTCTCCCTCCCTGTGAGGTAGGAAGGTGCAGTGCCTCCCAGTCATGACACAACAAAAACAATGTTCCCATGTCTTCCCCATGGAGCCGCCTGCGCGACTTCCTTCTATGACTAGTGGGACCCCGACAGACCAGCAGAGAAACCCTATGACAGCAGAGCCCCATTCCGCCTCTCCATTTCCCTTCGACCACCTCCTCCCTTCCCTCTCCAAGCACACAACATTGTGATGGCTCCATCACTCTCATGTGGAAGGCGTCGTAGCTCCTCAACGCCGCCCTTCGCATGCGCGGTACCTCAGGACCCTACTGCCACGCCTCCAGCACATCATCACTCTACACTGGGGAATGACCATGAGCCTCCATCACCCAGCACCTCCCTTCGCACAAAACAACAGCAGAACGTGCTGGTGTCTTGCTATATGCATTTATCCCCTTTTTGAAGTGGATAGCTACCATCTCGCCTACCTTCCAACCCTTAGTGACGCTCCACCGTGCACCAACATGTCACCCAGGATATGCTCTCCTCCAGAACACCCTACGTAGAACTCGCCCAGATGGGTCTCTCCTAGACATGGAACAACAGGCCAATAAGATAGGTCGCCTCATGCCTGCACTCCAGTTGGCACTGTCTTGCCTCGCTTGGCCTCCCTTTAGTTCCTTGTCTGGTGATCACTCACCTCGATCATCCTCCTCACGCCACCACAACCTCCCTACGCTCCTCCTACTAGACCACACACCCACCGACCAGCCCCAACTAATCTATTTCATGTGCTTGCCCATACATTAGTACATGCATTGGATTGACATAGTCTAGCCCTCTTGCTTCGCCATGGACCTGCACTGTTCCATCTGCCACCTGATCCTCCTAGAGGGCAAGTTACAGGTATTTCCTCGAAACAGGCCGGGGCGAGTCGTCCAATACCGAAACATGATTGGGTGGATGGGACCGGTGCAGAACACCCATGCATAGGGTCTTTACTGCCTAGATTGGTCCTACACAATTTCGCCCCAACCTGCATAGGACCTACCAGATGTTTTATGGTTCTAAATTTAACACACTAAGCTTCCACAATACGCTTCTCTTTCAATAATTCAATAGCTTTCATTGTATGCAAGTTCGAGATTCTAACAGACTGTGACCAATCAAAATAGTCATTATGAATAGTAATACACACTTTTTGAAATTATATAAATTTTATATTTCAAAATGGACTTCTTATTTGGATTTGGAATATCGAATTTAGCCTAGGGTGAAATTTTGGATCTTTTTGGATAACTTTTATATTTTGATGATAGTTAAAATTACTAAATTTTAATTAAAAACAACTTTTTTTAACCAAAATAATTAATAATGATAAATTATACTATTGAGTGGTAATAAGTTATAATTAGAATATATTTTTACCATTTTATCAAATGTTGGTCATTAGAATTAATTTAACATTGAAATTGGACATAAACAATTGTCAATCTTTTGATATATATTATTTCTTAAAAACACTCTATTTGTTGTGACAACGGGAATTAATTATTAAATTAATTAATACAACTTATATGTTTCTAATTTTGTAAAATAGACATCATTTTTGAATTAGGAATATCAACTATAGCTTAGAGTGAATTTTTGGTATTTTTCTGAAAAACATCAATTTTTGATGAATAGTGAAACCACTAAGTAGTAGTTAAAAAACTAATTTTTCGTTTAAATGATACTTTACAACATATGTGAATTGAATTTCAAAAAAAATACATACATGGTTGTCCTTAGTATTTAAAATTTGGTTCAATGGGATGTAAATAATTTTTGGTAAATAGTAGCTTTTAAGTTTTATTAATAGCGATTAAAGTTAATTAGTATAATTTAAGGTAAATATAATGTTATAATAATATGAAATTACATTTACACTTGTCCTACCATTATATGATGAGTCCTGGCCGACCAAAACAATCCATGGGTCATCTTGGGGACCCCATGGCGCCACTTGGGTAAATAAATGACATTAATAACTTTTTATTTAAAGTAAAAATAAAATTGTCCAAAACATGTGTTGTTTTACTAAAACAATTATTACATGGCATTATATAAGTTAACATTTATACTATATATATTCATTGGAAATAGTAAAATATTTACTACATCATGGTATTTTTTTATAATTTTTAGACATTAAATAAATTAATGTTTTCATAACACCATGATGATGCAACGATTACCTCATTAATTAACGATTTAAATAAAATTAAAAGACAATGTAAAATCTAATACTTACAGTTGTCAAAGACCTGTTGGATGGGTATATTTCGAACCCATATCACCTTATACTAGAAATATATAATTTTTGGACCTTTGAAATCCGAAAATCACATCATAATAATGTAACATTTCATGACATTCCAAGAGTGCCCCGCCTCTCCTCTTATAAAAGGCCACCACCACTACCAACTTATTCACACATTACAAGCTATTTGGCTCGGCCAAAATCTAAAACAATACTCTCTCAACTTCCCTATTTTACTCTTAGAGGCCTCAGTTTTGGCATATGTCTTCCCAAGGAAGCCTTTGGCTCAAATCAAAACGAGTAACCCAATTTTAAGGTAATGATTTCTCTTATGTTCTTTTATTTTATATTGATTCTACAACCCCTTAAACTCATTTTATTCATTTATTTTATAAGAACACCAGTATCTTCAATATACTAGGAATTTTTTATGATAAGGATTCTAGATACACTTACACACACCTTCGTCTATTGGTTAAAGAACATATTGTTTCTGTGGGTGACGAATTACTGCCTCATGAAACGATGATTGTTCAATATTCTTTTAACACCTCTCATGGTGGCCATTATGATGACATTATTTCTATATATGATATATAGTTTTTCTATTTTTTCCTTATGCTTATGTATTTTTCATTTGTGGCATACCTTTATGATTTCCATTATGGGAAAACGAGACAATTTCATTTTAGGAAGTGCGGACTACCGCCCCCTCAAAGTGATTTGAATCGTTAATTCTATATGTGGGATGTGTAAAGGATAGAGTAAATGATATTATATATGATATCATACTGGAATTATAATATACATTTATATCATTATGATTTCATTCCATTAAATATGAAATTGAAAAGAAATTAGCGTTCATGCGTACGTACGACTTACCGTCTCCATGAACGGTGCATTGCATTTATTACCTCTAAATGTTATATAATATTATAAATGCATGTATATACTATATATATATGATATATATGATATATATGATATCTACATCAAGAATATAAAATTTAAGATAATGGATATTCTCCCACATAAATAACTTGTGATTATAAGAAGTTTGTTGTTGACTCAGTTACCAAAGATCGACAAAACGACTGTTATTAACATAAATAATTACATAATGTTCATAACATGGTAATAATTGATATAAAAGGAATAATTAACTTGAAAAAGTATCTTACGAAATTAGATATTAACTCTAGTTTATTATTCAAGATATTAAAGAACGATCGACTCAAGTCAGACACGAGGTAAGGGAAATTGTTAACCTGATTTCCATTCATTGGGTTAATCTCCTACTTTCAAATTATGTCATCATATTATTATGTCTTATATTGTATTTTTACATTCTTTATATGTAATTATATTGAATACAATTAATAGATCTATTTTATTTTAAAATTTATCTTTGTATGGGACTTCGTCTCAATCTCTTTTCATTGAGGCATATTTTGTTTTATACTCAACTTTCTTTTATACTTTGTATAAACCCCTTTGACTTTTATGTTTATTCAAAATGAATCTTTTTATACGAAGCGTTTTACTAGACGAAAAAAAGGAATGTTTTTTGTCGTATGTACGCGGCGACAATGACTTCTTCGCCGCCTTGACCATTATTTGAGTTTCAGCTTCCTCTACAAGCCATAACTTTTTTTAAATAAAAAATAAATACAATGTTTTAATTTTCATTTAATTTGGAACTGAAAATTGTATTGAAAGTGTATTTTTATTTAATCAATGTGTTGTATTGATAACTTGTGGTTGTAATGTGGAAAAGTTACGTTTCCTTTATTCATGTTTTATGTGATACGATTATGTTATGGTTTATGAAATGTTTAAACCTGTTCATATGAGGAATGAATTGGACATAATAAGTGACGGGTGTAGCCCACTATAGCTCATAGATGGTTCGGTAGGTATCACGAGACAAACTAGTGTCTTGGCACGAGGCCTTGACAAAATCATATTTGTATTCTTGGCATAAGGCCTTGGCTACGTGGTTATGATAGTCTAGCATTATGAATTCCATCATTATGAAAGTGCTTATTGATATTGCATGTGATTATTCGACTAGTAGAATATCTATGTGAATAAGTAAATGGAATTATTTGATTTCATTTCTTCCATATTATTCTGAAGTTCATGTTTAAAAGGCTTTTTTTAGTTATACATTGCCATAAATGTTTATGTTTATTTATAAATATTTCAACTGTATTGTTATCCTTACTGTGTATTTGAGCTCACCCATTTCACTGTTTTAATTTTTCCAGGATGTGAAGAAATATATTATGAATGACCTACAGGGATAGTATGAAGGGATATAAAGACATGATGTTTTTGTAGTTTTGTTTTACTTTAGGATGTAATGTAAAACATATGAATGTATCTAGTGATTCCAAGGCTAATAAACTAATCGGCCTATCGAGACATGATCTTTTGTGATCATTCCAATGTTACACAATAATGCCTAGACTCTGGTTAACTGGGGTCGAGGCATTACAGTTGGTATCATAGGCAGTTTAGTAGTAACCTTGGAAGCTAGATTTAGATAAACTGTGATTAGAGCACATAGCCCAAAAATAGACTTTGATGATTAGTATAGAAGAACTTCATAGAAATTTGGTATTATATAGATTTTGTGAGTTTTCCGGGCAATACATCCCTATCTGGATATGAGCAGGTAGAGGTGGCTCTGGCACAGATGTATATAGGGGTAAAACCTGAAAACACTGCTTTTAGATAGACATGAACGAGAACTGGTGCATGACAATGGGCCTTACTGCACTCTTGGTTACAACACTCCCAGGGGATATGCTTAGGATAATTCTCATTATCTTTACAAATAATTATGAAGGGATTATGAGTATATACTTCATCAATGAATACATTTCTTTTTATGAATATGTATTATATCCATAAACCGTTCATTTTATGTTATGTGTTTTACAAGTACGAAATTATGTATTTTTATTCATAAACTGATCTAGTTTATGCCATTGTTTAGAAATGGAACCTAGTGGAAGTAATGGAAACTGTATCAATGCACACACTCCATGAAGGGATTTCATCCTACTCATGATAATTATAATAGAGCTAGTGATACAACTAGTGCTGATCAGCTTATCACCATATTGGGACAACTCACTCAGGCTATGAATAATAACCCTACTCGTATGGAGCACCCTGACCCGCAATGTGGAGGATCAATGTTAGATCTATTCATGAGGCAATAACCACAAAAATTCAATGGGAGTAAATATCCCTTAGTAACTGAGCAAAGGATAAATTCCATAGAGAAAATATTCCATTCCTTAGGGAGTAGTGAAAGGGAAATGGTTATCATTGCAGTTTACCACCTCACTAGAGATGCTGATCAATGGTTGTCATTGATTCAAAATCCAAAGGAAGATGAATAAGTATCATGTATGGAATGGAGAGAGTTCTAAGTGCTTTTATTAGAAATATACTTTCCTCGTGACCATCGTATAGATATGGAAAGGCAATTTCTGAGTCTGAGACAAAAGGGGGATGAGAATGTTGCAAAGTGTGAGGGCATTTGTACAAGGATAGAGAGGTAGGTTGTAGATAATATAAATAACACAAGTAGTAAGATTTATCATTTCTTTTATGGGTTAAAACCATTTCTCCATCGAGCATTAGTATCACAATCATTCTCATCGTACAAACATATTGTCTCGTGTGCTATCAAGACAGAAAAAGAATTCTCTAAAGCGTATGAAAATAATGTAAAGCTAGAGAAGAAAATAATGTTGGAACAAGAGATAGATAAAGTGAAAAAGGGAAAGAAGGATTTACCATTATGCGATAATTGTGTGAAGAATCACCCCGCTACTTGCCTAAAAGGAATGGGAGTTTGTTATAAATGTGGAGAAAAAGGTCACCAGACTCGTGATTGCAAGGGAAAGAAACTGGCTGTCAACGTTGAATGATATAATTGTAGAGAAATGGGGAATTATGAAAATGAATTCCCTAAGATCCAAGGAATCTTACCTCAAAAAAGGCCAAGGGAGTAAGGCCATGCTTATGTTGTTACTACAGGTGAGGTTGAATAATTATTGTATTTGTGTTTTTGGACTCAAGAAATATATTATGGTTATAAGAATAATGTGATATATATAAGGATTGTACTGTGGTACTTGTTTATTTAATTAATGTTTTAATATGATGAAAGTAATCATATTTTTAGTATGGAATATAAGAGAATCTTTGCCTTGTTTGGGGAATCTTATGTTATAATTGATTTTGGAATTTAGAGGCCTTTTAGAGAAAGTCTGGAGAGAGGTGTTTTGGATAACTATAAAGGTCAGAATGGATTAATTTTAACTTTGGATAGTATTGTTTAAGGTTAAAAAATATCAGAAGATTATTTTTGTAATATTATAATACTATAGTTTTAGGAATAGAACAACTTGCAGGTCAGGGGATAACCCGTCGCGTTGGTCAAAGCTGCAGGAATCAAACCCACAACAATAGTGTGACATGACTTTATTACCTACCACTTGCCAACAGGAAGTCCCTGGTTATTACAAAATAGTTTTCCAAATCTAAATGGTATGAGTAAATATTATGAACCTTGTACGATTAGGATAAATATAATATTTTTGAGTTCTATTCTATTTTTGAGTGAAAGATGAGTTTGTGGTAGAAATTATTTGATGGTTGAATCTCTACTTGACAAGCATATATATATATATACCTATCTCTTATTATAGGAATAAATTAATTATAAAACTTTAGGAAAGGAATATTAAAAAAAATGTGTTATCCTAATACCATATGTTTTATTTAACTGATGATATTTCAAATCAACAATGATTGAAGGCTTTGAGGCCCTCAATTTTACACTTGTTTTTGATTGATGACCTCAATCACTCCATAAAAATATTTATTTTTTTCCTCTAATTATATGTCTCTAATTTCCACCAATGTACTCCTAATTGAGATCATAATTTGGTGGTGACTTTTTCATTTTCTTTTCCCTCTTATTAAGGATAAATTTTATTAAACTTATTTCATAAGTGGGCTTTCCAGAAATGTATTTTCTATTTTCAACCTTTTATTTTCGAAGAACATTTTCAAATAGCGAGGATGCAATTTATTGAAGGAGATGAGAATATAACACCCGAAGCTTTCACGATTCGCTTATCTTTCAATAATGCAATAGCTTGCATTGTACGCAAGTTCAAGATTCTAACACACCACCACCAATCAAAATAGACGTTATGAATAGTAATACCCACTTTTTGAAATTATATAAATTTTATATTTCAAAATGGAATTCATTTTTGGATTCATAAGATTAAATTTAGCCTACGGTGAAATTTTGGAACTTTTCGGATAAATTTTATATTTTGATGAATAGTTAAAGTTACTAAATTATAATTAAAAACAATATTTTTAATAAAAATAATTAATAGTGATAAATTATACTATTTAGTGGTAATAAATTATAATTATAATATATTTTTACCATTTTATCCAATGGTGGGCATTATAATTAATTTCACTTTGAAATTGGACATAAACCACTGTCAATCTTTTGAAATATATTGTTTCTTAAAAATAGGATATTTATTGTGATAGCGGGAATTAATTATGAAATTATTTAATTCAACATATATGTTTTGAATTTTGTAATATATACATTATTTTTGAATTAGGAATATCAAATATATCTTAGGGTGAATTTTTTGTATTTTTCTGAAAAACTGCAATTTTTGATGAATAGTGAAACCACTAAGTGGTAGTTAAAAAACTAATTTTTTGTTTAAATGAAACATTACCACTTATGTGAATTAAATTTCAAAAATCTAACATACATGGTTGTCATTAGTATGTAAAATGTGGTTCAATGGGATGAAATTAATTATTGGTGAATAATAACATTTAAGTTTTATTAATCGCGATTAAAGGTAAATATAATGTTATAGTAATATGAAATTATCATTACACTTGTCCTACCCTTATTAGATGAGTCATGGCCGACCAAAATAATCCATGGGTCAACTTGGGGACCTTATGGAGCCACATGGGTTATAAAATGACATTAATAACTTTTTATTTAAAGTAAAAATAAAATTTTCACGTTTTACTAAATAAATTATTACACGTGGTTATATAAGTTATATTTTTGACTATAAATATTCATTGGAAAGATAAAAATATTTCCTACATCATGGTATGTTTTTTATAATTTTTAGACGTTAAATCAATTAATGTTTTCATAACACCATGATGATGTAACGATTACCTCAATAATTAACGATTTAAATAAAATGAAAAGATAATGTACAATCTAAGACTTAAACATGTAAAAGACCAATTGGATGAGTATATTTCGAACCTCTATCACCTTATCCTAGAAATATATAATTTTGGTACCTTTGAAATCTGAAAAGCACTTCATAATATTGTATCATTTCATGAGTTTCCAAGAGTGCCCCTCCTCTCCTCTTATAAAAGGCCCCCACCACTACCAATTTATTCACACATTCCAAGCCATTTGGCTTTGCCAAACTCTACCAAAATACTATCTCAACATCTCTCTCTTACTCCCAAAGGCCTCACGTTGGGAATAAGTCTTCCAGAGGAAGCCTTTGGCTCAAATCAAAACGAGTTACCCGATTTTAAGGTAATGTTTTCCCTTATGTTCTTTAGTTTTATTTTGCTTCTCCAACCCCTTAAACTCATTTTATTCATATCTTTTGTAACCAATCCAGTATATTAAATATACAAGGGTGTTTTTATGATAATGATTCTAGCTACACTTACACACAACTTCGTCTAATGGTTAATGAACATACTGTTTCTATTGGTGGTGAATTACTTCCTCACAAAACGATGATTGCTCAATTTTTTTAACACCTCTCATGGTGGCCAATATGATGACACTATATATATATATATATATGATATATATTATTATAATTATTTCCTTATGCTTCTGTATTTTTCATTTATAGCATTCCTTTATGATTTCCATTTTTGGTAAACGTGATAATTTCATTTTAGGAAGTGTGGACTACTTCCCCCTCAAAGTGATTTGAATCATTAATGCCATATGTGGGACTTATAAAGGATGGAGTAAATGATATTATATATGATATTATACTGGAATTATAATATACATTTATATAATTATGATTTCATTCCATTAAATACGAAATAGAAATGAAAGTAGCATTAATGCGTACATACGGCTTACTGTCTCCATGAATGGTGCATTTCATTTCAAACCTCTTAATGTTATATAATATTATAAATTCATTTGTCTACTATATATATATATATGATATATATGTTATATATATCATTAATACAATATTGAAGATAATGGATATTCTAACACATAAATAACTTGTCATTATAAGAAGTTTATTATTGACTCAAGTACCAAAGATCGACAAAACGACCGTTATTAACTTAAATAATTAAATAATGATCATAACATTGTAATATGTGATATTAAAGAAATAATGAAATTGAAAAAGGTTATTAAACAAGTACAGATTAACTCTAGTTTATTATTCAGGAGATTAAAGAACGATCGAGTCAAGTGGGAGACAAGGTAAGGTAACTTCACAAACAGATTTTCGTTCCTTGGGTTAATCTCCTACATTCAAATTATTTGATGATATTATTATTTCTATATTGGATTTGTACATTCTTTATGTGTACATATAGTGAATACACATAATAGATATATTTTATTTAAAAAATTATCTTTGTAAGGGACTTCGTCTCAATCTCTTTTCATTGAGGCATATTTTGTTTTATACACAACTTTCTTTTACACTGTGTATGAACCCCTTTGAATTCTACGTTTAATCAAAAGGAATATTTTTATATGAATTGTTTTACTAAATGACAAAAAGGAATGTTTTTTTTCGTATGTATACAGAGACAATGTCTTCTCCGCCGTCGTGACCATTATTTGATTTTCGGCTTCCTTTAGAAGCCATAACTTTTTTTAAATGAAAAATAAATACAATGTTTTAATATTCATTTAATTTGGTATTGAAAATGGTTTTGAAAGTGTTTTTTTATTATATCAATCTGTTGTATTGATATCTTACGATTGAAATGTGGAAATGTTATGTTTCCTTCATGCATGTTTTATGTGATACGATCATGTTATGGTTTATCATATGTTTAAACCTATTCATATGAGGAATGTATTGGACTTAATATGTGACGGGCAGAGCCTGATATAGATCCTCGATGCATCGGTAGGTATCATGAGACAAACTAGTGTCTTGTCACGAGGCCTTGACAAAATCTTATTTGTAGTCTTGGCCTGAGGCCTTGGCTACGTGGTTATGATAGTCTGGCATTATGCATTCCACCATTATGAAAGTGGTTATTGATATTGCATGTGATTATTCGAATAGTATAATATCCATGTAAATATGCAAATGGCTTTATTTCATTTTATTTTTTCCATATTATGCTGATGTTGAAGTTTAAAAGGATTTTGTTTTAGTTATACATTGCCTTAAATGTTTATGTTTATTTATAAAAGTTTCTGATGTATTGTTATCCTTTCTAAGCATCTGAGCTCACCCCTTTCAATGTTTTAATTTTTCCAGGATGTGAAGAAGTATATTACGAATGACATGTAGGGATAGTATGAGGGGATATGAAGACATGATGTTTTTGTAGTTTTGTTTTACTTTATGATGTAATGTAAGACTTATGAATGTATCTAGTGTTTCCAAGGCTACTAAACTAATCGGTCTTTCGAGACTTGATATTTTGTGATCATGCCAATATTACACAATAATGCACAGACTCTGGGTAACTGGGGTCGGGGTGTTACAGTTGGTATCTGTGGCAGTTTAATACTATCCTTGGAAGCCAGATTTAGATAAACTATGATTAGAGCACATAGCCCAAAGATAGACTTTGAGGATTAGTATAGAATAACATCCTATAATTTTAGTATTATAGAGATTTTGTGAGTTTTCCGAGCAATACATCTCTTTATGGATACGAGCAGGTAGAGTTGGCTCTGGCACCGATGTACCTAGGTGTAAAACCTGAAAACATCGCTTTTAGCTGGACTCGAACAAGAACTGGTGCACAACAATCGGCCTTTGTGCACTCTTGATTATGACACTCCCTGGGGAATTACATAGGATAATACTCATTTTCTTTACAAATCATTATGAAGGGTTTCTTAGTATATACTTCCTTAAAGAAAAAATATCTTCTCATGAATATGGATTATATCCATAAACTGTTCAATTTATGTTAAGTGTTTTACATGTACAGAATTATGTATTTTTATTCATAAACAGATCTAGTTTATGCCATTGTTTAGAAATGGAGCCTAGTGGAAGGAATGGAAACCATATCAATTCATGCACTCCATGTAGGGATTTCCCTCCTATTCAATATAATTATAATGGAGCTAGTGATACAACTGGTGCTGATCAGCATATCACCATATTGGGACAACTCACTGAGGCTATAAATTATAACCTTACTCGTATGGAGCACCCTGATCCACAATGTGGAGGATCAATGTTAGACCACTTCATGAAGGAAAAACAAAAAACATTCAATGGGAGTACAAATCCCCCTAGTAGCTGAGAAATGGATATATTCCTTAGAAAAAATATTTCATGCCTTGTGGAGTAGTGAAAGGGAAAAGGTTATCATGACAGTTTACAACCTCTCTGGAGATTCTGATCAATGGTGGTCATTGATTCAAAATAAAAAGGAAGATAAATAAGTATCATGTATGGAATGGAGAGAGTTAAAAAATATTTTATTAGAAAAATATTTTCCTCGTGACCATCAAGAAGATATCGAAAGCCAATTTCTGAGTCTGAGAAAAAAAGAGGATGATAATGTCGCAATGTATGAGGCCAAATTTACATGGTTAGCGAGGTATGATTCAAATTATATACGTAACCCAAGAAGTATGATTGATCTTTTATTTTATGGGTTGAAACCATTTCACTGTCGAGGTTTATTATCACATTCCTTCTCATCATACGAAGATATTGTCTCGTGTGCTATCAAGAAAAAAAAGAATTCACTAAATCTTATGAGAATAAATTAAAGCTATAGAAGAAGATAAGGATGGAACATGAGATAAATAAAGGGAAAAAGGGATATAAGGATTTTCTATTATGTGATAATTGTGGGAAGAATCACCCCGATACTTGCCTAAAAGGAATGAGAGTTTGTTATAAATGTGGAGAAAAAGGTCACCAGACTCGTGTTTACAAAGGAAAGAAACTGGATATCAATGTTGAATGCTACAATTATAGAGAAATGGGGCATTATGAAAATGAATGCCCTATGTTCCAAGTAATATTACCTCAGAAAAGGCCAAGGGAGCAAGGACAAGCTTGAGTTGTTAATACAGATGAAGTTGAATAATTATTGTATTTGTGTTTTTGGACTCAAGAACTATATTATGTTCATAATAATAATGTGATATATATATGGATTTTACTGTAGTACATGTTGTCTTCATTATGGTTTTAGAATTATGAATGTAATCATATTTTTAGTATGTGAAAATAAGAGAAACTTTGCCTTTTTGGGGAATCTTATGTTACAATTGATTTTGGAATTTAGAGGCCTTTTAGAGAAAGTCTGGACAGAGGTATTTTGGATAACTATAATGGTTAGAATGGATTAATTTTAACTTAGGATATTATTATTTAAGGTTAAAACATTTCTAAAGATTATTTTTGGAATATTATAATACTATTTTTTTAGGAAAAGGACAACCTGTAGGTCGGGGGATAACCCGTCGCGTTGGTCAAAGCTGCGGGAATCGAACCCACAACCATAGTGTGACATGCCTTTATTACCTACCACTAGCCAAAAGGATGTACCTGGTTATTATAAAATAGTTTTCCAAATCTAAATGGTATGTGTTAGTATTATGAACCTTGTACAATTAGGATAAATATAATATTTTTGAGTTCTATTACCTTTTTGAGTGAAAGATGAGTTTATGGTAGAAATTATTTGAAGGTTGAAAATATACTTTTCAAGCACATATGTATATATATACCTATCTCTTATTCTAGGAATAAATTAATTATAAAACATTAGGAAGTTAAAATTAAAACAAAAAACGTGTTATCCTAATACATTATGTTTTATTTAACTGATGATATTTTAAATCAACATAAATTGAAGGCTTTGGGGCCCTCAATTTTACACTTGTTTGTGATTGATGAACTCAATCACTCCATACAAATATTTAAGGTTTTCCTCTAATTATATTTCTCTAAATTCCACCAATGTTCTCCTAATTGAGATCATAATTTTGTGGTGACATTTTCATTTCTTTTTCCCTCTTATTAATGCTAAATTTTATTAACCTTATTTCCTAAGTGGGCTTTCCACAAAGGCATTTTCTATTTTCAACCTTTTATTTTCGATGAACATTTTCAAATTGTAAGGACTCAATTTATTGAAGGAGGTGAGAATGTAACACCCCAATATTTCACGATTCACATCTCTTTCAATAATGCAATAGCTTGCATTGTACGCAAGTTTGAGATTCTAACACACCGCGACCAATAAAAATAGCTGTTATGAATAGTAATACCCACTTTTTGAAATTATATAAATATTATATTTCAAAATGGATTTTATTTTTGGATTCGAAATATCGAATTTAGCCTAGGGTGAAATTTTGAATCTTTTCGGATAACTTTTATATTTTGATGAATAATTTAAAATTCTAAATATTAATTAAAAACATATTTTTTAATCAAAATAATTAATAGTGATAAATTATACTATTTAGGGGTAATAAAGTATAATTAGAATATATTTTACCATTTTATCCAATGGTGGTCATTAGAATTAATTTCACATTGAAATTGGACAAAAAAAATTGTCAATCTTTTGATATATATTGTTTCTTAAAAACACGTTATTTGTTGTGACAACAAGAATTAATTATTAAATTAATTAATTCAACTTAAATGTTTTGAATTTTTTAAAATAGACGTCATTTTTTAATTTGGAATATCAAATATAGCTTAGGGTGAATTTTTGGTATTAATCTCAAAAACATCAATTTTTGATGAATAGTGAAACCACTAAGTGGTAGTTAAAAACTAATTTTTCATTTAAATGAAACTTTACAACTTATGTGAATTGAATTTTAAAAATCTTACATACATGTTTTTCATTATTAAGTAAAATGTGGTTCAATATGATGAAAATAATTTTTGGTGAATAGTAACTTTTAAGTTTTATTAATCGCGGTTAAAGGTAATTTGTGTAAATAATGGTAAATATAATGTTATAATAATATGAAATTACCTTTACACTTGTCCTACCCTTATTTGATGAGTCATGGACGACCAACACAATCAATGGGTCAACTTGGGGACCCCATGGAGCCACTTGGGTAAGAAAATGACATTAATAACTTTTTATTTAATGTAAAAATAAAATTGTCCCAAACATGTATTGTTTTACTAAAAAAATTATTACATGGAGTTATATATGTTAACATTTCGTCTATAAATATTAATTGGAAAGATAAATAGATTTCCTATATCGTGGTATTTTTTATAATTTTTAGACATTAAATAAATTAATGTTTTCATAACACCATGATGATGAAACGATTACCTCATTAATTAACGATTTAAATAAAATGAAAAGATAATGTAAAATCTAAGACTTACACATGTCAAAGACCTATTGGATGAGTATATTTCGAACCCCTATCACCTTATCCGACAAATATATAATTTTGGGGCCTTTGAAATCTGAAATGCACTTCATAATAATGTCAAATTTCATGACTTTCCAAGAGTGCCCCTCTTCTCCTAATATAAAAGGTCCCCACCACTACCAACTTATTCACACATTCCTAACCATTTTGAATGGCCAAAATCTACCAAAATACTCTACAAACTTTCCTATCTTACTCCTATAGGCCTCACTTTGGGCATAAGTCTTCTCAAGGAAGCCTTTGGCTCAAATCAAAAAGAGTTGCCCGATTTTAGGGTAATGTTTTCTCTTATGTTCTTTTGTTTTATTTTTCTTCTACAACCCCTTAAACTCTTTTTATTCCTTTATTTAGTAACAAAACCAGTATCTTAAATATTCTAGGATGTTTTTATGATAAGTATTCTTGCTACACTTACACACACCATCGTCTAATGGTTAAAGAACAAACTGTTTCTGTGGGTGGCGAATTACTGCCTCACAAAACGATGATTGCTCAATCTTTTTTGAACACCTCTCATGGTGGCCATTATGATGACACTATTTCTATATATGATATATATTTTTTATTTTTTCCTTATGCTTCTGTATTTTTCATTTATGGCATTCCTTTATGATTTCCATTATTGGTAAACATGATAATTTCATTTTAGGATGTGCGGACTACTTCCCCCTCAAAGTGATTTGAATCATTAATGCCATATGTGGGTCTTATAAAGGATGGAGTAAATGATATTATATATGATATTATACTGGAATTATAATATAACTTTTTATCATTATGATTTCATTCCATTAAATTCGAAATAGAAATGAAAGTAGCGTTCATGCGTACGTACGACTTACCGTCTCCATGAACGGTGCATTTCATTTCATACCTCAAAATGGTATATAATATTATAAAATCATGTATCTAATGGAAATATATGATATATATTATATCTATATCATGAATATAATATTGATGATAATTGATATTCTACCACATAAATAACTTGTGATTATATGAAGATTATTGTTGACTCAAGTACCAAAGATCGATAAAACGACCGTTATTAACTTAAATAATTACATATTGTTCATAACAAGGTAATAAGATATATAAAAGGAATAATGAACTTGAAAAAGGTTCTTAAGCAGGTAGAGATTATCTGTTGTTTATTATTCAGGAGATTAAAGAACGATCGAGTCATGTCGGACACGAGGTAAGGGAACTTCTTAACCCGATTTCTGTTCTTTGGTAAATCTCCTAAATTAAAATTATGTCATGATATTATTATGTCATATTTTGTATTTTTAAATTCTTTATATGTACTTATAGTGAATACACATAATAGATCTATTTTATTTAAAAAATTATCTTTGTACGGGACTTCGTCTCAATCCTTTTTCATTAAGGCAAATTTTGTTTTATACACAAATTTATTTTATATTGTGTATAAACCCATTTTACATTTACGTTTATTCAAAAGGAATATTTTTATATGAAGAGTTTTACTAAAAGACAAAAAGGAATGTTTTTTTGTCGTATGTATGTGGCGACAACGACTTCTCCACTGATGTGACCATTATTTGAGTTTCGACTTCCTCTACAAGCCATAACTTTTTTAAAATGAAAAATAAATACAATGTTTTAATTTTCTTTTAATTTGGTATTGAAAATGGTTTTAAAAGTATGTTTTTATTATATCAATGTGTTGTATTGATATATTGCGATTGAAATTTGGAAATATTATGTTTCCTTTATGCATGTTTTATGTGATAAGATTATGTTTTGGTTTATGATATGTTTAAACATGTTCATATGAGGAATACTTTGGACTTAATAAGTGATGGGTGGAGCCCGCGATAGCTCCTCGATGCATTGGTAGGTCTCATGAGACAGACTAGTGTCTTGGAATGAGTCCTTGACAAAATCTTATTTGTAGATTGGAATGAGGCCTTAGCTACGTGGTTATGATAGTCTGGCATTATGCATTCTATAATTATGAAAGTGGTTATTGATATTGCATGTTATTATTCGACTAGTAGAATATCCATGTGAATAAGTAAATAGAATTATTTCATTTTGTTTTTTCCATATTTTGATGAAGTTCATGTTTAAATGGATTTTGTTTTTGTTATACATTTCCTTTAATGTTTATGTTTATTTATAAAATTTTCCGCTGTATTTTTATCCTTACTAAGCATCTAAGCTCACCCCTTTCAATGTTTTAATTTTTCCAGGATCGGAAGATGTATATTACAAATAACTTGCAGGGATAGTATGAGGGGATATGAAGATAGGATGTTTTTGTAGTTTTGTTTTACTTTATGATGTAATGTAAGAATTATGAATGTATCTAGTGTTTCCAAGGCTACTAAACTAATCAGTCTTTCGAGACATGATCTTTTGTGATCATGCCAATGTTACGTAGTAATTTACTAACTCTGGGTAACTGGGGTCAGGGCGTTACATGAATGATTTAATTTAATCAAAAATTAATTAAAATATTTAATTTCATTTCCGAAGATAATTAAATTAATTAAATATCTATTTATGGTTATTAAAAATTGATTTGACCTAAAAATTTAAGTTAGTGATTAATAAAATTAATTAATTAATTTAATTTTTAGTTATTAAATTAAATTATTTAAAAGGGACCAAACTACAACATTTGTGGAATTACAGTTAGAGTGAAATTTTAATTCAAAAAATAATAAACTCTGAATTTATTTTTAAATGAAAATATAATTTTTTTCTATATTTATTTCATACACACATGTTCAATGTGTATGTGGATAATTAGGCGGAGACCGACCAATGTAGATTTGTTAGTTGTTTATTTAATTTATTTATTTATTTATTGGAATGTTTTTAAAATAATTATTTTTATTAAATAAAAGATGGTCTATGTTCTATCTCATGATTTGTTATATGTGTAATGGCCTACACTCCGATTCTCGGAGTTGTATTTTATACCTCGAGACCCCCTCAGATGCATGTGAGTACAGTCGTATAATGACGAGACGAGGTATGATGCACTTCCTGCCAAGTGACGGCGATGCACCATTCATGAGTTGGATGCATTGGATGAGTAAACATTTCTATTCAAGTTGCAATCCACATGACCAATGTTATTGTCCCTAGGGTCTTGTTTGGTCCATTATTCACTCAAAAAATAATACATTAGAACTGGCTCATGATCATATATTAATTTTTTTTGGATGGTTTATTATTTTGTGCATTGGTAGTTTATTGTGTGATCACATAGTATAGTAATAAACAAGAAAGAAAGATAAAATGAACATGTGAGACAATGAAATTTTTATTTATTGCATGATCAGATGTGAGTATGATCATGTAGTGCATGATTATGATATTATAAAATCATTTCTTCTGTCACATATAAAATAATAAAACCCTCAACAATATATTAAGTCATTACAACTTTCCTTCATTCAAATTTAGATAAAACTGGCTGTTTGAGGTGTCTGTCATTCCATATCCAAGGGTGAATCTTACTACTAGGGAGTCCGTATAAGAATGATGGCTTGACATAACTAAAATTGTAGCAATGAAATAGCCATAGCTAACTTGATGTAATTATAAAGGCAAGAATTGAGTAAATCATGTTCTGATTTTAAGAACCTCAGACTTCACTCAACTGATCACGGAGTTGCATGATAAAGCTGTCGTGTAGCCAAAAGCCTACCTAGAACCCTCCAATTAGTGGTCTTGACGTAGCTTGTCGACTATAAAGGGTGGTTCTAGGATTCATTCCACTAGAATACTCAAGCGATATATTATTCCGATTCTAGCACAGAGGTATTCTTATAATCTGATAAAATAGTAAGCGATAATAAATGATTTAGGTAAAGAATCAAAATTTCTAAACCGATAATCCTGATAAAAGGAACTCATCTGCTAACATTTATTTTGGTAAAAAAATTGCAAGTTATGCCACAAGTTTAGAACTACGATATTACAATGGACTAATAAGTGTTCACACTAACATGAGTATCCCTAAATAGTAAAGGCACATTCTCATAGTACTATGAATAAATTGAAACATAATGGGAAAATTTCAAAATCCATTTAACAGCAATGGAACACTCGTGACATCCTTCACATAATGAGGTATTAACAAATATTATTTTCATTACTTTTTTTTAAAAATAATACTATGGATTTTTAAAAGAAATCAACCGATTTAAAAAGAATGTTTCAACTTCTACATCAGGCATATTAATCAATTTATTGTTTCTATTTTTCTACATGGGTATTTAATACTATATTCATTTTACATATGTGTATTTAAATACAATTACCAATTATGTATAGATATATTTCATGAAGTCTGGTGTATTCTCCATGTGGCAGTGAAAGGGTGATACCTAGGCCTACGGTGAGATGTACATGATATTTTAATTTCCATGTGAAAATTTTGTGTTGAAATATTATTATGTTATCCATAAATGTTAATCTCATGTGTGCTTGGATGTAAGGAAACATTCTTCCTGGTTATGGAATGAATGTTGTTTTTGGTAAACTCAATCACTAGTTCTGTGATACATGAATCATAGGAAATTAATGATGAATACAAAAGTAATACATTTACCCTGTTGTGACAAGATAATTCATTGTTATGTAATAAAGAAACTGGACATCATTAATATACCATGAATGGTATTTAGGATCAGCACATGCGAATACTTTTGGTATTATCGACGTCTTTATTTTGGACAAAGGAGATTTAAAAAATAAAGGTATGTCATAATGAATTTTGGGAATTTTTCAAGAAGAATGCATGAACTATTTCAAGTATATGCTTGAGGTATATATACTTCATAAGATTACATAATGTAATTAACGAAAATAATGTATAGTATATTCATGGTCTGGAGATATGAGCTGATTCTGTTTGGGATACCGAAGAATATCTCAACTGAGCCTTCATTAATCATGATAATGTAGCATTGAGTAATTCTTAAATGCACATTTCCATATTGACATGACGACATTTAGGTGAATGAGGAGGATTTATGAGGAAGTATTACAAATCAACATTAATCATCAAACACGTTGCGTTGATAAATTCCTAAATGCATATGGTATATAGAGAAATTTTAATGTATGTAATAACAATGTTACAATTTTTAGAAATTTCCATTATATTTCCTGAAATGATTTGAAAAAACGACGATATCCTACAACCATATTCCAACTATAATGAAAGTGGATATTATATGAGTCACAGTATGAAGTAAATCCATTATGTTAGAAGGACATGTGTTTTGGTGCAAATATATCTTTTTGATATAAAAAAAACTGCATCAAGAGAAACACATTGTATATTTATTGTAATAATCCTAACAGTTTCTTAGGATATTACAGAAATACCTAATATATAATAGTTATAGTCAAGTTATAGATTACATCCTATAAGAGGGTGGACATATCCATTAGAGATAGTGGGTGCTGTATTGACTTGTGTTTAGTCAATTCTCAAGCTGCAAAAATATATGTCATAGGAACTAGTTCCACAAGTGCATGTGGAATAGAGTATGTTCTAGAGACACATACTATGTAGTAAGGATAATACCATGATGATGTTTTTTATATTCACCAGAGTCAGTGATCTATTATTCAATGTGATTAATATTTCCTGCAAGTAAGCAGTATATGGTTATTAGCTAAAATGGATAATACCAACTAAAATCCAACTAATGTATTCCATGTATCAAAGTGAAAAGGGGATTGATATTTGGAATAATACTGTGGTTATTCAAATTAGTTGACACATAGATTGTACACATGTAGTACCAATAAGGCTCAATTAGTTTAATGATGTTGTTGTGACTAAATATGTTATAATTTTACAAATAATAGATAATATTTATGATCATATTATATAGTATTGGATGTCATGACCACCAATCATGGATGGTGTCTATTTTATGCAACCAAAAAAGGGATGGATAGGTTAAAGAATTCAAATAAAGGATGCAAGATAGAAAAATCGGGTATAGGATTAAAGTAAGCGACAATATCATATTATATACAATTGCAAAAAATGTTTTCCATGTATCTACGAGAGGTTAGTGATAACGTCAATGTTTTACAAGAAAAATATGTTCATAAACATATGGAAAATATAAATTGGTATTATAGTTATTTAAGACAAAAAAAATTATTCTCCAGTGATTGACTTAAAGTAGAAACATATGTTCTGGGGAATAGGATCCACTAACATAGATATGTACATTGCTTGGTCCAACTCAATCATACATATAGTGACATTGAAAAGAAATATACAAGTCCGGAAAATTTAATAAATGAATTGTTTCCTATTTCACAAGGCGTAATATCATCCTGTCGATGTTACTGAGACATGGGAAGAGATAAACATAGTGAGTTACAATCCATACATCGAAGTGATAGATCAATCACATATTCCATAATATGTTAAAAACTGATATTTCCAAGGCATATTTTACAATAGTAAAATATCAGTTATATACAGGAACACGGAAAGGGATGAAGTCAGAACTATCTAATTTTACATCGACAAGTAAAAAAGTTATGTACTTGGTAAGCAGTGAAGAAAGGATACTGGTTTTTTTGGGATACAAACTAGTATTCCTAAGACCAATGTGATCTACTACCACTTTTTGGATAAAGACAATGAGTGAGTGAAGCGTGTATCATATAGTGGTATACATACCTACAAACACCGAGTACATTGTTGCTACTAAGGCTTCTATGAAGTAGTTATTAAATTCAATGATTTGTTCCAGTCCTTGGAATCTCACCTGGTGGGAAAAGATTTATCATAATTTCAAATATGATATTGTTAATGTCCAAGATGTCATGTTATGACATTGGACAGGTGGGATATACCCAGAATACCAGCTCATGATAAGTTTTAGTCATTGAGACAAGGTGGCCACAGAATGATACCCATGTTAGGGATCTATGGCGGCACTTGTAGCTAAATTCATTACTCAGCATAAACATGATGTTAATCATGTGAGTAGCTATCAATTTTGGTTAGAAAGATGGATCAAGTGCATGTGGGAGTGTTGAAATAGTGGGTGCCCTAAAACGAACTATTCTATTCTTTTGATTACCATATCATGACTGTAGTTAGCTATACATGATTCCATCTTACCATTATAGTATTGAATTTTCTGCACCCACTATTGAAATGGTAATGTCCAAAGATTTATTTTCGTATCGAGAGGTTATATTAGAACCTAGACTATAATGATACCATTGAGATACTATGATATTAATCATAAATATATGTTATATGGTTTAGATACATATTAATTATTGGACATATTATATGATTTACTATCAGGTTCTAGGGGATCATATGAATTGAGACTTCTTCTCATTAAGTTCACACTGGGCGATCTCTGGTAGCGAGATCATGATAACAGACCTTCCAATATGAACACAACATATTACGGGTGTCGTAGGATGTTCTAATCTATGATCGTGTGAAATGGTCTCTTATATTTAGATCATTACCAATGTATGTCATTTGACTGCGTACTTTTAAGCAGGAAGAAAACCACATGAAATTAAGTCATGGTGAGGTAGTTTGTGCAGGGTGCGTCATTAGTGGCATGACATTGGTTGAATGGTCAAGAAAGGATTTGTCTCTTCTGGTTTGTGGGAATAATATATCCCACGGAATGTTGATAAGGATATATGTACCTTTATAAGACAATGGTCATGGTAGTCAATGGTAAATCCATCATGTTAAATAAACAAACAATAAAGAAAAGAAGTGTGATGACATGAGAGTGCATCCTATTTTATGAGATATTATAGACAAAGAGATTATATTACATAGTGCATGTACGTAGGTTGGTTTCGCTACTCTGAGAATAATTATCTCTTCAGGGGCCAGGATGGGATGAAAGATCCCACTCTTGGTCGATGAATACAATTTATTTCTGTTGAGATAAGGGCTTAGAGGGTCACACACAACAGCATATTCAATAATCTTCCCTATTCTGTTGAATAGGTGTTTTGGACATGGTGGGACCCACCATTGGGGTATGGGATTTTTCCAAGGAAATACGATCACCAGTGAAATAAATATATAAATAATATTCATGTTTTTAATAATGAGCCTTGAATTTATTTATTAAATGTATTTATGAAAATTATGTTAACACATGGAATGTATTAATTGATGAATGTTTCAATTATTTGAGGTTCAATAAATATTAATGGGAAAGACGAGTCATGTCTTGGAATAAAATATTATCCCATAATATATTTTAATATATTAAAAGCAAGTGATAATAATATTTATGACTCAGATTAGTAGTTATAAAATGGCATTGATAGGGTTGATTATTCAGGGTTGGGTTGGCATTTCCGGGTAATTACATGACACTATAAATATAAGAGGAGATGAAATTGTCATATACTATTCATTGGATTTATATCTCCTCTCCTCACTCCCATTATCTAGAGAGAGAGGGAGTCTAGATCTAAGGATTTTAGATCGAACACTCTCTCTGGAAACACTAGTGAATCAATGTGGTGATCGTTGGATAGTCGAAGGCATCGTCACAATTCTTCCCTAGTAGCTAGATTATTATGAACGATGCTCCAACAGATTCCTTGAAGCATATGTGTATAAATTAGAGGAATTAGACCTTGTATTCTTTGAGAAGCGATAACCAATGATGTGTAGATGACATCCGCGACTTCGAATTTAAACATGGAATTTTAGGGTTTATTTTTGTGCTTTGACCCTTCACAAGAGATCCTCATCTTTAATCGGGATGCTCTTCATCGACTTTGACAAGTTTACATAGATCATTGGTGGGATGTTTTTTTAAAACCCACCAACTTGGGGATTCTACTAAATGCTAGATTCCATAAAAAATAACCCTATATTGTATTCTAAAAAACCACAAGATCCTGAGGCCCCAAAACCACTAAAAACAAAACCCCCTAAACCCCATAAAAATATTCCTAAAACTCCATAAAACAAATGAATCAAAACACCCAAAATAGATATTCCTAAAAATCATAAATCAATAACTCAAAATAATAATAACCCCCCAACCACCGAATTACCCCCTAAATCCCTATCCCTCAAAACCCAAATCCCCTCATCCCCAAAAACCCCATGAACATTATCCTCAAAAGCCCCTAATCCCTCAATCCAAATAAACTCAATCACTCACCCATTTAAAATCCTTAAACATCATCCCTGAATACCCTCGAAATACCCATCCCTTATAAACCAAAACCCTCAACCACAAAATACCCAATCCCAAAGCCCCCGCCCCCTCCCAAATAAAAAACAGTTATCCCTAAAAACCAGGATCCCTAACATATAGAATCAATAAACCCTCATCCTAAAAACCCACTAAAAACAATTTTCAAAAAACCATAATCCATTATCCCTAAAAAACACTAAAACACCATCCCAAAAAACCCTAATACTCAACCACAAAATCCCTAAACCCACTACCTCGAAAAACACTTAACCCATTTCCAATAATAAAATCCTAAACCCTCATCTGAATTATACCCTAAACCCTCATCCCCACACAAACCTAAAAATTCAGTGTTCAAAACACCTAATTTTTTTTTTAAAAACCCAAAACACCTCATCCCCAAAAACCCAGAATCCCTCATCCCCCAAAACCCCTAAACCTGATGTCCCAAATAACTATAAACCATACACCCCAAAACCCATAATCCCTCACTCCAAATACCCATAAACCGTCCAACAGAAATATAAATTCATCCTAATTCATTAATAAATCACTAAACCCCCATCCCCCAACTAACCCTAAAACCACACCACCAAAAACCCTAAACACCCAACCCCAAATATCCTAAACCCCATGCCTTAAGAAACCATAATGCCTCAGCCCCAGAAAACCTTAATAATTCAGTCCAAAAAAATGACTCCTAAGTCCCAAAGAGACCATATAACATTATCCTTAAATAAACAATACCCTCTTCCCCAAAAAACCCTAAACCCACTACTACATAACACCACACCCTTATCTCCAAAAAAACCCAAAACCCTTATCGCAAAAAAATTAAAAACTATCCACCCAAAAAAAGAAAAACCCTCAGACTCAAAAAACCCAAATCCCACATACCTGAAAAACATAAACCCTCAACCCCCAAAATCCCAGAAACCCTCATCCCCAAATAATAGTACACAATAATCCCCAAAAAACATGAAACATTAGCCCCCCCCCAAATAGTAAACCTTATGCCCCCAAAACCCATAAATCTTCATCCCACAAATAACAGTCATCCCCAAAACCCCATGAACATTATCCTCAAAAGCCCATAATCCCTCATTCCAAATAATCTCGAACACTCACCCATTGAAAATCCTTAAACATCATCCCTAAATAACCCAAAAAAAATCCCTTATAAACCAGAACCCTCAACCACAAAATACCCAATCCCAAATCCCCCCCCCAAAATAAAAAACACTTATCCCTAAAAACCAGGATCCCTGAGATACAGAATCTATAAACCCTCATCGCAAAAACCCACTAAAAACATTTTCCAAATAATCATTATCTCATATCCCTAAAAAACACTAAACCACCATCCCAAAAAACCTTAATAATCATCCAAAAAAATCCCTAAACCCACTACCCCGGAAAACCCTAAACCATTTTTAAATAATAAAATCCTAAACCCTCATATGAATTAAACCCTAAACCCTCATCCCTACACAACCCTAGAAATTCATCCTTCACAACATCTATAAAATAGTATAAAAACCCAAAACACCTCGTCCTCAAAAACCCATAAGCCCTCATCCCCAAAATCCCCGAAACACGAAGTCCCAAATAACCATAATCCATTCACCCCAAAACCCATAATCCCTCACTCCAAATACCCATACACAGTCCTACACAAAAAATAAATTCACCCTAATTCATTTAAAAATCACTAAACCATCATCCCCCAATAAACCCTAAACCCAAACCACCAAAAACCCTAAACCCCCAAGCCCAATAAATCCTAAACGCTATTCCCAAAGAAAACGTAATGCCTAAGCCCCAAAAAACATTAATAATTCAGTCCAAAAAAACAATGAATCCTAAGCCCCAAAAAAACCATATAACATTATCCTTAAATAAAAAAACCATCAACCCCAAAAAACCCTAAACCCAATACTACAAAACACCACACCCTTAACTCAAAAAAACCCAAAACCCTCATCCCAAAAAAATTAAAAACTATCCATAAAAAAACACCCTCACCCTCAAAAAACCCAAATCCCACATTCCAGAAAAACATAAATCCCCAACCCCAAAAAACCCAGAACCCTCATCCCAAAAAACCATGAAACTTTTTCCTCCCAAGACATTAATACCTATGCCCCCAAAACCCATAAACCATCATTCCACAAAAAAACACTCATCCCCAAAAAAACCTAAAAACACAACCCCAAAATACCTAAACCCTCATCACCAATCCCCAAAACCATCATCCCAAGAAAACCTAAACCCTCATAAAAAAAACTCTCTACAATTATCCCTATAAATTCCTTAAATCCAAACCCAAAAAAACACTACACTATCTATCCCAAATAACCCTAAGACCTCATCCTCAAAAACTGTAAACCCGTTTTCCATGAAATCTGTAAACGCTCATCGATATAACCCCCTAAAACCTCATCACCAAGACACCCAAAAACCATATCCCCCTAAAAAACTAATCCCATAACACTAAAAAACCATAATCATTCATCCCTAAATAACCCTAAATAATCATTCCCAAAACCTTATAACCCTAATACCATAAAAAATTAAATACATTTCCCTAAAACCATAATCCCTTGGGCCTAAAAAACAATAAACTCAATTCACAAAAAACCTATAGACCCATAGCCCAAAATGTTCTTAAAACCTCAACCCCAAAAAAAACTAAAATGTCAGCCATGAAAAAACTAAATCCTCATACCTAAACCCATTAAGCTTCATCCCCAAAAGACATTAAAGCCTATGTCCAAAAAACCAAAATACTCTTTCCCCCGAACACCTTAACCCTCAGCCCAATGAACCCAAACCCCACATCCCTAGAAAACCCCAAAACATTATACTGATAACCAAATAACCCTCATCACCAAATTCATAAACCCTCAACTAAAAAAACTCAAATTTCAATATCCCTAATACCTGTAAAACATCATGACCAATAAAACCCTGAGCCCCGACCCCAAAAAACCCTAATCCCTCACTCCAAAAATTCACAATACCAAATAAACCTAAAACATCCTCCTAAAAAAACTAATCCCTCAGCCCAAAAAAATAATAAACCCTCAACCTGAAAAAACCCCAAACCATATGTCCTCAAACATCCCAAACCCACATCTCTAGAAAACCCAAAACCATCAGCCATAGAAAACCCCAAACCCTCAGCCTCAACAAACCATTAACACTTATCCACAAAAAATATAAACCCCTATCCTCAATAGACCTTAAATAATTATCCCTAGAAAACTCTAAACCCTAAACACAAAAAAACCCCTAAACCATCAGCCTAAAAAATTATAACACTCATCCCTAGAAAAACCCAAAACACTAAGCCCTAAAAAACCTAAACCATAAACATGAAAAATCCCTAATACATTCACAGCAAAAAACCTAAACCCCCAACCCTGGAAAACCAAAAGAACTAATAAAAAACCGTAAACCCTCTGCCTCAAGAAACCCCAAACACATATCCTCAAATTACAATCAACCCTAAGACCCAAAATACCTAAACCCTAAGACCCAAAAAATATGAAACCCTGAGCCCCAAAAAAACCAAAAACCCCTATCCCCAAAAAACACAAAACCCAAAACCACATAAAACCATAAACCCTCATCCCTAGAATAACATAATTTTTCACTTCTAGAAATCAAAAAAACACTTATCCTCAAAAAAATCCCATACACTCATCCAAAGAAAACCATAAACCCTCTTCAACAAAAAACCCAAAAAGCTTAGCGAAATAAAACCCAAAACCCTCATCCCAGAAAACACTAAAATCCACCATCCACAAAACCCTAGAACCCTTAAGACCTAAAAAACCTAATCCTTGATACCTGAAACCTATAAAATCACATACCCAAAAATCCATACACCCTCATCTCTAGGAAATCCTAAACCCTATGGCTCAAGAAACACTAAAACATAGGACCCAAATGACACTAAACCCCCATTCACAAAAAACCCTAAACCCTTGTCCCTAAATTACCCTAAAATCATCACCCCCAAAATAATCCAAAACCCTCAGCCCCAAAAAACCCTAAATTATAATCACCAAAAAAACATAAACCATTATTAAAAAAAATTCATAGACCCCGGTACCCATAAAATTCAAAACCCATAGTCCCAAAAAAGCATAGACCCTCAAAACAAAAAACCCTAAACAATCACACACATGAATCCAAAATCATTATCCACCCAAACAAACCATAAACCCCCGACCAAAAAATATCCATAATCCTTCATGTATAATAATTTAAAATCCTTAAGCCCTGAAAACCCCAAAAACCTCAACCCAAAAAATACCTGAACACTCATCCCAAAGAAACTCAAAACGATCAACCCTAAGAAACTCTCAAACATCAACAATAAAACCATAATCTCTCAAAGCTAAAAAACCCATAACCAAATCCAAAAAAACCCTAAACCATTAGCCCCTAAAAATACTAGACCCTCAGATACCATAATCCAAAAACCCTCATAGTTAAAAAATGCCATAACATCCAAAAAACACATAACCCTCATCACCTAAAATAACCAATAACTCAATTCCAAAAACTATTAACCTTCAGCACCCAAAACCTCTTAAACCCTCATCGCCCAAACCACACAACCAGTAGCTCCAAACAAAAACTAAACCCTGCTCCCCAAATAACAATAATCCATATACCACAAGAAAACATTTAATACGCATCCCCAAAAAAACCTAAACCAATACATGTAAAAATCCCCACATCATCCAGAACACCAAACCCTGATCCCAAAAAAACCTTGAATCCTTATCCCCAAATTTCCTATACCCTAATCCCTAAAAAACCAATAAAACATAACATCCAAAACCCTAAACCGAAATAAATGAAAATCCAAAACCATCATGCCCAAAAAACACTAAACCCTCATCCAAAAAATCCATAAACACTCATTTCAAATTCTATGAAAACCTCTGACCTAGAAAACCTACAACCCTATCCCAGAAAACACTAAAACATCATCACCAAAAAACCTTAAGCCCTTATCCCAAAAAAAAACCAAATCATCTACCCTAAAAAACCTGAATCCCAGAGCCTAAAAAACCCCAAACCCTTATCCCCCAAAAAACCCAAACACAGTTCCCAAAAAAACTCCATGCCCATAGTAAGAAAAAACACCAAACCCTCAGCCCTATAAAACACCAATGAATCATCCCCATAAATCCAAAAAAACATTGTCCCCAAAAAACAAAAACCCTCAACCCCAAAAACCCACAAACCCTTATCCCAATAAAATCCCAGATCCTCCATCGTAAAAAACGCTAGACCCTATAACCAAAATTAACACAAATCCAAAGCCCCAATAAATACATAACCCTCACCGCAAAAAAAACCACAAATAGTGAGCTTCATAAAACCATAAATTTTTATCATCAATAAACCCCATTCCCTCTACACCAAAAAACCCCACACCCTCAGGGACAGAAACCACAAACCCTCATCCCCCGAAAATAGAAAAACCCTATCCCAAGAAAACTCCAAACCCTCATCAACAAAGAACCATACACCCTCATCCCCAGAAATCCCAAAACCCAAAACCCTATAAAATACAAAAAACTCATCCCTAGAGAACCCTAGAGACCCTCCTCCAAATAACTATAAACACTCAGCCCTATAAATTCCTAAACCCTCAGACCCACAAATCCAAAAAATCCTTACACCTACAAAACAATAAACCCACCAACCAAAAATACCCTAAAACTTTATCCCTGGAAAAACCTACCACTCAGCCCCCAAAAATAATAAACACTAATCCCTAGAGAACCAAAAACCCATAACACCAATAAACCATAATCCATTATCCCAAAAAACCCTAAATCCCGATCCATGGAAAACCATAAGAGATAAGACCTAGAAAACTCTAAACCCTCTTCAAAAGAAAAACCTAAACCCTAATCCACCAAAAACCATAAATCATAGTCCATAGAAAACCATAAACCATTAGATTCAAAAAAACACTAACCCACTTCCCTAGAAAACCATAAACCATTATCCGTAGAAAAACCTAAACCCTTACAATAAAAAACCATAAACCTTGATCCCTAGAAAAAAACCACTCATCCCAATAAAAAACAAACTCTCAAACATAGTAAACCCATAACCATCGCCCCATAGAAATGAAAACCCCCATCCTTTGAAACCATAAACACTATGAAATATGAAATACTAAACCATAGGCCCTAAAAACCCTAAAACATCAGTAGTAAATAACCCTATACAATCTTCCTCAGAAACCGTAAACCCTATGACCATAAAAGTCATACACACTTATCCCTTTAATATAAAAAGCCCTTAGCCCCTAAAAAAACATGCCATATTCCCCCAAAAAACCCAAAGCCCTAATCAACAATAACCCTAAAACCCTAGAGATAGAAAATCCTAACCCCTCAGCATAAATAATATCTGAAACCCTCATCCCTGGAAACCACTAAACCCTCATTCCTAAGAAACTATAAACCTAAATTTCCATAAAAATATTAATCATCATCCCCAAAAAACCCAAAAAAACTCATCGAAAGAACACCATAAACCCTCATACATAGAAAATCCAAAACACTCCCCATAAGAGAACCCTAAAATCTCATCCCTAGAAAAACCTATACCTTCATACTCAGGAAAACCCAAACCATCATCCACAAAAAACCTAAACCCTCGTCCCTAGAAAACACTAGATCCTAAGACAACAATTACACTAAACAATCATCTTTAATATATCCTAAAACCTTATCCCCACAAAACTCTAAACCCTATAGCCAAAAAAACACAAAAACATTATCCCCAAAAAACACTAATCACTCCCAAAAAATATAAACCCTCATTCACATAAAACACTAAACCCATAGCCCTGATGTCCCTAAACCCTCATCTCCCAAAACCACTAATCCCATAGCCCCATCCAACCCAAAAACTATATCCCTAAAAAACCCTAAATCCTCACCCACCAAATCCAAAAATCGTTACCCCCCATAAAAAATAAACCCTCATCCCTAAAAACATTAATCCCACGGCCCTAAAAAACCCAAAACACATAATCCGAAGAAATACACAACCCAAAACCTAAAGAAACCATAAACCCTTAGCCCCAAAAAACCTAAACTATCATCCCCTCAAAAAAATAAACCATAATATCCTAAATACTCTAAATCCTCAGTCGGAGAAAACCCTAAAACCTCCGACCCAAGAAACATTAAATAATCAGCTGCCAAATACCCTAAATCATCATATCTAAATGAATAGAAATCTATCCTACATAAAACACCCTAAACCCTCAGCCCCAAAAAACAGGAAACAATCAACATCAAAAAACATAATCCCTCATTCCAAACTAATATTAAATCATGAACCCTAAAAAATACCTAAACCCTCATCCATAAAAAAAAAACCAAAAACCATCAACCCTCAAATCCCAAAGACCCATTAACCCATAAAATAGTAAAACCTCCCAAAAAAAATCCAAACCCCTCAACCCAAAAAACCCAATCCCCTCAACCTAGGAACACCATAACCTATATATACCAAACAACCCAAATCCCTCATACAAAAAAATTAAAAATCATTAATATGAAGACACCTAATTCTTCAACACAAAAATAAACCTAAACCCTCATCCCCATAAACACCAAAACCTAATCCCTAAAAAACCCTAAACCCCAACACTGAAACCACTACACCAATAGCATCAATAATAATAAATACTTATACTCAATGCACCCTAAATCCATATGCACAAAAAACCCCAAACCCTCATCTATAAAATCCCTAAACAATCATCCCCAATATATTGTAAACTATATTCCCAAAAATACCAAAACCCATATCCCCAATCATACCCAATCACACATCCATAAAAAACCCCTAAACACTCATCTCCAAAAAACAATAAACCATCAGCCGAAAAATAACCCATCAACTCCACAAAACTGTAATAACTAATCCTAGAAAAACCAAATCCCAAATACAAAAAAACCCTAAAACCATAGCAAAAAAAAACATAAAATCTAAGGCTTAAAATTCCATAGAACCTCAGCACCAAAAATAGCAAAACCATCATCCCCAAAAAAAGATAAACCCCCATCCCTAGAAAATCATAAACCATCATGGCTAAAAAACATACACCATTAGCCCAAAATAACACTAAACCCAAAACCACCGTAAAACCTAAACCTCAGCCCCCGAAAACAAAAACCTTCATCCCCAGAAGACCCTAAACCCTAATCCTCAAAATTCCCTAAACCCTTATCACCCAAAAACCATAAACTCACATCCCCAAATAACTTAAAACCCTAAGTGCCTAAATATTGAAAAAAATCCTCCCCAAGAATTCCTAAACCATCAACATAAAAAATAACTAAATCAACAACTCCAATAAACCCTAAGGTCTCAGGTCCATTATACACGTAATGATCATAACAAAACCTAAACAAAAATCCCTAAAAAACCTAAATCCTCATCCCCAAAAAACACTCATATCTCATCCCCCAAATACCCTAAAACAGGAGACCTAGAAAATGTTAAACCCTATAACCCATACAACCGAAAACAATCAGCACTAGAAAACCAAAAAATCTCATTCATTAAAAACCCTAATCATTTATCCTAAAAAAAACCAAAAACCCCCTCTACACAAAACTGAAAACCCTAAGCCCTCGAAAATCCAAGACATTATCCCCATAAAAAACTTAACACAATTGTCCGGATGTCCCTAAACCCTCAACACCCGCAATATATAAACCCTTATCCCCTAGGTAAACCTTAAATACTCATCCTAGAAAAAACCCATAAACTCAGAAAACCCTATAAAATCATCCCTAGACATACCTAAATACATATCCCTAGGAAACCCAAATCCCAAATCCCTAGATATCCATAAACCCTTATCCCTAGATGAACTCAATCACTAAGACCCATAAAACCCTAAATGCACAGCATTTGAAAATCATAATTTGTCAGCTCATGAAAACCATTACCCCTCATCCCCCAAAATCCCTAAACCCCCATACCTAGAAAACCGTAATCCCCAGCATTAGAAAAATTTATACCCTTATTATAGAAAATGAAAAACCCTTTTTCTAGGAAAACCCTATACCCTTATCTATATAAAATCCTAAAATTGTAGACCTAGAAAACCCTAAGACCTTATCCCCCTACAACCATAAACCATTTCTCACAAAATCCCTAAACCATCATGCCAAAAAGACACTAAATTCTCAACCATAGAATTCAATAAACACTCAGCCCCAGATACCCATAATCCACCATCCCCATAAAAAGTAAACCCTCATTTCAAGATAACCCTAAACCCTTATCCATAGAAAACCACAAACCCTCAGTTTTAGAATACCCTCTACCCAAAACCCCTGAAACTCCTAAAACATTATCCCTAGAAACCCCCAAAACCTGACCCCTAGAGAACCTGAATCACCCATCCATAGAAAAACTAAAACAAATATTTCAAGAAAAACCTACATTGTATGTCCTTGAAAACCCTAAAACTCCATTCAACGAAAACATTAAACCCTCAAACCCAAAAATATCTAAACACTCTTCCCAAAATAATAGTAAACCACCATACCAAGAAAAACTGACATCTCAGTCCTAAAAAATACTATACCCTTAACCTAAGAAAATCGAAAACCCTCATCCCAAGAAAAACCTAAAACCACAACCCCAAAAATCGTAAACACTCTTTCCCAAAAAATCACTCATCCCTAGAAAATCTAAAATAGTCCTCCTTTGGAAACTGAAAACAAACCGCATGAAAAAAAGCCCTAAAACCCCAGTCCTCAAATACCATAATCACTCTGCCCAGTTATCCCTAAACCCTCAGCCATAGAATACCCTAAACCCTCATAAAAAACCCCTAAATACAATGCCCCATAAAACTGTCACATTGATCCCAAATTAATCCCAAACCACTATCCCTAGATATTCCTAAAAACCGTGACCCCAAAAACTTTGGAACATCAACCCTATTAAAATATAAAACCTCAGCCATAGAAAGCAATAAAACACCTAGACCTATAAAACCATAATCATATGAACTAGAAAACCCTAAACATTTATCTACAAAAAAATCATAAACTGTTTACCCCCAAAACCATTAACCTATATCCAATGATTACCCTAAAAGGTATTTCCTAGAAATTTAATAAATTTAGGCCCTAATGAACACTAAAACCTCCACAATATATAAACCTAAACCTTTAGATCCATAAAAAACTAAATCCTTATCCCTAATAAAACCTTATAACCTTATCTTAGGAAAAACCTAGTGAGAAAACCAGAACACCACGTGCCACCATTCACGAGATGACAACGGAGTAACCAGGTCTGACCGCCATGATCTTCAGACAAATCCACACCACCGAATCGCCGAAGAGCTTCACTAACCCCAAGAAACCAAAAAATATCATCTTTTCATGACCCTAAACCCTCAGCCATAGAAAAAAAACCCCCTGACACTTCAAACCCCAAACCCTTAGCCCTAGAAAACCCTAACACCTTCGCCCCGAAAAACCTAAACCCTTAATCCTAGAAAAGACCAAACCCTCATCCCTATAAAACTGTAAACCCTAAAAATAAGAAAATGATAAACCCTCACCCCTAGAAAACCAAAAATCACATTATCAGAAAAATCTAAATGCACATCACCAGAAATATATATTCCCATATCATTAGAAAACACTAATATGTTAGCCAAAAGAAACACTAATCCATCATCCCTAGATAACCCTTTACCGTCATCCCTAGAAACCCATGAACCCTCATCCTTAGGAATCACTTAAACCCTTCCCTAAAAAACACTAATCCTCTAACCACAGAATACCCCGAATAGTAATCCCTAAAAAAATCTAAACATGAATCCCTATAATACACGAATCTCTCCACCCTAAAAACCATAATCCTTCTACCACAGAAATTCATAAAACCCATCCATTGAAAAACCTAAACCCTCATCCCTTAAACTCCCTAATCTCTCCACCCAGAAAAACCCAAAACCATAATGCTATTAAAATCCTATGGCTAAATACATAAAAAATCCTAAACCCTTATCCCTAGAAAATACTGAATATTGATTTTATGAAATCCCTAATCCCTCATCCACAGACGATAAAAATACCCCATCTCCAAAAAAACCTAAACCCTCATTCGATGAAAATTTTAGACCATCATCAAGAGAAAACCCCAAACCATCATCCCCCAAAATCGTAAAACCCTCAACCCAATAATACACTAACCCCTCAGCCCTAGAAAACCCAAAACCCTAAACCATAAAAAACAATAAATCCTTATCCTTTGAAAATCCAAAACACTTTTCCCTAGAAATACATAATACCTCATCCCTATAAAACGATAAACTCTCACCCCAAAAAAACACAAAACCTTCACTCCTAGTGAACCTCATACTCTTGGTCACAAAAAACCTAAACCCTCATTCCCAAAAATCAATAAACTGTCATACATAGAATCCCTTATAATATCAGCACTATAAAACTATATTCCCTCAACCAAAAATCCCACTAAGTTGTTTTCCCTAGAAAAATCCCAAACCATCATCCCTACAAAACCATAAACCCTCTAAACCAGAAGCCCCAAACCATAATCCCTAGAATAAACCAAACCCTCAGCCCTAGAAAACACCAAACCATGATACCTAGACCACTTAAAACTCTAATGCCTAAAAACCCCCAAACACATTATTAAATAATACAAAAAATACTCAACATAAGAAATCATAATTCACTCTATCACAAAAAACCCTATGTTCTCGTCCCTAGAAAACCATAAACCCTTATGGTACAGAATCGTAAACCCTTATCCTCAAAAAACAAAAAACCATTATCCCCATAAATCCATGAACCATCATCCCAATAAATCATATCTTTTCATCCTAAAAAACATGAATCACTCATCCCATGAAAATCATAAAATCTCATCCAAAAAAAAATCTAAACCCCACCATCATCCTCAAAAAGTAATAAACCATAGGCTCCATAAAACCCTGAATCGTTATCCAAAGAAATCCCTAAACTCTCATCCCATGAAAACCCATAAAAATCAACCCTACAAACCTCTATACATTCAGGCCCAAAAAACCATAAACCATCTCCCTTAAAAAACCACAAACACATAGCCCTAGAAAAAAACACCCTAATCCTCAAATCACAAAACAATTAGCCACCAAAACCGAAAAAACCTCAACCCTATAAACCCTAAGCTCTTAGTCCCCAACCCCTATAAACTCAGTCCCAAATAACTAAAAACACTCATCCCTGTAAAAATGTGAACAATAAGAATGAGAAAACCCTAAAACCTCATCCCCAATATACCCTAATCCCTCAACTATAGAAATACCTAAATAATATTCCTTATAAAACCCTGAACCCTAATTCCTAGAAAATTATAATACATCAGCACTATGTATCGCTAAACTCATAGCCCCAAAATACCCTAAAACATTGTCCTTGTTAGACATTAAAAGATAATACCTAAAAACCTCATATGTCAGCCTAAAAAACCATAAAACCTTAACCCCAGAAAAAACTAAACCCTTATACTAGAAAATAGTAAACCCTCTGCCAAATAAATCCATAAACCCACATCCATATAAAATCCAAAACTATCAACCCCAAAAAACCCTAAACCCATAGTCCCAAAAAAAAAATTAAAATAAATCATCCCCAGAAGACCCTAATATCTCAACCGTAGAAAATCCTAAACCATACGCCCCACAAAACCATAAACCCTAAACCCCAAAAAACCATAAAATCGAATAGAAAGATATCCCAAAACCATTATCCCTTAAAAATTATGAACCCTCGTTCCCAAAAAAACACAAATATTAAACCATAGAAATCCCTAAACCCTCATCACCACAAAACCCAAAACCGTAATCACCACATAACCCTAAACAATCTTCCTCAAAAAATATTAACCCTAACCCAAAAAACCCTAAACCCTATACCCTATAAAACCTCATACCCTCATCCCCACAAAACCCAAATCCATATCTCTAAAAAGTTTTAAACCCTCTCCACAGCAAACCCAAAAACCACTCCCAATGAAAAAACTAAATAGTCAGACTCACAAATCCCTAAACCATAACCACTAGAAAATAGTAAACCCTAAATCCTAGAAATCCATAATCCCTTTTCATGAGAAGAAAACCCTCACCCCCATAATACTCTAAATGATCATCCACAAAAAACCATAGTCCCTAATTCCCAAAAAATAGTAAAACCTCCTCCCTAGATTATAGTATATCCCATGCCAAAGAAAAACCAAAACCATCATCCCTAGAGAACAGTAAAACCTCATCCATAGAAAACCATAATCCCTATAATACTGAAAACCATTTTCCTATAAAACCATAAACCCCCATCACTAAAAATTCCTAAAACCTCATCCCTTGAAAAACAAAAATCATTTCCCCTAGAATATCCTAAACACTATACTTCATAATACCCTGAAACTGCATCCCCTAAATACCATAAACACTTACCCATAGAACACCCTCAATCCTTAAACATAGATAACCCTAAACCTACAGCCCCAAAAAATATTATATCCTATTCCGTAGAAAACTCTAAGCCCTCGTCCCAATGAATCATTAAACCCTACTTCCATAGAAACACTAATCACTCATCCCCAATAATCCTTAAATAATTTTCCCTAAAAAACCATAATTCCTCAACCCGAACAAACCCTAAAACATCATCCGAAAAAACCCTTAGTCATTATACCAAAATAACATAAACCCTCGACTGTAGGAAACCATAAACCATCAGCCAAATAAAAACTAAACCCTCATCCCCCCCAAAATAAACTCTTATCCCCATAAATCTCTAAACACTCATCCCTAAGAAACATTATACCCTTATCCAGAAAAAACCAAAAACCCTCAACCCCCAAAAACTCTAAACCCTCCAACATAAAAAACCATAATCTCTCATACCAAAGAAAAAATTAACCCTCATCCAGTAAAAAACTTTAACCCACATACAAAAAAAATATTAAACCTCAACCAAAAAAATACATAATTGATTATCCAAAACACACTAAACCCTCTAGCCCAAAATACCATCGACACTCAGCTCCAAATAATCCCAAAAGCCTTGGGCTTATATAACCCAAAACCCTCATCCCCAGAAAACAATAAAATATCATACCCAAAAACCTGAAAACCTCATCCCCATGAAAATAGAACCTTTAAATCAAAAAAACTTAAACAAATCATCCCTGAAAAAACCATAAAACATTATCCAAAAAACACTAAACTCTTAGATACAAAATATCATAAACAATTATCCCACAAATTCCCTAATACCTCTACCCCAAAAAACCTAAACTGGACACCCCCAAAACCCTAAGCACTAAACCCAAAATAATAGTAAAACATCAGCCACAAACAAATGTAAACTCACTTCCCCAAAAAACACTAACCCTCGGCCCCAAAAGTCCCTAAACGCTCAGCAACAAAAAACTTAAACACTCCTCCCCCAAACCCCTAAAACCACACCCCCAAAAACAGAAAGCCATCAAAATTAATTGTGAAGGAATTTCTCTATAAAAAACCAAAACTCTGTATCCCTAGAAAACATAAAACATAGCCCCAAAAAGAATAAAAATCCACAACCCAAAAAAACACTCAACCCACAACACCAAAGACTTTGAAATCCTCAACCCTAAAAACCCTAAATCCTTGGTAAAAAAACACAAAATCGTGAAACAAATTAACTCAAAACACTCATCTGAAAAAAAATATTAAGCCCTCTTCATAAAAAACCTCAAACACTCAACCCCTAAAAAAATAAATATTATGCTGTAAAATACCCCATAACCTATGTCCCAAAAAACCCCAATGCCTCATCCTATAATAACCGTAATCCATTATCTCCCAAAATAAATCTATAGAACCTACCGCCAAAAAACAATAACCCTTATCCTTAAAAATTTATAACCCCTCAAAACTTAAAAACTCCAAACCATGAGCCCCAAAAACTCCAAAACCACTTCCATGATAATCCCTATATCGTAAGCCACCAAAATCCTAAAATATTCTCCACCAAAAAACCATAAACTTTCAAACCCAAAAATTACCTAAACTCCAATATGTATAAAACCATAACCCTTCATTTCCAAAAAACCCCAACCCATCCTCCCCAAAATTCCATAATACATTTTCACCGAAAACCACTAATCCATACGCCCCAAAAATCACAAAACCCACCTTCCTAAAAACCAAAAAAACTTCATCCCCATGGAATCCTAAATCCTCATCCGCAAAAAACAAAACCCCAGCATTAGAAAACCAAAAACACTATTCCCTAAGAAACCATAAAGCTTGAGTCCCATAAAATCTAAAACCTCCAGCACCAAAAAACTCCAAACCCTACACCCTAAAAAACAAATATTGTAAACACTAGAAATCCCTAAATCCTTAAACAAAAAATTCAGAGAAACTTAATCCTCCAAAAACCACAAAACCTCCGCCCTAAAAAACACTAAGGTCTCAGCGCCAAAAAATCGTATACCCTAAAACCATAAAACCCAATCCTTCGGCCCAAATATTCTTAGTCCTAGAAACCCAAAAAATCCTAAACTCTCAGCCCCAAATAACCCAATACCATCAACAACAAAAAATAGAAACCATCATTATAAGAAAACCCTAAACCCTTACTCCCAAAAAACTCTAAACCCTTAGCCCAAATAACCCCCAAATCTAATCCCCAAAAAACTCTAAACAAAGATCCCCATACAAACCTAATCGCATGCCACCAAAAAACTCTAAACACCGATCCTTAAAAAAAAGTTAACCTATTTCCAAAAAAACACTGAAATCCACTTCCCCAACAAACCATAAACCATAACCACAATAAAACCCAAAACCCTCACTAAAAAAACTATAAACCCCCTACCCCAGAAAGCCCAAAACCTTCTGCCCCAAAAACATTAAACACTCTCCCCAAAAATAACCAAACCAATTGAACTAAAAAAACTCAATAACACTCATAAAAAAACATAAACTCTCAGTACTAAAAACACTTAAACAATCAACCTAGAAAAAAAACATATATTCTAATCCGGAGAAAAAACTAAACTCTCATCCCCATAAAACCCATAAACCACTCCCAAAAAAAATCCGAATCCCTAATCCTAAAAGAAAACCTAAAACATTAAACGTCCAAAATTTCTCAACCCCTTAACCACAAAAAATATTAACACCTCATCCCCCCTAAATGCTAAACCCATAGAACCAAAAAACCCCCCCAGAACATATTCCCAAAAAACCCAAAAACCACATTCTTAAAAAACCCTAAATACTCACCCCTTGAAAACCATAAAATTTCATACTCAAAAAATCATAAAAACTCAACCCCAAAAAACCCTACTCTGTCACTCCCAAAAACCCTCCAAAACTCATTACCAAAAGTCACCCTAAACCCTTATCTATAAAACCATTATCACTCAGTCTCAAATAATCCCAATCTCTCTGCAAAAAAAAAAACAATAAACCCACATCCCCATGAAATCCCTAAACCCACACCCAGAAAATATCCTAAACCCTCATCCGCATAGAACACAGAGCAAGGAATCTCAAAAAACAATAAACCCCTGTCCACCAATATACATAAACAATCAAGTCCAAAATCATTAAACACTAATCATCCAAAAAACAATTTACCATCATCCAAAAAAAAATTCTAATTCCAACATTAGAAAAAATAAAAAACCCGCATCTTGAAAAAAACATAAACCATGAGAACCAAAAGAACCTCGAAGCACGGATTATGAATTCCAATACCCCTAGGCCATAAAAAACTCCAACCCCTCAGCCGAAAAAAGTCCCCAAACCCTCATCCCAAACAATATACAATCCCATACTCCCAAAAAACCCTCATCCCTTATCCCAAAAAAAACACAACACAATCATCCCTAAAAAACACAAACCCTAAGTAAAATAAATCCCAAAAACCTCATCCCCAAAAAACCCATAATCCTCACCCTATCATTACCTGAAACCCTCAACCCAAAAAACTCCAAACCCCCATCCCCAAGAAATTCCAAACCCTTATCCAAAAAAATAGTAAGACCTTAGCTTTAAAAATTATAAACCCTCTTCCCCCCAAAACCCAAAAGCCCCATCCTTAAAAAAGTATAAACATATTTCAAAAAAAAATAACTCTCTCTGCCCCAATAAACCATAAAATGACATCCTTAAGAACTACTAACACTCAACCCTAGAAAATACTAAAATATATGCCCCCAAAATACCAAATCCATAGCATCCAAAAATTCATATACCCTTAGCTAAAAAAGAGGAAACACTCCACCCAAAAAACTAACAACCCTAATCCCCAAAAACCCCAAATCGTTATACAAAAAATCATATACCTGTATCTACAAAATACCTAAAAACCACATCCACTAAAATCCCCATCCCCTCATACCAAAAAACTATAAACCATTATCCACAAAAAAACTGAAATCCCCCATCCCCAAACAACAACAAATCCTTATCCCCAAAAAACCCTAAAATCATAGGACAAAAAAGAAAGAAACCATCAGATCCAAAAAACAGCTATAAACATCGACCCAAGGAAACCTAAATTAGCTGACCATAGAAACCCAAAACTCTCATCCCTTAAATACACTAAACCCCAACCCACGAAAACCATATACCCTCATCTCTGAAAAATCAAAAACACTCAGCACCAAAACCCCTATAAAATCACCCCCCCAAACCCTAAACCATTATAAAAAAATGACACCAAACTCACATCCCCAAATAACCCAAAACGCACAACCTCAAATGGCACTAAACCCCTATCCCAAGAAAAACCTACACCCCCAGTCCTAAAATAGATCCTAATCCCTTTTGCAAAAAATACCATAAAACGTTATCCCCTAAAAAATTATAAAAAATCATCCCCCCCCCCCCAAAACCTAAACCCTCCAACTAAAGAAAACCAAATCCCTTGTCCAAAAAAAAAATAAATCTCATCCCTATAAATCCATAAACACATAGACCAAAATAACCCTAATCCTTGAAAAACCATCTAACCCCACATCCAAGAAACTAAAAACCCCTATCAACAAAATACATAAAACAATCAACCCCAAAAAACACAAAACACATGAACCCATAAAAACCTAAAACCCCAGCACTATAATACCCCAAATCATCATCCCTATAAGTACATAAACCATCAATCCCATAAGAAACTATTCCCCCATTCTCAAAAAAACCATTGGCCTTCATAGCAAAGACAAAAACCCTTCCATTCAAAAAACCCAATTCTGAGTTCCCCCAAAAATTCTAATCAATCTTCCCCAAAAAACATTCAACCCTCGTCCCCCCCAAAAAAATTAACCCTCTACCCAAAAAAACCTATATCCTAAACTATAAAACACACTTAAAAACCACACCAAAACCCCTAAACCCCCTTCTCAAAAAACCCTAAACCCCTATCCCAAAAAACCATAAACCCCTAGCCTTTGAAACAGCATACCCCAAACCCCCAAAAACCCAAAAACCTATGTTCAATAAACCAGACACCCTCACCCCCAAAAAAACCCTAAACCTTAATACCTATAAAATTATAAATTATCATTCAATGGAAAACATATAAAATCACACCAATAAACAGTAAAATGACAATCCAAGAAAAACAAAATACCCACTTCCCAAAAAAAATAATCCCTAAGCCTTAACAAACAGTAAATCATCACCCCATAAAATGATAAAAAATCATCCCTAAGATACCTAAAAAACTCATCCTCATAAATCCATAAAACTGTAACACTATAAACAGTAAAACCTATGCCTCATAAATCCCAAAATCCACTCTCCCAAAAAAACCAAAAACCAAATACCTAAAAAACTCTAACCCCTCAACACAAAAACACCTAAACCCTCTTCTATAAAAACTGTAAACCCTCAGTTCCCAAAAAACAGAAAACCTCTGCATCAAAATATCCTAAACCCTCATCCCCAAAATACCTTAATCCCTCTTCTCTAGAAAACCTAAATTCTCAGTAAAAACATAATACCATCATCCCCTAAAAACACACAACATGTAGTCCCCAAAACAATAAACCCTCATGCCAAAAAATGTAATACTTTACCCTAAAATACCCTAAAACAGTCTACAATAAATACTCCTAACCCTCAGATAGAAAAATCAATAAAATACCCTCAACCCTCATCACTAAAAATCTCTACACTCTCTTCCCCATAACAATAAACCCTCAGGCCCAAAAAAAACTATTACCTTAGAATTAAAAAACCATTGACACTCATCCCAAAAAAATCCAAAACCTTATCCCTAAAAAACCATAAAAACTAATCCTAAAAATTCCTAACTACAGGAGAAAAAAACCTTATACCCTTATCTCCAAAAACTATAAAACCTTAATCCTTAAAAACCCATAGATGCTCCTCCCTAAAAAATCCATAAACCCTCCACCCCCAAAAAATAAACCCTCATCCCCAAAAAACCATAATCCCCAATGTACCCTATAATCCCAGCCCAAAAAACCATAAACACTCATCCCATGTAAATCGTTAACCCCATGACCCATAAAACCTCAACCCACAACCCCGAAAATTAAAAAACCATACTCCCCAAAAAACCATAAACACTTTTCCACCCAACACACAAAACCCCACCACCTTTAAAACACTATAATCTCATCCCCTAACTATCATAAACCTTCCAACCCAAAAAATGGTAACACATCATCAACAAAAAAACTAAAAACCCTTATCTACAAATAACCCAACATCATCTTACCAAAAAACCCAAAGCCCTTAGTCCCCAAAAAAACATATAACCTCATCAACAAAAACCCTAAACCCATCGGTCAAGATAAAATATGAGCACTCATTCCCACAAAACCGAAAAACATTATCCCCTTAAAATCTTAATCACATTCCCCCAAATAACTCTAACCATATCCTTATGAAACAAAAAACTATCATAAATAAAATACAAATAAACCCTTGTTCCTAAAACCCCTAAACTCTCAGCCCCCCAAAACCTAAAACCTTATCCCCAAAAAACCCTAAACCCTCGTCAAAAAAAACACTCATCCTAAAACAATCAAAACACTTATTCCCAAAACACCATAATCCTAAATCCCCAAAAAAATCCTTAACCCCCATCCCCCAAAACCCTAAAACCATGGTCCTGAAAAATACTTAATCATCAACCCAAAAATCCCTAAACCCACATACCCAAATTAACATAAATAGTAATCCCTCAATATACCCAAAGACCCCATCCCTAAAACCCCCTAAAAACTATTTTCGAAAATCCTAAACACTTTCCTCAAAATAACATACAAACACACCCCTAAGAAACTCTAAACCCTCTAACCAAAATAACCCAAAAACCTGAGCCACAAAACCCCCTAAAATCAAATCCCCAAATTACCATAATCCCATATCCCAAAATAACCCTTATCCCTCCACCCCATCACACCCTAAACTGTACACCATAAAAAATAAAAAAAACATCCACCTGAAAAAATCCTAAATCCTCCACCCCAAAAATCCATAAGCCCACTATCCTAAATAACCATTAACTTTAAACCCAAAAAACCATATTCCAACATCCCCTTAAAACATATTCCCCCATCCATAAAATCTCTAATACCATAGACCTAAGAAATACATATATAATATGCCCCAATCTCTATAATTTATCTCCCTAAAAAACATTGACCCCTAAACCTAATAAACCCAAAACCATCAAACCCAATAATTCCAAAACCCTCATCCCTAATAAAAATTAAATCATTAGACCCTAAAAATACCTAAACATGCATCCCTAAAAATAACCCTAAACCCTAGACCTAGAAATCCCTAAACAATCATCCCCAAAAATCCCAAAACCCTTTACCCATGTAAGAAAAACAAATAACCCAAAAAACCCTAAACCCACAGCCCTAGAAAACCATAGACCAGCAACGCTAAAGAACCCTAAACCGTCATCCCTCAAAACCCTAAACCCTCACCACTAAAAAAATTAAGCACTCAGTGCCAAAAAAACCCTAAACCCACATCACCCAAAAAACCTAAACCCTCAACCAAATAAAATCTTAAAATATAACCCCCCAAAACCCAAAATATTAACAAGAAAAAACCTATACAATAATCTCAAAAAACCAACTAATCCATATCCAAAAAATCAAATTCCATTATTTCCCAAATAATATAACCCCTCATGCCCAAAAAATCACCATCTATTATCCCCTAAAACTCCAAACCCAAAGCCACAAAAAACCCTAATCCCTAATCTCTAAAAAAAGAAAATACCTAGCCCCCAGAAAAACTAAACACGAATCCCCAAGGACCCCAAAATCTCATCCACAAACATCCTTATGCCCTTAACCCCCAAAAACCTGAGGACCTCAGAACCAAAATATACAAAATCATCATCCTCAAAATCCATAAAACCTTATCATAAAAAAACTAAAACAAACATCCCTAAAAAGCCATACACCCCATGCTTCTAAAAAACCAAAAAAATCATTCCAATAATACTGAATGTTGGATAAATAAACCCTAAACCCTTTGACCCAAAAATCCTAAACCACACCCACCAAAAAACCCAAAACACTCAACCCTACATAACCGTAATCTCTAATCCACAAAAAACCATAAAACTTCGGACCAAGAAAACAAAAAACCTCAGAGCCAAAATACCTTAAACCCATTTTCCAAAAAAACATGGAACCTATTCCCCAAAACCCAAAACCCTCAACCCAAAAAAATACTAAACCATCAATCCCAAAAATCCATAAACCCTCAACCTAAAAAATCAATAAAACCTTATCCCCAAATAACAATAAATTCTTAGAACTAGAATACACTAAACCCTCTATCTCAAAAAACATTAAACCCTTATCCCAAAAATAACCTAAACCGTCTACCCCAAAAAATGCTAAACCTAAAGCCCTAAAAACACTATACACTCAACCCATCAAAAACACTAAAACCTATTCCTAAAAAACCCTTGACCTTTTTCCCAGAAGAACCTTAAATCCTCAACCCTAAAAAACCTCAACCCTCAACCCAATGAAACCTGAAAACTATAGCTCCCAAAATTTATTAGCCCACATCCCCAATAAAATGTATTCCCTTATCCGTACACAAATCATAAGAAATCAGCCCCGATAAACCGTAATCTCTTTCCCCCAGAAATACTTGAATCCTCAACCACAACAATATCGAAACCCTCAGTGCTAAAAATCCCTAAACCCACATCCCCATAAAACCATAAACCCTTTTCCAAAAAAATAACCTAAAATATTGGCCCAAAATAATCCCTAAATGATTGACCCCAAATATCCCCAAACCATTATCTTTGAAAAACAAAAAAACCTTAACCTATAAAAACCATAAGCAATAACTGAAAACACCCTAATCCCATATCCCCATAAAAAATGGTTTACCTCTAAAAACACTAAATATACATCCCCATAAAACACTAAACGCTTATCCCCCAGAAAACCAAATCCCTATGCCCTAAAAACACTAAACCCCCAGGCCACAAACCCCATAAACCAATATACCTAAACAATTCTAAACCCTTATCCCAAAAAATTCATAGATCCTCACCCACAAGAAAAATAATACCTCATATTTAAAAAACAAAGAACCCATCGCACTAGAAAACCCTAATCCATCAAAAAAACAACCATCAACCATCAACCCAAAAAACAATTAAATTTCAGTCCAAAATATCCATAAACCCCAAACCCTGAAATACCCTAAACACTCATCCCCAAATAAAATAAACCCTTCGCAAAGAAAAATGTCAACAGTCATTCCTAAAAAATGTAAACCCCTTTACCCCAAAAAACCCTAATGCATCAGCACCAAATAACCATTTAAACTAATCCCTAAAAAACATAAAACATTAGCCCCAAAACACTATAACAACTCATCACTAGAAGCCTAGAAACCATCATCCCAAAAACTCAATAAAACATCATTCAAATAAATCATAAACCCCCTTTCCTAAAAATAACAAAACACACTCCCCCACAAAACCCTACACCATCACCCCCATAAATCCCAAATTCCATAGACCTAAAAACAATAATTCATAGTCCCCCAATATAACAAAACTCCCCTGAACCAAAAAAACCAAAACCCTCCCAACCAAAAAAACCTTAACCCTAAACCACAAAAAAATCATTAAAGATTAGCCCAAAAAACCATAGAAACCCATCCCTATAAAACCCTACACCCACAGCACCAAAAAACCCAAAAACCTCATCCCAAAAAATGTTAAACCCAAATCACAAAAAATACCAAAACCATCTTCCCTGAAAAATACTATGTCTATAGTCCCAAAAGAGCCTAGACCCCCATCCCCAAAGACCCTAAAACATCATCCCCAAATGACACTAAACACCAATCCCAAAAATATCCTAAACTACTATCCCCAAAAGAACCTAAACCATCAACCCCAAAAAAACCACAACCAATCTATTTCAAACATCCCTAAAAACTCTTCACCAAAAAAACATAAATCCCCAACCCCAAAAAACCTATAATCTTATCTCTAGAAAACCCAAAAAATCTTCCCTCTAAACCTAAACACTCATCCCAAAATACCCCTAAACCCAAAACACTAGAAAACATAATCCAAAATCCCAAGAAAATATTAAACCAACATCCCAAAAAAATATTAATTATTAGACTAAAAGTACAGTAATCCCTCAGACCCAAAAATCCTTAAACCCTTAGATCCTCATAACCCTAAACCAACTACACATGATACCCCTACACCCCCACCCTATTAAAACCTAATCCATCATCTCAATATAACCCCAAACCCTCCTCACCAAAATTCCCTAAACCCTCAACCATAGAAAACCATAAACCATCATCCCCAGAATGCTCTGAATAAAAAGGCCTAAAAAACTAAACCATGAGCCCAAAAAACCCCTCTGTAATATACTAGAGGAAACCGTAAACCCTCATCACCAAAAAACTCTAAAACCTCTAACCCATAAAAACAAACACACATAGTCCGAAAAAACCCTAAATCCTCTACCCCAAAAATCCTAAACCCTCATCAACCAATAAACCATAAACCCCCAGTTTCAAAAAAACTCTAAACCCTCATCCAAAACGCCCCAAAACCTCAACCATAAATAACCGTAAATCCATATACCCAAAATTCTTAACTCATATCCCCAAATAATCCAAAATCATTATCACCAAAACCACTAAACCATAATTCCTATGAAATAGAAGAACCTCTCCCCCAAGAAACCACAAACCCTCTCCCCAAATATGCCCTAAAACATCATCCCCCCAAAAAATATTATTCCCTCATCCCCAAACAAACTATAAAACATATGCACAAAAAACCCTAAACCCTCATAACCGAAATCCCAAAACCCTCAGGCCCAATAACACTAATGTGTCAAATCCAAAAAACCCTAATCCATCATCCCACAGAATCCCAAAACCCTCATTCCCAAATAACTGTAAACCCATATCCAAAAAAACCCTAATCCTTATAAAAAATAAACCTTAATCCCTAAAAAACCACAATCCCTAAAAAAATAGATAAACCCTAATTCCAATAAACTATTATCCCTTATCCCAATTTTTTTTATATTAAATACATATAAAATCCAAATCCTTCATCACAAAAAAATCCTCAACCCCAAAATCATAAAACCAATAGGCCCCCAAACCCACAAACCATCACACCCAAAATAACAAACTCACTTAGCCCCAAAAAACCTTTAACACATATTTCCAAAAAAGAACCCACACCCTGAGCCTTAAAAAACTGTAATCCCTATGTCCCAAAAAACAGCAAACCATATTTCCTAAAAGACCCCAAAACGTCTTCCCCAAAACACCTCAAACCCTTAGACCCTATAAACCATCAAACCTGAACCACAATCACACCCAAACCCCAGCCCAAAAAACCCCCAAACCCTCAAAAGAAAAAAATAACAAACCATAAGATCAAAACAAATCTGACCCCTCATCTAAAAAAACAATCACATATTCCCAAAATACCACCATCCCTCTTCCCAAAGAACAAAAATCCCTTCAAACCAAAAAAATTACCATTACATCACCTTAGATACCCAACAACTCATCCCTAAACAACCCCAAACAATTAACCCAAAAAATATAAACCCTTCTCCACTAAAAAAACCAAACCATTGACCCTAAAAAACCAATAATTTCTCCCACAAATTAGAAATTTCTCAACTCTAAAAAACCCCAAACTCATAGCTTGAAAAACCCCAAAACATCATCCTAAAAAAACCCCAAAACATCAATACAAAAAAAACGAACACTCATCCCTAGAAAACACAAATCCATCATTCCAAAAAACGACAAGACTTCATATCCAAAAAACCACATCCACTAAGCCTGAAAAAATCTTATGCCTGCATACCCAAAGCCCCCAAAAAACATCCGCAAACCCCCCCCCCCCAAAAAAAACTCAGCGCAAATAAACTCCAAACCTACATACATAATGAAAAAAATACACTAAGACCCATCAAACCCCAAACCCTAATACCTAAAACCTCAATACTAGAAAATCACAATACTTCATGCCCATAAAACCAAAATCCCAATGCCCTCAAAAACACTAAACCCTCACCACAAGAAAAACCCAAACCCGCACCCCCCAAAAACCCGCACCCTCTTCATAAAAACCCATAAAAATTAACCCCAAACTACCCTAAAAATTTAGCACTAGAATACCTTAATTCAAAATCCCTAGAAAATCCAAAAACATATTCTCAAAAAACAACTAATAACCCAGTCCAAAAAAACCATAAACCTTATACTTAAAAACTCATAATCGCTCATCCCCGGAAATATTGAAACCCCCATCCCACAAAAAAAAATTATATTTCATTGAATACCATAAACTCCTAGTCAACGGTAACTCTAAACCCTCATTCCCAAAAAACCCTATATAATGATCCCCAAAAAATGAAAAGCACTCAGCCATAGAATAACCTAAACTGTCATCCCCAGAAAACCAATAACACTCATCCCCCAAAAAAACATACATTATCAGCCCCAAAAAACCCAAAAACCACAACCCCAGATTACATGAAACATCCATCCCAAGAAAAATCATAACACAAAACCCTAAAAAACACCGTACCCTCACCCCCATATATCCCCAAACCCATGTCACCAGAAAACCCCAAACCCTCATCCTCAGTAAACCCCAAATCCTTATCCCATAAAAATTCAAAACCCTATTCCACAGACAAAATAAAACCCACATCCCAAGCATGTAAAAAAATATCTATCAATAGACACAGTCTTCATCCAGTCATAATCCTCTACATTTATTGATTACTCAAATAAATATTAAATTTAATTTTTTTCATTCATCAATAAATATTTATGATTCATAAAATGAGAATAATACCATTCCATACTAAAGGGAATAATACATATAATATAAAATTAAAAATAGTATTTTATCATGATTGATGAAAACATTTTGTTTCTTACCCTCTAGGATTATTTTTCATTTTCAATAGGTTGGAATACCTAATGTCCATGTTTACTATCTATCAATGGGTTAAGGCTCCCAAGATATTGAACATAATGACACAACAATGAAAACCACATACGAATTCTCACTATGTAATATTATACCATTGTAATAATACCTCCTCACAAAGGCTAGACATCTATTTCAACACCATATTTTCCCGATACATATTTCATTGAAATCATTGAATGAAAACTTCCATAAACCCTCTTTGGGTAATTTAATCAACCATTTTATTCTAATCAATGGTTCTGAATATCGACTTCAATAAAGATGGAAGGGATAAATCCACTCCTCAACTCATCCATTAATAAATTGCCCTTCATGAAGAACCCAATGCACCCAACATCCCACTAATACATTGATTTATTTTTTTATCATCCATTGAAAGTGTGTGAGTCCGGAAATTCCTTATTGATAATATTAATTTTGAAGAACAATTGCATGTGTTCATGTATAAGAATATCTGGTAACACCAAATCATGATGAATTACTACTAGAAGGTCTGTTCTCATTTTCTCAAATCTTGGAGATTACAAAATAGAAATATAATGAGAAAAAACATAATCCTATTATGAGTAATCGAACATTACAATCACGTACAGTGTGTCCCATAATAGAATATTATTCGACCACAAAACTATATTTAGCAATATAATTATATCACATCAATGTTCTAATCATATTTGGAATATTTTATGACCTTATAAATTTGAATGATATTCTATTATTTTTTTATATTAAAACAATTAAAACAATGAAGAATATGTAATAAGATATTATAAAATTCCAGTCATAAAAATCCATATAATAAAAGTACAAATAGTTTTTCCTAGAACATCATCACAAAAAATATTTATAATGGACTTGAACCAACTTCATACTAAATTTAGTCTTCTAGAACTCACATGATAATAAAATTTCTACTATGTTAAGGATTTACACCATGGGACTCCCAAATATTCTTCTAGTAATATAAATTCCACTTCATCCTCACCTATCATGAAAAATCTATCATGTCATGATACATCTAATGTATGTTTTTTGACTAATAATTTAACCTTTTTTTCTTTTATGAGATCACCCATTATAGTATTATGATAATAAAATAAGATATTATCATTATTTTTTGGTACCACATCATTCTATTAGTCAATATTTCTCATCTATAATGCTTTATTAATAGACTCAAAAGATGTAATATAATCAGGGTCATTAGAATAATCTACGACCATAACATGCCTTGAGTTCTTCCATCTCATAACATCCCCATTTAAAATGAATATGTATTCCATTTTAGATTTCATATCATTTTATTTTTTAAAACTAGCATATGATTATCCTCTAAAGGATATTTTCTTGTATTTTTTATATACTCCGAATGTTTCCTTAGTATGCGTCATGTACTTGATGATAGTATATACTGTTATCTAATAGATGTCTCCTAGGTCTTATTGATAACTTCCTAAAACACATAATGTGTAAGAGATATCTATTCTAGTTCATATGATAACATACACAACTGACCCAATCACTAATATGTATTAACTACAATCCATCCCATTTCATTCCTCGTGTGTTTAAGGGCATATTTTCCATGAAAGCTGATTTTATTTTGACAATAGTAATAATACGTGATTGGATTATTCCCTAGAAAAAAAAATTAGTATCTTTTCAATATATGTACATTGGATTATTCTAATCAACCACTTGGATATATCATAATGGATCATGATATGATGAATATATGTTCCCAATCTAATTTACATCACATAGAATTATTTATTCAACTAGACTATAACATGTTATAAAAATAACATCTCATTTCTAATCAATAATATGTAAATAAAAAATACTGTTTTGAAAATGACTATAGTACCACTAAATAGTTTATTTATTGAAGTCTCACATTCATTCTTTATATATATAAAAATTATCTTGGATTTCTGAATTCAAATATTCCATAACATATAAGATTTTATTAATTCATAAATTGATTATTTGAACTTGTGTGCCATATTATAATCCTTTTTAGTCAGAATCCATTCAGTTGGTGACATAATTAAACCCTCTTGAAGGTTTAAAATAAGAAATTATATTTTCAAATCCATTTTCCAAGTCTCATAGTCATGGGAATCATCAACGAAATGTTTAATTATAATATATATCTTAATTTCAATAGTTGAAAATGATTCATCATAGTCAATGAATTGATGTTTTTATACCCTTTTTCTACAATTTAGTCAATACAATTACCAAATTGTATTTCCATGTCCATACACTACTAGTATACCCATTTAAAACCATTGATATTTTCATCCATAAGTGGATATAACAAAATTTAGATATGATTTTGGTACATTGAAACCATTTTATAATTCATGGATTCATTCCACGTGGAAACATCTATGAAACATACATCTTAATTGTTTGTTAGAGGATCATTATTCCCAACAAGGTGAGGTTCAAACATTCACATTAACGGTACCAACATAGTGTATAAGGAGTAGTGAGTAGATAAAGGATCCCAAAATCCCATAAATATTCCTTGATGTCTTTATTAGGATATTCTCCATTGTGGTTTGTGAAATTCCTCTTAATCTTATTAACAAGATATTCCTAACATCATTAATGTATTCAATGAATTTATATAAATAATTTGACCTGTACCAAATCAAGTGATAATATTCATTTAAAAAACCACCAATAAAAAAAATTTGTATGAGAAGAACCCCCTAATTCAATATGAAAAGATCCACACAATTTGATTTGAACAATTTCAAAATTATTTTTATCCCTTTTTGGTTTTCCACTAAATGATGCTTCGGCCATTTTACCTTCTAAACTCTTGTGACATATAAAAATTTGTTTTAGTTAAAAATATTATAAATATCCATATTTTTATAAAGTATACAAGAATTTTTTTAAATGACATAGCCAGTAATTCAATCATTAGATGTGGTATAAGTCAGGTGAAATAGTTTTCTTATCTATATTCATTACTTAGTTTGTGTACTCCAACAATTAATGTCAATGAATTAAATATGGATTACCATAACAAATTGAATCATTATAAAAGAAGAGAAAAAAATTATTTTTTATCTAAAAAATAAATCCATTTGTGTCGCGTCAGGATACATATATAATGTTTTTGAAAAAAAGATGATATATAATAACAAAATTTTATATGAAAGATAATTATAGTTAGAAATGTGTTGTTGTAGACACTGATAGATACTCCCAATAGTTAATTTTTATTGGTTTCTCATATATACAAATCCCCTTGTTAAATATTTCTAAATCAACAGGGTTCATGTATTTCAAAAAATATTTGAGCACCACAAGATGAAATAATACAAAATTTATAAAAACTGATTAATTATAATCTATATTAAATCTTCATGATTCATCCATTTCATTATATTTCTAGGTGTATTCTTTCTTCTAGTGGTCCCACGTTCCATATGCAACAATTACTACCTTATAATCAATTATATCCCTCTTGATATTTCTCTTCTTAGAACGGAATGAAGATGCTTTAGTCTAAATCCTCTTTTAAATCCCATTCCATTTATTCACCATGATTACCAAAGTGTTTCATTCTTTTTATCATTATAGACATTGGAAAAATGGATCAGATCTGGGAGAGACTTTTCAATGTTGTTCATATTTAAATTTTGAAATAATGTTGGTGAATCTCTGAGGCAGTGATGTAAGAATGTGATTAGTGCACCGTTTTTCAAGAAATTTAATCCCCAAAACCCATTAACACTCATTGTGCACAATGGGTTTGATGATATGAGTCCGTACTAATAATCCTCTACAATATTTCTATTAAAAAAAACTTGGTGATCTCAAACTTTTCCATTCTTGGCCTCTCCATGTATAGACCATGGAGATTCTCGAGGATGTAATTAGATTTCTCTTTTTCTTGAGAATTTAAGATTTCAATAGACATTGACTATGATATTACATATTGAACTTCAACCACATAATCCAAATGTATATAATATATAGTGTAATATTCATCGATCACCACATATGACGAGAGATCAGATATTGATTACTCTATCTTGAAATATTACTATTCATGTAAACACACAACCCGAAGGAATCTGAACCACTATTGGAAGTTACTTCCAATGTGAAGATTATATTTATCCAATTTTGATTGCAGGTATAATGTGGATGATATAATTGTAATTTTATTCAACATTTTAATATATATGATTATTATTAAATTACATGATTATTGATTATGTGAGAAATAACAATAATACATTTTATTAAGCCTCCCAATATATTATCATGACCTAATAGCCCTCATAATTTTACCTGGAATGCAATGTCATTAGGGAATTTTAGTGGAAATGATCCATATTCCCCTGCACATTACCACGAAAGGGTTGATCAAGCTACATGATAGTTTTAAGATAGGACGGTCTTTTCAACTTATGTAATTATTGTTCCCCAAACAGTTGAGTAGATTTTATAATCATGAAATCCTAAATTGGATTTCCTCAAAACATTCCTCAAAATAACTCCACAAATATAAAGGGATACTCTTTTTTATGTAAAATGGTTATGTCAACCCATAACCGTCATAATAACTACCATTATTAGATTAAGTGTCCTTAAAATGTTCCGTTAAACACATTTTTTCTATTCGTTTCATTCCTTATCATGTAATTGAAGGGTATGTCAAACATAATTAATTTCTGAACTATTTTTAAATTATTATGAATATATTTTTTCTTAATATATCATCTACATGACATTTTAATATTATGTGTTTGTTACATATTTAATTAACCATGTTTGGATAATAAATTTAATCATAATCATTTTATATTAATTTTTCCATTTCAGATTTTTTTATTTATTTGATAATGGTATTGCATTCGTCAAATAATTCACTCATAGTGTAGAAATAAATATATAAAAATATCACCCACTCAAGAAATTATGTGAAATTATATTTTTTGAGTGGAATGTAAATCAAACTATTTCCTAGGAGAAATAACACAAAATTTCAATCCTTGTATGAGTTACACCATTCCATATTTTTGATTTTTTATCACTATGGATGGAATCATTATGGTTATTTCTTGAACCAGCTATACAATCCTTCGGAAACTCAATTAATTAATAGTATTTATGACTCACACACAGGTGAGGAGAAAAAAAGGTCTATTTAAAGTGGAATTTCATATATAACCTTCGACACGTAGGTCCTACATAATTAAAGAGAAGAAGATTACATGAAATCAATAAAATTTAAATTAATATTCTATAATTGAAATCCCATGAAATATATTAATTTGGAGATACCCATCATAATAAATGTCATTGAAAATAATTTGTAGAACAAATTTTTATATTAGATTGTAATCAATTAGTTGGGATATTATTATTCTTTAAAACCCATATTTAATTGTAAAAGAAAAAAAGTTCTAATCAATAAATTAGTGTCTTTAGTGATGGAATTATAAATTTAATATAATTAAATTTTCAATTAATAAGTAGATTGCATGGAATGTACTATCAAAATACACACTCTATATCTCACATTCTGTGTACATAGGTTGCATTCTTAGTTCATCAAACTGTAACACAGTAGGAAAACACAATTTCTACATACTAGATACGTGTTGTGTATCATGGTTTCAATGATTCATCACAACCCACCGAAGGGATCATCATATATTTCTAAATATAGAATTAAAGAACCACATAGTGTGTATAAGATAGATACATGACATGTATGTCATTATTACTCTTGGTTTTTAGTCTTACCTAATTATATTGTGTTTATGACCACATTGGATGCATGATTTTCACCACTAAACTATGAATAATACATGAGGATTATTCCATCATCACACCCTATAATCTGATTGGTACTGCGCTATGTTGAATCGGTCCACACGTTGCATCCATTAAATTCATCACTCATAATTACATATCAGTAAATCATGTATCCTATGACATGGATAGGTGTATTTAACCTGGGAAAACAACATGTAATTTGAACACCCATCATGTATTCCAATGATGTCCAAAAATAAACATGAGACCTTTAGGATTGATTTTTTAGTCGTTCATAATATGTTTTTAGACATTGAAAAAATGAAACAATGAACGAACACAATTAATATATAAAAAACATTATAATTTAAATTTAATTGATGATTGAATAAAATAAATTGAAAAAAATAATCATTACTAAAAATAGATCAAAAATCAAATAGATAATTATCTATTTAAAATGTAAAAACTCTAATACCATATGTAGGTTTTGGAAAAAAAATGAACCTTTAGGGTGTGTTATATTGAAATTTATTTTAATATAGAGTTTCTCAATACCCCAATAGTGGATTTTGAATATTAAATTTCTAATAAAATTATTTAGAAATAAAGAAATGATTACCCTAGCTTATTATCATTTCATTTTCAATGATGTTGATCATTCCAATACCTATTTGGATTGACTTCATCTCACTATGGGGATTCAAGGGTGGATACCCTCTAGAGATAAACAATATGTGATCCTTTGATCTATGATCGATTCAAATCAATTGAAGTCTTCTAGCAGATTGAATCAATTTTCATTCATTTTCATGTTGACCACCCATCCATGAATATTGAATTGATATCACTTTTGAGAGGTTTATTGAAGGAGGAGTTGAGAGATAATTTCACTTTGCACAATTATGGTTTATTTTCATATATACTACAAAATTTACTTAACAATATATTTATAAATATAGGGTTTATGCTAGGAAACACTATTTAATTTCACACTGACAAAAATTTAATATTATATTTTTAAGAATCCTTATAGAACATAATAATAATAAAAATATTATTTTATGATGCACGCAAGTGATGGATTAAGTATTGATCTATTCATACTACTTGGTATTTATTGAATACAATAATGAATATTTTTGAGGATATGGTTTTATGATTTTGTTGGATTAGGGTTTATGGATTTTTCAGGATGAGGGTTTATAGATTTTGGGGAAGGGGAATTTCTTTTTTGGGGATATGGGTTCACAGTTTGATGGAGAAGAAGGATTAGGGTTATATTGGGAAATGGGTTTAGAGTTTCATGGGGTTCGGATTATATTTATCTTTTTCTTGTTGGTTATGGTTTTTTTTGGGATTAATCATTAGAGGTCAGGGTAACGGTTTGAGTTTATTGGGTTGAGGGTTTAAGGACTTTTGGGGTTTAGGGTTTATGGTTATTTGGGGATGATGGCCTAGGGTGTTGGTTGATAAGGGTTATGGATTAAATGGGGATTTAGTTTTATGGGACTGGGTATGATGGTTTTGTGTATTTTTGGGCTTGGAATTTAGGTTTTGTTTATGGAAGAGGGTTTAAGGTTTATTGGGGATAAGGGTTCAATATTTTTTAGGGTTGAGGGATTGAGATTTTTTGGGTTGAAGGTTTCGGATTTAATGGATGAGGGATATTTTATTGCGGGGATGAGGTTATAGGGTTTTATTGGGATGAGGATTTTGGGTTTTTTGGGGATGAGGGATTAGGGTTTATGTGGGTCGTGGGTTAAGGTATTTTTATGGGGAGAGAGTTGAGGGTTTTTGGACTCGTAGGGTTGAGAGTTTCTTGGGACAACGTGTTGAAGGTTTTTTGGGGCATAATATTGAGGGTTTATTAGGGATAAGAGTAAGTATTTTTTATGATGAGTATTTATAGTTCTTTCTGGACGAGGTTTTACAGTTTTTTGGGGATGGGGGATTATTGTTTTTAGGGACTGAGGGTTTATGTTTTTTATAATAGTTGTTTGAAATTTTTTGGGAATTAATTTTTAGGATTTTTGGGGTTGAGGGTTAATGGATTTTTGGGGATGGTCGTTGAGGGTTATTGGTTACAGAGGGTTTTGGATTTCTGTGGTGAAAGGATTATGGTTTTAGTGGATGATTTTTGGGGTATTTTTATGTTTGATGTAATATGATTTATTGGAGATGAGGTTTTAGTGTTTTTTGGTGTTAACGTCCTAGTGTTTTTTTTGGAAGAGGGTATAGGTTTTCGTGGAAGGGGTTTAGGATTTTTTTGGGGATGATGGTTTAGTGTTTTATCCGTTGTGATTTTAGGGTTTCATGTGGATGTTGGTATTGGGTTTTGGGGATGATTATTTATAGTTTTTTGGGATATATTTGTTGAGTTGTATTGGGGTTGTGGGTTAGTTTTTTTGTTCTAAGTGTTTATTTTATGTTGGTGAATAGGGTTTAGCAATTTTGGGGGATAAGGGTTTTGTGTTTTTTGGGGAAGGGGATTTTTTATTTTTGGGGATCAGAGTTTAGTGGTTTTTTTCAAAACTGTGTTTTCTCTTTCTTGGGTCTATGAGTTTAGGGTTTTTTATTCCAAATGGTTGATGGTTTATTGGGACTTAGGGTTGAGGGTTTTTTGGGGGCAGAGGGATGAAATTTTTTTAGCGATGAGGGCTGAGGGTTTAGTTTTTTTTGGGAAAATGGTTTAGTGTTTTCTAGGGAGGAGGGTTTAGAGTATTCTATGGATGAGGATTTAGTGTATTATAGGGATGACGGTTTCAGTTTATTCGGGGCTGAGTGTTTAGAAATTTTTTAGGGATGAGGGTTTAGGATATTTTGTGATTAAGGGTGTAGGGAGTTTTTGAAATATATATTTTTCAGTTTTTAAGGAATAAAGGTTAAGGGGTTTGGGGGGTTACTAGTTAAGGTTTTTTGTGTATATATGGTTTAGTAATATTTTGCGGCTCAGGATTTTCGATTTTTTAGGGAAAGGGTGGTGTTTTTTTGGGGCTCAGTGTTTGGGCTTTTTGGCTACATAAAGACAAAAAAAAATTTATGGAGGCTATTTTATGTTTTTGAGGATCAGGGTTTAGGAATTTTTTTGGGATGAGGGTGAGGGATTTTTTTGGCCCATGGGTTTAGGGTTTTTTTCCACAGAGAGAAATGTTTTATATGTGGTTGAGGGTTTATGGTATTATGGGTCTTATGTTAAAGGGTTTTGTTAGATAAAGCATTTAGTGTTTTCGGTTCTAAGGTTATACTCTAACGAGGTTATGTGTTAGTGATTTTTGGTGATTAGGGTTTAATATTTTTTAAGGATGAGGGTTTTAGATTTTTCAGAATGACGGATTATGTTTTTTAGGGGATCAGTTTTTATTCTGGTTTCTAGGGGAACAATGTTTCATGTTTTTTTGGGATGAGGGTTAAAGGATTTTAGGGGAAAATACTACAAATACTCCTTTTATCAGTGGAAAAACCGGCCTTTAACGGCACTAGAAAAGTGGTGTTAAAGCTGGAGAAGATAAACTGGGGGGGTCCCCTTTATCAGCGCTCTAGAAAGTGGTGATAAATACACTTTTTATCAGCGCTAAAAAAAGCACATATAAAAGGGGTCTTTTATCAGCTCTAAAAAGAAGCGATGATAAGGGTCCTTTATCAGCACTTTTTTAGCACTGATAAAATTCCCCTTTTATCAGTTCTATTTTATGTGATAATAAACGCAAAAGAGATTAAATAAAATTTAAAAAATGATTTAAAAAAAATCACGCCAATCGGGGGGCTTTTATAGTGCTTGAGCCCCCTTTTAACGGTTCTTTTCCTGCCCCTCCAGTGCCCACATGCACCCCCTCCTCCCTTAATCAATGCTAGCCCCTAAATCCACACCCATGTGTGCGCCCCTTCCTCCACTAGGTTTTGAACTTGAGACCTCCCCCCCTTGCGCGCCTAAGCCCTTACCACTCCTCTATTTTGATTCATTTTCCTTTTCTGGATATCTCTATTAATATATATATATATATAGTTATATTTATTCATATAGTAATATATATATATATTAATATATATATAGATATATTAATAAATATATATAGTTATATTAATATATATATTTATAGTGAAAAAAATATATATTTATAGTTATATGAATATATATATTTAGTTATATTAATATATATATAGCTAAATTAATATATAGGTATATAAATATTCACACATTTTTATTTTAAATAAAATTGATATTAGTTATTATTTAGATAAATGTAATAAATTTTATATGTAAATATATTTTATTATTTATATTTATAATTAATTTTATATGTGTGAATGTAAAAAAAATATGTATATATTGTTATATATTTGATTATAAATAGTAGTGAATTATAAAAAAATATAATATTTCAAATAAATAATATCAATATGAATGTAATACCTTGGAATAAATTCAGTCCCCACCAAAAAAAATCCAATAATACCCCCTTAAACGAGGCTGAAAATCCACAAAATGTTAAAAAATCAGGGTATCCTAACTAAAAACTCAGTTTTTAAGAATTATGTTCCTTTTATGGGCTCGAAAAATGTGACAGTGGCTTTGAATATATAACATGCACGTAGAGGTCATCACAGGCTTTGATTTGATATGTTGTAGAGCCCAAACAGACACCCGGATCACATAAAAACATTGGATTCATTGCTACGATTTCTTTCCCCAATACATGTCTTATGCCCAAGGTACGCTCTGCTGAGGCTTCAACAAATTTATCTCTTGATAAGAATTACTATTCTAAATATATTACTTCTAAGGAATATACTTCATCTTCAGATAATGATAAAATACTTTCATATGAAGATGTTTCTAGATTTTCAATGTTGTTAGAAATGGGAAATTGTAAAATTTCTATGAAACTACACAAGGAAAATACTAGGGAAGAAGTTATTACAAAAGAGTTTTCAGACCTTTCTAGAGATCTTAAAGATTGGGATCTGGTTCTAGAAAAACATTCTAAAGACATTATGGATGTAAATTCTGAAATGGAAAAACATTCTAAATAACATAAGATTGCTATTTCAAAACTAAATGTTTTTGAGGAAAAATATAACTATAATGAAATAATTCATGAGGATAGGAATTTAGTCACAAGACTAAAATCTGAAATATATTCTCATAAAAACTTCTTGCAAACATTACTTCTGGTAATGAATTTTTTGACTAGATTTATTCTCAAATCAAACATCAAGGAAATAATACTGTAGTAGGTTACACTCATAGAAAACATGATTTCAAAAACAAATATTTTATTCCATCCAGAGCCCCACTTTGTACTAAATGTCAAATTGGTGGGAATGAGAAGAAAAATTGTTCTTTGAATAATTTTCAGTCTCTTGGGATTCATAAAGCATATTTTTCTAAAAAAATGTGGATACCCAAAATTTTATTGTCTAACAATTCTAGATCCAAGAAAGATAGGGTTCAGAAAGCCTAACTCTTTTGTTTTCAATACAATATAGAAAGTACCATCAACAATACATGGTACATTGATAGTGGTTGTTCCCGACATATGACTAGTAACATAAAATACTTTGAAAATATTATCAAGATGAAAGGTGGGAATGTATCATTTGGAGATAATTCTAAGGTTTAAATTATTGGTATAGGTAACATCGTTTCTCTTGGAAAAACATTTATTTCAATTTTTTGTTTGTTAAAGGAGATATCATTCATTAATATATCAGAACACAAGATTAACTTGCTGATATTTTAACAAAATCATTACTTGACGATAGATTTGAATACATTAAATAGAAGATAGGAATGATAACCCTAAAGTAATCTTCCTCATTAACTTTATGTTGAAATCAATCTCCTTACAGTAATAAACTCCTTTTATTAGGGGGAGTACATTTTCATGTTAGTTTATGGAAAATTTTCAAGAGTGAAAATTTTTCTAGTCAATTTCTCAATATTTTCATAATGAAATTTTTCATACTCAAAATTTTCATAATGAAATTTTTCGTACTCAAAATTTTTGTAATGACGTTTTTTTGTACTCAAAAATTTCGTAATGATGTTTTCGTTCTCAAAATTGTTCATAATGATGTTTTTATTTTCGTATTTTTTTTCTGAATCTAATGTCCATCAAGTAGAATATTACATATTACGAATAATCTTCCTAGCAATTCGAATTGTATGATTCCTTTCTTATGTTTTTATAATCATATTTTAGTTCCTAGTTTTTTCATTTGTTGTATAATTTTTTTTGGTTTCTATTGTTCTTAAATCTGAATGTTTTTGTTGAAAACCTAAAAATATCGGATTCTATCATGTTTTACTTATTGCTATCATTTCAACTGTCAGATCTAATCAGAAGATTTCTCAATCGTTGGATTGACTTTGGATGTTTAATTGTCCCTTCAAATTCCTATATAAAGGAACCTCGAAGGGCTATCCCACATTGGATTTCAAGCCTTTGCGTGCTGGATCACTTACCCTCTTTCAAAATCACATTCCGAACCTCTCAAATATTGCTCAAATCGGAATGTTTGGTGAAGTTCCTTGTCATGAAATGTCAACTCTCAAGTTGATTTTGGAGTGGCAGATTTACAGAGAGAGCTTGTTCCATCCAAATATCTTTTCCATGTATGATTCCATTATATCCAAGAATATCAGGATGAAAGGATGGTAAAGAATTTTCATATCAAAGCCAAGATCTCCAGAAGTAGTTTATCCAAATTTTCTTGTGGAATTTTATAAATCTGTGAGATTTTTCAAAGAAGAAGAGAGGAGTAAATTTTCTTTCAAAAGCTACGAAAAAACTTATTCCCGTTCATACACCATGGTTACAAGTTTTGTAGGATTGTCTTATGAAGGGGAAGTTGAATTCTATTCCCACTAGTTTCCAGATGTTCAAGGATGTTTTTTAAAGGTAAAATCTATAAAATGCATCGGTCTTACTGATATCAAGGCTCTGAATATTGATCACCTCTCTACAAATAAATAGATCCTTCAATTATGAGTGCAAGGGTTTATCATACCGAGAAAAGGTCAAACAGACACCTTGAAGAATAGTGATATGTACATTGTAGATTTTATAGTATACCAAAGGAAGATCAAATTGTTGAAGCATATTCTCATTATGATTGAGAATATTAAGAATGGAAATCTTAAGGCTCAGATTATCTTGCACCCATCCATTCTTTTTATGTCAATAGTTTGGCACCTTGAGTCATTCAATAATCCATGTAGTTCCAAGCCAAGGAATTGAAAAGTCATGTTAGTAAGTGATGATACTATGGAGAGAATGAATATTAGTTTTTCTAAAGACTCTGGAGAATTTTATGATCTACCAGAGGAAGAGGTTGAAGTTGTTCCTATGAAAGAAGATGTTTTTGAACATCTATAAAGGAAAGAAAGAAGAGGAAATTCAAGGACGTAGTATTTTAAGGTAAACCCCTAATGGATAAAGGAACTCAATATGCACCTCTAAAGCCCAAGAAGCAAAAAGCTTATCCAGATGAGGTTGAAGATAAATGGAGGGAATACAAAAAGAAGAGGAATGTAGGGGAGCCATGTTTTGGTTTGGATCCTACTGAGGCCAAGGATTAAAAAGAGAGGACTGTTGATGAGCTTGAGAATCAAGCTAAAGAGAAGAAGCAAAAAAATAAAATGATAGAAGATGTGATAGTATAATCTCTTTTGAAGGCTACTGAAATAGTATCCAAGAATATTCTGGTACCGCAATCATTCATGGTAGAAGATTTACCAGAAACTCCGTGGAAGAAGTTTTCCAGTCCGGAAAAAGTACAAGAAAATATTGTTGAAGAAAAGGAATCTATGTAAGAAGTACAAGTAGAAGAAAGAAGTGGTGACATAGAAGACCTCATAATGCAATTTGAAGACTTTAATGAGAAGGAATGTGCATCTGAGAAACTGTCAATCCAACCTTCTGAAGCAGAGTCTTAAAAACTCTCAACTCCTATGATGAATGAGGAAGGTGAAGATGACAAGGGTGAAGATGAAGTGAAGAAGTTGTTTGTGGAAGAATGTTCAAACCGTGGTTTCATACATTTTTAGGATGCTATGGCTAGAGATGAGAAATAGAATATAGATTAAGATAGAATTGTTCATCTGAACAACAGTGAACATAAATCTCTGGAAGAGGATGCTGTTTCGAGAACTCACAATGGTAAACAGGTGGTTGTTGCTACACCCACAAAAGCAGTTGTGAAGAAGAAAAATGTCGATGGAACATCAAAGAGGAATCTTGTTTAGCTAGAGAAAGATCCCTCACCAAGAAAAGTCTCAGATTTGGAATCGTCTTCACATGGACAAGATCTCATTGTCTAGTCTATGAAGATGTTGGTTGGAACCATTCTGATTTTCCCTAGCATAGAATCTAGATGTCAGATACATCAACACACAACAAATCAGAAAGAAGATTCAGTGTCCATGGTAATGGATAAGTGTGTCAAGATGGAGGCAGACTTCAAATATTTCCATATCAACAATGGTGCCCACAAAAGGTCCTGAAAGAAAATAGTTGGTTGTTCAAAGAAGATAGTTGAAAATTTTAGAGAAAATTATGAGTTTAAAGATGGTGTCAAAGAGGCTTTTGACATAGAAGATGATAAAATCAAGGATCTCACAAGTAGCATTGATGAAAAGATAACCCTTGAGCATAATACCCAGATGCAAGAATTAAATGTTTTGAATGGGAAGTTGTATTCTGTTTCTCAAAGATGGAAATGGGAAAGGGATCTTCGGATTGAGATTGAAGAGAAGCTTGTTAAGCAATAAGAATTCCTAAAAGCATAGGATGAGATTCTCAAGTATCAGGAATATAAAATCAAATATCTTGAAAATAATGCAGAGGATCAGGATCAAATTCGTAAGAGAGCAGAGGAAGACCACAAAAATCTCAAAAAGATGAAGACAGTAGTCATGATGATGATGCCTAAGGAAAAGGAAGCACAACTATCTTCCAATCCGATGTTTTGTTGTATCTTCTTTATTGTAAAAATTCCTTCTAACTATAATGAAATTTTTGGTTGCTTGGATGTGTCGTACTAATATTTTAGGTACCATAATTTCTTTTCCATTCCATAAAACTCTTTTTTGAAAATCACAAATGGGGAGAAAGGAAAAAAGAATACTATGTGAAGAAGATATATCCCTATGTATGGGGGAGTTTATCTAAGGGGGAGTTTTCATTACAGAGATTTATGTACTCAAGATAATGAATAATCTCATTCCAGAAATCTAAAATATGATCCTTAGTGTTCCAAAGTCTAAGGGGGAGTTAGTCGTATTCATCCCTGCCCACATGATATGGGAGATAAATTTTTCTTTCAAAGACTAGAAAAATATTGTCTAAGTACTTCTATTACTTTTTGTAAGGATGTTTTTGAGTTCAAAAAATTCATATATTGTTGAGTAAATATGGTTTTCCTTATGACTTTTCTATTACCTCATACATGGGGGAGATTATTGAGTCAATAAGTTTTCCTTATGAAATTACCATTAATTCTTGTTTTGAAAATCACAATAACCTTATCTCAAGGAAAATATCATTTTACCATGTGTTTTACTTCTATAAGGAAAATTTTCCTTCCCCAAAAAAATTTATCCTTACCCGGTTTTTCATTGTTCATTATCTTCTCTAAATGTAAAATTCAGTTTCATATCTAAAACAACAGAATCATAAAATAATTAGATAAAGAGAGTTCTGTTTTCAGACTCTGAATTCAGGTTCCAAGTTTTCTGAATTCAGACTCTGAACACATCTATGTTCTGACTTTGAGATCTCTGAATTCAGACATCAAACACTTCTATGTTCTGACTCCATGTTCTCTTAATTCAGACTTCAAACTCTTCTGAGTTCTGACTCTGAGTCTCTTAATTTAGACTCCAAACTTTGTAATTTCTGAATCTGAATTATCATGAACATTGACCCCGAACATTCTAAGTATTGAATCCTATTTCTCATGATCTCTGACTCTGAACTTTGTAAATCCAGATTTTGAATTTCCTTGAAATTGAGACTCCAAAATTCAATAGAGTTCAGGTTCTGAATTCCTTAGAAAATAGGATCAGAATATCCTTGTATTATATACACCGAATGTGTTTTTGTTAGACTCCGAACTTTTATCTGATTACATTCCGAACATTAGATTTATGTTATAAAACCATATTTTTTCTTACACTTGTTTTTGTAATAAAATGATGTCATGCTTTGAGTTACTGACTAACCATTGTTTGAGTAACCCGTGTATAGGTCCCTCCAGAATTCGAGGAAAAATATGACCAATGGAGGAGGGAGCCGACCATTGGTGTTGTGCCTATAAATAGGAGATCATTTGAAAGAGTTAACAACATTGATGATTGTTCTATGACTCCAGAGATTACATTTTGTTGAAGCGATTTCAAGTGAGAGACTTGCATGATTTCTGCATACTGAACACCTTGTTTAGATTTTCATCGAGTGACTCTAAATGTTGCTGATTATATTTGAGGGATTCCAGGGATAGGAAGACAGAGGTGTCGACTACCTTAATATTAGAGGACTTCCTTGCTGAGGAAGAAAGAGGTGCCAACAACATTGATGTTGAGGGCATGTGGGGATAGAAAGACAGACTCTGATCATCGTATCGAGGGATTACCCTGGTGTGGGTAAGAAACACATTATTGAAAGTATTAATCAAGGGATCTTTAAACGAGGTTGTTGGATACCCTACTATTTGGGTTAAAAGACTCACTACTTGTTACTTTTTTGTCTCATGTTTTCTTTTCTATTTTGATTATTGAAGAAAGTATAACTATATTATACTTCCTTATATTTTTATACTCTGATCTAGTAAGATTATATATGCTTTACGATATAATCTTTATCATTGTAATCATTTGTTATGTTTCATTTCTGGATTCACTTTCCCATAATTTCTTTCTTGGATTGATATTTTCGGAATATAGCATGTGTGTATAACTGGATGTTTTGTTAATTACTTTGATTAATCTTGTTAAACAATAGAAAGGTTTCTTACCAACTTTAAAAGTTCCAAATGAATTTATAATGTATAAAATTCACCCCCTTCTTGTATTTTGATCATTATTAGATCATTCATTAACTATCTATTTTATTTAGCTCCTACATTTTGTATTATAGAGTACATCATACTCAACATACCATCTCAACATAATACCTTATTCCCATTAAACCTATAACCATTATCCATAGGAAAAAATGGACCCCCAACAAAATAAAACCTTAAACCCCTATCCCCCAAAAACATTGAACCCTAAAAACCATAGTACACAAAGCCTACAACCCCCCCCCCCAAACCATGAACTACATCACAAGAAAGCCCTAAACCCTCAAATAATGAAATTCCTCAATCCCTATCCCAAAAAATTCATGAAACCTTGTCCCCAGAAAACCTAGAACCGTGTGTTCCAAAAAAACATTGAACCTTCATCCCTAGAAAATCATAAACCCTTATCCCTAGAAAACCATGAATCCTCAACCCTAGATTACACTAAATTCTTAGCCCCAAAATTTCTAAAACCTCATCCATAGAAACCCCTGATCCCTCAGCACCAAAAAAACCATGAACCATCATCCCTATAACACCATCAAAACAAAACCCTTGAAAACCCTATACAAACAGCACTAGAAAATGGTATACCCTCATCCCCATAAAAAACTAAACACTAATAACCAAGAAACCCAAAACCCTCATCTGTATAAAACACTAAACCGTCCTCCCCATAAAATACTAGATCCCCATCCTCATAAAACCCTAAATCCCCTACCATAGAAAAGACTAAACCCCTCACTACTATAAAACAGTAAACCCTCAACCTAAAAAAATATCAATCCCTCCTACACAAAAAACCAAGAACACACATCCCAATAAAATCCTAAATCCTTATCCCTAGAAAACACTAGTCATTCATCACAAGAAAACCCAGAACCATATTCAGTATGAACCCCTAAAACCTAATCCATTAAAAAATCTCCCCTCATCCGTAGATAAAATTAATCCCCACCACATGAATGACATAAAACAATATCCCTTGAAACCCCAAAACCCAAATCCCATGAAAAACCTAAAAACTGTACAATATAAATCCTAAACCATTATACAAATAAAACCCAAAACCATCAGTCCCAAAAAACATTAAACCCTCATCACTAGAGAACTCTGAACCCTCATTCCTAGAAAAACATCGACCCTCATCCCATGAAAACCCTAAAACATGGGCCCCAAAAACCCAATACCATCAACCCCAAATAACTTTAAATCCTTATCCCTAAATCCCACAAAAAAATAAGACCTAAAAACCCTAATCACTCATACCCACAATACCCTAAACGCTCAACGTCCAAAACACTAAGACCCCATCAACTTAATTACCTAACCACTAAACCCCATGAAACCATACACCTTATCCCCACAAAACCATACACCCATATCATAAAAGATCATAAACCCTTGGAAATATAAAATCAAAAAACAAAATCCCTAGAAAACCCTAAACCCTTATCCCTATGAAACTCTAAAATGTTATCCACAAAAAACCGTAATCCCTTATCCCCATAGATATTTAAAACATCAACCAAATTAAACCCTAAACCCACATCCCTATAAAACCTTATTCCTTCAATCCAAGAATAACCTATATCCTCAATCACAGAAAACCTGAAACCATCAAGACTAGAAAACCCAAAACCCTTAACTCATGAAAAATTATAACCATTATTCAATGAAATCACAAAACCCTCAATCTAATAAAACACTAAAACCACTACCCTTAAACAACACTAAACAAAAAAACCCAAAAAAACACTAATCCAACAACCCCTGAAAAACCTAATTCCTCAACCCTAAAAACCCCTAAACCCTCTTCGCCTAAAAACCATATACCATTATCCCAGAAAAATTAAACACCCCTAGAAAGAAAAAAAACCCAGTCACCAATAATCATAAACACTCAAGCACCCAAACCCTAAATCCTCGACCAAAGAAAACCCTAAACCATTATCCCCAAAAAACATCAACCTTATGATGTAGAAAAAACTAAACCCTCATCCTTAGAAAACCCTAACACCTCATCACCATAAAACCATACCCTCTCATCAAAATATGACATAGATTTATAATTCCTATAAAACCCTATACCCCCACCACAAAAATATAAATGCTAATCCCCACAAAACACTAATCCATCAGCCTCGGAATAACCCTAAAACCTCAACCTCTAAAAAAAGAAAAATTTCATCCAATAGAAACCCTAAAACCATATCCCCAAAACACTAAAATATTATACACAAAAACTCCAATACCTTCTGACCAAAAAATCCATAAACCCAAATTCCTAGAATACCCGATTCACTAATCCCCAATAAAACACTAATACCTCGTCCCCCAAAAAATGGAAAACCTTATCCCTAGAAAACCATAAAATAGAAGTCTAAGAAATCATTAAAGCGTTATCCCCAAAAAATACTAAAACCACATCCATTGAATATAGTAAACCCTCAACCCAAAATCACTAATCCCACATACAAAAAAACACATAAACCCTCATCCACAATAAACCCTAATGCCTCATCCACAAAAAAAATTATAACCATCATCCCGCCAAAACCCTGCACCCTTAACACCCAAAAAACCAAAATACCCACCAGAGAAAAAACCCAAACACCACAATCCAAAAAAACCTAAATGTAGAGAAAAAAAATCAAATTTACTACCAAAATGACCTAAACTGTCATGCTCATATAACCCTAAAACCTCAGTCCAAAAAAATTCCTAAACACTCAATCCTAAAAATCAATAAACACCCTCCATAAAAAACCCTATACCATAATCCATAAAAAATACACCCTAATTTCCCAAAAAACCCATAAAACTCATCAAAAAAATTCCATAAATCCTCATCCCTAAAACACATAGATCTGCATCCCTAATAATCCTTAAACCCCCATCCCCAAAAAACCCAAATCCCTCATCCCCAAAGAGAACTAAACCTTCATCCCTAAAAAACATAAACTCTCATCCCCAAAAAAATATCATAAACCCTCATTCCCAAAAAACATCAACCATCAGCCCCAAAATACCCTTAACTCTCTCCTCAAAATGTTCCTAAACCCTCATGCCCAAATATCACAACATGTTTAGGCCTAGAAACCCCAAAATTGAAGGCCCTAAAAAAACCTCAATCGGCATCGCCAATAATCCATCAACTCTAAGCCCCAAAAAAAAATTGAACCCTTATCCCCAGAAAAACTTAATCCCTAAACCCCAAATAAACCTAAAAAAATATCCCATGAAACCCTAAACCCTTATCACCATAAAACCCTTAAAATAATCCCAAAATAACCCTATACCCTGATCCCAAAATAACTCAAATCCCCCATCCCCAAAAAACCCCTAAACCCTAAAACCCAAATCAACTTTAAACCTCAGTCCCAAAAAAAACCTAAAAAAATAATCCAAAAAAACCCAAACCCTCAGCCGAAAAAAACCCTACACACTCAAGACCAAACAACCCTAAACGCTCATCCACAAAAAAATCCTAAACCCTTTTCCTCAAAAAATCTTAAAACCCCAGCCCAAATAAACACTTCTCCCCAACCCCAAAAACCCTAAACATTCATCCCCAAACTTCATAAAAACATATGTCAATAACCCCTAAAATAATAGCCATAAAAACCCAAATTCCTAATCACGAAAAACCCTAATACCTAAACCCAAAAAAATCAAGATACCCTTAGACCCTAAAATCCCATATCCAGTACCCCAAAAAACTATATACACTCTGCATCAAAAAATGATAAACCCTAATCCAAAAATAACATATTACCTAGGTACCAAACACTCCAATTCACATTCAAAACACCATATACTATCAACCCCAAAAATAGGAAAACCATCAGACCCCAAAACACTAAACCATCATCCAAAAAGACCCTAGACCCTCTTACTCAAAAAATCAAAATCTGTCATCCCCAATAATACTCTAATCCCTCATCCGCAAAAATCCCTAAATTCTCATCCCCAAAAAACCCTAACCCCCAAATCTAAAAAAACTATAAATCATAATCCATGAGAATCCAGAAACATATCTCAAAAAAAACTGTAAACCCTCAACCCTAAAAACCCCTAAGCACTCAGCCCAAAAAAAACCCGAACACTTAGCCCCAAACACCCTAAACCTCAGAAAAACCTAATCCCCCAACTCCAAAAAATATACACCCTCATCCCCTGGAAAACCAAAACACAAATAAAAAAAATACTCTAAACCCTTATCCCCAAAACCCCATAACCCAGACTACCACAAAACAATAAACCATCAACCCTTAAAACCATAATCCTTCAACCCCTATAAATCCTAAACTCCTAGCACCAAAATACATTAAACCCATAGCCCCAAAATACTCTAAAAGATCATCCCAAAAAACCCTAAACCAACTTATCTAAAAATCCTCACACCCAAAAATCCTAGAAACCTCATCCCCAATAAACCCTAAACTCCAAGTGTCCAAAAACCCTAAAACCACCACCCCCCAAAACCCTAAACACTCACCCCAGAAAACCATAAAATGTCACACATGAAAAAACCAAAACACTCGGAACAAATAATCCATAAACCAACATCCCCAATACACAATAAATCCTTTCCCCATAAACCACTAAACACTATCTGAAAACAATATTAACCCTCAGCACCAAAACATAATAAACCATCATCCTAAAAAACATAAAAAATCAGCCACGAAAAATGCTAAACCCTTATTACTGAAAAATCCTTAAACCATAGCCCTAAAAGGACCTAAACCATCATAAAAAACTACAAATCCTTACCCTCAAAAAACCCTAAACTCATAATCATCAAATCCCTAAACCCACAGAACCCAAAAAACTAAACTACAATCCCCAAACAACTATGTACCATAAAACCCCTGAAACCCTAAACCCTCATCCCCCAAAAAAACATGAATCCATTATCCACCAAAAACACTAACCCCTCGGTCCTAAAAACACTAAACCCCCCGCCCCAGATGACCATAAACCCTTGGTCCCAGAATACCCTAAACCCTCACAGTAGAAACTCTTAAACCCACAACCCCAAAACTCTAACCCCTTAACCCCAAGTCTCTATAACCATCAGCCCAAAAAACACGAAATCCTAATAAAAAAAATACTAATATCTCACCCCTAGAAAATACTAAATCCTCATCCCAAAAAAACATTAAACCCACTTGCTTGAAAACACTAAACTATCAACCCCAAGAAAATATAAACTCATAGCCCCAAGAAACTATAAACCCTCAGCCCAAACATACTCGACACCCTCATCTGCAAAAAAACCAAAACCACCAGCCAAAAAAATCCATAAACCATCACCACCCAAAACCCTAAACCCTCGGCCTAAAAAACATCAAACCATCAACCCCCGAAAAACATAAACTTCCATCCCCAAAAAAATATACATATGTCAAAAAAACCCTAAATTATCCTCTCCATAAATACCTATTCCCTTCTCCCCATAATATATAAAACCTCAAACCCAAAAAACCTTATACCATCATCCCAAAAAAAATATTAACCTCATATCCAATGAACCACAAATGTGCAGCCCCATAAGTCCATAAACCATCATTCCCAGAGAAAACTAATCCCCCAACCCTCAACCCAAAAAACCCCTAAAACCTCACCTTCGAAAACACTTAGATCCAAAAATCCATAGACGATTAGTCCCAAAAAAACCTATAACCATAGCCATAAAATACCCTAATCCCTAAACCCTAATACCCTAAAACCTTAGTCCCAGAGAACCCAACACTCGAAGTCTCAAAAAATCCTAAACCCTCACAACCAAAAAAGAATATACCCTCAACACCAAGAAACACTAATCCATCAAGCCAAAAAAAAACCCTAAACCCCTTGCTACAAAACACCTAAACCAACATCTAAAAAAACATAATCCCCTTTTCCTATGAAACCGTAAACCCCTATCCTCACAAACTCCTAAACCCTCTGATCCAAAAACCCTAAACCCACATCCTAAAAAAACCATATACCCCAAAATATTCATAAACCTCACCCTAAAAGAACCCAAAACACTTAGCCACAAAAACCCAAGAACCCTTTCCACCAAAATTAAAAAAATATGTGCTCCAAAAAACCCTAAACCCTTATCCCACTACCACAAAACTGGGCAAGGCTAGCGCTAACCTTTATCAGCGCTAACAAAAAAGCGCTGATAATGGGGGGTACTTTAATGAGTGCTAAAAACGCTGATTATTGTACCCTATTTAATAGAGCTTTTTGAGTAGTGCTGATAAAGGGGGGTCTTTATCAGTGCTTGTTTTAAAAGAGATGATTAAGGGTCTAATTTCAAAAAAAAATAATTAAAAAATATATTAATATTTAAATATATAGATATATTTATATTGATATAAATATATTTAGAATAGTAATTCTTATCAAGAGATAATTTTGTTGAAGCCTCAGCAGAGCGTACCTTTGGCATAAGACTTGTATTGGGGAAAGAAATCGTAGCAATGAATCCAATGTTTTTCTGTGATGATGATTCTTTTTCAGAAGATTAACTTCCCAAAGAGTCTACACAGCTAGCACTCCAAGAGTCATTTTCTTTAAGACATTTCTTATGTTTTGAATGATATAACTTCTTCTTGTTTCTCTTTTAATTCATTCCTTATTTTCCTTATTTTTCAATAGAGGGAAATCAAGTTTGATATGACATGTTCTTCTAAATTTATAACAAGTAACTTCCCCATATTTCATATCATTGTAGCATCTCTTATTGAACTTATTTTGATAGTTCTTCTAAGCTATTATCTTTTACATTCACCAAGCAATATTAGCTAATTAATTCTCAGACATTTCAATATCACTAGATTCTGACTAAATAATGACTTTCTTTGACTTTGATATAGTTACCCTTTCTGGTGTCCTGGATTTCATATGTTTTGAAGTAGTTGTTAAAGCAACTCATCTGATTCTAGTTTTCTTTTTAACATTATCATCATCTCTCTTCATTCTAGTCTCATGCTGAAGAAGAGTTCCAAACAGCTCATCTAAGGAAATCTAAGTGACTTTCCTGTTCTCATCAATTGCTGTCCTATTGTACTCCCACTCATTTTGCATGATGTCTATGATTTTATCTACAAGAGCCTCATATTTCAATCTGTTTTCTCACATAGAATGTAAACTATTAACAATAGTCATGAACTATTTCTGAACATAGCTTATAGGTTCTCCTTAAGTAAAGTTAAAGCTATGGTATTCAACTCTCAACATTGCTCTTCTTGTCTCTATAACATTGGAAGTATCTAAATGTGTAACTTCAAGTTTCTTATAGATACTATTTACAACACCACATGAAGATATTTGACTATAGATTTTTCTAGTCATAGAAGATAGCAATTCATTTCTGACACTGAAATTTTCTAGATATTCTAATTCCTCGTTATTAGTAAAAGTTATCAATTCCTTATCAGGAACCTTATAGTGTCCTGTCAGCGTTAGGTAGTTATCAACGCTAGTGTTAATCAGGAAAGTATTCATCCTATCACTCCAGTAATAATAATCATTTCCTTCAAACACAGGAGGTCTGGTAGGATTTATATTGTCTATAGAACCAACATTTAAACATGCCATCTTAAGGAAAATCCTTCCACACAAACGTTTTAGTAAGAAAAGTTTGTAAAAATCCTAATCAAGGAAAATACAACCTGCTTATCTATATGAAAAATATGAATCTGATCTTTATGTGTACGAAAACCTGATTCTGTAAAAATGAAGAAGAATATTTTTATTCTAAATCTAATCGTGAGATTAATTTAGAGACCTCCTCTGATACCAATGGTTGAGATGGTTTGTTGAGTATGATATAATCTATAATACCAAATGTAGGATCAAAATAAAATAGATACTTAATGAAGTATCTAATAATGCTCAAAATACAAGGCATGGGGGAATTGAATACTTTAAAAATTATTTTGGAACTTTTAATGTTGTTAAGAAACCTTTCTATTGTTTAACAAGGTCAAAAAAAGTTATTCACAAATCTTCTAGTTCTACACACTTGCTAGATTCCTAAAATATGAATCCAAGAAAGGAATTCCAGAAAAGTGAATCTGGAAATGAAACTTAAATTTTTTTTACAATGATAAATATTCTACCAAAAAGAATATAGAATCCTACAATGTTAGAGTATACAAGTATAATGAAGTATAAGATAGTTATACATTCCTCAACAATAAAAATATAGCAGAAAAATTGAAACAAACAAGTAACAAGTAGTAAGTCTTTTAACCCAAAGAGAAGGGTATCCAACAACCTTAGATAAAGGTCCCTTGATATATAATTTCAAGAAAGTATGTGTTAGCCACACCATGGAAAGCCCTAGATACAAATATCGGAGTCTATATTGCTATCCCCACAAGACCGCAACTTCAAGGTAGTTGGAACCTCTATCTTACATAGCAAGGAAGTCCTCGAACATTAAGGTAGTCGACACCTCTGTCTTCCTATCCCTGGAAGCCCTCGAATGTAATCAGTAATATTCAGAGTCGCACGATGAAAATATGAACAAGGTGTTTAATATGAACACATCATGAGAGTCTCTATCTAGAAATAACTTCAAGAGCATGTAATCTCTAGATTCATAGAATATGAATCAATGTTGTGAGCTCTTTCAAATGAGATCATATTTATGGGCACAACACCAACTATTTGCTCCCTCCTCCAACAGTCATATGTTTCCTTGAATTTTGGAGGGATCTGTACACATGTCACTCAAACAATGGTTAGTTAGTAACTGAAAGTATGACATCGTTTTATAACAAAAACAAGTGTAAGTAAAAATATGGTTACATAACCAAAATAAAATATTCAAAATTAAGAAATTAAATGTCGGAGTCTATCCAAAAACACATTCGGTGTCTATAATACAAGGATTTTAAGATTCTATTTTCTAAGGAATTTAGAACCTAAACTCTATTAAATTCCACTATCTGAATTTTAAGGAAATTATGTATCTAGATTTACTATGTTTGGAGTCAGAGTTCATGAGAATTCGGAGTCAGTACTTACAATGTTCAGAGTCAGAGTTCATGATAATTTGGATTCATAACATACAATGTTCGGAGTATGAATTTAGAGAACTCAGAGTCAGAACTCAGATGAGTTTGGAGTATGAATTCATAAAACTCGGAGTCAGAACTCAAATGAGTTCGGAGTCTGAATTCAGAGAACATGGAGTCAAAACTCATAAGAGTTCGGAGTCTGAATTCATAGAACATGGAACCTGGATTCAGAGTCTGAAAATAGAATTCTCTTTATATATGTATTATATGATTCCGAGGATTTAGATATGAAACCAAATTTTACATTTAGACAAGATAATTAACAATGAAAAACATGGTAAGGATATATTTCCATGGGGAATGAAAATTTTCTTTACAGAAGTAAAACACATGGTAAAATGATATTTTCTTTGAGTTAAGGTGTTTGTTATTTTCAAAACAAGAAATAATGGTAAATTCATAAGGAAACTATATTTGATAAAATTTCATGATAAAATGATGCAAGTGAAACTAACATTAGATGAAGATTCATCCTGAGAAAATATGATCTTCAAGTGTATCTCAGGTTGATATTAACTGAAAAATATAGATACGGGATTCTAATCACTATAATAAATTATTCAGGATATGACTAGATTAAAGTGTTCAATATGTACAGAGAAAAAGCGTTTCTTTTAACACGTTTTATCATCGCCTTTTGAGTTCTAGTTGTCTATTCATTTTATATGTAGTTTCAAATATAAGAATAACATATTTCTAATAATAGTATAATCAATGTAAATAGTTTGATAATATAGAAAATAGAGTGTGTGTGTGTCTTTGATTTTTAAATATGGAATAGTTTTTGTAATAAAAATGTTATATATTTTCTCATTCTCTCAATATTCCTATTCATGATAAGACAAGAACTGTTCAATATTTCCTGAAAATGATAAGCATTTTATGATATTCTCAAAATATATGAAATGGATTACCATGAAATTATCAATGTAATCATGATGATATTTAGTATAAAATATTTATAGGATATCAGGTTAACAAAATATTCATCACAAAATGTTTTCCATAAGATAATGTAACTTTTCTTTATAAGATATTCACTCTTTAATGAAGCATAAAAATATTCTCCAGGACAAGATGATGTCTTCATTTTCTTTATATTATTCATTCTATTAATATTCTTTCCAAAATAATAATATCCTTTTATATTATCATTCTAAATTATAGATCCTTCTGGAGTAACTCAATTTAACATCATAAGATAATGTCTTACGTAATACATTCTGATTCAAATCAAATGAATATGTTGTTTTCATCACATAAGTTAATAAACTAGGATACAGTCAGATAAAAACATGAGAACATAAAGTATGTTAATTTCAATATGAAAAAATTAACAAACTTTTTATAATAAAAATAGTATTTTTTTGAATCATCCAAATTAATAAATTGGAGATGTATTAGAACACTATAATTTTTACAAAAGTATTCCCCTTTTTTATCATCAAAGAAACCCTGAAAAGGCAAAAAAAATGTTTATATATTAAATTCAAAATTTTAAAATAGTAATTTTTTCACTTTAAGTTCTTTTGAAAAAAAATTCACCTTTAGGGAAATAAGTAGAAATATTAAAAATAAGAAGCAATTTTCCAAAATAGGTAAAATTTTTTATGTTATTTCTCTTATCCATAATTATGTGATATCAAAAATAAGTTTACAAAGGGAAAAAACTATATTCTACATTGATATTAGCTAATAAAGAATTGTGTTTGGAAGTGTGGGGAGTTCATAATGAAATTTCATTATTAAATGATAATAAAAGAAAAAATTGATTGAAAATTCTGATCTCAAAACATAAACAAGATAATGAAAAGGTAAAATTAATGATTATGATAATTTAAAATAAGAAAAAGGTAAATCCAGAATGATTATTAATGTGAAATCATAAGGTAATAGGCATAAAAACCAAAGGAAAAGTTAATGTAGGATTAATCATATGTTAATATTATGTTAAACTAGTGGGTTCTAGTTTTTTGGGGACTATGGTTTTAGTGGTTTATGGGGATGAGTGTTTCTGGTTTTTTATGATGAGGGTAAATAGATTTTTGGGGGCTGAGTGGTAATGGGGTTTTTGAGGAGTGGTTTTAGGGGTTTTGGGGGTATAATATTCAGGGGTTTTGGGGGTGAGTGTTCATGATATTTTCGTGCAGGTTCTAGAATTTCTTAGGGATGAGGGTCTAGGGTATTATAGATATTATGTTCTATGGTCTTATGGGGACATTGGTGTACGGTTTTTTGGGCCTGAGAGATCATGGTTTTTTGGGGTTGAGGGTTAAGGATTTTTTGGGGATAAGGGATTCGAGTTTTTTTGGGGCTGAGGTTTGAGGGTTATTTTGGGCTAAGGGGTTAGGGGGTTTTGGTGCTGAGGATTTATGGTTAATTAGTGCGAAGGGTTATCTATTTTTTTTGGATGAGGGTTTTTTGTATTTTGTCTCCAATGGTTTATTGTTTTTTGTAGATGAAGGTTAAGGATATTTGGGGTAGATGTCTTTGGGTTTTTCTGGTTAGAGGTATTGTAGTTTTTTCAGGTGGTTAGATTAGGGTTTATTAGATATGAGGGATTATGTTTTTTTAGGTTGATGGTTTAGGTTTTTTGTGGGTTGGGGATTGGGGTTTTTTTATGATCATGGTATAGGGTCTTTTGGGGTGGGGGATTTACAAATTTGTGGTGATGAGGGTGTAATGTTGTTGGTGGTTGGTGGTTTCATGTATTTTTGGTCAATGTGTTTAGGTTTTTTTGGGGTCAAGGTATTAAGGAATCTTGAGGTAGAGGGTTTTTTGTTTTTTGGGGATAAGGGTTTAAGGTTTTTTGGAGCTGGGATACATGGTTGTTTTGGAATGAGGTTGTTTGTTTTTCTAGCGATGAGGGTTTAGAGTTGTATGGGGATGATGGTTTATTGTATTTAGGGTTTATGGCCTATGGATTTTTGGGGCTGAGGGTATTGCATTTTTTTGGGCTGAGGGTTTGGGGTTTTGTGGGGTATAGGGTTTGGGATTTTCTGGGGTTGAGGGTTTGAGGGATTTTTCGGTCTATTGGTGGGAGGATTTTTTGGGATGACGGTCATGGGGTTTTTTTAAGATATGAGTTTGTGTTTTTCATGGGTAGTGGGTTTGGGGATTTGGGGGATGGGGTATTACTGATTTACTAGGTATTAGGGGTTAGGGATTTCCATTGATAATGTTTTAGGGTTTTTGGATGAGGTTTTATGGGTTCTTGAGGCTAGGAGTGATTTTATATTTTAAGGATTAGGGTTTTGAATTTTTTCGGGATGAAGATTTCAGTTTTTTTAATGTTTAGAATTTATGGTTTTTTGGGGTTGAGGGTTTATTCTCATTAGGAATAATGGATTATGTATTTTTGTCCATGGTTATAGGTTTTTTTGGTCAGATGGTTTATGGTTTTTGATTAATAATTTGGGTTTTTTTCATGCATAAGTTTTGTGGGTTTTTCTATATATTGGTTAATGGTTTTATAGGGATGAGGGATTACGACTTTCTGGTGATAAGGCTTTACAATTTTCTAGGTATTATGGTTTATTGTACTATGGGGTTAATGGTTTATGGTGTTATGGGGGTGATGTTTTAGGATTTTTATGGGGGTGAGGATTTAGTGTTTTTTGTGGATGATGGAATATGGTTTTGAAGACTCGGTTGGTAGGGTTTTATTGGGGATGACAATTTGGATGATTTTTAATGATAAGGGTCTAGTTTCGTGGGTAATGAAATTTATGTTTTTTAGGGAAAATGATATAAGTGTTTTGTGGGTGATGGTTTATGGGTTTTGAGTATGAGGATTTGATGTGTTTTTTGGTATTGGGGTTTAGGGTTTTTTGGGGTTTAGGGTTTAGGGTGTTTTTGGATGTGGGTTTTAGAACTTTTTTTGATGAGTGTTCCGGATTTTCATTGGTAGAGGTTTTTGGATTTTATGAATATTAGGTATCATCTTTTTTGGGGCTCGGGGTTTAGAGGGTTTTGGGGAAGTGGGTTTATGGTTTTCTTCGGCTCTGGGATTGGGTTTACCTGTGGTTGATCATTTGTTTATTTTTCAGGATAATGGTTTACTGTTTTTAGTAAATGATAGTTTTGAGGTTTTTAGGGTTGTGTTATTACTGTTTTTTGGTACTGAGTGTTATGTTTGTTTATGGTGAGGGTTTTTGTTTTTTGGATCTCAAGTTTAGGTTTTTTTGGACTGCTGGTTTAGGGTTTTTTCTAATTGATGGTTAAGGGGTTTTTGGGGGAAGGGATTTGTGGTTTTGGGGATAAGGTTTTAGGGATTTTCGGGGATTGGTTTTAGGGTTCATTTCGGTAGAGTTTTCATGATTTTTTGGGAACAGGCTTAATTGTTTTTTTGGGATAAGGAATTTGGGTTTTTTGGGGATGGTGGATTATAGTTTTTAGAATCTATGTGTATTTTGTGTTTGGGGGAAGGGGGTTTAGGATTTTTTATGGTTGAGGTTAAAAGGATTTTTGGGCATATGGTTTATGGTATTGGGGTGGTTTTTGCCAAAGGTATTCTGGGGATGAGGGTTCACAGTTTTTCAGTGATGAAAGATTAAGTATTTATAAGACTATGGGTTAAATTATATTCTTGGGATGATTGATTAGTTTTTTAGGGTATTATGCTTTAGATAATTATTGAAACTGAGTAATTAGAGTTCTTTTTTGGATTATTGTTTTTGAGGGTGAGGGTTTAGGGTTTTATGGGGCTGAGGGTTTATGGTTTTTTTTGGGTTAGAGGGTTGTTTTATTTTTAATTTTGAGGGTTTATGATATTTGAGGGATGATGGTTTTTGATATTTTTGTTATGTGAGCATATAGATATTTGGGGTTGAGGTTTTATGTGTTTTTTTAGGGCTGTTAGCTTTTGTTTTTCGGGTGCAAATGTTTTATGGTTTTTTTGGAAGGAGGATTGTTTTGGTTTTTAAGGAAATTAGGGTAGATATTTTGGAGATGATATTTATGGTTTTGGGGGGATGTGGGTTTATTGATTGTTGGTGTGAGGTATTGGTGTTTTTTAAGGATGCGGGTTGTAGTTTTTATTGGACTGTGTGTTTAGTGTTTTTAGGGTTGAGTGTTTATTTGGGGGGTGTGGGTTTAGGGGTGTTGTGGCTGAGGTTCTAGGGATTTTGGGGCCTGGGATTATCATTTTTTTTATGAATGATCATAGTTTTATGGGATGAGGATATAGTGTTTTTTAGGGATGGGGGGTTCATGGGTTCTTTGGGGTGAGTGTTCATGGGTTTTTGAGGATGAGGGTTTAGGTTTTTTTGAGGATGAAACATTAGAGATTTTTTGAGCTAATGGTTTAGATAGTTAGGGGGCTGGGGGTCATGGTTTGTAGGTATTGTGGGATCATGGTTTTATTATGTTGATGTATTGTCACATTTGTGGATAAGGTTTTAGTGTTTATTGGGGATATGTGTTATGGTTTTATTGGGCTGATGGTTTTTGTTTATTTAGGACTAAGGGTTATGGGTTTTCTGAAGCTGAGTGTATAAAGTGTTTTGGGGATACGTTCTTAGAGTTTTTTTAGGCTTATGGTTTAGGGATTTTAGTTTTGAGAGTTAATGTTTTTTCGTCTAAGGTTTTTAGGTATTTGCGGTGCTCAAGGATTAGGGTTTTTTGGGGTTGAGGATCTAGGGTTTTATTGGCCTGAGTATCAGGGGTATTTTTCTCATGAGGGTTTATGATTATTTTAGGTTGGGGGGTTTATGGTTTTATTGGTCTTTAGGGTTAAAGGGTGTTTTTAGATGAGGGTTTAGTGTTATTTTGGGTGATGTTTTTAGTGTTTTATTGGTGATGAGAGCTCAAGGTTTTTTTGGCAGAGGCTTTCGTACTTTTTGGAGTTGAGGGTTATGGATTTTTTTTGGGTATGGGGGTTTGATGTTATTTTGAAGATGAGGCTTTTAGTTTCATGGGGATGAGGGATTTTGGATTTTTGGGGTTGAGGGGTGATAATATTATTGGGATGTGGTCTTAGAGTTTCCCATGGAGGAGTGTTTTTTGAAAAATAATTTTGATTTTTTAGGGATGGGGGACTATGTATTTTATTTGGAAAAGTTTTATGGTCTTAGAGGGATTAGAGTTTATGTATTTATGTGGATATAGGTATAGATTGATTTTTAGGAGGGTTTTTGTAGTTATTTTTGAGAAGAAGGTTTATTTTTTTTTTGAAGATGTCTTATGGTTGTACGGAGCTCATGAACTATGGATTTTTGGGGTTGAGGGTTGAGGGTATTTGGGGGGGGGGGTGCTAGGTTTTATTAGGGTTTATGGTTTGGGGTATTTTTGGGGGTTGGGTTTAGTGTTTTATGGGTATACAATTTCATGTTTTCTAGGGGGTGGTGGTTTTAGGTCATTAATTATTGCGGTATTGGGGATTCTTAGAGTTTAGGGTTTGGGGTTTATGAGGATGAGGGATCTGGGTTTCAGGGGATGAAGTTATGCTGGTTTTGTGGCCTATTATTTGAAGTTTTTTTATGGTGGATGGTTTTCCTATTTTTTGGGGATGAGGGTTTGAAGAATATTTGGGATTTGGGTTTTGCGTTTTGGGGCGATGAGTTTGGGATTATTTTTATGGAAGATTGTATGGTGTTTTCTAAGTATGAGGATTTAGTGTTTTCATGGGTGAGTTTTCAGTGGTTTTTGGGGATGAGGATTTAGTTTTTATAGGCCTATGTGTTTAGTTATATTCTATGGAATAGGGTTTCAAAATTTTGTGGGAATTAAGGTTTATGTTTTTTTATCTAAGGGTTTAGGTTTTTTTTGGGATGAGGTTTTTGGATTTATTGGTGCTGAGGGTTGATTGATTTTTGTTATAAGGGTTTAGAATTATTTTAGGCTTATTATTTACAGTTTTTTTTGGATTATGGTTAAGGATTTTTTAGCGTAATGTGTTTAGGTTTTTTTGGGGTTTACAGTTTCATCTTTTTTGGGGATGAGGGTTTAGGTTTCTCTAAGGATGAGAATTTAGAGTATCCTATGATGGAGTATTTATGGATTTTAGGGAATGAGGTATTATGATTTCTAGGGGAAAAGTGTTATGGGATTCTTTGGGATAAGGGATTATGATTTTTGGGGATAATATTTTTCGGGTTTTTGGGGTAGAGACGGTTTGGTATTTTTAGGGATGAGGGTTTAGGGTGTTATAGGTTGTGGGTTAATTTTTTTACAGGGATAAGTGTTTAGGATATTTTTATGTTTGTGATGGTCTAGGGGATTTCAGGGAAGGTGTTTTATGGTATTTTTATGGATAAGAATTTAGGATTTTTTTGGGCTCATGGGTAAGTAATTTTTTCTGAATGATTTGGGTATTTTAGGGATGATGGATTAGGGATCTCTAGGGAAGAGGTTCTTTGGTTTTATGAATCTGAAGGTTTAAGGTTTCTTAGGGTTGTGGGTTAATGGTTTTTTTGTTTTTCGGGATTATAGGGTTTTGGGGTAGTGGGTTCAAGGATATAAGTTGGTCAGTTTTAGGGGGTTTTAATGCTTTGGGTTTTGTGGTTTTTAGGTTGAGTTGTTATATATTAATGATGTTGACGATTTTAGTATTTTTTGGTTATATGAGTTGATGGTTTTTTTGAGATGATTGTTTAGTGGTTTTTGAGGATAGGGGTTTGGGATTTTTGGGGATGGTGGTTAATGATTTTTTAGGGATGAGCATTTCAGAATTTTTTATGGATTAAAGATTATGGTTTTTTGGAAATGAGGTTTTAGGGTTATTTTGCGATTGAGGGTAGAGTTGTTTTTGGGGAGGAGGATTTATGAGGTTATTTGGGATGAGGGATTAAGGTTTTTGAGGGTAAGGGTTTTTATTTTTTTAGGGATGAGGGTTTGTGGTTGTTTCATACTTAGGGTTTACATTTTTTTAGACTAAGGATGTTTAGTTTTTAGAGGCAAAGGGTTTTTGATTTTTTTCAGTCTAAGGGTTTAGGATATTTTGGTGGAGGTTTTATGAATTTTTTCTACTACGGGTTTAAATTTTTTTAATTTCCAATGGTGTAAGGTTTTTTGGGGTTGAGGGTACTTTTTTTCAATTCATATGGTTTAGGGTTTCTTAGGGGATATGGTTTACTAATTTTTTTGGATGGATTAGGGTTTATTTTTTTTCTAATTTGGGTTTAGGGTTACATAGGGATGATCGTTCAGGGTATATTGGGGATGAGGTTTTAAGGTTTTTTTGGGAATATGGGGTTAGGGTTTTTTGGGGTTGAGGGTTTATTGTTTTTTGGAGATGATGATATAAGGTTTTTGGGGATGTGGGTTTTTGGGTTTTGGGTCTAAGGGATAGGGTGTTTGGGGATGAGGGTTTAGGTTATTTTGGGGATGAGGGGTTAGGAATTTTTAGGGTAGAGGTTATTGTGGTTGTGGGTTTATTTTTTAATGGGGAAAAGCGTTCACATGTTTCGGGGGCTATGGATTTAGGGTTTTTGGTGTCATGGGTTTTGGGAATTTTGGGATTGGGGGTTCGAGGGTTTTTTGGATAAGGGTTCCTTGTTTTTTGGGGCTGAGGGTTCATGTTTTATTGGTTTTAATGGATCAAGGGTTTTTGGGATGAGGTTTTATGGTTTTTTTGGATGAGGGAATATGGTTATTTGTGGAAGAGTTTTCAATGTTTTTTTGGTATGAGGATTTAGGTGATTTGTTGGATTATGGTTTATGGGTTTTGGGGCATACAATATAATTGTTTTGGGGTCTGAGTATTTAGGTTTTTTTGGTTGAGGGTTCAATGGTTTTTCTGGTTAAGAGATCTAGGTTTCATGGGGCTTAGGGTCGAGATTATTATTGGCATATGGGTTCAGGGTTATATGGGGAGGAGGGTTCATTATTTTTGGGGTTTATGGTTGAGTGTCTATTGTGGATGAGGTTTTACTGTTTTTTGGGGCTGAGAGATTAGGGTTAATTTGGGGTAAGGGTTCATGGTTTTTAAGGTTTGTGGGATATGGGTTTTTTTAGGATGTGGTATTAGGGTTTTTTGGGGATTAGGGTTTATGATTTTGTGGGTATGAGGCTTTACGGTTTCCTATTTCTAGGTTAATTGTTTTTCCGGTTCTTTTCCTTGGGTTTTGGAGGGGGTCTAATGACATAGAGTATTTTGGGGAATATGTAATAGGGATTTGTTGGATAATGGAATAGATTTTTTTAGTTTTGGGGATTTAGGGTTTTTTGGGGCTGGTTGATTAGGTTTTTTGGGGTGAGTGATTAATGTTTAATTGGGAAACAATTTATGTATATGTAGGGTTATGGTTCAGAATTTTTTTGGGATGAGGAATTTTGGAATTTCTTGGTTGTGGGTTCATGGTTTTTTTGGAGATAATGGTGTAGTATTTTTTTTGGAAATTAGGGCTTGTTTTTTTGGTGTTGTGGGCTTTAGTTTGGTGGTTTAGAGTTTTTTGGGGAAGTGGGATTTAGTTTTTCAGTGGATTAGGGTTGAGGGTTTAGGTTTTTGGGGGTTAATGGTCTAGGGTTTTTTGGCCATGGGGGTTTGGGATTATTTAGGGATAAGGTTATTGATTTTTTGAGGATTATATTATGGGGTTTTAGGTCTATGGGATTGATTGTTTTTTGGTTTTGTCAGTTTTAGGAATTTATGGTTATTTGGGTTTGGGTTTTTTAGGTGGAGGGTTTTTGGTTATTTTTTGTTGTGGGGTTGGGATTTTGGGGGAAATGTGTTTGGGATTTTTGGGGGCTAAGGGGTTGGGTTTTTTCAATGGGTATTGTTTAGGTTTTTTATGGATGAGGGTTTGGGGGTATTGGGTATGAGGGGTTAGGGTTTTTTAGGATGACGATTTAGGAATATTTTTGGATCATAAGGTTTATAATTTTGTTTGTGATGAGGTTTTATATTTTTTAGAGCTGATGGTTTACAATTTTTTGGAGACGAGGTTTTAGGGTTTTTTATGAGGATGGTTTAGGGTTTTTTTTGGTTGAAATATTAGTGTTTTTTTGTGCAAATGATTTTATGTTTTTTGAGGACATGTGTTTAGAGTTTTATTGGTGATTTGGGATTAGAGTTCTTTGGGGATGAATGATTAGGGTATTCTGGGGTAGTGGGATTATGGATTTTTAATGTTGACGATTTATATTATATGGTTATGAGGTTTTAAGGTATTTTTGGGTGAGGTTTTGGGGTTTTTTGGGGAAATGGGATTATGGTAATTTAGGGTTAGTGGTTTATCTTTTTCTACGGATGATGGTTTAGGTTCATTGGGGGGAAATGGGTTTAGTTTTTTTTTGGATATGAGGGATTTATCTTTTATAGGTAAGATGGTTTAGGGTTTTTAAGGATGAAGATTTAAGGATTTTAAGGGGTCAAGGTTTGATGTTTTTTTGGGATATGGTTTTGGGGATTTTGGGGTATGTGGGGTTGTGCTTTTGTGTTGTATAAGGTTTGTGAATTTTTTGGGATAAATGATTGAGTGTTTAATGGGAATAGAGTATTTTGGTTGTGTTGTATGATGGTTTGGAGTTTTTTTTGGGTTGAGGGTTTAGGTTTTTTTGGGGATGTGGGTATATGTGTATTGGAGATTATGCTTCTGTGTATTTTGGGGCTGAGGGTTTATGAATTTTCTTGGACTAAGGTTTTAACATTTCTTGAGATGACTATATCAATTTTTTGGGGATGAGGTTTTAGGGATTGGGGGGGATAAGGGTTTAGATATATTTTGCAGATTATAGGTTTGGAATTTGTTTCAAGGATAAGGGTTTATGGTTTTATGCAGCTCTGGGATGAGGGTTTCCAGGGCTACAAGTTTAGAGTATTTATAGGCTAATGGTTATAGGTTTTTTGGGGATGATAGTTTAGGGTTTTTTATTTGATCGATAATAGTTTTTTCAGGCAGATGGTTTATGGATTTTTGGGGCTATGTGTTTTGTGTTTTAAGTTGGTTAGGTGATAAAGTATTCGTTTTGTTAAGGTTTTCAGTTTTCTCTATGGAAGTGTATTTAATGGTCTTTTTGGGATAAGGATTCAGGGTTTTTATTGTTTATGGTTTAGGTTTTGTTGGATCTATGGCTTTATGTGTCTTTCCAATTTAACATTTTAGTGGGTTTTGGGGATGAGGGTTTAGTGTATTTTAAGGGATTAAGGTTTTTGTTTTTTTGGATGAGGGTTTAGGGTTTTTTAAAGAAATTGATAGTGTATTTTTCAGCCATGGGATTATATTTTTTTGTAAAAGGGAGTTTTGGGGATTCAGTATATGCGTATTTTGGGTTTTGGTGTGTTTGGGTTTTATGGTTTTTCAGTGTTTTGGGATTTTGCGGTTTTGTGATTACGGGGTTTTTAGGGACCATGGATTAAGTAGTTTTTGGGATTTGGTTTTTGTATTTTTTAGGTATAATGTTTTATGTCTTACTAATGAGAGAGGTTTAAGGATTTTTACATCTAATGGTTGAGTTTTTTTGGACATGATGATGCAGTGATTACTGATGTTGAGGGATTTGGTTTGTAATGCTGATGGTTGTTTATTTTTTAGGCCAGTGTTTTTATGAATTTTTAGGGATGATGATTTAGGCTTTTGGTATTGGGGGTGTATAGTTCATTGAGGTTAGGGGTCAAGTAGTTTTTTCAGTGATAGTTTGGTTGTTTAGGAGGAAGATGGTTTCCAGTTTTTTAATGTATGGGTGTCATGTTTTTATAGGTGAGGATTTATGGTTTTTTGGGGAAGAGGTTTAGGTTTTTTTTGTTTGAGGACATATGGTATTGTGGGAATGAGGGTTTGGGGTTTCTTTATTATGGATTATGGTTTTATTGGGGTAGAAGTATCTGGTTTTTTTACAGCTGGGGGTATGGGGATTTTTTTAGAGGATGATTTTTGGTTTTTTGGGGCTAAGGGTATGTAGTTTTTTGGGGACGAGGGATTATGGTTTTTTAGTGCTATGGGATTAGTGATTTTTGGAACTAAGTATTTAAGGTTTTTAGGGATGAGGGTTTTATAGTTTTTGGATTAGGGATTTTATTTTTTAAATTAGTGATTATATTTTTTGGAGTCAATGGTTTATAGTTTTTTGGGGATAAGGGATGAGGGTTTTTGGGTGAGGGTTTATGTTTTTTGCGGCTAATGGTTTTGGGTGTTTGGGCACAATTATGATTAATGTGTTTTTATTCCAAGGGATTTTGGTTTTTTTGGCTGGGAAATCAGGAGTTTTTTGGAAAAGGGTTTAGGAGTTTTATTGTATTTCTGGAACATGATTTTTTGGTCAGCAGTGTTTAGGTTTTTTTTGGGACTATGAGTTTTCTATTTATTAGGTATGAGGGTTTAGGAGTTTTTGGGGATGTGGGTTCAAGGGATTTTGTGGATGAGGGTTCATGGCATCCTTGGAGCTGAGGGTTTATAGATATTTGGGTTGAGGGTTTATGTTTTTTTTTGGAGCATCGAGATTTATGTTTTTTGAGCAGAGGGATCATTATTATTCAGGGATTATGTATTACTGTTTTATAGGGATAATGGAATAAGGTTTTTTCAAGATGAGGGTTCGGTGTTTTTTGGGGATGAGTTTTTAGGGGATATTAGGTAAGAGGGATTAGGGGTTTTTGGGTATTATGATTTAGGGGTTTTGGGATTGAGGGTTAAAAGTTTTTTTCAAGATGCATCTTCTATGATTTTATTGGGTAAGGCGTTTTTGTTAAATATGGATGACGATCAAGGTTTTGTGGGCATGAAGGTTTAGGGTTTTTTCGGTGGAGGGTTTATGGATTTTATTTGATAAGGGTTGAGTGTTTTTTGGTCCAAGGGGTCAGTTTTTTTTTGGATATGTTTTTGGGTTGTTTTTGGAAAAGGTTATTGGTTTTATATAGTGAGGATTTATGTTTTTTATAGATGAGGGATTTGGGTTTTTGTGGTAGAGGTTTTATGGATTTTTTGGATTAGTGTTTAGGATTTTTTGATATGAGGTTGAGGGATTTTTGGGCTGATGGGTTTGGGATTTTTAGGGATGAGGAATTATATTATTTTGGGGCTAAGGGAAATGTTTTTTAGGGATATGAGTTTATGGTATTTCATGGGATTAGAGTTAAGGATATTTTGGGGATGGGGGTGTGGGGTTTTTGGAGATGATAGCTTATAGTTTTAAGGCAGTTGAGATTGGGGATTTTATGGGCTGATGAATTAGGGTTTTTTGAGGCTAAGGATTTCGGGTATTTGAGTCTCTCAGTGTAGGGTCTATTGGGTTGAGGGTTTCTAGTTTATTGAGGTAGATTGTTTGTGATTTTATGGTGTCAATGGTTCATGGGTTTTTGGGGATGGTGGTTTTGGAACTTTTGGGTTTTTATGCTTCTATTTTCATGGGGATTAAGGTTTATTGATTTAAGGGGATATGGGTTCAATGTTATTAGATAAGAGGGTTTGAGGATTTTATGGTTGTGGGTTAATGGTTTTCTCTGGTTTAGGTGATACGCGATGCAAGTCCCGCTAGGAAGTGTCCTAGGAACCTTGTATAATGTTCGTGTGTTGAGCACTCGGATCACCGCAAGAAAACAAGTTAATGTGGTTTGCAAATAATGAAAATGAGAGGGAAGGGGGAAATGGTCAAGGTAGAACCCAAAGAGAACTTTTCTCTATGAAATCTAGCCACAAGACGCCACTAAGGATGACCAATCCTTTGATAAGTCAGGAATTAAGCATGAACACAAAGGTTGCAAGCAAAACTCACCATAATAACATTACCTTCATTCATGATGTTCCAAGAGTACAAGGGGGTGGTTATTTATAGCCAAAGAAACTTGAAATTCGAATTACACATGGGGTGGATCTTTACATTAGTCTAATGGGCAGTTTACCATAGTCAAAAAGCATATAGGATGCTTTTCAAAACTTTGGCAATTGACCATGACATTAAGAGACAAATAGCACTCCCTTTTGTAAAAGTAAAGACAAGTAGCCCACCACCTTTTGACTTTGAATATTCCATGGTGGGTGGGCTTGAAATTTCATAGCACCACTTGGGTTGGGTTTTTAAAAGCATTTTTGGGCCATAATTAATGTAATTATAGGCCCGAATGCTTCCCCCAAGAAAAGGTGTTGGGACTCCTATTGGAATTCGATGATTAATCCATTTAAGGCCTCCTTCATTCTCTTTGTCCGCTCCCTTGTCATTGGGCCTCCAATTCCACGCAAAGGGTCTTGTCCACTTGTGTGCATTCTGCCGTCCCCATCATGTCCGCCTCCAACCCCATGATGCCCATGTGTTCCATGATCCTCAACATCTCCTCCCTCCTCAAAAGGATTCTTCCTCGAATCTGAAAATTCAAAGGGAGAAAGATCAACAACATTAAAGGTACCACTAACATTCCCATACCTGTCGGGTAAATCAATCTTGTAGGCATTATCATTGATCTTCTCTAAGACTTGGAAAGGACCATCTCCTTGTGGATGAAGTTTTGATTTTTGTTGCTCCGGAAACCTCTTCATCCTCAAGTGTAGCCACACCCATTCTCAAGATTGAAACACCATTTTTCACCAACCTTTGTTGGCGTGCTTCGCTACTTGTTCATTATTCCGCTCAATGTTGGCCTTTACCTTTGCATGGAACTCCTTCACAAAATTTTCCTTCTTTTCACCTTCAAGATTTGAAAATTGATTAGTAGGCAAAGGTAAAATATCAAGTTGAGTTAATGGGTTAAAACCATAGACAACTTCAAACGGTGAAGCATTAGTAGTGGAGTGAACCACTCGATTATAAGCAAACTCAATGTGAGGCATGCATCTTTCCCAATGTTTTAGATTTTTTCTAAGTATGGAACACAATAATGTGGAAAGTATCCTATTGACCACCTCCGTTTGACCATCTATTTGTGGGTGTGCAGTGGTGGAGAACAAAAGTTTGGTTCCAAGTTTGTTCCACAATGTCCTCCAGAAGTGACTAAGGAATTTGACATCCATATCACTCACAATGCTCTTGGGTAAGCCATGAAACCTAACAATTTCCCTGAAAAACAAATCAGCGGTATGAGTTGAATCATTGGTTTTAGAACAAGCAATAAAACGATCCATTTTACTAAACCTGTACACCACCACAAAGATGCTATCCATACCTGATTGTGATCTTGGCAAGCCGAGGAAAAATCCATTGAAATGCCAACCCAAGGATGAGAAGCAACAGGAAAAGGGGTGTATAAGCCATGTGTAAGCACTTTCAACTTTGCATGTTTACACACATTACAATTTCCACAAACACTTACCACATACCTACGCATGTGAGGCCAGTAAAAATGTTCACTCAATAAGGACAATGTTTTCTCAACCCCAAAATGCCCCATTAATCCACCACCATGTGTTTCTCTAACAAGCAATTCACGCATGGAACAAGATGGAACACACAATTTATTTTTTCTGAAATATAAATCCATCATGTTTGTAAAAATCACTTTTGCCATGTTTTTCACACAACTTCTAAATTTCAGAAAAATCCACATCATTCTCATACATGCTTTTCAACATTTCAAAACCAAGTATTTTATCATGCATTGAAGTAATAAGAGAATATCTTCAAGACAAAGCATCAGCGAAAACATTTTCTTTTCCTTGTTTGTGCTTAATGATGTAAGGAAATGTTTCAATGAATTCAAGAAAACTTGCATGACGCCTATTCAACTTTCCTTGTTACTTAAGAAATTTTAGGCTTTCAGGATCCGAATGAATCACAAATTTCCTTGGCCACAAGTAATGTTGCCAATTTTCTAAAGTTCTTTTGAGAGAATATAATTCCTTGTCATAGGTGGAGTAGTTCTATGCAACCCCATTAATCTTCTCACTAAAGTATGCGATAGGCTTAGAGTCTTGTATTAAAACAGCCCCAATTCCTATTCCAGAGGCATCACACTCAACCTCAAAAACATTAGAAATGTCAGGCATAACTAAGAGAGGTGAATTGGTCAACATACCTTTGAGTGTGGAGAAGGCTTCCTCTTGATCATTTCCCCACTTGAAACTCACCCCTTTCTTGACCAACCCATTCATTGGTGCCGCGATGGTTGAAAAGTCCCTCACGAACCTTCGGTAAAAACATACATGTCCATGGAAGCTCCTCACCTCGTTGGCATTCTTTGGTTGTGGCCAATCCCGAATCGCCTTCACCTTCTCTTCATCAACCCTCATGCCATCAGCTCCTACCACAAAACCAAGGAAAACAACTGAATTTAAACAAAATGTACATTTTTCCATGTTTTCAAACAATCTATTTTTCCTAAGAGTCTCAAAAACATGTTTCAAATGTTCATGATGTTCATCAAGGCTCTTAGAATAAACAAGGATGTCATCAAAATAAACAACCACAAATTTCCCAATGAATGGAGAGAAAACATGATTCATTAAGTTCATGAATGTACTAGGGGCGTTAGTTAGTCCAAAAGGTATAACTATCCATTCATACAATCCAAACTTATTTTTAAATGCGGTTTTACATTCATCTCCCTCTTTCATTCTAATTTGATTGTATCCACTCTTTAGGTCAATTTTAGTAAACAAGCATGCACCATGGAGTTCATCAAGCATATCATCCAAACGAGGTATGGGATAGCAATACTTTACCGTGATTTTGTTGATAGCTCAACAATAAACACACATTCTCCTCTTACCATCTTTTTTTGGGACAAGGATTACCGGTACCGCACACGGACTCAAGCTCTCTCGAACAAATCCCTTTCTTAGCAATTCTTCCACTTGTCGTTGGATTTCTCAAGTCTCCTCCGGGTTAGCCTGATAAGTTGGTCGATTTGGAAGAGTTTCTCCGGGAAGGAAGTCGATGTGGTGCTCGATACCCCTCAAGGGAGGTAAGCCATCGGGAATTTCCTCTGGGAACACATCACCAAAGTCCTGCAAAAGAGACATAACACTAGAAGGCATTGAATGGTTAGGAGAGTTAGTGGTAAAACATTCTCCCTTGCATAGAAGCACAAGAGTTTCCTCCCCCTCTAAATCTCTCTCTATCTCTCTTTTTTCTTGAAAATAAGCTCACTTTTCCCTCAACACTCTTGTTTTCACTCTTATTTTCACTCTTCTGTTCAACTCTTTTATTTCCCTCATTATTTTTCTTTCACTCAACACTCCTTTTTCACTCTTAATTCCACTCTTCCCATTCTCTCTATTTTTTCTCTCTTTTCCTTTTCTCTCTTCTCACAATCTCGCTCAATCCTCACTTGTTCTTCATAAGCTTTCAAAGGCCTCAATGGTGTAAGAATAACCGTCCTCCCATTGTACTCAAAGGAATAGCGGTTGGTGTATCCATCATGTGTGACCCTCCTATCAAATTTCCAAGGTCTTCCCAACAAAATATGACTAGCATGCATTGGAACAACATCACACATCACCTTGTCTTCATACTTCCCAATAGAAAATGGAACTTGTGCTTGATTAGTCACTTTGACATCCCTGCTATTATTTAACGATTGCAATCTATAAGGCCTAGGATGTCTAGTCGTAGCGAATCCCAATTTATCAACCATCAAACCACTTGCTACGTTTGTACAACTACCCCCATCAATAATCATACTACATACCTTATCTTTGACGAGGCATCTAGTATGAAAAATATGCTCACTTTGCTCTTGATCATGTTCTCCTTCGGGTTGAGCACTCAAAGCACGCCATGCCACAAGCATTTCTCCATGTACGGGGACATCCACTTCCACATCCGAATCATCCTCAAGTGATGGAATTTCATCTTTGCTTGAGCTAGCACTAAGAACATCTCCGTCATCCAAAATAATCATTGTGCTCTTGTTTGGGCATTGTGAGAAAATATGTCCAAATCCTTGACATATTAAACATTTGATATCTCGTGATTTGGAAACAACTTTACCCTCCATTTTACCTTTGGATTCCGGAAAGAATGGTTTTGGTTTGGGAAACTCTTTCGAATCAGTTTTGTGTTCCCTTATATGATCTTGTGGTTTGGAATCCTTAAACTTGAATGAAGGTCTAGAATCCTTACCATAAGATGTAGGGCGCATCCTTCTTTCCTTTACTTGCCTCTCTGCTTCGGTATCCATGTGAAGTAGATCCTCCATGTCCAAGTAGTGGTGCATGTCCACTATGTCCCGAATGTCATGGTTGAGACCATTCACAAATCTTAACATGGTGGCCTCTCGCTCCTCATAAATATTCGCCCGAATCATGATGATCTCCATCTCTTTGTGATAAACCTCAACACTCATAGCCCCTTGTTTCAAACCTAGCAACTTGAGGAACAAGTCAAGATAATAGTGGCTAGAAATGAACCTCTTACGCATTACAACTTTCATCTCCTCCCAAATGTGGATGAGTCTTTCTCCACTTCGTCGCCAACTCACTTGTAGTTGGTCCCACCAAATACTAGCATAATCGGTGAACTCTACGGCCACCAACTTCACATTGTTTTCCTCCGAATAGGTGTGACAACCAAAAAAATGTTCGACCTTTCTATCCCATTACAAGTAAGTTTCAGGATCATTCATACATTGGAATGAAGGGATCCTCAACTTTACTCCTCCAAGATCATGGGCTTGCCTCCATGGTTGTTGATTTCTCCGAATTGGTGACTCATGAAAATCGGATATCTCCTCCTCTTCTTCAACAACTCGCCTCCTTGGTGGTGCTCTAGAATTGGAAGGGGATTGGAGTTCATCCATCCTCGCATTCAACCTTTGGAATTGTTCTTGTACAGCCCTCATGAACATTTTATTGTCCGCTTCATTGGTATTACTTGACTCCGCCATTTGGGAATCCTGTAAAAAAAGTGAAGAGAAAGGAAAATGGACCTCACACACTCCCTCACGTGTTTACACTCAAAAATAATATGTTCTCTCGTGTTTCACTCAATTTTTTATTTTATCAAAATGTAACACTCTTGCCTTTTACCACTCAACTTGCTTCCTATAATGTTCTTGCCCAATTTCAACAAATCGAAAGGATCATTGAAATGTGGAAATCCCGAACTAGAATTAAAATATAAAATTCAAATTGGATTCATGATGAAAAATTTGGGAAGAGGAGGAAAAAGGGAAGAGGAAAAATGAAAATGGGACGTAGAATTCAAAATGTTGCAATTTTTTTTAGCCTTTAATTTTTTTTCAATTTTTATTTGTTTTTTTTTTGATCTTTTTTTTTGGTATATGCGGAGAAAACAAGATGAATTTTTCAATATTTAAATGTAGGAGAAGAAATAATTTGTAACATCAAATGGAATCAACGTGAGATTTGTGTGGTTTTAAAATTGCAGAATTTGTTGCAAAATTTTAACACGCTGTATCTCGCTATGTATAGCTCTGATTTTGATGATTCCAAATGGAGAAGAAAGATGAGATTCTCAACTACAATAATGATATACTGTACGTCCGAAAAGATGAAGAAATGACGTCTGTAGGGGAAGAATAAAATGGAAAAGAATTGTTGTTGGCCCGATTTGAAGAGAAATGAAAATGGAAGAAAGGATAAGAAATAAAGAACCTGATTTCTTGCAAATGGGCTCTGATACCAAATGATATGCGATGAAAGACCCACTAGGAAGTGTTCTAGGAACCTTGTATAATGATCGCGCGTTGAGCACCCGGATCGCCGCAAGAAAACAAGTGAATGTGGTGTGCGAATAATGAAAATGAGAGGGAAGGGGGAAATGGTCAAGGTAGAACCCAAAGAGAACTTGTCTCTAAGAACTCTAGCCATAAGACTCCACAAAGGATGACCAATCCTTTGATAAGTCAAGAATTAATCAAGAACACAAAGGTTGCATGCAAAACTCACCATAATAACATTACCTTCATTCATGATGTTTCAAGAGTACAAGGGGGTGGCTTTTTATAGCCAAAGAAACATGAAATTCGAATTACACATGGGGTGGCTCTTTACATTAGTCTAATGTCTAGTTTTCCATAGTCAAAAAGCATATAGGATGATTTTGACAACCTTTTCACTTGACCATGAAATTAGGAGACAAGTAGCACACCCTTTTGGAAAAGTAAAGACAAGTAGCCCACCACCTTTTGATTTTGAAGATTCCATGGTGGGTGGGCTTGAAATTTTGTAGCACCACTTGGGTAGGGTTTTTAAAAGAATGTTTGGGCCTTAATTAATGTAATTATAGGCCCGAATTCTTCCCCTATTCAAAGGTATTGGGCCTCCTCTTGGAATTCGATGATTAATCCATTTTAGGCCTCCTTCATTCTCTTGGTCCGCTCCCTTGTCATTGGGCTTCCAATTCCACGCAAAGGGTCTTTTCCACTTCTGTGCATTCCGCAGTCCCCATCATGTCCGCCTCCAACCCCGTGATTCCCATGTGTTCCATGATCCTCATCATTAGGGGTTATATATATTATAGGCATTTTTTTGGGTTTATTTGGGCAGATGGTTTGAGGGTTTGTTTGTGCTATAAGTTTGTGGGGGTTTTGGGGCTGCGAGTTAGGATTTTTTGGGGCTAAATTTTTGGGGTTATTTGTGGCTTTTGGGTCTGAGGGATTTCAGTTTATTTGTAATGATGGTGTGTATTTTTTCTAGAATGGAGATTTTAGTATATTTTCGGGATGCGGGCTTAGGTGCTTTTGTGGATAATGGTTTAGTGTTTTTGGGGGATCATGGTTTATGGATATTTTTGGGTTTATGGTTTTTTATGATATATGGCCTAGGGGTTTAGTGTATTTTTATACAGAGGGTTTAGATTTTTTTGGTATTATGAGTTTATTGTTTTTTGGGTCTGAGGGATTAGGTTTATTGTGCATGAGGTTTTAGGGTTTTTGTGGATGAGGTATTGGTTTTCTTTTGGCGGATGTTTTTTAGATATTTAATTAAGATATATGGTTTTTGGGGATAAGGGTTTAGTGTTTTATGTGGCCGAGTGATTTTTGTATTCTAGGGTTTGGGTATATTGGTTTTCATGTGATGAGGCTTTAGGGTTTTTTGGGTTTGAGGGTTTAGGGTTTTTTGGGGATGGGGGTTTAGTGTTTATTAGGGATGTGTTTTAACGGTTTGTAGGCTGTGAGGGATTTGTGTTTTTTGGGGATGAGGGTTTTTGGTTTGGAGGGCTGAGAGTACTACGTTTTTTAGGCCTAAGGTATTATGTTTTTATGGGATGATAGTTTATGGTTTTGGGGGATAAGGGTTTAGGGTTTTTAAAGTATAAGGGTTTCGGTCTTTTTTAGGGTGATAGTTGATGGGTTTTATGGTTTTTTTGGATTCAGGGTTTATGGGGTCTTGGGTAAGTGGGTTAGGGGTTTTTTGGGCTCATCATTTAAAGAGTTTTGGGACTATTTTATTAGGGTTATTTGAGGAAGAGGGTTAAGGTTTTTATAAGGCTTATAGTTAAGGGATTTGGGGGGGTTAAGGATTGATGGATTCCTTTGGGAATATGTTTTAATGGTTTTGGGGTTGATTATTTGGATCTTTTATGGATGTATGTTAAGAGTATTTTTGGGATGAGTGTTTAGGTGTATTTTAGGGTTTAGGATTTAGGGATTTTCTTGGATTTAGGGTTTACTGATTTTTGGGTATGAGGATTTATTTTTTGTTTGGGATGGGGGTTTTTGAGGGTTTTGTGGATAAAGAATGAGGGTTTTTGGGGTAAGTGTTTTTTTTTCACGGTTTAGGGTATATGTTTTTTTTGGGGTTGTGGTATATGTTTTTATGGAAATAATGATTTAATATTTTTATGGATTAGGGTTTTGGTTTTTTTTGGTGTAGAATGTTTAGAGTTAATTATGGAAGAGGGTCCAGTGTTTCTTACAGATGATATTATATGTATTTTAGGGATTATTGATTTTGGTTTTTTAGGTATGAAGATTTATGTATTTTTTGTCCTTGGTATTATTTTTATAGGCCTAAGGTTTTATGTATTCTTTGTGAATTAGGATATAGAGTTTTTTGGGGATGAGGGTTTAGTGTTTTCTTGGATTGAGGGTTTTTTGTATTGTGGGTTTAGGGTTATTTAGGGATGAGGGTTTATCAATTTTAGACAATGGGATTAGGAATTTTTGGGGGAGTGGGTTTTAGTTTTTTTATCGGTGAGGGTTAGGGGTTTTAGTGATGAGGGTTTAGGGGATTTGGTGCTGAGAATAATGGGTTTTTTGGGGAGAGGGATTTAGTGTTTTTTTGGACTGAGGGTATAAGAGGGGGTTTTTTGAGATAGGTTTAATGGTTTTTTGGGGGTAAGGGAATTAGGGTTTTGGGGCTGAGGGAATTGATTTTGGGGGGATTCGGTTATGGAATATTTTGGCTAAGGGATCAGTGGTTTTTTGGGTAGAGGATTTTGAAATTTTTGGGGTTGACGAATGATTTTCAGGGGGGGGGGGGGGTGAGGTTTTAGGGATTCATAGGGATGAGGGATTAGTGTTTTGGGGAGATGGTATATAATAATTTTGGGTAGAGATTTCTCATTTATTTTGGGATGAGGGATTGGAAGATTTTGGATCATAGGGTATATGCGTTTGGTGGGTTAAGGTTTATGGGTTTTTTGGGATGAGGGTTCTGAGATTATCCTGGATGAGGTTTCAGTGTTATTGGGAACTGTAGGGTTATGGATTCATGAGGTTGAGGGTCTATGGGTTTATTGACATAAGAGATCAGTGTAATTTAGGGAAGAGGGTTCATGCTTTTTTGGGGATGTAGGTTAACAAATATTTTTATAGCTAAGCATTGAATTTTTTTTCAGAATGAGGGTTCATGGTTATTTAGGTATTATTGTTCATGGTATTTTGGGGTCGAGGGTTTAGTGTTTTTCTATTACTAATGGTTTATAATTTTTTGTAAATGATGGTTAGGGGGTTTTTTGCGGATGAGTTCATTGGGTATTTTGGGGATGAGGATCCCTTTGTACCAAGAACTCCTAAACCCTCATCCCCAAAAAATACATAAACACTCAAACCAAAGAAAATGAAATACTTCATCCCTAAAAGACAGTAAATCCTCTTCCCCAAAAAACCATTTAACCATATCCCTAAAAACCCCTCAACCCTCATCCAAAAAACTATAAAAATTGCCCCAAAACCCACTACCCTTAGCCGTAAAAAACCGCAACACTCAAAACCAATGAAGCATTAACCCACTTCCCCAAAAAAACCTCAAACCATAACCCTAAAATTTTTTAGACTCTCATCCCAAAAAAACTATAAATCATCAACCAAATAAAAAATCTATGATTTTACCCACCAAAAAACATGATCTCATAGACCCCAAAATCCCTTAACCCCATCCTATAAATACAATGCATCCACAAAAAATCCCGTACCCTCAGCACTAAAAAACCCACATCCCCAAACCCTAATTAACATTTAAAGACTCATACCCTAATAACCCTAAACAATCATCTGAAATTATAGTTGAAACCTTATCCCCCAAAAACCCTAATCGGACATCCCTAGAAACCCATATCCCCAAAAAATATTGAACCTTCCGTCCTAAAAATAATATAAATTAATCCAAACAAAACATAACCCTTTTCTGATGGAAACCATAAACTATCATCCCCAATCACACCAACCCCTCAACCACCAAATACCCAAAAAACCTCTACCTAAAAAAATTGTAAACACTCATCACCCAATAAACATGAAAACACAAAATGGAAAAACCTTAGATTCTTATCCATGTAAGACCATAAACCCTCAACACAAAAAAAAACCTAAACCCTCAATACCAAATACCCATAATCTCTAATTCCCAGAAAATCCAAAACCCCTTTCCCTAATACCAAAACCCAAAGGACCAAAAATATATATACCCAAAATCCTAATAAAACAAAAACCATTAGGCCCAATACACTATAAACCCTCACCCCCCCAAAACACAAAACCCTATCCCAAAAAAATTCAAATCCCATAGACAAAAAACCCACAAACCCTCTACATCAAAAAACCATATACCCTAATCCCCAATAATCCCTAAACCCTTCAACCTTAAAAAACATTAAACACTTTACCACAATAAACCAAAACACCTCTTCTATAAAAACATGAAACCATCATTCCTAGTAAAACCATAACTCTCGGCCTCAAAAAACAATAAACCATCTTCCCCAAAATTATTCTAAACCCACATCACAAAAGAACCAAAAACCCTCATCCACCAAAACCATAAACTCAAATTCTCAAAAAAACCCCAATACTCTTCCCCAATAAATATTAAAACCTTATTACCAAAAAAACCCTAAACCCTCATTTAAAAACTACCCTAAACCCACTATCCCAAAAAACCATAAACCAATATATCAAAAAATTCATAAACCCTTAGCCTTAATAAAAAACAAACCCACAGCCTCGTGAAACCCTAAACACTCATCCCTTAGAAACACTAAACTCCCATCCAAAGAAAACCCTAAACCCAAAGACCAAAAAAACCATGAACACCCACCCCCAAATAATCAAATAAATCATCCCCAAAAAACTATTAACACTTATCCACATAAAACACTAAACCCATAGTCCCCAAAAATCATAAACCCCTATCATCAAAAACCTCGAAACACATGTACCTAAAAAAATGGTCATCCCCAAAAAACTATAATCCCTCTTCCAAAAAAAACCCATAACCCATATACCAGAAAGACCAAAAACCCTCAGCCTCAAAAAACACTGAATCATTAGCCCTCATGAAATGTAATCCCACAACCCCAAAACAATTATAACCTCATATACCCAAACAACCCAAATCCCTCAGTGACAAAAAAAAGAAATCACACATCCCCAAAATTCATCCCATGAAAACCCGGAACACTTATCCATTGAAACCCCAAACCTTCCTCCATAGAAAACTATTAACTTTCAGACCCAGAAATACCTAAACCATAAGAACTAAAAACCCTAAACCTAGGACCCGAGGAAACCCTATACAATCATTACATGAATGTACTAAACCATAATACCTTGAATACCATAAACCCTCAACCCATGAAAACCCAGAATCATCATTCAAAGAGAACAAAAAAATACTCAACCCGTAAAAAACATAATCCCTCAAACTAGAAAACCCTAACACTCAGCCCAAAAAACCCTCAAACCAAATCCATAGAACACCCTAAATGCTCCTCCCTAGAATTTCCTAAACCACCAGCCTCAGAAAACCCTAATCCCCCATCCCCCCAAAAACCAAAACCTCAACATAAAAAAAACCATAAACACCCAACCACATAAAAAATTACTCCCTTATCCTTAGAAAACCCTAATACCTCATAAAAATAACCCTAAACTCCCATACATAGAAAAACATAAAACCATATCCCTAGAAAATGCAATACCCCCAGTCATAGATAACCATCAACCCTCATCCCTAAAAAGTCTTAAACACTCAACACTAGAAAACTGTAAACCTACACCGCTAAAAAAACAAAAAGCCTCATCTTGGGAAAAACCTAAATAATTATACCATCTCATCCCCCAAAAACCATTATGCCTCATCCACATAAAACCCCAAACCCCAAACCCCAGAAATCCCTAAAGCCTCATCCCTAGAAAAACTCTAATTTTGTGGCTGTAGAGAACACTAAAAAATAATCCGTAGAAACCCCTCAATACTAATCCCAAGAAATACCTAAACCATTATCCCTAGAAAATCCAAAACTCTCAGCTGCCTAAAACCATAAACCCTCAGCCTAAGAAAACCCTAAACCCACATCCATAGGAAACCATAAACCCTCAGCCATAAAAAACCTAAACTCTTCGTACCAAAAAATCCCTAAACCCGAATCCCTAGAAGACCCCAAACCCTCTTCCCTAGATGTCTCTAGACCCTGTAACACAATTGGCCCTAAAACCTAATTTGGGTTCCCAGGAAAACACTAAAACATGCGCCCTAAAAACTCTATACTATAAGCCCCAAAAACCCTAATCCCTAATAACCCAAAAAAGAAAACCCATATCCCTAGAAACCCCTATTTCATCAGACCTAGAAATTACTAAACCATTTGCACTAGAAAATCGTAGACACTCATTCCTAGAAAATAATAAAACCTCAACCCCAGAAAACTATATTCACTATTTCGCATAAAACCATGCCACTATAAAACACTAAGACATCAACCCCATAAACTCATAAATGCTCATTCGTTGAAAAACCTAAAACCTCATCCCAAGAAAACCCTAAACCCTAAGCCATAAAAAATGTAAATTATCATCCCTAAAACCCTAAAACCCTCATTCCCAAAAGACCCTAAACCATATTCTCTTGAAAACCCTATATCCTCAACCCTATAAGACCCTAAACCCAAATCCCCCAAAAAACCTTACCGTTGAACCCTGAAAGCCCTAAAACCTAATACCTCAAAACCCTAAACCCTAACCCATATAAAAACACATATTTATATCCCTATAAAACCATAAACCCTCATCCCCAAAAAATACTATACCCTCCACCCTAGGAAAACCTTAACCCTCAATCCTAGAAAATCCTAAACCCTCATCACAAGGAATCCCTAAAACATCATCCACAAAAAATAATAATCCATTTACCATAGAAAAACATAAAATATGATTACATGAAATTTATAAACCATTAGCCTCATATACCCATAAATCATGATCTCCATAAACAAAAATAATAGCCCTATAAAACTATAAAAAATCATCCCATGAAATCATAAAATCCACTTCAAAAAAAACCTTAAAAACTGCTCACCAAAAACCAAAATCCCAACACCATGAGCACTAGAAAACTAGATATCCTAGTCACAAAACAACCCTAAACACTTATCCTTAAAAAACTCTAATCCAAATGCCCGAAAAAACCCTAAAACACATCCCTAAAAATCCATAATCTATAATATCGCAAAAAACATATACCCTCAATTATATAAAATCTAAAACCCTATGACCGAAAATTCTCAAAACACATAGGCCTACAAAAACCTAAAGCATCATCTAAAGAAATCCTTGAAACACGATTCAATGAAAAATTCAAAACCCTCAGTCCCAATGATCATAAACCCTCATCCCCAAAAAAACACTACCCTCTCATCCTAGAAACCCCTAAAACCCCATCCCAATAAAACCCAAAACTCTCGGGCTTAAACAATTTGAATCACAGGGATAGAAAACAAACTAAAACATCTGGCCTAAAAAACCTAAAACCTCCATCCAAATACACGCTAAACACTCGGGGTCCAAAAACAATAATTCATCATTCATAGATACCATATACTCACATCCCCCTGAAAACATTAAAACCTAAACTCTAGAAAACCCCAAACCCTCATCCCTATTCTTATATAATCCACGTTACTCAAAATAAACTAAACCCATAGCTCCAAAAATCCATAAGACCATAACCCTATTAATCCCTAACCATAATCCCTAGAAATCTATAAACCCGCATTCCAAGAGAACACTAAACAATCTACCTCAAAAACTACACAACACTCATCCCCATAAAGTTCAAAAACCTAATATTAGGAAAGCCATAATCCCCAAACTATCCAAACCATAAAACAATCTATCAAAAAACCATTAAACACTCATCCCTATAAAACCCTAAACCCTAAGCCCCGTATGTCTTAAACTCAATCCTAGGAAAACAAGAACAGTCAACCCAAAAAACCCCAGCACCGTCTACCCCAAAAAACAATAAACCCTCAACCCTAAAAAATCCACGAAACACATCACATGATAACCAGTATAACCTATACCATCTTCACCATAAAATCCATAAACACAAATCCTAGAAAACAGATAACCCGTAGCCTTATAAAACTGTACACCGTACCTAAAAACCATCAAATGTGATACCTAGAATATTTTAAACCATTAACCCAATAAAACCATAAACCCATGTCCATAGAAAACCCTAAATCCTTATCCCATAAAACCCAAGACACTCATCCGTAGAAAACCCTAATCACTTTTCCCTAACATCGTTAAACAATTGTAGAGACCCCAAGATTAGCGTACATGTAAATTACATTAATTTTGAGGAATACTTAATATGTAAAAAAATTGAAATCCAAGGACCATAATAGTTTAGTGTCTCTTGAAACATGGAACATAAACTTCTTATCACATTGAAAGATCTGCCACATCTTCCATTCAAATCTTCCCCTTTTGTTTTCTTACCTAACACATTTAATTATATCATGGCGAAACGAAAAAATAAAAAGGGGTGAGATCAAATGCTCAGTAAGGGTAAACATTGCGAACTTATAAAAAATATAAAAACATTTGAACATAAAAACATTAACATAAAAATCAAAATCTTGAGCAATGACATCAATCTAGGAATAACATATAGCATAGATCATAATGGGACATCAGTAATTTTGGAATATCATGAAAATAAAACTTGTAATTTTGGAAATCTATCAAGCACTTGATATGATTTCCATAGTAGTCAAATCATTTCTACCAAGACCATCATAGTGGATAAAGTCCATTACTGAATCGGGTTTACTTGCCGTTCCATCCCTGTATTACTAAACCAGATTTTATATTCTGTTCCAGCCATGTCTATATCATGAGATAAAAATCATTATCCAATTAATTGGAGAGATATATAGGTCCCACCCATCAAATAATGAAATCAGTATTACGTGTGCAACAAAATAAATATAAATCATTCATGATAACCCAAAGAATAAAATGGGATTCATAAACATCATCCCATCATGAAATAATGCATATAAAACAAATGGATATCATTTTATCATAAGAAAAATCAATCTATGTAAATTACAAAGACATTATACATTAAACATAAAAATACTAAATAATGTAATCTTAGATGGAAAATAGTTTTGACTATACACTTCAAATGAATTCTTGAGGAAAATATCCCTTCTACTTCAAAATCAGTTTCTTTTCACAAAATGACATTCATTTTTAAAAGAAAAGGATTTTGTTGAAAATAATCATTCAATATTGTAGAGGAATCATCATGAAAATTTGGCATTATGGAACTATAAAAATCCACACATGCCGTATAAGTTAAAAAACAGTCTCCTCGTAATTGTTTCCGAGAAAAGATAATGTACCTTATATCGTAAACAAAAGAAATATTCTTTCAGTACAATGTGGTAAAACTAAAAAAGGGTAAAAATGAAATTAATAATACATGGAATAATTCTAATAATTTTATGAAAAATTTTTTAGAAATCATGGACCTGGAAGATTTATATAACCCCAGTAAATACTTACGAATAAACAATCTCGGATAAGAACGAGATTGGAATAATTATCCCTTACCTTATGTCCAATTTATTCCGTATGTGTCTGAGACTCCTGTATAGTGGGTTTAAATATATTATTATCTTGTAATATAACCATAATAATATTTATGATATCATATATGATTCACTTATGACATTATATTAACCGTTCATTTGTCAATTCCATGTTAAAGCAGTGTTTTGGGTAAAAGCGTTTAATTTATCGTACATGTTTGGACTTTTTATTATTGATATTATTATTAATTATATCATGATTTACATACTTCCATAATTTAAATCATGAATTATATATTTATTCAATATAAATATATATAATATATAGATAAATGAAATGAAATACACCGTTCATGGAGACGGTAGGCCGTACGTACGCATGAACGCTGTTTTCCATTCCTTATTGAATTGTATGGATGTAAGTAGATGACATATATATATATACATAAATCCAATAGATTTATTATTTAATATATTTCATTATTTTTCATTATATATAGTTTATAATCAATCTTGAATGGTGAACATTGATAATGAATCTCATAGGGTCGTGGAGACGGTAAACCGTTCTTACACACGAGCGATGATATCGTTCCCATAATTATTGAATGGAATTGGAGTGGATGATATAATATATAAGAACTTGTATCATGTTATAATAATCATATAGAGTAATTTGTTACAGCATTATACCCATTTAAGTAATGTGGTTCTATAAAAACATATCACACCACGATGTGGAGACAATTTTCCATAAGTACGCACACGCGGTGATTCTGTTTTTCGTAAGATAGATTGAAGGTAAAATAGGGTTGTTACATATTTATAATAAAATATCAGTGTATAATTAAAACTGATGATATTAATTTATAGTTAAACAACTAAATAAGAGGGTGTAGAAGTAGAAATAATCTTGAATGAATCGGTAGAAGAGATTACCACTTCTTCGACATGCCTTTTTTAAACATCCTCTTAGGGAACTAGAGTTGGTCTTTTTAGAAGACCAGAACCTCTATGATATAACTAGAGATGTTGATAAGAGAAATTGTCAGGGTTTGGCAGAGTTATAAGGCTCAAAATCGTGTAAATAGTATAGGGAGGGTGTGCCCTTTTATAAGGGAGGAGAGGGGCACCTTAGGAAAAACATAAAATATTTTTTAATAATAAATTCATATTCGGTTTATAATGGACCAAAGTGACTTATTTATAGGATAGGGTTGGTATGGGTTGATTTACTCTCAACAAATAGGTTTTATACAAGTTTAGGTTACCATTTTAACCTTATCATTTAGATATAACTCTAAGTTAAATAATTTAACTTTTTCTGTGTCTTCTTGTATTCTTACACTATATGGTTAATAAATTTACTATAAACTACCAATAGAACCCCAATTGGTTCCTTAATACCATATATATTATTATATATATCTTTTGGCCGAAACATATATTTTTAGGACCACTATATCAATTAATAATATAATATTTTTTGAAAAAACTCTAATATGTCAATTTTGACACTATTTGGTATTTTGTTTTCTCTAAATTTATAACAGCATTATTAATTAGAAAAAAATTCTTCTAACCAACCATAATATGTTATATTATCCTATAAATTATTTTAATTTAAAAATGTCTCAAATTATATTTATTTGGGTATTTAAAATATCAATTATGTTAATATTTCATTAATAAGGTAATTACTGCATCATCATTGTGTCATTAATAAATTAAATTATTTAATGTCTAAAAAATATAAATAAAATACCATTATGTAGAATATTTTTTTAGATTTTTAATTAATATTTATAGTCGAATTTATCTTATGTATAAACCTATATTAAAATGTTTTATTTATTAAACATTGATTTTAACTCTTTTAACTCTTCTTTAAATAAAATATCAATAAGTGTCCCGATCTAATCCAAGTGGACCTAAAGGGTAATATTTTATTCTTAAGTTGTTATTTGGTCGAATTGTACTTATCCAATAGAATTATTATATGTGTTAGGGTAATAATAATAACATTTTTACACAAAATTACCCTATTTACTTTTAACCGTGGTAAATAAAAGTAAAAAGTTAATATTACCCAAAAATTATTTTTATCTTATTGCACCAAATTTTACTCCTTGATATTAACCGTGTCTCTTGGATTTTATAAATTCAACTCATAGAAGTGGTAAAATTATGTTTTATGTAAATTTACAAATGCTCCTATGAGATGGATTAATGACTGTAAAAAGTTCAATTAAATTTTTATATATCTAAAATTATTTTAAAATGACTACAATGAATTATATTAAAACCTACATAGGTATTATGTATCTATTTTGACCTAAAATAAATTTAATTAAAATAAATGATTTTTTAAATAAAAATTCAGTTTTAACCAATAACTCAGTGTTTTCACTATTTATAAAAAATTTACAGTTTTCAGAAAAATACCAAAACTTCACCCTAGGCTAATTTCGATATTCCAAATCAAAAAATGATGTCCATTTTGAAAGATAGAATTTATAAAATTTCAAAAACTGGGTATTACTATTCATAACAGCTACTTTATATAATATTGTAATAACATATCGTTGTTTAGTGAAATACAGTATTGCGTACAACGCAAGATATCGAGGAAGGTCGCTCTTGCATGTAATTCAAGGAAAGTCAGGATTGTGTGTAGAGAAACCATATGTTAGTGTTGCGTATACTCAAAATATATTTTAGTTATACATTGATCAAAATCAATACTTGGTGTTGTGTAAAATGAATTTTATTCAAAAGAACTTGAAATTGTGTGCATCACAAGCCAAGAATAGTGTTTTGTATACTACAAGCTAATACGGTGTTGCGTATAGCGCAAGCTGATCTTGGTGAAGTGTACAACAAAATACATCAAAGTAATTAAAAAGAATAATTGTCATAAAATCTCGAGGTGTTACATTCTACCCCTCTTAAAATGAATTTCTCACTCGAAATTCGTCGTGGTTATAAATTGGTTTCTACTTGAAATTTTATTTCATAGAAACCCACATCGTAAAAATGAATACTAAATCATCATTTAAAAAATGAACGTTAAAAACATAATGAATACCCAAAGTAACTTATCACTGGGTTTCCACATAGGAGAATATAGGTGAAAATTTGGACATGGATGAGAAATCTAACCATCATGTTCTGATATAGAGTTGTAGAGAACATGGGTATGAAAAATCAAACAATCACAAAGCCATAAATGTGTGATGATCTATGGTACCATCTGATTCAATGAGTATGAGTGTACTAGGACAACATTTTTTTTGTCAATATCATTTCCTTAAATTTAAAAAAATTAGAATTAGATAAAATACTTACTTGATTTTGGTACAATTTCCCCATTTTTCATTCGATGAAGAATTTCCATTTCATATATTAAAGAAATTAAGTTGAATTTGTCATTCAAGAAGTGCTAGCAGATCATGTGATAGAATGATGGGTCATTCCATCTATCCTAATCAAACGGTTAGAAAAATTTATCAAACATAACTAAGTTCATCTATGGTGTGGTTAATAATATATGATTCCAAAAGGTACTTATAATTCATCTATCATACCGCGTAATAAAATAAAACTAATTTCTATAAACCAAGGACATCCTGTAGGCCATAGGAAGGAAACAAAATCCTGTCACACATCAGTTGTGGGTTCGATTTCCCCAACCTTGTTCGATGCGACAGGTTGTCGCACATCCTATAGGTTTTCCTTTTCTAAAACTAAACAATTAGAACATTCTAGAAGAAAAGTTTTAGCCTTAAACAATACTATATAATGTCCAACTTATTCCATTCCAACCTTTAGTCTTACCAAAAATACATATATCCAATATCATAGTATAATGAAAACAATTACTAGAAAGCTCATATACCAAGCATGTAAATAACCTCAATCATCTCCCATATATCATAAGGTATATCTTGTTGGTCACATTCCAAATATTTGAATACCTTAATCATGTATTCTCTTTAAAAATGAATACCCATTGGTCATTAGTGAAAACATGAATTCTGTCAAAAGTTAACTCTTTCCACATACCAAAATCCCCAAATTTTTATATACTCAAACCATGATATCACAATGTACTTATATCTGTCATGAACTCCTTAATACTATCAAATAATTCATTATCTTTTTATCCCTTTATTATGCACATATCATCTTCTTTCCAAAAACTATCTTAATAACCATTCATGGTTACCAGTACCATTTAACATATACTTTCAAATACTTTATTAAAAACAATAGTGTATCAATCCATAGATGTTTCTTTATTCCATATTACCATTAAAGTACCTATACGACATTACTCTCGATGAACATACAATCATTCCACTACCTTCTTAATCCATTGACCAATCATCAACAATTCTTTCAAATAATATATCATTTGTGGTCTCATCATCCTCATAAACATAAATACTACACATACGACCATGCTGATTCTCTTCATGAAATTTTCCCTTAGAGAATTGGTTTTCATAATGCCCATATATTCCACATTTAAAACATTTAACCATCGTTTATGTCTTGGAAATACCATTATGATTGTCCACGAGGTTAACTAGACCTTTTCCATTGCAATTACTAGATTTGGGCCATTAATTTCCACATCCAAAGCTTCTTCCAGTTCTTTTGAAACATTCTCCCTGAAGGCTCTTACCACATGATTTACATGATGGAAATTGAACTTTCTTTCCTCTATGATCATCATCAAACTCCAACTTTCTCTTATTATCTGAGTCAAGAAACTTACCAATGTTGATATTATTAATCATATTATGAGATTGTTGATTATGATAATAATGATGTTTGGACATCCAAATCTTTTTTCATTTGGTTTCTCAGGAATAATACATTTCATTGTCCATCATATTCTCCATTAACACGAATCCTCCAATTTCCTGCCATTTCTTAACACACAAAAAAATAGTATGAGAGGAAACACTCGTACTAGAAAAACAACATAATCAAGGGGTGTACGTTCAATCTCTAACATCTAAGGATTAATTCTATTATTGTTACCGTAATTCTAGAACTATAGCCTATACTTATACTTATCCTTAGAGACATCCCTAGACATACCCTAGAAATATCTCTAGGGATCTCTCTAAAGTTTTCGTATCCTAGTTTCCAAAGGTTAACTAAACCTTTCCTCTGATACCAACTATAGAGACCCAAAGCATGACGTACATGGAAATTACATTACATTTTTTTAATAAAAAATACATAACAAAAACAAACATCCATGGACCGTAATAGTTTAGTGTCTTTGGAAACATGGAACATAAACTTCTAATCATGTTGAAATATCTTCTACATATCCTATACAAATCTTCCCCTTTTTTTCTTACTTAAAACATTTACTTATATCCTAGAGTAATGAAAACATAAAAAGGGGTGAGTTCAAATGCTCAGCAAGTGTAAAAATTGTGAACATATAAACAATCAATAAACATTTTAATGTAAAAACATGAACATAAAACATCAAAATCGTGAGAAATTCCATGAATCATGGAAGTACATAAAGAATATATCATAATGGAACATCAATAATGAGAAAATAGCATGGAAATAAAACATGTAATAGTGAAAAACCATCATGCACTTGAAATGATATCCATTGTAGTCAAAGCAATGCTTCCAAGACCATCATAGTGGTAAAATTCCAATACTGAATCGGGTTTACTTTCCATTCCAGCCCAGTATTACTGAACTAGATTTTACTTGCCATTCCCGAGATGTCTATATCATGAGATATAAATATTTTCCCAATTCATTGGAGGGAGATATATGTCCCACCCATATAGTAATGAAATCATTCATATATGTGCCAAAAAATAAACATAAATCATTCTTCATAACCCAAATAAAAAATGGGTTTCATAAACATCACCCCATCACAACATAATCTATATAAAACAAATTGATATCATTTTATCATAAGAAAAATTTAACTATGTAAATAACATAGACATTATATTGAAACATAAACATACTAAATAATGTCATCCTATATGGAAAATAGTTTTAACAAAACACTTTAAATGAATTTTGGAGGAAAATATCCTTTCTTCGTCAAAATCATTTTATTTTCAAAAAATTCCATACTATTAAAAAAAGGATTTTGTTGAAAGTAATCATGAAATATTGTAGATGAAGATTGATGAAAATTTGGTGTTATAATCCATAAAAATCCAATAATTTTTTATAAGTTAAAAAAACATTCTCCTTGTACATTTTACAGGAAAAGTCAAAAAGTACCTTATATTGCAACCAAAGGAAAGATTCCTTCAATACAATGTGGTAAGAGGAAAAAAAGGGTAAAAATGAAATTAAACATACATGGAAGAATTTTAAACATTTTATGAAAACATTTTTAGAAAACATGGACAAGGAAGATAAACAAAAACCAATTAAATACTTACGAATAAACAAACTCAGATAAGAACGAGATTGGAACAATTATCCCTTACCTTATGTCCAATTTCATTCTTATATGTCTGAGTCTTTTGTATAGTGATTTTAAACATATTATTATCCTGTAACAAAATCATAATAATATTTATGATATCATATATGATTCAATTATGGCTTTATATTAACCTTTCATTTGTCATTTCCATTTTAAAGCAGTGTTGGGTAAAATCGTTTCACTTATCGTATGTGTTTGGACTTGTTGTTCTTAATATTACTATTACATATATCATGATTTACATACATCCATAATGTAAATTATGATTTATATATATATTCAGTATATATATATATATATAATAGGTAGATAAATGAAATGAAATACACCATTCATGGAGACGGTAGGTCGTATGTATGCATGAACGTTGTTTTACTTTCCTTATTGACTTGAATGGAAGTAAGTAGATGACATATATATATATATAGTAGCTTTATTATGTCATTTATTTTATTATTTTTCATTATATATACTTTATAATCATTCTTGAATGGTTATCATGGAGAATGAATCCTATCACGTCGTGGAGACGGTAATCCGTGCGTACACACGAGCGATGATATTGTTCCCATAATTATTCAATGGAATTGCAGTGGATGAAATAATATCTCAGAACATGTGTCATGTTATAAAAATCATATATAGTTATTAATTACAGCATTATACTCAACCATGTAATGTGGTGGTAGAAAAACATATTACACCACGGCGTGGAGACGGTATTCCATAAGTTAGCACGCGCGGTGATTTTGTTATTTGTAGGATGGATAGAAGGTGAAATATGGTTGTTTCATATTTATAATAACATATAATTATATAATTAATACTGATTTTATTTCTTTTTAATGAACCAACTAAAGAAGAGGAAGTAGAAGAAGAAAGAAACATGAAACAATGGGTAGAAGAGATTACCACTTCTTCGATGTGCCTCTTTTAAACTTCCTCTTAGGGAACTAGAGTTGGTATTTTTAGAAGACCAGAACCTCTATGATATAACTAGAGAGGTTGAGAAGAGAAATTTTCAGGGGTTTTCCGAGCTTGAAGGCTCAAAATTGTGTATTGAGGATAGGGAGGATGTTTCCATCTATAAGGGATGAGAGGGGCACCTTAGGAAAAACATAAAATATTATTTTATAATAAATTAATATTAGGTTTATAATAGCTCCAAAGTGAGTTATTTCTAGGATAGGAATGGTATGGGTCTAAATAATCTCAACCAATTGGATTTAGACAAGTTTAGGTTATCATTTTAACCTTATCATTTTGATTTAACTCTATGTTAAACAATTTAACTTTTACCATGTCTTCTTGTATTCTTCAACTATATGGTTAATAAACATACTATAAATTGCCAATAGAACCAAAATAGGTTCCATAATGTCATATATATTATAATATAAGTCTTTTGGACGAAAAAATGTTTTTTAGTACCGTTATATCAATTAATAATATAATATTTATTTTAAAAACTCTTTTATTTAAATTTTGACACTATTTGTTATTTTGTTTTGTCTAAATTTATATCTGCATTATTACTTTGAAAAAAATAATATAACAAAACCTTATATGTTATATTAACCAATAAAAATATTTTAATTCATAAAAAGTATCAAATTATATTTATTTGTGTATTTATAATATCAATTTTGTTATTATTTCATTAATAAGGTAATTACTGCATCATCATTGTGTCATTAATAAATTAAAGTATTTAATTTCTAAAAAATTTAAATAAAATACCATAATGTAGGAAATATTTTTATCTTTATAATAAATATTTATAGTCTAATTTATATTATGTATAACCCTATATTAAAATTTTTTTAGTTATTAAACATTGATTGTAACTCTTTTAACACTTCTTTAAATAAAATAATAATAAGTGTCCTAATCTAATCCAAGTGGACCTAATGGGTAATATTTTATTTTTCTGTTTTTTCTGGTCCAAATATACTTATCCAATAGAATTATGACATGTGTTTGGGTAATAATAATATCATTTTTACCCTTAATTTCCTTATTTACATTTAACTGTGGTAAATAAAAGTAAAAAGTTACTATTCCACAAAAATTATTTTTATCTTATAGAACCACAAAATCCACATTGATATTAAACGTGCCTCTCATATTTTTTAAATTCAACTCACATAAGTGTTAAAAATATGTTATATGTAAATTAGGAAATGCTCCTAGGTGGTGGGTAAAAGATGGTAAAAAGTTCAATAAAAATTTTATATATCTAAAATTATTATAAAATGACTCAAATGAATTAAATTGAACCTATATAGGTATTATGTATCTATTTTGACCTAAAATAATTTTAAATAAAATTAATAATTTATTTAAATAAATATTCGGCCTTAACCAATATATTAGTGTTTTCACTATTCATTAAAAATTGAAAGTTTTTAGAAAAATACGAAAAAATAATCCAAGGCTAATTTGGGTATTCTGAATCCAAAAATGAAGTCCATTTTGAAAGGTAAAATTTATAAAATATCAAAAAGTGGGTATGAATTTTCATAACTACTAGTTTATATCATCTTTTAATAACATATCGTTAATTAGTAAAACACAATATTGCGTACAATGCAAGCTATAAATGAAGGTCACTCTTGCGTGTAATGCAAGGAAAGTCAGGGTTGTGTGTCGGGAAATCATCCTTTTGTGTTGTGTTTAACATACTCAAAATATAGTTCAGTTATACATTAATCAAAATCTATACTTGGTGTTGTGTAAAATGAATTTTATATGAATGAACTTGAAATTGTGTTCATCACAAGCCAAGAATAGTGTTTCGTATACTACAAGATAATACGGTGTTTCACATAACACAAGCTAATCTTCGTGAAGTATACAAAAAAATACATCAATGAAATTAAAAAGAATAATTTTCATAAAATATCGGGGTGTTACAACAATAATCCACTGAAAACACTAATCCATAATCCCAATATAACTGTAATCTCTCATCCATAGAAAAAATTAAACCCACGACCCTAAAAAACCCAAAACCCTCTACCCCACTAAATCATCAACCCTTATCCCTAGAATATCCTAAACATTTATCCCTATAAAATATAAACCCACAACACATGAAATCATGAAACCATTATCCTTATAAAACATTATACCCTAATCCCTATAAAACCTCATCCATATTCCCCATGAATAGATAACCCCTCATTCCCTGAAAACTCTAACCTATGAACACTAGAAAAGAAAACAATTAGCACTAGAAAACCCAAAATATAATTCCAGATAAAACCATAATCCTAAAATCCAATTCCAGAGAATTCGTGATCCCCAAAAAAATCCAATACCCACATACCGAAAAAATCCTAAAATATCTAGTATAAATAACCCCAAAACAATCAACCTAAAAACACCTAAACCCCCATCACTAAAAAAATCCAAAAACCTCAGCAAAAAACCCCCTTAAAACTCAGCCCAAAAGAACCATAATCACATAATCCCATATACTTTAAAACCCATGACCCAAAAAACTATAGCCCCTAAACACTAAAAAAATCTAAACTCTCATACCCAAAATACCATCAACTATAATCCATAGATTACCCAAAACATGTAGCATAATTAAAACCTATATTATTAACCCTATAAAACCATAAACCCTTATCCCTATAATTCAATAATCCCCCATTTAAAGAAAACAATAATCTATAAGCCTAAAAAACCCAAAATCAGCATCCGTACGAATACAATATCCCTCATTCCGATAAAACACGAAACCCTCAGCCCCAAAACCCAAAAACTAATATCCTTAAAAGACCATAAAACCCTAATCCGTAAAAAACATAAACCCTCATTCCCAAAAAAACCCTAAACTCTTAGCCCTAAAAAGACCAAACCCTCATCCCCTAAAAAATCTAGACACCATTTCATATAAAACACCATGCACCCATACCCATGCACCCCAAAAACCTCATCCTAGTAAACCCTAAACAATCTACCCTAAAAATAAAAAAAACAAATTACCCTAAAAATAGAATAACCTCAGCCATATAATACTATAATCCATCAAGCATAGAAAATCAAAAATCCAAATCCACCGAAAACACAAAACCCACATCCATAGATAAACCTAAACCATCAACACCAGAAATCCCTAAACCCCATCCCCAAAAAAATCTGAAACCCCTAGCCCCATAAAACACTAAACTCTCAACCCTAGAACTCAATAAACTAAATCCTTGAATTCCATAAACACTCAAACCTATAAAATCATAAACCATCGTCACAAGGAAACACAGAACCCTTAGCCCATGAAATACCTGAACCCTAATCCATAGACATCCCTGAACACTCAACCCAATAAAACATTATAGTCTCAAAACTAGAATGACTTCAACCATCCACCCCAATAAACCCTAGACAATCATTCCCTTAAAACTAATAATCCCCATCCCTAGAAAACCCAAAACACCCAACCAATGATTACCCGGAACCCTCATCCCTAGGTAACCATGAAGCCTCATCCCCTAAAAACCCCCAACACTCATCCCTAGAAATCACTAATACCTCAGCCTCAGAAAACCCTACACACCTATATTCAAAAACCGAAAACCATCATATCTAGAAAACCATAAACCCACATCCCCAAAAAACCCAAAACACCCATCCAAATTTACCCATAAACCCTCAAAACTAGAAATCTATAACCACTCTTCCCCAAATAACACAAACCATGGACCGAAGAAACCATAAAAATCTAATCCCCAAAAACCCTAAACCATCATCTACAGAGAACCGTACACTCGTTTCATTAAATAATCCTAAACACTCAGCCCTGAAAAACCACAAACCCACTTCTCCAAAACACCATATAACTTCTTCATGAGAAATCCATAAACCCATAGTCCTAGAAAACACTAAACACTTATACCCATAATAACATAAACCCTCATCTCTAGAAAACCATAAACCCTCAACCCAAAAAACCCTACCCCCTTAGTGCTTGAGAACCATAAAAACACTTCCCTTAAAACCCATAATCTTTCAGACCTAGGAAAACCTAATCCCTTATCCATAGATACACCTAAACACTATAGACCAAAAACCCATAAACCACTATCACCAAAAAAACATTTACCCTCATCCCCATAAAAACATAATCCCTCATCCCCAGAAGAACTAAAAACCTGATCCCATAATACACTAAACTGTCAATCCCAGAAGTCCCTAAAAAGTTATCCCTTGATGATCCTTAATAATCATACCCATAAATCCATAATCCATCAACCCCATAACACCATTGAATCCTCTCCCCAGAATTCAATCAACCCCTGAAGACCATAATCTATTAGCCTATGAAATTACTACATCTTTATCCCAAGAAAATACTAAACCATGATACACCAAAAATCCTAATTTCGTATCCCTCGAAGTCCCTAATACCTCATCCCTATAATAAAATAATCCATATGACCAAAAACCCTAAACCATGTTCCCTAAAAATTGCAAAAACCACATCCTTAGAAAAACATAAAAACTCGTCCCATGAAAACCCTAAACTGTTAGCCTCAAAAATCCCTAAACCTACAACTGCAGATAATCATAAACCCTCATTCCTAGAAACCCTAAATCTGCAACCCAATAAAACCATAAACCCTGAGCCCTAGAAAACAAATAGCCCTCAAACCTTGAAAACCCTAACCCCTCATACCATGAAAACCATAATCCATCATTCCCAAATATACTAAACCCAAATCTATAAAAAACCCAAAAAACATGGGCCGAAAAAAACCCTAAACCATATGCCCTAAAAACCCTATACCCCAGGCCCCCAAAAAACCTAAATCATAACTCCTAAAAATTCCTAAAACCTAGGCCCCAGAATACCCTTATCATTATCCCCAGAATACCCAAAACCTTGAAGATTAGAAATACCTAATCCCTTATCCCTTGAAAATCATAAATTCTCATCCCTATAAAAACCTAAACCCTAGTACTCAGAAGACCCTAAACCATCATCCCCATATGTTCCAAATCCTGCTACCCAATAAAAACATAAATCTTCTTCCCAATAACTCTTTTACCCCAAGACCCATAAAATAAAAAATGCAGTGCCATAGAAATACCTAAAATCTCATCTCTATAAAACTCAAATACTATATAATAGGAAAACCTAGAATTTGAGGTCCTAAAAAACACGATTCCCTTTTAAAAAACATAAAACCTCATCCCTAGAAAGCCCAAAACAATCATCCCCAAATAACCCAAAATATCAAGCCCTAGAAAATAATATTCCCTCATCCCTGAAAAAACCTAACCCTATTTCAAAGAAAATGTTAATCCATTATAGCAATACATCCTAATCCTAGAACCCAATATAACTATAAACCCTTCAGACCAAAAAATAATAAAACAACACCACCCAAATATATCAAATCCTCAACCCCCAGAAGTGCCTAAACACTCATGTCAAAATAACCGTAAAACCTCATCCCAAAAATATGGTAATCCAACACCCCCAAAATTACCTATACCCTCATCAACAAAATACCGTAAACCCTCATCCACAAAAAACATTAAACCCCCATCCCCAAATAACCGTAAACCCTCATCCCAAAATATTTATAAATCCTCATCCAGAAAAACCATAAAATATTGCCCCAAAAAATCCCAAATCCCTTATTCCTCAACAAACGTATACCCTATGCCTAGAAATCATTAAACCCTCATCCCAAAAACACTGACCCCTAAGCCTTATAAAAAACTATACTCGTAGCCCCCAAAAACTCTAATCTCTCATCCCTAAAAAACCATAAAACCTCATCCCCAAATAACCCTATTCCTTAATCCCCAAAACCCTATTCCCTCATCCCACACCCCACAATAATCCCTAAACCCAAAAAAAATATTATACTCTTAGAACCAAAAAACCTAAACCCTTATCACCCAAAAAACCAAAAACTCTAATCATGAAAAAAACCCAAAACACTCTACCAAAAAATACCTAAATTCCTCATCCCTAGTAAGAATTAAAACATTATCCCCAAAACTCCAAAATCCTTATTCCCCAAAAAATTATACCCTCATCCCAACAAATAATAATCCATAATCTCCAAATAAACACTCAACCGTTAAATCCAAAAAATCCTCAACCATAAGGGATAAAAAAAATCATGAACCCTCTTCCCCAATAACTATAAACCATCATCCCAAATAAACCCTCATCCAAAATAAACCCTCAACTCTCAACCTGAAAAAAAAACTAACCCTCATCCCCAAAAAACTCTCAACCCTTATCACCAAAAAACCCCAAGACCACATCCCAAAAAAGTCAGAAAAGTTATCCCAAAAATACTATAAAAACATATCACTAAATAACTCTATACCTTAACCCCAAAACCCCTAACACCCTCAGCCTAAATAACTCCTAAATAATGACCCCAAATCTCCAAAACCCTAAAAATATATAAAACAAATCCCTCAACCCCAAAAATATCTAAACACACATCCCCAAAACCCTGGAACCCTCATCACTATAAAATCATAACCCTTTAATCCAAAAAACCCCTACCCTCATACCAAATAACCATGAAACCTAGAACTAAAAACCCTTAAAACTTAGTCCAAAATTACTCCAACCCTATACCCTAAAACCCCTCTTCCATAATCCCCCAAAACCCTCAACCCTTATCACTCTAAAAACCTCTACAGTCTACCCTAATGAACACTAACCCCCAAAAAATAATAAAACCTCATCCCAATCCCCCCAAAAAAATTTCCCTAAAAAACACTCAACCCTTGACCCAAAAAACCCTAAACCCCCATCCCCAAAAAACATGAACCCCAATACGCAAATAAATAGGAACCCTCAACCATAATAGAACCATTATCCATTGCCTAAAAAAACAATAAACCCTCATACCTAGAAAAACATGAACTCCAAGATCCAAAAAACCATGAACCCTTGTCCCCCAAATACCTAATCCCTTATCCCCAAAAATACATTATACAACATCCCCCCACAAACAATAACCAATAACCCTAAAATAACCAAATCCAAATTCCTTAAAGAAATATAAATCGTAATCCCCCAAACACCCAAAACCCACTGCTCCAAACGTACCCAAAAACACATCACCAAATTTCCTCTACCCTTAACTCCCCAATACCCAAACACCACAATCCCAAAAAACCAAAAACTCGCATAAAAAACATTTAGTCCTACCCAAAAAAATACAAAATGCTCAGCCCTAAAAAAATCTGGAACCCTAATCCCCAAAAAACCATAAACCCTCAATCCAAAAAAACATAAACTCTCATACCCAAAAAATTAGAAACCACAATCTCCAATTTACATAAACCCCGAGTCCCAAAAAAACTGACTTTTATACATAAAAAACCTTAATAATATAAAACCAAAAACAATAAATTCTCATCTCCAAAAAAATAAAAAACCCTTAGCCTGCAAAAAACATAAGAACTCAAACTAAAAATCCCTTAAAACCTAATCCCTAAAAAAGAAAAAAAAACTATCCATAGAAAATTCTAAACCCTCTGCCCCAAAAAACCATAAACCCTCATCCCAAAAAAACCCTCAATCCTCACCCTAAAAAAACCATAAACCCATAGAAACTAAAAACACTAAACCCTCTCCCCCCAAATAATATAAATCCATAGAAAAAAAACCCTTAAACCATCATCCACACAAATAAATAAGACCCTCACCCCAACAAATATGTAATTATTCGGTCCAGAAAACCCTTAAACCCATAACCTCAAAAACCTCAAATCCTCCACACAAAAAAACCCTCAAAACTTATCGCCAAATAACTAAAACCCATCCCCTCATACACTAAAATGTACTCCCCAAAAACCCTAAACACTAAAACCCCAAAAAACCCAAACACTCAGCCCCCAAACACCCCTTCCCTAAACCCCAAAATCATCAAACTCTAGACCCAAAAACCACAACCCCCTCCCCATTGAAAAATAAAACATAAACCCCCAACACCAAAAAATCACTAAACCCTTATTTCTAAAAAATAGTAAACACTAATCCCCAAATAACCTAAAACCTCATACCTAAAGATCCATATATCCATTGTTCACAAAATACCCAAAAACCATAGGGATAAAAAACACATAACCCTTTACCCAAAAAACCATAATGCTCTCTAACCCAAGAATACATTAACCCACCTCAATGAAACCATATACCCATAGAACCATAAAACCCAAAAAACCTATGACCTGTGAATTCATAAACGCTCATTCCAATGAAAACAAAAATCCTTATACCAAAAAACCCCAAAACCCTCTACAGAAATTAATCCATAACCCTCAGCACCAAAAAACACTATATTGTATGCCCCAAAAAAACATTAATGCCTAGTCCCCAAAAAAAACCCTAACACTCATCCCACATATAACCCCAACCCCTACCCCAAAAAACCATTATCGCACCATTATAAAGAACCCTTAATCCAAAGAAACAATAAACACTCAACCCCTATAACCCAAAAAAAACTCATTCCCTAGCATAAAAAACCCATAAAACCACAACACCAAAAAACCCTATTTACTCATCCCAAAATACCCTAATCACCAATCCCCAATAAATCCTAAATAATCTGCATATATAAATCCTCAGCCAATAGATCTAATAATATGTCCACCCCTACACCCCAACAACACTAATCGCTCAACCCAAAAAAACCCTATACACTCAAATACAAAAAACCCACAACCCTTGACCCAAGAAACAATATATCCTCATCCCAAGAAACTCTCAACACTCAACCATAACAAATCATCCACCATTATCCCTAAAAATACCCTCAACCCTCTTCCAAAATCATACAACACTCTCAGACCCCAAAACCGCCCACCTACATCCACCAAAATACCCTAGAAACTCAGCCACATAAAACCTCACCTCACTACCCCAAAACCTTCAGCTATTAGCCCCCAAAAATCCTCATCACCTCAAACTCACAAAAAAACTTCTAGCCTCATCCCAAATAAAGCATCAACCCTCAACATGAAAAAAATCTGAACCCTCGGCCATAAAATACCAAAAACCGTTAACACCAACAAAGCTTAAACCCTATTTTCCAAAAAAACAGAAAACCATCATTCCAAAAAAATCCATAAAAGATCATCCCCAAAAAAACCATCAATCCTTCTCCCAAAAAAATTCCTCAACACTCAATTCCAAACTACCATCAACCCTTATCCCTGAAAAACATCAATCCCTTGGGCCCAAAAAATACCTCAACCCTAACCCCATAAAACCCCTCAAAACTTACCTCTAAAAAAAATAAACCCTCAACACCAAAAAAACCCTATACCCACTTCACCGAAAATCTATCAACCTCAGACCCTTAGACCCAAAAAAACAATAAACCAATAAATATATGAAACCATAATCCCCCATACCAAAAACACCCTAAACTGTATTCCCATAAATCCACTGTGACAGTATCCCCAAAAACCCCTAATATACCACCCCAAAGAAAACATAACCCTCAAGACCGAAAAAATAAAAACCCCTAGACATAAATAACCCTATACCATCAACCCATAAAACATACTCTAAATCCTAAAAAATCTTCAATCATCAGACCCAAAAATCCAAAAACCCTCATCCTAAAAAACCCCCTCAACATACAACCCAAAAAAGGCATCAACCCTCATACCCAAAATAATCGTGAACCATCATCCATAAAAAACCATCAACCCATAGTAATAAAAACCAACCACACTCAGAACCAAAAAAACCCACAAATATTAGCCTGAAAAAATCCCTCATCACTAATCCACAAAAACCCTCAACTTATAGCCCTAAAAAATGTTAAACAAACTACACATAAAAACCATAAACCATCAACCGTAAAAATCCAAATCCCATATCCCTAAAAAAATGGATCCCTGATCCCAAAAAATCCCTCAACCCATAGCTTGTAATACCCTCATCACCAATCCTAAACAACCCCTCAACCCTCTTCCACAAAAACCCACCAACCCTTTTCCCCAAAAATTCCACAACCCTCAATCGCAACAAAATTCAAAAACCTCTGCACCAAAATCCCTAACCCCCTTCACAAAAAACCCCCAACCGTCATCCCCATAATAACATATACACCTAAACCAGAATCACAAACCGTCATTACCAAAAAATCCTAAGCCCTCATCCCTGTAAAACTCTTTACCCACAACACTAAGAATATAAAAAACCCTTAGCACAACAAAACACTAAACCCTCATCAACAAGATACCATAAACCCTCTTACAAAAAAACCCATTACCCCTCAATCCGAAAAAAACCATAGACCCTAAACCCCCACAAAACCCTCAATCCTTATCCCAAAAAAACACAAAACTTTGACCCAAAACACTAAATACCCTTATCCAAAAAACGTTCAACCCTCAACCCAAAAAAACCACCCATCCCTCATCCCGAAGACAACATTAACCCTTTTCCCCAAAAAACCATCAATCCCCATCCCCCAAAAAAACCTCAACCCACAAGCCCAAAAAACTATCATCCCTCATCCCTAAAAACTACTAAACCTAGATCCGAAAGAAAATACTAAAACCTAAACCCCAGAAAAAACTCTACCCTCCTATCCACAAAAAAACTCAAAAAATAGTCCCAAAAATCCATAAACCCTCATAACAGAAAACCCCAAAACTATAGTCCTAAAAATCCAAAAATCCTCAACAATAAAAAACCATAAGGCTTTATCCCAGTCAAAATATCAACCCTCAGACCCCCAAAATACATCATACCTCCACAAATACCAAACTGTCAACCCTAATCCAAAAAACAATCAACCCTTGGCCTCCAAAAACACTAACCACTCAGTCTAAAGATACCATTACCCTTTAACACCAAAAAACCTCAACCCTGAGCACAAAAAAACCATCAACTCACAGCGAAAAAAACACTAAACATTCAGCCCCAAAAAACCCTAAACACTTTGACTCAAAAAACTTTAAACCATAATCCCTTCATAACCCTAAACCCTTTTACACAAAAAAACCATATACCATTAGAAAAAAACATCCTAAATGCTTATCACCAAAAAACTACAATCTTTATGACCCAGAAATCCCTAAACTCTAAACCCCAATAAACTCTAGAAGCACACCCCCAAAAAACCCTAAAATAGCATCCCAAAAAAACCTAAACCCTCATCCCATATAACCATGAACTCATCCCCCCAAAAAACATTATCCCTCAGCTGCAAATATCCATCAACCATCATACCCAAAAAAATCCTCAACCCTCATCCCAAAAAAACCGTCAACCCAATTCCCCAAAAAACACTCAACACTCAGCCAATAATCCATCAAACCAATACCCCAATAATCCATTAACCATAATCCCTAAACAATCATCTACCCTCATCCACAAAAAACCATCACCCGTTCACTACAAAAAATATAATCCTGAACCCAAAAAAAACACATGAACCCTCTATCGTTAAAATCCCTAATCTCTTAGCCCCAAAAGCACTAAAACCTCAGTACCAAAAAACCCAACACTGCAACCATAAAAATCCATAAACACTCATCACCCTAAAAAACATAAACAATCATCATCCAAAAAACCTTAAACCCTAAGCCCCCAAACACCATAAACACATATCCCTAAAAATCATATTCCCTCATCAACCAAATCCCATAAAACCACAACAAAAATAAAAATTGTAAACTCTAAACCCCCGAAAAAACCCAATACTTTAACCGAAAAGACATTAACCCTCAGCCTCAAAAGATCATCAACCCTCATTCCAAAAAAAACAATAAAGTCACCGTAAAAAACCATTAATCCAACATCCCCAGAAGACCCTAAACTATCAACACCAAAAACTACACCGAACCTCATCCATAGAAAATTCTCAACACTCATTCCAAAAAAATCTCAACCCTAAACCTCAAGAAATCCTCAACCGTCATACCAGATAAACCATAAACCCCCAGCCACAAAATAACCATAAAACCTTATCCCTATGAAAACCATTTACCCTCATCCCTAACAGACCTAAAATCCTCATCCATAAAAAACCCTAGACCACATACCCCAAAAATCCCTTAACCATCATCCATATAAAACCATAATCCATTAGCCCCAAAATCCTGAAACCCCAAGACTAAACAAAATAGAAACCCTCAACACCCAAAAACCCTAATATCTAAACCCACAAAAATCTAAGCCATTAACAATATGAAATTATAAAATCTATGGCATAGAACACAATAAAACCTCAGCCCAAGATACCCTAAACCATCAACCCCCAAAAAAATCATCAACCCCCATCCTTAAAAACCGCTCATCCCCCATCCCCAAAAATTCCAATCCATCAACCCAACAAAATCCTCACCCCTATGTCATAATCAAACCACCCCCCATTTCCCCCCCAAAAATATAAATCCTACCACCATAAAAATAGTCAACCCCCAATAGATAAAAACCCGCATCCCTTAGTCCCAAAACACATGCCCCTCATCCCCAAAAAACCAAACATCTATTACAAAAAAACACTCTTCCATTATCCCAAAAAAACCCTCAACCCTCATCAATAAAAAATGGAAGTCCCTTGGCGCCAAAAAATAATAATCCCTCTGTCTTAAAAAACCATGAACACTCAGACCTAGAAAAAACTAAACACACATTCTGAAAGAAACCCAAAACCCTAAGCCCAAAAAACCATATAACCTCAGCCAAAAAAAACAAGAAATATTTATCTCTATGAAAACCTAAACTCATATCATGAAAGAAACTGAAACATTCATCCAAAAGAAATCCTAAACCCTTAACACCAAAAAAACCATGTACCTGCTTCCCCATCAATCCCAAAATCCCCATACCCCCTTGAAAACTCAACCCTTATCTAATGAAAACACATAATCCTGTTCCACAGAATCCCCTAAACCCTCGACCCTATATGTCCCTAACCCCTCATCCCTCAAAATCTATGAAGAAGCAGACATAGAACCACATGAACCCACATTACAATAAAAACATGAACGCCCTCAGCCATATAAAACCCTGAACCCTTAGTCCTAGAAAACCCTAAACACTTAGAACTAGAATAATTGGAAACCTCAACCCTAGAAATCCCTAAAAACATAGCCTTAGAAAATGTTGCACCCTCTTCCCTATAAATCCATGAAACCTAATCCCCCAAAAAACATGAAACCTCATCCCAAAAAAACATGATCCCTTTGTCCTAGAAATCCATGTACCATTAGTCTCAAAAAACCCAAAACCCTCATCCCCATAAAACACTGAATCCTCATCCCTAAAAAATATTTAACCCTTATTATAAGAAAACACAAAACCCTCATCACTTGAATACCATGAAACCAAATCCATAGGAAACCATGATCCCACTTCCCTAGAATATGCAGAACCCCCATCCCAAGAAAACCTTAAACCATCAGCACCATAAATCCTTCATCCCACTACCTGATAAAACCCTAAGACACAAAAACCTTACAAACCTAAACCCTAAACCCTTGAAAAACATAGACCCTAATCCCCTAGAACCCTAAAATCTTTGCCTTTTATATCCCAAAACCGTCATCCCCAGAAAACCACTGAACAACATCTCAAAAAACCCTAAAACCCTATCCCTAAAAAAATCCTAAACCCTCAACCCAAAGAAAACCCCAAATCCTCATCCCTTGATAACCCTAAATCCTTATCCCCATAAAACCCTAAAATATATTCCCTATAAGACCCTATATTTTCATACCCATAAAACCTAAACCCTCAGTACCATAAAACACCAAATAATCATCCCCAAGAAACTCTAACCCTTATCCGTAGAAAAACCAAGATCGTCATCCCCATAAAACCCTAAATCATCATCCCATTAAAACCCTATACCCACCACCTCTAAAAACCATCATCGCATTGCCTTAGAGAACCCCAAACCATCAGCCTTAGAAAACTGTATTCCCCATCCTCCAAAAAATCCTAGACCCTTAATCAAAGAAAACCATAAACCCATATCCCTAGAATACTATAAACCCGCATACCAAGAGATCCCTAAATACTCATCCCTATAAAGCAGTAAATAATTAGCCTCATAATACCATAAACACATAACCCCATAATCCCAATCCCCTAACCCCTTGATAAATCTAAACCCTTAAATGCAGAAATCCATAAACCCACAAACCAATAAAATCCTATACCCACATCTCTAGAAAAATATAAACCATCTTTACTAGAGATCCCTAAACCCTATACCCCACAAATCTTAAATCCCTGTCACCAGGAAAACATTAGACCCACTTCCCTAGAAAACACTAAACCCTCAGTCCCTAGAAACCCTAAACCCTCATCCCACCAAAAGCCAAAACAATCATCCCACAAAACTCTAAACCCCTATCCCATGGAAATCCTAATACTTCCACTACTAGAAAACCCAAATCATTTTCTCTTGAAACCCCTATACCCTCAATGATAACAAATCATAAACTCTAAAACATAAGAAATATTAAACACTAAGCCTTAGAAAACCATAATACCAAATCCATAGAAAAAACCAAACCCTTATCCATAGAAATCCTTACACCCACATCAATAGAAAAAATTAATCCTTCAATTGAAGAAAACAATTAACCCTCATTTTCAAAAAAACCAAAACACTCAGCCCCGTAAAAACATATACCATATTCCGCATAAACACATAAATCATCAGCCCCAAAAAATTTATAAACCCTCACAGATAAAAAAACATATACCCTTATTACTAGAAAACCATAATCTCATAGGCATAGAAAACCCTAAACCATCTTCCCTTGAAAACACTAAAACCTCAACTCCTATAAATCAAAAACCCCAAAACCCCCCTAAACCCAAATCCCTTAGTCCTTGAAAAACCTAATAAATTATCCCCAACAAACCCAAAACCATCATGAATATAAAAACAGAAATTTTACTAATAAAGGAACACTAGATCATTTTCCGCGAATGTTCCTAAAACCTCACGCTAAAAAACCCCAACCCAATCCCAAAAATTCTCTAAAACCTAATCCCCAAAACCCCTAAAACCATATCCCAAAAAATCTATAAACCCTAATCATAAATAAACCATTAACCCTCACCAAAATAAACCCCAAACCCTAAACCCTGAAATTTTAATCATTCGAAAAAGAAACCTAAACACACATCCCCAAAAATCCCAAGACCCTCATTAAAAAAACAAAAAACATCATCACTGAAAAGAACTATACCTTGAGCAGCCAAAAACCAAAACCAACAACCCCAAAAAATCCTAAACGCACAACCCCAAAACCCCCAAACCCTCAACACCAAAAACCCAAACCCCCACTCCAAAAAAACAATAAAAAATCTTCCCTAAATAAATACAGAAACTTAATACCCAAAATCCCAAAATACACTAAACCCTCAACCCCAACGAAATTCTAAACTGACATCCTCCAAAAAACCCTAAACCCTCAACCACAAAAAACAAAACCCTCATAACAAAAATAACCTATACCATCAACCCCAAAAATAGTAATCCCTCAGCCACATAAAACCCCAAACAATTACATCCAAAAAAATAGAAAACACTCAGCCCACATAATACCTATTTACCCAGCCACAAAAAAATGATAATCTCCCATCCAAATAAACCTAATCCCTCAGTCCAAAAAATTCCAACCCATCATCCCCAAAACCAATAAACACTGAATAAAAAAACCATAAAACATTACCTCAATGAAATTGAAAAACATTGACATAAAAAACACCTCAACCATTATAAATCGAAACCCTAAACCATCATCCACAATCCCTTAATCCATCATCCTCCAGCCACAAAACCAAATATCCCTACCCCAAAAACCATATACCCTCAGCAAAAAAACCCTAAATCGTCATCCCAAAAACACCCTAAACCCTAATCCCCAAAAACCGTAAACCTTATGTTATAGAAACTATTACCCATCAGCACAAAAATACCCTAAAACAACATCAACCAAAATACCAATTACCATAGTCCCCAAAAAGTTAAATACCTTGACCATAGAATACACTAAAAAATCATCCCCAAAAAACTCAAAAAACATCATCCCCCAAGAAACCTAAACCCTCAGCACTAGAGAATCTTAACCCCTCACCCCTTGAAGAACCCTAAACCCATATCCCCAGAAATTCCTAAATTATTAACCCTAGAAAATGCTAAAAAAAATTTACCTAGAAATCAATATAACCTCATCCATAAAAAAACCATAAATCCTAGCCCCTTGAAAATAATATACCATAAGACTAGGTATCCTAAAACAATTAGTCCATTAAATCCCCAAACCCATAGACCCAAAAAACCATAATTCTTCATTCCAAGAAAAAACAAAACCCATTGTCCAATAAATCCATAAACACTCATAACTAAGGACCCTAAAACCCTACAACTAGAAAACTCCAAACTCTTATCATAGTTATACCATAAAACCTCATCCTTATAAAACAAAAAACACTCATCCCTAGAAAACCAAAAAACCACATCCCTGTAAAAACCTAAACCCTGATCACAAAAAACCCTAAAACCCAATCCCCCAAAAACCCACAACCCACATTTTAAACTACCTATAAACACTCATACCCATAAAACCTAAAACCATCATCTCGAAAAAATGAGAAAATATAATCTCAAGAAAACCCAATGTAGTCAGCATCAAGATACCCTAATCCCTCAACCACAATTAATCTAAACAATCATTCCAAAAATAAAACAAAATAACTTTTCCTCAAAATACAATAAACAGTCGTCTATAAAAACACGAATCCCTCATCATCCAAATCACAAAATTATAATCCCCAAACAATCCTAAAATATAATACCCAAAAACCCTAAACACTCATACTAATAAAATTATAAAACATCATCCCCAAAAAACCTAAAGGATCATCACAAAGAATACCTAAAACAGCATATAACTAAAACACTAAAACCATAGCCCCAAAAAACCAGGAAACATCACCTAAAAAATAATAGGCCCAAATCCCAAAAAATTTTAATCTTATAATTCCAAAAAAATCGTAAACCCTCATGCAAAAAATCTCCAAACCCTCAGCCACAAACAATTATAAACCCTCTTACCCAAAAATACTGGTCCATCATCCATAAAACTCCTTAAAACCATTATCCACATCAAATATATAAACCCAAAAACACCAAAAAAACCTAAACCGTAATAAAAAACATATACCCTCAATTGAAGAGAAATCCTTAACCCTTATCCATAAATCCCTAAACACTATTCCCAGAAAACAATAAAACTGTAGCCCTAAATATCTTCTAACCATAATACCCCAAAACCCTGTACCCTTTCCCAAAATAACATTAACCCTCATACCAAAATAAAACTAAACACATATCCCAAAAAAATATAGACCCTAATCCCCTAGAACCCTAAAATCTCAGCCTATTATATCCCAAAACCCTCATCCCCAGAAAACAACACACCAACATCTCAAAAAATCCTCAAACCCTCTCCCAAAAAAAATCCCAAACCCTCAGCCCAAACAAAACCTCAAACCCTCATCCCTTGATAACCCTAAATCCTTATCCCCATAAAACCCTAAAATATATTCCCTATAAGCCCCTATGTTTTCATACCCATAAACCCTAAACCCTCAGTTCAGAAAACACCAAATAATCTTCCCCATGAAACCCTATACCCGTATCCTTAGAAAAACCAAGATCGTCATCCCCATAAAACTCGTAATCATCATCCCATTAAAACCCTATACCCTCCACCTCTAAAAACCATCATCGCATTGCCTCATAGAACCCTAAGCCATCAGCCTTAGAAAACCATATTCCCCATTCTCCAAAAATTCCTAGACACTTAATCAAAGAAAACCATAAACCCATATCCCTAGAAAACTATAAACCCTCATACCAAGAGATCCCTAAAAACCCATCCCTATAAAGTAGTAAATAATTAGCCACATAATACCATAAACACATAACCCCGTAATCCCAAACCCTTAACCTCTTGATAAATCTAAACCCTTAAATACAGAATGCCTTAAACACACAAACCAATAAAATCCTATACCCACATCTCTTTAAAAATATAAACCATCTTTACTAAAGATCCCTAAACCCACTACCCCAAAAATCTCAAATACCTATCCCCAATAAAACATTAGACCCACTTCCATAGAAGACACTAAGCCCTCAATCCCTAGAAACCCTAAACCATCATCCACCCAAAACCCAAAACAATCATCCCCACAAAACTCTAAACCCCTATATCATGAAAATCCTAACACTTCCACTACTAGAAAACCCAAATCATTTTCTCTTGAAACCCCTATACCCTCAATGATAAAAAGACATAAACCCTAAAACATATGAAATCTTAAACACTAAGCCATAGAAAACCATACTACCAAATCCATAGAAAAAACCAAACCCTTAGCCATATAAATCCTTACACCCACATCAATAGAAAAACATAATCCTTCAATTGAAGAAAACACAAAACCCTCATTTTCAAAAAAACCAAAACACTCAGCCCCGTAAAAACATATACCCTATTCCCCATAAAAACATAAATCACCAGCCCCAAAAAATTTATAAACCCCCATAGCTAAAAAACCTAGTCATTTATTACTAGAAAACCATATTCCCATAGGCATAGAAAACCCCAAACCATCATCCCTAGAAAACAAAAAATCCTCAACTCATAAAAATCAAAATCCCTAAAACCCCCTAAAACCCAAATCCATTAGTCCTAGAAAAACCTAATAAATAATCCCAAACAAACCCAAAACCATCATCAATATAAAAACTAATATTTTAATAATAAATTAACAGTAGATCATTTTTCGCGAAAGTTCCTAAAACCTCACGCTAAAAAAACCCCATCCCAATCCAAAATATTCCCTAAAACCTAATCCCCAAAACCCCTAAAACAATATCCCAATAAATCTATAAACCCTAATCATAAAGAAACCCTTAACCCTCACCAAAATAAACCCCAAACCCTCAATCCTAAAATTTTAATCATATGGAAAAAAACCTAAACAGTCATCACCATAAATCCCAAGACCCTCATTAAAAAAAACAAAAAACATCATCACTAAAAATAACTAAACGTTGAGCAGCGAAAACCCAAAACCAACTACCCCAAAAAATCCTAAACGCACTACCGCAAAACCCCCAAACCCTCAGCCCCAAAAACCCAAACCCCTAGTCCCAAAAAACAACAACAAATCTTCCCTAAATAAATCCAGAAATCTAATACCCAAAATCCTAAAATACACTAAACCCTCAACCCCAACGAAATTCTAAACTCACATCCCCCAAAAAACCCTAAACCCTCAACCACAAAAGAACCAAACCTTCATAACTAAAATAACCTAAACCATCCACCCCCAAAATAGTAATCTCTCAGCCACATAAAACCCCAAACCATTAGTTCCAAAAAAAATAGAAAACACTCGGCCCACATAATACCTATTTACCCAGCCACAAAAAAATGATAATCCCCCATCAAAATAAACCTAATACCTCAGTCCAAAAAATTACAATCCATCATCCCCAAAACCAATAAACCCTGAATAAAAAAACCATAAAACATCATCTCAATGAAATCGAAATACTTTGACATAAAAAACACCTAAACCATTATAACTCAAAACCCTAAACCATCATCCCCAATCCCTTAATCCATCATCCCCCACCCACAAAATCTAATATCACTACCCTAAAAACCATATACCCTCAGAAAAAAAAACCCTAATTCGTCATCCAAAAAACAACCTAATCCCTCATCCCCAAAAATCTTAAACCTTCTGTTATAGAAACTATAACTCATCTGCACAAAAATACACTAAAACAACATCAACAAAAATACCAATTACAACAGTCCCCAAAAAATTAAATCCCTTGACCATAGAATACACTAAAAACTTATCCACAAAAAACTCAAAAAACATCATCCCCCAGGAATCCTAAACCCTCGGCACTAGAGAAACTTATCCCCTCACCCCTTGAAGAACACTTAACACATATCCCCAGAAATCCCCAAATTATTAACCCTAGAAAACTCTAAAATATTTTACATAGAAATCACTATTACCTCATCCATAGAAATCCATAAATCCTAACCCCTTGAAAATAATATACCATTTGACAAGGAATCCTAAAACAATTTGTCCATAAAAACCCTAAACCCATAGACCCAAAAAACCATAATCCTTCATTCCAAGAAAAAACAAAACCCATAGTCCTAGAAATCCTTAAACCCAAATCACTAAGGACCCTAAAACCCTACCACTAGAAAACTCCAAACTCTTATCATAGTTATAAGATAAAACCTCATCCTTATTAAACCAAAAACTCTCATCCCTAGAAAACCAAAAAACCACATCCCTGTAAAAACCTAAACCCTGATCACAAAAAACGCTAAAACCCAATCCCACCAAAAGCCACAACCCATATTTCAAACTACCTATAAACACTCATACCCATGAATCCTAAAACGGTTATCTCGAAAAAATGATAAAATATAATCTCATGAAAACCCAATGTATTCAGCATCAAGATACCCGAATCCCTCAACCACAATTAATCTAAACACTCATTCCAAAAAAATCAAAATCACTTTTCCTCAAAATACACTAAATAGTTGTCTATAAAAACACTAATCCCTCATCATCCAAAACCCAAAATGATAACCCCCAAACAATCCTAAAATATAATACCCAAAAAACCCTAAACACTCATACTCATAAAATTATAAAACATCATCCCCAAAAAACACAAAGTATCATCACAAAAAAAACCTAAACCAACATATAACTAAAACAATAAAACCATAGCCCCAACTAACCAGGAAAGATCACCTAAAAATAATAATCCCATATCCCAAAAAATTGTAATCCCATAATTCCACAAAAAATCTTAAACCCTCATCCCAAAAATCTCTAAACCCTCAGCCACAAACAATAATAAACCCTCTTACCCAAAAATACGGGACCATCATCCATAAAACTCCCTAAAAAACTTATCCACATCAAATATATAAACCCAAAAACACCAGAAAAACATAAACCGTAATAAAAAAACAAATTCCCTCAATTGAAGAGAAATCGTTAACCCTTATCCATACAACCCTAAACACTATTCCCAAAAAACCATGAAACTGTAGCCCTAAATATCTTCAAACCCTAATACCCCAAAACAATGTACCCCTTCCCAAAATAACATTAAACCTCATACCAAAATAAAACTAAACACCTATCCCAAAAAACCCCATAAAATGTTTGCCCTAAAAAACCTAAACCATCATCACAGAAGTACTATAATCCATCATCCCTAAAATACCAAACAACTTAGATGAAAAAAACCCAAAAACATCAGCATAAGGAAACCATAAACCTAATAAAAAAACATATACCCTCATTCCAAATAAAACCCTTATACATCATCCCCAAAAAACCATAATCCCCCATCCAAAAAACCAATAAATATATTTCCCAAAAACCCATATACTCTTACCTCTAAAAAACTACCAAACCCTCATCCCTTAAAAACACTAAACCCCCATCCCAAAAAAATCATAAACCCCATTCCCAAGAAATAATAAACCATTAGAACAAAAAAAATCCTCAACACTCTTCCAAAAGAAAATATATAATCTACCTCAAAAAATAATAAATCATCATCCCCTGTAGAAACTATACCATCATCACCAAAAATCATAACCTCAATCCCAAAAAACCCATACACATGAGATTCAAAAAACCAAAAACCATATTCCCTAAAAATAATAAAACATATTCCCAAAAAACCAAAACCATTAACCCCTCCCATGCTAAATCCACTTCCCCCAAATTCACTAAACAGTTAGCCACAAAAAATCCTAAACCCTCCACTCGAAGGAGCCCTAAACACACAGGCCTAAAAAATAAGGAACTTTCATCCTTCGAAAACAAAAAACACTCAGCCCCAGAAAATCTAAAACCTCATCCCTAAAAAAACATAAACCATAAATCACAAAAAAATATAATCAATAATCCTAAAAAAATCCTAAACCCCCATCCCCGAAAATCCCTCAACCATCAACCCCAAAACATCTATAAACCACAAACTTCAAAAAACCCTAAACACATAGCCCCAAATCTCTAAGCACTCATACCAAACAAATCTAAACACAAATAATATAAACTCTAAACCCTTGGACCAAATAAACCCCCAACCCTTTTCCCTATAAAATAATAAACCATATTCCATAAAAAACAATTAACCCACATCCCTAAAAAATATTTATCCCTCTCCCACAAAAATCCCTAAAAATTTAGATAGAGAAAACATTGAACCCTATTCCATAAAAAGCTCTAAACCCTTAGTCCCAAAAAACAATAAATAAACTACCCCAAATAATCAATCAACCCTCACCTATAAAAATCCATCAACAATTAGTCAAAAACAACTATCAACACCCAGCCCCAAAAACCATTCAAACCTCATCCCCAAATAATTTTCAACATAGAACCATAAAAAACATTGCCCCAAAACTACTAATCATGAAACTGCAAGAATCACACTACCAAAAGACCCAAAAAACCATCATTCATCGTAAAAAAACCATCATCACTCTTCCAAAAAAATCCATAACCCTAAACTCCAAATTACACTCAACTATCATATTTAAAAAACTTAAACCTCTATTACCAAAAATCCCTCAAACATCATCTCTAGAAACCTAAATCCGTTTCCCCAAAAAACCCTCAAATATGTGCCCCCAAAACCCCTCAAACTTGAGAACTAAAAAAACCGCAACCCCCATCGCTAAAATTCTATCCCATCAACCCCCATCCCAAAAAACTATTACCCCTCAACACCAAAAAAACCTATACCATCATCTGAAATGTTAAACTGTTAATCTAAAAAACAATATACGCATATCCCTAAAAATACCATCAATACCAAGACATTATAAAACCCTTAACACTTATCCAAAGAAAAATCTCAACCCTCATCAACAAAAAAAATTTACTTTTATCCTAATGAAATCCATACACCTCATACAATAAAAACACAACCTTTTTACAGAAACAAATATAAACTATCATCACCAAAGAACCACCATGTCCTCATAAAAAAAACATTAACCCTCTTTCCCAAATAAACCCTCAACCCATATCCCCAAAAAAACTATCAAACCTCATATTTTAAAAACCTAAACCATCTACCACAAAAGAAAAATAATTCACTGCCCAATGAATCTTGATACCTCAACCCCAAAAAATATGAAACCTTGAGACACATAAAACCGTTAACCCCCCCCCCCCCAACAAATCAACATTAAACACTCAAAAAATAACCTTTTCCTGGCCCTAATAATCCCTCTACCCTCACCTCTAAAATGCACTCATTCCATTTCCCAAAAAAAACATAAACCCTCAAACCCAAAGAACCCTAAACCCTCGACCCCCCCAAAAAAATAAACCCACATCGCAAATAACACTAAACCATGAACCCCAAAATAACCTAATCCCACATTACCAAATATAAACCCTAAAAGTTGAGTCAAAAAAAACATAGACCCTAATACCCTAAAATCCTATACACTCAGCCAGAAAAAACTTATTCCCTTGGCCATAAAAACATATATCTCTTCTTCAAAATAACCTAAAACCTGAACCCTATTAAATATAAACCTACAGGCCCGAAAAATCTGTCAACTTTAGCCATTGAAAACTGTATTCCCTCAGTACCATCCATCCCTAAAACCGTTGCCCAGAAAACCCTAATCCATTATCCAGAATAAAAATGCAAACCCTCATTCACAAAAACTCACAAACCCTTAGTCACAAAAAACACTAAACCCCACTAAACCCTAATATCTCATCCAAAAAAACTCTAATAACCTAACCCCAAGAATGCATTAATACTTCATCACCGAAAACCCTTTAAACCCCTAGGATTTTTTATTACGGATTTCTTGCGGTTCAGTGATTTGGGTTTTTTTTGGGCTGAGGAATGAGTGGTTTTTGTGGATGAGGGTTTAGGGTTTTTAAGTGTAATGTTTGTGGGTTTTTTGAGAATTAGGGTTGAGTTATTTATTTATGGATTAAGGATCAATTTATTTGAAGATAAGGATTGATGGTTTCATTTTTTGGATAAGTTTTTTGGATTTTTTAGAGCATAGGTTTGACTATTTCTTTTATGAGGGTTTAATTATTTTTTAGGAATGATGGTTTAGGGTTTTTTTTGGATTAGTTTGTGGGTATTCATGTGTTGTGGGTTGATTATTTTTTGTGGATTTTGATTGGGGGCTTGTAATTCATATGGTTTACTATTTATTTTGGGCATAAGAATTTAGGTTTTTTATGTTAGAGGATTGATGCTTTTGGGGATAACGATCAAGTATTGTTTTGGGGAATAGATATGTGGGGTTTTGGGGATGTAGTTTGTAGGTTTTTTGGGGCCGAGTATTCAAGTATTTTCTAGGGTAGATGGTTTTGTATTTTTTGGGGTTGGGATTTTGGGTTTTTTGGTGTAGTGGGATTGGGGATTATTGGGGATGAGGACTGATGGTTTTTTGGGGATGATTATTGATGGTTTTTGTGGATGAGGGTTGACGGTTTTTATAGTTGTGGGTTTGATGTTTTTTTAGGATGAGGGTTGATTGTATTTTATTGATTATGGTTGAATGAAATTTATGGATAAAGGTTGAAGGTGTTTTGAATTTGAGGTTTGACAAACAAATTTGAAAAAGGGTTTAGGTTTTTTGGGTTGAGGGTCGAAAGAATTCTTATGAATATGAATTAGTGTTTTATAAGAATAAAGGGTTTATATATAAATTTATATATATTTTTTTCTGAGAGGTTAGTGTTGTGGGAGCTGAGAGTTTAGGGTTTATTAGGGCTAAGGGTTTCTTGTTTTTTGGTATGATGGTGTAAGGTTTTTTGGGTTTGAGTGTTCAGGGTTTTTTGGCTCTTGATATTAAGGGTGTTTCGGGGATGTGTGGTGATGGTGTCCTAAGGGTGGTGGATTTAGTTTTTAGGGAATGAGTATTTAGGGATTTTTGGGATGAGGGTTTAGGATTTTTCAATGTAGAGGGTTTTTGGATTTTGGGGTAAGAGGGTTGAATGTTTTTAGGGATTTTGTATTAAGGATTATTGGGGATGAGGGTTTAGGGGATTTTTTGTTGATGGTTTATGGTTTTTTGGGATGAGGGTTTAGGTTTTTTGGGTTGGCTAAGTGTTTGTGGTTTTTTGGGGATTAAGATTTAGGATTTTTGTGGGGTGATTGTCTAGGGTTTTTTGGGGATGATTGTTTTTGTTTTTTTGGGCCTAAGGGTTTATGGTATTTTTGGGATGGGGTAATAGGATTTTTGGAGTATGAGGTTTTAGGGGTTCTTGGGTCTAATTGGTTAGTTTTTATTGAGATGAAAGATAAGGTTTTAGGGTTTATGGTTTCTGGTATTTTGGGGTTCTGGGTTTGGAATTTTTTGGACTCATTGTATAGGTATTTTTTAGACTATTGTTTTCTATTTTTTGGGGGAATATTTTTTAGGAATTTATAGGGAACATGGTTGAGAGATTAATTTTTTTGTGGGTTTTTGGGTTTTGGGAAGATAGATTATAGTTTTTTAAAGATGAGGGTTTAGGATTTGTTGGATTGGAATTTAGGGTTTTTAGGAATGATGTGTTAGGTATTTTGTTTTGTTTTTGTTGATAGGGTTTTTTATACTGGGGGTATAGGGTTTTTTTGGGCTAATGGTTTTGTGGTTTTGGAGATGGGGGTTTAATATTTTATGGGGATTATGTTGTGTCTTTTTTAAGGGAGAGGGTATATAAATTTCAGGGTATATGGTTTTTTTTTGGGGGAAGATGGTTTATGGTTTTTTGGGTATGAGGGTTTAGGGTTATTTTGGGAAGAGAGTTTATGGATTTTTTGTGCTAAGATTTTAGGGTTTCTGAGGATGATGTTTTATGATTTTATGGGATTGTGGCTAATATTTTTTAGGGATATGGGTTTATGATTTTTTTGGGATGTGGGTTTATGATTTTTTAGAACTAATCATTTAGGGTTTTTTGGGTTGAGGTTTTATAATTTTATGGGATGAGGGATCAGGGTTTTTAAGGGAGGATGGTTTCAATATATCTTAGGGATAAATGTTTAATGGGTTTGGGGGTGGGTAGTTATCCATTTTTGTGGTTGAGGGTTTATGGATTATTTGGGTCAGGGTTTTGGGATTTTACAGCTGAGGGTTTAGGGTTTTTTGAGGATAAGGGTTTGGGGTTTTTTAGGGGTGAGGGTTTAAGGGGTTTTTTTGGTTGAGGGTTTAGGTTTAATTGGGGCTAGGGTTTTCAGATTTTTTAGGGATGAGGGATTATTATTTTTGGAAAAGTGGTTTTATTGTTTTTTTCTTAGGGTTTATGGTTTTTTATGGATTATGGTCTAGGGTTTTGGGGGATGAGGTTTTAGGTTTTTTGGATATGAGTTTTTAATTATTTCTGGGGTGTGTGCATAGGGTTTTTTTAAGGATAATGGATTTGTTATTTTTTTTTCATTTGAGGGTCTAGGTTATTTGTTGTCGAGGGATAAGGGTTTCTCGAGTTTTTGTGTATATTTTTTTCAATTTAGTATTTATAGTATTTGTGGAATAGGATTTAGGATATTTTTGAGATGAAGGTAAAGGGTTTTTTTGAGGATGACTGTATAGGGTTTTGGGGGGATCGGTGTTTAGGGTATTTTATGATGAGGGTTAAGTGTTTTATTGAAGATAAGGGTTTATGGTTATCTGGATTAGGGTGTTTATCATTTATGGACCATAGGTTTTAGGGTTTCCTGGGATGGGGGATTTGGGTGTTCTAGGGATTGGGGGTTAGGGTTCTATGTGAGGAAGAGATAAAGTATTTTGTTGCTATAGTTTTTTGGATTTCTATAGATGAGTGTTTAGGGAATTATGAGGGTAAAGGAATAGGTTTTTTAGAACTCACGACTCTAGGTATTATGGCCACATGGTTTAGTGTTTCCTAGGGATATGGCTTTATGGTTATCAAGGGGGTGAGGGTTATAGGGATTCAAGGGATGAGGCTTTACTATTTTCTAGAGATAATGGATTTGTGTGTTTTTTGGATCAAGTATTAAGGTTTTCTATGGTTTAGGGTTTAGGGTTTGATAGGGTGACTGTTTAGAATTTTAATGGGCTTAAAATTTAGTGTTTTTCAAATGGGATTTTAGGGATTTTTGGTGTTGTGGGTTTTGGGTTTTTGGGGGTTGTGTGTTTCTGGACTGATGGTTGAGGATTCAAATATTATGGGGGCACATTTTATATAATTTCATAGAACTTTTATTTATAGTTTTTGGGTGATGATGGTTTACGGTTTTTTGGAGTCTACATATTGAGGTTTTTGGATAGATGTTTTATTGTGTTTTGTGATGTGGGATTAGGGATTTTTTGATCATATGGATTTGGGTTTTTTGGGAAATATGTGTATGGGTTTTTTTGATGATGGTATTTGGTGTAAGAGGATGAGGGTTTCAGGTTTTATAGGGATGAGTGTTTATGTTTTTTTGGGCATAGGTTTTAGATTTTTTGTGATGAGGATTTATGCTTTTATTTGGGATGGGGGTTTAGTTTTTCTAGGATGAGGGATTTAGGGCTGAGGGTTTAGGATTTTTTACGGACTGAGGATTTAGGATTTTTTGGGGATAATGGTTTGTTTTTATGGGGGCTGAGGGTTTATGATTTTCTCTGTATGAGGTATTAGGGATTTTTGGGGTTGAGGGTATAGTGATTTTTTAGTGTTAAGGGTTTAGATATTTTTTGTTTTATGGGTTTATGGTTTTTTTGGGTTGATGGTTTTCGGTTGTTTTGGGATGAGGGTTCACAGTTTTTTGGGGATACAGTTTTGGGGTTTTGGGTGGGGGTGTTAGAGATTTCGGGGATAAAGTTTTATGGTTTATTGGGTTTTAGGGTTTATGGGGATGAAGGTTTTGAGTTGGTTGTGGATGAGGGTTTCTTGTTTTGGGGGATATTTTTTTTGGGATAAGGTTTTATCATTTTATGGGGATATGGGTTTATTTATTTTTATGTCACAAGGTTTATGATTTTTTAGTGATTAGAGTATATACTTTTTTGAGGATTAGGTTTTATGGTTTTTTGTGAGATTATAGGGATTATTTGTGATGAGGATTTATGTTTTTTGGGGAAAGTGTATAGGATTTCATGGAGATGAGTGTTTATTGTTCATGATGGATAATTGTTTTGGGTTTTTCATGTCTGAGGGTATAGGTTCTTTTGGGGTGATTAATTAGGGTTTTATTGGGCATATAATTTTCATTTTTTGGTGCTGAGCGTTTATGGTCATTTGGATGAGGGTTTAGTTTTTTATGGGGTTGATGTATTTTTTTGGGTATAATTGTTTATTTTTATCTATGGTTGAGGGTTTACTTGTTTATTGAGATTAGAGTTTCATTATTTTTATGGAATAATGATTTCTCTTGTAGAGGGTATATGGTTTTTTTTCCTAAGAGTTTAATGGTTATTGGGGTTGAGGGTTTTGGGATTTTTAAGGCTAAGGATATGGGGTTTTATTGGGATTAGAGTTTAGTGATTTAAAGGGTTGAGTGTTGAGTGTTTTTTATGATTGAGGTTTTAGGGTTTTCTTTAGACGAGGGTTTACAGCTTTCTAGGAATGTGGGATTATGTTTTTCTGGGGATGGGGTATTAGGGTTTTCTAAGGATGAGGTCGTTAGTTTTTTTTAGTTAGTGGTTTATCATTATCTAGAATTGAGGGTCTAGTAGTTTCCATAGTTGTAGTATTAGGGTTTTATACAGAGGGGAATTAGGTTTTTATATTGATTATGGTTTTGGGTTTTTTAGGGATGTGTGTTTAGGGATTTCTAGGGATAAGGGTTTATAGATTTCAAAGGATAAGGGTTTAGGGTTTTCAGGGGATATGAATTTATGGTTCTTTGGGGATCAAGTATTATGGTTATTTGTGGTCAAGGGATAATGGTTTTATATGTTTTAGAGTACAATGTTCTCCAGGTTTGAGAGGTGAGGGTTTTCTGTGACTGGGGGTTTTGGGTTTTCATTGTGTTTTGGATTAGTGTTTTCTAGATAAGAGTTGTTAGTGTTTTCTAGTAATATGGTTTTAGGGTTTTCTATGGTTTATGGTTTTTTTATTTCTATGGATTATATTATATAGTTATCAAGGGATGCATATTTAGGGTTTTGTGGTGGTGAGGTTTCAAGGTTTTTTGGGGATGAGGGTTGGGGTTTTATGAGGCTTAATGTTTGGGGTTCCTTGGGAAAATGGATTAGGGTTTTTTGTGAGATATAGTATACATGGTTTTCTGGTGTTGAGGTTTTAATATTTTTTCGGCTATGGGTTTATGATTTTCTGATTGTTATGGTTTAGCATTTTTGTTGTTGATATTTTAGTCATTTTGTGTGACAATGTCATAAGCTTTTCTGAGGTAATAATTTATAGTTTTTGGGGCATGGGGTTAAAGGATTTATTGGTATAGATGTTTATGGTTTCTTATGGATCAGTGTCTGAGATTTTATAGGGAATAAAGATTTTGGTTTTCTGAGGATGAGGGTATAGTGTATTCCAGGGCTTTGGGTTTTGGGTTATTAGGGTATTAGAGTGTTTGGAGTTCTGGGGATGAGATTTAATGATATTATATGGTTTGGGATTTAAGGATTTTCTAGGTGATGATTTATGGGTTTTTGGGGGGAGTAGGTTCATGGTATTCTAGGACTGAGGGTCTATGTTTTTTAACAGATGAGGGTTTTTGGTTTTCTACGGATAAGGGTTCTGATTTTTCAAGGGTTGAGTGTTCGAGGTTATCTAGGGATTTGGTTCACTATTTTTTGGGGGTTAGGTTTCATGATATTTTGGGAAGAGGGTTCTATGTTTTATGGAGATGGGGGTTCATGGTTTTCTGGGGTGGAGGGTTCAGTGTTTTTTGCCTATGGGTGTTCAGGGTTTTCTTGGGATAATTTTTCAAGGTTTTTAAGGGCTATGGTTATTGGATTTTTTGGGTAGCTCGTCTGCTATTTTCTAGGGATGAACATTCATAGTTCTCTAGGGATGAGAGTTTTAGGTTTATTTATGATTTTTGTAGGTTTATTAGAGGAATTTTTTTAGGTTTTTTATAGTCGATTGATCGACTATTTCTACGGATGAGGGTTCCAGGTTTTCTAGTGTCAAGGGTTAAGTGGTTTCAAGGGCTAGAGATTCAAGGTTTTCATGAGATGTGGGTTCATTGATATCTAGAGGTAATAGTTTAGGGGATTCTTAGGAAGCTTATATAGGGTACAATCAGACTGACGGTTTAGGGTTTTATTGGGATGAGGGTCCAGGGTTTAATAGAGATGATTTTTGAGTTTTTTCTATGTCTAAGAGTTTCTAGTTTTCAAGAACATAACACTTATGGTTTTAAAGAGAATTATTTTTTTTCTATTTTGTGGATGAGTGGTTTAGGTTTTCTAGGGATGCAAATTTTTGTTTTCTATTGATGAGTGTTTAGTGTTTTAGGTATTGAGGGTCTAGTGTTTTTTGGGTCGGTGGTTTATGGTTTTTTGGAAGTAATGGAATAAGGAATTCTTGGGAAATGGTTTATAATTTTATGGTGATGTGGGGTGTTTTTATGGGGATGAGTGTTTAGTGATTTTTTGGGTTCTTTGTATGAGGGTTTAGGTTTTTATAGGGATAAAGTGTTATAGTTTTATGGGTTTGAGAGTTTAGGTTTCTTTAGGGATGCCATTTTATTATTACTTAGGGATGTTGTTTTAGAATTTTTTAGGGCTAGAGATTTTGGATTTTCGTAGATTGAGGGATTATGGGTCTCTAGGTTTAGTGTTTTTGATTTTCTAGGGTGATGGTTTAGTGATTTTTTTTATAAGGACTTTTGGTTTTTTATGGTTATGGGTTTTGGGAATTCTTGGAAGGAAGAATTTGGGATTTCTGTGGATAATATTTTTTGGTTTTTTGAGGCATATATTTTATATATTTATAGGCTTTATGGTTTTTTATGGTGGGGGGTTTAGTGATTTTGAGGGGAAAATGCTTAGTATTTTCTATGACTCAAGATTTAGGTTTTTCAAGGGATGAGTTTTTAAGGATTAATGAGGTGAGGGTTTAGGTTTTTTGAGGCCTAATGATTTTAGGTTTTCTAGTGTTGATATTTTAGGGTTATTTGGGGTAGAGTTTGTAAGGTTTTCTCAATAAGAGGGTTAATAATTTTCTAAATATGAGTGTTTAGGTTTTTTAAGGGTTTGTGTTTTAGGAATTTCTCAAGAAATAGGTTTATTTTTTTCGTGGGGTGAGGGTTTACAGTTTTCTTTGGATGAGGGTTCATGGTTTTATAATGAGAAGGATTTATTGTTATATTTGATGGGGGTTTAGGGTCTTCTGTGAATGAGGGTTTAGATTTTATTTGGAATGAGGGTTTATGGGCTTTTGAGGATGAGGGTTTAGGGTTTTTCAAGTGTGAGGGATTAGGGTTTGTTGGGGAAAATATTTTAGTGTTTTTTCTAGCTAAGGGTATTTTTTTGAGGGGATGTGGGTTTAGTGTTTTTTGGGAATGAGGGTTTAGGTTTTTTGGGCGATAGTGGTTTAAGGATATTTTCTGGATCACTGTTTTTGGGTTATAGGGATGATGTTTTATGACAATTTTTGGAATAATGTTTAGGGTGTTTTGTGGATAAGGGTCTATGGATTTATGGGGCTATGGGTTTAGGGTTTCTCACATATAAGGGTTTTGGTTTTCATGGAGCGGAGGGTTTTGAATTTTTATGTAATGATTTTTTTTGAGTTTTTTTGGGATGAGTGTTCGGGGGTTTTTAGGGATGAGGGTTTAGGGTTATATTGTGGATGTGTGTTTCAGGTTTTTTTACATCTATGGGTTTCATGTAAATGTTTTTTTGGATGATGGATTCTGGTTTTTTTTAGGATGAGGTTTTACGGTTTTAGGGACTGAGAGATTAGTTTTTTTTGATGAGGAATTTGTGACTTTTTGGGAAGAGGGTATAGGGTTTTTAGGGTATGGGGTTAATGGTTTTTTTGGGGCTCATGGTATAGAGTTTTTTTGGATGAGTGAATAAAAAATTTTGGTGCTCTGAAATTTGTGTTTTTTTCGGGTTAAGGGTGTAGGGTTTTTTACGCACATGGTTTTAAATCTTTAGGGGATGAGAGTTTAGCGTTTTGGGGGGATTAGGGTTTAGGTATTTTTATGAGAGTTTTGGGTTTTGTGGCAATGCGGGTTGATGGTTTTTTGGGCTTACGGATTAAAAGATTTAAGGGATGGGGATTATGTGTTACTATGGTTGATAGTTTTATGTTCTTCAGTATAGACTGTTTAGGATATTGTGGGCATGATGGTTTTGTGTTTGGGGGGGGGTATGGGATTAAGGTGTTTATTGATGAGGGTTTTTGGTTTTTTGGGGTGGATGGTTTTCGTTATTTTGGTGCATAGGGTTTAGGGGTTTTTAATATTGATGTTTTAGTTTTTTTTAAGAGGATTTAAGGTTTTTCAGAGATGACGTTTTAGGATTTTTTTGGGCTGAGGGTTTATGATTTAGGGGCTGATAGATTAAATAATTTTTCAGGTATAGAGTTTTTGTATTTTTTGGGTGGTGGTTTAGCATATTTTGGGTTTGTGGGTTTATTGTTTTATGGGATTGAGGATTTATGATTATTTAGAGCTATGAGATTAGTCTATTCTAGGGATGATCATATTTTGGGTTTTGAGGATGTGGGTTTATGGTTTTTAATTGATGAAGGTTTAGGGATTTTGGGGTTGATGGTTTAATTTTTTTGGGAACTGTGTGTTTAGGGTTTTTTGGGGATGAGGGTTTACGATTTTCTCAAGGATGAGGTATTAGGATTTTCTAAGGATAATAGTTTAGTGGATTTTAGGATTTCGTATTTAGGTTTTGTTGTGGCTAAGGGTTTCAGGTTTTTTTGGTATTAGTGTATTGTTTTTTTGGGATATGGGTTTCAAGTATTCCAGGGATGAGTAATTTGTTTTTCTGGGGATAAGGGTTTTTAGTTTTTTGTCTTATTGGGTTTATCCTTTTTTGGGGAGGATGGTTCAACATTTTTTTGGCATGGGGGTTCATGGTTTTTTAATGAGTTAGTTTATGTTTTTTTTTGAGATTATTATATATAAGTTTAGTAGGATGAGGGATATGGGTTATTGGGGATGTGGTTTTAGAGTTTTATGTGGTTGAAGGATTGAGGTATCATGGGTATTAGGGTTTAGGATTTTGTGGGATAAGGGATTATGGATTTATTGGGCTATGGTTTTAGGGTTTTCGTGGGATGAGTGTGTAGGTTTTTATTGGGGTAATGGGTTATGAGTATCTGGGGGAGGAGGTTTTGTATTTTCATGTAATTATGGTATATTTTTTTCTTGGAATGAGGGTTTTGGTTTTTCTTGGGATGGGGGTTTAGTATTTTCTAGGGTAGAGGGATTATTTTTTTTTGTGGATAAGGGTTTATGGATTTCTCAAAATGAGTGTTTAGGGATTAATAGTACTGAAATTTTATAGTATTCTGAGGATCAATGTTTATGGTTTTTTGGGTTTAATTGGTTTAGTGTTTTCTATGGATGATTGTATAGTGTTTTCGGGTGATGAGGGTTTAGATTTTTCTGGGGCTAAGGGTTTAGTATTTTCCTTGTGATGAGGCTTTTAATATTTATGGGGTGAAGGTTTAGGGTTTTTTTAGGATAATGGTTTTTGTGTTTATGAGGATGAGAGTTTAGGGTTTTCATGGGATGTGTGTTTAGTGTTTTTAGTACTGATATTCTATGGTTTTCTAGGGGAGGGTTTATGGTTTCCTTAGTTTGAGGGTTTAATGTTTTCCAGATGGAGGTTTCAAGGTTATATGGGGCTTAGTGATTAGGGTTTTATAAGGTTTAGGGGTTAATATTTTCATGGGTTGTGGGTTACGGTTCATCTAGGGTTGAGGGATTTGGTTTTTCTGTGGATGGCATGGAGTTTTTTTGTGGATATGAATTTATGGGTTTTTTCAAGCTATGGGTATAAGATTTTTCAAGGATGAGGGTTTATAGTTTTGGGGATGATGGTTTCAATTTTCTTGTCGATAAATGCTTATGATTTTTATAGGTGGTTGTTTTCAGTATTTTGGGAATTAGGGTTAAAGATCATTTTTAGTTGAGTGTTTATGGTTTTTTGGGGATGAGGGACTATTTTTTTGGATCAGGGTTTAGCGTATTTTCGGGGTCGAGTGTTTAGTGTTTTTTAGTTTTCGGGTTTCGGGTTTTTTAGGCCTATGAGTTTAAAGTATTTTTGGGTGTAGTTTTTTGTGTTTTTTATGTTTGAGGGTTTATGATTTTTCTGTGCATAGAGATTTAGGTTTTTTGGTCATTTGGGTTTTAGGTTTTTTGGGGAACTGTGATTATGAATTTTCGGATTGACGGTTATGGTTTTGAAGATGAGGGTTTAGTTTTTGTGGCGGTAGATGGTTTAGTGTTCTTTCTTTTGATAGTGTTTTTGGGTTTTCTGTAGATGGGATTTTATTGTTTTTTAGGATGATGGGTTATGGTTATTTGTGTATGAGGGGTTAGGATTTTTGGGATAAGGGTTTAGGGTTTTCATGGTCACACGGTTTAGAGGTTTTTGTGCTGAGGGTATAGTGTTTTTTGGGCCTTTGATTTTGCGTTTTTGGGGTTGATGGTGTGGGGAATTTCTGGGGGATGAGGCTTTTTTTAAACGTTATAGTTTGGGATTTCATGGGGTTGAAAACTGATGTTTTATTTTGTTTCTGTGATGATTTTGTAGGGGTTATGTGGGTGGAGGGTTTGGGGTTTTATTCCAGAGGGTTTACGAATTTTTGGGGGAGGATATTTATTGTTTTCTTCGGGGAAATAGTTTAGGGTTATGTTGGGGTTGAGGGTCTAAAATTTTTTAGGTATAAGGATAGAGTTTTTCTAATTGGATTTGGGTTATTTCGGGGATTAGGGTTTGAGGTTTTTATGGATGAAGGTCTAGGTTTTTTTAGGTCCTGTAATTTTTTAGGGATGAGGATTTATGTGATTTTTGGAATGCGTATTTAGTGTTTTTATTGATGAATGATTAGGGGTTTTCTGGAAGAGTGTTTATGATTTTTTTTGGTTGATAAATTAGGGATTTTTAGTGCCTAGGGTTTAGAGTATTTTGGGGATTGGGCATTAGGGTTTTAGGGGAATAAGGGTTTATATTTATTTGGTGTATAGTGTAATTTGGATATGTGGGTTTTGTTTTTTTGGAGGGTAATTTAGAGTTTTGGAAGGATAGTGGTTTAGGTTAGTTTGGGCCGTAGTGTTTAGGGTTTTTTCAGGATGAGGTTTTAGGGTTTTCTGGGGATGATGGTTTTGGAGTTTTTTGGGATGATGGGTTAATTTTTTTGGGAATGAAGTTTTATATTTTTTTGGGTATGAGGATTTATGATTTATCTAGAATGAGGGTTTTGGGATTACTAAAGATGAAGGATTAGGGATTGGGGGCTAAGGGTTTAGGATTGTTTGGGTGTAATGGGTTTATGGTTTTATGGGAATGAAGATTTAGGGTTATTTGGGGATGGGGGTTTATGATTTCATTATTATGAGTGTTTATATATTTCCAATGATGAGGGTTTATGGTTTTTTGTGGTTTTGGGTTTAGGATTGTATGGGGGTACTTATTTAGGATTTTTTGGGGCTGAGTGTTCAGGTTTTTATGGGGTTGGGAGTTTAGGCTTTTCTAGGTTGACGGATTACGTATTTATTGGGCTATTGATTTAGGGTTTAATAGGGAATAATGATTAAGGTTTTCTAGGATAAGTGTTAAAATTTTTGTGCATCTAGGGTTTTGGATTTTCAAGTACTTTGTGTATTGAGGTTAATTTTGATGAGTATTTATGGTTTCTATGGTGAGGGATTACTCTTTCTTGTGTTGAAGCTTTATGGTTTTCATTGGCTAATGGTTTAGAGATTTATCATAATGAGGGTTTAGGGATTTATGGGATGTCTCTAATCGGTTTTCTAAGGCTTGTGGAATATGGTTATTGGGGGATATATGGTTATGGTTTTCTTGGGTTGAGGGTTTAGTTTTTTTCGGTCTGATGGTTTAGGGTTTTATAGGGATGATAGTTTTGGGTTTTCTAGGGATTAGGTTTTATTGTTTTAGGGTGTAATGAGTTAGGGTTTTCTAGGGATAATGTATATTGGTTATCCCAGACATACAGTTTATTGTTTTCTAGTGATGAGGGTTAATGGTTTTCTTGGGTTGGGGTTTACGGTTTTTTGGGGGTGTGGGTTAGGTTTTTCTAGAGTCGATGGTTTAGTTTTTTTGTGGGATAATTTTTTAGTGTTTCCTGGGGATTAGGGTTTAATTTTTAATTGGGATGACGGTTTAGAGATTTCTAGGGATGTGGGTATACGTTTTTCTAGAGATTAGAATTTAAAATTTTCTTCGGATAAGGGTTTAGGGTTTCTAGGGTTTAGAGGTTTTTCTATTCTATGGTAATGTTTTAGGGTTTTATGGGGATTCAGTTTTATGTATTTCTATGGAAAGGAATATATGGTGTTTTTCATCTGTATTATTATGATATTTTGTGCCTAAGGGATTAGAGTTTTTTTGGACTGAATGTTTCAGTTTCATTAGGGGATGAGGTTTGTGTGTTTTTTGGGACTCATGGTTTTATGTTTTTTTATGGATGAAGATTTAGTATCTTTTGGTACATGGATTTTCTGGTGTTTTGGGGAATATTGTTGACGGTTTTTCGGGCTATGGGTTTTGGGTTTTTTGGGTATAAGGGTTTTGGGTTTTTAGGTGTGATGGTTCTGGGTTTTTTTGAGTGGAGGTTTTATGGTCTTTTGGGATGAGGGTTTAGGATTTTCTGGGGATAAGGGTTTTGGGGTTTTTGGAGGTTACTATTTCTAGGAAATTTGGTGATTAGTGTTTATATGTTATTGGGGTGAGGGTTTTGGGTTTTTTGGGATTGAGGGATTAGGGTTTTTTGGTTGATGGTTTAGTGATTTCTGGGGTTTCAGTTTAGAATTTTTGGGGATAATGGTTTATGGTTTTGGGGGACTAGGGTTTATGGTGTTTTCGATATGAGGGTTCGGATATTTTTTGGATCATTTTTTATGTTTTTAATCAATTTTTCATGATGGTGTAGTATTTTTTGGGATCTGTTTTTCGGGTATTTCGGGGATGAGGGTTTAATATTTTGGGGATGAGGGTATTGGGTATTTTGAGGCTGTGGGTTTTTTGTGTTTTTGGGGATGCTAGTCAATTAATTTTATGGATGATTTGTACAAGTTAAGGGGATGATTTTTAAGATTTTATTGATTCTTATTGACTGGGGATCTTCAAGGATAATGGTTTAGTGTTTCTAGGGTATAGTGTATTGAGATTTGTGGGCATGAGGGTCATGGGTTTTTTTGTGCTAGGATTTATGATTTTTGGTCCATAGGGTTTAGGGATTTTTGGGGATGAGGTTTTTGGGTTTTTTGGATTTGGGGATGAGGGTTTAGGTTATTTTGGTAATATGGGTCTAGGGTTTTTTGGGGCTGATGGTTCAGGGACTTCTAAGGATGGGGGTTTTGGGGTATTTTGGGTAGGGTTGGGGGGGGGGGTTGTGCTAAGGGTCTATATTTTTTTAGGGCTGAGGGATTACTATTTTTTGAGGTGAATGTTTAGGGATTTATAGTATGGGGATTTATGTATTTATAGGGATGTGGTTTTAGTGTTTTAGGGGATTATAGATTATCATATTCTAGGATTTCAATTTTAGGATTTTCTGTAATGAATATATAATGATTATATAGATTATAGGTTAGGGTTTTGTGAGGATTAAGATTAGTGGTTTTGGGGGATTATGATTTTGTTATTTAGGTGGTTTGGGGATTTTTCTTCTCTTTGAACATTTGTGGTTTCCAATTTTTTTTACAAATTTCTTTTGAAATAAAAATTAATTAATTTTCAGGTCATGGGTTTTGGCTTTTCTATGGATAAGGATTTAGGGTTTTCTAGGGCTGAGGTTTTATTGATTCATGGGATGAAATTTTATTTTTTTAATAGGCTATGGTTTTGTGGTATTCTATGGCTTAGGGTTTAGGGATTTCACATAATCAGGGTTTAGGGATTTTGGGGGAACATGTTTTAGGGTTTCATGAAGATTAGGGTATATAATTATTTTAGGTTTAGTGTTTAGGGACTAGTAAGGCTAAGGGATTAGTTTATTTTGGGCCATAATATTTATGGTTTTTATAGGTGAGGGTTTAGGGTATTCCAAGAAAAAAGTATTAGAGATTTTTGGGATTGAAATTTAGTGTATTCAGATGATTATGGATTTTTGTTTTCTCATGATGAGATTTTAGGCTTTTCTAGGTCAGAGTGTTTAGGGTTTTATAGGGATGAGGGTTGTGGATTTTCTTGGGGTAAGTGGTTTGGAATATCTCTGGAATAATGATTTTGTTTTTCTAGGGCTGAGGGTTTATGGTTTTCTAAGGATGATGGTTTAGGGTTTTCTTGGGATAAGGGTTTAGTGTTTTCATGGGGTGTGGGTTTATAGTTTTCTCAAGATGAGTGTTTAGGGTCTTATATGGTTGAGTGTTTAGGATTTTTTGGTATGGGGATTTATATTTTTGGGGTGCAAGTAATTTATGGTTTTTTATATATAAGGGTTTCAGATTTTCGAGGGATTGGGATTGTTTCTTTTTGGGTAAGGTATTAGATTTTTTTAGGGATGATGGTTTACGGTTATTTTGGCTAAGAATTTTCTGGGTTTTTTTGGAGATTAGGGATTAATATATTTTGGGGATGAGAGTGTAGGTTGTTTTGGGATTATGTTTTCAGTTTTATAGAGATAATGCTTTATGATATTTTTAGTCTAATGGTTTAATGATTTTTGTGGTTGTGGATTTAGGGTTTTTTGGGATGGGGGTTTAGGTTTTATTAAGTATGGGGTTTTAGGGGGTTTTAGGGATGGTTATTTTCTATTATTATTAGAGTAGATTGTTTTAAGGTTAGTTAGTAATGTGTATTATGGTTTTCTAAGGGTTTGAGATTAGGGTTTTTTGGTAATTAAGGTTTAGTTTTTTTTAGCAGATGGTATAGGGTTTTTTTGTGACGAATGTTTTTTGATTTCTATGGCTGATATTTTAGTGGTTCTTTGGGGGTAAATGATTAAGGTATTTCAGGGATGAGGTTTTAATTTGATTTTGGAATATGGGTTATGGTTTTATGGGGTTTGAGTTTTTGGGTTTCTAGGGTTAAATGTACATGGTTTTTAGGACACATGGATTTGGTATTTTTAGGGTTGAGGGTTTTGGGTTTTTGGGCCTGAGTATTTAGTATTTTTGGGCTGAGGGTAGAGGGTTTTTTGGGATTTTGGTTTAGGGCTTTGAGGTTTTCTGGGTGAGGTCATTGAGTTTTCTGATGCTTTGTTTTTTGGGTGTTTCGTGGGATATGGGTTTAGGGTTTTCTGTGGCTGAGGGTTTAATGTTTTTCAAGTCTGAGAGTTAAGGGATTTCGGGGATGTGGGTTTTATATTGGTTTTGGGATTAGGTTTTTATGGCACTGATGGTTTAGTATTTTTTTGATGAAAATGTATTAATATTTTTTAGGGGTTGTATTTTTATGGTTATTATGTCTACGTGTTTCATTTTTTTTGGTGGTGAGGGATTCATGGTTTTAGGGGAGGAGGGTTTAGGATTTTTTGGGGGCTGCGGATTTATGAATTGTTGGGGATGACATATTTGAATTTTTTTCTAAGGGTTTTGGTTTTTAGGGTACTAAGTGTCTATAATTATATAAAGCTCTTTGTTTAGGGATTTTATTGGGGAAGAGAGTTAATGGTTTCTTAAAGATGAGGGTATTGAGGTTTTGGGGCTAAGCGTTTAAGAGTTTTAAGTTATTAGGGTTTTGGTTATTTGGGAATTTTGGTTTATGGTTTGGGGGGGATAGTGATTATGATTTTCTGATGATGACGGTTTTTCTTTGTGCGGCTAAGTGTTTAGGGTTTTCAAGGGATGAGGTTTTATGGAATATTGGTTTGAGGGATTAGGATATTTTTTGTGTAGATGGTATAGGGTTTTTTGGTGATCATGGTATTGGGTTTTTTTGGGATGAAGGATTCAGGTTTCCATGGAGATAATGGTTTGTGGATTTTCGGGGCTACTGTTTTAGGGTTTCTTGGGGACGAGGGTTTATTTTTTTTTATGAGGGTTTAGGTTTTTCTTTGGTTAAGGGTTTCTGGGTTTTTTGTGGAAAAGGTTTAGGTTTTTTTGGGATTGAGGGTTAATTATTTTTTGGGGATGAGGGATTAATGTTTTATGGGTCATGGGATTTATGGCATTAAAAAAATGAGTGTTTATGGTTATTTGGGGTTTAGGGTTTAGGGTTTTCTTTCTTAATGGTTTGAGGATTTCTATTGTTTTGGAGTTATTGAATTCTAGGGATGAGGGTTTAGGTAGTCTGGGGATGATGTTTGAGAATTTTATTATAGTGAGGGTTTAGGGTTTTCTGGGATGAGGTTTTATCATTTTTTATGTCTGAGACATTAGGTTTTATTGGGACAAACGGGTTAGGGATTTATAGTGCTGAGTGATTATGTTTTTCTTGGGATTATGGTTTACTGTTTTTTGTAGTTATGGGTGTAGGGTTTTCTAGGGGTGGCAGTATAGGGTTTTCTAGGGATGAGGGTTTAGGGTTTTTGTGGACAAAGGGTTTGTGGATTTTTGGGGGTTAGTGTTTATTGTTTTCATAGTATGAGAGTTTATTGTTTTCTAGGGATGCTGTTTTAGCTTCTTTTGGTTGAGGGTATAGGTTTTTTAGGGAATACAGTTTAGGGTATTTTTTGAGATTGGAGTTTAGTGTTTTTTTTGGGGATAAAGGTTTAGGAATTTCTGAGGATAAGGGTAAAGTGTTTTTTGGGGTATAGGGTTTAGTGTTTTTTGGGGATGAGGATTTATGGAATTATGGGAAGAGGGTTTTGGGTTTAGGAACTTATGGTTTTGTTTATTTGGGGGCGAGGGATTATGGTTTGTTGGGACTAAATGTTTAGGGCTTTTTTAAAATGAGGGTTGATGGTTTTTTTGTCTTATGGTTTAGGGTTTTGTGGCCTGAGGGTATAGAGATTTTTCGGGCTGAGGGATTAGATTTTTTTAGTGATGTGGGATTAGTATTTTTAGGTTTGAGAGTTATGCGATTTTTGGGATAAGGGTTAAGTTGTTTTCAGGATTAGGGGTTAGGGATTGTTCAGTATGAATGTATTTTGTTTTTTTGGGACTTGCTGTTTAGATTTTTTTGTGGATGTGGGGTTATGGTTTTATTGGGTCATGGTGTAGGGTTTTTTGGCGAATAAAGTTTATTGTTTTTTGGGTCTAAGATTATGTGTTATTGGGGATTAGGGTTTATTATTTTTTGGAGATATGGTTTTAGGGTTTTTTGGGGTAGGGGATTGATGGTTTTTTGGGGCTGAGGATTTATAGTTTTTTGGTGCTAATCTTTTCGATTTTTTTGGATATGGTTTTATGATTTTTTTGAGTTGTAGGATATTGAATTTTGTTGTATAGGGTTTATGGTTTTGGGTATTGAGTGATTATGGTTTTTTTAGTATGAGTTTTTATTTTATTTTTGTAATAAGTGTTTAGGAATTTTGGGTTTGAGGGTTTATGTTTTTTTGGGACTGAATGTATATGGTTTATTGTGCCTAGGGTTTTCATATTTTTGTTATAAGGATTTGGTTATCATGGGGTTAAGAACTTATGGTTTTTGGGACTTTAGATTTATGGTTTTTTGGCTCACAGTTGGTTGAATTTTTTTGGGTCTGAGGGTTTACGGTTTTTTGGGGAGATAGATTAGGGGTATTGGGATTAGATTTGAGGGTTTTGTGTGGCTGAGAGATTAGGTATTTTTGGGAATTATGGTTTAAAGTTTTCTACGGATGAGGGTTTGTAGTTTTTGAGATTGATAGTTTATGGTTTTATTCTTTAGAGGTTTTAGTGGTTTCTAGTGTTGTGTGTTTATTGTCTTATGGAGTTGAGGGAATAAGGTTTTTTAATGTTGAGGGTTCAAGGATTTCTGTTGTTGGTGGATTAGTGTTTTCTAGGTCTTAGGGTTTAGGGAGTTCTGGGAATAAGGGAATGATTTTTTTGGGGATGAGTTTTTATGATTTTATGGGAATGTGGGTTTAGTATTTTCAAGGGTTGAGGATTTATGGTTCTCTCGGGATGGGTATTAATTATTTTCAATGGAAGAGGGTTTAGGTTATTTTTGTAGAGGGATTATTGTTTTCTGGGACTGAGAGTATATATTTTTCAAAGGCTGAAGGATAAGCTTTTTCTGTGGTTTACAGTTTTGGGAATTATAGGGATGTGGTTTCAGGGTTTTCTGAGGCTGAGAGATTAGTGTTTTTTAGAGTTGGGTGTATAGGGTTTTTTGGGACTGAATTTCTAGTTTTTACTAGGTCTGAAGGATTAATATGTACAATTACTGAGGGATATTATTTTCTAGCTATGAGGGTTTAGGGGTTTATATTGATAGGGATTAGGGGTTAATGATTTTTTTTCAATGGTGTTAGGGTTTTCTCAGGCTTTTAGTTTAGGTTTTTCTAGGGGTGGGGGTTTATATATTTTTGGGGGTGAGGGGTAAGGGATATATATGGTGGTGATGTTTTATGGATTTCGGGGGATGAGGGGTTATAATCTTATATGGATGATGTTTTAGGGGATTTGTGGGCTGATGCTTTAATGTTTTTTGTGATATGGGTATACGGTTCCCATGGGGCTAGTGTTCAGCGTGTTATTTAGATAAAGGGTTAGTGTTTTATGAAGATGAGGTTATATTGTTTTCTAGTGATTAGGGTTTAGGGTATTTTGGAGCTATGGGTTTAGGGTTTTCTAGGGGTGAGGGATATGTTTTTTGGGGTTTGGGGTTTAGGGATTTTTGGAACTGAGTGTTTTAATTTTTTGGGGAATATATTTTAGGGTTTTATCTAGAATAGTGTTTTGGATTTTCTAGTGATGAGGGTATAGGGATTTCATTGGTGGTGTTTGTAGGGTTTTTATGGTTTTCAGTGTAGTTTTTATAGGGATGTGGGTTAAGGATTTTTTGGGATAGAGGGTTTAAGGTTTTCTAGGGATGAGGGTTAAAAAAAATTTGTGATGAGGGATTGGGATATTTTGGGGATGATGGTTTTAAGTTTCATGGTCTAAGGATTTAGTGATTTATAGGGGTGAGGGTATAGGTTTTCCTTTGTAATGATATTCGTGGTTTTTTGGGGTGAGGATATTGGTTTTTATGTGGTATGTGGTTCATGATTTTCTAGAATTGAGGGCTATGTGTTTTCCAGGGATAAGCTTTATTCATTATGTAGGGATGAAGCATTAGGGTTTTTTTTGGGATGAGGGTTCATTGTTTTCTTGTGATGTGGGCTTACTGTTTTCTAGGGATTATGGTTCATGGTTTTATGGTAATTATGGTTTATGATTTTATAGTGCTGACGGATCATGGTTTTTTGGGTTTGAGGGTTAATTGTTTTCCAGGGCTAACGTTATATGGTTTTCTAGGGATGAGGTTTTAGTTTTCATTGGGACTCGGGTTTCATGGGTTTTAAGGTATGATGGGTCAGGGTTTTAATTGGACGAGGGTTCATTTTTTTCTAGGGAATATGGTTTAATGATTTTGGGGGGATGAGGGTTTATAGTTTTCTAAATATTAGGTTTTAGGTATTCTTGGGATGAGTGTTTAGTGTTTATTGGGGATGAGGGATCATTAGATTATGGAGCTCATGGTTTTTGTGTTTATGGATTTGAGGGTTCAGGGTTTTTTGGGGATGAAGTGTCTTGGTTTTTTAGGAATGAGGTTTTAGGAATTTATAAGGATATGTATTCATGGTTTTCTAGGTGTTAGAGTTTAATATTTTTTATAGATGAGGGATTACAATTTTTGTTTGATGAGGGTTTGGTTTTTTCTCGCATAGGGGGTTTAGGATTTTATAGGGATGTGGGATTAGGGTTCTCTATAGATAAGGGTTTGGGATATTTTTGGGTCTATGAGATTAGGTGTTTCTAAGAATGAGGGTTTAGGGATTTCTATGCCTAATGGTTTAATTATTTTAGTCATTATGGGTATAGGTTTTTTGGGGCTAGTGGTTAAGTGTTTTCGAATGATGTTTGTGAAGTGTTATTTCATGCTTCTAGTTTAGTGTTTTCTTAGGATGAGTTTTCATTTTTTTAGGGAAAATGTTTTAGAGTTTTTTAGGGTTAGACGATTGATATTTTAGTTTTTTCAAGGGATAAGGTTTTATATTTTTCCAAGGAAGAGGGTTTAGGGTTGTTTGGGGCTATGGGATTATGGTTTTCTAGGGCTAAGGACTTATTATTTTCTAGGGCTATTTTTCTTCAATTTTTTTGGGAATGACTGTTTGGGATTTTATATGGATTTTTATTTAGGTCATCTAGAGTTTTTTTTTCTTGGGATGGGGGTGTATGATTTTCTACAGATAAGGGTTTAGGGATTTCATAGAATGAATAATTTGGATTTCTAGTGCTATGGTATTAAATATTTATGAGGATTAGGGATTATGTTTTCCCATAGAAGAGTGTTTAGGTTCTTCTGGTCCTGAGATTTTAGTGTTTTTTTGGGGATTATGGTTAAAGGATTTCTAGGGAATATCGTATTGTCATATCTAGGGATGATGGTTTAGGGGTTTTGGGATGAGGTTTTACGGTTTTGGGGAGAAAATAATTTCTGTTTTTCTAGGGATGAATGTTTAGTGTTTTACATGACAATGGGTTATAGGTTTTCTAAGAAATAGAGTTTAGGTTTTTATAGTGATTAGGGTTTGATTATATTTGTATGATAATATATTGTTTTCTAGGGCTTTGGGGTTAGTGTTTTCTTGGGTTGAGTGTTTAATATTTTCATGGTTAAAGGGTTAGGGATTTCGATGTATAATAGTTTAGCGTTTATGGGATAGTTTTACATAGATCACAATTATTGGTTTTTTATGACTAATTATTTTACGATTTTAAGGGATGTGGTTTTAGGGTTTTCTGGGAAATTTGTTTAGTGTTTCTTATGAACGTGGGTTTGGGGTTTTTTGGGGTTAGGGGTTTGTGGTTTGTGGTTTTTTTGGGGATTAGTGTTTACGATATTTTGGGGTTCGGGGTTTAGGGTGTTTTGGAAAATAGTTTTTATTGATTTTGGGGGTTGTGGCTTGAGGGTTTTTTTGGGTTGTGTTTTAGGGTTTTTTATGGTTTAGGTTGTAGGTTTATTTTGTGGATGAGTTTTTAGGTATTTTTGGTGCTATGGGTTTAGTGTTTTTTAATGGTTGACCATTTTGGGTTATTTTGGGATGGGGATTTTCAGTTTTCTGGGGCAGAGGGATACCTTGTTTTTTGGATGAGGGTTAGTTTTTTTTAGGCTAATAGTTCATTGAGTTTTTGGGATGTGGATTTATGGATTTTTGGGGATGAGGGTTTAGTATTTTTCATTGTATGAGAGTTTTGGGGTTTTTTTGGGGTTGAGAGTTTATTGATTTTTGGGCTAGGGGATTTAGGTTTTTTTGGTATATGGTTTTCGGTTTTGGGGATAAAATATTAATGTTTTTTGGGCTCATGGTTAAGGATTTTTTGGGTCTAAGGGTATATGTTTTTTTAGGGATCTAGGTATTGGGTTTTTTGGGGATCAGGGTTTATGGTTTTCTGATGTTGAGAGTTTACTATTATTTTAAGCTATGGGATTTGGGTTAGGGGTGAGGGTTCAGGGTGTTTAGTCCGAGGGTTTCTGGTTTTTTGGGGCTATGGGTATTGAGGTTTGGGGGGATGATAGTATATGGTTTTATGAGGTAGTGGATTTAGAGTGTGGTGGGGTTGATTATTTTTTTAGGTATGAGGTTTGATTTTTTCTTAGGGATGACGGTTTTGGGTTATTTTGATCTTAGGGTTTTTCTGGTTTGGGGGTTAGGGTTTTAGGGTTTTTTGGGTATGAGGATTTTGGATTTTTTTAGTATAAGTATTTTGGTTTCTTAGGGCTGTGGGTTATGTGTTACTGGGGATAAGGGTTTAGCCTTTTTGGGAATAAGGGTTTGGGGTTTTTGGGGGATGAGTAATTAGGGTTTTTTAGGGATGAGGGATTTGAATTTGGGAGGGAATGTTTTTTGGGTTTCATGGGACAGAGTGTTTATGTTTGTTTTTGTTTGAAGGGATTAATTTTTTTGGGTGAGGTTTTATGGGTGTTTCTTGATGATGGTTTATTGTTTTTTTTTGCTGCGGGTTTATGGTTTTTAGGGTCTTAGGGTTTAGGTTTTTTTACGGATGATGGTTTATAATATTTTGTGACTGTGTATTTGGGTTATTTTGAGGATGAATATTTAATATTTTTGGGGGAAGAGGGTTTAGGGTTTTCAAGGGATGGGTGGTTACTGTTTTCTGTGGATGATTGGTTAGGGTTTTAATGGGATGATGATTTTGGAATTTTGGGGGATACGGGATTTGGGATTTCTGGGTATGAGGTTTTGGTATTTGTTGGATTGGGGGTTTTGGGTTTTGGGGGATGCATTCTTAGGTTTGTTTATCATAGTGGGTTTTGGGTTTTTTGGGGAAGATGTTTTAATATTTTTTTGGGGTAGAGGTTTTATCAATATTTTGGATTGGGATATATGATTTTTTTTGAGGATTAGGGATTACTTTTATTTGGATCTATGTATTTACAGTTTTTGGGACTAAGGTTTTCTTGATTTTTGTGGCTAATGATATAGGGTTAGTTGGGTAAAATGTATTATAGTTTCAGGGGATGATGGTTTACGGTTTTAATTGATGAGGGTTTATGGTTTTTTAGGATGAAGGATTAGTGTTTTTTAGGTATAAGGATTTATGGGTCTTTTATTCTGATAAGTGTGTATGGTTTTTTGTGATTAGGGATTAGTGTTTTTTGTGGATAATGGAATAATGTTTTTGGGGATTAGGTTATATGTTTTATTTCTATGGTTTTAGTTTTTTTAGGTATGTGGGATTTGTTTTTTCGGGGCTGAGGGTTTATGTTTATATGGGGAAAAGGGTTGACAGTTTTTTTTGGATATTGATTTAAAGTCATTATAGTGTTGTAAGATGTTTATTTATGTGGGTTTATCGTTTCGAGTGTTTGGTTAGAGGTTAGAGGGTTTTATTTGTACTAATATTTGATGGTTTTTTGGGGAGGAATGTTTAGGGATATTTAATGATAATATTTCATGGTTTTTTTAGGCTGAGGGTACATGGTTTTATTGGGGCTCAGTGTTCAAGGGTTTTTGGGACTAGGGTTAAATTTTATTTTAGGGCTAAGGGTTCATGATTTTTTCCAGGTGATGTTTCATGGTTATTTGGGACATAGGTTTTATGGTTTTTTGAGGATGAGGGTTTGTTTTTTTTTTGAGGATGAAAGTTCATGGTATTTTTGGGTATTAGGGTTTGATATTTTTTGTGGATGAGGGTTTAGGTTTATATGGGGTATATGGTTCATTGTTTTTTGGAGGTGAAGTATCTTTATTTATAGGGGATAATGATTCATAGATTTTTGGGGATCCATGTTCAAGAATTATTAGGCCTTAGGTAATAGGATTTTATGGGGATGAGGGTTCATGGGTTTTTGGCAGATGAAGATTCAATGTTTTTTGGGAAGAGGGTTCAAGGTTTTATGGAATGTGGGTTTAGGATTTTTTAGGGTGAAGGTTTAGGGTTCCGTTTGGGTTTTTGTGATTTTTAGAGTGTTTGTTTATGGTTAATGGATACTTAGGGTTCCTTGTTTGTTGGGGATGAGGGTTTATCGTATTTTGGTGCTATGGGATCTTTTTTTTTTTGTCTGAGTGTTACGGATTTTTTTTGGATGATGGTTTAATATATATTAGATATTAGGATTCATGGTTTTCAGGGTATAGGATTATGGTTTTCTTGGGGATGAGGTTTTTGGGTTTTAGGGGGTCATGAATTTTGGTTTTATAGGGTTTGAGGGTTCATATATTATGTGGATGAAGGATTAGGGATTCTTATAAATGAGGGACAAGGGTTTATTTGGTGTGAAGATTAAACCTTTCATGGGGATAATGTATAAGAGTTTAATGGGGTTTTGGGTTCACCGAATCATTGGGGATGATGGTCCATGGTTTCATGGGGTTTAGTGGTTAGTTTATCATGGGGACAAGGGTTTAGGGTATCCTAGGGATGAGGCATCTGGGTTTCATAGGTTTGAGGGTTTAGGGATTCGTGGGGTTGAGGGATCAAGGCTTCACGGGGATCATATTTTTGCAATTTTTATGGCCAACTGTTGGGTGTTTTTTGGTGTTGAGGGTTGTAGGTTTTTTGGCACTTAGGTTTCGGTTTTTTATGGTTGAGGGTGTAGGGTTTTATTGTTTATGTTGAATGGTTTTTTTGGGGATAATCGATTAGCACTTGTTGGGAATGTGGGGTCAAGGATTCATGGGGATTAGGGTTATTGGTTTTTTGGGTATAAGGGTTTTGGGTTTCATGGGGGTTATGGTTATGGGTTTCTTTGTGATAAGCCTTTAGATTTTATCGGGGATGAGTGTTCATGGATTCATGGGGATGATAGTTTATAGTTTCATGGGGATTTGGTCTTATTGTTTCATGGGGATAAGGGTTTGGCATTTAATGGGGAATATGGTTTATTATTTAATGGGGATGAGGGTTTAGTGTTTCTTGAGGATAGTGTTTAAATTTTCACATGAATGAGGTATTAGGGTGTCTTGTGGATGAGTGTTTTCAATTTACTGGGGATGAGGTTTTATGATTTCTTAGTTCTAATGGTTTTGTATTTCTTGGGGATAAGTGTTAATGGTTTCTCAGGGGTTAGGTTTTTGGGTTTCATGTGTCTTAGTGATTAGTGTTTCTTAAGGATAAGGATTCAAGTTCTATTTCATGATTATGGTTTAGGGTTTCTTGGGGTTTGGTGTTTAGGAATTTTTAGGGGATGAGGGTTGAGGGTTTTATGGGTGTGATATTTCATGGTTTTTTGGCCCTGAGGTTTTTGGGTTTTTTAGGGCTTTGGGTTTAGGGTATTTTGGGGAAAGATAGTTTATGGTTTTCTAGGGAAGGGGGTCTGTGGTAACATTGTGTTGAGGGTTCAATGATTTTTGAAGATGATGGTTTAGGGTTTTCTATGGATGAGTGTATTGTGTTTTGGTGGAATTATGGTTCATTATGTTTTTATGGATGGGTATTTGTATTATTTTGGTGCTTGGATTGTTGGGTTTTTTCGGGTTATTATTATATAGTTTTCTTGGGATAGGATTTATGTTATTCTAGGTCTAATGGATTATGCTTTTTAGGGGATGGGAGTGTCATTGTTTTTGAGGATGAGGGTCATGGGATTTTTTGGATTAGTGTTTTCAGTTTTTGGTCTAGGGGTTTAGAGTTTTCTAGTACATGATGTTTAGGATATTCAAGGTATGGGAGTTTAGTGTTTTTGAGGGCTGAGTGTTTAGGGTTCTATACCGTAGAGTTTTTTGGATTTTATGCATATGAGGGATTTCAGTTTTTTACGGATGAGTATCATTGATTTTTTCAGTTGCGGTATTTTTTATATTCATGTTGAGGTTTTATTATTTTGGGGGGATAAGGGTTTAGGGTTTTATATGGAAGAGTGTTTTGGTTTTTTGGGGGATGATGTTTCTAGGTTTTTTGGGTTTTAGTGTTTGGGGTTTTTTTGGATGAGGGTTTTGGGTTTTTTGATGGAAATGGGATTAGGAATTTTTGGGGCGAAGGTTTATGGATTTTTGGGGCGGAGTGCTCTATGGTTTTTTGGACTATGGGGTATGTGTTTTTTTAGTCTAAGGGTTTAGGGTTTTTGGCTAAAATCGTTCAGGTATTTTGGGGGTTGTTAATTTTGTTTTTTTGCTGGGGGATTAGGGTTTCTCGGAGCAGATTGATTATGGTTTTTTTGGGGATGAGGGTTTTGGGTTTCTTCATCAAAATTGTTTAGAGATTTTTTGTGGAGAGGGTATAAGGTTTTTTGGGTATGGTGTTGAGTGTTTTTTTGAGATGTAGGATAACGTATTTTTGTGGCATGGGTTTTCTTATTTGTGGGGTTGATGGTTTAGGGTCTTTTAGGATTGGGTTTTAGTGTTTTTTAGGAATACATGTTGAGAGTTTATTAGGGTCTGGAGGTTGTGGGTTTGTTGGGCTAAGGGATTAGGGTTTTTTTGGATGAGGGTTTAGTGTTTCTTAGAGATTAGGGTTGATGGAAATTTGGGTCTATGTGTGGATGGATTTGTTTTTTGTGATGAGGGTTTTTTTTGAGAAAGTGATGATGAATTTTCAGGGATGAGGGTTTACAGAGTTTTGGGGATGACTGTTAGTGATTTTCGGGATGAATTAGGAAATTGTATTTTTTTGGCATAGATGTGATGATTTTTTACGGATTGAGGGTTGATGATTTTTTATGATGTAGGGTTTATGACTTTATTATATTGAGTGTCTAAGTTTTTTGGGGATCATGGTTAATTGTATTTTAGGGATGAGGGTTTAGGGATTTTTTGGAAATAAGGGAAGAGGGGTTTTTGGGTGGTTGGGAGGTGAGAGTTTTTTATCCTGAGGGTTCTATGTTTTTTGTGGAGGATCAATATTTTTATGAGGGTTTATGATATTTTATATCTTAGGATTTTGGATTTTTTAACCTAATGGTTTAGTTTTTATTTTTGAGGGTATAGTGTTTTTTAGGATGGATGTTATTGTTTTTTTAGATGTGAGTGACAATGGATTTTTTTATGTGGGTTTAGTGTTTTTTGGGGATGGGGGTTTAGGATTATTTTAAGCAAGGAGTTTATTTTTTAGGTATGTGGTTCTAGGTATAATAGTTTCCGATGTTTTACTGTTTTTATGGAAGAGGGATTACAATTTTTTTGGATGATTGTTCAGGTGTTTTGGGGATGTGGTTTGAGGTTTTTTTAGGGTCGAGTCCTGAGTGATTTTTGTGGATCAGGGTCTAGTTTTATTGGTAACTAAGGGTTTATATTTTTTTTGGGGATGGGGATTTATAATTTTATTGTTAAATGTGATTAAGGTTATTTGGGGGCTAGGGGCTTAAGATGTTTTAGTTCTAAGAGTGGAGAAATTGTTGTGCTGAGGAATGGGAATTTTTGCGTGATGAGGGATTTGGAATTTTTTTTGGGTTGAGTGTTGAGGGTTATTTGTGGTGGAGGTTTGAGGATTTTATTTTAGGTTAGGGCTACAGGTTTATTTGGAAGAGGTTTGAGTGTTTAGGGTATTTTTTTGTTGAGAGTTACGTTTTTTTGTGGTTGAGGGTCTAGTGTTTTTGGGAATGTGTTTTTACAGTTTTTGGACCAATTATGTTTTTTTGGTTGAGGCATTAATTTTTTTGTCCATGGACATGGTGTTATTTAGGAATACACTATTAATGATATTTGGGGCTGAATTTTTCTGGTTTGTGGGGGGTGATTGTTTAGGGTTTTTTTGGGTATAGGGTTTAATTGTTTGGTGGCTGATGGATAAGGGGTTTTTGGGTTCATGGGTTAAGGGTGTTATGAGGATGAGGTTTTAGGGTTTATAAAGATAAGGGTTCAGTTTTTTGGGGGACTGCGGGTTCAAGAATTTTTTGGACTGATGGTATGTAGTTTTTTGGGGTGAGGGTTAATATTATTTTTGGTTTTGAAGGATCATTTTTTCTTGGGTTGGTGGGGGGGTCGTGGTTTTTTGGAGCTGAGGGTAGTGGGGGGTTTTTTGGGGATGATGGGTGAAGGGTTTTTATGCTAATGGTTAATGGTTTTGAGGGATATGGGTTTATGAATATTTAGGTTAGGGTTCATTGTTTTTTAATATGATATTTTAAGTTTTTTAGCGGATGAGGGTTCATAGTTTTCTAGGGCTGGGTATTTAGGGTTTTATGATGATGAGGGTGTCATATAGTTTGGGTCTGAGGGAACATATTTTTTTATTGATGGGGAATTATTTATAATTGGAATTGGGGTTTAGATTTATGTGGGGAATATGGTTTAGGGATTTTTGGGGACAAGGTTTGAGGATTTTTTTGTGGTTGTGGGATCAAGAAATTTTATGGTTGATGGTTTAATGGATTTTGGGTATTAGGGTTCATTTTGTTTTGAGGAAGAGTGTACTGGGTTATTGGGGATTTGTGTTCAGGGTTTTTTGGGGATCATGGGTTCAAGCATTTTTTTGTAATAGGACTATGAGATTTTTGGGGATGAGATTTCAAGGTTTTTTGGGTCATTTGTTACGGGTTTTTAGTATATGGGGTAAGGGTTTTTGGTGGTTGATGGTTCACGAATTTATGGGTATATGGTTTTAGTGTTGTTCGGGGATGTGGGTTTCATGTTTTTTTAACTGAGAGTTAATTTATTTGGGGGATGAGGGTTATGAATTTTTAGGGTTGAAGGTTAAGGGTTTTTGGTTCTAAGTGATAATGGTATTTTTGGGACTAGGGTTTAGTGTTTCATGGGGAAAGGGATTGTTGGATTTGGTGTTGAGTTTTTAGGGTTATTTCGGGAAAAATGATTTTTGGTTTTTTTAGACTGAGAGTTTCAGTTTTTGGGGGCTTAGTCTTGAATATTTTTTAGGGCCATGCTTTTATGGATTTTTTTTGTATGAGGGTTGTCGGTTTTTTAGGATGATGGTTGAGTGATTTTAGGGATTAGTGTTTAATGAATTTGGGGGATGACTGTTAAGGGTTTTTTAGGGATGACTGTTGCCTGTTTTTTTTTTGAGTGGAGGGATGAGGTTTTTTTGGGTGAGTGGGTTTATGGTTTTTTAGCTGGGATGGATGAGGGTTTTTAGGTATGATAGATGAAGGATTATTAGGGATGTGGGTTTATATCTTTAGGTTTGATAAATGAAGATGTTTTGGATATGGGGTTGAGCGGTTTATTTTGAGTTTTATGGTGTAGGTTTTTTGGGTCTGACGGTTTTTATGGGATAACAGTTTTGGGTTTTTTTGGGATGATGGTTAAAGGAATTTTTGGGGAATTGGGGATGAGGTTTTGGGGGGATGGGGATTGAGGGATATATATGGATCGGGGTTTAGGGTTTTTTGGTATGAGGTTATATTGTTTTTTGGGGGTGTGGTATAGTTGTTTTTGGGTTGGGGTCATTTAGTGATGAGGGTTTAGGGTTTCATTGTATAAGGTATAATGGGCTTTTAGGGATTATGTTTTCAGGTTTTTTGTAAAAGGGTTCAGAGTTATTTGGGATAAGGTTTTTTGGTTTTGGGGGGATTATAATTTGGTTTTTTTGGGTCTATTGGTTGAGGGTTTTTAAGGGCTCTTCGTTGAGGGTTTTGAGGTTTTAGGGTTTATGGTTTTTAAGGGGTGTGTGTTTTGGGTTTTTTGGGGGTAAGGTTTTAGGGAGTTTTGTGGATAATAGGTTAGTGGTTTTGGGGACTGAGGGTTTTGGGGTTTTGGGGGATGTTTTTATGGTTTTTTATCACTTATGTATTATTTTAATTTGGGGATGAGGGGGTAGGGTTTTTTGGGGAGAAGGATTTAGGGTTTTTTGGTGATGATTGTTTCTTCTTTTTTTGGATGATTATTTAGGGATTTGTATGTCCGGGGGATTATTTTTTTGGATATGGATTTCTGGTATTATAGTGTTATGGTAAAATATTTTTAGGTCAGATGGTTTAGGATTTGTTGGGGATGAGGGTATTGACATTTTTGGTGATGAGGGATTTTGGGTTTTTCAGGTTTATGTTTTTTTTTGGATGAGGGTTTAGGGTTTTTTAGGGGGATTATTGTTTAGTGTTTTTGGGGATCAGGGATTAGGTTTTATTGGGGTGGTGTTTTTTGGGTTTTTTTGATTGAGGACATAGGGATTTTTTGGGGATGATGGTTTGGGGATTTTTAGGAATATGGATTTAGGGGTTTTGGTGATGTGGTTTTGGGGTTATTTAGGTTTCATGGTTTTGGGGTTGTGGATATAGAGGTTTAGGGGATTATATGGATGAGGTAATAGATTGTGTTTTAGATAATGGGATAGGGTTTTCTATGGGTGGGGGTTGTAGTTTTTTTGGGGATGATGGTTCTGGGATTTCTGGGAGGAGGTTTCACAGGATTTTGGGGTTGAGGGTTCATGGTTTTTGGGGATGAGTGTTTAGGTAAATTTCAGGCCAACGGTTATAGGGTTTAGGGTTAAATGTATGGGGTAATTTGAGGTTGAGGATTCATGGTTTTTTACCCTAGGTTCTGGTATATTCAGGGTTAGGGTTTTGGTTTTTCAGGGGTTGAGGATTTAGGATTATTTTGGAAGAGGGTTTGGATTATTTTTGGTATGAGGGTTTAGGGTATTTTTTATACTGAATGGTTTAGGTTTATGGGGTTTAGGGTTTAATGGTTTTAAGGATGATGGATTCGGGTTTTTCAGTCTGAGGCTTCAAGATTCTTTTATAATGAGTTTCTAGAGTTTTATAGACATGTGTGTTCGGGGTAATACTGCATTAAGGGTTTATGGTTTATTAAAGATAAGGAATGATTTTTTATGGATTTATGGATCAATGTTATTTGGGAAAAGGTTTTTAGGTTATTTCAGTCTATGTGTTAAGGGTTTTATGGGGTGTGTGATCACGATTTTTATGGAGTGGGGGTATCATTTTTTTGGGATGTTTGTTTTGGGTTTTTTAGGGATGGGGGTTTTGGGTATTTTATGACAAAGGGAATGGTTTTTTATAATAATTCTATTTGGTATTTTGGTTCGAACAACTTATAGTATTTTGGGGTTATGGGAATAGGGTTTTTTAGGGATGTGGTATTATGGTTTTTTCTCATAGTGATGAGGGTTTTTTTGTGTTGGGGGTTTATGCTGTTCTGGGGATGATGGTTTCGGTTTTACAATGTCATTGGGTTTAAGGATTTTTTAGGTGAGTGTTTTGTGTTTTTTTTGAAGATGGATTAGAGAAATTTTTTTCTAAGGGATTAGGGTTTTTGTGGGTGAGGGATTATGGTTTTTAAGGGTGATGAAATATGGTTTTTTAGGCTGAATAATTATGGTTTTTTTGTGATTTTGGTTTAGGTTTTATTGTGGAGGATAGTTTCAGGTTTTTTGTGGATGAAGGATTGGGTGTTTCTAGGGCTGCGGGTTTTGGGTTTTGGGGCTAAGTGTTTGGATTTTTTTGGGCAGAGTGTTTAGTGTTTTCTGGGTTATGATCATCAGTTATTGGGGGGCTTATGGATTGGGATTTTTTGGACTAAGGGTCAAAGGTTCCAAGGGTCAAAGGGTTATTTGGGTTTTGGGGGATGAGGGTTTTGTGGTTTTAGGGAGGAGGATTTGAATATTATTGGGTGTTGGGTTTTTTTTTCAGCCTAAGTGTTTGGAGATTTTAGGAAAAATGGTTTGTGTTTTTTCTAGGTATGAGGGTCTAGATATTTCATGGTATTAGGGTTTTGGATTTTCTGGATATTATAGTTTAGGGTTTTCTAGGGCTTCGTTTTTTGAGATATTGTAGGTCATTGGGTTAATGAATTTTTTGGGGGAAGAGGGTTTTTGGGGTTTTTATATATGAGGGTTTATAATTTTTGGATGTTGAGGGTTAATGGTCTATGGAGCCTGAGTTTTTAGGGTTTTTTGGTAATGAGGGGTTATGTTTTTTGGGGATGAGGGTTAAAAGTTCTTTTGGGATTATAATTTAGGGATTTTTTAGGGTTGCAGTTTAGGGGTTTTTAGGAATAAGGGTTTAGGGTTTTCCTTGGTTAATAGATTATGTTTCTCTCTAGTTGAAAGATTATGATTTTCTTGCACTGAGTGTTTAGGGTATTCGATTGATGAGGGGTTAGGGTTTTCCTGGGTCGAGTTTCTAGGGAGTTGGAGGGTTAGAGTGTGGGTATTGGAGGAATTATGGTTTATGTATTGTCGGGAGAATAATTTTTTAGAGTTTTTTCGGGATGGGGGTTTGGGGGTTTTTAGGGCTATGGGTTTTGGGTTTTGGGGCCTGGTGTATAAGGTTTATCGTGGATGATGGTTTAGGGTTTTCTTTGGCAGAGGTTTTTTGATTTTTTTGGTGATGAGGTTATAGGATTTTTTGGTTTCAGGGTAGATGTATTTTTTGGGTTGTGGGTTTAAGGGTTTTGGGGGGTCATGTTTTTGGCTGTGTTGGGGATCTTAGTTTGTTTTTTTTCTAAGGGTGATCTTTAATTGATTTTATGAGGAATATGGTTACTGGTTTTTTATGGATAAGGGTTGTATTTTTGGGCCTCTGTTATAGTGGTTATTAGTGTTTGGGGTTCGGGGTTAAGTTGTCTTGTGGGTTATGGGTTAATGATTTTTTAGGGCTGAGGTTTTAAGTATTTTTAGAGATAAGTGTTTTGGGTTTTCTAGGAATTAGGGTTTATAGTTTTTTCGGGATGAGGGCTATGTGGTTTTTCTTTATAAGTATATTGTGGTTTTGGGGGATGAGGGTTTTGGTTTATTTGATGAAAAGGGATTTGGGTTGCTTAGGATTGAGGGTATATGGTTTTTTGGGGATGAGGGTTTAATGATAATTTGGGGTGAAGGATTTACAGTTCTCTAGGGAAAAGTGTTTAGTAATTAATTGAATAGAGGGTTTAGGTTATTATGGGGATGTGGGTTGGTGTTTTTATCATCTTATTTTTTTGGATTTTTTTAGAGTTGAAGGTTTATGGTTTTTTGTGGTTTAGAGTTAAATATTATTTGGGGATGTGGGTTTAGGTTTATTTGTGCTATTATTTTGGGTTATATGATATTGGGTCTATGTGTTTTTTTTCTTGGGGATGAGGGTTTAGGGTTTTTGGGTGATAAGGTTTTAGGGTTTTTTGAGGATGATATTTTAGGGTTTTTTGAGGATGAAATTTGACTGTTTTTTGGGGTTTGTGTTTATAATTTTTTGGGGATTAGTGTTTAAGGTTTTTTGGAGTGTTTACATAGGGTTTTCTAGGGATTATGTTTTACGTTTTTTGGATTATTTTTAAGGGATTTTGGATTTTTGGGAATTAGGTGGTTGGTTATGAGGGTAAATTTTTTTAGGAATCATGGTTTATGGTTTGGGGGTTAGTGTTTACGGTGTTGTTGTGGTAGATGGTTCTGCGGATTTTGTTTCTGAGTTTTCTAGGGATTTCGTGGATGAGGGTTCAGTGTTTTTTGGGGATGAGGGATTATATAATTTTGGGATGAGGGGTCAATTTTTTTTGGTGCTATTTTATCTATGTATTTGGTGGTTGAGGTTTTTTGGGTTTTGGGGACTTAGGGTTCCTGGTTTTTTATAGTTGGCAATTTCAGTTTTTCATGGGATAAGGATTTAATGTTTTTCTGGTATGAGGGTTCAATGTGTTTGTGATTGAGGGTTTAAGACATTTTGGGGCTTTGGGTAAATGGATTTTGGGGATTAGTTATGGGTATTTTGATGATGAGGGCTTAGGTTTTTTTAGGATTATTTCTTTGTGTTTTTTGGGGCTAAGGGTCTAGGGTTTTATGGGGATGTGGTTTTAAATTTTAGGGGCCTTAGGGTTCAGGGTTGTTTGGGGATGAGGGCTCACAGTTTTTTGGGGCAGTGGATTGAGCATTTTTTTGGTAGATGCGGATGGGATTTTTTGGGGAATCAGTTCAGAAATTTTTGGGGATAAGGTTCCACTGATTTTTGGGGTTGTTGGTTTTGGGTTTGGGGGGATGGTGGTTAAGGATTTTAGGGGCCAGGGGCTTAAAAGAATTTTTAGTATGGGGATATGGGTTTTTAGGGTTGTGGGATTACTGTTTTTTTGGGCTGTGGGATATGGGTTATTTGTTAAAATAGGTTTTGAGTTTTTTTCGGTCGAGGGTTACCGGTAATTTAAGACTGGGGGTTTAGAGATTTGTGGTTTCATGGTTTAGAATTCTTTGAGGATAATGTTTTAGGGTATTTTGGGACTGGGGGTATATTGTTTTTTATGGATGTAGGTTAACTGTTTTTTGGGGACAAAGGGTTTACAATTTTTCGGAACTAAATAATCAGGGTTTTTTAGGGCTGGGAGTTAAGGATTTTTTGTGGATTTGGGTTTCTATTTTCCAAGGGAAAATGATTTACCATTTTATAGGGATTAGGTTTTAAAGAAATCTTTGGACTATGGGGTAGGGGTATTTTAAGGCTTATTTTTTGGGGTTTTTTATGTATTCAGGATTGGGGTTTTTGAGATGAGGGTTAGAGGGTTTTTTTGGGTTGAGGGTTTGAATGTTTTTTTTGCCATGCGGGATTGGTCTGTTTTATGGATAAGGGTGTGGCTTTTTTTTTTATGAGGGTTTGGGTTTTTTTTCGAGGGTTTGGTTTTTTATGGGTGAGGGTTTAGAGTATTCAAGGGATGTAGTTATAGGGTTTTTTCGGCGATACGGGTTAAGGGTATTCTAAGACTGAGGGTTTATTGATATTTTGGGGCATAGGGTATATGATTTTCATGTGGATGAGGGTTTATGTGTTTTTTTAGTTGATTTTGTCACTGTGTTTTGGGGTTGAGGGTTATTTTTTCTTAGGGTTTAGTGTTTGGTATTTTTTTAGAAGAAGGATAAGGGTTTTTCGGGCTATTGGTTTATGGTTATATCATGCAGAAATTTTAAGGACATTTGTGGATAAGGGTTTAGGATATTCTAGGAGTTACGGTTTACGGTTTTCTTAGGATAAGGGATTCAGGATATCTCGGGAATATGTATTAGGATTTTGGGGGGTGAGGGTTTATGGTTAAATGGGGATAAGGTTTTATGTCCTTTTGGGGTGTCGGTATAGGGTATTATGGGGTTAAGGGTTTAGTGTTTGGGGGGGTTTAGGATTTAGGGTTTTTCAGGATGAGTATTATGTTTTTTTTAGGATAATGGTTAATGATTTTTGGGTATGAGCGTTTTTTTGGGGGGATAAGTGTCTAGGAGTATTAAGGGGTAACAGTTTTTGGGTTTTTGGGGATGAAGGGTTAGGTTATTTTTTGGGCTTAGAGTTTTGGGATGTTTTGTGTATGGGGTTTATGGTAATTTTGGATGTGGAATTAATGGATTTTGGGGTTAATAGCATTATGTTTTCTAAGGATGGGGGTTTTAAGTAGTGTAGGCTTGAGGGTATATGGATTTATATGGGGTTTAGGGATTATGGTTTTTTAGGATTTCTAGATTTTTTTGGAATATAGGTTTTGGGATTTGGGAAATTAGTTTTAGGGGGTCTAGAAGGTATGGGTTTAAGGTTTTACTGGGGATGATGGTTCAGGGGATTCTAAGGATGATGGTTTAGAAATTTTGGAGCTAAGTGTTGATATTTTTAGAGGATGATGGTTTATAATTATTGGGGTTTTGGGTTTAGGGTGTTTTGGGACTCATGGTTATGTATTTTTTGGGCTAAGGGATTATATATTTTTGGGCTTAGGTATTAGCGTTTTTTTGGACTGACAATTTATTGTTTTTTAGTACTGACGGTTGATGGGTATTTGGTTCTAAGGGTATGAGGTTTTGGAGTTGAGGGTTTGGGTGTTTTTTGGTTTTTGTGATTAGGGTATTTTAGGTTGATAGTTTATTTATATTTTCTATAATCCAAAATTGGTTTTTTGTGTTTCATATTTATTGTTATTTATCATGACGATTTAGTGATTTTGTGGATTAGTGCTTTGTTTTTTTGGGTAGTGGATATACTAATTTTTCGGAAAAGGATTTATTATTTTTTTGGGATGATGGTTTATGGTTATATGGGGATGATGTTTTTTGGTTTTTTGGGGTTATGGGTTTTGAGGTATTTAGGGCTAAGGATTGAGGTGTTTTAGGTGTGATAGTTTAGTGCTTTTTTGCCTAAGGGTTTTAGGTTTTTTATGACTCTGGGTTTAGTGTTTTTTTGGTTTTACTATAGCATTTGGGGCTGACAGTTGTGGGTTTTGGTAGTGACATTTTAGTGGTGTTTTGTGATGAGGGTATCATGTTTTTTGGAGATATTTCTTAATGTTTTATGGGGATGAGTTCGGAGGGGTTTTTTAGGATGAAGGTTTAGGGTTTTTTTGGGATGAGTGTTGAAAGATTTTTTGGGCAGTGGGTTCAAGGTTTTTTTTAGGAAGGTTTAGAGATTTTTGGGGGTGAAGGTTTGGGGTTTTTTTGGCTAAGGGAACAGTTTTTCGGGGTTGATTCCATAGGGTTTTTTTGGGATAACCATTCTGGTTTATTTGTTGGGGTGATGGATAAGGTTTTTTTGGGGGTAAGGGATTTGGGTTTTTGGATATGGGGGTTTAGGTGATTTTTGGGTAGTGATTTTAATGGTTTTTGAACATTAAGGGTCATTGGGTATGTGGAAAAGTGTTCATAGTTTTTTAGGATTGAGGGTTTAGGGTTTTCTGTGGTAGAGGGTTCAAGATTTTATATGGCTGAGAGTTCATTGTTTCGAGGGGCTCGGTGTAAGGGGTTTAATGGGGAACGATATTTAGGGTTTTCGAGTGTACTGGGTTTATTGTTATTTTGTGGTATGGATTCTAGGCCCATTAGGGAATATGATCTAGGGTTTTTTGGGTGAGTGTTTAGATTTTTTAGGGAGAAGTGTTTTGGGTTCTTATGGGATGAGGATTTACGTTTTTTTCATGCTAATGGATTTGTGTTTTTTGGTAAAGGGAGTTCTAGTTTTTTAGAGAATATTATTTAGGGGTTTTTATGGCGGATGGATTAGAGTTTTATTTTTGGTTTGATGGTATATGGTTTTTTGGTGCATAGGTTTTGAGTTCTCTTTCGATGAGGGTTTCTGTCTTCTGGTGTGTACTGTTTAGGTTTTTCTGGGTAATAGGGTTTAAGGTTTACTTATGTATGAGGGTATAGGGTTTTAATGAGTATTAGTATTTACATTTTTTGGGGATGGGGTTTTAGGATTTTTTGGGGCTTACGTTAGAAGGTTTATTGGATTCAGTATTTGGGGTTTTTTTGGGCTGAGGATTATTGGGTATTATGGATGAGGGTTTGTGCGATTTGGGATTGAGTGTATAGGTTTTTTTAGATGATGGTTTGTAGTTTTTTGTGGTTTTGTGGATGGGATTTCATTGATTGTGAGAATCATCCGTTTTTGGGGTCAAGTGTTGAGGGGGTACTAGGGATGAGGGGGTATGGATCTTTGGGAGATGAATGTTTAGATATTTCTTGGGATAAGGGTTTGGGTTTTTTCTTTTTGGGGATTAGTGTCATTGTGTGGGGGGCTCATGGTTTGGTGTTTTTATGGTGTCTGGGTTCAGGATTTTGGGGCAGAGTGTTTAGGAATTTATTAGTCATAGGTTTTTGTGTTTTTTGGGACTAAAGGTTTATAAATTTTTTTGGGGATGTGGGTTTATTTAATTTTGGATCTGAGGGTTTTGGGGTTTCTTCGCATAGGGTCTTGTGGGAGTCTAGGTAGAGGGTTTAGTGTTTTTACAGGATTAGGTATTGATGATTTTTTTGGCAAAGGATTCATGGTCTATTTATGACGATCCTGAGTTTTATGGTCACTAGGGATTAGGTTTATATGGGGTTGTGGGATAATGGTTTTATATGAGGGTTTATGGTTTTCTGGGGATGAAGATTGTTTTTTTTGCGACATATGGTTTACGATTATTTTGGGATAAGGGATCATGTTCTTTTTGGGAATGATGGCTCAGGATTTTCTGGGGTTGATGGTTTATGGTACATTGGAGTGGAGGGTTTAGGGGTTTTCCGGGGATGAGGGTTTAGGGTTTATGGAGATATGAATTAGGGTTTTATTTTTGGGTTAGGTACACTTTATCCCAAATAATTCCTAAACCCTTCACCCAAATAACACCAAAACCCACATCCCCAGAAAATAAAAAACCATCATCCAAAAAAACCCAAAATGATCATCCCCAAAAAAATTCTAATTCCTGATTCCCTAAAAACAATCCATCCCCTTCTCGAGAAACCTCAAACCTATAACCAAAAGGTCTTCAACTATCAAAACCAACAAACCCCTCTAAACAAACCCCCAAAATACACCAACCCCCTTTCGCAAAAACACATCATCGCGTATCCCCAAAAACCTTCTTCCCTCATCAAAAAACAAAATAATCCCTAAAAAAATCAGAATCTTTAATCCAAAAAACCTAATCCCTCAACCATAATAAAACCCTAAACCCATAGCCCCAAACAAACCTCAACCATTAGCCCCAAAAAAACCTAAACACTCATAAAAAAAAACCTGAACCATCACCCCCAAAAAACCCAGAACCCTCATCCATAAAAATCATTCATCACTCAAAAAAATATATACTATAAGGTGGGTAATGGTAAATAGAAACAAATGTAAAAACATAAATTAAAATCAACTCATTTAGAATTTTTTTGGCCTCGGGGCTGGAGTCAAGGAGCATTTTCCACAGCACAAAAGCCAGAAATCACAATCCTTGTGTTGTTTCAATCCTCGAAGACAAGTAGAATATTAGAATAATTAGTTATTTATCTTGGAAGATAAAAAATTCAATTCTCCATGCATATCGACCCCTCCAACCTGCACATTTTGATTTTCTCGCTGGGGATATACACTGTCGACCTAGTTCATGTAGGTAACAAATTAATCACAACCAAGGTGACTAAAAGAGACACCAACTACTTGATGTCCTTCATTTATGAGGACTTCACCCTCGCAAAAATTGAAACCTTATGGAGTCATATTGATTGATTTGATCCTATTAACCTCCCATTGGTTTTCGAGTGCGATATTAATGTCATTTCCATCCTGGATGAGAGGAAAGGTAGGGGACCTTCACAGAGGAACGAAAGTATGGAGTTCGTTCAGTTTATGATTAGGAAAGGCCATATTGTCCTCATCATTTTATGTGATATTGAACCTTGTGTACAACCATACAGGTACCCTACACATATAGTGTTTGTTTGATAATTGATTGGCCAATAATAAAGCCTCAACTATGTTCTCCAATGGAAAGGTGTCTAATATGGTTCGGGGTATCCATTACCATTCTCTGCTCTTTCTATCTCTATCATCATGTGAAGATCATTGGGAATGTTTTTTATTCTCTCAACTATGGGCCAAAAGACTGGGGTATCATGTTGTTATCAGAATCCTCTATAATGAACCCTCTTCGGCACACACGTGTGTTGTGATTCATAAAAAAATATGGACCCTCAAGACCTCCCTCCATGCATGGGTGAAAGAGTTACCAATCATTGACAGTGAAATTTATTGCAGAATGCAAGATGCTGAACGACTTGAGAATAGGATGGAAGAGGTGTGGGATGATCTCTCTTTTTAGGATCTCTCTAAAAAGAAATAGTATTTGATGACGTGATTCTAAAACCGGAATTTATTGCATGGGATGAAGCTTTGAACAAATAGAAATGGAGGGAGAGAGGAACCCTGCATTTTTTCATGCATGCATCATAGAGAGAAAGGGCCCAATCAAACATAATATACCCTTTGAATATGGTACCTTCACTGTTGAGAGGGATGTTGTGGGAGGCTTGGAGAACACCCTCCTCATGGAACTTTTTATAAATCCCAGCCCCCAGATTCCCAATGGGTATCTAGGGGATGAGAATGGTATCTTCGAGGTGATACATAACCTTTTTCAAATTAGTACAATGAGGGGCTGAGGTCCATACCTGTGGAATTAGAGATTCATGACAATATGCTTAGCCTCAATCCGAATAGTTCCATGGGACAAGATGGATTCCTAGGTTCCTTCTACAGGGGCTCAGGGGATGTGATAAAATAAGACATCATCTCGACTATTGATGACTTATTATGGAGAGGTAGCCTACAATAGGTTACTTATGCCACTAACATGATGATCTTTCATAATACCAAGAACCCTTCCCCAATCATGTAAAATTGACCAGTGAGTATCTACAACTTCCCAAACAAATAAATTACAATACCATCAATACGAGATTGTCCTTTTATCTACTTAAGTGGGACTACATAGAGAATCATGGGTTTATGAAGAGTCATTCGATAAAACGTTCCATAGCGCATTCTTAATAGTTGATCAGATACATTAAATATAAAACATCGAGATCAAATGTGGCAATAAAGAAGGATGTGAACAAATCATATGCCCATGTAGAGTGGGGCTTCATAATAAGGTGCTGGCTGGTATGGGTTTCTCCTCCTAGAATAAAGATCTCATTTTTTATTTTTCATCTTCTATTGGTTATTGGTAACATTTATCGAGAGGTCCTCTAGTATTTTAATTGCAACTCATGGCCTAAGGAAAGGTGATCTGATTTCTATGAGTATTTTCAACCTCTCCCTGCATGTACTCAACAGCCACTATTATAGAAGAATTGACAATGGATAAATTATTCCTTACTGAAGGAGTATGAGATCTTAGTCCATTTCCAACATAATGTTCATGGATGATACTCTTGACTTCATGAATGTAGGTAGAATGTCGTTCAAGGACTGAATAAGGCAGTGGAAGAATACATACAGTAGAGTGGCCGGGTAATCAAAAAAGCTAAGAGTTAAATTTAAATTTCTAACCTCTGAATGTCTAGTCAGATCATTGTAGTTCATCTCAACATAATCATGAAAATAGGGGACATCCATATTGATTACATCAGGCCCCCCATATCTCCAGGTAGACTACACATCCATGATTTTGACCTCCTTATCAGAAATATTGCGGATCAAATCCTCAACTAGAATTATTGATAGATCTATTTTAGTGGTCATATAGAACTCATTAACAATGTCCTTATGGATACTCTCTTATAAGCTATATATGGTATCAAAACCCAAAAGGGTTTCTTCAAAAAAATCAAAATGATTTTGGTAGGCTTCATATGGGATGTGTTATCAAAATGAAAATGACAATGGGAATCCTGAAAAAGAGTGGAAAGGCCATCTAGGGAAGTCAGTATAAATGTATGTATCCTATAGGACACCCTATTATGTGTGCATGAAAATATGGTGTCGGAAGCCCTAGAGAACCACCCGCTATGGGGGAGAACCATGCCAACTCTTATTTTAGGGATCTAAACGCAATAAAGGGTAATATATCTATGATTTGGTTTGTCACAAACCCATTTATATTTGATTTTCAACAGTATTCTAATTGGATCTTTGAATTGGATGAGTTATCCTTATCGCATCACAACTAGGCCAGGGAGGAAATTGGATTCCAAGGTTTCCTGGTTTCGATCATTTCATTCATGGAATCCAGCTCCAATCATGATCTCATAAAGGCCAAGATGTATGAGAATCAATATGTCACATTCATCCTCACTGAACAATCCTTAGAACCTTATAAATGAATTTTCAATCCTTCATCCTTGACAACCATCACCACTCAAGACGTTCTTCATAACCGGTTCATGCAGGATAGTGCTAATAGTTGGAGAAAAACCCTATGGTCCAATGTTATTTCATTTTAATATAGATTCATATCCCATAGATTAAGAAACAAGACTATCCCCTTGGATGAAAACATCAAATGTTATGATATCCAAATGGCATTGTGTTGCCCATGCTGCAAAAACTATAAGTATGAGTGTGAAAATAACCTCTTCATTAGGGGAAACTAGGCATATGAACTATGGACAGCCTTTGGTGAATTTACTTCTCTTCTTTTACACAACATGGCATATATCCCTTTCATGGATATGTGGTATCATGGATTAGTGGATAGAGTATCAGATAAGTTACCCGCACCACAATCAAGCATTTCGGTTTTTGGTGCATCTAACATGCCATGAACAATACAAGGCACTATAGGGTCCTATCATCTAGTAGATCTGTAATCATCAGGAATAAGAACCTCCTTCTTGATCTGGCCAGTGTCATGAGAAACTGGTGGGAGGCACCCTCTGTTCGATTCCTTCATGGGAGATCTCACATATCTCATCCTATTAGTAGTAGTTTCAGCAGCCAATGGGTCAATTGACATCCCCCCATGGGCCTCAAACTAAATAAAAATGGTTCATGAATCACGTGGGTGATCTAAAGAGGGGTTGTTCGTGACTTCCATGGTTTGGGAATTTTGGAGTTAACCCCCTTCTTGGACCACATATCTCCTCTACAAACTGACAATAAGGCCATCCATTTGGGTTTAATCCAGTTTCATTAGAATAGTATTGAATTATTGGACGCTGAAACAGACTTTGTTTTTTCATGAAAACATGAATTTTATTTTCCCTACTCCTTGGTCAATTTCATACCTCATCAGAAATTGTAGGGGCATACTCAACAACAACACAATAGTGTTCACTCTTGGCATGAGGGGAACCATGTTGCCAGCTAACATCATTCCATTGATGTCTTTGGCTCATTCCTCATAATTCTTCACAATGTTCACATCATGAAACATGAGGGGGTCAATCTGGTTAGAGGGGATTCCCTCGACCGTCACTATTTCAGGCCTCCCTAGGCCAAATAATGGGTATGGTGGTCACTTTTTTTTCATTTCCATATTAATAAAGAACCAAACTAGGTAATTATGATCATGTTATGTAAGAAGATGATGTGGGTGACATGATTGTTCTATGAAGAGTGTTTCAATTTCAACACATTCCTCAATAATATCTGATAGAAAACATTTTCCTATATAATTTTACCATAAATTTTTTAGTATTCATGGTGACTATTGGTAGTGTTAGTTTCAAATATGATTCTTCGATAATAGTACTGTATAAACTATCACTTCCAACTCAGAACCATCCTCATCCATACAAACAGTAATGGGTGAATAGTGGGAGAACATATTAAATCAAAGAAAAGTTCTGGATTCATGTTCCATTGGTTAGAATAGTGTTGATTATGTATTGTGTGATGTTAATCTTATATATTCTTTTCGCTTATTTCTGGGAAGGCATAATAGGTTTGATAGGGAAGTGAAATGTGATCTGAGAAAGAACCCATATTCTATTCGATATGGGGAAAATAATATTACACATTAACCATTGATTCCATTTCATATTCATTAAGAAACGTTTTTTCCATATGGGGAAAATAGTAGAATGTTTATAATAATATTTAATGTGGTGAAATGAATCCACCATAAAAATATTTATTCTCACTTATTGATTATAGAGAAATAATGCCAATAAAAGAATATTCCCCACTATTAGATAGAATATTTTTTATTGAGGAATATCATAATGTTTTTCATAGAGATCTACCAGGGGGAATACCAACCATTTGAGGCATTGAACAACATATTGATGTTATCCTAGTTGAGTAATTTCTTAATAAACTAGCATATTAGTTTAATAATGAGGAGTCCATTGAATTACAAATTCATATAGATGAATTGATGGTTCAAGAGATTATAAATCCAATATTTCCCCTGTTTTATGTTCTAGTATTATTTTTTTCAACGAAAGATGATATATATTTTATATTTATTGATATTAGTGAAATCAATAATATTAAAATCAAATACAGGTATCTCATTATATGACTTGTTGATATTGTTGATGGATTACATTATTTATCAATATTTTTGAAGGATGATATTTTGAGTGGAAAACAACCTATTTTAATGATGGGAGGGGATGAGTGGAAAATTGCATTCCCAATGAATAGTGGGTTGTTTGACTGGGTGGTCATTCCATTGGTCATATCAAATTCTTTGAGTACATCCTTGTAACTCCTGAATGATGTTATGAAACAATTTATTGGTAAATTAATTGTTTTTATCTGAATGATATTTCGATTTATTGAATGAATTGGGAGAGCCATGGGAATAATCTTTGGTATGTATTTGACATTCTGTAGGAACAATGACTATATAGAAATTTTGAAATGTCCACATCCTTTTCAATGGAAGTAGGGTTTATTAGATATGTGGTATCCCAAGAAGCAATCATGGTGGATCATTTAAATTGCGATGAAATCATGTCCCATGCACCACTAGAATCCATCAAAGTAATAAGTTTTAATGGATTGATATCTTTTTCTCCTCACAATGTATTTAATTTCATCTCTATCATGGAACCTAACACTGAATGCTTTGAAAATGTGAAATTTGAGTGGTCAAAATCAATAAATGAGTAATTTTAAATCATTAAGAAAATGTTTTCTGATGAACCAAATTTTTGAATTACATGATTTTGAATAAGACATTAATATATAGTGTGAAGCATGTGGAGTTGGAATTAACACATTTTCTCATCTAATGAATGCACTGAATTACATATTTATATGAAAAGAAGAATAATTCATATAGGAATTATATAACATAGAACCAGGAATTTGATGAAATTGTGATAATTTTTTATTATTGGTCTAGTTATGTGTGACCAAAATAGATTTTTCATCTTTGTGACCATAAATAATAGATATTTCCCAATGGTTAACATAATCTGAGTTCATGTCATGCAATGTGGGTAGAATTATTACAATCAATGACATTTGTATCAAAAAATAATATGGGGAATGGTAACATTCCATGAAATGCATTATCATAATAGTATGCATTACTTGCGATTTTAAATGTTTGAATTCAGGGATTTAGTATTAGGAAATAGGGTTACCAGAATGATATAATATTCATGAAATATTAATGAAATGATAAAATCAGTTTTTGATGAATTATTCTATGCATGATGGGTTTATCTTCAAGGGAAACAAATTGTGTGTTCCAACAATTAATTATGGGAAATCCCTCCTTTTGGAGACACACGAGGGAGGAATATTTGGTATTTTTGGAATCTGTAAATCCTCAATGATACAAAAGGAAGACATGTCAAAAGAAAAATAGCGATTTCAAGCCTAGTTTATACACTCCATTACCTATACTAGAGAATCTATGGGATGATATCTACTTAAAATTCATTATGAACATCCCAAATTATCAATTAGAATTTATTTTTAAAGATTTTTTTCACCTTAATTGTATTACTAGAATCATTATTTCTGATATATAAACTAAATGTATCTTTCAATTCCAGAGGACATTATGCGGAATGTTTGGTACAAATAATCCTTTAAGCACATACCATTATACTCAACCATATGGGAAAATATAGGTTATGAACTGTACTTTGAGACCTATTGTGATTAAATTGGTTAGTATTAATATGAGAGATTGGGATTTATATATTCCACACAATAAATATGTGTAAAATAGATCTCTTAGTGCTACCCCTCAACAATATCTATTTTATACTGTTTATAAAATCCATCAAATCACTCCAGTTGATTTATGTTCTTTGAATAATTATTTTACATTCAATATTGATCTGAAGTTAAAGGAAAGGATGTTAAATAATATTCATGAATATATTTTAGCTCAAATAGATAAGGGTGATGAAGAAAATAAGAGGCAAGGTGACAATCACCAGAATATGACCTTTATCCAACATAGTGAAAAAAATTTGATTCACATTCACATTGAGAAAATTTCATAAAATTGGATGTTCATTCTAGAATTTTGTGCTCATGATCCATTTAATTTACTCGAATGTATGGAACAATGTGCCTACAAGAACAATTTAACTTATAATTTTTGTGGATTTGTGGAAATGTTCATCATTAGATATTTATCTGAATAAATGGAAGATGAATATGTCATGTATTAGATGCTAAATCCTATCTAACCATTAATGAATTACATGGAAGATATTCAACCCAAATATTATATTTTTGGGCTTGAAAATAATTTTAACCCCAATATTTATTTGAATTCAACCATCCAACACTTTTTGTCATCCAACACAATGGGGGTCCACAACACTATTTTTTGGGTCCCAAAATGATATATTCACAAGGAAATGGATGTAAATTCATATGACCACATTAAATAGGGGATATAACATAGAGAAAATGTTATTTTAGAAGGAATATTGGTACACTAGATAGTGTTTTCGATTATTAGCATTTGAAAGTTATTTTTTAATTTTAATTTTTTGTTCCCTCATTCCATTTAATTAAATATGGGTCATTACACACACATATTTTATATTTATATGGTTTTTTAATTATTTTCTAATGGTTAAAATTGAAACCTACAAATTTTCAATCCTTTTGCAAAACATTTATTCTTTAGAGTATTCCCCTTTCCAGATATATGTGGTGTGCCTCCATTGATGGTGACATAGTCATTATGATTGGAGAGTCCATGGATGGTGGTATTCTTTTATTCTGTGGTCATTTGATTTCATTTCATGCCTCAATCATCAATTACACATTTCATTTTTCCATTCATTCATTAGAGGGGTTTGGATTTTTTTGGTTCAGGTTATATTGTTTTTTAGTAATTAGGGGTATAGGGATGAGGCTTTAGATATGTTCAATGATGAGTTTTTATGATTTTTTAGCAAAGGATTTATGGGTGATTGGTGCTGAGGGATGAGGGATGGGTATTTTTCTGGGCTAATGGATTAGGGGTTTGGGTGTATAGGTGCATGGAATTTTAGGGATTAGTGTTGAGTATCTTTTGGTGAAGATAGTTTATGGTTTTTTTGTGTTGAGGGTATAGGGTTATCAGGGGATGAGGGTATACGTTTTTTGGGGGATGGGAGTTTAGGGTTTTTCTTGGACTGGGGGATAAGGGTTTTTGGGGGAGATTGTTCATATATTATTGGGGGTAAAGGTTTAGGTTTTTTTGGGGGAATTAGGGTTTAGTGTATTTTAGGGATGCATGTCTAGGGGTTTCGGGGATGAGGGTTTATGGTTTTTTAGGGCATAGATTGAAGAGATTTTTTTGGTGATGGTTTATGGGCACTTTAGGACTAATGGTTAAGGGTTTTTTGCGGAGATGGATTTCGATTTTTTTGGGGTAAGGGTCTTGGGTATATGGGGGATGAGGGAATACAAATTTATATGGATGAGGGTCATGAGTTTTTTGGGGTTGTACATCTAGGTTCATTTGGGGCTAAGGTTCTAGGGTTTTTAGGGATATGGGTTTAAGGTTTTAGGGTAGAGGTTCTAGGGATTTTTGGAGATGGGGGTCTTTGGTTATTTGGTGCTGAGGGTCTACAGTTTTTTTGGGATGAGTGTCAAGGGTTTTTTGGGATATAGTTTGATAATTTTTTAGGAGTGAGCTTTTTTGGTTTTTTGAATTAAGGATATTGGGTTTAATGGGTTGATGTTCCATGTTTTTCTAGGCTTATTGGTATAGTGTTTTTATAATGAGGAACTACGGTTTTATAGTACTTAGGGTCTAGGGTTTATCAGGATGAGGGTCAATAGTTTTTTGGGGTTGAGGTCTAATATTTTTTGGGGATGAGGGTTAAATTTTTTTTGGGATGAGGGTCTAGATTTCATTGTCGTGAGGGTATAGATAATTATATGGTTGACTGTGTCGATATTTTTGTGGAAGATGTTCTACTTTTTTTGGAATGAGGGTCAAAGGTTTTTTGGGGATGTGGTTCAATGTTTTTTTGGAGTTGGGTTCTAGGGATTGTGGGTACTGTGGATCCTAGTTTTATTCAGGAGGGTTAAGTGGTTTTTTGTGGATTATGGAATATGATTTTTTTGGGGATGAGGGTCTTCAGTAAGTAGGATATGGAAAAATATGGGTTTTGCGGTGGAGTGTCTATGTTTTTTTAATTGTCCCAGAAATTATATGTAAATTTCTTTCAAATTATAAGGGATTATTTCGAGACAAGACGCTCAAATGGTACATGATTCTGAGGCCCGAAATATATTTTTGATAATTTTTTTGTTCATTTCAATAAACATGTGTGGTGTTATTTATATCATTCAAATTTATACTCGGATCACGAATCTGAGCGACCCATTGAACTCAAAATGATAGGATTTGCCTAGAAAGGACCTTACATCAACCATATAGAGTTGATCAGAAAATATAATTTTCAAACTATTAGGAAGAGAAATAAAATAAATTAAAATTAAAATTTATTTTCTTTTCATCACCGTTGAACGGTGGCACACCCGCACTGCTATGTAGCGACAAGGCGGTGATGAACCCCATTAACGAGTATCTTAAATGAGTAGTGTACAAACACATTAATAGAAGAATAACTGATATGATGTTTCACTAATGAAATAGCATAACAACATGACAATGTAGCATAACAGAATTGAAGCAACACATTTCTCTTTTAATTAGATAACAGTTTGGAGAATCAGAGTTGCAATTTCTCTGACAAATGGCGAAGGATTTTTTATCCAACAAAGAATACCAGTAGATCGAAAAGTGGAGATGATGCCATGAAGGAAGGATCTAGGACCAAAGATCGAAGAACACCAATGGAATCGAATGGATTGAAATCAATGATAACCCCTCTCCAGGTAGGGTTTACTTTTGATTTTTGATACCCCCATTATTCTTTAACAAAATCGAATGTAGATCAACCCCCAAACAAGTTGATACGTTGGTAACTTGTTCATATGGGAGGGTGATTTTCATTTGTGTTTTGCATCCGGATAGAACATTGATATGTCTATAAATCATACACATGTTTTTAAATGTCAAACATGAATTGTGTGTGCCAACACAAAAAGGGAACGATCCCCTCCTCTTTTTTGCAATGATGCATGTTCTTTGTTGATGAAACTATTAATGGAAGAAAATCCAGTTCTGAGACCGTAGTAGGGATGAAGGGGAACTGAGACGAATGCTGTTGTAGATGGTACAGGGAGCGGACCACCAAAGTGGACCTGCTAACCCACAAAAAGCCCCACTAGTGTGCTGACACCATCACGTGTGGGCAGGTGGTGGCGTACCACGATGGCATACCGAGGCACTAGTCATGACTGACATAGCATATTATAGAGCAGAAGAAGTCGTTGATGCTCAGGCTGCAGTTCATATACACGTAATCCAATGGGGACCGCATACGAGAGGAAGGGTGGATGACTAATGTTGGCTGCATGCATTCGACCCGGACACCCAACATGTATTCATGCTGGAGAAGACTGGCTGGCATTGTGGGTCAGGCCGGGGGGTGCGAATGGGGTTGCAGTGCGGCCCTAGCAGGAATTATGTTGGGCCGCTGGGTGGACTGTGTTGGGAATAACCATCATGCATGATTTAGGCTGGTATGAATAAATCTGAGTCGATGGGAGTCATGACAGACAAGTCCCACTACAAAATTGGAATGGGTCCAACAAGGCCCAATTGGATGAGCGCAGTATCTTGGCTAGACTAGGCTGACCCATACGAAACCAGGTTTTGTCGAGTTTTCTGAATTTGGTCGAGTCATGGTGGACCCTTGGCCTAGTTTGGTCGGGTCGGTCTAATTAAGTCGGACCGGGCCAGGACACAACCGACCCCTATTTACTAACACACTAATATTTTTCAGACTAAATGACCAATTGACGAGCTGTTTGTAGCGATGGAACCCTCACGATGATTCGCTTCTTTTGAAATAATATTAGTAGTATTTCATGGTATTTGGAATGTGAAAAATTTATTGAGAAGGGGATTCTTCAAAAATAAGGAATGCTACAATCTGGAATCTTACATCTAGGTGAGACCCATCGACTACTGACACGAAATTCCAAGTGACCGTTTTATGCCTAGAGGACAAGAAACCCTATATAGAACAAAATCAAGAAACACTATGTGGATTAGCTCCATGTGAACCAGTGTATATTAGCTAGCTACAAACCTGTGTGGATCAGCTCTAGGTGACCATATGTGGATCAACTACTGGCAACACAATGTGGATCAGAAACCAACGACCAAGAGTTGATTAGCTAATGTGAACCTATGTCGATCACATAAATTTGGACATATATATACATGAAATGATTTCCTAATTTGGAAGGGGCTCTGAATGACCCAAAAGACCCATGGTACTCATCTGGGATGAGTACCTCAGTTGTCCAATGTGTTGAGTGTTACAACTGATAGCCTTACATTCCGTACATTATATTATACTTGTGTGATCTATCTTGATTTTTTACCATTCTTCATCATTTTCATTGTGGATTACATTGTTTTCTTTAATATTTGGTTTGGGGTCCCTATTGAGTATTTCATTTCACGCCCTTGAATATGCTTCACCCACACATGTTGTGTCTGGTGCAGAGAACCAACCCCTTGACAAAGGACATGGCGGCCTAGGACCAGGTAGTGCCCTATGAGATTTGGAAGGTGGTTCATGCTTCTACAGATTCTGACAGCTACTCTAAACTTACACATCTTGTGGGGTTTACATCAAATGGATTTTTTGAGATCTTATGTACTTTCTAGTTTTTTCATTTTTCCATTCGTTGGGATTGTATTTTGGCCCATTTCACCAACAAACTGTATATTTACTCATTGGTTGTGAAGTGGAATGCATGCTTTCCTTTACAGTTATGTTTTGAGGTGATTGTGTGTGTGTACATTCATGTACTCAGGAAAACCCCACCCACTTGTAGGCTGATGCCTTCGGTAAGAGTCACCAACTCCTGGCCTTGTGGTGGAAATCATGGGGGAGTCACATCATTGATCCTGGGGGATGGTTCATGCCAAAGTGGTATCAAAGGTGTTTGGTTCTACCTCAAAGACCATGAGTCTTTTTTTGGGGCCACAATGTATAATGTTTTAAGTTCCACAATCTGATTGGCTAGTCTAGTGTTGGTGCAGTGGTTGAGGTACCCAAACACCATGACATTATATTATGCTTTTTAGATATAAAATTAAAAACAGTGGTTTCATGCATCATATAAGAATTGAGTGTTTACACATTTCCTTCATGAAATATTGTTATCTCACCAAGTATAATCTATTTTTTTATTAGTATATCATGATATATATCTGGATTCTTCTCACATATAACTAGCTAGGATTCTGATGCATGACCATGGGGATAGCCTACCTAGTAATGATGCATCCATTCATGGACCCATGCTAGAGATGGCCCCTTCAGGTGGTGAATAAGCATTACCACTAACATTTGATCAGTACTAACAACCAGTGTTACCTGTAGAGGATGCACGCCGAATCCGCACCATGCACAGGATCCAGAGATAGAGACATCCTAGATTAAAGGGATGAATAGTTCATCAGGCCATTGAAGACTTGATGGATGTGGTGATGTGGGTCTGCCACTTAGTGAGGACACCACATGAAAAAATGTTGTTCTTAGTTGAGATCCTTTTTCTGGGCTCGGTAGGGAGATGATAGAGCTTGACGATTTAGACTCATGAAGTGGAAACCCTCCTCAGGTATGACATTGATTGGAATTTCTTGAAGGATTTGATCCATGTGACCATTCAATTAGTTCCCATACATGAGAAGCTTCATCTACATCCGAGAAACATGATAGTTGTTGAGTACTCAGTGATTTTAACAGACCTCTCCCTTTACTCTATTGATATGGTACGAAACCCTTCCATCTAGTCCTAGACCTTTTAGAAGGGTAACCAATGGGAGATCAGGGCATCGATGATTTCCCTCCCCATCCCTAGTCAATTTGGAGTGCTAGATAGTGTTCTTCTATTATAGGGCATCCTCCCAAAGCATACAATGATGGTGGGACCTAAGACTAGGAGAGAGGTGGTCGAGCCATCCAAGGTGGGTAGATGATAGATGACGTAGGGATCAAAGCGGGCCAGACAATCTAGAGGGTGACCCCAAGTCATATGATATGTGGTGCAAGGCCAATGGGGATTCAGGGGTCAGTAGAGGAGTAAGGCATGCTATTCCAGTAGTGGGAAAGGACACATGGGTCATGACTACCCGATCTGCCACACATACGATCAGCAGACAGTCGAGGGACCATTAAGGAATAGACAAATGCTCAATCGAGGAGGTCCGTAGGGTGGTCGACGTGGCAATGGAGTAGGCTGAGAAGCAGGTGGTGGGTGATAGTTTGAGGTACTACAACCACCACTCCTAGCTGGTCCACCACGGCCTTAGGGAGAAGGTGGCTAGGGGCGAGCTCAACTTTAGACAGTGAAGTCCAATCACCCAAATTCTCTTAAGATGATTAGAGGTATTATATGTACCTTCTCCACCCTAGTTTTAGTTCTTATAAGAAATAATTCTCATTACTATTTCCTTTACACGTACCCAGTTTGAGGCTCAGATATTCTGATGGAGCTGCCAACTCAATCCTTTTGATTAGAGACTCCTACGGAAGGGGATTTTATGATTAAACCATCATTCGGGCAGAGTGAGATTACTCTGGTAGGTGAGAGCCTCAGCTGGGGTCTCATAGTAGCTGTGTCAACGCACTATAATTCCATCATGGGTCTGGACTGTTTATCCATAGTTCATGCTCAGATCGACAATCATAGACACATAGTTTGGTGTGTCAGCGACAATGGGACAAGGTTTTACTTCACCAGAAAAAATGGAACACCTGTAACAAAGTGAAAAAATTCTCAAAGAAGGTTGTATATGATCACCCACCAGTTGGACTATCCTCACCCTCAGTGCGGTGGATGAGAGGAGTCCTCACTTTCTTGTAGAGGTGGATGAGTATGGTTACGTTTTATAGAGAATGTTCTGGGCTACCTCCTCACCAAAAGGTAGACTTCTTCATTGACCGATATCCTAGGATGACACTGATATCCACACTGACATATCATATAGCCCTCATGGAGATATTTGAGTAGAGTTTACAATTGGAGGACTTGTTAGAGAAGGGCTTCATGAAGCACAACATTTCACCATGGGGCAACCTCAGTGTGGTTTTCCAAGAAATCATATGGATGATTTAGGCTATGTGTTGACTACTGAAAACTAAACCAGGTGACTTTGAAGAAAAAATATTCACTCTAGAGCATTTATGTCCTATTACACCTACTAGAAGGAGTGAAAAAGTTCTCCAAGATAAATATATAATCCAGATATCATCAACTTCAGGTACGAGAAGAGGATGTACTAAAGCCATTTTTCAGATGTCGGTATAGCCACAATGTGTTCCTGATGATTCCCTTCCTAGGGACCAATTACATAATAGGGTTCATGGGATTCATTAACAGAATCATCTATATTTACCTCGATAATTTTGTGCTAGTCATCATTGATGAAATATTATTTTACTCTTTGTTAGAAGAGGAGCATGATACACGCGTAAAGATAATCCTAGAGACACTATGAGAGTAGCATGTTTATGGGTATATCTCAAAAGATCCAGTTCAGAATTTGGGAGGTTGACATTTTGGGACATGTCATCTTGGAGGCCAGAGTTGTAGTAGATCCATTGGAGATAAGTGTAGTGCTTTCTTGTGAGCCACTTGCGAGTGTGACTGAGGAGCATAGTTTTGTTGCGTTGGACAGATACTACCGAAGGTTCATACTAGACTTTTCAAGAGTATAAGAACCCTTATTTTCTTTGACAAAGAAGGGATCACCCTTTGTGTAGGGGGAAAAGTGTTAGTAGAGTTTACAAGAGTTGAGGCAAAGACTACTGAGTTCCCCCTTCTTGAGACTAACAGAAAAGGGCATTAGGTATGTAGTTTTCATTGACACATCAGGGAACAGACTTGGTTGTGTCCAGATGATGAAGCAAGTAGTGAATGCCTAAATTTCATGCTATTTGAGGCACCATGAGAAGAACTATGTTACCCAATACCTTGAGTTAGCATCATTGGTATTTTCTCGGGAGATGTGGAAACACTACCTGATGGGTGAACAATTTTCCTTCTATTCCGACCACAATAGTCCTAGGTATATATTCAATGAGAAGGACGTGAACATGAGTCAAAAATAGTTTCTAGAGTTCTTACAGAACAATGACTTTGAGATAGTCTATACTCCTGGGATGGGGAACATTAAGGCAGACGCTCTCAACACGAGGTCTAGTTTTCAGCTGTTGAGTGCTCTGAAAATGTAGCTATTCATGAGGATGATATCCTATATGGATGATGATGGAGAATCTTTCCTTGAGTAGATTATAGCCACTCCCCCACTCTTACTGTAGGTTAGGGAGGCACAACTTGTGGATGTTGACTGTGAGGCCTTACATGCGGATTTATCCTCAATAGAGGTTCTCGATGGATTTTTGATAGGTGGGTATCATGTAATCCTTTTTTGAGGGTTCATAGTAGGGACAATGGCATTGTGAATGATATTTTTAGGGAGTTACATACCTCCCATTTAGCAGTACGTTCTGGACTAGGGATGATGTTCTAGGATCTCTAACATTGGTACTAGTGGCTAGGGAAGAAGAAAGCGGTGCAGAGTTCATTTCATGGTGCCTTTCTTGTCAGGAAGTAAAGGCTGAGACACATGTTCCAACAGGAATTGTACAACCACTTATGGTACCACGGTGGATGTGGGATGGTATCTCGATTGAATTTGTGATGGTATTACCACACACATCCAAGGTCCATGATTCTATCTGGGTGATCATTGACTGACACACCATGTCTGCTTACTTCTGACACATCTGGGAGTAGGGAGTGGTAGAGGTCATGAGACTCTTCTATATCTAAGGGATAGTGCTGCTTCATGGGGTCCCCTTCACAAATTTCTCAAACAATGATGCTCGCTTCACATCCCGGATGTGGAAGGGATTGCAAGATGCATTCGGGAATCAACATTACTTGATCATACCCATTCACACATAGAGATTTATTGTTCTTTTCAGATAAGGGTTTATTTTTTCTAGTGATTTTGGGTTTTTTTGGGGGGATTGAGATTTATGGTTTCTGGGGGCTTAGGGTTTAGGGTTTTTAGGGTCTCTAGGTATAGGTTTTGCAGGAAAAGGATTTAGGGTTATTGATGATAGATGGTTTTGAGTTTTTGGTCTGATGTTCATGTTCTTTTGGGGATGTGGGTTTAAGATTTTATGTTTATCAGCGTATAAGGTATTTTTTTGATGTAGATTTGGTGATTTTGGGGATTGAGGTTTTTCTAGGGGAGGAGGGTTTATGTATCTTTTGGTATTTCAATTTTGGGATTTTGTGGGTAAGGGTTTTGGGTTTTTCGGGGTAAGGGATATGAGAATTTTGGGGTGAGGGTTTAGGTTTATTGGGGATGAGAGTTCAAGGATTTTTGGGAAATTGTGTTTAGTGATTTTTGTAGCTGAGGGTTTATGGTTTTTATATTGGGGTTTAGGGATTTTTATGATCATTTTTAGGCTTTTTTGGAAATGGGTATAGGGTTTTTCATTAATGAAGGTTTATGTTTTTTTAGGGATGAGTGTTAAGGGTTTTTTGTGGGTTAAGGATTCAAGGGTATTTTGAGTTTATGGTTCTAGGATTTTGGGGATGATGGTTTTGGGTGTATTGGAGTTAAGGGTTTAATGCCTTTGGGGGTAGATATTGAAAGGGTTTTTTTGTGTTGAGGGTTTAAAGTTTTATATGGACAAGGGTTTTGGGGGTTTTGGGGACGAGGGTCAACTTTTTTTTGGTCAGAGTGGTTAACGTATTTTGGGGCAGAGGTTTTATTGTTTTTTGGTCTTGGTGTTCATGGTTTATTAGAGATAAGGGTTTAATGGTCATTGAGTTTTGGTATTTACTTGTTTTGGAAGCTTAGGTTTCAAGGGTTTGGGGCAGTGGGTTCAAGTTTTTTCAATTCTAAGTGTTCATAGTATTTTGTGGCTAAGGGTTAAGAGTTATATAGAGACATAGTTATAAAATTTTGTGGCCTTATGAATTGAAGGTTATTTGTGGATGAGAGTTCTTTGGTTTTTGGGGGTGAGGGTTTAGGGATTTTTTTGATGAAGAAGGGTTTGGTTTTTCCGGGGTGAGATTATGTGGTTATTTTGGGATAAGTTTTATATGATGTTTATTACTGTGGGGTGTGAGTTTTTTAGGGATAATAGTTTAATGTTTATTTGGGTTGAGGGAATATGGTTATTTGGGCCCAAGATTTATCATTTTTTTAGATCAGGGTTAGTTCATTCTGGTTCTATCGGTATAGAGTATTTTTGGGATACAAGCATTGGATTATCTATGCAAAATATTTTAGGGTTTTATGGAGATGAGTGTTTAGGGTTTTTTGGGGATGGGGGTAAAAGGTGATTTGGGGGATGATGTTTTAGGATTATTGGTGTTGTGGGTTTAGTTATTTGGGGTTTGTGGGTTTGTGGGTTTGCTATTTTTTGGGATTGAGGGTTTCGAGTATTTTTTGTTTTATGGAATAGGGTATTTTATTGATGATTTTTATGGGTTATGGGGGATTAGGGTTTATAGTTCTTTTGTGGATGAATGTTTAGGTCTTTTTTGTGATGTGGTTTTTTGGATTTTGGGAAGATTCTAGTTTCATCTTTTCATCTACTGATGTTTTAGGATTTTATGGGGATGATTGTTCATGGTTTTCTATGGATGAGGGTTTTGAGTGTTTTTTAACTGAGTGATTGGGGTTTTTTGGGGTTGGTTTTATTGTTTTTGTGGGATTAGGGTTTGTGGTTTTTTGGGGATATGAGTTGGTGGGTATCTTCGTGCAGTGGGATTGAGGATATTTTGGGTTGAGGTTATGGGTGTTTTTTGGTGTTGTGGGTTTGGGGTTTGGGGTTTTTTTATGTTTTGGGTTTTGGTTTCTTTGGTTTCGAGGGTTTAGTTTTTTGGAGGATTATGGTGTGGGTTTTTCTCATGCTAATGCGTTTTTGGTTTTCTAGGTATATTTTGTTTGGGTTTTTTGGGGATGAGGGTTTAGGTTTTTCATGGGTTGAGGGTTTAGTGATACATTGTGGATTAAGGTTTACGATTTTTTAATTAGAGTTTTGGGTGTTTTATAGAATAGAGATTATTAATTTTTTGGGTTTTTGTTTTATGTTTTCATAGGTTGATGGATTTGTGATTTTTATGGTTAGGGGTTGATAGTTTGATGTTTTAAGGGATTGTGGGTTTTTAGCTGACTGTTTAGGGTTTTAATGGTTGACAGTTTAGTGATTATTTTGAGACAATGGGTTTTTGGTTTTGGGAAGCAGGGTTTAATTTTTTCAAGGATGATGATTTATGGTTCTATATAGATGAGTTTTTCAGAATTTCAGTGCCTAAGGGTTTATGGTTTTCTAGGATGTAAATTCATGCTATTCTTGTAGTGAGGGTTTAGGGATTTTTATGGTTGAGTGTTTAATACTTTCATGGGGATCAATGTTTAGTGGTTTTCAGGGGTAATTTTTTTTTGGTGTTTTTGGGGCTGAGGGTTTAGTGTATTTTGGGCGATGGGGGTTTGGGGTTTTTGTGTGTGGAGGTATGAGGTTGTTTTACTAATTTTTTAGGGAATTTGGGTGATGAGTGTTTAGGTTTTTTAGAAAAGAGGATTCTGGGTTTTCTAGGCTAGGCGGTTTATGATTTTTTTTGGAGTTGTGGGTTTAGGGTTTTTTGATATTGTATAGGTTTTTGGTGATGTGGGATTAGGTGTCGTTGTGGATATTGGTTTATGGGGCTTGGGGATAGTGGTTTTATGGTTTTTTGTGGATGAGGGTAAAGGTTTTTATGAGATTTATGGATAAGCTATTTTCGGGGATATGTGTTGAGTATTTTTGGGGGACTGATGGATTATTAGTTTTTAGTGTCATGTGTTTCCGGTTTTTTATCATATTCGGGGATATGTGTTTTATGGAGATGAGGTATTAGGTTTTTTCATGCCAGTGGGATTACAGTTTTTTGGGACTATGGGTTTTTTTTGTTAATTTTGGTATATCAGTTGAGGTGTATTAGGGATTAGTGTTTTCAGGTTTTTTGTGCTAAGAGTTTTTGATATTTTGAGGATAGGGTTTAGGTTTTATTTACTGATGAGAGGTTATGTATTTTTTGTTCTGAGTGTTTTGGGGATGAAGATTTAGGGTTTTTTGGACCAGAATGTTTATGGTGTTTTAGGGATGATGGTTTGTGGAATTGTTTAGTTAGTGAGTAGAGTATTTTCTTTATATGAGGGTTTAGGTTAATTTTGGGTGGATCGTTTTTTTTGTTTTGGGGAAGAGGTATTATGGTTTTTTTGGGACATTGGTTTTAGGGTTTTTTAGTGCTATGAATTTTATGGTTTTTGGGGATATAGGTTTAGGGTTTTTTTAGGGATAAGGGATTAGGGTTTTTGGTTGATTTGGGTTTATCGTTTCATGGGGATGAGGGTATAAGGATTTTTGGCCCTCAAGGTTGAGTGTTTTTTCGTGTTTCTATAGTGTTTTTTGGTAGCTATGGGTTTATCATTTTTTTAGGATTGTGTGTATATGCTTTTTTGGTTTGGTGGTTAACTATTTTTTAGGGTAGTGGTTTTATGGGTTTGGATGATGATGGTTTAAGGGTTTTTTGGGATAAGGGTATATTATTTTCTTAGGGATTTGAGTTTAAGGTTGTTTGGGGAACATGGTTTAGTTTTTGGTGGGATGAGGGTTCCAAATTTATTTGGGATCAGTGTTCAGGGGTTTTTTGGTTTAATGTTCATCGTTTTTGGGTCCCTGGTTTAGATATTTCTGGTGTCATGGGTTTGGGGATTGGTAGATCCGATGGTTCTGGGTTTTTTGGGTAGTGGGTTCAGTGTTTTTTTGTTATGGAAGGTACATGGCCATTTTTTATAGAGGGATTATTGGTTATGGGGTAAGGGTTTTAAGGGTTTTTTGTCTCTAAGGGTTCTTTGATTTTTAGGGTTGAGGGTTTGGGGTATTTTTGGAATGAGTTTTTTGTGTTTTTGGGAGCATAGGGTTCAATAGTTTGGGGGATGAAGGTTTTTTGGTTTTTTTCGACTGAGTGTTTGTGAATTTTTTTTGGGATAAGGGTTTTGGGTTTTATATTGTTGAGTGTCTCGGGTTTTATGGGCTTGATGGTCAAAGGCTATTGGGTCTGAGGGTTCATGGGTTTTTTGGGATGAGGGTTGACATAGTTTTGGTGACCATGGGTTTGGGTTTTTTCAGGGATGAAGATGTATCTTAATTTTGAGGAATTGCTTCATGGTTTTCTAGGGCTGCGAGATTAGGTTTTTTGGACTGATGATTCAGGATTTTTGGGGATATGTATATTTGGGTTTTTTGGGTTGAGGATTTAGGATTTTTTATTAAATTTTTAGGTATTGGGGGGGATGTTGGATTTGTTATATTTATGGATGAGGGATTTGTTTATTTTGGTGCTGAGTGATTTAGGATTTTAGAGTGAGTTTATAGGATATTATGGGGATGAGGGTTAATTATTTTTTGGGGATAGGGGTTTAGTGTTTTATGCGGAAAAGGGTATAGGGTTTTCTATGGTTTGAGGTTAAGGGATTTGTGGGGCTGAGGGTTTATCGATTTTTGGGCGTAAGGGTTTAGGGTATTCTAAGGCTATGGGTGTAGGGTTATTTGGGTATGTGGGTTTATAGTTTTTTGGTGTTGAGGGTTTGTGTTTATTTGGGGTTATAGATTTAGGTATTTTTGTGCTGTGGTTTAGGGTTTTTTGGGTTGGAGGTTTCATTTTTTATCGGACTGATGGTCTAGGATTTTTTGGAGAACTGGGTTTAGGGATTTTTGTTCATGAGGGTTCAGTTTTTTTAGGGATAAGGGTTTTTGTGTTTTATTTGGTTAGGTGTTTTGGGGAAATAGGGTTTTTGGTTTATTATATAATAGGGGTTGAGGGTATTTTTGGGATGACGGGTTGCTAGTTTTTTTTGGATGAGTGTTTGGGGTTTTTTGGGGCCTTGGGATTGGTGTTTCATATGTATGTGGTTTTGGGATTTTTAGGGTTAATTGAATGGGTTTTTTTGGGGATGAGGGTTTGGGTTCAATCATGGGTTGATGGTTTATGTTCATCTCTGGGTGCTTTTAGGGTTTATTGCTGATGATTGTTTAGGGATTTCTTGTGATGAGGGATTAGTGATATTTTGGGCATAGGATTTTGGATTTTTTTGGAATGCTGGTTTAGGGTCTTTTACACCTATGGTTTTAGGGTTTTATGGGTGAGGGTTTATGCAATTTTTGAGATAGAAGTTTTTGGGTTATTATGGGATAAAGGTTAAGGGTTATTTGTGGATTATATTTTTACATTTTTTTCAGGATGACATTTTAGGGGTTTTTAGGATGACAATTTAGGGTTTTCTAGGTCCAAGGGTATGGGGTTTTCAAAGAACAAGGGTTTACATTTTTCTAGGGTATATGAATTAGTTTTTTCTAGTTCTAATTGATTAGGTGTTTTAGTTTCCATGGGATTAGGATTTTTAGGGATGAAATTTTAGGGTTTCTTAGGGTAAGGTTTTTGTGTTTTTTGGGATTTAGGTTTTTGGGTTTATGGAGATTGGTATTTAGGTTTTTTAGTACAAAGGGTTTAGGGTTTTTGTGACCATTGTTTTGGGAATTTTTTAGGTGATATTTTTTGTGGTATTTGGGATAATGGTTAAGATCGTTTTTGGGTCATAGAGCTTTGAGTTTTTTTGTGACCAAGGGTTTAGGATTTTTTTGAACCTAGGAGTTATGGGTATTTTGTTGATGTGGATTTAGGGTTTTTTGGGGGAAGAGTGTTACGGGTTATCTAAATAAAATGCTATTGGGTTTAGGGGGGTTTAGGATTTTCTGTATGAGGGTTTTTGGGTTTTTGGTGATTAGGGTTTTGGGGGTTTTGGGACTATTGGTTAAGAATTTTTTTGGGATGAGGTTTTATGTTTTTCTTAGGATTATGGTATAAGGATTATTAGGTCTAAGGTTTGATGGTTTATTTGGGGATGATGGTTTAGCAGTGAATGGGGATGAGGGTTTATGGGTTTTTAGGGCTGAGGATTAGAGTATTTTAGGGATAAGGGTTTACGGTTTGTATTAGGTCTGAGGGTTTAGGGGTTTTTAGGAATTATGGTTTATGAATCATGGGGCTGGTGTTTGTGGGGGTATTTGGGGTTGAGGGTTTTTATTTTTTTGGTAAAGATGGTTTAGGGTTTTTTTAGTATGCTACTAGGGTTTATTAGGTTTGAGGGTTTATGTTATTTATTTGGATTTAGGATTTAATGGGGGCAAGGAATTCAGGGTTTTTTTCGGAATAAGGTTTATGGATTTTGGGGGATGAGGGTATATTGTGTTTTTCTAGAAGTGAACATGGGTTTTTTTTCTTGAGAGTATATTGTATTTAGGGTAAAATATTTATGATTTTTTTGGAAAATGGTTTACAATTTCTTGGGGTTGAGTTTTTAGGGATTTATGGTGTTGCGAGTTTTGGTTTTTTTGGTGATGAGGTTTTATGGGTGTTTTGGGGTAAGAGTTTTGGTTTTTTTGTGTATTATGGTTTTTGGTTTTTTGGGGATGAGGGTTTAGGTAATTTTGTGTTGTGGAGTAACAATTTTTCTGGTGAGGGTTTAGGGGTTTTTTAAGGATGAGGGATTAAGGTTTTTGATCTATGGGTTTAGGGATTTTGGGGGATGAGAGTTTATTATTCATAGTGGATGATGGTTTTTGGGATTATAATTTTGTGGTTTTGGGACTAAAGGTAATGGGTTGATTGGACCTGAGGATTTTCAATTTATGGTGCTGAAGGGTTAGAGATTCTTTGGGTATGAGGGTTTATTGTTTTTTTGGATGATTGTTTTGGGATTTTGAGGATGCAGTTTTATAGTTTTTACGGTTGAGTGTTAAGGGATTTTTGGGGTAGAATTTTCAAGGTCATTTAGGGCTGAGGGATCTTTTTTTTTGGGATGTGGGGTTTGGGGTTTTTAGGGTAGTTGGTTCAGTTTTTTTGGGGGCTAAGGGTTTAGTGTTTTCTATGGATGAGTGTTTTTGGTTTTTCTATGGTTGTGGGTTAAGGTTTTCTATGGGGATTAATTGATATGGGGTTTTAGGGATGAGGTTTTCTCTATTTAGGGGTCATATGATTCAAAAGGTTTTGGGGGTGAGGGTTTAATATTATTTCAACCGGGTTCATGGATTTCTCGAGTTGAAGGTATAGGGTTTTATAGAGATTATTGTTTATGGTTTTATGGGCTCAAGGGTTCAGCATTTTTTTATTCAAAAGGGATCATGGTTTTTGGGGGTTGAGGGTTGAAGATTTTTTCAGGATAATGGTTAAGGTTTTTTTGGGGGATGGGGGTTGAGGGTTATTTTGGGATAAGGGTTCATGGGGTTTGGGGGCTAAGAGTTTGGCGTTTTTTTGGTGCTAAGGGTTTTTTATTGATGAGGGTTTACGGTATTTTTCATCCAAGGGATTAGTGTTTTTTAGAGATTATGGTTATGGTTATTTTAGGTATATGCCTTTTGGTTTTTTTGGGTTGAGGGATTTTAGTATTTTTAGGATGAGGGCTTAGAGTTTTTTGGGGTCATGGTTTTAATGTGTTTTTTGGGTAGATGGTTTAGGTTTGTTGAGGTTGCGAGTTTAGGTTTTATTGAGGTTGAGTGTTTAGGGGTTCCTGGGGTGGGGGGTTTACAAATTTGTGGTGTTGTGCATATAATTCTTTTTTTTTGGGGGGGGGGGTTGGATTAATTTATTTTGGGTCAGAGGGTTTAGTGTTTTTTGGGGTATTATAGAATCTTGATGTAGATAGTTTTTGGTTTTCTTGGGATGAGGTTTTAGGGTTTTTTGGAGATGCAGTATAGGGCATTTTTGGAATGTGGGTGTTAGTTTTTCTAGTTCTAAGGGTTTAGGGTATTATAGGGATGATGGTTTATTGTATTTGGGTAGATGGTTTGTGAATTTTTTGGTATAAGGTTTTGGGTTTTTTTAGATGAGGGTTTGGGGTTTTGGGGGAATAGAGTTTGGTGTATTCTAGAGTTGATGGTTTGAGAGATATTCGAGTTAGATGGTGTGAGGGTTTTTGGGGTAAGGGTTTTGGGGTTTTTTAGTCAAGTGTATGGGTTTTCCTTGGGTGGTGGGTTTGGGGATTTTGGGGATTGAGGATTGGTGCTTTTTGGGGTTATTGGTTTGAGGATTTACTAGGGATCAGGGGTAAGGTTTTACTATAGCATAGGGTTTGGGTTTATTGAATGAGGGTTTATAGATTTCTGGGGTAATGGTTAAAGTATATTTTAGGATTTTGGGTATTGAATGCTTTTTTGGGCTTATGGTTTAAATTTTTTATATAGTATATAGTTTTGTTTTTTTTAGGGGTGACAGTCTATGTTTTTTGGGAATAAGGGATTATGGTTTATTTCTATATGGTTATAGGTGTGTTTATGTAAGATGGTTTTGTTTTTTTCAAGATGAAGGTTTTTGGTTTTTTTCATGTTGATGGTTTATGGTTTTTTGAATATAAGGGTTTATGGTTTTCATGGGACTCAAGGTTTACATTTTCTAGTTCTAAGGGTTTAGCATTTTCTAGGGATGACAGTTTATTGTTTTGTGTGGTTAAGGGTATTGGGGTTTTTGGTGATTTTTTTAGACTTCTTATGGGGGTGTGGGTTTATATTTTTTTTGTTGTTGAAGGTGTATTGTTTTTGGGATGAGGGCTTAGGATATTTTTGGGGATGGCAGATTAAGGGAATTTTCATGCTAAGGGTCAGTTTTTTTAGTGAAGAGATTTATGTTTTTTAGGTATAAGGGTAAAAGTGTTTTGGTGGTGATTATTTATGTTGGTTTGAGTATTAGGGTTTAGGGTATTTATGGGGCTTACGGTTTAGGGTATTTATGGTTCTGAGGGTTTAGGGTATTATGGTGATGGGGGTTTAGGGTGTTTTTGGCTGAGGATTGAAGATAATTTTTTGCATTAGGGTTTAGGGTTTTCTGGGGTTGAGGGTTTTGGATTTTATGGTTCTGAGGTATCAGGTTTTTTTGTTAAATGGGGTTTAGAGGGTTTTGGGGAAGTGGGGAAGTGGGATTGTGGTTTTTTGGTCAAATGGATTATGTTTCATTGTGTATGATCATTAGATTTTTTTATTATAATGGTTGATAGATTTTTTTGGATATGATGGTTTAGAGGGTTTTAGGGTTGTGGATCTACTATTTTTTGGGGTTGAGGGTTATTTGTTTTATAGGGAGGGTTTATGTTTTTTCAAGATAGGGATTATGGTTTTTTGGGACTAATGGTTAAGGGTTTTTTTGAGGTTGAGGGTTGAGGTGTTTTTGGGGCCCAAGGTGTTGATGATTTGGGGGTAGATGGTTTAGGTTTTTTTGGGTTAATGGTTCATTGTGCTTTTTGGATGAGTTTTCATGATTTTTTGGGATGATTTATAGTGTTTTTTGGGGATAAGGATTTTGGTTTTTTTTGGGTTGGGGTTTATGGTTTTTTGCAGCTGTGGGTTTTCGGATTTTTAGGGCTGAGGGATTAAATATTTTTAAAGTTTATATTATAGTGTATTTTTGGCCATATGGTTTATGGTTCTTGGGAATGAGGGTTTAAATATTTATTGGTGTTGAGGGTATTGTTTTTTTTGGGATTATGGTTTAGAAAATATTTGGGACAGAGGGCTTAGTTTATTTCAGGGATGATGGTTTTTCAGGGTGAGGGTTTAAGGTTTTATAGGGTTTAGGGTTTAAGGTTTTTTTGTTATAGGGTGTTCGGAATTTTATTTTGTGGTTTTATGAGTTTTTAGGGATGATGTTTTATGATATTTTTTTTATGTGGGTATATATTTATTTGGGGATGAGAGTTTATGGTTTTTTTGGCTGTAGGTTTCATATTTTGGGGGCTAATGTTATTTGGTTTTATTGCGGGTGGAGTATTTATTGTTTTTGGGGGCTACTGGTTTTCATTTTTTGGGGGATAATGTTTTGTGGTTTTTTGTGGGCATAGTGTTAATGGTTTTTTTGGGGAATGAGGGTGGATTTTTTGGGGGTGAGGTTTCTGGTTTTGGGGGGATGAGTTATGATTTTTTGGGGGTGAAGATTTAGTGTTTGTTAATGATGAGTATTTTGGTTTTTTACAGCCGTGGGTTTAGTGTTTTTTTGGGACTGATGGTTTATTTGTGGTTAATGGTTTAGGGGTTTTGTGGCTAAGGTATTAGGGGTTTTGGAGGTATAGAGTATCGGTTTATGGGGGATGGGTGATAAATCGCAGTTTTTTAGGGATGTGGATTTATATTTTTTTGGGTGGGGGTTCAAGGGTGTATAGGGATGAGTGTTCAAGGGTGTTTGGGGTTGAGGGTTCAATGTTTTTTTTAAGATGATGTTTTAGAGATTTTTTGTGCTGATGGTTTAGTGATTTTTTGGAATATAGGTTTCGTGTTTTTTGAGACTAGGGGTTCATGTTTTTTCTGGTGTTGATGGTTCATCTCTTTTGGGGATAAGGGTTCAGGATATTTTTGGGGAAAAGGGTTCCTGGTTTTCGATGGATGATGGTTTAGTGTTTTTTGGGATAGGTGGTTCATGATTTTTTGGGGATGAGGGTGTAATGAATTTTGGGGATAATGGTTTAGGGTTTTTTTAAGAATAAGATTTAGTGGTTTTAGGAATGAGGTTTCAAGGATTTTTCATCTAAGGTTTTCTGGATTCTTGAGTGCTTAGGGTTCAGGGTTTTTTGGGGTTGAGGATTTAGGGTATTATGGGCATGTGGTATCATGGTTATTTTTGTCTAAATGTTTATGTTTATTTGAGGATGAAGTTCAAGGGCATTTCTTCTTGAGTGTTAAATGGTTATTTTTGAAGAGGTTTTTGTTTTTATTTTGGACTAAGGTCATAGGGTTTTTTTTGTTGATGATTATAGGTTTTTAGGGGATGAGGGTTTAGTGTTTTTTAGTGTCTAATGATTTATATTTTTTGGGGGTTGAGACAAGAGATTATTTTGGGGATGAGGTCACTGAGTTTCTTTGGGATGAGGGTTTTTTTGGAAGAAGGGTTACGATTTTTTGAGGTTGGAGGACTAGGATTTTTTAGGGGAAGAGTGTTTTATGCTTTTATGGGATGGATGTTTAGGTATTTTTTGGGCTTTGGGTATAGAGTTTTGAAAGGGATGATTTTTTTGATTGTTCTAGGGTAGAAGGTTTACAATAATTCTGGGGAAGACTATTTATGGTTTTATAGAGTTCAGGATTTATTATTTTTGGGGGTATAAAGTTTAGGATGTTTTGGGTATGGGGTTTAATTTTTTGGGGTGAGGGTTTGGGTTTTTCTGGGGTTGATGATTTAGTGTTTTATTGGGATGATGTTTCAGGTTTTCTGGGGAGGAGGGTTTCACATCATTGAGGGTTGAGGGTTCGGGGTTTTTTTAGAGTTATGGGTTTGGTATTTTTCTAGTTAAGGTATTGGAGTTTATGGCGATGAAGGTTTGAGTGTTTTGGGGCTTATGATGTGAGGTTTTTTTAGGGTGGATGGTTTTCTTGTTTTTTGGGATGAGGCTTTGCAGACGTTTAGATTTGTGGTTGTGTCGTTTTTGGGGTTAAGAGTTAGGGTTTAATTTTTTGGATGATTGTTTGGGATTTTCTACGAATGTGTGTTTCGTGTTTTCTAGGTCTGAGTGTTTATGATTTTTTTGGGATGAGGATTTAGTGTTTTCTAGGGCTGAGTGTTTGGGTATATTCATAGGCATAGGGTTAAAAATATTTGGGGGATGAGGGTTTATGGTTTTTTTCATCTAAGGGTTTTTTTGGAGTTGAGGGTTCAAGATTTATGGTGGCAGAGGGTTGATGGTTTTTGATTATGAGAGCTTAGAGTTATTTTAGGCCAGCTATTTATTGTTTTCTCAATATGAGGATTTATGGTTGTTTGGGGCTATGTGTTTAGGATTTTCTTGGATTTATGGTTTTATCTTTTCTAGGGCTAAGTGTTTAGGTTTCCCTAAGCATGGGGATTTTGTGTTTCCAGAGATTGGGGGTTTATGAATTTCCACAAATGAGGAATTAAGATTTCTATGGGGCAAGTGTTGAGGTTTTATTTGGTATATGGGTTTTGGTTTTGGTGGGATGAGGGTTTAAGGTGTTTGAGGTTGTGGGTTTACACTTTTTTAGGGATACAGGTTTTGGATTTTTTTTGGTGTGAAGGTCTAGATTATTTTGGGGATGAGAGTTGATGGTATTTTCATCGATTAGAGTTTAGTGTTTTCTGGGGCTTAGGGTATAGTGTTTTTTATTTCATTGTTTATGGTATTTTGGAACTGAGGAATCAGGGTTCTCTAGGGAAGATGTTGTTTGGTATTTTATGTCTGAAGGTTTATAGATTATAATGAATTAGGGCATTGTTTTTTTTTCTTTTATGGATTATTCTTTTTTGGGGCAATGGGTGTAGGGATCTTGGTGGGTCAGTTTGAGGTGTTTTTTGAGCTTTGGGTTTTTGGTGATATGGGTTTTTGGTTATTTTGGATGAGTGGTTATATATTTTTTATGATCATTTATGAGGTATTTTTGGGGCCACAAGATGAGTGTTCTTTTGGAGAAGATTGTTTATCAGTTTTTGAGGATATGGGTTTGAGTATTTAGGGGGATGGGTTTTTTTTTGGATGATGATTTAGGTATTATTTAGGTATTAGGGTTTAGTGTTATTTTAAAATGTGGTTTTAGGGTTCTTTTGGTTGAGGTTTGAAGGGTTTTTGGTGATGAGGATTTATGAGGTTATTGGGGATAAGGGTTTATGGTTTTATGGGGGAAAGGGTTTGATATTTTTAGGGTTTATTGTTTGTAGTTTTTTCATGCTGTGGGTTTATAATTTTTTGAACTGAGGATTTTGGGATTTTGATGGAATAGTGTTATTGATTTTTGATGCTAAGTGTTTAGGATATTTTGGGGTGGAGGGTATATGATGTTTTTCGGCTGTGGGTTTAGGATTTTTTATTACCGATTGTTTATGGTTTTTTGGAGTTGGGAGTTTATGGTTTTTAATGCTGATGGTTTAGTTTGTCCTGGATATGGGGGTTTAAGGTTTAATTTTGTGGGATGGCGGTTTATATTTTTGGAAATTGGGTTTATGGTTTATCAGAGATGATGGTTTAGGGTATTTCAGGGATGGGGTGTTAGGGTTTCATTGGACTGTTCGGTTGGGGTTTTTTGGGTTGAGGTTTTATGTTTTTTTTCAGGATGATGGTTTAGGGTTTTGTGGGAAGTGGGTTTGCGTGTTTTGGGGCTAATTATATATGGGTTTTGGAGATAAGTTTTTAGTGTATTTTGGGGATGATATATTAGACATTTTGGGGGTGGTGGGTTCTGTGGTTGTGGGTTTAGTGTTTTATGGGGAAAAGGGTTAATGTGTTCTGGATCTATGGTTTTAGGGTTCTTGGGTTTGAGGGTTTATAGCATATTGGGATTTTGGAGTTTTGGGTTTTCTACGGCTAAGTGTTCTATGTTTTTTGGTTTTGAGGTTTTAAGGGTTTTGGGGATTGGGGATCAGGGTTTATTGGGATGAGGTTTTATGGTTTTATAGGGATGTATGAATAGGGTAATTTGGGTATAAGGGTTCATGTTCTTTTGGGATGAGGGTTTATGTGATATTTTAGATTATTTGTTAAGGGTCTTAGGGCTTACAATATAATTTTTTTGTTGACTGAGGGTTTAGGGTTTTTTCAGGATGAGGTTTAAATAGTTTTTGGGGTTGAGGTTTCTGGGTTTTAGGGGGATTAGGGTCTAGGATTTAATGGTTCTATGGGTTTAGGGAAATTTTATTATGACGGTTCATTGTTTTTGGAAATGATGGTTTTGTGTTTACTGTGGATGGGGGTTTGAGTTTTTTGGGGGGCTAAGGGATTAGAGTTAATATTGGATATGGGTTTCTGGTTTTTTAGTGTTGTGGGTTGAGGGTTTTTTTGGATGAGGGTTTAGCATTTTTTTGGGGCAGAGGGTTTAGGATTATTTGGGTATGAGATTTCGTGGTTGTCAATATTTTGTTTAATGGTTTTTTTTGGTTTTAGGGCAATTTTTTTGTCTAAAGGAATAGAATATTTTGGCGAAGAGGGATTATGATTTTTTATGCATAATGGAATAGTGTTTTTTAGGTTTGGGGATTTCTGGATTTTTGGGGCTAGGGGATAAAGGATTAGTGCTTTATGGGGAAAGGGTTAGGGATTTGTGGAGATTTTGGTACATAAATTAATTAGGATAAGGGTTTAGAGTATTTTGTGTCTGTGGGATTATGGTTTTTTGTGGCTGAGGGTGTAGGATATTTTTGGAAATGAGGGTTTTTGGTTTTCCAGGGCTTAGGGTTTAAAGGTTTCTGGGGATGCGGGTTTAGGGTTTTTTGTTGGGGATTTATTGTATTTTGGGGAAGTGGGTTTCAGTTCTTCAAGGGATTATGTTTTAGGATTTTGTTGGGTTTAGGGTTTAGAGTTTTTAGGGATGAGGGTCTGGGGTATTTTTTGGCTGTGTTTTTGGGTTTTTTTAGGGATAAGGTATTAGTTTTTTACGGATTATTTTTTGGGGTTTTAATTTATATGGGATTAATGGTTTTTTAGTACTGAGGGTTAAAGGTGTTTTGGGGATGGGTATTTTTTTTAGGATGAGGGTTTCATGTTAATGTGGTTGTAGGTGGGGGTTTTTGGGGCATGGGTTTGGGATTTTTTTGGGGAGAAGGGTTAAAGGGGTTTTTTTTGGGATGGGGTTTTTCTTGAGGATGAGGGTTTCAGGTTAATGTGGTTGTGAGGTGGGGGTTTTGGGAGTAGGGGGTTTGGGATTTTTTGGGGCTAAGGTTTTGGGTTTTATCTATGGCTGAGGTCTATTGTTTTATAGGTCTGAGGGTTTGGGGATTTTGGGGATGAGGGTATAGGGTTTTTTTGGGCCATGACTTTAGGGATATTTTGGAACTTAGGGATTATAATTTTTTTGGGATAAGGTTTTATAGTTTTTTTAGCATATGGTTTATAAGTTTTTGGGGATGAGGTATAGGGTTTTCACAAGGAGGGTTAAGGGTTTATTATAGTTGACAGTTTAGGGTTTTTTGGACATATTATTTTATGTTTTTTGAGGATAAGGGTTTATGGTTTTTTGGGGATGTTGGATTAGCGTTCATTGGGGGCGAAAGTGTAGGGTATTTCTGGTTGTGGGATTAGGTGTATGTGATGTTGATGGTGTATATTATTTGGGGATTCGGTTTTAATGTATCATGGGGGATAGTTTATGGTTTTTAGGGGAAATGTTATTATGGTAATTTAGGATTGTTGGGTTATATTTTTGTAGGGATGTTGGTTTATGTTTTTTTGTGGTAATGGGTTTAGTTTTTTTTGGGAATAGGGATTTATATTTTCTAGGGATGAGGGTTTATGGTTATTAAGGTTGAGTGTTTGTGTATTTTCATGGATAATGTTTTTGTTTTTATAGTGGTTATTTTTTGGGGATCTGGGTTTGTTGTTTTCCGGCGTATATGGTTTGGGGATTATTGGGGCTGTGTGTTTGATGGGTATTTGGGGCTTTGAGTTTCCAAGTTTTGGTGTATGAGGGTTTGGTGTTTTTTGGGGTTTAAGGTTTGGGTTTGTTTGAGGATTTAGGTTTTATGGGTTTTGGGGATGGGGTTTTGGGGTTATGGGGGGTAGAGTGTTTGTGATTTTCCTAATACAAAGGGTTTAGAATTTCTAGGGATAACTATTTAGGTTTATTTAGGGATGAGGTTATATGGATTTGTGGGGATGGGGTATAGGGATATTTTTGGGATACAGGATTAAGAATTGTTTCATGTGATCTTGGGTTATCCTTTTATACAACTAATGGATGAAGATTTTCTAGGGTTATGGGTTCAGGGTATTTATGGGATAATGGTTTTGGGTTTTTTGGTGGATGACGGTTTAAGGTTTTATTAGATAACAGATAGGGGGTTTTTCAGGCTGATGATTAAGGTATTTTTGGGGATATGGGTTTATGGATTTATAGGGGTGAGGTTTTTGGGTTTTTGGGTTTGAGGTTTTAGTGTTTTCAATGGCTGAGAGTTTTAGGGTTTTTTGGGCCTCAGGGTTTAATGTTTTTTAGCGATGATATTTTAGGGAATTTGGGGTTTATTACATAGGGTTTTGGGGTGTTTGGGGTTTGGGGTTTGGAGAGAATGGTGGAGGTTGGAGTGGTTAGATTATTTAATGGTTTATTCATGTAGGGGATTTAGGGATTCTGTTACTGATGGTCTAGGGTTTTTTTGGATCTAACGTTTTAGGTGTCATCATAGTTGAATGTTTTTTGGGGTTTTTTGGATAAGGTTTTATGGTGTCTTGGGGGGTTAGGGTTTATGGTTTTTTGGGGCTAGTGGTTTAGGGTTTTTTCAAGAAAGGTTTTAGGATCTTTTGGGGCCATGGGTTTATGATTTTTTGGGATAGAGGGTTTTTAGTTTTCTAGATACATGGATTTAGAGTCATGGGGGGTTGTGGGTTTATGGTTTTTAGATTTTTGGGATTTTGGGGTTGTGGGTTTAGGGGTTTTTTTGGTGATCATGGTTTATGTGGTTTTTGGGATGTGGATTTAGGATTTTTTTAGGGATACAGGTATTTTGATTTTCAAATGATGGTGGTTTAGGGATTTTTAAGGCTCATTGTTGTGAATTTTGAGGGGAATATGATTTAATTATTTTTGGTTATGAGGGATACGTGTATTTAATGAGTATTGTTAAGGATTTTTTATGGCTGACTGTTTGTGATGTTTTGTGGAAGAGGGTTTATGATTTTGGGATTGAGGGTATAGGGTTTTTTGAGGATGAGTCTTGAGTATTTTTTGGGGTGATGGTTTTGAGATTTTGGGGTAAGAGAATTTTAGATTATTTTGTCTATGAGTTTAGTGATTTTATAGGTGAGAGTTTATGGATTTTATGTTGTGGTTTAGGTTTTTTGGGTTTGAGAACGTATGTAATTGTGGGGATGAGGGTTTGAGATTTTTTTAGGGTTTACGGTTTTTTTGGGGTAGAAGGTTTAGAGTTTTTTATCACTGTGGGTTTTGGGATTTTTTGGGATGATTGTTTGTGGTTGTTTGGGGATAAGGGTTTAGAGTTTTTTTGGGAGGAGGGTTTATGTATTTTTTGCGGGTGAGGGATTTTTTTGGATAAAATTTTAAGGTTTTTTTAAGGATGATGGTATTCTATTTTTGGGATTAGGTTTTCGATTTTTTGGGGTCAAGGGATTATGGTATTTTGGGGATGAGGGGTGCGTATTTTTGGGTGAGGGTTTACGGTTTTTTGGGGCTATGTGTTTTTGGTTTTTTGGGTCTTTTAGGTTTAGTGATTTTTGGATCCCATGGTTTTTGGTTTGTTGTGGCTGAGTGTTTAGTTGTATTTGGTAATGGTTTTAGAGTGTTATGATGTTTATGGAATTGTTTCTTTTTTTCATGTGGGTTTATGGGTTTTTGGGACGACATGTTTTGTATTTATTATGGATGAGGGTTCGGGTGTTTTGGGAGATAAGGGTTCAGGGGGTTTTGTGTCTGAAGTTTCATGGTTTTATTGGAGCTAAGGTTTAGAGATTTTTGGGATGAGCGTTTGGGATTTTCTAGAGACGAGAGTTCATGAGTGATTGGAGTTGAGGGATCACAATTATTTTGGAATAATGGCTTAGTATTTTAATGGGCTGTGGGAATAGGGTTTTTTTATGGATGAGGGTTCTGTTTTTTGGGGGATAAAAGATTAGTGGAATTTGGCGAGGAGGGTATGGGGGTTTTTTGGTATGAGGGTTCATGGGTTTTGGGATTAAGGGTTCATGTATATTCATGATACAACTTCTAGGATTTTTCTTGCCAAGGGTTTGGGGTTTTATGTGGATGAGGGTCAGGGTTTCGGTGGTGTGGTAGTTTAGGGTTATTTGTTGTTGTGGGTACATGGTTTGTTGTGGAGGGGGATTGAGTGTCATTTTTTTCTAAGAGTTTAGTGTTTTTTGGGGATTTTTGTTTGGGTTGTTTTGAAAAAAGGTTCTTTGTTTTATGTAGTGAGGGTTTAGGGTTTTTGGGGTGAATATTTATGGTTTTTGGGGGTTGAGAGGGTTTATTGATGTTGAGGATGCGTGTTTATGTTTTTTTTTGAACCGAGGGTGAGGGTTTTATGGGATGTAGGATTTGGGTTTTTCTTGGAGAAGGTATTATATTATTTTACGGATAAGGGATTTGGTTTTTATGGATATGTGCTTCGGGTAATTCTACAGATGAGGGTTTAGGTTGTTTTTGTGACGTAGGTGTGGGGGTTTTGGAGAAAATAGTTTAGATTTATCAGGGGATAGAGTTTTGGGAATTTTTTGGCTAAGGGATTTGGTTTGTTTATAGGTTGAGGAATTAGGGTATTTTGGATAATAGTTTTGGGTTTTAATGGGATGAGGGTTTCTAGTTTTTTGGGGTAAAGGGTTTATGGTTTTTTTGGGTTAAGGGTTAATGGTTTTTTGGGTATGGTGGTTAAGTTCCTTTGGGTATGGAAGTTTCTATTTTTTGGGGGCTCAAGGTTTTTGTGATTATGGGTATGCCGGTGCATGATTTTTGGAAATAGGGTTTTTTGATTTTATGGGTGTGGGGTTAGGCTTTTCTGTTGTTTAGGGTATATATTTATTTTATGGATTTGGTTTTTGACTTTATCTGGGCTAAGGGTTTGATAGTTTTTTAGTGTTATGGGCTTGGGGCGTGGGTGATGTGGGATAGTGTTTTTTTTGTGTTTTGGGTGTGAGCAATTTTAATTTTATTTGGATGAAGGTGTGGTTTTTTTCTAGGAATAAAATTTTTTTGTTTTGGGGGATAAATGTTTAGGTGTTTTTGTGCATGACGGTTTACAGTTTCTTCCGGATCATGGTTTATAGATATTTTTGGGCTTAGGGTTTATTATTTATTTGTCCTAATTGTTTACGATTTAATCAGATTAATGATGAGGTTTTTTTGGGATTGAGGGTTTATGGTTTTTTAGGGATGAGGGATTAGGTTTTTTTGGCATGATGGTATAGGTTTTTTTTGTGGAAGATGGTGTTGAGTTTTTTAGGGTGATTGATTAATGGATTTTTTAATTAAGATTTATGGTTTTGGGGTTAATGGCTTAATTTTATTATATATCAGAGTGTTTAGTTTATTATATCGGTACACTATTATGATTATCTTGAGATTAGGTTTTTGGGTTTTATGGGAATGAGGGTTTAGGGTTTTCTAGGGATGAGTTTATAGGGTTTTTGGGGGTGAGGGTTTTAGGTTTTTTGGGGATGAGGGTTATTTGGTTTGGGGGATGAGTGTATAGGATTTTTTTGGGATATAGTTTAAGGGTTGTTTTGGGATGATAGTTTAGGGATTTGGGAGTTTAGTGTTTGGGGTTTTTTTAGTAATAATAGTTTACGACTTATTGAGGGTGATAGTTTTGGGGATAATTTGGGTGAGGTTTCATGGTATTTTTGGGGCTTATAGTGTATGATTTTTTTTATTCTAGTTGAGGATATTTTGGAAGATGTATAAGGGTCTATTTTGGCAGGGTTTTAATATTTTCTAGGGGGAAGTATATTGGTTTTCCACATTTTGGGGGATTAACATTTTTTAGGTTTGAGGGATTTTGGTTTTTTTGGATTGAGCGTTTATGGGGTTTTGGGAAAGTAGTTTTAGAGATTTTTTGGGCTCATCGTTAATAGATTTATGGGACTGTGGGTGTAGGGTTTTTTGGGGAAGTGGTTTTTGGATTTTCCGAGGATGATAGTTTAGGGATTTTGGGGGCCATGGATTGAGGGATTCCTATGAGCTGATTATTTAACAGTTTTTGGGGTTGATGATTTGGGTCCTTTGAGAATGGTGGTAAAGTGTTTTTTTTGGGGATGAGTGTTTTGGGTTATTTTAGTGTTGTGGATTTATGGTTTTTTTGGGATGGGGGTTTATTGAATTTTGGGAATGAGGGTTTATTTTCTGATGGGGATGGTTATTTTTGTGGGTTTGGGGGAAAAGGGTTGAGGGTTTTTGGAATAAATATTTAGGGTTTTTAGGGCTGAGTGTTTAATGTTTATTGTGGTTGGGGGTATAAGGTTTTATTGAGATAATAATTTAGGTTTTTTATGGATAATGGTTTAGGGTTATTTATATTAGAGTATTTAGATTTATTTGAGGATGAGGGTTTAATGTTTCTTAAGCATGATATTTTTTGTTTTTATAGGGATAATGTTTTTTGGTTTTTTGGGGTAGAGGTTTTATGTATTTTTTGGCCATGGTATTAATGTTATTTGGGCCTGAGGGTTACGATTTTTTTAGGATTATGAATTAGTCTTTTATGAGGGTTTATGGCTTTTTTGGGTTGACAGTTGAGGGTTTTTTGAAGTGATGGTTTATGGTTTTTTATTGATAATGGTTAATATTTTTTAGGACTATGGGATTAGTGTTTTGTTGGGGCCGTTGGTTTTAATTTTTTTAGGTGTGAGGTTTTTGGGGTTTTAGTGCTGACGGATTAGATGATTTGGTGTTGTGGTTAAAGGGGTTTTTTGGGAGGGGGAGTTTGGGGTTTTTAGGATTGTGGGTTTAGGGTTGTTTGGGAGAATAGGGTTCAAGGGTTTTTGAGGTTATGGGTTTTTGGGTTTTTGGATCTGAGGGTTTTGGTTATTTGGGGGTTGGGGTTATGAAATTTTTAGGCTAAGTGTTATGGGTTTTTTGGGTAGTGGTTTCAAGGATTTTTTGGGATGATGATTCAATTTTTGAGGGATTATGTTTCATGGTTTCTTTGGGATGAGGGTTTACTGATTTTGTGTATGATGGGTTAGGCTTATTTAGGGAAGAGATTTCATGGTTTCTCATTGATGAGGGTTTAGATGAATTTGGATATTAGTTTTTCAGGGTTTGGTGCCTTAATGTTCATGGGTTTTCTAGGCTGAGGGTGCATGGTTTATTCTAGATGAGGGTTCAATGATTTTTGGAATAGTGGGTTTAGAATATCATGGGGTTGTGGGTCTATGGTTTTATTATTGTATGGGATCATGTTAATTTGGGGCTGAGGGTTCATGGTTTTTTCGGGATGAGGGTTGATGATGTTTTGTATGGGAAAGCATTAACTGTATTTTGGGATGAGGGATCATGGTTTTTTGTGGTTGAGGGTTTATTATCTTTTGGGGTTGAAGAGTTAGTGTTTTTCTATTACTGATGGTTTAGAATTTTTTGGAGATGAGGGTTAGAGTCTTTTAGGGCTAAGGTCATTGGGTATTATGGGGTTGAGGATCCATCAGTCCCATGAAATACTATTCCCACATCCCCAAAAAATCCATAATCCCTCAACCATGAAAACACAGAAAACTACATCCATGAAAAACTCTAAACAATCATCTCAAAAAGACCATTAAATTCTATCCTGGAGAACCTATCAATACTCACGCAAAATAAATCTAAAAATATCACCAAAACACTCTACCCTTAGCCTCAAAAACCCAATTCCTAAAAACAATGAATCATAAACCCTCATCCCCAAAAAATCAAAATTCTTAACCCTCGAATACCGTACACCCTCAGCCCCAAGTAACCATAACCCCCATCCCCAAAATAATATAAATCCTCCAAATAATAAAAACATTAAGTCGTTTTCCAACAAAGAATAATTGATCTCATTTCCCAAAAAAACCGCTAACCACGTCCCATAAAACTCATAACTGTCATCCCTAAAAAACCCAAAAACCTCAACCCAAAAATCCCTCACCACTCAACCCAAATGAACTCTAAAAACTGATCCCCTAAAAAACATGAAAAGTGTACCCCAAAAATCCTTCAACCCTTATACCCATGAAACCCTAAACCCACATCCAAAAAATCCCCTTTAACATTATCCCTATAAAACCAAAAATACAAAGCCCCAAGAAATCTAAAACCCTCATTCCTAAATTCTATATACATTAATCCTATCAAAATATAACCCTTTTACAAACAAGACCATAATGTATCATCCACAAACATACTAAACCTTCAATCCCCAAATCACAAACACCTCTACAATAAATAAGATGAAACACCCATCACCCAAAAAACCCGAAACCTCTAGTTTGAAATACCATAAACTCCCATCCTTAGAAAAACATAAACCATAAACACCAAAAAAACCTAAAATCAAAGTGCCAAAAAATCCATAAACTCTGATGCCCAAAAAACCCTAATCCACCAGCCCCAGAACCCTCAAATTCCCAGGCCCCAAAAAACATATACCCTCAACCCTAAAAAAACATAATCCCTATAGCCCAAAAAACCCAGATCCCTCACCCAAAAAACAACAATTTTTTCCCAAAAAATCCAAAACCCATAGCCAAAACAAATCAAAAACCCTATGCCTCAAAATAACATATACCATTTCCCCCAAAAAATCCTAAACCCTCATCCTTAAAAAATCATAAAACCTCAACCAAAATAAACCATAAACCCTCTTCTCTGAAAACCTAAAACCATCATTCCTAGTAAAAACATAAACCTCTACCCCAAAAAACAATAATCCATTAACAAAAAAACACTAAGCCCACACCCCCAAAAAACCCAAAACAGTCATCCCCAAAAAAGAAAAAACCCTCATGCCCAAAAAACCATAAATACTCTTCCCAAAAAAACACTAAAACCTCAATAACAAAAAACCCCAAACCCTCATCAACAAAAATCCCTAAATAAACATTCCAAAAAAACCATAAACCCATCATTCCCAACAATTCATAATCCCTCATCCACAAAACTTTTTAAACCCACATCCCAATGATACCCTAATCATCATCTCTAATAATGCCTAAACTCCCATTCCATAAAAAATACTAAACACCATGACCAAAAAATAATAAAAACCCAACCCCAAATATTTTAATACAACATCCCTGAAAAACCATTTACCCTCCACCACCAAAAAAACTAAACCCTTAGTCACCAAAAAACAAAAACAATTATCCCAATAACATCTAAACAATCGTCCCTAAAAAGCCAAAAACTATCATCCCCAATTATCTATAATCTATCTTCCATAAAAACCCCATAATCATCATACCAAAAACAAAACAAAAAACCCTCGGCATCAAAAAACACTAAAACTGTATCAAACAAGAAAACTAATCCCTCTACCCCATAAAATCCTACACCCATAGTCCCAAACCCTCATAAGCCCTCAACCAAAAAAAAATAAAGCACCCATCCCCAAAATACCTAAATTCTTAGTCACAAAAAATTATAAAAACTTATCACTAAAAAACCCTAAACCCTCTAAAAAACTAAATTTGGGAGTCCCTACAACCCTAAACACATTGACCTAAAAATCCCTAATCTATAAACTAGATAAAACCCTATACCACCAAGAATTGAAAAACCTATAGCCTTAGCTGAAAAAATCAAGAAAACCACAGCCCCCCACAACAATAAACCACCATCAATAAAACACCCTACATCCTCATTCTCATGTGACCCAACACACTCATCCCCGAAAATAAATATACTCATATCCCAAAAATACCCCCACACACTCATCTTCAAAACACGCTAAATATTTAGTCAAAAATTTTCAATACACTGTACCCCCAAAAAACCCTTATCTAAAATCTATAAATTTAATCCCTAAACTCTCAAGAATAAAAAAACCTTAACCCTCAACCCCATAAAATAGTTAAACCTCTTCCCAAAAGCAAGAATAAACCATCATCCTAAGAAACCCCAAACACTCATCCCCAAAAAACCCCAATCCCTCGATCCCTAATACCGTAAACCATCAACCCACAAAAAACCTAAATCCCTTAGTCATAGAGAACCCTAATACCTTATCCCTAGATATCCATAAACATTGGGACATGAAATACCATAAACCCTTAAGACTAGAAATCCCAAAAAATGTAGATAACACTAAACCATCATCCCTAGTAAACCACAAACTGTTAGCCGATGAAAAAACTAAATCCTCAGCTTCACAAATACCAAAAGCCTTAGACCCAAAAAACCTAAACTCTTAGATAAATAAAATCCAAAATATTTAGACAAAAAACCCATTAACCCTCAGATAAAAATAAACATAAAACCCCCATCCCTAGAAATCATTAACCCTCAACCCAATCAAACCTTAAACCCTTATCCCCAAAAGATGCTAATCCCTCACCCAAAAACCCCATAATTCTCATTCCCTGAATACCATAAACGCTCATCTCCTGAAAATACCTAACATTGATCCCCATAAACTCATAAAACCTAATCCCAGTAAACCCTACCCCTTATTCATTATATCACCCTATAACCAAAGAACTAGAAAACCAAAAAACCCACTCATAGAAATATAAAACCATATTTCCCAATAAAACCATAAACCATCATTCCCAAAAATAGAAAACCCTCATCCATTGATAACCCTAAATTCTATGTTATTGAAAATACTTACCATTCATCTTCAAGAAAACTATAAACCATCATCCCTAGAAAAAACTAAACCCTCAGACCTATCAATCCCAAATTGTCATCCCTTTAAAACTCTAAAAACATTTCCATAGAATCTCCAATCCTTCCTCCTTATAAAATCCTAAACTCTGAGACCTAGAAAACACTAAACCCCCAACCCTAGAAAACCTAAACACATAAACCCAAGAAAAACCTAGACCAGATTACTAGATATACCCAAACCATATTCCCTAGAATACCATAAACACTCAACCCCCGAAAACCCAATACCCTAAACCCTAGAAAACAGAAAATACTCAACCAAAATATACCATCAACCCTCATCACCAGAAAACCACAAAGCCTCAACCCCAATAAACCCTCAAAACTCATCTGTAAAAAACACTAAATACTAATCCTCAAAAATTCCAAAACCACCAACCCCAAAAAACCCTAATCTCACATCCCCTAAAATCCCAAAACCTCAACCCCAATAACCATAAACACCCAACCCAAGAAAAAATTAGTCCCTTAGCATGAGAAAAAACTAATTCTTCATACCAAAATAACCCTAAAGCCCCAACAATATAATACTATAAAACGATTTCCCTAGAAATCCAAAAACCCGGTGTCCCAGATAACTAACCACTCTAATATCTAGAATATCCAAAACACTCATCCCTAGAAAACTATAAACCTGATTCCCTAAAAAACCAAAATCATCATCCTAAAGAAACCCTAAATCATTTACCCATAAAACAATAAACCCTAAATTCCCAAAAACCCTCAACCCTCATCCCTACATAACCCTAAACCCTCAACCCCCAAAAAAACTAAACCCCCGCCCTAGAAAGACCTTAAACCCTCGGTCCTAGAGAACACTAAAAAATCATCCCTATAAACCCCTCAAATACTCATCCCTAAAAAATCCTAAACCCTTAGTATCATAAAACCATAAACCCTCAGTCCAATAAATATATACACCCTCTACCATATAAAACCCTAAACCCTCATCCATAAAAAAACCTAAACCCTTACTACCAAAAAACCCATAAACCTGAATCCCTAGAAGGCCCCAAGCCCTCTTCCATAGAAGTATCTAAACCCTCTAGCCCAGAAGACCCTAAAACCTCATCTGTAAAAGTCCCATAACACTTATACAAAAACACCATAAAACCTCTTCATTTAAAAATCATAAAAACATAGTTCTGGAATTCCCTAAACCCTAAACCACAAAATTCCATAAACCTCCATCCCTAGAAGACCTAGACACACATCCCCAAAAAATTATAAACAATAATCCCCAATGTAATATTAACCTTCATTCCATGAAATCCCTATGCCAACAGCCAAAGAAAATTCTATACCCTTATCCGCAGAATAACCTAAGTCCTCATCCCTTAAAAAATAATCCCTAATTTCTATAAATCACTATTACAGGATCCCTAAAAAACCTAAACCATAAGGCCCCAAAATCACTAAACCCTGATAACTCAAATAACCTAAACCCAAAGCCCTAGAAAACCATAATGCATCAACCCTAAAAAACCATAAACTTTTGGAACTAGATAACCATATACCCCCGTCATCAGAAAACAATAAAACCTCATACATAGAAAACAATAATGCATCTTACTCATAAAATCGTAAATCCACATCCCTAGAAATCCATAAACCCTCACTACTATAAAACAATAAACCATCACCCCAAAAACCAATAAACACTGAACCCTAGAAAAAAAAATAAACCCTCATCCATTGAAAATCCTAAACCCTAAGCCATAATAAAATGTAAAACATCATCCAAAAAACCCCTAAACACTCATCCTTATAAGACTGTAAAAAGTAATCCCCCAAAACCCTAAATCCTGAACCCTAAAAACCATTAACCCCAATCCCCCAAAAATCCTAACCATTACCCAAAAGTACAATAAACCCCAATACCTACAACACCCTAAACCCTAATCCCCAGAAAAACATAAAATGTTATCCCTAGAAAACCATAGACATTCATCCCGAAAAAACACTATACCTTCTACCCTAAATAATCCATAACCCTCAATCCGAGAAAAACCTAATCCCTTGACATATGAAAACCCAAAAACATCATCCATGAAAAAAATAAATCTCTTTAACCTAGAAAAACATAAAATATCAGTCATAAAAAAGCCAAAAACAAAAGCCTCATCTATCTGTAAATCATGACCCCAATTACTAAAAACCCCAGCCCTATAAAACCATAAAACATCACCCCAATATAACATAATATCGACTGCCCCAAGAAGATCCCTAAACCCTTAACACCAAAAACCCAAAAACCTAAACCATCGTCAATAGAAAACCATATAACATAATCCCTAAAAAACACCAAATCGATATCCTTCAAAAAATCCAAACCCACATCCCCAATAAACTCTAAACCCATAGCCCTAAAAATCCATAATCCATAATCTCTAAAAAATCTAATACTCTCAATACGATAAAATATGAACCCCTAGGACTGAAAAATCAAAAAACACTTAGACCTATGTAACTGTAAATTGTCATCCATAAAAAACAATAAACCATGATTCAATGAAAAATTCAAAACCCTCAGCCCCGAAAAATACTATCATCTCATCATCAAAAACCCTAAAACCCAACTCTAAGAAACTAAAAACTCTCAGAACTAAACTATAAAATCAATTGAAAGAAATCCCTAAAACCATAGTCATAAAAAATCCATAACCCTCTGACCAAAAACACCAAAGATAGATAATCCCAAAAACAATATATCTTCAATCCTTGATACACTATACCCCTATCCCATGAAAACATTAAATCCTAATATCTTCAAAACCAAAAACCATCATCCCTATAATCCCATAAGCCTCATTTCCCACAATTAACTAAACCCTTATATACATAAATCCATAAGAACTCTACCCCATAAATCTCTAACCATTATCCCTAAAAAACCATAAACCCTCATCCCAAGAGAATAGTAAATACTATGCCTCAAAAACTCCACAACCACCAGACCCATAAAATCCTAAACCCTAATACCTTGAAAATCCTAATCCCCTATCCCCTAAAACCATTTAACAATATTCTAAATAACCCATTAAAACAATTTCTCCCTAAAAACATAAACCCTCATCCCTAGAATACGTAAAACCTTAGTCCCAAAAATACATAAACACTGAACACCAAAAATCCCAAAACCCCTTACCCCAGAAAACCCTAAGCACTCATCCCAAGAAAATCCTATAAACCCATCCCATGAAACCACTAAAAGCACATCCTAATAAACCATAAATCATCTTCACCATAAAACACTTATAACAAAAACCAAGAAAATAGAAAACCCACCACCCTAGAAAAAATTAAACCACCCATGAAAACCCTCAAACATGATACCTATAGAATTCTAAACCATTTTCCATAGAAAACCCTAAACCCCCAGCCCAAGAAAACCCTAAAACCTTCTCCCAATAAATCCCAAAACACTCATCCCCATAAAACCCTAATCCCAATTCCCTAATACCCATAAACTATAAGCCACCTAAAACCCTAAAATCTCATCCAAAAATAACACAAATACCCCATCCATATAAAACCTTAAACCCATAGCCCTAAAAAACCCAAAACATCCAGCCCTAATGAACCATCTACCCTCAACCCTGGAATATCCAAAACATTTAGCCCAACAAAACTATAAACCCAAAACCCAAGAAAACATGAAACCATCATCATGAGAAAACCTTATACATGTATCCCTAGAAAACCAAATACATATACCCCATAAAAACATAAAACCTCATTCCCAGAAAACCCTAACCCATAAACCCCAGAAAATAAAAAACTCTCAGAACTAGAGAACCCAAAATACTATGCCTATGAAAACCATAAACCCAAAACCATAAGAACCTCTAAGAACTAGACCCAAAACCAAAAACCCTAGCAACCCCAAAAACTAAAACATATCATTAGAAAACAGTAAACACTGGACCATAGAAAACAATCAAACATCATCCCTAGAAAACCATAATCCCTCTTCCCCAAAATACCATAAAAATCAATCCCTAGAATACCCCAAACTCTCAACCAGAGATGTTTATAATCATTCATCACTAGATGACCCTAAAACATAATCTCATGAAGACCCTTAAAACATAAACCAAAATAATAATAAACCATAAACCCCAAAACACTATAATACCACAACCCTAGAAGACCCTAATAACTCATACCTAGAAGACAATATAATCTCATCCCATAAAGACCCTAAAAGCACATATCCAGAAGACCCTAAACTATAATACACTAAATAACTTATTCCCATATCCCTAAAAATGTCTAAACCCTCATCATTTGAAAACCAAAAACCCTTACTCCAGAAAAACCCTAAATAGAAAACCTCATAAAACCTTAAACCTAATCCCCAATGAACCCTAAAAATTGAGCACCACAATAGAATTATCCCTTGAGAAATTTGAAAACCTAAACCCCGATCCCCATAAAACCCTAATTTTTAACCCTAAAAATACCTAATGCTCTATCCCTAGAAAACCCTAAATCATTTTCTCCATGAAGAACTAAAAGATCAACCCCCCAAAACCCTAAAACCTGATTCCTAGAAAACCCTAAACCATGAACACTCATCCCTAAAAAACCAAAACCATCAACACTAAAAAAACCCTAAACCCAAATCCCTACAAAACCCTAAACCTTTATATTTAGAAAACATTAATCCCTCACCACTCCCAATCCAAAAACCCTCAGCCCCTAAAAATCCACAACCATCATCACCTAGATACCCTAAACACTAATCCATGAATAAATGAAACCTAGAGACCCAAAATACAATAAAATTTAATCCATAGAAATACCAAAACCCTGATCCCTAGAAAAACCTATACCATCATCCCCAGAATATCATAAAAAATCATCTCCAAATATCCATGTAACCTCAGTCCCAGATAACCCATAACCCTCAACCGTAGAAAATCATAAACTCTTATAAAAAGAAACTATAACTCTTGAGCCCTAGAAAACCTTAATCCCTCTACCCTATAAAAGCCTAATATCTAATCCCTAAAAATCCTTAAACCATGAGCCTCATTATACCATAAATAACATTACCCAAAAAAGAAAAAAACACCCCCTAGAAAAATATTGATCCTCATTCCTTGAAAACCCAAAATCCACATCCCCCAAAAACATGAAACCCTAATACACAAAAAAACATTAATCCTTATCCCCCCAAAACCCAAAACCATCATCCCTAGAAAACCCGAAATCCTATGTACCCATAAAACCTCATCCCACATCCTAAAAAAACTATAAATACTCATATCTAAAAAACATAATTCCATATCCCTAAAAATCCTTCATCTATTATCACAAAAAATACCATGTACCCTCAGCATCAAAAATCCATAAACCCTTAGCTCAATAATTCCAGAAATACAAAATCCCTCCAAAAAACAATACCGTTATCAATAAAAACCAAAATTCATTGGACATAAAAAACAAAAAACCCAAAGCCCCCCATAAACCCATAATTAGGACCCTAAAAACACTAAACTCGTAGTCACAAAAAAAAATTAAACACTTAACGCCAAAAAAACATAAAAAATCATATCCCCAAAAACCACTATACCCTCAACCCCAAAAAACACTAATGCATCTAGTCTAAAAAACCGTAAGAACTCAACCCCAAAAATCTCAAAACATTTTCCACAAAAAACCGGAAACTATCAAAACAAGATATTGTAAACTCTCAACCCCTAGAAACCCTAAACACTCAAGAAGTGAAACCCCAAACAATAGTCCCCAAAAAACATTAAACGAAATGCCCCATAAATTCATATACGATCAATTATAGAAAACCATAAACCCTCAACCCATGAATTCCCAAAACCCTAATCCCCAAAAATCCCAAAACCCTAAACACAGAAAATCCTAAACCCATAGCCCCAATACCTGTAAACCATCTGCCCCCAAAAAACATAATACACTTGGCCCAAGAAAACCCAAAACCCTCTTCCCTAGAATCAATAAACTGTTAGTTCCATAAAAACCTAAACCCTCATTGCAAAAACCTTATAACCCTCAACCTCAATAAAAATGCCCTATACCATCATCCCATAATATTCTAAACAGTCATAACTAGAATCCCCAAAAAACGCATCCTATTAAACCGTACCCCATCATCCATAGAAAGCCATGAAACCATAATCCTGGAAATAAAAAAGCATCATCCCCAAAAAACAATAAATGGTTAGCTCTAGAAAACCTTAAACCATCATTATGATAAAATGTAAATCCTTGAGCCTCAGATAATCAAAATCCCTTATCCAAAGAAAACCCTAAACCAACATCCCCAGAAAAACTTAAACCCATATTATCAGAAAACACTAAACCTTCAAACCCTAGAATTATATATACAATAATCACTCAAAAACCCTCATCCATAGAAAAACATAAAACCAATCCCTATAATACACTAAACCAGAAAACCTAGAAAACACCAAACTCACAACCCACGAAAATAATAATCCTTTTCGAAAAATAACCCTAAGCCCTCAACACTATAATGTCCTAAAACATCATCCCAACAAAACCATACACCCTAATCTCCCCACGAACCAATAACCATATCCACATTAAATCCAAATCCCTCAACCCCGGAAAACAAAAAACCCACATAACTATAAATCCCAAAAAAATCAATACAATAAAACCATTAACCCTCTTCCCTATAAAACCCTAAACCATCAGCCCCACGAAATCCTAATCTTTTAGTCATAGAAAACCATAAACAATAATCCCCCTAAAACCATAAACACTCATCCACAAAAAACAATAAAACGTCATCCAAATAATCCCATAAACCCTCTGCCCCAAAAATCCATAAACCATCATCCCCAAATAACCAAAATAACCCATCCCAAAAAAACCACAAAACCTTGTCCATAAAAAATGCTAAACCCACAACTATAAGTAACCATAAACCCTTAACCCCATAAAACCATAAACCCTCATCCATAGGGAACAAAAAAACCATAAGACCATAAAACAAGAATCCCTCATATTGAAAAAAGCATAAACAATTTACTATAGAATAACGTAAATCACCAGCCTTAATAACCCTAAAACCACATTCTTATAATGTCCTAAACCCTCAAAAAAATAAAACATTAAACAATTTTCCTTAAAAAAACTAGATATCCAGGAATAGATAACCCATAAATTTCACTCCCAAACCCATAAACACTCATCATGAATAACCCTACACCGTAACCCCTATAAAAACTCATCCCATAGCATTTTGATACCCTACATCCAGAGCGAAGAAAAAACCCAAAACCCTCAACCCCTAAAAACGCTAAACCAAAACCCCCCATAAAACACTAAACTCTCATCACATGGAGACCCGAAACCCCATCCCTATACGATCATAAACCCATATCCCTAGAATATCCAAAAATATCATCCCCAAAAGACCATTAACCTTCAAAACCATAAAATCTTAATCCTTGATCCCTATAACAACCTAAAACCTTTTCTCTAGACGACCCTAATCCCTCATCCCCATAAGACCCTAAAACATCATCCCCTAAATAACCTAAACCCTCAGGCCCATAAAAAATTATAACCATAATTTTGTGAAAAAACATAAACCAAAGCCCTCAAATTCCCTAAACACCTATGAAACAAAAATCAATAAACCACGAGCCTCATAAATCCCTAAACCCCAATACTCAAAAAACCATAAACCTTGACCCCAAAGAACCCTAAATCTCAAGCCCTTAAAATTCCTAAAACATGATACCGAGAACAAACTGAAACATAAGAACTATAAATACCTAAACCCTAATCCCTAGAAAAATATAATACCTTATCCCATGAAACCATAAATCCCTATCCCCAGAAAAACCTAAACATTCATCCGTCAAAACCCAAAAACCCTCCTCCCCATAAACATTAAACCCCCATTCCTAGAATAAACTAAACCATGATACCCAATACAACATTAACCCTAATCCCATAAAACAATAAACCATTATCCCTAGAAACCCACAAACCCTTAGCCCAAAAAAAACCCTAATCCCCCATCCCCAGAAAAATCAAAATCCTCATCCCCAGAAATCCATTTATCTTCATCCATAGAAAAACCTATACCATCATCAATAGAAAAATATAAACCCTCTTCCTTAAGAAACACAAAACCATCCTCCTCACATAACAATAATCCCCAATCCTCTATGAACCATTAACCATGATTACCAAAATACCATTAGCAAGGAGCCATAGAAAAAAATAAACAATGAACTCTGTTAAAACCTAATTCCTCAGCTATAGAAAACCATAAACCATCATCCGTAGAAAACTCTAAACTATCCTACCACAAAACCCTTAACCCTTAACTCTAGAAAACACTAAACTCTCATCATATAAAATCCATATGCATTCATCGCTTGAAAGCCCAGATCTGTCAACAAAAAAAACCAAAATCACGAGACCTTGAAATTATTAACCACCAGGACCCACAAAACCGTAAATCATAAGCACTAGAAAACACAATAAAATCGTCCCTATAAATCTATTAACTATCATTCATATAAAAACAATCCACTACGCTAAAACCCCCTATAACATAAACCCGAAAATCCCTAAACACTCATACCATGAAAACCCAAAACCATCATCCATAGAATACTCTAAACCTTCACACATGTAAAACCCTACACCCCAGACTCAGAAAAACCTAACCCTATTCCCTATAAAAACCTAAACCCATAGGCCTAGAAATCCTTGATTCTTTTATCCCCAACCATAAACCCTCAGTCCCATAAATCCATAAAACATCATCCATAAAAAAACCATTTTTCTGCTTCCCCAGAAGACCCTAACCCCACATCCCCAAAAAACCCTAGACCAATGGCCTAAAAACCATAAAACCTCATCCCAAAAATTCAGTAAACCCATAGTACCAAAATCCCTAAACCATCATCCCTAAACAACACATAATTTTCAGCACCAAAATGCACTAATACATCACTCAATAAAAATAGTAAACACTCATCCACAAAAATTCCAAGAAATTCATCCCCAAACATCCCCAAAACCACAGCCCCTAATAACACCAAAACCCCAAACCCCCATAAACCCTAAAAATTCATCCCTAAATAACCTACACCCTATGTCCCTAAAAAAAACTAAACAATTATCCCTAAAAATCACTAATCTATCAGCCCAGAAATTACTATAACCTTAACCACAAAAATCTCTAACCCATTTTTCCCAAAAAAATCTATTACTTAAGAAAAAAACACTAAACCATCAGTCCCAAATAAATATTAAACCCTACGCCCCCAAAAAACCTAATGCCTCATAATTAAAATATATACTCTTAGCCTTGAATACCCTAAACCCTCATTATGAAAAAAAAAACTAACTCCTCATGTCCAGAAAACACTAAACCCACATCCTAAAAAACACAAAACCGCAAGTCCTGAAATAACATTAACCATCAACCCTAAAAAAACTCAACAAACACCCATAAATTACCCTCAACAATCATACATTAAAACCTAGAACTCTTAACCCACATACAAAAATCTTCAATCCTATTCCTACAAAATCCGAAAACATATAGTTCCAAAAAACCATAAACTCACAGCCATAAAAATACAATATTAATAATAAAAAAACATATAACCTCATCATAAAAAAGCCCTAATCACTATACATGAACAATAGATAAAGCATAAGGGGGTAAGGGTTTTTTGAAGTTGGGATTTGACATATTTTTTGAAAAAAGGTTTCATCTATTTTTGGGTTGAGCGTTGAACGACTTTTTGGGCTTAGGGTTTTGGGTTTTTTGAGAGTAAGTGTTTATATATATATATATATATATTTATTTATTATGGGTTAGGGTAGTCGGGGTGCGGGGTTAGGGTTTATTGTTGTGAAGGGTTTCTAGTTTTTTAGGCTGTGAGTTGATGGATTTTTGGGGTTGAAGGTTTTTTAGGTCTAGCGGGTAAGAGTTTTTTGGGGATGTGGGGTGATGGATTCATGGGGATTCAGGTTTTTGTTGGGATGAGTTTTTAGGGCTTTAGTGGATGAGGAAATAGGATTATTTATGGTAGATGGTGTACAGGTTTTTTGGGACGAGGGTTTAAGTATTTTTAAGGATGTGGGATTAATATTTTTTTGGGATGATGCTTCAAGGGATTTATGTCACGAACCATCCCCCATGACTCGTGCCGTGACTACCCCAAGCCCGCCATCGATAGGCTGGGGGATGGAAACAAGCACCAAAAGGTGTATCCTATAAAACGGCAAGGCATTGCCTTTTTAAACATTAAACTCCAACAAACCAAGGACACAATAAGATACAATCACAAAGTAAAATATATAGTAAATATGGCATGTACTAAAAGTAAAGGGGGCGGAATACAATCCCAACTAAAAATACATGAAAAACTAGAAATTACATGTAATAGTGAAAACAACTAATGTGAACACCTTTAATAGATCCTACCAGAAGGATATGTACAACTCTCATATGGTCATCTCTGTGGATCTCCTCATCTAAGCTCCACTTCTGAGCAGTCTCTAGTCCAGGAACCCTTGTCCTATGTCAGCATTGTCTGTCGCCTGCACTAGACACAACAGGGTGAAAGAAAAGCCCATCTAGGGGTGAGTATAACAATACTCAAAAGGGACCCTAATACCCTCTAAGGTCTCTTAAATCCACAAAGGATAAACCACAAACATGAAAACAACAGTAAACCATACTTAGGTATATTCCCAAACATATTCCAATGTTATTAGACTATACTCCCCTCACACATGTGGGTAGAAAACCACATAGTTAACACCACAAAGGTAGGAGTGCCACACAGGTATCGCCACGAAGCTATAGTACCATAGAGGTACACCATGAAGATATTGTACCACACATGTACACCATGAAGATATAAGACTCAACTCACACTAGTATTAGTGAAGTATAGAAGTACATATAAATAGTCATGAAGCTAGATCATCTTATTCTAACAATAGCCACTACTGTTGATTATATCATGTCTAACCCATACATGATCAACATAGAATAACCCCTGAAATGACCCACATAGAATTTGAGATACATAGTATCAGTATGCACTGACCAACAAATGAACGTTGACCACTGACCCACACAAGATTGGTTTGCAATGACTCACATGGGATCGCTTAGCACTAACCCACACAGAATCTGACCCATATAGGATTTTCATGCACTGAACCACATAGGATCTCTGAGCATTGACCCACATAAGATCGATAGGTACTAACCCCCACAAATGACACATCAAAGATCCAACGTACCCAATGTCGATTGGTAACTAACATATTTATTATCTGTCTCTATCATCTGCCACACTGCTGCCACTAGATTACTCGCATCCTGTGCGATCGAGTTTTGTAGAATACATACCTCAAGATATCGATCGTACCTAAAAGGCCACTAAGCTCCACAATTTTGTAAACCAATGGTCTCTCATATCATAAGGGACACAATGCAATAGATGACGTGTCAATCGTACACCCGGTCTGTAAGTTATTAGTGTTTCCTCTCTGAAGGTCCCGTTGGATTCGTGGTTTGATCCAACCTGGTTGTACTCCAAACTCATCCAAAACACATGTGGAGTATTTTCAAAGGACCGTTTCGATCCAAGGATTCTGGTGTCATAGACGGTTTGTCAAACAGGTTCCCGATTCTCATGATATGGACACAAAGGCGTATTTTGGTCTTGATGGGCCAAGGTCCAGTCCGACCCGATCGGACTGACCCATCTCGAATCGGGTCCGACCCAATTTTCCTAGGCTGTGGTGGGCCAGGAACACATGGCCATTGTTTGGAAAGGCTCGCGAAGAGGATGGATGGTAGGACGTGGCCCCCGAGGCGTGTCCTGCTGGTGGGTCTGCTGGGTTCGGACCGGTGGTGTGGCATGCTGGGGTGGCCCGCGGGGCGGCTCGCATTTGGGTGGACGACCATGGCAGGGTCCGCACTGGCTGATTCCTGGGAGGGTGGCCCTCCCCAATCACCTGAACTATGAAAGGTCCATTCAGTTTTTTGAAGCGGGTCCCACCTGAGTGGTTCCTGCTTCATGTGCCATGGTCGGCCGGTTTTTCGGTAGGTCCTCCTCCTCCTAGAGGCGCGACGACGCCACTGTCCTCCATCACTAGTCTGGTGTCGGCCACCCTTCGACCTCCACCAAGGCCTAGTGACCGCGTTCTCCTACTCTGACGGCGCAGACGCACGCCGCCACTTCACCACATAGTCGGTCAGATGTCGGCAGCCATCCTTCTCCGCTATGGCTGACGGGTCATGTCCTCCTTCTCAATCAGCATCTCGGACACGCACTACCCCACCTTCGTCACGGCATGCTGGGTTCCTGCCTCTTACTTCTTCCGCGAGACATCGTAGCTTTATTCCAAGCTGAAAAATATGTCGTTCATATATTCGTGATCCTCGGGGTCAAGGGCTCCACATCCATTTTCCGCTCATGGGAAAACAAGGTGTTTCCAGCATCATTAAATATCTGGCATCGAAGAATACTCAAATAAGGCATGATGAAAAAAGGATAATTGGGAAGGTATATGTGCAGGACGACAACCATGTTAGTTTTTCCATCACTGCCGTGAATCCAAAATATGATGAATTATCAACAAAATCAATCATGTTTCAAAATTTATTCCCCTAACATGACGTTTGTTTGAGGTGTCGTGAGGAAGGAGATAAAGTCGATGAAGAGGTTCCGGTGTTCGTTGCTCCTAGAACTCGCTTCTGAACCAGTCTCCAATGTCAATGTTCTTGATATGAAAGGGTTGTTCTTCATTAGAGATGTTTTTTGTGTGGAGGATGTTTCTCCAATGGCTCTCATTTGACATTCCTTTTCTCCAAGAGAGGTGTGATTCTAAATTAATAAGTTATGATTTAATGTTGTCACATCAATGAGGAATTCCAATAGTAAATAAAATAAGTACACTTAGTTAACAATCTGATTCATTAATTCATAATTAATGAATCCTATTAATTAAAGAGGAATGTGGTTACACAATTTTGGTAACCGGGCATTTAATGGCCAACCATAATTTCTTGAACACTGTCTTGTGGTCCCCACCTCCACAATTAAAATCGGAGTGTTCAAAAATGAAAATAAAATAAACTTGGTTCTTTTATTTTACTTTTCTTATTTTACCTCTCTCACAAAAATCCAGAAACCTAACTTCCACCCATGACATACAACGGTCAAGGTTAACGTATCGTTAAGAAACAATCAGTGAGTGAGTTCAACGATGTCCTCAGATTTCAATTATGAGCACCGGTTCAAAATTTACAAAATTTCATTCACGCGTTTACTGAACGAACCCGAAAAAATGGTCAAAAAGTTAATAAAAGTCACCTTCATCCCACGCTGGTCAAGGTTAAGATCTGCCTAAGTGAATCATGCCCATATGAACCCAACGGTACTCTCGTATTTTCAATCCATTTTACAGTTTAATATATATAAATTTTTCAATAAAATAATTTTCACTTACTAATTTTACTTATGGCCATAATCTAACTTTCACTGGTGGCTTGCACCTACCAATGATAGTATCATCCTATAGAAATCATACCCTCAAATGTTCAGTGGTGGTCTCATAATTTTTATCCATGTTACCATTTGTGAGTAATAAGAATTTAAAAAATAAAATTACATTATTTAATTATTTTATTTACGGTTATTCCATTTTCAGTTTTTCTCACAGGAGGCCCTCGCTGAAAAATCCTAAGTCACACCTTGGGTAAAACTGCTGTCCTGAGAAAAAAAATTCCCTTTGATTTTTTATAAGAGTTACCATTTAATAGTTATTCCATTTTTTTATGAAAACTGCTTATGCGCACTAATTAATGCATAACAAAACTTCGACTGATCATTATGGGCACTCCAGGCCTCAAAATTGTGTCCCGTCAGATTTCACGGTCTTGAAATAATTCATAAAATTAAAAAAAATACATAATTTTAGTGACATTACATTCTCCCCACCATAGGGTTTTACGTTCCCAAATTCTAGCACATATACTAAGGAAAAAAATTGGGGTACTGAGCACGAATCAGATCCTCCCACTCACTTGTTCTCTCTTGGAGGTTCCTGTGCTACCAACGAATGCACACCAGAGGTATCTACCACCCATGAACGACTATCTCCTTTTGATCATCAATCTCTAACAGATCCTCCGAAAACGTCACCCCATCATCGATGTCCCGCTCGCCCCAGTCATTGTTGTGTGATAGATCATGTACATATCTCTTCAGCTAGAATACGTGGAAAACGTCATGAACCTAGTGCAACTGAGGTGGAATAGCAAAGAGAACATCCACCTCGCAAAATCTAATGAGGACCAGAAAGGGTCCAATGATCCTCAGAGATAACTTGTCACCTCGTCCAAATCCCCGTAATCCTCATCGATGTGAGACCCTTAGAAATACATGGTATCCATCCTTAAACTCTAGAGGTCTATGTCACCTATCAGCATAGGATTTCTTCCTACTATGTTCATCTTTCACCTGCTCCTAGATAATCTTATCTTTATTTGTGGTAGCCTATACACTCACTGATCCCATGAGTGCTGACTCCCTTGGGTTAGTCAAACAAAGAGGTGAACTGCAAGGTCAACCATATGACGTCTCGAATGGTTCCATTTTGATAGAGGAGTGATAGTTGTTGTTGTACGCAAACTCCACAAAAGGCATGTGATCCTCCATGATATGGACAAAATCAAGTATGGAAGCATGTATCATATCTAGAGGGTCTGAATTGTCCACTCCGTCTGACAATCCACATTAGGATGGATGGTAGGTCTCAACAGATGTTGTGTCTGGAACACCTCATGCAACCCCTTCCATAGCCAGGATGTAAAACATGCATCCCGATCGTAGACAATCGTAGATGGAACCCTATGATGCCTTAAAATATCTTGCACATAGAGGCGTCTCAAGCTATCTACTGATCCCTACTCTCTAATAAATAGGCAGTGGGCCGATTTGGTCAGTAAGTCGATGATCAACCAGATAGAAGCACGAACCCATGATGTGTATTAATTTCCTGTCACTAAGTCCATTAAAATTCCAACCCACTTCATCTCTGGAACCCCTAGTGGCTGAACTAAGCCCTTTTGAACATGATGCTCTACCATCACTTGCTGATAAGTGAGGGACCGTGAAACAAAATCTAATACAAATTTCTCCATTCCTGACCACCAGTGATGGTACTAAAGGTCCTGGTACATTTTTTGTCACTCCTGGATGTACCACTTGAGAGGATATATTAAACTCCCACAACACATCCTCCCTAAGATCCATTGGTACCATAGTTTCTCCTCTGAATAGGACAATGTGCACCCCAGCTTTAGAAAATCAATTAGGTGCCTGCCCTAAGGATATCTGAGCACATCGAGCCTCGTAGTCAATTCCCCCATATTGTGCCTCCATGAATTGTTGAAGGAGTGGGGGTGATATTCATGGACTAGATGTAAGCAGCTTCATCTCTATCCATGAAGGATATCTGCAGTGCGACTAGCTACTCTAACACCTCACTCTATAGCTGCAGAACAGACCTCATTCTGAGTGCATCTTCTACCATGTTACCCTTACCAAGAGTATAGAAAATCTCAATGTCATAGTCCTGGAGGAACTATAGCCACTTTTATTGGGTAATCAAAACTCAAAAATCCTGCTGCCATGAGGGTAGGTCTGGCCGACTCAAGAGAGATCTGCGGCACCCTCTTATGCATGAGTTTATCCTATGATTCTTGGGTCTACTATTTCACTAGCCATGAAATATCCCATTCCAACATTGTAGGCTAAACACAACCTTTTTTCCTAATACAATCAATTTGAGTATGAGTTGTTGATGTCCAGTCCATACCCCAACTATCATTGTAAGGCCTTGATGCTTCCACCAAGAGGTTCCAATAGAAACTCTCACCTCAAGGGTTAGATCACATCCATGAAATAAGTGTTATTATCGAGCCTCCTCCGAAAGGTATCTCCAGACGTGATGTTCATGTCAACATAGTAACCAGAAACTCTTGGTCTTCGACATGATTAAAGTTAGGAATGATTGGTACCTGTGTCTATTGAAACGGTAGCTACTAGTAGTTATAGAGTGTACCTATAATCATTCTTGGAGTCCTTGGGTCACACTCCTTGACTGTATGCAACTATTCCCTTCCCATTTCTTCCTGCTCCCTGAGCATTGTGGGGACCACATTAAGTTGGGTGATGTAACATGTCGAGATGTAAACCACCTCATACTACTCTCTTAGCTCTGCTTCCACATATGTTGCCCAAAATATTCATATGTTCCTAACACGTCATCTTCCCAAAATATTTTTGCATGCCTAAGTCACTAAGACTAGAACCAATTTCCTACCTTCCCGCTACTATTATTCATTGGATTTATCCGGTCATCCAAAGAACATTCAACCAAAAATATTCTCTCTAGAACCCTAACATATGTCGGAATTTATAGAGGAATAGTGCTGGATTGGATATTTTTAAACACACCAAGAATGAATGTTTGATCCCCAAAGCACTGATCATATTATACTCATCGAGTACCAGGAATGGTCAGTATGCCTCGATGAATACTCATCTACAAACATGTCATCCTGGTGAAGCTGTAGAAGATCTCGAGAACTATTTGCCACCTCCACAAACCAATCCACAGACACCTATGAGTAGGGATCAACTCAGAACCTGAGGGGTATCTAATTATGAATCTCATGTAAGGAAAAAAGCCTAAATGTGTCCTCTACCTGTACCACCGATTATAAATACTTCCCAACCGGTAGTGGTATAGCTGACACACTACCCAAAGGTACTATCTTAGGCAACGGTCCACGTACTGAAACCTCAACACTATGTAGACCATCCTCATGGTCACCCACCGGAGAAGAATAGAAGATAAGATCCCATCTTCTCTATTGGTGTCACTATTAGGCAGAAAACACTAGCCACTGCATTCATCCAAACCTTAGTTTCCTTGGAATCTGTCACTCCTCGAATCCTCAGAATCCACTGCTACTGAAACTCATGAAATGCGCCCAGTCAGCGTGAATCCCCTACATATGTGATGGTGGAAAAAATAGAACAATGTGTTTTTGTTCTTCTAGTACAGTACCCAAAGGTGTTAACACCTTAAGAGGGCCCTGCACCAAGGCCTTGTCACTCGGTGGGCCATCATCGTGTACTCTCTGGGAAATCCTATCCAACTGTCAATTCAGAGGCATCCTGATAAGAAACAGTTCGGCCTCAACCATTATGTTATACCTAGTGAGCTAACTCCATAATATCAAAAGAAAATCTTTTCGAAAATACACGCAATCAGTGTTTTTATGCGCTGAGTTGGAAATCAAAACTCACGGTCCTGGTGTATGGATACGTCCGCAGCCACATCAACATTGGACTCCCCGAACTGGAAACCACACTAATAACACATAAGACTATTGATTCATATAAATAATTAGAGTCCTAGTTATATTTTAGAATTGAACCCCTATGATACCAATTTTTCATGATCCATCCCTAGGGGGCCCGTGCCGTGACTACCCCAAGCCCCCATTTCATAGGCTAGGGGCTGGAGACAAGTAATGAAAGGTCTATTCACTAAATGGGTAAAAATTTCCTTTATAATCTATAAACACCCAAAAATCCAGCACACAACATGATAGAATCACAATGTAAACTATAGTAAATAGGGTGTGTGTAGAATTTAAAGCGGTCGGAATAGAATCCCAACTGGAAAGTACAATTTAAACATGAAAATATAAGTAAAACTAAAATCTACTCCTATGAACACCTACCAAGGATCCTACCTGAATTGTAGGAATAGATATTGAATGGTCTTCTCTACAGATCATCTCATCTATGGTCCACTTCTAAGCAGTCTCCATACAAGGTACCCTCATCCTATGTCAGTGTTGTCCATCGTCTGCACCAAACACAACAAGGTGCGGGCTATGCCCGTGCAGGGGTAAGTATAACAATACTCACTAGTGACCCTGAGACCCCCAAAGGTCTCTCAAATCCACAAAGGATAAACCATAAACATGAATGAAAAACAGGCAACTCTACTTTAGTTTATGCCCATAAATATACCAATGTTATCGGAATATACTCACCTCAGACGGGATGAGAGAATACCACACAATAAAAACCACAAAGTTAGAAGTACCACACATGTATCACCATGAATATAAAGTGTCACATAAGTTTACCCTGATGATATAGTACCAAACACCTACACAATGATGATATAAGACTCCGCTCACACATGTATTAGTGAAGTATAGAAGTACAGATGATTAGTCGTGAATCTAGATCATCTTATTCTATGAATAGGCACTAATTTTTATTATACGGAGTCTGAAACACATATGATCGATAAGTACTAACCTCCATAATGACCCACACATGATCTGACACACATAGGATCTGTATGCGCGGACCCACAGAGGATCACTAAGCACTGACCCACACACGATCTGACCCACACAAGATCGGTATGCGCTGACACACGCAGGATCGTTGAGCTCTGACCCAGACAGGATCTGACCCACACAGGATTGGTATGCGCTAACCCACCACAGTTCGTTGAGTGCTAACCCAATAAGTATTTGACCCATACAGGATGGGCATGCGCTGACCCACATAGGATCACTGAGCCCTAACCCATACAGGATCTGAACAACACAAGATCAGTATGAGCTGACCCACACAATATCGTTGAGTGATAACCCAAACAGGATGGATAGATTCTAACCCCCGCAATGACCCACACAGGATCTGACCTACCTAGAGTCGATAGGTAACTAACCTCTGTATTATCTCTCTCTAACTTCCGCCTCACTGCCCACCATTGGATTCCTCGCACCCAGTGCACTCTAGTTTTGTAGAATCTGTCTCTCGAGATATTGATCATTCCTCGTCCACCACTAAGCTCAAAAAAGTTGTAAACCAATTGTCCATCACGTCATTAGGGACCCAACGCAATAGATAGAACATCAATCAGATGCACTATCTGGAAGTTATTAGAGTTTCGGCTCCAAGGGCCTGGTTAGATTTAGGGTTTGATCCAACATGGTTGTACTCCAACATTATTCAAAACACAGTTGGAGTATACAAAAATGACCATCATGTTCCATGGATTCTGGTTCCACAAACATTTCATCAAATAGACACCCGGTTCTAATGATGTGGCCACAAAAATGTATCTCGGTCTAGATGGGCCCGGGTTCGATCCGACCAGGTCGGACCACCCTGGCCTGATTCGGGTTCAGCCCTGTTTTCCAGGGCCTTGGTCTGGCCCGACCTGCGAATGGGATGGCCTACAGGGTGCGACACACTAGTGCGGTTCACTGGGTACGACCCAGAGGAGCGGCCCACTGGGGAAAACCACGGTGCGGCCCACAGTCGTGGGGGCTATCGTGGTGGGGTCTTCCCTAGCTGATGTCTATGAGGGAGGTGCCTCCCAGGTCACCCAAACAGCCAAAGGGTCATTCAGTTTTTGGAATTGGGAGCTGTTAGAGCGGTTCCTACTCAGTGCACCATGGTCGGCCAGATCGTCGGCCGGTGCTCATCATCCAAGCTGGGCGACGACACCGCTGTCCTCTATGGCCTGTTGGGTGTCAGGCGCCCTTCGACCTCCGTCGCGGACAAGGAAACGTGGCCTCCTACTATAGAGGCGCATACACGTGCCGCCTCTCTGCCACTTGGCTAGCTGGATTCCTACAGCCATCCTGCTCCGCCGTGGCCGATGGGCCATGGTATCCTTCTCAACCGGCAGTGCGGACGCGGGCCTCCCCACCTTCCTCATGACCGGTCAGGTGCCGGCTGCCACCTTCTTCCGTAAACCATCGTGACATCATTCCAAACTCGAAAATTAGGTCGATCGTATATTCCCAATCCTTTGGCCGAGGTCCCTATGTCCATAGGTCGTGGTCGACAAAATATTGTGTTTCCAGCATCATTAAATACTTGGTGTCGATAAACACAGGAAGAAGGAACGAAAAAAAATGATGAGTGGAAAGGTATATGTGAGGGACAATGGCCATTTTAGTCATTCCATTATCATTGTGAATCCAAAATATGATGATTTATCATAATAAATTCAATCATAATATAAAATAAAATCCCCTAACTTTACATTTGTTGTAGGTTTTGTGAGGAAGTAGATGAACTCGATGAGGAGGCATCAGCGTTCGTCACTCCCACAACTCACTTCCCAAAATCGCTCCAATGTCAACATTCTTGATCCGAGGGTTTTTTCTTCATTGAAGAAGTTATTTTTTTGGAGGATGTTTCTTCAAAGGCTCTCCTTTTCCAATCCTTTTCCCTATGAGAGGTGTGGTTCCAAATTTATATGTTAAGATTTAATGTTGGCACATCAATGGGGAATTCCAAGAGTTAATAAAAAATAACTCTTAATTAAAAAGATAATTCATTAATTCAGAAGTAATGAATCCTATTAATTAAAGAGGAATGTGGTTACACTTTTTTTAAACTGAGAATTCAATTCCCAACCTTAATTTCCCAACCACCCTCGTGTGGTCCCCACCTCCAAAATTCAGAAAAGAGGTTTCATAAAGAAAAATAAAATAAAAGTTGTTTTATTTTACATTTATTCTTTTAACTCTCTCAGGAAAATATGGAAAACTATCTTCCACCATTAACTTACTATGGTAATAGTGATGGTCTCCATAAATGACTATCGGCACTGCGAGTTCAATGGTGTCCTCAGATTTCAGTTTCAGTCACCCATTCAAAAGTTACAAAACACCATTCATGCATTTAATGAACATACCTGGAAAAATCTTTATAAATATAATAACAATCACTCTTGACCTGTGCCGGTCAAGTTTAGGATATGCTTAATCGAAACACACTGCACTAATACCAATGGTACTGTCATATTTCCAAACCGAGGAACCGTTTTAATGTTATGAATTTTACAATAAAATAATTATCACTTAATTATATTATTTACGGCCAAAAACTAACATTAATTGGTGGCTTCTACTGGCCAATGTTAGTATGTACCTAAAAAACATACCCTCACAAGTTCAAAGGTGGAATCATATTTTTAATCTATGTTACCATTTTTTAGTTATAATAATTTGAAAAATAAAATAACATTATTATATTATTTTAAATAAGGTTATGCCATTTTTGGGTTATCTCATATGAGGCCCACACCGACTAAACATAAGTCGCACCTAGGGTAAACCCACTATCCCGAGCACAACAGTGCCCTCATATTTCGTATCTATGTATCCATTTAATAGTTATTCTACTTTTTCATGAAAATAGCTTAGGAATTCTAATTAAAGGTTAAAAAAACTTCGACGGATCATTCCAGGGAATCCAGGCCTTGGAATCGCGCGCTGTTAAATTTCATTGTCTCATAATAATTCCATATAATAAAAAATATTTCTACATAATTTCCAGTAAATTACCACTAGGTGAGGATGGATTAATTTTTTTTGGATGAGGGATTAGGTTTTTTTGGAGGGTTAAGTGTTAATGGTTTTTTGGAGATGATGGTTGGGGATTATTTGGGGGTGAGTGTTTATGTTTTATTGGGGGTGAGTTTTTTTTTAGTTTTTTTTATAAGAGTTTAGTGTATTTCGGGGATGAAGTTTTAGGATTTTTAGTTATAAGATTTTAGTGTTTCTTGGGACTATTTGGTTAGTTTATTTTAGCTGAAATTTTAGGATTTTTTATGTTTTGGGTATAGGGTTATGGGTTTTTTGGGTTTGTTGGTTTAGAATTTTTGGGACTCATTGTATAAGTATTTTTTGGGCTCGTGTTTTATGATTTATTGGGGGAATTTGTTTTATAATTTTATAGGGGGTAGGAATAATAGTTATTTGATGTTGTGTGTTTAGGGGGTTGGGGAAGATGGAATTTGTTTTATTGGGAATGTGGGTTTTGGTTTTTTTGGGATAGGTTTTTATGATTTTTTAGGGAAGAGGTATTAGTGATTTTACTTGGTTAGGGTTTTAGGGTATTTTATAATGAGTGTATAGGGTATTTTGGGGATGATGGTTTTGGGGTTTGGGGGATTACAATTTATGATTTATACGGGTATGAGTGTTTATCATTTTTTGGGGGTGAGGAATTGTGTATTTTGGGGTATAGGGTTTCAATTTTTTGGGAATGATGGTTTAGGGATTTTTGGGGATGAGGGTTTATGATTATTTGGTGCTGAGGGTTAATGGATTTTTTTGGTTAAGGGTTTAGGGTTTCTAAGGCTAATGGTTATGATTTTTTGGGATGATGGTTATGATTTATTTATTGATGAGGATTTATTATTTATTTTGGGATGAGGGGTTATGGTTTTTTCGGGAGGAGATTTTAGGGTTTTTGGGGTTCAAGGTTTATAATTTTAAGGGATGAGGTTGTAGGTTTTTTAGGGGATGATGGTTATGGATTTTTTAGGGGTAATGGTTTTTTGGGTTTTGAGGGTGAGTATTTAGAAATTTTTGGGGTTGAGTAATTATGATTTTTTGGGTTTTTTGGGCTGAGCTTTTTTGGTTTTCAGGGCTAAGGGTGAAGGGTTTTTTGGGGCTAAGGGTTTTTGGTATTTTAGGGTTGAAGGTTTAGGGATTTTTTGGGTTGACGGTTTATGATTCATTGGGTCCAGGGGATTAGGGTTTTTTGGGGCTTAGGATTTAGGGTTTTTTGGGGAAGAGGGTTTATTGTTTTATGAGGATGAGGTTTTAGGGTATTTTATTGAATAGGGTTTTGGGTTTTGGGGGCTGAGGGTTTAGTGTTTTTGGTGATGAGGTTTTTATTTTTTTGGGGGTGTGTGCTTATTTTTTAAAAGGATAAGGGTTTAGGGTTTTTGGGAGTTGATAGTCTAGGTTTTTTGGGGTTTAGGGATTAGGGTTTCATGAGATTTTGGGTATATGATTTTTTGGGTTTCAGGTTTATGGTTTTTTGAGGAATAGGGTTCCAGATATTTTTGAGATTAGGGTTAAGGGTTTTTTTGGATGAGGGTACATGATTTTTTTGGGATGTGGGTTTAGGGTTTTTTATGATGTGGGGTAAGGGTTTTTTTGGATAAGTATTTTTGGTTTTTCAGGATTGGGTGTTTATGGTTTTATGGATCATAGGTTTTAATGTATTATAAAAATATGGGCTTTCAGTTTTCATAGGCCAGGGGTGTAGTGTTCTATGTGATGAGGGTTTAAGTAAATACGAGTCTATAGTTTTTTGGATTTCTAGGGATGAAGGTTTAGGGTATTCTATGGGTAATGGTATTGGTTTTTTGGAATTGAGGGTTTAAGGTATTATGGTCTTATGGATTATCGATTTATAGGGATAAGTATTCATTGTTTTGGATTGAGGGTTAATTGTTTTCAAGTGCCAGGGTTTTAGGTTTTTTGTGGATAATAGATTAGAGTTTTTTGGGATCTTTAATTACTTTGTTTAGGGGTGATTGTTCATGGTTTTTTAGGGGTGTGGGTATATGGTTTTATATGGATTTGGGTTTAGGGTTTTTTTGGGATGGTTTTTTAGGTTTTCATTCTATGGGTTTAGGCTTTTCGGGGGAAGTGGGATTAGGGATTGGTGGTTGAGGATTCGTATATTTTTTGTGAATATGGTATAACATCTCATAAGGATTGGTTTTATAGTTTTTTGCCGATGAGGTTTTATGTTATTTTGGAGTTGATGGATTAGGATTTTTAGATCAATGTTTTATAGTTTTTTGTGACGAGGGTTTAGGGATTTTTAGTGATAATGGTTTTGGTATTTTGGTGATGACTTTTTTGGGATTTCTGGGATAAGGGTTTTGCGTTTTTGGTGATGAGGTTTTATGGATTATTAGGGATGAGGGTTTTGGTTTTTTTGGGCTTAGCATTTATGGTTTTTTGTGTTTGAGGAATTAGGATTTCATTTGAGATGATGGTTTATTTTTTTTATTTGGATGATGCATTCAAAATTATTAGGGATGATTGTTTTATGGTTTTTTTGGGACTGTTGTTTTATGGTTTTATTGGGTTAAGGGGTTGTGGGATTAAGAATTTTTTTGGGATAAGGGTTGAGGGTTTTTTGGGGCTGGGGGTTAGGGAGTTATTGGAATGATTGTTTATGGATTTTTTGGTGTTGTGGGTTGAGGTTTTTTTAGGGATGATTTTTTTGGTTGTTTGGGGAAAAGGGTTTAGGGTCTTTTGAGGGTACGAGTTTGGGGTTCGGGGGTGAGGGTTTTGGGTTTTGGGGATGAAGGTTCATTTTTTTTGGGTCTAATAATTTTTTTTATGATGTTTTATGGTTGGTTGGGGCCAAGGGTTTTTGTTATGGGGGTATTTTTTTTTTTGGATAATGTTTTATTGTTTTTATGATGGTTTTGGTAATTTTTTGGAATATGTTTTATTTTTTTCCATGGATGAGGGTTTATGGTTATTTGGGGATTAATTTTTATTGTTTTTTGGGTGAGATTTTAGAGATTCTATGGGATGATGGTTTAGGTTTTTTTGTTAAGTATTTTTGATTTTTGGGTCCGAGTGTTATGTTTTCAATAAGTATTGGTATTTAGGGATTTTTAGGTATAATGGATATAGTTTATTTTTGGGATCTGGGATTAGGGTTTTATTGCACAGTGATTTTTTGATTTTTGGGTGCTGATAGTTTGTGGTTTTTTATGAGGTTTTAGGTTTTTTTGGGGTGAGGTTTTTTGTTTTTAGGGATTGATAATTTTTTATTATATATGGTTGAGGGTTTATTAATATTTGGGGATGACAATTTAATGATATTATTTGGGATTGGAGATTTTGGATTTCTTTGGTAGAGCATCTATGGGTTTCTAGAGCTAATGGTTTAGGGTATTCTGGTGTTGCGGGTATTGGGTTTTCATGGGATAAGGATTTGGGGTTTTATCGGGATAAGGGTTCAGAGATTTACAAGATTGAGGGTTAAAATAATTTTTATGGTCGACGACTAAGGGTTTTCATGGGAAGTGGTTTTTCAATTTCCTATACATAAGGGTTTAGGGTTTTCTGGGGATGAGGGATTATGTATTTCTATGGATGAGGTATTCTATTTTTTTAAACTTGAGGGTTTATATTTTTTAGAATTGAGTGATTAGATGTTTCTAGGGTTGCGGGTTTAGGGGTTTCTAGGGTAGTGGGATTAAGGATTTATGGGGATGAGGGTTCAGGGTATTTCAGCGCTATGTGTTTACAGATTTTGAGGATAATGGTTTTTGGAATTCATGGGATGAGGGTTTAGGTTTTTTATGGGATAAATATTTAGGATTCTCTAGGGATCTGGGATTGTAGCTATTTGACAAAGAAGGTTAATAGATTTATATTGTTTAGGGTATATATTTTTCATGGTCTGAGGGGTTATGGCTTTATGTGATGATGGTTTATGGTTTTCTATGATTTTTGGTTTAGATTTTTCTAGGGTAGAGTCTATTGGGTTTTCTATTGTTGTGGGTTTAATGATTTCTATGGATGAAGGTTTTGTGATTTTTATGAATTAGGGTTTAGAGTTTTCTAATGATTTATATTTGGGGTTTTATGGGCATGAGGTTTTGTGGTTTTCATAGGATGAGGGGTTGGGGATTTATGAGGCTTAGGGTTCTAGGTTATATGGGTAAAAGGGATAAGGTTTTTATGAGACAATGGTTATATTGTTTTTTCGGGTTCTGGGATTATGGATTTATGGGGATATCGGTTACGGTTTTCCTAATGTTAATGGTTTAGCATTTTGTTATGGTTGATAGTTAGAGTTTTTGAGTGCTTAGAGTTTATGGTTTTCGAGGGTAATAGTTTTTGTTATTGTCGGGTCATGAAGTGTAGGGTTTTATTGGGATGCATGTTTATGGTTTTCAAGTTATGTGGGTTTGATGTTTTATAGGGAATATGTTTTGGGATTACTAGGGATTAGTGTTTGGGGGTATTCTAGGAATTGAGGTTTTGGGTTATCAGGCGAAAAGAGTTTTTGGAATTTTGGGGATGATGATTAATAATTGTATATGGTTTGGGATCTGCGGTTGTTTTGGGATGAGGATTTAGTGGTGTATGGGGGAAGAGGGTTCATGGTTTTGGAGGACTGAGGTTCTAGGGTTTTCTAGGGAGGAGGGTTCAGTGTATTCTTGGGATGAGGGTTTGGATTTTTATGGGGTTGAGTGTTCGTGGTTTTCTAGGGATGTGGGTTAATTATTTTCTAGGGTTGAGGTTTCATGATATTTCGGGATGTGGTTTTAGAGTTTTATGGAGATGTGGGTTTAGGTTTTTCTTGGTCTGATGGTTTTTTGTTTTCTGGGTCTAGGGGATTAGGGTTTTCTTCGGATAAGGTTTTAGGATTTTCTAGAGCTATGGATTTGGGATTTCCTAGGGCTGATAGTGTGGTGTTTTCTATGTCAAGATGTTTAGGGTTCTTCGGGGATGAGATTTTTCGGTTTTTTGGAGTTAAGGGTTTTTCATTTTTTTGGTAAAGTGTTTGGGGTTTTCATGGGATGAGGGTTGTAGGTTTTCTACGGTGGAGGGTTCAACGGTTTCTAAGGCTATAGATTCATGATTTTCTAGAGATGTGGGTCCATGGTTATATAGTGGTCATTGTTTTGGGTTTTCTCGTGCTTAGGATTTTTGGGTTAATAAGGATGAGGGTTTACGGTTTTATTAGGATGAGGGTTCAGGTTTTTATGGCGATGAAAATATTGTTTTTTCTTTGTCTTAGAGTTTATGGTTTTCAATAACTTATTGTTTAGAGTTATAAGAGGAACGATGATTTTTCTATTTTGGGGATCAGGGATTCGGCGTTTCTAGGGATGAGGTATTTGGCCCTCTATTGTTGAAGGTTTTGGGTTTCAGGTACTGAGGGTTTATTGTTTTATGGAGATGGGGGTTTTGGTTTCTTTGGATGAATATGGAATTCTTGGTCTAAGGGTTTAGCATTTTATGGTGATGTGGGATTGGTGTTTTATTGTGCTGAGTGTTTAGTGATTTTTTGGGTTCTATGGATGAGGGTTTATGTTTTTACATAGTAGACAGGTTATGGATTTCTTGTTCTGAGTGTTTAGAGTTTTTTAGCGATGAGGGTTTTGGATTTTCTAGATATGTGGTTTTAGGGTTATCTAGGGCTAGTGGTTTTTGAATATCAAAGAGTGAGGGATTAGGTTTTTCTAGGGTTGGGGTTTAAGGTTTTATGTGTTGGGGATTTAGTGATTTCATTTTATGAGGATTTTTTGTTTTTTATGTATAATATTTTTGGGAGTTCATGGAATGAAGGATTTCAGACTTCCATTGATGAGGTTTTAGGGTTATCTATGGAAAAAAAAAATTTAGTTTTCTAGGGTTTTGGGTTTTCTCTATAATAGGGTTCATTGATGTTTAGGGAAAAGGGATTAGGGTTTTCTATGAATGGGTATGTATGTTTTTATACGGATGAGGGGTTAGGGATTGACAGGGTGCCGATTTAGGATTTTTAATGCCAAATGTTTTTATGTTTTCTATTTTTTAGAGTTTAGGGTTTGGGGGGGAATGTTTTTATTGGTGTTCCTAGAAGAGGGTTCATATTTTTCAACATATGAAGGTTTAGGTTTATCAAGGGCTTAGAGTTCAGGATTTTCCCAGGATAAATATTTATAGTTTTTATGGGTTGAGGGTTTTCGGTTTTCTTAGGATGGTTGTCTATTATTTTCTTGTGAAAAGGTTTTAGGGTTTTCATATATGGAGGGATTATGGATTTCTATGAATTATTGTTTGGGGTTTCTTTGGTATTATTTTTAGGGTCTTGTGGGGTTTAGGGTTTAGGGTTTTTAAAAGGTGGGGGTTTTGGGTTTTTGGAGGTCAGTAATGTAGTATTGTTTCTAGCTATGGGTACTTTTTTTAGGACAAATGGTTTACGGTTTTTTGGGGATGTGGGTATAAGTTTTTTTGGGGATGATGGTTTAAGTCTATTTTGGGGATGATGGTTTTTGGGTTGTAGGGATGATGATTTAGGATCATTTTGGTAATACAGGTTTGGGTGTTTTGTTGATAAGGGTAAATTGTTTAATGGGGATAAGGGTTTGGTGTTTCATGGGGCTGAGGGTTTTGGGTTTCTTCTGTTCGAGGTTATAGAGATGTTTTGGTAATATTTTTTAGGGATTCATAGGGATGAGGGTATAGGGGTTTTTTGGGGCTAGTGTATAGGGATTTCTAGAGATGAGGGGTTCGGCTTTATGTTCATGGGGGATGAAGGTTTAGGGTTTTTGGAGAATGAAGTTTTACTATTTTAAAGGATGAGATTTTATTTTTTTTCATATGAGGAGTTAGTGTTTTTTAAGATATTTTTTAGGGATATGTGTTTATTTTTTTTTGGGTAGAGGATTTTGAGTTTATTTGGAAGAGTGTTTAGGGTAATTTGGGTCTTGGAGTTTAGGATTTTTTGGGGGCTGGGTAGTAGGGTTTTTTTAGTCTCAAGGTTTTCTATTTTTTGGGGGATGAGGGATTTGTTTTTTTGGGGGTTGAGGGTTTAGAGATTTTGGGGATATTGGTTTTTTGTTTTGGGGTGCTGAGGTGTGATAGTTTTTTCAAGCTTAGGGCATAGATGATTTAGGGGAAGAGGTTTTATTGGATTTTATGGATGACATTATTATGTTATTTGGTATATAGGGTTTTGGATATTGTAGGTATGACGGTTTATGGTTTTAGGGTAATACAGGGTTATGGTATTTTGTGATGATGTTTTTTGGTTTTTTGTGGATGAGGGTATTGGGTTTTTTGGTTCTTAAGATTTAAGGATTTTTAATGTTGACTTTTTAGTCTTTTTTAGATTAGGAATTAGGTTTTTGTTGCACTCCATGTTTAGGGTTTTTTAGGGATAAGGATTTGGGATTTTTCGGGGATGAGGGTTTAGGGTTTTTTGGGGTATATGTTGTAGGTATTTATTCTGGAAGAGGGTTTAGGGATTTTTTGGGTGACAATTTTTCATTTTTTTGGGTTTGAGTGTTTAGTGTTTTATGGTTCTAAGGGTATACGATTAGTTAGATCCCTAATATTAGTGCATTCGAGGGCTGAGAATTTTGGTTTTTTAGGGATGTGGGATTATGGTTTCTAGGTAATAATGGATTAGGGATTCTGGTGTTGATGGTTTAGAGATTTTGGGTAATGTTTTTTTTTTGTTTTTTGGGGGCTAAGGGTTTTGGGTTTTTTGGTGGCTGATGGTTTAGGTTTTTTTGAGGATGAGGGTTAGTGTTTTTTGGTGTTGAGGATTTGGGTTTTTTTTGCTATGGGATTCAGGTTTTTTGGGCTCAGTGTTTAGTGTTTTTTGGGATATATGTTTCAGATTTTCTATGGATAATTGACTAGTTTTCTTAGGGATAAGGGTTTTCAATATTTTGTCTTTGAGGTTTTATCCTTTTCTGGTGATGATGGATAATGGATTTTTGGGTTGAGGGTTCATGGTTTTTTTGATGCATGAGTTTATTGTTTTTTGGGGAAGAAGATATATGTTTTTTAGGTTGAAGGATTAGGGTTTTTGGGAATGTGGTTTTAGATGTTTTATGGGGATGATGGTTTAGGGGTTTTCTCATGCTGAGGTATATGTTTTTCTGGTATTTTGGTTCATGGTTTTATTGGGTTATGGTTTTAAAGATTTCATGGACTGAGTTTTATTTATTTTCATGGAACAATGGTTTAGTTTTTTCATGGAATGAGTGTTTACATTCATCATGGGATGAGGGTTTAGTGTTTTCTGGTATAGAGGCTTTATGATTTTTTCTGGATAAGGGTTTAATGATTACTAAGAAGGAGTGTATAGGGATTTCTAGTGCTGATAATTTAGGGTTTTCTGGGGCTAAATGTGAATGGTTTTATAGGGTTGAGAGTTTAGGGTTTTCTATGGATGAGGGTTTAGTGTTTTATAGGGATGAGGGTTTATTGTTTTCTAGTGATAAGTGTTTAGGGGTTCTTAGTGATGAGGGTTTTGATATGTATGTGGTTAGGGCTTATAGTTTTTTTGATGAAAATAGTTTTGGTGTTTATGGGGCTAGGAGTTTAGGGTTTTCTTGGGATGTGTGTTTAGGTTTTTTCAGAACTGATTGTTTTGGGTTTTCTGGGGATGAGCTTTCATGTTTTAATGGGGTTGAGAGTTTAGGGTTTTCATGGCATGATGGTTTACGGTTTTCTATGTGAGGGTTTAGGGTTTTCATAGGCTGATTGTTTATAATTGTTGGGGTGGAGGGTTTAGGTTTATATGGGGCATAGGTTTTAGTGTATTCTAAGGATGAGGGGTTAGTATTTTCTATGGTTGAGGGTTAATGTTCATCTCGGGCTAAGGGTATAGGGATATTGGGGGATAACATGTAGGTTTTTTTGGGAAATGAATATATATTTTTTAGATAATGTATTATGATTTATCATGATTGAGGGATTAGGGTTTCTGGAAAAGGGTTTTTAGTTTTCAATGGATGAGGTTACCCATTTTTGGGGGGTTGAGGTGTTCGGATTTTTTTGGGATAAGTGTTTTTGTAGTTGTGGTTTAACGGTATTTTTGGGATGCAGGTTTTCTTTTGTTTTTTGGTATAGGGTTTGGGGTTTTTTCGGTCTGATGTTTTTTGGGTTTTTGGGGATGATATTTTAGTGCCTTTTTAGTAGAGGGTTAAGGATATTTTGGGACAATGGGATTTTTATTTTTTGGAGATGATTATTTATGTTTTGTTGGGACTAAGGGTTTAGTGTTTTATGTGGATGAGGGCATAGAATTTTTTGAAACATAGATTTTTTAGTTTTTAGACTATGTATTTTGGTATTTTTGGGATAATTATATAGTGTTTTAGGGGATGAGGGTTTATATTCTTCTTGGGTGTGTTTATATTTTTTTTAAGAAAATATTTTAATGTTTTTGGGGGAAGAGGATTTTGGGTATTTTGGAACTGAGGATTTATAGTTTTTGGGGGTCAGGGTTTTGGGATTTCAAGGGATGATGTAGTAAGGATTTTTGGGGTGGGGGTTCAGGGTTTTTTGTGGGTGAAGGTTTACGATTTTTGGGGCTAAGGGTTTAGGGTTTTTTATGGGATAATGGTTTGTTGTTTTGTGTTGCAAGAATATTAAGCTTTTTTAGGGATGATGGTTTTTGTTTTTTGGTTTTTGTTTTAGGTTTTATTAGTGTTGAGGTTTTTGATTTTTTGGATTGTGTTTTTATGGTTTTTGAGTGCTAAGGGTAAAGTGTTTTTTGTGGAATGTGTTTGGATAATTTTGGGATGGATGTTTTTTGTTTTTTGGCTGATGGATTATCGTTTTTTTGGGCCGAAAGTATTTGGTTTTTTGGGGATGATGGTTTATTGTTTTTGGGGAAGATGTTTTCTAATTCATATGGCCCCGAGGTCTAGGAAATTTTGGAACTGAGGGTTTAGGTTTTGTCTTGGTACTATATTTTTGGGGTATTTGGGGGCTGAGGGTTCAAGATTTTTTTGTGAAAATATTTTACAGTTTTTTAGTGGAATGGGTTTATGATGTCTTCAAACCAATGCATTAGAGTTTATTAAGGATGAGTATTTAGAGGAATTGGGTTTATGGTTTTTTTTCTTTAGGCGATATGGGTTTCACGATTCATGGATCCACTATTTTAAGAATTTGTGGGGAATGTTTTTGTGGATTTTTAGGTATGAGGGTTTAGGGTTTTTTTTGTTCTGAGAGTTCAAAGTTTATCGAAGATAAGGAATTTGAGTTTTTGGGAATGAGTGTTTGGGGTTTTCTAGGACCATTGTTTAGGGTTTTTATGTAATTGGGTTTGGAGTTTTCAGTGGATGAGGGTATAGGTTACATTAGGGATACACTATTAGGGTTTTCATTGGTGATGATGGTTTAGGTGTTTCGGGGGATGTGGGTTTAGGGGGTTTTCATGATGGGGGTATACAAATATTTGTGACCACGGATTTGGGGTTTATTGAGTATGAGGTTTGTATATTTTTGGGGGATGGGGGATAAGGTTTTTTGGGATATGGGTACGTTGGTTTCTTTGGATGAGGGATTAGGTTTTTTGGGTTGAGGGTTTTGGGTGTATGGGGGATAATTTTATTGGGATTATTTGGGATGAGGGTATAGGGTATTGGGGGAAATAATGTCTCTAGTTTTTTTGCGATCACGTGTTTAGGTGATTTGGGGTTGAGGATTTAGGGTTTTTTGGGGGATAAGGGTTTAGGATTTTTAGGGCCTCAAGTTATGGTGGTTTCTATGGATGACGTTTAATTAATTTTTTGGCAAGAGGGTTTAAGGTTTTTATGGGCTGGTAATTTATGATTTTTTTCTGGATGAGGGTTTATGGTATTCATAGGTATATAGTTATGGGTTTTTAAGGACCAAATGTTTTTTATGTTCAGGGATGATGTATATATAGTTTTTTCTATGGGGGTTTTGGTTATTCTTGGTCTAATGGTTGAAGATTTATTTAGGTTGATGATTTTGTGATTTTTTGGATTGATTTTTTTTTGTTTTTTTGCCGCTGATGGTTTAGATTATTTTTTTGGGAGAGTTCTTTAGAAATTTTTGGGGATTATGGTATATGGTTTTTTGTGGACCATGATTTCATGGTTTTTAGGGCAGATGGTTTGGGGTTTACTAGTGTTGATGGTTTTCGGTTTTCTTCTGGCTGAGGGTTTGGTGTTATTTAGTCGGAGGGGTTAACATTTTTTTATGTACGAGGATTTAGGGGTTTCTATCAATCAAGGTATTGGGATTTCGGTGGACGAGGGTTTGTGGATTTTGGGGGAAGGGGTTTTGTTTTTTTAACTTAGTTTTTAGTGTAATTTTTGGCCAATGGTATTGTTTATATTGAAGATGATGTTTTGGGGGTTTTTTGGGGTTGTGAGATTGTGCATTTCCTTGGGTTGGGGGTTTAGCTATTTTTTTGGTCATGGGTTTATGATTTTGTAGGCATAAGTGTAACTTGTTTTTTTGGGTCTGAGGTTTTTTCTATTATCTAGTATGAGGGTTTTGAGATCATTTTCTAAGGGATTTCAGTTTTGTGGGGTGAAAGGGATTCATTTTTTGGGATGATGGATTATGATTTTTTGGGGATGTTTATTTAAGAATCTTTGTGGATATATTTCTAGGGTTATTAAGGGTTATGGGTATAGGTTGTCTTAGGCTGATGATACAGGGTTTTCATGAAATAAGGGATTAGGGTTTTTGGAGAAGAGGTTCTAGGATTTTCTAGTGCTTGGGGAATAATTTTTTTTTCTTATGATGGTTTAGGTTTTTTAGGGATGATGTTTTATGGTTGTTGGGGGATGAGGTTTATGGGTGTTTTGGGGATATGGATTAGGGATTTAGATAAGAGATTATAATTTCTTGGAGATGAGGGTTTCGTTTCTATTTGGGATATCATTTTTTGATTTTCTTTGTAAAGGGTTTACTGATTTTTATTGATGAGGAATAAGCAGTTTTGGGGGATGCCTATGTATTGTTCGTTGGATTTAGGCTTTAGGGTTTATATGACTGTGTGTTTTGGGTTTTTTGGGTAAGAGTAATAAGTTATTTTTTTCCATGGTTATGGTTATTTTTGGGGCTAAGGGTTGGGTTTTTTTGGGGGATATGGATTTAGGGTTTTGGAGGGTTGAGTGTTTAGTTTTTCTAGGGTGTTGGTTTTATGGATTTCTAGGGATGAGGGTTTTGGGATTTTTGAGGATCATGTTTTAGACTTTTTAGGATCAAGGGATTAAGGTTATTTTGGAGGTGAGGTTTTATGGTTTTATGGAGGTGATGGTATGGGGATATTTGGTGATTAGGGTTTATTGTTTTTTGGGGGTGGGGATTTTATGGTTTTTGGAGCAAAGGGTGTAGAGTTATTTGGGGATGATGATTTCGATTATCTGGGGATGGGGTTTTATGGTATTGGGGGTATGAGGGTTTAGGTTTATTTGTTGTAGAGGTTTTTTTCTAATATAGAGGGTTTGGTGTTTTTTGGGGCTATTGTTTTAGGGTTTTCATGGTATTTGGGTTTAGGGATATCTATGGACAAGGTTTTAAACGTTATTAGGGGATAGGGATCTAGGGTTTTCTAGGGATGAGGCTTTAGTGTTTTCTAGGGTTGTGGTTATTTGGTGTTTTGGAGCTAAGGTTTTGTGGTTTTATGGGAACAAGGGTTTTTTGTTTTCTGAGGATGAGCGTTGGATTTTTTTTTTATGACGGTTTAGGTTATTATGGATTTATGGGTTTATGGTTTTCTAGGGAGGAGGGATTAGGTTCATCTATCATGGAGGTTTAGGGTGTTTTGTGGATAAGGTTTTTGGGTTTTATGGGGAGGGGGTTTTGGGGGTTTATGGTGGTGAATGATTAGGTTTATATAGAAATGATGGTTTTGGGATTTATAGGGATGATGGTTTAGCGTTTCTTTGGATGAGGGTTTGAGATTTTTCATGGATATTAGTTTAGGTTTTTTATGATGGGGGTTTTTGGGTTATAAATATTCGGGTTTGGTGGGGGTGTTTGTTTAGGGTTATTTGGGTATTATGGCTTAGGGTATTTTTAGTGATGATGGTTTGGGTTTTTATGAGTTTCTGGGGTTTTATGTGTGTGAGGTTTTAGGGTATTTATGTCTATGGTTTAGTTTTTTTTTGGGGGGTTTTGTTTTTATGGTTTTCAAGGGTACAATGTTTAGGGTTTTTGGCAGTCATGGATTGTCATTTTATGGGGATGGGGTTCTTGGGATTTCTGGGAATGAGGATTTGAGGATTTATGGGGATAAGGGTTTATGATATTTTTAGGATTAGGGTTTTATGTTTTCCATTGATGATGGTTTATGGGGTAATAGTTTTGAGGGGTTAGGTTTTTTAGGATGAGGGTTTAGAATTTTCTGGGGATATGTTTTTTGGGATTTCATGGGATGAGGGTGTGGGTTTCATTGGGGTTGATCATTAATGATTTTCTAGGTTGAGGGTATTTTGGATTACTATGATGATAGATTAGGGTTTTATTAGAGTAAGGGTTTAGGAATCTCTGGGATAAGGTTTTAGGTTTTCCTTGGGGATCAAGGTTTAGTAATTTATTTGGATGATGTTTTTAGTTTTTCTATTGATTGGGGTTTTGGGTTGTGTGGGTCTGAGGGTTTGGGGTCTTTTGGGGATGATTTTTAAGGTTATTTAGGGTTGAGGGTTTAGGGTTTTCTTAGGATGAGGGTTTATGATTTTTTTTGTATGAGGTTTTAGTCTTATTTGGGGATGGGTTTTAGGATTTTCTAAGTCAAAGAGATTAGGTGTATATGGAAATGGTTTTCATGTTTTATGGGCATGAGGGATTATGGTTTTCTATGGCTAAGGGTTTATGTTTTTTTTGGGTGATAGTTTAGTGTATTCAATGGTTTAGGGTTCAGGTTTATCTTATGAATAGGCAATAGGTTTTTTGTCCCAATGGTTTTAGGTTTTTTTGGATTTCGGTTTTTGGTTTTTTTGGGGATGTGGATATGTGTTTTTTTGGATGATGTTATGGGATTCTCATGGGCTGAGGTTTTATGTTCTTTTAGGATTAACTGTTTAGTTTTTTCTCAAGATAATTTTCTGTTTCGTTTGAAGGATTATGCATTATGATATTCTAGGGATGACGATTTAGGTTTTCAGGTGATTTCGGTTTAGGGTTATCGATATATTGGGTATTACGGTTTATGGTTTTTTATGCAGTTTTAGGGCTTTTTGGAGTTGAATTTTATGTATTTTCCTGGGTCTCACTGTTTTGGGGTTTTCAGGGGTTAGATTTCTCTTAGGGATATGTTTTTAGGGATTTCTTAGTTTGTGGTTTTGGGGTTCTCATTATCTAGGGATTTATTATTTATTATTTTATGGTGGTTTAGGTTTTATAAGAGATTATTATTTAGGGTTTACCCAGGAATATGCTTTCTTGACTTATAGGGTTTGGAATTTATGGATTTTTTGCATTTGTGGTATTATGGTTTTGTAGGGAAAAGGGATTGGGAATTAATATGTATGGGGGTTTAGGGTTTTATGGGGATGATGGTTTAGGTTTTTTTAGGGAAGAGGGATTAGAGTTTTTTCTTGATGTGGGATTAGGGATTTTTTTGCATTGGTTTTTGTGATTTTTGAGCCTAACAGTTCAGGTTTATTTGGGGTTGGTGGTTTATGGTTTTTTGGACCTTTTTTAGCGTTTTCTGGGGCTATGGTTTTATGGTTTTTTGTGGATGATGATTTGGTGTAGTATGGGGACGAATGTTTTCCATTTTTTGGAATGGGGGCTTAATTTTTCCCATGGATGATGGATTAATCTTTTCATGGAATGAGGTTATAGGGTTTTTTGAGGATGGGGGTTTGGTATTTTCTTGGGACGAGGGTTTTAGTTCTTATTGGAATATAGATTTAGGGGCTTCAAGGGTTGGGGAAATTGTTTTTTATGTGGTATAGGGTTTAGGCTTTTTTGGGGTGAGGTCTTGACATTTTATATAGTGGGTGTTTTGGGGTTTAAATGGATGAGGGTTTAGGATGTTTTAGTGCTGAGGGATTAAGATTTTATGAAGCTACGTGTTTAATATTTTTTTTTATGGATCATGGTTTAGGGTTCTCTAACACAGATGATATAGAGTTTTATAGGGATGAGGATTGAGGGTTTTGTGGGATTGAGGGACTAGGGTATTCCAGGGTAAACGGTTCTGTGTTTTTTGGGGCTGATGGTTTGGGATTTTCTATGGATGAGTGATTTGGGTATTGTGGATATGAGTTTTTGGGGTTCTATGGGGATGGGGGTTTTGGGTTTTCTAAGTTGAGGGTGTTGGGTATTCTATGGATGAAGGTTTACATATTTTTAGAGGGGAGTGTTTACGGTTCTCTTACGATGAAATTTTTATGTTTTTCTGGTGCTGAGGGTCTTAGGATTTACGGGGTGGAGGCTTTAGGTTTTTTTAAGATTACAGTTTATGGGTTTTGGGGGATTAGGGTTTAGTGATTTTTGGGTTGAGCATATATTTATGTCCCGAGAGAATAGATTTTTAGTTTCTAAAGGTGACTGCTTATAGTTGTCTGGTGCTAAGGGATTAGGAATTATGGGTATGAGGGTTTGGTGTTTTGGGGAGAGGGTTTGGATTTTTTAGCAATAATATTTTTGGGTATTAATTTGAATATGTAATAGAGGTTTCATGGGTAGGGGTTTTATGATTTTATAGGTATGAGTGTTTAGTTGTTTCCATGTAAGATGATAAATGTTTTCTTGCATAATACAATTTAGGGTTTTCTAAGTGTAATGGTTTTCTATTTTCTAGGGCTATAGTATTTGGGTTTTATTAGTAGATGGATTGGTTTTTTATTGGACTATGGGTTTTGGATTTTTATGGAAATAGGATTATGTGATTTTTAAGGCTACTGGTTTCGGGTTTTTATTGGACTAGGTGTTTAGTGATATCATTGGATGATGGTTTATATTTTTCTAGGGTGAGGATTTGGGGTTTTAATGGTATTGGGGTTTTTTGTTTTATGGGATTTAGGTTTAGTGTTTTCTAAGGATGATGGATTAGGGTGTTCTAGGGATGGGTGTTTATAGTTTACTAATTATGGGGATTCTTGGTTATTTATGGAAACGAATTTGAGGATATCTGGGGATTCAGGTTTGAGGTTTTATGTGGTCAGAAATTTTCTATTTTCTATGTATGAAGTTAGGTGTTTTGGGGATGAGAATTTGGGTATTTTTGTGGGAAAGGGCCTATGGTTTACTTGGTTTGATGGATTAGTGTTTTCAAGGTATTATTGGTTGGGGTTTTCAGGGGATAAGGATTTAAGGTTTCTAGGGATGTGGGTTTGGGGTTTTCTTGTGCCTGAGGTTTTTGGGGTTTCTTAGGCTGTGGCTTTAGGATTTTCAAGGGCTAAGGGTTTGGATTTCTCTAGGGTTGAGGGTGTGGGGTTATCTTGGAATAAGGGTATTAATTTTTTCTATTTCTATGGGTTTAAGGTTTTTTCGGGGGATAGGGGTAGGGAGTTTCTTGGGAGAGATTGTTTATATATTCCTAAGTATGATGGATTCGGGTTTTCTAGGTATTAGAGTTTGGTGATTTTAAGGGATATGTTTTTAGGGTTTTCGAGGATTGAAATTGTATGGCATTCTCATGGATAGATTATAAGGTTTTCTAGGGATGATGATTTAGGGGGTTTTAGAATGACGGTTTTGGGTATTCTGGGGAAGAGTTTTTTCGGTTATCTGGGGATGATTGTTTTTTATTTTATGGGGTCGAAGGTTTGGGTTTTCTAGGGATGATGGTTGAGTGTTTCGTTATGATGAGTGTTTAGGATTTTTTGGATTGATGAATAGGGGATTTCTAAGGGTTATATTTTGTGTGTTTTTAGTGTATTGGGTTTTGGTTATTCTTCCAATAAGGGTTTAGGGTATTATAAGGATGATGTATTAGGGTTTTCAATGACCGAGGAATTAATATTTTTTGAGTTCTTTGTTTGGGATCTTCTAGGGGTGATGGTTTATTGTCTTCTAGGGCTAAGGGCCAAGGTTTTTTTTGGATATGATGGTTTTTATTATTGGGGGGTTTAGGTTTAGGGTTCTATATGGACATGGGTTTTAAGTTTTCTAGGGATAAATATTTATGTTTTTCTAGGGATGTGGTTTTATATTTTTCTTGGGATAATGGTTTGAGGATTTCATGGGTAGACAGTATAAGGGTTTTTGTGGCTGAGAGATTATGGTTTTTTGGGGAATCAGTTATAGGGTTTTAATGGGATAACGGTTTTTGGTTTTTTAGGTATGAGGTTTCATGTGTTTAGGTGGCTGATGGTTAAGGGTTTGGTGGGAATGTGCATTTTGTTTCTAGGGTATAGGGTTTCGGGTTTTTAGGGGATAAGAGTTTATGGTTTTCTAAGATAAGGGTTTTGGATTTTTTGAGGGTGGGGGTTTATTCTTTTCTACGGAAGAGGGTGTAGGGATTTCAGAGGATTCGGGATTAGAGTTTTTTGGATATATGGGTTTAGGGATTTCTTGGGACTTGATTTTAGAGGTTTCTATTGATTAGGATTTTTTAATTTATGGGTTGGAGGGTTTGTGGTTTTTAATTGTTAATGATTTAGTGTCTTTTAGGGATGTGGTTTTTCTATTTTCTAGGGATGAGGATTTAGGATTTTCTAGGCCTACTAGTTCATTGGTTTTTGGGCCAGTGGTATAGGTTTATTTATAGATGTTTGATTGATGTTTTTTGGGAATGAGGGTTTAGTGAATTCTGTGAATTTTTTTTAGGTTTATTTTGGGACAAGGGTTTTTCATTTTCTAGGGCTGAGGGTTTAGGGTTTTTTTAAGTTAGATGATTTATTGTTTATTTATGATTCTTGTTCTGGGGTGTTGGGGACATGGGGTTTATTTTTTTCTAGGATGAACAATTAATGTTTTTTATAATGTTTTGAAGTTTTCTTGGTCGGATTTTTTGGGGTTATATGGGGATAATAGTTTTTGGTGTCTTAGGCATATGGTTTGCGTGTTTTTTTAAATTAGGGACTGAGGTTTTCTAGGGTTTAGGGTTTACTGTTTTCTAGTGTTTATGGTTCTTTTTTTTGGGATGATGGTTTAGGGTTTTCTAGGGTAGACATATGTGATGTTTCTAGGGCTTAGGGTTTGAGGTTTTTATGGGTTTTGGGTTTTGGGTTTTCTGGGTATGCGATTTTATTGTTTTAGAGGGCCAACGGTTTTTGGATTTTTGGAGATGAGGGAAAATATTTTTATGGGGGTGGGGATTTGTTATTTTCTAGGGTTAATTGTTTTTGGTTTTCTGGGGTAATACCTTTTTTTATTTCTATGGTTGATGGTTTATTGTTTTCTAGGGCCAAGGGAATTGAGTATTCTAGGTATAATGGTTTATGGATTCATGGGACTGAGGTTTTGGGTGTCATGGGGCATAGGTTTTGGGGTTTTTACGGATGTGGATTTAAGGTTTTCTCTCAAAAGGATTACATGTTTTTTATGATGATGCTTTGGGGTTTCTATTGATGGCGTTTTGGGGTTATCTTGAACTAAGGGTTTAGGGTTTTCTAGTTTTAAGGCTTTGTGGTTTTCATAGGATAAGGGTTACAAGTTGTTGGGGGATGAGAAACTGGGTTTTCTAGGGTTGGTGGTTTGGGGAATTCTTCTGCTTATGGTTTTAATAATTCCTGGGTTGAGGGGTTAGTATTTATGTTGGATGAGGGTATAATGTTTAATGGGGCTATGGGTGTTTGGTTTTTCATGGATTTATGGTTTACAGAAATATAGGGATTATGGTTTAGTGGTTTTGGGAATGAGGGTTTGGAGTTTTCTAGGGATGAGGGCTTCATGATTTCTGGGGTAGATGGTTTGTGTTTTTCAATCACTAAAAGTTTAGGTTTTCTGGGGCAGTTTCTTTAGAATTTTTTTGTGATGAGGGTTTTTGGTTTTCTAGGGATGGGGACATTGAGTTTTTTTGGGATTGGGGGATTTCTATTTTCAGGGGATGAGTATTTTATTTTTTATAGTGGTTGAGGTTTTATGAATTTATAGGGATAAGGGATTAGAATTTTATAGGGATGGGGCATTAGGGTTTTATAAAAATGAGGGTTTGGGATTTTATAGAGACATGATTTTGGTTTTTTCTAGAGCTATGTAATTGGTGTTTTCGACGTTTGAGGGTTTAGTGTTTTTCATTGCTAAGGGATTAGGAATTTTTGGGGATAAGTGTTTGGGTTTTTCTATGTTTGGTGTTTAGGAATATTATAAACTATAGTTTTATTGGTTTTTGGGACATAGGGTTTGGAGTTTCAGGTTGATGTGGTTTTGAGGGTTTTTGTGTATAGTGTTTGTGTAATTTTTAGGCTGAGGGTTTACGGTTTTTTTGTTCCAATTGATTAGGGTCTTCTTGGTGATAAGAGTTAAGGGTAGTTTGGGGTGGAGGGTTTGGGGTTATTTGGTGATCAGGGTTTCGACATTAATGGGGTCGAGAGTTTATGGGGTTATTTGGGCTATGTGTATGGGGATATTAGGGGTTAATGGGTTACATATTTTTTTGTTCCGATGTATTAGGGTTTTTTTGGAGCCGAGGGATTAGGGTTCTTTGGGGATGAGGGTTTGGGATTTTTGTGGGTTGATAGTTTAGGGTTTTTTTGGTATGTGTATTTTTCATTATTATGGATGAGTGATTAGTATTTTTATAGCTGGGGATTTAGAGTTTTTTTGGGATGATGGTTTCTAGTTTTTTTATGAGGGTTTAGTGTTTTTCAAGGATGAGTGTTGAGGGTTTTTTTTGTAAGGAGTTTTAGGTTTTTTTGGGATGATAATTTACTATTTTTTAGGGGCTGATGATTTTCATTTTTTGGTGTTGAGGGTTTGTGGTTTTTTGGACTTACGGTTTTAGGGTATTTGGGTATGAGTGTTAATAAGGGGATGCAATTTTTGGGGTTTTTTAAGTTGGGGGGGTTGTGGGTTTTGGGGTTGAGTTTGTCATAATTTTTTTTGGGGAGGATTGTTTATAATTTTTTGGCGCTGTGGATTTTGGAATTTTAGGCCGATGGATATAGGGTGTTTTTGGGCCATGGGTTTATGATATGTTGGGGCCAAGGTGTATCTATTATTGGGTTTCTAGGATGAGGGTTTTAATGGGTTTAGGATTGTGGGTATTTTGGGGCTATAGAATTAGGATTTTTAGGTTGAGGGATTAATATTTTTTTAAGGAAAATGTGTTAGTGGGTTTGGGAGTAAGGTTTTAGGGTTTTTAGGTATGAGGGTTTAAGGGTTTCTCAAACTGTGGGTTTTTTAGGTTTTTTTTGATATGTGTTTTTTGTTTCTTACAACTGAGGTTTAAGGATTATTTTGGGTTGAGACATTAAAATTTAATTGGTCTGATGGTATAGTGTTTTTCTGGAGGAGGGTATAGGGTCTTTTGCGGAAGTGTTTTTCATGTTTTTTTTGGGATGAGGATTTGGGGTTTTTTAGTACTGGAGTTTTAGGGTTTTATTAGGATGAGGGTTTGGGGATTCATAGGCCGAATGGTTTTGGTTTTTGGGGGGATGAGGGTTTAGTATTTTTTGCTCTGAGCATCTAGGGATATATAAGGATGAGAGTTTTTGGATTTTTTGGGATGATGGTTTATGGCTTTTGAACGTTATTTTGGGGATGATGGTTTAGGAATTTTTTGGTATGAGTGATTTGGTTTTTTTGGTTGAAGGATTTGGTTTATTTGAGATGAGGGTTCAGGGTGTTTGGGTACATGGTTTTAGATTTCTATTAGGTTCGGGTATCAGCGTTTTTCGGTATGTATATTATTGTTCGAGGTTTTAGGGAATTTCGCGGTTAAGGGTTTAGAATATTTTGGGGTTTTTGGTTTTGGAGTTTTGGGGGCTAGAGATTATGTTTTTTTGGGGTTTTGGGTTTTTAGAGAATAACCTTTTATAGTTATTTGCTATGGATGATTTATGTAGTTTGGGGATGATAGATTGGGTATTTTGGGGTTGCATTAAGGATTTTTTGAATGAAATTATATGTTTCATAGGGGGTGACAGTTTATAGTTTTTTGGGGATGAGTGTTTAGGTTTTTTGAGATCGTGGGATTTGAGTTTTTAGGGGAATAAGATATAGGTGATTTGGTGATGATGGTTTATGTAATGTCCCGGATTTTCTATGTAATGTTTAAAATTATATTGAATTATTACGAGTAAACGAAAATTGAGGGCCTGTGATTCTAAGGCCTGGTGTGCTTGGAATAAATTTCTGAACTTTTTTTAAGTACATTCTGTAAACGCGTGGGTGGAATTTTGTATCTTTTGAACCTATACTTGGATTGAATATATGAGGGCACCGTGGAATCCGAAGATTCGATATTTTATTAAGGGAATCACCACTTCAAATGTAGTAGGTCTGGTGAAAAAGATAATTTTTCGGACTTTTGAAATATTAACCAAATAATATGTATAATATTTTATTTCATTTATTTTTATATAACAAATATACAGCGGTTGCAGGACCAACAACTTCTTAAGACATTAATTAGATTGACTCCTCCTTGTTTGAAACCATACCATTGGAATTTGTGAGGTTCATTAATTAAATGAACCTCATAAATTTCTCAGAACATTAACCACCTCTTCCCCCTCCTATTTATTAAGAGATCGGGATGGGGAGTTGGCACAACATCACAATGTGACGATGCTCTGGAAATGTACCGCGATGACAACACGAGCGTCACCAAATCATGAACCGAAGACAAATATGATGGGGGTTTCATCGATCGTCGTTAGTGGATGTCTCATCCAGGTAGGGGGATTGTTGTAATGTTCATCTTAATGAGAAAAATTGTTGAACGCTTGATATAATTAAAATGTTGGGGAATGGGTAAAAGGAACAAGGCCCATACCCTCTACGGTTTTGGTAATTTTCTTGACATCAGGAACAGTTTTCCAAGAGACATGCTCAGATGAAACTGGAGGACACGTAGTGGCGATAGTGACCCTAGAGCCACATAGAAACAAACAACATAAAAAACGGACCATTGGTGGCCTGCTGAATAAACCACTGGCAGTGGCTAAAGAATAATCGCGATGAAGGACCGCGAGTGGTGGAAATCGGTGTGCCATCGTGCGCCGTGGTGTCCAACGGTGGTGGGCCCAAGGTGGTTGTTCCGTAAAAATACTACACCTACAGGCACCACCAGTGATAGTAGTCGTGGCCTACGGGCTGTAGAAGTAGGAGGCCGTCATGGACTTGTGCCGCACCGCGTTGACAGAAACCAGTTGACCATTTGGATGACCAATAAATCCGATGGGGTAGTGCCCAACCTGCTAGAATAAAATGACTTAGTATCTACGGGGCTAGTGGAAAAAAATGGTCCTCCTTCCAGCGAATGCGGGCCAGGCTAGTGTGCCGGACACGCAGCCCAGCGGGCCGGCGGGGGTGGGACGAACCCCACCCAGTGGACCGTGCCAACCATGGACCGGGACCGCGATTTAATGGGCATACCTCGATGAGGCCGGACCCAGTGAACTGGGCTGACCCTTGACTAGCTCGACTCGGGTGGGTTCAGGAAGACCCCATGACTCATTGCGTCGGGCCGACCTTACCATGTCAGACTAAGACCAGATCAACCAGTTCCCGAATAAAGAAATACGTGTAAATGATGAACCAATTGAATCTTTGACAAGTCGTCAACAACATTGGGACCCCTTTTGGTATATGGTCCCTCTGGAATATTTCGGCAGGCCCGATAGTGCCGGCCCGGACGGATGAGCGACCACCCCTGTTTCATGGAAAGGGGTGTAACCAGCAGACTATCCTTCCGATCGATGCAACGTCTATGGAATAAGGACCATAGAGACCAGGCGGTCATTTGAAGATACTATAATAGAGTTCTGGCTAGGTTTGATGTATGGCCTAGATTATATCATACTCGAATCCAACTGGGCCCCTGGCACTAAAATGCCTATAACTCATAGACAAATCATTCGATTGATGTGTCGTCTATCTCGTTGGAACCCTTATGACATGGTGTTCCTTTTGGAAACTCTATTGTGGAGTTTATTGGCAGTCTAGGTACAAAAATAAACCCAAGGAGATGATTTTACAGAACTCTACTTCACTGGGTGCGAGAAATCTTGTGGATGACTATCTAGGATGTAGAAAACCTATGTGGATTAACATCATAGAGACCCTGTGTGGATCATCATCATATATACCCAACGTGGACCAGTTTTAGAGGGGACCGTCAAGGATCACCAACTAGTTTTGCTATGTGAATCAACATCTAATGACCCTTTGTGGATTAGCCTTCCATTGACCCTATGTGGATCAGTAGTAGCATGACCCGACGATGACCTGCCTTTCAGTGGCCCATCATAGAATAGTGAATTACATCCAAGAGTTGATCGATAATAGAACAACATCCTGGTGGAACAGTTTTTGGAAATTATAAATGGAATAATAGGATATAGCTTATGCCTAATCATCTATATTCCCGACCATTGAGTAGTATACCTAGTGTGAGATGACTATTTGTTCATTCTTTGTTATTGAGGTCTTGAATTGTGTCATATTACTTTGTGGAACTCTAAGAGACCATCGGGGGTATCAGGGTCCCAACTGATTTTTGTTATACTCTCCCATGCACAACCTTTGTCCCGCACCTTGTTGTTTCATGTGCAGACGATAGAGAACTTTGACCGAGGTTTGGGAGCCAGGAATGGATGGTACTCTGAGGTGGAAAATTATAAATGATGTTCATAGTGTCGAATAAAAATGATTTGTACCTACCCATAAGGTAGGAACCATGGAGGATGATTTCTAGAGGTGTTTTTCTATTGTAGTTGTATTTTTTAGTTGGGCTTGTCTTTCGGCCCCCATTACTTATAGTACCCACCCCATTTTAGATTTTGTACAAATATTTTAACTTTTGTAGTTTTACTACCTAGGTTGTAATAGTTATATTCCTGGACTGTGTGTTTGTAGGATTAAAGACAATTCATTCATGTTTTTCTAGGAAATTCCTTTTGATGCTAGTCGCCAACTCTTAGCCTATGGAAGGCGGGATTGAGGTAGTCACGTCATTGGCCCCGGGGGATGGGTCATGAAAAAGTGATATCAGTGGGAGGTCCTTTATACCGTATAACTATGACTTTGATCTTTCCAATGGAGTAATAGTGATAAGTGTCTTGAGTGTCGTTCTTAGTACATGGTGTCCATTGTTGGTGTGCCGGATGACATATCAATAGACTGGGACCCTAAATTATGATTTCTATCCTAGTGCATGAAAACACAAAGTGTTTGTGTTTTGGATTTTATTTTTTGATGTCTTTGAGTCATCCCACTAGATATAAATTATTGACAATGGTGGACCTATTATCTTTTAGGATGCCACTATATAGACAGATAGCCAGGATTTCAATGAGAGTCTGTGATGATAACCAACAGAGCGACAAGGATTCAGTGCAGGGCTCTAATATAACAATAGTATAATCGGGTGGTGTACCAATGGAACCTCTACATTTTGGGAATGCGTTTCCTCCAGACCCCCAGTAGATAGTGCATGTCGACTGACCGAGTTGCATGATTCTCATCAGTAGAGTCCACCAATGTTCCGAGGAGAGATGGATTTGCATGCGGCTAAGAACTATATTGTGGTTGTGGCTAGAGTTTTTCACCTAGTTGGGCCATCATCCAACCAGATGGGGATCCTACCTGCCAGTCTTTTCCATCAAGTAGCTGGGAGATGATGGAGCCTAACACTCTAGATACATGACGAGGTGACCCTCACTTTGGTTGATTTCTAGGGCCTCTTCAAGGAAGAGTTCGTTCCAATGTCTCTATGCTCTATGTGTATACAGAAGCTTCTACACTTACAGTAAGGTATCCTGACCATGGCCCCGTACATGGTGAGGTTCACCGACTTCCCATGACACTCTGCTGAAATGGTGCGTGACTCATTCTTCATGGACCAGACATTCGAGAAGGGACTCTAAAGGACGATCAGGGCTTTCATAGTATCTCTTAGAATCCTTAAACTAGCTGTAGTGCTAGAGAGAGCACTATTAGTGGAGTGTTTCCTTTCTGAGTAGACACCGACATTGAAACCCATCACTGGATGACACGTAGTAGAGTCATCTGTGGCAGGTAGTATGTAGAGGACATAGAGGTTCAAGTGGACCAGACCTTCTAGTGGATGACCCTGGGATGTAGGGTCATATGTGCATGGCTCACAAGGTAGATCAGGCTAGAAGAAGAGCATATTGTGCGTCACGTGCACTGGGAAGGGTCACATGGCTCGCGACTGCCCAATCAGCCGCACTGATGACCAACATATAGTCGAGAGACCTCCAAGGAAGAGGCACAGATTTGAGCGAGGAGGTCCACAGGGTGGAAGACATGGTATATTAATAGGCCATGTAGTAGGTGGTGGGTGGTGCTTTGTGATTCTACCACCACCACCTCTAGGTGGTCCAACCTGACCACATTGGGAAGGTGGACAGGTATGATCTCAATATCAAGAAGCTTAGGCCTACGACCAAGGTTCTCTAGGGATGATTCTAGGGATGATTTGTGCATACTATACCATAGCTATAGATTTTATAGACACATTTTCTAGTAACTATTTCATTTCTTCGGCTCTCGTTCGGAGCTCAGATATTCTGGTGGAGAGGTTGGATCAATCCATGCGATTAGAGACTCATATGGGAAAGGATTTGATTATTACACACTGGTGATAGTAGTGTGAGATTACTATAGAAGGCTAGATCTCTGTTAGGATCTTCTAGTAGTATCATTGAGGCCTTACGATGTCATCCTTGGTATGGAATGTTTTTCCATAGTCTATGCTCAGATTGTGTGCATTATGCACAAAGTGCGGTTTGGCTGCATGGATGGGACATGATTTTCCTTCACCTAAGAGAAGGGAAACTTTGTATCATAAGATGGACATACCCGTAGGAGGGTTTAGCCAATCAGTTATTATTTGTGCAGCCTTACCCTCAATGAAGATGAGGTTTAGTGTCCGAGCTATCATTTAGTGGTGTACAAGTATGCTGATGTCTTCTCTGATGATGTTCCAAGACAACCTCCTCATAGAGAGGGGACTTCTACCCTGACCTATACCCCAGGACTACACTGATATCTACACCGTTATATCGGATGGCTCCCGTAGATCTTCATGAGTTGTAGGTACAACTAGAGGACTTACAGAGGATGGGGTTCATAAGACCCAGTGTTTCTCCATGGGCTACCCCAAATTGGATCGCCAAGATGGTAGATGGGGGTCTGAGGCACTATGTAGATTATTGGTGGCCGAACAAGGTGACCGTGAAAACAAGTATCCAGTTTTGGGGATTGATGATCTCTTTGATTATCTGATGGGACCTCATTTGTTTTTGAAGACAGGACTTAGTTCAGGATATCATCATCAAATGGCATGAGATGAGGATGTAGGGAAGGAAGCCTTCGAATGTAGGTATGTCCACTATGGGTTCTTGGTTATATGATTCAACATGACCAATGCACATGAAGATTTCATGGGACTCAAGAACAAGATATTTCAGCCATACCTTGTTAGCTTTGTGTTGTTCTTCATCAGCTACATCTTGATATACTCAGTGTTATAGAAGGAGCATGCCAATCATTTGCCGATTGTTCGGGATATACTCTGAGAGCACCAGTTTTATGGTAAGCTCTTGAAATTCTAGCCCTAGATACAAGAGGTCCACATTCATGGATTTATTATCTCAGAGGCTAGAGTTTTAGTGGATCGAGCAATGATAGAGATGTGCTTGCTTGGGAGCCACCTAGGAGTGTGACCAAGTTGTATTGTTTCCTAGGGTTGGTTTGGTACTAACAGAGATTCATACCTGACATTAACAGAGTTGTGTCACCATTTTTAGCATTGAAAAAGAATAGAGAGCCCTTAGTGTGGACAAAGATATGCCAGTAGAGTTATCTGAAGAAATGGTTGAGACTGACAAGTGCCCCCATCTTGGGGCTACCATAAGAGGTAGTTGGGTATGTATTTTACTATGATGTGTCAGGGACCAGATATGGATGTGTCCTGATGTAGATGTGATAAGTGATAGCTTATGGTTCACGATATCTGAGACTGTGTGAGCAGAACTATGCTACACATGACCTGGAGTGAGCATCAGTTGTATTTATTCTGAAGATGTGGAGACACTACTTGATGGGTGAATGGTTTACTATTTACTCTGATCACAAGAGTCTCATGTATCTCTTCTAATAGAAGGACCTGAACATGAGACAACGGAGTTGGCTAGTGTTCCTCTAGGACTATGACTTTGAGATAGTCTACACTCCTTACAAGGGGAGCGTAGTAGAAGACACACTCAGCTTGAGGTCAGGTTTACTGCTGCTAAGAGAGGAAACATAGATGTTAGCTGCATTGTATATTTCTTTTACGGATAGTGATAGAGTTGTATACCTCCAGTCTATGACTATCACTCCCCCACTTCAAAAGCGTGTTCGGGTGGCATAGTTTGATGAAATTGACTGCGATGATTGACATGCTCAGATATCCTTTGTACAGGCTCTTGATGGATTTTATGAAAGTGGGGAGCACATAATTCTCATTAGATGTTGAACCATGGTACCTTTTGTGCTATAAAGGGAGGTGTTGAGGGAGTTCCATATATCCTATCGGGTGGTACATCATATTGTGGTGATGATGTACCATGACCTTCAGTGTCATCACTGTTGTCCAGAGACGAAGAACGATGTGGAAGATTTTTTTCATGATTCCTCGCTTGTCAGAAAATGATGGTTATTCATCAGGTTTTAATAGGATTAACACAACCATTAGAGGTACCACAGTGGATGTGGGGTGTAATTTATATGGATTTCATAATAAGGCTTCAACGTATGTCTAGGGGACATGAATCTATTTGGGTGATCATTTACTGACTCACAAAATCGGCCCAGTTTCTACCCATCTAAGAGTAGGGATTAGTAAAGGGATTGGTACGCACAACATACAATAGATTGTACAACTCCATGGGGTGACATTAGGATCTTCTCTGATCATTATGCACATTTTACATCCCAATTTTGGAAGGGATTGTAGGATGTTTTCAGGACTTAGATATGTTTTGGAACATCCTTTCATACTCATACAGATGGTCTGACAGAACGGACCATTCATACACTAGAGGACTTTATTCATGCTTGTGTCATAGATTTTGGCCGTAGTTGGGAGTATCACATTCCCTTGGTGGTGTTTTCATTCAAAAATAGTTATCACTCCACCATTGGTATGACACCATTTAAGGCACTGTATGGTTGACCATGTAGATCAACTCTATACTAGAGAGACCTGGGGGATTTAGGACGTCTGGTTCCAGAGTTGGTATCGGGTAGCACTGAGAAGGTGCAGACCATCCAGGAGTGGATGATGAAAACATAGAGAAGATATAAGTCTTATGCTGTTAGAAGATGGAGACCTTTGGATTTCGAGGTGGGAGAGAATTCCTTCTTATGAGTCTCACCTCGACATGGTTTGCAATGATTTGGCTGAGGCAGCAAACAATCACGGAGGTTCACCGGACCCTTTCAGGTTCACATCAAAGATGGCATGGTGGTGTATCACCTAGCTCTTCCCCCACTGATGCATCTGGTGCTTGACGTTTTCCATGTGTCACGACTGATGATGTATTTTACTGATCCATTGCACATTATCGACTGCGGCTAGTTGGACATTGATGACGGGGTGACGTTTAAGGAGGTTCTAGTGGACATTGGGGATCAAAAAGTGTGGGTCCTTTATAGACGATCGATCCATCTAGTGAGTGTTCACTGGCACCGCAGGAACCTATAAGAGATCACATGGGAGAGAGAGGCTCGAAATTGTGCTTAGTACCCCCATTTGTTTTCTTAGTCAATGTTGTGTCTTTCGGGGAAGAAAAAATCTAAGGCGGGGAAAATGTAAAGACTCGGATTTTCCATGTAATTTTATAATTATATGGAATTATTACAAGTTAGGGAAAATTGATGGCACCTAATTCTGAGTCCCGGAGTGCAAAGAATGAATTTCTAATCATTTTTTTAATTACGTTCATTAAATGTGTGGGTGACATTTTCTATATTTTGTACTAGTGCTCGGATTAAAAAATCAAGGGTACCATTGAATCTGCATCACAAGGATTCTCTTAAGGGAGGCTTCACTTCGACTGTAGTAGGTTGAGAGAAAATAAAAATTTTGTTAACTATTGAAGGATTAATAAAACAAAATGTTATTTTATTTTAGTTCTCTTCTTTTTTCTCTAGAGGATAAGTGGTGGTGGAGGGACCGACAATATGTCCGACCATTAATTCACTTGACTCATCATTATTTGTAACTGTACCATTGCAATTTGGGAGCATCATTGATAAAATTAATGTCATAAAGTCCGTACAATGTTAAAAAAATCATACCCCTTTTATTTATATGGAGCTATGGGAGGTGTGTTTGCATGGATACACAAAGCGATGAAGCTATGGAAAGGTACCATGATGAATAGAACTTGGAGGATGAGACTGGTTTTAGCGAGCGGTGATGAGCACCCTCGAATCACGATCTGATGACAATGACCAATGAGGTTTTTTCAATAATCATCATCGGACGTCTAATCTAGGTACATGGATTGATGTAAATTTCACCTTTATTTGATAAATTGTTGACCGCTAGATATAATACTAATTCGGGGGGGGGGGTGTTCCCATTGAACAAGGCTCAGACCCTCCACTATTGCCATAATTTTCTAGACTTCAGGAATGGTTTTCCAAGTGGAGTGGAATGAAGAAAACCGAGGACAGACATCGACGATGGTGACTCGGGATCCTCGTAGGCACTGACGACATAAAAAATGTACCACCAATGTGCATTTGGTGGCCCGTGGATGAATCAATCAGTGCGCCATGTTGGCAGATTCTAGCGGTGGTCAGAGGAGACCCCCGACGATAGGCCGCGAGTGGTGGAATGTGGTGCACCATCGTATGCCACGAAGGCCATGAGAAATCGGCTCGAGCTGACCATGTGGGACAAAGATGGTGCCTGTCGGCACCACTGGTGGAAGGAGCTGTGACAAGAGTAGGGTGGCGGGCCCCCGGGTCGCGCCGCGTTGGTGAAAGACGTCTGCCAAATGGACAACTGTGGAACCAAGTGGGGTAGCACCCCACCGACTGGACAAAACAGCCCCACAACTGTGGGGCCAGCAGGAGAAAATAGTCTAACATCTTATAGAGTGGGCTGGACGTGGGCCGACTGGGATGGCCAGACCCACCCAGTAGGTCGGACCAGACCAGTAACCCAGCAAGCCAGACCAGCGGCCCAGTGGCCCAACATGGGTGGGATGATCCCCACCCGGAGGGCTAGGCCAAACACGTCCCGGGATCATGAACCAATGGTCCAACCACGTCAGGGTGGGACCTAGTGATCTTGGCCAACCCTTGACGGGTTGGACCTGGGAGGGGTCAGGTAGACCCCGAGACCCATTGCATCGGGCCTGCCTCAACATGTTAGACCAGGCCCAGACCCAACAGGTCCCTGTATAAAGAAAGGAATGTAACTGATGAACCTAGTGCCAGTTTGACATACCATTTGTGGCATTGGGGCCCCTTTTGGGAAGTGGCCCATTTGGCATATTCCTGTGGGCCCGACCGAGCTAGGCTGGACCGAGGAGTGATCACCAACGCTTCCTAGAAATGAGTATAACTAACATACCGAGCATCTAATCAACACACCATCTATGGCATAAGGACCCTTGATATATTATGGTCCTTTGCAGATACTCTATGTGATTTTTACGGAGTTTTACATATGACCAGGATTGGATCGTACCTGAATCCAATTGATCCCTCAACACTAAAATGCCTATAACATACAAACCAGACATCTTATTGATGCACTGTCTGTCACGTTGGAACCCTTACTACATGATGGTCCATTGGGTTACTCCTTTGTGGAGAATAGAGGTAGTTTATATATGACCGATATCTCAAGGATCAGTTTCTACGGATCTTTAGTGCACTTGGGGTGAGAAATCAGGTGGCTGGCTTTCTAGGATGTAGCGACCCAATGGGGATCAGAATCATAGACACCCTGTGTGGAGCCACATTCTAGCTACTTGAAGAGGTCCAGTTATAGAGCTGCCTGTCAAGAATCAGCAACTAGCTACCCTATGTGGATCAGTACAGAGCGACCCTATGTGGATCAACCATCTAGTGATTGTGTCTGAATCAGTATTCCGACGACCCTGTGTGGATTTGAATTCTAGAAAAACTATGTGGATCAAGAGTATGATGACCTGATGAGGACAAGCCTTTTAGTGGATAATCATGGAACAACGACTTATATCTAAGAGGGGATCGATAATAAAACAACTTCTTTTTGGATCTATTGTGGATCTTTGAAATGGATTAAAATAATATAGATTAAGCCTAATCATCTATATCCCCTATCTATGAGTTGTATACATTTTTTGAGATGGATATTACATTGTGATTTGTGATTGAGGTCTTTCATTGTGGTATTTTACATTGTGGAACATTGGAAGACCTTCTAGGGTCTCGGGCTCCCTACTGAGTATTGATATATTCACCCCTGCACGAGATTTGCACGCACCTTTTTTTGTTTTGTTCAGACGATAGACAGCTTTGACCGAGGTTTGGGATCCATGACTAGACGGAACTCGGAGGTGAACCTTTATACATGATGTGCCATACTGAGGACTAACCAGGAGCAGAACCTACCATTCAGGTAAAAACCTGGGAAGACGATTCCAGGAGTTGTTTTTATGTTATTGTTGTACTTCTTAGTTGGTCTTGTGTTCTATCCCCCATTACATACAATACACACCCATTTTTACGTTCTTTACACATATTTTACTACTGTTGTTTTATTATGCAGGTTGTACTCATTATATGCATGGACTGTGTGTTTGTAGGTTTAATAGAAATGCCTTCTCATATTTCAAGGATACTCCTTTTAGAGCTAGTAACCAACTCCTGGCCAATAGAAGGCGGGCTTGGGGTAGTCGTGACACAGGCCCATGGAGTCGAGTCGTGAGAGTTTAGGGATTTGTTTTGGGCCATGAGATTAGAAATTTTTGGTTTAGATGGTTTATATATTTCTTTGGACAAGGAATTCCATATTTTTAAAGATGAGGGTTAATGTTGATTTTGGATGAGGGTATATAGGTTTTTTAAGTATTCTTTTTATTTTTTTTATAGGATGATGGTATACAATTTTCTGTGGATGAGGGTTCAAGGTTTTTTAGACTAATGGAATTGGGTATTAGAGGCAAAGGGGTGAGTTCTTTTTGGGTCGAATCATTTCTTATTTTTGGGGGATGTTTGTATATAATTTTCTAAAGGATGAGGGTTTAGGATTTTTTTGAAAACAATTATTTAGGATTTTTTTCATGCAATGGGTTTAATGGTTTTTGGGACCCAAGGTTTAGTGTTTTATTAGGGGTGAGGGTTTATGATTTTATAAGGTAATGTGTTTATAGATTTTTTTGGGTGATGGATTAGTTTTTTTTTTTGATGAGGGTTTTATATTTTTTAGGGTTGAGGGTTTTGAGTATTTGGGGGCTGAGGGTTTAGGTTTTTTTGGGGGTGAGGTATTTTTTTTATGCTTAACGACTTTTGGTTTTTTTTGGAAGGAGGGTTTATTTTTTTCTTCGTAGGGGGAATATTTTATTATGGGTTTGATATTTTTTCGTAATTTTTGTCAAAGGGTTTAGGTTTTATTGGGATGAGAGTTTAGGGTATTTGGGTGATAAGTATTTTTTTGGCTAAGGGTTTATTTATGGATGGGGTTTTAATGTTTTTTGGGATGACGGTTTCATGGTTTAACAGTAAATGGTTCATTGTTTTTGGGACTAAGGGGTTAGGGTATTTTATTGATAAGGGTATTCTATTTTTAGGGGATGAGGTTTTTGAGTTTTTTTTGGGATAGATTTTTATGGTTTTTTTCTCATGGTTTACGATGTTTTGGGACTGATAGTTTAAAGATTTTAAGGGATTAGGATATACTTTTTTTATGTGGTGATGTATTATATTTTTTTGCGCTAAGTGATTACAATTTTTTATGTATGATTTTTTGGTGTTTTGTGAGGATGGGTTTAGGTTTTTAGGGGATATTGGTCATAGGGTTTTTTTTGGGTTGAGAGGTTGGTTTTTGGGGAATTTTTTTTTAGTGTTGTAATGTGTGTAGAGGGTATATGGATTTCTTAGTGGGGGGATTGGGTATATTAGTGAGGAGGGTTTGGGTGTTTAGGTTATATGGTTTTTTATGACTGAGGTTTTCTATTTTTTTTGTGCCTAAGAGTTTGGATTTGGTGGGGTTCACTATTTCTGATTTTTTTGTGGCCCTTTGGTTAATAATTTTTTCGGTTGAATGTTTTACATTTTTTAGAGGTTGGGGTTTAGGATTTTTGGGGGAGGAGAGTTTCGGATTTTTTTGGGCTGAGTAATTATGTTTTTTTTTGGAGAGAATTATTTATTATTTTTGGGTATGAAGGATTTTTGCTTTTTTTGTTGAAGGATTGATGCTTTTTGGGGATAGAGGTTTCGGATTGTTTAGGGAATTTGGGATGATGGTTTTTTTTTTGAAAAATCATTCATGTTTTGTTTGGGATGATTATTTTGGGTTTCTTAGGGATGAAGATTTATTTTTTTTAGCACAATGGTTTTGGGGATCTTGGGGCTGGGGGATTAGGGTTATTTTGGCTAACTATTTGTAGATTTTTGGTCTATGTGTTTAGGGTTTTTTAGATCTAAGGGTTTACAGTTTTTTGGAGACATGGGATTATGGATTTCAGGTTCCAATTGTTTGGGATTTTATGTTCCTAGCGTTTAGGGTTTTGGGTGGTAAGTGTTTTTTGTTTTTTGAGGATGTGGGTTTAGAGATATTAGGATTAGGGTTTCAGATTTCAATGTGATGGGGATTTAGTGATTTTGGGGTTGACAGATTTGGTTTTTTTAATTCTGAGGGTTTAGGGTTTTTTGGGATCAAGGGTTCGGGGTTTTGGAAGGCTGGGGGTGTAATATATTTTTTATTTGAGTGTTTATGCTTTCTTTCAGAGTGTTTGAGGTTTTTGGGGGATGTGGATTTATGGTTTGTTGGGGTAGGGGATTGGTTATTAACTATTTACAAAGGTTTTTTGTTTTTTGGTGATTATAATTTTTTTATTCTAGGGATGAGAGTTTATGTTTTTTGTGGCTATATATCTCTAGTTTATTGGGGTTGAGTGTTCAATTTTTTTGTGCCTGTGGGTTTATTCGTTTCTGGTGATGAGGGATACAGTTTTTTTATGGATAAGGTTAATGGGTTATCATGGCTTATATTTTTGTGGGATTAGTGTATAGGGTTTTTTCTCAGCTTAGTGGAACGGTTTTTTGGATTAGTGGGTATTTGTTTTTTTAAATTGAGGGTTTTTGGTTTTTTAAGGTTTATTATTTTGTTTTTTAATCAGGGTTTTGGTTTTTTGGGGTATAAGTGTTTAGGTAATTCTATTTTTGAGGGTTTAGTTTTTTTAGGGGGATGATACTATAAGGGTTATTGCGGTTGAGGTTTTAGTGTATTTTGGGGATAAGGGTTTAGGGATTTTGGTGTAGAGTGATTGTAAAATTTTTTGGAAGATTTTATAGGGTTTTTGGGGATTATGACTTATTTTTTATTTTTTGGGGTTGACATTTTGGGATATTCCAGTGTCGATGGTTGTTTTGCGGAGGGTTTTTGGTTTTATGGAGATGAAGATTTAATTTTTTTTGGATAAGGGTTTATGAATTATTGGGAGTCATGGTTTAAGTTTTTCAATGGATGATGGTTTTTGGAATGGGGGGTATACGATTATAGGGTTTTCTTGCTACTGGGGGATTAGGTTATTTTTTTGCTATTGGTATTGGGGTTTTTTGTTCCATGGGTTTCAGTTTTCCATTTGGATGGTTGGTATATGGTTTTTTTGTCCACATGTTTAAGGGTTTTTTATGGTTTTGGGTTCATGTTTTGGGCCAAGAGATTAAGGATATATTGGGTAGGGGATTTAATTATTTTTGCAGATGAGTGCTTAGGGTTTTCTATTGCTGAGAGATTTTGTTTTGTAGGGGATGAGGGATTAGGTTTTTTTGTTTAGGGTTTATGTTTTTGTGGGTTGCGGGTTTAGGGTTTTATTGGGGAATTGTGATTAATTTTTTTTGGGTTTGAAGGTTTAGGTTATTTAGGGTTGAGGATTTAAGGTTTTTGGGTAGAGGGTTTAGGTTTTTGGGGTCGAGGTTTTAATTTTTTTTTTGGAATAGAGTTTAGCTTTTTGTGGGATGTGGTTTTAGGATTTTATGTTGATGAAGGATTAGGATTTTTTTTGGTGATGAGGGGTTATTTTTTTAATATATTAGTTTATGATTTTTTGAGACTAAGGTTTTATAGTATATTGAGGATGAGGGTTTAGTTTTTTTGTCTATGGGTTTAACTTATTTTTGGGATGCCTATATTGTTATATTTTTGTTGATGGATTATGGTTTTTTAGGATAAGGGTTCGGGGTTTTTTTGTGGATGAGGTTTTTGGATTTTTGGGATGTGCGATTACAATTTTATCTGATCGAGGGTTTGTGTTATTTTGGGGGCATTGAGCATTGGGATTTCTATGGAAATGCTTTTTTGGTTTTCTACATATATGTTTTAGTATTTTTAGGTTGATAAGTATTTTTAGGTCTTTTACGGTTGAGGGTTTAGGGATATTTTTGGGATGAGGGTTAGGGTATTCTTGGGAAGAAGGTTTTGCGTTACATATGGAATATGGTTTTGTGATATATCGGTCAATGTGATTATGATTTTTTGGGAATGAATGTTTAGGATTTTTTATGGATAATGGTTTGGGAATTTATAGGGATGATGTTTTATGATTTTTTAGGGATTAGGTTTTAGGATTATTTGGTGATGAATGATTAAGACTTTCTAATGATGAGGGTTTAGGTTTTTGAGGGGTAAGGGTTTAGGTTTTTCTATTGCTAAAGTATTATTGTTTACTAGGGATGAGGGATTACAATTTTTAAGGGTAGAGGGTTTAGGGAATACTTGGGTTGATGGTTTGAGGTTTTCTAGGACTGAGGGTTTTTGTGTTTTTATGTCTTTGAGTTTAGGGATTTCCATGCAAGAGGGTTTATGATTTTATGAGGGAGATGGTTTCATCTATATTGGGGTTGAGGGTTTAGGGTATACTAGGACTGAGAATGTAGGTTTTTTTAATAGGATGAGGGTATTTATATTTATTTGAGGGATTAGGGGATTCTGGTTTTAGGATTTGGGTTTTTCTATGATGAGGGTTTGGGGATTCTTTTCGGTATGTTGATTGTGGGATTTAGGGGATTAGGGTTTATGGTTTTTAGGGATATGTGTTTCCGGATTTCCGAGTTTCTATGTTTAGAGATTTTTTTGATAAGGGATTAGGGTAATTTGGTATTTAGTGTTTAATGTTTTTTATGTCTGAGGGTTTTGGATTTATTGGGGTTGAGGGCTTGGTTTTTTTGGGGGATGTGTTTTTGGGTTCTGTAGGGATGATGGTTTGGTGTTATAAATTGATGAGGTTTTTGGTGTTTTTGGGGATGATGGTTTCAGATTTTTTAGGAATATTAGTTTAGTTTTTATGGGGATTTGTTTTTTTTTGTTTTTTTTATGAGGTTTTTGGGTTTTTTTGGGGGCTGATAGATTATAGTTTTCTATGGATAAAGTTTCAAGGTTTTTTGGGAATGAGTGTTTGTAGTTTTTTTGGTGAGGATGGTTTTTAGATTTAAGAGGGTAAGTGATTATATTTTTTTTGGCGGAGCCTTTAGTTTTTTATATGTGAGAGGTTTACTATATTATGGGGGTGGGAGTGTATGATTTTATAGAGATCTAGTTGTGGGATTTATTGGCGCATAGTTTTTAGGGTTTTAAGGGTTTTAGGATTTGTTGTTATCTGAGTGTGACGGTATATGATATTGTTGGGATGATGGTATGGGGTTTTATGGGGATGTATGTTTAGTGTTATTTGGGGCTGAGGGATTAGTTTTTTCTTTTTGGTGATGTTTTAGGGTTTTCAGGTAATGGGTTTTAAGGAAATGAGTTTGTATGGTTCTATAGGACTGATAGTTTTGAATCATTTTTGGCTTAGGGTTTATGGTTCTGGGGGGATGATGTTTTAGGGATTTCATGGGAGAAGAGTTTAGGATTTTATTTATATGATGGATTATCATTTCTAGGGCTAAGTGTTTATGATTTTATTAGGATGAGTGTTTAGGTGTTTATGGTGATTGAGGATTATGGTTTTTAGGGTTCAAGGATTAAGGTTTTTTGGGGGATGGTGGTTTATGATTTTCTAAGGATGAGGGCTTAGGGTTTTCTTGAGCTAAGGGTTTTTGTTTTTTGGAGGTTTAGAGTTTATGATTTTATAGGGTTACATGTTTTTTTTTCTGGGGATGAGGGTTTACGGTTTTATGGGGAAATGGATTTAGTTTTTTAGGGATAAGGTTTTAGGGTTTTATAAGGAAGAGGTTTTATTGTTTTTTTGGATTTATGATTAGACTTTTATGGGGATTAGTGTTTAGGGGTTTCTAGGGATGATGGATTACAATATTTTGGATTTGTGTGTTAAGAGTTTTTGTGTGTGCTGAGGGTATATGGTTATTTGGTCTAAGGATTTTGGGTTTTTTGGGGAAAAGTGTTTTGGATTGTCATGGGATGAGGCCTTTGGGTTTTTTGCGGTTACGGGTAATGGTTTTTTAGAGATGATGTTTTTAGGATTCTTGGTATTATGGTTTTCAATTTTCTAGGGATGAGGTTTTCTGGATTTTTTGTTTGATGGTTTAACATATTATAGAGAATAGGGTTTTGTGTTTTCTTTGGGTGAGGGTTTTGTGTTTTCAAGTAATGTGATTTTGGGTTTTTACAATTTAGGGTTAAGGATTATTATGGGACAGATAATTTATTTTTTTATTGGTTAAGGGTTTTTTGGTTTTGGGGGAGATGGTTTGGGTATTGCTTATATTGAGGGTTGGGGTATCTCGTCAACCATAATAAAACACAAAATCGTCCTCCAACAAATATCTAATCCCTTAGAAATAAAAATCCTGAATCCTCCCAACCAAAAATACTAAACCATCATTCCTAAAAACCCTAAATACTCAACCCCTAAAACCAATAAACCCTAAGCCATAAAAAATTGAAATCACTAATCTTAAAAAAAATACACTGAACCCACATACTCAAAAAACATAAACCCACAAATCCAAAAAACCCTAAACCATCATCCTTAAAAATAACTAAACCCCCATCCCAAAAAAAACCAATTCCTCTTCCAGGAAAATTCTCAAACACTCACGCATAAATGACCTTAAACCCTCTGCCCTAAAAACCATAAAACTTATCTTTAAAAACCCTAGTACCTCATCACCCAAATACCATAAACCATAAATTGAAAATCCCCTATAGTCTCATTATATAAAAACCACAATCCCTCTAACCCAAAAAACTATAAACCCTGACCCAAAAAAACCCTCATCCCATAGCCCCCCAAAACTCTAATCCCTCAACCCCAAGAAAACCCCAACCCACAACCACAAAAAAAACCCCCTTATCCCCATAAAACCCCAACCCACTCCCCAAAAATTCACATACCCTTATCCCTAGAATCCAAAACCCCCATCCATAGGAAAAAATCAATCCTCAACACCAAAAAAACCCTAAACACTCATCCCTAAAAATATAGAATTTTTGTTCCCCAAAAAAACCAAAAAACTTATACTATAAAACCTTAATCCTTCATCCCAAACCACCCAATCCCTCAAACTAAAAGCACAATTAAACCGCTTCCATAAAAATCCTATAATTTTCAGTCCCAAAAAACCACAAATCCTCAACCCAAAAAAAACCAAGACCCATCAGACCTAAAAAACCCTGAACCACCCCCCCACAACCTTGAACCCTCATCTAAAAAATAATATGAATCCTTGTCCCACAAAACCACAAAACCCCCATACCCCAAAAACCATAACTCTCATCTCAAAAAAACCATGAAACCTTATCTGAGAAAATGATCACTCATCCACCAAATATGCTAAACCATCGATGCCAAAAACATATAAACCTCATCCCCAAATAACCCTCAAACCACAGTCACAAATAACCCTAAATTATCTTCTTGATGAATCACTTAAAACTCTTCTAAAAAAACCCTAAATTAGCATCCCTATAAACAATGAACACTCATCCCAAAAATCCCAAATCACTTACCCCAATTAATCCTTGAACCCATATAAACAAATAAACCTCTATCCTCATTAATGAAAAGCACTAAATTGTCATAAAAATCCTCAGTCAGTAGACCTCAAAATATAGTTCACCCTCATCCCTGAAAACCATAAACCCTCACCCAAAAAAAACACAAAATCCATATCTCAAAATAAACTCCTCAGACATAAAAACCAGCCTCCCTTATTCCATCAAAAAAACCATATTCCACAAAAAACCCTAAACAATCGGTCCAATAAAACCCTCAATGATTGGTCCCCAAAAACATCAATACTCATCCCCCAAAATCCCTAGTGCCTCAACCCAAAAAGCTCCACCCTCATCCCCCCCAAAACCTCAATACTCACCCCCAAAATACCTCCATCCATCATCCCCAAAAGTCTTTAACCCTTAACCCCCCAAAATCCTAATCCCTATGACATAAACCCTAATCCCCAAAAATACTAAACACTCAACCCAATAAATGATAAAATTTGATCCTAAAACCATATTAAACCTCCACCTAAAAAAATCTCTACCCTAAAACCCAAAATAACTTCAACCCTAATCCGAAAAAAACCTAAAATATAATTCATAAGAACAACCTAAACTCTCATAAAATAACTATAAAAACATATCCCTAATAGTTCTTCATATCATATAATTAAATAATAATAAACCCTAATCCCTAAAAAACCCTAATCCCATTTCACAAAAATTCCATTAAACATTAGTCCAAAAATATCAAGAAAATTCATCCCCAAAAAACCTTAAACCCTCATCTCCAAAATTCCATAATCCCGCAAGCAAAAAAACCCCGATCACTTTGCCACCTATAATCCCCAACACTCCTCCACAAAAAACCATCAACCCTCATCCCAAAAAACCCTTAACCATCAGCCCCAAAAATTAATAAGCCCTCATCCAAAAGAAACCAATAACCCTATTCCCTATAAAACCCTAAACCCTATCCCATTGAAAACCCAAATCCATTTCCTCAAAAACCCATCAGACAGAATCCCCAAAAAAATTAAAAACTATCTAGACCAAAATACCCTAAACATTCATCCTCGTGTAACCTTAAATCCTCATCCCCAAAAAAACCTCAATACTCATCCCTTGAAATACACACAACTGTCAGCCCCAAATCACCCTTATCTATCACCCTTAAAAAACATAAAACCAACATCCACAAAAAACCATAATCGCGTATAAAAACCCCTCAAATCTCATCACCAAAATTATTTGAGAATCACAGGATGGACCAATCTTTATAGTGTATTGTGGTAGATGATGGAAGGCGTTTGGGACTATGTGTTAGATGTTAGATTTGGATAATGGGTGAAAATTATCACCCATTTCTATAAGAATCATGGCCTACAACATAGATTATGAGGTAAAGGGTTGGATTTGATGGCCAGTCCAAAAAAATCAGACTTGGGATGAGGATTTGGATTGGGGGATTTTTGATATTATATCAATGATATAATATATATACCAAAAATGACATAATGAAAAAGGGTAAGGAATATAGTTCGAAAAATATTGACAAAATAGAGGGAAACAAAGAAGAAGATATATATCAATATCATTATTGTAAACAAATTCTATAGGTTGGAAATTTATTGCAATTTGGTGAGACAACATTTAAGGGTCTAATACCCTAAATTCATAAACGGTACACCTATCAATCAAAAATTACTTTTTTTATTCGATTATGTGTGGATTACATAAAAACCAAGGAGGGTCAGACCATCTAAAGTGGTACAGTCGAAGGGCATCCCCTTGCAAAAAATTACTACAATTTTTTGGGCAGTGAGCCCAAAGTAGAAAAAAACCTCAACGGATCATCTGAACTACTCCCCTATGTCATGGATTCCGTAGCGATGTTAGCCTCTCTAAGGTTGTGACGAACCGAACAACCACATCATACTTCCAATGATAAAGTTTGAACAAGGTAATTCAGGTTCCATGGTCCCTCTAACTCCCCATTTAACATACAAAAATTAGTCTCAAAGTCCTAATCCACCTCTAAAAATATCATTGAAGGATTCTTGTAAAGTGTGAAACCTGTGTGAATTAGTTTAATTTCCATGCCCAATGAACTCCTCGGGCCATAAACGTCGCTGAAAGAAAACTGAAACGAACCAATCCAATCCCTCAAAAGACTGCACCCATGAATCTGCCCATGCATAAATGAACCGTCCACATTAAGTTTGTATCTGGTCAGAGGCGGACTCCATTTGATCCAACAACCTAGAGACTGGTATGGACCAAACGCCTATTGAGAAACCTACAAAAATTAGGAGTTTTTTGTCCACCAATAACCAATGAACCCAACTCGTGGATCATCATTTTCATCCTCACATGAAGAAATACTTTTGAAGGACACATTAAATTCCTCACTTTGTTCCTTGCCTCGCAGAACATCCAAAACACTACCCTGATAATGATGCTACAAATCTTGACTTCCAGTTCATGTCGTTCAGAACCCAGAAACCAGCTCACGATAAATTCATGCACTGAGGTGCATGCGATGTTGTTATTCCCCCAAGTTCCCATTCCAGACCAACAACTATTGGACCATTCACATTTAAGAAACAGGTGGGAATATCCACTCTTCCTGGGGATTAGAATAGCAAACATAATGAGAGGCCATGGAAATCACATTCATTTTGATATTATCCTCCTTTGGTAACATATGGTTCCACATCCTAAAAACAATGAAGTTTGTCTTTGTAGGTACCTCCTTGAACCATAGTCATGTGGCCTACGCATCACCCTCTCCCCCTGTTTGGATCATCACCCAGTAGTCACATCTGGTGAAGTGTTCTGTAGGAGAGCCTGTGAAACAGCACCGATCAGGCTCCTCTGAAAAAACAATATCTTAATATGTGGACATCTGTTTTGTGCTAAAGATGGCCTCAAGATGGGTGGTGAAACGACTCGCCTCCTTCACTCTCAAATATGGAACAAGACAGAACTGAAAAAAATCTTTCCACCGACCTATTTCCCCCCCCCCCACAAACTGATATCCCCTCTCTCCCACCCAACATGACATGTTTTGAAGAATATCCAAATGTCCTAGGATTGTATTCTCCAAACTAGATAATTTACATATGTCCCACTCCTCCTAGTGCTGACTGTATCTTGTTCTGATGATTTTGGCCCAAAGCGATTCCCCTTCCATGAACTCCCATCCAAACGGACTTGCATGGCCTGCATTGATAAGGAAACATATCTTAGGCCGACACCTCCTTCCTCAAATGGTTTCTCCAGATATCTCCATGATACCCAATTAACATAAAGGGTGCATCAATATTTTCCCCATATAGTCAAAAATATAATGACCGTAAAAATATTTTTGGAAAAGTAGTACATTCCTTTCCACCCATAGAATCCATCATTTGCATTGAGTACCTATCCTAGGGGATATGACATTATTGTCCAATGATACACTTCTCTAATCTTCACGTGGTAAATCCTTCTAAAAATTCATGCAACCATGTGGATTAAGATTCCTACATCTAATTTGAATTAAATAAGATCGAGAAAACTTACATTTACATATTTATTCATGAACCATGGGTTTGGTCCTTTTAATGAACAATGTTGGTTTCCCTAACAATAACATATATCTTCATTCCCAATTAACCCTAATTACACTGCACCAAACAACACTAAATAATCTTCAATAAAAAACTCCAAAACCTCAAACCCAAAAAGAAAATAAAATCACACCCCAAAATAATAAATACCATAGAAAAAAATAACAATAAACCCACATCACCAAAAAAACCTATACCCTCATCCCTAAAAAACCAAAAACATTCATCCCTAAAAACCCCAAAAACCTCAACAGGAAAAAAAACCCTTAACCCTTAGCCCCATCAAAACAATGATCCCCACAAAATCCAAACCCTCTCCATTAAAAACACCATACCCTTACCTGAACATTATCTTAACCATTGATCACCACAAAACTCCAATACATCATTAAAAAACCCTCAATAGTCACCTCCAACATAATCAAAACTGACATCCCAAAAATCTTCTAAATCGTCATCCCTAAAAACATTCTTAGCCCCTAAAAACTACAAACCAAAAACACCCAAAAAACCAAAACACTCAACCTCAAAAAACCCTAAACCCTATGCACCAAAACCCCTTAACCATCAACCCTAGAAAACCCTAATCCATGATCCCAAGGAAATCCAAAATACTAATCCCCAAAAAACCCAAAAACCAAAACACTCAACCCCAGATAACCATAATCCCTTATCTTCATAAAACTATAAACTCTTATACATAAAAAATGCTTAATCCTGAACCCCTTATACCCCTATTCTATCATCACCAAAAAATCATAATCCCTCAGCCCAAGAAAATGTAAACCCCTATTTCTAAAAACAAATAAACCCTCATCCCCAAGAAACCATAAGGCCTCAACCCCAAGAAACTAAAAACCATGAAACCACAGTCTCATATCCCCATGAAAATGAAAACACTAATCCCCAAAAAACAATGAACCCCCACTCCAAAATATACTTAAACCTTGTTCCAAAAAATATTCTAAATACTCATCCCCAAAAAACGATAAGGCCTAACCATCAAAAAACACTAAACTTTCATCCCCATAAAACCCTAAAACATAATCTACAAAAAAACACAATCCAACATCCCTAAAACCCAAAAACCTCTTCCTAAGAAACTCTAATTCCAAAAACTCCCAAAACCCATCACCATTATCATAAAAACCCAAAAAACATCATCCTCAAAAACACATAAAACCCTCATCCCTAAAAAACATTAAACCATTACCCCTTAAATCCACTAAACAATCATCACCAAAAAACCCTTAAAACAATGACATTAAAACCAAATACCACAGCCCTAAAACACGCTATGCCCATGACAGCAAATACAAACATGAATCTGTCAAATATAAAGAACTATATACCCTCATACCCAAAAACCCTAATCTCTATACCCCAATTCACAAAACCTTCAATCTAATAAAAAACAAAACCCAAAAAAAATGAAATAATCACTCTTCTAAAATTACCAAACTTCCTTAGCCAAAATCACCAAAAACCATAAGGCCCATAAAATATGAAAACATCATCCCCAAAAGACCATGGACCCTCAACCCCAAAAAACTCTAAACCCTCCTAAAAAAATAAAACCACATCGACAAAAAAACCCTATAAATTATAACCCAATTGACCATAAACCATTATAACCAATACAAACACCAAACCCTATACACTAAAAAACATAAATGTCCATCATAAAATAATCCTAAACTCGTATCCCCAAAAAACCATAAAATCTAAGCCCCAAAAACTGAAAATAATAGTCCATAAAAAACTCAAAACACACAGCCCCAAAAAAATACAGAACCATAATACCAAGAAATAACATAAATTATCTTTCCTAAAAAATCCAAAACTCTCATCCCCAAGTAATCAGAAAACCACAGACCCCATAAACCAAAATCATTAACCCCCAAAAACACTATGTCCTCATATACATAAAAGGCTCACCTCATAGCACCCAATACCCAAAAACCTCATCCATAAAAACAATAGACCCTCAGTCAAAAAAATACAAAGAATTTTCCCCATAAAACCATTAACCATTATCCCACAAAAATTCTAAGACTACAACCCTAAAAAACCATCAACCTCCATCCCAAAATATCCATCAACCATCATACCCCAAAACCCTCAAACCTTAGACTAAAAAACCAAAAACACTCTCCCCCAAAATCCCTTAATCTTCAACAAAAAAAACATATCCCTTATCCATAAGAACCCATAAATAGATTCCCCTAAAAATATCTAGACCCTGACTTCTAGAAAAACAGAATCCTTAGCCCTACGAAACCCAATGCCTCCACCCATAAAAACACTATAGACATAGTTACAGAAATCCATAATCCCTCATCCCTAGAAAACCATTAAACTACGACACAAAAAAACCCTAAACCCTCATCCACAATATATTATAAATACATTGACCCAAAAAACCCTAAACAAAAAACCACATGAACCCTTAAAACATTACCCCTACGAAACCCTAAACACTCATCCCCATGAAACCTGATTCCCCATCCCTAATATTCACTAATCACTCATCCCCCCGAAACAGAATAAACTCATCCCCAAAAAATCCTCAAATATGAGCCTTAAAAACACAAAACATTAATCACAAATATTAGTAATCCCTAAACTCAATAAAACTGTAAAATATCATCCAAAAAAACCTAATCCCTCAACCCCAAAAAATAGAAAACTCTCATCCCAAAAAATTACATAAAACCTAAACCCCAAAACAATTCCTAGACCCGTAGCCCTAAAAACCATAGATATTTCTCCCCAAAAATCCCTAATCCCTCAAACATGAAAAAATATTAAACCTCAACCACAAATATACCTAAACACTCTGCCCAAAAAATATTAATCCTTTAATAATTAATGTAATCTGCTACCCCCAAAAATATATACTTTCGATCTTAGAAAACCTGACAACTTCAACTGTAAAATACATGAAACACTCAACCGAAAAAACCTAAACATTAACCACCGAAAATCTATATACCCTCACCAAGAAAAAAATCCTAAACCCCTTTCCCCCCAAAAACCAAACTTTAAAAAGAAAAAATCATAAAACCTCTCCAAACAAAACATTATCCTTTACCACAATAAAAACCAATCCCTTAACCCAAAAAAAAACACAAAACTCAACCCGATAATATTATAAACCCTCATCCCCAAAAAAACCCAAACCTTTATTTCAATAAAAAACATAATCTCCCGCCTCAAAAAATCCTAATACCTCAGCCACAAAAAACAAGAACCCTATGCCCTAAAAAAACTAATCCCATTAACCAGAAAAAGAAAAAATCTTTAGGACAAAAATCACACATATTATATTCCCCCCAAAACACTACACCCACATCCCCGATTAAACCCTAAACATTCATTGAAAAAATAACCTAAATTCAAAGCCTCAAAAAATCCTAATCCATAATCCCTAGAAAACACAAAAACCATAGCCATAGAAAAACCAAAACCCTATTCCACATAAAACCCAAATCCCTCAACCCTAGAAAAACCTAAATCCTCAGATTAATAAACCATGAAATTATTAGAGCGAAAAAACCCATAAATCCTCATTAAAATAAATTCCTAAACACCCATCCCAGAAAACATAAAACCTCATCCCCAAGAATACCAAAACCCTCATCCCAATGAAACCCCAATCATTTAACATAATAAAACCCAAATCCTCATAACCAATAAATCCAAAACCCTCATTCCCAAGAAACCCAAAACCCTAATCCCTAAAACACCATAATCCCACTAACCCATATAACACAAAACCATCATCCCAAAAAAACTCTAAACCCTCTACGCAAAAAACAATAAACATTTATCCCCAAAAAACTAATCTATTGGCCATAAAAAACGAAATACACTCATCCCCAAATCACCTTAGACACACAAGAATTAAAAAAATATAAAGCCTCATTCATAAAAAACAAAAAAAAACCTTTTCCCCAAAATACCTAAATACATCATACCAAGAAATCACAATCCAACATCCCCAAAACCCAACTCCCATAGTCCTAAAAATACAAAAAAAACGTCATCTAGAAAAAATGTATATGATTATCTTAAAAAACCTGAAACTACTACCCCCAAATACCCAAATCCATCTGCCCCAAAACCCTAAACACTCATCCCTAGATCACCTTAAATCCCTATCCACAAAAAACCCTAAACCTTCCACCAAAAAAACATTGACACTCATTACACCAAAAAAATATCAAACCTCACCAGAAGAAACCACAAACTCTCATCCCCAAAATCCCCAAACCCTCATTTTCAATAAACCATAAATTGCTAGCCCCAATAAACTGTAAATTCTTATCCCCGAAAACACAAAATCGACATTCCCAAAAAACCATACACCATCAGCAACAAAAATACATTATCCCTATGTCTGAGAACCCATAAAACACCTATTGTAAAAACACCTAATCCTTCATACCCAAAAAACAATGAATCGTAATCATTCAAAAAACTAAACACACATCCTCAAAAACCCTAAACCCTCAGCCTCAATGAACCCTAAAAACCAATCCATAATAAAACACTATAACCTTTGCCAAAAAAAACCATAAAAACTTTTACCCAAAAAAACCTAAACCCTATTATGCATAAAACAACTATCTATCATACCTAGTAACCCTTAAACCCTCACCCCGAAAACCTGAAAACACTTAGCACTAAAAAACCATAAACACTTCGCCCCAAAAACCTTAAACCCTCACCACAAAAATGAACTAATATCCTATCCCCAAACCAACCTATACCTCAAAACCAAAATCTACATACCATCATCCCCAAAACTCCAAAACCCATACCCCAAATCTCTAAACCCATATACCTAGAAACTGAAAACCCTATTCCCCCAAAACCCCAAATCCCTTAGCCTTTAGAAATCCCAAAACTCTCCTCCCAAAGAAACACTATTTCATCAGCCACAAAAAACCTAAACACTCATCCCCACGAAACTATAAACCAACATTACCAAAAAAACAAAAACTCTTCATAAAAAAACCGCTAAACAATCAGCCCCAAATAACAAAAATCCCTCGTAGTCAAAAATAAACTATAAACCCTCATAAAAAACACTAAACCCACATCCCAAAAATCCCAATACACTCAATTCATAATAACCCCAAACCTTCATCCAAAAAAAACACAAAAATCCATATCCCAACCAAAATACCAAAACCCTTAATCACTGAAATCCCAAAACCCCCAAACCCTCAAACCCCTAAACTCTCATCAATAATAATCTCAAAAACTTCATAAATAACCCAAAACTCACAGAACCAAAAATACCTAACAACAGATCCTCCAAAACTCATAATCCATCATCCCAAAACACTCAAAACCAACAACCCCAAAAACTCTAAACCCTCATTCAAATAATACAAGATCCATCTTCTTAAAAAAACCCTAAACCCATAGCACTAAAAAACAGTCAACCCATAACACCAAAAAACTCTCAACCCTAAGCTCCAAAATATCTCATCTCTCAACACACAAAAAGACTCATCCATCAACCAAAATAAATCTCTAAAACCAAAACACCAAAAAAACACTAAACCCCCATATTTATGATACACAAAACAATTTTACAATAAACCAAAATCCCATATTCCTAAAAAATACCAAAACCCTATGACCTGGAAAACTCTAAATAACCAGTCCTGTGAAACCCTAAAAATTATGCCCCAAATAATCCTCAACCCTCACCACTAAAAAAACATAAAAAATTGTACCTAAGAAACCATAAACCATAATCCCTCATCCCAGAAAAATGTATTTCCATAGCCCCAAAAAAACCATAAACCCTCAACCAAAAAAAAACTATAAACCCTCTTCCCCATAAAACCCTAAACCCTCATCCCAAAAAATTATTAAAACTTATTCCCCGAAAAATGCTCAACATTTAGACACAAAAAACCCATAAACTATCATACATAAAAAATTATAAACCCCCATTCCCAAAAAACAATAATATTTTATCCCCCAAAAAACCTAACCCTCAACCCTAGAAACCCTAAAACCACATCTGAAAAAACCCTAATCCCTCAGCCCAAAAAAAATGAACCCTCATCAACAAAAATAACTAATGACTCACCCAATAAATAAATAAAATGTGGTCACCAAAAATACCTTAACCCTTAGCACAAAAAAACCCTAATCCCTTATCCCAAAAAAATCTTAAATTTTCATCCCCCAAAATACCCAAATACAAATCCCCAAAAACACAAAACCCTCAAAACAAGAAAATAGTAAACCCTCATCAATGAAAACATACTAAAAATTCCACACAAAACCCCAAAAACCCTCAAGCCCAAATAACCCTCAAACCTATGTCCTAGAAGAGCATAAATCCTCATCTCCAAGATCCCTAAAAACTCACCCAAAACGGTAAACCCTTATAAATAACAAAAACAACAACCTTAGCCCCCAAAAATAATAACCCATCATCCCAGAAAAAACCCTAACCCCTCTTCATCAAAATTCATTAAACCTTCAACCCCCTGAACCATAATGCCTCATCCCCCAAAAAGGTAAACCCTAATCCCCAAAAAAACCCCAATCGTTGATCGCTAGCAAAACTTAATTGGTAGATTTAAAAAACCCTAAGACAATATCCTCAGAAAACCCTAAACAATTATTACCAAAAAACCAAAAACCATCATCCCCCAAAACACTAAATTCATTCCAAAAATATCACTAAACCCTAATCCCTAAAAAATCCTAAATGGTCAGCATGGAAATTCATTAAAATCTCATCCCCAAAAATTGTAATCCATCATCCCCCCCAAAACCCTGAACCCTCATCCCAAAAAACTATCGACCCTCACCCCCACAAAAAACATAATACCTCATCCCCTAAAAACACAAATGCATAAATCCATAAACCCTTAAACCATGTTACCATAAAACCCAAAACCATAAACCTCTGAACCCTAATCCATCTTTCCCAATAATTCCTAATCCATCAACCGAAAAAAACCTAAACTACCATTCCTAAAATACCCAAACCCTAATACCACAAAATACCTTATACGCACATCCCAAAGATACTCTAAACCATCATCCCCAAAAAATGAAGAACTGAACCCCAAAAGACAATAATCGCTCAGCCCTAAAAAAACCAAATCCATCATCCCCAAAACCCCAAAACCCCCAACCCCAAAAAACATTAAATCTTCATCCCCCAGAAACCCTAAATACTCATCTCCAAAAAACCCAATTGAATGGACCAATATAAAACCCAAAACCACTTCACTAGAAAAAAGTGAATCTTTTCCAAAAAAAACATGAAACCATTAGCCATAAACAACCAATAAATGTCATCCTAAAATACCCCAAACCCTAATCTTCAAAAATCCTAAAATGCAATGCCCCAAAAACAAAAAACCGTAATCACCACAAAAAACAAAATCCGAAGACCCCAAAACCTGAAACCTTCATCAACCAAAAAAACCCACAGTCCCGAATAATACCCACCCCTCAACCACATAAAACCATACAATCTTCCCATAAGAAATCCTTAAACACCCATCTCCAAAATACCTAAAGATTCACCCCCAAACACCCTAAACCATTGGTTCTAAAAAAAAATAAAAACCATCTCCAATAAACCCCAAAAAAGTATCCAAAATACATATAGTTGTTCTCCCCATGAACCATTAAACAATTCTCCTCAAAAAAATCATCCCTAAAAATATTAAAACTAGAGTCGCAAAATTACTAAAATCAGAGCCCAAAAAACCCTAAAATCTTGGTCGAAAAATCAGTAAACCCTCATCACAAAAAAAATGTGTACCGTTAATCCAATAAAACTGCAAAAACCCAACCCAAAAAAACCCTGAACCATCATCCCTAAAAATCCAACAATTCCATGCCCAAAAACCCAAAACCCTAAGCCCCAAAAACCTATACCCTCATCATAAGAAAACCACAAACCCTCGTCCGTAGAAAACCTGGAACCCTATTCAATAAAAAACCCAAACTCCCAGAAACATAATATAATAAAACCTCATCCCCAAAAACCCCTATGTTGTTAAGAATAAAAAATATAATCCCCCATATGCAAATATCACAAAATCCACATCTCCTAAAATTCCAAAACACATACCCCATAAAAACCTGGAAGCCTCTCCAAAAAACCCAAAACCCTAAATCCAAAAAAAACAACAAACCCTCACCCCAAATTTTTTTTAACTATAATCCACAGAAAACCATATATCCTTAACCCCATAAAACCCTAAGCCTTTTTCCTTAGAAAATCATAATCCTCATGCCCAGAAAACCCAAAACACAAAACCCAAAAAAACACGACACCCAAATCCCTACGAAATCATTAAAAGTAATCAATAAAAGACACTAAACCCCTTACCACAATATTCCCTAAACTTCCATCCCTGAGAAATGATAAACCTTTTTCCACGGGAAGCCTCAAACACTAGTCCACATGATATAATAAACCATCATACCTATGAAACAAAAAAACGCTCAGCATTAAACCCCCATCAAACCACAACCCCAGAAAAACCTAAACCACCATCCCCCACACCCCATAGATCCTCTGACCTAAAAAAACAAAAACTCTCAGCCACAAAAATCCTTAAACAATGTTCCACTCGAAACCCTAAACAATCATCCATTGAAAAAAATAATCCCCAGCACTAAAAATCCGAAACACTCATTCTAAAAAACACATAAACCAAAACCTTCAAAAACCCAAAATCATCATTCCCAGAATTCTTATACCCTCAAACAAAAACAAACCTCAACCCATATGCACAAAACCCCAAAACATTCCAACAAAAAACCCAAAAACCCCTCATCCCCAAAATGTCTAAATCGTCATCCCACAAACCCCTAAACTCCCATCCCTAAAAACCAATAAACTCTCACCCCCTAAAAAACCCAAACTCTCTGCCCTAAAATTTCCTAATCCATTAGTAGTAATAAAAATAAAAATCCGTCAACCCCTAAAAACCCTAAATCCACAGCCCTAAAACACCATCTACCTCAGAAAAAAAATCTCCAAACCACATAAAAAAACCCAAAACAATTTTCCTAAAAATCCGCAATAGCACATCCCTAAAACTATAATCCATCAATCCCTAAAATAAATTAAACCTAATCCCTAAAAATAAAAAAAATCTCATCCCCAAAATACAGTAATCAATCATTTCAAAATAACCCCTGTAAAATCGACTGAAAGAACCCTAAAACTATAGCCCTAAAAAATTCTAATCACTCAATCAAAAGAAACCAAAACCTCATAAAACCCCGAAATAATCATCCAAAAAATAATAAACCCTTATCCAAAAATATTATATACCCATATCCCCAAAAATACCCTAAACACAAATAATAAATATCTAAAAACCCTATACTCCAAAAAAAAATACTCAACACAAAACTCCGAAAAAGCTATCCCCTAAAACTAAAAAACAAAAAACACTCATTTCCAAAAAACAATAAATCCTTATCCCCAAAAATTGTATACAAACATCCCCTATAAATGATTAAAATTCTCCCCCATAAAACAATTAACACTTCTCCGAAGGAAATCTATAATCCACACAAGCATAACAAATCCTAACCCCCCCCAGCTCGCTCCAAAACCCCTAAAACCCTCACCTAGAAAAAACCGAAACCCTCATACCACCATAAATAATAATCCTAATCCCCCAAAACCATCAACCATTGTCCCAAAAATCCCTCAACCATTATCTCGATAAAACCTAAAACCGGCAGACCCCACCACATCCCAGAAAACATCCTCAGCCATCATCCCCCCAAAAAGCCTAAACAATAATCCTTAAAAATCCATCAACCCCCATCCCCATAAATTCCCAAACTGACATCTCCATAACAATCTCATCCAATGTCCCCAATAAATTCAAAACTCTCAACCCCAAAAATCATTCAACCAATAAAAACACAAACCTCAGACATATGATTCAAAAATAAATCAATCCTTAGGCCCCAAATTCCCTCAACCCTAATCCCTAAAAACTCCAAAAACCACTTTCCCCAAAACCCCCAAACTCCATCTATAATAAAACACTCCACCATTAGCACAAAAAAATGTTAAATCATCATCCCTAATAAATATCAAACCCCCCATCCCAAAAATTCCCTACAACCTCACAACTAAAATACCCTAAACCTAGAGCCCTAAAAAACCCAAATGTCTAATACCTAAAAACCCTCACCACTGATCCCTAAAAATTCCTCTACCCTGAGTCAAAATAATTCCCATCCCTAAGATACCCTAAACCCTCTGACCCAAAAATACCCTAAACCCTCACCCCCATCATCCCCTCAACCATAGACCAAAAATAAATGAAAACCATAGTCCCAAAATACCCTTAACACTAAAAACCCCAAAAAAATGAACCATGACCCCCAAAAAACCCTAAAAACTTATCCCAAAAAATCCGAAAGCCTAAACATAAAAAATCCATAAAATCTCATCCGCAAAAAATCTTATACCCACAGCCCAAAAAATCCATAAACGCACTACCCCAAAAAATCAATACACTCATACCCAAAATCCCTAAACTATATAACCAAAACACCCAAACCATTCAGATATAAAACACCATATGTAACAGCCCGAGATTTTATGAAAAATATTCTTTTTTATTTTACTAATGTCTTGTGTTATACGCTACACCAAAAGGAGCTTGCACAACACGCATCCTTGACTTGCCTTGCATTACACGCAATCGCAACCTTCCTCGATAGCGTGTGTGGTACGTAATACTGAGTTTCACGAAACAATGATATGCTATTAAAATATTATTAAAACTAGCCGTTATGAATAGTAATAACCACTTTTTAAATTTTAGAAATTTTAACTCTCAAAATGGACTTCATTTTTGGATTCGGAGTATCGAATTTAGCCTAAGGTGAAATTTTGGTACTTTTCGGATAACTTTCATATTCTGATGAATAGTGAAAATTACTAAATTATAATTAAAAACAACTTTTTTAATCGAAATAATTAATAGTGATAAATCATTAATTTGAGTGGTTTTAAAGTATATTTAGAATATATTTTTATAATTTAATACAATGTTGGTCATTGGATGTAATTTCACATTTAAACTAGACATAAACAAGTGTCAATCTTTTGATAGATATTGTTTCTTAAAAACACGCTATTTGTTTTAATAGCGGGATTTAATTATAAAATTAATTAATGAAAATTTTATGTTATGAATTTGGTAAAATAGACTTCATTTTTGAATTCGGAATATGAAATATAGCTTGGGATGAAATTTTGGCATTGTTCTGAAAAACATCAATTTTTGATGAATAGTGAAACTACTAAGTGGTAGTTAAAAAAACTGAATTTTTCATAAAACTTAATTTTACCGCTTCTGTGAATGAAATTTCAAAAATCCGAGAGACACGGTTGATGTCAGTAAGTAAAATGTGGTTCAATGAGATGAAAATAATTTTTGGTGAATAGTAACTTTTTACTTTTTTTTACCGCGGTTAATAGTAAATAGGGTAACTAAGGGTAAATATGATATTAATATTACCCTAACACATGTCCTAATTCTATTGGAAAAGTGTAATTCGACCAAAAACAAACTTAGGAATAAAATATGACCATTTAGGCCCACTTGGATTAGATTAGGACATTTATTATTAATTTATTTAAAGAAGGGTTAAAATAGTTAAAATCAAAGTTTAATAAGTAAATCATTTTTAATATGGGGTTATACATAAGATAAATTCGATTTTAAATATTCATTAGAAAGCTCAAAAGATTTCCTACATTATGGTATTTTATTTGTAATTTTTAGACATCAAATAATATAATTTATTTATGACACAAAGATGATGCAGTAATTATCTTATTAATGAAATATTGACATAATTGATAATATAAATACCAAAATAAATGTAATTTGAGACTTTTTATGAATTCCACTAATTTTCTAGGTTACTATGATATATTAGTGTTTATTTAATCAACTTGGTTCGAACATATAATTCTGTTATGACTTTCACAAAAATCATATATCAAATAGTGTCAAAATTGACACAAAATAGTTTTTAAATCAAATATTATATTATTAATTGTTATTTTATTCCTAAAAATCTAAGGTTCGGCCAAATGACTTAGATAAGGATATATATATTAATAATAAACAATTTGGGGTTCGTTTGGCATGTTATAGTAAGTGTATTAACCATATAGTGAAAGAAAACAAAAAGACACGGTAAAAGTTAAATTAATTAACATAGAGTTAAATCTAATTGATAAGGTTAAAATAATACCCTAAACTTGTCTAAATCCTATTGGTTGATAGGATTTCCACCCATCCCCACTTTAGCATCGAAATAAGACCCTTTGGAACCATTATAAACCGATTTTGACTTTAATATAAAATAATATTTTGAGATATTCCTAAGGTGCCCCTCTCCTCCCTTATAAAAGGGCACCTCCTCCCCCTCCTCCTCACACCAAATTGAGCAGTCAAGCTCGGCCAACCCCTGACATTTTCTCCCCTCCACTTCCCTAGAATAATCCTAGAGGTCCTGGTCTTCTCCAAAGACCAATCTTAGTTCCTTAAGTGGAGGATTCAAAGAGGCGTTCCAAAGAAGAGGTAATATCCATTACCGATCTTTTCAATTTCTTTCTTCTTCAACTTCTTCTTCTTTAGTTGTTTCATGATAAAGTAATAACATCAGTATTACTTACATACTGATATGTTATTATAAATATGAAACAACCCTAATTCACCTTCTATCCATCCTACGGAAAAATGAAATCACCGCGCGTGCGTACGTACGGAATACCGTCTCCACGCCGTGGTGTAATCTATTTTCCACCATCACCTTACAAGGATGGGTATAATGGTGTAATGAGTAACTATATATGATTATTATGAAGTAATATTGATACTGAAATAATATATATATACTCCAATACAATTCCACGATCATAGGAACGATATCATCACTCGTGCGTACGTACGGAATACCGTCTCCACGATGTGATGCGACTCGTTCTACATGATCTTCATTTCATAATGATTATATAAATGAATTGAATGAATGAATATGGTATATACTACAATAATACCATTCTGGAAATGAATTATCTATAACCTAAAGATAAGAATAAGAATTTATTCGACAAAACACGCATGAGAACAAAAAGTTATAAAGACCCGAGTAGCAAGTAACAATGAAATATTACTAACAAGAAGCTAATAATATGACCATATATGATATCATATCAATATGTATGATTCTTGAATAAGTCAATAACACTATTTAAACCATTATACAAGAGCTTCGGACATGTACAAAGCAAATCGGACCTAAGGTAAGGGAAATATCACAATCTCATTTTTATCCGAGATTGTTTATTCGTAAGTATTTACTGGGGTGTATTTTATCATCCACATCCATGTTTCATAAATATGTAATATTATTTCCATCCAATTACAATAGTTTAAATCCAATTTTACCCTTCGGTGAGTTTTTAGTAAAGAATATGAAAGGAATCTTTTGTCGTTTTTTTCATACGATGTACTTTTTGACTTTTCCGACAAAAGTACGAAGAATGTTTTTTTTAACTTATACGGCACGAACGGATTTTTACGGTTTTATAAAGCCTTATTTTCATGAAGCTTCCTCCAAAATATTTCATGACTATTTTCAATAAAATCTCTTTCTTTTAAAATTGCATGACGTTTTGTGAAAAGAAATTGATTTTGAAGAAGAAAGGATATTTTCCTCAAGAATGGAGTTCAAGTATTTTATCAAAATTATTTTCCATCTAAGATAATATAGGGTTCTGTTTTATCCCTATTATTACATTGATTTGATTATGTTTTGAGGGAATTATTTTTATGAAGTCATTTACCTTATATGATTTGTTTTTTGATGTCATTATGTTTCAAGAATCCCATTTTTGTTACATGTGTTATGCGATGATGTATGATTTATGATTATGTGGCACACATAAGAAAGGATTCATTATAAGATGTGTGGGACCTATATCTCCCTCCAATGCATTGGGTAAAGATTTTATATCTCATGAGATAGACATGGCTGGAACGGAAGTTTATTTCGGTTCAGTGATACAGGACTGAAATGAGGAGTGAACTCGGTTCAGAAAGGGACTTTGTCCACTAAGATAGTCTTGGCAATGAGTCATGACTAACAAGAAATGATTTTCCATGTTTATGTGTGCATGCCACAAAGTTTCAAGTTTTATGTTATGATTATGGGGATCTCATTTTCACTTATATGATTTATCCCATGTTATGATATTATGAGCTCTTTTGCAGGTTAAGATTTCCAAAAGCTACGTTCTTATGTATATGATGTGATTGATATTTCTTTTGTTTACCCTTACTGAGCATTTGAGCTCACCCCTTTTTGTTTTTCTTTCCAGGATATAAAGAAAGGTTTTAGGTAAAAAAAAGGGAATATCTTTATGGGAGATATTGAAGATCTTTCACCACGTTTAGAAGATTACGTTTCGAGTTTCCAAAGACACTAAACTATTACGATCCTTGTGTGTGTGTTTTTGTTATGTACTAAGTATTCCGCAAATGTAATGTAATGTCCATGTACGATAAGATTCGGGTCTCTACAGTTGGTATCAGAGGAAAGGTTTAGTCAACCTTTGGAAACTAGGATGCGAAAACGTTAGTGAGATCCCTAGAGATATTTCTAAGGTATGTCTAGGGATGTCCCTAGGGATAAGTATACGTATAGGTTATAGTAATAGAATTACGCTAACGATCATAGAATTAAACCTAAGATGTTGGATATTGAAGGTACTCTCCATTTATTATGTTGTTTTCCCTAGAATTATTTTTTCCTCTCACACTATTCTTTTTGGGTTTTAGACGATGGCTGGAACCCGAAGGAACCGTGTTGATCAATTCAATGGACAATGCAATGATTGCCCTCCTGAACAAACAAATGTTATGGGAGATGGAGTGCAAAATCTTATTTCTATACTTACACAATCTATGAATCATTCTGGACTTCCAAATGAGCAGAGAAGGGAACAATATTCTATTGAGTCCTTCATGAGGCAACGTCCACCTTCTTTCAGTGGGTCTTCTGATCCACTTGTGGCTGAACAATGGATCAGTACTACTGAAAAGATATTTTCAGTTCTTCAATGTTCTGAACATGATAAAGTCATCTTAGAAGTATATCGTTTGGAAGGTGAAGCTGATCAATGGTGGAATCTTATCAAGAATACGAGGCCAAGAGATGAAATTGATTCCATGGAATGGGACGAGTTCAAGAACTTGTTTTTCAGTAAGTACTTCCCTCGTATTCTTCGAACAAAGATGGAGAAAGAGTTTCTTGAACTGAAGCAAAGGGACGATGAATCTGTTGGTACCTATGAAGAAAATTTTACAAGACTTGCAAGGTATGCTTCTGGAATTATCATCCAACCTGAAAGTAAAGTTGATCGATTTTTCAGTGGCTTAAAACCAAGTCTTCGAAGGGAATTAGCTATAAGAGACTTCAGTAGCTATGAAGAAATTGTGCATTGTGCTATCAAGGTAGAAATGGAAGTTGGTGTTACATATCCATCTCATGGTTTTGACAAGAAACGAAAGATGGAGTTCAAGGAGAAATCTCAGAATAATGGTGAAAAGAAGATGAATGTTTCCTTATGCACAAAGTGTGGAAAGAAGCATGGTGGAGATTGTCTTAAAGGGACTAGAAAATGTTTTAAGTGTGGAAAAGAAGGTCATCGAGCAGCTGAGTGTCGAAGTAATGGAAAAAGGGTTTCTAATGATGTGAATAAAGCAAACACTGCAGAGAACGCACCGCCAACACTTCAATGCTTCAAGTGCAAGGAAATGGGGCATTATGCTAATAATTGCTCTAATCCAAGGGTTAGTGATGATCAACATGAGCAACCACTGAAGGCAAAGGAAAAAGGGAAATCACATTCGATCACTATTGGAAATGTTGAATATGACAACGATGTGGTGGAATGATTAAGTGTTTATGTAATGGGATTACAAAATAATGTTGTATCATTGAGTATTGAAATATTTATTGATGTGGTATTCAAAGTGATTGAGATATTTTTTTGGAAATAAGATGATATGCGCATAATGAAGACGAGAAAATGAAATGTTTAATAGTATTCATGAGCTCATGATTGATATAAGGACTAAGTGATATCATGGTTTGAGTATATAGAATTTTGAGGATTTTGGTAACTTTTAACTGCACTCATGTTTTCACTAAGGTATTCAAGAGAATACACGATTAAGGACTTTGAATGTTTGGAATGTGACCAACAAGACATATCTTATGATATGTGGGGATCAACGACAGTATTAAATCTCTGGTAATCGTTGTCACTATATTATGAGAGTGGACTGCAGTATTATGTATAATCCTAAAGATTAGACTGGATTATGTTGGACATAAGTTAGTATTGTTTAAGGATAGAAGACATTCGATATTATTGATGGGATGTTATAGTAACGTAGTTTTAGAAAAAGGGACAACCTGCAGGACGGGCGACAGCCCATCGCTTCGGACAAGGCTGTAGGAATCGCACCCACAACCGAAGTGCGACTGGCCTTTATCGCCTACCACTAGCCTACAGGAAGTCCCTGTTTAGTAGAAACTAGTTTTATTATATTAAGCAGTATGATATATGAAGTATAAGTCCATTTTAGGAACCATATGTGATTAATCTCACTATAGAATGACTTATGTATATTTAATAACTTTTTCTAACCTTTTGTTTGAGACAGATGGAATGACCCATCATTCTATCACATAATCTACTAACACTTCACAAATAACAAATTCAACTTCATTTATTTAAGAGATGAAGTAGAAATTTTTCAAGGCACGAACAAAAGTGAGATTGTACCAAAATAAAGTAAGTATTTATTCTAAGAAAATTTTCAACTTTAGGGAAATGATCTTGAAAACCAAAAATGTTTTCCTAGTGATCTTATACCTGATGAATCAGATGGTACCTTATATCATCACAAATCTATGGATTTGTGATTACTGGCTTTTCCATAGCCATGTTCTCTACCACTCTCCATCAGAACATGATGGTTAGATTTCTCTTCCATATCCATATTTTCACCTATGTGGAAACCCAGTGATTAGTTTATTTGGGTAATCGTTACATTTCATACTTTAGTTTTTAAAGCCAAGTTTTGGTATTCCCTTTTACGATGTGGGTTTCTATTAAAGAAACTTTCGAATAGTAAACCATTTATAACCCCGACGAATTTCGAGGGCGAAATTCATTTTAAGGGGGGTAGAATGTAACAGCCCGAGATTTTATGAAAAATATTCTTTTTTATTTTACTAATGTCTTGTGTTATACGCTACACCAAAAGGAGCTTGCACAACACGCATCCTTGACTTGCCTTGCATTACACGCAATCGCAACCTTCCTTGATAGCGTGTGTGGTACGTAATACTGAGTTTCACGAAACAATGATATGCTATTAAAATATTATTAAAACTAGCCATTATGAATAGTAATAACCACTTTTTAAATTTTAGAAATTTTAACTCTCAAAATGGACTTCATTTTTGGATTCGGAGTATCGAATTTAGCCTAAGGTGAAATTTTGGTACTTTTCGGATAACTTTCATATTCTGATGAATAGTGAAAATTACTAAATTATAATTAAAAACAACTTTTTTAATCGAAATAATTAATAGTGATAAATAATTAATTTGAGTGGTTTTAAAGTATATTTAGAATATATTTTTACAATTTAATACAATGTTGGTCATTGGATGTAATTTCACATTTAAACTAGACATAAACAAGTGTCAATCTTTTGATAGATATTGTTTCTTAAAAACACGCTATTTGTTTTAATTGCGGGATTTAATTATAAAATTAATTAATGAAAATTTTATGTTATGAATTTGGTAAAATAGACTTCATTTTTGAATTCGGAATATGAAATATAGCTTGGGATGAAATTTTGGCATTGTTCGGAAAAACATCAATTTTTGATGAATAGTGAAACTACTAAGTGGTAGTTAAAAAAAACTGAATTTTTCATAAAACTTAATTTTACCGCTTCTGTGAATGGAATTTCAAAAATCCGAGAGACAAGGTTGATGTCAGTAAGTAAAATGTGGTTCAATGAGATGAAAATAATTTTTGGTGAATAGTAACTTTTTACTTTTTTTTACCGCGGTTAATAGTAAATAGGGTAACTAAGGGTAAATATGATATTAATATTACCCTAACACATGTCCTAATTCTATTGGACAAGTGTAATTCGACCAAAAACAAACTTAGGAATAAAATATGACCATTTAGGCCCACTTGGATTAGATTAGGACATTTATTATTAATTTATTTAATGAAGGGTTAAAAAAGTTAAAATCAATGTTTAATAAGTAAATCATTTTTAATATGGGGTTATACATAAGATAAATTCGATTGTAAATATTCATTAGAAAGATAAAAAGATTTCCTACATGATGGTATTTTATTTGTAATTTTTAGACATCAAATAATATAATTTATTTATGACACAAAGATGATGCAGTAATTATCTTATTAATGAAATATTGACATAATTGATAATATAAATACCAAAATAAATGTAATTTGAGACTTTTTATGAATTCCACTAATTTTCTAGGTTACTATGATATATTAGTGTTTATTTAATCAACTTGGTTCGAACATATAATTCTGTTATGACTTTCACAAAAATCATATATCAAATAGTGTCAAAATTGACACAAAATAGTTTTTAAATCAAATATTATATTATTAATTGTTATTTTATTCCTAAAAATATAAGGTTCGGCCAAATGACTTAGATAAGGATATATATATTAATAATAAACAATTTGGGGTTCGTTTGGCATGTTATAGTAAGTGTATTAACCATATAGTGAAAGAAAACAAAAAGACACGGTAAAAGTTAAATTAATTAACTAAGAGTTAAATCTAATTGATAAGGTTAAAATAATACCCTAAACTTGTCTAAATCCTATTGGTTGATAGGATTTCGACCCATCCCCACTTTAGCATCGAAATAAGACCCTTTGGAACCATTATAAACCGATTTTGACTTTAATATAAAATAATATTTTGAGATATTCCTAAGGTGCCCCTCTCCTCCCTTATAAAAGGGCACCTCCTCCCCCTCCTCCTCACACCAAATTGAGCACTCAAGCTCGGTCAACCCCTGACATTTTCTCCCCTCCACTTCCCTAGAATAATCCTAGAGGTCCTGGTATTCTCCAAAGACCAATCTTAGTTCCTTAAGTGGAGGATTCAAAGAGGCGTTCCAAAGAAGAGGTAATATCCATTACCGATCTTTTCAATTTCTTTCTTCTTCAACTTCTTCTTCTTTAGTTGTTTCATGATAAAGTAATAACATCAGTATTACTTACATACTGATATGTTATTATAAATATGAAACAACCCTAATTCACCTTCTATCCATCCTACGGAAAAATGAAATCACCGCGCGTGCGTACGTACGGAATACCGTCTCCACGCCGTGGTGTAATCTATTTTCCACCATCACCTTACAAGGATGGGTATAATGGTGTAATGAGTAACTATATATGATTATTATGAAGTAATATTGATACTGAAATAATATATATATACTCCAATACAATTCCAAAATCATAGGAATGATATCATCACTCGTGCATACGTACGGAATACCGTCTCCACGATGTGATGCGACTCGTTCTACATGATCTTCATTTCATAATGATTATATAAATGAATTGAATGAATGAATATGGTATATACTACACTAATACCATTCTGGAAATGAATTATATATAACCTAAAGATAAGAATAATAATTTATTCGACAAAACACGCATGAGAACAAAAAGTTATAAAGACCCGAGTAGCAAGTAACAATGAAATATTACTAACAAGAAGCTAATAATATGACCATATATGATATCATATCAATATGTATGATTCTGGAATAAGTCAATAACACTATTTAAACCATTATACAGGAGCTTCGGACACGTACAAAGCAAATCGGACCTAAGGTAAGGGAAATATCACAATCTCATTTTTATCCGAGATTGTTTATTCGTAAGTATTTACGGGGGTGTATTTTATCATCCACATCCATGTTTCATAAATATGTAATATTATTTCCATCCAATTACAATAGTTTAAATCCAATTTTACCCTTCGGTGAGTTTTTAGTAAAGAATATGAAAGTAATCTTTTGTCGTTTTTTTCATACGATGTACTTTTTGACTTTTCCGACAAAAGTACGAAGAATGTTTTTTTAACTTATACGGCACGAACGGATTTTTACGGTTTTATAAAGCCTTATTTTCATGAAGCTTCCTCCAAAATATTTCATTAATATTTTCAATAAAATCTCTTTCTTTTAAAATTGCATGACGTTTTGTGAAAAGAAATTGATTTTGAAGAAGAAAGGATATTTTCCTCAAAAATGGAGTTCAAGTATTTTATCAAAATTATTTTCCATCTAAGATAATATAGGGTTCTGTTTTTATCCCTATTATTACATTGATTTGATTATGTTTTGAGGGAATTATTTTTATGAAGTCATTTACCTTATATGATTTGTTTTTTGATGTCATTATGTTTCAAGAATCCCATTTTTGTTACATGTGTTATGCGATGATGTATGATTTATGATTATGTGGCACACATAAGAAAGGATTCATTATAAGATGGGTGGGACCTATATCTCCCTCCAATGCATTGGGTAAAGATTTTATATCTCATGAGATAGACATGGCTGGAACGGAAGGTTATTTCGGTTCAGTGATACAGGACTGAAACGAGGAGTGAACTCGGTTCAGAAAGGGACTTTGTCCACTAAGATAGTCTTGGCAATGAGTCATGACTAACAAGAAATTATTTTCCATGATTATGTGTGCATGCCACAAAGTTTCAAGTTTTATGTTATGATTATGGGGATCTCATTTTCACTTCTATGATTTATCCCATGTTATGATATTATGAGCTCTTTTGCAGGTTAAGATTTCCAAAAGCTACGTTCTTATGTATATGATGTGATTGATATTTCTTTTGTTTACCCTTACTAAGCATTTGAGCTCACCCCTTTTTGTTTTTCTTTCCAGGATATAAAGAAAGGTTTTAGGTAAAAAAAAAGGGAATATCTTTATGGGAGATATTGAAGATCTTTCACCACGTTTAGAAGATTATGTTTCGAGTATCCAAAGACACTAAACTATTACGATCCTTGTGTGTGTGTTTTTGTTATGTACTAAGTATTCCGCAAATGTAATGTAATGTCCATGTACGATAAGCTTCGGGTCTCTACACCATAAACCCTAAACCCCAAATAATATAAACCCTAATTCACAAAAAACACAAAACACACATCTCCAAAAAAAAACTCCACAACATCATCCACAATAAAACCTAAACACTCATTCCTAAAACTCCCCAAACAATCAACTTGAAAAACCCCTAAACAATCAACCCCTAAAATCTCTAAACCCTCTTTCCAAAAACCCAACCCCCTAAAACAAAAATAACCCATAATCGATACCAAGAAAGGCCCTATACCATAATCCCTAGAAAACCATAAAACCACAGCATCAAAAATAACTAATCCCTCTTCCCCATAAAACAACTTACCCTCAACCCAACACAACCTAAATCCAATATCACGATAAAAAACTAAACCAATAGCCACAAAAAAATCCCAATCCCTCAACCAAAACATACACAAAACCCTTATCCTAAAAAATCTATAAACCATAGGTGCAATCAAACATAAAACATCACTATAAAAAAGTATAAACACTCAAAAACAATAAACCATAAACCCTCATCTCTAAAAAAATTTAATCCTTCATCACAAAAAATCCATAAACTACCATCCACTAAAAAAGAATAAACCCCCCTCCCAAAAGAAAACTAAACCATCATACCAAAAAAACATAAATCATCTGCCCTAAAAAACCATAAACCTTCAATCCCACAAAAATCTTATCACGAATCCCCCAAAATGCAAACCCTCTTCCGAAAAGACCCTAAACCCTCATAACCAAAAAACCAAATACCCTCATCCCCCAAAAAACCTAAAACATTATCCCTAGGAAACCATAATATGTCAATCTAAAAAACAATAAATTCATAGTCCCAAAAAAACCTAACCCCTTAGCCCCCCCCCCAAACCAATCCCATAGCCCAAAAAACATCAAACACTCATCAAGAAACAAACCATATCCCTCCACCACAAAAAATCAAAACCACTCATCACCATAATTACCCTAAAACATAAAACCCAAAAAACTCAAAAAAATCATCTATAAAAACCCAAAAACTCATTCCACACAAACCCTTTCCCACATCACAAAAAACACTAAACCCGTAGCCACAATACCCCCATATCATAAATCCCCAAAATCCCCAAATCCTAAAACCAAAAAAACGCTCATCACTATTTTCTGAGAAACTATAAACCCTCATCCCAAGAAAACAATAAACCCTAAACTCCAAAAAAACACTTATCCCTAGAAAACATGGACCCCACTTCCATGAATACTCTAAAACCTTATCCCACAAAATCATTAAACCCTCATACTCATAAAACCCAAAAACACTATGTATCAAACAACCCTAAAACCGCATTCATCAAAAAAATCCCAAAAAAACCTAAACACATATCCCCAAAAAACCCAAAACCCTCAGCCCTAATAGACAAAAAACATAAATCCCGTGAAACCCAAAACACATAGACCCAATAAACTATAAAATCTAATCCCCAAGAATCCCTAAAACAACATCCCTCAAAATCCCAAAACCCCCATTACCAAAAATCCTTAAAATGTCATCCCTAAAAAAATACTAAACTCTCATCCCCAATAAAAATACACCAAATGCCTCAAAAATCCTAAAAAAATATCTCTAAAAAATACTAAACCCTGATCCTTAAAAAACCATAAACTCTTAGCCCCAAAATGTTCTAATTCTTCAAACTGCAAAAAAACAATAAACCATCTACACCAATATCTTCTAAACCCTAATCCCCAAACCACAAAAATTCCTAAACCCTAATACCCTGAAAAATATTAACCCCTCAACACCAATGAATCGTAAAACCTCAACTCCAAAAAACCCTAATCCCTTAATATAAAAATCTTTAAAACTCAACCTTATGAAACCACAATCACTCTCCCCCAAAAAACCCTAAACCCTCATTCCCAAAGAACCATAATCCTTGAGCACAAAAAATGTAAACCCTTATGCCAAAAACCTCTAAACCCTTAGGTGAAAAAAACAATATCCTTTTAGTACTGTAAATTTCTCTACCCCCATCCCAAAAACACCCTAAATAATCATCCCAAAAAAACATCAACCCTCATCCTCCAGAATAATTAAAGCCTCATCCCCTGAAAATAAAAAATCCACCGTCCTAAAAAAAACTAAAATATCATCCCCATATTACCCAAAAACCCCAGCCCCAAGAAATCCAAGAACAATTAGTGATAATAAAACCTAAACCTCTATACTAATATTTTTTCTAAAAACTTATTACAAAAAATAACTGAACCCTTATCCCAAAAAAATTACATTAGCATCATCCCCAAAAAATAAAAAACCATATGACCCAGAAAAAAATAAAACATGAGTCCCCATAAACCCTTAAACCCTAATCCCCAAAACACATAACCCCTCTACACAAAAAATACTAAACCCCCATCCCTAAAAATACCTAAATCCTCAACTAGAAAATAAAATAAACCATTAGCCTCTAAATAACCTTAATCCTTTATTCCCAAAACATCAAATAATCATCCCCATGAATCCCTAATCATGAATCCCTAAAAAACCTTAAACCATTAGCCCAAAAAAACCCTAATCCCACAAACCTAAAAACACATAAACACACATACCCAAAAAATCATAATCCATCAGCCAAAAAACCCAAAACACTTATCCCCAAAAAAATCGAAAACACACAGTCCCCAAAAATCAAAAAACCTCATCACCTAGTAACACCAATCCCTCAACCTCAAATAATCCTAAAACCTCTCTCTACAATACCTTATATCCTTAGCTCCAAAAAAACCATAACCCTGAACCGAAAAAATTGTAAAACCCACATCCCCCAAAAAACCTAAACGCACATCCCCCAAAATACCTCAAACCCTAATAAAATAACATAGTACCAAATATACATAAAAACATATCGCCGATAACGATTAAAACCTCTTACCCAAATAACCACAAACCCTAATCCCAAAAAACCCTAAACACTCTTTTCCAAAAAAACTAATAACCCTTCTCCTCAACGAACCCTAAACTGTCTACAATAAAAAAACATGGATGTATCATCACCACAAAACCTTCAATCCCCAACCCAAAAAACCCACAACCCTCATCCCAATAAAACGTTCAAACCCAAAAAAACACAATCCATAAACACCAAAAAAACATAAATTAGTAGCCAAAAAAATCTCATCCAAATTAATAATAAACTCTAAACCCAAAAAAACATAAACCATATGCTATAGAAATCCATCAATCATCATACCCTGAAAACCCAAAATCCTTATACCTAAAAAAATAATCCTTCACCCCTCCAAAACACTAGACCATCATCCCCAAAAAATATATACCCCTAGCCCCCAATTAAACTAAACCCTCAACACAATGAAACCCTCTACTGTCAACCCTCAGCCATATGAAATCCTAAACACAACACTCCAAAAAAACCCTCAATCCTCAGCAAAGAAATCCCGAAATCTAAAGCCTTTAAAAACCCTCAACACTCATCCCCAAAAACCCTCAACCCCCAAACCTATAAAAAAATCAACTCTTAGCCCCAAAAAAACCGAATCCTACATGACAAAAATCCTTAATCCTAATTTCCTAAAAAACTACACCTCTACCCCAAAATGTCATAAAACTTTTTCCCCAAATAACCCTCAACCATAATCCCCAAAAACCCTAATTACTCAGCACCATAAAACCAGAATACAGTAGACCAAAAGACCTCAAAATCTACCCCCAAAATACCTACAACCCCATTCCGAACATTCCATCAATAATTAGCCCCAAAACCCCGTAAATACATAGCTCCAAAAAACCCTAAACCCGCATCCCAAAAAATCCAAAAACACTTACCCACAATAAACACTAAACCATCAGCATCAAAAAAATCCAAACCCTCAGAGCCAAAAACCTTAAAATATAATCCTAAAAAATCCAAAACCCTATCCCTAAAATATCTTATACCCTCATTTGTAAAAAAAACCTAAAATCAAATCCCCCCAACCCCCTCAACCCTCATCCCTAAAAAACCCATCAACTGACATCTCCAAAACAAACTCAACCCTCATACCCATTAAACAGTCACCCCTATAAAACCCTCATCTGTCATCCCTAAAACAAACTAATTCATAAACATTAAAAAAACTCATATCCCCATACTCCAAAAAAACCCTAATGCCTCAACCCATAAAACATTCAACAATTAACAAAAAACCCCTCAAAACCTAGCCACAAGAAACCATAAACCCTCTTTTCTAAAAATATAAATCAAATGATTCAAAAAACACTAAACCCTTATACCAAAATAAAATAATCCCTCAGTAAAAAAACAACCCTAAAAAATAAACAACAAATAACCCTCAACCCTCTATGCCAAAAAAATCTTCATCCAAAAAACTCATAAACCATCAATATCAAAAACCCATCAACACTAATGCATAAAAATATATCAAACATTATAAATAAACAGAAAATCCTAAATATAAAAAACCATCAAAACATAATAAAAAAACACTAATTCTTCATCCCTAAAATACCTCGAAAACTATGTCCCAAAAAACCGTCAACCCTCAACATTATAAAACACTAAACCCTCATCCCCCAAAAACAACACTAATCCCCCAACACCCAGAAAACTAATCCATCATCACGAAAAAAAACGTAAACCAACATCCCCAAAATTCATCAACCATTAACCCCAAAATAAATTTAATCCTCATCCCCAAAAAAACCCTCAACCCTAAGCCACAATAAAACCATCAACCTTTATGCCCCAAAACCCATAACCCTGAGCCCTAAAAAATGATCAACCCTCTACTCCAAAAAACCCAAAACCCTAAGACCCCAAAAACAAAAAGATTCATCCCCAAAAAAAAACCACATCCATCAACCCGAAATAAACTCCTAAAATCCACACAAAAAACACTAAACCCCCAAAACTCTAAACCGATATCTTTAAAAAACTCTGACCCCTATGGATAAAAAATCCATAAACCCTCAAAACCAAAAAAAACCTTAAACCCTCAGTCCATGAAAACCCTAAACCCTCATAAAAAATCCCAAACCCATATCCCAATAAAAAATAATCCTTCATCCCAAAAAAATACTAAATTATTATCCATAAAAAACAATAAGCCCTCATCCCCAAAACTAATCTATCAAAACCAGGAAAACATAAACACCCACACCAAAACTCCAAAACCCAAAGACAAAAAAATATTTAAACCCTAAACCCTTGTCCCATTTTCCCCCATAAATACCTAAACCCTTATCCCAAAAAATAACTCACCCTATTCATCGAAAAATCATAAACCATCATTCCTAAACACCCAAACCACTTATCCCCAAAAATATACTAAACCCATAGCCCCAAAAAATCATAATCCCTAGCCCCAAAAATCCATAAACCCCCATCCCTAAATAAATAATAAACATTTAGTCCAGTAAAACAAAAAACTCCCAACACCAAAAAACCCATAAACCCTCAGCATATGAAACTTAAACACTCAGTAAAAAAAATCGTAAACCCACATCCCCAACAAAACCTAAACCCTCTTACCCAATAGAACCTAAACCCTCAACCAAAATAAACTGTAAACTGTTACCATGAAAAAAAACCTATACCCTCCCCCCAAAAAACTGTAGACCCTCATCCCTATGATATAATAAACCCTTCAACTATATAAAAAAATAAAACCTTTTCTATAAAAAGTCATAAACCCTCTACCCCTAAAAAACATTGAACCCTCCAAAATAAAAAACCCTAAAACTAATCTCCCAAAAACCCTAAACAGTCATTCCCAAAATAACCATTTACCATCATCCCCCAAAAACCATAAATTTTTTTCCCAAGGTAAGTCAAAACCCATAGCCCAAAAAAATATCAATACCACGGGCCAACAAAATCATATGCCCTCAACCCAAAAAAGTAAATGCTTATCCTATAAAACCCCAAAATTGAACAACTGAAGAAGACCAAAACCATCATCCCTAGAAAACCCTTAACCCTCAGAAATAATAAAACCAAAACCCTCATACCCAAAAAAATATAATCCAAGAGACAAAAAAAACCCAAAACCCTTATCCATAATAAATCGTAAACACTCAGCCCCAAAAACCTTGAGCACTCAGCACCAAAAAACCCTAATCCCTCATCCCAAAAAAACCTAAACCATAATCCCTAGAAAACCATAAACACTCATCTCAAATAAAAACCTAAACCCTCACCCCCCAAAAATCCTAAACCCTCACCCCCAAAAACAAATTCCTCTATCCCCAAAAAGCCGTAATCCCTCCACCCCAAAAAACCAAAAAACCTCATCCACCCAAAACACTACTACAAAATAAGAATTTAACAGATTTATAAATTTCTTGTATTAGAACTAGAAAAGAACAGACTACATGAGAAATGTTAAAATACCCATACATTTATTAGTACTTATAAAATCATAGATAAACAGTCATACTATAGTCTGCTATTACAACCCACTACAAAACCATTGCATTGTGCTATAACTGCACAGTGCAACACCAGAAAAACACCAAAAACAAAATAGATATCAATTGCAACATATCCCAATATATAATTTATATTAAATGAAATCTAAAAAAGAAATACAAGAATGACTCTATATTATAGAAATGTAAAACATTGGTTTTAGAATGAAATAAATTAAAATTATTAATGACATTAAAACATATCCTAACATTCAATATACCGGGATTTCCATTGACATTTTTTGGTGAACACCCAACACTATATGAGTAGTTTCAAACATAACCCCACAACTCGAAAAAAAGAATCCACCTATATAAGAAATTAATTATTATGAGTAAATATACAAATAAATAAATTGAAAAAAATATGTCAAAATATATTAATTATATAGACTATAATTTTAATAGGAAATTATCGAGATTACCTATATGATTGTGAAGTGGATAGAACTTGATGGAATGTGAAAAATAATAACACTACTCGAGTGAACGTTTTTGTGGGAAAATAGTTCTATATGATGTTTTATGGCAGAAAGGTAGGAAAGATGGGAAGAGCACCCCAACTCGAAGAAAATAATCCACCTGTATAAGAAAACAATTATTATGTGAGTAACACTAAATAGATATAAATTAAACATACATATGAATTAATACATTAATACTACCGACAATGATTTTACTATGAAAGCATCAAGATTAGCAATATAATTTAGATGTGGCAGCATTGTCGCTCTTCCTGCAGTGGAAGTGGAGGTAGCTTGATTGAAATTGATAAATGCAGCACTATAGGGGTTATATGTCTTTAAGGGATAAGAATCATGAATGTTGTAAAATGTACCATATCATGAAGAAAAGATTGACTTATTTAAGAAAACAATTATTATGTGGGTAATACAAAATACAAATAAATTAAACATAAATGTAAAACAGCATATTAATTCGATGGGCAATGATTTTACTATAAAAACATCAAGATTACATATGTGATTGAGTATAGATAACTTCATTACTAATCTTTTATAGGAATTACACATGAAATATAATCATCTAAAATAAATGAACTCTACATGGAATAATGAAATTTAAATCAATTATCTATTATATAATTTTTCAGTAAAATATAGAACGTATATCATAACATTACCTTTTTCATCTATCCAATGGGTTTTCTTCATTATAGTTTGTTCTAATGAAGGATTGGTAACATCATTATGTACATAAGACATTTCATGAATGAGTATTCAAACAGTTAATTTAGATTATGTTAATGTCATGGATAACATATATATTGTGAGGAAAATCATTATATATTAATGAAACTCTTACCTTATCATTGTACTCTCTTTCATTTTTTAATGGCTTCAAGGATTTGGTTCATATTTTGAGAATCCAAATCCCCTTTATGTGGACCACTATAACATACAATATGTTTTAAACCATCAGGCTAATAAGAAATTATTATGATGTCTTAAGGAAATGATCATCCTTGATTGAATATTCATCTTAGTCAAAATTTCTTTTAGTCACCAGGAGAACAATATACCAATTTTTGTTTTTTGGATCAGAGAAATAAAATACATGCACTGCTTGTGATTCCATTATAAATGACCTATATTTTTTCCACTCTACATTTGAATTCACCTTCCCGAATCCCATTTAATTAACTTTCATTCCATTGATATTGTCAAACCATTTTCAACGGAAAAGAGACACTTGAAATGATGTATAATATAACACATATTTATGTTCTATAATTCCAAAAAATGAAATATTTGTATAAATTGGATTTCATTCCATGGAACCAGATATATTCCCCACTTAAACAACATGCAAAAACCAATTTTTTTTCACATCGAAGTCATCATGTTATTTTTTATAGAACATATAATCATTGATTAAAACCCATTATATGGTAAAACATTTTCATTTGTTTCTCTATCTAGACATTCAAGTTGTTTGGAAATTGAGTTCATATTTTCAAATAACTTCTTATATATTTTATCATTGAACAATCTTAAAACAATTGATTTTGTGTATTTAATATACATCTTCCATCCATTAATTTATTTCAATCTCAATGAATCTAAATATGGTCATTAACGTATAGACCAATAGAATCACTATTATGTAATATGTAAACATGTTCTTGGTCCCGCTCTAGCATGTTATTTGTAGCAACATATCTTCCTCAAATCACTTCTCCCATAAGGTGTTCATTGGGAATAGACATTGGGAGACCAATGCTATCAACATCAGATAGGTAATAAGTACATAATTCAATAGATTATTCAACAATATATCATTATACAATAAAACCTTCTGGATGACTTCAATATTTAACATACCCTTTATAAATCATTATATATTGATCATTAGGGTACATCTAACTATATTGGACCGGAAAACATAGTTGAACCTCTCTAAAAAAATGTACTATTTGGTGGACCATTATTTAAAATATTTATAATGGGATGAACATTCCAAAATTGCATAATATGAAAAGAAAATATACTTATTCCAGCTAGGGAGCGTCAATGGGTGTAAAACATTACTAAATAAGGCTTAGAAAACGATGAATATTCTAGTTAATGTATGTCATACATTTTGAGGTAGAATGAAATTAATGTAAACATTCATTAAATATGGAATCAAAACATAAAATTCACTAGATTTTAGTAATTGTAACTTCAAATTATTCATTGACATGATATTATTTATATTTGATGAATACCCCTGTGGAACTTTTAAACTATTAGAGAAATGGATTAAATGAAAATTTTCAGGTTTGGATACAATGTAAGCTACTGGAGGAAGAAAATTATATCTTTTTCCTTTCACTTGTTCTATCTTTTACCCTATCCCCATTTCAATAATGTTCATCCAATCCATGATTCCATCATTCAAGTTTTTCAATATTTTTAGTAACATACGAATAACATTATCAAATACATTTTTTTCAAGCATGACATCATGAAAATGTATAATATATTGAAACATCTAATACATTAATTAAAAAAATTGATCTCTTATTCCTACCTGAATTTTTATAGTTTTTCTAAAATGGTTAACTGAAAACAGTGTCAATAATTTTTAATGTTTTTTAAGGTTGATCCACCATTGTTGAAGATGGTGTTTTACTATGTTCAATAATCCCATAGATTATTTTCATTGATGATTGGTATTTTTGTCATCGATGTAAAAAATTCCAATGTCGGAAGAACATACTCTTTGAGGAATGTTTCAACCGAACTGAGTATGTTTATTTTTCAAAAATGGTACATACAAACATTCTTCTAATGCTATAGACTGATAAATTTCCTTAATATAGGACCTCATTTATCATTCCATACAACATGGACCTCATTGTGAAATCTTTACTTCTATGAGAATCTTAGATTTCTGATCAATGGATCCAAATAGACATCAATATCGTAATAGGTTTCTTTTTTCTAGATATAAGTATAGAAAAAATAATATATTTTTCATCATGAATAATAATTGAGGAATGTTATAATTTAAAACAATGACGGGGCAAGTACTTTGAGTAATACTCTATACACCATAAGGATTTATTCCATCTTTAGATAATGCGTGAATAAGGTTTCTCATCTCATCTCTGAATTCTAAAAACTAATAATAAATTTTTCTCCACTATGGAGAATCTTCTGGATGGTATAGGTTCCCATCATTTATTCTTGTATATACATTCCATGTTAATTTAATTTTGGTTTCGTGGAATTGATATAGTCTTCTAAACCGTGTAATGATAGTAATGTACCAAACAGACTTTAAATTACTTCATTCATTTTTCTTGCACTGATCTACACCACACTTGGGGAATATTATGAGTGACTCATGATCCTTGTGAAAAATTATGAAATAATTTGGACCAGTATGAATTTTTAGAGGACATTTCCATTGAATGTAATATTTTTTTGGAGTCATATGTTTGGAATGGGAGTTCATTTTCTTTCGTTATCATATCATTCAGAAGACGAAGTAGTTATGTAAAGTTTGTTTAACTCCATCCACTTATAAAATTCAAATTATATAACTTCAATATAGATGAAAATGTATGGTACATAATACAACCAGTATATAATGGCTTATTGGAAAAACTATTTATCCCCTCAATCAACATTGGACAATCATAGAGGTCATCTTGAATTTCCATTGTCAATTCTTCCATGAAATATCCATCATCTTGTACAATGTTATTTATTTCAAATGATTTATACACTCTATTATCATCCCAATTGATGGAGAAATTCACTTTTCCCCATGTTTAGTCCATCATTTATTTCTCTGATCTATTCTATGACAAATCAAATGTTCATACAACTCTTCTGGACTAATTTATCTTGAATAACAACAACGTAAAAATAGAAAAATAATTTTACAAGGGTCGTGTACATTCTATATTGCAAACATGATGAACTCTTAAACTCCATATTCATATTCATTTGTCAAATGATTTGTGTGCAACCATTTTTAGTTCATATATATCATATTTGATTCATAAAAGATGAATTTTATAAAATATTTAAAAAAATGAAAATAAGAAATTAAATATCAAAATTGAACATTATAGACAATTATAACAAGTGAAATATGGATCATATATACTTGAATATCAAAGCTCCTAGATATTCCAAATTTAATAACAATGGTTTTTGTAAATTGAAAAAATAGATTGAGATAAAAGTAGATAATAAATGATCTTTCTCCAAACTTTGTAGGTATAAACCAAATGATGGATTATGTAATGACCCTATGCTGAATTACCCAAAGAACCCCGGGTCAGATCACTTTATGACCTCTAACACACCTATATGTAACTAAAATATAGTTTAAACTTTTGGTATTAAAATCCAAAAATGGGAGGTGGTACCCCCAATAGAAACAATTATCACTAAAACTCGAACAAAAATCTTGTGTGACCCTTGGGGTCAATGGACATACAGATGAAAAATCATCATTACCTGATATAGCCATACTTCTGAGATAAAGAACTAATAAAATAAATGATCCAATAGCTATGTAAACACACATACATTTCCCAAAATTATAAAAACTCACTTATAGTCTATAAGAAAAATAAAATAGATAAAACCCTAACATTAAAACAACACGTGAACTATAAAGGCATCATAATGATTCAAAAAGTGGTGTCTTGATGTCATAAAACCTCATGTGCATAATTGGGGATGAACCATTTGAATCTGCACTATAAGAAAAATATGAACAAAATGTGAATTATAAGAGGAATTAGATCCAATGATACATATAAAAAATAGAGTAACATACGTCACTCCACTAGAATTGTTCCATAAAAATAAAATCTATTGTTATATGTCCACTAAGGTGTCTATGAAAAGATTCAACATATATGTAATAATTAGATAAACACCAATGTGACTCAAATAAGTAGTCAATAAAAAATAATATAAATGAAATCCGCCCCCACACACACATCTGGGGTGGTAATGGTGGGGAGGGGTTTTGTGTGTGGCCACGAGGTCATGTCCCCAGCCAGATCCAGTGATTTACTAGTTTTTTATATGTCGTGTTGGTTGTCGGTTTTACGGTGGCACCCCATTTTTATAAAATAACGTAGATGAAAATTTCTAAAAAAGTATATACATATATGAAAAAATTGATCATTATGATGATACGAAACATAAAATTAAAACAATAATGAATAAATAGGTGGTTCAGTGTTAGATATAAACAAATGATCATACATATGTGGTCAATACAAAAAATAGACCCCAAATCATTCTTTAAACAACATATCACAAGAAAATACAAAACAAAAGATCATAAATAATAATATAGTTAAAAATAAAAATAAAACCAAAAATACACAAAGAAAATTAGAGGGCCTACCTTGTTAAGATGAAGAAAATATGATACCCTCTTTGGAAACTATAACTGCAGTTGAACACCAAATGTCAAAAAAAGATGTTGGTGACATTGGATGCAGCCGAGTGGGGTGAATTGACTTTCAATTCATAGAGGACGAGCATAAGTAGTGGGTGACTTCCGTGGAAAGATTCAATATCAAGAGAGATTCGAAAATGGTTTGGATTTTTAAATTTGATAAGGACAATTTTATGAGTTCATATAAATAAAAACTGATAAATAGAAATATTAGTAGTTTTTATTATGTAAGTGTCGATAAAAGATATATTTATCCATGCTAATGTTATAAAACTGATATATATTAATTTATCATTTCTTATTACTAATGTCCTAAACATTGAATTATAATTATAATTAGAAATAATAATTTGTAAATATTTATATATTCCTAATAAATATATAAAAATATAAATATAGTACATATATTCTTTTTTAAATATATTTATTATAATTTTATAATTATTTATTTATAATGAATAAAAAATTAAAAAATAAAGTTTATATCATTATATATATTTATCTAATTATATATATATATATATATTTAATATATATATATATATATAATTCTAGTAATTATATTCATTATTAAGCTAATTTAATTATAATATAAGTTTTTAAATCTATATATATATATTTATAATTATATAATACTTTTATAAATGAACATATTTATTTACAATTATAAATAGATAAATGTATAAATATCATAAATGTGAATTTTAAATATATTTATTTATAAATATTTTTTGAAAAATGTATTAATAACATTATTAATGAATATATAATTTTAAGAACATTCATACATGTTAAAAATGAGTGAAATTGTAAAATCTCATAATATGAACACATTAACTATAATGAAAAAATGGATATGTTTTGTGTATCTACATTGTAATATACAAAAATGCATTAATTATGTATATGTGAAATCAATATAACACAAATTTGATCAATATAGAAATGAAAAACCAATCGACATTCAATTATTTACCAAGTACTATGTAATTAGTCAATATTTATGTTTCATATTAATTTATAATTATAATACATTATTCAATAAATATATTATTATTTAATGTAAAGCACAAAATAAGTTTGAATATATAGATCATATTTATATACATTAAATTATATCTATATATTTAATATAAAAAATTTAATTAGATTAATTATCATAGTTATCGAATTATTAAAAAGATTAATCTTTAATAATGTATAGTAAATGTATTCATTTTTATCAATAATTATTTAATTAATGAAAATTTTAATATTTTTGTAATAAACACATATTTTTAATTATTTGATTTTTTATTTATGCCTTTAGTAGTGTTGAAAATGCACTGATGAAATAAATATTTATCATCACTAAATATAAAGCACTGATAAATTGTACCCATTATCAGTGATAAAAATAACCGGTTGATAATTTATAAACTTTATCAGTGCTAAAAAGAAAGCGTTGTTAAAAGTTCAAATTTATCAGTGTTGATAAATACATAATTTGCCAGCGATTTGTAGCACTAACAAATACCAGCACGATTAAAATCTTATTTTGCGATAGTGAATCCATAAATCGTGAAATCCAAAAATACCAGTCCCTCATTCCCAAAAATCACCATAAACATTCATTAACAAAAAACCCTACCCACTGATTACCCAAAATACCATAATCCTTCAGCCCCAGAAATATATAAACACTCAGCCCAGAAAACCCCAAATCCTCATCCCTAAACAACCATAAAAAAACCTTAGACCAAAAAACCCTAATACTTCATCCCCCCAAAACCCAAACCCCTTAGCTAAAAGAAACCCTAAATCCATCTTCCCAAAAAACCAAAAACAATCAGCCACCCAAACATGTAAACCCACATCCAAAAAATTCCCGCGATCCTTATCTTGGATAAAACCATAATACAACAGACCCAAAAAAAACCCAATCTCCCTTCCCCATAATACCCTAATCCTTATACCAAAAAAAAACTCAATCTTCCTACCCCAAAAAACTAAAAACACATAATGGGAAAAACCGTAATCCCTCATCACCAGTAAACACTGAACCCTATTCCCCCAAACATGTAACCCTTATCCCTGAAAACCCCTAAACCATCAAACTCAAAAAAAACCCTAAACCATTTTCCCAAAAACTCCTAAAACATCAGCCCCAAACCCCAAAACCCTCATCCCAAATACCGTAAACCCTATGCTCTAAAACCCTCTATACCCAAATATCCAAGAAAAACAAAATTTTATGTGGCATAAAACCCTAACCCCTCTGTCCCCAAAAAATTATTTTTCATTGAACACCAATTATCCCTAAACTGAAACAACTCTAACCAATAAGCCACAATAAAAACCTCATCCCAATAGAACTCTAAAAATACTACCATAAAATCACCAAAAACCCCTCCATAGAAAAAAAAACTCATCCCTAAAAAAACACTAAGCACTCATCCCAAAAAACCCTAATCCCTTATTAATAAAAAGCCTTATACCCTCATCCCCCAGAATCCCTAAACCCCGAGTCTAAACAAACATAAATCATCATCCTCAAAAACATTTAGAACCACTTTCCAAAAATATATTATACCCTCATCCCCAGAAAACAATAATCCCTCAGCCTCACAAACCCCTAAATACACATCCCTAAAACCCCGAAACCATTATCCCCAAAAATCTATAAACCCTCAGCCCAAATACCCTTAAACTACCATCCCAAAAAAACATATATTATCAGCCCCAAATCCCATAAACCATCCACCCCAAAAACACTAAACCCTCATCCCCAACAATCCCTAAACTGTAAGTCCCAAAAATCATGATACACTAATCCCCAAAACCCCAAACCGTCACATTATAATATAATAAAACCTCATCCTAAAAATTCCAAAACCAACTTCCCCAAAAACACATAAATGGTTATTCCCAAAAATATAAAACCATCATCCCATAAAACCCCTAAAAGAGTAGCATCTAGAAAACATAATGCCTCATAATAAACAAAACCTTTAACACCAAAAAACCCCCTTATACATCGATCCCAAAAAAACCTAGACTGTCATCTCTAAGAAACATAAACACTTAACCCTAAAAAACACTAAACCCTCAACCCCGAAAAGCCTAAAATGTTACAGCCCAAAAACCCCAAAAACCATCTTCCCCTTTTCACACCTTCGTCTCTAAAACCCCAAAAAACTCAGCCCCACAAAAACACTAAAACCAATGCCCCAAAAAACCTAAACCCTTATCCCTAGAAAACCCTAAACCCATATCTCAGGATTCCCCTAAACACTAAACCCTAAAAACCCATTAATCCTCATCCACAAATTACTCTAAAACCTCATCCCTAGAAAATCCAAAACCCACATCCCCCTTTATCTATCAACCCTCAGCCCCATAAAACATTAAACCCTCATCACCATAAATCTGTAAACCCATGGCCCTATAATTCCCTAATCCCCTATCCTCACAATATCTGAAAAATACATCCCTAGAAAACCCTAGTCTCTCATTCCATGAAAACCCAAACCATCGGGCCTAGAAAAACATAAAACCCCAAACATGAAAACCCTAAACCCTTATCCCATAGAAACCCTAAGACATAATAAAATGAAAACCTTTAATTATCATCCCTAGAATACACTAAACCCTAATCTCCAAAAAAACACTCATCCAAGAAAACCCTAAACACTCAGCCCTGAAATATCCAAATCACTCAATAAAAAAACTCAAAAACCTCAGCCCTAGAAAAACCAAAATGCTCTGAATTTTTTTAATCCACAAATATATATAAATCATAAACACTCAGAACTAAAAAACCCAAATTTGTCACCCCAAACCCCCAAAAAAAATATCCCAAGAAAACACTAAAACATATTTCATTGAAAACCCTAAACCCTAATCCACATGAAAACCAACAAATTCATCCCCTGAAAACACTAAACCCTCACCCCTAGAAAACCCTAATCCCTTAAACACCTAAAACACTAGACCCTCTACTGTGGAAATAGATAAACACAAAGAACTAGAAAAACAAAAACTCTTAATACTAGAAAACCATAATCATTATTCCTAGAATACAGTAATCTTGTAACCCCTGAATACCCAAAACTCTTATACCAGGAAAACCCTAAACCCTCACCCCATGAACACCGAAAAACCTATGCCATAGAAAATACTAAACTCATATTCTCTGATAAAACTAATCCATTTCCCCATAAACCCCAATCGATGACCCATCGATGACGCTAACACCTCTATCCCATGAAAAACCCTAAAAAATCTACCTAATAAAATCCTAAACGATCATACCCTAACAACCCAAAATGATTATACACAAAAAAAACATCACCCTGATAAAACAACAAAATATCATCCCAAAAAATATATAAACCCTCACTCATAGAAAAACAAAAACCATCAACCCCAGAATAATATAATTCGAAATCCCTAGAAAAAATTTATCAATCAGCCACAAAAATCTCGATTCTATCAACCCTAAAAATCCTTAAACCCTTAGACCAAGGAAACCATAAACCCCATCCTTCGAAAACCCTAATCCCTCATCCCCATATAAACCTAAACCAAAATCCCTCTAATACCCTCTTCCAACTTCCCTAGAGAACCTAAACCCTCACCCCAGATATCCATAATCACTAAACCCATGATAACCCTAAATACTCACCCATATAAAACCTAAAACCCAAACCCCAGAAATCCCATAATGATTATTCCTATAAAATTGTAAGACCTATACCCAAAAAAACCTAAAAATAAACATTGGAAAACCCTAAATCCTCATCCATACTAATTATAACCCATCATCCCCTATAAAACCCTTAACCCGTAACACCAGAAATCCTTATTCTCTATCCCAATAAATCCTTATACCCTCACCCCTTAAAAAACTGAACCGTCATCCCCAGAAAAATAAAAACACCTCACCAAAGAAAACCTGAAACTGTCATACCTATAAAACCCCCAACCATAAATACCCAAAACCCTCATACCAAGAAAATCCAAAATCATCAAAAACAAAACAATATAAACCAACTACCTTGGAAAATAACTACTATCTCATCCCTTGAAAACCCTAAAAACTAATCCTCATAAAACCCTAATGGATCGTCCCAAAAAAATACATAACCCTCATCCCCAAAAAAGCCTAAATTTATTTCCCCGTATAACCATAAACCCTTATCCCTAGAAAAAAAATAAACTATCATCCGAAAAAATCCCTAAACAGTCATCCCCACAAAACCCTAAAACATATTTCCCACAAAACACTAAACCATAATTCCCATATAATCTTCAACACTATACAACAAAAAACCTGAATCCCTCATCCCCAAAAAACCTAAACCATCATCACAAAAAAACGTAATCCCTTTCCACAAAAAAACCCTTATCCAAAATCCCCTAAAACCCAAATATCCTCATAAAAAGAGCTAAACATTCAACCCCACTAAAACATAATCCAAAATTACTAAAACCCTTAATTACTATGGCCCACAAAATCCGAATTAGTTTTCTCCAAAATACCATAAAAATATAAAAAAATGATAAACCCTCATCTAAATAAAAATATGAAAAATTATTCCTTAAAGACTTGACAAAAATAGACCTTATTCCCATTAAAACACAAAACCAAAAACCCAATCCCCTCTAAGAAACAAAACATTAATCCCTCGTCCTATAAAAACTGTATACCCTTATAAAAAACATATGCATGTAGAAACCCAAAAAAATCACGCCCAAAAATATCAAAACACTCAACAAAAACAATCCCTAAACCATCCGACAATAAATGAACTGTTAGCGTCAAAAGTCACTAAATCCAAACTCCAAAAACCCGAACCCTCATCTCCAAAAACGTATAAACACATAGCCCCAACAACACATAACACTCATCCCAAAAAATACCAAATCCCAAATGCCAACAATCCATAGACACTCGGTCCACAAAACACATTATCCTATCACCATAATGCCTTAAACTATAATCCAATGAATGAAAAAAATCTTCAGCTATATGGATCCCTTAACCATCAATATCAAATGTCATGAATTCATCACCCCAAAAAAAACCTAAAACTTTATCCATAAAACAAATAACCCCGCATCCCCCAAAATCAAAAAATTATCAATCCCCCAAATCTCGGAACCCTCAGAACAAAAAAAAAACATAAACTAGCTTACTGATATAACAACATACCATCATCACCAAATAATCCAAAACACTCTTCTAGAAATATCCATAAACCCTCACTCCCAAAATCCCCAAACCCATCAACCTCTAAAACCAAAGACCCAATAGACCCCAAACATTCAACCACATGAAACCCCAAACACTCATCCCCACGATATAGAAAACCATTGTCCCCAAGAAATTATAAACCCACATCCCTACAAAATGATATAACTATGTCCCCCGTAACACCAAATCCTACAACAATAAAAAATAGTAAAAACGCATCCCAGTGAAACCATATACCCCTTCCCCAAGAATCCCAAAACCAACATCCATATGAAGAGGTAAACCCTCAGACTGATGAATCCCTAAAACAACAACCCCATGAAATCAGCATCCATCACCCACAAGAGAACATAAACTCTCACCCCAAGAAAACATAGACACTCAATCCCGTGATACCCTAAATTGTCATACCCAATAAACCCTCAATTATCATCACCAAGAAACCCTAAACCCTCATCACTCGGAAATCTTGAACCCATATCCCCATGAAGTCCAAAATTATTTCTAGTATTAAACTATAATCCCTAAGCCCCGATAATAAATCAACCCTCATTCCAATGAATCCGTGAACCCCCAACCCTAATAATCCATGAACCCATTGCCCCAGGAAAACCTAAAACATTATATAATAGTAATGATGACCTCTCAGCATGAAGAATCTATTGACCATCAGCCCCATGAAACCTAAACCCTTAGTTAGAAGAAACCATGAACCCTCAGCCCCACGAAACCATGGACCCTGATCCTCAAGTAACCCTAAACCCCCATCAACATGAAACCATGAATTGTATTCCAATGGAACACATAACCCTAATGCACAATATTCCCTAAACCCTCATCCCCAAGAAACACTCAACTCTCTTCCCTATGAAACTCTGAATCATCCTCCCTAGAAACCCATATTTGTCAGTTCCAAAAAACCCTAAAACCTCATCCCCAAAAAACTATAGTACCTAAACCCTATGAAATGTTGAACCGTCAACCCCAAAAAATCCTTAACCCTCAGCAAAAAAATCACTAAATCCTCAACCCCGAAGAAAACTTAAACAACAATCCTAGAAAATTCTTTCACACTCATCCCCATAAAACCATGAACCATTAAACAAATAAAAGCATGAATCCTCATTTCCAAGAAACCCTAAACCATCATCCACATGAAAATATAAACCCTCATCCACATAAAACCCTAAAACCTTAGCCTCTAGAAACAGTCATTATCAATAATCCTTGAAACCTCAGCCTCATGAATCCTATGACCCTCATCCCTAGGAAACCCTAATCACTCAGCCCCAAGAAACCCTGAACCCTTTTCCCTATAAAATATTAAATCATCTACAACATGAATCCATAAACCCATTACCTTAAGAAACCCTGAACCCTCACACAAAGAATCCTTAACCCCTCAATCCATGAAACAAGAACCATAAACAAGAGAAATTATTAACCCTAATCACTATGAAACCATTATCCCCCATCCATAAGAAACCCTAACACCTCATTCCCACGAAACCATTAACACCCATTCCCATGAAACCCTAAATCCTTACCCATAAAAAACAGTGATCCCTCAGCCAAAAAAAATGAACCTCTAATAGAAAAAAATATGGAACCCTCATCCCCCAAAAAACATAGAACCCTATGTAATGATAAACTTTTCAAAGACACTAAGTCAATTTCCCATGTAATGGAGTTGGATTTACAACACCAGATTACATGAGGGAAACTAAAGAGGTTGAATTATTCAATGACTTCTCATTTTGGTTAATTTAAATCCCAATGTATATCAGCATTTATTTATATGGAAAAATGATATATGATATATCTTATTCAATACGAAAAATGATGCATTATTCAAGTCGTATAGGGTTGATTTTTTTTAATCCTTCCCTACGTGGAGATTCTAAAAAGATATATTTGGACCCTAGAGAAAAATATAGTAGGCTACGTACTAAACGAATTACTCTATGGCATGTGGTTGGAATGAAATGTAATACTTCTCTAAAAATCCATTTTTATATATTTTTTTACTTATTTACTTAAGGTGAAAATTTAGATTTAGACATTATGGATATAGGGTATTAGGACGTTAACTATTATGAAAATGGTTGGGTATAAATATCCACCCCATTGCACACGTATTTCCTGCATGATTATAATATAGATCTTATAATTCATTTATAACCATTGTGTGAGGACTATTCTGAATATTCCCCATTATCTTGTGTATTCATTCTCTGTCAGTATAATTGATATATTTTTTAACAAATATCCCAGAGGCCCCAATTTCTACATCAATCAATGTGTGATATTATGATGATTGACCATAACATACCTCCCTTGAGTGTGTTGTCAATAAGTCATATCACTTTCCTTATAACGTTGGTTGATTAATTTGTTCCACTAGCCATACCTAACATCTGAAACAAATACCCAAATCACATCTTGTATCAACTTACCTATTCTATGATGGTTAGGACACCCTCTGCATCTCACATTAGCTAGTATTAAATAACCAGTTAACATGTTATGAATTAATCCCCTAATTTAAAATAATTTTATACATTACCCTTTTTATCATAACATATTATTAAACAATTAAAATATTCCATAAATATTCTTTTTCATTAGAAACCTCAGGAATTGGAATACTTTGTAAATGAATGAGATATTTTACATTGATCGAATTACTTAACCATATTCTTTTAAGATTAAATTATAATATATTATCATTATCTGAAAAAATTACAAGGAAAACTAAATTCTATTAACTCTTCATTTTTGGATTTTATGAACAAATCATAGTATTTCGTTCACAAATTTACACTCCATTAATCATATTTTTCTATAACACACTATGGAAAACAAATATATTGCAGGATATTTGCTAAAAAATAATGGATTACAACTTCTTGTATTTTTTCATTACATTATTGGAACTCCCCATTTACCTACATAACATTAAAAATAATATTATTACATCTATTTATCATATTTGGCTCATATTTATATTAATTTTTCTTATGTTGATTAATTGGAAAAAACCAACTCTATTACAACCATCTAATATATTCCCACATTTTTTCATATTTTTTACACCCTATTTGACAAATTACCTTTTTATTACCCTTAACCACTAAAATGGGTTATGTTAAACTATACAATAAATAAATTTTAATATGGGAAGGTCTGGAGGCATGTGATAACCCCAAACCAGGTGATTGTTTTCCAAATATCTAAGAATTTAAATGGAATATTAAGACTAAGGTGAAATATGATAAAAAAACTTATTGAGTGTGTATCCTTTTATGCAAGATTATGTACATATTATGTGTGTTAGTTTGTATACTTTGTTATGCCCCAAAATGAAGACAGAATATTTTATATAGGGGGTTGAATAGAAAATATTACAGTTTTTATCAATAGATTATTAATTTTGTAAATTAATAATGAATGATAATTATTGAATATAATTAGCAGTTGATATTAAAATAAACACAACTAGTTTATATATATTATTTTGTTCCAAAGATTACCAAATATAATATTAAACCTCCCTACGTAGTGATAGATACATTGTATACAAATATGATTTTTTTTTGGGAATTATAACAGGATTACAAGATCCATTTCTAGTGGACTGATAACCATGAAACACTGACATTTATATGTTGATTCACAACCCAAATAAAATACTTTACATAGAATATAGGATTAATAAATGAAATGTTTTTGAAATTATAATAGGGTAGTCAAAAAATGATGAAAGAGAATAAGAATAATGATTTTGCATATAGAATCATAAACCTAAAAGTCAATGCTCTAGATTGATAGGATGAAGTGGTACATACTGATGATACTATGAAATTTTAGAAGAAATTAAATGAAAAAATATGTACTTTTTCTTTAAATTTTTAGATATCTCTTCAAATAAGCAGTATTCATAAAATATTAGGTACCGAACATGAGATATTTTACAAAAAATTAAAAAATTATCACACATGTATTGGATTACACAACACTTTAACGGTCTAAATTGAGCTATTTTAATTATTAAAGCTTTATGTTCACTTAGCTTATATAAGTATCATTCCTGGAATTATATTTCAAGGAAATTAAATAGAATATGTAAGGACAAGAAATCCAAACTAAAACCAGAGATATAAATTCAAATTAAAAAAAATATTATGTATGAGGGAAAATTATCATTAAAATCAACATAAAAAATAAGTGTTTAAATTATATAATTAATGAAATTTTTAATTATATTTTAATTACCCATTAAATAAGTCAAACAGTATCTATTAAAATAAGTAAAAAATTTCCTTGAATTTAATAAAATATATTTACTATTTGAATCTGATTATTAAATGCATTTTAATTTAATGCATTCGTGTAATTTAAATATTAATTATACTATAATAAAGGTTGACACCCAATATTAAACAATTTATTTTCTATTATATGTTAATTTAGAAAATAATTAGTTAGAAAAATTATCACAAAATAATAAAAAATAAATATTTCATAAAAAATATATATATTAACATGAATAAAGAATAAATTTAAAAATATATCAAAACTGCATAATATATAATAAAATATTCTCATTGATTTTTAATTATATATATGATTATTAAATTAATAAAAAAAATTATATAAGAATGTAGTTTATTACTGAATCAAAAACAATGAAAAACATTACATACATTAAATATCAGATTTATGAAAAATTATTTATAGTGTTGAAATAACATTTCACAAAATGTGTTCGTGAAGTTTTTTCAAATAGTCATGTAGTCAGTATAATTACCATTCCCATGTTCTGTGGTAATTTAAAAAATGTACAATCACTATATAGACCATGTGAAGAACATGTGATCAATTTATATTATATTATATGATAGGTTTTCTGAAATTTCCCTAAAGATCACTATATGTAGTGAAAAACATTGTAGGTTCTAGACACGTTCCAGTTAGGTTGTGAGTGATACTCATGGTAAGATAATAATGTATGGTATGTTGTAATTCACTTCATGGTAGTTTGTGATAGATACACATGGAAGGATTATAATACATGGTAGTTACTTTCACCACTTCATGATTTATAAAATTCAAATTATGCATAGGTGAAAAAAGATTCGACTTATGTTTCGAAGGAATCTAGTGTTTCATATGGAATGAATGCATGGTAGGATTGAAAAAATATGATAGAAACTAAAACAACTTAAAACATCATATTTTGGGGAGTTTCTATCCCAAATAAACATTACAATTGTCTTATGTTTCAGAAAACCTAATTGAATATAATTAAAATATATTTATAATTTATTAATTAACACATCAATGGGAAACTATAGAATTTCAAATCATTAAATATAGTTTGAAATGTAAATAGAAAACTACATAATGTTTTTTAAAATAATTATAGATTCTCAAGAAAAAAAATATGCACCTACAATAAAATTTCATACATTAATTTAGTTGAATAAAATAACGATAAATGTATTATATATTCAACAAAATAATATACTATGATTATTAGGGTAATTTAAAAAATACCATTGAAATGAAAATTATTTTGACTTCTGAAAATTTGATAATTATAGAATTACTGAATGAGTATTTAAAAATTTATAGATCATTAATAGAACAATTTCATTCATCCCATCTATTTAATGTAATGTAGATAAATCAATTTCCTCTACAACATAAAAATTAATAGCAGAATATAATCTATATAACTCATGTTATAAAACAATAACTAAGGAAAATATTAGAAAAAAATAAATAAAATATTATTATTGAAACCAATAGCATTTTTTAGGTTTGGAAAAAATGTGAATATCAAAGGGATTGAATTAGAATTTATTTCAGTTGAATAAATTTTAAACGAACATGTTATAATTCATATTAAATTGTATTTATAAAAATATAATCTATACAACAGATTATATAAGAAAAATATTAAGATATTGTAAAATCATATTTCCATATCAAATAATAAGGGGGTTTGTAATATTTGAAAACATAAAATAATAATAAATAACAAAAAACCCCCAAAAAATACTCAATTTTGAAAAAAAAATCCAAAATATGATTTTATAAAATTATCAAGGTATTTTATGTTTTTAAAAATAAAAATTACATTGAAATATTAAAACAACAAATTTTAAACAAAATATGTTTCCCATTAATACATGCCTATTAATGTATGTTAGAAAAAGAATATAAAAGTTAAAATCTAAAATTTTGAAATTCAATGTTAAAATTTTTTTCTCATAATTTTTTTAATCCAAATATTTAGTGAAAATATCATCCACAATATTTTCAGTAGGAATATATTAATGAATAATTTCAATTTTATTAACATAGTAAAAATGAAAATGAAAACTCATGTCTATATAGTAAATAATAATAGGTATTAAAGGGATCATTTAAATAGAAATGTTATATAAATTATCACGATAATTAAGAAACTTTTCTAAATAAAAACCTTAATAAAATAATATTTTTTTAATCCATAAATATTGAGATTTGTAATATGATATAAAGATATACTCACATTAAACATCCAACAAAGTAACACAGTTTTGTTTTTATGAACTATATGAATGTAAATTCTTACCGAAAATGTGAAACATACCTAGGTTATATATATATGAAGAATACATCCTTTAAATTTACAGTTATAATATCTAATTAAATAGACACAATATTTTATAGAACAAAATAATCCCCATTAAGTATAAAATATATCATATCTAATAATAAATTTAACATATTTTATGTGATATTCATTAGGATCTAACATAAATCTATCACATAATCAAACAATAAGCATTATATTATGTATAGATGTCGTTAAATAGAATAATCTTACAATAATACCTATAAAAATTTTATATTAAATAGATTTAAATGAAAAATCATTATCTAATCTGTATGAAATAGTCTCAGGGGTTTAAAATATTTTCCACAAATCAAGAATAATATGGTTAACCAAATATTTAGCCTTTTGTGATTGATTCAATAATACTCCATAATTTCATTGAATATTTTGATGGCTCAGAATGAATATTTAGTATCCTATAAGACTCATTTAGAATTCACTTTCAATAAAATTTGAAAACTCCTTACAATTAATCCCATTTAAATATCCATAAACAGTATCATAAATGTAAATTTTTATAATTAAAATTCAATTTTTTACACTAATTAACAAATTAAGAACCAATTTACCATTATTATAGTCATTTTTCAATAAAATTAATGGAATTATATTATAACACATATTATTTACATGCTTAATACCAAATTAATAATTTCATAACGTAATAAAATTATTAGAACATCATTCATTTTCAAAACCTGGTGGTGTCTAAAAATAAATTATTTCGAAATAATGCCATTTTAAAAATTTGTTTTAACATTATTGATATAAAACTGATTAAAATTTTTATACATTGATTCCATAAAATAAGAATAATTTAAATCATCATCAACACAGTCAGAAATAGTTTAATATATAATAGAATAATTAATAAATAATTATAAAGTAGTGCTTCTAGTCTTCATAGCAGAACCAACATTACTTATCACACTTCCAATGGAATGATCGTTATTAATATTTTAGGATATATGCTTAGATTGACAACCATTTTCTCCCCCTAAACAATTACATTATTAAGAGTTTTTTCTACACCAATGTATTAATCCATGAAATAATATTCAATATTTTCAAAAACTAATTTATAAAATTCAGATTATTTATATAACTATATGTGAAAAGATTCATCAATTGTACTGGTATTCTTATTATAAAATTTATAAGAATTATTATTGTAATAATATCTGACAAAAGTAACTTCACCCATTTTTTGCAATCAAAATTATATAATTATCTTATGAATTCAATATAAAAACCAGACCAAAAAATAATTAAATAACCAAACTATGGTTTTAAACACATAAACTATTCATATGGTATTTTCATCAAAAAAGACCAATCCTAAAATCTATTTTAAAAAATTGAAATAATTATTAATAGAATATGCCCATAAATATTTTTTATCTGATATAAATTCATTATAGTTCGATCCATTTATGGAATTGTTTTATTTTTCTGTTATATTACACAATTTGTTTGGTGTTCTAGGAGTAGAAAAATTATTAGAATAAACATTTAATTTTAAAAACTAATGACACTAAAAATAATTATTCCAACCACGATTATGTCTTCTAAAAAAATATTTAAGTAGTATTTAGAATTTTGTGCTAGGTTACAAAAAATTATAAATCTTGTTAAATATTTATTACAATGTGATACAAAATATCCAATTTTTTATACTAAAATAATCCACATTACTAAAATATGTTTGTTGAAAAAACTATAATTTTACATTGGAACAAATCAATCAAGATGACAGTTTTCAAGAAGTAATAAATTTATAACATGAATGATAGATTTGAACAATTAATACAGAATATTACAATTTGAGAATGAATCACAAACACAATCTATACTTTCCTTTAACATGGGTATGTCTAAAACATTTATATGCATGTCTATAATCTGTATAATTTAAAAATGATTATTATAAAGACATATACACATGAAAAAATTATTTGTTTCTATATCCTTAATACACATAAAATTTTATTTCGATTGAATAGATAAACTAAAAAATAAAATGTATACATTGTATTATCATAAAATAAATAAAAATTATATTTTTACACTAAAAATTTATCATCTTCAAACATAACATGAATATTATCATCACAATGTTGAGTTTTCCCGATTACATTATGATTAATTACATAGATATACAAGACTCTAGAAATTAATGAAACATTCAAAAAACACTACTTCACCAAAAACGTTTTCTTATACTTTGTATTTGTCTCAAAAAATGATAGTGCCTCCCTCAAATTAGGTCTAAGGGATACAATTTGATAATCCACCTTCCATGTGTCAGGAACATCCATGAATGTGCCACAATTTATTATTATTAAGGCATCAAAGGATTTTTTTCCTACAAAAATAAATTATGAGGCCATTTTAGGACCCATGTTATTTTGGGTCCAACTAGGATAACAATATAATTATTGGGTACCCAAACATATTTCCCGGACTTGTTTTATGGTACACTTTCAATAAATATTTTTGGAATAATTTTATTGGTATAAAAAAGGGATCGATGCTATCGAATAGAAAATTTAATATAATAATATCCTTTAGTACATCATTTAAAGCATGTAACATCAGAAATATTTCCATCATAACCATTAACAATATCTGGTATATTTTAGGAATCAATGGATTATAACAAAATCCAATTTTTTCATTATTATGTTTCACTAAATATATGATTTTATCAAAAAATTTCCTTTCAAAAATAAAATTATATAATATCTATTTCATTCATAAATCATTTTTTTCTCATATTATCATTTTACATTTCAACAGAATCAAAATCACCAGAGGCATTATCTTTTAAAAATTAATTATAATATCATATTTCATACATAAGAGAATTATTCTTCATGTTGATTTTCCTACTATATTTGATATGCATCTTGTTTTCTAATTTAATTTATTTATATAATTCATTAGATCATAACTCATTATTTTTATTCTTTTTTTAAACAGATCAAAAAAGCTTTAACCATCACTATAATAATAATAATTTGAATCAAAATCAATTGTTACATAATTCATATTTACTAATATCCAAATGAGGTTTGATGATTCTTTTCAAGTAATTCAAATAGGCACTAAATATCCATACATCATGATAATAATGTATCAATTCATTTTTTTATTTATTATCTATTTTATTTATTTGTCTCAAAGGACATTCTGGTCTTATATGTCGCTTATTTCTGCACTCATAATTGATCACATATAAACCATATATGGTACCATTTTCTATTTTTCAATCATTCTTTTGATATACACGTGGTATATTTTTTAAAAATTCCATTCTCAACATCAAATTATATGTACCATTATCTTATGTAAGATATTTACCCTTTTCACATTACAATACATATGATTCAAAAGAGTTCTTAATAACATTTAATTTCATTTTAATGAAATACATTACTCTTTGAAGTTTCATATTACATGATATTATTTATGTGATGATTGTATTATAACAATGATCCAATGATTTCATCCACTCTGTAATCCTAGAAATTATTACATTCATCAATCACAAGCCTTTTCACATTCCAATTATTTGGTAGATCTCATAGGACTCCATGAACTTGAACTAGACATTCTAATTATTCTATGAGAGAATTTATTACATTCAAAATGATTGTGAATTAGTGGAACATCTTTTATAGTTTCATTTTTACTCATATTGATATCTTCATACTTAGTTCAATGCATCATGTGTTAGGCTTTAACCCATTACTCTGATCCTATGTTAGTATATAATAGAATCTTAGAAATATCAAGAACTATTATACATGAAGGCAAGTGACTAAAAACATTAATTAACAGAAACACAAAAAATATTAACAACTTTATTTTCGAAAAATTTCTAGAAGAATATTTTCATATGTTTATATATGGGTTAACAATATATAGTTTTTACTATTTATCCAATATTGACAACTGTTCTATGCTTAATAGATTGAGGTATGAATCGATTATAGATAAATAGTAACCAAATTTATTTCCTTGAAAAGGAGGTAGCTTCTAAATAACCCAGGAATAATTTAAATTCACTCATTTTATCGTGATGATCATTATATGTAGAAATTATAGTCTTCGAATAGGTTAGAACAATATAATTAACTAGACACTATATAAGGGTAGGATAAATTTTAAAAAAATAACCTCCAATACTAATTGTTATGTCTCAATAAGCTGATATAAGATAGTCTATATAGTGGTGAATATACTAGATTATGTTTTTAGATAGTCATCATCAATTATCCCAATTAATTACTAATGATAAGTAATGTTGTTATTTAACAACATAGATTAAAAGAAATAATGTAATTTTTCATTGTAGATAAATTAAAAGTGGACCTAGTACACTCTAATTCATCTCTACTTGATGAGAGATTCAATGTTCACTAATCAGATATTTTGGGAGTTCATAACCAAATTACAAGATACTTCTCTGTTTATAGGATAAACATTAATTGGTGTATTTTTTACAGAGTTTCTACCCAAATATAACATTGAAAATAAATTACAAGAGTAAAATCCCAAACTATTGAAAAATTTGATTTAGGGAGTCAGAACCCAACGAATGGATAGAAGAATAATGCTATATTTGTAAATGAGTTAATAGTAAAGTGATAGAACCTGAGAGATTGGAATAAGTGTTTCACGTTCTAGAAACATGGATAAAGATGAATATAAACAAATGAATCACATGATCATGTTGTAGAGAAATTAGAAATTCTTTTCAAGCTAGTTTTAGTCATGTAATATTTGATATATTCCTTGTGATATCATCCAACAAATGACATGGTGATCATAGAGGCACTATAGTATACTACACTTCAATGTACATTGTAGATTTATTTTGATTATAAAAGGTTCAGGTTCATGTATCTCATCTTGGTATCATGTTTTTAATTTCCATTCAATTCCATTAAATATAATATATACAGATAATAATTTAAACACCAAACATATAAAGAATATCGAATTTTAATATAGATAAATATCTTGGAGATAGAAAATACCATTCAAAATAAAAATAAAAATAATCCATTAAATTAAAAAATAAAATTATTATTAAAACAAATATGAATGTCTCATTAAATAATTAATAGATACTCGATCATAATATGTCAAGACAAATCAATAAATTTTGAAAAATAGATTAACTAGATAAATCAAAATAGTAAGACTATATAATTTCTTGAACTATGAAATATAAATATAAACTATAATTAATTAAATGATGACTAAAATATCAAATAATTTCCTTGTTATTTAATATTAATTTCGATATTAATAATTCAATAAATTTATCTAAAAATATTAAATCATATTTTTTCATAATTTTTATGTAATTATTTTCATGAATAAAAAATACATTTTAAAACATATATTAAAAGAGTTAAAATCTTTCAGAAAAATTATCAGGGAATATAAATAATGAATTTAATTTTTAGTAGTCAATAAAATAATTAATACAATTAATATAAACATGAAGATAATTATATTAAAAATCGGAGTGCATGATTAAGAATTAATATTTAATGGAAAATGTTCAAGTGTTGAATTAACCGTGTGAGGAATGTGTTACTTCAGTCAATTTAAATAGTAATGTCTTTTGTATATTTTTATTCCCATGATGTGTGATCACATTAAAAAAGTACAATTACTATTTTGAATATGTAAACATCACGATGTCACTTCTAAATACCTCATGGGGGTTGGTATACTCCACGTTTAATAACCTTCATGGTATGACTAAAAACATCGCACGTTTGGTTGTAACAACTTCCTTATACAATGTGAGTGATATTCATTGTTGGTTATAACAAATTGTTGGTTGTGAACTAAATCACAATAGCTTGTGAGTGGTATTCAATGTTTTTATAACATAAACATTTGGAACCTTCATCATGTAATGGTATATATATTTCAACATGTTTTATGGTTAAAATGATTCAGAATATGTTTCCAAGGAATTAACGATCACTTGGGGAAATAAAAAAATTGTTTTGGGGAAAAATATCTAAGACAACCAAAAAACATGATAATTAAAACATTAACTAATTTTAAGGCCATGCAAACATCCAAATTAGCCAAATTTCCATCATAAATTATAGTTTCTAATTTTGATATATTTCAATGGGACCAAGGAACTCTAAAATATTACAAACATAAAATTAAATATCATTAAAAAATAAATGAAAATATAGAAAATTACCAAAATATTGTATAAATTATTACAGATATTGGGACAATATTTACATTGATTAAATGACATTTTTTTGACATTCATGAGGTTCAATGCAGTTTATATATGTTTATTATATTTAAAACATGAAAATTTCCATTTTATTACAATTTATATCATGAGAGACATCATTGAAATAAAAATGATTTTGTTTTACATAAATTTTATAACTCTAAAACTATTGCATGATATTTGTGAAATTTTTAGAGTATTAAAAAAATGTATACCACAATTTATTTTACTTAAATGTATAAAATAGATTATATATCTAATGGAACATATTTCCTAAGAATATGATAGATATATCTCTTGTTGAAATATAATATATAATGAAAAATATACGACACAATAAGAAAAATGTTATTATTTAATCCAAAATCATTTGTCTTGTTCATGCCAATATGTAAACATATTAGAAATTAATTTAGAATTTTTCAAAGTTAAATTAATGTTATATTTACCTATATAATTTATTTATAGGTTATATTTATCAATAATGGTTCATTTAAACTACATATAAAAAAAATACATATTGGTAGTGAAATTGGATTGTCATACAAAATAATATGAACGTTTGTAATTTTTCAAAAATATAAAATAATTATAAAGTAAAAAAACACCAAATTTCCTTTAGATTGTGACTGTATACATATTGTCTATGTGAGTATGTATCCTTCTGTTCTTGAGTTCATATTTTTTTGGTGTGTGACTAAGTGTATTTATTTTGACATGTGCAGTGTTGTGTTTCACTCCCCATGTTGGAATATGCTGGAAGATGAAGTATATCTACCATGTTGGAAGCCACACAACTCTAAATAATATATTTTTTAATCCATTTCTATAGTATTATTTATAGAATATTAGAGGATCCACATGAGATGATTGAGGACAAAGAGAAACAACCATTCTTGAGGATAATCCATGATAACATATGGCATGATCTTATACCACATCACTACCACATCATGGAGGATGAGATAGAGAAAATTAACTATTATTTTTAGGATCCACAAAAATTGATGACTAGTCTCTAATAACCTCGAGAAATGAAAATAAGAAAACATGATGATGAAAAACATGGTGGTTTCATGGTGATTGTCCATTCATTTCTTGGAAATAGTGATCGAAATGTATGCATAGATTAGGAGACGTAGATAAAGAAAATGATCATTTTTATAGCTATTTAATGATGAAAATGGACAAATTTTAATCCGTTGAATTCATTTATTATGAATTAATTTTTTGGATCATGTTCAAAATCATAGAGTCCTAAATTGAGGACATCATATCCTTACTTTGTAATACATGTGGTTTTCTATGAGGAAGTAGTTTTTTAATTCACACTAGAATAAATATCCCCACAACCAGATTCCATGACTCACACAAGGGATTAAGAGTGAATATGTTTACTAAAAGGATATTCAAATTTCCATGATTTGAAAAAACATTGACGAGGATCTATATGTAACCAATGATTTTTTATTAGATAGGCTGAATCGAGAGATTTCAGATCATGTGGAGATGTAAAACCATACAATGTTACAAGATATGATCCAACTAGCCAACATAGTTGATCAAGAAATCCAATATATGAGAAATATAAGGAAACTCGCTTCTCCTTTCACTGAATGGAAAATTTAAGGAAGTGGATTGGATAATAATCATTGATGAATGTGGTGGTTGATTGAAAAAGTGACAACTTAATTCTCCAACAAAAGGATCCTACTATTTGGGCTAACCAAATGAAGAATCGATGTATTTAATTGTCAATATTATAATTAAGGGGTCATATTTATAGAGAATTAATAAACCAAAAGACCATTAAATTCAACAAGTATTGATAATGGAATAATTATGGAGTGATCACAAATTAGTTTGTAGAAGAATCTATAGAAATTGATAATGAAATATTTGTGGGTGATGGTGATATTCTTATCAAAATGGGAGTTTTATGTGAAAAAACGTATAGTGGATAAAATTGGCAATGATTGAACCATTTCTATATTCTATGAAAGGTTATTGGGAATTATTTTAGAGTTATTAATGATGGGGGATGTTGTAATAATGTGCATAGAACTGAGTTAGTGGAAAAGTTTGGAATCTCAAATTTGAATCACCAACAAAACATTCCATAATCAGTTGTTTAATTATTGTGAAGTGTTGGAGGTACTGAAACCATTTATGTTATTGTAAAACATTAGGAAGTACAAATATTAGTTTTTTTGTGATGTTGTACTTCTTATAGATTTCCATTTTCTAATTGAATTTTCATGGAAATATGATCAGCATGTCCCACAAGATGGTTTTCTAGATATACATTATTTTATACTCAATGGGTTACCAATAAATCTCATCTTGATGTACCCCATAATATTTTGGAATATCAAATTCTATTAGAGAAAATAAAAATTATTTAAGGAAAAAAAATTAAATTTTAGAAGAAGATAATTTTGGAAAATATAAAATTTGAGAATAAAATAAATAATAAGAAATGAAAAACAAAAAGTCAGAAAAATGATTGTGACATGATACTGCTGTTATGTAGGAAAAAATGTGATATCCTTAAGATACATCCATTTCATAAGAAAATCATCTATTAATCATGTACAATGAGTTGTTTATAAAAAATAATTACGTAATCCATTTTAAACGAGTTTATGAGTGTTTGTTTTATGTTTAGGATTATGTCTTTCAAGAAGAGGTGGCACCATTATTTCTACTCCCTAGAGTAATTGATCATTATATTGACCTCCAACCTGGAGAATCACTATAGAACCTTCCTACATATCACATAAAATTGGATGATATAGAATAAATTCAAATGAATGTTCAAGTGACGTTGGACATTTCATATAGAAGCGAGAGACACTCACCCACTCACCTCATATTCCTTTACCATACTTTATTAATACCATTGATGTGGATTGTGATGCATGTGGAATTAGTAATTTTGGAGTACTCTAATAGGAAGGTAATCCCATATATTATATTACTAAGATGTTAAAAGACATAACTCTATATTATGTTACATAATATAACATATTATATTCATATTTTACTGTATTAAAAATGTGGATTCGTTATCTTTTTTCCAATAAATATTTTGATTCATTCTAATCATGAGAATCATAAATCCATAAGGATCCAACAAAATTTAACTAGATGGAATTGTAAGTGTATAGATTTTATTGATACATTCACATATGTTATTATGAATAAAAGGGTATATAAATCATTGTTTCCAATGTACAATCATGTAGACATTATATTCTATCATTATTGGATTTTGAACACCTTGGTTTTCAAATAACTAAATATTTAAATTCCACTAAAATTTTGTGTTGGGAATCATTTTCCATTGTAAACCTATAAAGAATTATGAAAATTTCTATTGACAATAAGTATTCTTATTTCATGATTAAATGTTTTTCATTACAAATTTCCCTATTTGATTAATTTTATTAGATTAATAATATTAATATTGATTAATAAGACATTTTAGCCTTTATAATATGTTATGTGTTCTCAATGAGCATTTCTATTAAACTAGAATGTCCCTAGATTTTAAAATGTTATGAGGAAATTTCATTGAATTCAATAATGATAAATCATGGAAAACCCCAATGGAATGTACCTATACAATATTATCCCTAATTCTTCTTATGATGTTATAAACCTGATATGTTTTCATTAATTTCAAAGAACAAATTTGGGTAGATATTATATTTTTTATGTTCAGTATAGTTGTTCAGAAATGGGGAATTATATTTCTTATCATAAAACCAACGATTCCCCTAACATTGATCATTTTTTCTTTTTGGAAAATACACAGGATTCATGGGTTGACTAAAATGATTTTCTTCTAATTGAGAGGCTAAATTACAGGGATAATTTTTTAAGAACACATGGTGTAATATTAGTATAATTTTAATATTATCCACAAAATGTCATCCCTAAACAAATCGACAAAAAATCTGGTGAATAAAACATTTTCATCATTCCTCTGAATAACCATCATGAAATGTATGAATAATGATTAGGATATGTTACCTATGTGTAGTTTTCATATAACAGGTTCAAACATTCTATAACAATCTTTTTCCATTTGAAATTGTTTTTTCAATTAATCATCATTCTGATATTGATATATTTCATTAACATTTGAAGGAATAAATTAATATATATTGGACAACAAATGAAAAATCCCACACAGATACCTATAATATTAATGGAAAGAAAATTGATCAAAAAAAATATTGATCGAAAAAATGGCCTCAAGAAGGTGTTGTTCAAGCCCAATGACGTAGTTTTGATTCATATTTAAAAGAAATGTTTAATTGAATAGCAGAAATCAAAACTCATTCCAATATTCAATGGACCTTTTTTAGAGATCGAGAATATTAACAATAATATATAAATGATATATTTGATAGATGAGTTTTTTTATGTTCCATATTTCTGATCATTATACTTTTTTTGGTGTAGTGGATGAATATTTGAGGATAACTTATTTTCAAGAGAGTAATGGTGTTGAGAACCAAGTAAAAGAATCGTAGTCATTTTTCCATGTTGAGGAGTTATATTTTCATGGTCATAAACATTAAGGGAGATTATAGAGATTGAATACTACAATGGGTTCCCAATTTTCATTAATTAAATCATAATGGATGTCACATTGCATGGATGGAGATAATTGGCCAATAAGATCACATATTCAAGACCAAAAATGATTTTTTATGACTCACATACATGGTTGCACTAATTATTGGAATCCTTACCACATAGAGATTCTTGAAGTGAATCATCGGACACCAAAGTCAAATATGGGGGGATAGGTAATCAATGACATGTCTGGTGGGCTACTAGTGGAAATTATTTTACTACTTTTCCAAAAATTATTTATTAAATGTGATGTTTATGAATTTAAAGGGACAATATAGTTTTAGTATTTATGAATTTATGGTTTTAGTCCCTTGACTATTGTATCATCCCTTGGATACAATTGTAATCCCACATGGGACTTGTATGGAGGTCATGATTGCAATAGAGAGAATATTATTTTATTATAATGGTGATGTGAGGAATTTATTTGAATAATCTTCTTGCCCTTTTGTATTCATTTCCTATCAATCTATAAGAATTATAGGTGATCCATGGATGCAATTCACCAAATTTTTCACCACAACCTTTGTCTGTCATTGTATTGATTGGACATCACATCCCTCCCATGAGTTTTCTATCTATGAAGTAGGACTCACTTCTTATAAGGGTTTTTGAATTATTTAATCCATGATCCTTTTATGTTACCTGACATGTAGCCCCAAACTCTTTCTATCATCTTCCACAATACTCCATGAATAATGTTCCACCCCATGCATCCAATATCACACAGCCCCAAAAATCATAATACCCATATTTCTAAACATCCCTGAACCCTCGTCCCCAAAACACCAAAACCCTCAGGCCCAAAAATTAAAAAATCATCATCCCATAAAAAAAATAACCATCATCTCTAGAACTCCCTAAAAACTCATATGAACCACAGGCGCAATATACCGAAACCATTATCCCTAAATTCACTTGAAACCCTTGGTCCCATGAAATTATAAACCCTAATCCCAAATAACAAAAAAAAACTCCAAGATACATTGAAACCTCATCCACAAACAATCTTCAAGGCTCATTCCCCATCAACATAAACTATCATTCTTCAAAAAAAGTTTACCCTTTGCTACATAAACCCGTGAACTCTCATCCTTTCCCTGAACAATCAGTCCCATGAAACCATGAACCCTCATCCCGAACATAATCCATTAACATAATCCTTATGAAACCCTTAACCCTTATCCTCAAAACCCAAAAAACATCATCCCTATATTCCATGAATCCTCAACCCAAAAAAACGCTCAAACCTCATCCCAAAAAAAATTATAATCAATTTTCCCAAAAAAACCATTGACACTCAACCAAAAAAACCATCACCCATCTCTCCCATAAAACCCTAAATGCTCTTCCACAAAAAATCTTGAACATCATCACCAAAAACCCTATACATTGAGCCCCAAAAAACCTGAAACCCTTAGCCACAAAAAATCCTAAACCATCAACCACAAAACAATCATATCCCTAAAAAACCATAAACCCTCACCACCAAAAAACCTCCTAGACATCTAAAAAATGTTAAATTCCTATTCCCCAAAAAAACCCTAACCTTCATCCACCAAGAACCTATACACTTCACCCCAAATAACCACAATTCATAATTCCGAAAATACCCTAAACCCTCATCACAAAAAACACCTAAATCCATATCCTCTAAAAATACATAACCCACCGAAAAAAAAATCTGAACACTTCATCCTTAATAAACCCTAAACCCTTAGCCCAAGAAAACACTAAACCCTCTTCCCCAAAAACCCTAAAGCTTCACCACCCCAAACCCATAATACATCATCACCAAAAAATCATAAACCCTCTCCCCCAAAACCTCTAAACCCTAAATCCTAGAAAAACCCTAAATGATCACCCCCATAAAACATTCAATCCCCAACCCTCTCCCCTAATAACCATTAACCCTAAACCCTAGAAAACACTAATCCATAAGCCCCCTAAACCCCAAAAAACTCAACCCTAAAAAATTGTAACCCCTTATCACTAGAAAATCGTAAACCCTCATCCACAAAAACCCTAAATCTTCATCCCTAACGACCCTAAACCCTCAGTCCCAAAAAAATCAAACTCCCTACCACATTAAAAAAAAACCAAATCCCTCAACCATAAAAAATTCTATCCCCTTAGGCCAAAAAATTCTCAACCCAGAATCCAAAGAATCATGAACACTCATACAAAAAAAAACAATAGCCCTCAACCCCAAAAAAACCCTAATTTCCCTATCCTCAAAAACCCCAAAACCCTACTCCCTGAATAATCTATACCATCATCACAGAAAATATCATTTCCCCGAGCCTAAAAAACCTTATTCCTTCATCCATAAAAAAACATAATCCCATAGTCCCAAAAATCCAAAAACTGTAGCCCCAAGAAACACACTACCCATAGCCCCAAAAGACACTAAAACCTTATCCCCAAAATCCATTAATCTTTTACCCCAAAAAACCACAAATCACATCCTCAAAGCCCCACATCACTAATCCCCATAAATTCTCAACTAAATAAACACTAATATCATAGCCTAAAAAACCCTTAACCCCCACCATAAAATTTCCAAACCCCCATCCCTAAAAAACCCTAAACACTCATCCATATATAACCCAAAAACCTAATCCTTAGGAAAACCATGAAAAAAAATCCCTCTTTTAACTATAAATCCTCAACCCCAAAAAACAATAAACCATCAGCCCAAGAAAATCTAGACCTTCAACCCCTAAATAACCCTAATCCCACAGCCTTAAAAATCCTTAATCCCTTAGCCCCTTAAAAACATAATCACACATCCCCATAAAACACTTAATCAATATGATTAAAAAAACCACAATCCATAAAAATCTAATTTCCATAAAACATTAGATAATAAATTCCTTGATTCATTATCCATAAAAACACCTAAATATCCATCCCTAAGAAAACCTATACCATTAGCACATGTAAACCTTAATACCTCATCGAAAAATAAACCAAAACTACAATCCCTGAAAACCCTAAAACAAATGTCCCAAAAAACATACTTGTTCATCCCACATAACCCTTGAATCCTCGTCTCTAATAACACCTAAACCCATATACCTATAAAAATATAAACCATAAACCACAAAACCTACTAAATCCTCATCCCTAGAAAAACCTAAACCCTCATCCCTAGAAAACCCAAATCATACAACTCCAAAAATAAATAAATCCCCATCCATGATAAAATAAAGCCACATCTGAAGAAAACACTGGAACATCATCTACAAAAAATAAAAAACACTCAGCTACAAAAATACCTCAAAACTCTTCCTCATTAAACCATAACCCATATCCCTAGAAACCCCTATACGATCATACGAAGAAAAAATAAACCATTAGTACCGAGGATCAATGAATCCACATTACAAAAAATTGACATAATCTCTCATTTCCTAAAAATCATGGACCCTCATTCCTAGAAAACCATGAATACTCAGTCCCTCAACGCCCTTAATCCTCTTACACAAAAAACCATGGACCCTCAACCCTTCATAAACCATAACACATATCCATGATAAACCCAATACCAAGACCCAAAAAACCATAAACCATCATCCCTAAAAACCTAGATCCCACCATCCAAATTAACCATGAACAATCATTCTCAAAAATACCATAACCATTATCCCAAGAATACATTGAACCCTCATCCCTAAAAAACCCAAAACACTCTGCCCCAAAAATTAATGAACCATCAGAACCAAAAAAACATGACCAAAAACAAAAAAAACCAAATAACTCTCTGATCTAGAAAAAATGGATCCCTCGTCCCCCAAACCCCCTCATTTATAAAATCCATGAACCCCCATCCAAAAAAACACTCAACCATAATCCCTAAATTACCATAAAGCCTCAACCCCATCATGCACATTCCACTATTCCCAGAAAAAAAACCATAATCCCCCATCCCGAAAAAATCATAAACCTTCATCCCCAAAAAACAACAAACCCTTAGCCCCAAAAAACCCTAAACCACCAGCCCCTGAAAACCTAAACACTTAGCCCCCACAAAACCCTAAAAAACCATAAACCATATTCCCATAAAACCCTAATCCTTTAGAATAAAAAAACATTAAACCTTAAACATAAAATCCCTAATAGTAATCATAATACAATCCCAAACCACCAGCACCAAAATTCATCAACCCTCATCCACAAAACCCCTAAATTCCCATTCCCAAAAAAACTGATATCCTGAGACCTCAAAAATCCAAATATTCTAATCCTCAAAAAACCCTAAACCAATATCCCAAAAAAATCTTAATCTCTCATCCATTATAAAGCGTAAACCCACATAAAAAACTATAATCTCCCATCTCTTACCACCCTAAACCGTTTTCAGAAAAAGTTCTTAATGCATTGGATCCAAAAAAACTGAAAACACTGAGCCCAAAAAACCACTAAATCTATTCCCCCAAAAATATATAACGTCACTTCACCAAAAAACCCTAAACCCTACACCACAAAAAAATATACACAGTATTCCATGAAAATAGTTAATACCACATCCGAAAAAATATATAAAAAACGAGTTCCCAAATATTCTAAACCATTTTCCCCAAAAAACAATAAATCCATAGCCATAAAACCCCAAAACCATCAACCCTAATAAAAACACAAAACCTGGATCAAAATATAAATAAACCCTCCTCCCTAAATAGACATCAACACCCAACCATAGAAAACACAGAAACAACATCCCCAATATATTGTAATGCCTCAACCCTGTAATACCCTATACCCTCAGCCCTAAAAATCCATAAATCAACATATCTCATACAATATACAGTGGATTCCAAAAAACCCTAATCCCTAGAACCCAAAAAAAAATATAAACTCTTATCCATAATAAACCCTAAATACACATCCCAAAAACAATGTAACCCCTAATATCGGAAATACAATACACTATAGGCCAGGAAAAATAATCAACCCTCAACCCCAAATAACCCTAAAACCACATCCCAAAAAACCTACAACCATCTTCCCAAAATACAAGAAACCCATAGACACAAAAAACATTAACCATAAACCCCCAAAAATGTAAATCCTTAAACCCATAAAAACATGATTCATCAACCCCAAAATACACACAACTATCTTCACCAAAAACCCACAATAAAAGGCCATAAAATACCCTCTCCCTATAATGTTTCAAACCCCCTACCAGAAAAAACCATCAACCATTAACCCAAAAAAAACTCAAATCTACATCCCCAATAACCATAAACACTCATAAATAAATAATTGACACCAACCCAAAAAATCCCTCAACCCTCAGTGCCCATAAATACTATACCATATTCCCAAATAAACCCTCAACACTCAGCTAAAAAACCATGAATTCATATCTCCAAAAAATATCAAACCTTCTCCATGAAAAAACTCAACAGTCAACCTAAAAAAACCACAAACCCTTAATCCCAAGAAATCATAAACCCTAATCCCCAAAAAACTGAAACCCTCATCCTTAAAAAACTCTCAACCCACTTACCCAATGATCCCTCATTCCTCACCACTAAAAAACCTCAACACATATCCCCAATAATACATAAACCCTTCAGCTCAAAAAAACCCTCATTCCTCATCCAAAAATGCATAACCCTCAAACATAAATAACCATAAACACTCATCCCTAGGAAAACCATAAAACATTGAAATAAAAAATCATAAAACCTATTCCCCCAAGAACCCTTGACACATATCCAAAAAAAACCTGAAAACATAGCTAAAAAACCCTTAACCATTATATCAAATGAACTCTCAACACTCATACCGAAAATACTAAATTCCCTCATCCCAAAAAAACTATAAATCCAGGACCTAAAATAATAATCAATAATTCGCCCACAAAAATCCATCATTATCCCACAACAAATTAAACTGTCAACCCTCAGCGCAAAAAATAATTACCAACCCTAGCCCTAATAAACCTCGGTCCCTTATCCCTAAATACCCCAAACCCACACCACACACCCCTCAAACCCAAAACCCTCACCACATTCCCCAAAAGTCACTCAAGCCACATCAACTAAAAAACCTCAACCCTATGACCAAAAAATCCACAACACACAAACCCAATAAACCATCAAAACTCTTCCCCAAAAACACCCCACCCTCATCCCAAAATACATTAAACCTTCAATCCCATATAACCCTAAACCCTCATCCCCAAAAATCACTCACTGCTCGTCCACCAAAAAAACCTATCCCTCGACCCTCAACCGAAAAACACATTACATTCTTCCACTTAAAAACATCTACCCTCATCCCCAAAGAAACCCTTAGTCTCAACCAGAAAAAACCATCAACCCTTATCCATAATGAAACCCCAACACCAAAAAAAACATAAACTATTATCCCTAATAAATCCTCAACCCTCATCAAAAAAAAATTGTAATCCTAAACCCCAATCCACTAATCCCTCAGTCCCAATAAACACTAAATCCATAGACCCAAATATCCCTCAACCCTCGACCCCCTTAAACAATAACCCCTTATCCCTAAAAAACATAAACTCTTATCCTTATAAAACCCTATCCTTCAAAACCAAAAAACCTCAACCCCCATCTATAATATACCCAAAATCATCTGCCTAATACAATGCTCACCCCTAAAGACCAAAATACCCTCAACCCTCTTCATCAATAAATACTGAATCCTTACCCCAAAAAAACCCTAAACCCATAGCCATAAAAAAAATTAATCCACAAGAGAAAAACCATAAACTACCTTCCCTAAAAAACAACCATCATCGCCAAAAAAAATTACACTCTCATCCTTAATGAATAGTAAACACTTAACACAAAAAACCATAAACTCTCATACTCAAAAAACCCCAAAAAACGAATCCCAAAAAACCCTCAACTCATATCCCCATAAATCCTAAACTATCATCCCCAAATACTCTTATCCATCCTCCCAAAAAAATGATTAAACCCTCTCCCAAATAAAAATTCAATTCACAACCCTAAAAAAGTTCAACAATATGCCACAAAATAAAATAAAACTCACCCCAAGCACACTCAACCATCATCCCCCAAAACATTAAGTCGTCAGCCCCAAAAAACCCTAAACCCTCATCCTTAGAAAAACCTAAACCTCAACCCTGAAAAATCCTAAATCCTGTCCTGAAAAAAACCTACAAATAGCATCCCCAAAATACACTAAAAACATATCCCTAAAACCCTAAATCCCTATCCTCAAAAAAATAAACCCTCTGCCCCAAATAAATCCTCATCCCATAAAACCCTAAAACCTCATCAGAGAAAAACCATAATCCCTCAACTAAAAAAACATCAAACCCTCTTCCCAAAAATTAATAATCCCTCACCCCCAGAAACATAAACCCTAATCCCAAAAAAACCACATCCCTCGTCCATTAAATCAATAATCCCATAACCCCAAGATATCAAAAACTACCCTAAAAAACAATAAAAAAACTCTCAGCAGTAAAAAACAAAAAAATATCACCCCAAAATAATCCTAATCTCTCACCCTAAAAAAAACTAAACCATTTTCCTTAAATGTACCCAACCATCATTTCCCCAAAAAACTCAACCCCCAGGCCAAAAAATGCTATTCCATCAACCCTGATCCCAAAAAACCCTCAACCCCCACCTGCAAAAACCATTCGAACCATAAACACAAAAAACCCTCAATCGTCAGCTTCCAAAAACACTAAACCCTCATACCCAAAAACCGATCAACACTACGAAAGAGAAAACACACAACCCTCAACAAACAAAAAAAACTAAACCCTCATCGGCAAAATGTCACTAAACCATTAGACCCACAATTCCTAAAACCTATTTACCAATGAATAATAAAACATCTTATAACTAAAAAATCATAAACCATCACCCCAACAACCCATGAAACATCATCCAAAAAACATAAAAATCTCAACCAAAATAAATCACAACCCAACGGACCCATAAAACCCTAAACAACAATCCTTGAAAAACCCTCAACACTCATTCCCCTAAAAACTCTCAACCCTTTTTCCCATAATACCATAAAACCAAATACCCAAAATATCATCATTCCCCTTATACGAAAAAACATAATCATTATCCCCAAAAAATCCTCAACCGCAAAAATACATTCAAATTTCATCCAAAAAAAGGATAAATCCTCATCCTTAAAAAATGTCACCACGTAGATGCCAAAAAGCCTTATCCTCACACTAAAAAACCATAAACCCTCTACCCAAAAAACCCAACACCCTCATCCATAGAAAACCCTAAACCCTAAACCCACAGAATCAATGTACCCTCAAACATTAACCCTAATAAACCCACATCCCACATAACAAAAAATCTCTAATCACCCATCCCCAAATGAACAATCAACCTGCATATCTAGAAAATCACTCAACTCTCATCCCCAACAAACCCTCAATCCTAGAACCCAAAAATACATTATCCCATAACTATAATTAACCCACAATACTAAGCCCAAAAAAAGTCTCAAAAATCACCCCAAATACGAAAAAAATTATACAAAAAAACCTAAAAGCATAGCTCCATAATACCCGCAGTCCTTAACCCGAAAAAGCTATCAAGGCTTAGTCCCAAATAACAATAAAACCTTTTCCCAATAATCCATAAACACTCCACCCCAAAAACCCTAAACCCCCATCCCCCAAATCCCTAATCCCTTATCCCAAAACCCCAAAACCCTCATCCCCAAGAAACACTCAACCCTCATCCACAAAATACTCAAACCCCCAGCCCAAATAAACCATCAACACTATGCCAAAAAACTCTCGACCCTCGACCATAAAATCCATCAATCCGTAGCACTAAAAAAATACTAAACCATGATCTCTAAATAAACACCAAACCCTCGGCCTATGAAATCCATAACACATCATTCTCAAAAAAAACTGACACCTCTTCCCTAAAAAACCCCCAACCATCGTCCACAAAAACCCCTTAACCCACATCCCCAAAGAACCCTGAACCCTCATACCTAAAAATCTATAAATACTCATTCCCCCAAAACCTCAACCCTCATCACCAAAAAAACCCAAAACCGTTATACCCAAATGATCACAAACCCTCAGAACCAAAAACCAATAATCCCTGACACCAAAAAATCCCTAAATACTCAACAAAAAGAAACAATAAACCCTAAGGCTCAATAACAATCATTCTTCATCCACAATATTGATTTAACCCCTTATCCCCTGAAATCACTAAACCCTCATCCTCAGAACACACTAAAAAATAATAAGTAAAAAACCTAAACCCACATATATAAGTAATCATTATCTCACATCCCCAAAAACATAATCCAAAAAAAACACTAATCAAACATTCCCAAAAAACAAATTAACACTCAGTCCAACAAAACCCTAAATAATAATCACCCGAAAAACATAAAAAATCTTCTCCAAAAAACTCTAAACCATCCTCCCCCAAAAAATCCTAAACCATGAACCCCAAAATGTCTTAAAACCTAATCCCCCAAAACCATAATCTCTTTGAAAAAAGAATTTATCCTTTATACCTAATAAAATATCAGCACTCGTCCACAAATAACCGTCATTCCTCATCCCCAAAAAACCCTCAATCCTTATCAATAATAAAATACTCAAACCATTGACCCAGAAATCACATGATCATCATACCTGAAAACTGTCTACCATCATCCTTGAAAAAAACTCAACCCTCTACATATGAAAACCCTCAACACTCATCCCAAAAAATCACCCAACCCCCATCCTCAAAATCCATAAATTGACATCCCTATAAAATGAAAAACCATAATCCCCAAAAACCCTAAAACTTCAACACATAGAAAAAATCTACCCACTTCAAGAAAAAATCCAAAACCCTCATAAAAAACATCAAGCCTCATCCCAAATAAACGTTAAAATCTATTCCAAAATAAACCCTCATCCAGAAGACCCAAAAATAATTCAAACCTTTTCCCTAAATAACTATCAACCCTTAGTGCCCCGAAACCCTAAACCATGATCCCCAAAAATCCCAAAATCCTCTGCCCCAAAATACACTAAATCCACATCCACAAAAACACTAAACCCTCATCATTAATAAACCCAAAATCCAAAACCATAAAAAAATAAATCCTCAAAACCATAAAACAATAAATAGCCTAGCCCCCAATAACAATCACCACATATTCCCAAAAAAACCTCAACCCTCAACCCCATAAAACCATTAACCATCAGCCCCCAATACCCTTCACCCTTATCCCTAACAAACCATAAACCCTAAACCCCAAAAAACCATCTACCCACAACCCCAAAGAACCCTCATCCAATAACAGCAAATAACCCAAAACCCTAAAACCTAAAAATCAGAACACCTCATCCCCAAAAAAAACATTAAACCCTCTTCCTAAAAAACATTAAATTCTCATCTCCAAAAAACCGATACAAATATCCACAAAAAACTCTCAACCATATTCCCCCAATACCCTTCACCCTCTACCCCCAAAACCCTTCAACCCTTAGGCCCAAAAAACCATTTATCCTCAAACCCAAAAAATGCGAACCCTAACAATAAAAACTCCTCAACCCCAACCCCAGAATATCATTTCCTTAAGTCTCAAAATAACCCTTAACCCTCAGACACAAATAACCATGACCCATCATCCACAAAACACCATAAACCCTCACCCCCCCCCAAACCCATTCATCATCCCCAAAAAACCTTAATCCATCATCCCTCAAAATCTATAAACCCACATCCCCCAAAAACCCTTGAACATAATCACCAAAAAACCTAAACCCTCATCCCCAAAAAACATAATCCCTCATCCCCAAAAACCACAAACTCTTCATTCTCAAAAAATCCCTCCACCCTCAACCCCAAGAAATTTTCAACCCTCCCACTTAAATTCCATCAACCCTCAACCCATAAAATAGTGAACCCTCATCTAAAGTAAATTCCCCAATACTCTACAATAATTATGTTCAACAATAATCCATAAAAATGGTAATCCATTATCCCCAAAAAACATTAAACTCTAAACTCCTAAAAAATATGAAAGCTCATCTACCATAAAAACATGAAACCACATATCCAGAAAACCCTAAAACCTCATAAAAACCCATTTCTCTCATTCATGAAAAAACAATAAAAACTAAGGTAAAAAATTATATAAACCGTCATCCAAAAATCTATAAACCATCATTCCCAAAAGTCCCAAATCCATAGTCCCCGATAAACATTGAACTGTCTCCCCAAAAAACCCTCAATCCTTAGCCCAAAAAAAATAAGAACCCACATCCCTAAAATAAAACAACCCCCCCCCCCCCCTAAAAGGGATGAACCGTAATCCCAAACATACACTAAATCGTCATCCCCAAAAATCCCTGATCCTCCTGCCCATCAATCCCCTGAACCCTCATCCCCAAAATTCCATGAACCCCTAGCCCTAAAAAACCCCTAAACCCTCATCCCTAATGATAGATAAACCATTATCCCTAAAAATACCGTTAACCCACACTCATAAAAAAACATGAATCCTAAAAACTATAATCATAATCCTAATAAAAATTCAACCCCCACCACCAATATACACTAAATCATCATCCCCAAAATACCGTGAACCCTCGACCATCGAAAACCCAGAACTCTCATCTCAAACAAAACATGAACACTCTTCCCCCAAAAAATCGATATGTCTGTCTCAAAAAAAACGCCTGATCTCTCATCCCCAAAAAATCATGTACCCTTATAGCCTAGGAAAAATCTAAAACCTCAACTCTAAAAAACCCTAAAACCATGACTGCAACGAAAACCATTACCCTTAGCACCAAAAAAACAACAATCCCTAATTTCTAAACCACTAATACCAAATAACCAAAAACCCAAATGCTTCACCCCAAAAAACCCTCAGCCCCAATAATCCCTAAACCTTCGACTCCAAAAGAACTTAATCCCAATACTGTAAAAAACCACAGGCCTCATCACTAAAAACAATAAGCACAAATCCTCATTAAACCCTCATCCACCATCCCCAAAAGCGCTAAATCATCATTCCCAAAAATTCCAAAACAATTATCCTTAAAAATAACTAATCACTCATCCCAAAAAAACCACATCCCAAAAAATCCATCAACCTTTGTCCCAACACCCCTAATCCCTCATCCTCACATAACAAAAACCCCCATCCCAAATAACCCTAAACCTTCATCCCAAAACCACCCTAGACACTCATCCCAAAAAAATCATAAACACCTAGAACCTAAAAATCCTTTAACTCTTATCTACATAATAACCTATATCGTCATCCTATTAAAAATCATCAACCCTCACCCCAGAAAAACCATAAACCCTTAGCCGTATCATACCCCTAAACCCATAGCCCCCCAAAACCCAAAACCCTCGGACAAAAAAAATAAACCCCCAATAATTGTAAACCCTATGCTCCAACAAACAATAAACCCTCAACCCCAAAAACCTAAAAATTCTCATCCCAAAAAAACCCTATACACATAGCATAAACGAACCTAAACCTTCATCCCCCAATAACTCAAAAACCATCAAAACAAAGAAACCCAAAACCCACATTATAAAAATGACCTATACCATTAGACACAAAACCCCTCAACCTGTAGAAGAATCAACTAAACCATTATAACGAAAAAATCGTCAACTCTCAGCCCAAAAATTTTCATTCCTCAGACCCAACCCCCCCCCCCCAAAATAAATCATCATAAATATAATCTCTCAATCTTCATCCTCAATATACCATAATACCTCCTTCCAAAAAATCATCTACCTTTGACCACAAAAACCCACACCCACCAAATTAACTAAACCCTCATCACCAAAAAAATTACACCCTATGTCCAAAAAAACCCTCATCCTAAAAAAATAACCAATAACTATAACTAAAAATCCTCAAAAATCATCCACAAAAACCCACAAACCACCTCCCCAAAAAAACCCAAACCCCATAGCTTAACAAATCTCTTGGCCCTCAACACAAGAAACAAAAAATTCACACCTCAAAAAACAGAAACCCTTGGCCCTAAAAAAACCCTTACAATATCATCCGAATAAAACCATAAAAATTAATCCCATAAAACCCTCAACACCAATACCCAAAAAACAATGAACACACAACAACATAAAACCCTCAACCCCCTTCCAAAAAAAGTATCAAATCTCAGCCCAAAAAAACCTACAATCATCAAACACAAAAAATGCCAAACAATCTTCCCCAAAATACCATCAACAATCATAACTAAAAAAACTCACCACAAACCCCAAAATGACCGTAAAACCTCAGGCCAAAAAATCCCTAAATCCACATCCCAAAAAAACCTCAAGCAATAGACCCAGAAATCCCTCAACCTATAGCCCTAAAAACCCTCAACCCTCACGCATAAAAAAATAAACCATCATAAAAAATACACAAAACCCTCAACCCAAAAAACACAAAACCCTTTTACCTAAAAAACCATAAATGATCAACCAAAAATAAACCAAAACATACATTCCCAAAAAAACCATAAATCCTCATCCATAAAAACCATAAACCCATTTCCCAAAAAAAATCCTCAACCTTCAACCCCGGATACCCACAACCCTCAACCCAAAAACCATCACCCCATAGCCCCAAATTACACTTAACCCTCGTCACTAAAAACTAGTAAACATTTTTCCCAATGAACCCTATACACTCAATCCAAAAAAAATTCATCCCTATGTACTAGAAAACATGAAACCCTTAGCCGAGTGAAACCATAATCATGAAAAAAACCCTACATCTTCAGCACCAAAAAATCCATAACCCTCAGTACCAAAAAAACTCTCCACTAAGTGACAAAAAATATTCAAGCATCGTCACTAAAAAACAATCAAACATCAACCCTAAAAAACACTCACCCTCTACACAAAAATACCATCAAACCTCATTAAAAATAATCCATAAACCCTCAACCAAAACAACTAAACCCTTGGGCCCATAAAACTATCACCCCTAAACCCCATATTACCGCAACCCTCAGCCCCAAAACACACTCTTCCCTAAGCCGAAAAAACCATCAAACTCAACCCCCAAAAAATTCTCAACCCTTAAAACAAAACAACCATCAAACCTAATATCAAAAAGAACATAAAACCTAATCCCCAATAAACCATAAAAAACCTATTTCCAAATTACCATAACCATTTATTAAAAAAAACTTATACCATATCTCAAAATTACACTAATCTGTCAGCACCATAAAACCCTAAACCCTATCACCCAAAAAACCTAAATCATATCCCTTATAAATCCCCAAACCCACGACCATTGAAAAAACTAAACAATAATCACCCAAAAAACCTAAAACGTTATCCCTTGAAAACCCCAATCCTTCCACTCCATAATGACATCAAACCTATGACACAAAAAATAACCCCGCCTCCCAAATAAAAACACTAAACCCATTGTCCAAAAAAACATAAAATCTCTATTCTAATAAACATTAAACACTCATTTGAAGAAAAAAAAGAATGGACATATCACAAAAAACTCCAAAACATTGAACCCTAGAAAACACTAAACCCTTATCCCTGAAAAACCATAAACCATCTTCCCTATTAAACCCCAAACCATTATCCTCAAATAAAACAAAACTCTCATACCTAAAAAACACATAAATCTTTATCCCCAGAAAACCCAAATCCATTAGCCCCAAAAACCCCTAAACCCCCAACAAAAACACCCATAAACACTCCATAGTGAATATCCATAAACCATGATCCCTAATAAGCCTTAAACACTAATCCCATAATACCCTATACCCCCATAAAATAACCCTAAATTCTACACCGAAAGAAACCCACATGCACTGTTTCCTAAAAAATAATCAATCATCTGACAAAAAATACACTTGAACCTCATCCCAAAAAACTCCCAACCATGGGCCCCCCAAAAAAATTCATTCCCCTTCACCTAAAACCCCTCAACTCTCTGTCCCAAAAATCAACTAGCCTCAGCACAAAAAAATAACACAAAACTATCGGTCCTAAAAAACCATAATCTGTTATCCACAAAACCACTCAACCCTCAAACCTAAAATACCATAAAAACTCACCCCCATATTACCCAAACTCTATATCTCAAAAAAAACCTAAACACTGGTATAAAAATAAATCATCTGACAAAATAATGACTATAATTTTATCCCCCCAAATACGAAAACCCTATGAACAAAAAAATATCCACCCTCATCCCCAAATAACCCTTAACACTCAGTACCCAAATGTCCTAAACCCTCATCCAAAAAATTCTCAATCCCCATCCATAGAAAACACTAAAATCTATGATGAAAACCAACCACTAAAGCCATAAAACCAAAAAAAACACACAAACAGTAGTGCCCCAAAACTGACAACCCTCATCACATGAAAAATCCACAATGTGAGGCCCCAGAAAACCCTCAACCATCATCTTGAAAAAACCCTAAAAGGTCATCCCATAAGAAACCTAGATAATTATCCTAAATACCCATCATCCTCATCACCAACAAGATATGAAATCTCTTCCCCATAAAATACAAATCTATAATCCCTAAGAAACCTAAACCCACTTTCAAAAATTACCCTAAACCATCATCGTCATATTAACACTAACACCTCTTCCCCAAAAAACCGTAATCACTCAGTCCCAAAAAAACCATAAAACAAAATCCATAAAAACCCCCAAAACCTCATCCCCAAAAAATAACTAAACCATCATGAACAAAAAAAACATAACATTCAACCCCAAAAAACTATAATATACCAATACAAAAAAACACAAACCCTCTTCCCAAAAAAAACCCTAATACCTCAGCCTCAAGAAATACTAAACCCTCATCCAAAAATAACCATAACCATCATCCCAATGAAATATAACACCTTCTTCCCCTAAAAACATTAATCAATCAGGCCCAAAACCCCAAAACACTTTAACCTAAAGACACAAAACCATCATCCTAAGAAATTACTAATCCATTAGCCCCAAAAAACCAAATGGCCTCAGCCTTAAAATCCATTACCCATTAGTACCAAATACCCCCATGGCCAAAAAACCATAAGCCCTCTTAAAAACAGAAACCCTAAAACCTAATTCTAAAATAATCCTAAACCCTATCCAAATTACGCTACTCCCTCAACCCCAAAAAAACATAAACCATCCTCTCTAAAAAAAATAAAACTTTCCCATAAAACACTCAACCCTAAAATACCACCAATCCATAATGTCATAAAACCCCAAACTCTTATCCCCAAAACAACAAATCATCAGCCCTTAAAAACTAGAAACGATAGACCCAAAAAACCCTTCAACCATTTCCATGAAAAACCATAAACACTCTACAGCCCAAAACCATAAATCATCAGTAATAAAAGAATGATATCCCTCATCCCAAAAAGTGTTAAATTCTCCTCCTTGAAAACCCATTAACACTCATCTCCACAAAACATTGAATCCTCGTTAGAAAAAAACATCAAGCGTCTACCTAAAAAACCAATGAACCTCATCACCAAAACCTGAAACCCTCATCTAGGAAAAACCATAATAAATCATCCCCCAAAACAATAAACCATCATCCCCAAAAAACCCTAATCAACTAGATAAAAATAATAAAACTCTAACCCAAAAAATTCTCTACCCTCATCCCCAAAAATCCTTAAATTGTCACTCTAAAAAACCGTCAATTATCATCCCCAAAAAAACACAACCCTCATGACCCAAATACACTAACCCTCTCCCCCATCAAACCTAAACCCTAAACCCCAACAAACCCTAAAACATCATCCCAAAAAAACCCTAAACCCTCCTCCCCAAATAACCCCTGAAAGCCACAAAAACCATACACAATCATCCCTAAAAAACCCTACACCATCAACCCCAAAACAATAAACAGACTCATCAATAAAAAATAAATACTCTCAGCCCTAAAAAAAATTAAAACCATATAACTAAAAATCTAATTTCTCAACACTATAATACCCTAATCCATCATCCCATTAAATCCAAAAAACCTCATACACAAAAAACCATCAACCCTCATCCCAAAAAAACTAAATTAATTGTCCCTAAATAAACTAACCATCAACCACAAAATACCCTGAATCCACAAACCCAATAAATCCTCAACCATAAGCCCCAAAAAACGGTAATCCATCATATCCAAAACTCCTTAACCCTTGGGACCCAAAAGGCCCTCAGTATATTTCCCTTAAATACATCTACCATTAGCCAATAACTTCATAAAACCTCATGCCAATAAAAACCTCAATCCTCTTCCCCAAAAAACCATAACCCCTCTTCCAAAAAACCCTCAAACTACAACACCTAAAAAACTTAAAAACACTTACCAAAAAATTATCATCACTTTTTCTCCAAAAACCTTAATCCCTATACCCTAAAAACGTAGAACCAATATCCCCATGAACCCTAAATCCTTGGCACCAAAGGACCCTAAACAATCATCCCTATGTAACTATAAAACCACGTCCCAAAAAAACTCTAATATATCATACCATATATTTCTTAAACACTCATCGAAAATAAACTATCAAATCCTATACAAAAATTAGTAAACAAGGAACCCCAAAAGACCCTACAAAATCATACACAAACACCCAAAACCCTTATCCCTAAATCACTATAAAAACTAATCCAATAAAAACTAATCCATCATCCCCAAAAAACCATCAACCCATACATGGAAAATACACAAAACAACATCCAAAAATTAACTAAACCAAAATTCCCAAAAAATCCACAAATATTATCCCCAAAAAACACCAAATGCTCACTACTAAAAAACAGTAACCCCTAATCCTAAAAAAAACCATCACTATAGCCTTGGAAAACTTTCCACCCACATCCCCCAAAAACCTTCATTCCATATCTAAATTATCATTTAGAAAAAACCCAAAACCCTCAACTTGAATGAACCGAAAATCCTTAACCCCAAAAGGGAAAAAATCCCTAATTTTTATAAACCCTTACCCCCCCCCCCCCAAAAAACCTAAACCATAAACCCCAAAAATAAATATCCCATACATCCCAAAAAAACCCTAATCACATAGCCCACAGAACCCATCAACATTCTACCCCAAATCCCTAAATACTCATCCTTAATAAATTCTCGACCCTCAACCTCAAAAAAATCCACCACCCTTATACCCAAAAACGATAAACTCTCATCACAAGAAAACCCACAACCTTGATCTACTGTAAAAACCCAACCCTTATACACAAAAAACCCTAATACCTCATATAAAAACCCCATGAAACTTCATCCCAAAAAAAACAACAAACCCACATCACCCAAATCCCCAAAATCCACAACCCCAAAAAATAATAAACCCCAAACCATTGTAAACATTAAACCCTCATCCCAAATATACATTATACCATCTCCCACAAAAATGATGAAGCATGTGGACTAACTAAAAATGAACACTCATCAAAAAAAACATGACAAACTCATCCCAAAATAACCCTAAAACCACTATCCCAATAAACACTTACTATTAGGTTTTCGAGGCCCGCAGCAGATGTCGGTGGGTCGGGGATTTTAAAATTTTCTTCAGAAGGCTATTGAAACTTGTCGTCACTGATGATCTGAGCCCCGGAGAGGCCAGAGAATCTCGGGTAAATTATTAAGATCATAAACATAAAGAGAAAAACTTAGACATTTCTGATCTGAAGTCGTTGTCGACCGCAAAATGTCGATGGCGATCGAAGAATGAAGGTTACATCGTAGGAACCCTCTAGATCGTCCACATGCACCTCAAAAATCTGTGGGAACACTGATCATCGAACTCCAGGTGTTAGCACTGTGATTCATTGATATCATTGATGTCCCGACGAGCACTGCATCATCGAACATGCAATGCATGAGGAGAAACTTGATCCAAGAACGGATCATTTGCTTCTCTCTCTATAGAGTGGGAGAAGAGAGGAGATCTATCCAAAATGGGATGAATAGTTGTTGTGCTTGAGCCCCCCTCCTCTATTTATAACGGATTGTGGAAATCACCCGATTGGGTTCCTCACCCCCGTTAATTCCATGTCTAGTAAATAAATAATCATGACTACATAAAACTGCATCAATATTATTTATTTATTTTATCACATACCTGTAATATATATGAAATATATTACGTGATAAAATCTGATCCTGTTAACTCGACTCGTTCTCTCGCTTAATATTAAATGAACCTTGGAATACTAAATTAATATTCATTCGATTAATATTTTCTCGTATTTACTAAACTAATAAATAAATTAAATAAATTCAATCCCAAATATTCAAAACTAGAATATTAATGAATTTATTTAATTTTTTTGGTGATCAACAACATGGACAAAGCTAGAACCCCGTGGCGGGGCCCACTATGTCCATATACCTATTCAACTGAATAGGGTGGATTCTTGAGTACAGTATTTTCTATGATCCTCTAGACCCTCATCTCGATAGTAGTGAATAAAATCCACAGACCATGAGCGGAGTCTAGCAACTCATCATGACCCTTAAAAAGATAGAGATAGTAATAGTAATGACTACCATCCTTCAAACAATGACTATGTACTATAGTCTCTTTGTCATTTGTTATCTCATAAAGCAGGACAGACTCTTGTGTCATCGTCCTTATCTTGTTTATTAATTTTTTATCTATCCAAATGGATTTTACTTTCTACTACTTTGGTCATAGACTTATGATGGTGGCACCGTCCTGATCAACCAGGCTTGAGATATACAACTTTCTATACTTGCAAGCGACAAATCCTTTCCTAACCATTCAACCAACGTCATACCACCAACAACGCAACAAACAAAAACTACCTTGCCACGACATTAGTACCATGGTTTTCGCCTTGCATCAAAGTACATAATTAAATGATATATATTCTTTAATTGTCTCATGTCAGGAGACCAATACACATGTCCGTAGATAGGAACAACCAATGACACCCAAAACATGTAGTGTTCCTATTGACAGGTCTGTCCTCATTATCTCACTACTAGAAATCACCAAGTGTGTAATTAATGAGAATAAGTCTCAATGCTTATGATCCCCCAACACCTTATAGTCATAAATATACTGAGTCTAGTCAGTAATATGTATCTAGACTATAGAACATATATTTAAGATCAACGTAATAGTATCTTGAGGCTCTCATTATATCATTGGATCTGCTATAACCTCTCGACACCAAAATTAACCTTTGGACATTACCATTATCATAGTAGGTGCTGAAAAGTTTGCACTATAATGGTAAGATATCATCATGCATATCTAAATGTACACATGATACGGTAATCAAAAGTACCTCATAGCTGGGTCTAGGGAACCCACTATTTCAACACTTACCCCTCAACAACAAAAAAACCTAATCCCTTATCCAAAATATTCCATAAACAAAATTCCCCCAAAATACCCTCAAACCACAACTCTAAAATATCATAAACCCTCTACCCTAAAAAACCTAAATCTACAACCCTGAAAAAAATGACAGCCATCATCCATAAAAAATCCTAAAAAATAATACCCAAAAATCTCAACACATACATCCCCATAAAACCACAAACCTTCATTCCCCAAAAACGTTGAAGCCTCATCCCCTAAAAAACATCAACCCTTGTCTACAAAGAAATATTGAACCATCAACTGCAAAAAATCTTGGTCACTCATCACTAAACAAACTAATAACCTCATCCCCAAAAAACCATTGAACCCTTATCCCCAAAAAACCTGAACCATCATTCCCAAATAAAAAATCACAATCATCCCCAAAAAATCATTAACCATCAATTCCAAATAAACATTATACATTTTCAGCAGAAATCCCTGAACTCTCGTCCCCAAAAACTCCAAAACCCATATCCCTAAAAAACCCTAATCACTTATCCCTACAAAATCATTCACCACAACCCTAGATTTATGATAATCCTGAACTTTTATTACACAATTAATAATAATTTATTACATAAACATCACTTGATGAAACATAGAAGATCGAGAGGTCTAGTGTCATTGGGGATTATGATCATTACATAACTACTTAAAACCTGAAATTAAACATCTTTATTGAAAAATTCCTCTACATGACCACAACATTCCCTCGTACATAGAATTTTATTGGATAGCCTGAGGACATGCATAAGAAAAGGTTCTCTATAAAACCCAGCAAGGGAATAAACATGGAATAACATGAGGAATACAATACTTGTTAAGCAATAGGCATATAAAAAGATCACAATAAAATAATAAACATTAAGTCATGATAAATCAATATAATCTTAACATGGAAATGTGGCTACAACACTTAACATGGAATTATCATTATCCATGGCTCATTGTGCATGGAGAATGAGTAAATCCTCATTGCACATGTAGCACAATTAAAACCTCATTGCACTTGAATTATCATGAGTCAACACCCATTTAACATGATGTATCATTATACTATACTACACCAATTGCATTGGAGTCCTATAAGGGTGCACCATTCTTAAACATTTCATTTCTTGCATAAGTGTTCCACACAGATCATATAACATTCATTCATAAAAAAAATCATTTATTCCATGATAAAGGAATGCGTAATTAATACATGTAACATTATAATCCATATGTAAATGTTAATAAAGGTGAATACACTTGGTAGAGAAATGGGCTTGGTATTCACTACACAATGACATTGGCTTGGAAAATCGGTGCAATTTTGGTAGTGTAACAGCTTGATGTATGTTTTCAAAAGAATGGTTGATGAGAGACAAAGGTGTGTCTCATAATATATACATAAAATAGAAAGTATGGGGGTCATATATATATATGTACCAACAAATTTAATGGAATTTAGAGCCATGATACAAGATAATTTCTTGAATGTTAAAGAGGAGAGAGAAATTTCATTCGGAATTTTAGCATAGTAATAGGTGTACATGGGGGGCATTTAATGAGAGAGGAAGGGGGATACATTCATTAAAACATAAAGAGGTCAGTATGGGGTGGTTTGAAACCATATCCCAACATTTATAATTGAAATTAAAAGGGTTTAACACTTTAATAAATACTGTACAAAAATGAGAAAGGAAGAAAAACTCGTACTTGGAAGTGTTCTTTCAATGACTTGGGAGAGGCTTGAGAGAGTCTTCGTGGGGGATTTGGGAAACTTGGGAGGATAATAGAGAGATTTTGGTAGAGGTTGGACTAACTTTAGAATATTTGAGTGAGGAGTAAGTTAGAGCTTGGGTGGGTTTATATTGGGGAGGTTTGGGGAATTTTTTATTATTTAGGTTTGGGACAACTCACATTAAACTAATCCAAACCACAAACCAGAACATGGTTTTTGCCCATGGTTTTTGGAAAAGGAAAGTGGAAATTAATATTTTATAAGTCCAATGTCAGAACGTCTTAAAATAACGGGGTTTCTTATGTGGAGGTGAGTCACACTCCTAAGGAAATCAATTTAAAAAGCCAAGATGTTTACTAACCGTTTAAGGGTACATTAATGCTTTGTAAAATAAGTCAAAGAAACCCAAAATTACATTATTTTAACGAAAAAACATATATTGTCCGAACATAAGGCTTATAGTATTTTATTACATCACTATTGGGTCATTATGATGACAGAAAACAAATTATATATTTAAAGGGTATTTAATTTTTATCCAAATATTTGACTGTCTCAGAAAATTATGAAAAAATCATCGTTAGATAATTTCAACATCATTATTTTAAAAATAATATTTCTGTCATCTAAATAACATTCTAAATATGTTAATTTTTACTTTTAAAGTAAAAGATGACATGTATTCAAAATTCAAGGCTTTTGACAAAAATGGCTTTCAAACATTAATAAAAATTACGATTACATTCATAAAATATGACAATCATTTAAATTTAATAAAAATTAATTTAATAATAATAATAATATTATATAATAATATTATTTAATTAAAAATTTCATTAATTCATCAAAATAGATTTCTTAGTTGAATATTAACTATAATAATATTTTTGCTTTAAAACCCATCTACAAGGTAACAATAATAAAATGAAGGGATATTCAATATTATATACAAAAATAATGTACATGACCATAGTGCTAATGTCCTGCTACATAACCCCTTATAACACCCACATAAGACCGATGGGTAAGGTGTGCGATGGTGACCGACTCTTGGGGTGGCATGGATAACATTGCTCGGGTGATAATCTCTATCAACTTCCACATCTCTCATAGGCAGTTCTGCTCGAGCTTAACATATTCAACCTTGGCTTCCGATTGGTCAAAAGAAACACTGAAAGACGCAACCCCTATTGTGAGCTATGACAAATGGGCTTCATATGGGGTGCGTCTTCTAGATGAGGCCATCACTTCCTTTGTTTGAGTAAATTGGATTTGATAAAGCCCTATATTTATACTAATCATGTGATCAATTTTCAACGGATATATTAACAAATTTCACAATTTATAACATTATTTTAAAATCCATAAATATAAAACCAAAAAATTTTACATTTTATATAAACATTTTACATAAAGTGATATTTAATTAGATCAAGAGGGATTTCCATTAATGAATGTTTGGGTCGTTACAATCTTCCCCACTTAAAAAATATCACCCCAAAATTTTATTTTTCATCACTAAAACAGATGTGGGTAACTCTGCTTCAGCATTTCCTTAAATTCCCACATAACTTCTTCAAACTTGTTGTTTCGCCACAACACCTTGAAGAGGGGCATTGTCTTATTTTATATAACATTTTCTCTATGATCTAAGATCTTCACTGGTTTCTACTCATAAGAAAGATTGTCCTCTTACTATACCACCTCTAACGTGAGTAAATGTGAAGGGTCTGGTATGTAATTTCTTAAGAGGGATACATGAAAGACATCATGAACATTTTCCATGGTAGGTGGAAGTGCTAGTCGATAGGCCACAACCCTGACACGATCAAGAATCTCGGTGGGGTCAATGTAACATGGACTTAACTTCCCCTTCTTTCCAAACCTCATGAACTTATTCCATAGAGATATGCATAGAAATGTCTTTCCTCCAACATTAATCTCAAGGACTAATCGACGGTTATTTGAATAACTCTTTTATCGACTCTAGGATGTCTTGATATGTTGCGTAATGGTTATCCCCTTCTCCACCATTTCATCGACCATTTCTGGTACAAGAAGCTTATGCTCACCGACCTCATCCCAACACACTGGTGTTCTGCACCTTTCCCATAAAGGACTTCATGTGGTGTCATTTGGATGTTTGAGTGGAAGCTGTTATTATAAGATAACTCCACTAGAAGAAGATGTTGACCCTATCATACTTTATTGTTTACATAGAATTCACTCAACATGTCCTCATGTGTTTGGATAGTCCGCTTGGATTGGCCATCAGTTTGAGGATGGTTGGCCATACTGAAGATTAGTTCAGTATTCAGAGCATGTTGAAGAATTTTCCAAAACATAGAGGTGAATCGGGGATCTCAATCAGACACCATAGATATCGGTACTCCATGAAGCCATACCACATCTGTGAAATATATCCATGCAAGTAGATCCAATGAGAAATACTCGGGAATAGCAATGAAGTGTGCAGTTTTTGTAAGATGATCCACAACAACCCAAATTGCACTGTTGCATTTATATGTCTTCGGAAGTCCAATGACAATTTCCATTGTGATGTTCTCCCATTTCCATTTTGGTATGGGAAATGGTTGCATCATCTCCTTAGACTATTTTCTCTCTTCCATCACTTGCTGACACACTAGGCACATTGATGTATATTCAGAGATCTCCTTCTTCATATTATCCCACCAATAATGCTCTCATATAACACGATACATCATTGTGTTTCCTTGGTGAATAGATAAATTTGAACAATCTAGATCATCCAAAAGATCCTTCTTCAGCTCCGGACAAGATAGAACACAAATTCTTCTACAAAATCTCATAATTCCTTATTTATTAACATTAATCTCCAAGGATTTCCCTTTTCGGATAGCTTCCACATTTTTTCTAAATTTCAAAATCATCTTATTGAGCATCTTTTAACATTTCTAAAAGGGACGTTTGAGCAGTCATTTGTGAAAGCATCAATGAGGTTCCCTTCATTATTATTCCCATGTCCATATTCATCAAATATAAGAAGATTGGAACCTTTTCGATTCTCATCATTGATAGAATCGTTGGGTCCTTTCTACTTAGGGCATCCGCCACATTGTTCACTTTCTCAGGGTGGTAATGGATTGAACAGTCATAGTCTTTGATCAGCTCTAACCATATTCATTGATGCATGTTTAACTCTTTCTATGTGAATATATTCTTAAGGATTTAGCGGTCTGTATATATTTCACACATCTCACCAAAAATATAACGCCGACATATTTTCAAAGTGAATATCACTGCAGCCAACTCGAGTTCGGGTGTTGGATAGTTCTGTTCATGAACATTCTATTTCCTTGAAGCATAGGAAATTAATTTGTCATTTTTCATCAACACACATCCCAGGACCTTCTTCGAAGCATCATTGAATACCAAAAAATGTTCTCCACTTGTGGGTAAAGTGAGCACGACCACAGTGATAAACCTCCTTTTCAACTCCTTGAAGAATTCTTCACACTCATCACTCCAAGAAAACTTTACTCCCTTCCGAGGATGCTTCCTAAGAGGGTTGGACAATCTTGAAAAATTTCTAACAAATCGCCGATAATATCCCACTAACCCCAAGAAGCTACAGATATCTGTTACCGATTTTGGCCTCAGCCATCCCTCAATTGCATCTATTTTGGAGAGATCCACAGATATCCCATTCATTGTGATGACATGGCCCACGAATGAGACCTCCTTCAACCAAAACTCACACTTTCTATACTTTTTATAGAGCTTATCCTTCCGCATGTTCTCTAGTATAGTTCATAGAGGATCCTCATGATCCTCCTTGGTTTTAGAGTACATCAGAATATCATCTTTAATGACTTCCAAAAATTTGTCGAGGTCATCTCTAAAGACTCTATTCATTAAGTCCATGAATATTTCTAGATAATTAGTTAGTTTGAAAGGCATTTCTATGAATTCATAGTGCTCGTATGTTGTATGAAAAGTAGTTTTGTGAATATCTCCATTCATTACCCTTACATGATAATATCGCGACTGAAAATCCACATCGGAGAAGTATTGTGATCCACGAATCTTGTCGAACATGTCATCAATTTGTGGGAGAGGATACTATTTCTTTATCGTGATTTTGTTGAGTTCACGATAATCGATGAAAAGGCACATTGACCCATCCTTTTTCATGATAAAGAGGACTAGTGCACCCCATAGTGAAGCACTCTGGCATATAAACCCTTTATCTAAATTCTCTTGTAGTTGTTTATTCAGATATTTGAGCTCCACAACTGCAATTCAATAGAGAGTTTTGGATATTGTAAATTCCACAGGTATAAGATCAATTGAGAATTCAACATCACTTCTAGGAGGAAGAATAGAAAATTCCTCGGGAAACACTTCAGCGAATTCGCTCACAATAGGCATGTCCTCTAGGTTGGTTTATTCCTTAGAATCAATCATTTGAGTCAGATATATGTGCTCACAGGGTAGTAATATCCATGAATGAGATGATGGAGTTATAAAAGACTCATTTTCATCCTTGCAATTGTATAGAATCGAGGGTTTTTTCTCTAAATAGAGTGTGATTTCCCTCTGAAAGAAATTTAGTTAGGCTCTATATAAAGAAAGCCAATCCATGAAAATAATTGCATCATATTCCACCAGAGGGAGTATGACATGGTTTTACGGGATTTTTAATCCACAGATTATTATAGGGGATGAGTTATATTCATGGGATGCAATTATATCTCCATTTTTCTAACTCACTAACATCTTTACTTCAATGATTAGTGGTGGTGCTGGTATTTGTCTACTAAACATTTGAGATATTAAAGAATGCGTACAACCTAATTCAAAATGTATGTTCACCATTCATGAATTAATAACAAGCGTACCTATCACCACTTCGTTTCCAAGGTTTAGTTCAGCTATAGAGATGGAAAACATTCTCCCTTTCTACCTCGTAGGTTGTTGGTTGCCACAAAAAACCCTTGGCATATTGCTATGATTTGCAAGATGCCCTGGTTTTTTGTTGTTGTAGCAATGAACCATGCATTGAGATTCAAGAAGAGCGTTCCTCTCCTCTATCGAACCCATGGTTATTTCTTGCAAGCAGTAAAAAGTTGTGTGCCCTTCTTTTCCACACCTAAATCAATTCCTCATCCCCTTCAGGCAATTACCAGGGTGCTTCTTTTTCCACCATTGGAAATTGGGTTGTTGGATCTTCTTAGCAACGTTGGATTTATCCATAGGACCTCCAACACTGAATTCCACCTTACGCATATTATCCCCATGATACCCCTGAGATTCTACAATCTCCATATTGATCTTGAGGGCACATCTGACAATTTTCTCATAGCAGTCGAAGTCACGGATCGTGAGTGCGTTCCAGAGGCTAGGATTCATTCCACCAAGGAATTGATCAACCTTGCATTCAGGGGTAACGACAAAGCCAAAAGCATATCGTGCAAGACTCGTGATGCTTACTTTGTACTCTCCATCAGATTCATTTTCTTTTTTCCTGAGGTAAAGGAAGTCCCTTTCCATCTTATGTTGGAGGGTGTGTGGAATATATTTATCGAAAAACATCTTTCGCAAATCCTTTCATTCCAATGCCACGATCTCCTCCTCAGGCTTCTTATTTTTGATCAACGTCCACCATTGATCAGCATCACCCTCTATAGTATATGAAGCGAAGAGAAAATTTTTTAGTTCAGAACATTTATGGATGGAGACAATCATTTCAATTGAGTTGATCCATTATTCAGCGATTGAGGGATCAGATGATCCATTAAAAGTAAGAGGCCTTTGTCTCAGGAAGCTGTCGATAGCGACTTTTTCATTCTTAGGGGGGTTGAACGTTCCTCTTGACCAATGATTCTATTCCAATCCTGAATTAACTAAGATAGGAGCGTGAAAATTTTCGCGATTCCCACTCCCATTGGATTGGCCATCTCATTAGTACAGTAATCACATTGATCGTCACATCTTTTGTCAGCCCGAGTCCTCCAATTATTGGCCATTGGCTAGAATAAAAGGACAGTTATGGGTTACACATAAAAGGTAATCCAGGGACAGAACTAATGAAATAAAAACAAATTTTATTTCCTTAAAATATGAATTTATTGGCTTTAGTTTATGTTATCCATGATCTACTTTGTATCATATATTCTTAGGGAATTTTTTTAGTCCCTTAATAATGGTTCACACTAAGCTTGTGAATTTACCCATGAATATCCCCCAGGAGTGTTGTAACCAATATTGCAGCAAGGCCAGTTGTCCTGCACTATTTCCCATTTGAGTGTAGCTCAAGGCGGGGTTTTTGGGTTTTACCCCTAGGATATATCTGTGTCAATGCTGCCTCTTCCTGCTCGTATCCAGATAGGGGTTTATTTTCTCGATAAAACACTTACTCAATACTCACCAAAACATAGGGGTGTTATTATTATACATAGTCTTGTATCTAATAATTCACATGGGTTTTATAATCCTAATCCCAAAAATAACTAAACCTATCCTCTGATACCAACTATGAAAACTCTGATCTTTTATTACACAATTAAACATGTTTTATTACATAAACATCACTTGATACAACAAGACGATTGAGAGATATAGTGTCTTTAGGGATTGGGATCATTACGTAATAACTTGAAACAGAAAATACAACATCTTTATTGAAAACATTCTTTACATGACCACTACATTCCCTCATACTTAGCAATGCATGGGATAACCAGAGGACATGCATAAGAAAAGGGTGAGTTATAAGTCCCAGTAAGGGAATAATCATGGAATAACATGATAAATACAATAAATGTTAGACAATATGAATATCAATAGAGAACAATAGAATCATATACATAATGTAATGTTAATTCATGATAATTTTATCATGGATATGTGGAAACAACATTTAACATGGAATTAGCATGAGCCAAGGCTCATTGCACATGGAGCATGAGTAAATTATCATTGCACATGAACCAAGAGTAATTTTTTTTGCACTTTAATTAACATGATTCAACACCAATTTCACATTACTTATCATGATATTATACTTTTTCCAATGCATTGGAGCGCTATAAGGGCACACCCTTCTTAAACATTTCATTTCATCCATAATTGTGCCACATGGATCATATAACATGGATTCATAAAACATCATCATTTATTCCAAGATAAAGGAATGTAGAATTCATAAATGAAACATTATAATCAATAAGTAAATGTGAAAAAAGGTAAATTCCCTTGATAGATAAATGGGAATGATATTCACTACACAATGACATTGGCTTGGAAAATCTAGGCAATTTCGGCACTGTAACGGTGTGACGTACGATTTCATAAATATGGTTGCTGAGAAAGAATATGTACATGAAATGGACATTATGGGGGACATATAGATACATGTCCTACAATTTTAATGGAATTTAGAGTCATGATACAAAATAATTTCTTGAATGTAAAAGAGAAGAGAGAAATTCCTTTCAGAATTTCGGTATAGTAATAGTTGTACATGGGAGTCGTTTAATAAGAGAGAAAGTGGTATCCCATCATTCTAAAATTAATAGGAAATTATGGGGGAGGTTTGAAATCATACCAAAACATTTATAATTGAAATTAAAATGGCATAAATATTTAAATAATATTGGACAAAAATGTGAAAGAAAAAAACCCCTTACTTGGTAGTGTGCCTCCAATGGCTTGAGAGAGGCTTTAGAGTAGATTAATTGGAGATTGGGGAACCATGAGAGGATTATAGATAAAGTATGGAAGAGTTTTAATGAACACCAAAGGCTTTGAGTGGGGAGGAAGTGGGATCTTAGGTGAGTATTTATAGGAAAGGTCAGATAATTCATTATTATTTAGGTTCGAGACACCTCACATTAAACTAATCCAAACCACAAACAGGACAATGGTTTTTGGCCATGGTTTTTGGAAAATGGAAGTGGAAAAAAATATTTTATAAGGATAATTTCTTAATTTCTTAAAATAATGGGGTTGCTTATGTAGAGGTGAGTCACACTCCCAATGAAATCAATTTTAAAAGACAAGATGATTAAAAAGCCTTGAAGGGTCCATTAATGCTTTGAAAAATTAGTCAATCAAACCCAGAATCACATAATTTAAATGTTAAAGATTATATTGGCCGAACATAAGGCTTATAGTATTTTATTACCTCACTATTATGTCATTATGATGTCAGAAAACAACTTATATATTTAAAAGGTATTTAATTTTTACCCAAAAATTTGTCTGCCTTAGAAAATTATGAAAAATTCACCATTGGATAATTTCAAAATCCGGATTCCAAAAATAATATTCATTTTATCTAAATAATTTTCTACATATCTTAATTTTCACTTTTAAAATAATAACTGATATTTATTAATGATTCACAGGTTTTGACAAAAATGGATTTCAAACCTTAATAAAAATTACGATTGCATTCATAAAATTATACAATAATTTATATTTAATAGAAATTAATTTAATAATAATAATAATAATAATAAATCATTCAAATATTATTTAATTAAAAAATCCATTAATTCATCAAAATAGATTTTTTAGATTAATATTAACAGAAATTTCTATTTGTTCTTTAAAAACCATCTACAAGGTATCAAAAATAAATTTAATGTATATTAATTATAATATACAAAAAAAATGTACATGACAACAGTGATAATGTCTTGTTACATAACCCCTTATAACACCCGTATAAGACCGAAGGGTACGGTGTGCGATGGTGACCGACTCTTGGGGTGGCTCAGATAACATTTTATGGGTGCTAATCTCTATCAACTTCCACTTATCTCTTCGGTGGATCTGCTCAATCTTAACATATTCAATCTCAGCTTGGGATTAATCAAGATCAAAGCCCAAATAAGCTACCTCATTCCTGAGATCTAACAAATGGGTCTCCTATGGGGCACGTCTATTGGATGAGACCGTCACTTCCTTTGTCTAAGTAAATTGGATTTGTTAAATCCCTATATTTATTCTAATCATGTGATCACGGTTCAACGACTATTTTAACAACGATCACAATTCATAAAAGTATTTTAAAATAGAAAAAACATAAAACCAAATAAGTTGACATTTTATATAAACATTTTACATACAGAGACATTTAATTAGATCATTAGGGAATTCTATTAATGAAATATTGGGTTGTTACAAGATTAACGTGAACCTCTTTCCCAGAAAAAAAGATGATCCCTCATCCATAGAAAACCCTAATCCATCTACCCCATAAATCATTGAACCCTCATCCAAAGAAACCTGTAAACCATTGGAAAAAATCCAAATCTATTTCCCTAAAAAAACCATGAAACGTCATACCCAAAAAACCATAAGCCTTAGAACCATAAACCATTGAACCCTTAGTCCAAGAAAACAATAAACCCTCATGACCAAAAATAACTTAACAATAATCCATTAAAACCATAGACAATAATATTTGAAAATAATAAGACCATAATCCCATAAAATCCTAAACACCCAACCCCAAAATATCACTAACCATCAAAAACAAAAACAAAACTTTTATCCCATAGTCCCAAAAAAACCTAGAACACTCACCCCCAAAAAACCCATTAACTAATATCCAAAACAACCCTTATACCCTCACGCCCAAAAACCTCAATCATCGGCCCAAATAAACCATAAACCCCATCCCCAAAAATCCTTTTACCATAATTCCCAATGACCCCTAAACACCCATCCACAAAAAACACTAAACACATGTCCCCAAAAAACCCAATAACCTCATCCAAAAAAAATCTAAACAGACATAACAAAAAAACCATCATCCCTCACTAAAATTTTTTTTGAAGAATTTTCCACTAAAAACAAATAACCAATATTACAAAAAACCCTAAATCCTAAACCATAAAAATCACTAATCCCTAAGCAACAAAAAAATCATCAACCCTCATCCCCAAAAAACCCTACACCCAAAACCCTAACCCCTCAGAAACAATACCTGTCAGCCCTAAAAAATACCTCAACCCTTAGACCCAAATAATGATACACCATTATCCCAAAAAACTAAACCCTCAACACAATAAACCTCGAACCCTTATACAAAAATACATTGAGCCCACAGTCCTCGAAAACACTGATCCCTCGACCACAAAAATACTATGACAGCTCATCCAATAAAAAACTAAATCGTAATTCCTCAGAAAACAAGAATGATCATCCCAAAAAATTAAATACACATCATTCCAAAATCCTCCTTTCCCCCATCCTAAAAAAACCTTGTACCTTCTACCCTAAAAAATATTTGAACCTGAGACCCCAAAAAAACCACAACAATAATCCCCAAAAAACCATATACCATCGTCCCTAAATAAATATTAATAGTGAGCCAAAAAAATACAAGAAACCATGACCCCAAAAACCGTAATCCATTATCCCCCAAAAAATAAAAAATCCAAATACACAATAAACACTCAAACCCCATTCCTTAAAAAATTAAACCCTCAGCTTTATAAAATCCAAAACCCTCTTCCCCAAAAAATAATGAACCTTCCTCGCCAATAAATTTTTTACCATCATCGCTAGAATACCTGAAACCAAAACCCCCCAAAAGATCAATCCCTTACCCTATAAAATACCAAAAACTCATTCTATATATTCCATGAACACTCAACCACAAAAACCTCTGGATTCTCATCCCCAGAAATTCTTAATGCTCAGCACAAAACATCCCTGAACCCACAAGACAAAAAGGCTCGGAATAATCAACATCAGAAATTCCATAAAACACAAAATCAAAAAAAATCCTTGAACACAATAAAATAGAAAAAATTGTATCCACATATAGAAAAGACCATTAATCATAATCCAATGATACTACAGAGTCCCCATCCCCCAAATAGCATGAACCAGCCACACATAAAATTCCAAAACCATTAGACACACAAAAACCTAATCCAATAGCCCCAATAAAACCTGATGACTGAGCCAAAAAACAAAGCCCTAAAACCCAAATAATCTAAAACACTCACACAACACAATCCCTAGACACCCATCCCTAAAAAACATTAATCCTCAAGTCACATGAATACTTGAACCCTCTTCCCCAAATATCCCTAAACCCCCATTTCCAAAAAAATCACTAAACCCTCCACCCAAAACACTAGAAACAATTTTCCACATAAAACCCTGATCCCACAGACCCAAAATAACATAATTCATTAGCCTAAAAAACCATGAACTCTCATCCCCAAAACATCCAAAACCCCTACCTATAAACTACTCTCAACCCTTATCACCAAAAAATGATGAACCATCATCCCTAAAAGAAACCATGGACCCTCTACACCAAAGAACTATTTAAACTAATTAAAGAAATTCCTATAACCCCCCTAACCCAAAATCCATGACCCACATCTGAAAAGAACCATTAACTCTCATCACTACAATCCTTAAGTCCACATCCCAAAAAACCTATGAATTATCATCCCCAAAAAATCATCAACCCCACCCCATACAATCCTAATCCATCATCTCTAAATACCCCATATTGATCATCCCACAAAATCCCAGAACAATCAAACCCAATAATAACAAAACCATCATAAAAAAACCCTCGTCAGTGAGAACGAAAAAGTCCTAAACCTTAATCCATAAAAACCTCAACTCAAAGACATAAAAATTCTAATTTTCCACAAAAAAAAATGATCCCTCAGTACAAAAAAAATTTGTACACTCAACCTCAAAAAAACAAAAATCCATCATCTAAAAATAAACTATGATATCACAGCTCAAAAAAACCAAAATACATAAACACACAGAACAAAAAATTAATCTCCCACCCCCAAAACCCAAGAACCCATGTCCACAATATTTCCTGAACACTCACAACTAATATACCCTGAACCAACGGAAGCAAGAAAAACATGAACCCTCGTCACTAGAAAAATATAAATACCATTCCATAAATAAACCTGAACCCTCATCTCAAAAAAACACCTTAACCTAAGACCCAAAAAACATTGAACCCTCATCCCCCCCCCAAAACCTAAAACAATCTCCCAAAATAAATCCTAAACATTATTCTTAACAAAACTATTAACAGTAGCCCTAATTAAACCAGATCTCTAAACCCCAAAAATGCATAAAGCCTCACCCACAAAATAATCTTAACCATATATCCTAAAATATGTGAAACCTATTCCCCAAAATCTCTAAACTATTATCATCAAATTTCTATGAACCCTTAGCTACAAAAAACCCAACACCCTTAGTCATAACAAAACATGAACATAGTGCCCCAAAAATCCATGAACTCATTTCCCCGAAAATCACAGAACCCTAGGCCACAAAAAAATTGATGCATCATCACCAAAATCCCTTGAACCAATAGCACCAAAAAACATTGAACCCTCATCCCAAAAAAAAGTTACTTTTTTTCCAAATCGACATAAGTTTTATACATTGAAGACCATTATCCAACATCCCTAAAAAATCTTGAACCCCTATCCACAGAAACCCCAAAAATCACATACTTAAAATACCAAAAACCCTTATCCTGAAAAATACATGGAATATCATCCTCCAAAAAAACCCAAAAACATTATCCCTCAAAAAGGTGATCCTTCAATCCAAAAATCCATTAAACATCACACTAAAAAAACACAAAAAACCACATCCCTAATCACTAAAAAACCATTAAATTTTTTCCAAAAAAACCTGAACCCTATAACCTTGAATCCCAAGAACCCTCATACCCATATAACCATGTAACCTCATCCCAAAATATGTCATATCCCTCAGCCCCTAAAAACCCTGAACCCTTAGGTCCAAAAAACAATGAACCCAAAGCACCATAAAAATTGATCCCTCAACCCTAAAAATCCCTAATCCCTTTGACCCAAACAACTCTGAACCCTCAACACCCCAAACCCTAAAACATCAAACCAAGAACCATGAACACTATGCACAAAAACAATGTGATCCCTTCATCCTCGAAAAACAAGGAACCCTCATTCCCAAAAAACACATAACTCTCAATCAGAAAAATCCCTTAATCATCATCCCCAAGAAGCCTAATCCTTCTACTTCAAAAATATGTGAACACTCAACCCTATGTCTAAAAAATTCCTTGACACACTTCCCCAAAAATCCTTAAAACATTATCCACCAAAACAATGCTGAAACCCAAGCCCCAAAAAATTCCTAAATAACCAACAAAAAAAATAAACATAACTCTCAACACCAATAAATTTTCTTCCCTTGTTCCTAAACATCCCTATACCCTCCACCCCAAATAACCCATCAAACCCAGTCCTAAAATATTTTCATCACTTTGTCATTAACTAATTGAACAATAATTCCAAAAAACCAAAAACCATCAATCATAAAAAACCATATACCTTGAACGTATGGATACCCTAGAACACCATCCCCAAAAAACCATAAACCAGAAACCATAATCCCTAATTACCAATAAACCATTTCCCCCCAAAACCCTTATAATTCACGCACCATAAAATCCTAAATGTGGGGCCCAAAATCACAAAAAAATAAAATCCAAAAAAACCCATAACCATTAGCCCAAAAAAAATAAATCTACATCTCAAAAAATCCTCATCACCCCCATCTAAAACACCAATAATCCATAGTCGATAAAAAACTCATCCTTCATTGTTAAAGAACCCCCAATCCTCATCAAATTAAAAAATCAACCATATTAAAAAAAACAATGTACCCTATCAAAAAAATACCAAGAAATCCAAATGAAATAAAATCCTGAACTCTCAATCATGAAAACACTAAACCCGTAGCCCCAAAATGTAAAGGAACCTCAGGTCCCAAAAAACCTACAACCCTCGTCCCCAAAAATCTCTCAACTCTCAGTCTCGAAAAAACTGCAACCCCTCCAAGAGAAACCCTCATCCCTCGTCACCAAAAAACCATCAACACTCAGTCCCAAAAATATTGTACCCTCTTCTCTAAAAAACAATGAACCCTCAACCCAAAAAAAAGTATACCCTCATCCCCAATAACCCTATCCCCGATCCAAAAAAATGAAAAACTCGGATTCCTAAAAAGCATGACCCCTAATTGAAAAAAAACAATGAACCACTAGTTGAAAAAATGATCCCCTAGCCCAAAAAATCAAAAAACTCATTCCAAAAAAAATTCAGGAATCTATAACCTACAAAATAATGAACCATAATCACCAATAATCCATCAACCTTTATCCCCAAAAAACCCTCAACCTCATCAACATAATACAATAAATCCAAATCCCAAAAAAATTATAAACCCTCATCCCCAAAACCCAAAACCCTCATAAGAAAATACCACTAAAACCCCATCCCCAAAAGACTAAACCCTCATACCTAATAAACGAAAATTCATAAACTATAAAAATAATTGATCTCTCCACCCCAAAAAACACAAAAACTATATCCCCATGAAATTTAAAACACTCAACCCCAAAAAACCATAAACGCAATAACCCACTAAACCCTATCCCCTCATCCACAAGAAACCATAATCCTTCTCTCCCAAAAAACACTATACCCTAAAACATAAGACAACCAAATACAACCATCCTGAGAAAACCATAAACCCTATTTCCAAAAAAGTAGTATAGCCTTATAAAAAAACCCAAAACCATATTTCAAAACAAAGTCTTATAACCTCATCCAGAAAACATTCTAAATATTCATCCCCCAAAACTCAAAACCCTCATCCAAAAATAAAAACCAAAAACCAAACCCTATGAATAACCTAATATATAATAAAAAATAACCCTGAACACTCACCACCTAAAATCCCAAAATATCATCCCTAAAATACCCTAAACTCTAACCTATAAAAAACACTAAACCCTCATCCACAAAAAACATTAATCTATCATCCAGAAAAACCCTAAACCATAATCCCCAAAAAACTATATCCTAATATTAAAAAAATCCTAATCACTCTACCCAAAAAAATTAATTCCCTGACCCATACAACCCTAAACCCTCAACCCCAATAAACCATAGACCATTATCCTCAACAAACACTAATGATAAATCACCCAAAAACCTTAATAGTTTTCTACAAAAAATAATAAACCCTCGACGCTAAAAATACCTCATTATTTTCCCAAATAATCCATCAACAAACATTTCTAGAAAACACTACACCCTCCTTCTTCAAAAACCCTTGACCCTCTGCCCCAAAAGCTAATCCTCCCTCATCCAAAAAAATCCCTCTACCCACAGCCAAAAAATAATTGAACACTCATCAACCAAATACCTTGAATTCTCAACCCCAAAAAATATTGAACCCTCTTCCCTAGAAAATTCCTCAACCCTTACCCTCAAAAAACAGTTAACCCTCCTAACTAATAAACACGGAACCCTAAACCTCCGAAAATCCAAAAATATAGCCCCCAAAAAAACATAGACCCTCAACCCCAAAAAACATTGAAATTCTAGTCCCAAACAATCCAAATCCCTCATCCCTTAATAATTTAGAAACATTAGTACCAAAAAACCCCAAACACAGATCACCAAAAAAACCCCAACACTGAGCCCCATAAATCACATACCATAATCCCCATAATAACCCCAAATCATCATCCCTAGAAAACATTAAACCCTTTTCCCAAAAAAACATAAATCACTATCCCCAAAACCCAAATATCATAGCCCAAAAAATAAATATATTCCAGCCCTAAAAACCATAAGTCTAAAACCCTAAAAAACCATAAACCCTTAGCTCAAAAAAATAAAAACCCCAATCAGAAAAATGCCCTAAACCCTCGGCCAAAAACAGAACAAAACTCTTAAAAATAAAATCCAAAACCATGATAAAAATTCACTAATCGGTCATTCCCAAACCTAGTTAACCATTGGAAGATAAAATACCTAATCCATCAACACAAAAAAACCTGAAACTCACTACCACAAAAAACCCAAAATCCTCTGGCCCTAAAAACCCTAAATCCATAACCCCAAAAAATTGGCAACCTAAAACCACAAACAAAACTAAACCAAAAGCCCAAAAACAAAATAAACTCTAAACCACAATTTTTTTTGAAAACTCTACCACAAAAAAAACCATAAACCCTTATCATCAAAAAACCCTAAACCATCAGCCCTAAAATGCCCTAAACCCTCAAAAACAAAAAACCATGAAAAATCATTCCCACAAATCCCTAAACCCTAAAACACTGAAACCCTCAACCCTAATCCCCACAAAACGCTAAAAAATTACCCCTATAAAAACCTAAAAACCCCCATTCTTAAAATACATATCACATCACCCCCCATAAATCCCAAATACGTCATCCCTAGAAAACCCATAATCCTCATCTTGAGATAACACTATACACTCAACCATAAAAACCCTAAACCATCATTCCTAGAATCACCTATACACACTTCCCAAAAAAATCATAAACGCTTAGAATCAGAAAACACTACACTGTAAAACCCCAAAACACAAATCCGTCACCCATAGAAAACACTAAACCTTCATCCCCTGAAAGCACTAAAACATCATCCCAAGATAACCTCAAACCATCATTTTTAAAAATCCCTCAACACTCTTCCTAATAACATTCCAATCCCAAATCCCCAGAAGACCCAAAAACATCATCACAAGAAAACCGTAAACCATAAAACCGTAAACTATCAACTTTAGAAATTCATGAACCATCATCCCTTGAAAAAACTAAAACATCATCCCCAGATAACCTCAAACCATCATTCCTAAAAATCCATCAACACCCTTTCCAATAACTCTCCAATCGCTCATCCCTAGAAGACCCTAAAACTTCATCCCTAGAATAACGTAATCCATAATACCATGAAAATAATAAACCCATTGCCCTATAAATACCTAAATCGTTATCCATAGAAAAACAAAAACCCTCAACCCAATAAACCAAAAAACCATAATCCTTAGAAATTCCTAAAACCTTTCCCCAAAAAATACTAACCCTTAGTCCTAAAAACCCTAAAACTTAAACCCTATAAAACACTAAACCATCTTCCCAAAAAACCCAAAATCCTCAGTCCAATAAAACACTAAAAACATTTCCATAGAAAAAAATAAACAGTCATACCCAAAAAATCCTACACCACCATAACTATATATCCTAAACCCTCACACCCAAAAATTCCTAAACCCAATTCCCTAGAAATTCCTAAATCCTGAACCACTTAATACACTTAACCATCATCCCTAAAACCCCAAAACACTAAACCCTAGAGAACCATATAACCATTGACATAGAAAAACATAACCACTTAGGCACAAGAAAGCCCAAATCAATTATCCCTAAAAACCATAATCCCTCATTCAAAGAAAACCCTAAACCATTATCCCTAGAAAATCATAAACCCTCATCCAAAAAAACCCTAAAACCTAATCCCCAAAAAACCCAAAACCCAATTCCACAGAAAACCTGAAACCCTCAATACAAGAGAAACAAAAACCATTAGACATATTAAACCCTACACCTTGATTCCCCAAAAATCATAAACCCATATCCCTTGAAATCCCAAAACCCTCATCCCTAGAAAAATCTAAACCATTATCCCTAGAAAACCATAAACCATCACACCAAAAAACACTACACTCTCATCATTGGGAATCCACAATTCCCTATACATTGAAGACACAAAATCCTTACCCCATGAAAACCCTAATAAATACACTATTGAAAACTCAATAACACAAATCCTAATAAATCCATAACCCTCATCTTTTGAAAACCCAAAAACCAAAACCCGGCAAAAAAATAATTAGCCAATGTAAACCATAAATCATAATCCCTTTAAAAACCTAATCCACATCCCCCAAAATATTATACCATAATCCTTATAAAACCGTAATCCATCTACCCCAAATGAAATAGAACCCTCATCCTGAAAAAACCCTGAACACTTAACAACAAATAACCATCTACAATGGGCCTGAAAAATAATAAGACCACTCATCCCCAAAAACCATCAACAATTTAAACTAAAAAATGAGCCCTAATTCTAAAAAAACATTGATCCCTCAACACCAATAAAAATAAAATATCACTCAAATTTTTTTCCTCAGCCAATAAAACCCTAGACCGTCACCCAAAAAATTCATTCACCATCAACCCAAAAAAAGATGAACCCTAAACCCCAAAACAATTGTTCCCTAAACATAAAAAAATCCTAATACCTTATTCCATACAATCCATGAATCCTCAAAACCAAGATACCTTGAAATATCATCCCGAAAAAACCCTGAACCCATAACACTAATGTACACGAAAACAACAATCTGAAAACAATCATGAACCCATAACACCCAAATACTATGATCCCTAATCCTAAAAAGGTCATGGACCGTCACCGATAAAAATAAACCATATGCCCAAAAAAATGTAGAAACCACATGCCCTAATATCCTTGATCCCCCATCCCTAAAAAATATGCAACGGTAGTCCCAAAAAAAAAACCCCCATACCAAAGAACAACGAATCCTCAGACCCAAAATACACTAAATAATTATCCCCTAAAAACCCTAAACATAGTACTTGATATATCCCAGAACCCTTAGCTTCAATAGTCATTGAATCCTCATTAAAAAAACCCTAAAACATCAGTCACAAAATACCACAAACACTAATTCCCATTAAAACACTGAACACTGATCCTCATAAATTATGAACACTAATCCCAAAAAAACATTGAAACCCCAGCACCAAAAAAAACCCTAAACCCTCATCCCCAAAAAAAATTAAATCCTCATCCACTAAAATAACCTTGAACCCTCATTCCCATGAAACCCTTAATCCATATACTTAGAAAACCATAAATCCTCATCACTAAAATTTTTTCAACCCTCTTCCCTGAAAAACCTTGAATACCCAGCCCAAAAAACCATGAAAATCAATCAAAAAAAATCCTTGAACCCTAAGACACCAAAAAAACACTGAACCCCCAGCCCCAAAAAAACCTCAAACCCTTAGTACCAAAAAACCATTAACCTTGAGGCTTAAATATTAATTGTTCATAAACCTTGAAAATTCCTCAACCGTCAACACTAAAAACCCTTGAACCTCTTCCCTAAAACCATCAACCCTCAACCCCTAAAAATAATAAACCATCATCCCCATTAAACCATGTAACCTCGTCCCTGAAATACCTTGAGCACCAATCCCCAAAAACCCCTAAACCATGATCCCCAAAAATCAATGAATGCTAATCCGAAAAATTCCCAGAACCCTCAATTTGAAAAAACCCTGATCACTATGACCCAAACAAGGAATATTCCTCAACCCTAAAAAACCGTAAAACATCACCCAAAAAAAACTATTAATCCATTGCACCAAAATAATCTGAACATTCATCCCCATAAAACACTGAACCCAAATAAAAAAAACATAAACTATTTACCCAAAAAAACCTTAATCCTATAGCCCCAATATCCCTAAACGTTAAACTTAAAAAACCATGAACAGTCATCCCCAAAATCCTTGAACCATAATCCCTAAAAACCCTTCAGACTCATCCCAAAAAATCCCAAAACCACAATACCAAAAAAAAAATAGAACCATTAGCTAAATAAATTTTGAACCCTCATTCCCATAAACCCTAAACACTCATCTGTAAAATACACTAAACCCTAATCCCCAAAAAACTATCAACCCACATCCCTAAAAAACACTGAACATTCATTTCTAGAAAACACTAATAACTCTTCCCCCTAAAACCATCATCGCTTTTTCCTATAAAATTTTAACCATCATACAAGAAGACACCCTATACCATCATGAAGAAAACCCATAATCCCTCAACCCTACAAAACACAAAACTTCTGACCCAAAAAAACCATAAACCATCAACCACAAAAACCCATAAACCATCATCCACCAAAAAAATAAGCCCCAAGAACCTTAAAATCATAAAATCCATGACCATAATTAATCCCTCAGCCACAAAAAACCATATACCCTCTCACAAAATACGACAAACACCCATCTCCAAAAATGTCATCAAAACACATCCCCAAAAATCCATAAGCCATCAGCCACCAAATACTCTCAAACATGAATCCAAAGACCCTCAACCCTTAGCATGAAACAAAATTCATCCTTTAGCACATAATAACATGGAACACAAAGCCCCATAAATACAGGAACACCCATTAAAAAACAAACATGAAACCTCATCCCTAGAATAACCATTACCCATATCCCTAAACAGAACTGATCCATCAACCCCAAAAAACATAATCCCTTATCCCTAATAATACCTCAACCCTTAGGAAACAAATACCCCAATCCCTTTTCCAAAAATAACCCTTAACACACATATCCAAAAAAACCATCAACACTCAATCCCCAAAGAAATAAACCCCCGTTCCCACGAAAAAAATACCTTCTGAACATAAAAAATTGTACCCACAACCGAAAAAAACTGCTCCCAAACTCAAAAAAATCCCAAAATATGAAACCATAAATATAATGAACCTTCATCTCAGAAAATAAAAAAACCCAAGCACTAACAAACTATGAACCACTGTCCAAAAAAATATAAAACCACCATAAAAAAACCAAGAACCCTATGTCTGAAAAAATCATTAACTGAAAACCCTAAAAATCCCCAACGCTCAGCAACAAAAATACATCAACACTCACCCCCAAAATACTCAAAACCCACTTACCAAAAAACCAAAAAACCTCACCCCTAAAAATACTAATCCTCCATCCCCAATGAACACTAAACTATAAGCCTAAAAAACATTCAACCCCCTTCCCCAAAAAACCCTATTCCATCATCCCCAAATTTCACTAAACCCTCTACTTTTAAAACACTAAAACCTAATCCAAAATAATCCCTGTACACGTATAACCAATAAACACTAAACCCAAATCCCCAAATAACCCAAATCCCGTTTACCCAAAAAACCCTAACCCCTCAGCCTTAAAAATTTCCCAAATACAGAAACCGAAAACCGAAAACAGTCATTACCAAAAAACCCAAAACCCTCAATCCAAAAAATGCAATGCCCAAGTGCCAAAATACCCTAATCCCACAACAAAAAAACCTAAATAGTAATCCAAAAAATAACTCTAAACAAAATAACACCCAAAAACTATACTCCCTCATCCCCAAAATACACTAAAAACTAACCCCCCCCCAAACCCTAAACCTATGCACCATAAAACCCTAAATCCTCACCCCAAAAATCCGTTATCCTCATCCATAAAATTTTATAAACCCCCAAACCTAAATAATAATAAACACTCAAATCCATGGGAACCAAAACTCATAGATCAAAAATAATGAAACAACAGGCTAAAAAAACACTAAAAACTAACCCTCAAAATTCCCTAAACCCCCAATCGGCAAAAAATCATAATCGCTAAACACAAAAAAACCAAAAAACCGCTCCCCCAATTGAACATTAAACATTCATCCCCAAAACCCACTAAAGATTCAACAATAATAACCCTAAACCATCATCACTAAAAAGGCCTTTACCCTCAGTAGAAAAAACCTTCAATTCACATATAAAAATATTGAAACCCTCTATCTCAAAAAAAACATGAACATATACCCCGTAAAATTGTATACCCACACCAACAAAAAACCACCAAACCTCATCCTAAAAAACATAAACCCTCATTAACAATCCACCTGGATGTCTCAAATAAAGAAAACCTTAAAACCTTAACCCTAAAAAATCCACAACCCTCAGCCCCAAAAAACCTGAGCCATCAACACCAAAATACACTGAATCTCTATCCCCAAAAAACCATGGACCCTAAGACCCAAAAACCCTCAACCATTATGACTCATAAAACCCCTAAATCCTCATCACCAATACATTGAATCCCCACCACCATGAGACATTAAATTCAAATCCCCAAAAATCACAATGAACACCCCCCAAAACCTATCTCCCCCATCTCCAGAAAATGCATAAACCAAATCCCCCAAAAAACCAAAAAACATCACCCAATGAAACCATAATACCTAGACACACAAAACCCCAACCCTGAGCCCCAAAAATTCATTAATACCGCATCCTGAAAAATTATAAACTCCCGACCCCAATAATACCTTAAACCCCGACATAAAACAACCCTAAAAACCCAACCAAACCCCCCCTAAAACCTCCTCAAGGAAACCCCTATAAACTCTTACCAAAATGCCCAAAATCTGGAGCCTTAATGAACCAAAACCCTTCACTAAATATTACACAAGACACGCCACCCAAAAGACCCTAAATCATTGACCCCATAAAATAGTTAACCCTCATAAAAAACTACAAGTCCCTAAGCACCAAATAACCTTATAACATATACCCCAACAAACCCAAATCCATCATCCCCAATAAACCAAAACACTCTTCACCAAACCTGATCCCTAACAAACCCTAAACCTACAGCACAACAATTCCCTAAAACCCATCTTAAAAAATAAAATAATTCAGCCAAAATAATTAAACCATCTTCTAAAAAAAACCATAAATCATCCCCCCAAAAAACCCAAAACTATTTTCCCAAAAACCCCTAAACCCTCAACACCAAAAAAAATAAACAGTTAATCTTGAAGATACCTAAATCATTATCCAAGGAAACACTAAACCCTATACACCACAAAACATAAAACCTCGCCCCTAGAAAAAAAATATCATCTTTAGAATACCAAATAACTTCACCCCAAAAAACCATACACCCTAAACCATAGAAAACCAAAAACCAAGACCCCTAGAAAACCCTATACCCTAAGCAATAGAAAACTCTAAATCCTCATTTCCAAATAACCTTAAACACTCAACCCATGAAATCCATAAACATTCATATTAATAAAAATATGAACAGTAATCCGCAAAAATCAGTAAAACCTCATCCCTAGAAAACAACATACCCTCATCTATGAATTACCTAATTCAATAGCACTAGAAACCCATAAAACCTCATGACTGGAAAACATTAAACCCTAAAACATATTATATACTAAACCATATTCCCTAAAACCCCTAAACCCTCATTTCCAAAAAAACCTAAACACACAATAAAATAAAATCCAAAACACTTATCCATTGAAAACCCTAACCCCACTACCCTAAATAATCACAAACACATAGCCCTAGAAATTCCGAAACACTCGCCCCACAAAAACCCCAAATCGTATTCTTTATAAAACCCAAAACCTTCATCCCTATAAAAACCTAATACCTCAATACTAACAAACCACATAACCATAGCCACAAAAATACTAAACCCTCATCTCCAAAAAATCCAAATACCAACTACATTGAAAATCATAAACCCCCATCCCTAGAAAGCCCTAAATTCAAAACCTATGAAAACAATAAACCGTCAGAAAAGAATAAATGACACAACTTTAAATTCAGGATATATCCATGGTTTTAAACCATGGATATAGGGCCTCAAACCGTGGATATAGGCCTCGGCTTATAGCCACAATTTCTTACCCTAGATCTAGACCTTTATCAACAGTTCAAACTGTGGCTATTGATATACCACCAAGGTTCAATATGTGGAAATATCACTATATCCAGGGTTTAAAACTATTGTTATACTAGAGGGATACAATTTATTTCCATGGTTAGAAATTGTGGAATTAGACCTATAGCCATGGTTAAAAACTGTGGCAATAGATCTATTGAAACAGTTAGAAACAGTGGTTATACGGTTTGGAAAACCATAAAAACTATCCCCCACCACCCAGCACATCCCCCCCTATAGTAGCCAAACCACTCTACTGAACCCTACCGCCTAGACACTGGACACCCACATCCTACATAAACCCCCCCTCCTCTGGACATCCCTCCCCCTACAATACCTCCCCCCATAAAAAGCTCTCCTCTTGGGGATAACCTAGGCAACCCCCTAGACAGACCCTGGACAACCCCCAGATAGACCGTAGACACCCACAGATAGACCCTAGACACCTCACCCCCCTGACTCGGGACACCCCCCAAACATACCCTAGATAACCCACCCCCCCCCCCCCCCCCCGGACACTAGATACCCCCTTGATAGACTCTAGACCCCCCCCCCCCCCAAGACCCTGGACACCCCCAGACCCTAGACAGATCCCTCTGGATAGCCCATACCTCCAGTCTTCTGTACAGCCACCCCCACCATCCTGGACAGACCCTGGAACCTCCTCCCCCAAGAACTAGTACACCCCAGACCCCACTCCCCTAGACTAACCCCCCACCCCTCCCACCCTTCTGGACAAACCCTGGACCCCCCAGAATCTAGACACCCCCCCACTCCCCTGGATAGACCCCCACCCCCTAGATAGACCCTGGACAGACCCCCCCATACCATGGACACCCCCCTAGACAGACCCTGGACACCCCCCAGGACATGGACACCCCCTAGACCCTAGATAGATCCCCTGGACACCCGCCCCCCAGAACTTGGACACCCCACCCCCTTGTACCCCCTTCCAGTTACACCCTTCCCATGTCAGTCCCCCTACCAGTCCCCTCCATGCCTGTCCCCACCCCCCTTCTAGTTTTCCCCCGTCCCCCTGCTAATTCCCCACTCCCACTATGCGTCCTAACCCCTAGAACATGGACACCCCTAGACCCTGGTGATAGACCTCCCTGATCGACCCTGGATAGAACCCCCGAGTACATGCCCCCCAGTCCTAGGACAGATCCCCCATGACAGATCCCCCTGGACACCCCCCCCCCAAACCTCGACACCCCACCCCTTACACCCCCTACCAGTTACCCCCTGCCAGTCCATCCCCCTCCCCCTCCCACCATACCGATTTCCCCACCCCCTTCCCTTGTCTATCCCCCTCCCCCATTCCATCCCCATATGCACCCCTTCCATCCCCACTTTGCACCCCCCGTCAGTCCACTCCCCCCAACCAGTTTTCCCCCTTCCCCCTACCAGTCCCATCCAAATTAAACTATACACGAAATCTACATACATATTGAATATTAAACAAATCCAAATATTAAAAAAGACATATAACCACACTTACATGATTCTCTCTATATGAAAACCTGTCAATGAATTCTGGAACCAGCTCACAAGTACTTACAACACAAGGTAGACCATAGTAGTGCCCATTCCCTAAATTTATTTTAAAACAAAACATCTCAGAACATTAATAAAGAATATAACTCAATATAAATAAATAGCGTAGTCATATAAACTATAATAATATAATAAATTCACTAAGTATAGATAAAAAATGGTCTCCAATTGAACTAATGTGCGATAGACAAACAATATTTCATGTGCCAATCCATATATCGTCATCTGGTATGTTCTCATTTGGTGTTCCAATGAGATTTTCTGTAAATATCTCAGATGAAGTCACTATAACAAGGTTTATAAATGGATCATTTGATGATGTCATATATAAGAAAATTCCACCCACTGCGAGTCCCCCACCCCCTCCCCATGCCAGTCCCCCCTGCCCCTACCAGTCCCCCACCACTTGCCCCTACCAGTCTCCCACCCCTACTACCCCTTCCTGTCCCCACTCCCTCTACCATTCACCAACCACCCGACCCCTGCCATTCCCCTACCCCAATCCCCCTCTGAGTCCCACGTTCCAGTCCCTCACCCCTCCCCCTGCCAGTCCCCCACCCCCTGCCCCTGCCAGTCCCCCACATGCCCCTGCCCCTACAAATCCCCCACCCCCACTCCCCACCCCTGCCAGTCCCACCTTCCCCTACCCCAGCAAGTCCCCCACCCCCTTTCCAAAGCACATACCAGTCCCCCACCCCACTCCCCCTTCCAGTCCCCCACCCCCACTCCCCCTTCCAATATGGCACCCCCACTCCACCCTTCCAGTCCCCTCCACCCCCACTCCCCCATCCAGTCCCGTCCTCCACTGAAAGTCCCCCCCCCTCACCACTGCAATTCCACCACCCCACTCCTCATCCCAATCTCCCATTCCAGTCCCCCACCCATCCCCCTACCAGTCCCCCACCCCACTCCCCACTCCCCCACCCACTACCAGTCCCCCCTTCCCAAGCCCCGGCCAGTCCCACACCCCCTTGACCCATCCCCGACCAGTCCCCCACCCCCATTCCCCCCTTCCTATCCCCCTCCCCCCCCCCACTCTGGCTTGTCACAAACCCCACAACCCCTGCCAGTCCCCTCCCCCTGCCAGTCCCCCACCCCCATGACCCCTTCACCTGCCAGTCCCCCACCCCCACTCCCCCGGATAGTCCCCCCTCCCCCACCTTTACCAAGACTTCCCACCCTCCCTACACCCTCCCTTCCACCTACACACTGCCTCGATATTGGTGACAACTAAGTAATGTCACATAGGGTAGAATATTCAATCTTATGTTTGGGGATCAATGCATTACATAACATTGTGCTTGTTCAATATTGGATAATCTTATACAAAGATATACATCCTTAGTAGTGGAAATATGAATATGATTTTGACAATGGTTTTACTGGAAATTCGGATTTGACAAGTAATATCTAAAGGTTTCATGTTTAAATTTTTTATATCCATTCTTGGGACATGTTTTATTATTCTGTTAATGTTTATTAATTACTAATTTTTTATTTTTTATTTTTAATTGTTAAATTTTAGTGTTGGTTTTAGTTATATATAGTTCAATTCATATGGTTTTTTGATAGTCTATAAAGATGACAAGAAATATTTAATAATGTTATTATAAATGTTTTTAAGGTTGAGAAATATATTAATTGATTCAAATGAGTCGATGGAAAACTTCAAATGAAGATGAGGTTTCATGAAGATGAATCAAATGAAAGATGTCATGCAGTCACTTGAACATCCAATTTTATCATCTCAGCATGTATAAATGATGAACGAACCAAAGAAATGCATTGTGGAAAAAAATATCTTATCCATGATGATGATTCTCAGAGTCGTGAAAGTTAGAAAGTGTGCATGTTTTTAGTTCATGGTTCGTTGACTATAAATATTGATTACTACACCCATGAAATGTTTTCAAGGTTTAGTGGATATAGATTCTAGTGAAATGGATCTATCATGAATCACTCAAGTTCACGAGAAGGTAATTTTCGCAGACACTATTTTGTGTGAAGTAGAAGAGCGTTCCCATGATGAAAATAATATGTGCTTTGCACACTCATTAACATCATGAAGAAACTAGTTTCCAGGAAGCACTCAGGATAGAACATGTAGCATCTCAAGGATTTCCTGAATATTATAGATAATTTGTGCATGATAAGGTGAATACAGAAGAATGAAGATAGTCTGTGAGAATAGTGAGTGTGCAATGTGGAAAATGTGTGGTTGAGATACCATGTGAAAAAAATACACCTTAATTAATGTATGTTCACATGCTATCATTATTGAATTTATGTTTACCCATAGAAACCCATGCATTAACTGTATATTAGTGTGTTTTTTATACAAACATATATTTTGATTAAATTATAAGTACATGAAAGTGTGATGTTTATAATTATGTATTGTTGTACATTTTACATTGAGAACGTCATGAAATGTATTTTTATACATGCATGAAGATTAAAGATCATCATACATGAAAAATATTTTTCATGATTTGGGTCCAGTGATTTGAATGTAATGATGGGACAATATTACGATCAATGTTTTAGAATATTTTTTTTGTATACGAGTTTTCAGTTTTATGTGAGGTCATGTATTAAGAAGAATAAATAATTCTTTCCCAAGGAGTGTTGGATTGAGTTAGTTTATTATATATAAGTGATAAGATATTATTTGATCAAGGAAAACTTTAATTTAATAATGTAAAGAAAACTATATAAGCATAAACTACAACTATGTGTTTTCACAGACATCACACCTCCATTGGAGGTGTTTTATTACAAAACCATGACTTTTTTGTCAAACGAAAAAATTATTTTAACTAAAAATTGATCAAGAATTTCAATTTATTATATTTTTTTAATAAGGTAGGTAAATGCAATTTAAATTCTTGAATTAAAGAGGCCAAGAGAGGGACTCTAACTCGAAGGAGTCAAGACACACATGACACTTGACACTTTTAATCATTAACAACTCTAAGCGGCTCCATCCATCATCCAGGAATATGAATCTTTCCATATATATATGGATTCCCTAACCATTATTTATATGTATTCACGGGAGTTCAGGCATGTGAGGTTATTCTCCTCAACGAGATCCAACAACACTATAAAAATAACGGAACCAAAAATAATAAAATCGCTAATTAAAATTGGACCTATGAATAAAAACAGAAAAAAACATACCCAATCTGATGTTGAACTCACTATCTTTGATGGTGGTGGATAAAACCAGCCGCATCATAAGAAATCACCTGTAAGGAAATAGTGGAAAATGAAATGATATATGACGACTTCTTATATATATGTATATATGATCATTGTGTCAACTATACATGATAATTGATACATGAATCCATAACCAACAATGAAAAAATAAAATTTATATTGATATTTACATCAAAATACTAAATAAATGATCGTTAATAAAGATGAAAATATCAAAAAAACCCATTCATAAATGAAAAAAATACGCCAAAACATTAACATTAAATATGAACACTTCTTAAAAAACACTATATTACATAAGGAATAAAAACACTTTTTCAGAAGAACATTTTTGAAAAACATGGCATTGTGAACCCATATTATCCTTCCCCCCACACCCACAACTGTAAGAACCTGGTTCTTTCTGTGAAAGACATTGGAATATTCTTGATGTTATTCCAGAGCAGCACCCTTAGACGGCGTGCGATTCTGAGCCCCGGAGTGACCGGAATTAAATTTTCAGTGTGTTCACACTCGAAATGCCAAATAAATAGGATAACTCATAAATGGTGCTTTAGATCAGAGATCAGAGTGTATAGATGGGTCTTTAATGGTTTGTTTACCCTAGGAACGTCATAAAACATGTCGGCACAGGATGTTTGGACCCCTTGCTCTCTTTCGGAATGTGAAACAGATAAATTAAATAATTAATTTATCCATTTAATGGTTAAACTCAGTATCTCTTAAAAGGTGGCTTGGATCAAAAAACCGAGAAAACTATTGAGTCCAGAGCTTGTCGTTTACCCTAGGAGGGTTGTAACTTTCACAAGTGTTGCCCATCTGTGAAAAATGGCCCAAGGGGAATTTTCATAATTTGGCAGCTTTGGGAATTCAGTTTTATAACTTTCGAACGGGGCTTCAGATTAAAATGACGAGACCGTCGTTGCACTCAGAGTGTGGTTTTTAGCCTGGGGGAGGCTTAATCCCGACCCCGCCAGGTGTTCGTGTACGGGGCCGCAGGAGGGTGTTTAGGTTAATTAGATTATTTAATTAACCTAACCCACCTCTCTCTTCACTCCCATTTCCCCATCCTCTGGCGAGTTCCTCTCCTCCATCCTCCTTCTCCAAGATGGCAACGACGGATCAGAGGTGGTTTTGGCCACGGCAGAGCTCGGATCGAGCATAGAAGCGTCGGCGTTCTGCCCGCAGGTAGGCAAATTTGAGTTTTACACCCCATTCACTGCTTAATTTCCATTTATTCCCAATCGCACCATTGGATCGTCGAACGATGCCCATAATTGCGTAGAACCTGTCATGAGCATTCTGGAACACTATCTGGATCAAATTTTCGACCACAGGATCATTTCCAGTGGTCCTCTGATGTTTTCCGGCCATGAGGCTGGATTCTGGTGGTCTACAAAGAGGTCTGATAGACAGCGGCCCCATGGTGGATGGCGGCGCGGTAGCAGGCACGACAGAAGGATGGTCGGCCATCCAGCCAGTCTGGCATCGCCTTGCCGGTGCGGGATGGTGCAGGCGGACCAGCTGAGGCCACCGACCATGGGCGCCGGCAAGAGGGGATGGTCAGGGTCGCACTTTTTGACCACGCGGCTAGACAGAGACCCGCGTGACGTGGCTCTACGCATGGAAAAGAAGACCGGTTGTGTCAGCCGGTCGGTGCAGGAGGCGTCTGCGGGGTACGCGGGTGAGGGCCTCGCGGGAGGCTGCGGGCCGCATGCGGTGGCTCGTGGGTCTGGCCATACCGGGCGCAGTAGGACTGGGCATCGGTTCAGTGGGTCTTCCGGAGCGGGCCGGCCCGAGCGGGGTGGACCGGCAGGACCCGGCCGGTCCGCCCCAGGGGTAACGCCCCTTAGAAATCTGGACGCCTGTAATTTGAGCTACGGGCGTCTGTTTTGAATCCCGTCTATGGTGACGCAGACTTGACGTCAAAGCGAACATTATGAAGTGGTTTCAGAAGCTTTAACTTCCGAGATGAGTGGCTTGGGGGCACGACACATATGTAAAGCACCTTAGCAGGCTTCCCGAGAATTCTTGTTTTGGACAGCACGGACATGTCTGACATCTGTTTTGAGCGCCATCAGTGGTGTTGGGACCCTGGCACAGATGCATAGCATTCCAAAGTGGTTTCAGGCATTGAGGCAGAAGGTGAGTGACGGCCCCCACTGCCCGTATTTTGAGCTGCGTGCAGCGTTTCACGACTTTTTTATCTGACGTCCATTCGGGGTGTGCGAGCAGTCGTTTCTGGATGTTTTTCCAATGGGATTGAAATAGTGCAATACGCCCGCTCTAATTTGGCATGATGGTGTGGGGCCCATGAGGGCCGTTTGGGCGTCGATGATGATTATCCATCTTTATCACCGGGCGACTGTTTTGGACAAGTGAATAGTCCACCTTGGGTGCTTTTCGAGAGGCTCGCAATGGTGCGATCCATTCATTTTATTTCAGGACAGGAATGCAGGTCCCATGTTGCACCGCTTGTTTGCGGTGCACCAAAATGAATCTTTTTCTCTGGATATCTGTTGCACTCAAGTGAGTAGTGCTTTTGACGTGTTTTCCCGAGGGGATCACAATGTTGTGATGTGCCCGGCTTCTTTCGAGGCTGAGGCTTGGGATAATGGGATTTCGATCGGGCGTGAGGCGGTGTTGGTGGCTTTTCTGTCGGATATCCGTTTGAGGCGAGTAAGTAGTCTATCTGGCATGTTTTTCAGCGAGAATTACAATAGTGTGATCCGTTTGGTTGTGCGGAGCCTCTTGTGAAATCTTATTAAATGTGGAAATGTAAAGGTGCCCTAGTGGTGGTTCTTCCTGCAGTGTTTGCAGAGAACCCTTGGCATGTGATCGTATGCACTCTCGTGTGAGTGAAGTTATGCATAACATGTTTTGGTTGGCTATGCCCCAGTCGTTGAGGCGGCAAGTTGGAGATGTTATTTCAAGCCTTCGCATTGGCGTTGGGTTCCGGGTGCACGATAGCCCTTTGGTTGAATGTGAGGTATACTCTGGGAGTATACGTGAGCGCTTGGAGGTACATGTGGTCGGTACCTGAGATGTTCAAGCGCTTGGTTGGGGTTATCTTGGGGCCACATGTCGTGTGGTACCCAGGTGCGTTCTGAGATCTTCTTTGCATAATTTGACCTCTCATGATGTAGAGGGTCCCTCTATGCTCGTTTGTTTGACCAGTAGGGTGGAGTTTTCCCCCCGGATCTGTGCTTGTTTATTTGACCAGCAGGGTCGAGCAGTCTCCCCCTGGTATCATTCTCGATGGAATGGCCAGTAGTGGTGCTAGTGACACCTAGTTATGGAACATGCGTTGAATCTCTTTTGGGTGAGATGTTCTGGAGTTGGGTGGTTGCGTGATACCCACTCCCTGTTCGCTTGGCTAGTGTTGTACCCTCCAGTAGAGATTGCCAGAGTAGTTCTAAGTTTTACCCTCTAGTGGGGCTGGGCAGTGGGTTACTCATCAACTTCTTCGGGATTACCTTCCAGTAGGGCTGGGAAGTAGGTTTCTCACTGACTTCTTGGGTTTACCCTCCATCAAATACTGGGTAGTGGGTCACTCGATGATATTAGGGTCTAACCTCCAACAAAGACTAGGCAGTGGGTCACCCGACACATTAGGGTCTACTCTCCGGCAGATACTGGGCAGTGGTTCACCCAATGACCTCTTAGGGTCTACCCTCCAGCAGGGTTGGGAAGTGGGTCACCCTTCATCTCGTTCCAGGTCTCCCCTCCAGCGAGGCTGGGCAGTGGGTTGCCTGATGATGTATTAGGGTTTACCCTCCAGCATGGCTGGGTAGTGGGTCACCTGATATCTAGTTAAGAATTACCCTCTTGCAGGGCTGGGCAGTGGGACACCTATTGGCATTCCAGGCTTTGTCCTTTCTACTAGGCTAGTTTGGGGCTTTCCTCCACGAGTACCGAAGCAGGACCCATGGTTATACGGGTCAGTGTTGTGACGACATTGACTTTGAAGAGACCTCTCGAATGCAGGGTAGTGACGAGGTGTGGTTTGACTTTCCCTAGCACTATCAAGGAAGAGGGGATTTTTCCCCACCGTGACACGTTCTTGTGACGCGATCTAAAATTGTGCGGGTGAGTCAATGCCACCCAAAGCGGATAGTGTAGAGGTGCGGTGATTGAGTCCTTGACTTTTAGTTCGGGGAAGACGTGCGGGATGCTGGGCATTGTTGGTGTTACTTCTGAGATTGTTGGCGACTCACTTTTCTTGGGCTGAGCTACGGGATCGAGATCCCCTTACAACTTTGTTCAAGATTCTTGCTAAGCATAAGGATATGTATATACATTGTTCTAGTACCCACTTGTTGGGTTTGTTTACTCTCCTTCAAGGAGAGGTGAAGACGTGTGGGGTATGCCATATTCTTTCCGTGTCCAGCTTCTCTTGGTTGGATGGGTCTACTCTCCTTCAATAGGTAGCGAAGACTCGACGGGAAGTTCATCTTCTCACCATTTCCTACTCCTTATATTTGGACGAGTCTACATTCATTCGTCTTGTTGGGTTGAGCTGGACTCTTCACTGTACTCTTTACTTCAATTTCGATTGTACTCCTTTACTTTTCTCTATTAGCTCTACTGCTCACCCTTTGGTACCTTGTTTGTTTCTCCCTTGAGCCTTCGGGGTGTCCTACTATGTATTTTTATACTCACCCCTATTTGGGCTATTCCAGCACTTGGTGTGCCCTTTCATATGACAGATAGTTGGAGCATGAATTTAGTGGATCATTGGAGCTTGGGAGCATGGACTGCATGCGGTGGTCATAGTCGGGTTCCAGGTGGGAGACCCGTCAGTTGTTTCTTTTTGTTTACCTATTGCCGGGTTGTGGAACCTTTTCTGGTTGGGCGAATGTTTTGCCCTTTTCTTTTCAGCTTTTACACTGTAATTTTTATAGGTCAATGCACACTAAACCCAAGACACCTTGAACACTCTTCCTGCAAAAAAAAAAACAAAAACCCATGGAAAAAACATCCCTAAAACCTCTACCAATAAAATCCCATCCTCTGAGCTACAAAATGTTCTAAAGCCTCAGCCCCAAAAAACACAAACCATTCATCCCCCAATACCCTAAATCTATATCTCAAGAAAACTAATACCAAGATGAAAAAAACATAAACCATCTTAAAAAAAACATAAACCCTCAGACCCAAAAAACATGATCTCTCATCCAAATAAAAAAGTAAACCCACTGATCCCCAAAACCAAAAACCCTCAGCCCTAAAAACCAAAATCCCCCAACACCTAAAAACATTAAACCATCGTCCACTAAATTCCAAAAAACATACACCCAAAAATAACCATAAACACTAAACCCCCAATTCCTAAACCCTCATCCAAAAAAAAACCTTAAATCCATAGGTTGAAAAATAATGAAATTTTTGACACAAAATACCTTGAACCATCATAAAAACCTATTATCCTTCGACTAAAAAAATCCTTGATCCGTCATCCCTAAAAAACACTATCCAAAAAAACCATGATCCTTCATCCCCATAAAACCATAAACACTCAACCCCAAAAAATTATAAACTCTCATCCCCAATAAACATAATCCCTTGTTTCCAAAAAATCCAAATCCCTCAGCCTCCCAAAATACTAAATCCTCATTCCATGAAAAATATAAACACTCTTACCCAAAAATCCCTAAACACTCATTCCCATAATAACAATAAATCCCACCACCAGAAAAAAAAAATCTACAACCCAAAAAACCCTAAAACCCATTCCCAAAACCAATATACACACTAAAAATACATAAATCCACATCCCCAAAAAAACATAAGGCCAATTTCCCAAATAACAAAAAACCCTCATCCCCCAATAAACCCTAAACACTCTAGGCCAAGAAATAGTAATTCTTTATCCCAAAAATCCATAAACCACCTTCCCCATTAACCCTAAAGCCTCATACCCCAAAAATAATTAACGCTCAGCCCCAAAAAAACCGTAAAACATATTAACTATAAAAACATAAACCGTCTGTCCCAAAAAATCCAAAACTATTATCCCATAAAAACGTAAACCCTTATTCTAACGAAAACCTATAACCTCAACTCGAAAAAAAGCATATACACATATTCCCAATTAACACTAGACTCTCGTCTTAAAAAAGTTAAACACCCACCCCTAAAAAACATTATACCCTAAGCCCAGAAGTCATTAAATATTCAGCCCTATAAAACCCAAAAAACCGTAGTTCTAGAAACCCTAAACCATCAAAAACAAAAAACACTATTCCATCATCCCCAAAAAACCTAATATCTAACCCCCAAAATAATGAAAAAAACCCAGCCTTGTAAAAATATAAACCCTCGTCCCACAAAACTCTTAAACTGTCAACCCCAAAAAACATTTAACCATCATCCCCTAAGAACCCAACACCCTTCGCAACTATAACACTAAATCTAAAGCCCCAAAAACCCCTAAAACCACATAACCAAAAATACCATAAACCCTAAACACATACGAAATTGGATTTAAAAAACCCCTTAACACACATCCAAAAAAACCTAAAACCTAAACTCAAAAAACAATAAAAAACTCATCCCCAAACAACTAAAACTCTCAGACCAAAAAATAACTAGACCCATAGACCTAAAAACCCCCAAACTCGCCTACTGAAAAAACAATAATCTTACATCCCCAAAAATACATGAACCCTTATCCACAAAAACCCTATACCATCATCCCCCAAAACACCTAATCCATTATCCCACAAAAAACTGGAGCCCCATACCAAAAATATCCCAAAATCTCATCGCCCAAAACTCCCAAACCCTTAGCTCCAAGAAACCCTAAACCAGAAGCCCAAAAAACCCAAATACTACAGCCTCGAACCCCAACAACTGTTAACAACAAAAAACACCGACCCCTCAGCAAAAAATGTCCATAACCCTTTATCTCAAAAAACCCAACAACCGAACCCCCCAAAACCCTAATCCCTCATCATTGAAAACCCTAAAAACCTCTTCGACTAAAAACCAAAAAACTAATCTCCAAAAAACCCTATGATATCATCAAAAAAACCCTATACCCTCATACAAAAAAAAAATTAAATTTGAAAACCAAAAAAAATGCAAACCCTCAACAAATAAAATATTAAAATTTTATCTTCAAAATCCTGAGACCCTAACCCCCCAAAACCCAAAACCCACATTCCCATATACATTATAACCTCATCCCTAAATATTATAAACCATCATCCCCATAAAACTAGGAACCCTTAGCACCAAAAAATCCCTAACACTCATCTCAATAAAACATTAAACACAAATCAAAAAAATGCTATTCCATGAGCCCCAAAAACCAAAACCTTCTTCCCCTAAAAAGCATAAAAATTTTGACCCAAAAATACTAGACCCAGATCCCCAAAAAACAATAATATTTCTCCCTAAAAAAATAAAAACCTTATGCCCCATAAATCCTAAAACGTCTTCACAACAAAACAATAATCCATCAGTCTGAAAAAAATACTCAAATTCATAAAACCAATATAATACAAACCCCTCATCCCCCAAAAAGGAAGACACCCAGCCTCCAAAAATATCCAAACATTATCCCCCAATAATCATAAACCATCATCCCCAAAAGAATTTTCTCGTTATCTCTAATCAAACCATACAACCAGATCCCTAAAATACCCTAACCAACATGGGAAATATTTTGAAATCTTTCATCATAAAAAATTTAATCACTAATCCCCAAAAAACCGAAGTACACAACCACAAAAACCACAAACACCCTTCCCGAAAACACAAAAACCTTCATCCCAGAAGAAACCTAATCCATCAAAGCCAAAGTACGATAAGATATAAACCCAAGAAACCACTAAACCCCTAGCCCCAAAATATATGAAATATTAAACCCCAAAAAACACCAATCCATCAACCACAAAAATAAACCCTCAGTGCCAAAAAAAAATTCCCAAAATGATCAATCTTAAAAATCATAAACCCTCATCATAAAAGAACATTAATCCTTAGCTCCAAAAAAACACTAATCCCTCATTCCAAACAATAACTGAACACTTCACCCCCAAAAAACCCTAAACCCTTATCCATAGAAAAAAAACCCACATCCCTAAAAACCCCTAAACCATCATCCCCAAAAAACTACCAAACCCACATCATCAAAAAGAAAAAAACACGCAACCCAAAAAACACAAAAAACAACATCCCAAAAAACCATGAATACTCATCCCCAAATAACCCTAATACCTCATCGCAAAACCCACCAAAACCAATAGCCTCAAAAAACACCAAATCCTTAGCCCTTATAATCACAAAATGTATAGACCCATAAATATCCCCTTAGCACCGAAAATCATAAAATCCTTTACCCGAAATCAACCATAAACACTCAGTTCAATAAAAAACTAAACCTATATCCCTATTACCTATAAAATTGTATCAATAACCCACAATCACTGAGCCACAATAATATACGAAACCCTAGGCACAAAAAAACCCAAACCCTCATAAAAAAACTAAATGATATTCCCCAAAAAACACTAAAACCACTTCTACAAAAACCCTAAACACTGTACCACTAAAAATCCTAAAACAATATCCCCAAAACCCAGAACACTCAACCCCAAAAAACACTAATCCATAAGTTAAAAACCCTAACCCACATACCCTAAAAGAATTTAAAACTCGCATCCTGAAAAACGCCGAACCCTTAGTTCAAAAAAACCATAAAAACTCAAATGAAAAATACTATAAACTATCATGTTCTGAAAACCCTATATTATAATAACCAAAATGACACCAAAAACATAGCCTCAAAAAACAAACAATCCCCATCCCTAAAAGAATACAAACCCTAATCCACAAAAAATAATAAACACTCAGCCCAAAATAACATCAAACCCTAAATCCTAAACACCATAAAAAATCAACAACAAGAAAACCCTAAACCCTAAAATAAAAAAAACTAAATCGTAGCCCCAAAAAATGATAAACTCTCAACCTCAAATCCCCTAAACACTCATTCCTAAAAAACCATAAACCATGTTCCCTAGAAAACACTGAACTATCATCCCCCAGAAACCATATACCCTCATCCAAAAAATATCATTGACCCTCAACACCCCGAAACACCAAACCATCATCCACACAAAACACTAAACCCTTACCCATACAAAAACACATAATATTGGTAGGAAAACACTAATCCTTAATTTCCAATAAAATTCCAAACCTCCATCCCAAAAATTAATAATCCTTATTCCCCAAAAAACATTATAACCTGTACCCTGAGAAACCTAAACCCTCTTCCCAAATAACACTATAGTCTCAGCCTAAAAAAACCTAAACACATAGCCCCAAAAAACACAATGATTTCATCCCTAAAAACACAAAACCATCATCCCCAATAACCATTGACCCCCAGCTCATAAAAACCACAAAAATTCACCCACAAAAAACCATAAGTTCTCCGCACCAAATAACCCCAAACCCTCAGAACCAAAAAACCATAAACCCTAGAAATAAAAAAACCATAAACCACAACACAAAAAACATATAAATTCTCATATTGAAATAACAATAAACAATCATCCAAAAATAAAACTAAACCCTCCACCAGAAAAACCCTAATTCCCTTTCCCTAAAAGACCCTAAACCTTCATCTAAAGAAACCTTACACACCCCACCCCAACAAACTCTTAACCCTTATCCTAGAAAAACACCGAATCCTCATCCCTGAAACCCCTAAACAGTTAGGCCCCAAAAAACCAATAATCATGATAATTGAAAAACCCAAACCCCCATACCCACAAAATCAATACCATTAGTCCAGAAAACCATCAAACCCTCATCCCCAATAAAACACTAACCCTCATACTAAAAAATAAAAAAAAATCTAGAACAAAAAACCATATAAACAGGGCCCCAAAAACATAATCCCTCTTACCGAATGAAAACCTAAACCCTCTTTCCAAAAAACCTAAAACTCGTATCCCTAAAAAACCAAAACCCTCTGCACTAAAACAATATTACCCGTAACCACCCAAAAATCCATATCCCATGGAAACAAAAAACACAATGCGCTAGACCCAAAAAAAAGAAACTCTTATCCTCAAAAAATCCGAAAACTATCGACCCTAAAAACCCTAAAACCACTTAACCATAAACCCTAAAAACTAAGTCCAAAAAATCCATAAACCCTTACTAAAAAAAAACAAAAAACCATCTTTCCCAAAATCACATAACAATCAACCCACAAAACACCCAATACCATCATCCCCTAAATTCCCTAAAAACTCAACCCCAAAAAACACCATCAACAAAACCCCAATAATCCTTAAACCCTCAACCCCCAAAAAATCATGAACAGTTATAAGAAAAAAAACCTCATCACTCATCAGCAAAACAACCTCACCCAGTTCCCTAAAAAACCCCAATACCTTCTGCCCCCAAAAACCATAATTCCTTAACCCCCAAAAACCCTAATCAATCATCCAAAAAAAGTAGAAACCCTTATCCTCATACGACCCTAAACCATCAACACCAAAAAAAATAAACCCATAGTTCTAAAAAAATAAAAATCCCCAACCCTAAAAAATTCTAAAACCTCATCCCCAAATAACCCCAAACCCATGACTCAAAAAAACCCTAAACTTCCTTCCCCAGATAACATAAACATGAAAAAACAAGAAATCCCAAAATTTTCATCCCCAAACAATGAAAAACCCTCTTCCCCAAAAAATCATAAATCCTTGACCATGTAAAACCAGAATCCCTCATCCCCAGAAAATCCCTAAATCCTCATTCCCCCAAAAAACTAATCCCGAATAGCTAAAAAAATATTAAAATGTCATCCCACAAAATCATAAACCCTCAATCCCAAATATAACCTAAAGCCATACCAACATCAAACCCAAAACATTCAGTCCGGAAAAACCCCTAAATCCTCATCCCCTAAAATAGAACGTCCTTCGCCCCCAGAAAAACCAGACCCTCATCAAAAAAACCATAGAACATAATTAAAAAACCCTTAAACCTCACACAAAAAAACCCTAAATTCTCAACCCACCACCCACTTAACGCTCACCCTGGAAAAACCTAAATCCCAATCCAAAAAAAACACAAAAACAATGTCCATATAACTATAATATCCTATACCAACATGTACCAACAATCATATCACCAAAAAAAGTACTCCATCATCCTGAAAAAATTGTATACACTTATACCAAAAAAACCCAAAACAGACATCCCCAAAAAACACTAAACCCTCTACGAAAAAAACAACAATCCTTAATTGCCATCAAACCCTAAACCATCAACCCCAAAATAACCCTATCCACTCATCCCTAAAATTAATAATTCCATAGTTTTAAAACCACTAAATCCTCATCCCAAAAAACATGTAATCCAATTCCAAAATTTACACCAATTACAATAAACCAAAAAATAGTAAACCCTTATCCCATAAAAACACAAAACACTTAGCCCCAAAAAAACAAAATCCCTCAGCATAAAAAAACCATCAACCATAAAAAAACCATTAAATATTATCCCAAAAAAACTATAAACACTCATGAAAAAAAATTCAAAACCCTTACACCAAAAAAAGAAAAACCCTCATCCCTAAAAAACCATAAAAATTAATCGCTAAGAGACACTAAACCCTCGTCCAAAAATCAACACTAAACCCTCATATCCCAAAACCCTAAACTCACATCCCCAAAATACCCATAGCACTCATAACAAAAATCCCTAAACACTCATTGAAAAAAAACCCATACCCTTGCCTCTAAAAAACACATCCATTCAACCCCAAAAAATCCTTAAACCCTCAAGCACAAAAATTCCTAATCACACATTGATAAAATACACCAAAGTCTAATAAAAAACACCTAAAATATAATCCCCAAATAACACCAAACCCTCTTACGAAATAAACCATAAACCATCATCCCTAAAAACACTAAAAACTCAACATCAAATACCGAGACACCCTCAGTCCAAAAAAACATGAATCCCCATCCCAAAAAATTGTAAACCCTCATCTAAAAAAAATAAAAACCTCCATCCCAAAAAATCATAAACCACCATTCCCAAAAAATTTCATCCTTTAAAAAATATAAATCGTCCTTCCAAAAAAAACCCTAATACCTTATCTCTAAAAACCCATAAACCCTCATTCAAAAAAATCCTAAACAATCAATTTAAAAATTAACAAATACCTCCCATCCAAAAAGCCTTAATGTCATAGCCCCAAAAAAATCTTAAATTGACACACACAAAACCTAAAACCTTATCCCAAAAACCCTAAACAAACGGCCATAGAAAAACCAAATCTCTTCACCCAATAACCCTAAAACATCATCCCAACAAAATATTTACACCTAATAACCAAAAAACCCACAAACCACTTCCCAAAAAACCCCAAAACTTCCTGCTCCAAAAAACAATACACTATATGCCCAAAATACTCGAAAACATCATCAAAACGTCCAATGACACTACTCCAAAATGCACCAACTCTCATCCACCAAAAATTCCAAAGCCTTATCCCAAGAAACCGGAGTCTCTCTTCCCCCAAATCCATTAAAATCTCAACACCAAAAATATGAATCCAACAACTCTTGAAAACTCTAAACCATCTTCCCCAAAAGACAATACCCCCTAACACCTAAAAACATGAAACCGTCATCAGAAAAAACACCAAACCCTCACCCCTAAAAAACCATGAACCATATACCCAGAAAACTATAAATTCTTAGTTCCAAAAAGCTCAAACCAAATTAAACATAAACCCTCAACCCCAAAAATCCATAAAACCTCAGCGTCACAAAATAGAAAACACTCATCCCCTAAAAAACCAAACACTCATCCCAAAGAAACCATAAACCCAAAGTGCCAAAAATTCTCAAATCATCATCGATGATAAATAAAAAAAACATGTCATCAAAAAAGAATTGAATCTTCATAAAGGAATATCTCTATCCACTCTTCCTCCAAAATAACCAAACCCTCATCTCTCAAAAACCCTACCACCATAGCCCTAAAAATACTAAAACCTTAGCCCAAAAAATTGTATACCCACTACCCTAAAAAACCCAAAACCATAATCCCTGAAAACACTAATCTCTCATACTAAAAAAACCTAAAATATTATCCTGAAATGAAAAAAATACATAACCCAAAAAAACCATAAACCATCATCTCAAAGAACATGAAAACCCTCATCCACCAAAAACAGAAATCCCTTGGCCCCAAAAATTAAAATCCATTAGATTAAAAAGAACATGAAACCTTTATCCCCAATCCCTCAGCCTAAAAACTCCCAAACTTTTTATCCCAAAAAATTATAATCCATCGTCTTTTAAAAATCCTAAAAACTTACCCAAAAAAACCAAATACACTTAGACCAATAAAACATTAAACCATGTACCCCAACAAAACTCACAACATAATCCCTCAAAAACCACAAAACCACATCCCAAAAATCTCAAAAATACTCATCCATAAGAAACCATAAGCACATAGAACTAATAATCCACAAACATGCATCCCATAAAAGCCTATACCCTTAGACCAAAATTCCATAAACCCACAACCCTAAAAAACACTAATCCCTTAGAAAAAATACTAAACCAGCGTCCCCAAATACACAAAAAGACATAATAAAAAAAGCATAAACCCTCATACATAAAAAACTAATTTTGAAACCTCCAAAATACCAATTACGTATCCCCCAAAGAATAATTCAAGTAACCCAAAAAAAAAACCTCAACCCCAAAAAACCCGAAAAGATTAACACTAAAAAATGATAAAACATCATCATGAAAAGACCATAAATCTTAGCCTAAAATAAATTTAAACACTATAACCCAAAAAGATAACCCCTTGTCCCCAAAAAAACCAAAACTCCCAGCACCAAAAGTCTAGAAACCCTTAATACTAAAAAAAAGTAAACCGTAAACATTTAAAAACGCAAAAACCCTCAGCCCTAAAAGAATTTATATCATGGGACCCAAATAACACCAAAACCTCACCTCCAAAATACACATATCCCATATCCCCAAATATCTTTAAACCCCTTTGTAAAATTTCATAAAATATCATCCCTAGAAAACCTTAATACCCGATCCCTAAAAACACCAAACCTAAAGCCTTCAAAATTCCTAAAACCTATTCAACAAAATAACCTAAAACCTTATCCACCATAAAACACTAATCCCACTTCCACCAAAACGCGAAATACATTTCCCCAAAAACCCATAATCGCTTTTTCCCAAAATAATCCAAAAAGAATTCATCACAAATGAACAAAAACACTCATCCAAAATAAAACACCAAACCAACAGCTCAAAAATTGACAACCAACATCCCTAAAAAACAAAAACCCCTCATCACAAAAATAAACACAAACCATTAGTCCCAAAATCCCCGAAATCCCTAATCTAAAAAAACCTAACCCTTAACCCTTTGAAAAAACAAAACCCTCATCCCCAAAAAACCCTAAACCCTCAGACCCAAAAATCCCCAATCTCAAACCCCAAAAAATCAAAAACACTCATCATTAATTACTCCTACAATCATATCTATAAAAAACCATAAATTAGTAGCCTCAAAATACATAAATCACAACCCCAAAAATTAAATTACCCTAGCCTCACAATTCTTTAATCGCACAACCCCCAAAATAATAAACCTTCATCCCCAAAAACCTTAAACCCTATTCCCTAGAAAAATCATAAACGGTCACCCCCCCCCAAAAGATACTAAAATTTTATCCAAAAAAATTCTAAACCATTATCCCTACTAAAACCACAAACCCTTCGACCCGAAAAAACCTAATACAGTATCCCCAACCAACCATAAACTATATACCCCAAAATCCAAATGGAATCATCCACAAACACTTTAACCTACATCACCACGAAACTATAAACCCACAGACCAAAAATACTCTAAAAAGTCATTCCCAATATTCTTTAAAGCCTCATCCCAAAAAACCAACAAATACCCAAACCAATAAATCCACTAACTCTCAGACACAAAAATCCCAAACCTGTTGCACAAGAAAAACACTAAACTCTCATCCCTAGAAATCCTTAAACCATCATCCTAAAAACATAGAACCCAAATCCACCAAAAACACTAAACACTCATCCCAAAAAACATAAAAACTAATCCCAATATATTTATAATGCCTTAGCCCTAAAAAACCCTATGCACTCAACACCAAAAAACATAACATCCTAAATACCAACACCCTAAACCATCAGCCAAAAAAGTACCTAAACTTATCCCCAAAACACCCTAAACCGTTAGCCTAAATGAACATGAACCCTCTTCTCAAGAAAACCCTAATCCCAACAACACCTAAAACATTCATCACCAAAAAACAGAAACACTCATCCCAAAAATCCACAAACCATTATAGCCAATGAACCCTAAAACCTCAACCAATAGAAAAACCGTACTATCAGTCCCAAAAAACACTAAACCCACATCCCTAATATACCCTAAACATGCATACTCAAAAATAATTAAACCCAAAACACTCTTCTCCTAAAAACACTAAATCTATATCCCCAAAACACCCTAAACATTATAATCATAAAAAATAAACCCCTAACCCCAAAATTCCTAAATCCTATTCCACACGAATCCATAAAACCACATAAAAACCATTCTCTCTCAAACCCAAAAAATCACATACCCCACCCCCAAACCACAAAAAACTCTACCCCAAATATACCTTAAACCTATCCATTTAGAAACCATAAATCCTCATCCCCAAAAAATGATAATCCATCTACCCAAAAAACCCTATACCCCTAGTCCCTGAAAACACTAAACCCTCAACCCAAAAAAGATAATCCTTATGCCATAAATAATTATAATCCCTTTTCTTAAAACCCCAAAACACTATAAACTAAAAACCCTTAACATTTTTCCCTAAATGACCTAAAAATCATACTCCCAAATTACCCTAAACACTCATTTCCAAATAACCATTAATCATAAGCCCAAAAAACCAAAAAACCTCATCCCTAATAAAACAAAAACTGTCATCCTAAACAAGAAAAATAAACAATCATCCCTAAAAAAATAATCCCCCAAACCCATAATACCCTAAACCCTCAGCCCAAAAAACCATAACCCCTTAACAAAAATACCATAATACATCATCCCCCAAAACCCTCATCTCTATAAAACTATAAACACACTGCACTAGAAAATGGTAAAAATCATCGAAAAAACCCTAAACCCACATCCCAAAAAAACCATTAACCCTTACTCCAAAAACAATGAATAATAAATAAATGAACCATATGTCCTCATCAAAAAAAAACACCTAAACTCTAATACCCATGAAAACCAAAAACCACATCGAAAATAACCTAAACACTCGATATTATGAAACTAAAACCTCATACCTAAAAAGACATAATCTCTTGGCCCCAAAAAACCCTAAACCCTCATCCCCAAATAACCCTATACCCTCAAATCCAAAAGAACAAAAAACCATTATACACACCAAAATAATTAATACATTGTAAAAAAACTCTAAATATTCAGCCCCAAAAAATCCTATTCCCTAACAAGAAAAAACTAAATCTTCAGCCCCCCAATATCATAAGCCCTAATCCCCAAAACAAAACCTAAACCCTCAGCCCCCTAAAAACCCTTAACGCTCACCCCACAAATAATACCTATAACGTGAACCCCATAAAACCTTAATGTTATTGAGAAAAAACACCATAATCCTCTTCCCAATATAATCATAAACCCATAGCCCCCAAAAAATAATAAACCCATATCCCAAAAATATCTAAACTGGAAACACAAAAAACAATAAACCCTCTCCATAAAAACCATAAATCCTCCACCCAAAAAAACCACAAATTGTGGTCCCTAAAAAACCCCATACCAAAAAACACTAAAAACATATACCCAAAAAATCATAAACCATCATCCAGAAAAAACCGAAAACCCTAAGCCCCAAAAAAACCTAAATCATGATATTTAATAAATCATTATCCCTTAGCTACAAAAAAACAAAAACCCGCATCCCAAAAAACCCAAAACCCTCAACCCCAAAAAACCTTAAACCCCCATCCCCCCAATACTGAAAACCCTTAGCCCTAAAAAATCCAAAAACATCACCCCATAAAACCTCATCCCGAAAAAACAAAATCCACTCATCCCAAAAAACCCATACCACTCACCCCCAAAAATAACGCACATCCCCAAAAATCCCAAAATACTATTCCATAAAAACACTAAACCCTCACCGAAAATTTCCTTAATCAATCAACACCAAAAAACTAAATACACTGATCCCAAATAAAACCTATACAATTGTCAATATAAAACCCTAAACCCATTTCCCAATGAAACAGTAAACCCTCAACCCAAAAAAAAACATAAAACGCAATCCTAAAAACCCAAAACACTACACCCCAAAAGCACATAATCCCTAGATACTAAAAACCCAAAACTCTAATCCGTAAAAAATTATAAACCCCAACCCCCAAATCCCTATACCACCAACCCTAATAATCGTATACCCTCTTCCGAAAATAATACTATACCCTTGGACCAAAAAACCCTAAACGATCAACACCATAGAAACCAAAACCCTTAGCCTCAAAAATAATAAATCAATATCCCCTAAAAACCATAAATTTCACATCCAAAAACATTAAATCCTCCAAAATAAAAAAAATAAAAAACTCAAAAACCCAATAAACCCTATACTATCCACAAAAAATGACCAAAACCCTCACCCCTGAAACAACTATAAAACCTAATCCCAAAAAACCTCGACATTAATCACCATAAATACGTAAACTACACCAAAAAATATCTTAATAATGCAACCTCAAAATCCCTTAAAACCCCTTCCCCAATATACCATAATTTTCATACAAAAAAATCACTAAATCTGCAACCCTATAAATATCTAAACACCCATCCCCCGGAACTGCTAAACATTATTCCCTCAAAAGACCCAAAACACTCTTCACCAAAACACCCTAATCCCTGATAAAAAAACCTAAACTATTATCCAAAAAAATTAAACTAAACAATCATTCCTGAAAAAGTGAAAAACCCCATTCAAAAACCCCATAAACATTCAGCCCATAAAAAACAGAACCATCATCCATAAAAAACCCTAAACCACAAAACTATGTAAACCCTAAACCACCAACCGAAAAAAGGATAACCCCTCAATAAAAAAAATCTTAAACACTCTTCACTAAATAAACCCAAAACCCTAGTCCCCCCAAAAACCCAAAACCATTATCCCCCTAAAATTTTCCTAAATCCTCGTCACCAAAAATCCTAAACCGTAACCCCAACAAATAATTAAACACTTTCCCTGGAAAATCTTTATAATGTCATCCCCAAAAACCATAAATCCTCAGACTAAAAAAACAAAACCATTAGCCACAAAAAAACCAAAACTATTAGTCCCAAAAATAAAAAAAACTTGCAGCCAAAAAAATAAAAACACCCTCATGGCCATAAAAACCTAAACCCGCATTCCATAAAAACCATAAATAGTCATACCCAAAAAAATCATATATTCTCATCACCAAAAAACACTATACCATCATATCCTGAAAGCCCTATCACCCCAAACCCAAATAAACCTAAACAGTCATCCCCAAAATACAATATACAATAATCCCAAAAATCCCTAAAAACATTATAAAAAAACTCTAAACCATCATCCCCAAAATCCCTACACCCTCACCCCCAAAACCTTAGAAACCTCTACCACAAAAATGGTAAACCCTTAACCCCCACAACTCTGATCTCTCATCCATAAAAAATCCCAAATAGTACGACCTATTAAACCTTAAAAACTCAATCCCCAAACGAACTAAACACACATCCCCAAGAAACTTAAACCCTAATCCCAAAATACTAAACCCCTATTACAAAGACACCATAAACCCCCCTGCCCAAAAAACCATCAGCACAAAAAACAGCCAAAACTCTAGACACCAAAAATTCTAAATGGGATGACCCAAAAAAACATAAACCCTTATCCCACAAAATTATAAACCCCAAACCCCAAATAACACTAATCCCACAACACACAACAAAAACTGAAAATGTTCAGCTCATGGAACCATATTACGTCAATATCAAATATTCCAAAAACCTCATACCTATTAAACTCTAAACCCTCAACACCCAAAAAAACAAAACCAAAAGGACAAAGAAACCCTAAATCCCCTGTATGAGAAATACCCAAACCCTAGAACCAAAAAAACACAAACCCCATTTAAATAAAATCAAACAACACATAGCAATTGAAAATTCAAATCCCCAAATCCCCAAACCCCAAGATCCCTCAACCACAAAAAAATACAATTACCCATTACCAAAACATCCCTAAATCATTACACCAAAAAATACACTAAACCGTCATCCCAAAAAAACCCAAAATACTGAACCCTAGAAAAACTATAAAACCTTAAACAAAAAAATAACAAATCATCAGGCCCTAAAAAACTAAAACCCTCATTCCCAGAAAACCCTCAACAATAAAATCCCAAAACCCCTAAACTCTCGACCCAAAAACACTCTAATGCCTTATCCCCATAAAACACTTAACCCTCATCACCAAAAATCCAAAATCCTCAACCAACAAAAACCTTATTCTCACTTCCCAAAAAATTCTAAAACCTTGTTTTGAAAAACTATAAACCATTGGCCCCATAAACAATAAACCCCATTCCACAAAGAACCCAATAATCCCAGCCAACAAAAAACCCTAAACCCCATACCAAAAAAACCCAAATCCCTCAATCCCAAAAAAAACCCTAACCCAAATGCCCACAGAAAACCCTGAACACTCAGGCATAAAAATCCTCAAACCCTTAAACCTATATAACCCTATACCCCCAGATCAAAAAAATCCTTAACACTCATCCCCAAAATACTAAATATTCATCCCATGTAAGTTATATACCATCATCCCCAAAAATACATCATCCAACAACCCCAAAAAAACTCTAATATCTCATCCCCAATAATAATTAAACACTAAACCCAAAAAAAACATAAACTATCACCCAAAAAAACCTAAACATTCATCTCAAAAAAATGTAAAACCATATCCCAAAATACATCATAACTCTAAAACACCCAAAACCATAAACCCCAATCCTAAACAATTCATTAACCCTCATAAAAAACCCTAATCTCTCAGTTCCAAAAAATCATATATAATCATCCATAAAAAACCAAAAATTTTAATCCCCATAACTCCCTAATCCCTCATCCCCAAAAACCCAAAACACATAGGCTTAAAAACCCCAAATCACAATGTCACAAATAATCATAAACCCTCATCCTAAAAAATCCTTAAACCCTTAAATTCAAAAAAACCCATAAACCATCTTACATAAAATACATAAACTATCATTTCCAGAATTCCGATAAACACTCATCAATAGAAAACCCTAAATCCCCAACCTGAAAAAATTTAAACCATTACCCCCCCTAAACACCAAATCATACGCACAAAAAAACCATACCGTATGCCACACAAAAAATTAAAACCCAAATATAAAAAAAACAATTTCCCCAAAAAAAATTAAACCTCGAACACCAAAAAACACTAAACCTTCACACCCAAAAGACTTTAAACCCATAGGCCCAAAAAAACTGAAACCCTCATACATGAAACGCCATAAACCCTCATCCGCAAAATAGCTATTCCCTCAGCTTTGAAAAACCCGAAACCCTATGTGCTAATGACCCTAAACCCTCATCCCTAATGAGAATTTAATACTCAGCTTCAAAAAATCTAAAAACTCCACTGTAAACAACCTAAACCTTGAATCACAAAAAATCATAAACCCCAATTCCCCAAAAAACGTCAGCTCCTAGTCCCAATAAAACCATAAAACATCATCCCCAAAATACCATAACCCCTGCATGAAAAAACAATAAACCCCCATTCAAAAAAAACCATAAACTATCATACCTAAAAATCCCTGAAACCATTTCCATAAAACCCCTAATCCCTATACCCCTAAAAACCCTAAGCCCTACACTTGAAAATATCCAAAACCCTCCAGCCCCAAAAAACATAATCCCTCATCATGGAAAGACCATAAACAATAAAAACTCAAAAATCAAAAAATTTCACCAAAAAACCCCTAAACAGTCATCACCATATATCCATAAATCATCATCCCAAGAATTAAAAATCCCACATATTTAAAAACCCCAAAACATCATCCCCTAAAAACCGTAAACCCTCCTCCACAAAAAACCCTAATCCCCAACCCTAAAAAACCTAGAACCATCAACCCAAAAAATCCAAAACCATCATCCCTGAAATCCCAAATCTATATTCCCCAAAAAAACCCTAAACCTGCATCCAAAAAATAATACATAAACACTCAACCCCCAAAAACCCTAAACCATCAGACTCAAAAACCCTAAACCATTGGTTCCAAGAATTTGTAAACCATCATCCAAAAAAAAAACCAAATCCATTATCCTAAAAAATCTAAACTCTCAATCCCAAAAATCAAATAACCCATATTGAAAACAAAATATATAACTTCATCCTAAAAAAACGCTAAACCTTCTTCCTGACAATACACTAGAAAATCAGACCAAAAAAACATAAATATTGAGGCCCAAAAAACCCTAAACCTGCAACCCTAGAAAAACCCTAATCCCTCGTCCTATAAAATACCTAATCCCTCATCCATAAAAATGCCAAACCCTAATCCCCAAATAACTCTAAACCCTCATCCCTCAAAACATGACCTCTTATCCATAAAATCCATAGAATCTCATCCCATAAATACTCTAAACACTCTACCAAAAAAAACCAAAACCCAGAACAACAAAATTCCCAAAACCCTCAAACCCAAAAAACCCAACACCCAGAGACATAAAGAAACCATAAACCCTCGTATAAAAAAATTAAAGGCCCCAACCAAAAAAAACCCTAAACCCTCATAAAAAACCCTAACACCTTGGACCGGAAAACTCTTAAACATCATCCCCAAAATTTCCTCAACCAACACCACTATAAAAACCTCAACCCTCTTCCCCCAAAAAATATAAACCCACTTCACTAAAAATATCCTAAACACTCTGCAAAAAATCCTAAACCATCATCCCCAAAAATCACAAACACACATATCCCCAAAAACTGAAAACCCTTTCCACCAAAAATATCTAAATCAAGAGAACAAAAAAACCCTAAACCCTCAGACCCAAAAAAAACTAAACCACCAGCCCCAAAAAAATCCTTAGACCCCAAAAATCCAAAATCCTTGTCGGCATAAAATCTGAAACCTCTTCCCAAAAAAATCTTAGATCCATGACCCAAAAAATCCTAAACCCTCACCCAAAAAAACATCATAAATCCTTTACCTGAAAAATCCAAAACCCCCCACCCCCAAATAATTATCCCACATCCTAAAAACCCAAAAACCATTAGCCCCCAAAAAAACCCAATCCCCTATCCCCTAAAAACCCTATGACCACAATACAAAAAACCATAATTCAATGGCCTCCAATAACTATAAACACAAGGACCTATCATCTCTAAAAACATTTTACTCTCATCTCCAAAATTCTCAAATCCTTAACCATAAAAAACCAAAATCACTCTTCCCTAAAATCCCTAAACCCTTATAATAAAAAGAACCTTACCACTCATCCCCCAAAACCCCAAAACCGTCATCACCAAATAAAACTAAACCCTTATATCCAAAAAAAATTGTAAACACTCACCATCAAAAAGTAGTAAACATGCATCCTAGAAAACACCAAACCCTCTTACCAAAAAAAACCAAAACCACATCCATAAAAAACCCCAAACCCTATTCCCCAAAAACACTAAAGCCACAACACGAATGAACCCTAATCCTATATCCCCAAAAAACATAAACCATCATCCCTAAATATCATTAAACCCTTACCCCCAAAAATTCCTATACACATATCCCCCAAAACTCTAAACAATCTTCCCAAAAAATACTCTCAATTGAAAAAATACCTAAACCCTATTCCCCATGAAATCCTAAATCCACATCCCTATGAAAACCATTAAACTTCCACCCAAAACAACCCTAAACCCTCAGACACAAAACAACACTACACCATAATCCCCATAAAATTTTGATCCCTCATCTATAAAAACACTCCAACCCTATTTCGCAAAAAAACCACACACCATAAGCCCCAAAAACCCAAATCACAAAGCCCCATTCCAAAAAAAACCTCATCCTCAAAAAAATCATAACCCTAATCCCACCAAAACAATAAAACCTCATACAAAGAAACCTATAACCAGTTATCTGAAAAACACATAAATTATTTTCCCCAAAGAACTATAAAACCAAAAAATCATAATACCCTAAACCCTCATCAATTAAAAATCATCAATCCTTAACACTGAACACCCCAAAAACCCTCAGACCACAAAAAACCTAAATCCTCAACCAAAAAAAATTAAAATCCTCTCATCACCAAAAAAATGCTAAACTGTTGGGCACAGAAAAACCAATACCCCTACTACGAAAGAAATGCTAAACGCACAACCTAAAAAACCATATAAAATTAGAAATAAATTCCATCAGTGCTTGGACACATAAAACCCCTAAACAGTAAGTCCTGAAAAACAAAAATCACTCAACCTCAAAATACCCAACCCGCCATCCCTAGAAAATCCTATATTATTATACATAAAATAACCAATACCCTCATCTTCAAAAAAACATAATCCCATAGGCCAAACCAAACCTAAAACCTCTTCCCCAAAAAACACTAAACCCTTTCCCACAAAGAACACTAAACCCCGATCAATAGAAAATACCTAACCTTCAACCTCAAAATATTCTAAACCCTCATACCGCAAAAAAACAAAAACAAAACCGTAAAAACCTAAATCCCCTAAACCATCAGACCTATCAATCCTTGAACCTCGTACCACAAAAATCATAAACCCTTTGTCTAAAAAATATAAACTCTAAAAAAACCCAATTTGTCAACTAACGAAAATACTAAACCCTCAATACTAGATTCAGTTAAACCTCACTACTAAAAACCCCTCTTCCCTATAAATCCTTAATCCCTGAAACATAGAAGGCATAAATGTTTAGCCCCAAAAAACCTCATCCCCAAAAATGATTAATCTCCCAGCTACTAGATTCAATGAAACATCAGGCAAACTAAATCTAAACCCTTACCAATAAAAATCTCTATACCCTCTTACACATATAACCATAAAACATCTTCCCCATCAATCCTAAACCCCCATCCCTAAAAAAATTAAACCTTCATCCCCAAATTAACCATAAACCATCATCTAAAAACATAAAAACGATCATCCCCAAAAAACACAATACCCTTAACTAAAAAATAACTAACCATCATCCCCCAAAACGCTAAACCTAATTCCTTAAAATCCATTATCCCCCATCAACAAAAATACTGAAATCCTTGTAACCAAAAAACTCAAAATATATATAACCAAAAGACCCTAATTTACCATCCCAAAAAACCGTAAACCCACAACAACAAAAAACCATAAAAACTCAACTCTAGAAAAACATAAATCCTCAACTCCAAAAAACCATAAATCCTCAGTCACAAAAAAAATACCCAAACCCTCATACCCAAAAAAACACATAACCCTCATCCCTAAAAAACCTAGATAACCATTCTCAACAAACACTAATCCCTAGACTGAAAAAATCCTATACCCCCAACACAAATAATACATAAACACTCAGCACTAAAAAACCCAAACCCTTATCTCAAAAAATGCTAATCCATGAGACCCAAAAAAATTATATCCCTCATCCCCCAAAACCATGAACCCTTCGCCCCATAAAACCCACATCTGTAAACCCAAAAAATCAAAAAAACATACATTTCTCAAAACCCATAAACACTCATCCTAAAAAACATAATCCCACTACCCAAAAATCCCTAAAACCTCTACCCCATATAAAAAAATACCATTTTCCCCAAAAAACCTAACCAATTAGCCGCATAAAACCTTGAACCATCAGCCTTAAAAATCTAAACCATCGTCCTCAAAAATTTGAAACCCTCATCCCCCAAAAAAACCCTAAATCCACAAAAATCCTAATACCTCTCCCAAAAAATATATAAACCCTCATCCTAAAAAACAAATAAAACTTCAGGACTAAAATACCCCAATCCATCATCCACAAAAAAATCATAAACCCTCATCCTTGAAATAACCTAAACCCTCATCTATAAAAAACCATAAAACCTATGCTCTGATAAATAACTAACTCCATAGCCCAAAAATACCAAAACCCTAAAAACTAAAAAATCATAAATACTAAGCACCAAAAAAACACTAAACACATAGACCAAAATACCCTAATGCAGCTGCCCCAAAAAACCCTAGTCCATCATCCCAAAAAAACCTTAAACACTCAGCCCCAAAAAACACAACAACCACATCCCAAAAACCCAATACTCTTATCCACATAAAACCATAATGAGATGGTCCCAAAAATAATTTAATTTTATCTCTAATATTCCATAAACACATAGCCACAAAAAACATAAACCCACATCCCCAAAAAACTATAATCTGTGATCCCTAAAAAAACCTAATACCCTCAGTCCCAAAAAACCCTAAACACTGCTCTCATAGAAAACATTAATAGTGGACCCTAGAAAAAACCTAAACTGTCATCCTCAAAAAACCATAACCCCTCATTGAAATAAAACACATTTCCCCCATCTCCAAAAAACATTAAATGATTATCCATAGAAGATCTTAAACACTATGATCCAAAAAAACGATAATACCACCACCCAAAATAAACTAAACCCTCTTCCACAAAAAAACCATAACTCTAGTAAAAAATAATATTCAACCCCATACCAAAAAAACCCAAATACAGTTCCCCCCAACAAAAATCACTAATCCCCCTAACCTAAAAAAATATAAAATCCTCACACCAAAATCCAAAAACCCTTGCACACAAAAACATGAAACCCTCGACAAAAAAATTATACCATCATTCCTAATAAATCCAAAAAGATCCACCCAAAAATTAATAATCCAAGGGCCACAATAAAACCTATACCCTAAACATAAAAAATTCCTACACACATAGACCCTAAAAAACCTAAATCTCAACACAAAAAGACCCTAAAAACTGGGGATAAAAAACCCTAAACCCTCATCACCAAAAAACAATATACCATCATCCTTATGATCAATAAACCCTCAGCCACAAAAAACATTAAATTTCATAAAAAACATATACCCTAGGCTCAAAAATCCCTAAACCATCAGTTGAAAAAGAACCCCGCATACCCTAAAAAATAATATAACATTATCCCCAAAACCCCGAAACCATAATCTTCAATAAACCCAATAACACTATCTTGAAAGAACCAGTAAACCAATATCACTAAAAAACTCTAAACCCTTTTCCCAAAATAATCTAAAACCTCAAAATTAAAAACACCTTATCCCTCACCCCTATAATATCCTAATCACGAAGTCCCCGACAACTCTAATCCTTGAACCCCAAAAATCATAAACCGCCATACTGAAAAAACCCAAATCCCACATCAAAAAAAACTCAGATAAATTGTTCCCCATAAATCGCGAAACCCTTGGACCCAAAAACCCTCAACCCTCAACCCTAAACAATACCTAAACACTCACCACAGAAAAGACCTAAAACAAAATCTCCCATAACCCTAATCCCTCTCCCACACAACCTAAAAGCTTAAATCACAAAATAACATAACCTCTATGACCCCAAATAAATTTGAAACACTATGATCTAAGAAACTCTAAACTCCTATCCACAAATAATATCAAAACATCCAGCCCCAAAAAATAGTAAACCCACTTCACCAAATAAACCTAAACCAACATCCCATAAATCTCTACATGCAATAATAGAAAAATTTTAAACCCTCATCCTATAAAAACCCTAAACCTCTAGCCTAAGAAAAACCAAAAACCACATCCCCATAAATCCCTAAACACTTATCTCCAAAACAACCGAAAAAACACTGCCCTACAAAACATTAAACCATGATCCACCAGAAAAATGTAAGCCCTCTTCCCCAAAAAACCATAAAACCATACCCTAAAAAAGTCAAAAATCAGATCCCCAAATCACCCTAATCTCATAGTACCAATACACTCTAAAACATTATCTCCAAAACACTACAATCCTCCAACCCCAAAAAACAGTAAACCCACATCTAATGAAACATTAAACCATCATCGAGAAAACACTAAACCCTTGTCTGAAAAAACCCATATACCCACAACGATAAAAAAACATTAAACCCTCACCACAAAAAAACATGACCCACTCCCCCAATAATTAATAAACCAAGAACCACAAAAAACCTGGCACCATCAGCCCCCGAAAACCCAAATAACTCATCCCAAAAAATCCTTAAACTCTCAAAGTCATATAACTATGAAATTCCCACCCCCCCAAAAGCGTTTGGCCCAAAAAAACCTAAAATCCCATTCCCAAAAATCATTAAATAGTCGACACCAAAAAAACCCTAAACCATTGAACACATAAAGTCCTTAAACAAAAAATCCAAAAAAACACTAAACCCATAGCCACAAAAAAACCTAGACACTAAACACTAAATCATTAAAACCCTTAGCCGTAAAAAACCAAAATCCTTCATCCCCATGAAACAAAAAAACCCACAACCTAAAAATCATAAAAACACACCCCCAAGAAACCCTAAAACCTCATCCCTAAAACACAACAATGCTTCAACCCCAAAAAACCCAAAACCATCATCCTGAAAAAACACACAACCCTCAGCCCCAAAAACCCCCAAACATCATCAACAGAAAACTGTGACCCTTATATGAATAAATCCCTTAACAAAAATCACCCAAGGCCCTAAACACTCCACCTTAAAAAAACTACTGCCTCATCCCCAAAAAACCCAAAACCTTCTGTGCCAAAAAAATTGTAAACATTGAGCGCAAAATAACCCTCAACCCCCATGCCAATCAAACACTAACCCTCGTAAAAAGCATCCCCCATCCCCAAAAAACCCTTAATGCTTTTCACAAAAAACCATAATGCCTCAAACCCCAAAAAAAACTCAAACCCACGTCCCCAATAACAATAAAACAATTATAAAACTTCCCTACAACCAATTTCAAAAAATACCCTAAACCCTCATCCAAAAAAACCCGTCCACACTTCACTAAAAAAATTGTACTGATTAGAAGGGTATATTTTTTATTAGAGGGTATTATAACCCACTCGAAAGACACTAGTAGTTGTTATGTAAAACCGGTGCTAATGTTCCAATGATATATTGTTTGAGATTGTTTAATGAACCACTAGTAAGCTATGTGTAACATTAAAGGTCGTTAACTTTGAGGGGGTTTAAACCCACACGAATTTCCCATAAAAAATTCCTGAGTATGTAAAATTAGTGGTATGTAAATCGACATCTATGTTATATATATTTTATGTGGGTTTTATACCCCCTATTATATTAGATAAAAATTCAATGTATAGGTGGTGGAAAACCACCTCTCAATGAGTGGATTTTTAAAAAAAACTATCTGCTCTCCTACTCGAGAGAGCATCCCCCACCCACGAACAACCCCTAATATACCCTCACACTATGCTATATTTCATGTAGAGGAAACTACATATCTCCTCTATTCTATTTGAGAGAGCCCCCTTTCCCTCCTCCCTCCACATTCCTCAGGACATACACACCTTTCCTCTTGCACTTCATCCCTACAGTCCCACGCATATCCCCACCACATCACCCCATTCATCCACCCACGCTAGCCACAATAAAACATCAATGAGGATTCGTACATGGGATCAATCTACACCATGTTCCCCCGACACCATCCACTAACCATTGAGGAATCATTATTATCATTTTATAATATAGGAATGTATATATTTGTATATATATTATTGATCAGTGAAATCAAATTTATTTTTATAATATATTTAAAAACATTTGAATATATATCATATATATATATATTTATATAAATTAATATATTCATGATTTTATTATGTTTTTATTATGTAATATATTTAAATCTCATTGATCAATTTATATAACACACCCATATGTATATATATCTTATATTTATATATAATATTTACTATCTTTATATGTATATAAAATTAGATAGTTTCAATATTATATATTTATTTAATACACAAGTATATTATATATATATATATATAATAATGTTATAAATACATGGTTGCAATAACAATCTATATATATATTAAATACTCATAAGAATACAATTACATATTATATACAATATATTTATATAGGTATACAACATAATATATTTTTATTATATTAATTTAATATTGATACAATTAATATAATATATGTTTAAATTAATTATTATAATATAATATTATTATATTATTTATATTCTTATAATATAATATAATAACTCTATATAGATGAAATGTTATTTATATTCGAATATAAATAAATATTGTTTATTTATAAAGTTAAAGTTTTATTTATATTTATAAATATTAATAATATTTATGGAAATATATCATTAATATGTAAATTTATATATATATTTTATAATAATATAAATTTATTTATTTAATTTAAAATATTTATTTACATATTTATTTGTATATGTATTTATAAATATTTAGATAGAATATTTATATATTTATCTGTATGTATATGCATATATATAAAATATGACACATTTACTTATATATTTAAATGAATTTATATTATATATTAGGCATAAAAATATATAGAATATATAGAAAATCAAATAAATCATTTATATAATACATACACAATTATTTATATTCATGTGTTTTAGTATATGTATAATCCAGTATTATTATTATTTTATAAAATATAAAAAATGTAGGGATTTTATATGATATATTTTAGAAAATAAGTAAATTTTCATGTATATATTTAAATAATATATTTTTTCTTTTTATTAAAATTTAAGTTATAAGATATAACATTTTATAGAAATAAATATATATTAACGTAAACATTATACAATTACCCTACCCAAAAAAAATTCTAATCATGAAAAATCCATAAACCCACGAGAAAAAAATATCCCTAATCACTATACCCAAAAATCCTCAATTCCTAAAGCCGCAAAAAATAGTAATTGCTAATCACCTAAAAACACTAAACCGTATTCTCCTAAAACCCTATACCCTCATCATAATGAAACTCCAAACCGGAATCCAAAATACCCTAATCTCTCATCCCCATCAAACATTAATCCCTCAACCCCAAAAAACCCTGAACCCTCAGCCTAGGAAAAACCAAAACCCTCATCCTGAAGAAAACCAAAAAATTGTCCCAAAAAACATAAAACCCCAGCCAAAAAACCCCCATACCCCCATCCCCCAAAAACCCAAAAAATATCATCACAAAAACACAAAAACCTAAACCTAGAAGAACCCAAATCCAGTACCATAAAAACTCGAAACCCCTAAATATAAAAAATCCCAAAACCTTATCACCACAAAAATTCCCTCACCCCCCAAAACACCAAATCATGGGTCCAAATAAAAAATTAATTTCCATCCAAAAAATCATCAAACCCCAGGCCACCAAAAACCCCAAACAATTTCCCCCCATTCACAAAAACATATAAAAACAATTAATCATGTTCCTCAAAAAACCCAAACAATAATCCAAAAAAAAACTCGTCCCTAAAAAACCAAAAAACATAATCCACAGAAAACCCCAATCCCTTCCCCACAAATAATCCCCGACCCCTAATACTATAATAACCCCAATATATTTTTCCAAAAATCCCAAACTATTAGCCCAAAAAAAACCCAAACCCCCAGCCATTAAAAACACATATCCCCCTACACTAGAAACCCAAAAACACTCAAACCAATGAAACATAAATATTTTAAAATTGGAAATCCAAACCAAGTATCCCTAGAAAACCCTAAACCCCCATCCTATAAAAACCCAAAACCCACATCCCTTGAAACCCCTAAACACTATATTCAACAAAATCATTAATCCTAAAACACACAAAACGATAAAACCTTATCCCCCAACCCTAAACCCTCAGACCCATGAAACACTGAACCCTCTTTCAAGAAGGCCAAATTTCCTTAGACCTAAAATACCGAATCCCATGGCGCCACACAAACCACAACCCTCTGCTTAAAAAACCCATAACCCCCCTTCCATAGAACAATAGAATGCCCGCATCCATATAAAACCATAATCAATCATCCCTCGAAAATCCCAAACCCTCATTGATAGAAATTAGTAAATCATCCTCCAAAATAAATTTTAAACCCTCTGACTATGACAACCCTAATCCCTCAAATCCAGAAAACCCTAATCCCAAAACCCAAAAAACCCCCAAAGGCCGCAGTCATAAAAGACCCATAATCGTCATACCAAGAAAACCCTAAACCATATAATCTAGAAAACCCAAAAACCATCGCCCTATAAAACCCAATACGATAATCACCCAATGAGATAATCCATAATCATCAAAAAAACCATAAAAACTCACCAATAAGAAAACCCTAAACCCACATACAAAAAAATTGGAAACCCACAGCCCAAGAAAAACATGATCCCTCAACCAAAAAAACCTTCAAACCTGATCTCCATAAACCATTAAAACGTTATCCCATGAAAAAACAAAACATTCAAACCCAATAAACCATAACCCCTATGTACTAGAAAACCAAAAAAAAATCACCCACAAAAACCTAAACCCTTAGATCCAAAAAACCAAAATACCATAGATGAAAAAAATATTAAACGATCCAACCCAAAACCAATAAACCCACTACCTCCAGAATCAAAAAACCCTCATCCCCAAAACCCAAAACCCTAGCACTATGAATACAAAAACACACCTCCCTAAAAGCCCCTAAACCCCCATCCCTAGAAAGTACTAAATCTAAATCCCAACAATTACATAAACCTACATTCCTCTTAACCAATAAACATGTATCCCTGATAATATATAAACCCCCAATGCCATAAAACATTGTAACCTCATCCATAAAAATCTCCATTGCCTTATCCCCTAAACACACAACAAACCTGACCTCATAATAACCCTAAATACCCAGTTCCAAAAAACCCTAAACCTATAGCCCAAAAACCCTAAGCCCTCATCCCTAAAAAAATATAATCACTTATCCCCAAATAAAATCGTAAAACCACATCTAAAATAATACATAATCTCTCATCCATAAAAAAAATAAAACCCCTGCTAAAAAACCATAAGACCTCATCCCCCAAAACCCCTAATCCATAATTCCCCAAAAAACTATAAACCATAATCCACCAAAAACCTAATCACATAGACCCAAAAAACCTTAATCTATGACCCCAAAACACTAATTCCTCAGTCTCGAAACATCCCAAACCCTTAGCCACATAAACCCCCAAACTATCACCCTGAAAAACCCTTAATCCATCATCCCTAAAAACCCTAAACCCTCAGCCCCAAAAAACCCATAATTTTCACCCCCAAAACCTTCATCCAAAACCCTTCATCCCAAAAAACCCAATACATTCAACCGCACAAAATATTAAACCCTAATCTAAAATAGAACAAAAACCCTCAACCTAATTAACTATAAACTCATATCCCCTAAAAACAGTCATCATCATAGAAAAACAATTCCCTTGGACATAAAACCCCACAAACAATCATCCCAAAATTACACAAAACCACGATTCCAAAAATAAACTAAACATTTAGAGACAAAAAACCCTAAACCATTAGAAATAAAGAACCCTAAAATCTCATCCCCAAAAAACCATAAAAATTCAATCCTAAAAAATCCTTACCCACAACCCCAAAAATCTAGAGTCATTAATCCCTAAAAAACCATAGTCCCTCATCTAAAACACCATAAAATCTATGCCCAAAAAATGATAAATCATCTTCCCAAGAAATACCTAAACCATCATCCCAAAAAATCTCCAAATCCTCATTCGTAAAAACACTAAACCCTCATCCCCAGAAAACACTAACCCCTCAACCCTAAAAATCACTAAACCCTCATCCCTAATAAATAAAAAATAATTAACTCCAAAAAATCTAAAAACTCATCACAAAATAACCCTATAAAATTACCTCCATAAACCCATAACACTAAAAAACCAAACCCTCATAAAAAAACCAAAACCCTCATCCCCCCAAATAATACAAAAACTATCAAACCCAAACCACCCTAAACCCTTTCCCCCACCCCAAACTATAATCCCCAGAAAAATCAAAATCCTCCACACCATAAAACCATGAATCCTCAACACATACCAAAACTTTAATCCCAGAAAAACATATACCCTCAACCATAAAAGACCATAATCCCCCATTTGAATAAAAAATTGAACCCCTATCTGCAAAAAAACCCAAAACCATCATCCCTGGAAATAAATAAACCCTATTCCCTAGAAAACCTAAAACAAACATCCATAAAAAACATAAAAACATACCCATAGAAAACACTAAACTAGATCCCTAGATGACCCAAAACACTTGTTAAAAAATCTAATAATCTCGCATCCCCAAAATGTAGTAAACCTTCATCCCCAAAAAAGTATATTCACGTAGCCATAGAGAACCCAAAAACCTCATCCATAGAAAACCTAAAACCTCATCCCTAAAAACCCTAAACCGAAATACCTAGGAAATCATAAACCATCATACCTAGAAATCTATAAATCCTCATCCCCAAAAAATTCTAAACAAATATCCCCAAAAAACATAAACCGACAACCCTAAAGAACACTAAACCCACATCCCCAGAAAAACCAAAACCACCATCCTTGGAAAACCAAAAAACCTAAGACTATGAAATATACAAACACTCATCCCCGGAAAAACCTAATCCCAATACCCAAAAAACACTAAAAATGAAACCCAATAAAACCATAATAACTCCATCCCCCAAAAACCCTAAACCCCAATTCTAATAAAACTCTGAATCATGATCTATATAAACCCACAAATCCATATCCCCAAAAGACACTATACACACATCTTAGAAAACCCTAAACACCCAAACATAAAAAAATCAAAACCCTCAACAATAGACAACCCCATACACCATGTCCCAAAAAACATGGAACCATAATCCCTTGAAAACCCCAAACTCTCTTAAAAAACCATAAAACCACATCCCCCAAAAACCCCAATCGAAAATATCTATAAAAACCCTTATACACCTACCATAGATAAACCCAAACACTCTGTCCCACAAAATAATGAACCATATGCCCCAGAATAAACTAAACACTGAGCCCTAGAAAACCCAAAATCCTTAGACCAGGAAAATAGCAAAAATCAATATTCCTAAAACCCTAAACCCTCATATATAGGATACCCTAAAATCATAGCCCTAGAAAAATGAAAAACATATCACCCAAAAAACAATAATCAATCAGCATAAGAAAAAAATCATTTTCCCAATCCCCAATCCCCAATCCCCCACCCCCAATCCCCACCAAACCCCAAACCCTCATCCTTAGAAAAGATTATAACCTCATAACTAAAAAACCCTATCCCCCACCCCTATAAACCACTAAAAATTTATCCATAGGAATCCCTAAACACTCATAACCGTAAATCCCTGAACTCTGATCCCTAAAAAACCCAAAACTCTTATAAGTAGAAATCCAAAAAAGCTTATCACATGACTGAACTAATCCCTCAGCCACATAAAAACTAAAACCAAATCTCTTAAAATCACTGAACCATCATCCAAAGAAAATATTAATCCCACTTCCCCATGAAACACTTGTCCCTCATCCAATGAAATACCATAATCGTATGCACCAAAATAACCCTCAATCCTCACCCCCTGAAAACTATAAGCCCTCACCTCATGAAAACAGTACACCCTCTTCTATAGAAATACGTAAGCCCTCAAACTCATATATACCAAACATGCATGCTCCAAAATTCCTTTAACATCACCCATCAATATACCTAAAGACTCACCCCCAATGAAACCCTAAAACTTCATCCACAAAAATACACTAAACCCTCATCCTTGGAAAACCCTAAATCCTTAGTCCCTGAAACACCTAAAACCAATAGCTTAGAAAACCCTATACCCTTATTCCTAGATAAACCTAAAATGCCATGCCAAAATAACCCTAAACCCTTATCCCAAAAAAACCAAAACCCTTATCCTAAGAGATACCTAAACCCTTATCCAATGAAAAACCAAAATATCATCCCTAGAAAATCTTAAACACTCATCCCTAAAAATCCCTAAACCCCCATCCTCTAAAAACCCTAAAACCTCATCCAATGGAAACCCAAAATATATAAACCTAGAAATCATTAAATCCTCTACACTAAAAATCCATAAAACATCATCCCCAAAAACAACAAACCCCTAATCCAAAATAATCCATAATCCCACCACCACGAAAATCCCAAAACACTATACTCCAAAAAACATAAAATCTCACCCCCATAAAGTCCTAAAATTTCATTCATAGATAATCCTAAAACATTGGTACTAGAAAAACCTAAACACTCATATCCATAAAATCCTAAACCTTACCCCTTAGAAAATCAAAAACACTCACCCATGGAATAACATAAATCCTTATCCCAATAAAACCCAATACCCTAAAACTAAAACAACCCTCAACCCTCACCCTCATAAAACCCTATATGCTCATCATATTAAAACCCTCAACCCTCTCCTAAAAAATTCATAAACACCTAGTCAAAAATACCTCTAAACCCTCATCCAAAAAACTCCCTAAAACCCCATCCCAAAAAAACTACAATCCCGGGTGCCAAAATAGAGATAAACCACCCAACCTAGAAACCCCAATAAACAAATAAAAAAACCCTACATAGTGATTCCTAAAAAAACCCCAAACCCTCGGTCCAAAAAAACCATACACCCTCATCCACAAAAACCCCTAAACCATATTCCATAAAATACCCAAAACCCAGAACTCAAAAAAGTTTTAAACTCTTGTATGCAAACAAAAATAAAACCAATGTCCCAAAAATTCTAAACCCCTTCCCAGAAAACCAAAAACCTTCGACTCCAAAAGAAACTATACACCCTCATCCAAAAAACCGAATACCCATTGTCCCAAAAAACCCTAAACCATAATCCAAAAAAAACCTAATCAAATGGTGCAAGAAATACCAAAACCCTCATTCCAAGAAAACTCTAAAAACTAATCCATTAAAAACCCTCCACCCTTAGACCCAAAATGCCGAAAACCCTTAGCCCCAAAAAACATAAAACATTTGTTATAGAAACTCTTAAACCCTTATCCCTTGTAGGCCCTAAACTCTCAGTCCTAGAAACATCTAAATCCTTGTCACTTGGAAAACAAAAACCCTCATCTGTAGAAAACCATAAACCCACATCCCCATAAAACCCTACACAATCATCTTAATAAATCTTTTATACATCAGCCCTTGAAAACCAAAAACACTTAACTAGAAATCTCTGATCCATCATCGTAATAAAACTATAAACCATTAATTTTAATAGACCATAAATTATCAACCAAAAAAAACTCAACCCCCATCCCCTAAAAAATACTCATCACCAAAATAACATAATCCCTTATCCCTATAAAACCATAAACCCTCGGCAAAAGGAAACCATCATCCCTCAATCACAAAAAACACCAAAACCATCATCCCTAAAATACTGTAACCATCATCTCAAAAAAACTGTAGCCAATGAAAACCATAAACCATCATCCCCAGAATACTCTAAAACCTCTTCCCCAGTAATCCCTTAGACATTGGTCCTAGAAAACCAAAAAAAACTCATGCTAGAAAATCCTAAATCTATAGCCACAAAATATTAAACTATCTTTAAAAAAATCTCAACCCTCAGCCCCAAAAAAATATAAACCATCTTCTCCAAAAATCCCTCACCCCTCATACCCAGACACCCTAAAATCCCATAAACATCAGCCCCCAAAAACCATCAACCCTCCACCCCAAGAAGTCCTAGGAACTAAAACCCTAAAAAAATGAAACCCTCAGCCCCATAAAATGAATCCCTCAGCAAAAAAACCAATCCCATCATCTCCAAAAAATCATCAACCCTAACCCACAAAAGAACCTCAACCCCCAGGGCAAAAATACAAAAAACACTCATCCTCAAAGAACTCTAAAACCACGTCCCCATAAATTATTCAACCCTAAGCCCCAGAAAACCCCAACCCTTAGCACCTTAAAACTCTCAACATTTATCCCCCAAAAAAACCATCAACCCATATCCAGATAAATCGTTTCTACTCGGCCCCCCAAAACCATCAATCCTTAGCCCAGAAAAACTCTTATCCCCCATCCCCAAAAAACCCTCCACCACTAGCCCAAAAAACCACTCAATAAATAGACCCAAAAATCCCTAAACCACCATACCAAAAAAAGGATTATCTCTTTGCCCCAAATAACAATGAACATTCATTCCAAATCAACATTAATCCATTAGCCACAAATAAAATTAAAACATAATCCCAAAAAAATCATGAAACCTCACTACCAAAAAAATGGGAACCATCGCCCGAATAAAACCTAATCCCACCATAGCAGAATTCCTTGAACCCTCGCTAAGAAAAAAAAAATTATCACCCCCAAAACCTTAAAAAATCTGCCCCAAAAACATTGAACCCTTAGCACAAATAAACATAAACCATTAACCCCTAGAAATCGTGAATGTCTAACACTAAAAACCAATGTACCATAATCCCCCAAAACACTAAATCCGACGTCCAAGGTTAATCATAATCCTCTTCCACAATAAACCTTAAATATTCTACCTAAAAATCCTTAAACCATAATCCCAAAATAACCCTAATCCTTAGATCCCATGAAACCTTAAATTGTCCTCCCCAAATACCATAAATTTCAAACAACAAAAACCTTGAACCCTAATTCACTAAAAACCATGAACCGTCATCCTAAATTTACTCTAAAACCGTAGCAACAAATATCCAGAATGTTCACACCCAAAAAACCATAAAACCTCATCCCCAAAAAACCCTGCATCATTTTCCCCAAAAATACCCTTTATCTTTATACAAAACAAATGTACCTTAGTCTCAAAAAACCCATAACTACCCACCCCATAGAACCAAAAACCCTTCTCCAAAATAAAATCCCATAACCCTTAGCCCCACAAAACACTAAACCCTTCATCCATGAAAATCCTTGACCCTCATACCCAAATTACCCTAAACACTTATCCTGAAAAAACCATAAACCCTCATCCCCAAATACACTAAAATCTAATCCCCAAAAAACCTAACCACTCGTCCATAGAAAACAAAAAACCTTTAACCATTTAAAACCCTAAACCCTCATCCCCAAAAATACCAAAACCCTCACTGCAAAAAACCATAAACCCTCAAAACATGAAAAACAAAAACCCTCTTCCCTAGAAAACTGTAATCCATTAGCCTTAGAGAACCCTAAACCATCATCCCTAGAAAAAACCTAAACCCTCATGTAAAAAACATCACCCCTCATCTCTAAAAACCCCTCAATCCTCTACCCAAAAAAACCCAAAACGTTCACCCCCAAAAAACCCTCATCCCAAAAAAACCTAAAACCCCAACACCAAAAAACCATAACCCATAGCCCCCAAAAACAATAAAAACCATTTCCTAAAAACACTCAACATTCAGCCCAAAAAATTCTAGAACCCTCATCCTCAACAAAACCAATACCCTCTTCACCAAATTACCAAAAAACTTAACCTAAAATAACTACATCTATTCTTCCCTAAAAACATATAGTTACTCAGTATTAGAGATCCCCAATCCTCAACTCCAAACCAATTAACCCTCCACCACAAAAATCACTGATCTCTCACAGCCAAAATTTCCTATACACCGAGCGCCTAAAACCCCATAACCCTATTCTCCAAAACCAATAAACCATCATCCCTAAGAAACCTTTATCCCACACCCAATGAAACTATATAAACTAATCCCACTAAACCCCTAAACCCCAATCCTCCCAAAAATGTATTCTTCTTTCAAATAATAATAATCCATCATCCCAAAAAAACCTATTTTTAGCCCCAAAAAACCATAAACTCTTATAAGAAATCTCCCATAAACCCTCATCCCAAAAAAAACACTACACCCATACCCCCAAAATTACTAATCCTTGGCCCAAATAATCATACCCCATCATACCCAAAAATCCATAAATCTTCAACTCCAAAAACTCATATACCATTAGTAATAAAAAACCCAAAAACATCATCACTAGAAAAACCCAAAACCCAAACTCAGAAAATCTTATACCATCAACCCTAAAAAATCATAATCCCTGGTCCCCTAAGTACCATATACCCAAAACCTACATCCCCACAAAACACTAAAACCCTATCCAATAAATCATCAACCTTGATCACTACAAAACCCTCAACCCTCATCCTACAAAATCCAAAAACACTCAACTATAGAAATCCCTAATCAATCAACCACAGAAAATCATAAATCCTTAGCCCCTGAATATAGTCAACCATTATCCCTATAAAACCTTAAACCCTTGCCCCGCAAAAAATATTAAACACTAAGCCCCTACAAACTCTCAACCCGTAGACAAAAACAAATTTAAATCCTTAAATAATATCCTCCAAAATCCTAAAACCATATACCGAAAAATAATTGAATCCTCAATCAACAAAAAATCCTATATCTACACCCCCAAAAATAGTAGAACCCTCATCTCTAGAAAACCCTAAACCATAATCCCAATAAACAGCTATACCCTCATCCCTAGAAAAAACCTAAACCATCATCCCCATAAAACCATATCCTATCATCCCTAGAGAACCCTATTACCTATTTCCAAGAAAACCAAAAAACCCCAGACCTTGAAAACCCTAAACCCCCAACAATTGAAAACACCTAACTAGTAACACTATTATATCCTAACAAATCATACCTGGAAAACCTGACTATCATGTCCAAAAAACACTAAATTATTTGCATTAATAAACACAAAACCCTTAGCACTTGAAAACACAAAACACTCTTGAAAATAATCCATCATCAATCAAACCCAAAAAAACTAAACCCACATCCCCAAAAGGCCCTAAAACCTCAAACCCTTATAATCCTAAACCACAAGCCCAAAAAACCCTAATCCCTATTCCATTAGAAACCCTAAACATTGACCCCTAAAAAATTATAAACCCCCATCCCAAATAAACCATAAATCCTCAACCACTGAAAACCATAAAAACTCATCCTATGAAAACCCAAAACCCTCACCCAAGGAAAAAATTAACACACCACCATAGAAAACCATAAACCCACAACCCCATAAAACTGAAAACATTGAGCCATAGAAATCCCTATACCATTATCCCCAGCAAACCCTGATCTGTTGGCCCTAAATAACATAAAACACTCATCCCTATATAAAACTAAAGCCTCATACCCTAAAAAACATATTCCCTAATCGCAAAAAATACATAAACAATTATCATAGGAAATACAAAACCATCAGCCACAAAAAACCAAAAACCCTTAGTGCATAAACCCCATAAACCCTCATCAATAGAGAACCCTAAAGAGTTCTACCTAGAAACACCTCACCAAAATCCCAATAAAATACTAAGCCTGTATCCCAATAACACTGAAAATATCAACCCCAAAAAATCCTATACTCTCAGGGGGACAAAATTCTAAACCCTCAACCCGATAAATCGTTAAACTCTTAGTCCCATGAACTGGATAATCCTCATCCACAAAAAAACCTAAACCCTTAACAAAAAAAAAACTAATCCACAATCTTATAAAACCACAAACCATCATCCATATAAAACCCTAAACCCTCATTAATAGAGAACCCTAAAAACATCACCCTTGAAACACATAACCCAAATCCCAAGAAAATACTAAACCCACATCCCAATAAAACTATAAATCTCAACCCCAAAAAATCCTATACTCTCAGGGGGAAAATTCTAAACCCTCAACCCCATAAATCCTTAAACCCTTATTCCCATGAACTGCATAATCATCATCCAAAAAATAACCTAAAAACCTAACCCAAAAAAACTAATCCTCAATCCTATAAAACCAAAAACCATCATCCCCATAAAACTCTGAACCCCTGACACTAGAAAACCCTAAAACTTCAGCCCTAGAAAACCTTAACCCATCAACTTTATAAAACCCTAAAACCTCAACCCCCAAAACACTATTCCTTAATTCAAAGAAAACATTAAATCCTCATCCCTAAAAATCCCTAAATCCTCAGACCCAATTAACCATAATGCCTCATATTTGGAAAACCATAAACCTTGTTCCCCTAAACACTTAACCATAATCCCTAGAAAACATTAATCACTCAATACATGAAAACTATAAAACCTAATCCCGCAAAAACCATTAGCCCCCTACCACAAACACCCCTAAAAATTTTCTAAATAAAACCCTCAAGCCTTCTCCATGAAAACCCCAAATCTAATTCCCTAGAAAACCCCAAAAATACATGCCCAAAAAAATATTACACCCCATCTACATAAAACCATAAATACTCAGCCTTGGAAAACCCAAAAACCTAAACACAAGAAGACCCTAAATCATCACGCATGTAAAACCCCAACACCTAATCCCTAAAAATCCCAAAACCTTCTTCCATAGAAATCCCTAATATTATAGCCCAAGAACCCCTATAACCTCATACCCAAGAATCCATCAACTATATTTCCATGAAAATCCTAAACCATTATTCCCAAAAAAACATAAACCCTTATCACCAAAAACATATAAAACCTTAGTCTGAGGAAACCTAAAACCCTTTTGTCCCATAAAACCGTAAACCATCATTCCCAAAAAAACCTGAGCATCAGCCCTAGAAAACCATAGTTCTTGACACCTAGAAATCCTGAAACACAAATCCATAGATACATTGTAAAGTTGATAACCGAATTAAGAAAAACACTATGCTCTAGAAATCTTGATACTCTAATGAGGATCATGACACACATGAGAGTCACAGGGTTGGAGGTGGACTTGATGAGGAGGGCAGAATTCACACAAGTGGATAAGACCCATTGCGTGGAATCGTAGGCCCAATGAAAAAGGGGTAGTCCAAGAGAGTGATGAATGCCTTAAATGGGGTAATCATGGAATTCCATGAGGAGGACCAACATACTTTCTTAGGGGAAGCATATAGGAATATAATTACATTAATTTTGGATAAAAATGCTTTTAAAAACCCAACACATGGTGTGCTACGAATTTCAATCCCACCCCACCATTGAATCTTCAAAGTAAAAAGGTGGTGGTCTACTTGTATTTACATTTCCAAAAGGGTGTGCTACTTATATCCTAATGTCATGGGCATGTTCCAAAGTTGTCAAAGTCACCATTTATGATTTTTTTATTTTGAAAACAAGGTGGTAGACTAATGTAAAATCCACTGATTGGTGTGATTCGAATTACATTTTCTCTTTGGCAATAAATAACCACCCCTTGTGCTCTAGAAACATCATCAATTATGGTAATGTTAGTATGGTTAGTTATTCATGAAAAAATTGCGTTCTTTCATAATTCTAGAATTAGCTATGGATTTTTCATCAATTGTGGAATCTTATGGCTATAGTATTTAGAGACAAGTTCTATTTGGATTCTACCTTGACCATTTCTCCCTTCCCTCTCGTTTTCACTTCCCACGCACCACCATCATTTGTTTTCTTGCGGTGATCCAGGTGCTCAATGCATGAATTTGTACAAGGTTCATAGGACACGTTCTAGTGGGTCTAGCACCATGTTTCCTTTTGTATCAGAGGCCATTTGTATGAAATTAGGTTCATTCATTTTTATTCGTTCTTTTGTTTTCATTCCTCTTTAAATCGGGCCAACATCAATTTCGGTCCATTTTATCCTTCACCTATGGATGTCATTTCTTACACTTTTTGGATACACAGAATATCATTTTTTAGTTGAGAATGTAGTATTTATTTTACATTTGGAATCATCACAATCGATTCTATACATAAGAGGATACTCCTAGTTCAAATTTTGTGACAAATTTTGAAAATTTAAAACCACCCCAATATCATGTTGATTCAATTTGATTTTACAAATTAGTTCTTCTCCTACATTTAAATTTTGAAAATTCCTCTATTCCCTCCTGAATTTACAAACAAAATCCTAGAAAAGTAAAAAAAACAAAACAAAACAAAAAATAAATGCTAAAAAATTGCAACATTTTGAATTCTACATCCCATATTCATTTTTCTTCATCCATTTTCTACCCATTACCACTTTTTTCATAATTAACCCATTCTTAATTTTATCATTGAATTAATTTTTTGGGGATTTTCATATTTCCAAAATCCTTCCGATCTGAGGTGATTGGGTAAGAACGCTATACGAAGCAAGGTGAGTGGTAAAAGGAAAGAGTGTTACATTTTGAAAAAATCCAAAATTCAGTGAGACGCAAGCGAACAATATTATTTTTGAGTGTAAATACATGAGAGAGTGTGTGAGTTCCATTTTCCATTCTCTTCCTCTTCATTACAGGTGTGCAAAATGGAAGACTCGAGTAAGACCAATGAAGCAGACATTATGGTGTTTATGAGGGTTGAACAAGAACAATTACAAAGGTTGCTTGTTAGGATGGGAGAACATCAATCTCATTCCAATTATAGAGCACCACCAAGGTGGTGGGGTGTTGAAGAAGAGGAGGAGGTATCATATTTTCAAGAGTCACCAATTCCACGAAATCAACCACCATGGAGGAAATTCAATGATCTTGGGGGATTAAAGATGAAGATACCTTGATTCCTTGGTAAGAATGATCCCAAAAATAACATGGAAGGGGAAATAAAGGTAGAGCATGTTTTCGGCTGTAGAAACTATTGGAAGAAAAACAAAGTGAAATTGGAAGCTATGGAATTCACTGACTTTCCTAGTATTTTGTGAGACCGACTAGAAGTGTGTCGAAAACCAAGTTGAAAAAGACCCATCCACACTTGGGAGGATATGAAAGCGGTAATGTGTAAGAGGTTCATTTCTAGCCACTATTATTAAGATTTTTTCCTCAAGATGCAGGGTTAGAAATATGGGACCATGGGTGTCGACGAGTATTACAAAAAGATGGAGATAATAATGATTTGGTCCAACATTGTTGAGGAGAGAGAGGCCACTATGGCAAGGTTTGTGAATAACATCAACCATGACATTCAAGACATAGTGTTCATGCACCACTACAAGGACATCGAGAATCTACTTCACATGGCTACTGAAGTAGAGAGGCATGTAATGGCTAGAAGGATGCACTCTACATCTTATATTAAAGATTATATACCTTCTTTCATTTTTAAGGATACCAAACAGCAAGAGCATATAAGAGATCAAAAATTTGATTCAATGGTGTTGCCCAACCCAAAACCCTTCTTTCCCAAATCCAAAGGTAAAATGGAGGGTAAGGATGATTACAAATCACAATATATCAAATGTTTTAAATCTTATGGATTTGGGAATATTTCCTCACAATTCCCAAACAAGGGGAAATGATTATTTTGGATGATGAAAATTTTCTTAGTGCCAACTCATGTGATAATGACATTCCATGACATGAGGATGATTTAGATGTGGAAGTAGAAATCCCTATAGCTGGAGAAATTCTTGTGGAAAGGCATTCTTTGAGTGATCAAACCAACTGAGAACATGATCAAGAGAAAAGGGATCACATTGTTCATGCTATATGCCTTGTCAAAGAAAAGGTATGTAGTATGATTATTGATGGGGGTCGTTGTACAAACGTAGCAAGTGGATTGATGGTTGATAAATTGGGATTATCTATGACTAGACATACTTTGCCTTATAGAATTCATTGGTTTAATAATAGTGGGGATGTCAAAGTGATTAATCATTCATGAGTTCTAATTTCTATTGGGATGTATGACGACAAGGTAATGTGTGATGTTGTTCCAATGCATGATAGTCGCATTTTTTTGGGTAGAACTTGGATATTTTATAGGAGGGTCAAACATGATGGATACACCAACCGCAATTCTTTTGAGTACAATGGGAGGATAGTTATTAATACACGATTGAGGCCTTTGCTAGATTATGAAGACCAAGTGAGGATTTAGAGAGATTGTGAGAAGAGAGAAAAATAAAACAGAGTAAAAAGAGAGAGAATGTGAAGAATGGAAAAATAAATACTGAAAATGGTGTTTTGAGTGAAATCCAAAAAAAATTAAGGAAATAAAAGAGTTGAAAAAAAGAGTGAAAAAAGAGTGAAAACCAGAGTGTGGAGAGAAAAGTGAGCTTATTTTTAGAAAAAATAGAGATTGTGAAACCTTTAGAGTGGGAGGAAACTCTCATGATTCTATACAATTGAGGATTTCTTACCACTAACTCTCTTTACCCTTTAATGCCTTCTAGTGTAATGTCTCTTTTGTAGGAATTCCGTGATGTTTTTCTGGAGTAAATTCCTAATGAATTACCTCCCTTGAAGGGTATCAAGCACCACATCGTCTTCCTCCTAGGAGAAACACTTCAAAATCGATTGAATTATCGGGATAACCCAGAGGAAACTCATAAAATGCAGTGGAAGGTGGAAGAATTGCTATGGAAGGATTTTTTTTGGAGAGATCATATGTCTGTGTGCAGTACCAGTAATTCTTGTCCCCGTGAAAGATGGTAAGTGTAGAATGTGTATTGATTGTCATGATATCAACAAAATCATTGTAAAATATTGCTATCACATACCTCCTTTTCATGATATTCTTGATGAAATCCACAATGCATGCTTGTTTATTAAAATTGACCGAAGGAGTGGATACCATCAAATTAAAATGAAATAGATAGATGAATGGAAACCAAATTTAAAAATATGAAAGATTGTATGAATTGATAGTTATTCATTTTGGACTATCTAACGCCCCTAGTACATTCATGAACTTAATTAATCATGTCTTATTCCCAGTCATTTTGAAATTTGGGATAGTGTATTTTGATTACATCATTATTTATTCTAAGATCCTTAATGAACATCATGAACATTTATGAAATGTTTTGGAGACTCTTTGGAAAAATAAGTTGTTTGAAAACAGGAAGAAATGAAATTTTTATTTAAAATTCGGTTCTTTTCATCGGTTTTGTGGTAGGAGTTTATGGGATGAAGGTTGGTGAAGCGAAGGTGATGGTGATTCGGGATTGGCCAACACCAAATATTTTCCAATGAGGAGTGGAGCCTCCATGGATATGCAAGTTTTTACTGAAGGTTTATGAGGTAAATTTAGACCAATGCTCACCATGGAATGAGTTGGTCAAGAAAGGGTTGAGCATAAATTATGGAAAATCTCAAGAAGATACCTTCTCTACACTCAAAGGTAAGTTGACCAATTAACCTCTCTTAATTGTTCCTGACTTTTCTAATGATTTTGAGGTTGAGTGTGATTCCTATGGAATGGGAATTTGAGCTATTTTCATGAAAGACACTTCAAATATTGCCTACTTTAGTGAGAATATTAATGGGGATGCATTGAACTACTATACCTATGACCAAAAATTTTATTATCACAATAGAACATTAGAAAATTTGTAACAATAATTGTGGCCAAGGTAATTTTTGATTCATTCAGATCACGAATCCCTAAAATTACATCAGTCACAAGGAAAGTGGAATAGGTTGTATGAATGAGGGCTTGAATTTTTTTAAACCTTTCCTAACATCATAAATCTTGAATAAGTAAAAGAAAGTTTTATCATTGATTCTTTGACTAATAGATATTCAATTATCACTTATAAGCATGCCAAAATACTTGGTTTTGAAATGTAAAAAGAATGTATGAGAATGATGTGGGTTTTTCTAAAAATTGGAAGTTGTGCAAAAAACATGGGAAACAAGATTTTTACAATCGTTTTAGATTTATTTTTTAGAAAAATAAATTGTGTGTTATATCATGTTCCATGCTTGAATTGATTTTTAGATAAAACCGTAGTTGTTGATTAAAGGTGAAATTTGGGTTTGAGAAAACTTTTTCATTATTGAGTGAACATTATTATTATCCTCATAAGCGTAGGGATGTGGTTAGTGTTTGTGGAAATTGTAATTTCTGTAAACATGATATGTCCATTGTTTATCCAAATTGTTTATAAACCCCTTTTCACATTGTTTCTCAACCTTGGGTTGACATTTTAATAGTTTTTGTTATCAGTTGTCCATGATCACAATTTGGTGAGGATATCATCTTTGGGCTGGTGGACAGGTTTTTTAAAATGGATAATTTTATTGATTGTTCTAAAACCAATGATGCAACTCATATCACTGATTTTTTTTGGGAAATTTTTACTTTTCATGGAATACCAAGGGGAATTATGAGTGATAGGGATATCAAATTACTTAGTAACATCTGGAGGAAATCGTGGAACAAACATTGAACCAAATATTTATTCTCCACAACTGCACAAACACAAACAGATGGCCAAAATAATGTGGTAAATAGAACATGTTCCACATTGTTACATTACATCCATTGAAATAATTTGACTCATTGGGAAAGATACTTTCCTCACATTGAGTTGGCTTATAATCGAGTGGTTCACCCCACTACTAATGCCTCACTATTGGAATCTGTGTAATGTTTAAACCCATTAACTCCACTTGATATTTTCTCTTTCCCTACTAATGAATTTTCTAATATATAAGGTGATCAAAAAGAAATGTTTGTGGAAGAGTTTCATGAAACGTTATAGTCCAATATTGAGAGGATAAATGAACAAGTGGAAAACACACCACTAATGGTCGAAGGAAAATGGTGTTTCATCCAGGAGAGTGTGTGTGGGTAATCCTGAGAAAGGATCGGTTCCCAAATCAATGTAAATAAAAACATTATACATGTGTAGATGGACATTTCCATGTCATAGAGAAGATCATTGATAATGGCTACATGGTTGAGTTACCCTACAGGTATGATAATTTTACTTCCACCATTAATGTGGATGATCATTCTCCATTTGAATTTTCATATTCGAGTGAAAATCCTTTTGAGTATGGGGGATATAATTAGTATCATGGAACACATGGGAATCATTGGGTTGGAGGAAGACTTGTTGAGTAGGACATAATGCACACAAGGGGATAAGACCCATTGCATATAATCAGACACCCAATGGCAAGGGAGAAGACCAAGACAATGAAGAAGGCCTTAAATGGGTCAATCATAGAATTCCAAGAGGAGCCCAACACCCTTGCACGGGGGAAGAATCTTTGCCAATACATACATTAATTAAGGCCCATACGTGCTTTTAAAAACCCATCCCATGGTGTGATATAAATCTCATGCCCACCCCACCATGTAATCTTCAATGTCAAAAGGTGGTGGCCTACTTTCCATTACTTTACCAAAAGGGTGAGCTGCTAGTCTGCTTATGTCATGTGCAATTGAAAATGTTGTAAATTTCATCATTTAAGCATTCTTGCTTTTGGAAACTAGGTGCCCCTAGACCACCATCCACGAAAAAGTAAATCACTTATCTCTAAAACCCCCTAAACCCTAAACCTCTTAATACAATAAACCATAATCCAAAAAAATACTAAATTCTCATCCCAAAAAAAATCATAAAACTACCTTCCAAAAATAACTTTAAATCCTTCATCCCATAAAATAAAAACTCTAAGCCTAAAACAATATAAACCCTTATCCAAAAAAAACCCTGAACCCACATTCCCAACAAAAACTCAATCAACAACACCAAAAAACCATCATCCCTCAACCTAATAACACCAAAAAATCACTTCCCTAAGAATCCTTCAACCATTATCATCAAAAAACCATAAAAACTCATCCCCCAAAAACACTCAATTCTCTACCACAAAAAAAACTCCCAAAATCCTCCACCACAAAACACCCTATACTATCATCCCAAAAAACCCTCAACCCTCATCCTAGAAAATCCATCAACCGTCATCCCCAAAACCCCCTATACCCTCCATCCCAGAATACCCCAAATACTCAACCAAAAAATACAATCAACTATCAGCCCCAAAAACCCTAAATAATTATCCAAAAAAAAACTCTAAACTCTTACCATAAAAAACAAAAAAACCCATAGAACCACAAATCCTAAAACCTATTCCATAGGAAAACCTAAATGCTTAGCCAAAAATATATCTCAAACCCCCTAAAACAAAAAAATCCCAAAGAATTATCCACAAAAAATAATGAACACTAATACCAAAAAATCTAAACATTCATCCCGAAATAATTCACGAAGAATCATACATTAAAACCATAAACCCAAATCTCAATAAAACCTAATCCCACACAACCGTGAAACTCTAAACCATCATCCCAATAAAAAAATATAATGTCAGCCTAAAAAACATAAACCCATAGCCACAAAAATATTTCAACCCAATACCTTAACATCCATAACAGTCTGCCCCAAACCCCCTCAATTTCCACCCGAAAAAACCATAAACCCTCATCCCCCAAAAATCATCAACCCAAATCACAAAATATCCTTCAACCCTCTACCCTGAAAAACCTTGAACCCCTATCATTGAAAAACAGTCTACCCTCATCCCAAAAAACCCTAATCCCTCGTTCCCCAAAAAACCTAAACCCTCATCCCCAAATAAACCAAATACTCTATCCCCCAAAAAACCATAAACCTTGATCCAAAAAACATTGAACTCTTAGCCCCACAAAACTCTAAACCCTCATCCCAAAAAAACACTCAACCGATGGTCCCTAAATACCCAAAACCCTCATCACCAAAAACCCTAATCCCTCACATCAAGAATCCCTAAAAACTATTAAAAAACCAAAACCCTATACTCCAAAAATAGTAAACCCTTATCCTGAAAAACCCAATCCAATCAAAATAAAAAAAACCCTTATCTGTAAAATCCCTAAACCCTAAACCCAAAAAAACCAATACACTCATATCGAAATGAACCTAACCCCCAACACAAAAAAACCATAAAAACTCCTCCTAAACAATAGGTACCTTCATCCTCAAAAAGAAACCTATGACCTAAATCCCAAAAAACCTTCAAATGTAAACCATAGAAAACACTAAATCCTAATCCCTAAAAACCTAAATATTCTTACCCAATAAACCCCTAAATTTTTTCCCATGAAACCATTACCTTCATCCCCAAGAAACCATGAACCATCAACCAAAAAAACCCCCAATTCTCATCCAATAAAAAATAACACAACCCTAAGAAAGCATCATCCCTCATACCCAATTAGACATCATCCCTTAGCAACAAAAAACCTTCAACCCTTATCGCCAAAGACCCACATACCTCAGCCCCAAAACCCTCAATTGATACCCACAAAAAACTCTATAACCCTCAACACCATAAAACTATCATCAAACATCCCCATAGATCCCTAAACATTCATCCCTAAAAAACCATAAACCATAATCCTTAAAAAATATTTTACACTAAACCCCCTAAAACATTCAACATTTATTCCCAAAAAACACTAAACCTGCATCCCTAAAAAATATTTTACTTTCAACCCCAAAAAATATAAAAACCCTCACCCAAAAAGACCAAATTAAATTGAAACATTAAATCCAACCCCCCCCCCCAAACCCTCATCCCACAGCCATAAAAACCATCCACCCTCATCCCAAAAAAACCATAAACCCAAATCACTATGAAACCATCTACCTCATCCAGAAGATACCAAAAAAACCCATCCTAAAAAAACACTCAACTCTCATCCCCTATAATCATAAACTCACTCCCCCAAAAAAAACAACAAAACCAAATCTAAAAAACCTAAAAAAAAGCTACAGAAAACCACTACCTTTCATCCTCAAAAAACCCAAAACCCTCAGCCCAAAATAACCCTCAACCCTGATCCCCGAAACCCTTACACCATTATCCAAATAAAAACTAAATCCTCAGCCCAAAAAAACAATGAACCTTAATCCAAAAAAAATGTATCCCCTTTCCCAAATAACCCTAATCCCTAATCCTGAGAAAAAACTAAAGCCTAATTAATAGAAAATCCAAGTCCCCCGAACCAAATCAAACCATAAACCCTAATCCCTCGAAAAACCCTAGACCCACATCCCAAAACACCCTGAAACCTCATAACAAAAAAACCCTAAACCACAATCCTTAAAAACACATAAACTCTAAACCCCAATAAACCATTATCCCCTGCCCACACCCTTCCAAAAAACACCAAACTCCCAACTCTAAAAACCCTAATGACTTACGCCTATAACCCCCCAATCCTTCTGCCCCAATATACCATAAACCCTTATAATGAAAAAACATAAGTCTCTATTACCTAAAAACACATTTACAAACCACCCATGAAGACCATTAACCCTTACCCCTAATCAATTTTTAACACTTTTTCACACAAAAACCATCACCCTTAATCCCTAAAAGACCCTCAACACTCACCCGAAAAATTCCCTCATCCATTATACACAAAAAATGATAAACCCTCATCCCACAAGAAAACCTAAACCCTCATCGACAAAAAACCTAAATCCTCATCCACGAAACAACCCTTAATGCTCGACCCCAGAAACCCTCAATGCTCAGAAAAAATACCTCATACCACAAAGAACTCCTCAAACAATTTCAATAAAATACTCTAAACTACCATCCCTAAAAAACCCTCAGCCATCAACCCCAAAAATCACTCAACCCTCTTCCATAAAAAGAACTATTCCCTCATTCAAAAAAAGGGTAAACCCAAAAAAAAGTATACCATCAATGAAAATAATTCTAATCCTTCATCCCTGAAAAAAAGAAAAACATGTATTCCAAAAAACACTAAACCATCCATAAAAAATCACATAACCCATAGGCCTAAAAAAAACTAATCCCTCAATCCCAAAAACACTCACCCCTTTCCCAAAAATCCATGAACCTATGGAAAAAAATCCCTAAAATCTCACCCTAAATAATTCCCAAATCACTGCATCAAAATCCCCTAACCCCCCAACCCCAAAATACCCTAAACCCTAAGCCCCAAAAAAACAATAACACTCATCCCCAAAAAACACACAACAATTATCCTTTAAAAGCACTCAACCCACATCCTTAAAATAAACCCAACCCTCACCCACAAAATAATCGTCATCCCTCAACCAAAAAAGTCCAACAACCTTGAGCTCCAAATCCACCATGACACTCAACCCTAGAAAACCATCAACCAACCCCAACAAAAAATATCATACCACACCAAAAAAACCTCACACCTAAGAAACAATATACACAAAACCCTTATCCATAAAAAACCCTCAACATTATGTCCCAAGAAACCCTCAACCCTCTTCCTGAAAACAACATATACCCTCACTCTAAAAATCCCTAAACCATCACCCAAAAAACCCTATATCTCATTGCTGAAAAACCCAAAACCCTCATCTGCAAAAAACCCAAATCTCCCATCGCCAAGATACCCTAAACCTTCACCCCAAAATTCCAAAACAAACAGAAAAAAAAACCTAAAACCTTAACCCCAATAACCCATAAAACCACCCCCAAAAAAATAAAACCTCATCCAAAAAATCCCGATAACCTATTCCCCAAATGACATGAAATTATTCATCCCAAAACAATAATAACCCTAATCCCCCAAAAACCCTAAATCCTAAGAACCTAAAAATATGAAACCCTCCACACTAAAAACAATATAATCCCATCCCCAATAATCTTTCAACACAAATCCACCAAACACTAAATCCTCTTCCCTGATAAACAATCAACCACCACCCCCAATAATAATAAACCCTAATCCCCCCAAACCCCTCAATGATCAGAACCATGAAACCCTAAACACTCAACCCCCTAAAACCCCAAAATAGTGCCCCTAAAAATATCCACAACCCTCATCACAAAAAATCTATAATAAAAACTCCCCAAAAATACCACAACTCGTTGGCCAAATAAACCCACAACCCTCTATCATAAACAAAATACTCAACCATTAGTCTTATGAAAGTCCACACCCCAGCCCCAAAAAACCTTCACCCCTCATCCCCAAAAAAACCATCATCCCTAAGAAATAATAAATACTCTTCCCTCATCCAAAGAAAACAGACATCCCTCATCCCCAAACAACTTCCATCCCTCTGCCCCTAAAATACACATCCCTCATCTCCAAAAAAATGTCATCCCAAAAAACACTCACCCTCATCCACCAAAAATCACAAAACATTATCCCTAACAAACTCTCAACCCTCATCCCCAATGAACTGTAAACCCTAAACACAAATACAAACACATCCACCCTCCCCAAAAATCACTCAACCCTAATCCCCAAAATACATTAAACCCTTATCTCAATAAAGACTCAACCATCATCCAAAAAAACATTCATCCCATAGTCACAAAAAACCATAAAACATCATCCCTAAGAAACCCTAAACAACTAGAATCAAAAGACAAAAAATATTCGCACATAAAAAAATCTAAACCCATAGACCCAGAAGACCATAAACCCTCAACCCCAAAAATAATTTACATCCCCAAAAATCATAAAACCACATCCCCAAACGATCCTCAACACTTTTCCTAAAACAAATACTCAACCCACTTCCCAAAAAAAACCCAATCCCTCTTCCCCAATTAACCCTCAATCCTCAACCCTGAAAAACCTTAATCCATAATCACCATAAAAACATAAACGAACATACCAAAAAAATAACCCTAAACCATCTTCCCCAATAACCCCTCAGCCTGCAGCACAAAAATACCTCATCCCTCAGTCCCAAAAACCATTGGATCAAAAAAAACCAAATCACTAAGACCCAAAAAACCCTAATCACTCATTCAAAAAAAATATCAAACCTCAACACCACAAATCCCCAAATCCTCATACATAAATTTTTTTAACCCAGTCCTCCAAAAAAACCTAAACATAGATCCCAAAAAACAATAAACCATTATCAATAAAAACCCATATACACTCACCTCTATAAAACACGCAACCCACAACACCAAAATACAGTAATACCTTTTCTCTAAAAAAACCCAGTACCCTCATACCTAATAAATCCTAAATTGTTAGCTCCAAAATAACCTCAACCATAATCCCCAAAACCCCAAACACTTTGACACCTAAAAACATCATTATTAAGCCACAAAATACCCTCTACCCTCATCCCCAAAAAACCCTCATCCCAAAAAATCATACATACATTAGCTATAAAGAATACACAACCATCATTTCCCTAAAAACCAAAACCCTTGGCCACAAGAAACCAAAATCATCATAAAAAATTTATATCAACATTCAAACACAAATAACAATCAACCATAAAAAACAATTAATTAGAAATCCTCAGCTTATGAAAACCCTCAACCCACATCACAAAAATATTTGATCAGTCATCCAAAAAAATAATCAACCCTCATCCCCAAAAAACCCTCAACCCACATCCACAAAAAAATCCCATACGTCATCTCAAAAGAACCCTAAACCCTTAGCAATAAAAAACAATAAACACTCATCCCTAAAAAATAGTAAACCCTCGTCATCGATATACACTAAGCCCTCAACCCAAAAAATACATAGATCCTCAACCACCAAAACCCTTCAAACATCATCCATAAAAATACATCAACCATCATCCCAAAAGAACCCTAAAAATACATAAATAAAATATTAAACTATCAAAACCAAAAAACACTCAACCATTATCCCCAAAAAACCATCAACCAAATACCCAAAAAAACCTCCAATAATAGCACCAAGAAACTCTCCACAACCACAAAAAAAAACTAAACCTTCATGAAAATAATTATGTGAGACACACATGGTGTATTGATCTTCATGATATAGTGTGGGGGGTTATGTAAGTGGATTATAGAAATGTTTCAAATTATGTGTATGAATAGTGGCGACATGTACTAATCCAACACTACCAAGAACATGACCCAACATATAAATGTAAAACTTAAGCGAGGGATGTGGTTCCCTTTCCAAATATCAAAACATTTGGGATGAGCCATGTAACTAGGTGATTTGTTATCACAGATAACTAATCAAATATGTATACTGACAACGAAAATTGTACATGAGAAATTGGAATATTCCTAAAATTCCTCTCTCAATTGAGAGAAAAATATAATAATCAATATACTATAATTTAGAATAAAATAAAATAAAAATTGTGGTGGTTATTTATATAAAAGGATTGATTAAATAATCAAGGTTCTAATACCCAAATTTCATAAAAAATATACATACTTTTTCATTTGATGTCAAACAGATAAATTCAAACAATGTCTATTTGGAATAGTAGCTAATTCAATTATACCAATGGTCTATCAGATTTTACGTTAACTACCTACACAACTAAATTATTATTTGGTGTCCAAATCATATCATCTATATTTTCCATGTGGGAAAGGATTACAAAAAATCCCGCTACCATGTTTCAAGGGATTCATTAATCTAATTTGGGATTAAATAAGTGTGTTGATAATCCAATTTTTCTCTACCATGAATGCACCTCAGGTATATGCATTTTAATGCAATGTGATGGCCTCTCATTAACACTTGTAGTATAAATAATCTTACATAACTCATCGAGACATACAAATCTATATATACACATTCCATCAGGTCAATGTCATGATATGTTTTCATATCATTCACCCCTCTGGAAAATGATTTACCCTTTACTCTTCAGCATATACATACAAATATGATGAATGATTAGAAACATTGACATTTAAAATAACAACATACTCACCTTATAATGATATATTTTAGTCCATAATATCAAAAAATATGTATTCCAATATCCCTGTATTTTGAGATTTGGCTTCCATTAATTTTCAAACATCTCCAGCTTCAATGATTTCTATTGGTGCTAATTAATATTTTCCCTTACATATTTCATAATTCATGGAAATGTAAGTAAAATGATCAATATTGGTGAGGAGGATAAATCCTAAAGGAGTTCTAAATGTATTAAATAGAATTATAGGTTGTTTCCCCATTTATATTAAATATAAAATTATAGTAGACACTCCTTCCAATAGTTTAGACTCATAAAGTTATTAATAGATATTTTGATTTCATTTTGTTTCCTAATAGGTAGAATAAATTCTGCTGCCTAATCCCAAAATAATACATTGTACGCTTGTGATAAAGACTCGATAATATTTGAAAAAGAAGGAGATATGTGGTTAGTGTATAGCATTTCCTATATCTAAATTAGAACATTAATGTTTTCCCTGGAATTTATGATTCCTTAGACACTATCTTCTCTATAATAATAAATTATTTTTTCCAACAAGGACTTCCTTATTTTCATTTCCTTTTTTTAGATTCAATATCTATTAATTTATCATTATTGCATCATCCCTCATTCTCTCCTTTTCGTTTTATCTTTTGTTTTACTCATCAATAATTATTTGATTCTATCTAAAAATGTGATATTAAAAAAATTGGTAACATTGGTATTAATTTTATTAGTCCCAAATAAATTATAAAAGATTGATGGATTAGAAAACCATGAATTGTCACTCAATGATCATACTTCCATTATTGTCCAAAAAAACTGGAACAACTTCATTGTAACAATGTCTTATAAAAATTCATATTTTTATATAACAATGATGAAAAATAACATCACCTATTTTTAGCCTTAAATTTTCCACAATAATTCGTCCGCAGAATGTAATATGCATGTAGGTTCATAAAAGATGGTGGAGCCAACGTCTCGACCTATTAGATTATTTCCACAATAATAAAATATCCTTTATCAATGATGACACATAATTACATTCCATTTATTTGGAATCAAGTATTGAAAAGGTCCTCCATTTATCATTTGATCTCACAAAACTCATCTTGTTACGAGGAGAACTAATTCTTCCATGCCTTCTCCCTTTTATGTTTTTTGGGAATCCTCCACCTATTCATCCGATATCTATATATAAAGATACCATTATACATAATTGTTGATGTTCATGGTGTGATGGATTTTGAAATCACTAGTTATTTCAACACTTCATTGAGATTAGAAACACCCAATATCTTGATTTCACATTTGCTTATCCTCAAAATTATGATTTATAGGTGGAAGAACTACCTCATCTATTTTTGGATCATCTCCCTTTTTTGGCATTGACAATTCTCAAATGAACATTATCAATATGTTCTATTGAATTAAATGGTTAGTGAGTTTCCTCATGTTTCTAAACATTTTTATTTTCTTCCTGACATTGGTGGATTTTTAGATCATACCTTTTATCTCCACATGTTGTTACATCTCCCCTTGATCAGCAATCTAGTGATTTATACCTTTAAAATGTTGTTCAATGGTATCCTATAGATCATTCCCAACGAGTTATCATGTCATGGAAAATTTCATATATTAATTGTAATATTAATCACTCTTACTCCCTTGGGTAATATGCTAATGTTTGTTTTGGAGATTAGTATTGTAGTTTGAGGTAACAAACCACTATTATGTGGAAAACATCTTATCATACCTTGTATTGATGATACGTTCACCATTCCTAGGCCTATCCTTTTTCATATGATCCAAAAAAATTATTCATAATTTGGAAAATAAATGGTTGAATTTTTGAACTTTTACCCTTAGAAATTTCATGGAATGAAAACACATTCTCAATCTTCATCTACCAATCCATGTATCTATCATGATCACTCTTACATTGAAAAAAGGAAACCTCCAGCATTCTCTGTCTCATCCTCCACGATGTTGGGGCGATGTGGATCCATTGAGTTATTTTGGATATCTTTGATCATTACAAGTATTAGTTGATTTTACATGTTGTAAATCCTCTAATATAGTACCTTGAAATTCCTATCAGGATCTCATGAAAATGTCCCATAAAAACATACATTTTTTGTGTATCATCAAGTGTAGGATGTCTACATTTTCTTTATTCTTCACTAGCATGAGCACTTATCTTCCCAAAATCTTTTAACCTGATAGGTATCTTCAACAAAAACAGACAAGGGGGAAACACATACAATGACACACACACACACACATGAAGAATAACATACAGACACAATGATACACACTCACATGCACAACATCAACCCACTCACAGACAAAATGATACACACTCCCATACACAGAAGGATACACACTAAGTCACACAATGTGTACACACTCACACACATAATGATACACAGTCCAGAAAGTTCATTTCATATTTATATCCACTATTAACACGCAATTAAAATTCAAATATAATTCAAAATCAATTACTTTGTATATGGTGAAAACATGCCACCAATCATTCCAAAATATAAAATGTGTGGGGGTATGGTTTAGCACATATTTTGTGTGTGTTTAAGGGATACAAAAGGGTGTAACTGAGGGAAGAAAATATGGATAAATGATAGAACATAGTGGGTAGACGTAATAATGATGGTATTCTTGATTTTATAAGATAATAATAAATAATATCATTATGAACTAAATATAATATCATGATGAAATAAAATAATGTATATTGTGAATTATCTAAAAATAAAGTGATAATAATGTAAATCAAAAAGAGATGAATATTTAATATATCAATATTCTAGAAAACCTCCCCAAATTTGTTTTTTTCATTATCCTTTAAATCATAACATTATGATTGTAGAGTACATAATGTATTTTAAATATTACCTCAATGATAGAATTTTCTAAATTTTGAACAATTTAATACAATGAGATGATATAATATTATTTTATGTTTTTTGGATAAAAATGTCATATAGAGAATAAAATGTTAGAAAGAAATGGGTTAATTTTGGCTCGATGTAAAATCATTTTATGCTTTCAATTTATTTGACAATTCTAGATTTTTTTCAAAAGAAAGGAAGTTTGTTGTTTTCTAATAGGATTATAATATGTAATGATAAGAAGTTTTATGGATAAAATTAATGTAAATGAGTTAATATATATGTTCCATGTAAACTGGATATCAAATACCAACAAATATGATATGGTTGAAGTGGCCCTATCTTCATAGTAGAATGTTTCCATGAAGAAAGGTGTTTAAGGCTATGTGTTGGATGATGTGTATGGATAGTGGGTTCACGAATTCAACCAAAAATAGATGGAGAAAGAAATAAAATATATAAAACACATATGAGGTTGCGGTGATGCCCAATCCACACACACAAAAACATTTGTTGATGCACACAATTGGGGGATTTCAGATCTTGGATCAGTGATCTAATATATAGAATGATATGGGAAGAATACACAACGAAAATGCAATAATCACAACAATCCTCAATTAATAGGGATAAATAAGGAATAGTCACTATATTAAAATATTATATGAATTAAAATGTTAATGGGTTGTCTGATCATATCCAAGGAGTGATATGATAGTCAAGGGTCTAATAACCTAAAATTATAATGGTTCTACACCCAATGCCCCTTAAAGTGAAAAAACATAAATGATAAAAAATTATTTTTAGATAAAATATCACATACCATACAACCCATTTTAAAATAGATTTGAGATTGATTTTCTATCCCACCCTATATGACATTAGTTTCCAATGAGTCCCTTTTAAAATCTCTAAACTAGAAAGATATCCAAAAAATCATACAACATTTTATATATCTCTTCACGATTCTCATTATTACATTAATAATAGTGATAATAAACCCATTTTCCACTAATACACATGAAACAAGGGATCCATACATTTAATGTATCCAATTGGACTCATATTTCAACTTGTAATCTCTATACTCAACTGTGATTCATTGGTCCGTATAACTATATATTCTCACATCCAATCAAGGAAATTTCATCGAACAATTTTATATCATAAAAAATCAACCTACATCCATAAAAACCATCATTCCTAAGCCCCAAAAAACAATAAACCCTCATCCCTAAAATACATTAAAAAATTATCCATAAAAAACCCTTAAACCTCCTCCCCAAAAAAAAACATAACCCATCACCCAAAAAAGACCACGAACCCTCATCCTCATAACCCTCGACCCTAATAACTATAAATATGTCAACCATCATTACCAATAACCCTCAACCAACACCTGTAAAAAACCCTCAAAACACATCCCTTGAAAATTATAAACATTTTTCCCAAAAAAATTTCAACCCTCACCCCCAAAAAATAGTTAACCCTTAGAAAAAAAGGCCATCAACCCACATCCAAAAAACACTAATCATCCAAAAAAACCGTTAAACCTATATCCCAAAAAACCCCATACCCTCATCCCAAAAAATTGACCCCTTATCCCCCTAAAACCATAAATGTTCATCCTAGAAAAACCATAGAAACTTATCATGAAGAAATGTAATTGTTTTTCAAAAAAACATATCAAACCTCAAACCCAAGAAACCGTTGACCCTCATCCCTAGATAGCCCCCCACATTCATCAAAAAAACCTCAACCTCAAAAAACCGTCAACCGTCATTCCTAATCAACCAAAACCCTCAACTGAAAAAACCCAAAACCCACATCCCCCAAACACCCTAAACCCTCAGACCCAAAATATCATCAACCCATAACCCCAATAAACCCTAAAAGTTATCCAAAAAAACACTCTAGACACATCCTCAAAAAATAGTTATCCCTAATACCCTAAAAATCCACAGCACTGAAACCAAAAAATTCTAAACCCTCATATTGAATAAACACTCAACCCTTAGAGCACAAGAAAACCCTATTCCCATAGCACCATATATCCTTCAACCCTCATCCACAAAAAATATGTAAATCATATCACCAATAACCCTTAACTCCACTACTAAACAACCCTAAGTTCTTACCCCAAATAATCCTAAAACCATATCCCCCAAACCCACTAACCAATTTACACCCAAATCTATTCAACTGTAAGACCCAAAAAACCCTAAAACCTCACCCCCCAAAAATCTACACCACTACCTCATAATCCCATAACTCTCGTACCCAATAAACCCTCAACCATCATCCACAAAAAACTCATACCATCAACCCAAAGAAACCATCATATCTCATCCTTGATATCTTTAATACCCTTATCCTTAAAAACAATAATCCTTAAACACAAGAAACCCTAAATTCACATCTCCATAATCCCCTAAACCCTCATCCCCATAAAACACTAAACCCTTAGAGAAAAATAAACCTAAAACCTGAACTGAAATATAATATAGACACTCATGACGAAAAAACCCCAAAACCTCTGCCCCCAAAACGACAAACCTCAATCCCCTTCACCCTTACACCAAAAACCCTCTAACATCATCATTGAAAACCCATAAATACTCATAGAAAAAATAAATAATTTATCAGCCAAAAAATTCTAATATATCAGCCCAAAAATAACATGAATGAAATCCCCAAACCACCTAAACCCTCTCCCCAAAAAGTCATAAACCCTAACCACAAAAATCCCAAAATGCTCATAACCAAAGAAACCCTAAACCCTCAACACCAATCCCCCTAGAACCGGAGTACAAAATAACCATAATCCCTATTCCCAAAAAACCCTAATCCCTCAAAATTAAAAAAACTAAAACTGTCATCCCAAAAAACATTAAATTTTTAACCCTAAAAACCCTACCCACTGTAGTCCCAAAAACCCCCAAACCATTAACAAAAAAATGCTAATCCCTCAGGCCCAAAAAACCCTAATCCATCATCCTCCCAAACCCCTAACCCCATCCACAAAAAATACTAAAAATATGCCAAGAAAACCCATAATCCACCATTCCAAAATTCCGTATACACTAAACCCCCAGTACCAAAAAAAACATAATTAATCATCCATAAAAAACAAAAAACACATCACCCCAAAAAACAACAAACCTTATTCCTTATAAATTCTTCAACCATCATCCACTAAAATCACCAAACCCTTATCCCCAAAAAACCAAAACCATTATCCCTAGAATACAATAAAACATCATCCCCAATAATTACTAAACCCTCAATCTCATAAAAATCCTATACCCTAAATGCCAAAAAATACCAAACACTAATCTCCAAAAAACCCATAATCCCACATCCCAAAAAAAAATCATTACCCCGAAACAAAAAAAACCTATACCTATAGAACCTAATTGACCAGAAACATTAACAAAAATAAAAATAAATCCGTAATCATATTTAAGTCAAAAACCCCAACACCAAAACCCCTAAACACCCAAACCCCCAAACTGCTAAACCCACAACCCAGATAACAAATAAAACCCGAACGTCTAAAACGCTGATACCATTACCCAAAAAATACCTAATATATTAGCCCAAAAAACAATTAAGACACAGCCCCAAAAAACTATAATCACATAGCACTAAAAAACCCATAACAAATTATAGAAATTACCTAAACCATAAACCCAAAAAAAACCCTAAACCCTCATACATGAGAAAATAAACCATTACACAAAAAAACCATCAAACATAGTATCCCTAACACATCAAACCCAAAAACAAAAATCTAAAAACTCTTCCAAAATAAACTCTAAAACCTCTTCCCCGAAACAACCCCTAAACAATACTCCCAAAAAAACCATAAACCCTCATCACCAAAAACCTCGAACTCTTAATCACCAAAAAATCCAAATACCTCATCCCAAATAACCCCATAACTGTCATCAATAAAAATCCTAAAAATGCATCAATAAATTCCTTAACCCATAGCACCAAAAAACTATAAACCCTATGCTGTGAATTCTTCTAAACCCTAAAACCAAAAACCCCTAATCCCACATCTCTTAAACAGTTTAAAAATGAACCCCAAAACCTTATTCCTCAGAAATCATAAACCCCCAACCCCCAAAACCCCTTCACCCTCATCCCGAAAACCCATAAACAATCATCCCCAAAATAAAAAAAAATATTCATCCCCAAGAAACACATAACCCTAATCCCCAATAACCCAAAATATGCATCCCAACAACCAATTAAATCCCATCCCTAAAAAAACATACACCGTTAGCAACAAAAGTCCCTAAACCCTTATCCACAGAAAATACTAATCTCGTAGGCCAAAAAAATATTAAACCCCCAGACCTATAATACCCTAAAAATCATCCCCAAAAAACATAAACCCTCTACCCCAATATACCATAAATAAATTGAACCAAAAAACATTAAATCATCAACCCCAAAAAACCTAATGATTCATCCCCAAAAAATAAAAATCCCTCATCCAAAATAAACCTAAAACCATCACCCCAAAAAATCCATAAAGCGTCATCCCTGAAAACCCAAAACCCTCAACCCCAAAAAAATCCAATCCCATATCCTCAATAAACCAAAAAACCACAACCCAAATGATGCCTAAAAAATCAGGCACTAAAACCCTAAACCATCATCCCTGAAAAATTATCAACCCTCAATCCCAAAAACCATTGAACCATCAGTCCCAAAAACCATGAACCCCCATACCAAAAAATGGATGAACACTTAAACCAAAAAATACTTCATCACACTCCCCCAAAAAAACCTAATCCCTCACGAGAAAATATCCCTTATGATTTATCTTAAAAATAATCCATAACCATCATCCCAAAATAACCCTAAACACACAGCCCCAAAAATCATTCATCCCTCTTCCCCCCAAAACCCTGAAGCCTCATCCCAAAAAAACCATGAACAATTACAACCAATATAAATTGAAACCCTGTACATAAATAAACTCAATGCTCTGTCCCTAAAAACCATGAACCCTCTAAACCAAAAGAACCCTTAACCCATAGCCCCAAATAACAATAAATCATCATCCCCAAAAACACAAAACCCACATCACCAATAAATAATAAACCCACAGTCCAAAAAAACCCAAAAAACTCATCCATAAAATCCCATAAACACTAATCCACAAAACCACCAAACAAAAATTCCCAAAAAACCTTGAACCCACAACCCTAGAATATCCTAAAAAAAGATCCACAAAAACCCTAAACATTGGGCCCCAAAAAACCCTAAACCCCCATCCCCTAAAAAATCCACAATCCTTCATACAAAATACCCTAATCTGCCATCAAAAAAACCCGCTAAAATGACATCACCAAAAACACTTAAACCCACAACACCATGAAACCCTATATCATAGTCTCAAATACCCCAATACCCTCATCCGCCAAAATCCCAAAACACTCAACCCCATATATCCCTATAAACACAGTCCCAAAAATCGACAATTCCACCAAAAAAACTATAAACCCACATCCCAAAAAAATTATAAATCCCCATCCTCAAAATACACTATAACCTCCACAATATGAAACCATAAACCATCAGCACTAAAAACCCCCTATCCATCAGCCCTGAAAAAAACCCAATATACTCATCTGAAAATCACCTAACCTCATCCGTAAAAAACCAAAAACACTCAGTATAAAGAATCCCAAAATCTATAGGGATAATAAAACCATAATCCCAATGTCCCATTTAGCACTGAACCCACAACCCCAAATAACCGACGATCCCAATTCCCAAAAAATTCCTAAACCCTCCACCTCAAATACACCCAAACCCATCCTCCAAAAAAACCCCTAAACCCTCAACAAAAAAAATCCATAAACCCCCATCAACAAAAAAAACCATAATTTCTCATTCCCAAATCTCACTAATCTCATAACCATAAAACCCTAAATCCTCATCCCCCCAAAAAGCTAATCCCTCACACCCAAATTACTCTAAACACCAAACCTAAAAAAATATCAACCCTCATCCCCAAAAAACCATAAGTCCCTTGCCACATAAATACCCTAAACTCACTTCCCTGAAAAAAGTATATGTGCATATCCCTAAAACCCTAATAACATATGAAAACTACAAACCCCCATTAGTGAACTACCCTAAACCAAAAACCCCAAAAAACACTAATGTCACATCCCCAGAAAACACTAATCTCTGATACTAAAAAACCCTAAACCATTATATCCAAAAAAAACCATAAACCTCCAATACCCTAATCCCTAGTCCCCTTAAATACCATATACCCCCATCCCACCAAAAACCTAAAACTGCAGATTTAAATACAACGAAACCAAATCATTAAAAATACATAAATCCTCCCACCCAAAACCTAATCCCTAATCCCTCGTCCCAAAAAACCCATAAACCCTCATTCCAAAAATTCCAATAAACTCATCCCCAAAAAAACATAAATCAACAATAAAACCCCATAACTCTTATACCCTCCATAGAATAAAACGTGTATCCCCAAAGAACCGCAAAATAACTTCCCCCAAAAACACTATACTCTTAACTCTATAAAACCCCAAAACATTATCCCTAGAAAACCCAACCCCATCCCCAAAATAGAGAATGTTATGCCCCCAAAAAAACACAAACCCTAATCCCCAAAAAACCACAAACTGTCATCCCAAAAAACCCTAAACACTCTACCTCTTAATAACATAAACCCACATTCCACGAAAAACCTAAATACGAACCCCAAAAAACCCAAACCCATCATCCTCAAGAAATAAGAAACCTTCAGCTACAGAAAATCCTAAACCCCCATCCCTGTAAAACCTAAACATTCTACAGGAGAAAACCCAAAACCCTCATCACTAGAAAATCCTAAAGCCACAACACCAAAAAAACCTAATCCCTTGGCCCTAAAGAAACATAAACCCTTATCCACCAAAAAATGAGAACCCTCATCTCCAAAAACCAGAACCCATCATCCCCATGATATATAAACCATCAACCCCAAAAAATACAGAAACCATAATCCCCAAAAAATCCAATCCCTCATCCACCAATAATCGTAATCTCTCATCCCTAAAAACACACTAATCCCCATCAATCGAAAAACCCAAGACCTAAACTTAAGAAAATCCCAAAAACCCCATTCCAAAACACCCAAACCCTCAGCCACAAAAAAACTAATCCCAAAGTCCTAGAAAAACCATAACACTAAGTCCAAAAAAACACAAAACATACATCGCCCAAAACCACTAATCCCTCATCCTCTAAAACCCTTAAACCCTCTTCCCTCCAACCCCTATAAACTCAGGAAAAAAATCACTAATAGCTTGGCCCAATATGAACTTAAACACTCAGCCACAAAAAACCCCAAAACCATCATCACCAAAACCCCTAAACCCTCTACCACAAAATATCATAAATCCTAAACTACCCAAAACACTATACCCATAGTCCAATAAAAGCCTAACCCTATATCCCTAAAATAATATAAACCTTCATCCCCAAAAAATAGGAGTCCATCATTCCATATAAACTGTAAACCCTAAACCCTGAAATCACTATACCCAAAGCCCCAAAAAAATATGCACATTATCTTCCACAAAAAACACTAAACACTCTGCCCACAAAATCACTAAACCATCAATACCAAATAACTCCAAGACATTAGACCCATAAAACCGTATTCCCTCACCCCCCAAACACTTATGACTCATAAAAAACCCAAACCCTCACCACAAAAAACCAAATCCCAAGTCTGTAGAAAACATTAAAATATCAGACCCAATAAACCCAAATTCATCAAAACAATAAAACTATAAACTGTAATGCCCAAAAAAACAAATAATCTCTTCCCCAGAAACATCAAAAACCCTCAATGCCAAAAATTAAAAAAACTCATATCCATGCAAACCTAAACCCTCAGCATCAAAAAACTGTAAACACTTCGCCCCAAAAATCCCTAATCCCCTCCCTGTAAAAAAAACAACAAAAACAAAGCCCCAAAAAACCACAAATTTTCATCCCAAGAAAACACCTAACACTCTTCCTAGAAAACACAAAACCCCTATTCTGTAATAAACCAACCATCAACCTAAAATAATGTTAAACCCACATTCCAAAAAAACCCTAAACCATCATCCATAAAAAAGTATTTTTTCACCCCAAATAACCCTAAACGCAGAGAAAAAAAAACCTATAAATCCTCATCCCAAAAAAACCATAATCCATCATCCCAAAAAATGCTAAATCCTGATACCCAAAAAACCCCAAAACCTTATATTAAACAAAACCTAAAACCTCATTCCCAATTTTCACAAAAATCATATCCATAGAAATTCATGAAAACACCCCCTCAAACCATAAACCATCTACCCCATTAATTCTTATCCATTATCCTAAGAAGAAATCAGGTTTCATCCACAAAAAAACTCTCAACCTACATCCCTAGAAAAAACTCATCCTTCATCTCTAGATAACCCTCAACCCACAACCCCCAAAAAATCATCACCCCTCATCCCTAGAAACACTTAAACCATATTATACATATACCACAAACCCTCACACAAAAAGAAACCCCAAACCCTCATACCCAAATGATACTTAACCCTTATACTTAATAAAACCTAAACTGTCTGCCCCCAAAAACTCAAATCCATCAAACCCCAGAAAACCAGAAAACCTCATTCCAAATAAACCCACAACACTCATCCAGAAAAACTAAAACCATTACCAATAAAAAATAAAACAACATCACCATAAAATCCATAACCCTCACTATAAAAAAATAATCCATCATCCCCAAAAATTAATAAACAACCATCCCAAAATACCCTAAACCAACATCACCAAAAAAAATTCAGTCCCAAAGATCCCTAATCAATCAATACCAAAAAACATAATCTTCTATCCCAAAAAAACAAAATCCCATACATTAGAATAAACCAAAAATTTCATAACATAGAAAACCCTCAACTATAAGCCCCAAATAACCTCATACCCACATTCATAAAAAAAATAAATTAAAAACCCCAAAACTCTAAAATATATATTGAATAAAACTAAACCCTCAGCCCCAAAAAATGTATAACGTTAATTCCCAAAACAGAATCACACTAATTCCAAAATAACCCTAAATACTCTGCCCAAATAAACCCCAAATAGGTAGCCCAAAAAAAACCTATACCCTCAACCCAAAAATCCCCAGACCATAAGCCCAATAAAAACCCAAAACCTCAACATCAAAATAATAAACCCTCTTCTATAATAAACCCTCAACCATTTCACTCGAAAAATACACATATCTAACCCCCCAAAACCATCAAACCTCAACCCTCATTTCCATAAAACTAGAACAATCATCCAAAAATTATCATCAAGCACCACTTCAATGAAAATGACATCCCTCATCCTTAGAAACCCTCATTCATCATCCATAGTGAAACCCCATCTATTATCCATAGAAGCACATCAACCCTCTTCCCTACAAAACCCTAAACCATAAGCATTAAAAAACCACAAACCCTTATCCCCAAATAACCCCAAACCCTCAATCCCAAAAATCCCAAAACCACCATCATAAAAAACTATTAAACCTCAAACCAAAAAAACATTCAACCCTAAACCTCAAAAAAACCCCGACATCCTCAACCCACAAAACCCTAAACTTGCATCACTAAAAATTCTAAATCATCACCAAAAAACCCCCTAAAGTCACATCTCTATAAAATCCTGAACACTCATCCTTAGAAATGACTAAAATATCATCCCAAAAAATCCTTAAAATCTACACTATGATAAACCATAAACCCTCATCCCCAAAAATCAATAAACCCTCTTCCCAAATTATTCCCAAACCCTCATGCCAAAATATCATTAAACACGTCCCCTAAGAAACAATAAACATTGTCCCCAAAAGGCAAAAACCCAGTTATCCAACAAGTCCTAAAACATTATCTCCCTAAATGCATAAAACCTAATCCAAATAAAATCTATATATTAATCTCCATTGAAATTAGAACTTCATACCCAATAAACCCTAACCCTTAACCCCCAATATACAAAACCCTTTTTCCTATGAAAACATAAACCATTTTCCCTAAAAAACAATTGTCCCAAATCTCTAAACCCAGTAACCCAAAAACATCTAAACTATTATCCTTAAGAAACCCTAAACACTATGCCCCAAAAAAACAAATACCCCATCCTCTAAAAATCGTAAACCATTATCCACAAACACTATAAACCTTCATAACTAGAAAAATCCTAAACACTCATCCCTAAAAAAAATTAACCCTCATCCCCAAAAAACCTAAACAATCATCCCCTAAAAAACAATAATCCATCAATAGTAAGAAACCATAATAACCCATACCATAAAAACCTAAATGTTCATCTAAGAAAACCCATAACCCACTCCACAAAAAAAATGATAAATCCTTGGCCCCAAAAAATGAATAATATGAATCCCAAAAAACCCAAATCACTCTAACCCAAAAAACCATAATACATCAGACTAAAAAAACCTTCAACCCTAAGACTAAAAAACACTAAACCCTAAGGCCCAAATGACCCTAAACTCTATAAAAAATATAGTAAAACCTCAACCCAACAAAAATATCCCTTAATCCAAAGAAAACAAGAACCCTTATCACCAAAAATCATTAAAACCTCATCCCAGAAAAACCTAAACCCAGAGAGTGAAAATTACATCCACCCATAGCCCCAAAAAATCCTAAATACCCAGCTATAAAAAAACATAACCCCCCATCCCAAAAAATCCATAACCATAAATCTCTACAAACCCAAAACCCTTAGTGCTCTAAAAACCTAAACCCTATCCCCCGAACAACTAATTCCTCTTCCCAAAAAAACACTAATCCCTCAGCCACAAAAAACCTAAACCCTATGGCCCAAATAATACTAAACCCTCATCCTCTAAAGCCATAAAATCTCTCCTCCCAAAAAACCATAATCCCACAAACCATAAAAACCATAAAACATCATCCCTAAAAAATTAAAAACCCTCAGCCCCAAACAACCTTAAACGCTCATCCAAAAAATCCCTAAACCATCATACCAAATATTCCAAAACCCTTTGCAACTTTAAAGAACATAACCCTCAACAAAATAAATTTAAAACAACATCTCAAAATATAGTATATACAGATCCCAAATAATCATAAATTCACAAATCAAAAACCCCATAAACCCTCATCCCCAAAAAACACAAAAACATTATCCCAAAAATCCCCTAAACCCTCAGCCACAAATAACCCTAAACTCATATCCCCCAATACCCCAAAGCCCTTATACCACCAAATACCTAAAACCTCATCCCCCAAAACCCAAAACCCTCAACACTAAAATACCAAAATAATATTCCCTAGAAAACCCTAAACAGTCAGTCACAAAACACGATAAAACCTATCTCCAAAAAAGACATAACAGGCCACCGGAATAAACAATAATCTGACATCACAAAAAACTCATTAACACTCACACTAAAATACTGTATCACACTGCCCCAAAATACATTAAACCCTTATCCCACAAAAATCCCTATAAACATAGCCTAAAAATTATATAAACAATCAACCATAAAAAATTCTAAAAACACATCCCAACTATAATCCCTAAACCCTCCACCGTAAAAAAACTGCAAAACATTCTCCCAAGAATCTCTAATCTGTCTAGTACATAAATCAAAAAACCCAATACCCCAAAAAAACCCAAATCACTCATCCTAATATTTCTCAAAACCCTCATCCCCAGAAACCCATATGCACTCATTCACACAAATCCCTCAACCATCATGCCCAATAAAACTAAAACCCTTAGACCCAAACCCCCAAAACACTCATTCCACCAAAAAAACTGCAGTATCATTCGCAAAAAAAACAAAAATACATCAACCTCATTAAACCCTAAAACCTCTTCTACGAAACCCCCTAAACGATATATATAAAACAAATCCCACACACTCTCCAAAAAACCAATAAACCATCAACCATCATCCCCCAAATCCCCTAAAACATCATCCCTATAAAAAATCAAACCTCAGCCCCAAAAAATCCCACACACCACACCACAAAATACACTAAACCCTAAACCTTAAAAAACATAAAACCACACACTCAAAAAACCATAATCACTCTGCCCCAAAATACCCCAAATCCTATGCCATAGAAATTTCTAGACCCTTAGCCCCAAATACCCTAATCCCCCACACCAAAAACTCCAAAAAATCATCCTTGAAAACCATTAACACTAATCCCCCAAAAACCTAAACACTCGGGCGTAAAACACCTAACATCAGAGACCCCAATTCCAAAACCCTAATCCAAAAAATCCAACAACCCTCAGCCAAAATATGAAATACCCTCTTCCACCAAAACCCTCAGCCTAAAAAATCCATAAACACCCAACCCCCAAAAAACCATAAATCCTCTTTCACAAAAAACCCAAAATAATAACATATAAAACCCTAAACAGTCATTTATAAAAAACCATAACCTTCAGCTCCAAAAACCCATAAACCATCTTCCTATGATATTCCTTAACGATCATCCCCAAATCACCCTAATGCCTCACAATAAAATGCTAGAATATCAGCCCCCAATATCCCTAAACACAGAGCTCCAAATTCCTAAACCCCCATCGCCAAAATTTCTTAATACACAAACGTAAGAAAAAAATTAACTGTTAATCCTAAAAACATGAAAAACCTAATCCACAAACCAAACCTAAATCCACATCCCCAAAAAACTTAAACCCTCACCACTAAAAAAACCAAACTAAAAACCTCCAAAAAACCCTATACCCTCAAAAAACCAAAACCTATAGCCCCAAAAACCCATAAACCATCACGCCTAAAAAACAATAAACCCTCATTCCCATGAAAACAAAAATCCCTCATAAAAATAACATTAACCACCATCCCCAAAAAACCGTAAACCCTCTTCCCCAAATATCTGTAAACCCTAAGCCTTAAATGACCAAATCACTCAACCTAAAAACACTAAAACATATTTCATAAAAATCACTAAACCCTAAATTCCAAAAATACATAAAAAATGAGCCCCAAATTTTTTTATATCCTATGTATCAAAAGACTATTAACCACCATCATAGAAAACCACTTAAACCACCTGTAATAAAAAATCTCAAAACCCAAACCCCTAAAACCCCATAAACATAATTGCCAAATTATTACCCAACACCCACATCCATAAAATACCTTAACCCTAAACCCCAAAACTCTGAAATACTTAACCATAAAAACCCTAATCTTTCATTCTAAAAAATACCAAAACACTAGGCCCCAAAACCCTATTCAATCATCTTTAGAAACCCAGAAACCATCATAATAAACCATAAACCCTCATTCCCAAAACTTGTAACACCTAGTAATTGAATACCACTAAACCCTATACACATCAAACCCCAAAACCCCAGCCCCTATCTCCCAATACCGTCAAACACAAAAACCCTTAAAACCTTGTCCCAAAAATCCCTATGCACTGATCACAAAAAAACAATGAACCCTCAGCACCAAAAATCCTAAACCCTATTCCATAAAAAAAATAGAAATGTCCAAATAAAAAATAGCCTTATCATTTATAACAAAACACCTTAACTCCATAACCATAAAAAACCTAAAACCTCATCCCTAAAAAACATAAACCAAAATAAATGAAAAAACAATGGAACCTCACCTTCAAAAAACCATTACCTCTCAACAACCATAAACCCTAAACCACCATCCCCAAAAATCCCCACATCCCAATAAAACCCCCTAATACTGAATATTCAAAAAACACTAAGCCCTCATAAAATATAAATTATAAACCCTCATTCACGATAAGCACTGAAACATCATCCACAAAAAACCCTAAACCATTTTCCCCTTAAATAAATAAAAAACCTCAACTTCTAAAACACCAAAAATTCTTAAACCCCCATGCCGTAAAATAACCCTAATCAATTTACTGAAAAATACCTGAAATCATCATCTGTACAAACCGTTATACCATCTTTCCTAATACCCCCAAACCCTTAGGTCCAAAAATTCCTAAATCCATAGATTTTAAAACACCTAATCACCCAGACCCCAAACACATAGCCCCCCAAAAAACCTAACTCATGATACAAAAAACCCTAAATTATGAACCCCAAAAACAACCATAAAACATCATCCCCATAATGAACTAAACCCTCATCCCCAAAATCACTAAGCCCTCATACATAAAAAAACATAAAATCACTCATTCCCCAAACCCCTAAATCCTCATCCCCATGAATACCTAAACCCTCAGCCCAAAAAAACATAATCCCACATCCCTAAAAAACCATAAATAATTATCCCAAAAAAACCCAAAACCACGCCGAAATATTTCCTAAACCCTCATCAAAAAAATATGAAAACCTCATCCCTAAAAACCCTTAAACAATCGACCCTTAAAAACATTAAACCCTCCACTATGAATACATTAAATTCTCACCCCAAATAATCCTAATCACATATCTAGGAAAAAATATAAACCTTCAGTTCCAAAATACAAATTCCCTCATCCTAAAAATAACTAAATCCTCATCCTCAAATGCAACTATACACTATTCCCCATGATCCATAAACCTATAGCCCCAAATCCCTAAAATCTTCGTCTGAAAAATCCCCTATACCCCATCCCGAAAATAAAAAAACACTTTGACAATAAAAACCCTAAACCCTCAACCACAAAAACATAAACCCTGATACCCAGAAATATATAAACCTTTATCAATAATAAAACCTATCCCCTCATCTTAAAATACCTAAAAATTCTTCCCAAAAAATCCTAAACCCTCAAAATTAAATAACCTTAAACACTCAGCCCCGAAAAAACCCTAAACACTCAACCCAATGGATCCCTAAACCTCAGCCCCAAAAGACTATAGACGCAGATCACTAAAAAAAATAAACCACCATCCCCAATAAACCAAAAACCCTCAACCCCAAAAAGATATAAACCTGGACTTACAAAAAATCTAAACCCTCATCCCCCAAAACTCCTTAACCAATATTACCAAAACCCTAATCTCCAATCCCAAAAACCGTTAAACATTAATCCCCCAAATCCCAAAAACCCTTATACCAATGATACCCTATACCGTCACCCACCCTCAAAAATCCTAAACCATCATCTCTGAAAAAATGTTAAACTATCAAAATAAAAAATCCCAAATCCATAACCCCTAAGAATCCCGAAAACATAAACCCTGAAACCACTATACTCTCATACCCTAAAATACTATAGCCCTTAGTCCAAAAATACAAAAACCATTAGTACATAAAACACATAATACCATACCCAAAAAAAATTGTAAACCCATATCCTCCAATGACCCTAAACCATCACCCCAAATATCCCCTAAACCATCAACCCAAAAACCCAAAAACATCATCCCCAAACCACAAACACCTTATCCCACCCAAAATACCTTAAAAATCATGCCCAAATAACACTAATCCCACAATCACAAAAACCACTGAACCCACATCCCCCAAACCACAAACCCGATACCCCAAAATTCCTATGCTCCGAACACGAAAAAATACATATAAACTTATAAAAAAATCACCCAAACCATCATCCCTAAAAAAAGCCCACATACCCAAACAACCAAATCCCTCATAAAAAAACATAAACCATCACCCATGAACGAAACAAAACCCTTATCCATAAAAACCCAAAATACATATCACCCAAATCGCCTATATCCTCAACCTGAAAAACAATATACACATAACCCCCAAAAACCCTATGACCACATCCTTAAAAATCCACATAAACCATTCATAAAAAACCCAAAACCATCATCATCAATAACCCACAAACCCAAGTCCCAATAAAAATTGTCAGCCTAAAATAACCCTAAATCCATTTCCCATGAAACTCAAAAACCATTATCTAAAAAAATAAAAACCCACATCCCTAAAAAGATGTTAAACCTCAAAACCAACAACCCATAAACTCTTATCCCCAAAAAACCATAAAATCTGATCCCCAATAAAATCATTAAATATTCATCCCCAAAAATTGTAATCCCTCAACCACAAAAATGAATGTACACCCATTCCTAATTAACCTTACAACCTCATCCCCCAAATTCCTTAAAACCCCAATCCCCCTAAAACTATGTACTCTCAACCTCAAAAATACCTGAAACCATCTTCCCCCAAAATCCAAAACCCTCAGTCACAAAAATTCCAAAACTCTCAAACCATAAACCATTACCTATAAATAAATGTAAACCCTCAAACCCAAAAATCCCTAAATCGTCCACACCAAAATAATCACTAAAACCATAGCCTTACAAAACACAAAACCATTGACCTCATAAAACCCATAACCATCAGTACTAAACCCCCTACACCATCACCACCAAAACTCATGAATCCCACAATAAAATAAACCCTAATTCCTAATCCCCAAAAACATTAATCCCTAAAAATATAAAACCCAAAACCCTCATCCCTAAATTACCATTATCCCTCATCCCTAGTAAAACCAAATCCATCAACCCCATTAAAACATCAACCCAAAGACGCAAAATCCCAAAAACCGTCGTCCCTAAAATCTAAACTCACATCCCCCAAAAAGCATAAACTCAAAGCCCAATAAATCTTTATACCCATGAACCAGAAAACCCATAAAACCCCAACCCCAAAACCCAAAAACCTCACCACACTAAAAACTCCAAACCCTAAGCCCCATAAAAACATAAACACTTTTCCAAAAAATAATGACCACCCTTCCCCAAAAAACCATAAACCTTGATTCTGAATAAAACCCTAAACAACTTGCCCCAAAAATCCATAACCTCTCAGCCCCCAAAAACCATAAAAACTTATCCTAAAAAAAATAACCCCTCCTCCCCAAAAAACAGTAAACACAGAACCCCCCAAAACCCAAAACCATATGTTCTGAATTATCCCAAACCCTTTCCCCCCAAATATCAAAAACAATCTAATCCATGAAACCCAAAACCTTTTCCTTAAAAAACTCTAGAGTATCATCCCCAAAACCCTACACCCTTAAAACTAAAATAACTTAAACCCTCACCCCAAACACCCTAATCTCATAGAACCAAAATATCATAAACCCTCATCCCTGGAAAACCTTATACCATCAACCCCGAAATACCCATAAACCTTATCCCAAAAAAACCTAAACCCTCAGCCCCAAAATACCTAAACTATATAACCAAATCCCAAAAATCTCATCCACAAAATAACCAAAAAAATTATTTTAAAAAAAATACAAATCCCTCATCCCCAAACACCTAATACCTGATACCTAAACAACAACAAACCCACAACCCCAAAAAAACATAAACCCATAGCCCCAAAAACCCTAAACTATAAGCCCATCTAACCCATCTACCAAAAAAAATCATATACCCTCGGCTCCAATAAAACCCTAAAATAACATACCCATAACACCCTAAACTCTCTACCCCCAAAAACCCAAAATCCTTAGGCCCATGAAACTATAAACCATTAGACCCAAACACCCCTAAGACCTCTTCCCAAAAAAAAACCATAATCATTCAACCCTAAAATCCTAAACCCATAGTAAGAATAATTCCTAATCCCATAACACAAAAAAATCCCCAGTCCTAAAAAACCATCTGCCATAACACACTATAAAACCCTCTAACATGAGCCCCAAAAACCCTAAACACTCATCCAAATATAAAACTAATCCCTAATCACAATAAAACTATTGCAACCTATCCCCACAAAAAAACCTTGGTCCCAAACAACCCTAACAACAAAACCCTAGAAAAAAATTATACATAATACATAGAAATACATAAACCCACGCCTCATAAAAACCTAAACCCTCATCCCCGAAAACCCCAATATCACCAGCCCCAAAAAACACTAATCCCAAAGCCCATTAAATCCCTAAATAATTTTCCCATAAAACCCTAAATAAAAATAAATATAAATCAAAACACCCTAAACCCCATAAATATATAAATTATTATCCCAAGAAAACATTAAAACCTCAAACATAGAAAACCCATAACCCTTATCCCCAGAAAATCCAAAAACATCATCCCAAACCCAAAAACAATCAACTCAAAATTACCCGGAAACACTCATCCCTATGAAAACCTAAAATATTATACCTAGAAATATGTGAAACATAAACCCTATAAAATACTAAAACATTATCCACAAAAAACCTTAAACTCCCCTCATAAAAAACACTAAACCCTATGACATAGAAGAACAAAAATCATAATCCCCAGAAAAACATAAACTCTTAGCCTCATAAAACCATAAATCATATCGCCTAGAAAACCATAATCCCGAATACCCTAAAAACCCTAGAAAATCAGCCACAAAAAATGATAGATTCTCTCCCATAGAAAATAGTAATCTCAATGCCATAGAAAACACTAATCCCCCATCCCAAGGTAAGCCTAAACCACCAGGCTCATAAAACCCTAAAACCCATTTCACAAAAAACCCTAAATAATCATCCCAATAAAATCATAAACCCTTATACATAGAAATGTATAAAACCGAAGAAAAACAAATCCCCCAGCCATTGAATACGCAAAACCTTCATCCATAGAAAAATATAAACACAGAAACCAAGATAACCCTAAACTGTCATCCATAAAAACCCTAAACACACAACCCCAATAAACCATAAACCCACATCCCTAGAAAACAATTAACCCTTATCCCAATGAAATCCGACAAAATTCTCCCAAAAAAACTTAATTCCTCATCCCTAGAAAACTGTAAGCCCTCATCCCTTGAAAACCCTAAACCCTCTTCCCTAGAAAACCCAAAACCATCATCCATAAAAGAACCTAATATCTCAGCCATAGAAAATCCTATGCCCATATCCCTTGAAAACAATAAACCCTCTTACCCAAAAATCCCTAAACCCTTTTCACGATATAACTATAAACCCTCATCCCTTGATATACCTAAACACACAACCTGAGAAAACCCTAAAACCTAATCCATTTATAGACCTAAAACATCAACCTCAAAAACCCTACACCTTAAACAAAAAAAAATACATGAATGCCTAAACCACGAAAATACTCAAAAAAATTAGCAATATAAAATCCTTAAACCTCCCCATCAAACCTCAAACCCTAAAACCCCAAAACCCCTAAACCATAAGCACTGTAAAACCCAATACCCATAACCTCAAAATCCCTAAAACATAAAACAAAGAAAAATATAAATAATCATCCTTATTGACCCTAAATATATATCCCCATAAAACCTAAATTCTTATCCATTGAAACCATAAATACTCAACCCCAAAAAACCACGAAAACTCCATTCCCCCAAATCCCCAAACACACAGCCCCGAAAAACCCATAGCCCAAAAAACCCAAATCCATAAAGACCAAAAAACCCCTAACCAAAAAACCCTATGCTCACATCCCAAAACAAACATAAACCCACAATCACAAAAAAACTCAAATACGCAACCAGAAATAAACCTAATCCCTTAAAACCAGAAAAACCAAAATACACATTAAGAAAATTAATGAAACTCGTATCCCCAAAAAACCTGAATACCTCATCCACAAAAACCACGAACCATTATCCCCCAAAAAACAGTTAAACATCATCCCGAAAATATCACAAATCCTAACCTGAAAAAAAACCAGAAACCCTCAACAAAAAAAACTCCAATCCCTCATCCATAAAAAACATGAAACCCTAAGAACAAAATAATCATAAATCCAAATCCATACAAAATCCTATTCCATCATCCCTAGAAAACCCATAATACGTCAGACCCAAAAATCCCTAAACACTCTGACCAAATAACACAAAGAAAACCACATTCCAAAAAAACCTAAAATCTTAAGCTCCATAAATCCCCAAACCCTCTTCCAAAAACATCATAAATTCACATCAACAAAAATCTCAAAACATTATCCTAAAAAAACAAAAAATAATCCATAAAATACACCAAACCCTCAGCCACCAACATCCAATAACCCTCATAAAAAACCCTAAACTCTACGTCCCATAGAACATCGAACCCCATGACACCAAAAACCTTAAAACCTCATCAGCCCAAAAATCCCCAAACCCACATCCCTAAAAAACCAAAAACACTCAGACCAAAAAAATTCATACACTTTCATCCCCAAAGGACACTAATCATCATTCACAAAACATTTTAAACCCTCGACCTAAAACCCTCACCCAAAAAACACTCCAAACACTCATCAATAAAAACACTATACCCTTACCCCAAAAAACAACAAAAATCATCACCCTAAAATAATAATCAACCATCAACCCCAATAAATATTCAACCCAAATACAATAAACAACCATTATTATCAGCACCATAAAATCCAAAAACCCCTCATCCCCAAAAACCCCAAAAAATCATAAACCCTTATCCGTAATTCCCTAAACTCACAGCCCCTAAAAAACATAGACCCTTATCCCAAATTAACCCTCAACCTCATCCCTAAAAAAAATAATCCTTCATCCCTCAAAAATAGAAAAGCCTCCTCCCTGAATAACCATCAAACCTCATCCTAAAAACCCCTCATCCCTCAATATAAGAAGACCCTCAAAACTCATCCCCATAAACACCTCAACATTAATCCCCAATATACCCTTAATCCTTATCCAAACAAAACACTCAACCCTCATCCCCAATAAAACCTAAACAGTCGACCCAAGAAAACCCTCAACCCGCATCCCCACAAATATCTCAAACCATTTCACTAAAACACCCTAAATAATCATAACCATAAACAACCAACACTCACTCCAAAAATATCCAAAACCCTTTCTCCCAAAAAAACCAGAACACTCAACAACAAAAAAACATCAACCCATAACCATAAAAAAACCTCATTCCTAAAAAAACCTAAACTATTAGACCAAAAAAAGAATAATGCCCCATCCTAAAAAAATCGTAAACCATCATTCCCAAAATTCCCTAAATCCTCATCCAAAAATAACCCTAAACCCTTAGTAAAAAAATCATTAACCCTCATCAAAAAAAAAACAATCCACAGCCCCATGAAAACCCTCAACCCTTAAACCAACACACCTAACAACCAAAACCCCCAAAAAATGTATCCCTTATCCCCAAAAAATATAGTTGTTATAATATTTGGGTCCTAGAAAAAAAATTTATTATTATTTTAAATGATCAATTTTTTCCTTTGACCATTCAAATTTCCAAGTTTTTTATTATTCACTGATGGGTGACATTATAGTACTAAAAATTATAGAAAAGGATAGAAAATAAGAATGAAAACATAAACCCCTATCCCCAAAATATTGAGCACTATGCCCCCAAAAAACCACAAACCCTTATACCCAAAAAACCACAAACCCTCAACCCCAAAAAACCCTTAAACACTCTACCACATTAAAACATAAACCCCCTTTTCTAGAAAACCCTAAATACTAAACCCAAAAAACTGAAACCCCTCATCCGCAAGAAATAATAAACCCTCAGATAAAAAATTCCTAAACCGCCATCCCTAGAAAATCCTAAACATTCTACATGAGAAAACCCAAAAGCCTCATCCCTAGAAAATACTAAATCCAGAACAATAAAAAAACAGTAAACCATAGGATCAAAAGAAACATAAACCCTTATCCACCAAAAAACGAAAACCCTTATCACCGAAAACCCGAACCCATCATCCTCATTATCTATAAACTATCAACCCAAAAAATACAGTTTCCCAAATCCCCAAAAAATCCAATCCCCCATCCACCAATAACCATAATCTCTCATCCCTAGAAACACAGTAAGCCCCATTAATCGAATAAAACATGCCCTAAACCTAGTAAAATCTCAAAAACCCCATCCCAAAACACCCAAACCCTCAGACATAAAAAACGTAATCCCAAAGTATTAGAAAACCCATAACACTCAGTCCAAAAAAAACTAAACATACATCCCCCAAAACCACTAATCCATCATCCACTGAAATCCTTAAACACTACTCCCTCCAAACCCTATACACTCTGTAAAAAAATCACTCATCCATTGTCCTAATAAGACCATAAACCCTAACCCTCAAAAAACCCAAAACCATCATCACCAAAACCCAAAACCCATCTTCCACAATATACCATAAATCCCCAACTGCCCAAAACCTATACCCACATCCATATAAAATCCTAACCCATCATCCCCAAAATACTATAAACCATCATCCCCACAAAATTGGAATCCATAATAACACATAAAATCTAAACCGTGGTCCCTGAAATCACTTACCCTAAGCCCCAAAAAAACCTGCACATTCTCTTCCCCAAAAAACTCTAAACACACTTCCCAAAAAATCTCAAAACCATCAATACCAAATAACTTCAAAACATCAGACCCATAAAACCATATTCCATAACCACCCAAAAAACAATTATTCTTTATAAAAACCCAAACCCTCTCCCACAAATAACCAAATCCCAAGTCTGTAGAAAACCCTAAAATCTCGTACCCAATAATCCCAAAATCATGAAAACAATAAAACTATAATCTATAATTCCCAAAAAAACAAATACCCTCTTCCCCTAAAAAATTACAAACCCTCAATACCTAATATCAAAAAATCTCATATCAATGCAATCCTAAACCATAATCCTTAAAAAACTGTAAACCCTTATCACCAAAAAACACTAATCCCCTTGGTGAAAAAAAATCCAAATATTCATATCCCAAAAAAAGAACAAATTTTCATCCCAAGAAAACACCTAACACTATTCCCAGAAAACCCCAAAACCCATTGTGTAATTTATCAACAATCAACCTAAAATAATTTTAAACCCACCTTCCAAAAAAACCAAACCATCTCCATAAAAAAATAATTTTTTCACCACAAAAAACCTTAAACCCGGAGCCAAAAAATCCTATAAACCCTCATCCCAAAAAAAACCATAAACCGTCATCCCAAAAAATGTTAAACACTGATCCCCAAAAAACCCCAAAACCACAACAAATTAACCTTAAACCTCATTCCCAATTTTCACTAAAACCTTATACCTATAAATTCATGAAACCACAACCTCAAACCATCAACCCTCTACCCCATTAATGCATAATCATTATCCCAAGAAACAATCATGTTACATCCCCAAAAAACACTCAACCTACATCCCTAGAAAAAACTCAACCCTCATCCCTAGATAACCGTCAACCCACAACCCCAAAAAATCATAACCCCTGATCCATAGAAACACTTAAACCATCATAGACATATACCACAAACCCTCACACCCAAAAAAACCCCAAACCCTCATCCCCAAATGATACTCAACCCTTAGACTTAATAAACCCTAAACTGTCTGCCCTAAAAAACTCAAATCCATCAACCCCTAGAAAACCCTAAAAACTCATTCCCAATAATCCATCAACCCTCATCCAGATAAATTAAACCCATAAACAATAATAACATAAAACCACATCACCATAAAATCCAAAACCCTCACTAGAATAAAATAAACCATCATCCCAAATAATTCCAATAACACAATCCCAATAAACCCTAAACCAACATCACAAAAAAACAACAAACACTCAGTCCCAATGATCCCTAATCACTCAATACAGAAAACCTATTCTTCTATCCCGAAAAAACGCAAAACCCATAGCTCAAAATAACCCAAAAATGTCATAACAATGAAAAACCTCAACTATAAGCTCCAAATAACCTCATGCATGCATTCTGAAAAAACACTAAATTAAAAACCCCTAAAAACAATGAAGTTTATATTGATGAAAAAATAAACCATCATTCCCAAAAAATTTATAGCTTTAAATCCAAAAACACAATAACACTCATTCCCAAATAACCCTAAATACTCATCCAAAAAAAACCCCAAGTAGGTAGCCCCAAAAAAACCTATACGCTCAACCCAAAAATCCCCAAACAATAACCCAATAAAAACCCAACCTTAGCATCAAAATCAGAAACCATCTTCTATAATATACCCTCAACCATTAGAATCAAAAAATAATCATCTCTAACCCCCCAAAACCATCCACCCTCTACCCTCATTTCCATAAACTTCGAACAATCATCCGAAAATAACCATCAATCCCCACACCATTGAAAATGCCATCCCTCATCCCCAGAAACTCACATCCTTCATCCATTGAGAAACCTCTTCTAATATCCATAGATGCCCCTGAACCATCTTTCCTACAATACCCTAATCCATCAGCCCTATAAAACACCAAACCCTTATCCCCAAATAACCCTAACCCTCACCTCAAAAATACCCTCAACCCTTTGACACAGAAAACCTTAAATCCTCAGTCCCAAAAACATAAAACCATAATCCCAAAAAACTATTAAACCCAATCCTAAAAAAACTTTTAACCCTCAACCTCAAAAAAAACAAACATCCTCACCCCACAAAACCCTAATCCTGCATAACTAAAAATTCAAAATCATCACCACAAAACCCCCTAAAGTCTCATCTCCATAAAATCCTGAACACTCTTCCTTAGAAAACACAAAAAATTCATCCCCATAGAACCCTAAAATATACACTATTATAAACCATAAACCCTCATCCCATAAAGTTAATAAACCCTCTTCCCCAATAATTCCAAAACCCTCACCCCAAAATTTCCTTAAACACTCCCCCCTAAAAACACTAAACATTGTCTCCAAAAGACAAAAACAACATTATCCAACAAGTCCTAAAACCTTTTCTCCCTAAATTCCTAAAATATCATACAAAACATAAACCTATATATTAAGCTCCATTTAAATTAAACCATCATCCTCAATAAACCATAACCCGTAATTCCAAAAATACAAAACCCTCATCCCTAAAAAAACCTGAACCATCATCCCTAAAAAACTATCTTCCCAAATCTCTAAACCCAATAACACAAAAATATTTGAATTGTTAACCATAAGAATCCCTAAAGACTATTCCCCAAAAAACATAATCCCCCATACTCTGAAAAACACAAACACTATAATCATTCAGACCCAAAAAAATTCTTAAACACTAATCCATGGAAAAATTAACCCTCATCCCCAAAAAACCTAAACCATCATCCCCCAAAAAACACTAATCCATCAACAGTATGAAACCATAATCTATCATACCATAAAAACATAAATGTTCATCTATAAAAACCCTAAACTCTCATCCATAGAAAACAATATAGCCTCATCCCCAAAAAACCCAAAACCCGCTAACCCAAAAAACCATAAACCATCATTCCAAAAAACCCTCAACCATTAGACTAAAAAACCCTAAACCCTAAGGCCCAAATGACCCTAAAACCTATGAAAAAATAGTAAAACCTTAACCCAACAAAAATATCTTTTATCCCAAAGAAAACATGAACCCATATCACAGAAAAATCTTTAAAACCATAACCCCAAAAAACCTAAACCCTGAGCCTGAAAATTCCATCCACCCATAGTCGCAATAAATCCTAACTCCCCAACTATAAAAAAACATAATCCCCCATCCCAAGAAATCCAGAACCATAAATATCAAAAAACGCCAAACTGTTAGTTCTAAAAAAACCTAAACCCTATGCCCCCCGAACAACTAATTCCTCATCCCTAAAAAACACAAATCCCTCAGCTGCAAAAAACCTAAACCCTATGGCCCAAAAAATACTAAACCATCATCCTACAAATCCATATAATATTTCCTCCCAAAAAACCCGAATCCCACATCCCAGAAAAACTATAAACCACCATCCCTAAAAAAATAAAATCCCTCATCCCAAAACAACCTTAAATGCTCATCCAAAAAATCCCTAAACCCTCATCCCAAAATTCCAAAACCCTCGGCACTAAAAAGAACATAACACTCATCAAAAAAAAAATGTAAACCAACATCTCAAAATACCCTATATACAGATCCCAAAAAACTATAAATTCCAAAATCCAAAACCCCTTAAACCCTCAACCCCAAAAAACACAAAAACGTTATCCCAAAAAACCCCTAAACCCTCAGCCCCAGAAAACCCTAAACTCGTATCCCCAAATACCCAAAAGCCCTCATACCACCAAATACCTAAAACCTCATCCCCCAAAACCCTATACCCTCAGCTCCAAAATACCAAAATCATATTCCTCAGAAAACCCTTAACACTCAGTCTCAATAAAATGGTAAACCCTATCTCCAAAAAAGCCATAACACGCTACCTGAATAAACTGTAAACCAACATCACAAAAAACTCATTAACACTCACACTAAAATAGTGTATCTCACTGCCCCAAAACACATTATACCCTTATCCCCCAAAAGAAACATATAAACATAGACTCAAAATTATATAAACTCTCAACCATAAAATCTTATAAAAACTCATCCCAACAATAATCCCTAAACCCTCCACCGTAAAAAACTGCAAACATTAATCCCCAGAATCTCTAAACATTCAAGCACAAAAAAAAACCCACTGCCCCAAAAAACCCAAAATCCTCATCCTAAAATTTACCTAAAACTTCATTCCCAAAAAACCATATGCACTCATCCCCAGAAAACACTCAACCATCAATCCTAATAAAACCAAAACCCTTAGACCCAAAACCCCAAAACCCTCAACCCAAAAAAAATTCACCATCATTCGTAACAAACCAAAATCTATCAGCCTCATTAAACCCTAAACCCTCAGCTACAAAACCCCCTAAAGGGTCAGTTATAAAAAAATTCCTACACACTCTCCCCAAAACCAATAAACTATCAACCCTCAGCCCCCCAAATCCCCTAAAACATCATCCCTAAAAAAATCATATCGCTGCCCCCAAAAAAACCAAAAACCTCACCCCAAAACACACTAAACCCTAAACCCTAAAAAACATAAAACCACATACTCAAATAACCATAATCACTCTGCCCCAAAATACCCCATATCCTACGCCAAAAAAGCACTAGACCCTTAGCCCCAAATACCCTAATCCCCCCACACCAAAAACACCAAATCCATCATCCATGAAAACCATAAACACAAATCCCGAAAAAACCTAAACACTCAGATGTAAAACACATAACCTCTTAGACCCAAATCCCAAAACACTGATCCTAAAAAATCCATCATCCCTCAGACAAAATATGAAATACCCTCTTCCACCAAAACCCTAAGCCTAAATAATCTATAAACACTCAACCCCCAAAATTCCATAAAACCTCATTCCCAAAAAACCCAAAATCATAACATCTAAAACCCTAAACACTCAATTATAAACAACCACAAACCTTTATCTCCAAAAACCCATAAACCCTATTCATAATTTATTCATTATCCATCATCCCCAAATCACCCTAAAGCCTCACCACAAAAATTCTATAAATTCAGACCACAATATCCCTAAACATGAAGCTCCAAAATCCTAAAACCCCATCGCCAAAAATACTTAATACAGAACCCTAAAAAACATTAACCCTTAAACATAAAAACATGAAAATCCTAATCCACAATCAAAACCTAAACCCATAGCCCTAAAAAACATATACCCTAATCACTAAAAAAACCAAATTGAAAACACCCAAAACCCCTATACCTGCAAAAAACCTAAACCTGTAGCCCCACAAAACCATAAACCAACACCCCTAATAAACATTAAACCCTAATCAACATGAAGACGAAAATCCCTCATAAAAAGGCATAAACCTCCATCCCAAAAAAACCAGAAACCATCTTCCCCAAATATCTATAAACCCTAAGCGTCAAATGACCAAATCACTAAACCCCAAAACACTAAAACACATTTCATAAATATCACTAAACCCTATATTCCAAAATTACAAAAAAAACTCAGCCCCAAAAAATTATTTATCCTAAGTATCAAAAGTCTAGTAACCACGATCATCGAAACCACCTAAACCACCCATAATAAAAAAATACAAAAACCCAATCCCCCAAAACCCCATAAAAATAATGGAAAAATTTCTAACCTACACCGAAATCCATAAAACCCCTTAACCATCAACCGCAAAAACATTGAAATCCTTAACTATAAAAAACCTTAATCTCTCATTCCCAAAAATGCCTAAACACTAGGCCCCAAAAACCCAAATCCATAATCTTCAAAAACCTATAAAAAATCAGCACAAAAAACTATAAACCCCCATTCCCCAAAATTGTAACCACTAGTAACCAAATACCACTAAACCATCTACACATCAAACCCCAAAACCCCAGCCCCTATCTCCCAAAACTGTCACACACAAAAATACAAAAAATCTTGTCCCCAAAATCCCTAAACACTGATCAGAAAAATACAATGAACCCTCAGCACTAAAAATCCTAAATCCTAACCCCTAAATAACCTATAAATGTAAAAATAAAAAATAACATAATCATTAATAACAAAACACCACTACTCCATAACCATAAAATAACCTAAAACCTCATCCCGAAAAAATTTAAACCCAAATAAATGAAAAAAATGGAACCTCACTTTCAAAAAACCATAACCCCTCCGTCAGCATAAACCCTAAACCCCCATCCCCAAAAAACCCTACATCCCAATAAATGACCCTAATAATGTATCTTTTAAAAAACCCTAATACATCATAACATATAAATCATAAACACTCATACCCAATAAACATTGATCCCTCATCCAAATAAAACCATAAACCATTTCCCCTTAAATAAATATAAATCCTCAACAGCTAAAATCCCAAAAAATATTAAACCCCCATGTCGTAAAAGAACCCTAACCCATTTACTGAAAAATACATGAAATCATCATCCCCCCAAACCATTATATCATCTGTCCTAATACCCCCCCCCCAAACACTTAGGTCCAAAAAATCCTAAAACCTTAGATTTTAAAACACCTAATCACCCAGACCCCAAACACATAGCCCCCAAAAAACCCTAAATCATGATACAGAAAACCCTAAACCATCATCGCCAAAAATACCTTCAACCATAATCCCCATAAAGAACTAAACCATTAACCCCAAAATCCATATGCCCTCATACCTAAAAAAACAAAAAACAAATCAAACCCCAAACCCCTAATGGATCATCCCCAAGAATCACTAAACCCTCTGCAAAAAAAACATCATCCCACATCCCAAAAAAAAACCATAAATCATTATCCCCAACAAACCCAAAACTACACCCTAATATTTCCTAAACTCTCCTCAAAAAAATATTAAAACCTCATCCCTAAAAACCGTTAAACTGTCCACCCTTAAAAAACATTAAACCCTCCACTACGAATACCTTAATCCCTCACCCCAAATAATCCTAATCACTTATCTGGGAAAAAATATAAACCCTCAGTTCCAAAATACATATAGCCTCAGCCTAAAAATACCTAAATCCTTATCCTAAAATGTAACTAAACACTCTTATCCATGATCCATAAACCTGTAGCCCCCAAATCCCTAAAAACTCAGTCCCAAAAAGGCCCTATATCCCAACCTGAAAATAAAAAAACTCTCTCACAATGAAAACCCTAAACCCTCAACCACAAAAACCTAAAACCTAATACCAAAAAATATATATACCTTTATCAATAATAAAACATATCCCCTCATCTTAAAATCCCAAAAACATATTCCCAAAAACCTCATATACCCTCAAAATTAAATAACCTTTAACACTCAGCCGCCAAAAAACCCTAAACACTCAACCCAATGAATCCAAAAACCCTCAACCCCAAAAATACTATAGACCCAGATCATTAAAAAAAATAATCCCCCATCCCCAATAAACCAAAAAACCTAAAACCCAAAAAGATATAAACACTGAATCAGAAACAAACTAAACCATCAGCCCCCAATACTCCATAACTAATATTAAAAAAAACACTAAACTCCAATCCCCAAAACCCGTAAACATTCATCCCCCAAATCCCCAAAACCCTTATACAAAAGAGATCCTATACTGTCGCCCCACCCCCAAAAAACCTAAACCATCATCTCCCATAAAATGTTAAACTATCAAAACAAAAAATCACAAATCCATCAGCCATCAAAATACCTAAAACCTCAACCCCAAAACCACTATGCACTCATCCCAAAAAATACTAATGCCCTTAGTGAAAAAATAAAAAAACCATTACTACATAAAACACCTATAACCGCACCCACAAAAAATTTTAAACCAATATCCCCCAATAAACCTAATCCATCAACCCAAAAATCCCTTAAAACATCAACCCCAAACACCCTAAAACATCCCCCCAAAACCCAAACCCCTTATCCCCCCAAAAAAACCTGAAAACGCATTCCCAAATAACACTAATCCAACAAACACAAAACCACTGAACCCTCATCCCCCAAACCCCCAATCCCTATACCCCAAAATGCGTAAGCCTTGAACCCCAAAACATACTTTCAAACATATCAAAAACATCACCTAAACCATCATCCCTAAAAAATAAAAATCCCACATCCCCAAAAAAACATATCCCTCACAAAAAACATAAACCCTCATCCATGAAAGACACAAAACCCTTAGCCATAAAAAATCCAAAATCATGAACACCAAAATCCCTTAAATCATCAACCCAAAACTCAAAAAACACCTAACACCCAAAAAAAACCCTACGACCGCATCCTTAAATAACCCCAAAAACCATTGACAAAAAACCTGAAACCTTCATCATCAATATTCTACAAACCCTAGTCTAAAAAAATTCTCAGGCACCAAAAACCTTAAACCCATTTCCCATAAAACTCAAAAACCATCATCTAAAAAAACAAAAACCCAGATCCCTAAAATGAGGTAAATCCTGAAAACCAACAACCCATAAACACTTAGCCCCCAAAAACCATAAACCCTCATCCCCAATAAAATCATCAAACATTCATCACCAAAAATTGTAATCTATCACCAACAAAAATGAATGTAAACTCATTCCCAATTAACCTCATCACCTCATCCCCCAAAATCCTTAAAACACCAATCCCCCTAAAACCATATACTCTCAACCACAATAAACCTGAAACCATTCACCCCCAAAATCTAAAACCCTCATTCCCAAAAAAACCCAAAACCCCAAAACCATAAACGGTTACCTACATTAAAACATAAACCCAAAAAACCCAAAAAACCCTAAATCGTCCACACCAAAATAATCCCTAGAAACATAGCCCTACAAAACACAAAACCCTTATCCTAATAAATCACAAAACCATCAGTCCTAAACCCCTTATACAATCACCACCAAAATACCATAAACCCTCAAAAAAATCAACCCCAATCCCTAATCACCAAAAAACATTAAACCCTCAGAAAATAAAACCCAAAACCCTCATCCAAAAATTACAATTAACCCTCATCCCTAGTAAAACCAAAACCATCATCCCCATTAAAACATCAACCCAAAGTTGCAAAATCCCAAACACCGTCATCCCTAAAAATCAAAACTCCCATCCCCCAAAAATCATAAAAACAAAGCCCAATAAATCCCTAAACCCACAACCCAAAAATCCCATAAAACCCCAACCCCCCAAAACCCAAAACCCTCGCCACACAAGAAAAAACAAACACTAATCCCCATAAAAAATAAACCCTTATCCACAAAATAATTTCCACTCTTCCCCAAAAAACCCTAAACCCTGAACCCAAATAAAAACCTAAACCACATGCCCCATGAATCCATAACCCCTTAGCACTCAAACACCATAAACACTAATCCGAAAAAAATTACCCCCCATCCCCAAAAAATCGTAAACAGAAAACCCCCCAAAACCCCAATCCATAAGTTGGGAATAATCCTAAACCATTTTCCCCCAACAATCCAAAATAACCAGATCAAAAAACCCAAAACTATTTCTTTAAAAAACTCTAGTGTCTAATCCTCAAAACACCACACCCATAAAACTAAATTTACCTAAACCCTCACCCAAACACCCTAATCCCACAGACCCAAAAAATCATAAACCCTCATCCCTAAAAAACCCTATACTATCAACCCCAAAAAACACTTAATCCTCATCCTAAAAAAAACCTAAACCCTCAGCCCCAAAATACCTATGGTATATACCCCAAATCCCATTACTCTCGTCCTGAAAATAACCAATAAATTTATTTTTAAAAATTAAAAAACTCGCATCCCCAAACACCTAATCCCTGAGACCGAAACACCAAAAAACACACAACCCCAAGAAACCATAAACCCATATCCCCAAAAACCATTAACTGTAAGCCCATCAAACCCTTTTACCAAAAAATAATCTCCTACCCTCAACTCCAATTAAAACCTAAAAGGTCATACCCAAAACACCCTAAACTCTCTACCCCCCAAAAACCCAAAATACACAATCCCAAGATACTCTGAATCATCAGACCCAAACACCCCTAGAACAAAATCTCCACAAAAAACCATAATCACTCAACCCTATAATCTTAAACCCATAGTAAGAATAATTCTTTAACTAATAGAAAAAAATTCCCCGTCCTAAAAAACCCTCCACCATCGCCCACTATAAAACCCTCAAACATGAGTCCCAGTAACCCTAAACACTCATCAACATAAAAAACTATGCACTAATCCCAATAAAACTGTTTCCACCCATCCCCACAAAAAAACAACTTGGTCCCAAAAACCATAAAAACAAACCCCTAAAAAATCATAAAACCTAATCCAAAAAAATACCTAAACCCACACCCCAAAAAAAACCTTAACCCTCATCCCCGAAAAACCCAATATCACCATCCCTAGAAAACACTAATCCCAAAGCCCATTAAATCACAACTGTGTTTTCCCAGAAAACCCTAAATCAAAATCCCTATAAATCCAAACTTCAATATCCCAATAAATATATAAATTTCTATCCCGATAATACCTTAAAACCTCATCCATAAAAAACCCATAACCCGTATCCCCAGAAAATTCTAAAACCTCGTCCGAAACCCAAAAACACTCAACTCAAAATAACCCCAAAACACTCATCCCTAGAAAATGATAATACATTAAACCTATAAATAATTAAACAGTAAACCCTATAAAACTCTAAACAATTATCCAAAAAAAACATGAAACCCCCATCCTAAAAAACCCTAAACCCTATAACCTAGAAAAACAAAAATCATAATCCCCATAAAAATATAAACTCTTATCCTCATAAAACCCAAAATCAAATTGCCTAGAAAACACTAAACCCTCATACCCTGAAAACCCTAGATAATCAGCCAAAAAAATGATAGATTCTCTCCCATAGAAAACCTCTGACGTAGAAAACACTAAACCCCCATCACGAGATAAACCTAAACTACTATCCTCATAAAACCCTATAACCATTTTCACAAAAAAATCCCAAAACAATCATCCTTGTAAAATCATAAACACTTATCCATATAAAAGTCTAAAACCTCAGAAAAGCAAATTCCCCAGCCATTGAATACCCAAAACCCTAATCCATAGAAAACTATAAACACAGAAACCAAGAAAACTCTAAACTATCATCCCTAAAAAACCCTAAACACACATTCTCAATAAACCATAAACCCATATCCCCAAAAAACACATAACCCTTATCCTAATAGAATTCTATACACTACTCCCATAAAACCTTACTCCCTCATACCTAGAAAACATTTAGCCCACTTCTCAAGAAAACCCTAAACCCTCTTCCCCAGAAAACCCAAAACCATCATCCATAGAGGACCCTAATATCTCAGCCATAGAAAATCCTAAACCCTTATCCCTTGAAAACATTAAACCCTCCAACCCAAAAAACCCTAATCCATTTTCCAGATAAATCCATAAACCCTAATCCCCTGATATACATAAACACACAACCTTAGAAAACCCTAAAACCTCGTCCCTTGATAGACCGAAAACTTCATCCTCAAAAACCCTACAGCCTAAAAAAATAAAATAATGCCTAAACCCTGTAAATACTCAAAATGTTTTGCAATATAAAATCCTTAACCCTCACCCCCAAACCAAAAACCTTAAAACTCAAAAACCCCTAAACCATCAGCAACATAAAACCCAATACCCGTACCCACAAAATCCCTAAAACATAAAAAAAAGATAAATATAAATAATCATCCTTAATAACCAAATATATGTATATCCCCAAAAACCCTAAATGGTTATCCATAGTAACCATAAATAATCAACCCCAACAATAATGAAAACTCCATCCCCCCAAATCACCAAAGCCACAGCCCCAAAAAACCAAATACCAATATCCCAAAAAACCCAAATCCTTTAAGCCCAAAAAACCCCTAACCTAAAACCACATACTCTTATCCCAAAACAAACATAAACCGACAATCACAAAAAACTCAATTATGCAACCAGAAAAAACCTTGTCCCTTAAACCTAGAAAACCCAAAATACCCATCTAGAAAAAGAAAGAAACACCATCCCCAAAATACATGAATACCTCATCCTCAAAAAACCAGAACCATTATCCCCAAAAAACTGTAAATCATCATCCCGAAAATATCACCAATCCTAACCCCCAAAAAAACAGAAACCCTCAACCAAAAAAAATCCAATCCCTCATCCGTTAAAAAACATGAAACCCTACGACCAAAATAATCATAAATCCTAGTCCATATGAAATCTTATTCCATCATCCCTAGAAAACCCCTAATACGTCAGACCCAAAAAACCCAAAACACTCTGACCAAAAAACCCAAAAAAACAACAACCCAAAAAACCTAAAATCTTCAGCTCTATAAATCCTCAAACCCTCATAAAAAAAATCTTAAACTCACATCCCCAAAAATCTCAAACCATTATCCTAAAAAACCAAAAAATAATCCCTAAAATACAACAAACCCTAATCCACAAATATCCAAATGCCCTCATCAAAAAAACCAAAAACTCTACATCCCATTGAACATCGAACCCTATGACACAAAAACCCCTAAACCCTCATCATCAAAAAAATACCCAACCCCTCATCCCTAAAAAACAAAAACCCTCAGACCAAAAAAAAACCATAAACCCTTTCATCCCCAAAGGGAACTAATAATCATGCTCAAAACATTGTAAACCCTCGACCCTCACCCCAAAAACAATCCAAACACTTATCCGTAAAAACACTCTACCATTACCCCAAACAAAACATCACCCAAAAAATATAATCAACCCTTAGCCCCAATAAAAATTCAACCCAAATAAAATAAACATCAATAACCCTCCTCCCCAAAATAACCATAATACCCTCATCCCAAAAAACCCAAAAAAATCATAAACCCTTATCCTTAATTCCCTAAACTCACATCCCCCAAAAACATAAACCCTTATCTCGAATTAACCCTCAACACACATCCCCCAAAAACAGACAAGTCTCCTCCCTGAAAAACCATCAACCCTCATCCTAAGAAACACCCACAACATTCAATACAAGAAGACCCTCAATCCTCATCCCCATTAACCCCTCAACATTAATCCCCAGTATACCCATATTCCTTATCACTACAAAACACTCAACCCTCATCCCCAAAAAATCTAAACCATCGACCCAAGAAAACTCCAAACCAGCATCCCCACAAAGCCCTCAAATCATTGCACTAAAACACCCTCAATAATCATAACAAAAAACACCGAAAACACACTCCAAAAAAATCCACACCCCTTTGTCCCAAAAAGACCTAAACACTCAACCCAAAAAAAACTATCAACCCATAACCATAAAAAACCTCATTCCTAAAAAAATCTAAACCATTTGACAAAAAAAAAGAATAAAGTCCCATCCACAAAAAAACCTAAAACCTCATTCCCATAATTCTCTAAATTCACATCCGAAAAAAACCCTAATCCCTTAATAAATTTTTTTTAACCCACATTCAAAATAACTCAGTCCACAGCTCCATGAAAACCCTCAACCCTAAACCCAAGAAACCTGAAAACCAAAACCCCGAAAAAATGTAAACCTCAACCCCAAAAAATTGGCTAATCTAAAATTTGGGTCATAGATAAAATATTCCATTCTTATTTTAAATGATTTAGTTATTTTTTTTACCATTCAAATTTCCAATTTTTTAGTATTCAATGATGGGTGACATGATATTACTAAAATTTATAGAAATGTGATGATTAAAATATTCCAAATAATGAAAACTCGTTAATTATGTGATAAATTATAGTGGTGTTCATGAGTTTATTACTTCCACCTTTTATATATCCACCATGTTGCCTTATATGGGTACCATATATACAAAAAACACCACTTTTTTTGAAAATAACCCATGATATTTCATAGATCCTCATAGAATTTGGTACCACACCTTGCCAAATAGCTATGAAAAATGATCCAATTGACTCTATTTATCATTTTTGTATATATAAATATCATCTAGGTAAATAAAAAAACTTGTAAATATAAATGGCTTCATGAATTAATTCATGAGTTACAAGAATGTACTAGGATCATTTGAGAAATTGAATAGTGATATCAACCACTCAAACAATTCACCTTCAGTTTTCAATTTTATAATCCACTCATCCCCTTACATCATTGAAATTTAGTGGTATCTACTCTGAAGATCAATAATTGAAAATATTAATGACCCAAGTAATTCATTGATCTTATCATCAAGTCATGGAATTAAATTCAGGTATTGGATTATAATATTTTTCATAGCTCTATAATAAATAAAAATATAATATGTACAATCATTTATTAGAAACTATATTTATACAATAGAACATAAGAACATGATAAGACTTATAAATCCTTGATCGGTCAATTCACCCACTTGATTATAAAATTCCTTTGAATCCTTTGGATTACATTTATATACTGGTGTATTAGGACGTTTTTCACCTAGTAGAAGATAAATATAATGTTAAATGACAATAAAGGGTGTTAATATCCCATGATTATCATTAGAAAAAAATCATGATATAATTCAATCCATGAATGAGATAATGGATGGTGATAATTGTTTTCTTTACAGGATGACTTCTTTGGCATCAATAAATAACATGATAGATTTTTTATGAATTTCATTTTCCCCCTGAGTTATACTGATAAATAGGTTACCTTTAGGCTCTTATAGAAATAATTTTTCAGGAATTTTCAGTCATGTATTTTATGGAAAAAGATTTATAATATTTTCCCAAGACCAAAAACAATATTCGATCTTACTAAAATCATATTTCACTTTCATTTACAAGTTCTAAGGCCATACTGACATCATGTGATATGAATTCATATGACTAATAACATACAATATCTCATCAATATAGTTTTTATCAATGTAAAATGAAATTTTTACCTGATTTTTTACTTAATGTCTGATATCATTATTCAAGCATTATATTTTTCATGATTGAGGATTATTCTAAGATGGATGTAAAAATATTTCCACGAGTTTTGTTGTGGAAATATTTATAAAACTCGTGCATAAATAATCATCGTGCATAGAGACCTATTTTTGGTGTAATGAGTTTTGAAAATGTTTTCTATTTTATCACTTTAAAGGTATATCTGATCGTCCAAAATTCATCATAGAATAAGAATGTTACACACATCATATTCCCTTACAAAATGACATCAATTTTCATGTTTTTCTCCACGATGTTTATTCTCATTGATTTTCTTATCAATATCATCGGTCTTCCATGTAGTAAAAATATGATTGTAGGGGGGAATTGACCTGAAAATTCAATTACAATGAAATTATGTTAAAATTAAATTCCTCATTTCAAAGGAGTTTTATTTTTCTTTTTGTTGTTCATTTCCTTGTCTTTCCATTTATCCATCTTCTTTTTCCATCGAAATTCCATATTACCAAAAACTTATTCATTTGATGATTTACCTTTAGAAATACGTGTTCCTAAATTTTTTTTCATGAGAACTTGTTCTATTGAGGTCCTCTTTTTCATTTCTACAAGGATTGTTAGTTTAAAAATTTCATCAAGTGAATAAAATGGTTGTAAATCCAATTAATGTGTGAATTCATGATTTTAGTAAAATATATGTCATTGTTTTATCATTGTATTCTAGATTATCACATTACAGTATTAAATTATGGAACTTATAAATGTTCCATTCAAAATAATCATATCCTTATCAGAAGGAGGGAATTTAGAACTAAATTTAGTACTTATAATTCCTGGGCAAAATCATCTTCTCAAAATCATTTACAAATTCTATCATGAGTGTATTTTTCCCTATCATACATTTATTTCTATTTCCTCATATTTTTCTACAAATAATGATTCATAATAATAATACTTCATATTTTCTTACGATGAAATTCTTCTCGTTGGAACAATTGTTAAATTTTAATAATGGATCAGTTTCCCAGATCCATTCTAGAAAACCATTTAGATTCATACTCCCATAAAAATTTGGAATGTCAATCATCAATCCTATTTCAATATCTTCATAATCATTTCCTCCCCTCATATCCAACTTGGAATCACTAAAATCATCTGAAATTGTAAAATATTTATAATATGGTGTTGTATATATCTTATTATGTGGAGATAGATGTGAGGGATGCCGTTGTAGTTGAAGGAAATCATTTTATATCACTATAATCCATAAGTAAATATCCTCACCAATTAGAGTATTTTTTTGTTTTAGTTGTGAATTTTCTATATATCATGGTGTAAGAGGAGTGGAATATATTTTTTTGCGATACATGGTAGAGAATATTTTCTTTATAAAGAAATATATGATGAATGTGGTAAAACAAACATGTAGGAACCATATCTATGATACAAAACCGATATGTCAACAAATGCATGAATTGAGTAAGTGGTGATAGAGTATTTAAATGTAGATTAAATGGAATTTATTAATTTCAATTCATGACTCATAGGATAATCCATGCTTAAACACTGGGTCACCACCAATGTGTGATGAACTAGTAATTCTAGGAAATTTGTAGAGTCTAATGTCAGAAAGTTGCACAAACGACATTCGAATTTATTGGAGTCAAGTGTAACCCCTATAAATAGTAAAAATACAATATAATGAAAAAATAATTAATTTTTAATGATGAAAAATGAATTAAATACAAAATTCTCAGTCAAATTACGTATGAAAAGCACAAAAACCCATATTCTCATGCTAAATATAGAACCAATTTTCTAAACTATAGATATTAATTCTTAAGGATTATATAATCCATGTTTTTATTCCAATTTAATGATATAATAATAATTTTATTCTATTTACAAGTGGATATGTCTTTGGGGGTCTCAAATAAGTTTGTTGTGGCCTACCATTTTTTGGATGCCAAAAAGTGTAGGCAAGTCCCATTTGAATAACTATTGGGTTTAAAATTATTGTAATTCTACAATGTATTCTCCTAGGAGTGAATATTTTCAAAATCACCCATAGAATCAAAAAACCCTAAAACCTCACCACATAAAACCGGACCCACAATCCCCAAAATCATAAACCCTCAACGGAAAACATACCATATTCCTATTTTCCTAAAAGACTCTAAACCCTCATCCCAAAAATATCATAAACTCTCATCCCCCAAAAACCTAAACCCTCAACCTCAATAAATCGTACACCCTCATTCCTATAAATGTTCTAAACATTCAGCCTCAAGACACCATAAAAACCCTTCCCCAAGAAACTATAGACAACTAGGCCCAAAAAACCCTAAACCGTCAACCCCGCAAAAGCGTAAACCAATAACCCCAAAAAACCATAAAACCACTATCTCCAAAAATCTTAAACCCTTATCCCAAAAAATCCAGAACCACAACAAACAAAAACCCTAATCCATTATCCCCAAAAACCCTTAACCCTCATCCGAAAAAAAATTAAACCCCCATCTCCATATAACAATTAACCATGAGTCCATAAAACTGTAAACCACTACACAAGAAACCTCTATACCCACATCCAGAAAAAACCATAAACCCTCCACAAAAAAACTCATAACCCTCACCCCAAAAATACCCTAAAAACACATTCCCCCGTAACAAAAAACACTCATCCCCAAGAGACCCTAAACCCTAGTTACTAAATGACCTAAACCCATAGCCCCTAGAAATACCTAAAACCTTATCCCCAAAAAACACATAAACCATCAACTCCAAAAAAAATCTAATACCTTGTCCCAAAAAACCCCAAACACTCATCCCGAAAAAATAAATATAATCCTCCATAATGAACAGTAAAACCATATCCCCAAAAAATCCAAAAACCAAATCTCCCAAAAGACAACAAAACCCTCATCCCTAGAAAACCATGAACCCTCATCCCCCGAAAATGATAAACCCTCAGTACTAGAATACCCAAAACCATTATCACCAAAAATTGATAAATTGTAATCCCAAAACAACCAAAAACCCCAAACTATAAAAAACCATAAACCATCATTCACAAAAACCCTAAAACCTAAGCCTAAAAACCCCTAAACCCAAAACCGTAGAAAAAACTAAACCCTTATTCCCCAAAATAACCTAATCATTGAGCCTCGTAATACTCTAATCCCTTAGTCACAAAAATTCATGATATATCATAAAAATGCCACCAAATACAAAAAACCCAAAACCATTAATAACAAGAATCCCTAATCCCCAAAACCCAAAACATTGAGCCCCAGAAAATCTAACCCCATAGTATAAAAAACCCTAATCCATCATACTTGAAAATATCATAACCACTATACCCAAAAAAACAAAAAAACTCATCCCAAAAACCATAAAAACATAACCCAAAAAAACCCCAAACCACCATCAGCAAAATAACCCTTCAAACTCATCCCTGAATCCATAAACCGTAAGACATGAAATACCCTAAACCCTTAGCCCCCCATAACCATAAACACTCACCCCAGAACACCATACACCCTCATACCACAAAACCCTAAAACCCTCATCTGCAAGAAGTAAACCCTATTACAAAATTACTATAAACCCCCATTCATAAAAAATAAAAAAAACATGCCCTCAAAAACCATAAACACTCATCCTAAAGAAAAACAAATCCATCAAAATTAAAATATAATAAAACATCATCCCACAAAAACCCAAAACCCTATTACCCAAATAATCTTTAAAAATTATCCCCATGAAACCCCAAACTCTCATATTAAAAAAATCACAAAATCCCTATCACCAAAAAACCGAAATAGTATTTCCCAAAAAACCATAAAACATCATACTAAAAAAATTCTAAATCCTCATTCACAAAGAAAACTAAATCTTCATCCCCAAAAACCCATTTCCCTCCACCCCAAACAACCCAAAAAACCAACATCCCCCTAACCATAATTCCTCAGGCCAAAAACCCAAAAACCTCATTCCCATTGAACTCTAAACCCTTATCCAAAAAAATAACAAATCCCATCACCCCACAAAACCATAAACCCTATTCCTAAATAAACTGTAAGCCCCCATCAATGAAAACATAAATCCAAATAAAAAAAACCATATACCAATAAAACACAAATGAACCCATAAACCATAATGCACAGAAAATCCTAAACCCAAAGCCATAAAATCCTAACCCCTCAGTCGCAAAAAAACCTAAAACTCAAATCCCCCCAAAACCCTAAACACATAACCCTAAAACCATAATCCCTAGTCCTCAAAAAAACATAAACCCTTATCCCCAAAATACCATTAACACAAAACCCAAAAAATCCTACACACATTCTCTTAAAATTCTTAAACCACTCAAAATCCAAAAAACCCTAAACCTTCATCCATAAAATCCTTAATCCCTCAACCAAAAAACCCATTACGTCGTGCCCCAAAAATCCAAAAGCACTCATCCTTATGAGAACCTAAACCCTTAACCCAAAAAACCCCTAATCCCTAATCTCTGAAAAATAAAAAAACCTCGACCCCAAAAATCCTAAAACCCTCACCCCCAATAGCCAAATTCCTTATCACCGAAAAACCCAAAACATCCATCCCTGGAAGACCAAAATCCTCATCCTGAAAAATTATTTATACACTCATTCAAACAAAACCTTAAACCCCTATCCCTAATGAAAAATAAACCCTCATCCCAATAAGACCCACATCCCACACCCCCGAAAAACACTCAACCTTCAAAAATACTAAATACACAGTTCCCAAAAACAATATACCCTACTAATCCAAAACACTAAACCCACATACACCATAAACCCTAAATCCACAGCCCCATGAATTCATAAACCCTTTACCCAGAAATCCATAAAAAAATCATCCCCATAAAACCATCAATCCTTATACCCAAAATACCCTAAACCCTAAACCCCCCCAAAACACTCAATCCTCATCCCAAAAAATCTGATAACCCTCATCCCCAAAAAACCACATCCTGAAAATGGATTATGTAGAGACCCCGACCCCAGAAACCCAGTATTTGGAGCCTTATGAACATGATGTGTTATCTTAAAATAAAATACACTTTGTTAATAACAGATCATGTCCCATACAAAGGATCGTGTGCAGTTCGGGTTCTGGGAAACCAGAAACTTCTGAAACAATTCATCTTTCAAAAACTGATAACTGAAAATTTTAATTCAAAACGTAGTGTGAACATTAAAATACTCAGTAAGGGGTTTTTAAAAAGAAATTCAAACATTGTAACATTTGAAAAAATTACTTTTTAAAGTGATTGAACACTTATTGAAGGAAAATTACAACATATGACATACAAATGCTCAAACAAGGTTTTCAAGAAGAACATGAAACAATTATGTCAATTCTTGAAGGAGTGATAATGGATATTATGAACAAGTACTACATATGATTTACATAAGCATAAATTTAAACAGTTAAAAGTAATACATAATCAGAGTTGCACACAAGGAAACAACTAAATTTTCATATGCTGGTTACCATTCTATTAAGAGATAACACTAGTCATGCTTCAATCTTTAAGCTACAGAAATAAGGCCTTTATGGAAACTTTAAAGGCATCAGTCATGAAAGAACTTTATCTTGGAAATAACTTATTACATAACTTCAATTATGTGGCATCAACATTTAACTTAGACAATCATGAACATATCACAAAGGTCCATCCCCAAGGTGTCATTAAAAATTACCAAGGTTATTCCCCAAGGTATCAGTCTAAAAAGTCATCTCTAGAGATTAAGTCATTACCCAATGCATTGGAGCGCTATCAGGGCACACCCTTAAATTTGTCTTTATGATCATGTGAGCCACATCATTCATGCTTTACTTAAATGGTTATGTATATTCAAGATGTCCCATATCACCTTGAATATCTCATTCATTTTCATTTTTACCCAAGGTGTCCCATACCACTTTGGGTAATCCAGATGCTTTAGTTCATTTAGTGATATGTCATAAGCATGCATTATGTACAATAATAAAAAAAAGACCCACCAAAATTTTTCTAATACAAGGTATGATAGATAACTTGCACAAATGTGTCAATACTCATCAAAGGCATACATATCTTAGTAAGACATCCTTTTCACTAAATCATATAACATAATGATATGCTAATTGACGAATCTTTGCCATTATAAATCCATGGAAAAAGGGAATGTTTAAGGAAAACACTTGAAATTAGTTATGGTGATAAATAAGCCCTTGATTGTGTAAATGAATTAAATCATGACTTGATTAATTAATACATTCAACAAGGTAGGTTCATTATGTCTTAAGATAATACATGAATACAACATGATATCATGATCCATCAAATCTTAAATTTTTTAATACACCTTAAATAAAACCAAATTACACCCTTCATGGTAAAATGCATCATGAGCGATTCCCATCATGTTTTTTTTATAAAACATAGTTCACATAAAAAATGATTTACTTAAAGGTTAGTACCCACCCCTTGAAAACATAAATTTGATTTGTATTAGTCTACATGTTTATGTGTACATAAATATATATAGATACTAAGTTTGCAACAATGGGTTTTCATGGTAAAACAGTTTCAATCAACCCTCATTAATATATAATGCATAGCATTACATGTTTGATCATTTTGAAATCCGAAAGATAGATAGAGTTTTGGTTATAAATATCTGTATATATATATATAGAAAACTGTATATTTGTATCTATATAGGTTTTATGAACTAAAACCAAAAGATTACAATTAGAACTTAACATCCAAATGCCCTGTCCAAGATAAAAAAAATAAAGGGAAAGGAAATACCATCCATGTGTATATATATGTATATATATAAAAAGGTAACCCGTATATATACACAAAACATATTCTTAAGGGTTGGTTTAAAACGAAGTAAGATAACTATTTTCCCTTGTCATCATTGTATTAAACTTTGGGAAATAAAATCCTTTTTGAAAACATCAGCACCCGAGGGGTGTATATTAAAGTATTCACATATAAAAACTAAATATATATATATATATATATACTGAGAGTATGTCGATATGGGTTTCTTCAAAGGAAAACAAAACCAGGAACCATGCTTACACATGCACCCTACTGAAAGCATGAAGGCCGATTCCATGAAGGAGGTACCTTCCGAGGGGTATATATATATCAAGTATAGATATATAAATGTAATCTGTGTATATTCCAAAGGTTCCTTTAAAATAAGAAAAGCATGGAGGGACCCTTACATAGCTTGAGGAGGAGCTCGGACCAGGTGCACCACGCTGATCTTGCTGGAAGATCGCGGGAGAGGAAGGAGGAAGAAGAAGAAGTCGCTGGGACTTCAAGAAGAAGGGGGATTTAAGTAGGGATTTGGTGCACAAAGGGGGACTCGACCCATGCGTAGACAGACGGGGGAAGATGGGAAAATAGGGACCAAGGAGAGGGTGTTTGGAAGTCAAGGGAGAAGTGCAGGGAAGGAGAGGTCAATGTGTCCTTTGAGCAGGCCTACTGGTCAGGAGACGCCTCGAGGAAGAAGACGGTGGGGGGTCAACGTGGTAAAGGAAGGGACGGCAGAGATTAGATCTCGGCGATGATCGAACGGCTGGAGGAGCGCGGCAAAATTTAAAGAGATCGAGGGAGAAATCAGACGACTCATATCGTGCGAGATGCATCCAATGGTCACGATTTCATCTCGCAGAAAAATCCCGTTCCCACGTCAAAACAGATCATGGTTGGGGCGCAGTTTAACAAACAAGCTCAGCTGCCCCCGGTGCAATAACACGAACACACACTCAGGGGCCTCATAAACGGGCCCCATGTGGGATTTGGCCCACCCCTACGCACCGCACACCGCGGCCTTACAAACTGCCTGCACGCGACCTGAGAGAGCTATGTGCATGGATTGGGACGCGGTTGGACACCCACTGAGCACTTGGGGGACCCCGAAGGTCGGCTCCTCGGGTCCCTTGGGGATTGGTCTCGGCCTAGAGGCCTTGTCCCTTAAGGGATGCCCTCGGCTTGGCCGAGGCCCATCCTATTTTTTTATTAAAAACTTATTTTAAATTTATAAAACAATCAGCATAAGTATACTTATTTTCAAAATGAAGTATAGTATAAATATTTATACAAAAAGGGGGTTCATTCAATAAAGATAATTAGTTTCAGTTAAAAAAAATCTAAATCCTTTTACTATCTTATGTAATATATTTCATATTAACATATTTTATTTATAAAAATGATATTTATCTAGACTTTTGAAATAACAAGTTTAAGTATGCTTAGTTCAAAAATATAAATACTTGCACAAAATGAGTCAACATAATATAACAACAAAGTAGTTTTAAAATTTAAATCCCTTTACCAAATTATTTATAAATCTTTTAAGAGATATACTATTCTTACAAAACCACTATAATTATTCAGGTCTTTAATGAAATTCAGAAAGACTACTAGTTAATTCAAAAATTCATAATTTAGAGCTCAAAAGATATTATTATTGATACCCTTTGAACATATCTTTATTAAAAATAATACATAGTCTTCAATATAAGTTTCCATCGGAATTTTGAAAATAAGAGGATTTATTCCCGAGAACATTGTTTAAATTTTAAAACTATGATTATTTTTGTGAAACATAATTTAGACATATTATTATAAAATTAAAATAACGTTAAAAACAAGTTTTAAAATAAAGATAAACTTTATCAATGGAAACCCAAAGGTTATTTTGAAAAATCCAACGGCTATTTTCCAATGGTCAATATTCACAGGACCATTATAAAATCAGGTGTATTTTAAAAGAACAAAACACTTGAACCAGAAAGGATGGCTCTCCTCATACCATTGGCGTTGATCATTTGTGATGTGACCCTGGCTCTTATATTTATCAGGTGGATGGACTTTGAAAACGATGACTATCCAATTACTCGAGTTGTGGTTCTTAGTAGTTTTGTTGTGGCTGTGTTAGGTCTTGTGCATGGTATTTTCAACTAGTTAGGTCTCGTTGTAATGTAATGTTTTAATATATATCAGTTTACCTTATTCTGCATGTTTTATTTTATTTCCAATTCCTTCTTAGCACAACAAATAAAACATGAGACATCATTAAAGGCATAACATTTCTTACTTGAACTAGTTCATAAAACTTGGGGCATCACATTATCCCCCCCTTTAGAAAATTGCATCCTCGCAATTTATTTCACAACACTACAAGGTTCAACAACGTTCCTACCACCTCCACCAAAGAATAGGGTCAACAGGTGCATTTAGAGGGATCCCCGTAGAGAATCTCACCTCTTCTAGCTCCCTAATCCACATAAACCTAAGACAGGAGGGGTTGCACATATGTTCCGGGCCTTCAGGCCTCCAAAGGGAAGCTCGAACAGTACAAAGTTCTGAAATGTCTTCCCAGACCAATGTACGAAGGACTTGCCGAATTATGTCTCGGTCTAGGACATTGAATCCATAGATATGGTCAAACAGGATAAAGCTGAGAAGTTGGAGCATATAAGCCGCATAAAGATTTCTCTCTAATGCAGCCTCCTAAAATTTCACTCTGGCCGTGTAGTTTTGGCCTAGGGTGAAACATAGAAAGAGCCCTTCATGGCAACTTCCTCGTCTTTCACGTCCGGCTAGCTGTCCAGAGCCAATGCGGTAATAAATGGAGGCATTCCCCTAGCAGGTGCGGAGAATCTACGGACCGTTTGTTATCTCAATCCATTGCTTGCACGTTCTTCGCAAATTTGTGAAGGGGTCATACTCGTCCTCACACATTTTGATCGCAGTGATTTCCAAAATCCCAGTGGGAAGAGATAACAGGTGGGTTTGTCCTTCCATCTGAATGTTTTCAGACATGAGTTCAAACACTTGAAAATCATTCGAGGACAAAAATAAAGTAAAGAAAATGAAGGGGAAAGACAATATTTCAATAAACATACGTTCATTATTGTTAGTGCTTGAGTTTACCTTACTCATTGACTAAACGAACTCCACATAGAGAAGCAAAACTCCCTAACTCCTCGAACCAAACACAGGCTGAGCATTCATGGAAAAACTCATGAGGGCACCTATGACGTCTTATGAGTCTATCATGAGGGGTATGAAGTTGAGATACATCTTCAAACAATTGTTGTCGGCAAGACAGTCGGGTGGACTCATCTTCTAACCTTCCGAAGTCCAACAACTGACCCCAGAATCCATAATTTAGAATCTGAAAAAGGTATCCCGCTCGGAGGTATCCGTCAGCAGCAGCTTCTTGAAAAGGGTTATCAATCATGGTGCCAAAGCTCTCACCCACCATGAAAATCGGGAAAAGTCCCTCATAGTACCTTCCTTGACGTACATAGGAGGGAAACTGGGTTATTATCATAAGGAGGTAATCAATTCCTACCCCTTGGTGTAGCTGAAGCACCCGTGGTGAATTGGATATGTCGTAAAGGTGTTTGCATGTCATGCAGATATGGGCAGAGTTTAGAATGTCCTCACGGCTAACTAAAGACACAATGGTCTCTAGGACCTCTGTGAGGAGAGATAAGTGATTTGTGCCTTCGTTTTCCATATGAAAATAAAGAAAACCAAATTTTTAATAAAACTGAATTACATATACATATATATATATATATATATATATATATATATATTTGTTTCAGATTCTGGATTTCATGAGTTATCCAAACCGAACCTCTGATACCAACTGTAGAGACCCCGACCCCAAAAACCCAGGAGTTGGTGCCTTCTGAACATGATGTGTTATCTTAAAATAAAATAAACTTTGTTAACAACACATCATGTCCCATACAATGGATCATGTGCGGTTCGGGTTCTGGGAAACTGGCAACTTCTGAAACAATTCATCTTTCAAAAGATGATACCTAAAAATTTTAAATCAAAACGTAGGGTGAGCATTAAAATATTAAGTAATGGGTTTTTAAAAAGTAATTAAAACATTGTAACATTTGAAAACATTCCTTTTTAAAGAGATTTAACACTTATTAAAGGAAAATTACAACATATGACATACAAATGCCCAAACAAGGTTTTCAATAAGAACATGAAACAATTATGTCAATTCATGAAGGAGTGATAATGGTTATTATGAACAAGCACTACAGATGATTTACATAAGCATAAATTTAAACAGTTAAAAGTAATACATAATCAGAGTTGCGCACAAGGAAAAAACTAAATTTTCATATGCTGGTTTCCATTCTATTAAGTAATAACACTAGTCATGCTTCATGCTTTAATCTAGGGAAATAAGAACTTTATGAAAACTTTAAAGGCATCAGTCATGAAAGAATTTTATCTTGGAAAGAACTTGTTACATAACTTGAATTATGTGGCATCAACATTTAACTTAGACAATCATGAACATATCACCAAGGTCCATCCCCAAGGTGTCATTAAAAATTACAAAGGTTATTCACCAAGGTATCAGTCTAAAAAGTCATCTCTAGAGATTAAGCCTTTACCCAATGCATTGGAGCGCTATCAGGGTACACCCTTAAATTTTTCATTATCATCATGTGAGCCACATCATTCATGCTTTACCTAAATGGTTATGTATATTCATGATGTCCCATATCACCTTGAATATCTCATTCATTTTCATTTTTACCCAAGGCGTCCCATACCACTTTGGGTAATCCAAATGCTTTAGTTCATTTAGTGATAGGTCATAATCATGCATTATGTACAAAAATAAAAAAAAAGAACCACCAAAAATTTTTCTAATACAAGGTAAGATAGATAACTTGCAAAAATGTGTCAATACTCATCAAAGGCATACATTGCTTAGTAAGACATCCTTTTCACTAAAACATATTACATAATGATATACTAAATGACGAATCTTTGCCATTATAAATCCATGGAAAAGTGGAATGTTTAAGGAAAACACTTGAAATTAGTTATGGTGATAAATAGGCCCTTGATCGTGTAAATGAATTAAATCATGACTCGATTAATTAATACATTCAACAAGGTAGGTTCATTATGTCTTAAGATAATACATGAATACAACATGATATCATGATCCATAAAATCTTAAATCCTTTAATACATCTTAAATCAAACCAAATTACACCCTTCATGGTAAAATGCATCATGGGCGATGCCCGACATGATTTTTTATAAAAAATAGTTCACATTAAATAAGGATTTACTTAAATGTTGGTACCCACCCCTTGAAATCATAAATTCGAATTGTATTAGTCTACATGTTTATGTGCACATAAATATATATAGATACTAAGTTTGCAATGATGGTTTTTCATGGTAAAACAGTTTCAATCAACCCTCATTAATATATAATGCATAGAATTACATGTTGGATCATTTTGAAATCTAAAATATAGATAGAGTTTTGGTAATAAATATCTGTATATATATATAGATAGAAAATTGTATATTTGTATCTATATAGGTTTTATGAACTAAAACTGAAAGAGTACAATTAGAACTTAACATCCAAATGCCCTGTCCAAAATAAAAAAAATAAAGGGAAAGGAAATACCATCCATGTGTATATATATGTATATATATAAAAAGGTAACCCATATATATATACAAAACATATTCATAAGGGTTGGTTTAAAACGAAGTAAGATAACTATTTTCCCTTGTCACCATTGTATTAAACTTTAGGAAAGAAAATCCTTTTTGAAAACATCACCACCCGAGGGGTGTATTTTCAAGTATGCACATATAAAAACTATATATATATATATACCGAGAGTATGTCGATATGGGTTTCTTCAAAGGAAAACAAAACAAAGAAAAATGCTTACACATGCACCCTACTGAAAACATGAAGGCCGATTCCTTGGAGGAGGTACCATCCGAGGGGTATATATATATCAAGTATATATATATAAATGTAAGCTGTGTATATGCCGAAGGTTCCTTTAAAAGAAGACAAGCATGCAGGGACCCTTACATAGCTTGAGGAGGGCTCGGACCAGGTTCACCACGCTGATCTTGCTGGAAGTTCACGAGAGAGGAAGGAGGAAGAAGAAGAGGCTGCCGAGACTTCAAGAAGAAGGGGGGTTTAAGTAGGGATTTGGTGAAAAAAGGGTGACTCGACCCATTTGTAGACTGATGTGGGGAATATGGGAAAACAGGGACCTAGGAGGGGGTGTTTGGAAGTCAAGGGAGTAGTGCGGGGAAGGAGAGGTCGAGGTGTCCTTTGAGCAGGCCTACTGGTCGGGAGCTGCCTCGAGGAAGAAGACGGTGGGGGTCGACGTGTTAAAGGAAGGCACAGCCGGGATTAGATCTCGTCAATGATCAAACGGCTGGAGGAGCGCGGAAAAATTTAAAGAGATCGAGGGACGAATCGGATGGCTCATATCGCCTGAGATGCATCCGATGGTCCTGATCATGTCTCGCAGAATAATCTCGTTCCCACATCGAAACTGAGCACGGTTGGGGAGTAGTTTAACAGACAAGCTCTGCTAACCCCGGTACAATAACAAGAACACGCACTCAGGGGCCTTATACACGGGCTCCATGCGGGCTTCGGCCCACCCCTACGCACTGCGCACCACAGCCTTACACATGGCCTGTGCGCGACCTGAGAGACCTATGCACACGGCTTGGGACGCGGTTGGACACCCACTGAGCGCTTGGGGGGCCCCGATGGTCGGCACCTCGGGTCCCTTGGGGCTTGGTCTCGGCCTAGAGGGTTTGTCCCTTAAGGGATGCCCTCGGATTGGCCGAGCCCCATCCTATTTTTTATATTAAAAACATATTTTAAATTTTTTTAAAAATAAGCATAAGTATACTTATTTTCAAAATGAAGTATAGTATAAATATTTACACAAAAAAGGGGGTTCATTCAATAAATTTAATTAGTTTATTTAAATAAAATCTAAATCCTTTTACTAGCTTATGTAATATATTTCATATTAACATAATTTATTTATAAAAATGAAATTTATCTAGACTTTTGAAATAACTAGTTTAAGTTTGCTTAGTTCAAAAATATAAATACTTGCACAAAATGAGTCAACATACTATAACAACAAAGTAGTTTAAAAATTTAAATCCTTGTACCAAATTATTTATAAATTTTTTAAGAGATATACTTTTCATACAAAACCACTATAATTATTCGGGTCTTTAAAGAAATTCTGAAAGACTACTAGTTAATTCAAAAATTCATAATTTAGAGCTCAAAAGATATTATTATTGATACCCTTTAAACATATCTTTTATAAAAATAATACATAGTCTGCAATATCAGTATCCATCGGATTTTTGAAAACAAGAATATTTATTCCCGAGAACACTCTTTAAATTTTAAAAATATGATTCTTTTTGTGAAACATACTTTAGACATATTATTATAAAATTAAAATAACGTTAAAAACAAGTTTTAATATAAAGATAAACTTTATCAATGGAAACCCAAAGGTTATTTTGAAAAATCCAATGGCTATTTTCCAATGGTCAATATTCACAGGACCATTATAAAATCAGGGGTATTTTACAAGAAAAAAACACTTGAACCAGAAAGGATGGATCTCCTCATACCATTAGCATTGAGCATGTGTGTTGTAGCCCTGACTGTTATATTTTTCACGCTGATGGACTCTGAAGATGAGGACTATCCAATTACTCGAGTTGTGGTTCTTAGTAGTCTTGTTGTGGCTGTGTTAGGTCTTGTGCATGGTATTTTCAACTAGTTGGGTCTTGTTGTAATGTAATGTTTTAATATATATCAGTTTACCTTATTATCCATGTTTTATTTTATTTCAAATTCCTTCTTAGCACAACAAATAAAAAAAGAGACATCATTAAAGGCATAACATTTCTTACTTGAACTAGTTCATAAAACCTGGGGCGTCACAGATTACCCTCTATCCCAAAAACACTGAACACACAACCCCAAAAATCCTAAAACTAGAGACCCAAGAAACCCTTAACTCTTAGTATGAGAATACTCAAACCCCTCGGTCCATATAATCCCTCAAGCCTTAGCCTAAAAAACATATATCCAAAAAAACCTCATCTCTCTACCCCAAATAAATATAAATGATAAACCGCTAAAACACCCACAACCCTCATGCCCAAAAAACCTCAAGCCTCATCCCTAAAAAGCTCTAAAACCACACCGAAAAATGAACCCCACAAACATCACTAAAACCCCACATCCCACATCCCAAACAAAAATCACCCAACACTCAGCCCTAAAAAACCTCTAACCATCATCCCTATGAATACCTCAACCATCAAAAAACACGCATCCATAATCCCTAAAAAAACCCAAGACATAATCCCTAATAAAACCCCAACCCTTGTCCCCAAAATTCAATATAATCACTAATTCGAAAAAATCCAACCCATTGCCCCCCAAAAAACCCCCAACCCTAACCCCCAAAGCCCAAAACAATCAGCTAGAAAACCCAAAACTGTCAGCCCCAAATTCCCTCAATATTCATCCCAAAACACCAAAAATTCGTAAGCTAAAAAACCATAAACCCTAAGACTCAAAAAACACTAAATCATCAACCCAAAAACCCTAAGCCATAATCCTCCACAAAAATACATAAAACCCCATCCTTACAAAACCCAACCCACAATCCCGAAACCACCCCAACATTCTACCCCAAAATACTCCCAACCCTCACCCCCAAAACTCCAACCCTTGTCCCAAAAAACCTCCAAAACTCAACAAAAATACCCTCCAATATTCAGAAACAGAAAACCCCCAACCCTTAGCCCAAAGATAATATAATCATTCTTCCAATAATCACAAAAGCACTCATCTAAAAAAAACATAATCCATCAACCCACAAAAAATTAAAACCTTAGCCACAAGAAACACTAATCCATATTCCCCCTAAATAATAAAAACACTAATCCTAAAAAACCCGTATCACTCAGCACCATAAAACCCTAAATCTCACCCCCAACAGATCCTAGACCCCCAAAACCAAAAAATCCACCACACATATCCCCAAATAACCCTAAAATATTTTCTCCAAAAAATATCCTAAATCCATATCCCCAAAAAATACATAACCATCAGATCCAAAAAAATCAAAAACCCTTAGCATCAAAAGAAAACAAACTCTCATCCACAAATTAACCTCAATCCATCATTCTAAAAAAACACTAATCCCTCACCCCAGAGAAACTCCAACCACTCAGCCCAAAAAAAACCCTCAACCATCATAACCAAAAAACCATATACCCTCATACCTAAAAAAACACTAAACCCTTTACCCCCAAAAAACTCTTAATCCCTCTGCCCTAAAATACAATTGACCCTCTGCCCCCAAAGACCACAAAACCCAAAAAAACATAACCCTCAGGCCTAAAAAACATAAATCCCCATCGAATAAAACCAAAACACTCTTCCCCAAAAACAATAAACCTGTATTCCTAAAAGAACCCTAAACCCGCATCCCCAAAAAATCATTATCCATTAACACAAAAAACTCTAAAACCTCATCCAAAAAAACTGAAATCCATTATACCCAAAAAAAACTAATCCCTCATCCACCAAAAAATAGTAATCTCTCATCTATAAACAACACCAAACCCTCATCCACAAATATCCATAAACCCTCAACCCCCAAAAAACCATAAACACTAAAAAAACAGTGCACCCTCTACAAATATAATCCTAAACTCTCATAAAAAACAGTACCCTCATCCCAAAAAACACTAAACACTATGCCCCAAAGTCCCTAAAATCGCAATCCAAACTAACCCTAAATCCTCAGAATAAAAAAACTCTAAATTATAAGCCCTAGAAACCCTATTCCCCCATCATTAAAAACCATGAAACAATTGCAACCAAAAAACCCTAAATCCTCTACCCCAAACACAATAAACCCACATCCCAAAAAACATGAAAGCCTCTATACTAAAAAACCATAAACTCTCAGCCTTAAAGAACCCAAACCATCATCCCAAAAAACCCTACTCCCTCATCCATAAATAACCCAATATCATATTCCCCAAAACACCATAAACCCTAAACCCCGAAAACATCAATCCCTTAACCCCAAATAAACATTAATGTTCATCCCAAGATACCCTAATCCCCCAACCGAAAAAACTATAAACCCTTAGCCCCATGAAATAATAAATAATTAACCCCAATAAAACATAAATACCTAGTCGAAAAAACCCTTAACCATTATCCCCAATAACTGTTCACTCAGAAAAAAATAATCTAAACCCTCAACCACAAAAATCAAAAGCCTCATATCTAAAATAACCTAAAACCTCAGCACCAAAAATCCAAAAATCATTATCCCCAGAAACCATAAACATGTTACCTAATAAACCTTAAACCCTCTTCCCCAAAATCCTTCGACCCCTATCTCTAAAATCAATTAACTATTCAACCAAAAGAATCATAAACACTCATAAAAAATCCATAAACCCTCCATGACTAAAAATCCTAAAATATCATCCCCTAGAAACTCTAAATACTCAACCACAAAAAATCACTAAACCATCGTGCCCCACAAAACCATAAACCCACATCCTAAAAAAACCATAATCCCTCTCCTAAAAAACCGTAGTGCCTCAATCTCAAAATTTCATACACCCTCTTCCCCAAAATTTTTAATCCATCTTCACCAGTATACCCTAGACTGTAATGCTCAAAAAAAAATCAAAAAAAAAAATAAACCTTAAAAAACCTTAAACACATAACCACAAAAAACCCTATACACTCAACCACAATAACCAATTTCCTTCTCCCTAAAAACCGTAGAATGTCAGCCCAAGAAAATTCTTAAAATTATAAAATAAAACCCCATAACCCTCTTCCACATAAAACCCTATACCATATACCCCCAAAATCCTCAACACATAGCCCAAAAAACCCTAATTTCTTAGGCCTATGAAACTATAACCCCTAATCCCAAAAACCTATATTCCCACAACCAAAAAACACTATACCCTTATCCTCAAAATATAATAAAACATTAGAACTAAAAACAATACACCCTCAGCCCAAGAAAACCATTAATTTTTCTTTTCAAATAACCATAGACCCCCATCCAAAAAAATCCTAAACCCATATCCACATAAAACAATAGACACTCAACCACACATAATCCTAATCCATCATCCAAAAAAACCCAAAACCATCAGACCCAAAAATCTACAAATCATCAACCCAAAAAACCCTTAACCTAGAGGCCCAAAAAATCTCATCCCCTTTGAACTAAAATTTCCATTAACCTTTACTCCAATATAACCAAAACCCAAATTTACAAAAAAATAATAAACCCTCAGCCCAATAATCCCTAAACTATCCACCCAAAAAAATTAATCGATCATCCCCCAAAAAAAAACCCTCATAAAGAACCCTACTCCATCATCCCTAAATACTCTAAACCTTCAGCAAAAAAAATACTACACCATCTTCCCCAAAAAACAATATAACCTCATCTCCAAAAAAAAAAACAAAACCCTCATCCGCCAAAACCCTAATCCTTAATTACAAAAAATGCTAAATCATTAGTAAAAGAATATACTAAATCTTAACAAAAAATCCCCTCAATCCTCATCCAGAAAAAAACATTATTGCTCACCTGAAATACCCTAAAACCTCATCCATAAAAATACTATTCTTACATCCCAAGGTACAGTAAAACATCATAAACAATAATCAACATCCCCATAAAAGCATCGACCCTCATACCCAAAAAACCATAAACGCTGATCCCCAAAAAACAGAGACCCTCATCCCCGAAAACATTAATCCCATATCCCCAAAAACATGTAATCCCATAACCAAAAAAACCAAAAAACCTCTTCCAGAAAAATCAATAAACCCTATTAAACAAAAAAAATCTGAAACCCTCTACCTCAAAATACCCTTACCCCTCAGCCCCAAAAAACCCATAAACAAAAATCCCCAAGAAAACCCTAAACCCACAGACCCACAAAACATTATAACATCACTCCTAAAAACCATATCCCCTCCACCACAAAAAGAAACACTAAACACTCATCCCGAAAAAATAAATCATCCACCATAAAATATTTCTCTTACCTCAGCCCCCAAATAACCCTAAACACCAAGCCCAAAAAAACCATAAACCCCATGCCCCCTGAAATTATAAACCCTCAACCATAAAAAAGAACTAACCTGCTTCCAAAAAAACAATTCTTCCTCAACCTAGAAAGAAATATAAAAACTGGGACCAAATAACATTAAAACCTAATCCCTAAAAAACCTACATAGTCATTTCTAGAAAAATAGTATCCCTCATCTCCAGAAGACCATAAAAAAATTTCTGCAAAAAAAAACTAAACGTTTAACCCTAGATGACCCTAAAATCTCATCCACAAAACACTCTAAAACAACATCCAAAATACCCCAGAATAATCATCTCTAAAAACACATAAACACTCAGTGCCATGAAAATATAAATGCATAGCCACAAAAATCAATAAATCATCAACCCTAGAGACTCTAAACCCTCATGAAAAAATAAACTAATTTCCCCAAATACCCCTCAAACTCCCCCCCAAACCTATACCTAAAGTCCCAAAAATCCATAATCCCTCCTCCTCCAAAAAAACTAAACCCTCATTTCCAAAAAAAAACACTAAAACCAATTCCCTACAAAAACTAAACAACCTCTTCCACAAAAAACCATAAAACCATTGGCCCAATAAAACCCCTTTGAAGAAACCCATAAATACCCAGCACTAGAAAAACCCTAACCCCAATGAAAAAAACAATAAAACCCCAACACTAGTAATCCAAAAACCCTCATCCCCAGAAAACCAAAAAATCTAAACCCCATAAAATCATAAACCCTCCTCCCCAAAAACCCTAAAATGTCATCCTCAAAAAACCATAAACCCTAATCCTGAAAACCCTAAACCCTTGGCCCTAAAATAAGTAATTTTTCAGCCTTAATAAAAGATAACTACTCTACCCCTTAAGAAACTAATCCCCCGTCCAAAAAAACCCCAAAAACTATATTCCCAATAAAAACCTAATCCCCTATCCCCAAAATATCCTTAACACCCATGAACTTATATACCCTAAACCTAAAGACCCAAAATACACTATATCATAAACCCAAGAAAACCCAATAGCTTCAAGAAAATAATATCATCAACACTGAGCCACAAATATCCCAAAACCCTTATCCTAAAAAACCCTAAATACTCATTCTAAAAAAACATAAACCCTCATCCCCAAACAACACCAAACCCTCTTCCCTAAAAAAACTGAAACACTCACCCATATATAATATAAATCCCATCACCTAAAAATAGATATACTGATATCCCTAAAAACCCTAAACCCTCATTCCCAAAAATCCCTAAAACTTGATCCCTAAAAAACCAAAGACATTATAACCATAAAACAATAATACTTTATCCCCACAAAATCCATTACAACTATCCCCAGAAAACCCTAAACCCCCATTCCCATAAAACCAAAAATATATAGCACCATGAACCCTAATCCCTCTACCCCATAAAATCCCTAAACACAAATCCATACAAAACTGTATTCCCTTAACATAAATAAAAATATATACACACTTCCTCAAAAAAGAATAATCACTAATTAATGAAAAAACATGAACTATTATCACCAAAAAACCCTAAACACGGAACCCCATTAACCCCAAAACCCTCATCCCCAAAAACACTAAACCCTAAAAAAAATAAACAACAAACCATGAACCCCCAAAATGATAGACGATCAGACCTAAAACCCTATATCCATATCCCCAAAAAACCATATACCCTCATCCAAAAAAAATATAATCCCTAATCCCTATAAAACCCTAAACCATCAACCCCCAAAATACCATAAACCCACAGACCATGAAACCCTAAACTCATTCCCCAAAAAAATAAATTTACCCATCAGCCCCAAAAATACAAAACCCCTCATCCCCAAGAATCTACAAACCCTCTTCCCCAAATAACCCTAAAACATCATCCTATAGAAACATGAAAACATCATCCTTAAACAACCCTAAACCATCAGGCACAAAAACACTCTAAAACCTAAGCTGAAGTATTTCCTAACCCCTCATCCCAAAAAAAACTATACCCTCATCACAACAAATCACTAAACCCTCAGCCCAAAAAAATCAAACAATAAACCCAAAATAACAGTATACCCAAATCCAAAATATACCCTAAAACAGCTTCCCTAAAAACCCAAAACCATCATCTATAGTAATCCCTTTACCCTTTCCCAAAAAACAATAAACCATAAAAACCCAAAATCCATGATCCCTAGCCAAAAAAACCTGAAAATATTCAGCAAAAAAAAAACCATCATCCCAAAAAACCCATAAATTTGAAAAAAAATACAAAAACAAAATATGACCTCAGACCCAAATAATCTGGAACCCTCTTCTCCAAAAAAAACACATACCCTTCATCATAATAAAAACATAAACCCTCATCCACAAAACCCTAAACTCACTACCCATAAAAACATAAACCCTAATCCATAAAAAACACAAATGCCTCAGCACAAATAACAATAAAAATCGTGCTCCAAGTATATATAAACACTCATCCCCAAATAACCATAATACCTCACTCCCAATAAACCATAAACCCAAATCCCCCTTAAACCAAAAACAATCAGTCCCCAAAAACCATAAACCCCCAGCCCCCAAATTCCCTAAATTCTCACCCACAAAATCCGTAATCCCGAAACCCCAAAAAACCCCAAAACATTATACACAAAAATCACAAAACCCTTATCCCTAGTAAATGAATATCCCCACCCCAAAAAACCATAAACCCACATCCCCAAACAATTCTAAACCCTCTTTCCAAAAAAGATTATCATACCAAAAAACCCTAAATTGCCGTCCCTAACAACAGTAAACCCACATCCCCAAAAAACATAAACATTGAGCCCCAAATAAACTATATTAACTCATCCCTAAATAACCTGGAACCATTATCCTCAAACAACCCATAAATTGTATCCGGAAAATAACCTCAACCCTCAACCCATAACAACCCAAAAAACTCAACCCCAAAAATCCATTATCCACCTGTCCCAAAAATCCCAATCCCACTTCCCCTAAACCCAAAATCCTTATATTCCAAAAATTATAAACCCTAATAATGGAAAACCCTTAAACCTTTAACCCCAAAACACCATAATCCCTCTATTAAAAAACAGTAAAATGTCACCCCAAAACACTCTAAACAGTCAACGTCTAAATTATCTAAACCATCCCCATCAAAAAAACCAAAACCCTCAGTCGTAAAAAACCCCTAAACCCCCGCCCAAAAAAAACCCATTACCCATTTTAAAAATTAAACCCTAAAACCTCATCCCAAAAAACTATACACCCTTATACCATAAAAAACCCAAAACCCCAATGCATAAAAATACCCTATACCCTCTACCCCAAAATATCCAAAAAACATCATCATGGAAACACTAAACCCCCGGACCTAAAAACCCTAAATCCTAGAGCCCCAAAAAACATAAACTCTCATCCATATAAATAATGAATCCTCATCCATGAAAACTATAAAACCCTTAAACAAAACAATCCCCCCCACATTATAAACCAAATAAACTCATCCCCTAAAAACCTAGACCCTTGAAAAAAATCCCCCAATTCCTCCTCTTCCAAAAACACTAAACTCTCACCCCCCCAAAATCTAACCCCTCATCCCCAAAACCATAACTACTATACCCAAATAACAATAAAGGCAAAGCCCACCCAAACCCAAAACTCCCATCCCAAGAAAACCCAGAACACTAAACCAAAAAAAACACTAAACACTCATAACCAGAAATCACAAAACCATCATCCGTGAAAAACCCTAATTCCTCATCACATAAAACCATCATCCTTCATACCCAAACAACCCTGATTCCTCATAATAAAAAATTACACTGTACACGAAAAACCCTAATCCCCTAGCCATATAAACCTAAAACCACATCCCCAATATACAATAAACCCTCATCCCCCAACACCGTAAACCCTCAAACCCCAAAAACCATAAACCCTATTACCAAAAAAACATTAACCTTTAAACACAAAAAATCTAAACCGTCTTCACCAAAACCCTCAAACCATCAGTGCAAAAAATACTAAATCCTTTTCCACAAAAATCCAGAAAATCTCATCCCTAAAAACCCTAAACCCTTAGAAACAAAAAATAATAAATTGTTATCCCCAAATAATACTAAACCCTTAACACAAAGAACAATAAACCCTCATTCATATAAATCCCCAAACTATCATAAACAAAAAATCATAAACCCTAAACAGAAAAAATCCTAAATCATCAACAACAAAAAACCATATACAATTATAGCAGAAAAACTCAAATCCCTTATCCTAAGAAATAAAAAAAAAACAAAAAACTCTGATCCCCCCCAAAAAAAATTAAACCCTCATCCCAAAAAAAACATAAAGGTCCATTCAAAACAATACAAATACCATATCCACAATAAACCAAGAACCATATCCCATAAAAAATATATAAACAATGATCCCCAAATAACTCTAAACCCTCGTTCACAAAAATAACAAAAACCCTCACCCCCCCAAAACCATCTACGATTCATCCCAATAAAACATTAATCCTTTGAAGAAAAAACTGTAAAACCATAGATATAATTAATCCCTAGAACCTATTCCCAAAAAATACTCAGCCCTATAACCTAAAAAAACCCAAACCCACATTCCAATTAAATCCCATAAACCATCATCCCCAAATGAACTCTAAACCGTCATCCCAAAATAACCACTAAATCATCATAAAACAAATACCCTAAACACTATCACAAAAAAAACTAAAACCTCATCCTGAAAAACCCTAAGCCCTCGCCCCAAAAAAACCTAATACCACATTCCTAGAAAACCCTTACCTCCCATAAATACCAAAAACAACAGCCCCAAATAACCCAGAAACCTCATACAAAAAAAACAATAAACTATATCCACCAAAAACCCTAATATCTCAGACTCAATAAATCCAAAACCCGCAAAATCAAAATACCCAAAACCTCATCCCCAAAATACCCTAAATCTCCATTGAAAAAATATGCTGAATAGTCATCCCAAATAGACAACAGACTCTAAGCCAAAAAAAAACATAAACCATCAACTCTAAAAAATTTCAAAATCTCTACCCTAAAATACCCTAAACTCCAACCCCTCAAAAACCGTAATACCTCAACCACAAAAATTACTCAAAACCCAAAACATAAAAAAACCTGAACCTAGAACCTCAAAAAACATCAACTATCAATAATAAAAATCCATAAATGGATATCCTATTAATACCCTAAACGCTCATCTCCAAAAAACTAAAACATCACCACTGAATACCCTAAAAACACATACACCCAATCCCCAAAACATTATTTAAAATAAAACATAAACCCTTATCCCTATAAAATACTAATCCTCGTACCCAAAAAAACTTGAAAACCTCATCTTGAAAATAGAGTAACCAATAATCATGAAATAACCATAATACCTCATCCAAAAAATTCCTAAAAAACCATCCTCGTAAGGCCCTAAATACTCATTCCCACAAAACCTAAAATCGTACCCACAAAATACCCTAAAACATTATCCCTAAATAACATTTAACACTGAAATTCGAAAAACCTTAAATCCCCATCCGAATAAAACAATAAACCCTCTACCCTAGAAATACGTAAACCCTCCGCCCTATAAAACCCTAAAATTCCATCCCCAGAATCCCCTAAACCCTGATATCAACAAAACCATAAAACATCAAGCCCACAATAACATAAACCCTCAGCACCAAAATCCATAAACCCTCAGCATCAAAAAACACAAAACCCTCTTCCCCAAAAAACACTAAAATAGTATCCCCATGAAAAATATACCCTTATAAAAATAGAACTCTAATCCATTAGACTAATAATACACAAAACACTTGGTCCTAGAAAACAAAAACACCTTACCCCTAAAAACCTCTAGTCTCTCATCCTTATAAAACAATAAAAACTCGTTCCATAAAACCATAAACCCAAAAACCCATAAAACACTAAACTATTACAACCAAAGATCCCTAAACCCTCAACCATAGAATACCATAAACCCATCCTCCTAGAAATATATAAACCATTATCACCACAAAACATGAAACCCTCATTCCCAAATCCACTAAACCCTCGACACCAAAATAATAAAATTCAATTAACAAAAAATCTGCTAAATCATAACCTGAAAAAAACCACAAACACTCATTCCCAAAAACCCCAAACCCCTAATCCATCATCCCAAAAATCCCTAATCCATAAACCACATAAAATCCCGCAACCTTCAGCCAAAAAAACCCTCTTAACCGTAATCATCACAAAACCATAAATCCACATCCCCAAAATTCCCCAAATCCATATCCCAAAAGAACATATTTTCACAGAACCAAAAAAAATTAAACCCTTATCACCCAAAAAAAAATATACAATTATCACTACAAAACCCTAATCCCACAACCCCAAAAACCCGTAAACACTAATCCAAAAAGACACTAAACCATCATACCCCACACCCTAAACACTCATCCCAAAACAACAAACAACCTCATCTACAAAAATTCATAAACCATTAACCCTAAAAAATCATAAAACCTCATCCATAAATAATACAGAACCATCCTCCCCAAAAATATGTAAACCGTCATCATAAAAAAATCCTAAACCATCAGGAAATATGAAAAATAAATCCTCATCCCCAAAAAAACCCTTAACACCAAGGCACAAAAAAACCAAAGTCGCTATCCCCCCAAAACACTAAACACTCATTCCCAAAAAGTACAAAAAAATATACCTATAAAATTATAACCCATATACCATTGAAAAGACTAAACCATCATCCCTTCAATACCTTATACCCATAAACCCAAAAAACCCAATCTATTATAATCAAAACCTTAAACAATCATCTCTAAAAATCCAAAAAATCCTCAACCCCAAAACAAACCAATCCATCCGTCCCCAAATACCCTATAATATATTCCTTAAAAAACCCTACACCCTCACCCGAAAGAACCTGAAACATTCATCCCCACAAAAACTAAACCCTTGAAGCCCAAAAAACACTAAACCCGTATACCCAAAAATCAAAAAAAAAATTCCACCAAAAACGCCCGAATCCCTTAGTCAAAAAAATTCAAATCCCTCAACCCCAAAAAACCCTAAAAAATCTTCCAAAAAAACATGAAACCCTCATCCCAAAAAAAAACCATTAACCCACAGTCCCAAAAAAAACCTACACCCCCAGCCTAAAATACACATACCAAATGGCTACAAATAAAACTAATCCAAAAACACAAAATCACTTAAGCCCACATTCCGATAAAACCCCAATCCCTTTTCCCCAAAAATTCATAACCCTCAGCCACACAAAACCCACAACCCTTAGTTCAAAAAAACCCAAAACCCTCTATAGTAGATAAACCCAAACACTCATCCAATAAAAACTCAAGACACTCATCCCAGAAACAACTCTAAACCCTTATCCCCAAAAAACCACAAACCATCAATCCTAAAACCCCCCATACCATTGTCCCAAAAAAATATAGATCCCTCATCACAATACAACGTTAATCCCACAAAACCATTAATCCTAATACCCAAAAATCCTTAAACTCCCATACCGAAATAGAATAAAACCCTCACCCTTTAAAATACATTGATTCTTATTCACAAAAAATCCTAGATATTTACATCCAAAAAAACCCTTAACCATCTTTATTAAAAGGTCCAATCACATATACCCAAATTACCAAAACCCCCAACCCCAAAAAACCCTAAATAATTAATTCCAATACACTACTACCCCATCACACAAAAACCATAAACCCTTAACCCCAAAAAAACTAAACCCTCTACCCCAAAAAAACCTCAAAACACTAAACAAAAAAAAGAATGAAACCATTATCCCTAGAAATCCATAAACCATCATCCTTAAAAAATAATAAACCCCTATCCCACAAAAAAAATAAAACTTTTCCCTAGAAAAACCTAAACCCTCTTACAAAAAAACCCTAAAACCTCAACCCAGGAACCCTCAACCTCAGCAACCAAAAACCCATACCCTCACCTATAAAAACACAAAACCATCATTCCCATAAACATTAATCTGTCAGCCAAAAAAACCAATAACCTCTACCCCAAAAAAACCAAAACCACCGGACCCTATAAATCCTAAACGCTCATCCCCATAATCCTTCATCCTAAAAAACCATAAAATATCATCCCAAAAGAACCTTACACCTTCTACCACAAATACCATAGACCCTCAACCATGAAAACAACCTATTCCCTTATCCCCAAACCACCAAAAAACCATAATCCTTTAAATAACATAAACCCATAGAAATAAAAAAAACCTAAAACATTAGTCCCAAAAATCCAAAATTCATCATCCCTAAAAACCCAAAACTATAGCCTAAAAATCATTAATCTGTCATCTTAAAAAAACTTATACGCTCTTACCCAAAATTCCCCAAGTCCTCAGCCAATGAAACACAAAACCATTTCCCCCAAAAACTCACAACCCCCATAATTGAAAAAGCATAAACACTATCTCCCAAAAGACGTTAATAAACTACAAAAAACTTCTAAACCCTAGGCCCTAAATACCATAAACCCTCAGCTGTAAAAAACCATAAAACCACATCCTCCAAATACCATAATCCTTTTCCCCAAAAAAAATTATTCCAACTTCATCAAGAAACCACAAACCCGACTCCAAATAAAACCCTAAACCCTCATCCAAAAAAAATAACAATAACCCCTCATCCATATAAAACCTTAAACCCTCAACACCGAAAAAACATATACCCTCACCCTGAAAAAACCCTTAACCTTGAGTGCCTAAAAAACCCAATAGATAGCAAAAAATAAAACTCTAACACTGAACATTAAATAACCATAAAACGTCACCCCTAATATCCCTATATCTTGAACCTCAAAACCCACAACCCTAACCCCCCCCCCCCCCACCACGAAAAAAAATCCTAAACACTCGGACAAAAAATCCCCAAACCCTAAGGAACAAAAAATCACAAACCATAAGACAAAAAAACATAAAAACACCACAAAAAATCCCTATTACTCAACCCTGAAACCCAAAACTCTCATCCCCAAAGAAACCTAAATCCTCAATCCCCAAAAAACTCGAAAACATAGGCCCAAAAAATCCTAGAATATTCTCCCCCAAAAAACCCCTAAAACCACATCGCAAAACAAATCCCTAAATACTCAACACCCAAAAAATCCAAAAACCACATCCCAAAAAAACCAAATCCAACAATACCCGAAATCCTTGAACACTGATCCATTAGTAACCCAAAACCCTTAACAAAAATAACTAAATCATTTATGAGAGGAAACCATAATCTATCATCCCCAAAAAACCCAAAACTCTCAATTTTTGAATACCATTACCCCTTAGCCACAAAACACTCTAAAAACTTGTCACAAATAAACCCTTATATTTTGGTCCAAAAAAAACTAAACCCATCACCTAAATTTCTAAAAAACTCATCCCAAAAAAACTATGAAATTTCATCCCCAATAAAACCTAAAACATATTCCCAAATAAAACATAAACCCTCAAGCCTAGAAAACGCTACAACCTCAAAACTAAAAAACACTAAACCATCATCCCCCTAGAAAACCAAAAACTCAGCCCCAAAAAGCCCTAAATCCCCAACCGAAAAATCCTTTAACAATACTTGCCAATAATAATAATCTCTCTACATCATATAAACCGAAACACTCAACCATAAAAACCCATTAATAGTATAACCAGAAAGAACTAAACCCTCATCCCCAAAAACAATAAACCATATATTCCAATTAATCCAAAACCCACATCACCCCAAAAACCAAAACCCCCACCCACAAAAATCTAATAACCTTGGGCACCAAAACCCCAAAAACCACAACCAAAAAATAATCCAAACCCTCATCCCCATAAAAAAAACATCAACCCCACAAATGCTAAACACTATACCCTAAAAACAGCTAATATGTCGGCCAAAAAATGTTGAATCCCTATTACCCAATACCGAGAAACCTCTTTCCTAAAAAACCCTAAACCCACATACACACAAAATCATACAACCATATCCCCTAAAATACTAAACCCTCTTAATGAAAAAACACTAAACCCTGTGCCCCAAAATACAAACAATCATTTTCCCAAAAATAGGCCTAAACCCTCATACCAACAAAACAATAAACCCACATCCCTAAAAAAATAATAATCTGTCATCCCAAAAATACCCTAAGACCTCACCCTAAAATACAGGAAACCTTCATCCCCAAAAAATCCTAAACAAATAGACCTCAATATACCCAAAAACCACATTTCACTAAAATCCATACCCCTTATCACAGGAAATCTTTATACTCCCATCCCTTAAAAATATGAATTCCTTAACAGTTGGAACCATGGTCATTCTATGCGTGAATTTGAGTATGGTTTGTGATTGTTTTCAATCCTCAGTGGAAGTTTAGAATGTGTACACACATAGTTATCATAACGTTCAAGCAGACAAGAGTATTGAAGGTGGCGATTTTTTATAGTGTTTTCCATATTTTTGAACCAGAAAATTGGAAAATGAAGATATTGTGTGTTGGAAAGAGGAGGTGTGTATAAAAAGGAAGTGGTGCGTGAAATAAGAAAGCAGTGCATGAAAAAATAGTAGCGTGCAATAAAAACAACGGAATGCATGAAAAACAACATGGTGCACGAAATAGTAGAGATGGATTTTTCATGCATGATTTTTTTCGGAATCATAACATCAAAAAATGTAAAAGGCATGGGTTGCACGATAAACCTGGAAATGTGCATGAAAAACGATACTTGTGATAAATATTACACGTCGAGTGAGAGGTTTTTCGCGCCAATGTGGGTTTTGTGCATGGGGGTTGGAAATTCCTATAAATACAAGGTGACCACCTCATTCCGTAGAGCTGAAGAATTAGAAATGATTCGAGGTCTGATGTGTGTAAAAGGATCACGTAAAGTGAGTATTGTGAAAATGTCCGAGCTGCGCGAAAAATATTGTGTTGCGTGAAAATGATGATGTTGCTTCAAAAATAAGTAGGTGCTCGAAAAGGCATAAGTGGAACATAAAATTTGAAGTTGCGTGTAAAACTTGAGGTTTCACAAAAAATTCGTGTTGCGTGAAATATTTTTCCGAAAAAAATTTAGGTATTGCACACAAAAGAGAGAACTTGCGCGCAAAGGGTAGGTGTTGCATGAAATCATCGGTGTAACCTATTTGCACATTCTGATTATCTGGTTCAGTGGTTCACTGCATTCATGTGCATCAATTATGGAATTCGATGCAAGAAAATTCTAGTGCTAAGTAAAGGAAAGGACTTCAATGCGAATCTATTGAAGAGACCTTCATGTTTATAAACTGAGTGGGACTTCACCAAAGGAAGTGATGTAGGCATGTCAATGGGAGTGACCCAAGGGACCTAGTGAGCTATCCCAGAACTTGTGTAAAAGGAAGTGTTCCTAGGATAGTGTGATTGTACCCAAATTTTGTAATGCACAACTAGTGATGTTTAGTGGAATTAGTTATAACCGGAAACCTGTCGGCATATGTTCCTTGGACATAGCACATAGTGGTGAACAAGGTAAAAGTGATACGTTGTATCTTTTATTGTGGTTTTTTTATTCTATTTCCATAAATCTTATTTGTTTAATGAGTTCCTACCATCTTGGGAACAAGATACCTATTTTTGAATGGAAAATATTACACCCAGATTCACCCCTCTCCTCTTAGGAAGTCCCTGGGTCCTACATAAACTCCATTAAATCCAAAACCCTCATCCCTAAGATAATCTCAACCTGTATGCCCAAAAAACACAAAAAAATGATCCCAAGGAAACCCTAATCCTTCATCCCCAAAACACTTAAACGCTCATTTTCAAAAACCCCAAACACTCATCCCCAAATATGCCTACACCCTCATACAAATATAATCCTAAACCTAAAACCCCAAAAAACCTTAAACCATTAGTCCATAAAACCCATTAAATAGGCCCAAAAAACCACAACACTAAACACAGAATTCATAAACCAAAATCCCAAAAAAACCACAACCCCACTTTCCCAAAAAAAACATATACCCTCAACCCCTAGAAATCCCTAAACACTCAGACCCAAAAAATAATATTTATACAGCCCAAAAACCCTGAATCCTTGGCCCTAAAGCCCTAAAATACTCTTCCCTGAAAAACCACAACCCATCAGCCACAAAAGAACTGAAAACCCACATCATTAAAAAACACTAAACTCTAAGCCACAAAAAACAATAAAACATCTACCTAAAAACCCTAATATGTTTACCCAAAAAACCCCAAAAAATCATCCCCAAAAAATGTTAAACCCACAACCCCAAAACCTTAAACTCATTAACAAAAAATCTGAAAAAAACCAAACAGACCCAAAGTCTCACAAAAAAACCAAAAACCCCAGCCCCAATAAATTATAAACCCACATCACAAAAAATAATAATTCTCTACCCCAAAAATCCCAAAACACTAAACCAAAAAATATAATATCCTTATCCCAAAAATCTATAATGACACATTCTTAAGAAAAACTATTGACTATGTCCCATAAAACCATAATACCACATCCCGAAAACCATGAACCATCTACCTATAAGATCCCAAAACCTAGAACCCTTTAAAAATCCCAATCACTAATCCCAAAATAACCTAAAACACTCAGCCCCCAAAAACAGGAAAAACTCTCCCCCAAAACCCCAAACCCTTAGCCAAATAACACTCAACCCCAAAAAACCTAGAATGCACATCCCCAAATTACTAGGAACCATCATTCCTAATAAATCTGAATCCTTGATCCCCAAAATACCCTATACCATCAACCCCACAAAACCCTAAATACATAGACCTAATGAACAATAAACCCTCATCTCCAAAAAACAGTAAAGATCTTTCCCTAATAAAACCCCTTACCATTCCATGAAACCACAAACAGTAAGCCTAAAAATACCAAATATTTTCTTCCCAAAAAATGCTAAAACAGCATCCCAAAACAACCATATACCAACAACACAAAAGATCGCAATCCCTCATTCCCAAAACAACCTAATCACACAATCCCAAAAATCCATTAATAGTTAGATCAAATTGATCTTTAAACTATAATAAAAATTAATAGTAATCCCTCAACCCAAAAAATAGGACTACAATATCCCCATAAAACCTTAAAACCTCATCTCAATAGTCCTGGAACTCTTAGCCCCAAAACCCCCAAATGGACAACCATAAAATACCAAAAATATATAAACCCTCAAACATGATAAATCCTAAAACCATAAGTCTTATATAACCCTAAACCCTCTTCTCCCCAAAACACTAAACCCTTGGACCAAAAAAATACCAAAACCCTAAGCCCCAAAAAAACCCAAAACCGTTTTCCATAAAAATGAATATAACCTCAACAATAAAAAACTCCAAAACTGTGTGTTCAAAACCATAAATTAATACACACAAAGTACCCTAAAAACTCCCCTCCAGAAAACACTAATCCAATATCCCCAATAAAATTATGAAGACTCATCCATATAATACCGTAAACCCTTAACCAAAAATACCTCTAAACCCACATCTTCAAAAAAATGAATGAACCTTTGAGAAAAATCAACAATCTCTAAACATAAAACAACCTAAAGAATCATCCTCAAGAAATCCAAATCTCCCACACCAAAAACACCCCATACCCACATCCCCCATAATCCCTATACCCTTAGTCCTAAAAACACTAAGTCTTAATAACAAAAAAACTATAACCCTGAGGCCCAAAAAGTTATAATATCTCATTAATAAAAAAACACAAACCCTCGTCCCTAATTAACTATAAAATATAGTCCAAAAAACACTATACAATAGCCTAAATAACCTAAACCCGTCCCCAAAAAACGCAAACCCCTGGCCCTAAAAAAACAATAAACCCCAAATCCTAAAAAACCAATAACAATCTTATGAAAAAGTTCGTAAATCCTCAACCATGAAAAATATTGAAACACTCGACTAAAAATGAACCCAAAACCCATAACACTGAAATCCCCAAAACACTCTGCCCAAAAAACACTAAACCCCAATCCCCCAAATCCCTAAACACTCAGCCAAACAAAACCTTAATCTCTATCCTCCAAAAACATTACTCCCTCATCTGTAAAATACCCTAATCCCTCTAGCTAAAGAACCCTAAGGCATGATCCCCAAAAAACACTAAATCCTCATCCCTATAAAATTTTAACACATTATCCCCTTATAAACACTAAACACACATCCCCAAAATTCCATAAAACCTCATCCACAAAAACAGTAAACCCTCAACTACAAAAAAACCTTAACCCTAAACCCTAAAAACCCTTAAAACCTAAACCCTAAATAAACTAATCACAGAACCCCAAAATAGTAATAATATCACCTCCGAAAAACACCTGATCCATCATCCCCAATAAACCATAAACACTCGTACCCCACATTTCATTAACCATTAACTACAAAAAAACAAATCCATCAACACTATAAAAACCATAAATAATCATCCCCAAAAACCCTAAACCTTCATCTATAACAAACCCTAATACCTAAACTCCAAAAAATAAAAATATGATAAACCTTACAAATCCTTTACACCATGAACATAAATACAGTCCCAACTAATCTAAAAATAATCCTAAAATCACATCCCAAAAACACTTAAACCCTCATACCCAAAAAAACCATAAACACACATACCCAAAATATCCTATGCCATAAACCAAAAGATAACGTAAATCCTCAGACCCAAAAAACTCTAAAACATCAAAACCAAAAAAATCTATAAACACTCATCTCCAAAAAACATTAAACCATCATCCGCAAAAAAATCTAAAAAATTGGTCATGAAAAATTATTTTATTCCATGGCCCGAAATATCCCAAAACACTGAGCCCCAAAAATATCTAATCCCTAAACCCCAAAAAACATAACACCCATAGGCATAAAAATCTTTATCCCCCTTGTAAAAAAAATACTAAATGGTAAACCACAAGATTTTCAAATCCTTTATACCAAAAATCCCCTAAACCATCATCCTAAAACATCCCTTAACCCTAGATCCCAAAAAATGACAGACCCTCATCCCCATAAATAATCCTAAAATCCCATTCCAATAAACATTAAAAACTCCACCCAAAAAACTCATACCCTATTCCATAATAATCATAAACCCTCATCCCAAAAAACATTAACACTTATCCCCCCACAACCCACAAACCATAGAACAAAAAAACCCTCCATGTAACCAAAAAACCATTAACCCCTCCCCAAAAAACAATAAATCCACAGCCCCAAAAAACACTAAACCCTCGGCCCTAAAAAACACTAAACCTCTAGCCTCAAAAAACTCTAATCCCACTTACCCAAAATAATATACACCCTCATATCCAAAGAACCATTTACCATTTTCCCCAAAAAACCCTAAACACTCCCCCAATAAACCCTGAACTATCACCCCGAAACAACCTAAAAATTCAGGTCCAAGAAACAATTAACTGACTGCCCTAAAAACCCTGAAACATTCATCCCCCAAACCCTAAAAATATCATCCCTAAAACTCCTAAATCCCAATCCTAACAAGACCTAATTCTGCATCCCCAAATAACCCTAAAACATCATCCCCAATAATTCAAAAAGCCTTCACCCAAAAAAACCAAATCCACCAGCCCCAAATAATCGTAAAACTTCATCCCTAAAAATCCTTATACCATCAACACCAAAATATCCTATTCCCTCGTCCCTAAAAAAATCATAAATCCCATTTCTGAAAAAAACCCCTAACAATAAGCACCAAAATATGAGAAAACTATGATCCCAAAAAAATAAATTGTCATCCCCAAAAAACACCAAACCCACATCTCCGAAATTCCAAATAAACTCATCAAAAAAATGCTTAAGCTCTCATCCTCAAAACACCCATAACCACCGACCACAAAAAATAGTAAACAGCCAGACCAAAAATACACCAAACCCTCAGATCGACAAATTTATAAAATCAAATCGCTAAAAAACACAAAACAATTTACCCTATACCCCCCAAACCTCCTACCATAAATACCCAAAATCCTTACATCAAAAAATCCTAAATCATCATCCCTAAAAATACCAACAACCACAACATAAAAAACTGTAAACCCTCATTCCAAAAATCCATGAAATAATTGTCACTAAAAAACAACAAATCCTTGATGAAAAAACCATAAACCCTCTCCCTAAAAATACCAAAACCATTATCCCTAAAAATCACAAACTTTCAACCCTAAAAACACAAAAAATGTCACCCCCTTAAAAAATAAACCATAATCACCATAACAAACAATAAATTCTCATTAACAAAAAAACACATACCCTCATCCCCAAAAAAATAAAAAAACCTGGAAAAACATATCACACCCTAGGCCCAAAAAACCCCTAGCCCTTAGTCCACAAAAACACCAAACCTTCAACCCCAAATAATGATAAACACTCATCCCCAGAAAACCCTAAACAGACATCCCCAAAAACCCCTAAATCATCATGCCCAAAAAACACTACACCCTCAATGCCAAAAAAACAAATCAATTAGCCCTATAAAACAAAAAATCATCAGTCACAAAAACCCTAAATGCCCAGGCTCAGAAAAACCCTAAACCCACTACAATAGAAATCCATAAAACCTTACCCCCCCCAAATAATCCCCAAGACCTCATCCCCCAAAAAACCACAAACACTCATCTCTAGAAAAACATAAATCCCTCAGTCCAATAAAATATGATCCCTTATACCCAAAAAAACCAAAACCTCTTCCTCAAAAAAACTAAAACGCCTAGACCCAAAATATCATATGTCTTCTTCCCTAGAAATGCTATAATGATGAGTCCCGGAAAACCCTATACCTATGTCCTAGATAACCGTAAACCCACGTCCTCAATGAACCAAGTCCCTCATTTCCAAAAAAAACTAAACCCTGCTTCAGAAATAACCCTAAACACTTTTCCCAAAAAAACCTAAATGCTCCCAAATACCGCAAATCACTCAATCCCAGAAACCCCAAATCCACATCCCCAAAAAACTAATACCCCTCTACCCAAAATACCATAATAATTTATCCCAAAAATCCTTAAAATTTCATTAACAAAAATAACTACACTCTCATCCCAAAAGTACCCTAATCCTCATTCCGAAAAAAACCCAAACCCTCATCACCATTAAACCCTAATCCATCATCCCATAAACCTCCAACACTCATCCAAAAAAACTAAACCCCCATACCTAAAAACAATAATCCCTCATATGTATGAACCAAATTTTATCCCAAATATCCCAAACACATAGAAACATACAAATAAGAACCCTCACCGACAAAAAATAAAATAAATCATTGACCAAAAAAATAATAAATCATACTCCCCAAATAGCACAAAACCATATCCCCCAAATGTAATAAACCCTAATCCATAGAAAACCCAAAACCCTAATCCCCATAAAACACTAAACCCTCGGCCCAAAAAATCATGAAACCCACATTCCATAAAAATAAAAAATAATCATCCTAAATAAACCTAAAACCATATGTCTAAAACACACCAAACAACCTATAAAAAATATCCCTAAACCCTCATCCCCAAATAAGATAAACCCATGTCTCCAAATAACTCAAATCCCCCAAAAAAATCCCTAATTCCACCCATATAAAATTAACCTCTCAGCCCTAAAAAAATAAAAAACCTTCATCCCCAAAATATACAAAACTCTGTGCCCCAAAAAACCATGACCCCTCCATAAAGAAAAAACACTAAAACCTCATCCCCCACACACCCCAAACAATCATCCATAAAAATCCTAATACATTGGATACAATAATTCAGAAACCCTTATCCCCAAAAAAACAAAACACTCAACCTATGAAAACAAATACCTTCATTCCAAAAAATCCTAAAACCAACAAACCCAAAAAAAAACATAAACCATCATCCCCAAAAAACATTAAACCCTAATACCCAAAAAACACTAATACCCCACCCAAAAAAACCTATAACCTCATCATAAAAAACCCTATAACCTATATCACACAATAAACATAAAACCACATAAAAAAACCCTTGACCCTATACCAGAAGGAACCTATTGAATCAACCCTAAAAAGAACCAAAAACACCACCCAAAAGAGGACTAAAACTTATGCTATCAAATCCTAAACCCACATCCCCAATAAATCAACGAACCTCATCCCTAAAAAAACATAATCACTCATCCCCAAAAAATCAAAAACCCAATACCTTAAAAATCCTAACACTAATCCCCAAAAAAACATAACCCAAAAACACTAAAACCTAATGCCCATGAAACCATATACACTCATCCCCAAAATTCAAAACCCCTACATAACCCAAAAACCAAGACACACAAAAACTAAATCCCTAAAAAAATCCAAAAACACACATCCCAAAAAAACCCAAACCCTCATCCCTAAAAAAACACAAATTCTCTGCCCAAAAAAACATAAACACATGTCCTAGATATATTAAAAAACCAAATACCAAAAAATAACCTCAAACACACATCCATAAAAAACCGAAAACCCTCACCCCCAATAAAACCTTCAACTTTCATCCCAAAAAATCACTAAACCCTCCACCAAAAAAATAATGAATCTCAACCACAAAAAACAATATACCCTAAATTAGAAAAAACATCAAACCATCAACACAAAAAACCCAAAACCATCTTCCCGCAAAAACCCTAAACCCTCATCCCCCAAAAAACACAAACCACTCAACCCCAAAAAATAATAAACCTAAATCCCCCAAAAAACTTAATTCCATAACCAAAATGGAACCAAAAAACATCCCAAGATACCCCAAAATCCTATACCATAAAAAAACCAAAACCCTCACCCCCAAAAAAATAAAATTCCAACAGCCACAAGAAAAGTTAATCGTCATCCCCCCAAATCCCTAATCCCACATCTAACAAAAAACCCCAAACAATAATCCCCAAAAAATAATAAACACATAGACCCCAATACTATATACACATACCCCTATGTATCCCTAAACCCCCCAATAATCCTGAAACCCTCATCCCCAAAAAACCATAAAAACTCACAAAAAACCTGACACCCTTAGCCAAAAAATATCCCAAAAAACCATCAAAAAGAATCCCTAAAACAAAAACACTAAAAAACATTAAACCCTCACCCCTAACAAAATCCAAAAATTCAGAAAAGAGTCCCAAACACTCTACCATCCAAAACCATAAACACTGATCCATAAAAAATTGAAACACTTAGACATAGATAAAACTGACCCCTTTTCCCAGAAAAATCCAAACCCTTATCCCAAAAAAACCCTAAAACAACATCCCCACAAAACCCAAAAACCACAGCTCCAAAAAATCCTAAACCCCCACCCACAAAATATCGTAAACACTAATCCCCAAAATAACCCAAACCCTTCTCCCCAAAGAATCATTAATCCCTCTTCCAAAAAAACTCACGTCCCTCGGCGATAAAAACCCCCCAATCCCAAATCATAGAACACCCTAAACATTCATCCCCAAAAAACACTAAACCTTTATATAAAAAATCACCCATACCCCCACCCTCTTAAATCCCAAAACCCTTAACCTCAAAAAAAAACATAAATCCTCAGATGAAAAAATCCTTAATCCATCATCTGAAAAAAAAAATTCTTCTGCATTAAAAAACCCAAACACAAAACCCCTTATAACTATAAACTACTGTAAAAAACCCCAACACTCATCTCCACTAAATACTTAATCCAAATCCCATAAATCCTTATACCCTAGACACCAATACAAACCCTAATCATACTACCTAAAAATAAACTAAACCCACCTCTACAAATAATACTAAACCCTTAGACCAAAAATACATTATTCTATATGCATAAAAAGACCTAAAATATCATCCCCAAAAAACCCAAAACACTCATCCCAAATAAACACCAAAAAACCAAAACACCTTATCTTCAAAAAACCATAATTCTTAATCCCATAAAAACTATAAAAACTCATCACCAAAATATCTTATTCCCAAATCCCAAATAAACCCTACACCCATACCCTAGAAAACCCTAAACCACCATATCCCAAATACCCTAAAACATTATTCATGTAATATCCATAAGTGATTATGAACAAAAAATCCTAAACCCATGGAAATGAAAATCAATTAATATTATTCTCCAAAAAACACTAAAAACTCGAAAATAAAAAACCCTAAATCCTCATCCATAAAAAATCCCTTAGTTCCAAAAAATAATTAACCCTCACCCCAAAAAAATCACATAACCTCTGCCACAAAAAACCCTATAAACACATGACACAAAAACATCCTAAACCCTCATCACAAAAAAAAACCCTAAACCCTCGACCCCAAAAATCCTCAAACCATCATCCCCAAAAAACCACTAAACCCTCAGACAAACAAACAGTAAATGTTCACCCCCAAAAAACACATATACCGTGGATTTAGAAACATTAAACTCCATAAAACACTAAACACTCATCCCGAATATTCCCTAGACACTCATCGCCAAACAAACATAATCCCTTGGTCAAAAATCCCTACATCCTCAGCCCTAAAAAAACTAAAACCATGGCACTAAAACACTATTCCACAATCTCCAAAAACCCAAAAAACCCAATCCCAAGAATATGTTATCCCTCTACAAAAATAAAACAAAAAACCTCCTAAAAATACCAATCCCCTTTCCCTAAAATACCTAAACTCTCTAAAATAAAAAAACCTCATCCCCAAAACAATATTAACTCTCATCCTAAAAAATTCTAAACAAAAATCCCAAAAAACCAGTAAAAATAGCCCTAGATACCATAAAACCCTTTTCACATAAAACAATAATACAAGGACCCCAATAAAGACCTAATCCCTCATAGAAAAAGAACATAAACATCAATCCTTAAAGAAAATATAAACCCTTATCCCAAAAAAACCTAAAACAACATCCCCAAAAAAACCTAAACCCTCTGCCCAAAAAACCCTAAACCCCCAGCCTGAATAAACCCAAAACCATCATCTCCAAAAAACAATAAAACAATAATAAAGTAAAACTTCAACCATATTCCAAAAAACACTCAAAAACATAATCCCCAGAATCCATTAACATTCTACCAAAGAAAACCCATAACCCTCCTCCCCATAAAATAATAAAACATCATCTTTGAAAAACCCTAAACCATCATCTACAAAACCCATAAACCCTCATCCCAAAAACAACCTATGTCCTCAATCCAAATAAACCATATTACAATAGACCAAAAGACCATAAACCCTAATCCCTGAGATCCCCAATCCCTAAACCACAAAAAATATTGAACCCTCATCCCCAAAAACCCCACAACCCTCTACCCTAATAACCCACATACCCCTATCACAAAAAAACCATAATCCCCAGAAAATACTATACATGTAGCCCCATAAAACCCCAAATCCCCATATCTAAAAATAAATAAATCCTCATACAGAAAAATCTATAAATCCTCATCCCAAAAAAACAGAAAATCCCCCAGCTACAAAGAAAATTACACATTCATCCAAAAAATTCTCAAACAATCTTCTCCACGAAACAGTAAAACCTAATCCCAAAGAACATATAAACAATAACCCCTAAATAACATTAAAACATTATAAAAAATATATAAACCCGCATCCATAATAAAAAAATTATCCCTAACACACAAAGTAAGCCTATAATCTCATCCCCAAATAACCATATACCCTCAGACCCAAAAAACCATCAACAATCATCCCTAAATAACTTCAAATCCCCGGAAAAACTCTATACCTAGACAAATAAAACTCTTAAACCACCATCCCTAAAAAACATTAATCCCTAAAATACTCAAAACCCTAAGCTTCAAATAATAATATATCCTCATCCCAAAAAAAACAGTAAATCGCAAGCCCCAAAAAACAAAGAACACTCAATATCATAAAATATAAATCCTTAGTACCAAAAAACTGAAAACCCTTTCCCAAATAATACACGAAATCCTCATACCCTAAAAACACAAAACACTATGCCAAAAAAATTACAATCACTCAGCCCTAGAAAACTCTAAACACTCATCCCAAAAAATTAGTAAACATTTAGCCACAAAAATAATATATTCTTATCACCAAAGAAACAAAAAACCTCAGACCCAAAAATCCAGAAACTATAAACCTCAAATAACACTAAACCCTCATCCCCCAAAAATCCAAAATCCAATATAAAATGAAATAATTAACTCCTAGCCCCAAAAAAACACAAAGCCCTCATCACCAAAAAATCCCAAAACATCTACCCCAAAAAACATGAATCCCTCATCCCCAAAAAACCCTAAAATCATAGACCCCTCCAAATCCCCAAACCATCAACCCCAACAAAATGGAAGCCTCCTATGCCAAAAATACACTAAAACCTCACCCTAAAAATTTGAAACTCTCAAACCCAAAATGAACTAAGACCCTTAGCCCTAGAAAACCCAGAACCTCATACACTAACATCCAAAACCCTCATTAAAAAACACATTATTCCATCATCCATTAAAAACTATAACCCTTCACTAAATGAACTCCAATGCATCCAAAATAAAAAAAAATCTCTGCACAAAAAAACCTCAAATCCACATCTCCAAAAAACCCCAAAATTCCCCATCCCTAAAAAACAATAAATATAATACCCAAAAAACCCCAAACACTCTTACCCTAAAATAATTAAATATTAATCCCAAAAAACTACAAATCCTCATCTTCACAAAAATAAAAAATTAATCTTCAATAAAAAACCAAAATAAACAGTATCCCAAAAAAAAACCCAGATCCTCATACCCTTATATCATTAAATATTCATCACAAAAAAATACCCGAAATTTTCTTAAAAAACCCTAAACTCTTATCCCAAAATAACTCTAAATCCTCGAACCTAAAAAAATGGGAACCCACTTCCCCAATAAATATTAAAACATCTCCCCTAATAAACGTAAAGCCCTCCACCCCAATGAACCAAAAACCAATATCCCAAAAAATATTAATCTATAGCTACAAAAAAAAACTAAACCCTCTGACTAAAAACACCCAAACCCCTCATAATAATGAAACCCAAAAATTCATCCCCAAAAAACAATAATCCCTTCGCACAAAAAATCCTTGAAAATTTTTCCCCACAATAATCATGAAAACCTCATCCCTAAAAAACATAAAACATTTATCCAAAAATAACTCTAAACCATCATATGAAAGTAACCAAAACCCCTCATCACAAAAATAACATCAATCCCTCATCCCATGTAAACCCTAATTAATCCTCCCCAATAGTCCAAACCACTAATCCCCAAAATAATAGTAAACCATAATCCATAATAAACCTTAAACCCTCATCCCAAAATAACGTGAAAACACCCCAAAAAACCTCATACACTTTTCTCTAAAAACACGAAAACCTCAGTTAGAAAAACCCGAAAACCATAGAATCAAAAAACCATTAACGTTCATCCCCAAAAAACAAAAACCCACAGCACCAAAAAGAAATTATCTATCATTACATAGAAACAGTAAACACCCATCCATAAAAGGAACAACATCCCCAAAAAACACTTATGGCAAAACCCTAAAAAACGGAAAACCCACATCCCAAGAAATCCCTAAAACCTCAACATGAAAAAACATGAAATGTTATTCTTAAAAATATTCCAAACCCTGACCACTAAAAAACCCTAAACCCCGATCCCCAAAACCATAAACCTCCAATAAAAAAACTCAAATCCCTCACACAAAAATCCTTAAATCCACACAAAATACAATAACTCCACAGCCCAAGAAAATCATAAAAACTCTTTAACAAAATAACCTACACCCTCAAACCAAAAACCCTAAAATATCAGGAACAATGAAACTCTAGTGCCTGAAACCCAATATTCCCTGTTCCATAATCCCTAAAAAGATCAAAACATTTGAACCCAAAAAATACTAAACCTGTAGCCCTAAAAAACATTAACACTCATACCTAAACAACCGAACCCTAGTTTTAAAAAAACCTGAACTACTCTTCCCTAAAAAACAATAAGACTTGCACCAAAAAATAACTTAAACCATCATCCATAAAAAATCATAAACCCCATCCCTGAAAAAACCATATACCCTATCGAAATGACCCAAGACCCTCCACGCCAAAAGTCCCAAAAACATCATCCTGAAAAAATTATAAACCCTAAAACACAAAATTCCCTAAATCTTCAGCCCTAATAAACCAAAACTTCATCCCCAATAAAATTAAAACATTATGAAAAAAAACCCTAAGCGCCCAGCCAGAAATAAAATATGACCCTTATCCCCCAAAAACAATAACATCCATCCTCTAGAGACTATATACATTCATCCCTAGAATTACTTAACACTCATCCCTAAGAAACTATAAACCCTCGACTATAAAATACCCTAAAAACTAAATCCCATGGAACCCTATACCCTAATACAAAAATAACACATATCCCTAAGAAACCCTAAACCCTTAACCACAAATAACCCCTTAACCCTGGGCACAAAAATCCCCAAAACCTTATTCTGAAAAACCATAAACACACAAAAAATTCTCCAAACCCTTATCCCAAAACAATCCCAAACCCTCCATCACAAAAAACACTAAAACATAAAATTTAAAAAACCTCACAAACTTCATCCAAAAAAACCATAGTCACTCATCACCAATAAAAATCTCATACCATCATCCCCAAAAAACCAAAAACCCTCAGACCTAAAAAACCCGAAATCATCTTCCCCACAAAACCAAAAAACAAAAATTTAAAAAAACGAAATCCACGATCCCCAAAAAGCACAAAAACATGACCCCCAAAAAAGACAAAACCCTCATCCTCAAAATAACACAAAACCCTTTCCCCCCAAAAAACCTTTAATGGTCCTCCCCAAAAAAGCCTAACCTTCAACCTAAAAACATTAAACCCTCATAAAAAAAGAGACACTAATCCCTCATTACTAAAAATACCCTATTTTTTCATCCCAAAGAAAACACTAAACCCACTACCCTAAAAAACCATTAACCCCCATCCCAAAAACAGTAAATCCTCATCGCCAAAACACTCTAAACCATCTACCTTAAAAAAATGTTAAACACCAATCCCCAAAAATACCAATACAATCGACCCCAAAAAATCATAGACCCTCATCCCCCAAAACCCTTAAACACTTGAACCAAAATAAACACTAACCACTCATCCCAAAAAACCCCAAAACCCTAAACATCATAAAATTTTTAACACTCAACTGCAAAAACATCTAATTCCATGGACACATAAAACTCTAAAACATCACAAATAAAAACCCCTACACCCTCAAACCTAAAATACTGTAACACTTATACATAAGAAAACCATAAACCCACAAAACTGGAAAAAAATTCTCCCTAAAAATAAAAAATTAACTAGACCCTCAACTAAAAAACATTAGACCCTTAGCCTAAAAATGCCTTAAAACATCATCCCAAGAAAACAATTGATAATTAACCCCAAAAATAACCAAAACACTCATTCAAAAGAGGCCCTAAGCCCTCATCTACCAAAACCATAGATCCTCATATAACATAATCTAAATACCCACATCCCCAAAAATTACTAGACCCACTTCCAAAAAAATACCAACACACTAAACCACCAAATACCCCTAGATCCTCTTCCCCGAAAATACCACAAACCTTCTACCTGAATAAATATTCCTATACCCTCAACAAGAAAACCATGAACCCTCATACCTAATAAACAATATAACATCAACACCATAAAAACACAGACCCTAAACCCCAAAAAACAATAGACACTAATACCTAAAACCCATATTCCTTCATCGACATAACACCTAAGACTCATAGTCCCAAAAAACCCTAAAACTCTTCATGAAAAAACCCTTGACAGTTATCCCCAAAAAATCTACAAACACAACCCCAAAAGTATTTTCACTTGATGAAAATCCCAGCATACATAGAAAAATCCACCTAAAACCCATTTCTAATTTTGTTTAAAATATAATTTAACTCAATATCATTGTGATAATATCATATCATTGACTAAAATACATGAACATGAGCAACTATAATGTTTATTAATGTATACCAATTAGATAATGTATCATCCACCAGGTTATATTTACCATTATTATAATTTGATGCAAATTAGAATGACTGAAAAAATCGCATCCACCTTTCATACATCAAACTAATATTTTAGTGACCATTGATAAGTCTCAATTTCTAATGTTTGTAATTAATAACAAATTATTTTCATCTCAAATAATTAGGAAAATGATCTAGGGATATTTTAATTTCATAAAATTCCATACCATAGGTGTTATAATTTCACCTTGATTCATCAACATATACCTGAAATATGCAATTAGGAACTTTATTTGTATGATAATTGTATTGATCATAAATCCACTTGCATCACAGTAATTTTAAATGACTTCATTAACATCAGGTAATGCCAAAAAAATTTCATTACATAACAATTTATTAATAATTGAAATATTTTTCATTGATAGATTTTACCCAAAAATTTTATAATTTTTCATACATTCAGATATGGGATGCATGGTAATGCAGAAATTCGAATCAATAAAATGATAAAAATATGAAATACCATGAATAATACATACTTTTTCATGGATTCTTGTGGTGTGCATGACTTGATTTTTTCCACCACTGAATGATCCACCATGAATCCTTTTTTGGATACCACATATCCCAAAAGAATTGCTTTTTTTAAAGAACTACCACTTTTCCTTTTTTCTATATAGCTTTTTTTCTCATATAATTTTAAATACCTACCCTCTACATGGATTTAAATAACCATTTTTAAATGAAAATATAATTAATATAAACTATATCAAATTTTCAAATAAGTGGTTATAAAACATCATTCATGATTCATATGAATTTTCTAATTGCATTTGAGATGACCATTACCAAAACCAACCTCTCAAATAGTTCTCATTTGGTTTTGAATGACTTTTCCCACTCATCCAGTGGTTTCATTCGAATCTGGTGGTTTCTACACTAAAATATCAACCTTCAAAAAAATTGATGACAAGTGTAATTCTTCAATCTTATAATTTAGTAATAGAATGGGATACCTATATTTTAGAGTAATATTATCAATATCTCTATTATCAATATTCTAGTGATACATACCATCTTTCATTGTCACCAATAATGAAAATAATAGAACCCAAGACCATACTAAGCCCGAGAAAGTCATGATCCATTAATTCATTCACTTTGTAATGATGTTATTTGATTCCTCAAGAATACATTGATGTTCTTGTCAACATGAAAATCATGCACCCATGAAAGGGTTGTAATCCACTCCTGTGATCATTAGGAAAGACATCGATATCTTAATCAATAACTTAATGAGATAATGGATGGTGAAGAATCCTCTCCTCCTGAAATTAATTCACCATCATCAATAAACCAAAACCATGATTTATATTAATTTATTTCTCCACATGATATTTATTTATAAAGAGGATACCTTTCATTACTTTTGGAATAAGATCTTCTTGATTAATCTGGGATGGATTTAAATGATCAATTTGTATTTTTCTTAACCATATTGAAAGTAATATTTGTTTTTCCTACCATCATATTTTACTTCCAAATTATACATCCAATTCCTTCAAAACAATATTTGGTAATCATCCATAAGAATTGAATCAAAAAATTCATCATCTTTGTTGTTCATACCAATTGAAAATGAAATCAAAATATGTTTATAGACTGGATGTTCCTCCCATTGTTCAACAAGTTTAGTTTGTATGAATGTGAATGATATGGAGTTGGAAGCTACAATTTCACCAACAAAATTGATGAAGAATCATTTATAGAAATTTCAATACCATGAACCAGCTTCCATTCTCACTAATATATGGTGAAACAAATTTGGAACAATTTTTCTCAATTATCTTTTGATGTAATGATTTGAGATTGTAACACTATTCATAGTACAAACAGGTTACTAACATCATCTTCATCTCGACATAATATTAATTTTTCAAATTAGTCATAACCATGGTTATCATATTTTATTTCCTTCTCAATGTTATCAATATCATTTATAGTAATAATATTATTATTAGAGAAATTTACCTAGAAATTAACATACCCAAGGAATTTGAGGCCCTTTTGATTCACATATTTAATGATGTTTTATTTTCCAACCTTAGCTTTATTATTCCCTTTATCCAGCATCTTGTTCGTTACAAATTTTTTATCACTAACACCTAATTTATTAGAAGAAAAAATTTACAAAAAATCTACCATATTTCAGTTCATAGGTGAAGATTCCATTGAGTTTTGTTTTTATTTTCCACCCATATTTACATCATACGAATATCATCAATTTTATATAATGGTTCTAACTCCATTGAATGTTAAATTTCATCAATTAATCCATACATAAATATTGTCATCAAATTTTCATTGTATTTTAGAACATCACATCACATCAATAAATGATAAAACTGATATATGTACTCTATAATATATTTTCCCCATGTTCTGTGCTACAAAATTAAAAATAAAAATATTTCTTATTAATAATATGAATAAACATCTAAAATTGTATTTAATATTATTACAAGAGGATATTTTTTATTTCCACCACATTTATAAAATTTTATTAGATTTTCAACAAAAAAGATAAATAATCATTAAATTTTAGAATTTATACCTTCTACTTTTTCTTATGAAAAAAATTATCATATATAAGGAATCATTTGATTTCCTAAAATTAATATTGAAAATCGTTTGCATTCACACACCCATCAAAATATGGAATTCAAGTCTACAATATTCATTCAATATATTGATCATCTATTATCCTTGGCACAGGACACCATAATTTCTAGAATAGTTGATATTTATACGAAATTCATAAAATGAAGCATTATTACTCCAATTAAGTGGAGATGGATGTTGGGGACACTACATTGGTTGAGGGAAATCATGTCATAGTTCTCTCAAAAATTGAGATAGTTTGTCAATAATTTGAGTAATTTTAATTATAGATTAAAATTGGTATTTTCATAGGGATTAATAGGAGTAGAATATTTTCTTTTGCAATAAACTTTGGATAAGTTATTTATTGGATATTGATAAAAAATAATGCGGTAGAATATACTATTATACTAACCCCTTGTCCACTAGCCATAATCCTACTCCATGCACTAACCCTAAACCTACCCAGATCCCTATCCAAAAACCTACCCCTCAACCCCCACCTTTAACCAACCACTATAACCCTATCTAATCCCAACAATCACTATCCATAGCCATAGGCCTCCTCCCTGAACACCCCATCTAATCCCATCCCACCTCTAACCCCATCCCTAAACATACCCCTCTCCCACTACCCATAGCCCACCCCTATAATACTGACCAAACATGAGATTTGTAACCTACCCACCTACCCCCATCTCTAAACACCTCCCCGACCCTATTCATATATGAAACCCCCTACCACTAGTCTTAAACATCACCCACCCCCACTTAAACCTAATCCCCCCATCCAGTCCCCTAACCCCACTAATCCTCCCACTAGCCATAGTAGTAAACCTCCCCCTGACACAGACCCCAATCCTACACCCACCTACCCCTCCAACACTGCAATTATCCCTAATCATACAACCCACTAGCTTGAAACCTAATCTTATCCCCACCCCATAGCCCTAAAAGAACATATCTTCCAAATTAAACATACCACTGGCCAACCCCCTCTAATCCTTCCTTTAACCCCAACCATAAAGGTTCCTCTCAACCCTATCCCTAATCCTACCCTCAACCTTATCCAAAATCCTACCCAAACCCCAAACCTAAACCTACACCCCCATACCCAATCCTAAAATCCTACCCCTCCACCAGAACCCAACCATAATCCTACCTCGACCTCTATACATAACCTTTCTAAACGACCTCCACCCAAGTCCTTACCGTACACAACTACCCCCCATCCCTAAAACATCCAATTCCCATTCCCTAACCCTAAACCATAAACTCTACACCCTATTCGTCAACATACAACCCCATCCTACAGCACTTTACCATATCCCAAAACCTACCCCAACCCCATCCCAATTCCAAAATACCCCCCCCCCCACTGACACTCACCCTAAACCTAGATCCAAAGAGATCCCTAAACCTACACCCCTTCCCCTAGACCTAGTAATACCCCCTAGTCACCCATCCCCTATTATACCTACCCCCAACCCCACCATGTACCTACCCCATCATACCCCACTACCATAGGCATACCCCCTAAACATACAGATGACCCATTCCCTATACCCAAAAACCTACCTTGTAGCCAAAAACATACCCCCACCCCCACCCCCACCCCCGGATCGTAGCCCTAAACCCCCACCTCGACCCAAAATCTAACCAATCCCCCACCCCATGGCTTAAAGTGACCCCCACCAACCCCCATAGTACAATCCCCCTATATGCATCCCAAAACCTACCACATCCCTCATCCTACCCCATAACTTCGACACTAAACCTACAAGCGAACTGATCCCTAAACATACATTGAACCTAGTCCTTAACCCCTAATCCAACCACCACTATTCCTAAACCTACCATCACTGCCAGCCCCCACTCTCATCCCCAGTCTTAATACTCCCCCCAAATGTAGCCGTAAACCTACCACCCACATCCCTACCATGAACCAACACTAATCCTACCCCCTGACCCAAACCATAACTATTCACCTATCCTAGATCCCTAAACATACCCAGTCCCCATCCATAATGCAATCCCCCATGTCCCTATCTTTGAACATCCCCATGGCCCCATTCTAAATCATTCCCACATCAGACATAACCTGAACCCCAACCCCATCATCCCTAGTTCTGAACATAAACCTACCCTTATCCCTCAGACCCCTAAACCTAACCCCTTGTCTCTCACCCGAAATCAAGTCACAACCCCTTGAATAAGACAAATACATAAACCATCCCCCATCCCTCTCCATATTCCCTCAACATTCACCCCCAGTCATAACCCAAATTATACCCATGGAATTTTCCCCAACCCTAAACATACCTCATCCCACCCGACCCGCACCCCATTATTAATTATATACTTTATATCCAGTGCTAAATATTCCATCTTCCATATCCCTATATCTACCTTCATACCCTTACAAAACCCCCAAATAAATACCCCCAAAACCCATCCCAAATCCTACCTCACTGAACCCTCGAATCTAGCTAAAAACCTAGCCCCTTCCCTAGCCCTAAACATTCACCACTCCACATCCCCATCCTCAAACCGACCTCCAAACCCTGACCATGGCCCCGTCCATAATCCAACCCCCCTAATACTCACCATAAACACATATACACACCCAAAAGTAGACTTATACACACCACATGGAATTTAGTCTTAGAACTAGTTCTAAACCACCACCCTCGGACCACAACACAACCCCACAGACATCGATCTGATACCGCCCTCCCATTCCTAAACATACACCTCTAAACCCTATACCTAATCCACATATACATAACACCTAGACCCTATATATAATCCTACCCTTTATCCAACCCTCTATAACCTCAACCTTAGCACCAAAACCAACTCCTTAGCCTTTCCCCAAAACCAACCACATTCCCCATTCCTAAACCTACCCCCTTCCACATCCCAAAACCACCCCCATCCCCTAACCCTAATCCTACCGCTGAAGAACTTCCCAGAACTATTCCCACAACCCCAAGATCTAATCCTACTCCTTGACCACCCACCACCTTACCTAACCCAAGTTGTTCCACAAAACCTATATCATCCCCTGGAGTTATATCATAAACCTACCCCATGAACAGAGCAATAAACCTACCAACCTACCCCATGAACTAAACCTAACCCTTTTCCTAAAACCTAAATCCCATCCACCCCACCCCATTATATAAACCTATGACACCACCAAAACTCCCCTCATGCCACATCCCTTTACTTAACACCCTAACCATAACCCTAATGTTTCCCCCAGAGAACCACCCCTTATCCTAAAATCCATTCCTTGGCCTATACCTTCCACCCCAGCCCCAATCCTACAGCAACAATATCATTAATCTACAACCCTCATCCCAAATCTAGCCTCCAAACTAGACGTAGACCTAACCATTAGAATGACCTCCAATAACCCTACCTATTATCCCCATCCCCAAAGCTCCCCTATCCCTGACCCTAAAACTACCCATATCCATAGACCTATACATACCCACATACACACCATGCTATAAACCAAACCATAAACCCCTCCATAAATCCCCCACCATTTCCTAAAACATCCACCATCACCTACCCCCAACACCAACCCTAAACCAAACCCCTAACACCTTTCCCTAATACTACCAAGCAACTGTAGCCTTAATCCTACCATTCCCCCAAAAACTATAACAGCCCCCCAGAAACTGCTCAACCCAATCCGTAATCCAACACCCCCACTAGGAACCATTCCTAAACCTAGTCCAACCCCTAGACTTAACCCATTTAAAACCCCCTCCCTACCCATAACTGTGACCATAAACCTACCCCTCTACCAATGCCCAAAACCTACATCCATAACTAAAACTACCACTAACCAATATCACTATTACAATAATAATAACTTCCCCCAACCCTCACCCTACACATAAATACTAAAAACATTAAAAAAATCCCTAAACCTACCCCATCATATAGACCCCTTTCCTAAAAACAACCCTTATCCACAACCCCACCCCTAAATATACCCATACCCCATCCTACAAAGTACCCCCAATCCCATGAAATAATCTTAAACCCACCACCAAAACCTATCCCTATCCCAAATCCTAAATCAAACCTATGAACATTTCTTTAAATCAACCCCCCCCCCCCCCCGCCTACAGCCCAAATCACAGCCCCTTTTCTTTCCCATTAACTACCAATATCCCAGGCAGCATCCATAATCCCATCCCACTCCCCACCCTATCTCTAGTCATAAAACTAAAAACCCTCACTTGGACACCCCACACTCCCCCATAACACAATCCCTAAATATAACCACACAAACCCCTAGCCTTAGACCCAACCAAAAACCTGTACCAAAACCCTATCCTAACAAAACCCTGGTCGTATCCCCATCCCAATACCCACTTCACAACTCTCACCCAAACACACCCACCTCTAGCCCTAACCCTAACACTAAAACTTTAAAGACACATTCATTAAGCCCAAAAACAAAAATTCCCCCAACTGTAAACCTACCCCATTTCATGCCCCAATCATAATCCTACACCATTTCCATCCCCCTAAAACCCTTAGCCCGCCCCAATCATAGACCCTCGCCATAATTATACCCCCACCCCCTCCTCCCCTATCCCAACCATAGATCCATCCACAATTCTTCGTTCTGACCCCAAGACTAATACACAATACCAAATTCACAAACCAACACCCCCATCCCCAAATAAAACCACCCCTGGCATTGGCCCCATTTATAACCTACTCGCATTCCGCTTTCCCTAAACTAACCCCTCCCACCATCCCTTGATCTAAACCTTCCCCTTCTTACATCCCCAGAACCTACTACTCCTAAAGAGATAATCAAAACCTAACCCTAAGAAAACACCACATTCCATAGACACCAACACACCCACCTCTCGCATACCCTCACCCATAAGCCTAAATCATCCCCACCCCAGACCCAACCAAAAACCTGCCCCTAATCTCTAGATCTACATCAGCCACTAACCCCTAAAACTACTAACTGCCTTACCGTAGACCACCCCCATACCTAAACCTATACCAAACCCCCATATTCGACCCCGCCCCAACCCTATCTCTAAACCAAACACCTCAACCACTTGCCCATAACCAGCCCCTGTTTTCTATCCCTACCACATAGGACCCTGATCTAATCCATCTCCCCATCCACTATCCCTAAAATCTTCCCATGGGAACAATTCAAACACCTATCCTTTAGTCTTAAACAATCCATACCCCAATCCCTAAAACTATACCCTGTCCTCTTGACCTAAAACTTCCCCACCGAATACTATCCTAAAAATACCCTCCAATCCATACCCTATAGAAAAAACCCTTCGCTTAATCAAACCCATAACCATTCCCGAAACCTACTGGAGCTCCTAATCCTACAACAATACCCAATATGTAATCCTACTGATGATCCCTAGCAATAGAATCACCCCTAAACCTAGAATCCCTCATCCCAATCCCTAAACAATCCCATAAACATTACCATCATCCCTGGCCTTAAACCTACCTGTAGTATAGCACCCCAGACCAAGCCCAGAACCTACACCAATAAATACTCCTGCCCCTCCCCTATTTAAATGATAACCCCAAAACCATGACAGAATCCCTAATCAACCCCACCCCCAAGCACCGACACTAATCTTACACCCACCAAAGCCCTATTCATAAACCCCCGACCCTCAGGCCATACTGGAAGACCGAAGCCCTTTCTCCATCCCTAATCCTAAAACCTAGACCTATCCATAATCCTGCTCCCACCATACTATCTATGTCCCCATCCATAACTCTACTTCCTATCCACCAATAAAATCACTAAACTGACCCCCCAACCATTAGACCGAGAATAATTCCTAATCCTATCCACACAAGCCTAGTCGAAAACCAACCCCTGTCCTCGACCCATCCGTAATCTAGACCAAATACCAATAACTAATCTTAAACCATCACCCATATCCTTATAACTGCTATGACCACAACCCATAAACCCCCAACCTTAAACTAAGACACCCCCATCATTGACAATAGACCAACCACAGTCCGAGCCCAAAACATTCACCCACCCTGCCCCATACATAAACCTACACAAAACCCAAGACATAATCCTACCACAAGACCTTTCCATAAACATATCCTTAACACCTATCCCTAACACAACCCCTAAAACAACCACTGAAATATCCACCCTAAAAAACCACCATCCCTACCAGTAATCTTCAACTTCCCCAAGCCCAAACTTCTGACCAAAACCATAAAGGTACTCACCCACACTATGGCCCTAAAAACCCCCAGCCTTGGTCCTAGACAAACCCTTGACCCAAGAGCCACCCCACACCCCGACCCCTATCCCTACCAGCTAATTCTATCCCATACCTTTTCTAAAAAAACCCCCTATTAATATCCCTAAACCTTCCCCTAACCCCTAGTATTATCACAATTGTAATCCCCCATGCCCAAGACCCTTTGCTAAACCATCCCTAACCCTATAAATCAATCTCCCATCCCCTTCCTTAATACTTCCCTAAGTCCCATCTCTATAACTTCCCCACAAACCCCTTCCCTAATAAACCAAAAACCTTCCCTCCCCCGAAACCCAACACCACCTTACTATACCCTACCTCTATCCTACACCACCAACCCAACCATAGACCTACCCTAAACCCTCTCCCTAGTACTACCCCCAATAAACCTCCTTGCCAATATTCCAACCCCTTAAACATACCCCTACCCCATCCCTACAACCATCACCCCATCACCCCATCAATAACCAAATTCTACCGCTGACAAGGGCCCAACACACATGGCCTTATCCCTAAATCTACCCCTCCCCACACACACCCACCCTAGCCCTAAATTAAATCACCCCCATCCCCTAGATCTATAGAATTCCCATCACTGATAATACATCTTCCCCCAACAACCTAACCAAAATATACACCTCATCTATACCTTCACTTTGTCCCATAACCTTAGAACAACCCTTAAACATTACTCGAAACCCCATTCAAAAATCACTGCATTACACTTTCCCCAATACTAGCCCTCTTCACTTAGGCCTAACCCCTCCGAAAACCTTCAACCTCTAATCCCTAGACCTTCCCCAATCTAATATCCCTACCTCTGACCCTTACCCATAGCCCTATCCCAAAACCTATATCCTACAATAAAGTAAACTTACACCCACCCCCTAGACCCATCTCCACCCTACACCAATACATACCCTTGACCCATTTCTCTATCAGGACCCCAAAACCCACCCCTCCCGCAAATCTATATCGGAACCTACCCCCCCCCCCCAATGTAAAATATGTAACCCCTTAGGCAATCCTTGAATGATTCTCTATTCATTCTCCCCGAGACCATTATCCCAATCACATCCTTTAAAAATAACACCGACCCTATCCATGAACATAAACCCTCTGCCCCTATCCATACCCATAACTCAATCCCCAATCATAGAACAACCCCTAATCCCCCTGACCACTCCCTAAACCGACCACTCAGACGCAATCTCAAACCTATCCCTTTCTTCTAGCCCTACCCCTACCATAGTTTTAAAACTACATCCCCATTTGAATCCCAATATTTACCCCCAAATCTACAACCAAACCCGAAAACTCATAATCCATAAACCTTACCCCTAATCTTATACCTAATCCCACCCCAAACCTTATCCTAGACCCTCATCTCATATCCCTAATATAAACATAATAAAAAAACCCCATTATACATACCCCAAAAACCCCAACCCCATGAATACCCAAAAACTACACACCCCACGACCCCATCCCGACAATAGGCTACCACTCGACCATAGCACTAAAATGTACACCCCATGATCTATCCCTAAAACATACCCCTTACCTAATCCAACAACACAAGGACCGCAACTATGGACCTCCCCTAGGCCATCTCCATATACCAACCCATCACACCATAACCTACACCCAACCCCCTGACCCCCTGATACTATCCTTAAACATACACCACTCAGCCCTTATCCACTCACCCTAGTCCAACCCCAATCCTTGGACCTAGTTCTACCACTTGGTCCCATTTGTAGACCAATCCCCTAGCGATATCAGTAAATCCACTCCCCCAACTGTATCCCTAGACCTACTACATAACCACAACCATAAACATACAACCTCAGTCCATTACCTACACATATCACCACCCGAGACCGCAAATAAACCCCCTAGCCTCTTCCCTGAACATACCCCTTGTCCCATAGCCTATTTCAACCCCTTGAACCTTTTCCTACTATGCCCATATACCTATCCCCATCCCTAAACCTATCACCCATAAAAACTGAACTCTGACCACTTCAACAAACAAACCCCCTAACCCATAACTTTAACCTACCCCTTATCCCCTACACTATAACCTTCTCCATTATCTAAAGATACCCACTCACCCTGACATTTACCCCATCCCAAATCCTACCCTTAACCATGCATTAAACCAATCTCTGTTCATAAACCTAACCCTCTCTGCTTGAACCTAAACCATAAACCTGCCCTCACCCCTATTACTACCTTAATCTGGATATTAATCTAATTATTTTAATGATAAAACCTACATATTTTTTTTGAAACTTTTACAAATTATAATATAATTATACATGATAAATAAATTTTATAAATGAAATCAAAATATATATATAGCATATTTATGAGATTTTTTTATTATGAGACAATATTATATTGCAACAACATTTTTGTTATTTATTATGATAACATCTACAGAAATAAAATATGATAGCATGTAAGGAACTACAACCCATAATAAAATACATAGTTATAATTTTATTTTATACGGGAAAAATACAAATTATGAAACTTGTAAAAAATTACAATTTCGAGTAATATACCATGTTAATACATAAAAACATGACTTGATTCCACCTATCATAAGAAAATAACACAACTAATTAATTGATTTTGTGAATCCCAATGATAAAAAATATATAATATTTCATTCAAAATAAAGAAATTATGAATTATAAAATTAATGATAAGAAGTAAATCAAAAAATGGTTTAGGGGTTTTTATTAGGATCATTCCACCTAAAGTTACAATTTGAAATTTTTGTGTCTTAGTGGAATTCAGGTTGATAACATGTAATGGAATATGTTATTATAAAAAACAACTATGCCTCAAAAAATAACTTTTAATATTGTATATAATATTAGAAAACAAGGAAATAATCACAACATCACTTCTAATAGAATGTTTCCATGATGCCAATGGAAGATATGGTTTGTTAAACTAAAATGAAACAATAAAAAATAGTGAGGGTTGTATGATATTGTAAATATTTTTCATTGAGCTCATAAAATGAAGATGTTAAGGAGGCTCTAAAAATTAAAGGCTATAGTATTTAGGCATGCTAAAAAGAGTAATTACACCTCACATTCATTGAAAATTAAAAAAAACATGGTTTCCACTACTATGTAAAACTAAATTTGAAAAAAAAAACTATTATTTTAACATGTTTCACTACATTACATGTGTAAAAAAACACCTTCCACTAATTATGGGTCTCTAGATGTCCTAATTGATAGTATTATAATTAATAAATTGACATAAATTACCATATTTATATCTACATTACATAATTCTTGTAATCCAAAAAAAAATATATTTGATCATAAAAAGAGATATAACCATATTATAACAGATTAAATTTAATTTTAAGTCAATTAATTAAAAATATATAATATGTTCAACATGAAATGATTCTATGTTTACCTCCATTATTTTAGAAAAATATTAATTGTGATATATCTTACAACTTCTTGAAATCATAAATAAAAACTAAAACAATGTCCGGTACCTACATAAATAATGTGAAAAATAGGGTGTCCAATGTTATTTTTTTAATAAACTCTTTCTGAAACTCTGTTTAATTCTCTCTATATTTGTCCAAATTGTTTCTCAATTTACAATTCAGAATATAACTCAAAAAAAATAAAGACAAAACAACATTTTATAAATTTATAACCATGGAGATGTGAACCCATGACTATTATACAATAATATAAGAATCCCAAAAAATTTGGATGTAAAAATATATTGTTATTAGTGTATGATTGAACATGTAAAGATAAACATATTAATTTTTATTTTACACAAGATAATATAAAAAAACATTCCATTATTCTTTGGGAGAGAATTAAATGTATAAAACTAGTTGAGCTGAATATAGAATGAATTAAATTTCAATACCTATTAAACAAGACATTCCACTCTCCTCCAATCATCCGTACATGACATCCCAGAAAAGGAATAACAAATCAGTATGACAATAATAGACATTCAACATTAATGATTACTATAAATATTGAAACATAAAACAAAGAAAGGGGATACATTTTTTCAGAATAGTCAGATATCGCAAATAAATTCAACAATTTTGACATAAAAATTTCAAAACGTAAAATAAATTAAAATAAACGAATGATAATCATGGATTCATATTCTAGTCCCAGGTGAAATGACATTATTTCTTCTTTTGGTCTGCTTTTTATCAATACAAACATAATTACTACTCATTGAGATATTACAAAAAAATCCTTACTAGAATATAAAAATCATATTCTTTGTGAACTTTTATGTTAACACCAAAATTGTTTTTGTATATGATGTTATAATAGTTTTTTGATCAATAACAGCATTAAGGTAGTTCATCAAAGGATCATTGTGGTTGTTATTAGCATCATTCAATATAATAAGTTTGAAATTATTATAGAGGGTTTGGATGTAGGTAATGAACATGTTGATGACTTCAAAGAATTCTTAAATCCTGAAATAATTCTTATAGAGACAATATAGGAATCAAGGTAGAGAATGATATGCTCGAGTTGAGATTTCATCTGATAAGTTTATTCAATGGTTTTGTTGGAGATGTTTTCATTTTCGATGGACTAAAACAATAGGTTATCGATATAGGGTGAAGCTATAGTGGATTTCTAGGGAGAGGTAGATGTAGAGTGTATGTCATATGGTGCGTGAAAGGGGGTGCGGCGATGGAAAATTGAGATAAAATCAAGTATTGTGATAATGAAAAATTGGTGAAAATTGTGATTTTAAAAAGTATAGGATAACAACTAGTTGTTGGTTGGGATAAAGCCTTGAAACATGATGGAAAATTTGAAAACCATGTGGATATATGGAATCAGTGGATGGACAAGACAAAATAAATTCATTTATTACATATTAATTTTATATTTTTAGATTATAATTTCAATAATAATATTATAATGTTTTACATTAAGTTTAAAAAATTGATATCCTATTAAAATTAAAAATATAGTGTTTATATGGCACATTGATTTATAATTATTTAGTTATTATGTTTAGAATGTATATATTTAATTGTTAGGTATGATTTTTTATTGAATATTATTTAATTTTTTTATCATTTTAAGAAATAATTTTAAAGGTTTAGTGTACAAAATTTCCAATGAGCACTACTAACACTTAGTAAAATTAATACCTTCTAAATGGGGTTTTTTACAATTTGTTTTCTACTTTTCCATGTATGAATCTTCAAAAAAATCATATATTGTTGAGATTTATGTAATAGTTCACCAGTGATTATTATCATAAGCATAACGAATGTAATTATTTTATTTTCATGTAGACATGTCACCACCATGTATTTTTTTCCTTCTAATTTTAATTTAACTCTTATAATCACAAGATTTATAAACCTTGTTCCTTCCTCTCAACCACATATCTTTGCTCCATGAATCAACATTCATCTCTGCTTTCCCATCATCGACGCAACATCTCTAATTCTCTATACCAATCTCACATACCACATTGTTTTTGCCTAAAAATAAATACTCATTTCCCATCCTCGTATTTCATCCATATTAACATAAAACATATGTTCTCCATTAAGACCTCTTATTTATACCCATAAGGATTCTCAAATCAGCTTCATACTTCATCACTTCAAACTATTATGTTTTACACTATGAAATTTCTATATCCTAACAACAGTCTTCCATTTTTGTTCTTATAGTTTATTTGATTATTATCATTTTTACAATTCTAGTTAAATATAATTTAAGATATTCAACATCCAATCCATGATTTCAATTAGCTGAATGTGATTCATTCCGAATAAAATAATGTTGATTTGACTATAAACATTTCCATATAATTTCTTTATGTGGAAAATATTTATTACCATTGCTTCCACTAAATAATTTACAAAATCAAGATGTTTTACTTGAATTTAATAAATATAGATTAAGGATTGATTTTTCATGTAATAATTAATATTGGGAGCCTTGAATTTCAAAAAACATGTTGTAAATTTTTCTATCCTTTTAGGATTGATGTTAGTAAATCAATCATATATTAATTGTGGGGATTTAAATCCTTCTTCAGTGACACCAGCATCCCTCATTGTCAAACCTACATTTAATTTATCTTACACAAGGAAACAATTTATAGTTTCAAGAAATTTTAATATTTTGGGACTATAAATTATCCAATGTTGTATTTTTAAGCATTACTCAGTCTTCTTTCAATTAATTTCATCAATATAGTAATATGCAATCTATATGTGAGTTCTATTTTCCTATTCCCTTATACCAATCCATCATAATATATAATAGAATCCCTCTACATGCATATAACTAATGAATAATATTTATTTCATTTGTTAATACTATTATTGTCGAGTACATCAATATTTTATATAATTTTATGAATTCAACATATCCAGTACATAAAAGATAATTATTTTTCACTAAATGTTTTGTGAATTGAATCGTTACCCATATCAAATTTCAAAACAATAATCTATTCAAGATAATTTTCTAAAAAATAATGATTTTTTATATTTTTTTATATTTATACTCAATCTTTTACATTACATTCTTTATCTTACTACATTATATGTTAAATTTTTATAATATAATGACTATGTTTTACAAATATAGATATTATAATTTTTTATTGTTTTAATTTCCTAACATTGTTTTCGCATCACCGCGGCAAGAATCAAAATTTCATCAATGTTTTATTCATTCCAAAATTTGAATATGAAGTCATATAATCGAAAAAACATATGATGTTGATTAATAATTAAAAAAAATGTAATATATGTTTTTTAATAATAACTATGCTTATTGTGAAAATGTATTATGTATCGTACATACGACAATATTAAAAATAATTATATCTAGTTTTTGATAATATTTTATTAATATGTAATATGCATATTTTTATTATTAATTTTTTTTTTGAGAATCTATAATTTATATACATTATTTCTATCTAAAAGAATATATTTATACTAAATGACTTATTACCCTTTAAATGTGTCTCCTTCACCTTAATTCATTTATTGCTTAAAATTTTCATTCACATTTCCTTTTCCCATAATTCATCATTCTGGCCACAGACTCACTACCTCCTCGCTAATCATCAAAAGTGAATATCCATTTTAAAGACCTTTTCATGTATTATGTTGTATCTAAATGTTATATATTTATAATTTCTCATGCTAACGAATCTCTTAATCACATGTAATAAAATAAACTTCCCCCTAAACTCTATTAATTTTATATAAATATATAAGGATAGCAAGAAGAATATAATGTATGTAATTCATTTATTATTTTTGTATTAATTTCACATGTATAGTTATTTGGGTATAAATTACATAAATAATTAGTATTTATTATATATAATTATAGATTTTTCATTATATAATTTTATGATCACTCTTGAATTTTTTTCATAAGATAATGCAGTCGTATTGTATATGTTATCATTTTTAAAATTATGATGAAATGTTAAAATATTATTTAATTTTTTTACAAAATTTATAGTTCAAATTTTTTATTTAGTAATTGTATATGAATTTATTGAAACTACATTAAAAATCCTTAAATCACACATATTTGTAAAAAAATATGTACATGGTTTAGTACATATTATAAATGCTACTTATAGTGATTCTTTATTTTTTATTTCTATTAATTATATACTCTTTGTAATAATAAAACTAACAATTTTCAATACATTCTCTTCCATTTATAAGTATACAAATATTATTTTTTGAATATCATATATTTGAAAGAGTGACTTTATCATAATGTGAATATTGTATATAATGTCCCTTATTATATGTGAATATTATGTATGCATGATCTGCATGACAATATTTTATATCATTTATCTCATAAAAAAGTGTCTATATATGATGAATGAAAATTCAGTTTATTCATATTATACCATCATATTTTCATTATCATAATTTAACAATTATAATGTACAAAAATTCTATTTATTCATGTAGTATGACTTTTATTCTAAAATAAGAATCAGTAAATTTATATTTGACTACAATATTTGAGATTTTGATAATAATTATTTGCCACTAAAATAATTTCAAAATAGATTATAATTTTATATGGTTGAATTTTATAATTTCATTTCCCTTCTTACCAAATCATTAAAATATGTTGCAATTGAATTTTAATTCCCAAGAATGTTTTTAGGAATAAATAATTCGAAATGCAGATACGAACAAAATATATTTCAAATGCTATTTTTTAAATCAACATGGATTTTTTTCAACGGATTATAATATTTTATATAGAATTAATTCCAATATAGTCATTTCTGTAATCTCAACTACTTCATGTTCTATTCATTCAGCAAATAAATTGTTACATATAATTCATATGGATACAATTTAATCTGCTAATATGACATGGAATGAATTCATTATTTTCCTTTATCATGTAAATCGTTGAATGCTGTGTTTCTAATACTCTTTCATTTGGATTATTTAAATTATTTCCAAATACATGACAAATAGTACTAACAACCAGAATAAAAAAAATGCTTTTCTAGATACCAATAACCTTCTATAATACATTTTGTTTGACTAAAAATATAGAAATAAATCCAAAAAAAACTTTTTTTATAGAATATTCCATTAATTTAACAGTATATTTATTTCATAAATATATATTTCAAAAAAATATTTAGAATATTAAAAAATATTTTAATTATGTATTCATCCTATCTCTTCTTGACTAATGTAATTTCCATGTTATTCCATACATAATTGTTTTCCCACTTATTAAGAATTATACATTCTAATTAAAATTAACATTAAATATGAAACCATGTTCTTCTTTTATTCATAGGTACATTCCTTTAATAGCTATCATTATTGTTTCCATTCCTTAATGGATAATATTTATTCACCCATTATTGATGTTACGTATTCTATTTGAATGAAAAATATTTTTGGAAAATTAAATTCTAATATTATTGTTAATACAATATCACATTATTTATTACTAAAAAAATCTTATACATACCATTGAAATTCATAGTAATTTCAAATTTCTCATTAGGAATAGATTCCACTAAATCATAGTCTAATTTCTCTATATAAACAATTCAAATATCTATTATATAGATTACATTAGCTTAACATGTAATATCAAATGGTTTCATTCATTTTATATTTTTCACTTTTGGTAAGCTTTCATAAAATATTCATTATATATAGAATATTTCTTTGTATTTAAAAAAATTGAAGAACTATTTCATTAATTTGATTACATTTATTGATATATTTTTAAAATAGAAATAATATAACGTTAAATTTATTCCCAAAATATACATTGTTATTATTCCATTCATGTTATATATTAACCTCATTCATATTATGTGAATATGTTTTCTCATAAATATTTCCACTATGATAACTATTTCATAAAATCTTCGAATAAAAAAAATAGATTACACAATAATTTCACATGTGTTGGATGATGTAGAATTTAAATGAAACAATCTATTTTATATATGTTAAATATAGGTTCCATTTTTTTCTCAAATTACTATGATTTTTAAAGAATTTTACCTTATTACATTGACTACATAAAATTATATTCAACTATTTTCTATCCATAAAAACATGTCACCTTCTCTATCATTATTTACTTCTAATATCACATCCCATTAATTTAACCTTTGAGATACTCCGTGAAAATTATATTACATCCAAACCAACAACATCACACCCCACCATTTTTTATTTTTTCCTAGCGGAACCCCACCCTCTTTAGTTATTCACCTCGACTACTAGTATCTAAAAAATATAATGTTATATGTGTATTGATGGATTTTTTCATAGATAACACTTTAACCACCTCATTTTTTCTACTTTATATTGTTTAAAAATTACTACTTTTTATTTTAATTGAATTACTATGGGGGAATACTGTAATAGCCCGGACCTCTTCAGTCCATAACATTATGAAAATATGGTGTTTGAGGTGTTCGAGGATGTCAAGGTGACGTATCCCCATCACATTTCCAATTTTCCAGTTCGGTGAACAATTCCAATGGTAGAAAGTTGTGAACAGTGCAATAGTAAACATATGTGAAATGTTCCATCAGTGAACAGTTCTTTTTGTAACCTCTAACCTTAACCTCTCTTTCCTTTTCCAAATATCCAATTCTATGAATAGTTCCATGAATGAAAAGGGTTATAATGGTGAGGTTCAATGAAGAGTGTTATATGGGTGAGGTTCAGTGAAAAGTGTTCTTTCAGTGAGGTTCAGTGAACAGTGTTCTATTGGTGAGGTTCTGTGAAAAGTGTTGTATTAGTGAGGTTCAGTGAAGAGTGATCTATCAGTGAGGTTCAGTGAATAGTGTCCTATAAGTGAGGATCTGTGAACATTGTTCAATCGGAGTGGTTTAGTGAAGAGTGATCTATCAGTGAGGTTCAGTGAACAGTTTTCTATCATTGAGTTTCAATGAACAGTTTTATATTGGTGAGGTTCAGTGAACGGTGATCATTCGGTGAGGTTTAGTGAACATTGTTCTATCAGTGAGGTTTAGTGAACAGTGTTCTATCGTTGAGGCTCAGTGAAAAGTGTTATATCGGCGAGGTTTAGTGAACAACGTTCTATCGGTGAGGTTCAGTGAACAGTGTTCTATCAGTGATGTTCTGTGAACAATATTCTATCGGTGAGGTTCCGTGAATAGTGTTTCCAGCTTCCTACTGTTTCTCCCCTTCGATGTTTCCATTGACGTAAAATGCATTTAAAGCCTATTTTTAAGGACTCTAAGGCCGATTCCAAGGCTATATCTCATATATTAAATTTTCCTATGGCTCAATATGTTTTTACATGGTCAAACTGCATGGTTTATTTAAATCCATTTTTAATGAGAAATTAATTGTATTTTAATCTGTTGCTCCGTTAAATCTTCTTATGTGAAGGGAAATATTCCTCCATATTTCTTTCTTCTTTTTTACGGTTTTAGATGCTCGAACATCCCATTACATCTCATAGTAGTTGCACAACAAACCTTTCCTCTTCCGAATGGTTCCGCTCTCTTTTGATGAAACCATGTAGTATCAATCAATCATCGATATAAGTTATGTGTTATCGTCGTTCTTTTGGGGTTCATCTTCTCCTATTTATCATTTCTATATTATGTCATCAAAATCTCCATACTTCGAATATAGTTTCCTTGGTTTTTGGTTAGGGCGACCATACTGTGGCATCCTTGGGTGGATCTAGTTGTTACGAGAGGAGGATTATGACCCGTTGTGTGGATAAAGCACGTCAAGAACTGTTTGAGGTACGGGATTCGTTGATTATATTTTCTATTAGGTGAAACTGTACTATTAGCATGTATTACCCCACTGGACAACAATGTAATTGACATAAAAAATATTTTAACTAGATTAAGAAATTGATATCGGTTGTATGTTTTCCCCCCTTTTTTTACATATAGTGTGATATCCATGCTTGATTCATTTATTAGTTTGTTCATGATGAAACTTGTTAAAGAATGTAAACCATAATTAATTGATAAATATTGGATATGGATAAAGATGCATATAAATGAATCTGATTCTTCTGCTTTTAATTTGATGTTAATAAAATTAGTGTAGTAAGCATGTTTAGTAATTTTTGATAGCTTACTGGTTAGGTTTCCTGAATTTGGGAACCTATGAATAATAAATCTGTTTACTTAACTTGGATTAAATAACTGATTGTTTGATAATTCTTTGAAGGGTTTTGAGTTACCCTCGTGATTTTAAGGGGCTAAGAGCCCAATTGATTTTATATATGTTTTCTTACTTCTTGTGTTGTGATCTGATCCTGGATGGGTGTTGTGATATGTGGGGGCATGGAGGACATTTGGATGTGGCAGTAGATGACGCCTAGAGTGGCGAGATTCATCAGTTTATGCATGTGGGTGTTAGGGAGGACAGTAGGGATGATGGAATGGGATGGAAGTGATTGTTGGATGCTTGTTGATTCATATTGGTTGTTTATCTTATTTACATTTTCCCACTACTCAAGGCAGCTGGTCTTACATACCCTTCTTCCAAAAGAGGCGAAGACATGTGGGTTATGCTACATGCTTTCCGTGTTTAGCTTCTCAAGGAAGGATGGGTATATGCTCTTTCTATAAGTGGCAATGACTCGACAGGTAGTACATCTACTCACCGTGTTGAGCCCCTTTTTGTTTAGTAGAATAGAAGGTATATCTAGAATGCCTAGGAATATGGGAATGTAATTCTGTAGTGAATATTTGAAAAAATAGTGTTAACTCATGGGGTTGGAATTTTCCAGAACATAATGATGAGGTTGAATTTTGAAATGGATATAATACTTTGGGTGTGATGCTAATGAAATTTAATGTAGAATTGATATTGGTTAATTAATGTTTAAAGAGTTAACTAACATATAGTGAACCATAAAAAAGGAAATGAAATTATTTATTTAAGGTGTTTATGATTTTGTGTGCTTATATGATACCTAGTCGTAGAAGTAGCATCCCAGATTCATAGAGACGTTAGCTACAATTGTGTCTAAGACTAGGTTATGCCCATAGTATGGTTGTGAGATATAGAATATTCTATACTTTTTGTGTTTCTATATTCTACTCCACCCTTTTAGTAAGGGAAACTAACACCCCAGTGATTCTGAGCCCTGGGGGTGTTTTCCCCAACATTCAGGTGGGAGGATGAATGGATGACTACCCCCTTTGGCCCCACTCTCTTCTCTGTGTAGTTACATTTTCTGGTAGGCACAATGGTTAGTTTTCCCAATATGTTTGTATAGAGGGATGTAATGGCTTGTGGTTATTCAAACTCATATATTATGGATATATTATCCTATGGACTACTATATGTATAACATGTAGAGGCTGTGATGGCTTGAGGATCCTTACTCGATGTATGGGTTGTAATGGATTGAGGTATAATACCCGATGTATGGTAGACGTTATGCTGGCTATGGTGGCTCCTAGAAACTACCTGGTTACTTTTCTTATGTGGATGTGGGGGTTTGGTTGCACGAGGTGCATGTTGTGGTGCTTCGCCCATGTGTCTGCGGGTATGTCTTTTTGGAGAGAGATACCCAGGACGTGCGATGTTGGGGAAATGCAGCAAACCGGTGGAGAAGTAGTAGCAGGTTAACCCTGATATTCATTATTATATGATATATTCTTTTATGAGTTACTTAGTGAGAGTAGCCATGGAGAGGATAAGAACATAGTATACCAATTTCGGTGTTGGGTTAGTTTCTCTTGTTATTTATTGTGCATTAGCATGATTTCTTTACTTTTTCATGAGAGGTATTGGGGAGGATCCAACAAAGTATACTGTTATAGTAACCCTATGTATATACGAACAATTTTTCAGGTCACTTGGAGAAGTTTTGAGATCCAACTGGTTTCTACTATCTTGGGTTGCAAGAGATGTTTAGGCTTGTGGTTGCTGCTGTTTTTAAATTTCTTTTGGGCACTTGCGGGTTTCCCCTTCCAGTTGTAGTACGTTTTCAGTACATTACATATTTGCACTTGGATTTTATTTTATATTTCAGTTCTGAGTTTGAGTTGGTTGGTTTCATTCTTATATCTCCCTTCCGCATGTTTTCTCTTAGAGGGAAATGACTCCAATTGGTGTATTTTCTATACCCTCAGTGCAAGTATCCAACCCAGGGCCTACTGGAGGCTGGACTCAGGGGTCATTATCTCCCTTCTCATATTGTCGACCCAGGAGTGTTACACATTGAGGGGGGGGGGGGCGTGACAGAGTGGTATCAGAGGTCTGGTTGAGGGATATGATGGAGTTTGGAGTTAGGCATAGGTGAGGTTGCATGGGTTGGTAGGGAAATAATGTAATTCATGTTTATCATGTGAGGTTAACACTAGAGATCATCTATGAAATTGGTTTTTAGTTCCCCCTATGATCTGATGTATGGACCTTTATGTTTACTGTGGTTACTAACAATGTGATACTAATTGCTGGGTAGAGACCTAGGAAAAGAGCATTCATCATTCTTCTTTGATCCTGTGTTTGAATTGGTAGACCTTGGGATAGAATAACCTAAATTCAATGAATGAAAACAATTAAATAATTAATGATGAGTCATTCATATTCCATGTTAAGGAACTCTAACAGTTTTTTATTTTACAGGTGTGGATCCAGGTCGATGTTCTCATCATGTTTGTGCAAAAAATGTCCAATAGTCTATTCCATCATATCGCCTTAGAGTAGAGGTAGACGATGATGACACTTGGAGAAAGACACTCCGAGAGTTTTAGCGACAAATTATATAGAAGTACGAGGGCTCCATTTTACATGCATTCACAGAAGACTGGTTAGAGGAGGTCGAGTTCAACATTAGTTCGATCCGTGATCTGAAGAAGCACATGGTGTCCTTGATTGGGACGATGATGTGTGGGGAAGTAAGTCAGTGGTGGTTAGTGTTCCTTGGGGATTGTGAGGAGTCAGCGATCTCATGGGAGGAGTTCTGAGACAAGTTTCAAGTCGATTTTATTTCTTTGATCGCGAAGGTGTCTAGTCGCAAAGAGCTTCTTACCCATCGGCAAGGGAGCGCCAATGTACACGAGTTTGGAATTTGTTTCAGGAACCATTTACAATATTATTTGGACCTGTTTCCATATGAGGAGGCCAGGGTGAGACATTTCATGGAGGCTTTGCATCCAGAGATCCAGCTCCAGGTCACCCCATTTATGCTGATGACATATACTGAGGTGCTATAGAGGGTAGAGGTTGTCGAAAAGACATTGGCTCAGACCGGATCATCACAAGATGGGAATCATCATGATGCCTCAGGAAACAGAGCTGTGGTCCGGCGTTCCCAGTTTTCAGGGCATAAGAGTTTACGTTCAGCTGGGGGTAGGTCTCATCCCTTCACATCTCGTTTCTCCAGAGGCCGAAACTCTCAATCATATGCCAAGGGATCAGGTTCTTATTTATATTGTGGTGGTCATGGTCATCAGTAGCGATAGTGACCGACTTTTCAAAGCATTCATCGTGCACCAGGTGTTACGCTCTTGGTTCCTCCTATGAGGCAGTTCCAGCTGAGGCAGTAGCATAAGCAGGTTGTAGTTGTATTAGATCAGCATAGGGTAGATGGGAAAGGAATAGGATAGCCCCTTGACTCTCCATGTCCTAAAAGAGAAGAGATCGGCCGTGGTGTGGTCATCATCAGGGTCAGAGGGGCTGTAGAGGAGGTCGTGGTCAGCTTCATGCCCTAGTGTTACCAGCTCCATGTGAGCCAGATATCGTTCGTGGTACCCATTTCGTGTTTTCTACCATGGTGTATTTCTTGTTTGATTTAGGAGATACACACTCCTTCAGATAACTTACCCTTGTCCATGTTTTGGGAGTTGAGGTTGAGAGGATTCTAGTGCCCTTGGCATTGACTAAGCCTATTGGAGGTCGATCATACTTGTTTGAAGTATGTAGAGTCTGTGAGTTAGTGTTGGGGAAACACTGATCTTGGGGAAATTTCCTATTTGTATGAATACAACCATATTATGTCATCCTCGGCATAGATTGGTCGTATTCGGTGCAAGATATCGTGGATTGCTTCCGGAAGAAGGTCGTTTTGATTGGTGTGGATGGAGAGCCAGTGGTGTTTGTTGGTGAGCGAGATCCTCGGATGGGTCATAGGCGCATTCCATCCTTATCATCCATGAGGGATAATATGATGTTGATTTTTTCAAAGGTTTATTATTAGGTGTTTCCTAGGGTGTTAGAGGACTACCCTAATGTCTTTTTAGAATAGGTTGTAGCATTACCCCCACGACGAGAGATTGAGTTTACGATAGAGCTATAGCCAGGAGCGTCTCCTATATCTATGTATCCTTATAGTATGGAGCCTTCTTAGTTACAAGAGCTACGTATATAGTTGTATGTTCTGTTACAATGTGGTTTTGTTCGTCCATGTGTGTCACCATGTGGTGCACTGGTTTTGTTCGTGAAGAAGGCTGATGGCAGTTTGCAGTTGTGTGTCGATTATCATCGCTTAAACAAAGTGACAATAATGAATTGCTATCCTCTTCCATGGGTTGATGATTTATTTGATAAATTGAAGGGTGGAAGTTGGTTCTTAAATATCGACATGCGGTCAAGATTTCATCATATGCATGTGAAGGATGAGGAAATATCAAAGAATACTTTCCGTTGTTGTCTTGGTCATTATGAGTTCATTGTAATACCATTTGGCAGAATGAATTCTCTAGATGTATTCATGGAATTGATTAATGCTATGTTCTATGAGTTCCTGGAGATGATTGGGGTAATTTTCATCAACGACATCCCTGTGTACTCCACATCCGAGGAGGAGCATGTAGAGCATCATCAAGCTGTTTTGGGAGTTCTTCGTCAACATCGGATGTTTTGGTAGTTGCCAAAGTATGATTTTTGGTCTCGAGAAGTCTGTTTCATTGGGCATGTTGTGTCCCAATAGGGAGTAGTTGTAGATCATTGAATATAGAAGTAGTAGTATCTTGAGCATCCCCAAAGGCATTCATATGGACTGATCAGTGTCATGACTCTTTTGATTATCTAAAGAAGAAGTTAGTAAGTGCTATAGTTATTTGTCTTCCAGATGAGGGAGTTTAGTTTGATGTATTCTATGATGCTTCACATCTGGGGTTAGGTTGTGTTCTCATGTAGCAGAGGTTAGTTGTTTCTTATTCGTCTCGCATGTTGCATCCCCATGAACATAACTATCCCACCCATGATTTTGAGTTTATGGTCGTGGTGTTTGCTCGGAATTTGTGGAGACATTACCTCATTAGTGAGTGCTTTTTGGTTTTCACCTATCATAAGAGTTTGAGGTATGTTTTCTCCAAGCGTGACTTAAACTTATGAAAGCATATGTGGATGGATTTCTTATATGAATAGGACTTCTAAATATCATATACACATGTAAAATGGAATGTTGTAGCTGATTTGATGATTTCAAAGTTGTGTAGTGATGTTGTGCATGAAATTGGTGGTTCATGGAGAGTAATTGAAGAACTTCCAGCATTACAACTTGATATGGGAGAAGATGGGGGTTATAGGTTGTCTTTTTTAGATGAAGGTATAGTCATCCCTGATGCAGAAGGTGGAAGAGTCCTTGTTGGGGGATCTAGAGGTGGAGTTCTGGAGAGACCGAGTGGTTTGTGGTGAGGCCCTTGATGGTTGGACTGAGGATAAAAAACACCAAGTTTTGTATCATGAAAGGCTATTTATTCCATTGACGATGCATGAGGCAGTTCTCATAGAGTTCCATAGTTCTCCTTTAGTGGTGCATCCTGGTGTGAAAAGGATGTACCGAGGCATGAGGAGTCAGTTTTGGTGGCCTAGGCTGAAAAGTGCGGTTGTAGAGTTTTTGTCTTGATGTTTGGTCTTCTAGAAGGTGATGGTCGAATACAGTGTCCCTAGTGGTCTACACCAGCCATTATAGATTCCTCGGTGGAAGTGGGAGGAAATCTTAATGGGCTTTGTTACTGGATTAGCTAAAACTCCGGGAAGACATGATTCTATTTGGGTGTTAGTGGATCGTTTAACAAAATCATCCCACTTCATAGTGATCAAGGAGTAGAGCTCAATGGATGTTTTGTTGACGTAGTATCTAGGGGATGTGGTGAAACTTCATTAAGTCCCTAGAATGATCATTTCTGACCAAGATCGATGTTTTACCACCAGGGTGTGGAGAGGTATCCAACATGCCTTCGGTTATAAACTATTCCTTTGCACTCTTTTTCATCCTCAAACTGATGGTCAGACATTGCAGACCATCCAGACTCATGAAGACATGTTATGCTCTTGTGATCTTGATTTTGGGGGTTCGTGTAGAAAACAATTACCCATGGTGGAGTTCTCATACAATAATATTTTTCACTCCACCATCAGTATGGAACTGTTTGATCCCTTGTATGGCCGGCCTTGCAATACTCCATTGTGCTGGACTGGGTTCAGAGAGTCAGAAATTCTCGGACCAAAACTAGTGCAGATTACAACAGAGATGGTCCATGTGATTCGTGAGAGGATGAAGACAGTGTAAGATCGTCATAAATCATATGTTGATAAATGAAAGCGACTGTTAGAGTTTAATGTTGGGGATCATTTGTTTCTGCAGGTGACTCCCCATCGTGGGCAGTGAAGGTTTGGTCATGGGAGTAAGCTTTCTCCCTGGTTTGTTGGGCCTTTCGAGGTGTTATCTCATGTTGGAGCTGTGTCGTATCATGTTGCACATCCCCCGTAGATGAGTCGGATAATGTTGTTTTCCATGTATCGCAGCTCCGTAGTTATCTACATGATGACCCTCAAATCATCAATTGGTGAGAGATCGAGGATGATTATTATGCAACCATTGAAGGGGGACCTGTAGATATCCAAGACCGCAAAGGGAAGGTTTTGTGCATGCATTATATCCCTTTGGTATGTGTCTTGTGGCGACATGGTGTCATAGAGAATATTACCTGGGAACGTGAGTCACAGATAATGCTCAGTACCCAGAGATGTTTGATGCTTAACTCTTTTAATGTAATGATGTCCCCATTGTGGTTAGACATTTCATGTTTTTATTATGAATTTTCTTTTGTTTCTTTGGTTTCTTTCTCTCTTTTGAGAGGTATCTCGATGGGTGGTTGTTTGGACCCTGTTTCTTTTTCTTTAAGTGGGTTTTGAATTCTCGAGGACGAGAATGTTTTGAGGGGTATCTGATGTAAAGGCCCAGACCCCCTCTGTCCATTCCTTTTTAAAAATATGGTGTTTGAGGTGTTTCGAGAGGTCATGGTGACTTATCCCCAACACTTTTCCATTTTTCCAGTTCGGTGAACAGTTCCAATTGTAGACATTTGTGTACAGTGCAACAGTAACCTTTTATGAACAGTTCCATTAGTGAACAGTTTCTATTTGTAACCTCTGTTTCCTTTCCCTTATTTCCAATTCTGTGAATAGTTCCATTTGTGAATAGTGTTCTGTCAGTGATGTTTAGTGAACAGTGTTCTATCGGTGAGGATCAGTTAACAGGGTTCTATTGGTGAGGTTTAGTGAATAGTTTTCTATCGGCGAGGTTCGGTGAATAGTGTTCTATCAGTGAGGTTCAGTGAACAATGTTCTATCAGTGAGGATCAGTGAACATTGTTATATTTTTGACGATCAGTGAACAGTGTTATATCAGTGAGGTTTACTAAACAATGTTCTGTCAGTGAGGTTCAGTGAACAATGATTTATCGGTGAGGTTTAGTGGGAAGTGTTCTATCAGTGAGGTTTAGTGAACAGTGTTCTGTCGGTGAGTTTTAGTGAACAGTGTTCTATCAGTGTGGTTTAGTGAATAGTGTTCTATCGGTGAGGTTCATTGAACAGTGGTCTATCGATGAGGTTCATTGAATAGTGCTCTATCGGTGAGGTTCAGTGAATAGTGTTCTATTGGTGAGGTTCAATGAACAGTTTTTTCTCGGTGAGGTACAGTGAACTGTGTTCTATTGCTGAGGTCTAGGTAACTGTGTTTCCAGCATCCTAGAGTTTCTCTCCTTTGACATTTCCATTAACGTAAAATGCATTTAAACCCTCGTTTTAAGGACTCTAAGGCCGATTCAAAGCCAAAACTCCTATATTAATTATTCCAGTGGCTCGGGATGTTTTTTCTTGGTCAAACTGTGTAGGTTAAAAAAATCCATTTTTAATGGGAAATTAAGCGTATCTTTAATTTTCGCCCAATTAAATCCTCTAAAGGGGAAGGATATCTTCATCCCTATTTATTTCTCCATGTTCTTAGGAGTGAGATGCTTAAAAAATCCATTCCATATCATAGTATTTTCACATTCAATCTTTCCTCCTCAGATTGGTTCTCCTCTCTTTTAATTCAACCAAGAAATATCGATCAATCTTAGATATAAGGTATGTGTTATCGTTGTTATTTTAGGGTTAATATTCTACAATTTATCCTTTAGATATTATTTCATGATATCTCCATACTTCTAATAGATTTTTCTTGGGTTTTGGTTGGTGAGGTCGTACCATGGCATCTTTGGGTGGATGCAGTTGTCACGAGAGGAGGATCATGAACTGTTCTGTGGATAAACAACTTCAAGAACTATTTGAGGTAGGGTATTTGTTGCTTCTCTATTATTTTACATGAAACTATATTGTTAGCATGTTTTATCCCATTGGAAAACAATGGAATTGATTTAATAAATATTTAAACCTGATAAATATATTTATATTGGTTGTATTTTTTATCCCCATGTTTTCTAGATAGTGTGATATCCATGATTTCTTCATTTAGCTACTTTTTCATGATGAAAAATGGTAAATAACGTAATCACGAATTAATTAATAACTGTTAGATATGGATAAAGAGGCATGCAAATGAATCTAGTTCTTCTTGTTTTAAATTGATGTTAATAAAATTGTTGGAGTAAGAATGTTTAATTATTTGTGATAGCTGACTGATTAGGCTTCCCTAATTTTGGAACCTATGAATAATAAATTTGTTAATTGAGGTTTGATTAACGAACTAATTTTTTGATAATTCCATGTAGGGTTCTGATTTACCCTTTTGATCTTATAGGGCCAAGATCCCAATTTATTTGACATTTGTTTTTCTACTTCCTGTGTTGTGATGTGATCCTGGATGGGTGTTGTGATATATGGGGGCTTGGAGGCCTTTTGTTTGTGGCATCAGAAGATTCCTAGAGTGGAGAGATGCATCACTTTATGCATGTGGGTGACAGGGAGGACACCGAGGATGGTGGAATGGGATGGATGAGACTGTTGGATGCTTGGAAATTCTTATTGGTTGTTTATCTGATTTACTTTTCCCCACTGCTCTAGGTAGCTGGTCTTACTTACCCTTCTTCCGAAAGTGTAAAAGACAGACATGGTATTCCACTTGCATTCGATGTTTAGATTCTCAATGGAGGATGGGTATATGCTCTTTCTATAAGCAGCAAAGACTCGACAGGTTTTACATGAACTCACCATATTGATCCCCCATTGGTTAATAGCATAGAATGTATTTCTAAAATCCATGGGAATATAGGAAAGTAATTCTGTAATGAATATTTTTGGAAATGGTTTTAACTCATGGGGTTGTATTTTTCTAGAAAATAATGATGAATTTGAAATTTTAAAGGGACATATGACTTTGGGTGTGATGCTAATGAAAATTAATGTTGAATTATCATTGTTTAATTAATTCTTAATGAAATAATTATCGTAAATTTAAACAAATAAAATGGTTAGGAAAAAATTTATAGAATCTCTTTAAGTGGTTGTGTTCTTATAGTATACCACATCTTAGAAGTAGTAGCCCAGTGTTTGAGAGACATTAGCTGTAGTTGTGTCTAAGACAGGGTTATGCCCATAGTGTGGTTGTGAGATATAGTATATTCTGTACTTTTTGTGTTTCTATAGGCTAATACACTCTATCAGTAAGGTAAACTGACACCTCAGAGATTTTTATCCTCAGGGGGTGTTTTCCACAACAATTTGGAGGGACGTTGATTGGATAACTACCCCCTTCAGCCCCACTCTCTTATCTTGGTAGTTACTTGTGTTGGAAGTCACATCAGTTTGTTTTCCGCATATATGTGTGTAGAGGGTTGTAATGGCTTCTGGTAATTCACAAATATATATTCTGGATATAGTATCATATGGAATACTATAGGTGTAATGTGTATAGGCTGTGATGAATTGTGGATCCTTACTCAGTGTATTGGTTGTAATGGCTTGAGGTATAATACCCAATGTATGATACACGTTATGCTGGCTGTGGTGAATCCTAGAAACTACCTGTTTACATTTCTTACGTGGACATGGTGGTTTTGTTACACGGGGTTCATGTTGTGGTGCTTCACCTAGGTGTCTGCAGGGAAGCCTTTTTGGGGAGAGAATCTCAGGACGTGCGACGTTGGGGAAAAGCGAAAACCCAGTGGGGAAGTAGAAGCAGGGTACCTTTGATATTCATTATTATATGATATATTATTGTATGTGTTACGTGGTGAGAGTATCCATGGTGAGGATGGAACTTAGTATACCTATTTATGTGACGAGTTAGTTACACTTGTTGTTCACTGTGCATTATTATGCTTTCTTTACATTTACACAAGAGGATCCGAGGAGGATTCTAATGAGTATACTTTTATACTCACCCTATGTATATACAAACTGTTTTTTAGTTCACATGGAGTGGGTAAGAGATCAAGCTATCTTCTACTAGCTTGGGGTTTCCAGAGCTATTTGGGCTTGTGGTTACTATTGTTTTTACTTTCTTTTGGGCACTTGCTATTTTCCCCTTCTAGTTGTAGTACTTTTGAATGACATTACATATGTGAAAAATGCTTTTATTTTATATTTTAGATTTTAGTTAGAGTTTGTTGGTGTTTATCTTATATCTCTCTTCCACATGTCTTCTCTTAAAGGATAATGCCTCCCATTTGCGTGTTTAATGTACCCTCAGTGCTAGTCGCCAACATGGGGCCTACTGGAGGGGTGACATGGGGGACATTATCTCCCTTCTCACATTGACAACCTAGGAGGGGTACACATTCTGGGGATTGGGTTATGACAGAGTGGTATCAGATGTCTAGTTAAGGGATAGGATAGAGTTTGGAGTTAGGCACAATTGAGGTTGCATGGGTTGGTAGGGAAATAATGTCACTCATGTCTAGAAAGTGAGGTAAACACCAGAGACCAGTTGATACAAAAGAGTTTGGGCCCCCTCTAATCTGATGTATGAACCATTAAGTTTACAATGGATACAATTCAATGTAATACTAGTTGAAGGGTAGTGACCTAGTAAAGGGGCATGCATCATTCTTCTTTGTGTCTCTGTTTGAATGGGTAGACGTTGGGATATGATAACCTAAAATCAATTAAATAAAAAAAATTAATTAATTAATGTTGAGTCTTCCTTATTACATTTTTAGAAGAATAATGGTTTGTTATTTTATAGGTATGGCTTCAGGTTTAAATCCTCATTAGGTTTGTAAAGAAAATGTCCAGAAGGATGTTCTTGAAGATCGTTGTTTGGTAGAGGTTGACAATGACGTCACTTAGAGGAAGAGACTCTGAGAGTTTCAGCGATAGAGTCTGTTGAAGTATGAGGGATCCTTTTAAGATGCGGTCATAGAAGACTGGTTAGAGGAGGTCAAGATCGGCTTTAGTTTGATCCATGCTCGGAAGGAGCACTGGGTGTCCTTGGTTGTGATGATTCTACAAGGAGAAGCGAGGAAGTGGTGGTTCTTGTTCCATGGGGATCGCGAGGAGTCAGTGATCTCATGGGAGGAGTTCCGAGACACGTTTCGAGTTGATTTTCATTCTTCGACCACAAAGGAATCAAGTCTCCATGAGCTTCATACCCTTTGACATGGGAGATATAGTGTTTGAGAGTTTGGAATCTATTTCAGGAACCATTTATGATATGCTTCGGACCAGTTTCCAGATGAGGAAGCAAGGGCGAGACATTTCTTGGAGGCTTTTCATCCATAGATCCAGGGCCAGGTAACCCCATTTATGTTGAAGACATATCTTGAGGTGATGGAGAGGGAAAAAGTTGTCAAGAGGACTTTGGAAAGGACCCTATAATCATGAGAGGGGAATCTTCCTAATCCCTCAAAAAGCAGAGTTGTGGTCTGGGTTTCCCGGTTATCAAGGCAGATGTGTTTCTATTCATCTAGGTGTAGGTCCTAGCCGTTCACATCTCGTTTCTCCAGAGGCCGCATGTCTTAGGCCTATGACAAGGGATCAAGCACTTGTTTTTCTTATGGTGGTCATGGTCATCAGTAGCAGGAGTGCCTGACGTTTCAGAGCAGTCATCATGCACCAGGTGCTATGCTCCTGGTTCTTGCATTGATGCAGTTCCAGTCGAGGAAACATCAGCAGTTGGTTGCACCAGCTTTATATCAGTAGAGGGTAGATGGGATAGGTAGGGGACATGCCTCTGATGATCCAATTCCTTAGAGAGAAGAGTGTGGCGGTGGTGGTGGTCATCATCGGGTCTGAGAGGTCATGTAGGAGGTCATGGTTAGCTTCATGCTCTAGCGTTGAAAACACCAGGCGATCCAGACATCGTTCGAGGTACCCTTTGCTTGTTTTCTGCCTTGTGGTATGCCTTTTTTGATTCAGGATTGACCCACTACATCATATAAACTACCTTTTTCCGCGATTTGGGAGTTGAGGTGGAGAGTATTCTAGTGCCTTGGCGTTGACTACACCAGTTGGAGGTCGAACTGACTTGTTTGCAGTATGTAGAGACTGTGAGCTAGTGCAGGGGCTACACCGTTCAGGCATAGATTTCCTATGTTTACAAATACAAACAGATGATTTCATCCTCATCATGGCTTGGTTTTATTCGGTGCATTCTATTGTGCATTTCTTCTGGAAGAAGGTTTGTTTCATTAGTGCGGATGGAAAGGCAGTGTTGTTTTTTGGTGAGCGAGATCCTCGGATGGGTCATATGCGCGTTCCATTTTTATCATCCATGATGGCATACATGATTCTGAGTTTTTTAGAGGTTCAGTCGTTGTAATTTCCTATGTTCATAGAGGAGTTCCCTGATGACATTCAAAAAGAGTTTGTAGCATTACCCCCTCTACAAGATATCAAGTTTGGGGTCGAGCTACAGCTAGGAGCGTCTCATATCTCTATGACTCCATATATGATGGACCCTTTTGATTTACAAGAGATAAGAATACAACATGGTGGTATGTTACACTACGGTTTAGTTCGTCCAAGTGTGTCCCCGTGGGGTGCACCAGTTTTGTTCGTGAAGAAGGCTGACGGCAGTTTGTAGTTGTGTGTCTATTATTGTATCTTAAACCAAAGTGTCAATAAAGAATTGATATCCTCTTCCACGGATTGATGATTTATTCGATCAACTGCATGGTGAAAGATGGTTCTCAATGATTGACATGTTGTCAGGATATAATCAGATGCGTGTGAAGGATGAGGATATTCCGAAGACTGATTTCTGTTGTAATCAAGTGCATTATGAGATCATTATAATGATGTTTGGTGTAATAAATGCTCTAACTATATTCAGGGTATTGATTAATGAAATGTTTCATGAGTTACAGGACATTTTCATGGTAGTTTTCATCGACAAAATCCTTCTGTACTCCACATCTAAGCAGGAGCAAGAAGAGCATCTACAAGCAGTTTGGGGAGTTCTTCGTCAACATCAACTATTTGGGAAGTTGTTGAAGTGCGAGTTTTGGGCTCGGGAAGTCCATTTCTTGTGGCATGTTGTTTCCCAACAGGGAGTATCTATGGATCCATTTATGATATAAGAAGTTCTATCTTGGGAATCCCCCAAGACAGTGTAAGAGGTGCGAAGATTCTTTGGTCTTGTAGGCTACTACTGGAGGTTCGTAGCAAATTTCTCAAACGATGTGACTCCTCTGATAGTTTTGGCCAGGAAGGATCAGTAATTCATATAGACTATTCAATTTCATGATGCTTTTGAGTATATAAAGGAATAGTTAGTAAGTGATCTAATTTTTTGGCTTCTAGATGAGGGAGTTTAGTTTGATGTTTTCTGTGACGCTTCATGTTTGCGGTTAGGTTATGTTCTCATGAAGTAGAGGTCAGTTGTTTCTTATGGGTTTCGGAAGTTTCAGCTCCATGAATTTAATGATTCCTCCCATGATCTTGAGTTGGAGGCTATGGTGTTTTCTCTGATGTTGTGGAGTCATTACCTCATTGGTGAGGGGTTTTTGGTTTTCACCAATAATAAGAGATTGAGGAATGTTTTATCCCAGCGTGACATGAACATACAACAACGTCAGTGGATGGAATTCTTATGTGAATAAAACTTCAAAATATCATATACACCTGGAAAAGGGAATGATGTAGCTGATTCTCTGAGTCGAAAGTCACGTAGTGATGCTATACGTGAATCATGTGATTCTTGGATAGGAAAGGAAGAACTATAAGGATTGCATATTGATATGGGAGATGTTGGGGGTAGTGGTTGTCTTTTCATATGACGGTACAATCATCCTGATGCATAATGTGGAAGAGTCCTAGTTGGGTGATCTAGAGGTGGATGTCTGGAGATATTGAGTTGTTTGTGGTGAGGCCATTGATGATTGGACTCAGGATAAACAACAACGAGTGTTGTATCACGGGAGGCTATTTTTTCCTTTTATGATGTGCAAGATGGTTCTCTGAGAGTTCCCTAGTTCCCCAATAATGGTACATCCTGGCGTGAAAATGATGTACAGAGCCTTGAGGAGTCAGTTTTAGTGTATTGTGCTGATGCGTCTGGTTGTGGAGTTGGTGTCTCAATGTTTGGTCTACTAGAAGGTGAAGGGCGAACACCGTGTCCTTGGTGGTCTACTCCGGTCATTAGAGATTCATCAGTGGAAGTTGGAGGAAATCTCAATGGAATTTGTTACGTGTTTACCTCGAGCTCCTGGAGGACATGATGCTATTTAGGTTGTAGTGGATCATTTAACAAAACTGTCCCACTTCATAGTGATCAAGGAGTCGAGTTCAGTGGTTGTTTTATCACGGAAGTATCTATGGGAGGTGGTGAGACTTCATGGAGTCCCAATGATGACCATTTCTAACCAAGATCCTTGTTTTACCTCCAGGGTGTGGAGAGGTCTCCAACATGCCTTTGGTTCTCAACTATTCCTTATAACTTCTTTTCATCATCAAACGGATGGTCAGACATAGTGGACAATCTAGACTCTTGAAGACATGTTACACTCTTGTGTTCTTGATTTTGGGGGTTTGTGGAAGAAACAGTTACACATGATGGAGTTCTAATACAATAATAGTTTTCACTCAACCATTGGTATGGAACCGTTTGAAGACATGTAAGGCCGACCATTCTGTTCTCCATTGTGCTGGACTAGGGTCGGAGATTCAGCAATTCTCAGGCTGAAACTAGTGAAGAATACAACAGAGATGGTCAAGGTGATTCGTGAGAGGATGAATATAGAACAAGATCACCAGAAATCATATGTTGATCAAAGAAGGAGAACCATGGAGTTAAATGTTTTGGATCATGTCTTTCTAAAGGTGACTCCCCATCATGGGAAGTGAAGGATTGGTCAGGGAAGTAAGCTTTTTCCTCAGGTTGTTGGGCCTTTTGAAGAGTTAGCTCATGTTGGAGTTGTGGCATATTGAGTTGCACTTCCCCCACAGATGTGTCAGATACAATATTTTTCCATGTATCACATCTCCATCGTTATCTTCCTTATGACTCTCACATCATCAATTGGGGAGATATTGATGAAGATGATGATGAGATCTTTGAGGAGCGACCTATAGAGATCTAAGACAACAATGATAATCTGTTGCACGGACGTTCTATCCCCTCTGTTTGTGACTTGTGGTGACACGGTGGCCAGAAAGAGAGTACTTGGGAACGTGAGTCACAGATACATGCTCAGTACCTAGAGTTGTTTTATGTTTAACACTTTTCATGTAATGATGATCCATTTATGGTTAGACAGTTCATGTTCGTATTATGAATTTTATTTTGTTTCTTTTTTAGCATGATCTCTTTTGAGATATATCTCAATGGGTGGTTGTTCGGACCTCGTTTCTTTTTCATTAGGAGGTTTTTGATTTGTAGAGGACGAGAATGTTTTGAGAGGTATGTGATGTAATGCCCAGAAATATTCAGTCCATTCGATTGTGAAATATGGTGTTTGAGGTGTTCTAGGTGGTCAAAATGACTTATCCCCAACAGTTTTCCAACTTTCCAATTTGGTTAATATTTCCAACGGTAGAAAATTGTGAAAAGTGAAACGAAAACCTTATATAAACAGTTCCATCAGTGATCAGTTCTATTGGAGACCTCTAACAGTAACCCCTCATTCCTTTTCCAAATTTCATATTCTGTGAATAGTTCTATCACTGAACAATGTTCTATCGATGATGTTCAGTGAACAATGTTCTATCAGTGAGGTTCAGTGAATGGTGTGTTTTCTGTGTGGTTCAGTGAACAGTGTCCAATCGGTGACATTCAGGGAATAGTGTTCTATCGGTGAGGTTTAGTGAACATTGTTCTACCGATGTGGTTCAGCGAACAATGTTTTATCGGTGAGGTTCAGAGAAAAGTGTTCTGTCGGTGTGGTTCAGCGAACAATGTTGTATCATTGAGGTTTAGAGAACAGTGTTCTCTCGGTGTGGTTCAGTGAACACTATTCTATTGGTGATGTTCAATAAAGAGTTTTCTATCAGTGAGGATTAATGAACAGTGCTCTATCGGTGAGGCTCAGTGAATAGTGTTCTATCGGTGAAATTCAGTGAACAGTGTTCTGTCAGTGAGGTTCAGTTAACAATGTTCTATCGGTGAGGTTCAATGAACAGTGGTCTATAGATGAGGTTCAGTGAACAGTGGTCTATTCATAAGGTTAAGTGAACAGTTCTCTATCAGTGAGGTTCAGTGAATAGTGCACTATGGGTGAGGTTCATGGAATAGTGTTCTATTGGTGGGCTTTAGTGAACAATGTTCTATCAGTGATGTTCAATGGGCAGTGTTTCTATCTTCCTACAGTTTCTCCCCTTTGACGTTTCCATTGATGTAAAATGCATTTAAAGCATTACTTTAAGGAATCCAAGGACTTTTCAAAGGCCACATCTCCAATATTAATTATTCTTATGGATTGTGATGTTTTTACATTGTTAAAACAGGTGGGTTGATGCGATCCATTTTTAATAGGAAATTTAGCGTATCTTAAACTGTCACCCCGTTAAATCATCTAAGGAGAAGGGATATATTCCTCCCTATTTCTTTATCCTTGTTATCCGCTGTGATATGCTCGAACAACCCACTCCATTTCATAGTAGTTGCATAGTCTGACATTCCTCACCGGATAGGTTCCGCACTGTTTTGATGCAACCAAGCAGTATCGATCAATCATCGATATAACGTATGTGTTATTCTTGTTCTTTTGTGGTTCATATCCTCCTGTTTATCCATTCCATATTATGGCATGAAATCTCCATAATTATAACAGATTATTCGTGGGGGTTTGGTTAGTGTTGTCATACCGTGGCATCCTCGGGTGGATGGAGTTGTCATGAGAGGAGGATTGTGAGCCGTTGTGTGGATAAAGAACGTCAAGAACAATTTGAGGTAGGGGATTCATTTCTTCTCTTTTATTTTACATGAAACTATATTTTTAGCATGTGTTATCCCAATGGAAAATAATATAATTGACATAATAAATATTTGAACTAGATAAATAAATAGAAATCGGTCATATATTTTTTCCCCATGTTTTCAAGATGGTGTGATATCCATGCTTGCTTCGTTGAGCTATTTGTTCTCGATGAAAATTGGTAAAAAACGTAAACCAAAATTAATTGGTAACTATTGGCTATGGATAAAGAGTCATGTAAATGAATCTATTTATTCTTGTTTTAATTTTATGTTAATCAAATTGGTTCGGTAAACATGTTTAATTGTTTTTGATATCTTACTGATTACACTTCCCGAATTTTAGAACATATGAATAATAAATATGTTAAATCAAGATGGATTAAAGAACTTGTTGTTTAATATTTCATTGAAGGGTTCTAAGTTACCCTATTGACAGTTAAATGGCCAATAGCCCAATTGATTTGATATTTTTTTCATGTGGCTTGTATTGTGATGTGATCCTGAATGGGTGTTGTGATATGTGGTGGCATGGAGGCATTTTAGTTGTGGCGGTAGATGACGCCTAGAGTAGCGAGATGAATCAGTTTAATCATGTGGGTGTCGGGGAGGACACCTTGGATGATGGAATGTGATGAATGTGATTGTTGGATGCTTATTGATTCGTATTGGTTGTTTATCTGATTTAATTTTCCCCACTTCCCAAGGAAAATGGTCTTACATACCCTTCTTCCGAAAGAGGAGAAGACACGTGGGGTATGCCACTTGATTTTTGTGTTTATCTTCTCAAGGGAGGATGAGTATATGCCTTTTATATAAGTGGAAATGACTCTATGGGTAGTACGTCTACTCACCATGTTGATCCCCCTTGTTTTTAGTAGCATAGAATTTATTTCTAGAATGCCTGAGAATATGGGAATGTAATTCTATAATGAATATTTGAATAAATGGTGTTAACCCATGGGGTTGGATTTTTCAATAACATAATGATGAGGATGAAATTTTAAAGGGATAGAGGACTTTGTGTGTGATGCTAAGGAAATTTAATGTGGAATTGTCATTGTTTAATTAATGTTTAAAGAATTAATTAACATAAAGTGAAAAACAAATAAAAAGGTAATGAAATAAGTTATTGAAGATCTTTATGTGGTTGTGTTCTTATAGGATACCTAGTATTAGATGTAGCATCATGGAGCCTGAGAGACATTAGTTGTAGTTGTGTCTAAGACTAGGTTATTCCCTTATTGTGGTTGTGAGATACAGTATATTCTTTACTTTTTGGGTTTCTATATGCCACTCTACCCTATCAGTAAGTGAAATTGACACCCTGGGGATTTTGAGCCTTGGGGGTGGTGTTTTCCCTAATAATCTTTTGGGGGGACGAATGGATGACTACACCCTTTGGCCCCCCTCTCTTATCTTGGATGTTACATGTGATGGTAGGCGCAATGGTTAGTTTTCCCCATATATGTGTGTAGAGGGTTGTAATGGCTTGTGGTTATTCACACACATATATTATAGATAATGTATCTTATGGACTACTATAGGGGTAATGTGTATAGGCTATGATGGATTGAGGATTCTTACTCTGTGTATGGGTTGTAATGGCTTGAGGTATAATACCCGATGTATGATACACATTATGCGGGACGTGGTGGCTCCTACAAACTACCTGGTTACTTTTCTTATGTGGGCGTGGTGGTTTTTTTGCACGAGGTGCATGTTGTGGTGCTTCACCCTGGTGTCTATGGGAAAGCCTTTTTGGACAGAGATGCCCAGGACATGCGACGTTGGTGAAAAGCAGCAAACCAGTGGGGAACTAGTAGCAAGGTACCATTGATATTCTTTATTATATGATATATTATTTTATGTGTTACTTGGTGATAGTATCCATGGTGAGGCCGTAAAATTATTATACCTATTTAGTTGACGAGTTAGTTTCTATTGTTGTTCATTGTGCCTTAACATGCTTTCTTTTCATTTGTACGAGAGGCTTTGAGGAGGATCCTACTGAGTATATTGTTATACTCGCCCAATGTATATAAAAACTATTTTTCCGGTCACTTGAATCAGGTTAGAGATCAAGCTGGTTTCTACTTGCTTGGGGTTGCAGGATCTATTCAGGCTTGTGGTTGATGCTATTTTTACTTTTTTTTGGATACATGCGGTTTTCCAATTCCAATTGTAGTACTTTGTATGCCATTACATATGTGCACTTTTCTTTTATTTTTTATTTCAGTTCTGAGTTGGAGTTTGTTAGTGTCTATCTTATCTCTCTCTTCCGCATGAGTTCCCTTAGAAGGTAATGCCTCCCATTCATGTGTTTACTATACACTTGGTGCTATTCACCAACCCGGGGCCTACTGGAGGCGCGACTCGGGGGTCATTATCTCACATCTCACATTGCCGAACCAGGAAGGGTACACATTGTGGGGAGGGGGTCGTGAAAAATACTATATGTAATTTAAATTTCATATACTCCTTTATTTATATAAAATTTAAATACATTTAATTTTATTGTTTTTTTATTTTAATTTTTTCCTCTGCTATAATAATAAAATTAATAATCCATCACTGTTTATATTTATTGTTCTCTGTATTCCTTATTAAAATAAAAAATTGTAATATTACATTATAAAATCTTCTCTTAATGAAAAATAAAATTTTATCTTCTTCCATTTAATTTCATCAAGCATCCAAACTAGCATATTACTCCATATACACTGAAAATCATGTGTTTTATATACATTTATGTGAGTTATGTTACATTAAATTTAACTTCCTAATATGTTTTACTCTTTTTCTACCCATTTTTTGATTAAAGTTGACCCCTGTATCCATAAAACTCTTTATATTTTATTTTTCTTACATTTTGATTTTTCATTAATTTGAGAATGTAATAATTTCAAAAATTATGCATTATTTTCTCACATAATGACTCCAATTTTCATGATGTTTTGGATAGATGAGATTGATGTGGTCATTTATTCAAGTTATCGAAATATAATATTTTGTGATCCAAGGGGGCATGTTCAGGTGATGAAACTACCCATTGAATATGAAGGAATCCTAAATTATTGTACTAAATTCATATTGTCGGGATACATTTGTTACTCTTGAGAGGAAACAATATAAACAATATAATCACTGATAAATATATGATAAACCAAAACATTATATAAGTTTTTAAAAAAAGTGGTTGATTCATGACGGGATGTCAGTGAGATACTTGTGATAATAAATGCTCTATATTCATCACTAGATAAAGGAGATCTCATGGGATATTAAGATATTTCTCATAGAAAAAACCCCGATGATTTAAAATTTGACTATTCATTAATGGTTCATCATTATAAATATCATTTTAATATTCCCAACAGTTTTATTAAAGTCACTATCATTGATGGTAATTCATGATAACCACTATCCAATTATAATCTTTATAAAAGGAAAATATTAAATGATTCATCTATCTCTTTCTCTAGGAAAAAATAATATCAATGTTTTTTGAAAAAAATAATTAATTTTTTTTATATTTGTTTACAGTACGAAAAATAAGTAGGTGAACCATCTATTCATTTTTCAGACTAGATAAGAGATTAGGTATCTTGAATATGCATTTTATCATTGTAACATGTAGGTTTCATTTGGATTTGTTGTGAATTATGTCAATTCAACCATTAATATATGGTTTGAATAATTTATTTACATTGATTGTACGGAGTTGAATTTCATTGTTTCATACAAAATTTATGATATATAATGAGTGTGAACTTTGTGCACCTTATATTTCAAATTCCAATTATAATTTGAAATCTAAAGCCTTATGAAAACTTTTTCCACCTCGATAACTCCTAAATTTATAATTTTTCTAATTCCAGACCCCTCAAAGCCCACTTCATGTGGTAAAAATGCTAAATAATTGTTCCAAAAAAATTATTATGATATGTTTATGTTCATTAATTTATTTATTTAATGTCACAATATTATATATATATATATATATATATATATATATATATTTCTTACATAGTCCATTTATATTAGGTACTCATTATTATGCGATTCTATTTTAAATTTTTGTCACTAAAATCTGTGTTTTGGATCTTTATATGATTTAATGTAACTCCAATTCTCCATGGGATGACATGTTAAATTCATCAACATTTTCCTCTTATTGTGTCCTAGCCAAAATTTCAAATAGTATTTTTTTGAGAATGCACATTCCCATTCATGATTAATTAGTAAACAACCATGTATAACTCATAATGGGGTACTTGAAATTTTATAATTTATCTTTTCTTACCCTTAATTTAGAGATATGTTCAATTCCGTGTGATTCATTATTTAAAAATTGGTTACCTTTAAAGATTATACATAAATAATGTCCATATAATTTTTTTATTAGTGCTCCTTGACATCATTTTAATGGTATAAACTACTCACATGTATACACATTATATAATCAATGTTCATATATTTATACACATATGCTCTTAAGTGTCATGTCAACACCTTTGTTTTCTTCCTAATAGATCTAACTAAAATCTACATCACCAATGAGTTCTTATTCAACTCCACTTATATTTCATAATAACTATAACACTCTACTCAAGATCAATTATTGTTTAGAGGTGATTATTTTCTTTTTTCCATTTTATTTGTTTTATGAAATTCAAAGACATCAATTATATCCTTCTATTATTATGTAATAAAAAATTATTCTAAAACTACATTAATTTTTTTTATTAAATTTGTCACCTGTTATATGTACCAATGATTAATTCATATCAATTTCACATTACATTACTATAGAAACTATTTTGGTACTACTATTTCACACTACTTATTGATATATATCAATAACCCTTTTTGTAAAGGGTATCAAATGTGCACTCAAAATGTTGTTTATTCTCAATGATATCTTCCATCTATGTGATATGAAACTACATTATTCAAATCCAATTAATAATTTATTTATTTTGAATTCTAATTTATTTTTTTAAATGGGTGATTTCAAGGATATCTGGTAGCTACAACTTCAAATCTTGTTTCTTACTTCTATAATTTTATATAGTTATCCAATATATACAATAAATTCACATTATAACTCAAATTTAAAAATATTCAACCCCATATATATGATATTTTGACAGATCTATTTTAAATCACATCTCTCAAATGAAATTGTGTTTTTCAATTTCATCTAATCAATTATAGATAGAGGATTTGTTAAATTAATATATTTATATAATTATTTTTAAACAGAAAAAAAAATTCATCCAACATATTTTCTATATATATTATGGAATTTTATTAAAACAAACAACCATGTATTATGAGTAATTTTTTTCATTTAATCTGAATTTAATACTTTTGTTTGATACCTACATACCTTTTTTGTTTTTTATTTATTTTAAAAATATTTCAATAATATTTTTTGTAAAATTATATTGTAAGATCTTAAATGAATAATAAAATAGAGTATGATTTTATTGAATACATAATGATGTTTATTTATTTTATGACATAATTTAAATATTTTAAACCACATTTACATTGATGAGTGACTAAATGAACACCATTTGTATACATTTTTAATTTCATTTGTTATTCATACAGTGAATCAAATTATATAATAATAAATTAACCCATTTCATTTTTCATTTTCTATGGATATGTTGCTGCACAAAATTTACTCTAGTAATTGTTAATATAGTTTCAAAGGCCCCTTTAACGAGATCTTCAGTCACATATTATCCTAGCACTTTCTCTAGATTTACAATCACCCCCGTAGGTTCCCCTGTATGTGTTATTTTTTAGCACATTGGGATGTGGTATTGAAATATGATTACCAGAAATATAGCGAATCATTTAGGTGTTGATTAGTACCCATTAAAAAACTAAATTTATGAATAAGGGTTATTAATTTTTTGTGACTAGATATGAGGGAATGTAGAAAGATTCCATATATAGTCTAGTGTTCTAAATGTTTTTTGAAAAGTGATTTTAATAAATGTTATTGTAAATATTATATATTTAATGTATGCCTCAAATGTCTCTTCAATTTCGTTGATGAGGTATGTATAAAAATGAGAAGATATGATCTAAATATACCAACTATCTTTTTTCACTCAATGTACACATTTGTATATAATTATATTTATTTATTTATTTATCTCATTAAAATGTCTCAACATCATTAAAATATAATGATAAAAATAAAATATTATGTCTTTTTATACTAACAATTATTAATCATTTCATGTTTTTTTTTATAATCTCATAGAGTGTGTTTTTTTCTACAGAACTTTCAGGCATAAATGACTTCACTAATAAATCATTGTCCTTGGTTTACCCAAAAATACAGAAACATAATATTTTTTTGAATATAAATAATTAAATTTGAAACAAATTTCATGATTTATTTATTTTATATAGTAAGTTATAATAATAATATATTTTTTCCATGTATTTAATTTCATTAATATGTAATCAAGAATTATGTTGTGTTTATATAATGTATTTTTTAAAAATTTTAATTATAAAATGATTATTTTACTTGTTTTTAAAGCTATTAATTCCCGTGTATATTTTTTCCCCTTTTAAATTTCACTTTACTCTGTCATAATTTCCTAATTCACTTAATTATAATATAAATTTATTAACTTCTATTTATATACTATTATTCAATTTATTACAATATTTTCATTTCATCAAATGTAATCCTAATAGTATTTCATGCAGTGATACAAATCAAGATTATTATTCATTTTTTAATAAAAGATTTGATTATATTTTAAATTTTTATGCATTAATATATTTATGTTGTTCATTTTATAAGTGAATATTATTATTAGATGGAAAGTTATTTTTCCATGACTAATTTTCATGAAAGCATAACTAATGTCACCTCCATTATCATAGAATAAGATGTGATTTGGGAAAACACTATGGTCTATGGGAATGAAAAATAAATGAACAATATTCATGAATTATGATTAAGTGACATATAATAATATCAATTTATATTTATCATTTCATTTATGTTTAAATTTAATTTTCATTACGAACATTTTAATTATAGTGACTATTGGAATTACCGTGGGATAATTCAAGATTTTCAAATGTTTAGAGGACACCAATCCTCATGAAAATCGTGAGGGTTGAGAATAAAATTATCTTTATAAATGACAGAATCCATTGGCTTATAATCCATTCATTTATATATAATTTCAGAATATATACCCCACAGGATTATTTTTAGGCTTTAACATTACATGATAACCCACTCAAATTCGAAAAAATAATGTTCAACTGAATTCATACAACATATATATATATATATTGAAAATGATATTTATATTCAATAATTGTATCTCAATATTTCCATGAGTTCTTAATTATGCTCCATTATAAGTTTCTATTTGTTTTTGAGAAATTTTTATGTTAGTACTATTATTATTTTTTTGTTGGTGCTTTTTATACTAGTGAAAAAGTGGATTTGAAAGCATGGAAATGTTAACTTCATTCTATTAGTGTGGAATTCCTGCAATAATATAAATTTATTATTCATTTTATTTTTACATAATTATTATATATTTTATAAATAATTATTTCTCATTTTGTATGTGTTTTATTATTCCATTTACATAATATTTGGAAGTAAACCATTTCAAAATCATAGGTAAAATTTTTAATGATTCAAAATTATGTTTTTTCATTTTATGAAAATTTTGTTTTAATAACTCAAAATTTTCAACATATTAATATCAATTATAAATGGAGTCTTTATGATGGGTGAAAAAATGTTCAGAATAAAATATTTAGAAATAAAAATCTTTCATACTCATACAATCATGTGAATTTACATTTTCATTCTCCAAATCATTTCATTCAAAAAATTCTCACTTTTGATCATGTCATGCAAATTTATAATGACACACTCACATGCATCATCAGATACACATTATCTTCAATTAAAATTTGCATATATTTTACTCAGTATGAGTACCTATATATGAAGTATACATACTACTTAAATATAAAATGTATACAATAGGCATACAATGATTCAAATTGATTACATCAGTATTCATGAACTATGAATACATTGTTTAAAATTATATGCACATGTAGATATATAGTATATATTATAATGTATTCAATTTCATAATACCATGAAACCAATTCAACATTATGATTCAAAAAATATCGAATTCTAGAATACACACATTTTATACTAAAAGATTATTATGATATTCATACATTTTATACTGTATTCATTTATAGTACGCATAACACATGAACATATTAAAAAGAACTAGATATATTATAGTATGAATAAAAATGTATTTTTGTAATTATATTCACATATGGATATGCATCAGTTTACTCTTATATACACATTTGTGAGTTAGTGAAATTACACAAATGATAATATTTTTAATCAATTTGGCATATATTTGAATTAGTGGAATAAAACCAATATGCATGATTTTAAAGTATGCAAAAAAAATTTATTTCTTATTTAATTACTATAATAATAACCTATGCATATACAGTACATTAAATTATATTTTTTAATATTTCATTATATAATATTCATTCTATAATTCATTTATCCTCATATTATATATCTTCATATATTATTTATAATGAAATATTTATTCAATTGTTTCATAACCATGAGAATGAATGAGTGAGGGATACTAGTGTAGAATATGTGACACATTTATTTCTTAGGAATATTTGAAAATTAAAAAGAATATAAAATTTATTTTAAAAATATATAATTTTTTGAGAAAAATTATAACATATAATCCAATAGAGATGAAAATGAAAAGCAATTTGTTATTTCATTTAATATTTCTCTTGATATATAATAATATATATGATTAAAATTATAAAAAATAGATTTTTCTAGTGTTTTTTAATTATTTATATAATTTTTTAGATTTTTAATGAACCAATAATGACTTTTAACATAACCATTTTGTTGCATTAGAAAAATGTGTAAAATGAAATATTTATCTTATTATCATATGATATTTTGGAGATAGAAACTATTATATGGAATAGAATAATGGTGGAGGGTTTCCAATAATGTTGGAAAAAATTAAAAAAAACAATGTTTTACATGTCATATAACCACTAGTAGTAAATTTATATCAAATATTTTATATATTTATTCCCTAAAATAATATGAGTTGTTATATATTTAACTAAAGGGTATATTATGTTTTATATCCATTGATGTATTATATGATACGACTACAATGAGAATATATGTGATATAGAATTAAATAAATGACTCTCCAAATAAAATTCCTTAACATATTTTCAACATTCACTACTATTGAAACATACTTATCTAGTTCTAAAAAACATTAATTTTCACTAAAATATCATTTATGTTCTTAGAGACTATAAATAGAGAATATTTTATTAGTGCTGAAAAATTTAATGATAATAGAATAATCTATCATCCCTATAAAGAACAAATAAATTATGTATTTTATTAATATATCTCTAACACCACATAACGTAAAAATAAAGTAATGAATAAAATTTACAAAATAAATCACAGTATATATATATATATATATATATTTAGGTGTTTGGGTTGATAATTATATTAAACATACACACACCACAGACAAATGTCAGAAATGGAGGCTAAAGTCTACCAAGGGATAGACCACCCATCAAGCCTTATGGATTCAGTACATGGACCATAGGCCCAGTTTCCAGTAAGCCCATTACAAGTCCCAAAGGACTAGTGCAACGCCATGCCTACATCATGATGCTTGCATCACTAGGTCTGCATTATCCATGATCCATTGCTAGTATGCATCATCGCATGTGTCACTGCCTGTATTGTAATGAAATAGAACCTTTACCCATCTCAGCATGAACCGCTGAATATAGTGAAAATAATAAAGTAAAACAATGTTATATTTTGTAAAACATACAATTCAAATATTATAAATAACCACAACTAAATCACAACTTATTACATTACTCCATAATAAACACAAGAAAATTATGTTTCACACTCCATAAATTTAAATTATAAAACAATTTCAATTTAAATATTACACTAAACAACATCACAATTAGATTGTTGAAAAATGTAATAACAACAAAATAATAAATAAATAAATAAAATAAAAAAGATAAACTCATATAACATCCTTTCTCCAACAACCATTTGAATGTCATAAAAAGGTGTGTACCTAAAATAAAAATAAATATTTATGTAACATTACATAAAAAATGAATTACCATTTAAATTTCATATAATCTATTATAATTTTCAAATGACACATTTCATATAAGGAAATTTCTATCATACTGCGTAATATGGGCATCTGATTGAATTGATTATGAATCATACATAAAAAACAATAGAAATATCATTTACTAATGTTTTTAAACTAATTTAGTAGTTTTTATGACCCCTAAATATATTAGTTTTTATTTATTATTATTATTTCGAAATATGAAATCATACATTCCATCACAGTAGGAAATTCAGGTTTCATGATGATACATGAATCATTCCTAAATATCACAAATGATTTGATGAAAATAAATTTATGTTTCAACACAAATGCACACTCATCTCTTTGGTTCTGACCCCTCAATGTGTCATATGTTATTTTAATAAAAATAATAAGGTTAATTTTTCTTTTAGGTAATAGATAGAAATATGAGCATCAAATTGATGGTTGACAGATTCTTATAGGCCTAAAATAAAAAAAATATTATTTTACAAATTATTCATTCCATTTTCATTTCATATTATTCCTTTTTAAACAATTACGATAGATATTTAATTTAAATAATAATATATATTTGAAATGGTACATTCTATCATTCCAAAAAATCCAAGCATCATATTGGTGCTCGATTAATTCCTACACATCCAAGATGATATGACCATAATTTTCAAATTTGTTCAAGTTATCCTGAGGTTGTTTCCTTACATTTGAACTATTGATGGATGATATATCATTTCAATATAAATAAAATTGTTTAATGGTACTTCAGATCATACCGAGAAATCTGAGAATCCAATTGATTTTCATTCAATTCCTACAATTAAATTTTTTTTCAAGTATCATTATTATATGATTTGATGAAAATAATAACTCATTTTATATGTTTTGACTTCTTTTATGTGATTTTTAACATTAATGACATTGCTTATTTGAAAAAAAAAATTGATTATATTGATCATTCTATAATCATATTGACATGATATAGATTAAAAAAGATCATAATTTTGTTGAAGCTATTTATCCTAATATTTCACAAAAATACTAACTTTATTTCTAGATTATGAATGCTAAACAAGATATTATTCATTTAATAATATTTTTTAACAATATTAAATCATGATTACCTCACAGTTGGAAATATAGGTATTGAATTGATGCGTGGATAATCCATGTAGATAAAAAATGATTTAAGTGTAATTTCCTAATTTTTCAAATCAATCAAAACTCTTATACTGAGTTTTCATCAATTGATGGGTGACATGCCATTTTTATAAAAATAAAAATAATAAATTTAACATAGGAACATATCAACCAATTTTGGAATCATGTGGATGCATGACTAATTTATACTGATCAAAAAATAGTTAGAGATATTCCTATTATTTTTTTATTGTTATATGAACTCATTTTGTTGGTTTTGGTCACTTTTTGGTGACCATTATATTTAATAAAAATATGATGTTTAAACAAAATTTTGATCATACCTAGAAATAAAAGTATATGATTTATGTACACTGGATTCCTATAGATTAAAAAATACATTAAGATCATTGCCCATTTTTTTCAAGGGAATACTGCTTTCTTTATTTTTCCCCAACAATAGTGACTTTCCATTTCCTATTAAATGTAAACTATTTTTATTAATATATTCGATTTTACCATGAATAATATACATCATATTAACACGTGATTGATTCTTATAGATCATAACTGACCTAGAGATCATCTCCATATGTTTTCAAGTAAGACTAAGGTTGTTTTCTCGATTTCAAACCATTGATTGGTGATTTTTCATTTCAATAAAAACATAATGGTGAAATTGTAAATTATATCATTATGAATAATATATTAATCATTTTTATAAATGATCAATTCATAAATTTTCACCAATAATAGTTCTCTTATTTTTTCATGACAAAATGAACTCATTTTCATAGTTTTTCCCATTATGGGGTTTTTTACATTTATAACAATTTTATGGTGAAATTACACATTTGATCTTTTCTATCAACTCATTATCATATATATGAAATAAAAAGTTAATTATAATCATTATTGGTAATAACCTCTTCAATATTTCTAAAAATATTCTAATGTCATGTATATTTCCCACTAATTTCTAATCATATATAATTCTTATTTTTAATAACATGTCTATCAAAAATCATTATAATAATGGTAAATATTTAAATAATAATTATTACTAAAAAAATTAAATGAAAGTGTAATTAATGTAAAAAATACATCTTGGTGATGATAGTTTGTTGATGTATTGTGATACAGTAAAAAAATTAAAAATTTAATATCCAAGACCATTATCATTATTTTTCATCAGACACAACAAAAAATTTAACAAAAATAATTAATTTTTTTATGTGTTTTGATATTATAATCAAATTATATATACCATAATATGTGTCAATGTGTTGAAATCCATAGGCTTCATGTGATCAGTCACCTACCACATAACATGATTTTTATAATATTAAAATATCTTACAATAATAAATTACTATTAAAGAATTATATAAGAAATATAAATTTACATTTTTCTATAAAATGTTTATTTTAGTAAAAAAAATTCATAATGTATATCATGTGTGTTCTATTTTATGGAACCCCATGATTTAGATCTAAAAAATAAACGTTTGGAGTATCCAATTTATCAATAATGAACATTCAATACACTCTATACTAACAAAAAGGATTAAGTAATTATTTTAAGTAATAAATCAGGTTTAATGTGTAATAAAGAGCAATATTGTTATAGTTTGTATCATATGATAGTTTTAGTTATTTTTGGGTTTAGGATTAGAAAACCGTAGTGATGAATTAGAGACAAGAATAAGAATAATAAAAACATCCATAAGTATTGATGAGTATTATGTAAGTGGTTTATTATGAAAATGCATCCAGGTCTGGATACAGGTAGGTAGAGGTGGCTCTGGCACAAATATATCGTAGGGGTAAAACCTGAATACACCGCTTCGAGCTAGACTTGAATGGGAACTGGTGAAAGACAACAAGTCTTACTGCACTATTGGTTATGATACTCCTGGGGGATATGCTTTGGTAAACTCACAAACTTAGTATGAATCCATATTATCTGAATTAAAAAAATTCCCTGAAGAATATATATTAGATTGTAGATCATGAATATAATAGATTGAAGCATATGGAATCATAAGTTATGGTAATATAAGTTAATTATAAGTTATTGGTTTATTCCTTGGAATACCCTTTATGGGTTACCCATAACATTTCTTTTCCTCCATCCAATGGCCAGTAATAGGAGGACTTGGGCTAATATCTGATTTAAAGATGAATGTAATGATTGTTCTATTGAGATGGCCAATCCACTGGGAGTTGGAATTGTGAACTTTGTCACACTTCTCTTCTAGTTAACTCAAGATTTGAATAGAAAAATGGTTGAAGTGGAACATTCAACCCCCCCCCCCTATGATTAAACATGTCACCATCGAGAGCTTCATGAGAGAAAGGGATCCTACTTTTAAGGGATAATCTGATCCCTCAATCGTCAAACAATGGATCAACTCTATTTAAAAGGTCTTATGCATCCTTCAATGTTCTGAACAATAGATGGTTCTCCAGGCTGCATATTTTATGGAGCTTGAAGCTAATAAATGGTGGAAGTTGATAAAAAATTCAATGACTGAGGAGGGGATTGAGGTGTTTGAATGGAAGGATTTTTGGATGAAGTTTTTTGATAAATATTTTCCGCACACCCTATAAATTAATATGAAAAGGGGCTACCTTTCTTTCAAGAAAAAAGATGGTGAATCTATCAGAGTGTATGGGGGAAACATCAGAAGGAATGTAGAATATGCCTCCAGCATTTTTGTTACCCATGATTGCAAGGTTGATCTCTTCATTGGTGGGCTAAAACGTAGCCTACAGAAAGCGCTGGTGACCAGTGACATCGACAGCTATAAATAAATTTTCTGATGTGCCCTAATGTGTGAAATGGAGATTGGATAATCTCAATGGTATCATGGGGATATGATGTGTAAGGTGGAATTCAATTATAGTGGTCAAATGTATAAATCCAACGGATCTAAGAATATCTAGCACCCCACTTTCCAAAGGTGCGGAAAGAAGCACCCAAGAAATTTCCGGAATGGGACGAAGAAATTCATTAGGTGTGGAAGAGAAGGGCACCTAGATGTTCATTACTGACATGAAAAACATGTGGCTGCAACAGAGGAGAGGAAATCTCCATTCGATCATCAACGCATTGTTCATTTCTTCAACTGCAATGAACCATGGTTTCTGGCAAATCAGTTCCCTAAGCCAAGGGTTTTTTGAGGCAACCAAAAACCTACATGGCATCAAGGGAGATAATTTTCCATCACTACTACTGAAGTGAATCATGGCAATGATGTGTTGAGAGGTGCGCTAGTTATTCATTCATGAATAGAGAACATACTTTTTTATTCAGGTTCTACACATTCTTTTATATCCCAAATGATTAGTTGAGCAATCCCAGCACCGCCACAATTCATGTATGTAATTTTATCATTGAGTATGTAAAATGGGGCAATCATTCCATCCCACGAATATAACTCCTCCCTTGTCATAATCTGTGGATTGAATTTCCTGAGAAACCTCTTCATACTCCCTCTGGTGGAATTTGATGCAATTCATGGCATAGATTGGCTTTCCTTATATAAATCCAGCATAAATTTCCATGAGAGGGAAATAACTCTCTATGTGGTGAATCGAGTAGCAATTATATACAAGTACCAAGAGGAATATGAGTATTCTTTAGCTTTATCATCTCATGCGTGGGTATTTCAGCCCTATGAGCATGCATATCGAGCATAGATGTTTGATTCTAAGGAGGAAACCATCTTTGATGACTTTCCTATTATGATTGAATTCGCTGAAGTGTTTCCCAGGGAATGGCCCGGTCATCCTCTTATAAGAGATGTTGAATTATAAATTGATCTTATACTTGGGGAATTTTTAATATCCAAGACTCTGTATATAATGGCTATTGTGGAGCTGGAGGAGCTGAAGAAACAACTACAAGAGAATCTGAATAACAGGTTTATACGCCCAAGTGCTTCACCATGGGGTGCACCGGTCCACTTCATCAAGAAGAAATATGGGTCAATGCACCTTTGAATCGATTGTTGTGATATTAGAAATATCACGATAAAGAAAAAGTATCCTCTCCCACAAATTGATGGCTCATTCGATCAAATGTGTGGAGCACAATACATCTCCAAGGTGGTTTTGTGTTCCAGATATTATAAATTAAGGGTGAAGAAGTAATATATCCCCAAGGCTGCTTTTCGTACAAGATATAGGCACTATGATTTTATAGTAATGCCTTTCTGACTCAATAATTCTCTAGAAACCTTTATCGACATGATAAATATAGTATTTAGGGATTACCTTGACAAATTCGTGGTAGTCTTTATAGACGATATTCTGATATACTCTAAAACCATGGAGGATCATGAGGAGCATCTAAGAACATTACTAGAGACCTTGATGATGGAGAATCTATATGAAAAGTACAACAAGTGTGACTTATGGTTGAATGAGGTCTCATTATTGGTCCATATCATCAAAAGAAATGGGATATATGTGGATCCCTCCAAAACAGATACAATTGAGAGATGGCTGAGACCAAAATTCGTAATAGATATACGTAGCTTCTTGGGGTTAGTTGGATATTATCGATGATTTGTGGGAAATTAATAACGATTGACCAACCCTATTACCAAGCTAACTAGGAAGTGAGTTAAGATTCCATAGAGGGATGAATGTGAAGAATTCTTCAAAGAGTTAAATAGGAGGCTTATCACTACAATCGTCCTCACTTTACCAACAAGGGGAGAACATTTTGTGGTATTCAGAAATTCTTCAATGAAGGGATTGGGTAGTGTGTTGATGGAAAAGGACAAATAAATTGCCTACGATTCAATGAAATTGAATGTTCATGCGAATAATTATCCAACACATGATTCGAAGTAGGTTGCGGTGATCATCAATTTAAAAATTTTGTGGCATGTTTTCTTGGGGGAGAAGTGTGAAATATATATGGATCATATAAGCCTCAAGTATATATTCACAGAAAGAGTTGAAGATGAACCAACAAAGATGGTAAGAGCTGATCAAAGACTATGACTTCTCAATCAGTTACAACCCTTTAAAAGAAAACAAGGTGGCGGATGCTCTATGTAGAAAGAACCCAACAATTCTATAATTGATGAAAATTGAGAAGGATCCAATCTTCTTATATTTGAGTAATATGGACATGGGAATCCTTATGAAGTGAACATCATCAATACATTCACAAATGATTTCTCAACCATCTCTTTTAAAAGGGTTAAAAGATGATCAAAAGGATTATTCGGGAATTCTGAAGATAGTGGAAGCTATCAGAAAAGAGAAATCCTGGGAGTTCAATGTTAATGAAGATGGAATTGTGAGATTCGGTAAAAGACAATCTTTTCCATCAAGTCCAGAGCTGAAGAATGAAGTTTTTTATGGTGCACAAAGATTGAATTTCTCTATTCACCCAAGAAATACAATGATGTATCGACATCTCTGAGAGCATTATTGGTGGGATAATATGAAGAAGGATATCGCTGAGTATACATCAAGGTGCCTGGTCTGTCAGAAAGTGAAGGCATAGAGTAAGAAGTCTAAGGGGATGATGCAATCATTGCCCATACTAGCATGGAAATGAGAGAACCTCACATTGGACATTTTCACCAGACTTCTGAGGACATCCAATGGAAACAATGAAATCTGGGTTGTTGTTGATCATCATACAAATTCTGCACACATTATTGCATTTTGGGAGTATTTCTCATGGGATCAACTGGCATGGATATATATTTGTAAAGTGCCAAGGCATCATGGAGTACCACAGTCTATTTTATCTAATATAGATCCAAGATTCAACTCTATGTTTTGGAAGAGTCATCTACATGCTCTGGATACTAAACTGATCTTCAGTATAGCCTATCACCCTCAAACTGATGTCCAATTAGTGCAAACTATTCAGAAACTGGAGGATACGTAATGTTCTGTTATATGGACTTCAAAGGAGGGTGGGACCAAAATGTTCTACTGTTTAAATTATTCTACTATAATAGTTTCTACTAGAGCATCCGAATTGATCCTTATAATGCTTTGTATTGGAATAGCTGTAGAACACTGGTATGTTGGGAGGAAGTTAGTGAGAGTAAGCTGCAAGGACCATAAATAGTCGACGAAATGTTGGAGAAGGTGAAAACCATTCAGCAGCATGTCAAGGCAACCCAGATTCGAAAGAAGATTTATAATAATAACCTTAGAAGAGACCATGAGTTTAAAGTCGGTGACATGGTATTTCTACACATATCTCCATGGAATAAGGTCATGATTATTGAAAATAAAGGGAAATTAGGTCCTAGGATCATCGGCCCCTTCGAGATTCTTGATCGTGTTGGGGAAATGGACTATCGACTAGCACTTCCACTTACCATGACCAAAGAATCTAATGGCATTCATGTATCCAACTTATGGAAGTACATACCAGACCCTTCACATGTACTCTATTCAAAGGTACTACAATAAGAGGATGATATTTCTTACAAGGAGAAACCAGTAAAGATCTTAGTTTTTAGAGAAAATGATCTATGAAATAAGACAATGAACCTCGTCATGTTGTTGTGAAAAAACAAAATGTTTGAAGAAGTAATGTGGGAATCATATGAAGTGATTAAATAGTGATAAACACATTTGTTTCAGTGTTGGAAAAGGAAATTTCCATGAAAAATTTTTATACAGGGTGACAATTGCAACGACCCAAAATTTCTTTAATGTAAATTCTTCTTTAACTAATTAAATTTATTATGGTTATATAAAATTTGAACGTCATGGGTTTTATGTTTATTGATTTTAAAATACAATTATGAGTTGTTACCATTGCTAATATAGTCGTTGAAGAGTGATCACATGATTATTATAAATATAGGGCTTTAACATATCCAATTAACTCAGACAACGGAGGTGATTGCCTCATCCAGCAGACTTTCCCTGTAAAAAGTATATTTGTCAGAGCTCATAAAGGAGGTGGAATAATTGGCCATTCCCCTTGGCCAATCCCAAGACTAGCATGAACATGTCATGCTTGAGTGGAACCGACTGTGGGAGAAGTGGATGTTAATAGTGATTACCAACCGAGCAATTTATCCGAGCCACCCCAAGAGTCTGTCACCATCGCACACCTTACCCTTCTGTCTTATGCGGTTGTTACAAGGGGTTATGTAACAAGACCCTACCACCATGACTATGATCATTATTTTTTTATAAATAATTTGCATTCATTTTATTTTTTTCCGTTTTAAATTGTTTTTAAAACACAAATACTATTTTTAGTTGTTATTAAACTAAGGAATCTAGTTTGATTTAGTAATGAATTTTTGATTTAAATAATTTATTAATAAAATCATATTAGTATTAAATTAATTTTTATTAAATATTAATGATCATATAATTTTACGAATGCAATTGTAATTTTTATTATGGTTTGAATGTTGTTTTTTGTCAAAACCCAGGAATTTTCGGTAAATGGCCATTTTTTAAAGTAAAAAATCACATTTTTACAAATTTATTTAGAAAAAAATGAATAATATTTTTGGAATCAGGAAATCAAAATTATCCAATGGTTAATTTTTCATTATTTTATGAGACAATGGAATATTTGTGCAAAAATTAAATACCTTTTAAATTTATAATGTGTTTTATGACATCATAATGACCCAATAGTGATGTAATAAAATAATAAAAACATTATGTTCATCCAATTTATGTATTAAAATTACTATAATAAGATTTTAGTTTGTTGGATTTATTTTACAAAGCTTTATTGGACCCTCCAAGACGTATAATATATTTTGTTTTCTAAAATTGTTTTCCTCTAGAGTGTGACTCACCTCCACATAAGTAACCCTATTATTTTAATAAATTCGGCCATTTTCCACATAAAAAGTTTTTATCCACTCCTCTTTGTAAAAATCCATGGGAAAAAATCATGGGATGTTTTGTGGTTTTGATTAGTTTAATATGAGGTTCCCCATACCTAAATAATAATGAATTCCCTCTCCTTTCCTTTATAAACCAACACAATATTCCATTTCCTCTTCATTAAAATCCTTTGGAGTTCATACAAACTCATCCCTCCATTCTATAGAATCCTCCCAAGGCGCCCCAAGTTCCCATGAATCCTCTCTCAAACCTCTTTCAAGCCTTTGGGATCACACTTCCAAGTAAGTGATTTCTTCCTTTCTCATTTTTGTCCAACTTTCATTCAGTTGTTATGCCCTTTTGTCTTCAATTGCAAATTTTGGAGTTTGATTTCTTACTCCTCCATACTGTCCTATTTTAGTTTCAATGATGGGAGACCCATTTCTCTATCTTTAATGCCTCCCATGTACACCCGCTACCATGTCAAAATTCTGTGAGGGATTCTGTCTCCTCTTTTACATCCAAGTAATTCTTTTGTATTTTACATCTAAATTCTATTATGTTCATTGGAACATGTATCTATAAGACCCCCCCTTTTTTCTGTTTCATGTACATATTATGAGACACCCATTTATCTCTCATTAACCATTTTCATTAATCCTTAAGTCACACCATTGTGCTACTGAAATTGCACCGCATTTTTCCAAGCCAAGATCATTGTGTAGTAAATACCATACCTATGTCTCTATTAAGGGTATTTACCTTTATGAACATATACTTATTGAATTGTACTTTCGGGTTTTTATTACACATTACTTAATCATTGAACAATGGATCAACTCTTTTGAAAAGTTATTCTCTATCCTTCAATGTTCTGAACAAGAGATGGTTCTCCAGGATGATTACTGTATGGAGGGTGGAGCTGATAAATAGTGGACATTGATAAAAAATGAAATGCCTGAGGAGGGGATTGAGTTGTTGGAATGGAAGGATTTTGCATGATTTTTTTTGATAAATATTTTCTGTGCACCCTCCAAATTAATATGGAAAGGGACTTCGTTTCTCTCATGAAAAAATATGTTGAATCTATCGAAGAGTATGAGGGAAACTTCAGAAGGCATACACAATATGCCCCCAACTTTTTTGTTACCCATGAATGCAAGGTTGATCTCTTCATTGGTGGGATGAAACATAGCCTATGGAATGCGTTGGTGACCAGTGACTTCGACAGCTATGAGGAAATTCTACGATGTTCCCTAATGATTGAAATGGAGGTTGGATAATCTCAAGGTTATCATGGGTATATGATGCATAATGTGGAATTTAATTCTGGTGATCCGATGTATTAATCCAACGGATCTAAGAAGATCAAGAACCCCACTTTCCAAATCTGTAGAAAGAAGCAACTAGGAAATTTCATGAATGAGAGGAGGAAATTCTTTAGGTGTGGAAGATAAAGGCACCTTGATGTTAATTTCCAACATGAAAATCATGTGGCTGCAACAAAGGGGAGGAACGCTCCATTCGAACCTCAAGGTGTTGTTCATTTATTTAACTATAAAGAACCAGGTCTTCTTGAAAACCAATTCCCTATGCCATGGGGTTTTGTAGGCAACCAACAACCTCCATGGCATCAAGGGAGAGAATTTTCCCTCACTACTACTGAAGTGAACCCTAACAATGATGTGGTGACAGGTACGGTAGTTATTCATTCTTGAATAGTAGACATACTTTTTTATTCTAGTTCTACACATTCTTTTATATCCCAAATGATTAGTATAGCAATCCTAGCACCACCACAAATCAGGGAAGTAATGTTCTCATTAAGTACGTAAAATGGGGCAATAATTTTATCCCATGAATATAACACCTCCCCTGTCATAATCTGTGGATTTAATTTCCTGAAAAACCTCTTAATACTCCCTCTTGTGGAATTTGATGCAATTCTTGGCATGTATTGTCTTTAGTTTTATAAATCTAAAATAAATTTCCATGAGAGGGAAATAACTCTCCATGTGGTGAATTGACCGCTGATTATATACAAGTACAAGGAGGAAGATGACTCTTCTTTAGCTCCATAATCTCAAGCGTGGATATTTCTGCCCTATGAGCATGCGTATCTAGCTCACATGATTAAGTCTAAGGAGGAAACCATCCTTGATAACATTCCTATTAGGATGGAATTCGCTGAAGTGTTTCCTGAGGAATGGTCTGGTCATCCTCATATAAGAGATGTTGAATTCTCAATTGATATTATACTTGGGGAATTTCCAGTATCCAAGACTCCGTATAGAATGTCTATTGTGGAGCTGGATGATCTAATGAAACAACAACTTGATAATCTGAATAACAATTTTATACGCCCAAGAGCTCACTATTGGGTGCACCAGTCCTCTTCATAAAGATGAAAGATAGTTCAATGCGCCTTTGAGTCGATTATTGTGATCGTAACAAAATAATGATAAAGAACAAGTATCCCCTCCCACAAATCGATGACTCGTTCGATCAACTATGTGGAGCACAATAGTTCTCCAAGGTGGATTTGTGGTCCGGATATTATCAATTAAGGGTGAACAAGGAATATATCCCCAACACTGCTTTTCGTACAAGATATTGGCACTATAAATTCCTAGTATTGCCTTTAAAACTCACTAATTCTCTAGAAATAATTATTGACATGATGAATAGAGCCTTTAGGGATTACCTCGACAAATTTGTGGTAGTCTTTAGAGATGATATTCTGATATACTCTAAAACCAAGGAGGATCATAAGGAAAATCTAACAACTTTATTAGAGACCTAGATGGAGGAGAATCTCTATGAAATGTACAAAAAGTGTGACTTCTAGTTGAATGAGGTCTCACTATTGGTCCATATCATCACAAGGAATAGGATGTCTATGGATCCCTCTAAAACAGATGCAATCGAGGGATGGCTGAGGCCATCATTCGTATTGGATATCCGTAGCTTCTTGGGGTTAGCTGGATATTATTGATGATTTGTGGGAAATTAATCACAATTTTCCAACCCTCTTACCAAGCTAACTAGGAAGGGAGTAATGATTTCATGGAGGGATTAATGTTAAGAATGATTCAAGGAGCTAAATTGGAGGCTTATCACACAATATGTCCTCACATTACACACAAGTGGAGAACTTTTGTGGTATTTAGTGATGCTTCAATGAAGTTCTTGGGTTGTGTGTTGATGCACAATGACAAACTAATTGCCTATGCTTCAAGGATATTGAATGTTCATGAGCATAATTATCCAACACATTATTTTAATTAGGCTGCAGTGTTCTCCAATTTAATATTTTGGCGACATTACCTCTTTGGAGAGAAGTGTGTAATATATACGGACCATAAAATCCTCAAGTATATATTTATAGAAAGAGTTTAACATGCACCAACAAAGTTGGATAGATCTGATCAAAGACTATGACTGCTCAATCAATTACAACCCTGTGAAAGCGAACAAGGTGGAAGATGTTCTATGTAGAAAGAACCCAACAATTATATCATTGATGAAAATTGATAAGGATCCAAACATCTTATACTTGACGAAGATGGACATGGGAATCCTAATTAAAGGAACATCATCAATCTGTTCACAAATTATTTCTCAACCGTCTCTTTTGGAAAGGTTAAAAGATGCTCAAAAAGGATTATGTGAGAATTCAAAATATAGTGGAAGCTATCAGAAATGGGAAATCCTTGGAGGTCATTGATAATGAAGATGGAATTATGAGATTTGGTAAAAGAATGTGTTTTCAATCAAGTCCAGAGCTTAAGAAAGTGCTTTTGTATGATGCACAAAGTTTAAATTTCTCTATTCACCCAGGAAATACAATGATGTATCGACCTATCTGAGAGAATTATTGGTGGGATAATATGAAGAAGGAGATAGTTGATTATTCATCAAAGTTCCGAGTGTGTCAGAAGGTGAAGGTAAAGTGGTAGAAGTCTAAGGGGATGATGAAATCATTTCCCATACCAGCATGGAAATAAGAGAACCTCACCCTGGACATTGTCCCCAGACATCCGATGAAAACTAAAGGCAACAATGCAATCTGGGTTGTTGTTGATCATCTTAAAAAGTCTGTACAATTTACTACAATTTTGGAGGATTTCTAATGGGATCAATCGGAATGGATATATATTAGTGAAGTGGAAAGGCTGCATGGAGTACCACTATCTATTTTATCTAATTGAGATCCAAGATTCACATATATGTTTTGGAAGAGTCGTATACATGCTCTGGATACTGAACTAAACTTCAGTATAGCCTATCAGCCTCAAACTGATGGCTAATCTATGCGAACTGTTCAGAAACTAGAGGATATGTAATGGTAATATTCTATGGATTTCCATGGAGGGTGGGACCAACATTTTCCACTGGTTAAATTATTCCACTATAATAGTTTCCACTCGAGCATCCGAATTTCTACTTATAAATCCTTGTATGGGAAGACGAGCAGAAAGCTGGTATGTTGGGGGGAAGTCAGTGAGTGTAACCTTCTAGGACCATAAATGGTCGATGAAATGGTGGAGAATGTATAAACCATTCAACATCATGTCAAGGCAGCCGGGAGTCGACAAAAGAGTTATGAAGATAACCTTGAACAAGACCATGAGTTTAAATTTGGAGACATGGTATTTATACACATATCTCAATTGAATAATGTCATGATTATTGTAAATAAAGGGGAATTAATTCCTAGTTACTTCAGCCCCTTTGAGATTCTTGATCGTGTTGGGGAAATGGACTATCGGCTAGCACATTCACTTACCACGACTAAATAATCTAATGTGTTTCATGTATCCCTCTTATAGAATTACATACCAGACCCTACACATGTACTCTACTCATAGATAGTAAAAAAAGAGGATGATCTTTCTTATGAGGAGAAACATGTTAAGATCATAGTTTGTAGAGAAAATGTTCTACAAAATAAGACATTGAACCTCGTCATGTTGTTGTGGAAAACCCACAAGATTGAAGAAGCGATGTGGGAATCATAAGAAGTGATGAAAAATAGTTACCCACATATGTTTTAGTGTAGGAAAAGAAAATTTCCAATGAAAAATTTCATAAGGGGATAAGATTGTAATTACCCAAAATTTCATTAATGTAAATTCTTCTTTAACTAATTAAATATATTATTATGGTTATATAAAATGTGAACGTCATTGGTTTTTTGTTTATATATTTTAAAATACAATTATGACTTGTAACCAATGTTAATATAGTCGTTGAATAGTGATCACATGATTATTATAAATATAGGGCTTTAACAAATCCAATTTACTCAGACAAAGGATGGGATGGCCTCACCCAACAGACATTCCCCATATAAAGACCATTTTTCGGAGCTCAGAAAGGAGGTGAGATCATTGGGCTTCGCTCTTGACCAATACCAAGAGTAGATTGAACATGTTATTCTTGTGCGGAACCGACTATGGGAGAAGTGGATGTTAATAGTGATTACCACCCAAGCGATGTTATCCAAACCACCCCTAGAGTCCGCCACCATAGCACACCTTACAATTTGGTCTTATGCGGATGTTATAAGGTGTTATGTAACAAGACCCTACCACTTTGACTATGTATATTATTTTTGTATACAAAATGTGCATTCATTTTATTATTGTTACTTTTTAAATAGTTTTTAATACACAAATACTATTTTTAGTTATTATTCAACTCAGAAATATATTTGGATTAATTAATGAATTTTTGAAATAAATAATTTATTAATAAAATATTGTTATTATTAAATTACTTTTTATTAAATATAAATGATCATATAATTTTATTAATGTAATTGTAATTTTTATTAAGGTTTGAAAGTAGTTTCTGTCAAAACCCATGAATTTTAGGTAAATGGCCATTTTATTAAAGTAAAAAATCACAGGTTTATAAATTATTGAAAAAATGAATATTATTTTTGGAGTCAAGACATCGAAAAAATAAAATGATGAATTTTTCATTATTTTCGGAGACAGATGATTTTTTCGTGTAAAAATTAAATACCTTTTAAATATATAATGTGTTTTATAAAAACATAATGAACCAATAGTGATGTAATAAAATAATAAAAACATTATGTTTGGCCAATGTATACTTTATAATTAATATAATTAGATTTTTGTTTTTATTGATTTATTTTACAATGCATTAGTGAACCCTCGAAGACTTATAATATATTTTGTCTTTTTAAATTGATTTCCTTCATAGTGTGACTCACCTCCACATATGTAACCCTATTATTTTAATACGTTCGGCCATTTTCTATATAAAATATTGTTTTCCACTCCTCTTTGTCAAAAAACATGGGAAAAAAGCATGGGATGGTTTGTGATTTTGATTAGTTTAATGTGAGGTGCCCCATACCTAAATAATAATGAATTACCTCTCCTTTCCTATATAAACCCACAAAATCTCCCACTTATTCTTCACTAAAATCCTTTAGAGTTTGCCCAACCTCTGTCATGCCCTCTATAGAATCCTCCCAAGGCACCCTAAGCTCACATGAAGCCTCTCTTAAACCTCTTTTATGCCATTGGGATCACACTTCCATGTAATGGATTTCTTTCTTTCTCATTTTTGTCCAATTTTCATTATGTTGTTATTCCCTTTTTTATTCAATTAAAAATTTTGGGTTATGAATTATCACCTCCTCCATACTGTCCAATTTATGTTTGGATGATGGGAGACCCATTTCTCTTTCTTTAATTCCTCCAATGTACACTCGCTTCCATGTCGAAATTCTTTGAGGCATTCTATCTCCTATTTTACATCCATGTAATTGTTTTGTATTTTTTATCTAAATTCTATAATGTTCATTTGAACATGTATCTATAAGACCCCCATTTCTGTCAGTTTCATGTACATATTATGACACACCAATTTATCTCTCATTAACCATTTTCATGAATCTTTATGTCACACCATTATGCTACAAAAATTGCATCGCGTTTATCCAAGCCAAGATCATTGTGTAGTGAATACCATACCCATGTTTATTATGGGTAATCACCTTTATGCACATATACATATTTAATGGTACTTTTAGGTATTTATTCCACATTACTTAATTGTGGAATAACATACGATTATGATTGATACTATGTTGTACGATCCATGTGGCACACTTATTTCATTTTTATTCCCTTAGTGGGCTTTATAGATCTCCCTTTTCATATGCATATCCTCATGTTATCCCATGAAATGAAAAGTACAATGTATGGTAGTGGTCATGTGAATAAGTTTTCAATAAAGATGTTGTGTGTTTTATGTTCTAAGGTGTTATGTTATGTTCCTAATCCCAAAAGACACTAGACCTCTCAATATTATATGTTTTATCAGGTGGATATTTTAAGTAATCAATTAGGATTAATATTGTAATGTAAAGAAGGATTGTTATATTATAAACATTCTATACATCTCTGGCTCCAAGGAAATTCAAAACCGCATGTGAATGGGATTAGATTCCATATAGATATAAATAGAACAGTGGGTCACTAGTTGATTGTTGTTTTAATATAAAATATATTTTGGGAAGGATCAAAAACAATCATCCAATATAATAATATAATCTTATTTATGTCCATAAACATCTATAGGCACATTCAAATATGGGACATTGAAGATGAAGAGAGTTAATAGAAATCATATTGCATGAATTAAAATGGTATGATATGAAGGCCTTTTTACATTAGACAAATTTTTATAGGACTGATATCCCCAAATAGGAGTGTTGTGAAAAATATTAAGGTCTATATAATTAAAATATGATGAAGACTTATACAAATTCCATCCATCTCTATTTTTGTTAAATTACTCTTAAAAAATGGCACGTTCCATGAATGTGAAAAATGGGTTCCTCACCCATAATACATTATGAATATAAAACCATGGGTTACACCATATAATAACTATATATCCACCATTTATTCATAAGTAATGTCCTTATTCATGAGAACATACAACCCTGTATGTTTCTCCATAAAAATCAAGTCCTTGAACCTGGGAATGAATTCATAAAATCCAAATCAGAATAATACCTAGCACGTATATCTTGGGTACTCAAGGATGTAGGATTTTAGAAAAGGATTCATCCATATTTACCATGAAAATCATCATTATACTACTAAATCCCATACACCCTAAAAACCCACATTCCTTTAGTTCATATTATTTATCCCATGCCACCCTCTGGGATTTATTCTTCATATTATGGTATTCCCACTCCAATGTAGTGAATTCCAATGTAACTGATCAATAAGACCAACTATGATGTTAAAAATAGTAATAATATATGTGGGAATTGATTGTGAAACCATGTATCATAGAATATATATTCTATATTTAGAAACCCTCTTGAAATACCACAACTAAATCATCTTACCAATGATGTAAAAAATGGAATAAAACACCTATTTATTTGATCTTCCAAAAACCATAGGAACAAAAAAGTAATTTTAATTTTTTCCACCGCTAAGATTCTATAAATGCATTGATGATAACCATTCTAAAATGGTCAGAACCCGTTAAAAAGGCTACATTAAATAGTTACATATTTACTAAATAAATTGAAAACCATTTTTTATTGACAAAATATTCATAATAGAACCACATTACTAGAACATGGTCTACTTAAATAACATGTTTCAATACATTAAATAAAAGAAAATTGTGGTACTATGATAGAAAACAATTTCACCATTTATCATATTCTTTTGTGCTGCTTCAATTATAAGATATAAAAAAATATCCATCACAAGGGTAAACAAGTACAGGGAAATAGGATATCCATGATGAAGGTCATGAGATGTAATAATTAATCAGTTATTATTTCAATTTACCCTAATCATAACATAAATTTATGAAATACAATACATAATGATGTCAGCCACTGGGTTATAGGAATGCATCCATATAATAAAAAAGTGTAGAAATAACCATTTGATACCATCATATGCTTTAGTCATGTCTAGTTTCCATGCCATCACACCACTATAATGGATTGTTTGATCCTCCACTTAATGAAAAATTTCATGAAAATTTATTGAATAATTTTATTTGAGACATTTGGGAATAAAGTAGCATTAATTTAAATAAAAAATTGAATGTAACAATTCTATAAGATGATCAACCATGATTTTTGAGAATATATTATATGTCACATTGAAAAGGATTATGGGCCTGAATTCCCTCCCTCTTAATGTATTTTTCACCATGGGAATCTAGGTAATCAAATTTCTATTAAATTACTTGAATGAGGCCTTTCATTTCTATAAAACATTCATGAGCTGTATAATAACATACCCCATCAATATGCAAATAATAAATAAAAATAATAGAACACATTATGGATGGTGTATTAGTAAAATGAAAAATGAAAAGAGTCAATGTGATATCCTCCTTAGTAATTTCATTTAAAATATTAATTATTTATACAATCTATCAATTTGATGAAGATATAGGAGGTATCCATAATTAAACTAAATATTTACTTAAAAGAGAGTGTATCAAGCAAGAAACTCAAAATAATATCCTGGATTTCACACTACTAGCTGGTAACTCCCCCTTAAGTCCACCACAAATTTGAAAAAACGTTCTTCATTAATTTTAGTTTATACTTATAATTTAATTACAACATATTATTGTCTCCTTCTATAATGTGTGATTCCCTCACCCTAATAAAACAAAAACTCTCTTTCTCCAAGATATTATCCTCAAACTCTTTATCATGATCTTGAATATATGATATTTTAGGATACAATATTGGAAGATAATAAAAATAATTTAGGTCCTTCTATATATAGATAATATTTCTATAATAATTATTGAATTTAGAGATTCTCAATTTTTTTAGATACTATAGACCATTCTAACATAAAAAAAATTTATAGTAAAATCTCATGAAAAATAGCACAAATCCAATGTCCTCCATCTTTGTCTTCATGCTTTCAAATATGAAAAAATATTCTATTTTATAACTACCTCCGAAATAAATTCACGTAGAAGATGTTGTAGTTTTTTTTACTTTATGATGTAATGTTAGACTTATGAATGTATCTAGTGTTTCCAAGGCTACTAAACTAATCTGTCTTTCGAGACTTGATCTTTTGTGATCATGCGAATATTACGAAGTAATGCACCGACTCTGGGTAGCTGGGGTCGGGGCGTTACAGTTGGTATCAGAAGAAGTTTAGTACAAACCATGGAAGCTAGATTTAGTCAAACTCTTATTAGAGCACGTAGACCTAAGATGAACTTTGAGTATTAGTATAGAAGAACATCCTAGAATTTTGGTATTATAGAGATTTTGTGAGTTTTCCAAGCAATACATCCCTGTCTGGATACGAGCAGGTAGAGGTGGCTCTGGCACAGATGTACCTAGGGGTAATACCCGAAGACACCGCTTTGAGCTAGACTCGAACGGGAACTGGTGCACGACAATGGGCATTGCTGCACTCTTGGTTACGACACTCCCGGGGGATATTCTTAGGATAATTCTCATTTCTTTACAAAACACTATGAAGGGTTATGAGTATATACTTCTCAAAGAAAACATTTTTATGATTATGGATTACAACCATAAATAGTTCAATTTATGTTAAGTGTTTTACAAGTATGGAATTATGTATTTTGATTCATAAACTAATCTAGTTTATGCCATTGTTTAGAAATGGCGGCTAGTGGAAGGAATGGAAACCGTATTAATGCTCTAACTCCATGTAGGGATTGCCCTCCTGCTCAAGATAATTATTTTGGATCAGGAGATACAACTAGTAGTGATCAACTTATTACCATACTGGGACAACTCACTCGGGTTATGAATAATAACCTTACTCGTATGGAACACCATGATCTGCAACGTGGAGGATCAATGTTAGACCACTTCATGATGCAACAGCCACCAACATTTAATGGGGGTACAAATCCATTAGTAGATTAGCAATGGATAAATTACTTAGAGAGAATATTCCACGCCTTGGGGAGAAGCGAAAGGGAGAAGGTTATCATTGCAGTTTACCGCCTCACTGGAGATGCCGATCAGTGGTGGTCACTGATTCAAAACACAAAGGAAGATAATGACGTATCGAATATGGAATGGAGGGCGTTCAAGAGCTTTTCCTTGCAAAATACTATCCTCGTGACCATCGAGCAGATATGGAAAGACAATTTTTGAGTTTGAGACAAAAGGAGGATGAGAATGTAGCAAAGTATGAGGCCAACTTTACAAGGTTAGAGAGGCATGCTGCAGATTATATACATAACCCAAGGAGTAAGATTGATCGTTTCTTTGATGGGTTAAAACCATTTCTCCGTCGAGCATTAGTCACACAATCCTTCTCGTCATACGAAGATATTGTCTCATGTGCTATCAAGACAGAAAAGGAATTCTCTAAGTCTTATGACAACAAAGTAAAGCAAGAGAAGAAGAGAACTGTGGAACAAGAGACATATAAAGGGAAAAAAGGAAAGAAGGATTTTACATTATGTGATAATTGTGGGAAGAATCACCCTGGTACTTTCCTAAAAGGAATGGGAGTTTGTTATACACGTAGAGAAAAAGGTCACCAGGTGCGTGATTGCAAGGGAATGAAAGATGCTATCAAAGTTGAATGCTACAATTGTAGAGAAATGAGTCATTATGCAAATGAATGTCTTAAGCATCAGGGAATCTTACCTCAGAAAAGGCCTAGGGATCAAGGCTATACTTATGCTGTTACTATAGATGAAGTTGAATAATTATTGTATTTGTGTTTTTGGACTCAAGAACTAGATTATGGTTATAAGAATAATGTGATATATATAAGGATTGTACTGTAGTACATGTTGTTCTCATTAAGGTTTTAAAATGATTATGGTAATCATATTTTTAGTATGTGACAATAAGAGAAACTTTTCTTTGTTTGGGAAATCTGATGTTACAATTGATTTTGGATTTAAGAGACCTTTTAGAGAATGTCTGGACATAGGTATTTTGGATAACTATAAAGGTTGGAGTGGATTAAGTTTATATTTGGATAGTATTGTTTAAGGTTAAAAAATTAATGAAGATTATTTTTGGAATATCATGATACTATATTTTTAGGAAAAGGACAACCTGCAGGGTGGGGCATAACTCGTCGCGTCGGACAAAGCTGCAGGAATCGAACCCACAATCATAGTGCGACAGGCCTTTATTTCCTACCACTAGCCTACAGGAAGTCCCTGGTTATTACAAAATAATTTTACTAATATAAATGGTATGTGTTAACATTTGGAACCTTATAAAATTAGGATAAGTATAATATTTTTGAGTTCTATTATCTTTTTGAGTGAAAGATGAGTTGAAGGTTGAAACTCTAATTGTCAAGAATAAATATACATATATACCTATCTCTTATTGAATGAATAAATTAATTCTTAAACTTTAGTAAATGGATATTAAAACAAAAAAATGTGTTATCCTAATACCTTATGTCTTGTTGAACTGATGATATTTTAAATCAACATAGATTGAAGGCTTTGAGGCCCTCAATTTTACAGTTGATTGTGATTGATGACCTCAATCACTCCCTACAAATATTTACGTTTTTCCTCCAATTATATGTCTCTAATTTCCATCAATGTTCTCCTAATCGAGATCATAATTGGGTGGTGATTTTTTTCATTTCCCTTTCCCTCTAATTAAGGCTAAATTTTATTAATCTTATTTCCGATGTGGGTTTTCCTCAAAGGTATTTTCTCTTTTCAACCTTTTATTTTCAAAGAAAAATTTCAATTTGCGAGGACGCAATTTATTGAAGGAGGGGAGATTGTAACACCCCGAGCTTCCACGATACGCTTCTCTTTCAATAATGCAGTAGCATGTGTTGTACGCAACCTCGAGCTCTAACACACCGCAACTAATCAAAGTAGCCGTTATGAATAGTAATAACCACTTTTTAAATTTATATAAATTTTATATTTCAAAATGGACTTCATTTTTGTATTCATAATATCGAAATTATCCTAAGTTGAATATTTTGTAACTTTCTCAGAACTTCCAATTTTTTTATGAATAGTGAAAAATACTTAAAACAACTTTTTTAATAAAAATAATTTATTGTGATAAATTATACTATTTAGTGGTTTTAAAGTATAATTAAAATATATTTTTACCATTTTATCCAATGTTGGTCATTAGAATTAATTTAACATTGAAATTGGACATAAACAATTGCCAATCTTTTGATATAAATTGTTTCTTACAAACATGCTATTTTTTATAACAGCGGGAATTGATTATAAAATTAATTAATGAAACTTGTATGTTTGTAATTTTGTAAAATAGTCATCATTTTGGAATTCGTAATATCAATTATACCTTAGGGTGAAATTTTGGCCTTATTCTGAAAAACTTCAATTTTTGATGAATAGTGAAACCACTAAGTGGTTGTTAAAAAACTAATTTTTCATTCAAATGAGACATTACCAATTCTGTGTTTTGAATTTCAAAAATCCGACATACATGGTTGTCATTAATAAGTAAAATGTGGTTCAATGAGATTAAAATAATTTTTTGGTGAATACTAACTTTTTCTTAATCGCGATTATAGGTAATTAGTGTAGTTTAAGGTAAAAATAATGTTTTAATAATGTGAGATGAGCTTGACACATGTCCTACCCTCATTGGATGTGCCATGTACGACCAAGAAAATCCATGGGTCAACTTGGGGACCCCATGGAGCCACTTTAGTTGGAAAATGACATAAATAACTTTTATTTAATGTTAAAGTAAAAATGACACAAACATGAAATGTTTTACTAAAACACTTTTTACATGGGGTTATACAAGTCCTATTTTTGACTATAAATAGTCATTGGAAAGATAAAAATATTTCCTACATAATAGTATTTTTTTTATAATTTTTAGACTTTTAATAAATTAAATTATTTATGACATCATGATGATGCAGCGATGACCTCATTATTTAACGATTTAAATAAAATAAAAAGATAATGTAAAATCCAAGGCATAAACTTGTCAAAAACCCATTGGATGAGTATATTTCGAACCCTTATCACCTTACCCTTGAATTATATAAGTTAGGTACCTCTAAAATCCGAAACTCATTTTATAATAAAGTGACTTTTCTTTACTTTCCAATAGTGCCCCTCCTCTCCACTTATAAAAGGCCCCCACCTCTACCACCTTACTCACACTTTCAAAGCCTTTTGGATCGTCAAACCACTGCCCAAATACTCTCCCAACTTCCCTAACTTACTCCAAGAAGCCTCACATTGGTCAGATGTCTTCCCAAGGAAGCCTTTGGCTCAAATCAAAAAGAGTTACCCGATTTTGAGGTAATGTCTTCTCTAGTGTTGTTTTGTTTTATTTTTCTTCTCCAACCCCATAAAATATTTTTATTAATTTCTTTTGTAACAACACCAGTATCCTCAATATACTAGGATGTTGTTATAATAAGGATTCAAGCTACACTTACACACACCTACATCTAATGGTTAAAGAACATACGGTTTCTGTGGATGGCGAATTTCTGCCTCACGAAACGATGATTGTTCAACACTCATATAACACCTTCAAAGGTGGCCATTAAGATGTCACTATATATATATATGATATATAATATGTTTATGTTTTACTTATGCTTATTTATTTCTAATTTATTGCATACTTTATGATTTCCATTATGGGTAAACATGATAATTTCATTTTAGGAAGTGTGGACTACTGCCCCCTCAAAGTGATTTGAATCGTTAATGCCATATGTGGGATGTATAAAGGATGGAGTAAATGGTATTATACACTATATTATACTGGAATTATATTATACATTTTTATCATTTTTATTTAATTCCATTAAATACGAAATAGAAATGAAAGTAGCGTTCATGCGTACGTACGGCTTACCGTCTCCATGAACGGTGCATTTCATTTATTACCTATAAATGTTACGTAATATTATTAATGAATTTATATACTATATATATATGATATATATGATATCTACATCATGAGTATAATTCTGGATATAATGGATATTTCACCGCATGAACAACTTGTAATTATAAGAATGTTATTTTTGACTCAAGTACCTAAGATCGACAAAATGACCGTTATAAATTTAAATAATTACATAATGTTCATAACATGGTAATAAGGGGTATAAAAGGAATCATGAACATGAAAAAGGTTCTTAAGTAAATTGGAATTAACTCTAGTTTATTATTTAGGAGGTTAAAGAACGGTTGAGTCAGGACAGGATGCATGGTAAGGGAACTTCATAACCCAACATCCATTCTTTGGGTTAATCTACTATTTTAAAATTATGTCATGATATTATTATGTCCTATCTTGTATTTATACTTTCTTTATGTGTACATATAATGAATACACATAATAGATCTATTTCATTTAAAAAAATGATCTTTTTAAGGACTTCACCTCAATCTCCATTTATTGAGGAATATTTGGTTTTATACACAACTTTCATTTATACGGTGTATAAACCCCTTTGACATTTACGTTTATTGAAATGGAATCTTTTTATATGAAGCGTTTTACTAAAAGAAAAAAGGGAATGTTTTTCTTTCCGTACATATGCGGTGACAACGACTTCTCTGCCGCCGTGACCATTATTTGAGTTTCGGCTTCCTCTACAAGCCATCATTTTTTTTGATGAAAAATAAATACAAAGTTTTAACATTATTTTATTTTGGAATTGAAAATGGTTTTGAAAGCTTATTATATCAATGTGTTGTATTGATATCTTGTGATTGAAATGTGGAAATGTTGTGTTTCCTTTATACATGTTTTATGTGATACGATTATGTTATGGTTTATGATATGTTTAAACCTATTCATATGAGGAATGTATTGGACTTAATAAGTAACGGGTGGAGCCCGCTATAGCTCCTCGATGCATCGGTAGGTCTCATGAGACAACTAGACGTTGAATTGGCCGAGGTCTTGACAAAATGTTTCAGAATGTCTGGCATTATGAATTCCATCATTATGAAAGTGGTTTTTGATATTGCATGTGATTATTCAACCAGTAGAATATCCATGTGAAGAAGTAAATGGCATTATCTCATTTTATTTTTGACATATTATGTTGATGTTCAAGTTTAAAAGGCTTTTGTTTTGGTTATACATTGCCTTAAATGTTTATGTTTATTTATGAAAGCTTCCGCAATATTGTTATCCTTACTGAGCATCTGAGCTCACCCCTTTCAATGTTTTAATATTTTTCAGGATGTGAAGATGTATAATATGAATGACCTGCAGGGACAATATAAGGGGATATGAAGAGAAGATGTTGTAGTTTTGTTTTACTTTATGATGTAATGTAAGACTTATGAATGTATCTAGTGTTTCCAAGGCTAATAAACTAATCGGTCTTTCGATACTTGATCTTTTGTGATCATCCCAATGTTACGAAGTAATGCACCGACTCTGGGTAACTGGGGTCGGGGCGTTACAGTAAATGATCCATATAACTTCTTCAATGTATCTCTTCATTCCTTGATCTTGAATGTTGTAATCTTGTTTCTAGGGATGAAACACAAAAATACTCAAGATAATATTCTTTAACTTATAACAGTGATCAACTATGATTTGGCCCATGTGTCATCAGGTCAATTAAATGATCATGTTTCAGGTGTGATATTATAATGAGGCATGAAATCTAGTTTGGGGGTTATGTAAAAAAATATGTGGTTCTCTTGAATATGGGTTAAATATTTTTCTTCTGAAACAGTGATTTGGGATAGTGTTTTTGATTGATTGAGTTATTTCAGTCTAGAGAACACCTCAAGGATGAATACTACTATAGGATGAGGAAGTTGGATCCATGGTAAGTGAGTGATTTTTTTTGTTCACCCACAACAACTTGAGATTAATGATATTATATATCACTTTTCATCCCACGGAATCTTCAGTGAGGTAAGATATGAGAAGTTACCTTTAATGGTCCACTTGACAATAAAAACTTTTGAGGTTCTTAAATTTCCTAATTGTGGTTGTTAGGTGTGTTAAGACAGAGAGGTATAATAGGTGGGGTGAATATCAAGTAAATTTACTTCAATTAAAAGGTTTAAATGGTCAGTCGTACTGCAATGATGGGTTATATATTCCATGTGTGCTCAGTTTAAGGAAGGAGTGCTCAAATAATTATTTGGTCATATGACAGAGGGTTCATACGGTAGATTAGAGATTCTTCTCACATATAGTTTAAGGGATTCATGGAGTCATTTGATATTCAAAACTGGTAGATGGGTATTTATTTGTTTGAGTGATCTGGATAACATCATATGAAAGATTAAGGCTCTATATATGGATAGTTGTGATTTTTCACTTTTGGTTTGTTAAGTAACTATGAATACTTCATCCATTAGCTTGAGATATTATGAGTCATTTTGTAAGTAGTGCCATTATAATTTTTTTAACCTCAAATATTATTTAGTGAAAATGATATTCATTGTTTTTTTTCTTTATTAAACTAAAACTAAAATAATAATTTTGGAAATTGAATTTATAACCACTAAATTCTTGTTCATAGAATTAATATCTAGATTCAAAATATTGATTATAAATGATACATTTAAATTTTGGATATTTATATTTTTAAACAAAAATATGATTTATGTTACTAAAAATCAAAATTAGTTGAATTTTAAATAATTAAATTCCAAATGGAATTTCCAAATTCACAATAAATCCAAAATTTATTTAATCATGTAAAAAATTGTTTTATTTAATTCAAAAAATAAATTCTAGTAATTTAAAAATTATCAAATAAATAAATCAACAACCCTATGTTTAATCTAAATTATGGTCATATTTATCCTTGAAAAAAATATAAAATTTCCGAATTTTGGGCTCTCATCTATCCACCAATAATTAACTATTTCAAACATAAGAAATTTTATCATTGAACATCCAAAACAGTAAAAATAGAACATTTGGAACGAATTTTCCCAATCTACAATCCATGAAAAAAAATCCTCCATCAGGATATATAGTGATAATTCCAACCGCAACCCCAACCTCAAGACAAAACCTTTATAACCTAATGTTATGGGTCAACAAAAATTGGTTTGGTTGAATATTGACTAAAAACAAATGTTGAACACAATTCTTTGTACTATTTTTTTACATAAAATACAATTGAATAATAGTTTAGTTTAAATAAAACAATATTAAACCAATAATTTTTTGTTTGATGGAGTTTTGATTGAGTTTAACTTATTTTTTAAATATCCATTATATAAATTCATGAGGCTCATCTCATTCACTCTTTATAGATCACCTTGGTGATCTTGGTTTTCCTCTAATATATCCATTACAGTTATTATCATGCATGTGTGGGGTTTTATACATTGAGGTGATGTAATTCCATTGCACCTTTATTATTGTTAATTATTTGGTGTCTACATTAGGTGAAATCAGTAGCTTTTTAGGCCTTCATCTTCATTTGTTCCCCATATCATAACCCATCATACATGGGACATTAATTTGGCCATTCAACCCCATGGGTCTCCAATAATATAATGTTTTCCTTCATAGCACACTGCATGATATTAACCATCGAGCTAAATTATATTACTAATGACTATCCCTACATGCCAATACATGATCCTATAGTGTCCTTTGTGCTCACTCACACACCCCTTGTGAATCATGATATGAGGCCACATATAAAATAATTAATCTATGACATGGATTCTTATCTATGGAGTACTAATCGGGAAGGCTTTTGAAGATAAAGTGGAACCGTGTAGACATGGGTAGTGAAATATATCCTTTTAATTCTCACATATGAGGGGTGTAACAATCCCCGACAGATTAGGTGATAATACCCTCATTTTGGACCCCAAAACTCAATCATAGGTTGTGCCTCTAAACATCAAGATGGGTAATGGCTCAGATACAATATTTTATTACCCTACATCTCTATGCTAGGAAAATTTTCACCTGAACCCACAGGTGTCCTATAATATGTTGGTTTACATTATATCACTCTACCTGTTATTAACAACATGGATCACCAATCAGGATAATGATTTAACCCACATACAAACACATATTTTTTCATTATTCACTTCCCTCGGTCACACTAACAACGTAAATCATCAATGTGGTCACCCACTCTAACACTACATTACTGAAAACACACTTTACATTGTTCTAATTATCTGGGCTCCTACGAAGAAAGTAGTTCCTTTTCTAATATGTGTTGTAACATTTAGTCATTTATGTTTCACATTTATAGGGTGTCACACACCACACTGTAGTGTCACTACTCTAGCAATGACTCTATTCAGATCCTGGTTATATTTTCATGTCCATATGGTGCTTAGGATTGATCTGGTGTTGGCCACAAAGGTGGTTTTACATGGCCTCAATCGATTTTCATTCTATCCCAGAGTAGTGGTCCCAGTCCTTATGCAATCTTGTTACCATGTTTCTTGTACATTTGACCCATGCATTGATTATCATTTTTTATATCTTGTTCTTTGTAATTTCATGGGAATTTTGGAAATTTTTTAAATTTTTGGGGGTTTTTCATAGTTGTCACATTGTGATGGAATAACATTTGTGTCAGCCCAAAAAGCATGTTCCATCAACAGATGTTCTTAGAAAGGGGGACTCCATTGGAACAAACAAAACATCAACCTCAAAAATAATGGCGATATTGATATAGGGGATTTAATGGTTATCACATGATTAATATAACTATACGACCATACCATGGGCCCTTGTACAGGGCCCAAAATTTATAACACAATTTGTCCAATTGTATGGCCTAAAAATGAGCTATTCTTCAGAATCCTCGTAAGGGCACGTAGTAAGTTGTAATCGTTTTCACTAACATAGTAAACCAATAAAACATGATTTTAATCCCTTGAGTACCTTATTTATATTATAAAACCACCAATATATGTTCTAAGACATCCATTATCAAACATAATCAAACCCTTTAGCATTTTTATCCCTTTTAAGGTAGATTTTACATCTACATTCCCTTTCTAATTAGATAAATGTGTTTGTTTATGTGTTTCATTACTGTCTAGTAAGTGATATCACATTTCCTTATAGTCTTCCTTTTTTAGCTTCTATCCTACATTGAGAGGGATTGATCCTCTTATTGTTGGTTTTTCTAAAACATTATTTAATGGATTTTATGTATAGGGTTTCTCATTGATATTAATCTTCACTAACAATTTTTTGGTGGTTCTCATTTCATGTGACTGATTCATATTTTGACTACTGGTAGATGATCTTATAAGTCCACATACAATAATTTAATCCATGATTTTATTTCATCTTTTGAAATTTATTTTCAATTGATTTCCTGTAATTTATTGTATTTTTTGTTTTACATCAAAAAGAATTTTTATTTTAAATAAAACCTCTTTTAAAATCCAATGATAAATTTTATGAATATTGATAAAAAATGGAATGAAATGATAATTGATTACATGATGATATTTGTGGAAAAGGGATTATATTAGAAGATGATTTTGGAAGGCAAGAACTTGATTAAAACCTAAGATTTCGGTTTGAAAATGAAATTGTATTTTGAAACATGAATTTTTAATTTGAATTGGGAATTGATTTCAAATTAATGTTTTCCTTTGATTGATAAATGGATTTATTGAACGTACATGTGAGAAAAGGTAGTTAGTGAGTGATTTGGGCAAGTACACTAGGACTATGACTCCCTAGTAATGGTTTGACAGTGAAAACATTAACAAATCAAAAGATATCTTGATGTACTAATGAGGTTTTGATGGAATATTTTGATGTCCTGAGCCTTAGTGACATGATAACACATATTGATAAGTGAAGATTTGCTATGTAGTTCAAGGATACTAGAGTCATACACTAACAAACCTAAGTGATTATGAACATGTTATTTATGTCTTAAAAATTTATTAAAAGGCAGTGACTATAGTCTTTTTTAACCATGCAGTCAATTATTGTTGGAATGTTAATTTTAAGAATTTTTTAAATACCATCCATCTATATTCATTGAAATAATATTTGTATTGATAATTTTAAATGATTTACCATGGCTTATCATTATTTAAAACTAGAAATAAATGGTTTGTTTTTATGAATCTTTTTGTGGTATATTTAATGTAATAAACTTGTATATTGATCTCACACCCAACCATTTCATTTTAGAATTTTTAGATTATGTTATGTTTGGAAAAGGAAAAGGAAAAGTGCTACTTTCAGGTCGATGATGTGTTAGAGAATGGTACCTTTGGGGATGGTGGTGATCTGTTGAGTTTTTATCTAACTAGAGTATGTATATTCATAGATTAGTATTGAAGGATGTTGTGTCATCTGTTGAATGATTTATTAAATTGGGGTTTTTGTTTGATTTCATGATATTTTATTTTATACATGAGGGTTTAGTACACTGATTGTAATCGGTTTTAAATTATTTTATTTTAAATTAATTTTTTGTTCTAGTTGTGAAATAATCCCTTCGAACCGTCTAATGATTTCATTTCACTAGTCTCTGGCATATGGGGATTAGGGATGTCCTTGGGGTCATTTCATATCTGAATCTGGTATTAGTGTAAAAGGATATCTAGGTTATATCATGAACGAAATCATATCATGGGTGGTTGAGTATCTTTTCATGATTTCAATATGTAGTTTGGGATATCTTAGTATATTAGAGGTGAAATTTTTAGAAAATAGTGGAAGTTTAATTTTAAGTTCTTAGAATGAACTAATCCTAGAAAACCTTAATTAACCTTGGGTTTTTGGAAAAAATGACATTGAGGAATGTATTGAGTTAATCCCAATATTTCCCAAAACATGAATTTAGTATTTTGGAATCCCATAAATTTGAATTATACCTAATGGAATAGTTTTTATATTATTATTTCACTGATTTCAAGATATTATTTTCCTTGCTGATGTTTTTGTGATTCTTGCTGATGTTGTGTTATACTGTGAAACAATAAAGATGATTTAGTATTCCTCATCATGGAGATATTGATATTCTATGGAATGTGTTCCCTTTTTTAGACCAGAACCACATTAATATTTCGTTGAATGTGGTTGAATCTTTTGGATGGGTATCTTCACATATTCATATTCATGCTTCATTTGTGGAATATCAAAGGGATAAAATAATAGATCATGCATAGGAGTTTCATTATAAGAAACGACTACCTTTACAATTCTCAACTAATCCTCTATAACCAAAGTATTGTTTGAATATTATTTTTATACTTCTTTACTATCTAATAACACCACAATCATGGAATGTTAAATGTGTTACCTGCATGATTACCAGACCTAAAAGAATGTGTGGTGGGGGATAAAGGGTAATATAGAAGAAAACTAATGTCTTGGAGTGATAATATTTTATAACTACTTTATGGGAGAATATATTTCTATATTATAAAGTTTTTTAAAAGTCTATGTAGTTTCTCAGCCTCCAAAAAAGTGATAGAATTTTGTCCAATGATGCAATCTGATTTTACAAAATTGTTTAGTTTTATCCAAGTGTAATGAAAAATAAGAAGATTAATGAATGAATTATTTTTATGGGTCTCCAAGATAATATCCTATATTTGTTTATCTTTCTAAAGGTTTAATATTTTTTAGTTGTGGTGGATAGAACATTGATGGTTGAGCTTGACGTATACCTTAATTCTGGGATTATGGGATTTCATTAAATCGTTGAGAAAATATTGTTGGGTCATTTAATGAAAATACTATGAATGATGAGACTGAAGGTGTATAAATATAGAATGAATAAATCATACCTTATGTGGTTTTGAGAAGAGTCCCTTTTAGAGTAATTCAGTGTGGAAAAATCGGGAATTAAAAGCATGTTTGTGATGATATATCAATGAAAGGTGGTTTCTATAGTCACTAATTAAAACTATAAAAGATATGGAATGTGTGTTTCCCTACATAGTGGAATATTTTCATCGTAATATAAATTCACTACGATGAAATCATATTCATTAGGGAATAATGTGTTCCAACCATAGATATATGGAACAAAGCTTATTTACAAAGAGAATGAGTCTCTAAAGGAAGCTAATGTGGATCCAGCAACACAGAGATCTACAATCATTGTAACTTCATATTTAGTAAAACATTTATTTTATATCTCTATATCTCATTAATTTATTTTTACTCATGTGGGGAAACTATTCTATTTCCTACAGAGCTAACACCTTATCTAATGGATATTCATATTCCCGTTAAAATGAGGAGAGTAGAAGGGTTATGGTAACTTGCATGTGAATTATTTTTATCAAATATCAATCAGACATAGTATTATCTATTTATTAACACAAAACACTATGATATAATTATTTTTATGGATGATATGATTTCCCATAAAGAATAAATATATTACTCTTTCCGGGGTTTCAATTACTACCCCGATGGAGTGCGGCATGTTCTTCAAGGGATATTGGGACACAAGATCAAGATGAGATAGATATCCTATTTAAGATTCATGAATTGTGATATCTATGTATTTTTTATCCATATAAGGAATATTTTATTTGGGATCCTCCGTCAGTGGTCATCCAGTTTCATGATTTGTTTTAATATTACTTTTCTATATTTCGAACAGTTAGTGATGTAGAGTTCTATGTTGACAATGTTACAGGTACTCGTCCTATCTATATTCAATAATGTGGTATATAGCTTTTTGAAAAGAATTATTTAATGAATAAATTAATTTATTTTTTTTTGGAAATGGATTTATTCTCCGAAGTGTGTCTCATTGGGTTGCCCCCATTCTTTTTGGAATGAAGGATAACGGGACACTACAATTTTTTTATTACCGATAGCTCAATCGTAATACAATAATGAATAATTATTTTATACTTGGAATGTTTATTTGTACCACCAAATTAAAGTTATTAAAGTGGTTTTCAAATATTAACCATTTTTATGGTTATCAAAAGTACATAATCAAAGAATATGTTATCCTGAAGACCTCCTTCAGGAGTAATTTGGCAATTATGGTTACATTTCTATAACATTTTGTCTAAAAAAATCTCTTTTATTTTTTTGGAACTATAGAATAGGATATATCATTCATATATAAATTCATTAATGCATGTATTTGTGGATGATATATTAGTTTATAATTAGATAAATGGAGACTATGTGCATTATCTGAAATTTTTTCTTGATATCTTGAGATAGTACTGAATTTATTGCAATATATAACAATGTTATTTATAGATTCTCTATGTGATGTTCTTGATACACCTGGTCTTATAACATATTATTTTATTTGATCCTATATGGTTGAATTATTTTATTACATGGGGGAAACAATGTAATTTTTTCACGATTCTAAGGTTCTTGTGTTTAGCAGCGTATTACCATCAGATTATCAAAGATTTCTCAAAGTTGGATTCTCCAATTAACACCCTCACTTCAAATGGAGTTATGTTATTTTGGGGTTATAAATTTCAAAATTATTTTGATTAGTTGAATCATCATTTTTCATCTACCCTTGTTTTTGACACGTCTAGAGCATAATTCGGGTCTTGTGGTCTTTAGTGATGCATCATGTTCGGGTTTGTGATTTCTTCTCATATACTGTGTAAACATAGTAGACTATGGATTCTGATATCATAGGCCACATGATATTAAATATCATACTAATGACCTTGAAATGATATTTGTGATTCATGATATTAAAATATGTAATCCTTATAGTTTCATAGAATTCATTACAATTTATTCTATTCACAAAATAATCACATATATATTCACTATAATATAGTTGATTCTCAGTAAAATTTGGTGGGTTCTATACCTATAATAATTTTATTTCAATATTAAATACACCCTCTATAAGTGTAATTTTGTTTTTGAAGTCTTGAGTAGGAAAATTTCAAACCATTCCATGAAGAAAACACCATAAAAGTTGAATATGATGGACCTATTCACTTTCATACATTTGGGTGTTCAGATGGATGAGACCAATGTTGTTCTAGTATGTATTCAAAACATATTCTCTCATTCAAATATAATTCATTGGTACTAGTAACTCAATTATTAGTTTCATGAAATGAGTGACTATATTTTGGATGGGGGATACAATTTGTGAGTGGTCATTATTTTTTTGGATTCTTTGGTTTTCATAACATGTCCTTCATACAAGTCCATTTTAGAAATTCTATAAACGGGTATCTGCATGGTTCATAGTGGTTCATACACCTCTCCACCATGAAGATGTATTATGAAATTTAGTAATGATTTTGGTGGCCATGTAATAGATGATACATTCCTCATATTGTAACTCATTGTTATACTTATTAATAGTTCAAGGTTGAGCACAAAAAACCATCAGGTTTTTTGAAACCCGTTACAGTGCCCACATGGATGTGGGATGAGATCTTAGTGAATTTCAATGATATATTCCCACGTACCCCTAATGGGAAGAATGTGACATGGGTTGTGATCATTCGATTATCAATATCACCCCACTCTATCCCTATTCCTATCATTACCAATGTTGAGAGAATGGGATGACTTTGTATACATACAATTATAAGATTTCATAGATTTACATATATATTATTATTATTATGGATCCAGATTTCACAAATATTATTTGGAGAGGCTTCTAGGAGGAAGCATGATCTTGGTTGAGTTTGAACACGAAATAGTTTTCATATAGAGAGGGACACATATAAATGTACTATTGTTTCATGAAGAAATGCTTCTTGGTGGTGTTCATGATTTTGGTGGAGAATTTGATAGCCTCATGGGACTGGTTGAGTTATCCATTTACAATATATAAAATTATTCCATCATTATAGAATCCTTTGAAGACATGTATACCTAGTTATGTCTTCATTGTGATGGGAAATTATTTTCTAGTCAAGTCTAGTTGGACCTAGTTTGGTCAATGGGATGACGAAAAAGAATCATTTTTTTTAAAGAATGGTGATGATTCAAATACATTATAAATCATATGTCGAAAATTGTCAAATATCAGTGTCATTCTATGTTGTTATATGGGTTTTTTGAGATTCTCTCCAAAATTGGGTAACTAATGGTTTCTAAATTCAGGAATGAATACTCCAAGATATGTTGGGATATTTAATGTTGATGATGGGATTGGAATGGTGGCTTATCGTTTGGATTTTCAACTACAATTAAAATTTAATCATAATGTCTTCCACATATCATAGCTCAGAAAGTATCTCTCTGACCCATCTCATGTCTTGTGATGATGTATAGTGATTTGGAATTCAATTTTTCATTAAAAGAGTATTTATTTTGAATATTTGATTTTAAAATGATGGTTCATTATAAGAAGTCCATTCCCTTGGTTTTGGTTTTTTGGTGAAATTGTTCTGATTCTTATGAGACATGGGAGAATGAGGTAATTTTGATAGATATGTTACCTAATATTTTTTTCATGGAGTCTTCAAGACACACTTTCTATGGGTAGAAATAATTTATTGTTGGGATATTGTAATTTCCCATTATCAATTTTCCGGTAATTTTGACGATTTTTTAATCATCATTTTTTTAATCTTTTTTAATGTCATTATTAAGGAAATATTGATTTTTTAAAGTATTGGGGTTATGAACAAATGTAACATGAATAGAGAATATAGTGTTGGACAACCCAAGAAAATGTTTTCCGTATTTTGAGGATCTAGATAGGTCACATTGTTATCCAAAATGTGTAACCTTCTCAAAAACTGTACTTACATTAATAGTGGAAATTACATGGTTAGATATATATTTTTTCCAATTGTGTGGTCAAACCACGAACCAATTTCTAGAGTAATTGGTGGGATAACACAATTAACATACAATTATGCATAACCATGTATCCTAACTATATGACACTCTCTATGATCCCAACATGGGAGCAATATAATATCTAATATTGTGGACTAACCCATGATACTATGAAATAAGGTTTTTAATCTCCCCAAAACATAACGAATTTCTTCATAACCCTGTTATATGATTTACATAATTAATAATCAAACCAAATATGACAGTTAAGCTTATAGAGGCTATCTAGATAGGTTTTATGTTTCTCAACCCCATTTTTCTAGGATTTATGTGTTGGTGGTTGAAATTGGTCACTCTCTGGTAAGTGATTTATCTTTTCCATGGAATCCATGTTTCTTCTCATCCCTCCTCATATGATAGTAATGTATACTCAAATACCTAGTTTTTATAAACAACAATTTTATTGATTTTAATTCTAGGGATTTCACTTTGATCATCCTCTCCATTGACCCCTCATTGGTGCTTCCCATTTTGGTTTATTGATTGATCTTGTAACTATAGGTAGGTCATTCATTAAGTCTTTTTAGTACACATAAATCAATAATGTTATGTAATTATTTTATATTTATTGTAAAATTATTTCCCAAATTCTATTATATTTGATGGCTGATTTCAAAGGGATTTTATTTTTAAATAAAACAATTTATAATGGATATGATGAATCTAATGAATTTTAAGAACGATGAATTAAAATAAGTATCCCATGTGAAAAAATTATTTGATACTGATATTTGCAAAAAATTATTTAAATTAAATATGATTTTGAATGGAATGAATCTTATAAAAACCTATTATTTGATTTTGAAATTGTAATTTATTTTTGAAATTTTAATTGGGTATTTAAACTATGTTTTTATTTGATATGAATGAATTTACCAGGAATAATTTTTTGATTAATTGAAGGAACATGGGATACTAGGTAGTTAGTGGGGTATTGGGACAATAATGAGTTAAATAAAACACCCTAGTAATGTATTGATGATGAAATCTCAAAATAATTCAAATTTAGAATGATTTCGTTAATATGTTGTTGATTGACCAGCATGAGGGCCTAAGCATCGGGGATATGTGAAAATACTATGATATGTGATGATTAACTATGTAGTTTGAAAATCCTAGATCTAGAAACTAATGATCCTAAAGGATTATAAACATTTTTCGTTCTTTTTTACTTTATTATTAAATGTCAGGGATTATAGTAATGTTTTATCCATGTCATTGTATTTATGTTAAAATTTCTATTAACGAATATGTTGACATGCCTTCCATATATCAATTTTCAATGAATATTTTCATTGGTATCATTTACTAAATAACAATCCCTTTTCATTATTTAAATTTATTGTCAAATGGTTTGTCTTTTTTGAACTAATTATAGAACATTTTATGTGACCAACTAGGATATTTATCTCACACCATAAAGTTTTTTTGAGTATTTATAGATTATGTTATTATAGTTCCATTAAAATTTAATGAATCATGAGAAGGTGGTTGATGTCCTTGATCATGGGACTTTGGGTGATAATGGTGACCAGTGCATTATTGGTCACCTATTTCACATAGATTCTATATTTTCCTTGATGGATGTTGTTCTATCATTTGGATGATGTATTATAATATTATTTTTCTCAGATTACTTTTGGAATAATTTTATCCTTGATGATTATATAGAATATAGATTATAATAAATTTTCTGTTCCACGGTTATATAATGATAGCTTTTTCATGGGGTGAAATAATTTCCTATACCCATTTTATGATGACATGGAGCTAGTCACAAACCCATGATGATCAGAAACACCCTTCAGGACATTAAGCAATAGATTAAGTATCCATGTACTAGGGTTTTTGGGTCAGTTCATGTGAGTCAAGACTGTCTTAAGTCCCCTATCTAAAAAAAATCTATTTGTATCATTTTTGAGTCTCCCATCCTTGAGTGGTGTTTCCTAATTATTTCACCATATGATCTTTGGATAATTTTATATTTTATCATGCGAGAATAATATTTATGGTTGATGATGTTAGTTGGTTTTGGAGAACTTCCATCCATTGATTAATGTTATATCTTGATGGTTGGATTATTGATTTAATGAATTAATACATGATGGTCTCAAGGATCATAATATAATATCATGTGTTTCATAACAAGGATGAACTAGATGAAGTAATTGTTATTTCATAGGAATTGTAGGTAGTGATGTGGTCTATTATATTTATAAATTCAGGATTCTATTTTCTTGTTTTATTGTAGAAAATGGACAATGATAATGATGTTTGTCTTTTTGGACTTATAGATCATATTGTATTTTTAGAATTTTTTATTCTGAAGGAATTTTTATTTGGGGTTTCTTGTGATTTTGTGCATTTTCATAATCCCATTCAGTTTGAAGAAATTTGGAATTTGCAGTATTTAGAGGATAATGGTTTCATTCTCCATTGGTTTTGGGTTTTCTATGATTTTTTAATCAATGCTATAGTTTTACTAATAAATGATGATGTTTTCTGGTTCAATGTTTTACATATAGACTAGATCTCTTTAATTTGAGGTGTCTATATATTTTTTTTCATTGTAGAATTTTTTTGGTCCTGGATAATTGAATTGATTGGGGACCAATTTCAATTGATTGAGTTTTATTTCATCTTTTTAGTGATAGTTATTTTCATCATATTCTCTCTTATAAATAATTAAATGATAGTTACTGGGATTAAAATTAGGTTAATAGTATTAAATGTGTTAACCTATATTTATATAAATTTATAGAGGTTTTTTGAGTTTTGTTTTATTTTATTTATTTTTTTGATTGGGGTTATGTAGTCCCTAACATTTGGAATTTTAATGGTTCCCCAAAATCCTTATAGTTTTTGTTTGATAATATAAAAAATCGATTTAATTTATTCAAAATAATTTATATTTATTTAATGGATACATAAATAATAGTAGATATAGTGAAATAATATTACACATGAATATTCATCAAAATAAAACATTTATTAATTAACGATGAATAGAAATAAACTTTTAAAGGTGTTTTGGAATCTAGAATTGATGCATGTGTTGAGGGAAAAAATTAAATATTGTTTTGTAAAAACAGGTTTGGTCTATTTTAACAGGTCTAATTGAGAATGGAATATTAATTGAAAAAAATACCTAATGATCTCTTTATAATAAACCACCAACCAACCAATAAGAAAAACCACCAGCTTGGATTGATTTTTTATATTTTTTGAGTTTTTACTTACCCAACCAAAAGATAATGATTATCCTAAACTATATACATAACTCTTAAACCTAAACCCAAAATTTGTAACTCACCCCTACATTATTAAATTAAATCTAACCCATAAAAATGATTTGTAATCAAAAACTAAAAAATCTCTACCTCAGACAATAACCTAAACATAACCTCCACCCGACCATTAACCCAATCCCTTGAATATAAATATGACCTAAATCTTTTTTAAAACCACATGGAAAAATTATAAACATAAATCCCACCACATCACTATAAAATACTAAAATCTAAATCATGGACATCCAACCCCAACCCCAAAAACAGATCCCTCTACCATGAAGAAATACCTAACCCTAGTTCACCCCTAAACCATAAAAAAACCCTCACCTAAACATATAAATAACCCAGAATAAAACCAAACCTACCCATAAAAAATTAACACTAAAAATATCTTTAGCACCCAAATATAATCATAACCCAACATAAATCTAAAAAATAACACTTTCCCTAACATTTTAACATAACCCATATAACCTAATTCCAAACCAAACACAACCACACCCCTAAAACCAAAACATAACCCCCACCCATATATGGTGATAACCCAAAATTATTCTAATCATGAACCATATATCTAAACCATATACATACCCCCTCCACCAAAAGACAATTTTAAACATACACCATATAACTAAACTATACACCTAATCCGCAAACACGTTATCATACCTCTATAACAAAACAAATTATAAACCCTAAACAAACATTGTGTCATCATTACCTCACACTAAACCCTATAGCTAACACTCATCCACCCAAAACCCAACCCTAACACATAAACAAAATAATATAACCTTAATCTAATCCAAAATGATAATATAAACTCATAAATCAGAACTCTGAATTCCTGCCTCACTCTAAAAATGGTAAACCATAAACACCACCAGGCTTCAACCCTAACCCAAGACTCTGAACATAATCCCTACAACCTAAACCCTAAACCTAACATTTATACATAAAATCGGACCCATATTTGACCATTATGACCCAAAAGTATATATATAACACAATCCTAACTCCTAAATCATACCCTTCGAACCTAAAATTATATATAAAACATAATCCTAACTCTTAAATCTGACATCTATCCTCTCCAAATCACCCTAAACACTATATATTACGCCACCAAACCAATATAAATATTAACTAATAAACTTAATATAACCAATAATCATAACACATATAACCTAAATACAATCCTTACTCTACCTCAACCCTAATCATTAAAAATAACCCCTCATGAACATACAAATAGTTCAACTTAAATGAAAGCCAACACCCTTAAAATAATCCTTAAACAAAACCCCCTCCACTAAAAAATAACACTAATCCTACACCCTAAATCTAAACTCGTCCCCCATTAACATGTCCCTCTATCCTAAATTTTAATCTAAACTCTAAAACAAAACACAAACCTCCCTACCTCACTCCAATACATAAACCGAACACTCTTCCACCTCAACCCCAAACGAAACCCTTAAATACATCCAAATAACCAAAAAAATCATAAACTATAAAATAAAATCTTAATATTAAACTCTGAAATCCAAACATACTCTTAAAATCTATACCATAAGAACATTTGACCCATGACCTAAACATATACACTTTCCAATGTCTTAAACCTACTCCAATATATGGACCTAAAACTCCCCTGAAACCTTGACAAACCCCATAAAACTACCCATTTCTGCAACTGTTAACCTACCATGACCATATCTATTAAATCTTCCCTATCCCCCAGTCGTAACCCTTACCTTAAACGCAAGACCCCAACACCAAACATACCCACATTCATAGCCCTAAACCTACCCCACCAACCTCTTTCCCCACACCCTAAACCATCCCTAATACCAATTCCAAAACCTACCCATTTCCCTAACCTCTAAACCTACCCACATGCCCTAGACCGTGCCCCTACACTAACCCCCCCCCCCCCCCAACATCAGCACTAATCCAATCCCTCGACCGTAGCATTATAATTACCCCATCTCCAACCATAAAACATCCCCCAAAATCATCCATAGTCCTACCCCCAACCCTTCACCAATCCTACCCTGACCCCAGCCCAAATCCTCAACCATCCCAAACCTACTCATATCCCCTAACCCCAAACATTACCCCCACCCCTATCCTCATTCTCATCCCCAAAAAGAAACCTAAAACTTGACAATGACCAAAGACCTACCCATCGACCCCATCCCAAGACCTACCCCATATCCAACCCTCCACCTAAAACAAACACAGCCGTAAACATCCTCTACCCTTACCCTGAACCAACCCCAAACCCATTACTAAACTTATCTGCAACCCTACTTCCATACATAAACCAATATTTATCCACAACCCTATAAACTACCCATATCCAAAACCTAACCAGCGGTACCTTGACCCTAGCCCCTAAATCAACCCGTAATCCTTATCCCAATCCCAAAACACTCCCACCCCTTCACTATACTAACCCTCATTACTTTCCATAAAACTACCTGACCCTAACCCTCTCCCAAACACCATGGGAACATACCTCCATACACACTTTCTTGGCCCGATCCATAAACCTACCCCCAAATATCCCAAACGTACCCATAGCCCCTAACACTGACCAAACCCCAGACCAAAACCTTCCACTAGCCCGGACCCTAATTCTCCCATCAACCCCTTCCTAAAACTACCTTAACCCCATTCATTAAACAACCCATAGCCAATTTGAGTCCTAAACCTCCCCCATTACTAGCCACAAGCCTAGCCCACTCGTATCCATTCACCCTAAAACATAGCGCCTCAACGTTCCCTCCCACAATAGAATCCCTAAACCTACCCCCAAAACAAGTAAAAAAATCTCCCCAGGATCCTAGACCATTCCCCAATCCTACCCACATATATTGGCGCTAAACATACCCCTGAATCCAACCATAATCCAAGCATTAGTCCCAACCCTAATCCTCCCACTGAACTAGTTGTAAACATAACCCACACTAATATCCCTAACGCAGCTTAAACCCCTGACCGTATCCCTAATCCTACCCCGCTGCCCTAGCCCTAGACCGACCCTCCAACACAAACCCTCAACATAACCCTAGCACCATCCCTACACATCCCACTTAACTAAGACCTAATCCTTCCCCCATGACCCAGTCCTAAATATACACCCTGAACCTAGCCCAAAACCATTCCTCAGTAACATTCCCTATCTCATGAGTTAGACCTATCGCTCGAACCAAGAACCCCAAATAGTCTTCCACTATCCACCATTCTGATCCCTAAACCTACCCAAATAACCATACCTAATCCTACCCCAGAAACTAACCGCTCTTGCATCCCCCATCCCCTAGACCTAGTCCAACACCTATCCCCTGCCCTATATCTAGACATACCCTCAATACCAATACTCCACATCTCTCTATACCAACACCTCATCCCTAGAAATAATCCCACGCCTTGTATGCTAACCTCATTCCCATCCCTAACCCCACCCTTTCGCCAACAATAAACCATACACCCCATCCCCATCCCTTTACCTACACCCTACACGAGGACTCCAAATCAAAATCCACATACCCCATGGGTCTAATCTGAAGCATGCCTCATACCATATCCCTAAACACAACCATAACCCCAATACCTCATATGTAAACCAACTCCCACCACCGGCCCCAACCATACACATAACACCTGGCACTATTCCTCCACTTCCCTCTTGTACCTAGCTCTAAAACTCTTCATCAGTCGAACATGATACATATCCCACAATAGATTTTCTAAGACTACACATAGTCCCTAGACATATCCTAGAACCCTATCCCAACACTCCTAAACTGACTACCCAGCCCAAATGCTCCCTCAACCCCTGCCTCTGATCCTTCCACCGTAAACCTACAAAACAAACCAAAAATAACCCTCAACACTTACCCACAAACCTACCATTATCTCCATACCTATGTATAACTCATTATAAGCCCTCCACAAGACACCCATCCCCATACCTAAACCATCCTAGACCATGTCCTAAATTTCCCCCACCCCACCCCTAAAATTCAACTCATCCCCAGTCCAAAACCAAAACATACCTACTAACACCCCCAACCATAGACCTGAAATCAACCCCTAGACCTTACCCTTGCCCTAAACATACCACTCAAGCCAAGAACTAAACCTACCATCTTAACCCATGTCCAATCCCCCCGACGAACACCTAAACCAAATTCATCCCCATTAATGCCACCATCGAAGGTACAACCCCTCGACCCTAACCATAATTCTACCCTCAGCCCACTAAACACACCCTCTCGACCGCATGCCCTTCCCCCTTGGACCTGGTTGTAAACCTACCTCATCTAAACCTAGTTGTTACACACAGCATAATTCTACCACCCCCACCTCCCATACACCACACCTTCCCACAATACTATCCCATAACCATACCCCACTGCCCAAAAAATATGGATTTTCCTAGCCCCACCACTCCTCCAACACCCCTAACCCCATTCACAATCCAACCCCTCACCCCCCCCCCTCTCTTGGACCATTTATAACAAAGATTACACTTTCCCTATCCTTGTCCTTAATCATATCCCCATTACCAAATAACTAAACCTACATTGGCATCACCTAGACCTTTCCCCCTACACAGCCTAAAAACTACCCCCTGAGCCACAATGAACATTCTATTCCGACCCATATACCTACTCCCAACCCTCGTTGTAAACTAAATCCCTAAATAATATTACCCATACCCTCAGCATATATCTACCTCTCCCAACAACCGCCATCTCTATACCTAACAAACCTATCCTTCCTCCCCCACTAAACTCTCCCCCTTCCCACAAAACATACCTTCAAACCTACCCCCAAACATATCCCCCCCCACCTCAGCCATAAACCATCACCCAACCCAAAACCTAAACCACACTTGGTCATAGCCCACTGATTAACTCCTAAAAAAATCACTAAACATAACCCATAACTCATAGAACTATTATCCCATTAAACCAATCACTTGTTTCTTTATCCCTAAAACTCAATCTGGCCCATAAACCTACCCCTCAAAACCTACCCCATCCCTAAAACCCTAACAAATAACCCTAGACCTAGATCTACCCCTCAGACTTATCCCCACCCTTACCCCCATATTTACCCCAAAACCTATCCTCTGACCTTAACCATCCACCCAAAACATGCCCCTAAAGTCTAGTCATGATCCCTAGCCTAATCCCTAACTCCCATGACCCGACACTAAAAATACATGACTGCCTCGAAACTATAACTAACCCTATACCCCAAAAACCTACCCACGAACCATTATAAAAAATAGCCCCAACCCTAGGAATAATCCTCTACTAGGCCTAATCCAAAAACACACCCCTATCCCTTCCTAAAACATAACCCTGACCATAAGTCAAAACATACCTGCCACTAATCCTACACTGACCACTCATCCTTACCCTACCACCTCGCAGAACTCCAACCATTGAACTACTAATCCTAACTCCAATAAAATTATCCCCCTCCCACAAAACCTACCCCTTTCCTGTGTCCACTAAACTGAACCCCCCTCAAAACAATTCCAACCCCCCATCAAATGCCATAAATCTACCACCGAACTCCCAGCCCTAAACACTCCCCCTGAACCCCACCCTAAATGAACCACCAAACCTAGGCCTAAACCTATCCCCACTAAAACTATAACTAATGATACCCTTACACCATCCCCTACACCTTGTTATAATATCCCCCATCCGTATCCCAAAACATACACCTAACCTAGCCCTTCCCCACATAACATAAATCCTCACCCCAAACCCAATCCCCATCCCTATCATGGAACTATCATAAATCCATTTCTTATCCCCATAATTTGACATAATCCTTACCCCCATATACAACATAAATCACCAAGACCTTTCAATTTCCCCAAACCTAATCACTGAAATCAACCATAATCCTTAACCGACCATGCCCATAAACTTACTGCTTGGAAAAATACCTACACCTTCCCCCATCCCCACCCATATAAATCCCATCACCACCTACCTAAACATTTACCATACCCCAATAATAAACATACTCCCCAACCATATCCAAAAACCTACCACTAGTCCCCAACCCCAAACGTACCCCAACCCTATCCGTTAACTATTCCAAAACCTAGTCCTAAACCTACCCTTAGCCAACCCAAGTCCTAAACATACCCCAGACCCCAGAGCAATACCTAATACCCTGATACTGTCCATATTGCTACACCAGACCAACCCCTATACCTAATATATTCCCTAGTACCTAGCCCAATCCCTAATACATTCCCCCACCTCAGACCAAACCCTATCATCCAAACCCATCAATAATGTTACCCCACAAACCCAACCACAATCTTACCTAGACCCCATATATAACTCCCCAACCCCAGTCCATAAGATATTGCAATACCAACTGTATTACTAATCCTACCCCCTCATACCCAGCCATACACCTTCTACCTCGAAACTAGCCCTATGCTACCCTCGGCCCGACTCCAAGACCAAGCCCCTAACCATGACCACCAAACCTAAACATGGTCCCAACCATAATCATTCCCCCATCCCCTAGCCCTAGTCCCAACCATAAACCTACCCCTAACCTTGATCTCTAGACCAACCCATAAATCAATCCCCTACCCCCATCCCAAGTTAGGACCAAGCTTCTTATGAATAATATCTTTTTTAGGTATTGCCTTTTTTGTTAAGGATGTTTTAGGAGAAATGAAATTAGATGACATTGTATAAGTGGTTGATTGAAGATAGGGAAGTTACAATACCTCCCATGGTAAATCAGATGAGGCTCTGCTGATTTTTATTTCACAGATATCGTAAGTTTTGATAACTTTTGATGACAGACATATAATGGAAAGGGAGAGTGAAGGTGCTTCCAATCATATTTAGTTTTGATTGGAAGGAAATATGTTTGTGGAAGATAGGGAAGTTAGAGTACATTCCTTCAAAAAAATATTTATGTTAAAAACTGATATATAGACAAATATATATCACAATAGTGGAAATTGTGATGAAATAAGATGAGTTTTTGAAGAAGCCAAATCATAGATACGAAGCATGTAGTGTGTGAAAAACTGGGCAAAGTGCGTGAAATATGTCGCCATGCAAAATATTGGTTTTTCACACAATATGGAATGTCTTTTAAATTTTTTTGCACAAGTGATGTTTTTAGATTAGAACAAGGAAAATTTGAAAAGTCACGAAACATTCAAAAAACTCATGAATGTGCATCCAATATTATATCATGTGAATGAATTATTACACACATGAAGATTGTTCTTTTTTTGCGCGGAATATTTTTTTCATGCATGGTCAAAAATTCCTATAAATAGGAGGTGACCCCACTCATTTGAGTGATAGACACATTGAAAAATATCATGCTCTGGTGTGAAAAGTAATTAAATTATTTTTTGGTGGGATAAAAGGTGGATTTATGCATGGAAAAGGATGTGTTGTGCGAAAAATAAACAGTTGCGTGAAAAAGGGCAGTTCTGTGCGGAAAAGAAGAGTTGCAGAAAAAAGGTTTTTCACATAAAATGATGTTTTTTATGTTCAATGATTGAATATAATATGAAATAAACCTCTAAGGATGCACAAAATATTTGAGTTCAACATAATTAATATGTTTTGTGAAAGTATGTTCTTACCAGCTTCTCGGTAAGAAAGAGTTGAATTTTTTTGAAAGATAAAACTATAAAATCTAATTAAGAGGCAATGAATCATTTTTTCCCTATTTCTAAAAAGTCTGTGAACACACACATTTAGATTGTTTTCCAACAAATATACGAGTGTACAGTAATATTCTACTCATTGTATTCCACATCAATAGATTGTTTTCCTGTGGATTGTGTGGTACTGGATGGTTTCATTAACATACCAAGGATGTAACTACTCTTGTTCAGTAGTGAACCTTGTAAATAATGTGTTTCTATGGTTTGGGTGTTTATCAGGGAATAAAATATTTAACAGGAGGTTAATGTGGTTTCAAAATGAGGTAAATAGAAAAAAGTATATAACTTGTTCACTATTACCACTCTATGTGATACTTGGATCCTAATAGGGAACATCATCCCTAGCCCCATCCCAAATCCTACCAATCTTCCCTGGTCCCAGACCTATCCCTAATCCTACCTCCAACCCCTAGGCGAACCCCAATAAACAATCCCCCATACCTAAACTAACCTCCATCCATAACCAAACGATCAACCATTTTCTAAAACCTACCCCCAGTTCTATCCCTAAGCCCACCCAAACTGGTCTATCCCTAACCCCACCGCCAACACTCCACTCGAATCTATCCCTAACTATCCCCCCACCATTGACCCTTGACATAACCCCCATGAGATTAAGATGTATCGTAAACCCCCAACCTTATCCCTAGAGAAAACCACCAACCCTAGCTCTAAACCTACATTGACTGCTACCTTAGAACTACTAGTCCCTACTCCTAAACCTATCCCTAGCTAGACCCTAGTAGAAACCCTACCCTCTCAGCGCCGACCCTTATCCTTTCCTCCATCGCTTCCCTAATTCTACCTCTAGTCTTGACCCAATCTTACCGCAGCCCCAGAACCTAACCTCCCCCAGACCCTTCCATAAAATCATGATTCAATTTTCTTGTTTTATTTTAACAAATGGACAATGATAAAGATGTTATAATTTTTTGAGATATAGATGATATTTTATTTTAAAGATGTTATATTTTGAGGTCATTTTTATTCGTGGTTTCTTATGCTTCTGTGCATTTTAGTAATCCCATTCTGTATGAAAAATTTGGAATTTGCAGTATTTAGAGGAGAAGTGTTTCATTCTACAATGGTTTTGGGATTTATATTATTTTGTATAAATAAATTTTATAGTTTTACTAATAGATGATGATGTTTTTTGGTTCAATGTTTTACATATATAATAGATATCTTTCATTTGAGGTGTCTATATATATGTTTTCATTGATGAAATATTTTTGGTGAGGGATAATTGAATCCATTGGGGCCCAACGACAATTGATTGAGTTTTATTTCATCATTTTAGTGATAGTTTTTTTCAATATATTCTCTTTTATAAATGATAAATTGATAGTTACAGGGATTAAAATTAGGTTAATAGTATTAAATGTGGTAACCAATATTTTTGTTAAATTTATAGGTGTTTTTTTTGTGTTTTGTTTTATTTTATTTATTTTATTTATTGTGGTTATGTAGTCCTTAACATTTGGAATTTTAATGGTTCCAACAAATCATTATAGTTTTTGTTTGATAATATAAAAAATCGATGGAATTTATTCCAAATAATTTATATTTACTGATTGGATACATACATAATATTCAATATAGTGACATAATATTACACATGAATATTCATCAAAATAAAATAATTATTTTTTAACGATGACAATAAATAAAATTTTAATTGTGGTTTGGAATATAGAATTTGATGCATGTGTTGAGGGAAAAAATTAAATATTGTAAGTGGTGTGATCTAATTTAACAAGTTTTATTCAGATTGGAATATTAACTGAACAAAATCCACAATGATCTCTTTAATATAAACCACCAACCAACCAATAATAAAAACCACAATCATGGATTGATTTTTTATACTTTTTTAGTTTTTCCTTACCCTACCAAAAGTTAATGATTATCCTAAACTATATACATAACTCTTAAACCCAAACCCTAACATTGTACCTCACCCCTACACTGTTAAATTAAATCTAAACCATAAAATTGATTTGTAATCAAAATCTCAAAAATATCTACCTCACACAATACCCAAAACATGACATCCAACCAAACATTAACCAAAAACCTTAAATATACATATGAACTGAATCTGTTTTTAAAACAAAAGGAAAAAATATAAACACAAATCCCACCACATCACTGTTAGATACTAAAATCTAAATCATGGAAATACAACCCCAACCCCAAAAACAGAGCCCTCTAACCTGAAGCAAAACCTAACACTAGTTCACCCCTAAACCATAACAAAACCCCCACCAAAACATATAGATAACCCAGAATAAAACCAAACCTACCAACAAAAAATGAACACTAAAAATATCTTCTACACCCAAATATAATCATAACCCAACATAAATGTAAACGATAACCCTTGACCTAACATATAAACATAACCCCTATAACCTAATTGAAAACCAAACACTACCACACCCCTAAACCCAAAACATAACCCCACTCATATATACTGATAAACCAACATTAATCTAATCATTAACCCTATATCTAAACCATATTCATACCCTCTCCACCAAAAGATAATTTTAAACATACACCATAAAACTGAACTATACACCTAATCCGCAAACATGTTGTCATACCCCTATAACAAAAAAAATATAAACCCTAAACAATAATTGTGTCCTCTTTACCTCACCCTAAATCCTATACCTAACACTCATCCACCCAAAACCCAACCCTAACACAAAAACATAATAATATAACTTGAAACTAAACCAAAACTATAATATAAACTCATAAATCAGAACTCTGACATTCTTCCTCACTCTAAAAATGATAAACTATAAACACCCCCTGGCCTCAACCCTATCCCAAGACTCTGAACATAATCGCTACAACCTAAACCCTAAACCTAACATTTATAAATAAAACCATCCCCATATCTGACCATTAGGACCCAAAATTATATATATAACATAATCCTAACTCTTAAATATTACCCTTAAAACCTAAAATTATATATAAAACATAATCCTAACTCTTAAATCTGACCTCTATCTTCTCCAAATCAACCTAAACACTATATATTACACCACCAAACCAATATAATGTTAAAATAATAAACTTAATATAACCAATAATCATAACACATATAACCTAAATACAAACCTAACATTACCTAAACCCTAAGCATTAAAAATAACCCCTCATGAACATACATACAGTTCATCTTAAATGTAAACCAACACCCTTAAAATAATCCTTAAACATAACCCCCTCCCACCTAAAAATAACTCTAATACTACACCCTAAATCTAAACTCATCCCCCATTAACATTTCCCTCTATCCTAAATTTTAATCTAACCTCTAAACCAAAACACTAACGTCCCTACCTCACTCCAATACATAAACCGAACACTCTTCCACCTCAACCCCAAACCAAACCCTTAAATATATCCTAATAACCAAAAAAATCTTAAACTATAAAATAAACTCTTAAAATTGAACTCCGAAATACAAATATACTCTTAAAAAAAATACTATAAACACATCTAACCCTTGACCTAATCATACACACTTTCCATTGTCTTAAACCTACTTCCATATATAGACCTAAAACACCCCTGAAACACCTTGACAACCCCCATAAAACTACCCATGTCTGCAACCGTTAACCTACCATGACCATATCCCTTAAATCAACCCCATACCCTAGTCGTAACCCTAACCTTAACCGTATGACCCAGACCCCAAACATACCCACATTCATATCCATAAACCTACCCCAACAAACTCTATCCCCAAACCCTAAACCTTCCCTCATCCCCATTCCAAAACCTACCCATTTCCCTACCCACTAAACCTACCCACATGCCCTAGACTGTGCCCCCAAAATAACCCCCCCAACATCCGCACTAAACCAATCCCTTGATCATAGCTTTAGAATTACCCAATCTCTAACCATAAAGCATCCCCCAAAATCATCCATAGTCCTACCCCCAACCCTTCACCAAACCTACCCCGACCCCAACCCAAAACCTCAACCATCCCAAATGTACTCATATCCACTAACCACAAACATTACCCCACCCCTATCCTCATTCTCATCCCCAGAACGAATCCTACCACTCGACAATGACCAAAGACCTACCCATCGACCTCATCCCAAATCCTACCCCCATATCCAGCCCTCCACCTAAATCAAACACAGCCCTAAACATCCCCTACCCATACCCTGAAACAACCCCAACCCCATTAAAAAACTTATCTACGACACTACTTACATACTGAAACCAATATTTATCCCCAACCCTTAAAACTACACATATCCATAACCTAACCAGTGGTACCTAGACCATAGCCCCTATATCAACCCATAAACCCTATCCCACGCCCAAAACACTCCCAACCCTTCACTATACCAACCCTCATTATTTTACCTATAACTCCCCGACTCTAACCCTCACCCAAACCCCATGGGAACATCCCTCCACACACACTTTCTAGGCCCGATCCCTAAACCTACCCCCAAAAAATCCAAAACATACCCAGATCCCCTAACACTGACCAAACCCCAGACCAAAATCCTCCACTAGCCCGGACCCTAATTATCCCAACAACCCCACCCAAAAACTACCAAACCACATACATTAAACAACCAATAGCCATTTTGATTCCAAAACCTCCCCCCATCACTAGCCACAATCCTAGCCCACACATATCCATACACCCTAAAACATAGCACCTCAACGTTACCTCCCACAACAGAAACCCTAAACCTACCCCCAAAACTTGTGCAAAAATCACCCCATGATCCGATACCATTCCACAATCCTACCCACATATATTGGCACTAAACATTCCCCTGATGCAAACATTAATCCTACCATTATCCCCAACCCTAATCCACCCACTTAACTAGTTGTAAACATAACCCTCACAGATATCCCTAACGCAGCTTTAACCCCTGACTGTAGCCCTAAACCTACCCCACTTCCCTAGCCCTAGACCGACCCTCCAACCCAAACCCTCAACATAACCCTAGTACCATCCCTAAACATCCCACTTAACTAATCCCTAAACATACCCCCATGACCGAGTACTAAATATACCCCCTGAACCTAGCCCAAAACCATTCCTCAGTAACTTTACCTAGCTCTTGAGTTAGACATATCACTCTAACCTAGAACCCCAAACAGTCTCCCACTATCCCCCATTCATATCCCTAAACCTACCGGAATAACCATACCTAACCCTACCCCCAAAACTAACCGCTCTTGCATCCCCCATCCCCTAGACCTAGTCCAACACAAATCCCCTACCATATCTCTAGACTTACCCTCAATCCAAATACTTCACATCTCTCTATACCAACACCTCATCCCTAGAAATAATCCCACCCCGTGTATTCTAACCACATTCCCATCCCTAACCACACCATTTCCCCGATAATAAACCATACACCCCAGCCCCATCCCATTTCTTACACCCTACATGTGGACTCAAAATCACAATCCACATACCCCATGGGATTATCCAAAGCATGCCCCCATCCCATATCCCTAAATAAAACCATAACCCGAATACCTCATATGTAAACTAACTCCCACCACCGGCCCAAATCATACACATAACATCTGACACTATTCCTCCACCTACCTCTTGGCCCTAGCTCTAGAACTCCTCATCGTTCGAACATGATACCTACCCCACAATAGAATTGCTAATCCTACCCTTAGACACTAGCCACATCCCAGAACCCTATCCCAACTCTCCTAAACTGGCCACTCAGACCCAATGCTACCTCAACCCTAGCCTCTTATCTGTCCACACTAAACCTACAAAACAAAACAAAACAACCCTCAACACTAGCACACAAACCTACCTTTATCCCCATTACTAGGCAGAAATCATCATAATCCCTCCACAAACCACCCATCCCCATCCTTAAACCTTCCTAGACCATGTCCTAAATTTCCCCCACCACCACCCCTAAAATTCTACTCATCCCCAAACCAAAACCAAAACCTACCTACTAACACCTCCAATCATAGCCCTGAAATCTACCCATAGCCCTTCCCCTTGCCCTAAACACACCACTCAAGACAATAACTAAACCTACCATCTTAACCCATGTCCAATCCCACCAACGAAGGCCTAAACAAACCCCATCCCCATTAATTCCACCATCCAAGGCACTACCGCTCGACCCTAACCATAATTCTACCCTCAGCCAACTAAACACACCCTCTCGACCCCATGCCCTACCCCCGGGGCCCTGGCTGTTAACCTACCTCGTATAAACCTAGTTGTTACACACATCATAATCCTACCACCCCCACCACCCCTACACCACACCTTCCCACAAACCTATCCCATAATCATTCCCCACTGCCCCAACCATAGGGCTTTTCCAGGCCCCACCACTCCTCCAACACACCTAACCTCATTCAAAATCCAACACCTCACCCCCCTCTTCCGGACCATAGAAAATATATATTACACTTTCCCGAGTCCTATACTTAATCATATCCCCTTCACCTAATAACTAAACCCACCATGGAATCGCCTATACATTTTCCCCTACATAGCCTAAAAATTACCCCCTAAGCCCTACTGAACATTCCATTCCGACCCATATACCTACTCCCAACCCTAGCTGTAAACCAAACCCCCCAATAATAATACCCATACCCTCAGCATATATATACCTTTCCCAACTTCCACCATCTCTATCCATAATAAACCTACCCTCAACCCACTAAACTCTCCCACTTACCAAAAAACATACCCTCAACCCTACCCCTAAACATATCCCCCCAACCGCAGCCCTAATCCTTCACCCAACCCAAAACCTAAACCACACCTGGTCATAGCCCAATGCTTACCTCCTAAACAAAGCACTAAACATAACCCTTAACTCATAGAACTATTATCCCAATAAACCAATCACATGTTGCATTATCCCTAAAACTACCATCATGCCCATAAACATACCCCTCAAAAACCTACCTCATCCCTAAAACCCTAACCCCTAACCTTGGAAGATGATCTACCCCTCAGACTTATCCACACCCCTACCCCCATATTAACCCTTAAACCTATCCTCCACCCCAAACCATCCACCCAAAACATGCCCCCTAATGTCTAGTCATGATCCCTAGCCTAATCCCAAACCCCCATGACCCGAAACTAAACCTACCCGACTTCCGTGAAACTATAATTAACCACATCCCCCCCACAAACCTACCCACGGACCATCAAATAATATATCCCCAACCCTAGGAATAATCCTCTACTAGGCCCAATACACAAACACACCCCTATCCCCTCCCAAAACATAAACCCGACCATAGATTAAAACATACCTGTCACTAAACCATCACCTACCACTCATCCTCACCCTACCACCTCGCCGAACTCCAACCATTTACCTACTATTCCTACCTCCAATAAAATTATCCCCTTCCCACAAAACCTACCCCCTTCCTGTTTCCACTAAACTGAACCCCCCTTATCATAATTCCAACCCCCCATCAAATGCCATAAATCTACCCCCGAACTTCCAGCCATAAACACACCCCCTAAACCCCACCCTTAATGAACAACTAAACCTAGTCCTAAACTTATCCCCACTGTAACTATAACTAATCATACCCTTACCCCTTCCCCTACACCCTATTATCATATCCCCCATCCATAGTCCAAAACATACAACTAACCTATCCCATCCCCACATAACATAAATCCTCACCCAAACCCAATCCAGATCCCTATCAAGCCACTATCATAAATCCCTTTCGTACCCCCATAATTTAACATAATCCTCCCCCCCATCTACAACATAAATCACCAAGACCTTTCAATAGACCCAAACCTAATCACTAAAATCAACCACAATCCTTAACCAACCATGTCCATAATCGTACTCCTTGGCCTAATACATACACCTTCCCCCATCCCCACCCATAAAAATCCCCTCATCACCATACCTAAACATTTACCAGACTCCAATACTAAAAATAATCCCCAACCATAGCCATAAACCTTCCACCAGTCCCCAACCCCAAACCTACCCCAACCCTATCCATTAAATATCCCATAACCTAGTCATAAACCTACCCTTATCCAACCGTAGACCTAAACCTACACCATACCATAGTGCTATACCTAATACACTGATACTAGCAATATTGATACTCCAGACCAACCCCTATCCCTAACAGTTTCCCTGGTTCCTAGCCCAATCCATAATCCTTCCCCCCCCCCTCAGACGTAACCATATCATCTAACCCTATCAATAATGTTACCCCAACAACCCAACCCCAAACTTAGCATCACCCCATATATAACTCCCCAACCCTAGTCCATAAGCTACTACAATCCCATCTGTATTCCTAAACCTACCCCCTCATACCCATCCCTAAGCCATCTACCTTGAAACTAGCCCTTTGCTACCATCGGCCCGGCCCCAAGACCAACCACCTAACCATGACCACCAAATCTACCCATGTTCCCAACCATAATCATTCCCCCATCCCGTATCCCTAGTCCAAAACATAAACCTACCCACTAAACATGATCCCTAGACCAACCCATAAATCAATCCCCTACCCCTATCCCTTGTTAGGACCATGCTTCTTATGAATAATATCTTTTTTAGGTATTGCCGTTTTTTTGTTAAGGTTGTTTGAGGAGAAATGAAATCAGATGACTTTGTATAAGTGGATGATGAAGATAGTGATGTTACAATACCACCCATGGTAAATCAGATGATGCATTGATGACTTGTATTTCACATATATCATAAGATTTGAGAATTTTTTGTGAGAGTTATATAATGGAAAGAAAGATTGAAGGTACTTCCAATCATATATAGTTTTTATTGAAAGGAAATATGTTGGTGGAAGACAGGGAAGTCAGAGTACATTCCTTCAAAACACTATTGATTTTAAAAAACCGATATATAGAAAAATATTTATCACAATAGTGGAGATTGTGATGAAATTAGATGAGTTGGTGATGAAGCCAAATCATAGATAATAAGCATGCAATGTGTGAAAAATGGGGAAAATTATGCGAAAAATACAGCCCTGGAAAATATTGGTTTTACACACAATATGGAAAGTCTTTTAATTTTTTTTTCACAGGTGGTGTTTTTATATCAGAACAGTGAAATTTGGAAAAGTCACGAAACATTCTAAAAACTCATGAATATGCGTGAAATATGATGTCATGTGAATGAGTTTTTATATACATGAGGATTATTTTCATTCACGAGATATTTTTTTCATGCATGGACAAAAATTCCAACAAATATGAGGTGAACCACACTCGTTTGAGTGCTCGGAACATTGAAAAATTTAATGCTCTGGTGTGGAAAATAATTAAATTTTGTTTTGGTGGGAGAAATTTGGACGGATGCACAGAAAATGAAGTGTTGCGCGAAAAATAAACAGATGCGCGAAAAAGGGAAGTTCTGTGCGGAAAAGAAGAGTTGCAGAAAAAAGGGTTTTCACATAAAATGATGCTTTTTATGTTCAATGATTGAATTTTATGTGAAATACACCTAGAAGGGTGCACAAAAATATTGAGTTAAATATAATTAGTATGTTTCATGAAAGTATGTTCTTACCAGCTTCTCGGTAAGAAAGAGATGAATTTTTTGGAAAGATAAAACTATAAAATCTAATTAATAGGCACTGAAACATTCTTTATCCCTATTTATACTAAGGGGGTGAACAACCACTTTCATATTGTTTTCCGAGAGCTACACGAGTGTACATTAATATCCTACTCATTGTATTCCACATCAACGGATTGTTTTCTTGTGGATTGTGTGGTACCAGATGGTTTCATTAACATACCAAGGATGTAACTACTATTGTTGAGTAGTGAACCTTGTAAATAATGTGTTTATGTTGTTTGGGTGTTTATCAGGGAAGAAAAAATTTAACATGAGGTGACTGCTGTTTCAAAATGAAGTAAACATAAAAAAAGGATATAACATATTCACCCTTACCCCTCTATGTGATACTTGGATACTAATAGGGAACATCATCCCTAGCCCCATCCCTACTCCTACCAATCTTCCCTAGTCGCAGACCAATCGCTAATCCTGCCTCCAACCCCTAGGCCAACCCTAATAAACCAACCCCATCACTAAACTGACCTCCACCCCTAACCAAACCATCAACCATTTTCCGAAACCTACCCCCCAGTTCTATCCCTAATCCCACCCAAACAGGTCTATCCCAAACCCCACCGCAAACAATCCTCTCGAATCTATCCCTAACTAGACCCCAACCATTGACCCTTGACATAACCCCCCCCCCCTCCAGATTGAGATGTATCGTTAACCCCCAACCTTATCCCTAGAGAAAACCACCCACCCTAGATCTAAACCTACACCGACCCCAACTTTAGAAGTACTATACTCTATTCATATACCTATCCCTAGCTTGACCCTAGTGGAAACCCTACCCTCTCAGCCCCGACCATTATACTTTCCTCCATCCCTTCCGTAAATCTACCTCCGGTCTAGAACCAATCTTACCACAGCCCTAGAACTAATCCTCCCCCAGACCCATCCATATACATCGAACCAAGCCTATCCCTAAACCTACCCACAACCTTCTTACTGTCCAAAACCGACACTATCCCCCACAGAAATCCATAATCCTACACCATCTCAAACCCATTCCAAATTACCCAGCCAAGACTATAAACATACTACCCAAGCCCCATCACTAATCCTACTGCTGCTGTTTTCCCCTATCTCACACCAAAACCTACCACTAACTCCTAACACATTCCCCAACCAGACAACTACACAAGTCCTCTTATCAATCATTAATACCAACCCCATGATCCTTGGTCTTTACCCTATATATAACATCACCTCCACATCCATAATCTTACCAATGCATCTACAATAATCATACTCCCCGACCCTAGCCATTAATCCACATTCCCTGAGACCAAAACCCAACCCCCATTGCCTTAGCCTAACCCCTTAAAACTAGCCCAAACACCTCCTCCCTAGTTAATAAAACTACCCCAACCATGGTCCTAAACATACTATTCCCCCATACCTAATTCCCCTTCCCTTTCCCAACCTCCCTCAAGAACAAAGACCAAAAGATACACCACCTCGACCATAGAACTCTCCCCAAGGCCCAAGCCCATTCCCCCAGTCTAATCCCAACCACTAATACCATCAGAAAATGTTGAATTCTGGTCCCACCCTGAACCTATTCCATACTCCCTTCCATCAACCTACCGCTAACACCAATCCTACACCCCCCAACCCCAGCCTAAACCCCCATCACATCACTAAAACAACACCCCAGCCCTAGCCCTATCCTGTCATTCCTATCCTACCCCCACCCCTATCCCGAGCACTAACCTCTCGTGGAATTATACATAAAACTACCATAGTCCTTATCCCTTTCCATACCCCTGACCCTAATCCTTATCCTACCCCCATTCCACATAGTTAAACATACACCAAACGCTAACCATAAACGTTCCCACATCCCCAGCCCTAACCCTTCTAATGCTATCCCTAAGCATCCCCACAACATGATGTTATTACTACACCAACCCCTTGATCACATCCATAAAACATGAACTATATCCTTTTTAATTACGCCACCCCATCCTAGCCCCAATCCCTACCCATTGACCATGAACCAAAACCCACCTCGACCCCAGCACTAAACCTACCCCCTGACGACTTGCACTACCCCGAACCCTAAACCTATACCAAATCAAAATCCCTAGAACAATACCTAAAATTTACTCTAACCCCTAGCTCTTAAAAATCCTTAAACCTACATCCTTAACCTACCCCTACCTGCAATCCTACCACTCCCTAAAGACAAACTCACGAACCTACCACATCCACTCTAATCCTTTACCAACACCTATCCTTTATCCTACCCCAACCAAGCCCTAAACCTCCCCCCTTATCCCTATCCATACATCCAACGAAAAATATAGGACTACATCACCTCTATGATTAACCTTAACCCTACCTCGACTCTTGCCCAAGCCCTTCCACCAACCAAGCCCAAACCCCTCTAACCTACCCCCAACCTTAGACCTTAATCTTCCACTTCCCCTATGGTAGTACTTTCCCTAACCCCCTATATATTTCATTAAACACCACACCCTCAAACCTAGCCCTAAACCCAGACCTAATACCTAGAATTAATAAACCCAATACAAATATCTAGCCTTAATACCCTAATCTTACCTAACGCCACATCCCAACACCTATTCAATCCCAGCCTTAGACCTACCCCCAACATAAACCATCCCTCAACCCTTTTCCTAATCCTAGATCAAGCCTTAACAATTCCCCTACATTCTTAGACCAAATCCTACCCCACCCTAGCCCTAGTATATACCCCTACCCCACAACTCTATCCCAAAACCAATTGCCCAAAAACCTAACAGTCAGAACTGGGCACTTTCCCTAACCCCACCTAAACCTACCCCAACATACCATTTCCCAAAACCTACCCCCAATAACATCCATAAACCTATCCCGTTATTTTCTTTATCCCCCATACATAGACCAACCCCAACCCCCCCCCCCCCCCCCCCCCGCCCCCGACTATAACCGTACCACAAACTGAGCCGTAACACCCCCTTCATAGACATAGTCCTACATTGGTGGTAGTTCTACTCCAACCATTGATCTTATCCCTAACACCCTTGACATTATTCCTAACCCCTAGTTCAAACCCAACCATAGTTCCCAAGCCATAACCACACCCTCGACCCTATAAATAATCCAACCATGATCAGAGCTATATAACCATTCTGATTCTAGTCCCAATTCCTTAATAGTATCCTGACCCCCACCATATCTTTATCCTTCAACCCCTTCCACCACCCCACCAATCCCATGCCCTAACCCCACTGTTGGAGTAGGTGGCCTATAACCAACTAAATTATACATTATTCATTAAATTAACACCTTATCACTTCTTGATTGTTCTTCTTCATGAAAATGCATGTCATAATTTCCCAAGAATAGTTGTTTCATTAAAGGGTCATATCGGATCCCTACTATGATGAGAAATCGAATGTGCCGTAACACTATTATAGAATATATTTTCTATGGCAAGATGATTTTATTTGAGGGACACAAATAATACATTCCATTAGGGGTGAGTACTCATAAAACATTCAGGAACCTTCTCTTGGTGTGTTTCCTTGGTAATATCCAGGAGGATACTTTGAGAATGAGACATGCCAGTAGGAAATCCACATTTCATAGTGTCATTGGATGTTATTATCTGCGGACGTGTGTATTAGTACTTAGACATTAATATTATTATAAATGGGAATTACAACTCGTATTCTTAGATTTGTTGAAAAAAACTGTGATGACCCAATGATCGCACTGAGGTAGGATTCATTGGGTGTGTCACGAGTAATACTGCATTAATAGATAATGCGAGAAAGGATTTGTCCCTTCTGTTCCATAGAAAAAAAAGATATCTCAGGCCATTTGATGGAATTGATATAGCCTATGTAAATCCATTTACATGGAAAGGAATTGGAAAGTTTAATTCCAGAAAGTGAAATAAAGAATAATCGAGCACATCGGTTGATGGCCCTAGCATGCAACCCACTTGGTTCGAGATATCATGGAAAATGGATTATATTACATAGTATGTCTTCGTATGAGGGGACACATCAATGAGGCATCAAACTATTTCTCTTGGGTACCTTGACCCATTTCTATATAGTAATCTTGGACTTTAGGCAAGCCCGCCTAATGCCAATGAGAAATAGGCCAAGAGGGTCACACACTAAGTGTGTTGATGTAACTCTGTTAGAAATTAATTTAACAAGTTAAATAATTATTATTCCCAACTACAGTTTAATAATTATTTAAGGATTCCTAATGACATTTATTTCGAAACTAGTTATTTAAGATAATATGTTGTGGGTGAAATAATATATATTTATTAGCGAGTAATGAAGTTACATTTATTTAACAAATAAATATCCATTACTCAAGGTCTAATAAATGTGTTAGAGGAAATAAAGAAAAATGGAAAATAAAAGTACATGCATTGTATATTGAATATACACTCCATGTAGTTTTCATGGAAAATGAGTACACGCCGTTAATTAATGATTACAAACCGTGTAGTTTTTCCAGTCATGATTTTGAGAAAATAATATCATTTTATTAAATGATATATTTTATAATGAGTGTGGGCGCATGTCAAGGAATTAATCATTTGACATGGGTGTTTTCAATGACAGGTAATGAAATAAATAAAATTTGTTACACATTTATTTTTTGTCATAATCTAATAACCTCAAACCTGATTATAAATATCCACACCAACCCAACACTTTTTCTAAATAGTTGTTCACATTAATTATCGAAAGTTCTCTCAAGGCCGAAAGAACACATTTGTTTAAGAAGGCTCTCAAGACCGAGAGAGATCCACCACCACTGGATCAAAGCGATCTAAGGAAGAAATCACAAGAAAATGTTCTTCCGCGCTAGCTCCCGGGGATCCCTTCAGCGACGTCTAGAGATATGTGGAGCACATGTGGATCATCGCTTGAGGAATCCTATACTTGAATTCTATGACGCAGTGTCAGATCACACCGGATCATAACTGAAGAAATCAACAATGAATGAATTACATCAGTGTAATTATTTTCAATTATTTAAATTAAGTATATCCAACATAAGATGATCATATATCTATGGTTCCGGGACTCCCTCTTTTGTTTTTCATTCTTCATTCTATTCTGAAGATCTGGTGTTTTACATTATAACATATCATGGATTGATCATTGCTTATGCTAAAATTACAGTAGGGAACTCCTACCAATGCACATCCACTGCACCCGGAACAAACAAGTGGTATCATATCATTCATATCATTGATTAAAATTATTTATTTTTTCATTGGTGAATTACGCATTTAATAATTTAGTTGTTTCAATTCAAGTTAATCGTTCTTTAATATCCGAATCTTGAGGTCTTTTCCTCCCCTCTCGTATTTTGTTCGCCTAACAGAAACTATTTCGTATTTTAATTTTGATTAAAATAATATAGAGTAACTCATATGGATGTTCCAAACCTTCCTGGCCATACAACACCAGAATACACTGCGTGTATTCATAAGTACACAATGTGTAGTCTATGTTCAATGCATTGGACTGGTCTGCCAAATCAGGCCATGTATTGGATCCAATCTACGTCATTTATGACACCGTGTGTTGACCAGGAATAGGTGGCACATATTTTCTGGATTACACAATGTGTGGTCCGCGGAACATAGTGTGTAGTCCATTTGGGCTGGGATTGGACCGTGAACCTCATACACAGCTTACCCAGCTGGAAACCATGTAACACAGATACTACATGGCATGTGTCCAACTAAACATGCCATGTTCTCGGAAAATTTCTGATGTACATCAACACACCATGTACCCAACCGTGTACTTCAGATGGATGGTGAAGAAAAGTAAATGCCATGTAGTCGGAACTTCACGCCGTGTACTCACCCAAATTTCACAGATTTATTAAAATTTATTATTAGATTATACTAACCCTTCAGACGTGTACCATGGTAAAGGAATAAATTTAAGGCACAACACGTGATGGGTGTTTTATATATATGTGTTGAATTTAACATCTGTGTAATGAACAAGAATTCACCGGGTTGACTCCATGGTAAAAGTTACATACAATGATAATTTTTATTTATTTAAAATTATAGTGGCTGAGAATCTCATGGAAATTCTGAAAGGGGTTTAAGATAAAAGAATTGATTAATTAAAGATAATTAATTGATTCGAGTGTTATTTGTCTTAAACAAGAACGATTAAAGAATTGAATTATATTTTTATTTATGCATAAATATCGCTTCATGTATGGATGATCATGAGATAGACAAAGTCCATTGTATGTGAATGATTTCTTTTAATTTATTTATTTAAATTAAATTTGTTTTCCTTCAATGATTCTCCACATTAATATGTAGGGAATTCCTGCCTGAGGATTATTTTTTGTAAAAACCCCTCATTACCCATCACCTTCATGTGAGATAAATGCATTTGTAATGGATGGAGATCCCAAGCTAGTGGAGGCAGCTCAAGTTAGGTTCCAAGGTGAAACCAATCAAAGGAGATACAAAGGTAGACTGCTGGAAAGCTGTAAACACGAATCAGAAAGGTTCAATGGGTTTCTCCCCTAGGTCTTGGGTTAGTTTATCAACCACAAGATAAATTAACCAATAGAACATGATAATTATCATATGATTTATTTTATTTCTGTATGATTCTTGGTTAATTTATTGTGGGTTTGTTGTCACGATCACACAATTAATGAAATAAACATGCTTGCAAGATGGAACTAAAACAAGACCATATTATACGTAAATATTATCTTAGACATGGTTAATCACTTAATTATATCCAACTAAATATTTAAAATCATGTAATCAATGATAATAAAATAGAAATTTATGTATAAGGATAAAATCCATCAAATAAATATTAAGTTGGTATAGATTTCCACAATCTTGGTTAGAATCGAACCATAGTTCAAAGTGCTATACCAAACCTTGTTGGGGTGCTTTCAATTATCGGAGAATTCTAATTCAAGGTTTTGGGAGGAATTGAATTGGTTCACATCAAGGGTTGACTACTACAATAGGACATTGTGTGACAAAGAGGCAAAGGTTGATGAAATCTAAAATAAAATGATTTCAGGATTGGGGATTCCTCTCAGCGGATCAAGGAGCAGCGAGTTAATGCAGTTGGCATTTGGAATGAATTTATAAAACCCTTAATGTTTCTTGACCAACCCTAGTTGGGGTAATGTGAAGGGAAATATGGATCCTTGCCACTAGAATATTTAGGGAACAAAATATTTCAAATTAAATGGTGAGGGAAATTGGATTTCGATAAAATAGTGGGATATTAATAATTATTAATTTACATATTTGACTTAGTTTTTATAATAAAGTATTAAATATTTTCTCATTTTAATTTGTAGAAACTACTGAAAAAATGACATAAAAATAGCATTGTGAACCATACTAGAGAAGAAAAAACATCTCACCGGAACCAATTTCCAAGAGTGGCAGAGGCATTTTCCCATCATCCTTCGCCCTGAGAGGAGATTGTATGTGCTAGAAAAGCCTATTCAAGTTTCTCCTATAAATGAGGCTAGTGACGAGAAACTATCTCTTTATATGAAACATGTGGATGATGCCACATATTACCATTGTTCCATGCTATCAGACATGTATAATGAGATATTGGAGCTACATGATAACATGGACATGTGTAACATGATCTCTCACCATAAGGATATCTACCAAGAGAAGGATAGACATGAGAGATATGAGATCTTCAATTTTTTGTTTAACAATATTTTTGGAGAGTCTACGCCTACTAGGCCTCTTCTAGTGAAGCTTTGTTTCTATATTGATCGCATGTACATCATAGAGATTAAATTCCCGGATGAGTTGCGTATAGATATCATCCTAGCATTACTTCCCAAGAACATATCAAGATTTATTATCAATTATAACATGAGAAATGAAAAAGAATAGCTCATCTGAACTTCTGAACTTATTTCTCTAGGTAGATAAGGACATGGGGGATGACCAACCTTCAGTTCTTATGGTGAATAAGAAAAGGAAGGACATGGCTATGGGGACAAAGACTTATAAATGGTCTGAAGCCCCCATGCGCTGTCCATCCAAGAAGGGGATGATCCAGAGGTAGGGCATGGAACTAGAGGCATTATGTTTTTCATATGGAAAGCTAGGCCACACGAATATGAACTGCACTCAGAAGCACGGGGATGCTAAAGGTGTGTTCACTATTGAGTTTAATTATTCTATTTCTACAAATAGGGTATTAGATACAAGTTTTGGGGCACAATATATATTCAAATTCATGATCCAAGTAGATTTATAATGATTTCCATAGGGGAGGTGGATCTTCAAGCTGCCAATGGCGCAAGGCTGGCTGTGTTGGCTATTGGCGATTACATCCTCGCATTGTTGACTGGGATGATTCTGGTATTGCATAATAGTTATTATGTGCCTAGTGTTACCAAGAACGTAATTTAGTTATCATGTTTGGATATTGATGGATTTATCTCATGTTTGGAATTAAGGGTTGTCTCTTTTATAATAAAAATGTATGTTATGGTATGGAACATTTAAATAATGGGTTGTATGTATTAAATTGTGAAAACCAAGTGTTGGAAATCGATAAAGAAACAAACTAACATGACTCATACATCACCCAGTTGTGACATCACCGTCTTAGTCAGGTAAACAAGAATATCTTGACAATGCTCTGAAATTATGGCTATTTAGACTCTACTGAGCTAAAAACCCATGACCGATGTCACACTTGATTACAAGGTAAAATGATCTGGCCACCTTTTAGTGGACTGAGTGAAATGTCCACAAAGCTTCTAGGATTGGTACTCACTGATGTACGTGAACCATTTCCAGTAGAAGATAGTGGTAGATATTCTTACTTCATTGCATTTACTAATGATTTTAGTAGATATAGCTATGTATACATAATGAGGTATAAGTTATAGTCCATAGATAAATTTAAGGAATTCATGAATGAAGTAGAGAATTATCTTGATAAGAATATAAACAAGCTTCGATCTGATTGAGGTGTAGAATATCCGAACAAAGAGTTCATTGATTTTCTATGGGAGTCTAGGATTCTATCTCAGACTAGTCCTCCTTATACAACAGAGTGGAATGGTGTTAGTTAAAGGAGTAACTTAACCTTGTTGGACATGGGGAGTTCAATGATGTTTTATGCAGATCTTCCATTATCCTTTTGAGTATATGCATTACAAACTACATCATACACATTAAATCGAGTACCAACTAAGGCATAAAATGTAATTCCATCAGAGTTATGGAATTTAAAAAACCCATTTTGTCGCACACATGTGTATGGGGATTCGAGGGTTTTTTTATGTCCTTCTCAGACAAAAAACTAGCACCTCGAGGCATGAAGTGTATCTTTATAATATATCCCAAATAAATGAATTCATAAGACCGATATAACCCTTCAGACAAAAAAATGATTGTCGCCAGTCAATCCATCTTTCTTGAGATGGAGTGCATCCTCAAAAAGGATAGTGGGAGCAAGATTGAAATCGATGAAGTGGATGATCAAGATACACATGAGTTGGTACATGAATAATTTCCTTAGGTCCATGTGGAAGAGGTTCCAGAAACACAAGTACTGCGTAGGTGCTCAAGTGAGGTAAGGGAATCAAAGTGAATTGGTTTCCTAGTCACCGAGTTTACTGAATCATTATTCTTGGAAAATGATGAACCTCTCTCCTACATGGAATAATTATAAAGCATAGAAGTTGTAAGATGTCTAGAATATATGAATTCTAAGATGGATTCAATGTATCAGAACCATGTCTGGGTTCTGGTCGATGATCCAGTTGATGTAAAGCCTGTTGGATTAAAATGGTTATTCAAGAGGAAATTGTACATGGAAGGTCATGTTAGTAACTATAAAGAAAGGATACTGGCTAAAGGATTCAGACAGCATCAAGGAATTGACTGTGAAGAAACCTTTTTTCTAGTTTCCATGTTTAAATCCATAAGAATATAAATTTCCCTAACAGCTTACCATGACTATGAGATTTGGAAAATGGATGTCAAAACATCATTCCTTAATGGGAACCTTCAGGAAGATGTGTATATGACACAACTATAAGGTTTTGTGACTTAATATGAAGCCAAACGAATTTTCAAGTTGCATAAATCCATTTATGGATTAAATAAAGCATCCAGGTCATGGAACATTCGATTTAAGGAATCCATAAACGAATTTGGGTTCATTATGAACGAATGAGAGACATGCGTTTATAAGCAGTTTAATGGGAATGTGATCGTTATCCTAGTAGTATATGTTGATGACATATTGCTTATTGGAAATGATGTACTATTATTACAGTCAGTTAAGGACTGGTTGAATAATTTTTTATCCATGAAGGACATTGGTGAAGCCGCCTGCATTCTTGGGATCATGATCAATTTTTATAGATACAAAGGCTATTTGGACTATGTCAGGGTACATACATTGACCAAATACTAACGAGATTTAGTATGGAACAATCCAATATGTTATTTTCTCCAGTGTCACATGGCCTAAATCATTCTAAGAAAAAGAGTCCTCAAACCCAACATGAAAATGATAGAATTAGTAATATCCTATACGCTTCATCGATAGGATCCATCGTATATTTCATGTAATGTACCAAACATGATGTTCCATATGCACTGATCATGGTAGGAAGATATCAAGTAGATCCAGGAGAACATCATTGTCCTATTGTTAAGACTATCCTTAAGTATCTTAGAAGAAATAAGGATGTGGACGTGGTGTATGGAGGAGACGAGGAGTTTCTCATCATAGGGTATGTTGATGCTGGGTTTCAGACAGATAAGAATGATCTGAAGTCGCAATCTAGATATGTTTTCTATCGCGATGGTGGAGTTGTGAGCTGGAAGAGTTCAATGTAGCCAGTTGTTGCTGATTCAACAATGGATTCCGAATATATAAAATCTTCTAATGTAACCAAGGAAACAGTATAGATTCGTATCTATTTCCAGAAGTTTGATGTGGTGCATATTAGAAAATACTCTATCACATTGTATTGTGACAATACTGCATCACTTGGTCTTTTAAAAGAACCAAGTTCACATCAACAAACAATGCACAAACTCTGAAAGTATCATCTCATGAGGGATTTCTATCAACGGGTTGATGTTGCAGTGTGCAGAGTATCTACGGAAGAGAATGAGGAAGATCCCATGGTTAAAGGCCTATCTCAGTAGAAGAATAAATATCATGTGAGAGATAGTGGGTTAAAAGTTGATTGCAGTTGGCTCTAGTCCATATGGGAGTATGTTGAAGTTGATGGCCTAAAACCAACTACTTTTTATATTATTCATTAAATAAACAGCTTTTCACATCTTGATTGTTTTTCTGCGTGACAATTCATGTGATAATGTCCCAAGGATAGTGGTTGCATTAAAGGTTCATAGGGGATCCTTACTATGATGAGAACCTGGAAGTGCCATAACACTGTTCATGAATATATGTTCTATAGCCGGTTGATGTTATTTGAGGGAACAAACAATACAGGCTATTAGGGGTGAGGACTCATAAAACATTGAGGAACCATTTCATGGTGTGTTCCCATGGTAATACTTATGGGGATATTATGAGAATGAGAACAGCCATTTGGAAATCCACATTTCATAGTTTCATTGGATGTTCCTATCTTGGGACGTGTGTATTTGTCATTAGTCATTAATATTATTATTAATGGGCATTTCAACTCGGGAAAATAGATGTATTGATAAAAACTATGACTACACACTTTTTCAAGTGAGGTAGGATACGTTGGGTGGGTCACGAGTAATACTGCATTAATAGATAATGCGGGAAATGATTTTTCCCTTCTATTCCATAATGGAAGTAGATATCTCTGACCCTTGGATGGAATTGATATATCCTAATTATATCCATGTTAATGGTAAGGAATGGGAAAGTTCAATTCCGTAAAGTCAAATAATTATAATCGAGCACATGGGTTTATGGCACTAACATTCGTCCCGTTTGATATGAGATATCGTGACAAAGGGATTATATTACACAGTAAGGGTTTGTATGAGGTGACTTGTCAATGCGGTGTCAACTTCTTTCTCTTGGGAGCCTTGACCCATTGCTAGACAGTAATCTTGGACTTTAGGAAATCCACTAAATGTCAATGAGAAAGAGGCATATAGGGTCACACACTATTTGTGTCCATGTATCTCAGTTAAATATTAATTTAACAAGTTAAATAAAGATTATTCCCAACTGGGGTTTAATAATTATTTAAGGATTCCTGATCACTTTTATTTCGGCACTAGTTATTAGAAGGAATATATTGTATGTGAAATAATATATATTTATTAGTGAGTAATGAAGTTACATTTATTTAAAAAATAAATACCCATTACTCAAGTTCTAATAAATGTGGTGGAGGAAATAATGAAAAATGGAAATAAAATTACACGCTGTGTATATTGAATATACACGCCTTGTAATTTTCTTGGAAAACGAGTACACGCCGTGTATTAATTATTACACACCATGTAGTTTTTCCATTCTTGATTTTGATGAAATAAAATCATTTTATTAATAATATTTATTATAATTAGCATGGGAGCATGTATCAAAATTAATAATTCGACATGAGGATTTTCAATGAGAGGTAATGAAATAAATAAAACATGTAACATGTTTATTTATTGTCCTAAATCTATAAGCTCAAACCTGGTTATAAATATCCCCATAACCCCAACACTCTTCCCCAATCACTGTGCACAACAATTCTGAAGAGTTCTCTGAAGGCGAAAAGAAATACTTCCTCCAAGAATGCTCTCAAGACTGAGAGAAATCCCACACCATAGGATCAAGTCGATAAAAGGTGAACATTGCAAGTTATGTTTCTTCCATGCTAGCACTTGATGATTCCTTCGGTGTGTCCAGAGATATTTGGAGCACGTGTGGATCACCGCTAGAGGAATCCTACACTTGGATTCTACGACACAATGATAGATCACACCTGATCATGACCGGAGACATAAACAGAGAAAGAATACCATCATGGTAATTGTTTTCAATTTTGAAAATAATTATAACCAATATATAATGATCCTATATCTATGTTTTCGGGACTCGCTCTTTTTTTTCATTCTTCGTTCTATTCTGATGATCCAGCGTTTTACATCATGACAGATCTCGAATTGATCATTGTTAATGTTAAAATTAAAGTTGGGCACTCCTACCAATGTGCTTCCACTGTTCCCGGAAACTACACCCCCATCATTTTTAAAACCAACCACCCACCCGATCCCGATCTTATGAAGACATATCCCTAAACCTTCACATGATCCATTCACTAACTACCCCCAATTGTTCATATCCCAATACCCAACCTTTGAACCTACCCTAAATTAGATACCTATTGTAAGAACCCGGTTTTTGCTTAGAAAGACTTTGGAAAATTCTTGATGATATTCCAGAGCAGCACCTTCAGACGGCGTGCGATTCTGAGCCCCAGAGTGTCCGGAATTAAATTTTCTGTGCGTTCACACTAGAAACGCCAAATATATGGGATAACTCCTAAACGGAGTTCTGGATCATGGATCCGAGTGTACGGATGGGTCCAGAATAGGGTGTTCACCCTAGGAACGACATAAAACTTATCGTCGCGGGATGTTTGGACCCCTCGCCCGCTCCCAGAACGTTAAATGGATGAATAAATTAATTAATTTATTCGTTTAATGGATAAACGCTAGTATCTCTTCAACGGATTCTCGGATTGGAAAACTGAGGGCACCGTTGAGTTCGGAGCATGCCGTTTACCCTAGTAGGAGTGTGTGTTTCGCGGGCGCGGGCCGTTTGTGAAAAATGGCCCCAGGGGCGTTTTCGTTATTTGGCGGCCTCAGGCGCTAAGTTTAGTAACTTTTGAACGGGGTCTCGGAATAAAATTCCGAGACTTCCGTTGCGCTAATAGCGTGGTTCCTAGCCTAGGGGAGGCTAAATCCCGACCCCGTCGGGAGTTCGGGTTTGGGGCTATCGGGCGGGCGTGTAAGTGATTCGTACATAAACAACCCCCCCTTCTTCTTCTTCTTCTTCCTCAAACCCTCATCCCCTTCCTTCACCTCTAGTGAGGCGACTCCGGCAAGGTGCAGTGGTGTCAGCTGATCGACGCGAAGCTTCGGGCGAAGCCCAGCGTGGTAGGTGGTGTTGTTTGAGTTTCAAATCCCGAACCCCCTTTGAACCCCAATTTTAGCATCGGATTTTCTTTTAATCTTCGAACAAATTCCATGGTTGTGTATTATGAATTTTTCTCTTTCCGATGCTTGTTTTGGATTCAAAATCGGAGTTCGGAGGCGTTCACAATCGATCACCGAAGATTGCGGGTTTCTGGAGGTTTTCCGGCCGGTTTGGGAGCTCCGGCCGAAGGAGGCGCGACAGCCCGGCTTCTGTCCGAGGAGGCGGCAGCGGGGAGTCGCGGTGGTTCGGTGGCCAGGTGGATCAGCTCTGGCTGGCGGCGGCGTTTTCCGGTGCTGGCGGTGGGCGGCGGCCTTTGGCTCGGCGGCGGCAGGCCGAGGGCGCCGACACGGGACAACGACTCGGGGTCGCGGCGCGGCGCGACCTCGGTGGATAGAGACCCGCGAACTGCGGGTCTCCGCGGGGGCGCAGCGAGACCGGCCATCCGGGCCGGTCGGATGTCGGCAGGCCGCGGCCAGGCCTCGGGCCGGTCCAGCCCAAGGGGTGCCCCCCCCCCCTCTTTTTCTAACTTCCGACGTACGTAGCTTTCTCTACGGACGTCCGTTTTGTGCACCGTCTGCGTCGGCAAGGGCCTGACGCAGACGCGGGACTTTTGAGATGGTTTCGAGAATTTTTAATTCCCGAAACGAGGGGCCGCGGAGGCACGACGCATCAGTAAGTGGTTTGTCGTTTTCCGGGGGAAAATTGTTTTGGGTGGCGCGGACGCATCAGACATCTGTTTTGAGCGTCGTCAGTTGCATTGGGACCCTGGTGTCGGGGCGAAGTTTTCCAGGGTGGTTTCGGGCGTTGAAGCTGAAGTTGAGGCGTGGTCCCCACAGCCTGTCTTTCGAGTTGTGTGTTGCGTTTCACGGCTTTTTTGTCAGACGTCCGTTCGGGGCGTGTGAGCAGTCGATGTTGGGTGTTTTGCTAAGGGCATCGCGTTGGCGTGGTCTGCCCGCTGTAATTCTGCACGAAGGTGCGGGCCCCGCGAGGGCCATTTTGAGAGTTGATGGTGATTTCCAGCTTTATCACCGGATGACCATTTTGGACAAGTGAGTAGTCCATTTCATGTACTTTTTCGAGAGGATCGCAACAGTGTGATCTGTTCGCTGGGTTTTGGGACCGGGATGCGGGTCCCATGTGGGACCGCTCGAGTGCGGTGTGCCGGGGTGCATCTTTTTCTCTGGATATCTGTTGCACTCATGTTGGTAGTGCTTTTGACGTGTTATCCTGAGGGGGATCACAATAGTGCGATGCGCCCGACTGTTTTCGGGGCCGAGGCTCGGGATCACGGGACGTCGTAGGGGCGTGAGGCAGTGTTGGTGACTTTTCCGTCGGATATCCGTTTGAGGCGAGTAAGTAGTCGATCTCGTGTGTTTTTCCGCGAGGATTACAACGGTGCGATCCGTTTGATTGTGCGGAGCCTTATATGCAAACTTAGTAAATGTGGAAGCATGAAAGGTCCTCCGGTGGTGGTTCGTCCTACCATGGTTGTAGTGGACCCTTGGCGTGTGATCGCGCACTCTTGGGAGAGCGATATAATCATTCACGAGATGTGGTAGGCCATTCCTGGGCCTTTTAGGAGGAGTTGTTATGTCATGACTTCGCGTTGATGTTGGGTGCCATGTGAACGATATCCTTAGGGATGGAGATGTGGTATACCCTTGGAGTATACGAGAGCGCTTGGAGGTTTGTGTGGTTTGTACCTGAGACGTTCGTGCACCTGGTTGGGGTCAACTTGGGGCCACATGTCGTGTGGGCCCCATGTGCGTGTCGTGTTCTGCTTCGCGTACTTGGACTTCTCGTGGTGTAGAGGGTCCCTTTGTGCTCGTTTGTTTGGTTAGCAGGGTGGAGTGTATTTCCCCTGACTTTGTGCTCTTGTGTTTGACCAGCAGGGTTGAGTGGTCTCCCCCTGGTTTCGTTCTCGATGGATTGGCCAGTTGCGGTGCTAGTGGCACCCAGTGCTGGAGCAGACGCCACACCTCTTTTGGGTGAGTTTTTCTGGTGTTTGGAGGTTGCGTGATACCCACTTCATGTTCGGTTGGCCATTGTTGTACCCTCCATTGGATATGGCGAGAGCAGTTCTGAGTTTTACCCTCCAGCGGGGCTGGGCAGTGGGTTACTCATCGACTTCTAGGGTCTACCCTCTAGCAGAGACTGGTAGTGGGTCACCCAACGCACTTAGGGTCTACCCTCCAGCAGAGACTAGGAAGTGGGTCACCCGATGCACATAGGGTCTACCCTCCAGTAGAGATTGGGCAGTGGGTCACCCGACGACCTCTTAGGGTCTACCCTCCAGCAGGGCTAGGCAGTGGGTCGCCCGTCATCTAGTTCCAGGTCTACCCTCCAGCACGACAGGGCAATGGGTCGCCTGTCGACTTATTCCAGGTCTAACCTCCAGCGGGGCTGGGCAGTGGGTCTCCTGATGATGTATTAAGTTCTACCCTCCAGCGGGGCTTGGCAGTGGGTCGTCGAATGATGTGTTATGGTTTACCCTCCAGCAGGGCTGGGCAGTGGGTCACCTAGTATCTTAATATGGTTTACCCTCCAGCGGGACTGTGCAGTGGGTCACCCGATATCTGGTTATGAGTTACCCTCTAGTAGGGCTGGGCAGTGGGACACCGACTGGCATTCCAGACTCAGTCCTTTCGACTAGGCTAGTCTGTGGCTTTCATCCGTGATTACCGGAGCAGGAACCTTGGTTGTACGGGTTGGTGATGGAACAACTTGACTTTGAGGAGACCTCTCGACTACAGGGCAGTGATGAGGTGTGGTTTGACTTTCCTAGAACTCTCACGTACAAGGGGCGCTTTCCCCACCGAGACACATTCTTGTGACACGATCTAAAACTTTGCGGGCGAGTCAATGCCGCCCAAAGCGGATAGTGTCGAAGTGCGGTGATTGAGCCCCTTGGCTTGTAGTTCGGGGAAGACGTGCGGGATGCTGGGCATCGATGGTGTTACTTCTGGGACTGTTGGTGACTCTTTTCTCTTGCTGAGCTACGGGACAGAGATCCCCTTACGACGTTGTTTGGGCTTCTTGCTGAGCATAAGGATATGTATATACCTTGTTCGAGTTCCCACTTCTTGGGTCTGGTTACTCTCCCTCCATGAGAGGCGAAGACGCGCGAGGTATACCACATGCTTTCCGTGTCTAGCATCATGTGGTTGGAGGAGTCTACTCTCCTACTATAGGTGGCAAAGACTCGACACGAAGTTCATCTTATCACCGTTTCTAGCTCCTTGTGTCTGGATGAGTCTACTTACTTTCTCTTGTTGGGTTGAGCTGGACTCTCTGTTGTGCTGTTACTCTTTACTGCACCCTCAGTTGTACTCCTCTACTTTTCTGTTCCCTCTACTGCTCACCCTTCGGTATCTCCTTTGTTTCTCCCTCGAGCCTTCAGGGTATCCTACTGAGTATTTTTATACTCACCCCTGATTGGGATTTTCCCGCACATGGTGTGCCCTTGTAGACGACAGACAGGTGGAGCGTGACTTCAGTGGAGCATAGGAGCTTGGGAGCTTGGACCGCGTGCGGTTGTCGTGGCCGGGATCCAGGTGGGAAACACGTCAGCTGTTTCTTTTTTGTTTACCTATTGCCGGGTTGTGGCACTTTTTGGTTGGACGAGTGTTTTGCCTCTTTTCTTTTCAGCTTGTACCCAGTACTGTTTAGAGGTCGATGCACTCTTGTGGTTTATTTATAGCAGTTTCCCTTTTACTCTTCTTTTTTACTATGCACTATTGCATTGAGTGTGATGCGTGTGGGTGTGTACAGGTGCTTAGGCAAAGGCCTCCCCGAGTTGTTGTGCCTTTGGCGCTGGTCACCAGCCCCTGACCTATGGAGGCGGGCTTGGGGTAGTTGCGGCTCGATCCCGGGTAGGGTCGGGTCGTGACAAAGTGGTATCAGAGGTGGTTTGTTCCATGGGATGCTGTTCGGACGTCCCTAAAAGAGGAATTGGTTGGGATTTAGGGAAACAATTTTAACGTGTCTCGAGAGCGGCTCTTAGGCCAGGGAGTCTAGTGATGGTGCGGCAGTCGACGTATCCATTCACCAGGACCTTGATAAGCCACTTGTCGACTCGGCATGCTGAGACACATATTGCAGGGAAAATTGGTTTGTGCATCACATTGGACCTAGTCTCTGACTGTCCTTCTAGAGTCAGCTCCCCATCGTTGTTGTTGTGGTATATACATATATGCTCATCTGACCGCAAAACTCCTTGATAATATTCTGGATGTCTCCGCAAATACATCCATCCCAGATACCAGCATTGGGTTTGTGACGACGACCATGTGAGCTATGAGGCCCCGGTCCAGGACCCATCATGCAAGCCCCTTTCTCCGAGTGGGCCGGTAGCAGCACCCCCACCTGTTGAGCAGCAGACAGTTTTAGCAGAGCAGGCTGAGCTCGAGTGCAGGTTGAGCATGCTCCGTGAGTTCCAGTGGCAGAGACCGCTGAGGTTCAGTGGTGAGCCAGACCCTCAGGCAGTAGAGGTTTGGCTCGAGGCAGTGGTTAGCCTTTTCAGGCTTGTGCAGAAGCCGATAGATCAGAGAGTTTCTTTGGCCGCCACCTTTTTTTTGTGGAGCAGCTCGGCGTTGGTAGAGTCTGGTGACTCAGTTCCTTGATGAGTCGTCGCTTTCGTGGGGTGACTCTCAGTTTTTGTTTTGTGAGAGTTTTTACCCTCCTTCTTGCGCTCCGTTCGGATTCAGGAGCTCCTGATGTTTCAACAGCGAGGGATGACGGTGGCCGAGTACGCAGCTAGTTTTGCAGACCGTGCACGCTTTTACCCAGACATGGTCCGTGACGACGACATCCGAGAATGGAAGATTGAACAGGGTCTCCGCCGAGAGATTCGTGTTGTCATATTACCCTTGGGAATTTCCACGTATGTCGGGGTGCTAGAGTAGGTGCTGGTGACAGAGGGCTTCCTGTCATGTTTTACGGTTGGTAGTGGCAGCAGGCACGTTGGAGCTGAGACATCTGCCGCAGCTAGCGGGCGTCGGCAAGTAGGACCTCGATGCATGTGGCCTTCCCACATCCGGTTCCGGAGACGTGGTCGTATACCACTACGGCGAAAAGGTGCAGGGCCTCAGCCGAGGAATCCCTTCTGTGAGTTGATCCCAGGCCGTGGTTGTACACCACAGTGGCGCCAGAGGACACCAGGGTAGCCCTGGGGGCGCCGATTCTAAGCTTGTGAGGGGTGAGGTCACTTGGCACGAGACTACCCGACCCGAGTTGCTAGGATCTTCGGGCAGGCAGCAAGTGCACCACCACAACAGAGGCAGCGCCGTGATCAGAGTAGTACCCAGAGAGTTGGTGATAGCAGAGGAGCGGGAGGAGCTGGTAGTGGGGAATGACGTTACGAGATCTCCCCATCACCACTAGGCGGTCCACGTCAGGCTCCGGGAGCTGATGGTTGGGACTGCGGTTAGCCGCAAGCTTTGGATGGCTATGATTTTGCAAAGCATGGGATGGTGAGAGGTACCCCTTTCGACCCTTTTACCTTTTTCAGTAGAACATTTTGGCTATGCGTGTGAAAGGCTTTTCTCCTTGCTCCTTGTTTGAGGTGTTACCATGGTGACGCATGGCATCGGGTGTAACCCAATGTTGGTGAGGAAATAGGCATGAGACCTTTTCTTTTAGTCGATGGTGTTGACTCCTTCGCATTTGAGCATGTAAGAGAGCATCAACTGTGGAACCTTGGATGACCAGATATCCATGGGTGTTTCACCATATGGATATTCTGAAGGATGGAATCATCGGGCCTTGTTCCAGGTGCGGGCGGTGATTCCAGTCACGACGTGCGATGTAGAGGATTGACTGGGGAGGTGAGAAACCTTTGAGGGCCTTTGGGTCGTTCGAGACCGTGCAAAGGGATAGAGAGGTACCCTACCGCCTTGCCCTAACCCCAAAGTCTGTAGGGGGTGCATGACGTCAGCAAGGGCCGACCTAGCGTGAATAGATTGATCCTTTGGTCTGCGTGCGGTGACGCAGATCTGTGCATGGGTTCTTCTGGGTATGGGAAAGCCAGGTGTGGGCTTAGTACCCTGTGTTGCTCCCTAGTTTTGCTTTTCGGGGACGAAAATCTTGAAGGAGGGAATGATGTAAGAACCCGGTTTTTGCTGAGAAAGACTTTGGAAAATTTTTGATGATATTCCAGAGCAGCGCCTTCAGAAGGCGTGCGATGCCGAGCCCCGGAGTGGCCGGAATTAAATTTTCAGTGCGTTCACACTGGAAACGCCAAATAAATGGGATAATTCCTAAAAGGAGTTTCAGATCCTACATCCAAGTGTATAGATGGGTTTGGAATGGGGTGTTCACCCTAGGAACTACATAAAACTTGTCGGCGCAGGATGTTTGAACCCCTCGCCCGCTCTCGGAACGTTAAACGGATGAATAAATTTAATTAATTTATTCATTTAATGGTTAAACTCTAGTATCTACTAAACGGTGGCTCGAATTGGAAAACTGAGGGCACCGTTGAGTTCGGAGCGTTCCGTTTACCCTAGGAGGGGTGTAAGTTTCGCGGGCGCGGACCGTTTGTGAAAAATGGCCCTAGGGGCGTTTTCGTAATTTGGCTACCGCGGGTGCTAAGTTCAGTAACTTTTGAACGGGGTCTCGGAATAAAATTCCGAGACCTCCATTGTGCTCAGAGCGTGGTTCTTATCCTAGGGGAGGCTAATTCCTGACCCTGTCGGGAGTTCGGGTTCGGGGATGTCAGGCGGGCGTTTAAGTGATTCGTACATAAACACCCCCCCTTCTTCTTCTTCTTCTTCATCCTAAAACCCTCCCCCCCCCCTCCATGACCTCCAGATAGGCGAGCTCCGGCGAGGCAACTCCGGAAAGGTGCGATGGTGCTGGTGGATCGACGCGAAGCTCCAGGCGAAGCCCAACGAGGTAGGTGGTGTTGTTTGAGTTTTAAATCTCGAACCCCCCTTTGAACCCCAATTTTAGCATTGGATTGTCGTTTAATCTTCAAACAATTTCCATGGTCGTGTAGTATGCATATTTCTCTTTCCGACTCTTGTTTTGGATTCAAAATCGGAGTTTGGAGGCATTCACAATCGATCGCCGAAGTTTGCAGGTTTTTGGAGGTTTTCCAGCCGGTTTGGGAGCTCCGACGGATGGAGTCGCGGCGGCCCGGATTCGGTCCGAGGAGGCATCCGCAGGTCATCGTGGTGGTTCGGTGGCCAGGCGAAGCGGCTCCGGCTGGCGGCGGCATTTTACGGCGCTGGCGGGGGCGGCGGCCTTTGGCTCGGCGGCGACAGGCCGAGGGCGCCGGCACGGGACGACGACCCGGGGTCGCGGCGCGGCACGACCTTGGTGGACAGAGACCCGCGAACCACAGGACTCTGCGGGGGCGCAGCGAGACTGGCCATCCGGGCCGGTCGGAGGTCGGCAGGCCGCGGCGAGGTGAGACGGGCCCGTGGCCGGGCCGATCCGGCCCAAGGAGTGCCCCCCCCCCCTCTTTTTCTAACTTCCGACGTCCGTAGCATTCGCTACAGACGTCCGTTTTGTGCGCCGTCTGCGGCGGAACGGGCCTGATCGGACGTCCATTTTGTGCGCCGTCCGCGGAGGTGCAATGCGTCTTTAAGTGGTTTGTCGTTTTCCGGGGGAAACTTGTTTTGGGCGGCGCAGACGCATCAGACGTCCATTTCGAGCACCGTCAGTTGCGGTGGGACCCTGGCGTCGGGGCGATGTTTTCTAGGGTGGTTTCGGGCATTGAAGCTGAAGTTGAGGTGTGGGTCACAGGCCCGTGTTTTGAGCTGCATGCTGCGTTTCACGAATTTTTTGTCGGACGTCCGTTCGGGGCGTGTTAGCAGTCGATGTTGGGTGTTTTTCCGAGGGCATCGCGTTGGCGCAGTCTGCCCGTTGTAATTCTGCACGATGGTGCGGGCCCCGCGAGGGCCATTTCGGTAGTTGATGGTGATTTCCAGCTTCATCACCGGGTGACCGTTTTGGACAAGTGAGTAGTCCATTTCGTGTACTTCTTCGAGAGGATCGCAATGGTGCGATCCGTTCGTTGGGTTTCAGGACCGGGATGCGGGTACCACGTGGCACCGCTCGAGTGTGGTGCGCTGAGATGCATCCTTTTCTCTAGATATTCATTGAACTCATGTGTGTAGTGATTTTGACGTGTTATCCTGAGGGGGATCGCAATGGTGCGATGCGCCCGACTGTTTTCGGGGCCGAGGCTCAGAATCACGGGACGCCGTACGGGCGTGTGACGGTTTTGGTGACTTTTTCGTCGGATATCTGTTTGAGGCGAGTAAGTAGTCGATCTCATGTGTTTTTCTGCGAGGATTACAACGGTGCGATCCATTTGATTGTGCTGAGCCTTATACGCGATCATATTAAATGTGGAAGCATGAAAGGTGCTCCAGTGGCGGTTCGTCCTACCATGGTTGTAGCGGACCCTTGGCGTGTGATCGCACACTCTTGGGAGAGCGATTTAATGGTTCACGAGATGTGGCTGGCCGCACCTGGGCCTTTGATGAGGAGTTGTTACGTCACAACATCGCGATGACGTTGGGTGTCGTGTGAACGATAGCCTTAGGGCTAGAGATGTGGTGTACTCTTGGAGTATACGAGAGCGCTTGGAGGTACATGTGGTTTGTACCTGAGACGTTTGTGTGCCTGGTTGGGGTCGACTTGGGGCCACACATCGTGTGGGACCCATGTGTGTGTTGTGTTTTTCTTCGCGTTCTTGGACCTCTCGCGGCGTAGAGGGTCCCTTTGTGCTCGTTTGTTTGGTTAGTAGGGTGGAGTGTATTTCCCCTGGCTTTGTGCTCGTTTGTTTGAACAGCATGGTAGAGTGGTCTCCCCCTGGTTTTGTTCTCGATGGATTAGCCAGTAGCGGTGCTAGTGACACCCAGTGCTGGAGTAGACACCGCACCTCTTTTGGGAGAGTTGTTCTAGAGTTGGGAGGTTGCGTGATACCCACTTCATGTTCGGTTGGCCATTGTTGTACCCTCCAGTGGATATGGCCAGAGCATTTCTGAGTTTTACCCTCCAGCGGGGCTTGGCAGTGGGTTACTCATCAGCTTCTAGGGTCTACCCTCCAGCAGAGACTGGGCAGTGGGTCACCCGACAAACGTAGGGTCTACCCTCCAGCAGATACTGGGCAGTGGGTCACCCGAAGCACATAGGGTCTACCCTCCAGCAGAGACTGGGAAGTGGGTCACCCAATGACTTCTTAGGGTCTACCCTCAAGTAGGGTTGGGCAGTGGGTTGCCCGTCGTCTAGTTCTAGGTCTACGCTCCAGCACGGCTGTGTAGTGGGTCGCCTGTCGACTTATTCCAGGACTACCCTCCAGTGGGGCTGGGCAGTGGGTCGCCTGATGATGTATTAAGTTCTACCCTCCAGTGGGGCTGGGCAGTGGTTTGCCGGATGATGTGTTATGGTTTACCCTCCCACAGGACTGGGCAGTGGGTCACCCATTATCTTAATATGGTTTACCCTCTAGCGGGGCTGTGCAGTGGGTCACCCGATATCTGGTTATGAGTTACCCTCCAGCAGGGCTGGGCAGTAGGACACCGACTGGCATTCCAGACTCCGTCCTTTCGACAAGGCTAGTATGTAGCTTTCTTCCGTGATTATCGGAGCGGGACCCTTGGTTGTACAAGTTGGTGATGGAACAACTTGACATTGAGGAGACCTCTCGACTGCAGGGCAGTGATGAGGTGTGGTTTGACTTTCCTAGATATCTCATGTAAGAGGGGTGCTTTCCCCACCGAGACACGTTCTTGTGATGCGATCTAAAACCGTGCGGACGAGTCAGTGCCGCCCAAAGCCGATAGTGTCGAAGTGCGGTGATTGAGCCCCTTGGTTTATAGTTCGTGGCAGACTTGCGGGATGTTGGGCATCGAGGGTGTTACTTCTGGGACTGTTGGTGACTCTTTTCTCCTGATGAGCTATGGGACGGAGATCCCCTTACGACGTTGTTTGTGCTTCTTGCTGAGCATAAGGATATGTATATACCTTGTTTGAGTACCCACTTCTTGGGCCTGGTTACTCTCCATCCAGGAGAGGCGAAGACGTGCAGGGTATGCCACGTGCTTTCCGTGTCTAGATTCTCATGGTTGGAGGAGTCTACTCTCCTACTATAGGTGGCGAAGACTCGACGGGAAGTTCATCTTCTCACCGTTTCCAACTCCTTGTGCCTGGACGAGTCTACTTCCTTTCTCTTGTTGGGTTGAGCTGGACTCTCTTCTATGCAGTTACTCTTTACTGCACCCTCAGTTGTACTCCTATACTTTTCTATTCGCTCTACCGCTCACCCTTCGGTATCTCCTTTGTTTCTCCCTTGAGCCTTCGGGGTATCCTACTGAGTATTTTTATACTCACCTCTAATTGGGATTTTCCCACACTTGGTGTGCACTTGCAGACGACGGACAGGTGGAGCGTGACATCAGTGGAGCGTAGGAGCTTGGGAGCTTGGATCGCGTGCGGTGGTCGTGGCCAGGATCCAGGTGGGAAACCTGTTAGCTGTTTTTTTTTGTTTACCTGTTGCCGGTTTGTGGCATATTTTAGTTGGGCGCGTGTTTTTCCCCTTTTCATTTCTGCTTGTACCCTATACTGTTTAGAGGTTGATGAACTCTTGTGTTTTATTTATAGCAGTTGCCCTTTTAGTCTTCTTTTTACTCTACACATTTTCATTGAGTGTGCAATGTGTGGGTGTGTACAGGTGCTTAGGAAGAGGCCTCCCCGAGTTGTTGTGCCTTCGGCGCTGGTCGCCAGCCCGTGGCATATGGAGGTGGGCTTTGGGTAGTTGTGGCTCGAGCTCGGGTAGGGTCGGGTCATGACAAATTGGTATCAGAGGTGGTTCGTTCCTTGGGATGCTGTTCAGACGTCCCTAAAAGAGGAATTGGTTGGGATTTAGGGCAACAATGTTAACGTGTCTCGAGAGCGGCTCTCAGGCCAGGGAGTCCAGTGATGGTGCGGCGACCGACGTATCCATTCACCAGGACCTTGATAACCCGCTTGTCGACTCGGCATGCTGAGACACATGTTGCAGGGAAAATTGGTTTGTGCATCACATATGACCGGGTCTTTGACTGTCCTTCTTGAGTCATCTCCCCATCGTTGTTGTTGTGGTATATACATTTATGCTCATCTGACCGCGGCACTCCTTGATAATATTCAGGATGTCTCTACGAAGACAGCCATCCCAGATACCAGCTTTGGGTGCGTGACGATGACCCTGTGAACTATGAGGCCCCAGTCCAGGACCCATCATGCGAGCCCCTCTCTCCGGGTGGGCCGGTAGCAGCACACCCACCTGTTGAGTAGTAGATAGTTTCAGCAGAGCAGGCTGATCTCGGGTGCAGGTTGAGCGCACTTCGTGAGTTCCAGTGGTAGAGACCGCTGAGGTTCAGTGGTGAGCCAGACCCTCATGCAGCAGAGGTTTGGCTCGAGGTAGTGGTTAGCATTTTCAGGCTTGTGTAGACGCTAACAGATCAGAGAGTGGCTTCGTCCGCCACCTTTTTTTGTTGGAGCAGCTCGGCGTTGGTGGAGTCTGGTGAGTCTGTTCCTTGATTAGTAGTCGCTTTCATGGGGTGACTCTCAGTTGTTGTTTCGTGAGAAGTTTTTCCCCTCCTACTTGCGCACCGTTCGGATTCAGGAGCTCCTGCAGTTTTAGCAGGGAGGGATGACGGTGGCCGAGTACGCAACTACTTTTGCAGATCGTGCATGCTTTTACCCGGACTTGGTCCGTGACGACGACATCTGAGCATGGAAGTTTGAAGAGGGTCTCTGCCTAGAGATTAATGCTGTCATAGTACCCTTGGGCATTTCCACATATGTCGGGGTGCTAGAGCAGGCGCTGTTGACAGAGGGCTTCCTGTCATGTTTTGCGGTTGGTAGTGGCAGTAGGCACGTTGGAGCCGAGACGTCTGTCGCAGCTAGCGGGCATCGGCAAGCAAGACCTCGATATAGGTGGCCTTACCACTACCGGTTCCGGAGACATGGTCGTATAACACTGTGGCGAAAAGGCTCACGGCCTCAACCGAGGATTCCCTTCCGTGAGTGGATCCCAGGCCGTGGTTGTACACCACAGTGGCGCCGGAGGGCACCAGGGCAGCCCAGGGAGCGCCGATGCTATGCTTGTGATGAGCGAGGTCACATGGCACGAGACTGCCCGACCAGAGTTGCTGGGAGCTTCAGGCAGGCAGCAGGTGCACCACCACGACAGAGGCAGCACCGTGATCGGAGAAGTACCCAGAGAGGTGGTGCTAGTAGAGGAGCGGGAGGAGCTGGTAGTGGGGGACGACGTTACAAGATGTCCCCATCACCACTAGGAGGTCCACGTCAGGCTCCAGGAGCTGACGGTTGGGACCGCGGGTAGCCACGAGCTTTGGATGTCTACGATTTTGCAGAGCATGGGATGGTGAGAGGTACCCCTTGTGACTCTTCTACCTTTTGCAGTAGAATTGTTGGGCTCTGCATGTGAAAGGCTTTTCTCCGTGCTCCTTGTTTGAGGTGTTACCAGGGTGACACAGGGTGTCGGGTGTAACCCTCTGTTGGTGAGGAAAAAGGCATGAGAACTTTTCTTTTAGTCGATGGTGTTGACTCCTTCGCCTTTGAGCGTGTAAGAGAGCATCGACTGTGGAACCTTGTGTGGCCAGATATCCTTGGGTGTTTCACCATATGGATATTCTGAAGGAGGGAATCACTGGGCCTTGTTCCAGGTGTGGGTGGTGATTCTAGTCGCGGTGTGCGACGTAGAGGTTTGACAGGGGAGGTGAGATACCCTCAAGGGCCTTTGGGTCGTTCGAGACCGTGCAAAGGGATGGAGAGGTACCCTACAGCCTTGCCCTAAACCCAAAGTCTGGAGGGGGTGCACGACGTCGGCAGGGGCCGACCTAGCGTGAAAAGATCGATCCTTTGGTCTGTGTGTGGTGACGCAAAGCTGTGCATGGGTTCTTCTGGGTATGGGAAAGCTAGGTGTGGGCTTAGTACCCTGTGTTGCTCCCTAGTTTTTCTTTTCGTGGAAAAAAATCATGAAGGAGGGAATGATGTAAGAACCGGGTGTTTACTGAGAAAGAATATGGAAAATTTTTTATGATATTCCAGAGCAGCGGCTTCACATAGCGTGCGATTCCGAGCCCCAGAGTGGCCGTAATTAAATTTTCAGTGTGTTCACACTGGAAACGCCAAATAAATGGGATAACTCCTAAACGGAGTTCCGGATCATGGATCTGAGTGTACGGATGGGTTCGGAATGGGGTGTTCACCCTAGGAACGACATAAAACATGTCAGCGCGGGATGTTTGAACCCCTCGCCCGCTTCTGGAACGTTAAATGGATGAATAAATTAATTAATTTATTCGATTAAGGGTGAAACTTTACTATATCATAGATGGTGGCTCGGATTGAAAAACTGAGGGCACCGTTGAGTTCGGAGCGTGCCGTTTACCCTAGGAGGGGTGTAAGATTCGCGGGCGCGTGCCGTTTGTGAAAAATCGCCCCAGGGATATTTTCGTAATTTGGAAGCCTCGGGCGCTAAGTTTAGTAACTTTTGAACGGGGTCTCGGAATAAAATTCCGAGATCGCCGTTGCGCTCAGAGTGTGGTTCTTAGCCTAGCGTAGGCTAAATCCCCACCCCGTCGGGAGTTCGGGTTCGGGGCTGTCGGGCGGGCGTTTAAGTGATTCATACTTAAACACCCCCACCCCCTTCTTCTTCTTCTTCTTATTCTTCTTCCTCAAACCCTCCTCCCCCTCCTTCACCTCCAGAGAGGCTAGCTCCGGTGAGGTGACTCCGGCAAGGTTCGGTGGTGTCGGTGGATCGACGCAAAGCTCCGGGCGAAGCCCAGCGAGGTAGGTGATGTTGTTTGAGTTTTAAATCTCGAACCCCCCTTTGAACCCCAATTTTAGCATCGGATTGTCATTTAATCTTCGAAAAAATTCCATGGTCGTGTAATATGAATTTTTCTCTTTCTGACGCTTGTTTTGGATTCGAAATCGGAGTTTGGAGGCATTCGCAATCGATCGCCGAAGTTTTCGGGTTTTTGGAGGTTTTCCGGCCGGTTTGGGAGCTCCGGCGGAAGGAGGCGCGGCGGCCCAGCTTCGGTCCGAGGAGGCAGCCACGGGGCGTCACGGTGGATTGGTGGCCAGGCGGAGTGGCTCCGGCCGGTGGCGGCGTTTTCTGGCGCTGGCGGTGTGCGGCGACCTTTGGCTCGGCGACGACAGGCCGAGGGCGCCGGAATGGGATGGCAACCCGGGGTCGCAGCGCGACGAGACCTCGGTGGATAGAGACCCGCGAACCGCGGGTCTCCACAGGGGTGCAGCGGGACCGGCCATCCGGGCCGGTCAGATGTAGGCAGGACGCGGCGAGGTGAGTCGGGCCCGCGGCCGGGCCGCGTGCCGGCTGTGGGCAGACCAGCCGGACCGAGCTGGTCCGGCCCAAGGGGTGCCCCCCCCCCCCTCTTTTTCTAACTTCCGACGTCTGTAGCTTTCACTACGGACGTCTGTTTTGCGCGCCGTCTGCCCGCTGTAATTCTGCACGATGGTGCGGGCCCCGCGAGGGCCGTTTCGGGAGTTGACAGTGATTTCCAGATTTATCACCGGGCGACTGTTTTGGACAAGTGATTAGTCCATTTCATGTACTTTTTCAAGAGGATCGCAACGATGCGATCCGTTCGTTGGGTTTCGGGACCGGGATGCGTGTCCCACGTGGCACCGCTCGTGTGCAGTGCACCGGGATGCATCTTTTTCTCCAGATATCCGTTGCACTCATGTGGGTAGTGATTTTGACATGTTATCCCGAGGGGGATCGCAATGTTGCGATGCGCCCGACTATTTTTGGGGCCGGGGCTCGGGATCACGGGACGTCGTACGGGCGTGAGGCGGTGTTGGTGACTTTTTCGTCGGATATCCATTTGAGGCGAGTAAGTAGTCGATCTCGTGTGTTTTCCCTTGAGGATTACAATGGTTTGATCCGTTTGATTGGGCGGAGCCTTATACATGATCTTATTAAATGTGGAAGCATGACAGGTTCTCCGGTGGCGGTTTGTCCTACCATGGTTGTATCGGACCCTTGGCGTGTAATTGTGCACTCTTGGGAGAGTGATGTAATGGTTCACGAGATGTGGCTGGCCGCGCCTAGGCCTTTGAGGAGGAGTTGTTATGTCATGCCTTCGCGTTGACGTTCGGTGCCATGTGAACGATAGCCTTATGGCTGGAGATGTGGTATACTCTTGGTGTATACAAGTGTGCTTGGAGGTACTTGTGGTTGTACCTGAAGCGTTTGTGCTTCTGGTTGGGGTCGACTTGGGGCCACACATCGTGTGGGCCCCATGTGCGTGTCGTGTTCTGCTTCACCTACTTGGACCTCTCGTGGCGTAGAGGGTCCCTTTCTGTTCATTTGTTTGGTTAGCAGGGTGGATTGTATTTCCCTTGGAATTGTGCTCATTTTTTTAACCAGCAGGGTTGAGTGGTCTCCCCCTGGTTTCATTCTCGATGGATTGTCTAGTAGCGGTGCTAGTGAAACCCAGTGCTGGAGCAGATGCTGCAACTCTTTTGGGTGAGTTGTTCTAGAGTTGGGAGGTTGTGCGATACCCACTTCATGTTCGGTTGGCCATTGTTGTACCCTCCAGTGGATATGGCCAGAGAAGTTATGAGTTTTACCCTCCAGCGGGGCTGGGCAGTGGGTTACTCATCGGCTTCTAGGGTCTACCCTCCAGCAGAGACTGGGCAGTGGGTCACCCGACAACCTCTTAGGGTCTACCCTCCAGCAGGGCTGGCCAGTGGGTCACCCGTCGTCTAGTTCCAGGTCTACCCTCCAGCACGGCTGGGCAGTGGGTCGCCTGTCAACTTATTCTAGGACTACCCTCCACCGGGGTTGGGAAGTGGGTCGCCTGATGATGTATTAAGGTCTACCCTCCATCAGGGATGGGAAGTGGGTCGCCGGATGATGTGTTATGGTTTAACCTTCAGCAGGGATGGGCAGTGGGTCACCTAGAATCTTAATATGGTTTACCCTCCAGCGGGGCTGGGCAGTGGGTCACCCGATATATGGTTATGAGTTACCCTCTAGCAGGGCTGGGCAGTGGGACACCAACTGGCATTCCAGACTCAGTTTTTTCGACTAGGCTAGTCTGTGGCTTTCCTCCGTGATTACCGGAGCGGAACCCTTGGTTGTATGGGTTGGTGATGGAACATCTTGACTTTGAGGAGACCTCTCTACTGCTGGGCAGTGATCAGGTGTGGTTTGACTTTCCTATAACTCTCAAGTACGAGGGGAGATTTCCCCATTGAGACATGTTCTTGTGACGTGATCTATAACCGTTCGGGTGAGTCAGTGCCGCCAAAAGCAGATAGTGTCGAAGTGCGGTGATTGAGCCACTTGGCTTGTAGTTCAGGGCAGACGTGCGGGATGGGGGGCATCGATGGTGTTACATCTGGGACTTTTGGTGACTCTTTTCTCCAGTTGAGCTACGGGATGAAGATCCCCTTACGACGTTGTTCAGGCTTCTTGCTGAGCATAAGGATATGTATATACCTTGTTCGAGTACCCACTTCTTGGACCTGGTTACTCTCCCTCCAGGAGAGGCAAATACGTGCGGGGTATGCCACATGCTATCCGTGTCATGATTCTCGTGGTTGGAAAAGTCTACTCTCCTGCTATAGGTGGCGAAGACTCGACGGGAAGTTCATCTTCTAACCTTTTACAGCTCCTTTTGCATGGACGAGTCTACTTCCTTTCTCTTGTTGGGTTGTGCTGGACTCTCTGCTGTGTTGTTACTCTTTACTGCACCCTCGGTTGTACTCCTCTACTTATCTATTCGCTCTACCGCTCACCCTTCGGTATCTCCTTTGTTCCTCCCTCGAGCCTTCGGGGTATCCTACTGTGTATTTTTATACTCACCCCTGCTTGGGCTTTGCCCGCACTTGGTGTTCCCTTGCAGACGACGGTCATGTGGAGCGTGAATTCAGTGGAGTGTAGAAGCTTGGGAGCTTGGACCGCATGCAGTGGCCGTGGCCGGGATCCAGGTGGGAAACCCGTCAGCTGTTTCTTTTTTGTTTACCTATTGCCGGGTTGTGGCACTTTTTGGTTGGGTGCGTGTTTTTTCCCCTTTTCTTTTCAGCTTGTACCCTATACTATTTAGAGGTCGATGCACTCTTTTGGTTTTTTTATAGCAGTTTCCCATTTACTCTTCTTTTTTCTCTGCACTTTTGCATTGAGTGTGTTGCATGTGGGTCTGTATGGGTTCTTAGGCAAAGGCCTCCCCGAGTTGTTGTGCCTTCGGCGCTGGTCGCCAGCCCCTGGCCTATAGAGGTGGGCTTGGGGTTGTTGCAGCTCGACCCCGGGTAGGGTCAGGTCGTGACACCTATCCCCCAGGCTATAGAACCTAGACTTGCATTAGAATCTATATCAATAGTTGTATTCCATAGACATAGATCTAATCCTACCTTTGACCTTAACCATAAGCCTACAATCATCTCTTTCTCTAACCACCTGACCATATCCTTACACCCCCACTAGCCCTTAATTTCTAGTTTCAATAAACTCCTAGCAACCTGATGTCTATCCTACAAAACATAGACCTAAATATACCTCCTAAATTGTCTTGACCTTACATCCCTAACCCCAAACCCCCATCAATAGATCCAACAAAATAACACACTCCCTAAATTCTCACTCGTATAACTAAAGACATTTCCCTAAACCATCCCAGATATAGCCCTAAAAATCCTAGCCCCTGAACCTACCCTCTACACCTAAGGAATTCTTTCTATACATAAACATAATCCAAAAGCTATCCTTATATCTAATTAATCCCCCAACCCTAGGTCTGTCTCTTTGGACATATCCCTACAACATCCCCCAAGATCTGACATGCCCTCATCCTTGGTCCAAAACTCCCCAGGCATAGAACATATATCTAAACCATATCTATAACCCATAGAACTATTTCAAAACCAACCATCCCTAGAACATACCCCTTAATTGTGACCCTCGACTCCTAGACATAGACCAAATTATACCCCTATCTATATCAGTAAACCTATCCCAGACCTAGACCTAAAACTCCCTATCACTTACACCTATATTGAAACCCAAGATCTACCCCCTTTGGCCTTAACCCTTGTCCATCAAGCCCTATAACATACTCCTCAACCCGAGTCCTAACCATTCATCCTTATATCTAATGTTTCCCCATGTCACTTTACATAAGCCTACCCCCAGACATAACACTAAACCAACCACATGTCCAGACATTAACCCCTTCTTCCAATCTATACTCCCACCTTCCTTGCTATATTAGGCTCCCCCTACTCGACCATATCCCTAATATCCAATACCCTAAAACCTATCATTCAACCTAGGCCCTAAAAAACCTATCCTCAAACCTAAAACTCACCCTAGTCATAGCCCTATCCCAACAAGCCACCATTATCCCTAAAGTCACCCGACCCAAGAACATACCCCTAACCTCAGCTATAATTCACCCTACCCCAGACCTTGAGTGAGACCTCTCTCCCAAAAATTTAGCACTAAAAAAATTTCTATCTCTATAACATCCCCCATCCATATCCCCACACCGCCCCTCATCCTAGATCAGATGATCCCCCAAGGACATATCCCATAATCCCCCTAGCTATAGAATTAAAACCAACCTAAGACCAAACACTCCCTTCCTTAAGGCATAAACATATCACTAACTATATCAATAACACCCATGATGGCCCTATCCCTAAAATCCCTTGACTCTATAACCAACCCCATCTTCAAATACATAACCCCCTAAGCCTAGAACCCAACCCCGCTAATGCGCTAAAGCCCCCTGAATCTACCCCTAAACCTCATCGACCTTATCCCAAAACCCAAATTCCTATCCATAATTCCCCCACACTAGTACACACCCAACACTATCCCTCCCCCCTAAACCTAGAACCAACCCCCATACTATGAACTAACCCCCTAGGATTTTCCAAAAATCTTCCTCAACCCTAACCACAACCACCATGACTGCTCCTATCCCTAAACTCTATAGTCTTAAATCCTACCCACAAACCCAATTCACAATAATTGACTCCAAGAACATAACCTATCAATATCCCTAAACACAACCGGCCTAATACCCTTGTACCCTATACCTAAACAGCATCGGCACTCAAACCCACCCCTTACCTGATTTATAACCCATAGACTTATCCCTAAACATACCCCAACTATAGTTATAATTCCCCCATTGGTCGTCCCTATACATAAACCCCCATTCCCTTGAACCTCTATGTCTTGATCTGTAACATCCCATAGGCCTATAACATAGCCTTTCACTAGCCCTAAACCCATAAATCTGATAAAAATTGGCGATAAGAGTTAAGGATTTTGGGGAAAAGGGTTTTGGGTTTCATGGAGCTTAGAGTTAAGGGTTTTTTGGGATTTGGGTTTATGTATTTTAAGGTGCATGTTTGATTAGTTTTACACAGAATTAGGGACGACTGTTTTTATGGTTGAGTGTTAATGGTATCTTGGGTTTGAGTGTTTTCTGGTTATTTGGGGCTATGGGATTATGGTTTTTTTGTAGATGGGGATTTATATATTTTTAGCGACTGAGGTATTTTGATTTTTTGGATAAGGGTATAGGTATTTTTTGTGCTAAGGCTTTAGGGTTTTTTGGGGTATGATGGTTTAGTGTATTTTGGGGATGCAGGTTCAATGTTTTTTTGCTGAGTGTTTCATATTTTTCGGTATAAATGATTAGGGTTTATTGTTACTGGGGGCATACGGATTATTGGGATGATGGTTTAGGATATTTGTGGATGCATGTTTTGGTCTATTTGGGGCTGAGTGTATCAATTTTTTAATGACGGTTTAGGATTTTTTGGGGTTGAGGGTCTGAGTTTAATTGGGGATGAGATTTTATGGTTTTTTGGGGATGAGGTTCGATGGATTTTTTTGATGGAAAACTAGGAATTTTTTGGCATATGTTTTATGGTTTTCTGGTCTTGAGGGTATAATGTTATTTGTAATAAATGTTTTATGAGTTTTTAAGGATGAGGGGTTAATGTTTTTTATATGGGATGAGCATTTTTGTGGATAATGGTTTGTGGTATTTCTGGACAGAGTTCTTACGGTATTTGAGGCTCGAGGTATGGGGATTTTTATGGGATGATGGTTAATAGATTTTTTAAGTATATGGTTTTGGTTTTTGGATATAATTGTTAATAGTTTTTTTGGGTTTTCATGTTTAGGGTTTTTTTGAGGCTGGGGGTTTATTGTTTTTAGGTCCAAAGTGTTAAGGTTTATTTGGGGATTCAAGTTTATGGTTTTTGGGTGTGATGGATTAGATATTTTTGGGATTAGGGTTTAGGTTTCAATAATATGACGAGTTAGTTTTATATATAGGATGGCTTTGTTATGGTGTTTTAGGGATAATGATTTTGGGTTTTTGGTGTATGGTGGTTTTGGGGGCTTTATAGATAAGTGTTTAGGGTTCTTTTAGGGTGGGGGATTAGTGTTTTTCCCACTAAGGGGTTCATATTTTTTAGGGATGATGGTTATGAGTTTTTTAGGAGTGACAGTTTTAGGTTTATTATGGATGGTGGTTTAGTTGTTTTTGTGGATGGGGGTTTTTGTGTATGGGGGTTGAGGTTTTAGAAATGTTTTTGGAGGGGAAGAGGGTTTATGTTTTTCGGGTTGAGGGTCTTGGAGTTTTTGGGGACAAGAGTTTAGGGGTTTTGGGATTGATGATTTACATGTTTTTTGGGATAAGAGTCTTGGGGTTTATTGTGATGTGGTGTTAGGGTTTTTTGGGGTTGAGTTATTAGGTGTCTTTGGGTATGAGGATTTAGTTGTTTTTAGGGATCATGGTTGGAGGGTTTTTTAGGATGATGGTTTACTGTTTTTTGGTTGATGGGTTTGGGTTTTTTGAGGTAGCGGATTTTTTGTTTTTTGTGGTTCAGGTTTCAGGTTTATTTGGGCTGAGTATTTAAGGTTTTTTGCATATGATGGTATTTAAGGAGTTTGGGGATTGGGGTTTTTAGTTAATTGGGGATGAATTTTTAATTTTTTGGGAATAATGTTTATGGGTTTTTCGGGCATGGGGATTATTGTTTCTTTTATTGATGAGATATTATTGGATTTGGAGAAGAGTGTTTAAGGTTATTGGGGATAGGGGTTTAGTTTTTTATTGGGTCATGGGGTTAGGTATTTTTTGGGCTACGATAATAGGTCATTTATATGATAAGGTTTTAGGGTTTTTTGGGATGTAGGTTTATGGATTTTTGGGCTAACGGTTTTGGCTTTTGGTGGTTATGAGTTGACATTTTTTTGATCCAAGGGGTAAGGGTTTTTTTGTGTTTGAGTGTTAGGGTTTTTGGGTGATGAGGTTTTAGGGGTTTATGGTGATGATGGGTTAGGGTTTTGGAGGATATTGGTTGAGGGTATTTTAGGGATGAGGTTTTGGGACTTATTTAAGAGGGTTTAGTGTTTTGTGATCCTAAGGGTTTAGGTATTTTTGGTATGAGGGTTTTTTTCAGGCTAGGGGGATTGAGTTTTCAGGGATGAGGGTTTAGTGGTTTTTTTAGATGTGTGTGTAGTTTTATGGGGTTGATGTTTTAGTTTAAATCGGGGTTGTGTTTTTTAGATTTTTTGGGGATGGTGGTTTAGGGTTTTTGGGTAGTGTTTTAAAGAGTTTTTTTTGAATAATGGTTTTGGGGTTTTTGGGATGAGGGTTTAGGGTTTTTTTTGGTGGATGATTTGGTAGTGTCTTTTGGTGTTAATTGTTTTTTGGTTGATGGTTTAGGAATTAATGGGGAGGTGGGTTTATGATTTTTAGGGGCTATGGGTTAACTGTATTTTGGGGCCATGGTTTTAGGGTTTTCTGGGGATTAGGGATTAGGGTTTTGGGGGGATGAGGTTTTAGGGATATTTAGGTAAAAGGATTATTGTTTCTTTAGGGAAGATGGTATAGTTTATTTTTGAGTCTTAGTGTATAAGAATTTTTCGGTATATGGGTTTAGAGATTTTTTGGATTGGGGGTTTAGGGTTTTCCAGATGATGTTTTAGGGTTTTTTGGGATGAGGGATCATGGTTTTTATAGGGTTCATGGTTTTGGTTTTTTTTGGTTGAGGATTTAGTGATTTTTGGGGTTGGAGTTTTTTGGGGGTTTATTGTTTATGGGATTCATTGATGAGGTTTTGGGTTTTGGGTTATGAGGGTTTAAGATTTTTTAATGGGCTGAGTGATTTTTTTAGGATGAGGGTATATGGTATTTTTAGATTGATGGTTTATGATTTTTTGGTTTTTAGGGTATATTTGTTTTGGGGATCTGGGTTTAGTGGATTCATGGGATGAGAGTTTTGGGATTTTGGGTTGAAGGATTTTGTTTTTTTGGGGATGAGGTTTGGGTGTTTTTATGATCAGATGTTTTAGGGGTTTTGGAATGAGGGTTTGATGTTTTTTTGGGAAATAGTTTAGGGTTTTTTGGGGGGATGAGGGTTTAGTTTTTTTTGGGGTTGATGATTTAATATTTTTGGGGGCTGATTGTATATTGTTTTTTGGGGAAGAGGGTTTAATTGTTCTTTTGGATGTGGAAAAAGATTTTCTAGGGGTTACGTTTATTGTATATTAGGGTTGTGTATTTAGTGTTTTTTTGGGATGGGTTTTTTTGTGTCTGAGGGTTTATGGATTTTTTGTGGATGAGTCGATATGTTTTTGGGGGATGGATTTTTTGGTTTTATACGATAAAGGGTTTAATTTTTTTTGGTATTGATGATTTATTATTTTTTGAGGATGATAGATTATGTTTTTTTTCTCTATAATTATTGATTTTTATGGTTGATATTTTAGGGTTTTGGGGGATTATATTTTACAATTTTTTGTATTTTAGGATTTAGGTTTTTTTGGGGATCATGGTTTAGGGGTTCTAAAGATGATGATTTAGGGGTTTTGGTGATGAGATTTTAGGGTTTTTTTTGCATTGGGGGATTATGGTTTTTTTGGGTAAACTTTATAGGGTATTTTTGGGATGAGGGATCAGTGTTTTGGGGGATGAGGTTTTATGTCTTTTTGTGGGAGAGGTACTACTATATTTTTAAGATGATTGTTTTGGGGTTTTTTTGTCAATGGTTTAGGGTTATTTTGAGAAAATGGTTTAGTGATATATAGGTTTTTGTGGTTTTTTCTATATGGGTCAATGAATTTTCTATTTTTTGGGGGTGGGGTTTGTGATTTTTGAAGCAAGGGTTTTATATTTTTTGTTGCAAACGATTTAGGGGTTTTTAGGGCTGAGGTTTTAGTGCTTTTTGAGAATGGGGTTTAGGTATTTTTTGGGATTGATTATTTTTGACTTTTTACAGATTAGTGTTTATGTTTTTTCAGGGATGAGGTTTTAGATATTTTTATGGTCGTGCCTTTATGGATTTTTGGGCATGAGGGTTTTCAGGGTTCTATGGTTGTGGGTATATTTTTTTATTATGGATGTGGTTTTAGTGTCTATTAGTGGTGAGAGATTCTGGTTTTTTGGGTTGAGGTTTTTATGTTGTTTTGTAGAGAGGGTTTAGTTTTTTTTAGGTGAGGGTTTATGGAATTTTCGGGCTGGCAGTTTAGATTTTTGGGAGCTGAGAGTTCTATATTTTTTGATAATATGGTTTAGGATATTATAGGGATGAGGGTTTATTTTTATATTCGTAATGAAGGGTTAGGGGTTTTTGTGTATGGGGGCTTTGGGGTTTTGTCATATCATGGAATATGGATTTATGGGGCAGATTGTTTAGGGATTTTATTGAACATACAGTTTAAGGATTTTTGAGGAGGTGGGTTTCATTCTTTTGCAGAAGAGGGATTAACATTTTTTAGGGTTGAGGGATTTGTGTTATTAGGGACTTTCGATATAGGGTTTTTGGGGATGATGTTTTAAGGGTTTTCAGGTGGAGGTTTTAGTGGTTTTCTGTGTTTAGGGCATAGGGTATTTATGAAGGATGAGGGTTTAGGGTTTATTGGGGTTGGAGATTTAGGGTTTTTTGGGGCTGTGGCTTAGGGTTTGTTGAGGACTGGTTAACAGGATTTTTTCTGGATATGGGTTTTGTTTTATTTGGGTATGTGGGTTTAGGGTATATTGTGTACATGGACATAGAATAAATTTTGATGAGGGATTAGGGTTTCCTTTGGATGATTGTGAATGGATTTTTTTCGAATGAGGATTTTGGGATTTTATGGATGATTTTTTAGTGTTTTTTGGAGACGAGGGTTTATTATTATTATTTTGATTTGAGGGCTTTGGATTTTTTTGGGACTAGAAAATTGGATTTTTTAGGATTTATGGTTTTTGTTATTATTTGGATGAGGGTTTTGAGTTATTTGGGGCTGAGGTTTTACAGTTATTTGTGATCGATGGATTATAGTTTTTTTTGGGGATGATGGTTAAGGGGTTTTGGGGGATGAGGGTTTACTAGTTTTGGGGATGAGGCTTTTATGGATTTGGGGGTTTAGGGTATAGCAGTTTTTCGGAGTGAGCCTAAACTGATTTTTTTGGGGTTTTGGGTTTATGGTTTTTTTGGGACGAGGGATTATGGAATTTGGGACCAAAGTTATAGATTTCCTTTGGGAAATGGTTTAGTATTTTGGAGGCTTATTTTTTATAAATTTTTGGGACAAGGTTTTTTTTTTGTATTTTTGGGATGTGGGTATATATACTTTTGGGGACAAAGAATAAGGTTTATTTGGGCTACGAGATTATTGTTTCTAGGGATAAGGTATTTAGTTATTTTTACTATTGAAGATTTAGGGGTTTTTTTCGAGATGTGGGTTTTGGGATTTTTGGGGGTAAGGGTTTAGGGTTTGGGGTAAGAGATTTTTGGGTTTTTAGGGTATTAGAGTTTAGGGATTTTTTGGGATGAGGGTTTAGGTTTTTTGGGGATGAGGGTTTTTCATATTTTGGGGTTGGTGGTTAGGGTTTTTGGGATTATGGGTTTTGCATTTGGGGGTAGAGGGTTGAGGGTTTCTTGGGGATTGGTGTTTGTGCTTATTTGGGCCTGATGGTTTATGGGTTTTTGGGCAGAGAGTTTGGTGTTTTTCAGGGATCATGTTTTATGACTTTTGGTGGGTGGTGGTTATGGATTTTTTTTGTTGAGGGATTAGGTTTTTTGTGGATGATGTTTTATTTTTTGTGGGAAGAGATATTAAGGATTTTTGGTTAGAAATGTTTAGTATTTTTTGGGATGATATTTTTGGGGTTTTTGAGGGATGTGGGTTTATGGGTATTTGGGACTAAAGGATTAAGGATTATTAGGGCAACAATTTCATGTTTTTAATGGGATGGGGGATTGTGGTTTTAGGGGATACTGTTTTAGGTTTTTCTGTTTGGGGAGGATTTATGATTTTGGGACTGAGGGTCTAGAGATTTTTTGGACTGAGGTTCTATTATATTTTTATTTTGAGTGTTTAGGGATTTATAGGGCTAATTCTTCATGGTTTTTCACGTCTAATGGTTTAGAGTTTTTGGTGGAATACTATTTTAGAAATTTTTGGCTGTGGGTTTAGTTATTTTTGGGGAAAAGTGTGGGAGGTTTTTTTGGGGATGAGGGATTAGAGATTTTTGTGGATGATTATTTAAGACTTTTTGGGTGAGGTATAGAGTTTTTCTGGGGTTGAGGGTTTATGATTTATTTATGCCAAGGGTTTAGTGACTTTTAAGGCTATTGGTTTCAGGTTATTTGGGGATAAAGGGTTTGGGTTCTTTGGGGCTCTATTTTTTGGGGTTTTTGGGAATATAGATAACATTTTTTTGGTGTAGAGCTTTGATCATTTTTTGGGGATGGGGGTTTAGAGTTTTTTAGGGATGAGGATTGAGGTTTTTTGGGGTTTATGGTTTTGTGTTTTTTGGGGATGAGTGTTTTTGTGGTTTGTGGGTTATAGTTTTCAATTTTTTGGGATGAAGGTTTAGGGTTTTATTTTGGGTCTATGATATAGGTTTTTCTGGGTTTAGGGTTTAGTGGTTTATGGGGGTGAGGGTATTGTTGTTATTTGTGATGAGGGTTTATGGTTTTTTAGTATTGATTTATAATGGGTTTGGTATATGAGGGTTTTTTGGTTTTGGGGATATGTGTTTTCGGTTTTGTGTCTTTGAGAATGTATTTTTTTTAGAAAAGAGGTTATGATCATTTATATATAAGGGTTTAGGGTTTTTTGATTGAGCATTGGGTTATATTGGTGATGTGGGTATATGTGTTTTTGGGGTTGCGGTATATAGATTAGTTGTGTATGTGGTTATAGGTTTTTTTCATGGATAAGGGTTTAGGGATTTTTGGGCATAGGGTTTATGGTTTTTTATGGATTGTAGTTTTGGGTTTCTAGGGGATGAGGGTTTAGGCCTTTTCTTGCTAACGATTTTGGAATCTAATGACAAAGGGTTCATGATTTTTTTGGGGGATAAGGGTTTTGGAATTTTTGTGGCAAGGGGTTTTGGGTTTTTTTGGGATGATCGTTTAGGATTTTATGGACTGTGGTTTTAGGGTTTTTTGAGGATGCATTTTTCTTGATTTTTGGACTAGATCACACTTTTTTTAATCCAACACAATGGTGGTCCCAAACACGCATATTTTGGGGCCAAAATGACATATCAACAATTCTATAGAAGTATATTAGTAGTATCACATTAAATGAGAGAGATAACATGGATGAAATATTAAATAATAAGGATTCTCGCTACTTTAGTTTTTGAGGTCATTAATTAGCATAGAAATTTAGTTTTGGTTATTTTCATGTTACTTTTTATATTATTTTCCTTGTAATCTATTTTTGGTCCTTACACTATATTTATTTTTTCATTACAATGAATTTTCACTCAATTATAGGGGTTACACTTTAAACCCATGAATTTTGAATGATATTGTAAAACAGTATTTATTTATCATCTTCATGTTTCCCCTAATTAGTAGTTCCATACATTGCTGGTGACATAGTATTTATGGTTGAAGAATTCTTGGTGGGTCGTGTTTCCTTTAATAATTATTATTTAGATTAATTTCATTATTCCATGTTAATATAATTTTTTCATGTTTATAATAATATATCAGTTTTGTATCAAATATGTTGTTTATACAATAATGTTCTTCCATATAATTTATATTATTCTCCACTAGAAAAATTTATCCACCATGTCTCACAAAATTGGATTTTCTACTCCTCCATCTCCATGAGGAATATCCAATGTAAAACTGAAATATCAAATTTTATATATTAATGAGAAACAAGATCAAATATTGAGTGTGTGATTACATGATTCCCTTCCACCTCATCGACATCCGTAATGTCTACTCCAAAAAAATACACAATAAGACACCATTTCTGGAATATTGTACAAATGGTGATGATTTCAATGATTCGATGGTTTAAATATTAATATAAAATGATGATGAAAATAATGATAGATTTTTGAATATTAAAATTACATATTTTGATGTGATAAGGAATCATGATTATTTTTTAGATTTGTTTTAGGAAATAAAACAATTTTTTAATTTTATATTAATTTAAATGAGAAGAAGTTCAAGGTATAAATTATGAAATTTGAATATTATTCCCATATTGGGTGGGAAAAATTAAATGAAATTGAGAGAAAATGATGGTGAAGAATGGATACATTCAATGGACTAGATAAAAAGCCTTTGAGAAGTTTTTTTCTTCTCAAGAATTATAATCAAGAATTATACTTCATAATTCATAAAATTTGATAAGGAGTGAAATATGTTGAAGTGTATATTCCATAGTTTTATCATTAATATATACCATGTGTTGTTTTAGAATATATGGATAATTTTATGGTATGGTTTATCGGAGGATTAAATGAATAAATTTCATATTCAGTAGAGTTAAAACTATTCAATTCAACTGATGATGTTTTCAAATGGAAATCAAAATGGAAATGTAAGAGAGGACCACAAAGGAACCATCAATATTGATCTAAAACGGATTTAAATTTTTTTATAATGTTATTTTATCTAATTAATTTTCTGTTGGTGATATTGAATTTGAAAGGAACCAAAATCTAGATAAAGCGAATTAACGGGCAAAGTAACGACCAAAAAAGATTCTATCTCCGTTAAGCATGGGAATCCAACATTCTTCAAATTTCATGGGTATGTTCATTTTTTTACTAATAAATTTAACAATAAAAGTTCTAGTATATAACATATTGATGAGATTAAAATGGAAATCCAAAAAAATGAACATGGTGGTGATGAATACAAAATTAATGATATCATTAAGGAAGAAATTGATGTGGGTATCATGTTGGTTTTTTATGAATTTTTCAAGGTCAAATATGCCATTGAGATGATCAATGAGAAAAATGTTCCCTGTATTTTTTCACAATAAATCAGTGAGTAGAGATTATTATCATTAATATTAGGAATTTTAAAAATGACTCTTCAAAAATATTAGTTTAGATGCTTAACTTTCTAGATGAAAATTATCCACGGACATATAGGAAATAATTGTTGAATAATGAGGTCGCACTTCATTTCCAAAAAAATGCATTGGTTTCATATTCCACTATTAAGGTCTACGGGGATGAGGTATTGAGTGATTTTATTCTAATAATTTCTTTATAATTGGTGTTGGTAATGACTAGGATGCTTATCTTTGATGTGAAATATGATGGGAGAAAAACCACATAATCTATCTGATTCATTGAAAATAATATTAAACCTTCTCATATGTAACCATCTATGTTTATTTAATAAATTTTTCCGGAATATTAAAAAGGTTTCCTCTAAAATTTAATCTAATGTGGAGAAATAAATACATAATAAAATGAATTTATTTCATTATTGATGAGGGATAAGTCAGTCAATGAAGTGAAAAGTTATCAGCATCCATTTTCTCATTCATTGATTAAAATATATCATTATGTTGATCCTAATGATATTTCTGGTGGATTACCACAATTTATTGGCATTGATCACAAGAATAATCTAGGGAAAATTTTTTATACGAAATTAGAATATCGATTTAATCTAGTGGTGTTTATGGAATTAGAGAATAATGTGGATAAAATGTTAGATCTCTGATTTATAAGGACATGAATAATCCCATTATATATTTGGAAATTATTTATGATAAAGAGTGATGATAAATATCACATGTGTATTGACAGTATAATTTTCATTTATATTATGAACATATAAATTTATATCACTCCATGAATTTAGGATAAGATTGGTGAATTATTATGGCCATCAATAATTTCGAAGGATGATCATCAGAGTGGACCCTGAGAGATTTGAATGATGGTAGTGGGTGAGTGAAATTCAAAGCCAAATTTGGATATTTTTTGAGTGGTTGGTCATTCCATTCAGCCTCACAAAATATCTTAGTATATTCATGAGAATTAGAAATGAATTTATAAAACTATCTATTTTTTAAGAAAAATTATTATGTGGATAATATTTGGATACCCTACAAGGATGTAGAGAGCCACAAGTATCATCTTTCTCTTGTATTTGGAATTATGTGTGAACTTAAGATGCATCGAAATATATAATTATGTGACTTATTTTCAATGTAATAGGTTTTTTTATATGTGGTATACAATTATGGAATCATGGTGGATCCGTCGATGGTGTAAGAAATCAAGTATTTCCCACCACTGTAATCCATCATCAACGTAATGAGTTTTCAGGGTTTGGAATATTTTAACCATCATTTTTTTTCTATTTATATTACCCTCTTGTAACCCATTAATGAATCATTGAAAATTGAAAATTTGAGTGGTCAAATCAAGAAAATGTATCATTTGAAATCATTATAATAATGCTAGTTGAAGCACCAATTTTGGAATTACCTTATTTTGAACAAGTCTTTAATGTGTTGCGTGATGCAATTGGAGTAGGGATAAATGATTTTTACAAACAAATAAATAACCACATTAAATACTTCATGGAGAATTTGAATGATCCAAATTGTTATTAATCGACCTATGATTAGTAATATCAGGTGATTTTGAGCACCCAATATCATGGTTCACATTATTTGTGACCAAAAAATTCTTTTAAACATTTTAACCATATGATATTGAGATTTATCAGGGTCCAACATTACCTGAGTTTGATTCATGAAATCGTGGTGTAATTCTTAAAATAATTTACTTTTATTCCCAATAACACGATAGAGAATGATAAACTACATATATATACATTACCATGAAGTATTAGATTAAATACTTTTTTAGATGCTCAAATTCCTAGATTTCAACTTATCAGTGAGGAATTTCAGCATCATATAGTGTAAAATTATATTATTATCTAATGTAAAAATACAATTTCTGATGATTATTTAGTGCATTATGGAATTATTTTCAAGAGAATCATTATTTCTTACAAATGGTAATTACAAGGACATTCTCATTCATGAGACAGATGAAGTAGGAATTTCTTGTCATTTTTTCATTTAAAAGTCCTTGGACATACTTAAAATTAACTCCTACATGTAAAATATGAAATCATATTCCCACTTAATACATTTGAGATGTATGAATGTCAATGGGAAATGATTCATATCAAATCTAGTTTATACGCTCCATTGCCAATTTTGAAGAAGTCATTGAAAGATCTTATAATTGATTTCATTGTGGATATACCAAACACTCATCAAATCATTTTCTAAATGAAACTATTTTCCTTTATGTAATTCCTCACATAATTATTTCAGGTTGAGAAAATAAATTTCTCAGCTATATTATATGAAATTATTGTGTAAACTCATTAAGAAGCTTCTTTTCAGTACTTCTGATCACCCTCAAAATTATGGTGAAACAACTTTTACAAATGGTACATGGGAACTATCAAGATAAAATTATTTGAATTGAATATGAGAGATCAGGATTTATAGCTTTCACAACCTAAATTTTCAAGAAAAAGATACCCAAGGCCTACTAGAGAACATTCCCCATTTGATGTTGTTTATGTAATAAATCAAATCACTCATATAGAATTGTGTTCTTTGCCTATTGATTTTAAAATTAAAATTGATGAAGAGTGGAAGGAAAAGGAGATAAAGAAGAATTGTGAATCTATTCAAGATAAAATATACGATTGAATTGAAACATATAACAGTCGATATAAAAAAATGGAAGAAGAACATTTTCCAACCTATAGAAAAAGTGTGGATTTAAATTTTTATGGAGATAAATCCCTCAAATAGTACTATAATTCATTCACCATGTTTTAGAGGTCCATTTAAGGCACTTTAATTAGTGGGAAGGAATTCCTACATGATAATATTAAATAATTATATTGCTGATGTTTATGAAGCATTCAACATTGGGGATATAACTTTGTAAAATAAAGAAGATGATTCGATGGATTTGAGGGGAAATCCACCCCAAATTTGTGGAATTTATAAAGACCATATTAATCCTAAAGATAAATCTTTTGGGTTTGATGATTATTTAAATCACAATTGTTAATTTAATTTTACTAGACCATATATTTTGGCACCAACACAATTGTGGGACACAACAAACTTATTTCGGACACAAAATGACATATCCACAAGAAAATGGAACAAAATTACTAGAATCAAATAAAATAGTCTTCATGACATGGATAATGTAATCATTAATGAGTATATCTACATATGTAGTGGGTTCATTAATTTTCATGGGAAGGTGTTTTTGGTCATTTTACATGACCTTTGAGTGCCCCCATCCATTGGAAATCGATTTGGTTCATTACTATAACATAATTTTTTCATTAAAATTTATTTTCACTCATTTGTAATGGATACCATTGAATCCTTATAATTTTGAACCAAGTAGTGAAAAATTATTTGAATATCCTCTTCTATTTTTTATTAATTAATGGTTTATCTCTATTTATTGTTACATTGTAATTAAATACGGTGATACCGTGGTGGTTAGTGTTTCCCTCATGACTTTTTCATTCAACTTCACTTCACTATTCCATCATCAATTACCCATTTCATTCTTCCAGTGATGCAATTGTGGTTTTTGGGATGTTTGGAGCTAAGGGTTTAGGGTTTTAAGGGATTAGGCACTATGGTTTCTTTGGAATGAGGGTTTCTAGATTTTTCATGACAATGACATACAATATTTTATGGTTGACATTTTTAGGATTTTTGGGGAAGAATATTTATGGTTTTATGGGCCAAGGTATTTGGATTTCATAGGGCTGAGGTTTTTGTGTTTTTTGAGGATGACGGGTTAGGGATTATGGGGACAATGGTTTTGGGATTTTTTTGGTGTTAAGGGTTTATTTTATTTTTGGGTTGAGCATTTCCAGTTTTTTGTGGATGAAGGATTATGGATTTTTTTGGTTAGTGGATTTAGGGTTCCTTTGGGATGATGGTGTTTTTTATTGGGTATCTTAGGTTATAGGGTAAATTGTGGAGTAATGTATAGTGACTCATTTTGGTGATGTGGGTTTATAGTTTTATATTAATGAGGGTCTAGTGTTTTTTCAGATGAGTGTCTAGGGTTTTGGGGCTCTGGGTTTAAGTTTTTTTTGCATCTAATGGTCTAGGGTTTTTGGGTGTGATGATTTGATGTTGTTTGGGGTTGAGGTTCTTATGTTATCTGGGTTCAGTGACTATGGTGTTTTAAGGCTTATGGTCTATTGTTTTGGGGGTCTCATGGTCGATGGTTTTTTGGAATGAGGGTTAAGGTTATTTGGGGCTTGGAGACTAGAGTTGTTTTGTTATGAGGGTGTAGTGATTCATAGGGATGAGGGTTTAGTTTTTTATGAATATATAATATCTTTTTAGGGATGATGGTCTAACGTTTTTTTGGGGAAATGGGTCTAGTAATTCATGGGACTGAGCGAATATTGTTATTTTTCTAGGGGGTTCTAGTGGTTTTTGGGATAAGGGTCTAGGGTTTTTTAGGGAAGGTGGTCTAGTGTAATTGGGAATGTGGGACTTGGGTTTTTTAGATGAGTTTCTTGGAATTATAGTGGCTAAGGTGTTGAGATATTTTGGGGTAAGGGTCTTGTATTTTTGGGGATGAGGTTTTTGGGGTTTTTGGGGTTGAGGGACTATTAAATTTTGGGGATGTGCATGTAGGTATTTTTGGGGATATGGTTATTTTATTATTTGGGACTGAGGGTCTTGGGTTTTTTGTCTAAATGTATCAATTTTTTTGTGATAAGGATCTATGGTTTTTAGGGTTTGAAGGTATAGGGATTATTAATCTAAGGGAATAGGGTTTTTGTGGCTAAAGGTTTATGATTTTTTAGTTCAACGGTATAGTTTTTTCTGGGATTGTTGGTAATGTTTTAATTTTGGGTAGTGGATCAAGTCTTTTTTATGCATGAGGGTCATGGTTTTTTTGACGATGATGGTATTCCATTTTTAGTGATTTTATATATGTTTTTGGGATTATGGTAAATGGTTTTTTTGTAGTGTCAAGGGTTTTTTGTGATGTGTATCTATGATTTTTTGGGGATTAGTATCAATGGGTTATTTGGGACAATGTCTTGTATTTTATGGATGAGGGACTAGGGTTTTTTTAGTGATGAGGGTGTATGATTTTCTTATTGTTAAGGGTTTTTGTTTTTTGGGGGATGAGAGATTAAGGAATTTTTGTGATAAGGGTCTATAGTTTTTTTTAAGTTGATGGTCTAGGGATTTTTTGGGTGGAGGCTCTAATGATTTTTGGGGCTGAGGGTCTATGGATTCTTGGGTTCTGTAGTTGTGGAACCAGTGTTTTTTTTATGAGGACCTAGGTTTTTTGGGGGTTGTGGTTCTATGGTTTTTATGTGGATAACTATCTGGGTTGTTAGGATTCTAGGTCTTTGATTTATTGGGCTTAGGGTCTAGAGGTTTTTTTGTGCATTGGTTCAAGGGTTTTCTGGAAGCAAAGGGTCTATGGGTTTGTAGAGCATTGAGTCTATAGTTTTTTTGGGGGTGACGGTCTAGAGTTTTTGGGGATAAGGGTCTAGTGTTTTTCTTTTGGGTGATGCTATACGGATTTTTGGGGTAGATGGCCTACGTTTCTTTTTGTACACAGGGTATAAGGGTATTTGAAAAAAGTCATTAGGGTTTATGTGGACTAAGTGTTTAGTTTGTTTGGGGATATGAATTCGGTGTTTTATATGATGTGATTTTAGGCTTTTTTGGGGATGGGTGTTTAGTGATAACTTTGCATAAGGGGTCATTATTTATTTGGGTAAAGTGTATAGTGTTTTTATGGTCCGGATCTTCTAAGGTTTTTTGGTGCTAAGGGACTGAATTTTCATGGGGATAATGGTCTATATTTTTTGGGGATTGATGGTATTGATCTTTGGGGAGATGGGGGTAATGGTTTTTTAGGGATTAGGGTCTAGGCTTATTTTGGGTTGACTGTCTAATTATTTTTTGTATTGAGGATCTAGAAATTTTTTAGGGTCGTTGGTTTAGAATTTTTTGGGGTTGAGGGTTGAGGGGTTTCTTTGGGATAAGGTTTTAGGGTTTTTTAGGGAATTGGGTGAAGGGTTTTTTTGGGATGAATGTTGAGGGTTTATTTGGGATGAAGGTGATGGGTTTTTTTGGGGAATGATTTAAGGGTTTTTTGTAGATGTTTGAGGATTTATTGGGATGAGGATGTAGGTGTATTATAGGGTATAGTGTTTTGGGTCATTTGAGGATAACAGCTTAGGGTTTTATGAGGATGAGGGATTATATTTTCCTATGGATAAGGGTTTGGGTTTTTAGGGATGAGGGTTTTTTGTTTTTTGGGGATGTGGTATTAAGGTATTTATGGGGTGCGGGATTAGGGTTTTTTATGAGATGATGGTTTATAGTTTTTTGGGAATGATGGCTTAGGTTATTTTGTGTCTGCAGGTTAAGGGTATTTAAGGTTGAGTGTTTATTTATTTTTGTGTGGATGTTTTTCAGTTTTGGGGGAATGTAGGATTATATTTTTGTGTACTATAGATCGGGTTTTTCTTGGGATGTGTTTTGAGGGATTAATAAGATTCTGGTTGGTGTTATTTTGGCCTGATTCATAGGGTGTTTTAGGCCTAATGGATGGAGTTTTTTTTGGATGATGGCAGGGGTTGTATGGGGCTGACAGTATACAATTTTTTGGGATGATGGTTTTTTTTGTTATTTTGAATTGATGTATTATGGTATTTATTGGAAAAGGAATAAGGATTTTTTTCAAAGAGGGATTATGGATTTTTTTAGTACACGGGTGTTGGGTTTTTGTGGATGAGGGATTGACAATTATTGGGGAAATGGGTTGATGGAATTTAGGGGTGTGTGGTTTTGGGGTTTTCAGGGATGAGGGTGTGTATCATTGGATGGAATTTTGAGGGTTGTCAAGGAATGTTGACCTGTGGGTTTCAGGTCAGAGGGATGTGGTTTTTTCATTCTTTGGGATGGAGATTTTTTATGGATGAGGGTTTTTGGTTTTTTAGAACTAAGGGATGAGGGTTTTTTGTGGGATGAAGGTATCATGTTTTTTGGGTCCTAGGGATGTTGGTTATATTAGGGATAAGGTTTATGGGTCTTTTGTCATGTGGGATGACGGTTTTGGGGGGATGAGGGTTGAGGGGTTTTTAGGGATTATTGTTTTAGGGGAAGAGGGTTGATGGTTTTGTGGGCTTATGGACTGATGTTTTTATGGGGATAATGTTTTATTGTTTTCTGGTGATGAGGGTTGGTGGTTTTATATGGATTATAGTTGGGTTTTTTAGGTTCATAGGGTTGGGGGACTTTTGGGGAAAATGGTTTACGGTTTTATTCAAGCAGAGTATTTTAATATTTTATTGCCTCTGGGATTTGTGTTTTCTTGGGGTTTCATGTTTATATTATCCTATTAATGAGGTTTTAGGTTTTTTAGTTAAAGGTTACTATTTTTTGGGGATTAGGGATTATGATTTCTTTGGAATACGGTTCTTGGATTCATTGGATATGAAGGTCTAGTGTATTTGGTGCCGAAAGATTATAGTTTTTGGGACTATGGTTTTGTGGTTTATTGGGCTGTGGGTTTATGGTATTTTGGAATTATGGGTTTTGGTTTTTTAGGGAATTAGGGTATAGTGTTTATTGGGGCTTAGTGTTTATGGGTTTTTAGGGTTGAGGTTTGACGGTTTTCTGAGACTAAGAGAGAATTTTTTGGGGATGATAAATTGGGGATTTTTGGGGATGAGTATTTAGATATATTAAGGATAAAAAATAATGGTGTTTTATTTATAATGGTTTTAGGTTCACTTTGGATTTGGGATTAGTGGTTTTTTGGGGCTAAGGTTTTATGGTCTTATTGTGTTCTGGGTTTATGGATTTTTGGTGAAGATGGTTCAGGGAATTATGTGAGGGTTAATGGTTTTTTCGGTTTAGGGTCTACTATTTCATGGGTATGAGGATTTAATAATTCATGTGTATGGGGGTTTATAGTTTTATGGAGATTATCATTTAGTGGTTTTTGGGGGTTAGGATCAAGTGTTTTCTTGAGATTAGTGTCTAGGATTTTCTATAGCTTAGCGTAAAAGGTTTTCTGGGGAATAAAATTTAGGTTTTTTATCCACTTATTATTCTTTTTTTTGTTATTATGGGGATGAGTATTAGGGTTTTCAAGGTATGCGGGTATCAAAATTTTAAGAAAATGAGGTTTATGGTTTTGGGGGTTGAGGGTTTTGAAATTTTGGGGAATGATGGTTTAGGGATTTGTTTGTGTTGAGGGGTTAAAGTTTTCTGAAGTAGGTGATTTAGGGTTTTCTATTACTATGGTTTTAGGGTGTTCTGGGTGTGAGGTTTTGTGGTTTTCTACAGATGAGGGTTCAGTGTGTTTGGGGGTTATGGGATTAGGGGTTTTAGGGTGGAGGGTTTATTGTTTTCTTGAGTTGATGTTTTATTTTTTTAAGGGACTAATGATTTAAGTTTTTCCAGGGAAGACTGTTTTGGGTTTTCTTGTGTAGTAGGTTTAGGGTTTTCTTTTTTGAGGGTTTTGGATTTGTGGGATGTAGGGTTTATGGTTTTATAGGGTGGGGGTTTAGGGGTTTCTCTGGATGAGGCTTTATTGTTTTTTGGGGATAAAGGTTTTGTTTTTCTTTGACTGAGGGTTTTGGTATTTCTAGGGACATAGCTGTATGGTTTTATAGGTATTATGATATTTGGTTTTCTAGACTTGGGGGTTTATGGTTCCCATAGCGTGATGGTTTAGTGGTTTTAGTGGAAAGCGTTTTGGTTTTTTTGGTAATGAGGGGTTACCGTTTTTCGAGGATGAGGGTGTAGTGTTTGTCGGTGAAGAAGGATTAGGTGTAATATGGATTATTTTTTAGTGATTTTTATTGATGATGGTTCAGGGTTTCATGTTGATGAGGGTTTAGGGTTTCTGGTGGATGATTGTTTTGGGTTACATAGGGCTTGGGGTTGTGATTCTAAGAGAATGGTGTTTAGGGAGTCATAGGTATGAGGGTTTAGGGTTTCTTAAGGATGAGTGTATAGGGCTTCATGGTGATGAGTTTTTAGGGTTTCATGGGGTCATGGTTTCGAGTTTCATGGGGTGAATGGAGTAGGGTTTAAAAGAGACGAGGTTTTAGTGTTTAATAGTGATGTCTATATAGTGTTTCATGGAGGGGGGGGGGGTTATGAGTTATTTTAGATGACTGTTTAGTGTTTCATTAGGTGGTTCATTTTGGGATTCAATGGATGAGGGTTTTGGGGATCTGGGGACATATGGTTATGTGTTTCATGGGGATTAGTGTTTAGGGTTTTTTGAGGTTGTGAGTTTTGGTTTTCTTTGGGATAAGTGTTTAGGGACTATTTGGGATGATGGTTTATGGTTTCTTATGGATGAGGAATTAAGGTTTCTTGGGGCTGAGTGGTTTGGGATTCTTGTGGGAGACAATTTAGAGATTATTGTGGATCAGTGTGTAGTTTTCCATAGGGATGATGGTTTACGGTTACATATGGATGTGGTTTTATGGATTATTGGGGATTTGGTTTTATTGATTATTAGGGAAGAGGGATTATGGTTACTTGAGGTAGAGGGATTTGGGTTTCTTGGTGTAGAGTTTTTGGGTTTCTTAGGGATGAGTTTTTGAGGTATCATGGGGATGAATGTTTCAGGTTTGATGGTTGTACATGTTTAGGTTATTTCGGGGATGAAGGTTTAATGTCTTTTTAGTCTGAAAATATTATATTTTTTGGGGCTTATGTTTTAGGGTTTATGGTACTGGGGGTTTTGTTTTTTTCGACATGCAGTTTATGTGTATTGGGGGGGCTGATGTTTTAGTGGGTTTTAGAGATAAGGATTATGGGTTTTTTATAGCCAAGGGATTATCACGATTTAGGTATGAGGGTTTATTGTTTTTTTGGGCTACGTTATTAGGGGATTTTGGGGTGACAGATAATGGGATTTGGGGATGAGGGGTTAGGGTTTTTTGGAAATATGTGTATAGGGTATTTTGGGATTAGGGTTTAGGGTTTTTAGAATGAGGCTATATGGTTTTTTTTATGAGGGAATAGGGTTTTGTGGTAATGGGCGTTTAGATTTATATTGGGGTAGATAATTATTTTTTTTTTGGGGATGGGGGTTTACGGTCTTCGTGAATGACGGTTGAGTGTTTTCATGGTCAGTGGTTTTACGGTTTTTAGGGATGTGGGTTTAGTGTTTTGTGTTGTTCTGGGTTTTGTGTTATCTAGGGATAGGGGTTTAGGGTTTTTCGGTGATGGGGGGTTTATGATTTCATTGGGAATATGGTTTACGATTTTTAAAAGAGAGTTCTTCCATAGGCATAGGGTTCATTGATTTTTTGGGATGAGGTTTCACGATTTTTTACAGCCTAGGGTTTAGGGATTTTTGGTGTTGAGGGTTAGGGGTATTTTTGTGTTGTGGGTGTAGGGTATTATAGAGATAAGTTCTTATAGTTTTTTAGGGATATGGGTTTATGTTTGGCTAGATATGCACGTTTAGTCTTTTCTAGGGATGAGGGTTTAAGGTTTTTAGGGGTTAGGGTTTATGGTTTTATGGGTTATAGGGATTATGGTTTTCTATAAATTTTGGATTATGATTTTATGGGGTTCTCGTTATAGGGTATTATAGGGATAATGGTTCTTGGTTTTCCAGAAAATAGGATTTATGGATATATCTAGTTGAGTGTTTAGGGATATTTTGGGATATATTTTTAGGGTTTTTTGGGTGTGTGGGTTTATTATTATTTTTGATTAGGTTACAGGGTTTTCATGGGATGAGGGTTCAGGGTTTTCTTTGTCCATATGATTATGTATTTCTAGGGCCAATGTTTTAGGGTTTTTCTATAATAAATGAATATAGTTTTCAGCGATGTGGGGTTAGTGTTTTCTATGGATTATGGTGTTGGATTTTTTATAGCTGAGGGTTTATGGTTTATTGGTGTTGTGGGTTTAGTATTTTTTGGTTTCAGGGTTGAGGGTGTTCTTGGGGTTGTGGTTTTGAGGATTTCTATGGTGAATATTTACGGTTTTTTTTGTGACGTTGATTTTGGATTTAATTTGGATGATGATTTTTGGTTTTTGCAGTCTGAGAGATTAGGGTTTTTTATGGGTGAGGGTTTTGGTTTTTATGGGATGAGGGTTTATAGATTTAGGTTGTTAGGGAAATTTTCTTCTTGGGGTTTGGGTATTAGGCTCTCTAAGGATGTGGATTAAGGGTTTTCAAGGGTTTAGGGTTTATGGTATTCAGGTGCTGATGGTTTTTGTATTTCTAGAGATGCTGGATAAGGATTTTCTAAGGATGAGGGTTAATTGTTTTTTGGGGATGATGGTTTACAATATTCTAGGGTAGATATTTTTTTTGATTTTTGATGATGATGGTTAAGGGATCACTGGAGCTATGCGATTTGGTATTTCTTATGTTGTGGGTTTATGGATTTCTCAGGCTATATGTATAAGGTTTTATGTAATTGACAGTTTTGTGTTTTTTGGGCTGTCATTTCTGGGATTTTAGGGGTTGATGGGTTAGGTTTATTTGGGAATGTCAGTTTAAGATTTTTTCGGGGTTTGGGTTCTGGGTTTTGTGGGGATGATAGTTTATGGTTTTTTAGGGATGCGGTTTAGGTATTTTTTTGGATTTTTTGGGATGAGGGAATAGTGTTTCTTTGGGATGAGTGTTTTTGGTTTCATAGGGATGATATTTATGGTTTCATGGGGCTAATTGTTTATTTTTTGTTAGGGTTGAAGTAATAGGGTTTTCTCAGTTGAGAGTTTAGGGTTTGGGGGGTTGATGTTTTATTCTTTTTTGTTGATGAGGTTTTTTGGGTTTTTTTGTAGATGAGCGATTTTGGATTTTTGTTAATCGGGTTTAGGGGTTCTTGGGGAATGTTTTTTAGGTTTAGTAATTAGTGATTTATAGGGTTAGAGTTATGTGTTTTTTTGGGGATATGGGATTAGGGATGTTTGGGGCTATGGGTTTTGGGTTTTTGGGGCTTTGGGTTATGGGGTTTTTGGGGTTACTAATTTTAATTTTTTTTGGGATGTGGGTTATGGTATTTTCTTATGCCACTGGATTAAGGTTTTATGGGGATGAGGGTATAGTTTTATTATGAAAAGTTTTTGGATTTTACAGGTTCTAATGGATTAGGATTTATGGGATGATGTTTTAGGGTTTAGGGGGCTGATGTTTTTGAGATATTTAGGATTAGGGAATTATGTTTTTAGGTAGATTATGTTTTAGTATTTTTGGGATGACGGTTTAGGGATTGTTGGTTCTGAATGCTTTGGGTTTCTGGGATTGAGGGGTCATGGTTTAGTTAGTTTTGGTTTTAGTGTTTTTTTGGGGAAAATGGATTTAAATTTCCTTGGGCTATGTGTTTGTGGTCTTATAGAGATGATGGTCTATGGTTTTCAAGGGTAAGACTATTTTGATTTATGGTGATTAGTGTCTAGGGTTATTTGGGGATATGATTTTAGGTTATTATGGGGATGATGGTTCATTATTGACTATAATTTAGTGTTAGAGTTTTGTGGGGTAGAAATTTTAGGGTAATATAGGTATGAGGGAATTGGGTTTTCAGGGGAAGTGGGTTTAGGTTTTTATAGTACTGAGGGTTTACGGTTTTCAGGGGATGACTGTTTAGATCTTTCTAGGGTAGAGGGATTTGGTTTTATGGGGATGAGGATTTAGGGATTTCTATATTTGAAGGATTAGATTTTTCGAAGACTGATTCTTTTTGGTATGGGGTTCAGGGTTTAGGGTTTTACGGGAGTTTGTGTTTAGTGTTTTACATGGGAGATAGTTTATGGTTTTCTAGAGTTCATAGTAATGATTTTTGATGGGATTCGTGTTTTGGGTTTTCTAGTGATGAGAGATTATTATTTTCCAGGGTTGAGGTTTCAGTGTTATATGGGGATGAGGGGTTAGAGTTTTCAAGGGATGAGAATTTATGGTTTCTTGAGGATCACTTGTTTTTTAGGGGGTATTAGTGTTTATTGATTTCATAGGATTAGGGTTTAGGGTCTCCGGGGCTGAGCGTATACAGTTTTCTAGGGCTGAGGGTTTTGGATTTTATGGGGATGTAGTTTTGGGGTTTTTACTAGCTAAGGGCTTACGTTTATCTACGTTTTTGATTTTATGTATTTTTAGGGATGAGGGTTTTATATTTTCCAGCATGAGGGTTTATATTATTTTAGGGATGAGGGTATAGGTTTTTCATTAACTAGTGCTTTAGGATTTTCTAGGGTTGATAGTCTAAGGTATTAAATGGAGGAGGGTTTAGGGATTTCTAGTGATGAGGCTAATGGGTTTCTATGGATAAAGGTTTAGAGTATTCTAGGACTGATGGTTTAGGGTTTTCTATGTTTGAGTGTATAGGGTATTCTATGGTAGATGGATTATGGTTTCCTGGTTTTTAATGTTTTGTGATTTCATGGGCTAATGGTATAGGAGTTTCATGGACTATGGGTTTTGGGTTTTCTTGGGAAGAGGTTTTTCAATTTTTTAGAATTGATGGTATAGGTTTTTATTCGATGGATAGTTCAGGGTTTTCTATGGATGGCCATTGTGGGATTTTTATGGACAAGGGTTTTGTTTTTTGTTTTGATGAGGTTTTAATGTTTTTTTATTTTTATGGTTCAGTTTTTGTCTTAAGGATGTGGGTTTATGATTTACTGTTGTTGAGAGTCAATGTTTTTCTGCGGATGATTGTTTATAGGATTATGGGGCATAAGTTTTATAATTTTTTGGCGTCTAATGTTTCATGGGGAAACTATTTTTTTTACTGGTGCTGAGGTTTTTGGATTATTGAGAATTTTGTGTTTTGGATTTTATTGGGATATGTGTATGGGGTTTTCTAGGGGTTGGGGTTTAGGGGATTCATGGGTTTAGAGATTATGGTTTTCTGGGGTTGAGGGTTTATATTTTTCTTGGCTAAGGGTTTAGTGCTTTCTATGGGTGAGGGATTAGTGGTTTCGGGGACTAAGGGTTTGTGGTTTGGAGAGAAATGGGTTTATGGCCTTATGGTGATGAGGATTTATGGTGTTTTGGGGGTGTTGTTTTCAGGATTATTAGGTCTTTTTTATGGATTTTCTAGGGATGGGGGTTCATGGCATTCTAGGGATGAGGGATTTGGGTTTTCAATGGATTAGTGGTAATTATTTTTTGGGGATTAGGGTTTACATTTTTCTAGATAATAGGGTTTGTAGATTTATATTTCATAGGGTATGGGGATAAAGATTTATAATTTTATGGGTTCAGGGGTTTAGGTTTTTCTAGTGATGAGTTTTTAGGGATTTTTTTGTGACTGAGGGTATATATTTTTCTATGGGAAATTGTTTAGGGTTATATGAGGACGAGGGATTAGTTTTTTATGGGGCTTAGGGTTTAAGGTTAAATGGGGAAGTGTGTTTAATGTTTTTTGGAGTCGAGTGTTTAGGGTTTTCTGAGGATGAGGTTTTAGGAATTTCTGGTGTTGATGTATAAGGTTTTTCTTGGACAGAGGGTATAGGGTTTTATGGGGATAAGGGTTTAAAAATTTCTATGTATTGTGGTTTAGTGTTTTCATGGGATTATGGTTTTGGGTTTTTAGGGATGATGTTTTAGGGTGTTATGGGGATATGTTTTTAGTGTTTTTTAGGGAATATGGATAAGGGTTCTTTTATGGCTGACGACATAGTTTGTATTTGGGCCGATGGTTTAGGGTTATTTGTTTTTGAGTGTTTTGAGGGTTTTGGAGTGTGGGTTTTGGGTTTTGGGTTTTGGTTTATTGGGGATAAGTATTTTGAATTTTATGTAGTTGAGTGTTTTGGTTTTTATGGGGTCAATGGTTTATAGTATTTTGGGTCAATGGTATTTTTGATTTCTATGGGGGACGGTTTAAGATTTTATAGGGATAAGTGGTTAGGATTTTTTGTGGGCATGGGATTTGGGATTTATATGGAAGAGGGATTAATATTTCTTTTGGGGATTGATGTTTTGGGTTTTCTATGGTTGTTAGTTTCGTGTATTTAGTGGAAAAGTGTTCTAGGGTTTTTGTGTCTGGGGGAATAGGGATTTCTATGGGTGTTGGATTTGGGTATTCCAGTGTCGAGGGTTTTGTGTTTTCTTGTGTTGGGAGATTAGGGATTTCTAGGATTGATGGTTTATGGTTTTTTTGGATGAGGGTTTAAGGTTCTTTGGCGATGAGGTATTAATTTTTTCTTGGTCTGAGGGATTATGGTTTTCTAGGGCTGAGGGTTTAGGGGTTTCAATGGATTGTGGATTAGGGATTTGCAGGTAAGGGGGATGCTGTTTTTTTGGGTCTACTGGATAAATATTTACTAGGAAATAGGTTTTAGTGTTATATCTGGGTGATTATTTAGGGTTATTATGGGATAAAGTTTTAGGGTATTCTGGTTCTTTTGATTTATGATTTTCTAGGCCTGAGGGTTTAGGGGTTACAGTGGATGTAGTTTTTGGGATTTTTGGGGGACGAGTGGTTATGTTTTTCAAGGGATTTTGTTTTTTTCTAGAGGAAGGGGATTAGGGTTTTCTAGGACTGATGGTTTTGGTTTTTATAGAAATGATTCTTTAGTATTTTATAGGGATGTGTGTTTAGGGTTTTATAGGGATTAGGTTTTATGGGGTTTTGGGGATGAGTGTATAGGGTTTATAGGGCATGCAGTTTAGGTTTTCTAGGGATAAGGGTTTAATGATCCTAGGACTATGTGTTTTTTATTTTCTGGCGATGGGGGTTTAGGTTTTAGGGGGTTGTGGTTTTATGTTTTTTTTGGGATAAGGGTTTGTTGGTTTCTTTTACCAAGGGTATTTGGTTTGTTAGGGATGGGGGAATAGGGTTTTTTTAGGGATGAGTTTTTCCATTATATGGTGTTTTAGTGTTTTTCAGTTTTGAGTGTTAAGGGTCTTCTAGGGATCATGGATTATGTGGTAATTGAGATTAGGTTTTATTGGGTTTAAGGGATGAGGTGTTATCATTTTTTGGGTTAGGGAATTTTTGGTTTTAAACAATGAGGTTTTATTATTTTTCATTTGTTTTATAGTGTTAAGGATTATGGTTTTTTGGTGTGGAGAATTATATTTTTTATTTGGGTTTAGGTTTTCGGGGATATGGGTTTTGTGTTTTTCAGGATGAGGGATTAAGAGTTTCCAAGGATAAGGGTTTAGAGTTTTCATTGTAAAAGGGTTATGTGTTATTTGAGGCAGTGAAGATTCAGTGTTTTATAGTGTGTAATGTTTATTATTTTTTAAAGACTCGGTGTTTATGGTTTTCTAGAGTTTAGGGGTAATAGTTTTCTAGTATAGAGGTTTTATGGTTTTATAGTGATGAGAGATTGCTGTTTTAGGATGATGACTATTCTGAGTTATTCGGGAAAGGGGTTTTAGGGTTTTTTTTGTGTTATGGGGTTTACAATTTTCATGATATTAGGGATTAGGGTTTTCTAGAGACGAGTGTTTAGGTTTTTCTGGTGTTTAGAGTTTAAGGATTTTTTAGGGTTGGGAATTGGTGTTTTGTAGGGATAGGTGTTTAGGGATTCCTAGGCATGGGTGTTTAGTGATTTCTATGGTGGAGGGATTAGTGTTTATGGGATTTTGGTGTTAGTTTTTTATAGGATGGAGGGTATATGGATTTTTGTAGAAGAGGGATTTACATTTTATGGGAATAAGGTTTTAGGGTTTTGTGGGAATGTGGGTATAAGGTTTTCATTGGATAAGGGATTAGGGTTTTCTATGGATTGGGGTTTATGATATTCAAAGGTTGAGGGTTTAGGCTAATTTGAGGATTTTATGTAAGTATTTACGTGATAATGTTTTAGGCTATTCTTGGGGGTGAGGGTTTATGTATTTCAAATGAATAAGTAATAACATTTTCTTTGGAAGAGGGATTAGAATTGTTGGGGGATGAGGGTGTAGGGTTTTGTGGGACTGATGGTTTATCATCTTATAGGGATAAGGGTATAGGTTTTCTAGGGGATGAGGGTGTATGGTTTTTGGGGTATGATATTTTAGTGTTTCATAAGTTTGAGGGTTTACTATATTCTATGGATGACAGTTTAGGGTTTTTTGGGATAACGATTTTTGGTTTCTTGGGAATTGGGATTATGGTTATCTGGGGACGAGGGTTTAATATATTCTTTTTCTAAGGGTTTATATTTATTTTTGGTCAAGGTTTAGACATTTCATGGAATGAGGGTTTTGGGTTTTCTATCACTGAGTGATTAAGATTTTCAATGGATGAGTATATAGGGTTTTCTAGGGATATAAATTTAGGTTTTTCGGGGTCTAAGGGTTTATGGATTTTTGAGGCATAGTGTTTATGGTTTTCTATTTATAATGGTTTTGGGTTTTCTAAAAATGATGGTTTAGTGTTTTCAGGAGATAAATTTTTTGGTATTTTTAGGCTGAGGGTTTATAGGTGTTTTTGGGTGAAAGGTAACGAATTTTTGTGGCTATAGGTTTAGGGGTTTTTAGAAATGAGGGTTTGGGTTAATTATTGGTTGAGGGTATGAGATTTTATGACTTTCTAGGGTTGATGGTTTTGAGTTTTATGGGGCTGAGTGATTAAGGTTTTATAGAGATATGGGATCAGTGTTTTTTTGGGATGAGGTTTTAGGGTTTTCAGTCGAAGAGGGTTTAGGGATTTTGGGTGCTGCAGGTTTAGTGTTTTATGGGGATATGGGGTTATGTATTTCTATCAATGAGGGTTTATGATTTTCTATTGATATGGGTTATGGTTTTCTGGGATTTGGTTTTTAATTTTCTGGGGCTGGGAGTTAGTTTTTTTTTCAGAAAGAGGATCTAGTGTTTCATGGGGCTAAGGGTTTGGGGTTTTCTGCAGATGAGGGTTTAGGGTTACCTTGGGATGATGTTTTATTGATTCTTAGGGATGAGAGATTAGTTATTATATAGGATGAGTGATTATAGATTCCTAATGATGGGGGTTTATGGATCCATTGGTATGAGCGTTATGGTTACATGGGGATGAGGGTTTATGGTTTTTGAGTAATAGGTTTTTATAGAATCATATAGAAAAGGTTTATTGGTTTTCAATTGATTAGGGGTTCGGGGTTCCTAAGCGGAGTATTTAGGGTTTCCTTGGGTCAAGTGTTTATGGTTTCTTGGGGAAAAGGGTTTAGGTTTTCCATGGGCTGAGGGTTTAGGGTTAACTACAGTTGAAGGTGTAGAATATCCTAGGTTTGAGGGGTTATGGTTTTGGGGGATGATGGTTTAGTGAATCATGGTTCGAGGGGTTTTAGGGTTCTTGGTTCTGATGTTTTTGGGTTTTTTAGGGATATAAGTGGTGTTTTTCCTTAGAATGAGAGTGTTTTGTAACTTCGAGTTGAAGGATTAACAATTCAGGGGTTTGAGGGTTTATCATTTTATGGGGAAGCTTGTATAGGGTTTTTGTATTAGGGTTTACTACATCCTAGGGATAAGGGATTAGTGATTCATGGGGATCAGGATTTAGTCATTCTTGGTTTTTAGGGATTTGGTTTTTTAGGGATGATGATTTACAGTTCTCTTGGGAATTCTTTTTCTAGGAATGAGTTTTTAGGGTGTTCTAGGTTTTATGGTTTGTGGGTTTTGGGGCTAGGATATTGGGTATTTTGTGGCTCGGGGTTTTTTGGTGTCTTTTATTGAGTTCATTGGGGTTATGGGGCCAAGGGATTTTGTAGGATCAAAATAATGATTTAGATGCTCAATTTACAAGAGGGGGGTGAATTGTATACTTTAATAATTCTTTTGGAACCTTTAAAGTTAGTTATGAATAACTGTGTTTTCCTTAAGCAAAGGAAAGGTCTATGTTTAACAAAGTTAAACCTATGAAAATTCACAACTCCTCTAATATAAAATAAAAACTTTGAATGAGATTCCGAAATTAGGATCTGAAAATATGGTTCCGGAAATTAAAACTTAACAATGGATTACAATATGAGATTCTACCTTAAAGAGTATAGAATCTAAATGAAACAGAGTACACGTAGGGAAGTATAAGAAAGTTATACTTTCCTTTTAATACAAAATGCAGTGGAAATAAACAAGTAGTAAAACTACAAGTAACAAGATATAAGTCTTTTAACCCAAAGAGAAGGGTATCCAACAACCTTGGATAAAGGTCCCTTGATTTATACTTTCAAGCAAGTCTGTCTTACCCACACCAGGGTAAGCCCTCGATACGAAGATCGGAGTCTCTGTCTTGCTATCCCCTAAATCCCTCAACTTTAATGTAGTTGTAAACCTCTGTCTTCCTCAGCAAGGAATCCCTCGAACTTCAAGGTAGTCGGAACCTCTGTCTTCCTATCCCCAGAAGTCCTCAAATGTAATCACCAATATTTGGAGTCGCATTAATATTTGAGAGTTAATAAGAGCCTCTCTCTCTAGAAATCACTTCAATCATGTAATCACATGAGTCGAAGATCAGTCAGCCTTTCAGCTCTAAACTCTTTCAAATGAGCTCCTATTTATAGGTAAGGTCTGTCTCCTTCGCAACGGTCATATTTTCCTTAAAAATCGGAGGGACCTGTACATGTGTCACTTAGCCAATGGTTAGCTTTATAACAGAATAGAAAACATCGTTTTATAACAGAACAAGTGTAACAGAATGGATGACATCATTTTAAGTCTAAGTTAAAAAAGTTCGGAATGAATGTTCAGAGTATAAAAATATTTTTTCGGAGTCTAAAAAAATATGGAGTGTATAAAACAAAGATGACCAGATTCTGTTTAATAGATGAATTCGGAATGAGAATTCAGAATGAGAATTCGTCATCAGAATTCTTAATGATAATACATCATTAGGATTCGTAATGAGAACTCTTCTTCAGAATTCGTAATGAGAATTCATTGTCGAACTTCATAAGGATTCGCATCCTGAATCTGATGTATAACTTAATTAGAGTTCGTATCCGGAGTTCGTAATGAAACTTTATTACAATTCTCATCTAGACTTTGAAGTGAAACTTTATTACAGTTCTTGTCCAGAATTCGGATCCTAGAACAGAATACTTCATATCAAAGTTTAAAACAATTCCGAGAAAATAGAAATGAATCTGAATCTCATACATAAGAAAAATCTGGATGAAAATATGATAAGGATAATTTTTCTTACAAAAGCGATTTTCCTTATAAAATCAATTTTCCTTATAAAAGTGATTTTCCTTATAAAAGCAATATTTCTTATAAAATCAATTTTCTTTATAAAAGAAAATTTTCTTATCAAAGCACTTTTTCATATAGAAGCAATTTTCATAAAGAAAGGTGTTTGTGATTTTCAAAACAATAAAGAATAGAAAAGTCATAAGGAAAACCTTATTGACTCAACAATCTCCACCTTTTTGGAAAGCACAAACATCCTTGTAAAAGAAACTCTAAGAAGAAAGAAAATCATTAAGGATTATCTCCCATTAATTTAAGGATATTGATGAATACGACTAACTCCCCCTTAGGCTTTGAAATTCTAAGTATCACATTCTAGATTTCCGGAGTGTTATTTCATTACGAATAAGAAAAAGTTTCTTTAAGGAAAAACTCCCCCTTAGATAAGCTCTTATTAGAGTTCTTTTTTTCTTCTTAAGAATATTTTCCTTCTCCCCCATTGTGATTTTCAAAAAGAATTCGAGGGAATGGGAAATATAACAAAGTACCTGAAAAATTAATAGTAACACAAAAAAATGGACAATCACAATTTCTATTATGTTTGAAAATTTCAACAACAAAAAAATTAAAGTATAACAAAAGATAGGATCTGTCTATTTGGGATCTTTCTCCTTCGCCATGAGACCTTTTAGAATAGTCTTTATCTTCTTTAAGTCTATATGATCTTCTTCAGCTTGCTTCTCTAATACCACTATTCTTACAGATTGAGCTTCAATCTTTTCTTCCCGAGCATTAAGCTTTTCTTCCTGAGCCTTCATCCTTTCTTCAAACTCAATCCGATGATCCCATTCAAACATCCAGTTTTGAGAAATTGAATTCATCTTCCGATTCAGATCTCTGTCTTCTTGAATCCGGATGTTCTTTTCATCTGTCATCTTCTCTTCAAAGGAAGAAGTCAGCTCATTTATCTTCATGTCCTGAGTCTCAAAATCATATTTAACATTGTCTTGAAATTCATCAAATAACCTCATTTCTTCTACAGTCTTCCTCGACATGTTTGTCATCCTCTTGCAAGATTTTCTATGGGATTCGTAGCCAACAAAGAACATTTTGAACTGAGCCTCTATTTCAACACACTTGTCCATAACCATAGATACAGAGTCTGATTTCTGATTCAAAGCATGTTGGAGCATCTGACATCTTGAGTCAATTCTTGAGAAGGTCGGAATGGTTCCCACCAACTTCTTTAAAGACTGAACAACAAAGTCATGCCCCATCGAAGATGACTCCGAATCCAAGACTCTGCTTGGATAATTTTCTTCTTCAACAAGGTCAAGCTTTCTCTTTGAATAACTACCAACTTCCTTTCTCTTCACCACTACTGAGCTCGGAGTATCAGCAAGAATTTTCTTTCCCTTGTATTTTTTCGGAATGGAATCTTATTCTAGAGTTCTCTTTTCACTATCAGAAACTTGGACATCATTTTCATCCTCATCAGAAACTTTCTGAGCAACAACCTCTACGTTTTCTATATGAGAAATATCATGTAGAAGTTGTTCTTCCTCTGCATGATAAGTTACTTCTTCTTGTCCTTTCTCCTCATCCATCGCTGGAGTAACAAGCTTCGATGATTCAGCTTCTGATGTTTGGAGCGATAAGTGTTCCGAAGGTGTCCCCTTATAATCATCTACTTGCTTCAACACATCTCTGGTTTCACCACTTCCTTCAGAAACATCTTATTCTTCTTCCACTTTCTCAACTTGCTCTACTTCCTCAACAGTCTTAGCAACAACTTCTTCCGGAGCAACGAAATTTCTTCCTGGAGTCTCAGGAAGAGATTCTAGAGAACAGGATCTCGGAACTTGAATATTTGCTGAAACCATCTCATTGAACTTCAACAAAGCCTGAGCTACCTCAGCCTCAGACATCTTCTGCTTGAGATTCTTTTCTTTCGCTTGTTTTTCTAGCTCATCCGCAGTTCTTTCCTTCAAGGCCTTAGCCTCCGCAGGGTCCAAGCCAAACTGAGGCTCCCCTTATACTCTCTTCTCTTTAATCTCCCTCAATTTATCAAAAACCTTATCTAGGTAATCATTCTTCTTCTTTGGTTTTGGTGGTGCGGTTTGAACTTCCTTGGATTTAGGATCCTCTACTTCAGCTGCAACTTCTTTCAACATTATTTTCTTTACTAGCTTGGATGATTCCTGTTTAGCAGTCTTCGGAACTGCTTCTTCATGATTTGGAAAGTCAAAGAACTCACCAGTATCCTTGTTGAAAGCTGCATCCATCCTCTTAATAGTATCATTACTCACCAATAAAATTTTGCAAACCCTTGGCTTAGTCCTGCAAGCTTCCTTGAAAGACTCAAGGCACCGAACTATTAACTTTGATAAAATTTCTGGGAACATTACGATTTGGGCTCTGAGATTTCCTTTCTTAACATTCTCAATAGTTATAATAATGTGCCTCATAAAGTTATACTTCCTTAGATTGATCAGAAAATCTAAGATATAGATTTCACTCTTCTTCATACTGTCTTTATCACCTTTCCTCGGTACGATAAGACCTTGTACCCACAACTCTAGAATCCGGATATTTGTAGGAAAGCTGGCAATTTTTGGAGCCTTTTCCTCTGACAGTCCAAGAGTTTTCAAAGATTTTTCGTTGTTGAAGCTTCCTTTAGAATCTGACAAAATGTGAGATATGAACTCGGCTTCTCCTTCATAGGTCAGCCCTATCAAGCTTGATGCCTTGGTATAAGAAAGTTTATAAGTCTTTCCATAAGACTTAAAAGAAAATTTCTCCCTATTATCTTCCATAAAGAAGGAAACTATTTCATAGAATTCAAAAAGTAACTCCGAAAAAACAATATCTTGATTCCCCGGTTTGGACACAACAATATCTTCCCACCCGTTCAGCTTTATGTTCTTCGAAATAAGTGAATCATAGTTGTTGAAGAAATCCGGATGAACCAGCCTTTCTCTGTAAACTGACCATTGTGAAATTGGCTCGGAGGATGGCATTTCTTGAGAAGCTAATTCCACAGACATTCGGATCTAAAGACCTCTGAGAAGTTCGGAACTGAAAAAGCTGAGGTTTGGAACGGTCTTAAAACAGAGAGGTAGAGTTTTGAGATGCTGGAGCATGAAAACCGATGTGGGACAACCATTTGGGGTTCCCTTTATATAGGCAGCGGGAAAACGGTTCAACTTCAACGGTTGATCGAACGGTTGTGATAAGATGAGATAAGATCTGACGGTCGAAAACCAATTTTCTTGAATCCGATCATTCGAGGTATTTATTAAAAAAAGAATTATGAAAACTATAATCTGAAAAAAAATATATAATAAAATGCCAGCAAGTAAAATATGACTACGAAAACATGAGTAAGGAAATCATACCTTTCAGATTTTCTTAGGAGGATTATTCGTAATTGGTAACATTCTTACGAAAAATACGAAAAAAAACTTTATTATGAAAATACATAATTTGGAAAACTCACTACGAAAGACAAACTCAGTAAGGAAAACATAGTATGAAATTTTCATTCCAGAATTTGAAAACTAAAAAAACATTATGAAAGATTCGGTACGAAAATCCCGTTATAAAAATACCAGTACGAATTTTGCATTCCGGATGTTTTTAATATGAACATTTCCATTCCAGAATTTTTCTATACGAACATATGCAGTCTGGAAAATTTTAGTTTTGGAAATTCTATTCCGGAATTTTGGTTCCGAAAAGTTTGAAAAACAAATTTTGAAAAACATTGTTAATCTATCAAATAAATGTACTCCCCCTATGAAAAAGAGTTTATTGCTGTAAGGAGACTTTTTCAACAGAAAGTTAATTAAGAAGGATTAACTTACGGTTATCATTCCTAACTTCTATTTAATGTATTCAAATCTATCAGAAGGCAAAGATTATGTGAAAATATCAGTAAGTTGATCTTGCATTCCGATAAACTGAAAAATAATATCTCTTTTAAGTGTGTGATCCCTAAGAAAGTGATGCTTAATATCTATGTGTTTTTCACGGGATTGATGTGCAGGGTTCTTACTAAGGGCAATGGAACTTGTGTTATCACACAAAATATGAGTTTTAGTAAAACTCAAGACATAATCTGTGAGTTTGTGTTGCATCCACAACACTTGAGCACAACAACTTCCAGCTGCTACATATTCAGCTTCAGCAGTGGAGAGTGCTACAGAATGTTTTTTTCTTGCAGGACCAAGAAACTAATGAATCTCCTAAGAAATGACAAGTTCCGGATGTACTTTTTCTATCCATTATACATCTACCAAAGTGAGCATCAGAAAATCTTTTTAGGATAAAATCATTTCCAAAAGTATAAAATAATCCTAGATCCATGGTTCCCTTAAGGTAGCAAAAAATTCTTTTTACTGCCTTTAAATGAGATTCCTTAGGATTGGATTGATATCTTTCACATAAGCATACTGAAAACATTAAGTCTGGTCGACTAGCTGTTATGTATAGTAGACTTCCTATCATTCCTCTAAAAGTAGTTTGATCTACTGGTTTCCTAGCTTCATCAAGATCTAAAGAGTTTGAGGTACCAATAGGAGTACATATACTCTTAGTGTAATCATAGCCATACTTTTTAAGAAAATATTTAATATAATTATGTTGAGATATGTAGGTTCCTTCTGGTTTTTGAGAAATTTGAAAACAAAGGAAAAATGTTAACTCACCCATCATACTCATTTCAAACTCATATTTCATTAGACTTGCAAAATAGTCGGTCAAAGATTGCTGAGTTGAACCTAATATGATGTCATCAACATAAATTTGAACAATCAAAACATTTTTCTAATCATTCATTATGAAAAGGGTTGGATCTGCATTTCCCTTAACATAGTTATTTTGAAGCAAAAATCAAACGAGTCTATCATACCATGCTCGTGGGGTTGTTTAAGGCCATATGGATCTTTGGTATGTCTAAATACATAATCAGGATGTTTTGTATCTTCAAATCTAGGAGGTTGTTCAACAAAAACATCCTCTTGAACATAACCGTTAAGAAAAGAACATTTCACATCCATTTGGAAAAGTTTGAAATTAAAGAATGCTGTAAAGGCAAGTAGAATACGGCTAGATTCAAGTCTAGATACTGGAGCATGGGTTTCTTCATAGTCTATTCCCTCTTTCTGATTATATCCTTTAGCAACACATCTTGCTTTATTTCATACTATGACTCTATTTTCATCACATTTATTTCTGAAGACCCATTTGACTCCAATTAAAGAAGATTCCTTAGGTCTTTCAACCAAGGTCCAAACTTTATTTCTTTCGAATTTATTTAGTTCATCTTGCATGGCTTTGATCCAAATATCATCACCTAAAGCTTCATCAGTGCTTTTAGGTTATAATTGGGAAAAAAATTCTAGATGTTCTACTTCATTTATTAAGGAACTTATAGACCTTACAGGTTGATTTACATCACCTATGATACTATCACTGGGATGATTTTTAAGAAACGCCTTATTTGGGTATTGAAAATCTTGTTCATCAACATAGGGTAGAAAGTCTTCTGGGGTAAATGTTTTAGGAATATCTTCTTGAAAATTATCCTTATCAGAAGGTTCTTATATCAAAGGTTGATAATCAGTTTTTGAAAACACATATGAGGATGTAGGATGAGGTGTTTTAAAAACAAAAGGATCTGACTCATCAAATTTTACATGTACTGTTTCTTCAATAGTACAAGTGTTTTTATTAAAAACTCTATAAGCCTTAGATGTTGTGGAATAACCTAAGAAAATCCCTTCATCTGATTTTGGTGCGAATTTATGTATGTTATCTTTAGTATTCAAAATGAATACTTTGCATCCAAAAACCTTGAAGTAGGATAGTCTTGGTTTTCTACCATTCCATAACTCATAAAGGGTTTTATTAAGAAAAGGTCTAATCAAAACTCGATTTATAGTATAGCAAGAAGTACATACGGCTTCAGCCCAGAAATGTCTAGCTATAGAATATTCACCCAACATGGTTCTAGTTATTTCATGAAGAATTATATTTCTTCTTTCAACTACACCATTTTGTTGAGGAGTTCTAGGTGCTGAAAAATTGTGAGCAATACCTTTTTTACTACAAAAAGTTTCAAAATCAGAATTTTGAAATTCTCCTCCCTGATCACTATGAATAGTTTTAAATGGAAGGTTTTTTTTCATTTTTAACTTGAGCTCTAAAACTTTTGAAATAAGAAAAAGCTTCAGATTTCTTTGCTAGAAAATAAACCCAAGTAAATCTAGTGTAATCATCAACTAGAACAAACACATAGTATTTTCCTCCAATACTTCCAGTTTTTGTTGGACCAAAAAGATCCATGTGCACTAACTGTAATGCATTGGTTGTTGATACTTCACCGATTGATTTAAAACTAGATTTATGTTTCTTGCCATATTGAAAAGGATCACAAACTTTAGAAGAATCAAATCTAAGCTCCGGTAGATCCTTAACTAGTTTCTTCTTAGAGATTTTACACAGGTTCTTATGGTTACAGTGACCTAGTCTTCTATTCCATAACCAGGAATGTTCCTCCATTACACTTAGGCAAGGTAAATCTTGGCTTCTATGATCTTCTATGTTCAAGGTGTAAACATTCTCTTGCCTATTGGCTGAGAGAATAAATTCTTCCTTGGAATTGTGAACTAAGAACTTATCATTCCTAAAATTCACAAGGTAACCTTCATCACATAACTGACTTATGCTAATGAGGTTGTGCTTTAGACCATTAACAAAAAGAACATTTGAAATCAATGTTTTACCAAGAAAAACAATATTACCAATACCAACAATATCTCCCTTAGCATTATCTCCGAAAGTTAATTTTCCTCCTTTCGTTTTGATAATCTTTTCAAAATAGCTTTTGTTACCAGTCATGTGCTGGGAACATCCATTATCCATGTACCATGTATTATTTCTGGTACTCTCTTTTTTTTACATTAATTAAGAAGAAAATTAGACTTTCGGAATCCAAATTTGTTTGTATCAGAGATTTCTAGATAACAAATTTTTATGTACCCACATCTTCATAGAGAAATAAGCTTTGTGAAATCCTAGAGATTGGGTTTTGTTTAAGGAACAATTCTTTGCCCAGTGACCACCACATTGACACTTGGTACAAAATGGGGCACTTTGAGGAACAAAATAATTCTTACTGAAAATTGGTTTTGCATGGGTATAACCAAATCCGGATTTATTTTTTAAAGGTCGTATTTGGGAATACATTTTATCAAAATTTTCATTACCATGGGTAATGTTTGATAAACACTTATTTAAGGAAAAAATTTCAGACATGAGTTTTATAACCAAGTTTTTATCCTCAAAATCATTATTTTTAGAACTAGAGTTATGCTCGAAAACATTTTTCATAGAAATTACTTTTTCTAATTCTTTAGAATGTTTGTTCTTCTCAGAACTTACTTCCTCAAGATTTTTTGAAATAATTTCAAAATCAGCATTTTTCCTATCAAGATCTTTAGAAATATCTTATATATCTTTTTTAAGAATAGAATTCCCAGAGTTTTCCTTATCAAGTTTTTTATTGAGTTTGGAATTCTCAATTTCAAGAAGTTCAGCAAACCTAGAGACTTCTTCATAGCTAGGTAAAGTATTTTCTTTATCAGAAGAGGATTCTTCATCAGAAGAGTTATAATAGTTACTATCATTAGAATTTAAAGAAACATTGGTTAGTGATTCAGAATTTCATACTTTAGCCATAAATCAATGATTATCAATAGGTAATATGGCAATAAGACCATGATTCTTCTATCCTGAAGATTCATAATCAGAAGATTCATCTGAAGAGTCACCACCACTTGCACTTCAGGTATCATTATCTTTCAAAACTTTCTTAGCTTTGGCTTTATAATACTTCTTTCTGTTCCTGTCGGAATGCCTTTCATTCCTTTCATTATTTTTAAGTAAAGGGCAATCTAGTCTAATATGTCCATCTCTCTTGCATTCATAACAAGTAACTTCTCCATCTTTTTTATCGTTCCTTTCTTTTTTCTTATACTTTGATTGGAAATTTTTCTGGCTAGCTATCTTATTCATCCTTCGAGCAAGATTTGCTAATTCATTTTCTGATATTTCACTCTCACTAGAATCTGACTGAACTACCATCTTCTTAGAATTGGATCTGGTTACTCTCTCAAGAGTCTTAGCTTTCATATGATTTGATGTTGTTGTAAAAGAAAAAGTACCATTTCCATTTTTCTTTTTGATGTTGTCAGCATCTCTCTTCATTCTGGTTTCATGTTGGAGAAGTGTTCCAAATAACTCATCAAGAGAAATTTGAGTGACCTTCCTGTTCTCATCTATTGCAGTTCTTTTGTATTCCCACTCATTGGGCATGATATCAATTATCTTATCCACAAGAGATTCATCATCTAAACCTTTCTCTCCCATAGACTGTAGGCTATTGATGATAGTCATAAATCTCTGTTGTACATTACAGATTGGTTCACCATAAGGAATGTTGATGCCATGACATTCATCTCTAAGCATAGCTCTCCTAGTCTCAATCACCTTAGAAGTTCCAAATTGTGTAACTTCTAACTTCTTCCAGATACAATTAGCTGCTTCGCAAGAAGAAATTTGGCAATATATATTTCTGGTCAATGAACGAAGTAAAGTATTGAATACCTTTTAGTTGAGTGGATATTCTTGCTTTTCCTGGTTAGTAAAAGTTATAACTTCCTTATCAGGAATTTTATAATCTCCAGTAAGCATGAAGAAATTGTCTACGCCAGTATTGATAACAAAAGTCTTCATTCGATCTCTCTAGTAATCATAATCATTACCATCAAAGATTGGTGGTCTTGTAGGATTTAGATTATCGATCGAACCAACATTAATTCATGCCATACATAAAATAACCTTCGGCACACAAACTTGTTAGTAGAAAAGATTCGTAATAACAAAGTTCGGAATGAGAAAGTTCAGAATGGGAAAGTGAGCAAGAAAAACTTATACATGAGTACAAGTATTTCAGAGACCTCCTTTGATACCAATTGTAGGATCAATATAATGATATAGATGCTCAATTTACATGAGGGGGGGGGGTGAATTGTATACTTTAAAAAATCCTTTGGAACCTTTAAAGTTAGTTATGAATAACTGTGTTTTCCTTAAGCAAAGGAAAGGGATAAGTTTAACAAAGTTAAACATAAGAAAATTCAGAACACCTCTAATATCAAATGAAAACATTGAAAGAGATTCCCAAAGTAGGTTCCGAAAATATGGTTTCGGAAACTGAAACTTAACAAAAGAATACAATATGAGATTCTACCTTAAAGCGTATAGAATCTAAATGCAACAGAGTACAAGTAGGGAAGTATAAAAAGTTATACTTTCCTTTTAATACAAAATGCAGCGGAAATAAACAAGTAGTAAAACTACAAGTAACAAGATATAAGTCTTTTAACCCACAGAGAAGGGTATCCAACAACCTTGGATAAAAGACCCTGGATTTATTCATTCAAGCAAGTCTGTCTTACCCACACTAGGGTAAGGCCTTGATACGAAGATCGGAGTCTCTATCTTGCTATCCCCGCAAGCCCTCAACTTCATGGAAGTTGGAAACCTCTGTCTTCCTCAGCAAGGAAGCCCTCGAACTTCAAGGTAGTCGGCACCCCTATCTTTCTATCCCCGGAAGTCATCGAATGTAATCACCAACATTCGGAGTCACACAAAACATTGAGAGTTAATAAGATCCTCTCTCTCTAGAAATAACTTCAAGCATGTAATCACATGAGTCTAAGATCAGTCAGCCTTTCAGCTCTAAGCTCTTTCAAATGAGCTTTTATTTATAGGTAAGGCAGGCCTCCTTCCCAATGGTCATATTTTCCTTAAAAATCGGAGGGACCTGTACACATGTCACTTAGCAAACGATTAGTTTTATAACAGAATAGACGACATAGTTTTATAAGAGAACAAGTGTAACAGAATGGATGACATCGTTTTAAGTCTAAGATAAAAAAGTTCGTAATGAATGTTCGGAGTGTAAAAATATTTTTTCGGAGTCTAAACCAATATGGAGTGTATAAAACAAAGATGACCAGATTCTGTTTAATAGATGAATTCGGATTGAGAATTCAGAATGAGAATTCGGCATCAGAATTCGTAATGAGAATTCATCATTAGGATTCATAATGAGAACTCATCATCAGAATTCGTAATGAGAATTCGTTGTCGAACTTCATAAGTATTCACATCCTGAATCTGATGTAGAACTTAATTAGAGTTCACATCCGGAGTTCAGAATGAAACTTTTTTACAATTGTCATCTAGATTTTGGAGTGAAACTTTATTATAGTTCTTATCTAGAATTCGGATCCTAAAACAGAATACTTCATATCAATGTTTAAAACAATTCCGATAAAATAGAAATGAATCTGAATCTCATACTTAAGAAAAATCTGGATGAAAATATGATAAGGATAATTTTTCTTACAAAATCGATTTTCCTTATAAATTAATTTTCCGTATAAAAGTGATTTTCCTTTTAAAATCAATTTTTCTTAGAAAAGCAATTTTCCTTATAAAAGAAATTTTTCTTTTAAAAGAAATTTTTCTTATAAAAGCAATTTTAATAAAGAAATGTGTTTGTGATTTTCAAAACAAGAAGGAATAGAAAAGTCATAAGGAAAACATTATAGACTCAACAGATTTGGGTTTTTATGTAAAGGTGTATCGATATTTTTTTGGTTAATATAGTTGGGATTCTTGGGGATGTAGGTTTAGTATATTGTGGATTTGAGGGATTAGGATCTTTTGGGATAAGGGATTCATGTTTTTTTTGATAGTAGGGATTTTTATTTATAAGGGACGAGGGTATACGGTTTTTTGGGACTATGGTTTTGAGGGGTTTTTGGGCTATGTGTTTAAGGGATTTTATGGATGAGTTTTTAGGATTTTAAATGTTTGTGGATTTGTTTTTTTTTGGCTAAGGCATCGAGGTTTTTTGTAGGATGAGTGTTGTGCATATTTTGGGTAAGGATTTTAGAATATTATTAGGGTTTTTTTTGGTTGAAGGATTGGGATTTTTTTGGAGCTATAGGTTAGGGGTTTGATTCTTAGGAGTTTTGGGGTGTTTTGGGGTTGGGGAGTTTGTGTTTTTTTGTGGATGAGGGTGTGTGTTTCATTGGGGATTTTATTCTGATGTTTTTTGGGTTTGATGGTTTGGGGATGTTTGGGTTGAGGATTTGAGGATTTTGGCTTCGGGATCTGAGTATTTGGGCCTAAGAGAGGGGGATTTAAACAATGAGGTTTTGTGGGTTTTATGGCTAAGGGATTGGTGTGTTTTGTAGGTGAGGGAGCAATATTGTTTAGGGATTAGGATTTAGGGATTTTTTTGGGTGAGGATTTATGGTTTTTTGATATTAAGTAAAGATGTGGGTTTCAGATTTATTTTGGGTGGTGTTTTTAATGTAATTTGGGTTGAGGGTTTAGGATATTGGGGGTGAAGATGGTTAAGGTTTATTTGGGGATTTTAGTTTCCGTTTTTAGGGATAATGGATTTGTGTTTTTAGGGATTTGGGTTTAATATATTTTAGGTATGTGGTTTTAGTGTTTTTTTGGGGATTATTTCTTAGTGTTTTTTTGGTTGAGAGATTCATGTTTTTTTGGGATGAGGGTTTATGGAATTGTTGGAGTTATCATTTATTTTATTTTGTGGAAATGGGTATAGATTATTTTTGGGTAGACTGTTTAAAGTTTTTTGGAGAAGAGGGTATTGTGTTTTTTGGGATGATGGGTTAGGCTTTTTGTGGATGAGGGTTGAGGTTGTGTTGTTTATGAGGGTTCATGTTTTATTAAGGTAATATGGGTTTATGGATCCATAGGGTTGAGCCTTCAGGGTGTTTTAGGAATGAGAGTATACTTTATTTTGGGGATGATGGTTTAATGTATATTAGGGGATTAGGGTTTTTGGTTTTTTGGTGTTGAGTATTTAAAGGTATTTTGGAGAAGTGGGTTTAGATGTTTAGGTGATTTGGTTTTTTAGTTTTTTTGGTATGAAGGTTTAGGTTATTTTGGGGATGAGGTTTTTGATTTGTTTAGGAATAAGTGTTTAATTTTTTTTTTGGAAAAAGTATTCTAAATTTTTAGGACTCAATGTTCTATATATTTTGGGGCCGAGTGTTTGGGGAATTTGAGGAATAGAGTTTAGGGTTTTAGTGGGATGATGTTTTTAGGTTTTTTTGGGATTATGTATTATGTTTTTTTGGTGCTGAGTGTTTAGAGTTTTTTTAGGATGAGGGTTTAGATATTATTTGGTGATGATTGTTTAGGGTTTTTTAGGGGACAATATTTTATGGTATCTTTGGGCTATGTGTTTTGGGATTTTGGCGGATTTGAGTTTATGTTTCCCTTGGACAGGGGTTTTGAATTATTTGTAATTTATGTATTATTGTTAGTTTTTTGGGATGTGGGTTTAGGGTATTTTTCTAAGTTTTTGTGGTTTTTTGGGGATGATGATTTTTTTGGGGCTAAGGTAATTAGGATTTGTTTTTCTGCTGGGTTAGGGTATTTTGGATTGGGGGTTTAGTTTTTTCTATGTCTCTGAATTTAGCATCATTTGGGACTAAGGGAATATAGTTTTTGAGGTTTATGGGTTCATGGTTTTATGGGATAACGGTTTAGGTTTTTCTGGGGCTAAGGGATTACAAATTTTTTGGGGTGGGGGTTTAGGGTATAATGGGGATGACAATATAGGTTTTTTTGGGCTATATGTTTATGGTTCAATGGGGTAATTGGTTTTTGTTTCTCTAGGGATGAGAGTTTGTGTTTTTGGTGGATGAGTTTCTATGGTTTTTGGGGCATGATGGTTCTTGTTTTATTGGAGCAGATGTTATATGTTTTTTTATATGGGATTAGGGTTTTTTTGTGCAGAGAATCTTGGGGTTTTTTAGTCTGAGGTATAAGGTTTTTTTTATGATGTTTTAGGGTATACTAGGTGTTATTTTTGTTATTTTTAGGGATAAAGAATTATGTTTTTTTTTTGGAGAACATGATTTAGGATTTTTTATGGATGAGGGTGTCAGGTTTCATAGGGATTAGGGTTTTGTGTTATTTGAGGATGATGTTTTGAAGTTTTTCATGGGTTGTGGGTATGTTTTCTTAGTGTGTAGGGTTTGGGGTTTCTTCATGCCTAAGGTTCTGCTGTTTTTTTACTAAGGGATTAGGGTTTTTTGTGAGTTGTTTGGGTATTTTATTGTAGTGGGTATAGGGTTTTGGGGTATAAGGTATTTTTTTTTGGGGTTGAGGGTTTAGGGCCTTTAGTGGAATGGGGTTTAGGGTTTTTGGGTGTCAGATTAAGGTTTTTGGTGATAGGTGTATTTGTATTTTTAAGGATTTTGGGGCTGATGGGTTATGGTTTTTGGTGGATGAGTGTTTAGGGTTTTTGGGGAAAGTGGTTTTAGTGTTTTTTGATGCTGATGTTTTTGCATTTTTTGGATGAGGGTATATGGTAATTTATGAATGAGGGTTTAGTGTTTTTCTGGGAATAGGGTTTAGGTTTTCTTGGGGATATGGGTATATGTGTTTTTGGGGTTAAGGGATTAGGTTTTTTGTCAAGAGGATAAGGTTAATTGTAGATGTGGGACTATGGGTAGTTTGAATTGGGGGTTTAGTGTTTTTTGGGGGCTTATGAATTAGGGTTCTTAGGGCCGAAATCTTAGTATTTTTTTGGATGAGGGTTTTGGGTTGTATGGGCATGAGGGTATAGTTTTCTTTGGGTTTTAAGATTTTGGGTTTTTTGGGATGAGGTATTTGTGTGTTTTTTGGGATCTTGGTTAAGTGTTTTCTAGGGATGAGTGTTCAAGATTTTTTTGGGATGACTATTTAGGGTTTTTTTGGACTAGGGGATTAGGGTTTTATTGGGTTAAGAATTTAGTTTTTTTTGGGCTGTGTGCCTAGTTTTTTTGTGTTCAAGGGTAAAGGGAAATTTGGGGTTGAGGTCTTAGGGTTTTTTCAGGATGAGGGTTTTGTGTTTCATGGGAATAAGGGTTTAGGGTTTTATAGGGATGTGGGTCTAGGGATTTTTGGGGATGAGTGTTTGGGGTTTTCTTAGGCTGATGCTTTAGTATTTCTGGGGGTATATGTTTCATATTTTTCAAGGATTGAGGTTTTATGGAGTTCTTGGTATTATGATTTAGGTTTAATCTATGAATGAGGTTTTAGGATATTTCTGGGGCTGATTGTTTATGTTTCTTTTGGGATGAGGTTTTATGTATATTTTTGGATGGGTTTTTAGGGTTTCATTAGCTCATTGTTTTAAGGTATTTTACTACGAGGGTTTATGATTTTTTGGGGGTTCTAGGTTTAGGGTTTTTATGGAAGAATAATTGTGGAATTTTGGGGATGATGGATATGGGATTAATAGGGATGAATGTCTTGGTTTATATGTAGATTTGGTATTAATATTATTCATGGAATAGTGTTAACCGTTTTTGTTGTTTAGTTAATAGGGTTTCTTTTTTGGCGGAGGATTTGTTAGATTTTGGGGATGAGGGATTAGATTTTTCATGTGGATCAACATTTAGTGTTATTTGGGATAGAGGTTTTAGTGTTTTTTGGGGATGATGGTTTATGTTTTTTAAGGGTGAAGGTTTAGAGATTTTAGTCATGATGGTATAGGGTCATTTGTGCTATGTGTTTTGGTTTTTTTGGGGTTGAGTGTTTGGGTTTTTTGGGCTAATGGTTTGGGGCTGTTTGGGGATGCAGATTTGTATTTTTTGTATGTTAGGGTTTCTGGTTATTTTTTGGATGAGGGGTTAGTGTGTTTTATTGGAATAGGGTTTCAGGATTTTTGTTATGGTGGTTTTAGTTTTCATAGGGTTTAGGGTTTGTGGTTTTATTGAGATTGTGGTTGTTGGGTTATTATTTCCTAAGGTGTCATATATTTTTGGAGTTGAGGATTCAATTTATTTTCTATTATGAAGGTTTATGGTTTTGGGGGGATGAGGGTTTTTGGTCATTTTTGGTTTGAGGGTTCATGGGTTTTTCGCATAAAAGGATTAGTTTTTATAGTTTTTAAGGGTTTAGGTAATTTTTGGGGATCATGGTATATGGTTTTTTGGGGATGGGGGATTATGATTTTTTGGTATTGAGGGTTTAATGTTTCTTGGGGATGATGTTTTTGGTTTTTTTGGACTAAATGTCCTGTGTTATTTGGGGTTATTTTAAATGAATTTTTCTGGATGTGGGTTTTGTGTTTTAGCATGTTTTTAGTTGAGGGTTTTGTTGGGGATGTGGGTTTAGGGTTTTTCAGAAATGTGTGATTTGATTTTTTTGGGGGGCAGAGAGTTCAATGATTTTTAGAGGTGAGGGTACATGATTTCTTGAGCCAGAGGGTTTACTATTTTTTAGGGGAAAAAGGTTATGGTTTTTTGGGAATGATGGTTTTGGATTTATGGGAAATGAGTTTATGTATTTTTGGGAATGATGTATTTTGTTTTTATTTAGATGAGGGATTATGGTATTTTGGGAAAAAATGTTTTTGGTTTTTTGGTTTGAGAGGTCAAGGTGTTTTTCTACTGAGTTTTTTTGGATTTTATGTTTTTTAAGGTTGCGGGTTTAGAGTGTTTAGGGATTTTAGGGAAATCTGTAGAAGTATTTTTGTGGATATGGGTCTCAGGTTTAGGTATTTTTGTGGCTATGGGTTTTATGGGGATTATGGTTTGAGGAATTTCTAGGATAAGAGTGTAGTGGTTTGTGGGGCAGTGGGATCAGGGTTTTTTTTCGAGAAGATGGTTTTGGGTATTTTATTGTAGAGGGTTTGTGTTGTTTTCTTAATGAGGGTTTTGGGTTTTCTGTTTTAGGATTACGTTTTGGTGGTAGTTTTTTTTGGTTTTTTTTGGAAATGATGTTTTTGGGTTTTCAGCGGTCATGGGGTTAGGTTTTTCTAGGATTGAGGTATAAGGATCTATAGGTAGAGGGTATACATTTTTTTAGGGAAGAGTCTTTTGGTATTTCATTAGTTGATGGTTTAGGGTTTTTGGGGAAAATTGTTCCTCATTTTCTAGGGATGGTGGTTTCAGTTTTTTTATGAGAGTTTACAGTTTTTAGGGTCTCAGGGTTTATGGTTGGTTGGGGATAACGGCTTTGGGTTTCATCGGGTTATGAGGGTTTTGGTTATTCTTGGATGGAGAGTTTTTTATATATTTATTCTAGGGTTAAAGGGTTTTTTTATGGATAAGTATTTAGGATATTCTTGGGTTAGGGTTTAGTTTTTTTTTGGGTTTATGGTTTATGTTTTTTGGGGGCTGAGGTTTTAGGGTTTCTTGAGGTTGTGGGTTTAGGGCTTTTTGTGCATGAGGGAATAGGTTTTTTTGGGATGAGGGTTTTCAGGTTACATAATTTACTATTTTTTTGAGATAGGGATTTGATGTTTCTTTGGGACAAGTGCATATGATTTTTTATGGAATATGGATTAGTATTTTGGGGGTGATGTTTTAGGATTTTCCGTTGAAGAGGTTTTACGATAGTTTAGGCCTGATCATTTATGGTTTTTTTGGGGTGGAGGGGTTTGGATTTTTTGGTGCTGATTGTTTATGATTTTTTGTGGCTAAGGAGTTTTGGTTTTTTTGGGTCTTGGGTTTAGGTTTTAATGTGGTGAGTTTACAGTGTTATTCGGAGATGAGAATTTAGGGATTTTTTGGGTTGGGTTATTAGTGATTTCATTGAAAATTTGTTTATGGTTTTTTAGGATGAGGGTTTAGGGTATTTATGGATGATGGTTTACGAATATTTTTGGGATGAGGACATAGGGTTTTTAGGGGATAAGGGTTCTGGGATTCTAAACCTTCATGCATTGAATAGGCAAGATGAACCACCCGCCACCACAGTTTTTTGAGAAGTATAATCCATGGATCCATTCATTCTAGATGTGTAAAGGGATACCTCAGCATTCCTGCTAGTAGGAATGGAAACAACAACTGTATTGTTGAATTTACAATGCTGAATAATGTGACAGAACATCTAGAAATTCATGCACAAAATATTCTTATACTAATTTACTTTGTGATGTCCAATGATTTCTCACAATGAAAAGAAGGGAGGAAGATTATTCATAGTAACATGGATATCAAATCTGAACTCTCCATCAATAAAAATCATAGTCCTTGTTATGGGAGTTAGAATATCAACCTCTAAATGGACATTATAATATCACTCAAACATCACTCTCCTAGTTTCATTGACGATCTTGATTGGAACACCAACCACGAAGGCAATGCCCCAAACGAATTTGGCGATTCTAGGAAATCCATTTCAACCCTTTCATCTATAACCAAATTTTGGAAATGATATATTTTATCTTTTGTGATATTGAACAAAGGATTTCAATCATGGATTATCATAATGATATGTTTTTTGGAAACAATTCATACCCCCATTCACTGGATTTGAGATCAGTGTAAGGGAATGTTATGTCAAGAAAGCCCTTACTTATTGAGTTCAAGTTACAATTATTGAAACCCCAACTCTAGGATATATGTTTTTTTAGAATGTTCATACTCTACTAAAATTCATCCAAACATGATGTTATCCATGTAATGGTCGAATGCTGACGTGACTTAAGATGGTTATCCATGATGGAGTAACCAACATGAAAAAATTTCAACTTCCCATTAATGGCTATATTTTAAGAATATTTTATGAAATCGGAAAAAAATAAATTCCCTTTTTTTCTGAAACAATTATATTGAATAATTGGTTTTTGATAGTGGGGTGATCATATTAGCAACATTTTTCACTTCCACTTTCATCATACTGCTATCAAAAACCTCCCAACGGATCGATATAGCATTCCAATCTTATTATCGATGCCATGAATCCCTAATATTCATTATCATCACCTTATGGTTCTATCCACTCCCGAATAAAGCCTCTCTTTAATCGATAAATAATATTAAATATTTAAATAAAAAAATTATTTAAAATGTATTTTAATAAAAATTTAAATTAATAAATAATAAATATAAATTTCAATTAATGTATTATATAAATTTCAACCATATTAAGAATATTAAAACTAAATAAATATAAATAAATAAGTATTATTTATATAAATTTGAATCAAATATTAAATATTATAATTTAGTAAATAAATATATAAAAATTAATATAAAATCTGAAATAATTCCCAATAAATAAAATTGAATAAATTATATAAATAAAAATAGATTAAATATGATTGAATAAATTACAAAAAAAATTATTCGATTACATTAAATTACATCAATTACAAACACGTGAAAAAAGGAATAAAATGAAAAAATAATTAATGTTAGTAATATAAATACCGAAAATATTACATGTTAATTTTAATAAATTATTGAATTACCAAAATATTTTATATAAATGTAATTTATATAATTATATAAATTCCAAACATTTTAAAATTATTAAAACATAATAAAAAAATCGGTGAATATTAATCATATTAATTGTAATCATATTGAAAAAAGTAAAATTAATTGAATAAGAATGAAAAATTTAAAAATTAAATACAAATAAATTTAAAAAATATATAAATTTAATAATTATTAAAAATGAATAAATAATATTAAATAAAGTTATATTAAAATTTTATTAAATATAATTTAATAAATTAAAAAAATTAAAAAAAGGAATTCCTAAAATAAATTATAGGAATTACAAACACATTAAATAAGAATAAAATGAATAAAAAACTATATTAATTTTATAAATTAAAATGTAAATAATAATTATTTATATTAATTATTTAAATTAAAAATTTGGTAAAAAATCATTAAATGTATATTAATTATATTAATTAAAAACATATTAAAAATATGAAAACATATTAAATAAATTTGAATAAATATTCATCATATAGATTTGAGATATATTAAAAATATTACATCATAGTAAATAAATATGTACAAATATTAAAAATTAATAAATTGAAAAATATAAAAAATAAAAAATATAAATTAAAAAATAATATAATTTGATGTAAATTTAGAAAAAAAATTAAAAGTTGAATCAATAAAATATTTTAATAAAATAGATAATTTATAACATTATTTACATGAATTAGAAATGCATAAAAAGTATGAAAATGAATAAATATATAATATTATTATTTCTAATTATTCATGTATGTATTGTATTTATTGTATAAAAAATATATTTAGTTAAAAATTGGTATATTTTATAATAATACAAAAAAATATAATTATTAATTTGAATGTCTAAATATATTCAAAAAATATTTAATATATTCATTTCTAATTAGTGAAATTACTATATAAATGAATATACATGCATTAATTCATATGAATTATAGATGAGGAATTTTATTTGAACTCTAAACAAGATGGGATGAGCCATCATTCGCTAGCCCAACACATTTAAGATTTTAGCGGTGATACCATCTATTCTCTTAATCTAAATGAACTTTATGTGTGTATACCTGATTAATTACACAATGTATATATTTTAATATATATAATGTTTTTATTTATAATTATAAATAATTTTAAATTAATATATATATATATATGCATTATATATATATTAATATGTGCTTTTTATTATATAAATCATAATTAAAAATATATCAATATTTATAAATAAACTAAATTAGTCATAGTACATTTAACACTTCTATTATATATTGATATAAGTAGTATTTTTTTATAATTGTTTTTATCTCTAATAAATGTCAAACTGTATCATCCCTTCTTATGAGCATTACTAAAAGTATGATTTCACTAACACTGATTAAATCCACTACTAAATATATCTGAATAAGTATTAATGATTGAGAGATGATGTGTAAACAACACTCAAAACATTCTTTTATTAGATGTTGGATCAGACATTTTGTAAGCCCCATGATGACTGGTGATAGGCCACCACACAGATAAGGAAAAATATCAGATATAGAAGTGAAAAAATTCCACCCATTTTCATTTTCTCCAAATTAAATAGGGGTATCAGTTATTGTGTTAGTCATGGGAAATGAAATATTTCGGGGTAGTTCTGATTAGATTCTACAATGATTTGCATATGTGGAGCTCGATTCATACCAATAGAATGAATTATATGTGTTATGATCATTTATTTACAATACATGAATTTTTGGAAATCATTTTAAATCCATTAGAATATATCTCTTTAATTAAGACTGCAACACCCTAATATATTCTAAAAAAATAAAAATATTATTATATATTTTTTATAAATAGTTAGTAAAATATAATATTTAATAAATTTATGTGTTAAATGAAATTTTCTATTAACTATTAATGAAATATTATAACACATTCTTAGCCAATATCAAGTACAAATCATTAATCATCACTATCAAATTATGTTATAAACTATGTTTTATCTAAATGTGTTCAAACATTAATATTTTACCTAGGTAGTAAATGTTCCTTCAATGGATTGATTAATTTTAGTAAATGGTTGATTATAAAAAATCAATATTTAAATCAATATTGATATGAAAATGAGTGTAATTAATAAATAAATATAATAAAATATTTATTTTTATTATTGTAGACATCATCAATGTTGTTGTTGTGTTTTATATTTAAATTATTATTAATATTATTTTACCCTAGAGTTTAGATTGTTGGGTTTTATTCCTAGGAGGTCTCAAAGATGTCTCAAGATAGACACACCCCATGTTCTTATGCCTGTGTGTGTTTTCTTTATGGATCTTTTTTTTTAATTTTGCCCATATCCCCAACTTCAATTTAATTTATTATTATTATTATCATAAGTATTATTAATGTATGACTGACTAGTGAAAAAATGGGATTCCCACTCACTCACTTCCATCCTGATACTATTGGATCAATAATATAAAGCACTACCCTTTATAAGTGCTAAAACTCATGCTGATAGTGAATAATGTTTTATCAACATTAACTAATAGGGTAGAATAATGTAACATTTATGAGTGATAAATATAACTAATAAATGAATTACTTAATCATAACTTAATTTATCACTAATAAAGAGGTCAATTATCATTATTATAGTTATCAATCCAAAATTGAGTAATTAATAATTTAATTTATATAAAATTATTTATATATTTAAATGATGATTTATATAGAAATTTTTATAAAACATTACCATAAAATGTGTGATAGTTGGAAAATACTGTTTTTAGTGGCAGACAAAAAGCCTTGAAAATGGGGAAGTTATACCATCACTCCCAAAACATGTTGATAAAGAATTATTTTATTAGTGTTAGAAAAAGCATTCATAAAAGGAACCCTTTTTTAGTGCTACATTTAGAATAGATAAAATCCATATCATTATAAGTAATTTTTTAGCACTCATAAATGTCACCACATTTTCAATTAAATTTATTTAGCACTGATTATGTTCATCAATTGAATGTATTTTATGATAACAATATATGTTCCCACATAAAATATAATTGTGATTTATTTTGTTTTTAATAAGAAATGAGTCTTATTTTCGTAATTTAATAAACATAAAAAGATAAAATTTATAAATATTAGGAAAAATATGTAATAATATATTTATATACAATAATGAAAATATTTGTATATAATAAATATAAATATATTATATAATTTTTATTTTTACTTAAATTAATTAAAAAAATATTAAATACAATATATATAAGTATTATATATAAATATATAAATATTGGAATCATTTAAACAGTTATATAAATACAAATGATGTATTGTTAATATGTGCTATTTGAATTTGTATATTAATATCATTGTATATGTTCAAATATTTGTATTCTATATATATGTATGTGTACAAATTAACATGTACATGGGATTACATAAATATAGAACACATGTACATGTGTAGTTATTCATTTTCTGTAGATAATTATATTTTACTATGTATTATTAGTAAGATGTTTTTAATTTATATGATTATTATATATTCAAATATATTATTAAGATGTAACATTTAATGTAAGATTGAAATTTATAAAAATAATCATATTCAATGGATTATTTAATAATTTTTTATTTCACTTGTTATCATTTTTGTTATTCATTTAATTCTATTTAATAATTTATAAAGTTCTCTATGTTCAATTATTTTCATATTTAATATTTATTATTATTAAGATATTTTTGGAATTATTTCATTTTATAAAATTTAAACATATATATTTGATAAGTTTTACTATTTTTATAATGAAATAATCATAATTTAAATATATAAATACTATTAAATTTATTAATGAATATTTAAAATTAAAAAAATTTAAATCAATTTTTTAATTTCTGTGAAGTCTCTTCATTTTATATTATTGAATATCAATAATTTTATACATTCATACATTTATGTTTGTATATTCATTAATAATGATAAATATATACTTGTGAAAACATATTTGTAAATAAATATTTATAAATAATTAAATTTATATTTATATATTAATATAATTTTAAACTAACATGCTTATATCTGTATATAATTATTTTATATATTTGTATATTTGTATTTGTATATAATTATAATTATAAATGTATATTTTATTTATTTATAATATTGTTTATTCTTATTTAGAAAAAAAATATTTTTCTAAAAGAAGTTAAATATTTATAAATAAATAATTATATATTTAAATAATTATAAAGTTATAATAAATATTTGTAAATAATATGTATATTTTTCATATATATAATCATGTAAATATATATATTAAAAAATATATAAACAAATAAATATATAAAATTATAAAAATATATTTATAATTATAAATAAACATATTTAATTTAATATTAATGTATTTATATAATTAGAAATAATAAAATATATATTTATACAATTATAAAATTGTATTGAATAAATTTAAATTATAAATATATTTATTATATTAATATTTAAATATAACTATATATTAATATATATATATATATATTATATTATATAAATATACATAATTTAATTAATATATCTAATTATAAAAAATAATAATAAATATATAAAATTATTTATAATAAATTATAATTGTAAATATATATCAATAATTATATTTATAAATGCATATATATAATTCTTTTAATATATTTTTAATTATATGGATATTTATTTTTTATAATTATAAATATTCATATTTATTAATAAATATATTTATAATGAAATATTGAAAAATTATTAAACGTATTTCTAATTTTATAAACATTTATTTATAATTATATAAATTTATATTTATTTATAAATATATTAATTACATTATTAAAAATGTTTATATGGGTCTATCAGTGCTAGAAAAGCAATGATAAAACATATTTTTATCTACTCTATGATATTAGCACTAAAACCGATCCATCTTTATCAATGGTAAAATAATAATTGGTAAAGTTGGTTTTATCAGCACATATTATTTTATCTATGACAAAACCCCTCTTAAATAGTTCATATTTAGATCCATTGATAACACCCATCCATTTTATATAAATTTAACTGATATTGATATGATTCTCTCATGGCCTTCAAGCACTCATAGAACAGGAACCATGCTGTTAATCTCGCTCCCTCATCGCCACTCTCCCTCTATCCCTGATAGAATCATTCACGGCCAAACTCCCTCACCATCGTTCTCCCAAGAATTTCTCTCCCAAGCCATTGTGCGCCTTCACTATCACTCTCTTATGCCGTGACATTCAATTTCTCAATCTTCCATGGATGAATCAACAAATTCAACTCCCATATCATGGGACTTCTTATCTGTCATTCATGATTTCAACATTTATTGTTATTCCTTATTTGATTTTAGTTTTTTATCAAAATGATTTCAATGACATGTCACCTCCCACATGCATAACATATTTGACACTCTAATCACACACTGCGAGGCTATCATCTAGTTCACATTATCATTTGAGATGAGTATCAATGTTTTGATGAATGATACGTTTCATACATGAAATTAAACCCTTGACATGTCTTGACCACCTGAACATTTCCAATCCTTCAACACCCTGATGAATTTTTCTAGTGTGGTGTTAGGTCAAACGCCTAATGAGATGGGGAAGAAGCCATGTTTCATACATCATCCATGGTGTAGTTGATTAACATCAAACAATTCCATCAATTTTCATCCACTAAAATACAATGTAACCCCAATCCATTTAATATTTTCACTATTGTGAACATCTTCTAGTCACACTGAGAACTCTTCATTTGGATACATTTATAATTCTCATCACCACTATCATTATAACTAGAGAACAGATCATCATTCATTTTTTAAATCGATAACCCCACATGAGATTTTTTGTCTGTTTCAATATAAGTATGACATTCATAAAATTAATAATCAATAATTATAGAAAATAAATATACATTTTTGGGTTTTTATAAATTATTATACTTCATTAATGTGTGAAATGTTTTGTAGCAAAAGGTTTTATTTTTATTCTTATGTGGAATTCTTGTAAATTTTTATTAATTTTTTAATTTTGGTTTTTCGAAAACTTGGAAAACTGGTAGTGAAATGTACAATATGTACACATTTTAATCACTTCATTGAAATTTTATGTTAAATATTTCATTTATATTTTTGAACAATCCAATAAATATGTGTCAAATAATTGAGGATGGATTCCATATATATTTATTAATTATTAATTAATGTCATTTCCATCTTAATCATAACCATCTGAATTGTATAATTTTAAGCATTGATGATACCCCAATTAGATAGTATTTTGGTATTTCCACTATATTGAGAATCCTAGCCTAGGATATTTGATTCATTGGTTTTAGATTAAAGAGTTTCTTCAAATGTTGGTTTTTGAAGAGCATGTACTTGGGCCCTAATATGTTTTTCAACATCTGAAAAAACATCACATGGTGATCCTCAGAATCATGTTACTAAAACACCACATGTACCACAATATACAAAGTGGATAAATAATAGACATCAACTCCTCGCCCATATTGTACTATCACTTAATAATTTTATGGGAATCGTGATTCATCTCTATGTTATGAAATAGGTGTAAATTTAATTATATTCTTTTTAACTTTATATTTATCAAACATTTATATCCATGTAAGATTTCTAACAAATTGAACAAATCTAAATACACAAAATTATACACTTATATTCATTGAATAATGGATTAATGTCACTTAAATGAATATATAAGAAATACCTTTTATAGGTTCTATGATCATTCATTTTGTGAATTTATTTATTTGGATAAATAATTATATTTCTATATAAAATAGGATGGTTATGAATACAAAATTTGTGCAATCTAATATGTGACAAAAGGATATGATGTTACAATTTAACAGTTAATTAATTTTTCAACAGATAACACAAATTACCAATCTAAAATCCTTGAATGAACACTTGCTATTTCATGGAATAGATCAAAGTTAAGAACATTGGAATAATAACAATGAAATAGTAAATATAGCTAGCGACTGGAATAAAACCACATTTAATGGTGTATAGGATATGATTACATGTTTAAAAATTGATGAAGACTCTTTTGATGATGTGACTATATTTTTGGACAATGATAATGATAACATTGAGAAAATGATAATGGGAGTTTAAGATGTACATCATGATTGTCCAAAATTGTTTGAGAAGTTAACGAGATGGGAAATGAAACCATTATTTTCTGGATGTACTAAAAATAAAACATTTTCATCCATACTAAATATATTTAATTAAAACGATTGAAATAGATGGAGTGAAATATGTTTTACAAAACTAATTTCTCTCTTGAATGATATGCTCGCAGAAGGTGAGGAAATTCCTTATCGAATATATGTGATTAGGAAAATGCTATGTTCAATGGGTATGTACTCTAAAAGAATCATTGCCTATACATGTGACTATATATTGTTTCATAAAGTACATGAAAGTCTTAAAAAATTCCCAGAGTTTGGAATGTCTCAATACATGAAGTATGAAAAAAAGTATAACATTTCTAAGGTACTCTCCATTCCTTCCAATGATTAAGCACTTATATGTAAATGGGGGGAAATAAGTGTAATTTACAAGGAATGCAGATAGAAGACATAAATATAGGATTCATCATCATAGGGTAGACTCTCCACTATGGTAAAAAATAGATAATGAGTATCATGAATTCAGAAAAGTGGTGAGAAAACTACATCTTTCAATATATGTTGATGAATTGAATAATTTTTTTAGTGTAGTACTCATTATATATGGTTGGTAATGTTGGTAAATTATAACATGACACCATGGTTATAAAGGTAATGAAAATACAATGTTTTATCTCTTATTATATCGATTCTAAAAAAATTGGGGTAATGATATTGTTGTTTATTTGGCTTCATTGGTCGATGATTTAAAATTATTATTGGATACAGGTGTTACATTGTATAATGCATATTTAATAAAACATTTAATGTTAATATCCATCCTATATGTTTTGATAAATGAAATTATTGATTATATAATTTTTTATGAAATAGAATTAATGGAACTCAATTGATTTCCATTTTCTAATAAGGTACATAGTTATTTTGGTTGAAACATTCATTGAAGACTAGGTTCCATGGACAAAATAGGTTTCTACCCCTGTGAATTAAATATCAGTAATGGATAAAATCATTAGATTGGAGTTTCGAATAAGGTATAACATATTTTTCACTAACATGTGAGAAATTTTTTGAGAAATTAAATGATATAGCAAGTGTTTTTTCTAAAAAAATAATTAAAAACCTTACAAAAAACTAATTGGAAAAAGATGAAATTTTTTTGAATAACCATACTAGAATTATTTATACATCAGGGATTTAATTGATTATATGAAAGTGGAAAACAATGTTTGTGATAGTGTCATTATCATTTTACGAAATGCACCTAGAAATATAAATAATAGAATTAATGATATGTTGATAATGATTGACATGGGGATAAAAGAGGAGTTGGGGCCAACGAACAGTGAAAAATAATCTTTTATTCCTCCATCTACTTAAAATTTTCTAGTGATAGGCGATAACAGTTACGAAAATTCATTAATGATGTAAATGTTGTTGTGGGGTATTCGTCTAATTACATGAATACCATTAAAAAGAATAATTTAATGTTAATGGATCTGGAATTATATTATTGTCAAGTTTTTTTGAAAAATATAATGCTTTTAGATTTAAATTGATTTTTACCAAATAAAGACTAACATTAATTAACCATTATATATTTATTATTCAAAGTTATATGCAGTAATGTAATGTAAATGGTGAAATTTTCACCTATAAAAATTAATGTTGGTATAATATTTTTTGAATTGGATATTAACATCACACCATTATTATTTGATATGATTGTTCACATGAAGGTTCACATGGAAAAAAAGATTCAGCGATGTGGTCCTAAACATTATAGATGGATGTACCCCATTGAATTGTATATGAAGATGATGAAAGGGTATGTCAAACATTGAAGTTTACCAAAAATTTATATTTCAAAGTGATATATTTTTGATTTTATTTTTTATTTATATACCAAATTACTATATGTTGTGGAATGTATTGGTCTATATAAATCTCAACACACCAAGTGTCTAGTGGGTGAAGGAATTTTTGGAATATAGGTTATCACAATTAATATTAAAGTGTAAGAGGAGGCTCACCATTTCATTTTAGAAAATATTTTATAGTTTGTACCATATGTTTAGACCCATAAAATATTTATTAGTAATTAGAAAATATCAAGGACACAAATTAGGATATAAAATACACCTAATCAAAAGTTTCTAATATGGTTCTGACATAATATTATTATTTAGTAAACTAATAATATGGATTCAATTTCAGAATAACATCGATGGATAGACAAAGGTCCAAGTGTTCATATATTATAATATAAAGGGGCATGTAATTAAAGGTTATAGGTTCTATACAAAGTAACATGATGAATACAACTCAACCAAAAATATTGGAGTTATTCTTATTGATGAACTAATTCATATATATGAAAATGTGGATAGAAATCAAATTTACGAAAATATTTCATATATTGGAATCATAAAATAAATCACAGGGTTGGATTATGTAATGATTCATGAGACAATTTCCAATGAATGTGGGATGTTAATAATAGTATAGTTAAAATGTATTAATTTTTATTTGTGAGGGTGGACTTATGTAAGGAATGATACAACGATGAAAATATTACAACAACATCATAAGAAGTGAAATAATTTTATATTTTAGATAATGCAACCCGAATGATGGAAATTGTTATGTTAACGAACAGAACCATAGAAGGCTCAAATGTTGAATCATTTAAGGATGAACCTTTAATTGATGCATCCCAATAATTTCATAGAGTTCCTAATGTATATGGATTATTTTATGTTATAGGAGACAAGAATAATGGTATTTGGATAATCAATAGTGTGGAAAAATCCATTCAACAATTCAAAACGTCAATTTAGTAATAAGATTATATTTTCATTTTAATATTTATTTTGCTACCTCATAATCTTATATGTTCACTTCTGGATATTCAAAATCAAAATTAAATGTTCATCCACTTGTAAATATAATCACTTTGTCCAATGATGATGATCATAATTATAAGGAACAACTAGTTTCTGAATATACAGATTCTCCCATTGTAGAGGAACAAAAAACTCATGCTCATATGCATGATACCAATTTGGAGGAACAACATATTGGTGATGATGAAGATGATGAAATGTAGACAGTTAAAAACATGTTTCTCATAAAATAATATGAGGTCTATATCATAGTGTATTTAAAAATAATTATTATGGTGGGAGACAAAGGCATTAAATTTTTGGATGGGTGGAACACACATGTCTAGCCTGTTACCACCAACAACGCAATGTTCAATTGTTACATTGGGTTCAACACTCGAATGAACAAGCCATTTGATATAGATTAATCGTTCAATGTTTTTCCTCTTCTAAAGAAACTAATTTATAAATATATATATGTAACATTATGATATACATTCTTTATTTTACTAGAATGAAATACAATGAAACATTGGATTAACTTTTCTTTATCCCATATAACGTGTATTTATTGTAAATAATGAGAAATTAAATAAATGATAATGATCCTTGTATAGGATCATAGAATATTTAATATAATTATTATGATGTATCTTATCATATAAAAAGAAAATAAACCCACACCTACCATAGATGAATTCACCACTGATAAACAAGTAAATGTGGAATGCATTTTTTGGTCATCATGGGGAATGAAAATTCTAGGTACATTGTTATTGGTAATACATTTTTGAAAAAAATGTATCAATCACTCTAATTAAGACTATATAATTTATTAAATATCACCTGAGGGGTAAAAAGAAGCAACATGAAATAAAACTAGCTTACTGCTACCATAAATAATAGATGAGTTATGCTTCACTTGAAAAAGGGTATGTATTTTATTTCTACAGTAATACATTTCTATTACATTGAAAAACAACATAATTATATTCCATTATTTCTCTAAAGACTAAAAAAATGAAATACAAAGACACATCCTTCCCATGAAATATGATATGGAAATATTTTCATGTAAATAAATATAAGATATTAATTAATGAAAACACATAACACAAATGTAAAGAATGTGTATGTATAACATAATAAAAATAATTTTGTGCATTAATTGGTATTAAGTAATAATTATTACTTATCTTATTATATTTTAAAACCAACATATACATAAGAATTATCATCAGTGGTACCAAATGAAAAACTACTATCAATTGTCTCAAATTGGCGAGATCTATAAAGACGTGTTAGAAATGAAGGTTTAAGGGTGTCACCCAAACATATTTTGCAAAAAAATGAACTTGGAATAATGACAGTAAAATAGAACATATGCCTGAATGAATATATTCCACTAAATAAAATGACAATTTTCAGTCATAACTTTTAGAAAGTGTTATGGGAATGAATACAAGGGTAGAAACAACTAAAAAACCACCACTATGTGATGACCCCCACCCCCACTTGTTTTGGTTCAAGCAATTCCCATCAAAGGGGTGCCTTAGAAGAGGAAATAAATTTTCACTTAATTGTTTCTGTGAAATGTGAATGAAGAAGACACAACTAACATTCTTATACTGATATTATATTGTGTAAAAAGACATTGATTTATATCTATCATCACCCACCCATCTCATTGTTTTGAGGGGTACCTTGCACAATATCCAAGGAGATATGTGACCCTGTAAAAAAATCAAATAGGTCATGTGAGATTGGGTATTCACATAGATCTTGATCCATGAACCAAGATACCTAATCCACATGATTTTATTGATATTCAAATGATCAATAATTCTATTGAAAAATTCATATCATTTTTGTCAGATCATGTAAAAACACATATCGACAAAGATCTATTCCATTGAAATTTATGTTTTTGTCAAAACCATAACTAACTAATAAAAAGGTCATGAATCAATGAAAGTTATTAAAAAAGAAGAGAGAGAAGAAGTGAAATAGAAACTCAAATTGAGATTATCCAAAGAAAAAAACCAACAAATCAATAGATATTCAGAAAGTATCACTAGACCACATGTTCAAATTCTGCAGTAACTTACAATAATGGTTTTTGTAGATACAACATTATGACATCTTGATTTGTCCAAAATTTATTTTGATGAAAAAATAGTTTAATTGGCCATTATAGAATATATTGTCCGAGAAAATGTAAATGAAATATACACATAAGAATTTCATGAAGACTAAGTTGTAAATACATACATGAGGTGTGGGTTCGCGTTTTGTTTTTCCAATTGCAGGTGTTTTAGGTTAAATACGACCAAATAATTTTCAAATTTTTTATTGGGGTATAAGTCATTAATATTTTAAGGGAAAACCCTATGATTGGAAATTTTGACACATAAGTCCTCACATCATTTTACAGAAAAATAATATTATAAGGAATGAAATTTGATACAATAGTGGAAAAACTAGACACAATTTTTGAAAGTAAAATTATAGAATAATCTATTCTTAATACCCGTGATGCTGGTTTTAAAATGTACAATTTAATCATATCAAATATATTTTCATTCATTTAATTTTTTTTAGGTAGCATTGGTTACTCATGGAAATCAATTTGGATATTAAAATAATTTATTTTATTAATTCAATGTATGGATACCCAAAAAAGTAACAACATGTGATGAAATTTATAAATTTATAATAAACAACATGAAATGTTTTTAATGTAAGTTAATGTTTTATATTTTAGGTTATGTTTTGATATGGTGGTCTATTAATATCATAAAAATCATGGAATGCAGATAGTCTATGAGAACAATGAGCCTATTGACATTTAAAAGGGGATAAGTGTTTGGTTGTATGGAGTAATATTTCACTATCAAAAAATATATCTAAACAAATTACTTATTTTTCTCAAATTTTTTTCATGTTAAAAACAACCGAATGGAAACGATTTTGGTCATTATATTCTCATATTTATAAAAGATATCATATTCCATCAACAAACTAGTATCCCTAAAGATCTATTTTTGATGATAATTACTATTTAATTAAAAATTATTCGTAATCATTTTCTTATTTATATTTTTCTAGTACCATCAGGACAATAGACAATCCTCATATTCGAAATAGGAAACAATTATATCCATAAAAGAATGGGAATCTGAACTGGTGTTAGAATATAAATATTAAAAATAATTATGGGGTTTTTCTATTACGAATATATTTGATTTTATCAACATATTATTACTAGTATAATTCAATGTAAATGATTATTTTATAAAATTTACATTTTATTTGAAATCATATGTCACATTACCAAAACTAAGAAAACACATTCAGATTAATTTTTTAAATTAGTAAAATGGTCCATAAGTTATTTTTTTGTAGGAATTATCCTCACCTCAATCTAAACCCGTTGTACCAAATATGTCGTAATGTGTATGTTATCAGCTGAAAGTAAACATAGTTAAAAATGTGTTCCATTCCAAAAAAAATGATAATGTGCACTTTTATTATCCTGATACTTTTTATAATGAACCATATTTAATTTGTGATGTATAGTAATTATTATCACATGAAACCTACACACGATATGTCTATTATGACTCAAAGTGTGTTCATTCAGTTTGAAATAATATTTTTGTAAAAAAGGCATGTGACAAACTCAAAAACAGATAATAAATATTTATGTTGTTTAGATACTGTTTGGAAATGTTCAATATGTCATTTTAGACATGTGATAATTATTTATACCTCATTCTTATGCATAGAGTGACCATTATGACTCATATTGTGTCATTTTATTTAAAATTGACATTTTAGTGGTAAAGTAAAATAAAATATAGAAAATAGAATAAAAAAATTCAATTTTTTTTATATATTAGGAAAATGACCTATAATTCATTTTTGATGTGTGGGAATCATCATAAACTCAATTTTATATATAGTGGGCCCATCATGACTCAACATTACTGTTATTAATCTAAAATTGACGTTTTAGTTCAAAACATGTGTCACACATTGAGAACCATGAAAAAATTCTCAGACTATATTGATACATTATGAAAATGATTATTTAGTCATTTTTTATCTTTGTGAATCAGTCTCATCTCAATCCAACACACGTTGTGACCAGTATGGCTCAAAGGTTATGTTTTTAGTTTAAATAGACAATTTACTAAAAAAAAGTGATATACCAAAACAATCAATATACATTTTTATTGTTTTTATTTATTTGAAAAATGATCCATATGCATATTTTTACATGCAAGAATCAGGTCACCCCAATACTATGCGTGTTGTGACATGTATGACTCAATGTGTGTCTTTTTTTAAGTGTCAAATTTTTCTAAAAATAAAATTGACATACTCAGACCTAGAAAACACATCCAAAATAGTTTTATAATATATAAAACAATACATATTTCATTAATTATGTGTACAAATCAATGAAAACTCAATATGATACACTATATTCCTAATATGAATCAATTTGTCTGTTATCAGTGTAAAACATACATTTTATTTCAAAATATGTGACACACACTGAAAAGCACGGAAACACGATCATAATATCATTATACATTAAGAAAATTATAATTAGTTCATTTCTGACTTTTACGAATCAATCAAACATTAATCTAATATAAATTGTGATCAATATGACTTGTAGTTTGTATTTCCCTTTTTAGTAAAAGTTTTAGTAAAAAAATAGTAGCATAAATAAAACTGAGAAAACAAATTATTATTGATTTTATTTTTTAGGAAAATGATCCATTACTAATTTTTAATTTTAGAACATGATTTACATAAATCTGACACAAAATTTGAGTATTATGACTTAGTTTGTGTAATTTTATTTAAAACAGACATTTTAGTAAATAGGAAAAGGGAAACAATCATAACTGAGTATAACAAAATTGGATTGTTTAGATATGTAAGGAAAATAATCCATATAATAATTTTAATGAATTAGAATCATCCAAACCTCAATACAGTTAATGGTGTACCTTGTGTGACTCAAAGTGTCCATTATAAATCTAAAATTTAAAATTTAGATGAATTTTAATTTTAGTCACTAAAATCTATGAATACATGCACACAATACCATGATAATTTAAGAAAACTATTCTTGAGTCATTTTTTACATTTAGGAATCAGTGTCATATCAAACCAATGTATGAATTAAAGTGTGTGTTTTTAGTATAAAATGAAATTTTTGTGAAAATGATAAGTAACATATTCAAAATTAGAAAATTCATTTCTATTGTTTTAATAATATGGGAATTTGATACAAGATGGTTTAGTGGCATAAAGGAATCTTCCACACCTGAATTTAACACATTGTGTGACTGAGACGACATAATTCATTTCTTCTAATTTAAAATAAAATTTTTGTGAAAAACACAGATGAAGTACACAAAACTGATCAAACACATTAGGAGTGTCTTGAAAAATTATTAAAAGGATCCATATGACATTTGTGATGTGTATGAATTATTTTCCACTCAATCGATATATTGTGTGCCCAATATGACGTAATGTTCTTGTCATTTGTCATGAATTTAATTTTTAGTTCAATACTTGTGTCACCCACTAAAAATTATGAAATCATGCATGGAATGTCTTTATACATTATTTAATATATTTTTAATTCATTTTTGATGTTTAGGTATCAGCCTCATGTCAAACTGACACATGATGGACTCAGATTGCATGTTTTCATTATAAAATGACTTTTTAATAACTGTATAAATGTTACACATGTAAAACTGATAAAACATATTCAGTTGGTTTTGATACAGTAGTAAAATGATCCATAGGTCCTTTTTACATGTAGGAATATTCTGCATCCCAATCAAAAGTATGTTGTAAATGGTTTGACTCCAAGTGTGTCTATTTATTTAAATTTGACATTTCAGTGAAAAACACAATGGAAATTATCAAAATAGAGAAAAATAATTTGGAATGATTTTATACATCATTAAAACGATCCATAAGTATTTTTTGATTCATAGTAATTAGTCTCATCTTATTCCAATACATTGTGTTTCCGGTATGAATCAAAGTGTATATTATTTTTCCAAAATTGTGATTTAACTTAAATACATCTATTATTCAATAAAAATTGAGAAAATTCATTTAGATTGTCTTCATACATCTATAAAATTATTCTTAATTCATTTTTATGTGGAATTTTTTTTCACATCCAACTGACACATGGTGTAATTTGTATAACTCAATATGCATGTTTTCATATTAAATTGAAATTTTAGTAAAAAAAACAAGTGAAACATCTAAAACAATGAATAAAATGAGAACTATTTTTATAATTTAGGAAAATTATCAATAAACAATTTGTGTGTTTTAGCAATTAGTCTCAACTTAATCTAGCAAAAAGTCTGATTGTTATGACTGAAAGTGTGTATATTTATTTATAATTGACATTTTAAAAAAAATAAATTTTACAAAAATCAATTATATGATAACATATTCATATTTTTCTGTAACTTGAGATAGTGGTACATATGTTATTTTTTACATTTAGTAAAAATATCAATATGATACATTTTGTTCAAAAAATGACTCAAAATGATCATTATGAGTCTAAAATTGAAATCTGAGTTAAAAACATTTGTCATTAATAGGAAACCAAGATAACAAGATCATATTTTCTATATACCTTAATAAAATTACATTCAATAAATCTTCTGACTATAGGAATTATTCCCACATCAATCCAACACATGATATTACCAATATGATTCATTGTGAATGATTTTATATTAAATCTGAATTTAAGTAAAAAATGAAGTGATATTATCAAAATCTTGAAAATAAATTTGGATTGTTTTGATGTTTTTATCGAATTAAATATAACTAGTTTATAAAATATATTAATTAGCCACGCCTAAATATGACAAACAGTGTGACCATATTGATTTCATGTATATCGTTTTATTTAAAATTGAAATTTTACAAAAACAAATAAATGTGACATATGTGAAAAACAGAAAAAATTATATTTTTCTGATTTTTTTTTAAAATGATCCATATGTCATTTTAGATTTTCTAGAATTATCCCAATCTAAATCCAATTCACAATGTTCTTGGTATGACTCATAGTATCCATTTTTAATCTTAAAGATATATTTTAGTTCAAAACATGTGTCACTCACTGAAAACCCAGAAAACTAACTTAAGTTTTCATTATATGTTAGTAAAATGAAACCTATAAATTTGTTATGTGTATTAATTTGTGTCACATTAAACAAACATAATATGAGATTGTATGACTCAAAGTGAATTTTTGTAGTTTAAAATGACATTTTTTTGTAAAAATGAAAAGTGACACACTCTAAATATATAAAACACATTTCGATTGTTTTGATAATTTAGGAATATGATACATAAGTAATTTTTGTATGTGCAGTATTTATCTATACCTTAATATAGCACATGTTGTAGTCTTTATGACTCCAACTGTGTCTTTTTGAATAAAATTGTCATTTTAGTAAAAAAGAAATGTGACATTCTCAAAAATAAGACAAATATATGTGTTTTTTATATCATAATAAAATTCTAGATAAGTCAATTTCAAATTTATGAATTAGAAATAACCAAATAAGATACAAAGAGTGCAAGGCATGACTCGATGTTCCTGTTATCAGTCTAAAATTTATATTTTTGTTCAAATCACGTGTCACTAAATGAAAAATTAGAAAATCGAAAAAACATTCCATTGTACATTGATAAAATGAATCTTATGTAATTTTTGATGTGTTTGATTTGTTATCATATAAATGAAACACTTGATGTAACTATTATGGCTTAATGTGTGTGTTTATAGTTCTAAATGAGATATTAGAAAGAAATACACATGATATAATCAAAATTAAAAGAACACATTCGAGTTGTTTTGATACATAAGGAAAATATACATAACACATTTTTTGTGTGTATGAAAAATATATACATCAAAAAAATTCATGGTGGGACCTGTATGAATCACCTAAAATGTATTTTTATTTGAAATTTACTTTTTCATAAGAATGTTAAGTTACATACTCAATACCGAGAAATTACATTTTGATAGTTTTTATATGTTAACAAAATGATCCATTTTTATTATTATTTCTATAAGAATTATCCACACGTCAATATGACAATTGGTGTTCCTATTATGAATCAATGTGTTTTTATCAGTCTAAAATTGACAGTTTAGATTAATATGTGTTACACTATCTGAAAAATGAACAAATGCAATCTGATTGTCTTCAAACACTAGGAAAATGAATCATATGTCAGTTGTTATTTGTAGGAATCATTACAATATCTAAACTACACGTGATATGACTGGTATGACTCAATTTTTGTGATTTTAGATTATAATAACATTTTAGTAAAAAATATTGAATTCTCAAAATGGAGAAAAATCATTCAGGGAACAACTACATAGAAAAAAATTGTCGATCAAACTCTTATAAAAATTCCTAACATGGTAAGACCATTATTGAACTATATTATATAAATAATCCTGGATAGTCATCAATGATCCCTATTACTTCTTCACTGTATCTCTCCCATCCTTTATCTTTAATGTAGGAATCATGTTTCTTGGGTTTAGACACAACAAGACTCAATATACTATTATTTAACTTGTAGGGGAGGCCAGCAGAGATTTGGCCCAGTGTCTTCATCTCAATAACATGATTAGGAATAATGTGTGAAATTATAATGTGCCATGAAATATGGTTTATTGGTGATGAACAAGATTAGGTGTGGGGCTCTTGAAAAGGGGATAAATCATTTTTATTGTGAATCATTTAATTAGGACAACGATTGTGATAGATTTAATTGTTGTAGTCTAGGGGAGTGGTCGAGGATGAATACCACTATAGGTTGACTAATTTGGACTCATGGTTATATAGTGATTCTTATTGTATATTAACCAACAACCACGTGAGATTATTCATTTAGTAGATTAGTTTTCATCCTTTCGTAGATTGAGTGATGTTTGATATGCGAAGTGACATTCAGTGGGCCGTATGTCAATAGACACTGTTGAGGTAACTATATTTCCTTCGTGTAGTTGATAGGTGTGTTAGGTCATTGAATCATGATAGGTGGGGTGACTATGTAGTGTATTTCATTCCATTGGAAGGTATAAATGGTTTTTCATAGTGGCATGATGGGTTATAAATTCCATGTATGGTTAGTTTAAGTAAGGAGAGACCAAAACAAATTGTAGTCAATTTAATGATGTTTCTTTATGGTTGCATTGATAATGTTATCATGGTTATATTGTGGGCTTCAAGAACTCATTTGATATTCAAAACAATTATATTTGTATGTATTTATGTTAGAGATCATGATAACTTTATATCGTAGGTTGATGTTCTACATATGGACGGTTCTGATTTTTCACTTATGGTCTATTAAGTGAGAATTACTCCTTCATTCATTATCTTCACATATTGTGAGGATTGTATTATGTGGTTCCATTGTAACTATTTTAGCCTCAAAACTGCAATGGTAAAAATAAAATCTATTGTTTATTTTTTCTTAATTAAACAAAAAGTAAAATAAATATTTCAAAAAAACTGTCATTACAACTAAATCCACGTTTCACCAAATTAATATATGGATTCTCAAAAATTTAATAAACTTGAGAAAATATATTTTAATAAATTTATAATATCATGACCAAAAATTATTTTTGTAATTAAAAAATAAAACATTGATGAATTTTAAATAATTAAATTCCAAATTGAATTTCTAACAAAAAATAATTCCATAACATAATAAATCTAGTAAAAATTTGTTTTAATCAATTCAAATATTCAAATAATTTACAAAAACCAATCAATAACCAATTGTTTAATATAAATTATGTTGAAACTTATCTTTTTAAAAATATAAAATTTCAAAATATTGGGCTCTCATCACATAACCAATCATGAACTATTTCACTCATAATAAATATTATCAATGAAAATCCAAAAGAATAATAAAAATAAAATTTTGAATGAATTTTTCAACAATAAAATTATTGAACAAAAAAAAATCATCCTACATAATATATAGTGATAAATAAAACCCTATGACCATCCTCTAGAAAAAACCTCCCTATTGAAATGTTAGGGGGTCATCACTAATTGGTTTGTTTATTTTTTCTCTAAAAAACTGAAACACATTTTTCTATTCTTTTTTTACATAAAATACCATTGAATACAGGTTTAGTTCTAATAAAAAAATACTAAACCAACTATTTTTTTTTGGTTTAGTTTGTATTGAGAATAACCTATTTTAATAAAATTTCCATTATATAAATTCATGAGTGTTATATAATTAACTCTTGATATACCCCCTTGGTTATCTTGTTTTTCCTCTCATATCACCATTAGAGTAATTCTATTGTAATAGTGGGGTTTTATAATACATTTAAATTAAGGTTATGTATTTTCCATACACCTTCAATAAGGTTCCTTCTACAATGGCTACCTCAAGTGACATTATAACCTTATTAGGCCTTCAAAATCATTTTTCCCTATATCATGACCCAACATCCATGGGACATTAATTTGGTTATTCAACCCCATGGTACTCTTGTAATATCATGTCATCCTTCATATCACACTACATGATATTAACCATCAATGAGATTTATTATACTAATGATTTTCCCCATAGGTCAATACATATTTATTTATTGTATTTTTTACTCAATAAAAGACCCCATGGGAATCATAAGAGGAGGTCACATATAATATAACTAATCCAGGGAGACCACATTTTTATATGGAGTACTAATCAAGAAGGATCTGGAATATAATGTCGCACATTATATGCATGTGTAGGAACCTAGTTTATGGCTATAAAAAACTTTGGAATATTCTTGATATTATTCGAGAGCAGCGCCTTCTGACGGTGTCCAATTCTGAGCCCCGGTGTGGCTGGAATAAAATTTTCAGTGTGTTCACACTGGAAATGCCAAATGAATGGGATAACTCCTAAACGGTGACCTAGATCCTAGATCTGAGAGTAAAAATGGGTCAGGAATCGGGTGTTTACCCTAGGAACGACATAAATCACGTCGGCGTGGGACATTTGGACCCCTCGCTCGCTTTTAGAACATTAAACAGATAATTAAATTAATTAATTTATTCGTTTAATGGTGAAACACAAGTATCTCTTAAATGGTGGATCAGATTAGAAAAATGAGGGCACCGTTGAGTTCAGAGCGTGTCGTTTACCATAGAAGGGGTTTAAGTTCCGCAGGCGCAGGTCATCTGTGAAAAATGGCCCCAGGGGCATTTCCATAATTTCGCGGCCTCAGGCACTAAGTTTAATAAGATTTGAACGGGGCCTCAAATTAAAATTCGAAGACCTCCGTTGTTCTCGGGAGGTGGTTTTTACCCTAGGGGAGGCTTAAACTCAACCCAGATGAGGGTTCGGGTACGGGGCCCATGGGCGGGTGTTTATGTGTTTTGTTTTTTAACACTTCTCCCCCCTCTTGGTGGTTTTCCCTAGCACAAGAAGCTCCCCCTCCTCCCCCTACTCTTCCACTCCGGTGAGGCGGCTCCAGTGAGGCACGACGCGGCAGCAGACTCTCTGTGAAGCTTCGGGCATCGCCCAAGAGGTTGGAGTTCGTGCTCTTTTTCGTTTGCATATCCGCAACTCCCTTGAATTGTTTTATTTTCATCGAATCACTATTTTTCATGTCGAGTGAAGCCCGTAGTTGCGTAGGATTCGATCATGGGATTCTGTCGCACTTTTCAGATCAAAATTTCAAGTCCTGAGGTGATCGCAGTGATCCGAAAATCATCTGGGAGGTTTTTGGTGTTTTCTTGGCGGGTTCCAGCGGTGGTCCGGCGAGCTACATCGGCGGCGGCGGCTTCCCAGCAGCGGCGGCGGATTCCCAGCGGCGGTGGCGGATTCCCAGTGGCGGCGACGGCTTCCACGTAGAGGTCCGGCGGCTTTACAAGCGGCGAAAGCAGGGTCCCGGGCGTCGGCGGTGCGGCACGTTGGCGGCGGGTGCAATAGGTTAGCCGAGCGGGGCGGTCGGCCGGGTGAACCGGGGGCGCGACGCGTGACCCCGCGATGGGAACTGAGACCTGCCGATGTCGGGTCTCCGTGTGGACTGAAGACTGGCCACCAGGGCCGGACACCAGGTCAGTGGACCGTGGGACCGCGGCCGGCCCGTGTGGCCGAACCGCGCACTGGCTCTGCAAGCCAGGCCAGCCAGCGCGGCCCGACCCAGACCGCGCGAACCGGCCAGCCCAGGCCGGTTCAGCTGAAGGGGCTTCGCCCCCTTTGATTTTGGATGCTCGTAACTTTTTCTACGGGCGTCTATTTTGCGTGTCGACTGTTGTAGCACAGATCGGACGTTGAGGCGGAATCTTTGGGGTGCTTTTGGGAGTTTTAACTTCCGAGACGAGGGGCTAAGAGGCACGACATGTGCGTAAAGCAGCTAAGCGGGCTTCCCATGAATTATTGTTTTGGACGGCGCGGATGCGTCCGACGTCCGTTTTGAGCACCGTCAATGGTGTTTGGACCCTGGCACTGACGCGGAGCTTTCCATGGTGGTTTCAGGCACTGAGGCCGCAGTTCATATGTGGGTCCCATGGCCTGTCTTTCAAGCTGTGTGTAGCGTTTCATGACTTTTTCATCGGACATCCGTTCGAGGCATGCGAGTAGTTGTTTTTTGGTGTTTTTCTGAGGGCATTGCATTGGTGTAATCTTCCCACTCTAATTCGACACGATGGTGCGGGGCCCATGAGGGTCGTTTGGGCATCGACAATGATTTTCCATCTCTATCACCAGGTGACCGTGTTGGACAAGTGAATAGTCCTCCTTGGGTGCATATTGAGAGGATCGCAACGGTGCGATGTGTTCTTTGTGTTTCGGGACCGGGATGCGGGTCACACGTAGCACCGCTCGTGTGCGGTGCGCCGGAATGCATCTTTTCCTCCGAATATCTGTTACACGTAAGTGAGTAGTCTTTTTGACGTGTTTTAACAAGGGGATCACAATGGTGCGATGCGCCTGACTGTTTTCGGGGCCGAGGCTCAGGTTCATGGGACGTCGTTCGGGCGTAAAACGGTGTTGGAAACTTTTCCGTCGGATGACCGTTTGAGGCGAGTAAGTATTCTATCTCGTGTGTTTTTCTGCGAGGATTACAACAGTACAATCCATTTGGATGTGCGGAGCCTCTTGCGCGATCTTGTTAAATGTGGAAATGTGAAGGTGCCCAGATGGAGGTTCTTCTACCGTGTTTGTAGTGGACCCTTGGCGTGTGATCGCACACTCTTAGGAGAGTGATGTAAATGATTCGTAAGATGTGGTTGGTTGTGCCTTGGCCTTTAAGGTGGAGTTTTTATGTTCGTTCCATCGCCTTGACATTGGGTGTCATGTGCACGATAGCCTTTGGGCTGGAACGTGGTATACTCTAGGAGTGTACAGGAACACTTGGAGGTACGTGTGGTTTTTACCTGAGAGTGTTTGTGTGCTTGGTTGGGGTTAAGATGGGGCCACACATCATCTGGGCCCCACGTGCGTGTCGTGTTCTGATTTATGTACTTTGACCTCTCACGGCATAGAGGTACCCTCTCTGCTCATTTGTTTGACCAGCTGGGTTGAGTGGTCTCCCCTGGATTCATTCTTGATGGTTTGGCCGGAAGATATGCTTTGTTCATATGTTTCTTCATTTTTGAGGGGTTTTAGTATCATTCCCTTTCACCGGACTGCGGCACCGTTTGGACTATGTGTGCTCGGACAACGTGGGTGTTTTCCCACATTCTGGGATGAGTTGTCTTAGTCCGCTTCGACAGCGACTCAGCGGATTTGAGCATGATCGCCCTGAGAGGCCTGGGGAGTTTCTCTCATTCTTTCGTGTTCCCTGGTAGAGTTCATGTGGATTCAGTGTGACCAACACTTTACACGGGCACTGAACCTCTACCCAGGTGGACATTACAAGCAGGGCTGAGGATGTTACCAGCAGGGCTGAGGTTGTTACTAGCAGGGCTGAGGTTGTTACTTGCAGGGATGAGGTTGTTACCAGAAGGGATGAGGTTGTTTCGAGCATGGCTTGATAGTGGGTTACCATCCAGCATGGATGGCCAATGGGTTACCATCCGACAGGGATGGCCAGAGCAGTGCCATGTTTACCTCCAGCTGGGCTGGGCAGTGGTCCCCGATGCCGGGCTTACCTCTAGCGGGGCTGGGTAGTGGTCCCCGATGCGGGCCTACCTCTAGGTGGGATGGCCAACGGTCCCTGATATCAGGATTACCTCCAGCGGGGCTGGGCAGTGGTCCCATATGCCGGGTTTTCTCCATCTGGGCTAGGCAGTGGTCCCGTCACTGATTTATCTAGGTCTCCCTCTACTGGATTACCCTGTTATGAGACTGGGTAGTCTGGAACCCGTCGACTCTTACTAGGTCTCCCTGTAGTGAGAACCCATTGACTTCTAGGGACCATCCATCAGGGCTGGGCAGGGGGTTGCCTGTCGACTTTGAGGAGACCTCTCGACTGCGGGGAACTGACGAGTTGTGGTTTGATGTTCCCCCAGAACTCTCAAGTACGAGGAGCGCTTTCCCCACTGAGACATGTCCTGGTGACGCGACCTAAAACCATGTGGGTGAGTCAGTGTCGCCCAAAGCGGATAGTGTTGAGGTGCGGTGATTGGGCCCTTGACTTGTAGATTGGGGCAGACGTGCGGTATGCTGGACATCGATGGTGTTTTCTTCTAGGACTTTTGGCGACTCACTTTTCTTGGGCTGAGCTTCACAATAGAGATCCCCTTACGATCATGTTTGGGCTTCTTGATTGATCCTATGGTCTGGTATATACCTTGTTCCTGTACCCACTTCATGGGTTTGGTTACTGTCCTTCCAGGAGAGGTGAAGACCCGCGGGGTACACCACGTGCTTTCTGTGTCTAGCTTCTTATGGTTGGATGAGTCTACACTCCTGTTATTGGTAGATAAGACTTGATGAGAAGTTCATCTTCTCACCGTTTCCATCTCCTTGTGTTTTGATGAGTCTACCTCCTTTCTCTTATTGGGTTGAGCTGGACTCTTTTCTGGAATATTTACTGCACTTTTGGTTGTACTCTGTTACTTTTACCTTTCTGCTCTATTGCTCACCCTTCGTTACCTCCTCTGTTGCTCCCTCGAGCCTTCAGGGTATCCTACTGAGTATTTTTATACACAACCGTACTTGGGCTTTGCCCACACTTGGTATGCCCTTGCAGACGACAGAAAGGTTGGTCGTGACTTCAGCTCAGCTTAAGAGATCAGGAGCCTGGACCGTGTGCGGTGGTCAGAGTCAGTTTCTAGGTGCGGGACCCTACCAAATGTTTTCTTTTGTTTACCTATTGTTGGGTTGTGGCAGTTTTTTGATTGGGAGTGTGTTTTTTCCCTTTTCCCTTAAGCTTTTACATTGTACTGTTTAGTGTTCGATGCACTCTTATGGTTACTTATAGTAGTTTCCATTTTCTTTTCTTTTTTACTCTGCTCTTTTGCATTGAGTGTGCTGCGTGTGTGTGTACATGTACATAGGAAAAGGCCTCCCCATGTTATTGTGCCTTCGGCGCTGATCGCCAGCCCCTGTCTTATGGAGGTGGGCTTGGGGTAGTTGCGGCTCAAGGCTGGGTAGGTTCGGGTCGTGATAGCATGTGTAGTAACATTTATCATTTTAAATATCACATTTATAGGGGTTTTATAGTATCCCACTCATTAGGTCAAAATGCCCTCATTGTGTACACCAAAACTCAATCCCAGGAGGTGGATCTAAACTTCATGCTGGGTACGGTCTCTAATACAATTTTTCATGACCCTACTTCTCTATCACATTAACCTTTTCATCTAACCCCATGGGTCTCCTATAATACATTGGATTTCTTTATATCACTCTTCAGGTAATTAAGAACATGGATCACATATCTGACTAATGATTTTTCTTGCATACTAACACATATTATTTCATTATTCTGTTCACTTAGTCACACCAAATTAGGTAACTTTTGAATAGTCCAACCATTCTAAAACTACATTAGTTAAAGCACACATAAATACATTGTTATAATTATCTATGATCTTAAAAATAAAGATGTTCCTTTTAAAATATGTGTAGTAACATTTAATATTTTAGGTATCACATTTATAGGGGTGTCACATACCACATTATACTCTCACTAATCTTTGTATACCTCTGTTCAGACCCCAAATATATTTTCATTTCCTTGTGGTCCTTATGTTAGATATGGTGTTAGACCTCGGAGGTGGTTCATACATGGCCTTGGGCAATTTAGATTCAATCCCAGAGTAGTGGTTACAATCCTCATGACATCAAGTTACCATCTATCAAGTACATTTGACATATTCAATGATTATACATTTTTATAACATGTTCCAAATAATTTATTGGAAATGATGGAAAATATGGTAAATTTTTTGGGGGTTTTCACAGTTGTCACATAGATAGGGGAAATCCTATGTGATATTCCACGAAAACTTGTTCCATGAGTAGTGGTTATAGAAAGGGTCACACCACTCGAAAAAACCATGATGCAGCTTCAAAAACTATGGTGATATAGATATAGGGTAATGAATGGATAACACATGATTCATAAATTCATGCAGCCAAACAATGGTCCCATGTCTAGTGGCCTAAAAGGGAGAACATGGTTTGTCCAACAATATTTTTTAATAGTGTGGTATTCTCTCAAACGCTGTTAAGGGTGAATAGTAAGTTTTAATATTTTGACCTAACCTAGGAATCCATTAAAATGAGGTTTTAATCCCATGAAGATCATATTTAAACTCCCAACCTCCCCATTATATGTTCTAATCACCACATAATCAGACATAATGCAACTCTTTCTCTTTTATAGTGCTATTGTAGTAAATTTTCCCTCCACATTCCCTTTCCAATTAAATAAAGGTGTCAGTTAATGTGATTGATCACTCACTGGTAAGTGATCTCACATTTCCTTAGAATCCCCCTTTTTAATATTCTCCCCTTCATTGATAGGGATTAATTCATAGGTTTTTGGTCATTTTAAACCGCTATTTTATTGATTTCAATTCTAGGGTTTCCTCTTTGATTTTACACTATCATGAATTTGGATAGGTGGTTGTTATTTCATGTGACTGATTGAGCTAGTGACTACTGGTAGCTGGATCAATTTGTCCATTACCCATAATTTAATCCATGATTTATATTATTTTTTTAAATTTATTTTAATTTGAATTCCCTAAATTGAGTGCATTTTATATTTTTCTCAAAAGTCATGCATTATTTTATATAAAATCGTTTTCAGAAACATTTGAAAAATTTGATAAATTTTAAGAAAAATGGCAAGAAGAGATAATTGATTACATGATAATATTTATGGAAAAGGGGTTAAATGAATGATGATTTTGGAAGGCAAAAACATGACTTATAGATAAGACGAGGGTTTGAAAATGAAATGGGAATATGAAATATTAATTTTTAATATAAACTGTGAATTGATTTGAAATTAATATATTTCAAAAAATTGATGGATGGATCAATTGAATGTACATGTGATGTTCAGTAGTTAGTGGCTGATTTGTACATGTATTCTTGGAAGATGACTCTATATTATGGTTTGAAAATGACAACATTAACTAATCCAAATTTCTCATGATACCCCTAATGAGGTGTTGATTGTTTATCTGAAGGGATTGAGCCATAGTTACATATTCACTAAAATTGAGAAGTGATGACAAACTAAGTATTTCAAGGATACTACAGCCATAAACTAAAAGTCCTAATGTCTTAGGAACATGTTTTTGGTTCCTGAATAATTATTTCACTCTATTTACTATAGGTCTATTTTAACCATGCATTCTATTTTTGTAAAAATGTTCATTTTAACAATTTTGGATATACCATCCATATATCTTATTTGAATATTTTTTATTGATAATTTTAAATGATTAACCATTCCTTATATTTATATAAATTTAAAATTAAATAGATTTTTTATTGGATGTTTTTATTGATTATTTAGTGTAATAAAAAAGTATATTTATCTCACACCCTACCTTTCCATTAAAGAACTTGTATATTATGAAATATCAGTACAAGGAAAATTAGAATTTCTACTTGGAGGTTGTTTATGGGTTCAAACGTTGGAACTTGGGTAATGGTGGTGACTGGTTGAGTTGTGATCCAACTGGTGCACTAATATTCATAGTTTAATCTTGAAGGATGTTGTGTCATCATTTCATTGATAAATTACATTGAGGTTTTTTATCTAATTTCATGTGGTACCCATTTCTCCATGGGTGTTTAAAATTATAATTATACTTTATTTTAACTTTTTTACCTTATAATAACATTTTTTTCTTGTGGTGAAATTATTCCCTCTAACAATCTAAAGATTTTATGTCACTTGTCTCTGGCCTGTAGTGATTAGAAATTTCCTTGGGGTCATTTCATAGTCAGATCTTGAATCAGTGTACAAGGATATCAAGGTTGGATCATAAAAACATTATATCATAGGAGGTTGAGTATTTTACAAAATGTAAATATGTATTCTGGGATGTCCTACTGAATAAGAGGTGTGATTTTCAGAACAAAAGGGGTTGTTTAATTTTATGTTATTAAACAAAAATCATCATTGAAAACATTATGTATCCATAGGATTTTGGAAAAAATTATGTTGAGGAATGAGTTGAGCTAATCCTAATATTTTCCAAAACATAAATTTTGTATTTTGGAATCCCGTACATTTGAATTATATCTAGAGAAATAGTTTTTATTGTATGTATTTGTTCATTTCATGATCTTAGTGTATGTGATGATGTTTTTGTGCTTCTTGTTGATGTTGTGTTGTCCCATAATTCCAAGAATATTTTTAAATACTCATCATGAGGGAGATACTGATAATCCCTAGAATGCTAACCCTTCAGTATATCCGAACCACATTAATATTTTAGTGAATGTGGATGAAGGTTTGGAACATGTAGCTGCACTTGTTCTTATTCGGGCTCCATTAGTAGAACATCAACGTGATGGAATTAGAGAATATGTTTATGAGTTTTTTTAGAACAATACCCTTCATTTCCATGTTTAAAATGATCCTCAGGATGAAAAATATTCGTTCAAAAATATTGATATCCTTTTTGAGTATCTAAAAATACCATATTCTATTAAATTAAGGTGTGTTACCTTCATGATTAATGGACCTAGCATGAGGTGGCAGATAAAGGGTAACAGTGGAGAAAATTGAAGTCATGGAGTGAAAATATTTTATAACAATTTTCTTGGAGAATTTATTCCTATATTATTTAGTTTTTGAAAATCCTATGTACTTTCTCAGCCTCCAAAAAAAAGATAGAATTTTTTCTCAGAATGGAAACCAATTTGCTGAAATTGATTAGTTTTTTAAATGGTAATGATAAATGATAAGATTAATGAATGAAGTCTTGTGATGGGTCTCCAAGATAGTATCCTATCCTTGGCTATCATTATAAAGTTCATGTATTTTCCAGTTGTGATGGATAGATAATTAATATTTGATCTTTACCTAGATAGTATGTCATTGTTTATGGGATTTCTTCCAAACCATACAAGAAATATTGTTGATTCATTTAAATAAAATACTAAGAATTATGAAACTCATTGTTTATCAAGATAGAAAGAATCATTAAGACCTTCTGTGTTTTCAAGAAGAGTCCCTTTTATTTTCTCTCAGTATGGTGAGATTATGTATTCAATGTGAATTTGTGCTCATACGTCAAAGTAATGTGGTATCTATGGTAACTATGTCCACAAATAGAAGTTATAGAATGTATTTTTTAATTAATTGTGGAACAGGCTCACTATAATATAAATGAACTATGTTTAAATCATATAAATTGAGAACTAATGTGTTTCATCCATAGACATCTATAATGAATTGTATTCACACCGAAAATGAGTCTGTAGTGGAAGCTGATGTGGGTCTAGTGACATAGAGATGTACTAGAACTGTAGATTCATATTTATAAACAATTTTATTTCATATCTGTGTACCTCGAAAATTTATGTGGACTCATGTTGTGAATCTATTAAAGTTTCATACGGAGCTAATGACTTATCTAAAGTATATTTCTATGCACCTCAGAATGAAGAGAGGACTATGATTCATTACATGTGTATTTATTTTTTCATAGATCAATCCCACAAGTATTTTGGATTTATTAACACAAACCCCAAGATATCGTTATTGGGGTCGATGGTTTTATTTCCCATAATGACTAAATAGATTTCCATTTTTCGGTATCCTTTACTACCCCTGATGGAGTGGGAAATTTTCTTCTATGGTGAATTTGACTTAATATCTTGTTGAGGTAAATCTCCTATTATAGAGTCTTTAATTGTGATATATATGTTTTTTTATCCATAGAATAAATATTTTAGTGGGTATCCTCCCCCAGTGGTCATCGAGTTTCTATATATATGTTAATTTTACTTTTATGTCCTTCTAACTCTAAGAGATGTAGTGGTCATTGAGGACAGGGTACTAGGTACAATCTTATCTATATTCACTACTATAGTATATCTCTTGTTGGATTGAATTGGATAATGAATATGATAGCTTATTTTGGGGGATAGGATTCATTTCCCAGGTCTGTCTCATTAAGTTGGGCCAGTAATGTTTGAAAAGAAAATGATGGGACACTAAAATGTTGTTTTTATTATATAAAACTCAATCTCGTTATGGTAATGAACAAATATTTTTTTCCATGGATTGATGATTTGTTCAAATATATTAAATTTGGGAAGTGGTTCTCAATGATTAACAATTTTTATGGTTATCACCAGAAGAGAGTCAAAGAATATTATATCCTGATGAAATACATCAGGAGTAATTTGGAAAAAATGGGAACCTATTATACCATCTAGTCCAAAAAATATTCCTTCATCCTTTATGGAACCATTGAATAGGATATTCTTGGATTATATCAATACATTAATGGGGGTATTTGTGGATGATATCTTGGTATATACATGACCAAGTGGGGCCATGTGCATTTTATAGAATTTTTTCAAGAAATTTTGAGAGACCACTGAATTTATGATATATATCCAAATTTAATTAATGGATTATCTATGTGATGTTATTGGAACACCTGTTCTTATTAACTATTTTTTCATGTGATACCATAAAGGTGAAGGATTATATGACATGGGAGAAAACAATTACTGTTTTCAAGATTCTGAGCATCTTGGGTTTAGTAGTGTATTACCTCAGTCTTGTCAATGATTCATCAATGATGGATTCTACAAAGAACACCATCACTCAGAATGAATTAATGTCATTTTTGGGTTTGGAATGAAACAATTACTTTGATTAGTTAAAGAAACATTTGTATTATACCATTTTTTGACAGTTCCAGGTGATGAATCAGGATATGTGGACTTTTGTGATACATCATGTTCTAGTTTGGGATTTATTATCATATAGGGTGATAACAAAGAAGAATATGGATTTTGATAACATGGTACACATGATATGAAACATTGTACTAATTAACCTGTAATGATATTTGTGACGCATAAACTTATGAGATGGCATCATTACATTTTCATAGAATGGTTTACATTTTATCCTATACAAAAAATAATGACATATATCTTATCTAAAATATATTTGCATCTATATCAAAGACAATTGGTGAATTAACTATAATCATATAATTTTGATATTGAATATACCTTCTAAAAGTGTAATGTTTTTTCTCATGTCTTTAGTAGAAACCTTCCATCCCATTCCATGGAGGAATCATTATAAGAGTGGAATATTTTGGCTATCCTCACTCTCATACATTTGGGGATTGGGATGGATGAGAACAAAGTTCTTCGGGTAATAATTCAGATGAAATTATCTCTTCACGAGATAATTATTTGGTACCAGTATCATAATGTTTATTTTCATGGAATATTAAACACTATTTTTTTGGGTGGGTGACCATTTGTGAGTGGTCAATAATTGTTATGGTATCTTATGTATTTAGAACTAGAACATCGCAAATTATCATTTTAAAAATGATACTATGGGGGAACTCCTTGGTTCTCAGTTTTTGGTACATCTAGTCATTGTAAAGATGCCTTATGAAATGTAGTTATGATTCTGGTGTCCATGCATGAGATGACACATTTTTGATATTCTCTATCATTTTTAGACTTATAAATAGGTAAATTTTGAGTGAAGAAAACCACCAGGTTTGTTGAAACCCAATCCAGTGTCAACATGTATGTGGTATTCGATCTCGGTGAATTTCAATGTCATATTCCCATGTGCCCCTCATAAAAGAATGTGATATGGGTTGTCATCGATCAACTATCCAAATCAACTCAGTCAATCCCAATTATTGATATAAACAATGTTGACAGATAGGGATGATTTTGTATATGTACTACTATATGATTTCATAAATTTAAAAACATTATAGTTTATGTTATGGATCACCATTTCACTTATATTTTTTAGAGAGGCTGCTAGAAAGATGTGGGAACCTTGTTGGGTCTAAGTACGACATATTATTCATAAAAAGAGATTGATATGTAACATGTAATATAGATTCTTGAAGACATGCTTCGTGACAGTGTTCATGATTTTGGTGGAGAATTAGGTAGCCACATGGGACTGCTTGAATATTCCATTAACAATATTTACAATTATTACATCAGTATGGAACCATTTGTGTCCATGTATACATGTGAATGTCTCCACAATTTTTGGAAAACATATGCTACTCAAGTCTTGTTAGACCTAGTTTGGTCCTTGAGATTATGGAAAAGATAATTTTTTTTAGAATGATGATGATTCAAATACATTATAAATTCAATAATGATCATTGTCAATTCCTTTTGGAGTTTTATGTTTATGAATGGGGTTTTTTAGAGATTCTCTCAAATTGGGTCGCCGATGGTTTGGAAAATGGGGAATAAATGCTCTATGATACATGGGGTGGATTGAGGTTGTTGAGGGGATTGGAATAGTGGCACACCATTTAATGTTTCCACCTCAGTTAACATTGATTCATAATTTCATCAATGTATCATAGATTATAATGTATCACTCTAACCCATATCAGGTCTTGGAATGGAGGACCATGATTCGGAACACAATTTCTCATTGAAAGAGTATCTAGTATGAATTAACGAATTTAAAATGATGGTTCTTTGAGAGAAGTAAATTCCTTTGGTTCGAGTGTTTTGGTAAGATGGTTCTAATTCCTATGTGATATGGGAGCATGAGGTAATGTTGAGAGAGATGTGATCTTGTCCTTTTATCATAGAGTGCTCATTAAAATATTCATAGTGGAAGAAATAAATTATTTTGGGGAGATTGTAATATACCATTATCAATTTTTAGGTACTTTTGACCATTTACTTATGATAAATTTTTTAGATCTTATTCTATGTAATTTTTCGGGAAATTTTAATTTTTTTAAGGTTTTGGGGGATATGTATAGTTGGTTCATGTCTATAGAGAATATTGTGGTTCAACCCATGAAAATGTGTTCCATATTTATTGGATCTAGATGGGGGAACATGGTTATCCAAAATTCATAGCATCCTCCCAAATAATGCTGACTTGGATAGTGGTGATCACATGGTTGGTATAAATTTTTTCAAACTATGTGGTCAAACCATGAACCATTTTCTAGTGGAATTGGAGTTAGAACACAATTTTCATATAGTTTTTCTATCTATGTATCCTAACAATATGACACTTTCTAGAAGCCCAAAAAAGGGGCACTATAATTTCAAATAGTGTGGCCTAACCTAGGATACCATGAAATCTGGTTTTCAATCCCCCCAAAACATAATTATTGTCTTGATAATCTTGGTAAATGTTGTACACAATAAATAATCAAAATTAATTTGATCTTTTATCATATAGAGGCTCTCCATATATGTTTTATGTCTCTCCAAACCCTTTCTTCATGGATTGATGTTTAACAGGATGTGATTGATCACTCTCACGTATGTGATTCCTCTTGGCATAGGAATTCTAATATTTCTATTCCCACCTACTATGAGAGTAATGAATACTGATGTTCATATTAATTATAAAACACAATTTGAATAATTATAAATCTAGGAAACTGACTTTGATCATCCAAACCATTGACTACTCATTGGTGGTTCCCATTTTGGGTGATTGATTGATCATGTGACAAATGGTAGGTCATTCTTTATGAATATTGCAACACATGAAGCCATAATTATATAGAATAATTTGACATTTAGTATAAATTTAGTTCCTTGAATATAATATTTTTGATGGTTGATTTCCAAAGGAATGCATTTATTAAATAAAATTCATTTCAATGGATATAAAAAATTAGATTAATTTTTAGAAAGAAAAATTAAAATGGTAATTTTATATGTTGACTATTTTTCATGATAATAATTGAAAAAAATTATTTAAATGAAAATTGATTTTTATAGGAATGAATCTTTTGAAAACCTGAGATTTGGTTTCAAAATTTAAATGAAATGAAGAATCATTAATTTGGTATTTTGACTATCAATTGATTTGATATAAATTAATTTACGATTATTAAATTAATGATTTATTGAATGAACTTATGAGACTAGGTTGTTACTGGGGAATTGGGACAAGAATGCATGGAATCTGACACACTAGCTATGGATTGAAGATGAAAACTCGAGCTAATTCAAATTAAAAATGATTTTGAAGATTTGTTTTTGATTGTTTATCCTGATGGACTGGTCATTAGGGATGTGTGAAAATACATCGATATGTGATAATTTATTAAGTAGATAGGCAATACTAGAGCCATAAATTAATGAACCTCAAGGATTATGAACATACAAGAGTTTACCTAGAGAAAAAGTTGAAACTTTCCAACTGATTTCAGGGTTGGTAATGACTCCCAGTTGAGTCGATGGGGGAGTTTTTTGGGGATCCACCACATCTGGACCCGATACATACATGCATATATATATATATATATGATATATTTGACAAGATATATCTGATATCTTTGAGAATATATTTTTATATCTTTGACGACATATATCTGATACCATTGAGAATATATATTTTTCTCTTTGATGAGATATATTTGATATCATTGATGAGATATATTTGATATCTTTAATGATATAAGAGGTATATATTAGGAGATAAATGAGATATCATGTGGAAACATTCCTATATATATGAGATGTGTGGATATTCTCACTTTAGTTGTTGGAGGCAGTGCAATTTCACTTTCAATGAGCGGTATTCAGATATGCAACTGGTGGAACTACTCTAATATGATCGGCTTTCATCTACGGTGGTTTTTATCTGATCCCTGTGTTTTTTCATATACACTTTTTTTCAGACAATTGTCTTATTCTTTTATAGTAATATCTACTTGGGATTCTTTACAAGGGTGCGTTATTAATTTCAGGCAACATTCATATTGCATCTATACTCCGACTTTGATCCACTATTTTCCTATGTATTACTTTTGAAATACCTTCCATTTTTGAGGGAGTCACTACCAATTACTTATCTATTTTATTGGATTCCTTTTTCTAGACAAGGTCCCATGGTTTTTCCGTTTTAGGTTTATGATGAAAAAAATTCTAATGTAAACTTTATATTATGCATTCTTTTTTTTCACTTCGAATTAATTGTTTGACAGAAAAAATTCCACTGTCCATTTATTATTCAGTTTCTAGCAATTCCATCGCTTTCCATCATTCCCAACTGAGACTCTATACCCTCATCCAAAATAAAACCTAGACTATCTTTTACAAAAAACAATAAACTATCACCACACAAAGGAACATTAAATCCCAACCCCCAAATAACCCTATACCGTCATTCTCAAATCCAATAACTCTCACCAGCTAAAAAACCATTACCCTTTCCCCAAAAAAAACCATCATTCCCCTATATCCCTAAAAAGCCTGGCCATGAAAACCTTAAAGAATCATCCCAAAGAAACCATAGACACTCAGCCTCAAAAAATCATATATTGTCCGACTTAGAATACCCAAAACCTTCATCCCCTAGAAACCCTAAATAATCTTCCTTAGAAAACACTAATCCATCAAAATTAGAAACCATAAACCCTAATAAAATGAATTACAAAAACCCTCAACCCCAAAAACAAAAAATCCCACTGCACTTGATATTTATAAACCCTAATCCCTAGAAATCCCTATTCACTAATAACAAAAAACCCTAAACCCTCATCCCCATAAAACATTAAATAATTATCTCTATAAAACCATAACACATTAGGCAGTGAATATGCAAAACCCTCATCCCCCAATGCACCAATACCATCATCTATAGAAATCTGTAAACACCTATCGATTAAAATCCCTAAAACCTGAGTCTATTTAAAACATAAATCCTAATCCACGGAATACCCTAAACCATTAGCTTTATAAATCCCTAAAACCACATCCCTAGAAATCCCTAGACCCTTAGCACATAAAAAACAAAACCCCCATCCCCAAAAATACCAACCCCACAACCGGAAAAACACTACACTCTCATTCCAAAAAAATTGAATCCCTCACCCCCAAAAAACACTAGACCCACCACACTAAAAAAAACTAAATCCATATCCCCCCAAAAAGCACAAACCATTATCCCCAAAACACTAAACCCTTAACTCCAATTAAACCTAAACCCTCATCCTCAGAAAACCTGAAAACATAATCCCTAAGAAACCCTAAACTATATAACCCAAAAAATTAAACTATTAGCACCATAAAAACCCTATACAATCAACCATAAGAAACCATAAACCCGTAGCCCCCCAATAACTAACCACTCATGCAAAAAAATATAAACAATCATCCATAAGGAACCCTAAACTATTATCCCTTGAAAAACATTATCCCTTATCCCAGTAAAACCCTAAACTACCACCCATATAAAGCCCTATACCCTAAGCCCCAAAAAACTCTAAATGCTAATAACTAAAGCATACTAATTTCTCAGCACGAGAAAATCCTAAACCACCAGCCCTAGAAAACTGTAATCCATTTTCCTTGAAAACATAGTATCTTCATCCCCATAAAACCTTAAAATTAAATCCCTAAAAACTTGCATCCTCAACACCATAAAACCATAATCCCTATACCCCATAAAACCATAAACCCACAACTGTAGAAATACTTAAAAACACATCCATAGAAGACCATATAACCTCATATCTAGAAAAACCTAAACCAACATCAATAGAAATCCCTAAACCCATATCCCATGAAAAACATAATCCCTTATCCATCGACAACCCTAAACCCACAGAATAAAGAAAACCATATACCCTCTTCACTAAAAAAACCCAGATCATAAACCATAGAAAACCCTATAACCTCATGCCCTAGAAATCAATTGAACATAATCCTAATAAAACTCTAGTCCCTACTCTCTAGAAAACTCTATACCATTAGCCCCAGATAACCCTAAACCATTATCCCTAGATAACTATGGACCCTTATCCACTGAAAAAAATAGAACCTCGTCCCCACAAACCACAAAAAATGTCACCTCTAGAAATCTCTAAACCATAATCCCTAGAAAACTCTAATCCCATATCCCCAAAACATGAAAACCTCAATCCATGAAATCCTTATACCATATACAACAAAAATACAAATCCATCATCCCTATAAATACAAAATCCATTATCCAACCAAAACCCAAAAATATAATTCTTAGATAACCTCAAATGCTCATCCCAAAAGAAAACCAAATTTTCAACCCTGAAAAAAACTAAACCCTAAAACCTATAATACCATAAACCCTAAAAAAAATCATAATCATAGACCCATGAAAACACCAAACCCTCCGACCTTGAAAACCCCAAACCGAAACCCCTAGAAAAACACAATCACCCACTCTAAAAACCCTCCAAACACTTATCCCCAGATAACCCCAAACCATATGGACCATAATCCCTCCCAAATACTTATCCCTAGAAAACCCCAAACCAATATCCCCAAAAAACCATATACGCTCACTATAGAAAATATGAAACCCATGACCCTAGAAAAAAGTAAACTTGGAGCCCCTGAAAACTAAAAAACCATAGCACCATAAAACCATAAAACCTCATCCCAATAAAACCCTAAACAATCATCATAAAAAAATACCAAACCCATAGTAAAAAAAAAATCCTAAACCCTATTCACTAAAAGACACTAAACCCTCATCCTTGGAAACCCATATAATAGAATCCTTAGAAAACCATAAAACCTCAACCTTAGAAAACCCTAAACAATAAGCCCCAAAAAACCATAAACCTCTATCCATAGAAATTGATAAACCCTCATCCCATGAAATCCATTAATTACCAATACCGGACACTCTGCCTCAGGAAACCCAAATTTATCATCCCAGAGGATACCTATACTATTATCTGCAAAAACCCTAAAACATCATCCCCAGAAAACCCTAAACACCCATCTACAGAAAACAATAATACCAAGGCACATAAAATCCAATACCATCATCCCCAGAATACCCTAAAACCATATCCTCATAAAACTAAAATACTCCCATCCCCATAAAATCATACACCCTCATCCATAGAAAACTATAATAAGCCAGCTCTAGAGAAACCTAAACCATCATCCCCTAAAAACATTATACTCTAAACCCCAGAATACAACTAACCCTTATCCGTATAAAATTTTAAACCATTAGTTCCAAAAAAAATCTAAACCCATCGCTGCTAAAAATCATAAACCATCATCCACAGAATACCCTAAATCCTCATCCATAGAAATGAATATATTGTTATCACCATAAAAGTACAATCTCATCCTCGAAAAAATTCAAAAAACCTCAAACATAGATATCACAAAACCACCGGCCCTTGAAAATTTTAAAACATCGTCCCTAGAAAAATATAACACCTATTCCGTTGAAAACCCTATTCCCATGGCCACAGAAAACCCTAAACCATCAGAACAAGATATAACTAAACACTCACCCATGAAATAACTAGACCATCAGTCCTAAAAAACCCATAACCCTCCACCCAAGAAAACACTGATCCCCCATCATAGAAAACAATAAAACATCATCCAAAATTATTGAAAACCTTCATACACATAAAATACTATAACATTAGCCATAGAAAAACTAATCACTCTTCCCCAAAAAAAAAACTAACACCTCACCACCATAAAATAATGAACCCTCATCCCACGAAAACCCCAAACCCTCATCACAAGAAAATCCTAAACACTAATCCCACAAAAACAGAGAACCCCTATCCCCATATAACAAAAACCCGCTTCCCTAGAAAACCCTTAACCCTAGACTATAAAAAGTCCTAAACCTTATGCTCAAGAAAAACGTCAATCCTTTTTCTAGGAAACCACTGAACCCTAAACCCCCCAAAACCCTACACCCTCAACCAGAGAATACAAAAAATGCTCATCCTACTAAATATGTAAAACCTAAATCCCAAAAATAAACATAAACCATAAACCCAAGAAAATCACAAAATCTGAACACAAAAACATTATAATTTTGTCCATGAATACCCTAAACCTTCATCCCCACAAAATAATAAACCCCTAAACCTTAAAAACAGTAATCGTTAGGACAAAAAAAACATTAATCCCTAATCCCTAGAAAACCCAACACACTCATCCCCTGAAAACCCTAAATCCCCACCCCTATGAATCTTTAGACCTTGATCCAATAAAACCATAATCCCAAAACCCTAGATAGACATAGACCCTCATCCATAAATAAACATTAAACATCATCCCTAGAAAACCATAAACCATAATGCCCAAAAATCTCTAAACTACACTGCCTAGAGAAACCTAATTAGGAATACCAATAAAAATCTAAATTCTCATTACATGAAAATCCCTAAATCATAAGCCCAATATAAACATAAACTATCACCCCCAAAAAAATCATCCCTAAAACCCAGAAAACCATAGACTATCTGACCGTGAAAAATCTATACACACAGCTCTATAAAATATCCATAAAACCCTAAACCATTTCCCTAAAAATTATATAAACTTGTATAAAAAAACCTGAGAAAATCATACCCACAAAACCATAAACAACCATCACCTGAAAACCCTACACCCTCATCCCTAGAAAACCCACAAAAATTATTCCCCAAAAAACACAAAACCCTTATCCATAGAAAATAGAAAACCCTAAACCACCATCCCTTAAAAAACATCAACTCTCAGCTGCAAAAAAACCTTAACTATTATCCATAGAAAATCATAAATCTTCATCACCATAAAACACTAAACTCTCAGAACTAGAAAATCATAAACCCCTACTCGTGATTCCCCTAAACCCTCATCACATGAAACCCTAAACCCGCATCTAACGAAAATGGTAAACACCCATCATCAGAATACCATATCCCAAAACCATTGAAAACCACCAACAACCAGCCCATGAAAACAATAATCCCTTATCCTTATAAAATGATGAATACATTGATCTTAAATCAATGAAACCTTAGAACCATAAAATAATAATAACTCATTTCTAGAAAACACTAGACACTCATTCCCTGAAACCCCAAAACAATTATCCTATGAATACCCTATACCCTTAGACTAAGAAAAAGAAATAACCTAATACACATAAAAAACAAATCTCCTACCCCCCCAAAGCACTAAGGTGTCACCCAAAAAAACCACAAAATCCTATTCCCCTAAAATCCCTAAAAATTCCTCCATAGAAATAGCTAAACCCTCATCCACAGAATAACCTAAATCCTCATCCCCATAAAACCGTAAAACCTCATCCATATAAATCCGTATACCCCTAGACCTATAAAACCTTAGACAATCAACACCAAAAATAAAAAAAAACATGTTCCCAAGAAAATTAGAATCCCTCATCCCCAGAAAAATGAAAAACTTAATCCCCAAAAAACTCAAAGCCTACAACATCAAAAAGTCAAAAACAATCATCCAATAAAAAACCCTAATCATTTTCCATGGAAAACCGCAAACCCTCATCCCAAAAAATTTGAACCCTCATCCCCATGAAACAATAAACCCGCACCCCTATAAAATCCAAAACATTATCCATAATAAATCCCAAAACCCCAACCCTAGAAAAACACTCTGACCAAGAAAAACTACATAATATCACCCCATAAAACCACAATACCTCTACCCAATAAAATATGAAATCCTCTACCGTATAAATACCAACCACCACATGCAATGAAAACCTGAAACACTATCCCCAAATAAAACCCAAATCCAGCATCCCTATAAAACTCCATACCCTCAAAAATTGAAAAAACAAAATCCTCATCCTTGGAAAACCCCAAACCCTCATCCCTATAAACAACAAAACCCTAAAACATTGAAAAACCTAAAGCCTCAAAATTATGAAACCAGAATCCATTAGCCCCAGACCACCCAATACATTCAGCTTGAGAAAAGACCAAACTCTCATACACAAAAATACCCCAAAACACTCAACCCTATAAAACATAAATCCATCTTCCCTGTAATACCCTAACCCATCACCACATAAAACCCAAATCTATCTTCTCCAGAACACACTAAATGTCAAATTTGGAAAACACCAATCCCTCAAACTGAGAAAACTCTAAACCCTCATCCCCAGAATACTCAAAACCCTCATCCCCAGAACACCCTAAAATGGCATCCCAAAAAAACCCTAAATAATCTCCCTTTAGAAACCATGAACAACTTCCCCGAGAAAATACTCATCCCTATTCCTGTGAAAATCCAAAAACCTAATCCCTAAAAACCCTAATCTACTAATCCTAAATAATCATTCTTAGAAGACAATAAAATATATTCCCAAGAAAACCCAAAACTATAATCCCCATAAAACAAAAAACATTGATTCCTAGAACACCCTAAAACCTCATCTAAAAAAATGATAAAAACCATGCCCTGAAAGCCCAAAATATTCTACCCTAGAATACCCTAAACCCTCATCTCAATAACACTATAAATGTTCAGGAATTTAAAAATATAATATCATATCCCTAGAAAAAAATAAACCTCAGTACCAAAAAACCATCAACTCTCATCCCTAGAAAATCCACAAACACTCATCCCCAAAAATATCTAACCCCTTATCACTAGAAATAAAAACACTTCAGCCCTATAACAACCTAAAAACATAGCCCTATAAAAAAAATAAACATCATACCTAGATAACCCTTAACCCTCAATCCCAAATATCCCTAAACTGTCATCCCATGAAAATCATATACCACTAGACATAGAATTCACTAAAAAATAACTCTGACAAAACCCTAGACCATTATCTATAGAAATCACTAAAATGCCTCCAACAAAAAACCATAAACCCTAATCGCTAGAAAAAAATTCCCATCCTCTACCAAAAAATGTATGCCCTCTTACCTAGAACACCCTCAACCCTCAACCCTAGAAATCCCTAGACCCTCATCCCTAGAAAACCCAAAACCCTCTACACAAAAAACCCTATACCCTAAACCATTGAAAACCTAAAACCACACCCCAAAAAACCCCCGAATAATCATCCCATGAAATCCCAAAACCCTCATCCCTTTAAAATTATATAACCAATATCCTAGGAAACCCATATCCCCAGCACCGATAAAATAAAATCCCTCATCCCTAGAAAACTCTAAATACTCTGTACTATAAAATACACAACCCTCAACCCCTGAGAAACCTAAACCCATATCCCTAGAATACCTGAAACCCACAACCCCAAAAACCGTAAACCCTAATCCCCATAAAACACTAAACCATATGTCCTTTAAAACCCTAAATCCTCTACCTAAGAAAACAGTAAACCCTAATCCTCAGAAAACCCTATAACCATATCCCATAAAGAACCTACACTCTCATACCTAGAAAACCAAAAGCATGTATCCCAAGTAAATACTAAACCCTCACCATTAGAAAACCAAAACCCCTTACCCTCAAACCCGAAACCCTTATTCAAAAAAAAAAATATAAAACATATTCCAAATAAAATACAAGTCCCTTAGTCCAAAATAACCATAAACCCACCACCATATAAAAATCTAAACCCCGATCCCTAGGAACCCTAAAACTGTTTCCCCAAAAAGCCTTATCCCCTCTGAAAAAACCATAAACCTTCATCCCTAAAACCCCAAAACCTCATTTCTATAAAACCCTAAACCATAATTCATATAAAAACATAAACCATCATCCCTAAAAAAACTAATCCCTCTTCCCTAGACAAACACAAACACTCTGCCTTATAAAAACATAAATCATAAGCCCCATAAAAAATTATTCTTCACCATGAATAACCTAGATCATATTCCCTAGAAAACCCTAATCCATCTTCTCCAAAAAAGTTCAAAAATCCCTTAACCCTCAACCATAGAAAAAACGAATCCCTCATCACCGAAAAAGCATAAATTGTAATCCCCAAAAAAATACATACACCTCATCACTATAAAACACTAAAACCTCATCCTAAAAAATTTATGAACCCTCATACATAGAAAAACCAAAACCATCAACCCTAGAAAACCCAAAACCCTCAACACAATAAACGAAAAACCCACATACCTCGAAAAATCTAAACACTCATCCTTAGAAAACCATAAACCATCATCACAAAAAAAACCACTAACATTGATCCTCAGAACAACTTTTACTCTCACCCTTAGAAAAAAATAATACTTAATCTCAATAAAACCCAAACACTCATCCTAAACCCCTAAAATCTCTATATAAAAAACATGAAATACTTATCCCCAGAAAATCCTAAACCCTTATACATAGAAATCCCTCAAATCAATATCCTAGAAAACCAATATCCATCATACCATGAAAAAACTGATCAGTGAGATTCTGAAATCCTTAATCCCGTATAACTAGAAAACATTGAACTCACATCCCTAAAAAACACCAAACCATCATTTCCAGAAAAAAAATATCATCACTAGAGAACCTTATACCCTTATTCCATATAAATACTAGACCCTCTACCATAGAAAAGCCTTAAACATCATTTCAAAAAAACCCTAAACTCTCATCCCCCCAAAACCCCAAACCCTATTCCAGAAAAACCTTAAACCCTTATCCCCAAAAACTGTATAACCTCTTCCTCAGATAAGCCTAACTCCACATCTCTAGAAATCCCTAATCACTAATCGTATGAAAACCCTAAACCCTCATCCCTTGAAAATGCTTAACCATCGACCCTAGAAGAATACTACCCATCAACAATAGAATACACAAAACCCATATCCTATGAAACCCACAAACCTTCATCACTCTAAAACCCAAAAAACAAATCCAAAAAAAAACATTCCCAAATACATAAAATATACCAAACACTCATCCCACAAAAAACACAACGATTCTATCCCAATGAACCAAACTTCTTTATCCCCAATAAAAACAAAACCCTCTTCACAAAAAAATCCCTCACCCCATAAAAAAATCAAACCATAATCCCTTAAAAATCCCAATCCCTCAGCCCAAAATACAACATACCCTCATTCCAAGAAAAACCTAAAACCTCAGCCAAAGGCATGGACAACCCTCACCACAAAAAAACCAGAAATCCTCTACCCTAGATTTCCAAAAATTCCCTTCTCGAGAAAACCCCAAACATTTATCCCCTATATACAAAAACCCTCATCCTAGATAACCCCAAACCCTATTCCCTTGAAATACCAAAAACCAAACTCCATGAAATCGAAAAAAATGGCTAGAAAACCCCAAATAATTATCCCTTGAAAAACCAAATCCCCAGCTATGTAAAACCCCAAAACCTATGTCCTATAAAACCACAAACCATAATCCCTATAAAACACTAAATCCTCTTCCCGTGAAAACACCCAAACCTCATGTCCAAAAATCCCCATACCCTCTTTCTTAGAAAATTCCCGATCCTTAGCCATAAAAACCCCCAATACTTCAACCCTAGATAAATCTCGAACACTAATATCCAAATATTAGATCACCCCATCCTGAGAAATCCCAAAAAACTTATTTCAATAAAATCCATTACCCTCAGTCATCAAAAAACCTAAACCATAACCCCAGAATGATATAAACCCGCATCCCAAAAAAAACATAGACCATCACCCCAATTAACCCTAAACCCCAATCCATAGAAAACCCTTAACACACATCAATATAAAATAGTAAAATCTATGCCCTAGAAAACTCCAAATAATCAGCCATAGAAATCCTTAAACCCTTAGCCCTAACAAACCTTAAATTCATTAACCTTGAAAACCCTAAACATTCATATTCTAAAAACCCTGAAACCTCTGCCCATGAAAAACCTAAACCCCCAACCCTAAAAAAACCTAAACTCATTTCCCTAGAAAACCCTAATCCCCATACCTAGAAAATACAATACCCTTTAACAAAAAAACATTAAAATCTCAATTGTATAAAATTGTAACTCCTCAACACCAAAAAACACAAAACCATCAGCCAATGAAAAACATAAACCCCTATCCCCATATGAACCTAAACCGTCATCCCTAGTAATACCTAATCACTCGCCCTGAGAATACCATATACCCTCATCCCTTGAAAACAAACAACCCAAATAATTTGAAAACTATAAACCTTAATCCCTAGAAAACCCTTAATCATATTACCTAGAAAAACCAAAATCCTCAGCACCAGAAATCCCAGAAATGTTATCCCCAAAAAAACCATGAACACCCAGACCCATAAAACAATAAATCCATATCCACAAAATCCCAGAAGTCCTCTACACCATTAATAGATAAACCCCCAGACCAAGAAAATCATATACCAAGATCCACAGAAAAAACCTAATCCTTATTCCATAGAATACCCTAAATAATTTTCACTGAAAACTCTTTACTATTCCCCACATGAAACCATAAACTGTCTCCCCCAGGTAAAATAAACCAACATAGAAAAACATAAAACCTCATTCCAAAAAAACTAAAACCTTGTTAAAAAAATCCCTTAATGACCAAAAAACCTATGACCCATTAAAAACTAAACCATTAGCTCAATAAATCCCTAAAACCTTATACTCAGAACGCCCTCGACCCAATTCATTAGAAAACCCAAAAACCTTATCCCTAGAAAACCATTGTTCCTATACCCCAAAAAACCATAAAAACATATCCCTAACAAACCGTCAACCCTCATTCTCATAAAATACTAAACCCTCAGCCCCAAATAATGATAAACACTCATCCCCATAAATTCATAAACCTATAACCATAAAAAACCCCAAAACTTCATCAACATAAAACTGTAAACCCGCAACACAAAATACCCTAATAACTCAGTCGTAAAATTCCCGAGTCATTCATTCCCAAATAACAATATAACCTCATCCCTAAAACACCATAACAACTCAATCTCATTAAATCCTAAACCCTCATATCCAAAATACCCTAAAACCTCAAACTCATAAAACCCTGAACCCCAAAAAAATGTAAACCCTATAAAATAGTAAAACCTCAGCATGAAAATACCATAAACCCTCATCTCCATAAAAACCTAATCTATCATCATTATAATATCCTAAACTATCTTCATTAGAAAACCAAAAACCCAAATAACAAGAACCATCAGCCTCAAAATATCCTAAATCCTACACCCCAGAAAACACTAATCATTCATCCACAGAATACCCTTATCCATTAGCCCCGAAAATCCCCAAAACCTCTACCCTTAAAATCTATAATCACTCATCCCCAAAAAATATTAATCCCTCTTACTGAGAAAATACCACATCAACATTATACTCTAAACCCTAATCCGTAGAAATCACTAAACCTCATTCCCCATAAAATTATAACCCCATAGCCCTATTTCATGTTAAACCCTCATCCTAATAAAAAAATTAATACTTAATCCTAGATTACACTAAAACTTCCTCCCAATAATTTTGTAAACTACATACCCTAGAAAATTGTAAACCTTCATCCCTATAAAACTCTAAACAATGATCCCTAGAAAACCATAATCCCTAAATCCCAGAACAATATAACACATCATACAATGATAACCCTCAACCATGAGACTTAAAAACCCTAAATCATCATCTCCAAAAAAACATAAAACCAATGAACAAGAAAAATATTTCCCATAATCCCCATAAAACACTAATATGTCATCCCCAAAAAAGCCTATACCCTCACCCAATGAAAATAATAACGATTACCGACCAAAAAACCCTAAATCATCATCCACAAAAAATACTAAATCCCCAAACCCCAAAAAAAACATATACCACTAGACAAAAATATTCATAATCAATATACCCAAATAGACCCTAAATCATTATCCCTAAAAAACTGAAACCCTCATCCCCCATTACATTATACCCTCTTCCCTAGAAGATATAAAATCCGCAACATATAAAATTGTAAGAACTCATCCCTAGAAAACAAAAACCATTAGCCCCAAAAATAAATAAAACTCTCACCTAAAAAACAAAAATCCATCCTCACTATATAACCCAAAACCCAATTCCCATGAAAACCCTAAACCCTTAGTCCCAATTAACTCAAAATCCCAAAACATAGGTAGCCATAGACCCACAGTCCCACAAATCCATAAAACCTCATCACTTGATGACCCATATCCTTTATCTCTAAGAAAACCCTAAACTCACAGCCATAGAAAACTCTAAACCCCATCCCCAAAAACCCTATACCATTAGGACCAGAGAACCCAAAACCATCAATAATAGAAAACGAGAAACACTAAAATCTTAAACACCCAAAACACCACTCCCCAATAATCCGTAAAACCACATTCCTAGAAATATCCAAACCATCATCCCTAGAAATTCCTAAACCCTCCGCCCATGAAAATCCTAAATCCTAATCCCTATAAAACCCCAAAACCTTATCCCAATAAAACCCAATACCCATAGCATGATAAAATCCTAAAAACTTAACCAAAAAATCTCCATATCCTAAAAAGCCCATATATTTTCATCTCCAGAAAACCCCAATTCATTAGCATTATAAAACAATGATCCCTAAACACTTGAAAAACCCAAAACCTCAAACCGTTTAAATTATAAAACCTCGACCCCAAAAAACCCAAAATCATTGACATTAGAAAAACCAAAACACTCATCCCAAGGGAACCTGAGACACTCTTCCCAAGAAATCCTTAAACCCTCATGCACAATTACCCCAAATGATTATCCCCATTAACCCTAATAGTCATCCCAAAAAACCATAATCCTTGAGCCTTAGAAAACCCCCAAAAACCATGCCCAAATCCCCAAATCCCTTATTTCATGAAAATAGTATCTCCAAAACCCCAAAAAACCATAAATTGTCAACTACTGAAATCCCTAAACCTCTATCCATGAAAACTGTAAACCCTTGGACAAAATATCCTAAATCCTCATCCTTTGAAAATGATGAACCCTTATCCAATGAAATCCCCATACCCTCGGTCCCATAACACTCCAAAATCATATCCCCAGAAAAAAACCCACACCTTCATTCATATAAAACCCCAAAAACTTTTTCATAGAAATCAAGAAATCATATTCCATATAAAACCTAATTTCATGACCCAATAAAATCCCAAAAAATCTCCCCAAGAAAACACAAAACGCTCATTCCTAGAAATCCCTAATCCGTAATTTTCTCATAAATATAGTCCATATAAACACGAAACCCTAAACCCTCAGAACTAAAAACCCCACAACCCTCAGCATACTAAACACTAAAAGCACATACCCATAAAACCATAAACCCGCAACCCCTAAAAAATCCTAAACCCACATCCCAAAAGAACATAATATCACAGCCCCAAAAAACAACAAAAACTCATACCTAGAAAATTATAACCCTCATTTCTAGAAAACCATAAACCGTTAGATTAAAAACCCCTAAATTTTCATTATATCAAAACCTAAAATCCACATTCCATGAAAAACCTAAACCCCCCATTCCATGAAATCCCAAAACCACAATCCCGAGAAAACCATAAAATGGAAACCCATGAAAATAGTAAATCCCTATCCCCAAAAAACCCCATCACCCCCATCCCCAAAATATCTAATTATTCATCCCTAAAAATAACAAAAACCTCATCCCTAGAAAACCCCAAACCATAAAACATTGAAAAACTAAAAACCCTCAGTATCAACAAGCCATAACCCTTAGCCAATGAATACAAAAAACCCTGAGTCCCAAAAATACTAAACCATATTATCATAAATACACATTCCCTATGCAATAGAATTACCTTAACCCTAAACCATTGAATTAACTATAACATCACCCTACAGAATCCAAAATCCCACATCAATAGAAAACTATATAACCTTAGCCATATAAATTCCAAAACTATCATCCCAGTAATACAATAAACCCACATCCCTAAAAAAAACGTAAACCATTAGACTTGTAAAATGGCTAACCCTCAACTCCATATAACCCAAAACCCTCATACCAAAAAAGACAAAACCCTCATCCCCTGAAAATCATTGAACCTTACCCCTAAGAAACTGTAAACCCTTATAAAATGAAATATCTATATTCTTAGTGCCACAATCTCATAAATCATCAACACCAAGAATCTCCAAACCCTCATCCCTAGAAAACCCTAAACAATTTTTCCTAGAAAACCCAAAAATCTCATCTCCAAAAATCCCAAAACCCCATACCCTATAAAACCCAAAACCCATATCCCTAGAAAAACTAAAACCATCCTCCCTATAACACACTATTCCCTCAACCATAGAAAACCCAAAATGCATGTTCCTAGAAAAACAGAAACCCTCATCCCATAAAAACCCCAATCCTTAATCCCAAGAAAACCCAAAACTCTTCCCCAATATAACCCATACACTAAAACCTAGAAATACCCTAAACCTCATCAACAGAAAATCCCAATCCCTTAGCCCATGAAAACTATAAACCCCCCAAATTTGAAAATCCTAAATGCTCATCCCAAAAAAATCCAAAACCCTCAGCACTGGAATCAATAATCCCCCATCCCTAGTAAACACCAAACCGATATCCATTGAGGACACTAAATATTCATCCCCACAATACCCCAAACTATACTCCCTATGAAACCCTAATACATCATCCTCATATAACCCTAAAACCACATTCCAAGGAAACACCAAACCCAAAGCATGAGAAAACACCAAACCCCCAGCCTTAGAATACTTTAAACACTCATTCGAAGAAAACCCCAAACCATCTGCCCCAAAATTTTTTTTACCATCATCCCTAAAGAACACTATACCCTTATCCCCCAAAACCCCCAAACCCTAAAACCCTGTAATATAAAAATACTCATCACCAGAAAACACCAAACCATTAAATCAAGAATAACCTAAACCTGATGCGACAAAAAATCTTAAATTGTCAGCCCTAGAAACCCCCAACCCTCATACCCATAAAACACAAAACCCTTATCACTAAAATAAAATATATCTTTATATATGAAACCCCAAACACTCAATCCAAAAACTCTTAATCCTCTATCCTAAAAAAACCTCAACCCTTATACCAAAAAGAAAAAAAAATATTCCACTAAATACACTAAACCTCATGACAGAAAAATAACTAAACACTTATCACAAACCCCCATAAATGATCATCACCAAAAGAACTAAGCCATAGCCCTAGAAAAACCATTTAAATGAAATTAAAAACCATAAAGACAGAAACACCCAACATTCATAAACCTTCTCCTGAAAAACCAAAATATGGCCACCCCTAAAAATCTATAAACACTTAGTTCCAAAAATTCATGAACAGTCATACCAAAAAATTCAAAAACCCTCAACCCCCAAATAACTATAAACCTATAACAACAACAAAAACCCATTAAACCTTATCTTTAAAATTTATATCATTATCCCCAAAAACTAATAAACAATATGTACCAAAAAATAGAAAATCCTCTGACCCACGAGCAGTACATTTCCACCCCTAAAATTCCAAAAACACTCTTCCCCCCAAAACCCATAATCACATATCCCCAATGTCTAAAAACCATAACTTCAAAAAATATTAAAATCTCATCCCTTATATACCTAACACCAATATCTCACAAAACCCTTAAACCCTCATACCTGAAAACAAAAAAACCCTCAACCCTAAAAGACCATAAAATATAAAACCCCACAAACCATAAACCCTAACCATAAAAATAATGAAAACTCATCCCCAAAACATGAAAAATTCTACCGAAAAAAATGAAGCCAAAAACCTAAATGAAACATGATCCATAAACCCCCAAAAACTCGAAAACCTAAACCCCAAATAACCTAGAACATCATCTCCAAAAAAAATCCCTAAACCCACTTCCCTAAAAACCAATATCCACATCCCCAAAAAACCCTAAACCCTCGTCCTCTAAAAACCCACACCCATAGGCCCCGTGAATCCCTAAACCCTCAAAACCAAAAAATATAAACCATAAAAACCCAAAAATCCTAAATCCTCATCCCCAAAAATAAAAAAAATCCCCATCCCCAAAAAAGCATAATCCCTCAACCCTAAAACAGCAAAACCTACCGTTAAAAAACTATAAATCCACATGAATAATTAAATCATAACCCCTTAGTTCAAACAATCTATAAACCAGGAGGGAAAAATATCTCTAAACCCTCATAACTAAGAAACCCTAAACCCCCATCCGCAAAAACCTAAACCCCAAGACACAAGAAACCTTAATCCCTTAGCCCCCAAAACCATAAACCCTTATCCCTATGAACCACTAAACTCATTGACCCAATATCTGTAAAAACACTACCATGAAAGAAATAAACCCTATACATGTTGACACTATAAACTAGTTTCCACAAAAAAAATAAACCCTAAAACCTAGAAAATAGAAAACCACCGTCCATCGAAATCGCTAAAACCTCTCCCCCCCAAAAAAAACAAAATCCCTCATTCCTAGAATTTAGTATACCCTCAACCCCAGAGTATCCAAAACCCTTTTCCCTGTAACCTCTAATACACTCATACCTAGAAAATCGTATCCCCTTTGTCCTCTAGATACCTAAATCCTCAGTACTAAAAGAACCTAAATCCTTATCCCTAGAAAATCAAACTCTTTTCCCATGAAAACCCTAATCCCATAGCCAAAGAAAAAATTAATCCATCATCATCAAAAAGACCCTCTTTCCTAGATATCCCCAACCCAAAACCCATGATAACCCAATACCACAATACAAACAAAACCCTAAACGTTAATACAAAATAACAAACACCTATTCTAAAAAATCCATAAACAATCATCCCCACAAGACGGTAAACCCTCTTCCCCAAAAATTAGAAACCCTCAACACTAAAAACCCACTAAATCATGATCCCCAAAAAAACCATACCCACTCAATCCCACAAAACCCTATACACTCATCCCCACATACCCATAAACCAAATATACCAATAAAACAAAAACTATCTTCCCTAAAAACCCTAAACCCTCAGTACTAAAAAACCATAAACACTCAGTCTCCAAACACCATTGAACCATAGTACACACATAAATAAACCGTTGTTCTAAAAAACCAAAAACCCTTAGAAAAAAATTAAACTCCAATCACCAAAAACACCAAAACATTAAGTACCATAAAATTAAACTATCATCTCCAAAAAAAGCCTAAACTCTAAACCGCATAAAACCCTGAAACCTCTGCCCGAGAAAAACCTAAACACCCAACCCTAAAAAAACCTAAACTCCCTTCCCTAGAAAACCCAAACCACATACCTAGAAAATCCAATACCATTTTTCAAAAAAACATTAAAACCTCAACCGTATAAAATTGTAACTCCTCAACACCAAAAAACACAAAACCATCATCCAATGAAAAACTTAAACCCCTATCCTCATATGAACCAAAATCGTTATCCCTAGTAATCCCTAATCACTCACCCCGAGAAAACCATTTACCCTCATCCCTTGAAAACAAATAACCCACATACCTAGAAAACTATAAACCCTAATCCCTAGGAAACCATTAATCATAATACCTAGAAAAACCAAAATCCTCAGCCCCATATATCCCAAAAATGTTATCCCCAAAAAACCCATGATCCCTCAATCCAAGAAAACACTAAATATATATCCACAAAAACCCAGAAGTCCTCTACACCATTAATACATAAACCCTCAGACCATGAAAATCATATACCAAGATCCACAGAAAAACCCTAATCCTTATGCCATAGAATACCCAAAATAATTTTCACTGAAAACTCTTTACTATTCCTCAAATGAAACCATAAACCGTCACCCCCAGAAAAAATAAACCAATATAGAAAAACATAAAACCTCATCCTAAAAAAACCTAAACCTATAATAAAAAAAATCCATTAATGACCCTAAAACCTATGCCCCATTAAAAACTAAACCATTAGCCCAATAAATCCCTAAATCCTTATACTCAGAACACCTTCAACCCTAATCCCTAGAAAACCCTAAACCCTTTTCACTAGAAAACCATTGTTCCTATACCCCAAAAACCCTAAAAACATATCCCTAAAAAATCGTCAACCCTCATACTCATAAAATCCTAAACCCTCTGCCCCAAATAATGCTAAACACTCATACCTGTAAATTCATAAACATATAGCCATAAAAAAACCCCAAAATATCATCACCATAAAACTGTAAACCCTCAACACAAAATACCCTAATAACTCAGCCATAAAAGACCCTAGTCCTTGATTCCCAAATAACAATATAACCTCACCCATAAAAGACCATAACAACTCAATCCCATTAAATCCTAAACCCTCTAATCCAGAATACCCTAAAACCTCAAACCCATTATCCCTGAAACCCAACAAATTGTAAACCATATAAAACACTAAAACCTCAACCTCAATATACCCTAAACCATCATCTCCATAAAATCCTAAACTATAATCCTTATAAAAACCTAAACTATCATCATTAGAAAACCCAAATCCCAAATAACCAAAACCATCAGCCTCAAAATATAATTAATCCTACACCCTAGAAAAGACTAAACATTCATCCATAAAATTCCTGAATCCATTAGCACTGAAAAATCCCAAAACCTCTGCACTTAAAATCTCTAATCACTTAGCCCCAGAAATTTATAATCCCTCTTACTGAGAAAATACCTCATCAACATAATACTCTAAACCCTAATCCCTAGAAAACACTAAACCCCATTCCCCATAAAATGCTAACCCCATAAACCCTATGTCATGTTAAACCCTCATCCTAATAAAAAAATTAACAGGTAAAACTAGATTACACTAAAACATCATCCCAATAATTATATAAACTACATACCCTAGAAAATTGTAAACCTTCATCCCTATAAAACTCTAAACAATGATCCCTAGAAAACCATAATCCCTAAATCCCAGAACAACATAACACATCATCCAATGATAACCCTTAACCATGAGCCCGAAAAACCCTAAATCTGCATCCCCAAAAAACCTAAAACCAATGAACAATTTTTTCCCATCATCCTCATAAAACACTAATACGTCATCCCCAAAGAACCCTATACCCTCACCCCATGAAAAATATAACGATTACTGACCAAAAAACCCTAAATCATCATCCATAAAAACCCTAAATCATCATCTCCCCAAAAAACCTACACCACTAGCCAAAAATATTCTTAATCAATATACCCAAATAAACCCTAAATCATTATCCCTAAAAAACTAAAACACTCATCCCCCATAACTCTATACCCTCATCCCTATAAAATTTTAAATCGGCAACTTATAAAATTTTAAACACTCATCCCTCGAAAACACAAACCTTTAGCCCCCCAAATAAATAAAACTCTCACCTAAAAAACATAAATTCATCCTCACTATATAACCCAAAACCCGATTCGATTGATAACCCTAAACCCTTAGTCCCAATTAACTCAAAATCCCCAAACTTAGGTAGCCATAGACCCAGAGTCCCACAAATACATAAATCTTCATCACATGATGACCAATATCCTTTATCTCTAGAAAACCCTATACTCACAGCCATAGAAAAATCTAAACCCTAGTCCCAAAAACCCTACACCCTTAAGACCAGACAACCAAAAACCATCAATAATAGAAAACCATAAACACTAAAATCTGAAACACCCAAAAATAAAAATCCCCAATAATCCATAAAACCACAAGCTGAGAAAAATACAAACCATCACCCCTATAAAATCCTAAACCCTACTCCCGTGAAAATTGTAAACCCTCATCCCCATTAAACCCAAAAACCTTATACCCATAAAACCCTATACCCATAGCATGAGCAAATCCTAAACACTTAACCAAAAAATCTCCTCATCCTGAAAAGACCATATATTTTCATCTCCAAAAAACCCCAATTCATTAGCATTATAAAACAATGATCCCTATACTCTTGAAAAACCCAAAACATCAACCCTTTTAAATTATACATCCTTAACCCTAGAAAACCCAAAATCTTCAACATTAGAAAAACAAAATCACTCATCCCAAGGGAACCTAAAACACTCTTCCCAAGAAATCCTTAAACCCTCATCCACAAATACCACAAATGTTATTACCCATAAACCCTAATAGTCATCCTAAAAAACCATAATCCTTGTGCATTAGAAAACCCCAAAAAATCATGCCCAAAACCCAAAATCCCTTATTTTATGAAAATAGTATCTCCAAAACCCCAAAAACCATAAATTGTCAGCTATTGAAATCCCTAAACCTCTACCCATGAAAATTGTAAACCCATAGACAAAAAAAACCTAAATCCACATCCTTGGAAAATCATGAACACTTATCTAATGAAATCCTTATACACCTTCATTCCTATAAAACCACAAAATCATATTACCAGAAAAAAACCCACACCTTCATTCCTATAAATCCCCAAACCCTTTTTCATAGAATTCAAAAAATCTTATTCCATATAAAACCTGAGCCCATGACCCAATAGAATCCCAAAAACTCTCTCCAAGAAAACACAAAATGCCCATCCCTAGAAATCCATAATCCCTTATTTTCTCATAACAATTGTCCCTATTAACACGATACCTTAAACCCTCCAAACTAAAAAGACCAAAAACCTCAGCATACTAAACACTAAAAGCACATCCCCATAAAACCGTATACCCATATCCCCTAATAAATCCTAAACCCACATCCCAAAAGAACCTAATATCACAGCCCAAGAAAATAACAAACACTCATACCCATGAAATTTTAACCCACATCCCCAGAAAACCATAAACCATTAGATTAAGAAACCCTAAATTTTCATCATATCAAAACCTAAAATCCTCATTCCATGAAAAACCTAAACCCCCCATTCCATGAAAACCCAAAACCACTAGCCCGAGAAAACCATAAAATGGAAACCCATGAAAATAATAAATCCTTATACCCAAAAAAACCCATCACCCTCATCCCCAAAATATTTAATTATTCATACCTAAAAATACCAAAAACCTCATCCCTAGAAAACCCCAAACCTTAAAACATTGAAAAACTAAAAGCCCTCAGTATCAACAAGCTGTAACCCTTAGCCAAAGAATACAAAAAAAATCCCTGAGTCCCAAAAAACCTTAACCATCTTCTCATAAATACACATACCCTATACAATAGAAATACCTTATCCCTAAACCCTTGAATTAACTATATCATCATCATAAGGAATCCAAAAACCCACATCAATAGAAAAATGTATACCCTTAGCCATATAAATTCCAAAACTATCATCATAATAAAACAATAATCCCACACCCTTTAAACAACATAAACCATTAGTCCTATAAAATGGCTAACCCTCAACTCCACATAACCTAAAACCCTCATTCCGAAAAAAACACAAAACCCTCATCCCCTGAAAATCATTGAACCTTATCCCTATGAAACTGTAAACCCTTATAAAACGAAATATCTATATTATTAGTCCCACAATCTCATAAATCATCAACACCAAGAATATCCAAACCCCCATCCTTAGAAAACCCTAAACATTTTTTCCTAGAAATCCCAAAAACCTCATCTCCAAAAATCCCAAAACACCATACCCTATAAAACCCAAATCCCAGATCCTTAGAAGAACTAAAACTATCCTCCCTAGAAAACACTAATCCCTCAACCATAGAAAAACCAAAACTCAAGTGCCTAGAAAAACATAAACCCTCATCCCCTAAAAACCCAAATCCTTTATCCATAGAAAACCGAAAAAACACTTCCCCAATATACCCCATCCACTAAAATCTAGAAAACCCCTAACCCTCATCAACAGAAAATCCCAAACCCTTAGCACATGAAAACTATAAACCCTCCAACACTGAAAACCCTAAATGCTCATCCCAAAAAACCCCCAAACCCTCATCTCCAAGAATCCATAATCCCCCATCCCTAGAAAACTACAAACCCATATCCATTGAGGACAATAAATCTTCATCCCTGAAATACCCCAAACTATACTCCCTATGAAACCCTAATACATCATCCTCATATAACCCCAAACCCACATTCCATGGAAAAACCAAACCCAAAGCATGAGAAAACACCAAACCCCCAGCCTTAGAATAGTTTAAACCCTCATTCCACGAAATCTCCAAACCATCTGCCCTTGAAAAAAATTTACCCTCATCCCTAGAGAACTCTAAACCATTATCCCCCAAAATCCCCAAACCCTAAAACCCTGTAATATAAAAATACTCTTCACTAGAAAACACCAAACCATCAAATCAAGAATAACCTAAACCCGATGCAACAAAAAATCTCTAACTATCAGCCCTAGAAACCCCCAACACTCATACCCATAAAACACAAATCCCTTAGCACGAGAATACAATATATCTTCATATTTGAAAACCCAAAACACTCAATCCAAAAACTCTTAATCATATAGCCGGAAAAAAACATCAACCCTTATACCAAAAAGAACAAGAAAATTAGTCCACTAAATACACTAAACCCTCTGACAAAAAAATAACTAAAACCTTATCACAAAACCCCATAAATGATCATCACCAAAAGAACTAAGCCATTGCCCCAGAAAAACCATATAAGAAAATTTAAACCTTAAAGACACAACCCCCGAAAACCCATAAACCCTCTCCCGAAAAACAGAAAAATGGTCACCCCTAAAAATCTATAAACACTCAGTTCCAAAATATCATTAATAGTCATCCCAAAAAATCCCAAAACCCTCAACCCCAAATAAACAATAAACCCATAACAACAAAAAACACATTATATCATATCATTAAAATTTATATCCTTATCACCAAAAACTCATAAACAATATGTACAAAAAAACAGAAAAACCTCTGAACCAAAACCAATACATTTCCACCCCTATAATTCCCACAACACTCTTCCCCCCCCCCAAATCCCCTAATCACTCATCCCCAATGTCTAAAAACTGTATCCTAAAAAAATAGTAAAATCTCATCCCTTATATACATAACACTAATATCTCACAAAACCCATGAACCCTCATCCCAGAAAAAAACAAAACCCTCAACCCCAAAAGGCCATAAAATGTAAAACCCCATAAACCATAAAACCTTAGCCATAAAAAACATGAAAACTCATCCCCAAAACATGAAAAATTCAACCCAACAAAAACCCAAATAAAACATAATCCATAAACCCCAAAAAACACAAAAACCTAAACCCCAAATATCCTAGAACATCATCTCCAAAAAAATTCATAAACCCATTTCCCCAAAAACCAATATCCTCATCCCGAAAAAACCCTAAACCCTCGTCCTCTAAAAACCCACAACCATAAGCCCCGTGAATCCCTAAACCCTCAAAACCAAAAAAATCTAAACACTAAAAACCCAAAAATCCTAAACCCTTATCCCCCAAAAAAAAAATCCTCATCCCCAAAAAAGCATAAGCCCTAAACCCTAAAAAACCAAAATCTACAATTAAAAAAAATTAAATCCACATGAATAATAAAATCATAACTCTTTAGTTCATATAATCCCTAAACCACCAACCAAAAATATCTCTAAACCCTCATCACCATGAAACCCTAAACCCCCATCCGAAAAATCCTAAAACCCAAGACACAAGAAACCTTAATCCCTTATCCCCCAAAACCATAAACCCATATCCCTATGAACCACTAAACACATTGACCCAATATCTATAAAAACACTACCCAGAAAAACATAAACCCTATACATGTTGAGACCATAAACTAGTTTCCACAAAAAACAATAAACCCTCAATCCTAGAAAATAGAAAACCACCATCCATCCAAATCCCTAAACCCTCTCCCCCAAAAGAACATAATCCATCATTCCTATAATTTAGGATTCCCTCAACCCCAGAATAACCAAAACCTTAGCCCCATAACCTCTAATACACTCATCCCTAGAAAATCCTAACCCCATTGTCCTCTAGATACCTAAATCCTTATCCCTAGAAATTCCAAAACTCTCATCCCATGAAATCCCTAATACCTTATCCAAATAAAAAATTAATCCATCATCATAAAAAAACCACTCACCTAGATATCCCCATCCCACAACCCATGAAAACCCAATACCACAATCCCCAAAAAACCCTAAACCTTAATACAAAATAACAAACACCTCATCCTAAGAAATCTAAAAAAAATCATCCCCACATGACGATAAAACCTCTTCCCCAAAAATTAGAAACCCTCAGCACCAAAAAACCCACTAAATCCTGGTCCCCAAAAAAACCATACACACTCAATCCCAAAAAACCCAATACACTCATCCCCACATACCCAGAAACCCTCATACCAATAAAACCAAAAACGTTCTCCCCTAAAAACCCTATACCCTCAGTACTTCAAAACCATAAACACTCAGCCTCCAAATACCATATAACCATAGTACACACATCAATAAACCCTTGACCTAAAAAACCCAAAACCCTTAGAAAAAAAAATTAAAATCCAATCACCAAAAACACCAAAATTTTATGTACCATAAAGTTAAACTATCATCTCCAAAAAAACGCTAAACTATAAACCCCATAAAAACCTGAAACATCATTCAAAAAAACCCTCAATACCCAACACCAAAAATACCGAAATCAATCAACCCAATAAATCCTAAAACTATCAACTCGAGAAAACCCTAAATTCACAGTCCAAAAAACAATAAACCCTTAGCTCCACATACATGCAATCCATATTCCAAAAAAAAATATATATTCCAAGACCAAAAAAACCCATAAACACTCAGTCCCTAAACCCCCTATCCCTCAATCCCAAAATTCCAAAACCCTAAACCACTCAACCCATAATTTGATAGCCCCAAAACTACTAAACTCCCCTTCACAGAAAAACCCTAAACCATCACACACAATATTATAAAACCCTTACCCAAAAAACCTTAAACCTCTTAAAAAAAACATAAAATGCCAACCCCCCTGATACCTTAAACCCTGATCCCCATAGAACAAAACCCACAACCCTAAACCCCTAATCACTCATCCCGAAGAGGCCTATTACACAACTCCAAAACCAATAATCCAACAAGATAAAAAAAACTAAAACCTGGGCCCCTAAAACCGAAAGTCCCTCATCCCCCCATACCCAATAACCAACTACCTGAAAAAACTATAAACCAGAAACCCTTAGAAAACCTAAACCGTAGTCCCTAAAAAATCCTAAACCATCATCTCCAAAAAAACAATAAACCCTTATGTACAGAAATATATAAATCCCCATCCAATAAAACCCCAGTCCCTTATCCATAAAATTAATAAACTCACATCCCTTGATCACCCTAGGCCCTTATCCACCAAAAAATATAAATCCCAATTCCTAAAAACCCAAAAAACCTCAACAAAAAACCCTTAAACCACATACCACAAAAACAAAAAATCGTCAACCCCAAAAAATATCAAATATTATTCCCTTAAATTAACAAATAAAATATACCAGTAAAAACTTAATTCCACTAATCCAATAAAAACCTTAACACTTACACCAAATAACCATAAATCCTCTCTCCAAAATACCCTAATCACTCAAACTGGAAAAACCAAAAACCATCATCCAAAATAAATCTTTAAACTCTCATAAAAAAAATTAAAAACTCAATCCCAAAAAACCCTAAACCCTATTTTCTAGTAAACTCTAATGAATCTTTATTATGAAACCCTAAATAATCATCCCCAAAAAGTGTTAATACCTAAACCTCGTAAAACCTTAATCAAAAAATCCTTATAAATTTTAGACCCTCAGTGCAATGAAACCCTAAACACTCTACCCCAAGAAACCCTAAACCCTCATACATAAGAAACCTATAACCCTAAACCCCATAAGATCATAAACCCTCAACATCAATATATCCTAAACCCTCATCCATGAGAAAACTGGAAACTGTAGCAATAACAAACCCAAATCCATCATTTCAAAATGAAAACCCTAAACCCTTAGTCCCAATAAACCAAGGACCGACATCCCCATAAAACACTAAAAAATTATCCCTGAAAACCATAAACCCTCATCTCTAAGATAACCTAAACTCTTATCCATAAGAAACCCTAAAACCATATCACCATGATATCCTAAACCAACAACCCAATGAAACCCTAAATCCTCAACACAGATAAACACTAAACCCTTATCCCCATGAAACCCTAAATCCTAATCCCTAAAAATCCCGTAACCCTCAATAACATGAAAAAGTAATCTGTCATCCCAAGTAAATCCTAAAATCTCTACCCTATGAATCAAAACACTATACCATCATCCTTACAAACCCTAAATACTTAGACTCAAGAATCCTAAAACAATCAGCCCATGGAATCACTAAAACCATAGTAGTAGAAGAGCCTCAACCCTTAACCTCAAAAAACATTAAACCCTCATCCCCCAATTAACATTAACAGTCTACCAAAAAAACAACTCATCCCGATAAATCCATAAACCCTAACCACATTAATTTATAAACACATAACACCAAAAAACTAAAATATTGCAGCCCTACAAAACTCTAAAGTCTCTCCCACCCAAAAAATCTAAACCCTCAAACTAGAAAAATATAATCCCTCAACAACAAAAAATTATAAACACATAGGAAAAAAACCCAAAACATGTATCCCAGAATAAACCTAGACCCTTATTGCCAAATTACCCAATACCATAAACCAAAAAAAAACCAAAACCATATACCCCATAGAAATAAGAAAACCTCATCCCCTAAAACCCTTTAAACCTAATCTATAAACATCTCAACCCATAGCTAAAAAAACCCCATACACCCTACCCGAAAAAAAACCCATCCCTTAGCCCACACAATCCCTCAGACCTCAGTCCCAAAAAAACCCTCCACTATCATTCCCAGAAAACCCACAACCCCAAGCTAAAAAAAACTAAAACCTCTTGCCCAAATTACCCAATCCCACTTAAATAAAATTTCTTAAATCCATAAAACCAGAAAACCCTAAAAACATAGCCATAAAAAATGTCTAAAACCATTATCCAAAAAATCCATAAGCCCTCAGCCCCAAAAAAACACCCAAACCTCCATACCCAAGAAAACCTAATTCATCTGTCCTAAAATACCCTAAATTAACAAAACTAAAAACCCTAACCCCACATCAACCAGTAACCCTAAACCCACATCCCCAAAAAATACAAATCTATTAGCCTCAGAAACCCAATACCTCCATCTGTAAAAAACCATTATTCAACTCCAAAAAAAACCTAAATATTGTCTCAATAAACCCCAAACCCCAAACCCTCAACCCCCAAAACCCAAAAACCCACATCCCCCAAAAACCTAAACAATTAAGGAAAAAAACAATAAAAATTATTTAACAAAAACCATAATCCCATTTCTCAAAAAAACAATAAACACTTATCTCAAAATTATCCAAAACCCTCATCCCAAAAACTCTAAAACCAAATCCCCAATAAACCCTATACCCACAATCATAAAAACCATTAAACAAAGGCCCAAATACAATAATCCATAACACCAAAAAGGATAAAAACCACATCATCTAAAATCCATAAACCTTCATCACAAAAAACCTAAACACATAAACTAAGAAAACAGAAACCCCAAATCACTAAAACCCTCAGTCCTAGAATCCCCTAATCCCTCGTCCCAAAGAATTTCTAATACCTCATTCCTAGAAGAAGCCAAAATTCTAAGCCCTAGAATTCTTAATAAATCATCCCTGAGAAAAAACAAACCCTCATCCAAAAAAATTCATAAACCCCCATAATTCTTAAAACCCTAAACCCCCATCCATAAAAATCCTTAAACTACAGCCCTAAAAAATCTAACCCCTCCTCCAAAAAACACAACAAACGATCATGCCAATGAAATATCATATCTCACCACACCAAAAACACTAAACAGTCTTCCACAATACCCTAAACCCTTATCCATAAAAAACCAAAATCCATTAACCCCAAACCCCCAAACCCTCAGTCCCAATATAATCAAAACCCTCAACATTGAAAAACTAAAAACACTCTTCCCCCCAAAACCCCAATCTATATCTCCCAAACAACTAATCACTAATCCCCAAAAAAACCAAAACAGTAAACCCAAAAAAACCATAAACCCAATTATGAAAAAATCCCATGTTCGCATCCCCCAAAACAAAAAACCCTTGTCATAAAATATGAGATATGCATAGCCCCCAAAAATTATATCCCCTCATCCCAGAAAATACAGTAGAACCTTTTACACAAACAATTCCCAAACCCTCGCCCAAAAATCCCCAAAACATAGGAAAAAAAATCAATCCCTCAGACAAAAAAAAAACACAAAACTCCAAAACCCACTAGAGCCCAAACCATTATCCCCCAAAACCCAAACCCTAAGACCCAAAAAAACCCAAACCCCTGGCCCAAAAATCCTTAAAACATATGACAAAAAACTCAATCACTTAGACACAAAAAACCCCAAACTCCAAATCGCACTAGAGCCCAAACCATTATCAACCCAAACCCCAAAAACTATGTCCCAAAAAAACCAAAACCCTTGGCCCCAAAAATCCCTAAATCGTTTCCTCAAAACCCCCAATCCAACATCATAAATAAAATAAAAAAAACTCACATCCCCAAAACCCCCAAAACAATATCCCTAAATAAAGCTAACCATCAGCCTAAAAAAATCCAAACCCCTCACCAACTCCCCCCCACAATGATTATCCATAAAAAATACAGAAACCCTCTTCCCAAAAAATTCAAATCCTCATCCTAAAGAATCCCAAACCCTCATGCCTAAAAAATCCCATACCCATATATCAAAATAATACCCAAACCCTTATCACTAAAAAAACCAACAACCATGGCCCCCAATAAAACCCAAAACCTAAGGCCCAATAAAATGCCAAACCCTCATCCAAAATAATCCCAACCATGAACACAAAAGTACCCAAAACCCTTATACAAAAAACCAAAAATCCTTATGCCCAAAAAAATGCAAACACTCATCGCCAAAATACCCAAATCCCCCACCCCAATAAACACACAAATATTAACACCAAAAACCCATAAATTCTAAGCTCTAAAAATCACTAAACAACCTGCCCTAAAAATGCCTACAACCGTAGGAAAAATTTTAATACCTCATCCATAAAAAACCCTTATCCCTCTGCTTCCAAACACTATAATATAAACCCAAAAAAATCCTTAATATTAAATTCCAAATCCTGAATACCTTAAAACCATAGCCCCCAAAACCCTAAACACTAATTCCCAGAAAAATCAGAACCATCATCCCTGAGAAACAGTAAACCCTATTCCAAAGAAATACACCCCCATCCCCATAAAAACAATTACATAAGGACCCAAGAAAATAAAAATGACCAACCATAATGTACCTAAAGAAATTGGCTGTAAATAAAAAAAATTATCAGTCCCAAAAAACCATACACCCTCTTCCCAGAAAATATATAAATCCAGATCCCCAAAAAACCATATACTATCATCCTGAAAATATACTTAAACCCTCCTATACAAAAAAATATCATTAAACACAAAAATAAACCTATACAATTTTCCCAAAAAAAAAATAAACCCCTATCCTCAAAAAACCATATTCCTTCATCTATAAAAAAACTCTAAACCCATGGCCCTATAACATCCGAAACATTGAACCCCAGAAACCCCTAAACATGTTGACAAAAAAAACACAAAACCTACCACCCTAATAAATTCTAAACTCATAGCCGGAAGAAATACTAAACCATCAGCCACTGAAAACCCTAAACCATTACCTACAATCAAGCAATAAACACCATGACCTATGAAACCCAAACCCATAGGCCTTAGAAACACTAAAATCTAACCAGAAAAATCTTCCAAACCATATACCTCAAAAAACATGATACACATGACACCAAAAAAACCCAAAAAACGTTTCCCAAAAAATATAAACCCTCACCCCCAAAACCCCCAAATCCCCATTACTAAAATATTCTAAAAGATGACCCAAAAACCCCTAAAATGTCATCCCCACCAAACCCTAAACTCTCATCCAAATTACCATAATAATTTTTTCAGAAAAACTCTATTCTCTTGACTCCGAAAAACCCTGAACAAATAACCCCCTGATATCCCAAACTATTCACTACAAAAACAAAAAATCATCACCTTGAAAAAAACATAATCCCTTAACCGTCAAAAAACATTAAACTGCCAACCCCAAAAAACCATAATCTATTTTCCAAAAGAACATCATTAACCCCCAAACCTAAAAAACACATAGAATTCAGACCAAAAAAGCAGTAACCCCTCAACCATAAAAACATAAACACCTGACCCCAAAAAATCCCATACCCTCAGCATACAAAACATATAACCTAACCACTAGAAAATAATAAAAACTCATCTGTAAAAAACCCAAAAAACAATTCCCTAAATAATAATAAAATGACATCGCCAAAAAAACACTACACCCTTAAAAGAAAAACCCATAAACCCTTAGTTGTTAATAAAACAATATTTTCCCACTAAAAAAATCCAATCATTAATCCCTATAAAACAAAAAACCCTCTGCACAAAAAAATAGTGAATTTGTATCCCAGTCCAAAAAAACATTGAGCCATCAACCCGAAAATTTTAAAAAACCTCAACCTAAAAAATCCTTTAAAGCTTATCATCGAAGAATCCTACACCATCTACTACAATAAAACAGAAATCCCCAACATTAATCTACACTACATTATCATCCCCAAAAATCACTAATCCCACAACACTAAAAACTCATTAACCATCAACCCTAATATTTTGATAATATACAAACCAATAATATCCTAATACCTCTTCCCCAAAATACCCTAAAAACAATATGCCAAAAAACCATAAAAACTCATCCCAAAAAAAACAGAAACCCTCATCCCCAAAAAATATAAAACAATCATCCACACTAAATCTCAAAACTTCAACCCCAAAAAACCAAAAAACATTGCCCAAAAAAAAAACTTGAATCACTCTTCCCTATAAAATTTCAATACCTCATCCCCAAAAAACCACAATCCATTTTCCTCAAAAAACCCTAATCCCAAATCCCTAGAAAACTCGAAACCCTCATCCCAAAAAAAATCCCGATCCATCAGAACTAATAAATTGGTAACCTATACTACAAGAAAACCCTACCACCATATACAAATAAATCCAAATACTCATATTCCAAAATATCCCAATACCATCGTTCAAAAAAAATTTAAACCATATAAAATCCTGAACACACTATCAAAAAAAACATAAACACTTATATTTAAGAAATTCCAAATCATCATCAACCAAAACACCAATTACTAATACCCAAATAAACATAATCCCTCATCCTAAAAAATACTAATCCCTTAGAATCATAAAACCATAAAACCTCATCCTCAAAAAAACCATCACCCCCAAATAACCCAAAAACCCTTATAAAAAAACTCAAATACATCAGCCCTAAAAATCTCAAACCCCTTAGCCCCAAAAAACCTGAATCACTCCAAAAAAAACCTTTATCCCTCAAAAAAAGCCTAAACTCTAATAAATAAAAGTACATTCTCGAGACCCAAAAAATAATTGATCCTCATCCACAATAAAGTCTAAACAATCATGCCTAAAAACTGTAAACATAAAATAAAAAACGATTCACCCAGCCCCAAAAAACCCTCTACCCTAAAGACCTTAATCAAATGGCTCCCAAAATCCCAAACCATCAAGACCATAAAAAACTGAACCCTCATAAGATAAAAACCCTAAGCCTCCAGGTCCAAAAAACCTCACACCAATATCCCCCAAAGAACCTTTATTCCCCAGCCATTAGAAACCTAAAATGACAAATCCAAAAACAGTAAACAATAATCCCAAAAAAATCATAAACCCTCATCCACAAAAAGAACTAAACCCTAATCCCACTAAAAGCCAAAACCATCATCCCTGATAAACCTAAACACTCATTCCTAAAATTCTATAAACCATCATCCCAAAACATCATGTCCTCAACCACAAAAAACCTAAAATACTTAGCCATCAAAAATGATAAACAGTCTACCTCAAAAACATGAAACATTTAATTCTAAAAACATGATAACATCACCGACAAAATGCTCCAAAACCACAGCCCCATGAAAATTAAAACCATTATCCCAATAAACTATAGAGCCCTCATCCTTATAAACCATGTCCCCTCATCACTAAAAAACCTCAACCCATCTTTTCTAAAAAAAACCCAAATCCTGAGCCAAAAAAATCACTAAACCCTTAGCCCAAAAAACATCAAACCCCTTCTTAAAACAACTCTAAAACTCATTTCCAAAAAAATCCTAACCCTCATCCCCAAACATAACACAACCCTCAACCCCAAAAAATTCTAAAACCTCGACACTAAAAACAATAAATCATTATCCCCAAAAAAAATTCAATCCTATAGCACCAAAATTGTTAAACCTCTTCCCAAAAAACCTAAAACCCAACACCCAAAAAACCCTAAACACCCAGCCTAAAAAATCCATAAACACTTATCCCTAAGATATACTATACCATTAGTGCTAAAAAATTCTAAACTATCAACACAAAAATCCCAAATCTCCAGAACCAAAAAAACAAAACCCTCAGTCCCAATAAACACTAACCCCCCAAACCCAAACCCTCATCCAAAAAAAATTCCTCAAGCCCAGAAAACCATAAACCCTCAGCCATAAACCCCCCCATAAAATCCCATTCCAAAAAACAATTAAACATCCTCACCTATAATCCCTAAACACTAAACACCCCAAAACCATAAAACCTCAACACCAAAAAACCTCAAACCTTTATCCCAAAAATTCAACGAACACTCATTCCAAAAAATTACTGAACCCAGAACCACAAAAAAACTATAAACCATGAGCCCTAAAAATTACTAGATACTCTTCGAAAAAATAACATTAAACCCTCATCCCAGAAAACACAAAACACTCAACCCAAAAAAAATTATTAACTATCATCATCAAAATAATCTAAACCATCTACCCCAAATTAACTTATTCCAAAATACCCCAAAACCCTTAACCCATGACATGAAAAAACCAGAAACAGATATCTCCAATAAACCAAAACCCCCCCGCATCAATAATCCCTAAGACCTCAGCTGCAAAACCATTAATCCCATACTTACAAAACACTAAATTACCACCCTGAAACCCTTAAAAATAAATCCAAAATAACATAATTTATTATATATAAAATACCCAAAACATGTAGTCCCTAATGAACCCAAATACTAGACCCCCAAAAACAATTGACTATGATACTAAACAAATATGCAATCCCATTCACCAAAAACACTATACCATATAACCCAAAACACTCAACCACCAGCACCAAAAATAAAAAAACCTTATCCCCAGTAAAACCCAAAATAGAATATAAAAAGGCAAAAAAAAAACTCATATCTCCAAAAAAACCCACACCCACACCTCAAAAAATCCTAAATCCCTCAACCCCCAAAAACTAAAAAACCTTAGTCCTTGAAAACAATAAACACTGCACACTAAAAACCATAATCCCTAAAACCAAAAAATCATAAATAATCAAACCCAAAAAACACCAAACCCACAGTAAAAAATATCCCAAAACCATACCCCCCCAATCAAACAACTTAATCCCAAAAAAACTCTAAACACTAATAAAAAAACAAATATAAAAGCCAAAAAATACATATACTAAATATCCCAAAATACCCTAAACCCTCATTTTCCAAAAACCATAAAACATCATCACCAAAAAACAAAATCCTATATCCCCAAAAAATCTAAATCCCTTATCACCCAAAAAAAATATCTGTCATCCCCAATAAATTTTTATCCCTCTAGCCCGAAAAATAATAAACCCTAATCCACCATAAACCCTAAATCATTAAAAAAAAGTATATCATTATCCCAAAAAACAAAATACTATGTTCCCCATAAAAAATTAATCCTCACAACTAAAAAAACAATAAACACTAATTCCCAAAAACTTCCAAACCCCCAACCCAAAAAAAACCTTAAACACTTACAGCGGAAAACCCCAAAACACACATCCAAAAAAACAATAATCTCCCATCCTTAAGAAATGAAAATAATCATCCAAAAATATCCTAAAAAACTTAATTGAAAAAAAACTCAAACCCTCAACAACAAAAATATCTAAACCCACAGTCAAAAAAACCCTATTCCCTAAAAAAAACAACACCCTTATACCCAATAAACCATAAACCATATGCCCCCAAAATCCCAAAACCATAATCACTAAAAAACCCAACATCCTTCAAACCAAAAATATCATAAACTCGCATACAAAAAATACCATAAAAACTCATCCCCAAAATACTAAAAATCCTAATCCCTAAAAACCCCTATATCTTCGACCACCAAAATCAACAAACCCTCATTCTCAAGAAAAATGAAAACTCTCATGTGCAAATAACAATAAACCCAAAACCATAAACCCCCCCACAAAAACATCCCATGAAATTCCAAAACACTCATCCCATAAAAATATAAACCCTCATCCTACCAAAACCACTAAACATTATCACTCAAAACCCTAAAAATTTTCACAAAAACCCCTAAACCTACTACTCAAAAAACACAAAACCATTATCCACAAAAAATATAAACTCCCAGAACTAAATAACAGCAAAAAATTGTACAAAATGAACCCTAAAACTCCATCCCAAAATTACCACAAAGTCATGTCCCCAAAAAACCATCAACACTCATCTCCAAAAAACAATAAATCACATCCCAGAAAACCCTTAACACATAGTCCCAAAAAACCATAAACTCGTTACTCAGAATAACTCCAATCCACCAATAAGAAAAATCCTTTTCCCTCATCCAAAATAATCCTAAAAAATTATTCCCTAGAAAACACCAAATTCATAGAACCAAAAAACCAAAACCCCTCCTCCACAAAATACCCCAAACAATCATCCCCAAAAAACCCTAAACCATCATCACAAAAAAATACCAAAACCTCATAAAAAAACACCAAACCCTAATTCCCAAATCCCCAATACACTCAACCACAAAAAAGTCCAAACCCCAAAGCGAAAAAATACATGGACCCCCATTCACCAAATACTTGTAACACACATCCCCCAAAAACAATGAACTCTCATCCCCAAAAAACCCCACACCCTAATCCCCATAAACACAAAACATTTTATCACCAAAAAACAAAAAACATTTTAACCCAAAGTACCCTAAATCCTCATCCACAAATTAACTATAAACACTCATTCATAATAATCCCCAAAACTAATTCCCCAAAAAACATTAAACATTCAGCACCAAAAAATACAAAAACACATATCCAAAAAAATCCAAATCATTACATGCAAAAAAACTGATACCCTCTGTCCCAAAACTACCAAAACCAATAGCCCCAAAAAACACAAAACCGACAATACAAAAATTCCCCATCCCCTCTAGCCTAAAATAATCGAAACCCTCTACCCCATTAATCCCCAAACCCTCATCCCCCAATAACATAAAACCTCCATCCACAAAAAAACTCTAATACCTCGTTACATAAAAACACCGACCCCATCCAAAAAAACCATACACCCTCCACTAAAAACCCGATACCATTAGACCTAAAAAACCATAATCCATAATCCACCGGAAACACTAAACCCTTAGTCCCAAGTAACCCTAACAATAATCACAAAAATATTGCTTAACTCTCTACACATAAAACTCTAAACCCTTAAACAAAAATATCCTAAGCCTTATTTACCAAGAAACCATACACACTCATCCCAAAAAAACAAAAACTCCCATCCCAAAGAAACACAAAACCCATTTTCATAAAAACCCAAAACCCTCCATCCATGAAACCCAAAAAACCTTAGAAAAAAACCCTAACCCTCAACCACAAAAAACCACAAACTCATAGACTCAAAAAATCCCAAACACATAGACCAAAATAAAAAAAATGCACCTAAAAAATACATTACCCTCATCCCTAAATATACATAAACACTCAATCCCAAAAACATAATAACTAATCCCCAAATAAAACCAAAACACTACCCAAAAAACACCCAAACCCTCATCCACAAGAAAAACTCAAACCCACAATGCAAAAAAAGAAACAAAACATGGGAACCAAAAAACCCCAAACCCTCAACCCCAAAAAAACCCCATATCCCTAGCATTAAACTACAATAAAAACATTATGTGTAAGAAAAAATAATCAATTAAAAACAATAACCCTCGACCCTAAACAACCCAAAATGCTCAGCCCTAAAAAACCAAAAACCCTCATCACAAAAAAATTAGAAACTCTCATTTCAAAAAAAAATCAATACCCTAATACACAAAAACAATAAACCATCATCCCCTAAAAAACTAAATACCTCAAACCCAAAATAGAATATAACCTTATCCCTAATTAAACCCAATCCATAATCCCCATGAAACCCCAATCCCTCAGCCCCAAAAATACCACAATACCTAAACTATAAAAATCCCAATACCTTATCCTCAAAAAACCCCAAAACCACTGCACTAAAAATACATAGACTCTTACCTTCAAGAAACTCATAAACCATAGCACCAAAATACTATTAACCCTCATCCCTAAAAAAACCACACACTCATGGTCCAAAAAAAATCCAAAACACTCATCCCAAAAATACCACATACCCACATCCATGAAAAAAATCCAAAACATCTGCCCAAAAAATACCACAAACTCTCAACCAATAAAAACAGTAAAGCCACATTCCAAAAAATTCTTGAAACCATAATCACCAAAGAAACCATTACACCTTCTCCAAAAAACCCAAATTCTTTAGCCTAAAAACGATAATATGAATGCAAGAAAATGACTAAATAAACAACCCAAAAAAATATATCCTTTCCACCCAAAAAATCCCAAAAACCAGATCCCAAAAAAAAACCTAATACAAAAAACTAAAAACCATAAAACATTATCCCAAAATACCATAATACCTCTTCTAGAAAACTCTAAACTAAAAACCCCTATGAAAACCTAAACCCCCTATTTCGTCACTAAAAGATAAAACTGTGTAATTGAATATTAAAAAATGATATTTTCTTGAACTGACCAAGGCTTGAAAGAAACAAAACACACAAAGGCTAATCTATATATAAATTCTTAGTCAAATGCAATAGATATGAACCAACAATTCTAGAAAAATTGAATAGGATAAAGTTAAAATGATGAAAAAAAACTTCAGAAATTATTGGATTTTAGTGTAACAATTAAAAATAGTGATCATACATTCTGAATACAAAATTATGTATGTGAAATGTCATATATAATATTAAATGACATGGGGGAATGGAAATGACAAAAAAATGTTGAAAACCAACATTTACATGATAAATAATGATCCCACAAACTAGAGTAGTGAAATTCCTTCTTAATGATTCATTTATCAATGTTATATCTACTATTATATGCGATACTATTAATTACATTCCTTTTCTACGTGGATAATAAATTTTGGGTCCCCAAAAAGGGTTTTGTTATCCACCATTTTTATTGGATGGAAAATGTACTGGTTGGTTTAAATCATATATCAATTGGGATTAAAATTAATTTCATGCACAAAAGTACTCTCCTAGGTTTGAATATTATCAGCATAATTTACTCTTCTATAGATATTATTTTGAGTTAAATCAATGGAATCATAATTTCAATGTTTGGATATGAATTCTTAATGTTTAACATTGAATAAACTTCACCTAAATTATTGGGTAAATTTATAATATATTCTTTATTTCTAAATCATTCATGTATGTATAATAGAACGTCATATCTTTTTTCAATCATGCTCTTCTTTTAGAATTGGAATCTATCCATGGTAAGGTGAATCCACACATTGTATGTTGGTTTGAGAACTCTGTACATCATTTTCGTGATATCCCACTTCTTAAATGATTCATTAGAAATATTTATTTCTTTTAAAATAGATTCATTATGCTAGATCATAGGATTTACCTTATACTAGGCCTGAATATTCAATAAATAAATAGGAGGAATAGAACAAAATACTATAGGATTGATTGAATTGATTACATTAATAATTTGAAATAGAAAATGATGAGTGGTAGAACATAGAGATATGTTATATTAAATATAATATTGTGCATGTGGTAAATACAACTCATTAATATTCTATTTCATTTTTTCAAAAACTTTCCCAAAGAATGATTTGTAATAAACAATTTCCGATTAGTTTGATGATGATGGGATGCGATGGGAAGAAGAATAATAACAAATTTATCACATAATTTCATCCAAATATTGATGATATGTTTTTTGTCACTTTCAAAAAAATAAAATCTTGAATTACATGATGGTGAACATACCATTGAATAACAATTCAAATGAATCTTTTATATATACATAATTAAAAATAGTATGATATATCTTATTGGTTTCATTGAAATTTGCATTAGATTTTATAAATGAGTCATTAAAAAACTCTTTGTTCTATGAAATGTTTTGCATCTCAGATGTATTTATTTTACATACGATTGTTTCCATGGGAATTAAAAAATCTCATTTAGTTTCTCCGTAGTTTTTTATTACATGATGACTAAAAATTCCTCTTTCATGATTCTTCCATGAGAAATTCCATATAATTTTCCATTGGAATAAATAAGATGTTTCTCTTGATGAAAATCCCAGCATGAAAAGAATAATCCTCCAATGATCTATTTTCACATTAGATTCAAATCTAATTCAACTTTAGATCATGATTAAAATCCTATTTCATAATAAGAAATCTGAAAATTTGACCATCAAGAATTGAATTTAACAAATAAATTTGAAATAAAGCATCTTTCATCAGGTTATTGTGCCACATCATTTAATTAGATAGAAATAAGAATGATTGTATGAATTACATAGACTTTTCATACCTCAAACATAGATTTTGTTGTCCGTTGATAATTCTAAATTCAAAATGGTTAGAATGAAGAACAAAATATCTTTTATAAAAAATTATACTAATAATCTTGGTCTCTCATAATAAAAAAATCCTCATCATATGTACTAATATTCTATATCAAATGTTTGAGATTATCAAGGATATATGGCTACGAATGTTTGGTTTTCTAGTACAAAAAAAATACCAACCCTAATTGAATTTTACACATCAGTAATGGCTTAAAAAAATTTGGTAATTTCAAAACATGTACATAAAATTTCATTCTATTAATGATTTTATATGATTTTTTTATTACATTTGAATTATGAAATTTTTAATTTTCAATCTTTTAGTGAGGGGTTACAAAATAGTTCTAAAATCGGTAACCAAGTTGTGATAACAAGATGAAAACCATGAAAAATTATTAAATCTATAATGGGTTTTAGTGGTGGTTGGGACATGATTCTTTCAACTTTTATTGTTCCTCCCTGATGCCTTATTTTGATACCACATATCTAAAAAACACAACCTACGTTGAAATGAATTCACATTACTGCACCACTAAATATAGATTGTGTTTTCTAATAATTTAAAACTCATTCTGAAGATTATTGACACCACTTTGTACATCCTTGTTGTAAATTAAAATATCATCCTGATAGAAAACAAATAAATTCCAGAATTTTTTTAAAAACATCATTCTTGTGTCACATAGATTAATTTGGGAGTCTGAATTGCTTGATTAACCACACAAAAAATCCATATTTGGATTTAACTATATTTTAACTAATCACTTCCCTCACTTTAACATAGTGGTATTAACATCAATGATGAACCTTTGAAAATAATTTCAACCCATAAGATTAATCAATAAAATTAATGATTTTTTAATAGGACAGAATTACATGATAGTAATATTATTCATCACTCTAATGTCAATACCCATAAGATATTTTATGTATTTCTTCATCAATAATAATTATTGAATATAACATGGTCACATTCAAGGCCTTTGAAATCCTCAATCCATATATTTGTCCACATGATTTTGTAATTAAATTGATTTCATTGGAATTACATTGATATGTTGGTTTATTTGGATATTTACCTTTCTATATAAGATGAATTTGGTTTAAAATGCCTCTAAATTTTGGTTTTACACTAAGATGTTCTTAGGAAAATCATCTTGATATTACTCAATAAAATAAAGAGATAATAAATGGTGATGAGTCCTTTCCTTAGGGAATGACATATACAACACTAACAAAGAAAAAATGTGTTTTTATGGATTTCAGTCTCCACATGATCTATACTGAAAAAAGTAAACCTTTCCGCTCTTCTGTAGAAATATTTTCTTGATGAATTTGGGATGGATATAAAGGATTTTGCGTAATATTATATTCCTCATATTTGAAATTATTTTTTTTATTCTTCCAAACATATTTAACATCCCTATTAAAACAATTAGTGGTTCCCAATAAAAAATGATAGAAATCCATAAAAATAAAGTTTCATAATATCTTATGAACATAGATATATAAAAATGGAATATGGATTGAAAATATATTTTCTCAAATAAACAGTTCCCTTCTAATCCAACGATTATATTTTGTATGAAATTGGTTGATTCTATGTTCAATGATTCAATTTCTCTTATATTATTGTTGAAACAACATTTTAACAACACCAAATATCAATAACCCCCCTTCGTAATAATTTTTTAAGGTGAAATGAGTTTGGTACAAGTTTTATCATTTATCTTCCTGATGGATGATTTTTTCTTTCAATAATCATTGTAGAACAATCATTTTACACACAGGATCTTTTTCGACAACATGTTCATCATTTTACAATTTAACCACACCATGCTCATCCTATTTGATTTTATTTTCAATCAACATGATCAAATTTATAGTAAGAATTTTATTGTCAGTTAAATTGTCATGAAAATGAGGCTACACCTTAAATTTGAAGATATATTGATTCCAATGTTTAAAGGAGTTGGATTTTTATTTTGGTTGTTCCTCGACATTCCTTTTCCCATTATCCATTAATACATTCCTTTCAAATTATTTATCACCAAAAAAATATTCATTCAATTAAATAAAATTATATGAAAATTTCCTTTATTTCTTTTCATGAGAATTGGTTCTTTGAGGTATGTTTTTTCTATTCCTCTTTGATTACTGGCTTGCAAACACAATCTGGTTGACTGAATAGTTATAATTCAACTAAATCTCCATTTTCTTTATTTTATACACACAAAAACCATGAATTAATTTTCTCTTATATTATGAAACATTTTTTCACATCAATAAATGATCAAACGATTTAATGTAGTATTTAATAAATTTATCTCCAAGTTACAATCAAGTATTTTTAAATTATAGATCAATATTATAATACACATGTATAAATTTTCTTCCCAAAATCAGTTTCTTCTTCCCCCATGATGACATTTTTTTCTCATCATGTTTCTATTGTTTCATTATATTATTTCACCAATAATATGAATATTCTATAATATTGGAAATTTAATCCTTGAGATTATTCTCTTCAAGAAAATTCATATTTTTTGAGAATCATTCAATCTCCCAAAACCAATATTGAAAATCTTTTGGATTCAAACTCCCATCAAAAACTAGAATTTCATTCTTCAATACACTATTAATATATTCCTCATCTATTATTCCCCACATATCCACATATAAATTGATATAATCATTTTAATTTTTATGATATTCATAAAATGGAGCTATACATAACCAATTTTGTAGAGATGGATGTAAGGGAAGCCGATGTAGTGGTGGGGAGTCGTGTCAAAATTATCTCAATAGTTTGGAAATATTCTCACTAAATTGACAAAATTATAGTAGTATTTTTTTCATTAAGAATTAAGAGTATAATATGAATTTTTTGTGAAAATATGGATAATATTTTATGGATATTAATAAGAAGAATGTTGAATAACTTACTCATAGAAACTACCTATGAAATACCAAACTAATGCGTCACTAGAAGTATGAAACGATAATGTGATGACAGATCCAAAAAAAATTTAGCCATTTTAATGTGGATTAAATGAAACACAGTCGTCCAAGAATAATATAATATTATTTATAATGTCACTAGTAATTGTTATAGACTACAAATTCCATGATAATCAATGAGGATAATGCATGAAAATTGAATAACAAACATAACTTGTTAGAGGATTCTACTGTAATCATCATAATGAATTTATAATACATTCTCATGAAAAATTAACGTGTGATTAAATACCCATATAATATAATAAAGCATGAATTCACTCAAAGATCAATTAAAATTCAAAAAACCATTTCACTTTCTAACTACCAACCACTGAATCTAATGGGGTGATATAATATATTAATGATGATTTTCTCCATGTTACCTATAATTTTTAATCTGTTTATATGAAGTTACTTATTTTATATGTTGATATGTCATTTTCCCCAAAATAAGAGTGTTGTGACACACCATAATTTTTGATTCCATGATGTGCAAACTAGCCATATTTGAAAAACACTTGTTGTAAAAAAATTAACCACACCGAAAAGTATTCTTCATGGGATAAATATGGTCAATATCACTCTCATAAAAAATAGACAGAAACCCTCATTCCCAAAAATCATTAAACTCTTAGCCATAAAAAACTATAACCACTAGATACAGAAAAATATAAACCCATATCCCAACAAATCCCAAAACCCTCTTCCCCAAAAATCCCTAAACCCTTATTCTCAGAAAACACTGAAATAATTTCCCCCCAAAATCCCTAAACCTTCATCTAAAAAAACCATAACTCGAATGACGGAATAAAACCGAAAACAATTTTCCCCAAAAATACCAAACACTCATCTCTATAAAACCCTAAAATTCCATCCCCCAAAATCCCTAAATACTTATCCCCCATAAACCCTAGACAATCAGCCACTAGTAATTGTTATAGACTACAAATTCCATGATAATCAATGAGGATAATGCATGAAAATTGAATAACAAACATAACTTGTTAGAGGATTCTACTGTAATCATCATAATGAATTTATAATACATTCTCATGAAAAATTAAGGTGTGATTAAATACCCATATAATATAATAAAGCATGAATTCACTAAAAGATCAATTAAAATTCAAAAAACCATTTCACTTTCTAACTACCAACCACTGAATCTAATGGGGTGATATAATATATTAATGATGATTTTCTCCATGTTACCTATAATTTTTAATCTGTTTATATGAAGTTACTTATTTTATATGTTGATATGTCATTTTCCCCAAAATAAGAGTGTTGTGACACACCATAATTTTTGATTCCATGATGTGCAAACTAGCCATATTTGAAAAACACTTGTTGTAAAAAAATTAACCACACCGAAAAGTATTCTTCATGGGATAAATATGGTCAATATCACTCTCATAAAAAATAGACAGAAACCCTCATTCCCAAAAATCATTAAACTCTTAGCCATAAAAAACTATAACCACTAGATAAAGAAAAATATAAACCCATATCCCAACAAATCCCAAAACCCTCTTCCCCAAAAATCCCTAAACCCTTATTCTCAGAAAACACTGAAATAATTTCCCCCCAAAATCCCTAAACCTTCATCTAAAAAAACCATAACTCGAATGACGGAATAAAACCGCAAACAATTTTCCCCAAAAATACCAAACACTCATCTCTATAAAACCCTAAAATTCCATCCCCCAAAATCCCTAAATACTTATCCCCCATAAACCCTAGACAATCAGCCACAAAAAAACATAAACCAAAGGCCCCAAAAATATTAAAATATTCACCCACAAAATATATTTAACCCACATCCCAAAATAACCCTAATCCCTCTTCCCCCAAAAACCTAAACCCTCATACCCAAATAACCTTAAAAAATGAACCCCAAACAACCCAAAATACTCAAAAATGAAAAATTACAAACTCATATCCCCTAAAAACCATAAATCCTTGGACCCATGAATCCTTAAACCCCCATCTAAAAGAACCGTAAAACCTCATCCAAAAAATCCTAAAACCTAATCCCCAAAAACACATAAAATATCAACCCCAATAAAAACTAATCCCTAAACCCTAAAAACCCAGAAATCCAATATACATCAACCCCAACAAATGTTAAAATCCCATGCAAAAAATCCATAAAACATTATATCATACTTATCCTCAACACTTATCCCAACAAAACCAAATCCATTTAACCCAAAAACCATATATTATTACCCAAAAAAAAACAAAAAGCATCATTCCCAAAAATAGTAATCATTAATGTCCAAAAAAATATAAATTCTCACCCAGAATAATCCCTATAATGTAATCCCCAAAAAAACCTAAACCCTCATCCTAAGAAAACCAAAAATAAATCATCATGGAAGACCCCTAACCCATCATCCTCAAAAATACCAAAACACGTTCCCCAAAAAACCATAAATCCTATGATTCAAAAATCATGAATCAATTATACCCAAAAAACCATATTCCATATGAAATGAAAAAAAACATAAACTATCTAAAAAAACTGTAAATTCTCAGCCCCAAAAACCCGAAACCATAAACCCCAAAACCCCTAAACCCTAAATCCAAATATCTCTAAACCATGATCCCCAATAAACAATAAACACTTGACCCCTATAAATCAAAAACTCTCATCCATATGAAACCCTAAACCATCGTCCCTGAAAAAACCTAAACACTTAGCCACAAAACCCAAAACAATCAACCGTAAAAAAGTAATCCCTCATAAGACAAAACTCCTAAAACACCTAAGACAACAGTCAAAACCCCTAATCAATAATACACAAAATACCCCTCCCCCCTTAATGAAAAACAAAAAAATAATACATAATAAAATCTATTATATTATCTGCCAAACCACAATAACAATCTCTCTAATAATCCCATAACCATCATTCATAGAAATTTATAAATCCACATCTGAAATAACCGTATAACCTTATCCCAAAACCCCCAAATTCGACAGGCCCAAAAAACCCTAACCCAAAATCTAAAAAACCCAATAACCCTCACATAAAAAATCCAAAACCCTCATCCCTAAAAACCTTTAATCCCATCACCCCAAAAACCACTTCACACATATCCCTAAAAACCCACATTCTTCATCCCCCAAAAACAGTAAACCATTGGACCCAAAATTCACTAAACTGTCAATACCAAAAAGACCCAATACCCTCGTCCACAAAAAACCCTATATCAACATCCCCAATAATCCTAAACCCTCATTCCCATAAAAACTGAAAACATTCATCAGAAAAAAATATCCGCACATCCCAAGAGAAATGCTAAACCATCAAGAAAAAACTACCATAATCTCTTAGCCACAAAAAACCTTAAACATGCATTCCTAAATGACCTAAAACCCTTATCCCAACAAATCCTTAATCATTCATCCCTAGAAAATTCTGAACTTTCACCCCACAAGAAACACTAAACACTCATCCCCCAAAATCCCTAAACCCTTAGCCCCTAAAAATAACAAATATTTACCCAGAACAACCCTAAACCCAATGCCATAAAAATCACTAAACGGTCGCCCCCCCCCCCAAAACCTATACCCTAATCCACTAAAACACCAACCATCATATGAAAAAATCTGAAACTATCAATCCCAAAAACAGTAAACCCTAATCCCAAAAAGAAACCGTAATACCTGAGCCCCTAACAACATAAACCATTTTCTTACAAACCCCAAAAAATAAAATCCCACAACATCAAAATAACATGAACATGAAACCCCATAAAAATTAATGAATCAACCCCAAGAAACTCAAAACCCTCTTTCCAAAAATAAAAAATAAACTAAGAACAAAAAAAATCTAATTACCCCTCCACAGGAGACCCTAAACTATCATCCCTAATTATCCTAAACCCTAATCCAAAAAAACACTAATACTTTATCCCCAAAAGACTCAAAACCAAGATCCTTAAAATACACTAACCCCTTAACCATTGAAAAAAAATCCCTCATCACGAATAACCCTCAAATATAATCCCCCAATACCCAAAACCCTATACACCAAAAAAACACTAATCCCTCAAACCAAAATAACCATAAACCCTCATCCATAACAAACCCTGAACCCTCAATGAACAAAAATCAGAAACCATCATTTTCAAAATGATCTAGACCATCATCCCTAAAAATACATAATCCCTATGACCCAAAACCCAAACACCCTCATCCCCAAAAAACCATAATACCTTTTTTCCAATAAATACATAATAACCCAACCCATAAAAACTCTAAATAATTATCCCAAAAGCCCTTAAATTCTCATCCCCAAAATTTTAAAACCTCATCCCTAAGAAACCAAAAACTCTCACATGAATAAACACTAAACCCCTAAGACAAAAAAGGTATAAAAAGTTTCCGAAAAAACATAGTAGTCCACCATATCCCAAATAATATAGACTCCCATCCCTGAGAAACAAAATCCTCATCCACAAAAATAAATAATCCCTCGGCCTTATGGAATCATAAAAAAATTTCAAAAAATATATGTAAACCCTTCTCCACGAAAAATACATAATCCTCACACCAAAAATAAAATAAATCTTATTCCCCAAAAAAATTTAAACCATTATCCCAAAAAAACATAATCCCTGAACACCAAAAAATCTGAAACATTATTCCCCAAAAACCCATACCCATATCCCAAAAAAAAACCCTATATCATATTCCCACAAAAAAAACATAATCCATCATCCATAAAAAAACATATAACATCGTCCCGAATTTCATTAAAATAGAATCCCAAAAAATCTATAATACTCAACCCTAGTTTCATTACCCCCCAAAAACATATAATTCCCAAACAAACCCTAATCCTCAAACCCAAATGTCAAAAATCCCACATCCCAAAGAGATCAAATTCTCTCTGACGAGAAGTCCATAAGCCCTCATCACGTAATCAAATTTAACACTCATCCCCAATATACAATATATCATTTTCACAAAAAAACCTTAAACCCTCATCCCATAAAAAACCTACATCGTCTTACCCAAAATACCATAAATCGTTAGCCCCAAAAAACCATATTCCTCACCCCTATGAAATCCCTAATCCCACACCACCAAAAACACCTAAATCCAAATATCAGAAAATCATAAATCCATATCCCCCAAAACCCTTAACTGACACCCCCAAAAATCCTTAAACCATCACCCGCATCAATACTAAAACATCATTTATGAAACAGTAAGACCTTATCCCCAAAAAACAAAAACCCTCATCCCCAAAAAATAATCCCTAAACCCCCTAAATGAATATACCCATACACAAAAATAACCAATACACTCATTCAAAACATAAATCAAAATTAATCGCCAAAAAATTAAATAACCACTACCCCAACAGCCCCTAAACGGTCATCCCCAAAAACACTAGATTATCATTCCAAAAAATGGTAAACCCTCTACCACAAAAAACACATTCCCCTTACACCAAAAAAACCTAAATTTTCATCCATTAAAAGAATAAACCCTCATCCCAAAAAGTTATAAATAATGTGACCCAAATAACCCTAAACCATCCAAAAAAATACCACAAAAACTAATCCACAAAATACCATAAACTTTATTCCCAAAAGAACCATAAACACTCATCCCCCTATAAACCTCAACCCTTATCCCTAAAACCCCCAAAATTAACAAACAAAAAACCCATAAACCATCATAATGATATACCCTAAATCTAGTAAACATGAAAATGATAAACACTCACTGAACAAAAAATATAAAACTATTCATTCTAAAAATCCCTATTCTCACAATACAAATAATTTCAAAACACTTCTACACAAAAAAATCAAATCCCAATAAACAGCTAAACCATCATCCATAAAACGAAATGCTACAACCCCAAAAAAACCCTATAACATCTACGCAAAAAAACACTTACCGTAAAAAACCTCAAAATCCTAATAAAAAAAACCATAAACCCTCTCCGCATAATAACACACATCATCACCCCCATAAAACCCCTAATCCCTCATACCAAAACAACCATAAACCCACAACCCCAAAAATTACGAAACCCACTTCCCCAAAAAACACTAAACTATCCTCTCTAAAAATGATAAAACAATAACCCCAAATAATTTAAACCCACATCCCCAATAAAACCTAATCCCTTAGTACCCGAACACCGTAATCACCAAGCCCAAAAAAACCCCAAACCCTCAAACCCAAAAAATCAAAAACCCATAGCCCAAAAAACCCTAATCCCTTATCAAAATAAAATCATTGAAACCTCGTCCCTAAAAAATAGACCCTTAGCTGAAAAATGTAAACCCTCCTCTTAGAAATGAACTAAAACCTTAACCCAAAACAGAAAAATAATCTTCCCCAAAAAACACCAAACCATCGTCAATAAAAAAACAAAACTGTAACATATATAACACCCAAAAACCATTGACCCAAAAAATCTAAAAACTCAGGCCCATATACCAAGAAACCCTCAGCCAAATAACCCCTATACCATTTTCCACCAAAAAACACAAATCACTAAGTCCCCATGAAACCAAAAATATCTATCGAAAAAACCTAAATCATCATCCCAAAAAAAACCTAAAACCTCATCATAAAAACCCTTAAACCCTAATCTCAAAATCTGTAAAAACAATTCCCTGAAAAACACTAATGGTTAGCCCCCAATAAACCCTAATCCATCATCCCAAAAAATCATAAACTCTCTATCCCAATAAAACTATAAAAAATCAAAAAAAACCCCTGAAACCCTCACCCGTAATGAACCCTAAACACTCATCCCCAAAAATCATAATCAATGTGTCCCGAAAAAAATTTTCCTCATAAATAACATAAAATTCCATCCCCCAAAAATCCCAAAACCTTATCCCAAAAAATCCTAAACCCTCATCCAAAGAAAACCCTAAATAGTCATACCCATGAAACAGTAAACCCACTTCCCCATAAAACTCTATAAAATATTCTCTAAAAAACCCAAAACATTCATCCCAAAAAACTGTAAAAGCTCATCCCTAAAAGCACTTAACCCTAAGACCCAATAACCACAAAAAACACATCAGAAAAAAAACCCACATACTTGTTCCCAAAAAAACCATAAGCAATCCACTCTAAATCCCCTAGAACATCATCCATAAAAACACCTAAGGACACTTCCACAAAAATCCAAAACCATCATCCCAAAAACAGTAAAAAGACGACCCAAATACTCCAAAGACTTCTACCCCAGGATCACTAAACTTTTATTCCCCCAAACGCCAGTATTTCATCCCCACAAACACAAAAACCCTCACCAACAAAAAAAATACATCATCCCCAAAAAATCATGAACCCTCAATACTAAATAATGTTAAAACCTTATCCACAAAAACAAAAAAAAATTACATCCCCAAAAAACACAAAACCTCATAATGATAAAGTATTATAAAAAATTATCCCAAAAAAACATTTCCATTAGCCCCAAAAACTCAGATCATTTTCCAAAATAAAAACAGAAAACCCTCTCCAAATGAGAATCGTAAACCTTCATCCATAGATTACATTAAAACCTCTACCCCGAAAATCCCAAAAGCCTTGTCACCAAATCCCCGAAACCACAATCCCCAATATCACAAAATAATCACAATAAAAAAACCATGAACTGTCATTTCTAAAATATCATAAAATCTCACCCTAGAAAGAAACTAAATATTTATCCTCAAAAAAGGAAAACCCTCTACCCCATTAAACAATAAACCCTAAAACAAAAAAAAATATTAACCATCATTCCAAAAAAACACTGAATTCCCAACCCCAAAAAACCCAAACCACTAGCTTAAAACAACCTCAATCCTCTATATTACAAAACCAGAAACAATCATTCCTAAAATTTTATTATCCATCAGCGCCCAGAAACCCTAACCACTATATCCATGAAAACATCAACCAAATGCCCTAAAAAACCCAACACTCATTCCCCAAAAACACGTCACCCTCGGCCACAAAAACCATCTACCTTCACCCATGAAAAATTCTCAACCCTCATCTCCAAAAAATCCACAAGCCTTGACTCTAAAAAAACCCTCAAATCCTATCCCCAAAAATCATTAACCATTTAGACACAAAATTCAATAAACCCTAGGTCCCAAAGAACCCTCAACCCACAGACCAAACAAAACCCAAACCCTCACCCAAAAAAACACAAAAACCTCAGCCCTAATAAAAACATAAACCCTCATCCCTATAAAAATTCTCAACCCTAATCCCCAAAAAAACCCAAACCTCTACCCTAAAAACCCTAAACATTCATCCCAAAAAACCATTAACCATAATCCCCCCAAAACATTAAACCATCATCCCCTAAAAACATAATACAATTAACTCTAAAAAACCATATCCCCTTATTCCGAAAAAACCCAAAATCCCCAGTCCTAAAAACCCCTAATCCTCAATCATAAAAAACCCTCAACCCATAGCTATAAAAAAAACGAAATTTCCATCCCAAAAAACACCAACACCCAACCCCCAATAACCTCAACCCTCATCCATAAAAAAATAATCCATTATTCCAAAAAAATCATCAATGTCATCCACACAAATAGTAAACCAGCTGCACTAAAAACCCCTACAATAAATCTAAAAAAACCCTTCATCCCAAATTTCCCTACACAAAAATCCTCAATAACCATAAACACACATCAACAAAAAACCATGAACCATGATACCCCAAAAATACTAAACACTATGAACTTTAAAACCCTAATCACATAGTCCAAAAAAACATCGAACCATCATAAAAAAACCACGATTTCTTATCCCCAAAAAACCCTGAACCCTTATATCTAAAAAACCCTCACCTCCCTTCCCTAAAAACCCCAAAACCATGAACCGAAAAACATGAACCCATTCCTCCAAAAAAACCCATAAACCCTCATCCAAAAAATAAATTAAACCCTTATCCCTAAATAAAACCATGAAATCTCAGACGCAAAAATCCCTTAACCCATTGTCACAAAAAAAACTAAACACTCAGTGCCAAATATCCTTGAACCATTATACATAAAATAAAATGAACCCCTATCCTCATGAAACCAAAACTATCATCCCCAAAAAACATTGAACCCTCATCCCCAAAAAACCATAAACATTCATCCCAAAAAATTAATACCCTAAATCCCAAAACATCCCAACCCACATAACATAGAAATACCAAATCCATTATGACCAAAACACAAAAAACACTCATCCACAAAAAGCAATTGAACTAATGCCCAAAAAACTATGAACACATATCCAAAAAAATATGAACACATAACCGTGAAAACCATTACCCTAAACCTTAAAAAAACGTTGACCCTCATAACCAAATTACCATTTAACCCTGAACTCATGAATTCCCTATTACCTAATCCCCAAAATCCTATAACCCTCATCCACATGATATCATAAAACCTTTGGCCCCTATATCATAAATCCTATTCCACATATAACCTCAAACCCTTAGAACAAAAAATATCATATCCATTTCCTTAAAAACACTAAACCCTCACCCCCTAGAACCCTAGACACCTAGCCACGAAACCCCTAATCAATCAGACCCTTAATGCTCCAAAACCATGTCTCTAAAAACATTGAACTCTTAACCACTAGAAACATTAAAAAATAAACCCCACAAAACAGTAAATCCTCATCCCTAAAAAATCATTAATAATAATCCCCAAAAAACACTAGACCTCAGACCAAAACAATCCAAAACCCTTATCCCAAAACATCCCTAATCCCTAATTTCTTAAAAACTAGGAACCCTCAACCGAAAACATTCATGAACCCTCACCCCCAAAATCACTTATCCCATATATCATGAAAAACACAAAAACATCCTCCCTAAAAAATCATAATCGTATGTCCCAAGAAAACCTGACCCCACATCACTAAAAATCATAATCCCTCAATCCCAAAAATCATTGAAACCTAGTCCCAAAAAACAAGAACCCTCATGCCTAAAAATCCGTTAACTCTTATCCCGAAAAAAACCCCAACCATAAGAAACCATTAAACGTAATATAGAATGAACATTAAACCCTCAACCCCAAAACAACAATGATCCCACATCCCTAAAAACACTGAACCAAATATTTAAAAAAATCATACCCTCAAAAAAATCATGAACCTCCAACCTACAAAAACCCATTACCTTTTACCCACAAAAAAATCAAAAAAACATCAACCCGAAACAATACAACCCTGTACCCAAAAAAAATTCCCAATTGCATCAAAATATTCCCAAACCTAATCCCTAAAAAACCCTAATCCCTTATCCTAAAAAATACTTAACCCTCCACCCCATATTAGACAAAACACGAAGCCAAAAAAAACATTGAACTTGTAGATTATATAATACTAAACAATCATCCCTAAAAAACAATGATCCCTCCATGAAAGAACACCCTTAAACATTTTCCCTAAAAATCAGTAAACCTATAGCCCCATTAAAACCCTAAACCCTCTCCCAAAAATAACCAGGAAAATCATCCCCTAAAATCCATGAACACACACCCACATAAAACCATGAAAACATAGTCACACAAAAACTAAACATTTTTTCCAAATAAACCGTAAACCATCTTCCACTAAAACACTGAAACAGTCTTCACAAAAAATTGTGAAATCACTTCCCCAAATAACCCAAATCCATCACCCAAAGAAAAACATTGATCCCTAATCCCCAAAACACATATGATCCCTCATCAAAAAAATACATTGAACTATCATCTCTAAAAAACCATGAACTATTATACCCAAAACACCCTAAACACTTTCCAAAAAAACAATTTTCTTTATCCCTATAAAACCTTAATTCCTCATCCCAAAAAAATAACTCACAAAACCAAAAATAACATGAACCCATGGCCCAAAAACACACTCAACCCTCAATCCCAAAAATCTATGAATCCTTAGCCCCAAAAAACACTAAACCATCACCCATAAAAATAGTAAAACCTCATCCCAAAAAAACCATGAACCCTCACCACCACAAAAACTAGAACACTCATCGCCAAAAAACCCAACATCATCATCACTAAAAAAAACATGATCCCTCAGCACCGAATTAACCCGAACCCTCATCAACAAAAAAACATGACCTGTAGCCCCAAAAATCATTAAAAACACATCCAAAAAAATGATCACTCAACACTAGGAGACACTAATACATCTTCCAAAAAACAATGGACCCTCTTCCTCAAAATAATACGGATCCCATTGGCCCAAGAAACATTGATCCCTCTTCCAAAAACCCCTAAAATATTATCCACAAGAACATTGAAACTACAACCCATGTAAACCCTAAAAACTCATCCCCAAAATACCTGAATCGTCATTCCCCGTGATACATGATCTTTTGAAAACGAAATTCCCCAAATGATCATCTTAAAATAACCATTAACCCTTATCCCTAGAAAAACGGGATATCCCTACATCAAAAAACCATAAACACAGATCTCCTAGAAACCGTATACCCTATACCCAAAAAACCCTAACACCCCATCCGAAAAAACCAAAATTAATTCATCCAAAAAAATCACCATCTCTCAATATAAAAAAAAACTCATCCCAAAAGGCCTGAAACCTCACCCTATAAATCCCTCAACCCTCATATGAAAAAAACCCACACCCCCACAAATTCCTCAACTCATTTCCCCATAAATTACTCAACCATCTACTAAAAAAAACCACAACCCCCAATCCGATAAAACAATCTTAATACCCAAAACCCTCATTCTTAAAAACCCTAAACCTGAATACCCTCAAAAATCTGTAAACCCTCATCCCAAAAAATAATAAACCCCTACCCACAAACGTCCTGAAACCCTCAACCAAAAAAATTTTCATGTTCCCCCCAAAATCCCTCAACCCTCATTAATGAAAAACCCTCAATCCCACAAATAAACCCCAAAACCTGCATCCACGATGAACATTAAACCCATATATCTAAAAGACCCTCACCTCCCTTCCCTAAAAAACCCAAAACCATGAACCCAAAAACATGAACCCATTCCTCCAAAAAAACCCATAAACCATCATCCAAAAAATAAATTAAACCCTTATCCCCAAATAAAACCATGAAATCTCAGACGCAAAAATCCCATAACCCATAGTCCGAAAAAAAACTAAACAATTAGTGCCAAATATCCTTGAACCCTTATACATAAAATAAAATGAACCTCTCTCCTTATGAAACCTAAACTATCATACCCAAAAAACCTTGAACCCTCATCCCCAAAAAACTATGAACATTCATCCCAAAAAAATAATACCCTAAATCCCAAAACATCCCAACCCACATAACATAAAAATAACAAAACCATTATGACCAAAACACCAAAAAAACTCATCCAGAAAAAATACTTGAACTAATTCCCAAAAAACTATGAACACATAGCCAAAAAAAATAAGAACACATAACCATGAAAACCATAACCCTAAACCTTAAAAAACATTGACCCTCATACCAAATTACCATTTTACCCTCAACTCATGAATTCCCTATTACCTAATCCCCAAAATCCTATAACCCTCATACACAAGATATCATAAACCCTCTGGCCCAAATATCATAAATACTATTCCACCTAAAACACCAAACCCTTACACAAATAACCTCATATCCATTGCCTAAAAAACACTAAACCCTCACCCCTATAACCCTAGACACCTAGCCACGAAACCCCTAATCAATCAGACCCTTAATACTCCAAACCCATGTCCCTAAAAACTTTGAACCCTTAACACTAGAAACATTAAAAAATAAACCACCCAAAATAGTAAATCCTCATACCTAAAAAATCATTAATAATAATCCCCAAAAAACACTAGACACTCAGACCAAAATAATCCAAAACCCTTATCCCAAAACATCCGTAATCCATAATTGCTAAAAAAACTAGTAACCCTCAACCAAAAACATTCATGAAACCTCACCCCCAAAATCACTTATCCCACATATCATGAAAAACACAAAAACCTCCTCCCTAAAAAATCATAATCGTATGTCCCAAAAAACCTGACCCCACATCACTAAAAATCATAATCCCTCAATCCCAAAAAGAATTGAAACCCCATCCCAAAAAAGAACCCTCATGCCCAAAAATCCTTTAACTCTTATCCCAAAAAAACCCCAACCATATGAAACCCTTAAACGTAATATAAAAAGAAAACTAAACCCTCAACCCCAAAATAACAATGATCCCACATCCCTAAAAACACTGAACCAAATATTTAAAAAATCATACCCTCAAAAAAATCATGAACCTCCAACCTGCAAAAACACATTACCTATTACCCCAAAGAAATCCAAAAACATCAACCCGAAGAAATATAACCCTATACCCCCCAAAAAAATTCCCAATTGAATCAAAATATTCCCAACCCTAATCCCTAAAAAAACCTAATCACTTAGCCTAAAAAATACTTAACCCTCCTCCCCATATAAAAAAAACACTAAGCCAAAAAAACATTAATCTTGTAGATTATATAATACTAAACAATCATCCCTAAAAAACAATGATCCATCCATGAAAGAACACCCTTAAAAATTTTCCCTAAAAATCTGTAAAACTATATCACGATTAAAACCCTAAACCCTCTCCCAAAAATAACCAGTAAAAATCATCCCCTAAAATCCATGAACCCACACCCCCATAAAACCATGAAAACATAGTCACAAAAAAATTAAACATTTTTTCCAAATAAACCGAAAACCCTCTTCAACTAAAACACTGAAACTGTCTTCACAAAAAATTGTGAAATCTCTTCCCCAAATAACCCAAATCCATCACCCCAAGAAAAACATCGATCCCTAATCCCCAAAACACATATGATCTATCATCCCCAAAATACATTGAACTATCATCCCTAAAAAACCCTGAACTATTATCCCCAAAAAACCCTAAAATCTTTCCAAAAAAAAAACAATTTTCTTTATCCCTATAGAAACTTAATCCCTCATCCCAAAAAAATAACACACAAAACCAAAAAAACATTAACCCATGGCCCAAAAACACACTGAACCCCCAATCCCAAAAATCCATGAATCCTTAGCCCCAAAAAACACTAAACCATCACCCATAAAAATAGTAAAACCTCCTCCCAAAAAAACCATGAACCCTCACCACCACAAAACCTAGAACACTCATTGCCAAAAAACCCAACATCATCATCACTAAAAAAACATGATCCCTCAGCACCAAATTAACCTGAACCCTCATCACGAAAAAAACATGAAACCATAGCCCAAAAAATCAGTAAAAACACATCCAAAAAAATGATCACTCAACTCTAGGAGACACTAAGACATCTTCCCAAACAAAATTGACCATATTCCTCAAAATAATACTGAACCCATTGGCCTAAGAAACATTGATCCCTCTTCCAAAAACACCTAAAATATTATCCCCAAGAACATTGAAACTACAACCCTTGTAAACCTTAAACACTCATCCCCATAACACCTGAACCGTCATTCCCCATGATACATGTACTCTTGAAAAGAAATACCCGAATTATCATCCTAAAATAACCATTAACCCTTATCCCTAGAAAAACATGAACTACCTGCCTCAAAAAACCATAAACACAGAGCTCCCAGAAACCATATACCCTATACCCAAAAAACCCTAACACCCCATCCTAAAAAACGAAAATTAATTCATCCAAAAAAATCCCCATCTCTCAATATCAAAAAAAAACTCATCTCAAAAGGCCCCAACCCTCACCCTATAAATCCCTCAACCCTCATATGAAAAAAAACCACACCCCCAAAAATTCCTCAACTCATTTCCCCATAAATTACTCAACCATCTACTAAAAAAACCCACAACCACCAATCCAAAAAAGCAATCTTAATACCCAAAACCCTCCTTCCCAAAAACCCTAAACCTGAATACCCTCAAAAATCTCTAATCCCTCATCCCAAAAAATAATAAACCCCTAGCCAAAAACATCCTGAAACCCTCAACCAAAAAAATTGTCATGTTCCCCCCAAAATCCCTCAACCCTCATTACTGAAAAACCCTCAATCCCATACAAAAAACCCAAAAACCTCATCCATGATGAACATTAAACCCTTATATCTAAATAACCCTCACCTCCCTTCCCTAAAAAACCCAAAACCATGAACCAAAAAACATAAACCCATTCCTCAAAAAAACCCATAAACCCTTGTCCCCAAATAAAACCATGAAATCTCAGACGCAAAAATCCCATAACCCATAGTCCCAAGAAAAACTAAACACTCAGTGCCAAATATCCTTGAACCCTTATACATAAAATAAAATGAACCCCTCTCCTTATGAAACCTAATCTATCATCCCCAAAAAACCTTGAACCCTCATCCCCAAAAAACCATGAACATTCATCCAAAAAAAATAATACCCTAAATCACAAAACATCCCAACCCACATAACATAAAAATACCAAAACCATTATGACCAAAACACCCAAAACACTCATCCAAAAAAAACACTTGAACTAATGCCCAAACAACTATGAACACATAGCCAAACAAAATATGAAAACATAACCATGAAAACCATAACCCTAAACCTTAAAACACTTTGACCCTCATAACAAAATTACCATTTAACCCTCAACTCATGAATTCCCTATTACCTAATCCCCAAAATCCTATAACCCTCACCCACAATATATCATAAACCCTTTGGCCCAAATAACATAAATCCTATTCCACATAAAACCCCAAACCCTTAGCACAAAAAACCTCATATCCATTGCCTGAAAAACACTAAACCCTCACCCCCTAGAACCCTAGACACCTAGCCACAAAACCCCTAATCAATCAGACCCTTAATGCTCCAAACCCATGTCCATAAAAACATTGAACCCTTAACCACTAGAAACATTAAAAACTAAACCCCCCCAAAACAGAAAATCCTCATCCCTAAAAAATCATTAATAATAATCCCCAAAAAACACTAGACCCTCAATCCAAAATAATCCAAAACCCTTATCCCAAAACATCCCTAATCCCTATTTGCTAAAAAACTAGGAACCCTCGACCAAAAACATTCATGAACCTCACTCCCAAAATCACGTATCCCAAATAGCATGAAAAACACAAAAAAATCCTCCCTAAAAAATCATATTTGTCTGTCCCAAAAAAACCTGACCCCACATCACTAAAAATCATAATCCCTCAATCCCAAAAAACATTGAATCCTCAACCCAAAAAAAGAACCCTCATGCCCAAAAATCCTTTAACTCTTATCCAAAAAAATCCCCAACCATAAGAAACCCTTAAACCTAATATAGAAAGAACAGTAAACCCTCAACCCCAAAACAATAGTGATCCCACATCCATAAAAACACTGAACAAAAAATTTAAAAAATCATACCCTCAAAAAAATCATGAACCTACAACCTGCAAGAACCCATTACCTGTTACCACAATGTAATCCAAAAACATCAACCCGAAAAAATATAACCTTGTACCCCCAAAACAATTCTCAATTGAATCAAAAAATTCCCAACCCTAATCCCTAAAAAACCCTAATCACTTAGCCTAAAAAAAAACTTAACCCTCCACCCCATATCAGACAAAACACTAAGCCAACTAAAACATTGAACTTGTAGATTATATAATACTAAACAATCATCCCTAAAAAACAATGATCCCTCCATGAAATAACACCGTTAAACATTTTCCCTAAAAATCAGTAAACCTATAGCCCCATTAAAACCCTAAACCCTCTCCCAAAAATAACCTGGAAAAATCATCCCCTAAAATCCATGAACCCACACCCCCATAAAACCACGAAAACATAGTCACAAAAAAAAACTAAACATTTTTTTCCAAATAAACCGTAAACCCTCTTCAACTAAAACATTGAAACACTCTTCACAAAAAATTGTGAAATCTCTTCCCCAACTAACCCAAATCCATCACCCCAAGAAAAACATTGATCCCTAATCCCCAAAACACATATGATCCCTCATCCCCAAAATACATTGAACTATCATCCCTAAAAAACCATGAACTATTATCCCAAAAAAACCCTAAACACTATCCCGAAAAAACAGTTTTATTTATCCCTATAAGACCTTAATCCCTCATCCCAAAAAAATAACACACAAAAAAAAAACATGAACCCATGGCCCAAAAACACACTGAACCCTCAATCCCAAAAATCCATAAATCCATTGCCCCAAAAAACACTAAACCATCACCCATAAAAATAGTAAAACCTCCCCCCCCAAAAAACCATGAACCCTCACCACCACAAAACATATAACACTCATCACCAAAAAACCCAACATCATCATCACTAAAAAATATGATCCCTCAGCACCAAATTAACCTGAACCTTCATCAACAAAAAAACATGACCCGTATCCCCAAAAATCATAAAAAAGACATCAAAAAAAATGATCACTCAACACTAGGAGACACTAAGACATCTTCCCAAAAACAATGGACCCTCTTCCTCAAAATAATACTGAACCCATTGGCCCAAGAAACATTTATCCCTCTTCCAAAAAACCCTAAAATATTATCCCCAAGAACATTGAAACTACAACCCTTGTAAACCCTAAACACTCATCCCCAAAACACCTGAACCTTCATTCCCCATGATACATGAAATCTTGAAAAAAAATCCCTGAATGATCATCCTAAAATAACCATTAACCCTTATCCCTAGAAAAACGCTAACTCTCTGCCTCAAATAACCATAAACACAGAGCTCCAAGAAACCATATACCCTATACCCAAAAAACCCTAACACCCCATCCTAAAAAACCAAAATTAATTCATCCAAAAAAATCCCTATATATCAATATAAAAAAAAACTCATCCCAAAAGGCCCCAACCCTCAACCTATAAATCCCTCAACCCTCATATGAAAAAAACCCACAACACCATGAATTCCTCAACTCATTTCCCTATAAATTACTCAACCATCTACTAAAAAAACCCACAACCCCCAATCCGAAAAAACAATCTTAATACCCAAAACACTCATTCCCAAAAACCCTAAACCTGAATACCCTAAAAAATCTCTAACCCCTCATCCCAAAAAATAATAAACCCCTAGCCAAAAACATCCTGAAACCCTCAACCAAAAAATTGTCATGTTCCCCCCCAAATCCCTCAACCCTCATTACTGAAAAACCCTCAATCCCATACAAAAAACCCAAAACCCTCATCCATGATGAACATTAACCCTTATATCTAAAAAAACCTCACCTCCCTTCCCTAAAAAACCCAAAACCATGAACCAAAAAACATGAACCCATTCCACCAAAAAACCCATAAACCCTCATCCAAAAACTAAATTAAACCCTTATCCCCAAATAAAACCATGAAATCTCAGACGCAAAAATTCTTTAACCCATAGTCCCAAAAAAAACTAAACACTCAGTGCCAAATATTCTTGAACCCTTATACATAAAATAAAATGAGCCCCTCTCCTTATGAAACCTAAAATATCATCCCCAAAAAACCTTGAACCCTCATCCCAAAAAAACCATGATCATTCATCCAAAAAAAATAATACCCTAAATCCCAAAACATCCCAACCCAGATAACATAAAAATACCAAAACCATTGTGACCAAAACACCCAAAAAACTCATCCAAAAACAAAAATTTGAACTAATGCCCAAACAACTAAGAACACATAGCCAAACAAAATATGAACACATAACCATGAAAACCATAAACCTAAACCTTAAAAAAATTTGACCCTCACCCAAAATATATCATAAACCCTTTGGCCCAAATATCATAAATCCTATTCCACATAAAACCCCAAACCCTTAGCACAAAAAACCTCATATCCATTACCTGAAAAACACTAAACCCTCACCCCCTAGAACCCTAGACACCTAGCCACGAAACCCCTAATCAATCAGACCCTTAATGCTCCAAACCCATGTCCCTAAAAACATTGAACCCTTAACCACTAGAAACATTAAAAACTAAACCCCCCAAAACAGTAAATCCTCATCCCTAAAAAATCATTAATAATAATCCCCAAAAAACACTAGACCCTCAAACCAAAATAATCCAAAACCCTTATCCCAAAACATCCCTAATCCCTAATTGCTAAAAAACTAGGAACCCTCAACCAAAAACATTCATGAACCCGCACCCCCAAAATCACCTATCCCAAATATCATGAAAAACACAAAAAACTCCTCCCTAAAAAATCATAATCGTCTGTCCCAAAAAAACCTGACCCCACATCACTAAAAATCATAATCCCTCAATCCCAAAAAACATTGAATCCTCGTCCTAAAAAAAGAACCCTCAGGCCCAAAAATCCTTTAACTCTTATCCAAAAAAACCCCCAACCATAAGGAACCCTTAAACGTAATATAGAAAGAATAGTAAACCCTCAACCCCAAAACAACAATGATCCCACATCCCTAAAAACACTGAACAAAAAATTTAAAAAATCATACCCTCAAAAAATCATGAACCTCCAACCTACAAAAACCCATTACCTGTTACCCCAAAGAAATCCAAAAACATCAACCCGAAACAATATAACCTTGTACCCCCAAAAAAATTCCCAATTGAATAAAAAAATTCCCAACCCTAATCCCTAAAAAACCCTAATCACTTAGCCTAAAAAATACTTAACCCGCCACCCCATATCAGACAAAACACTAAGCCACAAAAAACATTGAACTTGTAGATTATATAATACTAAACAATCATCCCTAAAAAACAATGATCCCTCTATGAAAGAACACCCTTAAACATTTTCCCTAAAAATCAGTAAACCTATAGCCCCATTAAAACCCTAAAACCTCTCCCAAAAATAACCAGGAAAAATCATCCCCTAAAATCCTTGAACACACACCCCCATAAAACCATGAAAACATAGTCACAAAAAACTAAACATTTTTTCCAAATAAACCGTAAACCCTCTTCCACTAAAACACTGAAACAATCTTCACAAAAAATTGTGAAATCTCTTCCCCAAATAACCCAAATCCATCACCCCAAGAAAAACATTGATCCCTAATCCCCAAAACACATATGATCCCTCATCCCCAAAATACATTGAACTATCATCCCTAAAAAACCATGAACTATTATCCCCCAAAAACCCAAAACACTTTCCCGAAAAAAACAATTTTTTTATCCCTATAAAACCTTTATCCCTCATCCCAAAAAAATTACACAAAAAACCAAAAAAACCATGAACCCATGGCCCAAAAACACACTGAACCATCAATCCCAAAAATCCATGAATGCTTAGCCCCAAAAAACACTAAACCATAAACCATAAAAATAGTAAAACCTCCTCCCAAAAAAACCATGAACCCTCACCACCAGAAAACCTAGAACACTCATCGCCAAAAACCCCAACATCATCATCACTAAAAAACATGATCCCTCATCACCTAATTAACCTGAACCCTCATCACCAAAAAAACATGAACCAGTAGCCCCAAAAATAATTAAAAACACATCCAAAAAAATGATCACTCAACACTAGGAGACACTAAGACATCTTCCCAAAAACAATGGACCCTCTTCCTCAAAATAATACTGAACCCATTGGCCCAAGAAACATTGATCCCTCTTCCAAAAAACCCAAAAATATTATCCCCAAGAACATTGAAACTATAACCCTTGTAAACCTTAAACACTCATCCCCAAACCACCTGAACCATCATTCCCCATGATACATGAACTCTTGAAAAAAAAATTCCCCGAATGATCATCCTAAAATAAGCATTAACCCTTATCCCTAGAAAAATGCAAACTCCCTGCCTCAAAAAACCATAAACACAGAGCTCCAAGAAACCATATACCCTATAACCAAAAAACCCTAACACCCCATCCTAAAAAACCAAAACTAATTTATCTAAAAAAATCCCCATCTCTCAATATCAATAAATAAAAACTCATACCAAAAGGCCCCAACCCTCACCCTATAAATCCATCATCCCTCATATGAAAAAAACCCACAGCCCCAAAAATTCCTCAACTCATTTCTCCATATAATTACTCAACCATCTACTGAAAAAACCCACAACCCCCAATCCGAAAAAACAATCTTAATACCCAAAACCCTGATTCCCAAAAACCCTAAACCTGAATACCATCAAAAATCTCTAAACCCTCATCCCAAAAAATAATAAACCCCTATCCACAAACATGCTTAAACCCTCAACCAAAAAAATTGTCATGTTCCCCCCAAAACCCCTCAACCCTCATTACTGAAAAACCCTCAATCCCATAAAGAAAAGCCCAAAACCCGCATCCATGATGAACATTAAACCCTTATATCTAAAAAACCATCACCTCACTTCCCTAAAAATACCAAAACCATGAACCAAAAAACAAGAACCCATTCCTCCAAAAAACCCATAAACCCTCATCCAAAAAATAAATTAAACCCTAATTCCCATATAAAACCATGAAATCTCAGATGCAAAAATCCCTTAACCCATAGTCCCAAAAAAACTAAACACTCAGTGGAAAATATCCTTGAACCCTTATACATAAAATAAAATGAACCCCTCTCCTTATGAAACCTAAACTATCATCCCCAAAAAACCTTGAACCCTCATCTTGAAAAAACCATGAACATTCATCCCAAAAAAATAATACCCTAAATCCCAAAACACCCAACCCACATAACATAAAAATTACAAAACCATTATGACCAAAACACCCAAAACACTCATCCACAAAAAACACTTCAACTAATGCCCAAACAACTATGAACACATAGCCAAACAAAATATGAACACATAACCATGAAAACCATACCCCTAAACCTTAAAAAACATTGACCCTCATAACAAAATTACCATTTAACCCTCAACTCATGAATTACCTATTACCTAATCCCCAAAATCCTATAAACCTCACCCACAAGATATCATAAACCCTTTGGCCCAAATATCAGAAATCCTATTCCACATAAAACCCCAAACCCTTAGCACAAAAAACCTCATTTCCATTTCCTTAAAAACACTAAACCCTCATCCCATAGAACCCTAGACACCTATCCACGAAACCCCTAATCAATCCGACCCTTAATGCTCCAAACCCATGTCCCTAAAAACATTGAACCCTTAACCACTAGAAACATTAAAAACTAACCCCCCCCCCCAAAACAGTAAATCCTCATCCCTAAAAAATCATTAATAATAATCCCCAAAAAACACTAGACCCTCAAACCAAAATAATCCAAAACACTTATACCAAAACATCCCTAATCCCTAATTGCTAAAAAAATAGGAACCCTCAACCAAAAACATTCATGAACCCTCACCCCAAAATCCCGTATCCCAAATATCATGAAAAACACAAAAAACTCCTCCCTAAAAATTCATAATCGTCTATCCCAAAAAAACCTGACCACACATCACTAAAAATCATAATCCCTCAATCCCAAAAAAAATCGAATCCTCGTCCCAAGAAAAATAACCCTCATGCCCAATAATCCTTTAACTCTTATCCCAAAAAAAACCCCAACCATAAGAAACCCTTAAGCGTAATATAGAAAGAACAGTAAACCCTCAAACCCAAAACAACAATGATCCCACATCCCTAAAAACACTGAACCAAAAATTTAAAAAATCATACCCTCAAAAAATACATGAACCTCCAACTTGAAAAAACCCATTACCTGTTACCCCAAAGAAATCCAAAAACATCAACCCGAAAAAATATAACCCTGTACCCCCAAAAAAATTCCCAATTGAATTAAAAAATTCCCAACCCTAATCCCTAAAAAACCCTAATCCCTTGGCATAAAAAATACTTAACCCTCCACCCCATATCAGACAAAACACTAAGCCAAAAAAAACATTGAACTTGTAGATTATATAATACTAAACAATCATCCGTAAAAAACAATAATCCCTCCATGAAAGAACACCCTTAAACATTTTCCCTAAAAATCAGTAAACCTATATCCCCATTAAAACCCTAAAACCTGTCCCAAAAATAACCAGGAAAAATCATCCCCTAAAATCCCTGAACCCACACCCCCATAAAACCATGAAAACATAGTCATAAAAAAAACTAATCATTTTTTCCAAATAAACCATAAACACTCTTCCACTAAAACACTGAAACAGTCTTCACAAAAAATTGTGAAATCTCTTCCCCAAATAACCCAAATCCATTACCCCAAGAAAAACATTGATCTCTAATCCCCAAAACACATATGATCTCTCATCCCCAAATTACATTGAACTATCATCCCTAAAAACCATGAACTATTATCCAGAAAAAACCCTAAACACTTTCCCGAAAAAAACAATTTTCATTATCCCTATAAAACCTTAATCCCTCATCCCAAAAAATAACACACAAAACCAAAAAAAACATGAACCCATGGCCCAAAAACACACTGAACCCTCAATCCCAAAAATCCATGAATCCTTAGCCCCAAAAAACACTAAACCATCAACCATAAAAATAGTAAAAACTCCTCCCAAAAAAACCATGAACCCTCACCACCACAAAACCTAGAACACTCATCGCCAAAAAACCCAACAACATCATCACTAAAAAAACATGATCCCTCAGCACCAAATTAACCTGAACCCTCATCACCAAAAAAAAGCATGAACCCATATCCCAAAAATCATTAAAAACACATCCAAAAAAATGATCACTCAACACTAGGAGACACTAAGACATCTTCCCAAAAACAATGGACCCTCTTCCTCAAAATAATACTGAACCCATTGGCCCAAGAAACATTGATCCCTCTTCCAAAAAACCCTAAAATATTATCCCCAATAACATTGAAACTACAACCCTTGTAAACCCTAAACACTCATCCCCAAAACACCTAAACCATTATTCCCCATGATACATGAACTCTTGAAAAACAATTCCCCGAATGGTCATCCTAAAATAACCATTAACCCTTATCCCTAGAAAAACGCAAACTCCCTGCCTCAAAAAACCATAAACACAGAGCTCCAAGAAACCATATACGTTATACCCAAAAAACCCTAACACCCCATCCTAAAAAACCAAAATGAATTAATCTAAAAAATCCCCATCTCTCAATATAAAAAAAAACTCATCCCAAAGGCCCCAAAACTCACCCTATAAATCCCTCATCGTTCATATGAAAAAAACCCACACCCCCAAAAATTCCTCCACTCATTTCCCCATAAATTACACAACTATCTACTAAAAAAACCCACAACCCCCAATCCGAAAAAACAATCTTAATACCAATAACCCTCATTCCCAAAAACCCTAAACCTGAATACCCTCAAAAATATCTAAACCCTCATCCCAAAAAATAATAAACCCCTAGCCACAAACATCCTTAAAACCTCAACCAAAAAATTGTCATGTTCCCCCAAAAATCCCTCAACCCTCATTACTGAAAAACCCTCAATCCCATACAGAAAAACCCAAAACCCGCATCCATGATGAACATTAAACACTTATATCTGAAAAACCCTCACCTCCCTTCCCTAAAAATCCCAAAACCATGAACCAAAAAACAAGAACCCATTCCTCCAAAAAAACCCATAATCCCTCATCCAAAAAATAAATTAAACCCTGATCCCCAAATAAAACCATGAAATATCAGACGCAAAAATCTCTTAACCCATAGTCCAAAAAAAAACTAAACACTCAGTGCCAAATATCCTTGAACCCTTATACATAAAATAAAATGAACCCCTCTCCTTATGAATCCTAAACTATCACCCCCAAAAAACCATGAACCCTCATCCCCAAAAAACCATGAACATTCATCCCAAAAAAATAATACCCTAAATCCCAAAACATCCCAACCCACATAACATAAAAATACCAAAACCATTATGACCAAAACACCCAAAACACTCATCCAAAAAAACACTTGAACTAATTCCCAAACAACTATGAACCCATAACCAAAAAAAATATGAACACATAACCATGAAACCCATAACCCTAAACCTTAAAAAAAATTTGACCCCGCATAACCAAATTAACATTTAAACCTCAACTCATGAATTCCCTATTACCTAATCCCCAAAATCCTATAACCCTCATCCACAACATATCATAATCCCTTTGGCCCAAATATCATAGATCCTATTCCAAATTAAACACCAAACCCTTAGCACAAATCCATACCCCTAAAAACATTGAACCCTTATTGCTCCAAACCCATGTCCCTAAAAACATTGAACCCTTAAACACTAGAAACCTTAAAAACTAAACCCCCAAAATAGTAAATACTCATCCTTAAAAAATCTTTAATAATAATCCCCAAAAAACACCAGACCCTCAGACCAAAACAATCCAAAACCCTTATCCCAAAACATCCCTAATCCCTAATTGCTAAAAAACTAGGAACCCTCAACCAAAAACATTCATGAACCCTCACCCCCAAAATCACTTATCCCACATATCATGAAACACACAAAAACCTCCCCCCTAAAAAATCATAATCGTATGTCCCAAAAAAACCTGACCCCACATCACTAAAAATCAAAATCCCTCAATCCCAAAAAACATTGAATCCTCGTCCCAAAAAAAAGAACCCACATGCACAATAATCCTTTAACTCTTATCCCAAAAAAAAAACAACAACCATAAGAAACCCTTAAACGTAATATAGAAAGAATATTAAACCCTCAACCCCAAAACAACAATGACCCCACATCCCTAAAACACTGAACCAAAAATTTAAAAAATCATACCCTCAAAAAAATCATGAACCTCCAACCTGCAAAAACCCATTACCTGTTACCCCAAAGAAATGAAAAAACATCAACCCGAAACAATATAACCCTGTACCCCAAAAAAATTCCCAATTGGATCAAAAAATTCCCAACCCTAATCCCTAAAAAACCCTAATCACTTAGCCTAAAAAATACTTAACCCTCCACCCCATATCAGACATAACACTAAGCCAAAAAAAACATTGAACTTGTAGATTATATAATTCTTAACAATCATCCCTAAAAAACAATGATCCCTCCATGAAAGAACACCCTAAACATTTTCCCTAAAAATCAGTAAACCTATAGCCCCATTAAAACCCTAAACCCTCTCCCAAAAATAACCATGAAAAATCATCCCCTAAAATCCATGAACCCAGACCCCCATAAAACCAAGAAAACTTAGTCACAAAAAAAACTAAACATTTTTTTCCAAATAAACCATAAAACCTCTTCCACTAAAACACTGAAACAAAAATATTGTGAAATATCTTCCCCAAATAACACAAAACCATCACCCCCAGAAAAAAAAATTAATCCCTAATCCCCAAAATAGATATGATCCCTCATCCCCAAAATACATTGAACTATCATCCCTAAAAAACCATGAACTATTATCCCTGAAAAACCCTAAACACTTTCCTGAAAAAACCAATTTTCTTTATCCATATATAACCTTAATCCCTCATCCCAAAAAAATAACACACAAAATAAGAAAAAACATGAACCCATGGCCCAAAAACACACTTAACCCTCAATCCCAAAAATCCAGGAATCCTTAGCCCCAAAAAACAGTAACCCATCACCCATAAAAATAGTAAAACCTCCTCCCAAAAAAACCATGAACCCTCACCACCACAAAACCTAGAACACTAATCGCCAAAAAACCCATCATCATCATCACTAAAAAAACATGTTCCATCAACACCAAATTGACCTGAACCCTCATCACCAAAAAAACATGAACATGTAGCCCCAAAAATCATTATAAAACATCCAAAAAAATTATCACTCAACACTAGGAGACACTAAGACATCATCTCAAAAACAATAGACCCTCTGCCTCAAAATAATACTGAACCCATTGGCCCAAGAAACATTTATCCCTCTTCAAAAAACCCCTAAAATATTATCCCCAAGAACATTGAAACTACAACCCTTGTAAACCCTAAACACTCATCCCCAAAACACCTGAACCGTCATTCCCCATGATACACGAACTCTTGAAAAAAAAATTCCCTAATGATCATCCTAAAATAACCATTAACCCTTATACCTAGAAAAACGCGAACTCCCTGCCTCAGAAAACAATAAACACAAAGCTCCAAGAAACCATATACCCTATACCCAAAAAACCCTAACACCCCATCCTAAAAAACCAAAATTAATTCATCCAAAAAAATCCTCATCTCTCAATATAAAAACAAACTCATCCCAAATGACCCCAACACTCACCCTATAAATCCCTCAACCCTGATATGAAAAAAACCCACACCCCCAAAAATTCCTCAACTCATTTCCCCATAAATTATTCAACCATCTACTAAAAAAACACACAACCCCCAATCCGAAAAAACAAACATAATATCCAAAACCCTCATTCCCAAAAACCCTAAACCTGAATACCCTAAAAAATATCTAAACCCTCATCCCAAAAAATAATAAACCCCTAGCCACAAACATCCTGAAACCCACAACCAAAAAAATTGTCATGTTCCTCCCAAAATCCCTCAACCCTCATTACTGAAAAACCCTCAATACCATGCAAAAAAAACCCAAAACATGCATCCATGATGAACATTAAACACTCATACCAAAAAAACCTTCACCTCTAACTCCAATACCACCCTGAACCGTAATCCAAAAAAAACCTACACCCTCACCCAAAAAAACCCACAACCTAAACAACATAAAACACTCATCCCCAAAATCCTTAAAACATTAGCCACAAAAACCCAAAATCTATGGATGAAAAAAACCATCATCACATAGATAAAACCCCCCTAAACAACGAATTGAAAAAAACCAATGTATTTTACTCAAAAAACCAAAACCATCTACCATAAAAAATTGTAATCCCTAAAAAATCCTTTGAACTCATCCCCATGAAATCCCAAACCATCACAACCAGAAACCCTCAAACCCTCTTCCCCTAAATAAAATTAGGCCTAGAAACACCCTATACCCGCATACCTTTATACACCCAAACCCTCAACCCCAAAAAAATCCAAATCCAAAAACCCACAGCCCCAATCCCAAAAAAACTTTCCCCAAAAAATGAGAATCCCTCATCCCAAAATACTCCTAAACCATCATTTCATAAAACGCCGAACCAGAACCCCCAAAAACCCAAATCCACTGCCCCAAAATTTCACAAACCCTCAAACCCAAAAATCCACAAACCCTTGGTCCCCAAATAACATACACCCTCAACAATAGAAAACACTAAAACCTCACCCTCAAAAAACACTTAATTCCTAACAAAAAATAACCCTTAAACCTGATCCCTAATAATCGTTAAAACTATATACCCAAATACCCCAAAAAATTCAAATTCATGGAACTATAAACCCTCATACCAAAAAACGATAAACCCACTACAGCAAATATAATGGAAAAAAGTCATAAAAAATCTCAAAAACCCACATTTCTGATATCCCAAAAACCATATTCCTCAAAAAAACCTAATCCCTAGTCCCCAAAAATCCATAAATCCTCATCCCCAAATAAATATAACACCATCACCCCCTAATAATCCTAACCCCTAAACCCCAAAAACTCTCAACCAACACCCAAAAAAACCCACAACCATCATCCCCCAAAAATCCTAAACCACAATAAATCATCAACCCTCATGCATAATAAATCCATAAACCTTGGCCCAAAAATTTCCATAACCAAAAATCACAAAAACATTAAAAACCAGAGCCCGAAAAACCATCAAACCACCATCATAAAAAACCCTCGACCCTTAGCCCAAATAAACATAGAGTGACAAAAAACCCTAAACGAACATCCCCAAAACCCCTCAACCCACATCCCCAAAAAACCATTAATCCTTATCCCTAAAACCCTTAACCTCCATCTACCAAAAACAATAAACTGTCTGTCACAGAAAAACCCTCAAACATCAACATGAAAAAATCATCAAACCTCAACCCTTATATAAGAAATTAGGTTTTTTATAGGGGATGAGGGTCTAAGGTTTTTGTGGATAAGGGCTGAGGGTCTTATGAAGTTGAGTGTTGATGGTTTTTTAGGTATGATTTTAAGCATATTTTTGGTCTTAGGGTTGAGGGTTTAATTAAGGAGAGGATTGAGCATTTTGGAGGGATGAGGGTTGAGGTTATTTTGACACTCATGGTCGAGTGTTTTTTATGAATGAGGGTTTGGTGTTATCTGAGAATAATGATTTATCATATTTTCAAGGTGATGGTTGAGTGGTTTTTTCGGAATGAGGGTTTAGTGTTTTTTGGGATCCATATAGATATTTTTTGGAATAGGGATTAGTGTTTTTTACAGTTGAGAGTGGATGGTTTTTAATGGATAAGGGTTTCGAGTTTTTGTTCGGCTGATGGTTTATTTTTTGGGGATGTGGATTAAGGGTTTATTTGGTATGTATGTCTATTTTTTATGGCTGATGGTGGTGTCTTTTTTTGGGACTGGCGGTTTAGGGATTTCTGGAGGTGTGGGTAGTGTGTCTTATGGGGTTTATGAATAAGGGGTTTTTTTTGGTAGTACTATTTCATGGAGATGATGGTAAAAGGTTTTGTGGGGATCATGGATGATTTTATTGGGATTACAGATGGTGGTTGTGTTCATGTGGTAGAGGGTTTATTGGGGGATGTGGGTTGATGGTTTTTGGGGGCTTGGTGTTGAAGGATTTCTAGGGCTGAGAGTTGGGGATTTTCGAGGGATGAGTGTTGAAGATTTTTTCGGGATTTTTTATTTTAACATCCTAATGTGGGTAGTGGATTTTTTTGGTATGAGGATTTAGGGTTCATCGGGGGTGGAGTTTTGTTTTTTTCCACAATAGAATTTGGTTTGTTTGGTGCTTAGTGCATAGGGTTTCTTTGGGATGAAGGTGGATAATTGTTCAGTATGAGGATTGAGGGTATTATTCAGGATGATTTAGATGGTTTTTTATGCTAATGGTTTAATGATTTTTGTGGCTTATGGTTTTTGGTTTTTTGGGAATGGGGGTTTAGTGTTTTTGGGGATGGGGGTTAAATATATTTTTGAAATAATGGTTGAGGGTTGTTTAGAACTGAGTGTTGAGGGATTTTTGTGGTAGAGTGTTGAGGGATATTTGGAGTTAGGTACAATGGTTTTTGCAGATAAGGGTTGGGGGTTTTATAGGTGGGGGTTTTTGGTTTTTTCAGGATTAAGGATGAATGTTTTTTTGGGGTTGAGCGTTATTTTTGGATGAATATTGTGGGTTATTTGGGGATATGGTTTTAGGATTTCATGAAGATGAGATCCTAGGGTTTTGGGGGGATTAGGGATTAAGTTTTTTTTAAGGAAATATGTTTTTTATTTTTATGGATGATGGTTTAGGGTTTTTTTTATGGGGGTTTAGGGTTTTTTGGTTTAGGGTATACATTTTTTCGTGGAAATGGGTATAGTGTTTTTTATCAATGAGGGTTTTGGTTTATGGGTTATGAGGATTTAGGTTTCATTTCAAATGCGGTTTTATGGTTTTGGGGATAAGGATTTCATGTAAATTATGGATGATGTTAAAGGGTATTTTGTTTTCAAGAGTTTATTATTTTGGGGGTTGAGGTTTAATGTTTTTTTAAGAGGGTTTATGATATTTTGGTGTAGAAGTTATGTGGTTTTTGGGGTTGAGTGTTTTAGGTTACCTATGTATGAGAGTTTAAAAAAATTTGGGATTGAGGGTATAGGATATTTTGGTGTCGTCGGTTTAGGGTTTTTTGGGATGTGGTTTTATGGACTTTGGGGGATAACGGTGTATTGATATTTTGGAATAAGGGTTTTGAGTTTATTGAGATAGAGGGTTTAATTAATTTTTTGGATGAGGGGTTAGCTGTTTATAGGGAAGATGGTTCAGAGGTTTTTGTTGCTGAGGGTTTAGTGTTTTTGTAGATAAAGGGTTATTGGTTTTTTAGGGATGAGGGTTATGGATTTTTTAGGGGATGAGTGATTATGATATTTTTGGTAGGAGGGTTTAGTGTTTCTTTGGATAAGGGTATAAGTTTTTTTAGAACTGAGTATTTAGTGTTTATTTGGGTATATGGAATAGGGTTTTTTAGGGGATTAGGGAAGTCCAAATAGGGTATTGTTTGGGATGATGGATTAGAGTATCCATGGAGGACATTTAGTGTTTTTTTATCATTTGGGTTGAGGGATATTTGGGGATGAGGATTGGAGGTTTTTGGATGACGACTATTAATAATTATTTGAGGATTAAGTAATGTTTGATTTTTAGTGCATAGGGATGAGGGCTTTTAGGGATCATATTTTAGGTTTATTTGGGTTTGAGGGTTTCTAAATTTTGTTGGTTGTGTGATTATTGTTTTTTGGGGATGTGGGTTTAGCAGTTTTTTGGGGATTAGTGTTTAGGGATTTTTTGTGATAAAGGCTTAGTGAAATTTACTGTTAATGTATTAGGGTATTATGGGGATGAGGATTTTGTGGATTTTGGTCTTGATGGTTTATGGATTATTTTGGATGATCGATTAGTGGTTTTTCGAGATCATGTTTTATTATTTTTTTGGGATGGGGGTATATAGTGTTTTACTATAGAGGGTGTGGGGTTTTTTGGCTGAGAATTGAGGTTCTATTTAGGAATGAGGGATGAAGAGTTTTTGGGGGTTTTATCATTGATGTTTTCTTGTGGAGGGGGTTTCTGTTCTTGTTTGATTGATGGTTGAGAGTTTTTAAGGGATTATGTTTTAGTATTTTTTATGGTTTTGTGTTGATGTTTTTTATGTGAGGGTTTATGGGTTTTTGGGGATGAAGGTTTGATATTTTTTTAGGAAAGGGGATATATTTTTTAGTAATGTGGTTTGATAGTTTTTTCAATGAGGGATTAGGGTTTTATTGGGTTGAGGGTTAGGGTTCTTATGGGCATTTGGTTTTATGTTTTTTTGGGGCTAGGTGTTGAGGGTTTTTCGGTACTCAGGGTTGAGGGTATATTGGGACTCAGTCTTGAGGGTATTTTGGGTTTTTTTGTTGAAGGATATATGGGGTTAAGGGTTAATGTTTTTTTGGTCTGATAGTTTGGTGTTTTTGGGGGTTGAGGATTGAAGTTTTTTATTGGAATGAGGGTGGATGGTTTTTTTTGATCTGAGAGTTGATTGATTTTTAGGTTCGAGATCATTTCTTTTTGGTAATGACTACTTAAATATTTATGGGAATATGGTTTATGAATTTTTGGCGATGAATATTATTGGGTTTGGAGTAATAATGATTAGTGGTTTTGGGGTTTAGGGTTGAGGGATTTTTTTGGATGTGGTATTAGAGAATATTATGGCCATGTGTTTAGGTTTTTTTGTGGATGAGGGATTATGGATTTTTGGGGAAAGTGGTTGTAGGGGTTTTTAAGGATGGGGGTTTATGTTTATATAGGGTTATTATTTACTGATTTTTGGGGTTTGGGGTTAAGGTAATATTTGTATCGTGGTTTATGTTTTTTAAGGATGAGTGTATATAGTTTTTAGGTAAAGTGTATCGGGTAAACTGGGAATGAGGGTTTAAAGGATTTTTGGGCTGGGGGTTTTGGGGAATGATGATATCTATTTTTTTATGGCTGAGTGTTCTGGGAATATTTGTGTTGAGGTTTTAGGGTTTTTTGAGGATGTGGGTTTATGGATTTTTTTTCTTGATGAAGGTTTAGGGTTGTTTTTCTGAGGTTTTAGGGTTATTTTGGAATGATGTTTTATTTTTTTCTAGGATGAGTGATTATAATTATTTTGAGATGAGGGTTTATAATTTATTCTGCTAAGGGTTTAAGGTATATATAATCTGAGGGTTTAAGTTTTTAGGGTCTTAGGGTGTATGAATTTAGGGGATGAGTGTTTAGGTGTTTTGGGATAGGGGAGATTGGTTTTTTTGAAGCGAGTTTAAGGTTTTTGGGTACTTATTGTTAGTGTTTTTTGGGATTGGGGGTTTTTGGTTATTGGGGGATAAGGGTTAGAATTTTTGTGGGATGATGGTTTAATGTTTTTATAAATAGTTGATAATTATTTTTGGTGGATATAGAATAATTTCTAGGAACTATGTGTTTTGGTAATTTTTGGGAAAAGGGTTTATGCTTTTTTGGGGTTGAGTGTTTATGGTTTTTTTAGTGTTGAGGGTTTTTTGTTTTGTTGGGATAAAAATTTAGGGATGTTTCATATTGATTGATTAGATTTATAGGGTATAAGGGGTTAGTTTTTGTATGGGTACGTGATTACAAATATTCTGGTCCTCATGGTTAATGGTTTTTGAGGGTGGATGATTTAAAGGATTTTGCATACAAGGGTTTGGGTTTTTTGGAATAAGGGATTATAGTTGTTTATGACTATGGGATTTATATTTCTTGAGGAATATGTTTATGATTATTTGGTGATAAGGGTTAAGGAATTTCCAGATTTGGGGGATTTTTTTTGCTACTGAGGGTTTAATGGATTTTGTTTCCGTTGGATGAGGGTTTTTTGTTGATGAAGGTTGATGGTTTTTTTGTGCTAAGGGTTGAGGGTTATTTTGAGGATTAGGTTTGAGAGTATCTTGTGTATATGGGTTTATGGTCTATTGGAGATAAAGGTTGTGTGTTTTTTGGGGTTTAGGGATTCATGATTTTGGGGAAGAAGTATGAGGGTTTGTTTTATAAGGTTTTATTGTTTGTTGGGGATAAGGGTTTTGGGTTTTTGGGGCTTTAGATTGAGTTTTTTTGGGGATAATTTTCATGGGTTTTTTGGGCTAATGGTTTTTGGTTTTTTGGAGATAAGGGATTATTGTTTTTTGGGATAATGGATTACTATTATTTAGGCTAAAGGTTTTTCTTTTTTTGGGACTGGGGGATGAGTGTTATTGGTGGCTAGGGTTTTATGTGTTTTTGGTGAGTTTTGAGGGCTTTGGGGGCCTAATGTTTGGGGGTTTTTCTTTCTAAGGTTTGAGGGGGTTTTTTTAGGGTGAGGGTTGAGGGGTTTTGGGGGATTAAGGTTGAGGGGTTTTGTGGCATAACTATAATGGTTTTTTGGGCTTTATGGTAGGGTTGATCTGGATAACGCTTTTGCGATTTTTTTGGATGATATTTTTGGGTTCTGTAGATGTGGTTTTATGAGTTCTTTTATGAAGAGTTTGGAGGGTTTTGGGGGCAAATTGGCTTGTGTTTTTTTGGGGATGAGTGTTTAGTTTTTTGGGTGGCCAAGGGTTTAGAATTTTCTTTGGATGAGGGTTTAGGATTTTGTAGGTCTGAGTATTTAGGGATTTCAGTGGATGTGTGTATATGTTTCTTGGGGCCGAGAGTTTATAGTTCGTTGGGGATAATGGTTTAGGAATATATTGGTATGAGGTTTTAGGGTTATTTTATGCCTATGTTTATAGAATTTTTTAATTGAATGTTTAGGGAATTCAGGAAAGATGGTATTTGTCTTTCTGGTCATGAGAGAGTATAATTTTTTGGTAATGAGTTCTATGTTTTTTTGCGGATGAGGTTCTATAGTATTTTGGGGATGATGGTCTAGGGATCATTGGTGTAGAGGGTGTGGCATTTGTTAGGTATACAGGTTTTAGTTTTTTATTGGGATGACTGTTATGGTTTTTGGGGGAGTGTGTTTATGGTTTTGTGGAGACGATATTCTCGAGATTGGGGGGGGGGGGGGGGTTTCTTGACTAAAACTATTTAATGTTTTTTTGAGATTATTTTGTGGTGTTTTTTGGTGATTAGGGTGTACAATTATTTTTGGGTAAATTTAAATTGTTTTTTGGGTGGAGGGTTTTCGGTTTTTGGGGGTTGAGGGTATTTCGTTTTTTTTTGTGTAGTGTTTAGGATTTTTAGATTATAAAGGATTTGGATATTTTGGGCTTTTGGGGATAGGGTTTTTTGTTACTGAGGGTTTTGGAATTTTTGGTATGGGGATTTAATATTATTGGGGGATGAGGGCATAGAGTATTTTTTGGAAAAGTGTTTATGGTTTTTTGGTGTTGTGGTTGTTTTTCTATTTTTGTGTGTGTTTTTTATTGTTTTTTGGGGATGAGGGTTTTGGGTTTCGGGGGGATGAGGGTATATGGTTTTTTGGGGATATGTTGTGAGGGATTCGTGGGGATGGGGGTTGAGGGTTTTCTAGAAATTTAGGTCAATCTTTTGCTTAGTGTTGAGGGTTTTTTGTGGCTGAGGGGTGACAGTATTCTTCCAATAAGTGTTTTGGGTTTATTATACCATATGGTTGAGGTTTATCTAGGGCTATGGTTTGATAATTTTTAGGATATAGTGTTCATTGGTTTTTAGGGAAGATGGTTTTGTGGGAAAAATGGGTCAGGTTTTCTTGGGGATGAGGGTTTGGGGTTTTTGGGACTATGGTTTATGATTTTTCTATGGCTATTGGTGTAGGTGTTTTTGGGTTTTAATGGTTCAATTGATTTTTGATGAACTGTTAAGGGGTTTTGGAAATAATGAATTTTTTTTAGAGATTAAGGATCAAGGTTTCTTGGGGATTATGGATTTGTTTTTTATTAGTGCTGAGGGTAATGGGTGCTAGGGGTATATGGTTTTTCGTGTAGAGGGTTCAATATATTTTTGGGAAAGGGGTTTATGGTTCTTTTGGGGCCAAGGGATCTGGGTTGGGGGTTACAATTTTCAAGATTCTTGTTTAGGTTATTTTATGTGGGGGATTTTAGGTTTTTTGGGGAATAATGTTATATGTTTTTTGTTTGATGATTTATAGTGTTTTGGAGTTTGGTTTTAGGATTTTTTGGGAAGAGGGTCTAGTATTTTGGTACTGAGTGTTTAGGGTTTTCTAGGGATGAAGGTCTAGTGTGTTTTGGTTTTTGAGATTAATGTTTTTTATGGATGAGTGTATCGGGTTTTTTTAATGGGATGGAAGTTTGGGGATTTTTGTGGAATAGTGTCCATGGTTATTTGGGGCTTTGGGTTCTGTGTTTTTTTTGGATAAGGGGTGATTATTTTTTGGGGAATAGGTATCAATATTTTTTTTGTGTAGTGGGTTTAGGGTTTTTTTGGGTTAGGATTCTTGGATTTTTAGGGCTTGGGGGGTTCTAGTTTTTTGGACGATGATGGTTTACAGTTCTTTTGTGGAGAAGGTTAATTTATTTTGGGTTTGATTTATTAGGGTGTTTTTGGGTTTAGAGTTATTTTTTATTGAGCTTTTATAGTGTTTTTGTGCTAATAATTTATTTTATATCTCGTCTGGAGCATTAGTCCTTTTTTGCAAGAGTATTCAAGGTTTTATGGAGTTGAGGGTACTTTTTTTTTGTTTTTGTGTCCACCATTGTTTCGGGATAAAAGATTAGGGTTTATTAGAGTATCATTGTTTAGGGATTTTTGGAAAGTGGTTTTAGTGGGTTTTGGGGATGAGTGATCTTGGTATTTCTGGCTAATACTTTAGGGATTTTTGTGGCCATGTGTTTGGGGATTTTTTGGGCTGAGGGTTCTTTGATTCATAGGGTCAGTTGTTGTGGGATTTTTGGTATTCGGGGTTAAGGGTTTTTTGGTGATGCAAGCTCAGGGTTTTTAGGGATGTGGCTTTGGGTTTTGGGGATGACTGTCCAGGGGTTTTTTGCGATGTGGGTTTAGGGTTTCTTAGGATGGAGGATTATGGTTTTTTTGGATAAGTTTTAAGGATTTTTTGCGGAAGTGGGATTTTGGTTTTGTAAATGTAAATGTTAATGGTGTTTTTGGGGTAGAGCATTTAAGGGTTATTTTCACTAAATATCTATGGTTTTTTGTTTAATTGTTTAGGGTTTTTATGGGTTTATAGTTTAGGATTTTTTGGGGTTGGAGGTTTAGGAATTTAAATGGATGAGTGTTTAGGGTTTTTTGGGTATTGGTTTTGGGTTTTAGAGGCCACGTGATTATGGGTTTTTTTAATTTAATGTGTTTTGGGTCACTATGGTTATAGTTTTCGGGATACAGGGTTATGGTATTTTGGGACACAGTGATCATTGATTTTATAAGGCTGGGAGTTTAAAAGGTTTTACGGTTGAGAGTTTGGAGTTTTTCCAAGGGTGAGTGTTTAGGGTTTATGGGGATGAACGTTTAGGGTTTTTTGGCAATATGGATTTATAATTATTTGGAATAGGGTATAAGATTTTTTGGGACGAGGTTTTTCAGTTTTTGGGATTAAGGATTGGATTTTTTAGTGATAAGATATTATGTTTTTTATGTTGTGGGTTTATTTTTTAAGCCTATGTGTTATTTTATGGATTTGACGTTTCGATGTTATTTGGGATATGGGTTTAGGTTTTGGTGGTGTTAGTTTTAGGGTATTTGGGCCTATGGTTTGAGGTAATATTTGGGATAATAATTGATGGTTTATTGGGGTCAGATGTTGTGGGTGTATTGGGGATCTGAGTTGAGGGAATGTTCAGTCTTAAGGATGGGGTCATTTGGGTGTGTTGGTTGATGGTTTTATGGGGATAAGGGGGTAGAAGTTTTTTTGGTTCTTAACTGAAGGCTATTTGGGACTATGAATTGTGATATTTTCTAGACTGGTAGTCTGGGTTTTTTGGGAAAGGGATTAGGGTTTTATGGGGCTCATGGCTGAGTTTTATTTTGGGACGTAGGATTAGTGTTTTCTGGGAAAGGGACTAAGGTATATATGCGGTTCATGATTTAATGATTTTTTGGCTTAGAATTTTGGGTTTTATGGGGATGAGCATTGAGGGTTTTTTTGGATAAAGGTGTATGATTTTTTAATGATAAGTGTTGAGGTTTTCTGTGGTGAGCGCAAAGGTTTTCATAGGATTGTGGGTTTATGGTTTTTTTGGGATATGGGTTTATGTTTTTTTTTGGAATTGGAGATTAGGGATTTATTGGGATGGGTGTCCTATGTTTTTTGATAGATTTTATTTTAGGGTTTTGGGGGGGATCTAGGTTATTGGTTTTATCTTTTTTGGGGTTTTGGATTTATGATTTTTTGTGGGAGGAGTTTTTGAGTTTTTAGGGATAGTGATTATGTGTTTTTAGGGTATCTCGGATGATGGTTTATGTATTTTTGGGGGATGGTTTATAATTTTTTAGGGCTGATGTTTGAGTGGTTTTTTGTGATAAGGGTTTTGGAATTCTTAGTACAAATACTATAAGGTTTTTACGGACCATGGCTAAGTGTGTTTTGTGAACGAGGGATGAGGTTTTTTCAGGTTAGATGGTTGAGGGTTTTTGGGGGTTGATGTTTTTTGATTTTTTGAGAATGAGGGTTTAGGGGTTTCTAGGGACGAGGTATTAATTTTTAATAGAGATAATTGTTTTGGGATTTTTGGTACTAGTGTTATATTTTTTTCTAGTGTTTTTTATTTATGTTTTTCTAGGGAATGAGTTTAGGGTTTTATAGGGATTGGGTCTCTGTTTTTTCAATGGTAGGAGATATTTTATTTTTTTGGGAAGATGATTTAGTGTTTAGTGTTAATGAGGATTTAGTTTTATACATTTTTTAGGGTTTGAGATTTTTAGGGGATGTGGTTTTTATATATTTTGGTATATGGGGTAGGGGGTTAGGGTTTTCATGGGCATAGAGTTTAATGTTTTGATGGAATACGTGATTTTTGAATCTTATTGTCGAGGATTTATAATGTTTTGGGAAAGGGGGATTAGTGTTTTACGGTGTTGGGAGAATAAAATTTTATTGGGATATGGGTGTATGGTTTTAGTATGTTTGGGGTCATGGTTTTCTAAGAATGATGATTTATTGTTTTATGGGTCTAGGGGTTTAGTGTTTTTTGGGGATGTGGGTATACAGTTTTATTAGGAAAGAGTTGTATTTATTTTTGGGCCAAAAAATTGATGGATTTATAGGGCTAGTATTCAGTGTTTTTTGGGATGAATTTGGTGGATTTTGTTTGGATGAGGGTCTGTTGTTTTTTTGGGCAGAGGTTTTTCAATTTTCTAGTGATGATGGCTGTGGTTTTTTTGGGGATTTAGGGTTTAGTTTTTTCTCCATCTATAGTTTAATGTTTTTCAAGGGATTGGGGTTTAGTGATTTATGGGGATGATTTTTATTGTTTTTTTAGGGATGGGGGTTTTGTATTTGATGACGATGATGGTTTATGGATTTTATGGCCTGAGGGTTTAAGATTTTATTAGGTTAAGGGTTTAGAGTTTTTTTAGGATGAAGGTTTCTGATTTTCTAGGGATGAGGGTTTTGGGTTTTATGGGGTTATGGGATTGGGATTTTATGGGGATTCTATTTTAAGGATTTAATTGTAGATGAGTTCATATGAATTTTCATGGATGAGGGTTCGGGTTTTTTGGGGATAAGTGTTTAAGGATTTATAAGGTTGATGGATTTATGTTTTATAAGTCCTAGGAATTGTGTTTTTGGGGGGATAAGGGTTTAGTGTCATTTGGGATATAGGTTTCCGTTTTTTGGGGATTTGTATTATCAATTTCTTCGGAGGATAGCTGAGGGTATTTTGTGGATAAGGGTTACTTTTGGGGGGGGGGGGTCGATGGTTTTTGGATTATTAGGGATGAGAGTTGTGGGGGTTTTGAGGATAAGTGTTTATAGTTTCTTACGGACGAGGGTTTAGGGTTTTGGGGGATGAGGGTTCCTTGTTTTTTATGTATGTGTATTTATTGTGTTTTTTTGTTAATGGTTGAGGGTTTTTTTTCCTGAGGGTTTTTTTTGGGGAGAGGGGTTCAAATTTTTTATTGGGCTACGGTTTGAGGGTTTTTTGGGGGATGAGGTTTATAGGTTTTTGTGTGTGGGGGTTTTAGGGTTTAATTGGAACAGGGATTAGGGTTATTTTAGTGATGAGTGTTTTGGGATTTTTGGGGCAAAATGTCCAAGATTTTATGGGTTTGATGGGTTAGGATTTCATCAGATGTGGGTTGTGGGATTCATAGGACATATCCATGAGGGTTTTTGTGGCTAATGACTGAATGGTTTTGGAGGAAGAGGATGATGGTTTTTCGGGTTAGAGAGTTGAAGATTTTCTGGGAATGAGGTTTTCTGTTTTTTTAAGGATGGAGGGTCTAGGGTTTTCTATGGATGACAGATTAATTTTTTCTACAGATATGGGTTTATGTTTTTTTGTACTAGTTTTATATGTTTTTCTTGTCACCTAAATTTATGTTTTTTGGGGAAAGGGTTTAGGGATTTATGGGGATTGCGTTTATGGTTTTTCTGGTGTTAGGAGATATTTATTTTATGGGGATGTGTGTTTAGTATTTAATGGGGATGGGTGTAATGGATTTACTTTGATAAGGATTTGGGGTTTTAATACGATTAGGGTTTCATATATATTTCGTTTTGGTGTTTTATGCTTTTTTGGTATTGGAGTTTAATGTTTTGTAGGGATATATGTTTTTTGTATCCTAGAGATGGGGGTTTAGAATGTTCTTGGATACAGGGATATGTGTTTTATGGTGCTGGGAGATTACTATTTTTTGGATATGTGTTTATTGTTTTTTAGGTTTGGTGTTTATGGATTTCAGGGCTTTAGGATTTATTATTTTTTGGGGTTGGGGGTTTAGAGTATTTTGGGGATGCAGATTTATAGTTTTCATAGTCTGGTGGTTTATTGATTTTTGGGACTAACAGTTTTTGATATTGTTGGTCTAGGATTAAATATTTTTTTGGGAAGAAGTCTGAGGATATTATTTCAATGAGGTTATAATATTTTGGGGCTGAGGATTTTGGATTTTTTAGTGATGATGGTTGATTATTTTTTGGGAGTTTGAGGTTTAGGGTTTTCTAGGGATGAGGATTTAGGGTTTTCATGGTATTAGCGTTTAATGTTTAATGACGTTGAATTTGTTATGATTTTTTTACGGTTGTGGAATTCATTTTTAATTAGGATGGGGGTTTAAAAATTTCTTGGCCTATGTGTTTATGGTTTTTACTGGATGAGCTTTTAGGGTTTTTTTAAGGCTGAGTGTTTGTGATTTTCTATTATTAAGGTTTTCAGTTTTTTAGTCCTATGTATTTTGGATTTTATGGGGGTTAGGTTTCTGGGTTCTATGGAGATGTGTTCAATGGATTTTTTTTATGTATGAGGGTTTTTGGTTTTATGGGGATGTGTTTTAGGCATTTAAGGGTGATGGTTTTGGGTTTTCTAAGGCTGATGTGTTAGGTCTTTCATAGTGCTGAGGGTTTAGTATATTTTGTGAGAATATTATTGGATTTTTTGGGGATGATGGATATGGTATTTTTAGCGATTATGGTGGATGGTTTTTGGAGAACAAGGTTGATGGTTTTTTAGGGCCAATGTTTTTGGGTTTATTAGATATGAAGGATGAGGGGATATTGTGACTAAGGGTTGACGATTTATTTTAGAAGATGGTTTATGGATTTTGGGGGCTGAAGTTTTAGTGTTTTTATGAATGAGGCTTTCTGGTGTTTTGTTGCTCACGGTTGAGGTTTTTTTGGTCAAGGGTTGTTTTTTTGTGACAAAGGGATCATGTTTTTCTTCTGAAGAGGGTATAGGTTTTTGGGGAGATGTGGTTTTTGGTGTGTTTATTATGGGGGTTTTAGATTTTTTGATGCATAGTGTTTTTCCTATTATTGTGACGAGTATTTGGAGATTTTTGGGGCTAAGTGTTCATGTTTTTATGTTATTGATGGGTTAGTGACTTATTGGATAGGGTTTTTGGTTTCATAGGACTTATCCTTGATGGTTTTTTGTGTCCAATGGTTGATCATTTTTGGGGGATGAGGGTTGAGGGTTTTTTGGGTCAGAGGGTTGAGGGTTTTTTGGAGATGATGTTTTTGTTTTATTTGGATTGAGGGAACAATGTTTTCAAGGGATGAGATATTAATTCCTTTTTGGATAGGGTTTATGATTTTTTTGGTAATAGTGGTATATGTTTGTCTAGTTGTCTGGATTTATTTATTTTCAGGGAAAGGGTTTAGGGTTTTCTAGGGATCAGATTTATTGTCTTTCAAGGGTTATGATATTTTTTTTTTGGAATGAGGGTTTAGTGTTATATGGGGACATGTGTTTACGTTTTTACATTGCTAGAGATTTGGTGTTTTTAAGGGATGAGGGTTTCATATATTTTGGTGATGGTGATTTAGTGGGTTTTTTGGATTATATTTTAATGTTTTGAAGGGATAAGTGTTTTTGGTATCCTAGAGGCAAGGGTTTGGAGTGTACTAGGATAGGGGGATTTGTGTTTTATTGTTTTGGGAGATTATTATTTTATTAGTATATTTTTATACAGTTTTATTTGGATGGGGGTTACAGTTTTTTGGGGATGAGGATTTATTTATTTGGGACTGGGGGTTTATGGTTTTGTGGGGATGTGGGTTAACATTTTTCATTGGATGAGGGTTTATTTATATCTAGAACTATAGTTTTATTGTTCTATAAGAATAATATTCAATGTTTTTTGGGAAGATATCTGAAGATTTTATTTGAATAATGTTATAAGGTATTTTGGTGTGGATGTTTTTTTCCATTTTATTGATGATGGTTGAGGTTTTTAGGCGTTTGAGGATTAGGGTTTTATAGGGATGTGGTTTTAGGGTTTTCATTGGATTGTGGTTTAGTGTTTAATGGGTCTATGTTTTTACTATTTTTTATTGATGCTTATTTTGTATTATATTGGGATGAGTTTTAGGGATTTCAATTCCAGAGGATTTCAGGTTTTCTTGTCCTAAGGGTTTATGGGTTTTTGAGGCTAATGGTTATCAATTTTCTATGGTTGAGGTTTTTGGGATTGTGGGGCTATGGGTTTGAGATTTTATGGGGCTATGGTTTCATGGTTTTTGTAGACGAGTTCACATGATTTTTGAAGGATGAGGTTTTTGGGTTTGTTGTGGATGAGTGTTTAGGGATTTCTAAAAATGATAGTTTGTAGTTTTCAATGGATTTTGTTTTATGGGTTTTTTTGGGGTGAGGGTTTACTATCTTTTGGGAAAGGGGTTTTTTTGGGATGATATATGAGGTATTTTTAGGGATGAATGTTTACTGTTTTATGGTGATGAGGGTTGATGGTTGTTTTGGTGATGATGGTTTTGGGTTTACTTGGGATAAAGGATGAGGGGGTTTGGGTGATAAGTGTTGATGGTTTTTTATGGATGGGTTTTTATGGTTTTTTGGGGATGAGGTTTGATTGTGTTTTTATGGTGAAGTCTTTAGGGTTTTTTGAAACAAATGGTTGAGGGTATTTTGTGATGGGGGTTATTTGTTTTTTGTGACTGAGGGGTCATTTTTTTGGCTGAGGGTTGGGTGTTTTTTGGGGATGTGCTTTTATGATTTTTTTGGTTTGGGGGTTTTAGGGGTTTTGGGGAAAATGTTTTAGGGTTTTCCAGTGATGAGTGTTTGGGGATTATTCATATAACGAGTTCCGTGTTTTATGTGGTTGATGGGTTAGGGTTTCATCAGATGAGTGTTGAGGATCTTTTTGGCTAATGGTTTAGTGTTTTTTTGGGAATTGGGATTACATTATTTGGTGATCAATTTGGAGGGATAATTTGGGGAAGAGGGTTATGGGTTTTTTTAATGAGAGGTATGGATTTTAGGGCTAGGATTGGGGGTTTTTGTGGGCAAAGTGATCTGTATTTTTTGTGGATGAGTGATTAGTGTTTTATAGGGATGAGGTTTTAGTACTATTTGGTGATTAATGTTTAGGGTTTATTCCATCATGCGGGTATATATATTTTTTGAGGTTATAGGAGCATGGTTTTTTAGGGGGTTATTGTTTAGGGTTTATTGTGAATGAGGGTTTCATCATTTTTTTAGCTAAGGGTATTTGGTTTTTTTCCGAAATTTGGGATTAGGAACTCTTAGGGAAAATGCTATAGGATTTGTTGGGGAGGCGGTTTCCTATATTTTTTGAAATTCAGGTTCATGGTTTGTTGTGGTTTTGGTTTTGGGTATTTTTATGGTGGAGTGTTCAAGTATTTTTGGGGGGCTGAGTGATTAGTGTTTTGGGGGAAATGAGATCACAATTTATAAGGGTAGAATGTGAAGCATTTTTTGTGGTAGTGGGATAATGGTTATGTGTACTGAGGGTTTGGGGTATTATAGTGGATAATGGTTCATGGTTTTTTTGGGGGGGTGTAGGTTCATGGTTTTTGATGATGTGTGTGGGGGGGGGTCCAAGATTTGTTGAGGATAAGGGTTTGGGGTTTTTGGGCTCATGTTTCATAGTTTTCTAGGGATAAGGGTTCAAGGATTTCTGTTACTAAATGTTTAGGATATTTAGGGATTAGGGTTCAATTTTTTTTGTGATAAGGTTATAGTAATTTATTTAGGTTCAATGGTTGAAGTTTTTCGGGCTCTGTTTTTAAGGTTCCACAGGGATAGGTTTTTTGGGGGGTAAGGGTTTTGGAGTTTTATGGCCCCAGGGATTGGGGTATTATTTATATGGGGCTTCAAGGTTATTGGGGGATGGGGTTTCAGGGTTTTCTTAGTACAATGGTTGAGGTTTCTATGTGGATGGTTTATTAGATTTTGTTAGGAATGAAGGTTTATGGTTTTTCGTGGATAGGGTTTTAGGGTTTTTAGGGATTACTGTTTAGTATTTTCTTCTATTAAGGGATCATGTTTTCATTGGTAGAGGGTTTATGGTTCCATGGGGTTGACGATTTATTTTTTTTGGATTTTAGGTTTATGGTTGTTTGGAATTTGGTATTATGATTTATTGGGTGAGGAGTTTGGGTATTTAGGCGAAGAGGGTTTAGGGTTTTTTGGGGCCTTGGATTTATGTTTTTGTTGTTGATTAGTGTTTCAATATTTTTTGTGCTGAGGGATTATATATATTTAGAGTTTAGGGTATATTTTTTCTATTATTGGTTTAATTTTTTTTGTGGGTGAGTTATTTTTTATTGGTATGATATAGGTATTTCGAGGATGAGGATTTATGGTTTTCTTGGGAGAGATGTTTAGAATTATTTGGTGATGAGGGTTTAGTGTTTTTTCTAGATGAGGCCTTATAGTTTTTCAGGTATATGGTTTTTTGGGTTTTTTTGGGGATTAGGTTTTTATTTTTTTAGGGATAAGAGTTTAGAGTTTTCTAGGGATAAGTTTTTAGTGACTTTTTTGGATATGTGAATTGTTGTATTTGGGTTTTGGTTTTGTGATTTTATATGGATGAGGATTTGGGATTTATTGGACTATGGGATGAGGGTTTTTGGGGGTGAGGGATGATGGTATTTGGGCAAAAGGGTTGAGGGGTTTTGGGTGATGGTATTTTTAATTTTATATTGAACAAAATTAATGAATTTTTTTGGTTGGGGTTGATGGTATTTGGGTCTTGATAGAGTAGGGTTTTTTGGCGGTGAGGTTTTATGGTATTTTGGGTTGTGGGTTTAGGGTTCTCTAAATATGAGATTTTAGGGTTATCTAGGGCTGAGGGTATAGGTTTTTCTAATAATAAGTGTACAATGTTGTTTTGGGATATGGTTTGAGGGTTTTTAAGGAAGGGGGTTTACAGTTTAGGGAGTTGTGGGTTTAGAGGTTTATTGGGATAGGGTTATCCAAGAATAAATGTTCATTGTTCAGTCTTTAGTGTTTTTTTCTGGATGGGGTTCATTTTTTTGGGATGAGGGTTTTGGTATTTTTCGGGATGGTGATAATGGTTTCTTATATATGATGGTTTATTCATTTTGGTGGTAGATGGTTTTGGGACATATACTTTTTCGGTTCAAATGGTTTAGGGTTTTGGGGGGTTATTTGTATATATTTTTTTGGTGCAGACAGTTTATTTATTTTTGGGGGTGTGGGATGCGATTTTTTTATTGGTGAGGGATTAGGTTTTTATGGGGATTAGGTTTGAGTGTTTCTTATTATATTGGATTGAGGGTTTTTTTTGTGTAAGAGGGATTAGTATTTTTAAGGGATTATCATTGAGGGGTTTTTAGGATGAGGGTTGAGGGTTTTTTTGGGATGGTTGTTGAGGGTTTTTCGGGGGTTAGGATTTAATGATTTTTTAGGATGATGGTTTAGTGTTTTTTGGGGATTAATGTTTATATATTTATGGTTCTCTGGGTATAGTGTTTCATGGGGATAGGAATTTTGGGTTTACTCATGCTATGTGTATAATATTTTCATAAGATAAGGGTTTAGGGTTTTATGGGAATGAGGGTATTGGGTTTTCAGGGCATGATGTAAGAAGATTCTCTAGGATGGGGGTATTAATTCTTCTGGTCAATAGGCTTTAGAGTAGATTGCAGATGTTTTTAGGGTTATTTTTTCCAGGGGATAAGTTATTCTATGGATGAGGGTTTATAAATTTTTGGGGTGGAGTATTTAGGTTTTTCTTGGGATGGGGATTATTTTAATTAATGGATAAGGGATTATGGTTTTCTAGGGATGACCGTCTATAGCTTTCTAGGGCTATGAGATTGGCATTTTATAGGGCTGGGTGATTCTAAATTTTTGGGGACGAGGTTTTATAGTTTAATGAGGTTGAGGTGTTTGGGATTTCAATTGAGGGGAGTTTAGTGTATTCTGGGGAAATGAGTTTAGTATTATCATGGGATGAGTTTTGCGGTATTCATAGGCTGATATTTAGGGTTTTTTCTTGGGGTTTATTAGGGTAAAGTGTTCTGGGTTATTAAAAATAAGGTATCATTATTTTATGTGGGTGAGGGTTTAGTGTTTTTTCCGGTTTAGGGTTTTTGGATTTCTGGGGGCAAGGGTTGAGATTTTTTACGGATGGGGTTTCAGGGTTCTCTAGGGTTGATGGTTTATGTTATTTTTGGAATGATGGGTTAGGGTTTTCATTTGATAAGGGTTCATGGTTTTCTAGGGATTATTTTTTCTATTTACTAGGGATGAATGATTGGGGAGTTTTGTGGATGAGTGTTTAGGATTTTCTTGGGATGATGGTTTAGTTTTCTCTCCAGATGTGTGTTTGGGGGTTTCTAGGGATTAGAGTTTAAGTTTTTCATGGGATTTGGGCTATGTGTTTTCTTGGGCTTAGAGTTTATGGTTATATGGATGTGGTATTGTAGAGTTTTATAGGGATGGGAGTATATGATTTTTTAGGTATGAGGTATTATAGTTTTCTAGAGGTATGTGTCTAATTTTTTCTGTGGCTGGGTGTTGTGGGTTTTTCGGGGCACATGGTTATGGGATTTTTGGTGCACAGGGTTTAGGGGTTATTATACTAAGGGTATGAGGATTTTTTGGGAAAATAGTTTTGCAATTTAGGGTTGAGTTTATATTGGATTTTTTGGATTTCGGTTTAGGTTTTTCTGTGGCTTAGAATCTATTGTTTTTTTCTATGGTTTACTGGTTTTTAGGCCAAATAGTTTAGTGTTTTCTGGTGCTAATGGATTTCGGTTTTCTGGTGGTGTGAGTAAGTTTTTTATAGGCATAAAAGTATCGGATTTTATGATGTTATAGTTTTAGGGTCTTCTTGAGGAAGGGTCTATGGTTTCATTGGGATAACATATTTGGGAAATTGGGGGCAAGTGGCTTTGGGTTTTCTAGTGATGTGGAAGTAGGAATTTTTGTGGCAAGGTTTTTATGGATATCTAGTTTTGAGGCTTTACTATTTTTCTGGTAAGGGATTTGGGTTTCAGTGAAAAGGTTTTTCGGGTATTCTATGGTATAGGGTCCAAGGATTTTTGATGTTGATAATTTTGGGTTTTCTAGGGCTCAAGTATTAGTGTTTTTAGGGCCATGTCATTATATTTTTTCAAGGTTGAAGGGTTTATATGATTCTAGTGATGGAGATTTTTTTTGTGAGGATATGTATTTTTCGTTTTCATGAAATAAGTAATTATGTATTTCTAGTATTAAGGGTTGAGGGTTTTTTTGGAGGAAAACATTTCGGGTTTTCAGGGGAATAAAGTTTATCTTTTTCTATCAGTGAGAGATTATGGTATTTTGGCTGATGTTTTATCATTTATTATGGATTAGGGTCGAATTTATTTGGTAGCCAAGTGTTTGTGATTCTTTGGGTTTGTGGTTTTTTATTTTCTTTATTTAGTTTCTATAGTTTTTAAGTATAAGGTTTTAATGTTTTTCGTGGTTGGGTGATTGCATTTTTTTGTAATGGGTGTTTATTGGTTTTTATGTTTGAGCTTGTAGGTATTTTTGGGAAATTGGGTTTATGGTTATTTATAGATGAGTGTTTATGGATTTTTAGGGATGAGGGTTAATGGATTATTAGGGATGAGGATTCAGAGACCATTGGGAATGAGGGTATGTTGTTTTTTGAGGGTGAGTGTTTGAGGTTATTTTGGGTCCGAGGGTTTAGAGTTTTTCTGGTTGAGGTGTAATGGATTTTTAGGGATATGGGTTTTGGTTCTGTTTTTTTTATTAGGGTTTCTTGGTTATAAGGGTATAGAGTTTTCTCGGTGTTGGGGTTTAAGGTTTTTTGGACTGCATGTATAGGGTTTTCTCTGGTTAGGGGATTATTTGTTTTCAGGGTTGAGGGTTTAGGGATTTTTGGGGTAGAAAATTTGTGTTTTTTTTATGATGTTGGTTTAGTGTATTTTGGGAATGTGTGTTTGGGGTTATTTGGGGATGAAGACATAGGGTTTTCTAGGGATGCAAGATTATTATTTTTTGGGACCATGGTTCAGAAATTGATGGGGTTGGGGAATTATGGTTTTTTGGGGCATTGGGTTTTTGGGTTTTGGGGATGTGGTTTTAGGGTTTAGGGTAATTAACGGTTGGTGATTATGGTTGTATTGGGATTATGTGATTAGGGTTTTTTTGGCTAGGGGTTTTTAGATTATTATTGTTGATAGTTTCTTATTTTAATGGGATGAGTGTTTTCATTGTTTTTGGACTGACTAAAGATAATTTAATAGTTTATAGGGTTGATGGATTTTAGGGGGTGAAGAATGAATGTTTTTTGTGCTGTGGGAATAGGGTTTCATAGAATGAGGGTTATGGAATTATTGGGTATGTGCGTATATAGTATTTTTGGGTGTAGGCTTGAAGGTTTTGTATGGAAGAAGGATGAGCTGTTTGGGGATTGTGTTTTTAGAATTTTTGGGTTTATTGTTTAGGGTTTTGTAGGGTGAGGATTATAAATTATTATGGTTTGGGTTTAGGGTTTTTTGGGATGAGGGTTTATAGTTTTTTAGGGATGTGGTTTTATATTTTTTTCAGAACTATGATTTTCAGGGGATGGAGGTTTAGGGTTTTCTTGGGGCATTTAGTTTTGGTGTTTTTTAGTATGAGGGATTAGGTATATTTGTGATTGTCGGATTATAGTACTTTTCAGATTAGGGTTTATTGCTTTTTGGATGAGTTTTTAATGTTTTTTTTTGAGATTTTATTTTTTAATGATTATGACATACATTTTATAGGTAGAGGGTTCAAGTGGTTTTATGGTTGAGGGTTTGGGGGTTGCTGGGGATGATGGTCTATTGATTTTTGGGACTAATGATTTAGAGTTTTTTGATCCTATGGTTTTAGGATTTTTATAATGATGAGGATTTAGGGTTTATTTGGGATAACTACATAGATTTTGTTATTTTAAAGGGTATAGAGTTTGTTTTGGATGAGCGATTAGTTTTTTTTACTGTGAGGGTTTTTAGTTTTTGTTGTTTTAGGGTATTGGGTTTTTCGGTGGCTGAGGGTTTTGTGTTTTCTATGTATAGAGGATTAGTGAATCTTGGGTTTGAAGTTGTATGTTCATTTTGGGATAAGGGATTAGGGTTTTAGGGATTTCAGATTTAGGGTGTTTTACAACTAAGGATTTTAGCATTCCCTGTGTTACAGATTTAGGGTGTTTCTGATATGAGGGTACATGGTGTTCTTGGATGTGTGTTGGGGGGTTTTGGGGGAATGAGTGTTATGGGTTTTTTTGGGGATGATGGTTTATTGTTTTTTAGGATTGATTGTATTGAGCATTTGGGGATAGGGGTTTAGTTTATTTAGGGGATGAGTGATATGGGTTTTTGGGGCTTAACAGTTTAGGGTTATTTGGGATTCAGATTTTTGAGGTATTTGGGGTTGAGGGATTATGGGTTTTCTGGGTTTTTTGTTCATAGATTTTATGGATTAAGGAGTATATATTTTTTGGGATGATATTTTATGGCTTTTTCGGGATGAGGGCTTAGAGTTTTTTAGTATCGAGTGTTTATAGGGTTCTAGGGCTGAGGGTTTAGTGATTTTTGGGGATGAGGTTTTACAGATTTTCATGAGTTTGGTTTAGGGTATTTTTGTGGTGAGACATTAGGGGTGTTTGGGGGATGAAGGATAAACGTACATTTATGCTGAGGGGTTAGAGTTTATTGGATCTGATGGAATAGATTATTTTTGTGTTTAATGTTTAGAGTATTTTGGGTATATGTGTTTATGGGTATTTGGGGATAATGGTTTAGGGTATTTAGGTGTTTATAGATTTCCTCATTACATGGTTGAATAGATTAGGTATTTTTATTGAATGAATTTTTATATTCCTTTTTGGGGTTGATGATTTACAGTTTTTTTACCTAATAGTTTACCATTTTTTAAGGATGTGGGTTACCTAATTTTCCTGGTAGAGTGTTTAGGGTTCATTGGAGTTAGGGGTTGAGAACTATTGGGGATGTGTTTTTAGGGTTATCAGATATGAGGATTTATGGTTTATGGGAGTGTTATTTTATGTTTTTTAAGGATGAGGGTTTTTTATTATTTTGGATGAGGGTACATTTTTTTGGGATTGTGGTCTGAGGATTTATTAGGCTTAGGGTTGATGGTTTTTTTAGCATGATTATTAGATTTTTTAGGGTTTTGAGTTTTTTGGGGTCAGTGTTTAGGGTTTATTTGTTTGAAGGTTATTCTTTTTTTGAGGATGAGGGTTGAGAGTTTTTTTTGGGATGATGGTTTAGGGTTTATTGGGGGTGAGGGTTTAGGGTTTTTAAATGGTTGTGGTTTTGGTGTATTTTGTGGGTGATGTATTATTTAGGATGATTTAGGGTTCTGAGGATTGGGGTTTATGTTTTTAGGGGTTGGGAGTTGATGATTTTTTTGTGGTTATGTTTTGAGGGTTTTTTTGGGATGACTCTTTTGGGTTTTTTTGGATGGGGTTTATAGATTTCTGGGGTAGCTTGTTGGGGTTTATTTGAATATGAATATATAGGGTTTCTTTGAGGATGAGGGATAATATGATTTTGGGGTTGAGTGTTTATAGTTATTTATGGATGTGTGGTGAAGGAATTTTTGGAATGATGGTTTTGGAATTTTCGGGTTGATTGCTATGGTTTATTTGGGTGTTACATTATAGGATTTTTGTGCGGTCAGAGGGGTGATGGTTTTTTGGGGATGAAGATTTTTTGTATTTTCGGTTAGGAATTATGGTTTTTTGTGTCTATTTTTAGATGGTATTTTGTGAAAAAAATGGGTTTTTTATGTGGTGAGTGTTGATAGTTTTTTTTGGGGTAGGACGTTCATATTTTTTTTGAGGTTAAAGGGGTTTTTGGACCTGAGAGTTTTGTTCTTTTTTTTCAGTCTTATGGATTTAGGGATTTTGGGATGAGGGTTTAGTGTAATTTGGGGCTATGGTTTAATATTGTTTGGGCTATGTATTTCGTTTTTTTTGGGATTGGTGTTTAGAAAATTTTGGGGATAACTGTCTAGTGTTTAAATGGTGTAAGAGTTTAAGGTATTTTTTATGAGGGTTATAATTTTTTTAGGGACAGGGTTTTTGGGATTGTTAGGGTTGAGTGTTTGGGTTTTTTCAAGGCTCATGGTTGATGTTATTTTGGGGATACGTGTTTATGGTTATTTTGGGAGGAGGGTTTTGGGTTATTTGGTGCTGATGGTTGTTTTTTTAGGGTTAAGGGATTAGGGGTTATGGGGATGATGTTTTAGGGTTTTTTTGGGTTAATGATTGAGGATTTATTGGGGATTATGGTAGATGGTTATTTGAGTATATGGATGTTGTGAATTTGGGGCCCATGATTTAATTTTTCAACGGGTTTAGGGTTTATGGTTTTTTTGGGATACTGATTTAGGGTTTTATGGGGTTGAGTGTATATAGTATTGTGGGGGATAAGGGAATATGGTTTTTAATAGCTTAATGTTTACTGTACTTTTTGGATTTCGGGTTAGTGTTTTTTAAGGATGAGGGTTTATTGTTTTTAGTCGCTCATTTTCTAGGGGTTACCATATCTATGTGATTATGTTGTTTTTTTAGATTGAGTATGTATGGTTTTTTGAAAGTGAAATTAATGATTTTTAGGGATGACGTATTCTGGTTTTTTTTTGTTGGGGATTTTGGACTTTTTGGGTCTTTGGGTATCAGGTTTTTTATGATTTAGGGTTTTTAGTTTTTATTGTGGAAGAAGGATTAGCGATTTTTTGGATGAGTTTTAATGGTTATTTGTAGTATATTGGGGATTGATTTTTGTGGATGACAGTTCAGTGTTTTATAGGGTTAAGGGTTTATGGAATTTTTGTTTTTATGGATTGAGTGTTTTTTGGTAGTAAGGAATTATGGTTTTTAAGGTATTATGGTTTCATGTTATTTTTGTATGAGTGTTTATGGTAATTTTGGGATTTTGGTTTTGGTTTTTTGGGCCAGAGAGATTAGATTTTTTTAGACATGAGGGTGGAGGGTTTTTTTGGAATGAGGATTTAGAATTTCATTGGGAATGAGGGATTATAGGTTTTTAGGGAAGAGGGTTAATGTTTTATTTGGGATTATGATCAATAATTTTTTAGTAATGAGGGTGAGAATTTTTTAGTCATTGAGCATTGAGGGATTTTGGTTCTGGCGTCTTTTGGATTTTTAAATCTACGAGGTGAAGGTTTTTTTCATGACGATGGTTTATGGATTTTTAGGGTTGATGGTTCAGTTTTTTATGGTGATAAGTGTTTACGTTTTTTTGGGATATGGTTTAAGGGTTTTTTGAGATTAGGGTATAGGGAATTTTGGGGATGAGGGTAATGGGAATTTTGGGGCTCAGAGTCGGGGGATTTCATGGATAGTGTGTTTAGGAATTTTAAACGTTAATGGTTGACAGTTTTTTTTGGGGAGAAGGTTAATGGTTTTATTTGGAATTGGGTATATGGTGTTTTCTGGGGATTTGGATCTTGTGATTTATATGGATAAGGGTTTTTAGTATATTGGGTTTTAGGGTTTAGAATTTTTTTTAGCAATGAGGTTTTATGGGTTTTTAGGGATGATGGATTAGTGTTCAAAGAGGATGAGAGTTTTTGGTTTTGGGGCCATATGTATTTATGTTTTTTTTAAGATGGGGGTATAGTATTTTTTGTCGATAAGGGTTTAGAGTTTTCTAGGGATATGTGTCTATTTTTTTTAGGGAAAAGGGAATTTTTTTGTGGCTTAGGGATGAGATTTATTTGTGGCACAAGGTTAATTTTTTGGGGGGGATTAGGGTTTACCATTTATTAGAGATCATGTGTTGTGGATATTTTTGGTCGATGATTTATGGTTTTATTGGTATTTTATTTTATTTTATTTTTTGGAGTGTTTAGTTATTTTTAGATAGAGGGTTGGGGGTTTTTTTAGAATGGGGGTTTATGTTTTTTTGGGGGTGATGGTTTAGGGATTTCATGATGACTGTTTACGATTGGTTCTATATGATGGAATATGATTTTATCTGGGTAAGGCATTTGGTTTTTTTGGATGAACATTTAGGGTTTTTGTGGGATGAAATTTTAGGAAATTTTTGGCTGGGGTGTATGATTTTTATGGATAAGGATAGGATACTTTTTAGAGGTTTTAGTTTTTTTTATGTTGAGAGATAAGTGTCATTTTTTCCAAGCATTTAGTGTTTTTTAAGATCGAGCATTTATAGTTTTTTTCCAGCTAAGGGTTTAGTTAATTTTTGGAAAAGTATTTGGTGTTTATTCTGCTAAGGTTTTAGTTTTTTTTAGTATGGAATCATATTTTTTAGGGTTGAGGGTCTGGGTTTTTTTGTGGTAATCTATTCATTGATTTTTTGGGATGAGGTTTCAGGGGGTTTGGGGTAGAGGGGATATTGTTTTTTAGGGATGGTGGTTTATTGTTTTTTTGGGATGTGGGGTATTTTTTATTGTTTGTGAGGGTTTATGAGCTATTATGGGGGTGGAGGTTACTGGTTTTTTGAGATTGAGTGTTGATTTTTTTTAGTGGTGAGGGTTTTGGTTTTTGGGGTTAATAGGGACTGGGTTTTCTTTTTTTGGATGAAGGTTTACAGTTTATTGGGTAGTTTGTTGATTGTCTTTCATGGATGATAATATATGGTTTTTTTGGGTCGAGGGATCAATATTTTTTGTGGATGATGGATTAGCGTTTCCTGGGGATGACATTATACGGTTTATTGGGGCTTTGGTATTATTTTGTTTGGGATGTTCATTTAATGTATTTAGGGTTTAATTACTTATGAATATTTGTTTCTGAGGGTTTTGGGTGTTTTGTGGCAAGGGGTTCTTGGGTTTTGTGGGATTAATGTGTAGGATTTTTGGGGTTGAGAATTTAAGATTTTCTAGATATGTGGGTTTATGGTTTTTTTGGTATGGGGGATTTTAGAATTTTTGAAATAAGGGTATAGAATTTTTTGGGGAATAGGTTAATGATTTTTAGTGTTGATGGTTTCGGGTTTTTCGGTATGAAATTTAATTGTTATTTATGCTGACGATTTAGAGTTTTTTAAGGCTATGGAATTTTTTTGGGATAAGGGTATTGGATATTTGGGGATAAGAAAATATGTTATCTATGGGTTGATTTTTTCTATTTTTTATAGATTATGGTTTAGATATTTTTTGGCTTGATGGTTTGTTATTTTTTGGGATGATGTATTTGGGATTTTTGAGGCTCAGGTATTAGGGATTTTCATAGGTTTGATATTACGGTCTTTTAAGGATGAGGCTCTAGGAAATTTGTGGGATGATGATTTAGTGTTTTTGTTGTTTATGGGATGAGGTTTTTTTGGGTAGGTGTTTAGGTTTTTTGGGGTTGAGGATTTATAAATTATTGGCGTAGAGTGTTTATGATAATTTTAGTTATGAAGATTTAGAGTTTTGTATGGATGAGGGGGGTTTTTTGGTTTTTTGGTATAATTATTTTTGTCAGCAAATGATTTAGGATTTCGATGTCTCGGACTTTAAATTTTTGTGGAAGAAGGTTTTTTATTTCTGTGGGTGAGATTTGGGTCGTTTTATGGTTGAAGGTTTATGGATTTGGGGAGACGAGGGTGGTGGTGTCTTAGGGAATATTGGTTTAGTGTTTTGTTTGGGTAATAGTTTATGGTTCATGGGGGTTGAGGGTTTATAGGTTTTTGGGGACGATGGTTTGGGGATTTCTGGTGATGAGGGTGTTGGATTTTCTTATGGCTTATGGATTAGGTTTTTCATTAGGATTAGAGTTGACATAGTATTGGGGGATGGGGGTTTCATATTTTATCAGGTAGATAGTCTAGCATTTTTCTGGGGATGGGGATTTATGGTTTTTTGAGCTGAGGGTTTAGTGTTTTTTGGGGATGAAGTTTTCACGGTTTTCATTCAGGATTGTTTAGTATTTTTTAGGTTTGTGGTTTTAGTCTTTTTGGTGATGAGGATTTTAGGTAATTGTGGTATGAGGGTTTTGGTTTTTTGGGCAGGGGATTATATTTTTAGGGGCTGAGGGTTTTGGGTTTCATATAACCCGGGGATGAGGGTTTTATAGGGCTGAGTTTTTTAGGTTTTTGGGATACTTTTTACGTTATTTTAAATTAGTGGTTGATTATTTTTGAGGCCATATGGTTTTGGTTATTTGAGGGTGAGGGTCAATTGGATTTTTTTGCTAACTGTTTAGTGTTTTTTGGGGATGAGGGTCGATGGTTATGGGGTTTTTAGGGTCCATGGATGATGGTATTTTGGGGGTGTGAATGATTTTTTTGGATTAGAGTATTGGGAGGGGGGTGTTTTATGGGTTTGGGTTTCCGGATTTTTGGGAATAATGATTGTTTTTTTCTATGGATATGAGATTATGGCTTTTTTTGGATCAGCGTTGATATTTTATTGGGTCTGAGGGGTGATGGTATTATTGGAGGTTGGAGATTTGGTTTTTATTATTTCCAAGAGTTAATGGTTTTTGAGTGTCGATGGTTTATGGTTTTTATGTTATGGGGGATTATGTTTTTTTAAGGCTAGGGATTTCATGTCATTTGGTCCTTTGAGTTATGAATTTTTTTGTATGGGGTTTTAGTATTTTTTTGACAGTGGGATTAGGTTTTATGGTGATGAGGGTTTCATTTAATTTGGGGAGTTGAGTTTAGGTTTTTTGGGGGTGTAGGGTTTAGGATTTTTCAGGTATCCTGGTTAAGGTTTTTTTGTGATGAGGCTTTAGGGTTATTTTGGATGTGCATTTAGGTTATTTTTTGGATGAGGGTTTAGTTTTTTCTAGGGTTTAGGGTTTTTTTGGATAGGGGAATAGTGTTTTATGTTTTTTGGGGAAGTGGATTGATGGTTTTTCGGGGTGTGTGGATTTTTATTTTGGGGATGATGATTTTTGGTTACATAGAGTAATGGTTAATGTTTTTTGGGAACATGGGTTAGTGTTTTTGGGATGAGGGATTAGGCACATTTTTGGTCTGATGTTATTATGTTGGAGGGGGCTTACTCTTAGGGAATTTTAGTGCACATTTAATATTTTATTTGATGGATAATAATGATTTTAAGATTCTTGGGGTTTAAGATTTTATGCTTTTTTGTGGCTTATGGATTGGTGTTACGTATAGAAAGGTGTATTGGGTATATTATGATAGTGTGTTAAGAGGCTTTTGGATGTAGGATTATGGTTTTTCTGGATGAGGGTATAGTTTTTTTTGTAGAAAGACTATGGTTTTTTGGGACTATAGTTTTAGGGTATTTGTGGATAAGGGATTTTTTGATGATGAGGTTTTTGGGAAACTTATGAATAAGGGATTATGGTCTTTGTGACTTATCTTAGATGGTTTTTTAGAGTTTGTGTTTAGAGTATTTTTAGGATGGAGGATTTTATGGATTTTAGGGTTTATATTTTTTAGGGGATGAGGGTTTAGTGTTTTTTGAAGATGAGTGATTATGCTAATTTGGGGATGTGTTTTTTCAATTTTCTTGGCCTTAGATATTAGGTTATTTTCAAAGCATACAGTTTGAGGGATTATATATTTTTGGAAATTAGGGTTTAGGGTTTCAGGGATAACAATTTAGGGTTTTTTGCAGGTGAGGGTTGAGTTTCATTTGGAACTGAAGGGTGAAGGTTTTTTTTGGATCCGAGGGTTGAGGATTTTTTGGTGCTGATTACAACGAGTTTTTTGTGTCTAATGGTTAAGTGTTTTTTAGGTTTGAGGATTTTTGGATTTCAAAGATGATGGTTATGGGTTTTTATAGGTAATATTTTAGTGATTTTTTTTGGATATGTGTTAGGGTATTTTTGGGGGGATGGGGGTTTTGGGAATTTGAGGGCTGAGGTTAGAGTGTTTTTTGGGATGAGGGATCATGATTTTTCTAGGAATGAGGTTTTAGGACTTTTTTGGAAAAATGGTTAATTGTTTTTTGGGCTGATGTATCATTTTTTTTTGCGGTTTATGGTTTAGGGTTTTGTTTGGGTTGTGGTTTTCTGTATTTATTGGGATGTGGGTTTAGGGTTTTTTGCTAATGAGGGTTTAGGGTTTTTTGGGAATTAGGGGTTAGGGTTTTTGTTGGGCTATGGGTTTAGTGTATTACGTAATGTGGCTTTAGGGTTTTTGGGACTAAGGGATTAGTGTTTTTGGGGCTAAGGGTTTATTTTTTCTGGGATAAGTGTTTATAGTTATCTGGGAGTGAGGGTTGGGGGTTTTGAAGAGAAAATTTTTTATGGTTTTTTGGCTATGGATTTAGAATTTTTGGTGGATGAGGTTTAATGGTTTTTTTGGGGAATAGTGGATAGAGTATTTTGGTGATAATGTTTAATGGTTTTAGGGGGCTAATTGTTTACGTTTTTCTTGGTCTGAGGGTAGATATTTTTAAGGGATGTGGGTTTACATTTTTTTTGGGTTATGTATTATTAATTTCTAATGTATTATTATTTATATATTTTTGGAGTTATGATTTAGGGTTTTAAGGATATTGTTTTTTTTGTTTTCATGGATTAATGTGGATTGGTGTTGGCTATGAGTTTTGGGTTTTTTATCGATGAGTGTTTAGATTTTTTTTAACAAATGTTTATGGTTTTTTGGGGAACAATGTCAATGGATTTTTCAAGTTAGTGATTATGCATTTCATTGACTAAAAGTTCAATTTTTCTGAAGCTATGTTATTATTGTAATTTGGATTATGTTATTGGAGTGTCTAGGAAATGATTTTTTATTATTTTTACATCTTAGGGCATAGGGTTTTTTGTGCACAAGGGGTTTTAGATTTATTAGTTGATCAACTTATGGATTTTTTTTGGATGAGGGTTTATGGAATAATGGGGTATATGGTATAGTGTAATTTAGCGATAAGGGTATAGTGTTTTATTAATGTTGGATAAAGGATATGTTAGTTATGAGGATTTAAGTTTTTTTGGTATGAGGTTTTATAGATTACTAAGGTATGGTTGGATGATTTATTTGGTTAATGGTTTTTTGTTTCTTGGGGATGAGGGTTTATGGTTTCTTGGGGATGGGGTTTAGGGCTCTTTTCAAGAGGTTTAACGTATTTTTGGGAATGGAGATTTTTTTTGGAATGAGGGTTTTATTTTTTTTGGGATGAGGGTAAGTGTTTTTTTGGGATTGTGGTTCAATGTTTATTGGGGGAGAGGTTTTAGTATTTTTTGGGGTGAAGGATTAGGGTTTTTTGGGAAAGATAATTTACAGTTTTTTGGGATTTTTGTTTAGGGTTTTTTACCACTGAGGGTTTAGTTTTTATTACCTAAGGGTTTTTTTTTCTAGCTAAGGGTACAGGGTTTTTTTGTTGAGGTATTTGTTTATTTAGAACGTAGAGGTTTTTATTTTTTTGAATGAGGGATTACTGTTTTTTAGGGATGGGTGTATAGGGTTTATTGTAATTGACGATTATATTTTTGGGGGATTAGGGTATAATATTTTCAATAAGTGTTATGGTTATTTTGAGATGAGTTTTTACGAACATCTGAGAATAAGGGATTTGGTTTTATTATTTTAGTGATTAGGGATTTCAATTAAAGGCAATTTACAGTATTTTGAGGATTAGGGTCTAGATATTTTTAGGGTGGACGGTCTAGGTTTTTTTGGGGATATGGGTTTTAATTTTATTACGGCTGAGGGTTTAGGACTTTTCAAGATGGGCATTTAGAGTATTCATTGGCCTGAGGGTTTAATATTTTTTTAGATGAGGGTTTTGGGTTTTTTCGGGATGAGGGTTTAGGGTATGATGGTGATGAGGTTTTAGGGTTTTTATAGATTAATGTTTTTGTGGGTATGTTGGTGATGAGGCTTTAGAGTTTTTTAGTGATTAGTTTTTTTTGGACGAGGGTTTTGTATTTTTAGAGGATGATGGTTTAGGGTATTAGGGGAGACTTTGTTCAGTGTCATATGTTTTAGGTTTTAGGGTTTAATAATGGAGGAGGTTTTAAGGATTTTTACATCATAGTGATTAGCATTTTTTGGGGAATTTGGTTTATGTTTTCTTTGGGTTGGGGAATGGGTTTTTATGGAATGAGGGTTTAAGTGTTTCTAACTTATCGACGTTCAGGGTTTTTTGAGGAAGTGGTTTTTATATATTTTTGGGCTATCAGTTGAGGGTTCTATGGTTCTGAGAGTTTTGGGTTTTGGGGATGAAGGTTGACTATTTTTTTGGTTGACTGATTATAGTTTTTTCGGATTAGTATATATAGTTGTTGCTGTACGATTTTTTAGGGTAAATTCATGCAGTGGGTTGGGTGTTTTGTTTATCTGATGTTTTAGGGATTCAAGACACTTGGTGTTTTTGGGATGATGGTTACAGTTTTTTGGGATTAGTGTTGATTGTTTTTTGGGGAAGATAGTTATTGGTTTTTGGGGATGGTGGTTGAGGGGTTTAATGGGTTATAAATTTTTGTTTTTTTGGAATGATGGATGACTTATTTTTGGGTATGGGGGTTTATTTATTTATTGGTCTATGTTCCAATTGATTAATGTGGATGATGGTTTAGGGGATTTTGGTTCTATGGGATGAGTATTTTATTTGGCAGAGTATTTCAGGTTTTATAGGGATGAGGGTTTCTGTTTTTCATTGTAAGGGATAAGGTATTATTCTGACTGAGTGTTAAGGGTTTTTTGAGATAATGGTTTTTGTTTTTTTGGACTGAATCTTTAGGTTTTCTTGTCGATGAGGGTATATGGTTTTGTGGTTAAGGATATATTGTTTTTTGTGGGTGAGGGATGATGGTTTTTTTGGGATCCGATTGTTTAGTGTTTTCTAGTTATGGGGGAATAATGTATTTTTAGAATATTAGAATAGGGTTTTGGGGTATGAAGATTTATGTTTTATTGGGGTTTAGGGTTTTTTGGGGATGAGGGTTTAGATTTTTTTCGGGATGCGTGTTATCTGTTTTTTTGGGAGGATGGTTTTAGGTTTTTTTGAGGGTGATGGTTTTGGGTTTTGGGGGGTGAAGGGTTGATGTTTTTCTTACTAAAATGTGTTTAGGTTTTATTGGTTATGATATTTGGTGGGGGGGGGTGGTTGTGAATATTTTTGGTTTATTGGGATTAGGGATGATGTTTTATTAGTATTTAGGGTCTTGGGTTTTGGGGCATTAGGTTTTAGGGTTATTTTTTTTAGGGTTATTTAGGGATAAGGATTTAGAGTTTTTTTATGCATCGAGGTTTTTATTATGTGATGAGAATTTAGATTTTCATCACTGTGGACTTTTTGGGGAATAGGGATTATGGTTTTTGACAACTAATTGAATAATGTTTATGGATGAGGGATTATTTATTTTTCTAGATTATGGATTATCAACATTTTATTGTTGAGGGTTTTTGCTTTATTTTTCATGGGATAATTTTTTCTATGAATATGTGTTTCGGGATTTTTATGGATGAGTATTTGGGGTATTTCATAGGGAGAGGATTTATGGTTTTATTATAAGGGTTTCGAGTTATTTAGGATGATTTTTTGTGGATTAATTTGTTGTAAAGGTTTAGTGTTTTTTAGGGATGAGTGTTTAGGTTTTCTAGGGAAGAGGCGTAAAGTGTTTTGGGGATGAGGATTTTTTTTGGGTGAGGGATTATTTTCTCAGGGGATGAGGTATTAGTGATGTATTGTTTTAGATTAATGGGTGTTTTTTTGGGTCTATGGTTTATGTGTTTTTAGGGCTAATGGTTATAGGTTTTTTTCGAATAGTTTTGGTGGTTTTTGGGGGCCTATGTTAGGGGTTTTGGGAAATATGGGTGATGTTTTATAAGAAATAGGGTTGGAGGTTTTTTCATTATGAGGGTAGTGGGATGGTAGGGATGAGTGCTTGGAGTTTTTTAGGAATGAGGGTTGGTGGTTTAATGGGTTTATGGGTCTTAGGATATTAGGTATGAGGGTTGTGGTTTTTTGGGTTAAGAAATTAGTGTTAATTTGGGCAGATTGAATATGATTTTTAGGGTGATGTAGGCTTATTTATATGTGGGGATTTCTATTTAAGTATTTTTGCTGTAAGAGATTATGGTTATTTCGTCTTGTGGTATTAGGATTAATTAGGATGATGGTTGGAGTTGTTTTGTGGATAAGGGATGTGTTTTTTTATGCTGATGGATTTTTGTTTTTTTGGGCTACGAGTTGAGGGTTTGGGGGGGTAAGGGTTGAAGATTTTTTTGGGGGATGTGGGATTAGGGTTTTTTGTGGAAGTGTGTTTTTTAACATATATGTTTGATGTTTTTTTGGGTCTGAAGGTTAGGCTGTCTTAGGGTTGGGTGGTTATGTTTTTTCGGGAGGAGTGTTGTGTGATTTTTGGGGCCTACGGTGGAGGACTTTTTTATTATTATAGGTTGAATATTTTTTATGGAAAGAGGGTTTGGGGTTTTTTTGAGTTTATGGTTGAGGGTTTTTTTGGGTTGAGGGTTGAGGGTTTTCTACTACAGAGGGTATAGGGATTTTCACTCAAATGTTTAAAAATGTTTAGGTGATGAGGGTTTAGATTTAAATTGGAGATCTAGATTTTGGGTTTCATGGTTCTGAGAGAATATGATATTTTTGATGACGGTTAAGGGTTTTCAGTGATGAGAGTATAGGGTATTTTAGGGATAATGGTTGATAGTTTTTTTGTGATATGTGTTTGTGATTTTCGGTGGCTATGGGTCTAGGGATTTATAAGGATAATGGTATTGGGTTTTTTCAGCCTAGTATTTTGGGTTTTCATACATAGAGGATTATGATTTTTCAGTGATGGGTTTTATATATTTATAGTGCTGAGGGTTTTATTTTTTTAGGGGAAGAGGGTTTCATGTTTTTTTGGGCAACATATAAAGAGTTTCTGGGGGTTCAGTTTTTAGATATTTTTTTGAGCTACATGTTTGTGGTTTTTTGGGTAAAGGGAGTCTATTTTTTTTTGGATGAGGGTTTCCAATTTATTGGGGAAAATGGTTTTGGGTGATTTGGGGCTGAGTGTAATTAGGTTTTCACTGTAGACGGTTTAGGGTTTATTAGGGATGAATGTTATGTAAATTCGGGGGATCAGGGTTTTGTGATTTTTGGTCAGTGGGTTCTGTAATTAATGGGGATGACGAATTTGGTTTTTTATTAGTTTTTTTGTTTTTTGGGGATTAGTGTTTTGGGTTTTGAGGATTATTGTTGGTGGTTTTTAGGGTTTTGGGTAGGCGTTTTTTGCGGCTGAGGGTTGGTGGATTTCATAGAAGAGGGTTGAAGGTTCATTGGGTATGAAGTTGAGCATTTTTTGGATAAGAGATGGGGGATTACATTGGATGAGGGGCAGTTGTTTCGGGGGACATTGGTTGGGGTGTATTGGCGATGAAGGTTAGGGGTATTTTTGATCAAGGGTTTAGGGTTTATTGGGGGTGATGTTTATGGATTTTTTAGGGCTAAAGGTAGAGGATTTATTGTTTATGATTGTTGTGGGTTTTATAGGGGTATGGGTAATTTTTTTTTGGGGGATTAGGTTTTATATTTATCTAGGATATGTGTTGGATTATTTTTGGGGTGAGGGTTTAGTGTTTTTTATGCACTGATGGTATAAGGTTTTTTTTCTTAGGTATGTAGTTTTTTGGGCTAAGGGATTTGGGTTTTTTTGTGAGTGTGTTTAGATTATTTATGGATTTTGGTTTATTGTTATTTTGGTGGATGGTTTTGCGTTTATATGGGATTCTATTAGTGAGAATTTTCGAGATGAGGATTTTACGATTGTTTAGTTATGTTGGTTTCTGTATTGTTTTATTTTAGGGTTGACCAATTATTTTGGTTGTGGGTGGAGGGTAATTTAGTGCTTCAGGATGAGGGGTTTTTTATTTCAGTGGAGGGGGTTGATGGATTTGAGTGGCTATGGGTTTAGGGACTTTTGGTGATAATGGATAAGGGTTTTTTAAGGATGATTATTTATCATTTTTTGGGTGTAGGTTTGTTGATTATTGGGGGATGCTGGTTGAGTGATTTTTTGGGCTTGAGGGTGAGGGATTCTTAGGTTGAGGTTTTTTGTGGTCTTGAAAAAGATTGTTTAGAGGTATTTGGGTAAGTGGTTTTAGGGTATAACAAGGATGTGCATTTATAGCTTTTTTAATAAGGGTTTAGTGTATTTGGGATCTGAGTGATTATGGTTTTTGGTGAAGAAAATTTGGGGTAATTTTTTGGGGGAAGCTTTATGTGTTTTTTATTGATGAGGGATTTGGGTTTTTTGTGGTATAGGGGTCAAATTTGTTCGGGGTAGTAGGTTTAGGGATTTTTGGCACATTATGTTTAGGTTTTTAGTGATGAGGATTTATGGACTTTTTGGTGATTGGATTTGGATTTTGGGGTTGAGGGTTTTTTTGTAAATTAGGGTATATGGTATAGTGGAAAATATTTTTTAGGGATTTTTCGGTCGATGGTTGAGTGTTTTTTGGGATTGAGGGTTGAGGGTTTTATAGGGTAGAGGGTATTGGGATTTTCGGGTGGAAGGGTTTAATGTTTTTTTTTTGGGTGGGCGGTTTAATGTTTCTTATGGTGGAGGATTGATGGTTTTTTTCTAGGGTGTAGTTTTCTGGTGCTTATGGATTAGGATTTCCCATTGATGATGGTTTTATATTTCATGGGTTGATGGATTCATGTTTTTTGGGGTATTTGGTAGAGGGTTTATTAGAACGGAGGGGTAAGGGTATATCAGGGATGATAGTTTGTGTTTTTTGGATATATTGGTTTTCATTTTTTAGTGCTGAGGAATTAGGTATTTTTTGGGTGGTGGGTTTGTAATTTTTTTTGGCACTGTGGTTTTATGGTTATCTTGGGAAAAAGGTCGTAGAGTTTTTTTGGGACTAAGTGTTTTTCAATTTTTGGGCGTGAATTTTTTTGATTTCATTGGTACTAAGGGTACAGTGAATTTAATATAGTGTTCTTTCTAGATGAGGTTTAACATTAATTTTTTAATAAGGTTTTAGGGACTTATGGGGTTGAGATTTTAGTGTTTCTTGGATATGAGGGTTTAGAGTTTTCATGGGATGAGGATTTACAGATTTTTGGAGTTTAGGATTTTTTTGTGCGGAATGATTATAGTGTTTTGGTGATGAATGTTTAGGGTTTTTTTGAAGTGGATATATCATTTTTGGGGGTTTATGGACTTGTTTCTTTGGGATACGGGTTTAGCATTTTTTAGGGATGAGTGTTTGTGGTTTTGGGGTATAGGGTGTAGGGTTTGGGGGGATGAGGGTCTAGTGTTTTTTGGTTCTGAGTGTTTAGATTATTTTTGGGCTTATGTCCCAGGTTTATATGGTAATGAGTGTTTTATTGTTATTAAATTTTACAAAAATCATATATGTAAATATGATATCATATATGATCTTTTAATATTTCTTTTTTAATAATATTTTAGTATTATCGTCGTTTTGGGTGTTCACATACTCGTTTTATTTTATATGTTTTTTTACATAAGATGTGTTTGTTTTCCATAGGTTGTATATTATTCATATCTAGAATTATATAAAGTCATTAGACAATATTTAAAATCATCAAATGAAAATTAGCCTTGAATGGATATGATGGAAAATTAATCTCATCGCATTCGTGGAGACGGTAGTCCGTACGTACGCACGAGCGAAAATATCATTATATTGGTATTAAAATAGTATAAAATGGATGGAATATCATATATAAAGATTCATTATAATGTTATATTTTCTATTTACTTAAATTACACATCATTATCATACCTATCCAAATTATAATGTTTTGAATAACAATTACACCACTATGTGGAGACAGTTAGCCGTACGTATGCATGTATGGTGACATGTCATTAAAATGATGGATAGAATACTGAATAGGTTTTTAAAATATTTATAATAGAATAACAATATATATAATATATTGGAGTTATTATTTTAGAAAGGAAATAACAATGAAATAATAAGTGGAAGTAGAAAGGAACTTGAAAGAGGTTGGTGAAAACATTACCTCTTCTTCAGGTCCTTATTTTTTATTTGAACAAAAGGGCTCCATGGGTTGGCTTTTAAATCAAACTAAGGCCACTAGGTTGATGTTAGGGATGTTGAGAGAATATTTGGTTAGAGGTTGTATGAGCCAAAATCCTTTGACGGTGTGAATTATAGAGAAGGGGGAGTGCCTTTTTATAAGAGGGGTGAGGGGAAGGTTAGAAAAAACATGAAATATTGTTTTATAATAAATTCATATTGGGTTTATAATGGCTCCAAATTAATTTATATCGATTATAAGGTTGGGATGGGTCGATATCCACTCAACCAATTGGTTTTAGATAGGTTTGGGTCACTTTATAAACCATATCATTTTGTTTTAACTCTTACCTAATTAGTTTGATATTTACCACGTCTCATTATATTTTTATATTATATGGTTAATAAAATTACTATAAACATCCAATAGACCACCCAGGCTGTCCATTAGTGATACACCTATAATTTTATAATTCCTTTGGCCTATCCATATATTTTTAGGAATAGAATATCAATTAATAAAATAATATTTGTTTTAAAAATTCTTTTATGTCAATTTTGACACTATTGTTTATTTTGTTTTTGATAAACTCATAACATCATTATTACTTCTAAAAAAATTATTATAAACAATACTAATAAGTAATATTAATGTAGAAAATTATTTTGATTGATAAAAAGTCTCAAATTACATTTATTTGGGTATTTATAATATCAATTATCTTATTCATTCATTAATACGGTAATTACAGCATCATCATTGTGACACAATTAATTTAAATTATCTAATGTCTAAATATTATAAATAAAATACCATTATGTAGGAAATCATTTTATATTTATAATAAATATTTTTAATCGAATTTATCTTATGGATAACCCTATATTAAAAATGTTTTATTTATTAAACATTGATTTTAACTCTTTTAAGTCTTCTTTGAATTAAATAATAATAAATGTCCTAATCTAATCCAAGTGGACCTAAATGATAATATTTTAGTCCTAAGGTTGTATTTGGTCAAGATACACTTGTCTAATAGAATTAGGACATGTGTTAGACTAATATTAATATAATTTTCACCCTTAATCACCCTATTTACTTTTAACCGTGGTAAATAATAGTAAAAAGATAGTATTCACCAAAAATATTTTTTATCTTATTGAACTACATTTCACACCTTGATATTAACATTTTCTATACTATTTTCAAAATTACACTCACAGAAGAGGTAAAATTATGTTTTATGTGAATTTGCAAATTCTCCTAGGAGGTGGGTAAAAGACGGTGAAAAGTTCAATAAAAATATTTATATATCTAAAATTATATAAACTGAATCCAATTAATTACATTGAACATATATAGTTATTATGTATCTATTTTGGCCTAAAATAAATTTAAATAATATAAATTATTATTTAAATAAAAAATCGGTTTTAAACTATAACTTAGTGTTTTCACTATTCAACAAAAAATTAATGTTTTTAGAAAAATACCAAAAATTCACCCTGAGCTAATTTTGATATTCGGAATCCATAAATGAAGTCCATTTTGAACGATAAAATTTATAAAATTTCAAAAATTTGGTATTACATTTCATAACGGTTTGTTTGATTTGTTGTGGTGTGTGTTAGAAATTGATGTTGGGTAAAACACACGCTACTGTATTATTTAAAGATAAGCCTACCATGGATTCTTAGGGTGTTACATTCTCCCCTCCTTCAATAAATTGCGTCCTATCAATTTATGTTCGGTATTGGAAACATGGGGTTGACATTTCAAAATATCTTAGTTGAAATCCCACATCGAAAAATGGATTAATGATCCCTCTATTTAAAATAAAGAGTGGAATGTTTGAAGGTTACCGAAAATAACACATACTAAGGTTCCATATAGGAAAACATGGTTATGGAAGAGAACTTTCACCATAAATATCTAACGGAGATTGGTAGAGAACATTGCTCTGAAAAGGCCAACAATCACAAAGCCATAAATTTGTGATGATCTAAGGAACCATCTAGGACAACGTTTTTGTACTAAGTTTCTTTTATTAATGTTGAGGAATTTATTTATGAGATTGGATAAGATAATATGGAGACATACATAATTTATAATTATATTTTTATCCATTAATAAATTTCTACCACAAACTCATCTTTCACTCCAAAACATATTACAACTCAAAAATACTCTATTTACCCTAATTGTATAGGGTTCCAAATATAATGTATTTATAATTCACATATCAGACCCTTTAAAAAAAGAAACTACATTATACCATATAAGAACATCACGTAGTCTAGTGGTAGAAGATAAATCCCCATCGCAAAATGGTTGTGGGTTCGATTACTGCAGCTTTGTCCGATAGGACGGGTTGTCACACCGTCTGTGTGTTATCCTTTTATAAAAATCAAAAAATAACCATTCAAACATAATTCATTCCTACCTTTATACTTATTCAAAATACTAATATCTGAACTCACAATCCAAAATTTAAAAGGATGTTAAACACAATGAAGATACTATTATAATGTAATAACATGTGAACACCATCATCATTTATTATTTAAAAACATGGTAGCATCCTGAATTACCATATATCCCTATTGATTACATTCATGCTCCATTATTCTTTATAGAATACTAGATATACTCCTTCTATCCAAAATTTACGTAAACTCCAATGATGAGAAATCATTAATCAGTTTCATGTAGTCAAGAATATCCAATATAATTATTCAAATCAGCCATCTCTTATACCAAAATCACTACATCATTATCGGGACCATATTAAGGATTACCTTTCCACCAACCATGTACTTTACCAAAAGTGTAGCTCACTATTATGTATCATTTTTTAGAACCATATATTATCAAATCCTCAAAAAATATTACTTAATTACAATCATTATTTATCTCTATAATTCATATAGAAAATATATTATTGATACAACTCTCAAATTAAATAATCCTATAACAAAAACATAATAACACTATTCATTCTTCTTCATCTGCGGTAGTATCACAACATGATTATTATCCAATAGCATCATTTGGGGAATACTCTAATGACTTTGACATTGGTTTGCGTAGTGTCCCAACTCCTCACAGATGATGAATTTTACATTTGAAACCTTTTTCGTACCCTTGCAGTCACGTACATGGTGTCCTTTTTCTCCACACTTATAACAAACTCCCATTCCGTTCCGGCATGTTTCTGGGAGTTTCTTCCCACAGTTATCACATATTGGAAAATTCCTCTTTTCCCTCTTCCCATTATGCATCTTTCACTCTTCCATCGTTTTCTTCTCTTGCTTCCCTTCAAAGCCATATGACTCAGAGAATTATTTAGTTATTTTATTAACCCATGATACTATTTTTTCTTATGTTTAGAATAAATGGGAGAATATTTCCCTTCTTAATTTTGGCTTAGTACTTTGAAAGATATGATCCTTCTTAATCTTTGGATCATATGTATTGCTAGAGATTACATTCCTACTATTGGGCGCCTTTTCTATACAATGGAAAAAACTAGGTCAGTTTATGAATTGCAATGAAAATTCCAAACTTGTAATATACCTATGAAAAATTGAACAGTTTATGTATATAATCTATAAAAATATTTTCTTTGAGGAGGTATATACTCTTAGAGCCTTCAGAATTATTTGTAAAGAAAATGAGAATTATCCTATTCATATTCCCTGAGAGTGTCGTAACAAAGAGTGCATCAAGTCCCATTGTCGTGTACAAGTTCCCATTCGAGTCTAGCACAAAGTGGTGTTTTTGGGTTTTACCCCTAGGTACATCTATACCAGAGCTGCCTCTACCTTCTCGTATTTAGACAGGGATGTATATTATTGGAAAACTCACAAAATCTCTACATTTCCAAAATTCTAGAAAGTTATTATATACTAATCCTCAAAGTCTATCTTAGGGTAATGTTCTCTAATCTGAGTTTTTCTAAATCTAGTTTGTAAGGTTATTTCTAAACTTCCTATGATTCAAACTGTAATGCCACGACCCCAGTTACCCAGATTTGGTGCATTATTTTAATAAATTTTCATGATTACAAGGAATCAAGTCCCGAAGGACTAATCAATTTAGCATTCTTGGAAAATAGATTACATAAAATAACGTAACATTACAATTTCAAACATAATACACAGCATTGATACTTCTTTGAGAATGCCATTATTCCCTTAGCATAACCCTACATTTCAACCAAAATACTCTTCTGGGAATCCTTGGAAAAATAAAACATAGAAAGGGGTGAGCTCAAACGCTCAGGAAGGGTAAACAATAGAGTGAAAAATGACATAAATATTAACCATGGTGAATAATTGATACCAAATGCCTTTACCAATAATAATCATGAATACTTTTATAGAAATAATATGAGCTGAGTAAATAATGCAATAATAAAACATAATCATTGGTATTCTACTAGTCGAATGACAACATGAACCATCAATATTATTTCCATAATCAATTAATGTATAATGCCGGAAATTCTGAATCATTTTGTGAAGGCCTCAGCCAAGATGTCTAAAAATGAATAAGGCCTCGGCCAAAACCATATATCAAATTGGAAAAGGGCCTCGACCAATTCCACATCTAGTTATCTCATGAGACCTACTGATGCATCGAGAAGCTATATCGGGCTCCACCTGTTACTTACTAAGTCCAATACATTTCTCATATGAAATGGTTTAAACATATCATAAACATTCATATTAAAACTAGCATAAAAAATTTCAATAAATTAACCATAAACCACGAATGGTATTAAAATAGAACATCCACAGTCAAACATATCATAACTCATTCAATAAAATATAGAAGATTGTATTTTAATAAATCAACCTCAATCCAAAATAATATCTATTAAAGGATGCTGACATAGTTGAAAACGATGAGTAAATTTTTTTAAGAGAAATATACTTTTTGTAAAATAATTTAAAATTCACAAAATTATAAAGTAAATAATTTAAATGAGATTTTTGAATCAAATTGTCCCATACCACTTTGAAACTTTTGAAAAAAATTATCATTTCAAAACATTCATGTCCATATCAATAAATCCTAAAAATCATTTTGAAAACATGGAAAATAATTAAAAATATTTAGAAAGATAAATATTTAAAACATTTAAAATTATGATCTTGATAAAGGGTACCTTTCACAAATCCTTAGAATATTCATTTTGAAATCATTTTTTTGAATAATGGACAGGTTGATAAAAATGCCCCAGTAAATACTTACACATAAACAATATCAGATAATAATGAGATTGTGGAAAAAAACCTTACCTTGTAATTTTCCATGGTCGAGGGTAGGTTACCCTCCTGTATAATAGTTAAATAATTGTTATTTAACTGTACAAGAATCATATACATAAATATGATATCATATATGATCTTCTAATATTTCTTTAATAATAATATTTTAGTATTATCGTCGTTTTGGGTATTTAGTTACTCGTTTTCTTTTATATATTTTGTTACATAATCCATGTTTGTTATCCATAGGTTGTATCTTAATCATATCTAGAATAATATCAGGTCCTTAAAAATTATTTTTAATCATCAAATGAAAATTAGTCTTGAATGGATAAGATGGGGACTGAATCTCATCGCATTCGTGGAGACGGTTGTCCGTACGTACGCACGAGGGACAATATCATTATTTTGATATTAGAATCATATATTATTGGATGGTATATCATATATACAGAATAATTTTAATGTTATATTTATTATTGACTTCAATTTCACCTCATTATAATATTCATCCAAATAATAATGTTTTGAATAACAATTACACAACGATGTAGAGACGATAAGCCGTACGTACACACATATGGTGACATTTCATTCAAAGGATAGATATAATACTTAAAATGGTTGTACCATATTTATAATAACATCACAGTTTATTGAAGATACTTGAGATATTATTTTAGAATTGAAATAATAAATTAAGAAGAAGTGGAAGAAGAATGAAACTTGAAAGAGGGTGGTGAAAACATTACCTCTTCTTCATGTTCTTCCTTTTGATTTGATCAAAAGGGTTCCTTGGGTTGACTTTATGATAAAACTAAGGCCTCTAGGTTAAAGTTAGGGAAGTTGAGAGAATATTTGGGCAGGTTTTGGCTGAGCAGAAAGGCTTTGAAGATGTAAATTAGAGAGAAGGGGGAGTGCCCTTTTATAAGAGGGGTGACATGCACCTTAGGAAAAACATAAAATATTATTTTATAATAAATTCATATTCTGTTTATAATGGTTCCAAATTGATTTATTTCGAGTTTAAGGTGGGGTGGGTCAAAATCCACTCAACGAATAGGTTTTAGACAGGTTTGGGTCCCTTTATTAACCTTATCTTGTAGTTTTCACTCTTAGTTAAATGGTTTGGCCTTTACCATGTCTCTTTGTATTTTTTTATTATATGGTTAATAAACCTACTATAAACATCAAATAAACACCCCAAGTGTTACATTAATGACACACCTATCATGATATAATTCCATTTTCTGAGCCTTATATTTTTAGGAATAGAATATCAATTAATAACATAATATTTGTTTTAAAAACCCTTTTATGTCAATTTTGACACTATTGGGTATTTTGTTTATGATAAATTCATAAAAACATTATTATTTATAAAAAATCATATAACCAATCCTAATATGTCATATTAACCATGAAAATTATTATAATTCATAAAAAGTATGAAATTGCATTTATTTGTTTTTTTATATTGTTAATTATCTTAATCATTCATTTATACGTTAATTACTCCATAATCATTGTGTCATAAATAAAATAAATTATTTAATGTCAAAATATTATAAATATATTACCATTATGTAGGAAATCTTTTTAGCTTTATAATTAATATTTATAATCGAATTTATCTTATGTATAAACCTATTGTAATTTTTTTATTAGTCTTTGATTTTAACTCTTTTAAATCTTCTTTGAATTAAATAATAATAAATGTCATAATCTAATCTATGAGGACCTAAATGATAATATTTTATTCCTATGTTTGTTTTTGGCTGAGATACACTTGTCCAATAGAATTAAATCATGTGTTAGGGTAATATTAATATCTTTTTTACCCTTAATTACCCTATTTACTTTTAACCATTGAAAATACAAGTAAAAAGATATTATTCACCAAAAATTATTTTTATCTTATTGAACAACATTTTAATCCTTGAAATTTACTAGGTCTCTTAGATTTCCGATATTCCACTCACAGAAGATGTAAAATGATGTTTTATGTAAATTTGAATATTCTCCTAGGATATGAGTAAAAGACGGGAAAAGTTCAATAAAAGATTTATATATCAAAAACTACTATAAAATGAATCCAATAAATTACATTGAACTTATATATGTATTAAGTATCAATTTTGACCTAAAATAAATTTAAATAAAATAAATAATCATTTAAATAAAAATTTGCTTTTAAACTATTTCTCGGTGTTTTTCTATATTCATCAAAAATTAAATGATTTCAAAAAACTACCAAAAATTAAACCTAAGATAATTTCGATATTCCGAATCCAAAAATGAAGTCCAATTTGAAAGATAAAATTTATAAAATTTAAAAAAATGGGTATTACTATTCATAATGGCTAGTTTGATTGGTTGTGGGGTGTGTTAGATCTAGAAGTTGCCTACAACACAAGCTACTATATTATCAAAAGAGAAGAGTACCGTGGAAGTTTGGAGTGTTACAATGTGGGTCACCATGAGTGGTGCATCCTTGGAGGAGGAAGTCAGCACCTACACAGAGGATAGACGATAAGTAGGTTCATAATCCATAGGGAGGGACACATCCACCCAAGAATCATCGACTTGGGGGTGAAGGGCTCTTTGAGAATGAACTCCACACTGATGAAATTTGGATTTCAAATTCCCTTTGCAGAAACAAACAAAACAATATGCCACAACCTCTTAATAGTGATCCACTACTAGAAGCCATCCTCACCACCCACAGAAAGCCAAATGTGGTGGGGGAGATCACATGACAAGTAAATTTCAACAAAAAAACACACACACACTTGGGATTCAACACTTGAGTGGTAAATTCATCAGTATACCAGAAACAACCAATCCAGTCCCTAATACCCTTTAAGACACTATGGTTTTGAAACGGAAGATGTATACAGGGATGTCAGATCCACAAAGCCAAGCGCTGACAATCATGTCCCCTATGGAAAACAACTATCAACCAGAATTGGAGGAATGGGTGTTTTTCACACCATTATGACTCACATAATCAATCCAAGAAAAAATACTCCAAAGAGTAATGGTGGATGATGAAATGGAAGCGATCGAGGACTGCATTGTACCCTCTCTCAACAACCCCCATGTGGAATATAGAAATCCTATGAGGAAACTCAATTAGAGCTGGTCTAGACCAGAAATTTCAAATAGAGTAAAAAATTTAATCATTTATGCTTCATGGAATTTGGAATCCAGCAAGGAAAACACTAGAGAACCATTGAGTGATTTTGATTCCTTATGCGATATCTAGATAACATGTACCTCTGGTAGAGGTGATAATTGGAAGGATGGATGTTCGAGGCCCATGGGAACACTGGTAAATAGGAAATAGGTGGAACCATCAACCCCATGAGCCCGATGTCCTCTGATGGCCATGACGTTGTCACTATAGGTAGAGCTACATTTTTTCTGACCTAATGTGGACCTCTCTCCCTATGATTTATAAATATTTATCATCCTTGTTTCCAAAGGATAACAAAATTTTCCTTTGATTCAATATATAGTGACCCATGATTCTCATACATTTAGATTACATATTTTTAAATGAATATTCATTGTATTACACAGTTAAATGCATTGGAACATAATAGTTTAGTATTGTTTGAAACATGGAACACAATATTCATAATTCATGAATTATTATCAAAGTCTCCCATAAATATATTTATCTTTAGTAATAATACTTAATGCAATTATTTATAATTTTGGGAAAGGAAACCTATGAAATGATGAACTGAGATGCTTATTAATGGTTATAAATAGTGATATGTAATCACAACATGAGTATAAGGGTACAAGAACAAAATAATAAAATTTTAAAACCATACCCTTCATATCAAAGATTATAATATTTTTTCATGGCATAAATATTATAATTTTACAATACATGAATCATATAAGAACACATAACATAATCCATATAAGATAAAATTTTCATAAGACATATATTTTTGGAATGCACATAAGCATTGAAACAATTGTTTTATGTCTATCTACCATGAAATCCATAACACGGTGGTATGGGATAACCATCATTATACCTACTTCGGTATCGGGATGATATCCCTTGTACCCTCTTTATGGTTTGGGCTTACCACCCTTATACTATCCTTTTTGGACTTGTGATAACCATTAATGTACCCTCCTTTTCGTGATTAGGATAACCACCTATGTACCATGTTTTTAGGGTGTGGGCTAACAAACGGTGCACCATCTGAGATTATAGAACATTTATCATTACACCACTCATTAGAAGGGAATATATGTCCCACCCATTAATTAAGTAAAATCATTTATAAGGGTGATATAAGACCATAAAACAATCATCCTATCATAGCCTATGAAAATATACTGGGTTCATAAACATTTCATAGTTTCATAACCTGTTGAAATAAAATTGTTTCATAATCATTATAGAATAACCCATGGAAAAGTAAGCGGGTTTAATAATAATTTTAACAGGGTCTAAACCAAGGAAAATGTAGAAGGATTCATAAGAATCTTTTCATGGTATAACATATGGAAGGTAAAATGGTTACATAAATATCATTTCATCCTAAAATTATCCCTTCGTAAAATATTATGAATAGTATCATTGGATAACATCCCCTATATGTCATTGGTAAAATCAAAATATTTAATCCTATATTGAAAATGGGTTAGATCAATCACTGATAAAATTTCATTAAGAAAACTATTTCTTCAAAAATATTTTCTAAAACAAAAAATCTTTCTGAAAATATATTAATGTTCAATTGACCTTGAAGACATATAAAGTAAAAATTTATAATTCATTTAAAAATTAATTGAGGAAAATATACATTTTACATTAAATTTTTTTTTTAAATTTAACACATTTAAAAAATATTTTCCATCAAATATAACCTTTATAAAATATAATTGAATATTAAAATGAAAATAATGGTTATGATGATAAGAAGTTTCTTAAATATCATACACATTCAGACAATAGTTCCATTAAAATATTAAGTAAAAGACAAATGGAAATTATTTGTAAAATGAAATGACTACACATTTAAAAATATTTTTTAAAAATACCAAAAGGGGAAAATTTTCCTTTTAAAATAATTTTATATTAATAAAAAAAATTAATACATTTTTATAGAATTTGTTTTTGAATGAAAATGAATTTTCTACCGAATTGGGAAATGTTATATTTTATTAAGAAAAAATAATCAATAATTTTTAGTACATAATAGTCAAAAAAAATTACTATTTCATTAAAATATCATGATTATCCATTGGATAATAAAAGTCATTAATTTTTTTGAAAAATGGATCATAAATTTTTTTTTATCAAAATCATAATCATGAATAATCTTAATAAATAAGGGGATTGTGACAAAAAATCATTATAACTTTGGTAACATTTAATCATCAACCACATGATGGAATAAAATAAAATGGATTATAAAGAGTCACATGGATTAATAAATCCATGTTCTTATATTTTAAATGGGATATATATACACCTCGTGAAAGAATATCGGTGCATAACAAATCATACATCTCAAAGAATGAAAATTGAGACAAAAATCCCATACTCTCTGTGTAAATATTGGACTATAAACCCCTTGAATGAATAATATTAATATAAAATTCAATAATCATGAAATTATATATATTAATTTTATATCATTTCATACAGAACTATATACCCACAAAAAAGAAATGAGAGGTGGATATGGTATAAGTCTCTCAAAAATAAAAGTGAGAATAAAAATCCCTTATGTTTTTTATAACAATGAAACCATAAACCCTATAAAAGAGAGATCATAAAATGGATAAGTAAATACCAATTATTTATAGGATAATAATAATAAAATACATACATGGGTACTATATACACTACATTAAAAAAATACGTGGTGAATATTGCTTGTGTCTCATAGAAGTTAAAAGTGAGAAAAGAATCCCTTACCTTATGTTATGACATCCATCATACACGTTCAGACCTCAATTGTAATAAATATAAGTTTATTATAACTCAATTTTAGATCAATTATTATATATATCATGCTATATATTTTTTTATGATCTTTTATTACCCATTTTTAACATTTCCATGTTAAAGTCATGTTTTAGGCAATAAATGCTTTGTTTTTCAAGTATGTTTGATTTGTTGTATTCTTGGTTATATTAATTTTATTATGGTTATATCAAATAAAGAATAATAATCATGAAATATTTATAATATTTATAAATCAATTATACTTTTAAAATTAACCATTAATAATGTTTTTGAGAACTGATGTATGTAGCGTTCACGAAGATGGTAGAGAGTATGTACACATGATTTACATTTCATTTTTCAATGATCATTTTGGGATGGTTGTAGGAAATATAATAAATTTATATAATTATAATAATATCTTAATTTAGATATTATTTCTTTTAACACATATACAATTATCATCCACATGGTGAGGTGATGAAAAGAGAGAGTCACATCACTTCGTGAAGGTGATGGACAACATGTTCACGAACGATATTATAATCAATCAGTGTCTGAACAGGCATTAAATAAAATGATAATTTATAATTTAATAGTGATCAAAATTTCATTAATTTCATTAATATTTTATATATATCACATTTATTAATCTTTATTATCTTTAATGTAAAGTGTTATAGAAAAAAAATCACATTTCTTTGTGAAGCAGTAATCCTCTGTACTCATGAGCAACATTATCACACCCACCATGTAATAGAATGTAAAATAATTATCATGTGATACAATAAATAAATAGGTATAATTATTTTATAAACACAATTTATATAATTTATATCCCTAATAATACCCAACCATGAAATGTGGTAATATAAAAATGAATGAATTTGGTTCAGAGGCGGTACTCCATTGTACACACGAACGCTGATTTTGTGACCCATTAAATGGAAGAATAGGTGGTTGTATGTGATATATATAAAATAATTATAAGTATATTTAATATATTTTTTTCATCATTTAATCAGGGTATAATAATAATTTAATGAGGTGTAGGAAAAAACAATGTAAAAATGGTCATCGAAGAACGCTGCCTCTTTTTTGAGCAACAACCTTAGTTTTGCACCAAAATCCTTACTGGATTATATTTATGATAAAAATAAGGTTAATAATAAGATTGGAGGAAAATGTTTAAGTGATTTTGGTAGGTATTGGATTAATAATAGTTGTGAGCTAGTGTGAATAAGATAGGATAGGGGTGGATTATTATAAGTGATGTGTGTGGCACACTTGAAATTGTTTGAAAAGATTCAAAAATACCCCAGTTTTCATCATGAGAAAAGCTTTAAAAGGTAAATTTTATAATTAAGAATACATAATTTCTTATTAAGTCTATAAAATGGGTTTCGAAATGTTTTTAGGTCATTTAATAAATTTATATTCTTAGTTTAACCCTTATTAAATTAGCTTCTACATAAATCATTATAACTAATTTTTATTGTTTTCACTGTTCATATTGGTTGAAAATTAAGTTAACCTTACTATAAATGATAAATTTTAATGATACAAAATATTTATTCTATTTTTACAAAATAAAATCACATAAGTGGAATAATTTAATTTTTAAATTAATCCCATATACATTATCAGAATGTGGGTTTCTAAAGACAAAAATTTCAAAAGTTTACAATGTTTTAATATCTAAATTCAATATGATATTTATTCAAATGACCTAAATTGGATAATTTTAATTAAAAAATATCTAATTTTACATTAAAAAAATTTTAAATTATAATTTAGCTTTATAAATAAATTAAAAAATATTGTTTTTAATTAAAATTTAGAATTTTCACAATTCATTAAAAATGAATCGTTTCAAAAATATACCAAAAATTAAACTCTAATTAAAATTTGTTACCAAGATTTACAAAATAAATTTTATTTTTTAAAATAAATTCATTAAATGTAGTAAAAATTAATTTTAAAATAAGTACACTAGTAGTGACAAAATAATTTTTTAGAAAATACAATGTTAAGCATAAAATTGTATTTATTCTTATCTATTGCATATAAAGAACATAAGATAAATATTAAAAATTTAATGGAATAAATAATATATAAATTACATTAATATCAATCCCCAAAATTTAATCATTTATTTTATTTATGTAAAATGCACTTATATCAATATTTTTTTTCTTCAGAAAATGGTTTCCTTTATTTTCAAACGGCTTTTATTTGCATTTCTAAATAATTTGTCATCAAAGAATTCATTATTTATACATATGTAAAACATATATTTTCATAATTTGGTTAATCATATTTATACCCACCATTCGAATGGCTAGTTGATAATTATCAAATAAAATAATAATATTTTAATAGTAGATCACATTTAATATAATCTCGATGTTGCATGTAATGAAAGATAAACATAGTATTGTGTGTGACACAAGACAAAATTTGTGTTCAATGTAATGAAATATAAATTAAATGTTTCATGTAATTCAAGCTATAATATTTATTATTTTTGATATAATCCAAACATTGTGTTGTTTGTAATGTAAGAGAAACACATTGTTTCATGCAAAAATAATTAAAATCAATATTATGCATAACACAACCTCAAATTCATGTTACGTGTAACAAAAAATATAAAAAATTTAATATTCATTTTAGAAAAAAATCACAAAAATATAGGGGTCTTATAGTAACAATTCAATGTTTTAAATATTTATGAACATTTTTACATATTGTTTTTACACTCATTGGATTGGCCTGGTTATGGTGAACCAAATATCATTTTTTTACATTTCTCAAAATTTTATTTGAGTTTAAATATTATTATGAAAATAACAGAGAATAGATTTTTGATTAATGTTGATATGAGATTGAAAGGGGGAAATGTTTTAACCTAACATACCCAGATACACCCCCTATCAATATATTCAACCTACTGGGGAAAATAATTAGTACAAAAAACTAATGGTTAAAGTATTTTACTCTCCCTTAGTAGAATCCAAAAATATTAGTCAATCAAAATGGGATTCCAATAATTAAGGGAAGTAATTGTCAATACTGGAAGAATAAAATTAAGAACTACATTTGATCATTAGCTAATAATGGGATTTAAGTTAGTATGTATAATGGGTTGTTTTCTAAAGGAGATTTTAAATAAATGGGTGTTCGTACTAAAGGAATCAATGATTTATGGAGAAATTTATACAATATAAAATAAATGAAGGTGGGGTTATATAAATCATTTATTTTTATATGGGGAATGTTGATGAATATATATGAATGTAAGTATAAAGTTTTAGATTCAAAACTATAGGTTCACAGAAAATTGAAAAGGGATTGAGGAGGCACCTAACTGAATTTTTTGAAGTATTCTTTGATAAGGTGAAAATTATTGTGCAGGAAATGTCTACTATTTGAGAAATCCTTGATGATGTCAAGATTTTCACGTTTATTTTGAAGATGTATACACATAATATTAACTGAAAATTATATGTTCTTGGGGATAAATATCCAAATAAGATGGAATCAGATTATCATCAAAGTACTCCTATCACATATGGGATGAGAAATGATGATAACAAGGCTATAAAAAGGGGATGTCAAAGGAGGTGGAATTCAAATATGTAAAGAAGATTACCATGGAGGATGATTATTAAAATAATAGGTAGATGAATTCATATCATTCCTTTCATCAATTTCACTAAGGGGATAAAGAAAATTTTAAAGGGAAGCTTCCATTATCATTCTTGTGATTTGGAATGGTTACGAATCTCATTGAAAAGTGTCCCATGAACTTTTAAGATGATGAGAAGTTAAATGAAATTAAAATGAATAAATATTCAACTAATTTAAATGTATGAGAAGTATAGAAAAATTTATTAAAAAAAATAAAATTATTTTCACAAGAGAATATTACTTTAGTAGAAACCATGATAAAATAAATAGACTACTACAGAGATCACATTGATGTTTCTCTTGCGTTATAATAAATTTAGAAATAACGGAAGAGAGGGATAATGATGAAGGGGATGTGTAAGTAAGAGTTTTTCTATATGTATTAAAAATGTATATTTTTTAGGTGATATATATTTTGGTGATCCATAATAAATAAATAAAAAATGTCTATCATAATTCCCAACTCTTCATAAAATAGTATGAAGATAAAAAATAAAGAGTTGAGGATATATATTTAAGATATTAAATCTAAAAACCAAGAAAACATCAAGGATATTATTGATTAAGGGCTCAAAGATGAATAAAATGACATGATATCGATGGTCTATCTAATATAGAGAATGTTTGAGCTAAATATACTGAAGATCTTGAAGAGAAGGTTTATTTTTTTTACTTTGATGAAAATATAATGATCATGAGAAACATAGAATTCCTATTTTGGGATCAGAAAAGTGGATTTTACATGTGGAAAAAAATGTGAAAGTGGGGAATAAAATTATAATAAAATAGGTAAAAGTGTTTCTATAAAATGGATACACACCTCAGAATAATGAAAATGGTAAGGGGCATGATAAAAAACAGAATGAAGTGATGGTCGATGCAAGATTCAAGCACCAAATCTAAATTTAAAGGATTATATAGATATAAATCAGAATCAAAATAATCCAGAACCTTAGATACAACCATTAATGTGGAGGATAACATCAATAATTTACATCATATAATGTTTTATTATTGTGAAAATATGGGGTATTATAAAAATGATTGTTCTATAGCCAAGATGTACATGGGTCTATAAGAGAAATAATGGTAGTAAAGTAAATTTTTATATTCTAGGCATGGTTTTAAATCTAACTATTTTTAATGATGAGGATATTTAATATATCGGTACGTATATCTCATTGATAATATAGAGGAATATACCTATGATGACTTATAATATTCATATAAAAAATAGATGAATCATCAAGAGAGTTAAAAAACAAATTTGGATTGTAGATTTTCAAGATAAAGTTAGTCCATTATATTTTGAAAAAGATCATGCATGTAAATAAAAAACAGGTGTTAATTCAATGTCATTGATCAAAAATAAATAATTTATAATGATACTATTTTCATAAATATCACTAAATCATCACATCATGAATGTTTATGGATCCTTTATAATGTTAACAAATCATACATGATGGAAATAAAAATATTATCATACAAATAAATTAAGACAAGGAATGTGTCTTCTGGTTTGTAAACAATTAAGGCCTAACTGTTATTGGATTTGGGAATTCTGAATTTGGGGGGAAATATATAAGACACAATGACATCTTGATTATTGATGTTCTTCGTCATAACTTGTTAAATTTTAGTCAAATCAACGAATAGGTTCATATAATAAAATTTTCCAAAAATATGTGTATTTTGAAGAGGAAATTTTTATAGCTATTAGAAATGGAAGAACCGGAAGGATAATCTCTACCATGTTTGTAGAGAAGAGTACAAGTGATTTTTTTCCAATGGAGATGAAAAAAATTATGTAATAATCTACCTAGTATTAAAAGATAATAAAAATTGAAATAACTAGTGATAAAATAAGTATATAAAGATCTCCCTATGACATCACATGATCATACAAACATGTGTGATGTTTTATATAAAGGTAAGAATATTGAAAAAGAATATAATGTGAAAGAATATTATACAATAGGAGTTCTTGAATTGGTTCATTTTTATGTGTGTGAAACTATATAAAAAATAATTATTAATTTTATGAGATATTATATTAATTTTATTAATGACTATAATAGAAAAGAAAATGTAATAGGAATCACTCTAAAATTTTAGGTGTTCCCTTCAACCATAAAAACCCAAAATCCTCAGCCCCAAAAACGTAAACCATCACCCCTTTAAACCACCAATTAAATAGTTAAATAAGTTTTATTAAATTCTACAATAACCATATACATAAATATGATATCATATATGATCTTTTAATATTGCTTTGTTAATAATATTTTAGTATTATCATCATTTTGGGTGTTCACATACTCATTTTGTTTTATATGTTTTGTTACATAAGCCATGTTTTTTATCCATAAATTTTATATTATTCATATCTATAATTATATCAAGTCCTTATACAATATTTTTAATCATAAATTGATAATAAGTCATGAATGGATACGTGGGGGAATGAATCTCATCGCATTCATGGTGACAGTAGTCCATACGTACGCAGGAGCAACAATATCAATAATTGGATAATAAAATAGTATCTAATTAGATGGTATATCATATATAAAGAATCATTGTAATTTTATATTTACTATTTACTTCAATTACACATCATTATCATACTCATCCAAATAATAATGTTTTGAAGAACAATTACACCACCATGTGGAGATGGTAAATCGTACGTACGCACATATGGTGACATGTCATTCAAAGGATTGACATAATACTTAATAGGATTGTACCATATTTATAATAACATCACATTATATAGAATATATTGGAGTTATTATTTTAGAATGGAAATAACAAAGAAAGAAGAAGTAGAAGAAGAAATGAACTTGAAAGAGGGTGGTGAATACATTACCTCTTCTTCTGGTTCTTCCTTTTGACTTGATCAATAGGGATCCTTATGTTGGCTTTCTGATCAAACTAAGGCCTCTAGGTTTAAGTAAGGGAAGTTGAGAGAATATTTGGGCAGGGGATGGCTGAGCCAAAATGCTTTGAAGGTGTTAATTAGAGATAAGGGGGAGTTCCCTTTTATATGAGGGGTGAGGGGCACCTTAGAAAAAACATAAAATATTATTTTATAATTAATTCATATTCAGTTTATAATGGCTCAAAATTTATTTATTTCGAAGCTAAGGTGCAGATGGGCTGAAATACCCTAAACCAATAGTTTTTAGACAGGTTTGGGTTACTTTATTAACCTTATCTATTAGTTTTAACTCTTAGTTAATTAGTTTGACATTTACCATGTCTCTTGGTATTTTTATACTATATGGTTAATAAAAATACTATAAACGTTGAATAGACCCCCAAGTGGTACATTAATGATACTACTATCATGATAAATGTCCTTTTTCCGAACCATATATTTTTTGTAATAGAATATCAATTAATAATATAATATGTGTTTTAAAAACACTTTTATGTCAATTTTGACACTATTGGGTATTTTGTTTTTGGTAAATTCATAACAGCATTATTACTTAGAACAAAATTCATATAACCAATCCTAATATGTCATTTTAACCATTAAAATTATTTCAATTCATAAAATGTCTAAATTACATTTATTTGGGTATTTATAATATCAATAATCTTAATCATTCATTAATATAGTAATTACTGCATCATCATTGTGTCATAAATAAATTAAATTATTTAATGTTAATAAACTATAAATAAAATACCATTATGTAGGAAATATTATTATCTTTATAATTAATTTTTTTAGTCGAATTTATCTTATGTATATAGTTATATTAAAAAAAAATTAGTTATTAATCTTTGATTTTAACTATGTTAACCCTTCTTTTAATTAAATAATAATAAATTTCCTAATCAAATCCATGTTGACCTAAATAATAATATATTATTCCTAAGTTTGTTTTTGGTTTAGATAAACTTGTCCAATAAAATTAGGACATGTGATAGGGTAATATTAATTAATTTTTTACCATTATTTACACTATTTACTTTTAACCATGGTAAATAAAAGTAAAAAGTTAATATTCACCAACATAACCTGAACCCTGGGATCCAAAAAACACTAAACCATCAGCCCCAAAAAACCCTAAACCCTCATCCCCAAAAAACCTTAAACCCGCATCCCCAAAAAACCCTAAACCTTTATCCCTAAATAAACATAAAATCTTAGCCCCGAAAATTTCATAAACTCAAATCCCCCCAAAAAACAAACCACCATCCCCAAAAAATCTTATTTCCTCATCCCAAGAAAATTTCAAACAATCATCCCCAGAAAATTCTAAATCCTCATCCATAGAATACTCTTAACTCTCATCCCTAAAAAATAAAAAACCCTCAGACCCAAAAAACAATAAACCCTCAATCCTAAAAAACCCTTATCACCCATCCCACAAATACCTATAACCCGCATCCCCAAATAATAGTAAATAGTTCTTCTACAAAAACCATAATTCATCATTAAAAAAACCCTAAAATATAATCCCCAAAAAACAATCAAACCTTCTCCAAAAAAAACCTTCAACCCTTTCCCCCAATATTCATAAACTGTCTACCACAAAATTACCAAAACTACTTCCATAAAAACCCAAAACCCTCAGCCCCCACACCAAAAACTATCAACCCATATAAATCCTAAATCCTCCTCAAAAAATAATAATAAACACTCATTTCCAAAATAACACTAAACCATCAACACCAAAAATAACATAATCCCCCAACACTAAAAACATTAAACACATAGTCCCAAAAAAATGAAAACCCTTAGTCATAAAAAAAGAATAATCCCTCACACCCAATAAATCCAGAAATCTCATCCCAAAAGAACCCAAAATTTCTAACCCCAAAAAACAATAATCCATCAACACAAAAAGAAAAATGCAGTCAACCCAAAAAACCCATAATCCTCTTCCCCAAAAACCCAAACTGTCTTCCTGGAAAACCCATAAACCCTAAACCCCCAAAAAACACAAACCGACATCCCCAAAAAACCCAAAACACTAACACCCAATACCAAAATCCATCATCTCCCACAAAACACCTAACCCTTGCCCTCAAAAATTACTAAACCCTCAGCACAAATATCCTGAAACACTTCTCACTAAAAAAACCTTAACAGTCAGCCCTAGAAAACGTGAAACCCTATTCCCCAAAATAACATAAACCATGAACTAAAAAATAACCAAATATCTCAAAACCAAAAAACCCAAAAACCTTATCCCGAAAACACATATTCCATCAGCCACAATACACACAAAAAGTTCAGACCTAATAAACACTAATACCACATCCCATTAAAACCCTAACCCTAGCCCCCAAAACCCGAAAGCCTTATCACCAAAAAACCCTATACCAAAATCACAAAAAAATCCTTAGCCCTAAAATTCCCAGCACCACCAACCCTAGTAACCCTAAATCCTCAATTTTTAAAAAAACTACACCCACATCATCAGAATACCATAAACACGTATCCCAAAAAAACCTAAACGCTCATCCATAAAAAACCTATACAATAATCCCCAAATAACCCTTAACACATTTCCCCAAAAACTCTATAATCACATCCTTGATTAACACTAAAAACTCAACCCCAAAAAACCATAAACACTATTTCCAAAAAATACCATAAAACCTCATCTCGGAAAAAGAATTTCAAGACCTTAAAAAACATAATCCCTCCTCCCAAAAAAACCTAATCACTTATCAATATAAACTCTAAAACCCGAGCCCCGAAAAACAATAAAACCTCATGCCTAATAAGTAGTAAATCATCATCATAATAAAAACATCATCCCCAAAGAAATAGTAAAACCTCAATCCCAGAAAACCCAAATTCCTCAGTCTCCCCAAATACTAAACCATCAAACCCAAAAAAATCCAAAACCCTCAGCATAAAAAATACCAAACACACTTATCCCCAAAAAATCCTAAAACATTATCCGCTAAAAACACTCAAAACCAGTAAAACCTTAACACTCATCCATAAAAATCATAATCCATCAGCCACAAAAAACCCTAAACCCTCATTTAAAAAAACCCTCCCAATGTAACTGAAACCCCTCAAATAATAATAAACATAAACCATCACCATAGAAACCCCTAAAACTTCATCCCAAAAAACCCTAAAACCATCATACCTCAAAAATCCAAAACCTTATCCCCCCAAAAAAATCCAAAACCTTATCCCCAAAACCCCTAATCCATCTCCAAAAAACACCAAAACCAATGTCCCAAAAAACCCTAAACCCATTTCCCAATGAAACAAAAAACCCTTAGCCCCCCAAAACACCAAACTTATAATACCAAATATCCCTAAACAAAAAATCTCAAAATATAATAACCCTTTTACCCAAAAAAATATAAATCCAATGACCCCAAAAATCTATCAGACAGCCCAAAAAAACCTCAGCCACAAAAAACACGAAAATCCCACCCCAAAATAATCACAAAACCCTCATCCCTAATAAACACTAAAACCCCATCCCCTCAAATCCAAAAACCACATCCAAAAAACATCTGTAACCCTCATCCCTAGTAAACACCAAACTACAATCCCCCAAAAACTCAAAACCCACATCACCAAAATAACCATAACCCCTCTTAAATAAAAATGATAATACATCAACCCCAAAATACATAATTTGTCATCCAAAAAACCCCAAACACTTGGACATAGAAAACTGTAATCCCCTATCCCCCCCCAAACCCTAAATTATCATAAAAAAAACACAGCATAAATACCCCTAGATATTTATAAACCCTGTGCCTTAGAAAAATACTAAATGCTTCACCCCAATATACAGTATATCATCAACATAAAAAAACTAAAACCCACATCACTAGAAAACACTAATCCCACATCCCCTGTAAACCATAAACCATAATACCCAAAAATTTAAAAACACTTATCATGGCAAAACCGTAAATAAAAATCCCCATAAATCCCAAAATACTTAAATATAGGAAACTCTAAACCCATATCCCAAAAAATTATGAACCGTAAGAACCAAAAAACTCCAAGCCATCATCCCCCAAAACCCTAAACCTTTATCCAAAAACACACAAACCCTGAACCCCAAAAAACAACATATTATCAACTGCATAACAGCAAAACCCTCTACCCAAAAAATCCATACACTGAACAAACGAGAACCCTAAACCCTCAGCTTTAAAAATCCATAAACCATCATCAATATAAATCCACAAAGCCTCATCACCAACAAACCTTAAACCCTAAACCCTACAAAATTGTAAACCCTCATCCCCAAAAAACTCTAAATTATAATACCAAAAAAATCCATAACAATCATCCCTAAAAATCCCTTTACACTCATACCAGAAAAACCCTTAATCATCAAACCCAAAAAATGGTAAACCCTCATCCTTAATAATCATTAATCCCTTATCCTACAAAAACAAATAAAATTCATCCCAGGAAACCCTCACCCCTAATCCCCGAGAAACATCCTACCCTCTACCCAAATATACCCTAAACCATCATCCACATAACCCATAAACATTCATCCCTAGAAATACATTAAACCCTAACCCTCAAAAACGAAAAACACACAACCCAAAACAATCCTACAGGATATTCCCAAAAAAAAAGTAAACACAAATCCCAAAAAACACTAATCCCTATGAAACAAAATACCCTAAACCATCATCCCAAAAAACCATTAAATACCCAGTCACAAAACACATTAATCACTCAACCCCAAAAACCCAGAATCCCTCAACCCAAAGAAATAACAAGCCATCCATCCAAAAATTCCCCAAACCTACACCTAAAAAACCCCCACACCGTCATCTCCAAAAACCCCAATACACTAAACCAAAAAAATTCTAAAAGAAACATTCCCAAAATAACCCAAAACCACATCCCTAAAATACCCTACACACTCCGCCCCAAAAAAACCTAAAACCACATCCCCAAGAAAATCGATTCCCTCAACTATAGAAAACCCAAAACACTGACACCTTAAAACCCCCAAACCCCCAACCCCAAAAAACCACTATCCCTTGTCCCTAAATAATCCAAACACTTAATCCCAGAAATCCTAAAACCTCATCCCTAAAAGAACCCTAAACCCTCTTCACCAAAAAACAATAAACCCTAATCCACAAAATTCCCTAATCACTCTACCACAATAAATACTAATACCTATTCCCCTATACACCAAATTCCACCATCCTCATAGACAACTAAAAGTTCATCCATAATAAACATTAAGCCCACATCCCCAAACATCTCAAAACACTAATCATTAAACACCTCTAAAACCAGAAAAAACTAATCATGAAAAAATAGTAAACACCATGTTCCAAAAAAACATTAATCCCCATCTACAAAAACTAAATAACCTAATCCAGTAAAATCCTAGACCATTATCTCAATAAAAATTATACCTTCATCCCCAAAACCCTAAAACTCATCCCCAAAAAACCATAAACCATAATCCCAAAAATTATATAATTTCACATCTCCCAATGACCCAAATTCCCCTTACATTAAAAACATTAAAACATACTCCAAGGTTATATTAATAAATATACCTCAAAAAAAGTGAACATTAAGCCCTAAGAAACCCAACACCATAAAACCCAAAAAACCCTAAACCCTAAACCCCCAAAACCCCTAAACACTCCATCCAAAAAAAACCTATAATTGAGACACAAAATACCACAATCCCCTAAGCCTCAAAAAACCGAAATCCCTATCTATGAAAAACCACTAAATCCTCTGCACAAAAAAAAAACACAATGCATCCTCCCCAAAAATACCTCAACACTCTTCTGCAAAAAACTAGTTAACCCTCATCAAAAAATTCCAAAACCCTCATCCCAAATAAAACACTAAATACTCATTCACAAAAAAACTAAACCCTCATCCCTAACACCCCAATCCCATCCACCCTAAATAAAAAAACCTTCATCCCCAAATAACCCAAAAATCCCATAATCAAAATACCTAAACCCACATCCCAAAAAATACCAAAACCAATAACCCAAAAAAACACCAAAAACATATCCCAAAAACCAAAAATATTTATAAAATCAACAAACCCCTAGTCCCAAAAATTCAAATACCCACATCCATGTGAAAAACATAAAAAAATTCTCCATGAATCTCAAAAAAAAATTGCCCCAAAAAATCATTACAATCAATCGCAAGAAAAACAAAAAAATGCTCAACACCAAAAACCCTATTCTCTTAGCCCTAAAAAAATAATCTTATCCAAATAAACATTAATCCCTTAGTCTCCCATGTAATAAAAAATATATTACCTCAAAAACACCAAACCCTCAACACTAAAAAACACAAAAACCTTATTACCCCAAAATACCAAACACTCAATTCTATAAACCTCCAAACTCTCACCCCCCCAAACCATGAAATCTAAAAAATTGGAAACCTAAAACACTAAGAAAAGTCTTAAAATATCATCAAAAAGAAATAGTAAACAATTATCCCCAAAAAACAAGACCCCTATCATAAAAATATATCATACCATTATCCCCCCAAAACACCATACCCTTGGTAATACAATACCCCAAACTATCAACCTTAAAAAAAATTCCCATAGACCCAAAAAACAAATAAACCATTATCCCATCAGAAGATCTTTTTCATTAACTAAAAAAACAAACACCCAGTCTCAAAAAACCAGAAATGTTTAAACAAAAATAATCTATACCCTAGGCCAAAAAATTCCCCAAACACACATCCCCAAAAAACACCAAACTCCCAGACCCAAATAAACTCCAATCCCAAATCTTTAAACAAAACAATAACCACATTCCAAAAACCCCAAAACATCTTGCACCAAAAAAAACCCTCATACCTATAAAATAAAATACCATCATCCCCCAAAAACTAAAATCCTATGACCAGAAAAAGTAAACCCTCATCTCAAATTACTCAAAACCATCATACCAAAAAACCATTAATCCCTAAACTACAAAAAAACCTAAATCCTAATCATTATAATATTCATAGACCCTTGGTATATAAGAAACCTAAATCATATGATAGAAAAAAATAGATTCAAAGATATAAAAAATCCCAAATTATTTATCTATAAAAAAACTATAAAAAAGAGATCAAAAAAACACGGAAACTATCATCATCTAAATACCCTAAAACCTCAAGCTATAAAACCCTAAACTCTCTCTCCTAGAAAACCAAAATCCCTTGGCCCTAGATAAACAAATTCATCAATCAAAATACTTCCAAGAATCATTGGGCCAAATAATGATATATCATCTCAATGAAACCAAACCCTTAATCCCAAAAAAATGAATATTCGTATCTAAAAAAACATAATCATCAGCCCTAAAAAAACCCACATCCCCAAAAAACCCAAATATCATAGCCTATCAAAAACATAAACACTCATACCTAAAAAATTCTAATCCCCCATCCCCACAACCCTAAACCCTCATCCGTAAAAAAATTATATTCTATGACCAAACAAACAAAAAACCCTTGACCACAAAAACTCTATACACATTTCCAAAAAACACCCTCAGCCCCAAAATAAACATAAAACCAAATCCACAAAAAACCACAAATCATCATAAACAAACAACATAAAACCCTCATCCCAAAAAACCCAAACCCATCTAGCCATCAAAAATAAAAACCATCATCCCTAAAAAAATTATATTCCCTCTTCCTCACAACACTAAACCCTTATACCGAAAAAGCACTAAACTATCATCCCAAAAAAATATTAAACCCACATCCCTAGATAACCTAAACCTTGTGCATCATAAAACCATTAATCATCATCTAAAAAATCACTAAACCCTAACCCCAGAAATCCATAAAAGCTCATAAAAAAATAACCATCATTCTTAAAATCCCTAAAACATCATCCCAATAAAACCCTAAACCCTTATCCCCAAATAAACCAAACCATCGTCACTAGAAAACGCAAAAACCATATCTGAAATAACCCTATATAATTATCCCTAGAATACCCTAAACCCTATACACAAGAAAAACCTTAACCCATATCCCTGAAAACCTTATAACGCATAGCCCGAATAATCCCAAAAACCCTACCTAATATAACCTAAAACCATAATCCCCAGAAATCCAAATACCCTCAATCCTTGAATTCCCTACACCCTACACCCTGCAAAATTCTTAACGAACAACCTAGAATAACCTAAACCCTTAGTCTCAAAAAATATAAAACCATCAATCCCAAATATACAAAACCCTTCGACCTAAAAAGCCTGAATCTCAACGTCGAAAGAAAAAACAAAACCCACAACCCCTTAAAATATATAACCATGATCCCCAAAAAAACCAAACCTTTTCACAAAAAAATCTAAATTTGATGTCCCAAAATACCTAAAATCTTCAATTATTAAAAATCATAACCCAACCCCCAAAATAATTAATACCTTCAACCATTTAAATCTCGAAACCCTCATCCCTATAAAATAACAATCATTTTTTTCCAAAAGGATGAAAACTCTCTTCCCAAAAAAATTATCAAACCCTTATTCCCAAAAAAACTACAAAAAAAGAGCTAAAAAAAATCCCAAACAATCATCCCCCACAACCCCAAACCCTCAACCCAATAATAGACCAAACCATAAACACCAGAAGGCCCAAAAAAGTCCTCCCTAGACAACCCCAAACACATAGTCTCCTAAAACCACTAACTATTATCACTAAAAAATTAGAATCATTATGTCCTATATAACCCTATACCTACATCCCCATAAAAAATTAATCCTCATAACCTTCAAATTACTAAATCCTCTATCCTAGATACCATAATTTCCCTACCCTAGAAAACTGAAAACCCTCATTCTTAGACTACACTAATCCCTCATCCCTATAAAAACATAAACCTTTTATTCTAGAAAACCATAAAACCTCATCCCCAGAAAAACCATTACCCTATTATGTAGAAATAACTAAACCTGCATCCCTATATAATCCTTAATCTATATCCTTAGAAACCCATAAAACCATGGCCATAGAAACCCTCAACCTTCATCCCTAGAAAATCATAAACCCAAAAACCCACAGAACCATAAACCATTAGCCCTATAAATTCATAAACCCTCATCACCATAATACCCTACAACATGAGCCTTATAAAATCATAAACCCTCATCCCCAAAAAACCATAATCATTATTTCATTGAAAAACCTAAACCCCCATACCCATAAAATCATAAAATCCTAGACCCAGAAAGCCTAAAACATTAAACTGTTGATTTCCACCAACCATAGTACCCAGAAAAACATATACATTAGGCCCATGAATTTCCCAAAACCCTTCCAAAATTCCCTAAACACTCATCCCTAGAATTCCCTAGACCATCATCTCCACAAAACCATAAAACCAATGCTCATGAAAACCCAAAACCCTCAGCACAAACAAACCCTAAACCCCAACATCAAAAAAAATCTTAAACACTCATCATTAAAAAAACTAAATAATTATCCCCAGAAAAATAAATATATATATACCCAATAAAAACCAAAAACATCATCCCTATAAACTACTAAACACAAATATGTTGAAAAAACTAAATTCAATTCCCCTTAAATGATGCAACTTTTATCCTACAAAATATGAAACCATCAACTCATGAAATCACTAAATCCTTTGTCCTAGAATACCCTAAACCCTTTACCAGAGAAAAAAAAAACAATTAGCCCCAATAAACCCCAAACCCTAATCACTAGAAGACCACAAACCCTCATCCCCAGAACACCATAAAACCCCCAGAACGAAAACCCCAAAACCATTAGCCCCATAAAGCCAAAAACCATCAACCCCAGAAAACCCAAAACCCTCACACCTAGAAAACCCTAAAACATCATCCCTTGAAAATACTAAACACCAATACCTAGAATAAAATTTACTCCCTGACATATAAGTCTATAAAACCATAACACTTAATAACAGAAAACTCTCAATTCCACAAAAACAATACCCCTAATTCACAGAATACATGAATCCCACTAATGAAAAAATACTATATACCAACGGTTTGGAACCGTTGGTATAGGCTATACCAAATGTTTGGAGAACCGTTTCCCAGTAAGCCGTGAGGATAGGTGTATACCAATAGTTTTGGGAAATCCATTGCTATAAGTAATATGAAAATCTATAACAACAGTTCCATAAACTATAGGTATATGTAATTCAAAAAATAATCATCTGTTTGGTTTTGATCCCAGCACATCCCGTTTATGATTGAAAGACCTAACCACTAACATAACTTAATTTTTGTGAACATAATTATATATATATATATATATGTGTGTGTGTGTGTATTGAAAAATGTATTTTAATTTTTTTTATTTAATGTCCAATGTAATAAGAATCTATTACTAATACATGTACCTATACCCATGGTTCTCAAAACTATTGGTAAAGACCTATACCAATAGTATTGAGAATCGTTGGTATATGTTCTTTGATTTTGGGACCTATACCAACAGTTTTGTCCAAACTATTGGTATATGACCAAATTAGTGAGAATATACCAACAGTTTGGGCAAACCGTTGGTGTTGGTCCTCCCAATACCAACGGTTTGTCCAAAACTGTTTGTATAGATCCATATAAGTGACTTATACCAACAGTTTTGGCCAGACCATTGATATGGGTCCAAATTAATGAACTATACCAACAGTTTTCCCAAAGTCTTTGGTATAGATCATATTTACAGTACTGACCATCATCCTACAATACCCCAAATAGTATTCATAAGAAAACTCCATACCCTATGGTTATGATAAACCTTAAACCCCATCCCTAGAATACCATAAATTGCAACCCCTAAGATACCTAATCCTAGATCCTATGAAACCCAAAACATTATTCCCTATAAATCTTGAAACCCTCAACAATAAAATTTGATATACAGTTATCACCAGCAAATTCTTATCCCTCCTTCGTAGAAACCCCCAAACTATCATCCTAATAAGACATAAAAACCCTCATCCCAAAAAACTACAAAACACTCAGGCATAAAAACCTATAATCCATCATCCCTAGAAAACCCCAATCCCCATTCCCCATAAAACAAAAAATTGTCTTCCCCATAAAATCCCAACCCACAACACTAGATAGCCCAATAACATTATCCTAAATTATCCCTAAACCCTTAGCCTGAGAAAACTCTAAACCCTTGTCCCTATAAAACCCCAATTGCCCATCCCCAGAAAACCCTAATCTCTTAGCCCCAGAAATCCCCATTACAAAATCCCTCTAAAATCCCAATCCCTTGTCCCCAAAAAACAACAAACATTAATTCACATAAAACCCCAAACACTCAAACATTGAAAAACATGAACTGAATGCCACATAAAATCCTAAACCCTTAGCACTAAATAACCCCATATCCAAATCTCTAGAAACCATAATCCATCATCCCTAGAAAACCATAAACATTCAGCAAAAAACCCTACAACCATAGACCTGAAACCCTAAACCCTCAACCCCAGAAAAATCTAAACCCCTATCATAGGAAAACTCTAAACCAACTACCCCATAAGACATGATCAATCATCCCCAGAAAACCCTAAATGCAGAGAAACTAAAGGCAATAAACTCTTTTCTATAGAAAACCCTAAACCCTTATCCATAAAAAACATAATCCCTCTACCATAGAAGACCCTAAACCCTCGACCTCAGAAAACACTATACCATCACCCCCAAAACCCCAAGAAGCTCAGCCCTAGAAATTTCAATACTCTAAGCCCTATAGAATAATAAACACCATCCCTATAAAACCCATGACGTACATCCCCATAAAACCATAACCCTCATCCCCAAAAACCCTAAACACTCACCTGTAAAAACCATAAACCCTCACTCCTAAAAACCCAAAACCCTTATCCCCATAAAACCCCTAACCCTCATCCTCGTAATATGATAAACATTAATCAATAAATAAATACCTAATCCACATCAATAGGGAAATAAAAATCCTTTACCTTAGAAAATCGTAAACCCTATGCCCCTGAATAACCTAAACCATCATTACTATAAAACCAAAATCCCTCAACCTATGAAAACCCTACAACCTAATACTCATTAAACTCTAAACATGTATCCCTAGAAAACCGAATCTCTCAACAACATAAAATAATTAAAATTTATCACATGATTAACCGAAACCCTCATCCCCATAAAACCCTAAACCCTTATCCAATGAAAATCCTCCACACTCATCCCCAAAAAAATCCCAAAACACTCAGTCCAAGAAACCCCTAAACCCTCCTACATTGAAAACTGTAAATTATAATCCCTAGAAAACCCTAATCCATCAACAAAAGAAAAGAATAAAACCCTTAGCCACAAAAAATAAAAAACCCTTATTAAAAAAACCGTGAAACCTCATCCCCATAATACCCTAAACCCTCTTCACTAGAAATCCATAGACCTTTAGGCCCAATAACATTAAATCCATTTTTTTAAGAAAATCCTCTACCATCTTCCTAATATAACCCTAATAACTCTTCCAAAGAAAACCTCAAACTCAATCCATAGAATGCCCATTCACTTTTTCCCAGAAATCCCAAAACCAAAATCCCTAGATAACATAAAACCAATAGCACCAAAACAACCCCAATCATCATCACGTGAGAAATCATAAACCACCATCCATAAAAATTCTCGGATCCCTCATCCCTAGAAAACCCCAAACACTCATCCCAAATAGACATGAAACCATTGGCCCATGAAAACCCTAGTCCCATATTCAAATAAATCCCTATAACATAAGACCTAGAAAACCCCAAACCCTTAGTAATTGAAAAGCTTAAATCATCATCCTCAGAAGACACTGAAAATTCATTCCTAGAATACCCTTAAGGCTTAGCCCCATTAAAACCTAAACCATAATCCTTAGAAAACAAAAATATATCACTTCAAAAACATGATACCCTTATCCCTAAAAACCCCCAAACCATCAACCCTATAAATACCAAAAGCAACATACATAGAAAACCCATACCCCAATAATCAGAAAACCCTAATGCCTCAATCCCAAAAAAAACCAATGCCATCATCCCCATAAAAACTAAAACCCTCACCCCACACCCAAGCCCCGATTAAATCATACAATGAAAACACAAAATACTTTGACTGAAAAAATAAATAATCAACAGGCCTAAAACATACTCAAACCATTATCTGGAGGAAATGTTAATCCCTCATCCCAAGAAAACCCGAAACTAGAAGCCCAATAAATCCCTAAATCATTATCTTCACAAAAAATTAAACTATCATCCACTTAAAACAATTAAAATGTATCCATAGAAATTAAAATACCATTATACCATAAAAACACTAAACCCATAGTATTTGAAATCACTAAACCCTTACCCAAGAGAACCCTAAAACCTCTGCCCTAGAAAAAAATTAATCATTCACCCATGAAATCACAAAAACACTTAGACCTCGAAAAAAAGGGATCCATGTCTCTAAAAAACCATTATACGTTATCCCTTGAAACCCTTCTACCCTCATCCATCAAATCTATAAACTCTAAACTATTAAAAACCATAAATCCTTATTGATAGAAGAATATAAACCATCAACCCTAAAATACCTAAAAACTCATCCAAATAATACCCAATACCCACATACATAAAAATCCCTAAACCCTCATCCCTATAATATAATTAACCATCATGCATAGAAAACACTAAAAACTGATCCCCAAAATCCCTAAACTCACTTCGCTATAAAAACCTAAACCCACTTCCCTTGAAAATTTTAAAACCAAAAACCATGAAAATCCAAAACCCTAAATATCATAAAATCATTATAACATATCATTGTGATAACTTAATCCATCCTTCATAGATATCCTGTAAACCTCATCCCTACAAAAAACTAAACCATTATCCTAAAAGTCCAAAAATCTCATACCTAGAAAACCCCAAACACCTAAAAACAATAATAGTCAGAACTAGAAAACCCTAAATCCACAACCTTAAAAATTCCTAAAACCTATTCCAAAAAAATTAAACCTACTCAATAGAAAATCCCTAAGACCTATACCCCATAAAAACCTAAAACCTCATCCATAAAAAACACTAAACTGTCATCCCCAAAATATTGTAAACTTCCAGCCCCATTAGATACATATCCCTTATACCAAATGATTCAAAATTCCAATCCATAGTAATTATTAGATAAAATTACATGGAAAACCAGAAAACTGCATAACCAAAATAACCCTAAACCTCTTGCCCCATGAAATAGCAAACCATCACCCCAGAAAAATTATAAACCCTCTTCCTGGGAAAATACTAAAACCACTGCCCTAGAAAACCGTAAAACATTACCTAAAAAACCACAAACCCTTATCCTAAAAAAACATATTCCCTCGTCCCTGGAATATAATAAACCTACAACCATAGGTAACACTAAACCATATTCCCCAAAAAATTATAAAACCACTTCCCTAGAAAATTTTGAACATTATTCCCCAAAAATCCATAAAAACTACACCATAGAAAACCCTAAATCATCATCCATGGAAAACCCAAAACCCTCATCCCAAGAAAACCCAAAACCCTCATCCTAAGAAAACTCAAAACCCTCTATCTTAGATTATCATTAACATTTCACCCCTGAAAAATCTAACCCCTCATCACTAGAAACCACTAAAACATCTTCCCTATAAAACCCCAATCCATTTTTCCAAGAATACTCAATACCTGAATCTCTAGAATACAATAAACCCACATCCCCAAAAAACCCCTCAAACCCCAAAAACATGAACCCTAAATCTTATAAATACAAAACCATCATCAACATAAATCACGAAACCCACATCCTTAGAAAATCCCCAAATTACATCCCCAAACAATGAAAAACACTTATCTTTAATAAACAATAATACCTCAGCAACCAAAAAACTAAAACCATTAGTCCTAAAAAACAACAAATCATGTAACCACGAAAACCCTAAACCCTTATCACTAGAAAACAAAACATCTACACCCCTAGAAAAAACCTAAGCTCTTTGAACCAAAAAACCATAAACCCTCAGCCATTAAAACCTTAAACCCATATCCCCAGAAAATTTTAAACCTTTTTCCCGAGAAATACTAAAACCTCATACATTGAAAAGTGAAAACCATTAGAGATATAAACCCTAATCATGTATCCAGATAAACCCATTAACCCTAGATGCCATAATACCCTAAAACCTTATCCCCATAAAACCCCATTCCCATATCCCATGAAATATATAATCCTTTAGACCAAACAAAACACAAGCCCTTATCCCCAGAAAACTCCAAAGCCATTTCCCCATAGAACACTAAATCATCATCCAAAGGATACCCAAAACCCTAAGCCCAATAAATACCCAAATACTATGCTCATGAAAATCCTAAACAATCTTTCCTAGAATTCCATGTCTCCTAAACCACTATAAACACTAAATAATCCTCACTAGTAACCCATAATTCCAACCCCTGGAAACCCCCAATCTCTCATCCCTTGATCACACAAATCCCTCATGCCTAGTAAACCATAAACCATCATCCCAGAAACATAAAACCATATTCCCGTGAAAATACCAAACCCTCATGAATAGAAAACCCAAAACCCTCATCCAAAAAGACCCTAAAATAATATATATAGAATATTCTGAACCCTCATCCTTTGGAAACCCCAAATGCTCATCCCTCGATTACATTAAAACCTCATCCCTCAAAAATCTAAAACCATAATCCACTAAAAAATATAAATACTGATGCCTAGAAAACCAGAAAACATTAAAAGAAAATCATAGACCATTAGGCTTAGAAATCCGGGAACCCTCATCCCCAGAATACCCAAAACCCGAATCCCTATGAAAACACAAATTTCTCTACCCATGAAAACAAAAAAAAACCCCAAAACGCCAAAGCCCTTATACACATAAAATTCCAAACACTTACCCCCAAAAACCCCAAACTCTCATCCCTAGAAAAAATAATCCCCTAGAAAATCCTATTAATTGTTTCATATAATACCCTAAATGATCTACAATAGAAAAACCTAGACCCTATGCCCTGAAAAATCATAAATCTTTAGCCCATAAAAACCTAATCCCTCATCCCCAAAACACTAAATCCTCATCCATAGAAAAATGTAAACCCTCAACCCTAGAAAATCAAAAACTGTTTTTCCCATAAAACTCCAAACACTCAAAATCATAAACCCTATGCTCTCATATAAAGAATACCCCAGACCCTCATCCCTAGAAAACCAAAAATACTATTCATAAAGAACCCTAAACCCAATGACATGGGAAAACATAAACTCCTATCCCCAAACAACCATAAACATTGAGCCTTGGAAAAAAAAATTCTAAATCCAAACAAATCGTAATCCCTCATCACCGAAAAACCCTATTTCCATACTCTAGGAAAAAAATATACCCTTATTCCGATAATAACCTAAAACACTTCCCCATAATACCCTAAACACATAGTCTTTGAAAAAGCCAGTTCAAAGACCATGAAAACCTAAAACCTTCATCCAATGAAATCCTTAAACCATAAGCCCCAAGAAACAATATACCATTATCACTAAAAAAACCTAAACCATATTCTCTGGGAAACATTATACCAATATCCATAGAAAAATATAAACCCTCATCCCTATAATACCCTAAACCTAATCCTCAGAAAACCGGAAACCCTTATCCCGAAAAACCCATCACCCTTGTCCTTAAAAATCCCAAACCATATTCCTAAAAAAACTCAAACCCCCAGCCTTAGAAAACCCTAATGCCAAAGGCCATGTATCAATAAAACTTTAGCCATAGAAAATATCAAAAAATAATCCCTAAAAACACCAAAACCACAACCCTATTATATCTTAAACATTCACCCCCTAAAACTGCAAACCCTATTCTCTAGAAAACCCAAAACCCTAATACCAAGAAAACTCTAAACCCTCTGGCCTAGAAGACCCAAATCTATCAGCCCCCTAAAACACTAAACCAGAATCCCCAGAAACTCTAAAACCTTTATCCCTAGAAAACCCAAAACTCTTAACCCAGGAAAAATAAAAACCCACATCCATAGAAAAAAATAAACTCTCATCCCTAGAAAAACCTAAACATCTACCATAGAGAACACAAAACCAGCATCCAAGAAAAAACAAAAACACTCTATCCCAAAAAAATCCAATAACCCTATAACTTGAAAACATTAAACCCTTATCTCTTGAAAAAATTAAAACCCTAAAAAAATTAATCACATACCATCGACCTAGAAAACACTAAACCTATAGCCTAAGAAAACTCCAACGATTGGCCCTAAAAAAATATCAATTAGACCTTTTAACACCAAACTCTCGACCATAGATAAAATGATCCCATAATCTCTGAGAAAACATATACCCTCAAACCAAAAATCCACAACATCCTCATACCTATAAAACTTAAAACCATTACGCCAAGAAATACCTAATCACCCAGCCCCCTAAAAAGACAAACCCTCAGCCCCAAAAAACCATCAACCATCATCCTAATTCAACCATAAACCCCCAAGCCTAGAAAACAAGAATACATCATATGATGAATACCCCAAACACATATCACTAGAAAACCACCGAACCTCATTCCTAAATATCCCTAGACCATATTCCCAATAAATACCCAAACCATCATCCCCAGAAAACCCCAAACCCTCAACTCTTGAAAACACTAAACCATCAGCCCAAGGAATCCCACAAACACTAGTCAATAGAAATTACCAAAAAATCCATCCCAAATAACCCAACACCCTTATCGTGATAATACCTCAATACCTAATCCCCATAAAATCCCAAAACATCACATATTGAACAAGCCAAACAGTCATCCCCAAAAAACCCTTAACCCTTTACCCCAGAAAATGTCAAATGATTAAACAAATAAAAATGCTTTACCATATTTATAAAAAACCCCATAACATCTTCCTCAAAAAACCCTAAATAACTAGCCATATAAATCCATATTACCACATCCCTATAAATCCATAACCCTTCAGATTGAAAAAATCAGAAACCCTCAACCATAGAAAATAAAAACCCCCATCCCAAGATAACGCTAAACCTTCCACCTCAAAAATACGCAATACCCTTATCCCAAGAAAACAATCTACCATCATCCCTAGAAAACCCAAAACACTGAGACCAATATATCCATAAATCATCCAATTTATAATAAAATAATGGATCAGCCCCATAAATGATAGAATGTCATCCCAAGACAACCCATATCCCCCATCTTCATAAGAATGCACACTATCTGTCTCAAAATATAAATAACCTTGATCTCATGAAAACCAAAAAACCTTATCCGCATAATTTTCATGAATCATAGACCCAAAAAACCCAAAACCCGCATCCCCAAGAATCCAAATCATCAGCTCTAGAAAACCGAAAAATCAAAACCACAAATAAACCTTAAAACCACATCCCCAGACACCAACAAATCCTCATCCCCGAAAACCATAAACCATCAACTACAAAATATGAAACACTAAACCCCATGAATCCACAAACGGTAATAACAAAAAAACCTATATCCCACGTCCTAAGAAAATCCTAAACCAACATACCAAATAACACTAAACCCTCAGCCAAAAAAATTGATAAGGCCTAATGTCCAAAAAACCAATACCGTAATTTTAAAAAATACCTAAACACTTATCCCACGAAAACTCTTAAACCTTATACTGAATAACTCGAAACAATAATACCCAAAAAGAATCAATATCTTTTCTCCCAAAACCCTTAACTATCATCACTATAAAACACCAAACCATGATCTACATAATACCCTAAAACCTAATCCTTTGAAATCTATAAACAGTAATCCCATGAAAACCATTAAACTATTCCCAATAATGTTCTAAACCATCATCCTGAAGAACCCCTAGTCCCCATAAAACATAAAACCATAAACATCATATCCTAGAAAACCGAAAACACTCTTCCCCAAAAATCCTAAATCTGCATTCCAAGGATAACGTAAAACCATATCCTTAGAAAACCTAATCCATAGATAAAACACCCTCTAAATATATCCCCAAAACCCCCAAAAATCTCATCCATTGAAAACCATAAAAACTCATCCCCAGATAACAATATTACTCCAGAAATAGAAAAACCAAAACAATCAACCCCACATAACTCCAACAACACAATCACACAAAACAATTATCCCTCATCCATAGGAAAACTAAAATCCTAATCCGAATAAATCCCGCCACCCTCATCCCCAAAAATCATGAAACTATCAACACCAAAAATCCAAAAACCCTAAAAACCATCATCCAAAAAAAACATGACACCTATATCTCCAAAACCTCATACCACCTTCACATAAAACACCGAACCCTTGGCCCCAAGAAACCCAAAACCATCATCCCTAGAAAACTGTTTTCTATAACTCCCCTAAAACCTATACCATATTCCCCCAAAAACCCTAAGCACCCTTCCCACGAAATCGTTAATACCTCAGCCCCAAAATACATAAAACCCCTTAACTAAAACTCCTTAAACCCACCTCCAAAAAATTTGAAAACCCACATCCCCAAAACCCCTAAAAAAATCTTTATATGACCCCAAACCCTCATCCCTATAATATAATTAACCATCGTTCATATAAAACACTAAAAACTGATCCCCAGAAATCCCTAAACTCACTTCGCTATAAAACCCTAAACCCACTTCCCTTGATAAATTTAAAACCAAAAACCATGAAAATCCAAAACCCTAAATAGCATACAATCATTATAAAATATCTTTTTGTTAACATAATCCATCCTTCATAGATATCCTGTAAACCTCATCCCTACAAAAAACTAAACCATTATCCAAAAAGTACAAAACCTCATACTTAGAAAACCCCAAACACCTAAAAACAATAATAGTCAGAACTAGAAAACCCTAAATCCACAACCTTAAAAATTCCTAAAACCTCTTCCAAAAAAATTAAACCTATTCAATAGAAATCCCTAAGACCTATACCCCATAAAAACCTAAAACCTCAGCCATAAAAAACACTAAACGCTCATCCCCAAAATATTGTAAACTTGCAGCCCCATTAAAAACATATCCCTTATAAAAAATGATTCAAAATTCCAATCCATAGTAATTATTAGATAATATTACATGGAAAACCAGAAAACAGCATAACCAAAATAACCCTAAACCTATAGCCCCAAAAAATAGCAGACCATCACCCTAGAAAAACTATAAACCCTCTTCCTGGGAAAATACAAAAACCACTGCCCTAGAAAATCGTAAAACATTAGCCTAAAAAACCACAAACCCTTATCCTAAAAAAAACTATTCCCTCATCCCCAGAACATAATAAACCATAAACCATAGGTACCACTAAACCATATTCCCCAAAAAATTATAAAACCACTTCCCTAGAAAATTCTGAACATTATTCCCCAAAAATCCATAAAAACCTCACCATAGAAAACCCTAAACCGTCATCCATGGAAAACCCAAAACCCTCATCCCAAGAAAACCCGAAACCCTCATCCCATGAAAACTCAAAACCCTCTATTGTAGATTATCATTAACATTCCACTCCTGAAAAATCTAACCCCTCATCACTAGAAACCACTGAAACATCTTCCCTATAAAACCCCAATCCATTTTTCCCAGAATACTCAATACCTGAATCTCTAGAATACAATAAACCCACATCCCCAAAAAACCCCTCAAACCCCAAAAACATGAACCCTAAATCTTATAAATACGAGACCAACATCAACATAAATCACTGAACCCACATCCTTAGAAAATACCCAAATTACATCCCCAAACAATGAAAAACACTTAGCTTTAATAGACAATAATATCTCATCACCCAAAAAACCAAAACCATTAGTCCAAAAAAACCACAAATCATGTAACCACGAAAACCCTAAACCCTCATCACTAGAAAACAAAACATCTTCACAGCTAGAAAAAACCTACACTCTTTGACCCAAAAAACCATAAACCCTCAGCCATTAAAACCTTAAACCCATATCCCTAGAAAATTTTAAACCTTTTTCCCTAGAAATTCTAAAACCTCATACATTGAAAAGTGAAAACCATTAGAGATATAAACCCTAATCATGTAGCCAGATAAACCCATGAACCCTAGATGCCATAATACCCTAAAACCTTATCCCCATAAAACCCCATTCCCATATCCCTTGAAAAATACAATCCTTTAGACCTAACAAACCACAATCCCTTATTCCCAGAATACCCCAAAGCCATTTCCCCATAGAACCCTAAATAATCATCCAAAGGATACCCAAAACCCTAAGCCCAATAAATACCCAAATACTGTGCTCATGAAAATCCTAAACAATCTTTCCTAGAATTCCATGTCTCCTAAACCACTATAAACACTAAATAATCCTCACTAGTAACCCATAATTCCATCCCCTGGAAACCCCCAATCTCTCATCCCTTGATCACACAAATCCCTCATGGCTAGTAAACCATAAACCATAATCCTAGAATTATAAAACAATATTCTCGTGAAAATACCAAACCCTCATGAATAGAAAACCCAAAACCCTCATCCAAAAAGACCCTAAAATAATATATATAGAATATTCCGAACCCTCATCCTTTGGATACCCCAAATGCTCATCCCTGGATTACATTAAAACCTCATCCCTCAAAAATATAAAACCATAATCCCCTGAAAAATATAAATACTGATGCCTAGAAAACCAAAAAACATTAAAAGAAAATCATAGACCATTAGGCTTAGAAATCCGGGAACCCTCATCCCCAGAATACCCAAAACCCGAATCCCTATGAAAACCCAAATTTCACTAGCCATGAAAACCAAAAAAAACCCCAGAAACTCCAAAGCCCTTATACACATAAAATTCCAATCACTTACCCCCCAAAAACCCCAAATCCTCATCCCTAGAAAAAATCATACCCTAGAAAATCCTTTTAATTGTTTCATATAATACCCTAAATGATCTACAATAAAAAACCCTAGACCCTATGCCCTGAAAAATCATAAATATTTACCCATTAAAACCTAATCCCTCATCCCCAAAACAATAAATCCTCATCCATAGAAAAATGTAAACCCTCAACCCTAGAAAATCAAAAATAGTTTTTCCCATAAAACTCCAAACACTCAAAATCATAAACCCTATGCTCTCATATAAAGAATACCCCAGACCCTCATCCATAGAAAACCCAAAATACTATTCATAAAGAACCCTAAACCCAATGACATGGGAAAACATAAACTCCTATCCCCAAACAACCATAAACATTGAGCCTTGGAAAAATAAAAATTCTAAATCCCAACAAACCGTAATCCCTCATCACCAAAAAACCCTATTTCCGTACTCTAGGAAAAAAATAAACCCTTAGTCCGATAATAACCTAACGCACTTCCCCATAATACCCTAAACACATAGTCTTTGAAAAAGCCAGTTCCAAGACCATGAAAACCTAAAACCTTCATCCAATGAAATCCTTAAAACATATGCCCCAAGAAACAATATACCATTATCACTAAAAAAACCTAAACCTTATTCTCTGGGAATCATTATTCCAATATCCATAGAAAAATATAAACCATCATCCCTATAATACCCCAAACCTAAACCTCAGAAAACCGGAAACCCTTATCCCGAAAAACCCAACACCCTTGTCCGTAAAAATCCCAAACCATATTCCAAAAAAAAACTCGAACCCCCATCCTTAGAAAACCCTAATTCCTAAGGCCATGTATCAATAAAACTTTATCCATAGAAAATATCAAAAAATAATCCCTAAAAACCCCAAAACCACAACCCTATTATATCTTAAACATTCACCCCCTAAAACTGCAAACCCTATTCTCTAGAAAACCCAAAACCCTAATCCCAAGAAAACTCTAAACCCTCTGGCCTAGAAAACCCAAATCTATCAGCCCCCTAAAACACTAAACCAGAATCCCCAGAAACTCTAAAACCATTATCCCTAGAAAACCCAAAACTCTTAACCCAGGAAAAATCGAAACCCACATCCATAGAAAAAAATAAACTCTCTTCCCTAGAAAAACCTAAACATCTACCATAGAGAACACAAAACCAGCATCCAAGAAAAAACCTAAACACTCTATCCCAAAAAAATCCAATAACCCTATAACTTGAAAACATTAAACCCTTATCTCTTGAAAAAATTAAAACCCTAAAAAAATTAATCACATACCGTCGACCTAGAAAACACTAAACCTATAGCCTAAGAAAACTCCAACGATTTGCCCTAAAAACAATTAACAATTAGACCTTTTAACACTAAACCCTCGACCATAGATAAAATGATCCCATAAAATCTGAGAAAACATATACCCTCGTACCAAAAAGCCACAACATCCTCATACCTATAAAACATAAAACCATTACCTCTAGAAATCCATAATCACCCAGCCCCCGAAAAAGACAAACCCTCAGCCCCAAAAAACCATCAACCATCATCCTAATTCAACCTTAAACCCCAAGCCCAGAAAACAAGAATACATCATACGATGAATACCCCAAACAGATATCACTAGAAAACATCCTAACCTCATTCCTAAATATCCCTAGACCATATTCCCAATAAATACCCAAACCATCATCCCCAGAAAACCCCGAACCCTCAACTCTTGAAAACACAAAACACTCAGCCCAAGGAAACCCACAAACACTAATCAATAGAAATTACCAAAACATCCATCCCAAATAACCCTACACCCTTATCATGATAATATCTCAATACCTAATCCCCATAAATTCCCAAAACATCACATATTGAACAACCCAAACACTCATCCCCAAAAAACCATTAACCCTTAACCCCAGAAAATGTCAAATGATTAAACAAATAAAATTGCTTTACCATATTTATAAAAAACCCCTTATCATCTACCTAAAAAAACCCTAAATAACTAGCCATATAAATCCATATTACCACATCCCTATAAATCCATAACCCTTCAGACTGAAAAATTGAGAAACCCTCAACCACGGAAAACAAAAACCCCCATCCCAAGATAACCCTAAACCTTCCACCTCAAAAATACTCAATACCCTTATCCCAAGAAAACAATCTACCATCATCCCTAGAAAACCCAAAAAATTGAGACCAATATATCCATAAATAATCCAAATTAGAATATAATAATGGATCGGCCCCATAAATGATAGAATTTCATCCCAAGACAACCCATATCCACTATCTTCATAAGAATTCACACACTCTGTCTCAAAATATATATAACCTTGATCTCATGAAAACCAAAAAACCTAATCCCCATAATTTTCATGAATCATATACCCAAAAAACCCAAAACCCGCATCCCCAAGAATCCAAATCATCACCTCTAGAAAACCCAAAAATCAAAACCCCAAATAAACCTTAAAACCACATCCCCAGACACCACCAAATCCTCATCCCCGAAAACCATAAACCATCAACTACAAAATCTGAAACACTAAACCCCTTGAATCCACAAACGCTAATAACAAAAAAACCCCTATCCCACATCCTATGAAAATCCTAAACCCCCATACCAAATAACACTAAACCCTCATCCACCAAAATTGATATGGCCTAAAGTCCAAAAAACCAATACCCTAATCCTAAGAAATAACTAAACACTTATCCCACGAAAACTCTTAAACCTTATACTGAACAACTCAAAACAATAATACCCAAAAATAATCAATATCTCTGCTCCCAAAACCCTTAACTCTCATCACTATAAAATACCATACCATGATATACATAATACCCTAAAACCTAATCCTTTGAAATCTATAAACACTAATCCCATGAAAACCATTAAACTATTCCCAATAAAGTTCTAAACCATCATCCCAAAGAAACCCTAGTCCCCATAAAACATAAAACCATAAACATCATATCCTAGAAAACCCAAAACACTCTTCCCCAAAAATCCTAAATCTGCATTCCAAGGATAACGTAAAACCATATCCTTAGAAAACCTAATCCATAGATAAAACCCCCTCTAAATATATCCCCCAACCCCCCTAAAATATCATCCATTGAAAACCATAAAAAATCATCCCCAGATAACAATATTACTCCAGAAATAGAAAAACCAAAACAATCAACCCCACATAACTCCAACAACACAATCACACAAAACACTTATCCCTCATCCATAGGAAAACTAAAATCCTAATCCGAATAAATCCCACCACCCTCATCCCCAAAAATCATGAAACTATAAACACCAAAAATCCAAAAACCCTAAAAACCCTCATCCAAAAAAAACATGACACCTATATCTCCAAAACCACAGACCACCTTCACATAAAACACCGAACCCTCGGCCCCAAGAAACCCAAAACCCTCATCCCTAGATAACTCTTTTCTATAACTCCCCTAAAACCTATACCATATTCCCCCAAAAACCCATAAGCACCCTTCCCACAAAATATTTAATACCTCAGCCCCAAAATACTTAAAACCCCTTAACTAATACTCCTTGAACCCACCTCCAAAAAATTTGAAAACCCACATCCCCAAAACCCCTAAAAAATCTTTATAAGACCCCAAACCCTTATCCTGCGAAAATACTATATCCATCTGCTCTTGATGAACCATAAACCCACATTCCCCAAAAAATCCAACTACCTCATCTATAGAAAACCCTTATCCCATATCCCCAAACCACCCAATACCATCTTCCTTTAAAAACGCCAAAACATCATACATTGGAAACATTAAGAACATCACTTCAATGACATTAAACCCTCATCCCACAAATTCCTAACCCCTCAAACTCACAAAACCTTAAAAACCCCAAATATTAAAAACCATAACAACTTCTCCCAAGATAACCCTAAACCATCATCCTTAAAAACCTTCATCCCACTTCCCAATAAAACTATAAAACCGCATCTCCAAAAAATTCAAATCCATAATCCTTAGAAAAACCCAATCCATTATTTCATGAAAACCCCAAACCATAATCCCCTCAAATAACCAAACCCTCATCCCAAAGAAACCATAAACCCTCATTTCTAGAATTGTTGAAACCCTTACCCATAAGAAACACTAAAATGAAATCCCTTGAAAATACTAATTCCTTTTTACTAGATATACCTAAAACCTCATCCCTATAAAACCCTAAAACCTCATCCCTAGAATACTCTAAAACCTCATCCCCAAAAAATGATAAATTTTCGTCCCTAGATATCTCTAAAGCCTTTGACATATAATAACCTAAACCCTCTGCCCCAAAAAAACCATGAACCTTACCTAGAAAAGTCTATATAATCATAAAAATAAATACATAAACACTTAGGATCAAAACCACGACCCCTCACCAACATAAAATCCAAAACCCACAGCACTAGAAGACACTAAACCATCATCCCAAAAATACCCTAAACCCTAAACATGATAAAACCTAAAATCTTCAGCCCTAGAAAACCCAAATCCTTATACTATGAACACACCAACCATCATCCCTAGATAACCATAAACACTTTTCCAAAAAAACGGTAATCATCTATCCCTAGAAAACAAAACAACCTCATTCCCAAAATACAGTAAACACAGAATAACTATAAAGTCTCATCAATAAAAAAACCGAATCCTTGAGTTCTATAAAACCCAAAATATTCATCCTTGGAATAACCCAATCCATCATGCCTAGATAAACCCATTCCATCATCCCCAGAATACCCTAATCCAATTTAATAAGAAATCCCTAAACCCACATCCCTAGAAAACCTTAAGCCTCACCCTAGAATGTCCCAAGATCGTAGCCCTACAAAACCATATGTAATCAGCCCCGAGAAACTATAAACCCTTAGATGTAGTAAACCATATTCCCTTATCCATAGAATACACCAAACCCTATGCCCATGAAATTCTCATCCCTTATCCCCAGATAACCCAACCCCTCTAACCTATAAAACAACAAACACTCTACCCCATAGATCCAAAAACACTAAACCCGATAAATCCTAATAAGGACACCCCTAGAAAACCATAATATATAAACACTAGAAAAACATAAACCATCATCACCTAAAAAACCATAATTTCTCAGTCTGAATAACACCAAACCCTCAGGGTCAAAAACCCTCAAATGTTAAACCCAAAAAAACACTCGACCCTCAACCCTATGGATCCTCGAACCCCATGGACTACAAAACCAAAAAAAAATATAAGCCATAGAAAACCCCCCACCATCATCCCTAGAAATCACCAAACCTTAGTACTAGAAAAACCCCAAACACTCTTCGCTAGAATATCAAAAAATTTACATTACATGAAAATATTATACCAACATCGTGATAAAACCATAATACCATTGACCCTGAAAAAACTAATCCATCATCCCCTTAAAATACTAAATTCTTGTACCCTACAAATTTCAAACCCTCTTCCAAATATTACCCCAAGCCACAATCGTTAGAATAACATAAACCCATAGTCCTAGAAGACACCAATCCCTCATCCTAGAAAACCATAATCGATCAGAATAAGAAAATACATATCCAACATCAATAGAAAACCATAATCCCTCATACCCAAAAAACCATAAACCCATAGTCCTAGAAAACTCTAAACTCTCATTCCTAGAAATCCATAAACCCTCAATCCTAAAAAACCCCAAAACCTCAGTCCCAAAAATACCAAATATATCAACCTATCGAAACTCAAAACCCTCAGCACTAGAACATCCTAAACCCTCATTCCATGAGAAACCAAAACCCACTTCCCAAAAAACCCCTAAACCCTCATCCCTAAAAAACACTAAACCCTCATCCCCAGAAAACCTCAAACCCTCACCAATTAGAAAACCAAAACCTACAGCCCCTGAAAACCTCAAGCCTCATCCATATATAATAACAAACCCTTAACTATAGAAATCCATAAAACCACATCCCCCGAAAACATTAAGTTGTTATCCTCTAAAACACCAAAACCCTAAGCCACTGAAAAGACTAAACCCTCATCCCCATAACTCCCTAACATTTAATTCCAGAAAACCCTAAACTCTCAGCCCAAGAAAACCCAAAACCCCTATTACTATAAAATCATAAACCCTCTACCCAAAAGTCACTAAACCCTCATCCACCAGAAAAGTTAAACACTCATCCTCAATGATCCCAAAACCCTCAGCCCCCAATAAACCCAATCCCATAGCCCAAGAAAAACCATAACCCTCATCCCAAAATTACTCCTTTACCTCATCACTAGAATACCCCAAACCATTATACCTAGAAATCCATATACCCTAATAAACACTTAATAGTAAAACCTCACCCCTGAATTCCCAAAACAATCAGACCTAGGAAAATAAAAATGATCATCCCATGAAAACCCTAAACACTCAGGCCCAATGAACCCCAATCCCTCAGTCACAAATAACCAAATCCACATAATTAAAAATCCAAACACATTATCCCAGGAAAACCACAGAAACTCGTCCCTAGAAAATCTCTAACACTCAACCCCATTAAACCATAAAATATCAACCACATTAAATCCCAAACACTCACCCATAGAAATCACTAATACCTCAGTACCCAAAAAACTATAAATCCTTTCCATAAAAAATCTCTATATCATTGGCCATGGAAAACCCCAAATCGTCATCCCCAAAATAACTAAAAACTGTGAGCCTTAGAAAACCCCAAACACAAATCCATAGGGAATCCCAAACCCTCAGCACTAGAAAACAGAAAAATGTCAACCCCAAAAATCTCCAAACCCTAATCTGTATAAGACCATGAACCCTATGTTCCAGAAAAATTGAAACCCGTAATCAATGAAAACCCAAAACCATCTATCCCATTAATCATAAAACACCCATCCCTAGAAACCATATCCACTAACACCTTTAAAACTATAAACCACCATCGTTAGATTACCAAAAACTCTAATCTATAGAATATCGTAAACCAGTAGATGAAAAAATAACATTCCCTCATTAAAAATCAAAAACAAAACAATCATCCCTAAAAAACCACAATCCATCATTACCAGAAATCCATAATCCCTAATCCCTTGAAATCCCTAAACCCTCGATCCATGAAAAACCCAATATATAATCACTTTGAAACCATAATCATTTATCCTTAGAAAACATCAAATCCTCAACCCTAGAAATCCATAAAAATTCTTCCAAACAAAACACTAAACCCTCATTAAAATTAAACCCTAAATAAATAACCATAGAAGAAAACCTCTTCAAAATTCACTTATCTCTCAAACCCATGAATCCCAAAAAACTAAGAAGTATAAAACTAGAGGCCCTCATCACTAGGAAATCCAAAAACCCTATCATTTGAAAACATCGAACCCTCACCCATCGAAATCAAAAAAGCCTCAATCACAAATAACTATAATCCACCATCGTTAGAATAAACTAAACCAACAGTACCAAAAATACCTGAATCCTTTTATTTAGAATACCCTAAACAATATGTCCCAAATAACCCTAAATATGTATGCCTAGATAATCCTAAACTGTCATCACTACATAACAGAAAACCAATATTCATAGAAAACCTGATTTCTTCACCCTCAAAAGGCAACAAACTATCATTACTAGAAAAATATAACCCCTTGGATCTGTAAAAAAGAAACAATTCGTCCTAGTTAACACAAAACCCTCATCCAATTAAAACCTCAAATCATCTTCTGAAGAAAAATATCCTACATTATATCCCAAAAACAAGATACCCTCACATCTAAAAAACCCTAAAAACTAGAAAACATAAAACCCTTGTGTATAATACAATTTACCCTCCAAGCCAGAAAATAATAAACCTGAATCCCAATAAATCCCCAAAGCCCTTACCCAGTAATCCCAAAACACTCAGCCCAATAAATCCATAAATTGAAATCCCTGGAAAACCCTTACCACTCACCCCTAGAAAAATCAAATCTTTCAACCCTATAAAACCCAAAAACTCAACCCTATGAAAAAAATAAATACCCCCTTCCCCAAAAAACGATAAAAACTCATCCCCTAAAAAATATAATCCCAAGGATCTAGAAAACATTAAATCTTATTACCAGAAAACCATATTCCTTCAACTCAAGTGTACCGTAAACCAACATGCATAAAAATACCTTACCCGTTAGCATGAGAAAAAATATAACTCAATTTCAAGAATAAACCAAACCCAAAACTCTAGATTACTAGAAACCCTCATTCTTAAAATTCCATAACCACTATGACTATAAAATACCCTAACCCTAGTTCCAATAAAAACCAAAAGCCTAATCCTTAGAAAACCCAATACCCGAGCTGCAGATATCCCAAGATCCATTGCATATGAAAACCCCAATAAATTTTCGATAGAAAACCAAAATCTATGAGTCCTTGAAATCCCTAAACCCTCATTCCCAAAAAACCCCAAACACCGAGATCCAAAGAACCAAAATCTCATAGTGCTAGAAATCACAAATACATTATTCCAATATCAGCATAAACCCTTATCCCCTCAAAAACCGAAACATTCAACCCTAGAAAAATTTAATGCCTCCATTCCATAAAATCCAAAACCCTCGTCATTGGAAAACTATAAACCCTAATCCTGAGGAATCACTAAACCCTAATCGATATAAAAACCAAAACCATAGTTCCTAGAAAAATCTAAACTGATAACCTTAAAAAACCCTAGAACATTAGCCATAGAATACCCTATCCCCAAGACCTAAAAACCTAAACCCTAAACCCAAGAAAACCATAATGGCTCATCCCTTGAAAATCCTAAAACTGAATCCCATGAAATACCAAAACCCTTAACATATAAAAATGTAAAACATATACCCGAAAAAAACCATTATCTCGAGAAAACTCTAATTTCTTTTCCATAGAAAAACCTATCTCACATCCCAAAATACTACATAACCCTTATACATGGAATCCCTAAACCCTCATCTATATAAAATATTACACCCTCAACCCCAAAAAATCCATAACCAACTTCCTCAAAAAAAATGAAAAACCCTGATCTCCAAAAAACACAAGAATTGTATCCCCCAAAAACCCAAAACCCCCATCCCCAGAAACCTTAAACTCTGGCCCTGATAAAACCCAAAACCCATATATTCATAAAACACTGAACCCTAATCCATTTAAAACCTTAACCCTTTAAGTCATAAAACCCTAAACCATCATCCCCAGAAAACTGTACAACCCCATGCCCGGAAGACCCTAATCCCACATCTACAAAAAACCCCCGTACCATCAGCCATATAAAATCATAAAAAATTATCCCTAGAATAAACTAAAACCTCAAACCTAGAAAAACTTAAACCTCCATCCCCATAATACCCCCAAATGTCCACCATAGATAACCCAAAAACCGCGGACCTAGAAAACTATAAACACTCTTCCCTTGAAAACCATGTACCTTCATCCCCAGAAAACATTAAACCCTCATCCCCATATTACCATAATCCCTAATTCCTAGAATACCATTAACATTATAACTATAATAACCTAAAATTAAATCCCGGAAAAATAATAAGCCGTCATACCTAAGAAAACTAAAAAATCTCAGTCATAGAAATCTCTAAACCCACATCCTCAAAAAAAATCACTCATCACCACCAAACCATATACCCTCAGACCATGAAAACCATCATCCTATGTCTTTGAAAACCCTATACCCTCAGTCATAGAAAACACTAGAACCTCACACTCAAAAAACCATAAACCATAATCACTAGAAAACCCATAACCGTCATCCGCACAAAACCCAAAATCTAGAGCCCCCCAAAACTATAAACCCTCAATAGAAGATGACACTATAGCCAAATACCCAATGATCCATAAATCCTCACACAATAAAACCCAAAACAATGATTCCTACACATCTAAGTCAATCAGATCCAAATAATCCAAATCCCTCAACCCCATAATATTATAAATAGTCACACTAAAAAAACCATAAACCTGTATCCCCTAAAGAACCTAACACCTAAAACCCAAAAATTACTAAACCCTAATCCCAAAAACCCAAAATAATTATCCAAAAAACAATACAACAATCTCCCATAAACCAAAAACCTTTATCCTGAAAATTCATAAACCCTCATCCCCAAAAAGAACCCATAACCTCAACCCTAAAAAACCCTAGAACATTATCCAAAAAACCGAAAAACTATGTTCAAATAAATAACATAAACACTTCCATATTAATCCGAAGATCCTTGGCTCCAGGAAAACCCTAAACCCATTTAACTATAAGACCCCATAGCTTCATCCACAAAAAACCAAATACACATAGCTCTAAAAAAACCTAGACCCCCCAACTCCAAAAATACCCCAACCCTTAGCATAAAACCCCTTGACTGTTATCCCTATCAAACTCCAAACCATAATCCCAAAAAACAATAAAAACATAGGTACAAATTTCCCATAATACTAAACAAAAACATAACCCTAGACAAACTTTATGAAAAAACCTAAACCATCAGCCCCAAAAAACCACAAACCCTCCCCCCAAACCCCTAAACCATCATCCTTAAAAAAACAAAACCATCATCCTAAAAAACCCAAGAACCCACAGCCACAAAAAAACTAAAAATCCACAACCCCAGAAAAACCAAAATGATCCTTCCTAAAAAACCGTAAACAATCATCCAAAAAAAACATACTCTTTTATCACAAAAAAACCCAAAACACCTCAATATATAAACTCTAAAACCCTTAGATCCAATATAGAATAATATCTCATTTCCAAAAACCACAAACAATGATCCCTAAAAAATACTAATCCCTCATCCTTAAAGAGCCATAATCCATCTTCCCAAAAAAAATTCTACACCCTCAACCTCGAAAACCCTAAACACTTATTAAAAAAACATAAACCACCATCACAAAAAGCATAAAACATCATATCAAAAAAACCCTAAAGCCACATATCCACAATACACTAAAAAATTTACCCCAGAAAACCGTAAACCATCTTCCATAAAAAAACACTAATCCCTTATCCTGAAAAATCATAATCAATAGATAAACTATATTCACTAATCCACAAAAAACCAAAACCATCTGCCCGAAAATAAATATACCATTGTCCCTAACATATCCCAAAAACCTCCATCCTAAAATACCCTGAATATCCATCCCATTAAAACCAAAATCCTCCACATGAAAAAACCATTAAACCTCATCCATAATAAGTACTAAATGCACATCCCAAAAAAATCGTAAACACTCAACCCAAATGAACCCTATCCTCTCATCCCCAATATAATCTAAAACCTCAACACCCAAAAAAAATATACACCCTCATCCTAAAAAACAAAAAAAACCCAGCCTAAAAAACTCCCGAAATATCATCACCAAAAAAATCATATCCCCTCTTCAAACAAAAACTAATCAATCATCCCAATATAACACTATTTCACAATCCAATAAACCCAAACTCTTAGTCCCCAATAAATCAAAACAGCGATCCCAATAAAAACCTATTCCCTATGTCTGAAAAAATATATACCCTAATACCACAAACACCATAATCCCTAATACCCAAAAACCCTAAATGCACAACCCCAAAAAACCATAAACCCTCCTGAAAAAAATCCCTAAACACTTATCCTCAATATAAACAAATCCTCATCTGTAAAAAACTGTAAACCGCTAGCCACAAAAAACCCTAAACCCTAAACTACAAGAAAACATTAACCCTATACCCAAAATACCAATGAACCCACAACCACTAATAACAATAAACACTCAACCCCAAAAAATATCATAGAACTGCAACCACAACAGACACTAAACACTCAGCCATAAAAACCCAAAACCCACACAAAAACAAAAATAAAAACTCAACCCTAAAAATAACTAAACCCACATCCCAAAAAAATGACAAACACTCATCCCCCAATGACCCTAAACACTCCACCCATATAGACAAAAAATATAATTCTTGCCAATTATTAAATCCTCAGCCCCATACTACAATCCCAAAACTAAATAAACTATAAAACCTAAACCCTAAAAACCATAATCAAGCATTCCTTAAGAATAGTAACACCTCATCTGAAAAAACCCAAAATACTCTACTGAAAAATACAAAACAATAACACCCAAAAATACATAAATTAAAATCACTAAAAATCCTAAAAAATCCTCCATAAATACCCATTAAAATGCATCCCCCAAAACCCATAAACACTTGACACCAAAAAACACTAAATCATCTACCTCAAAAAACAACAAATCATTAGAACCAAAAAACAATACTACCTAATCACACAAATTCCCTACCACCTCACCCCCAAAAAAATTAAACCATTATTTCTAAAAAAATAAAACCACCACAAAAAAATCTAAAAACCCTTAGCTCCAGAATACACTAAAACCATATTTGTAGAAAACCCAAAAACCATAACCCCAAAAACTAGTAAACTGCCCACACCAAATAACCCAATACCCCAACCCTTAAAAACCCTTAAACCAAATCCCCAAATAACTGAAAACCCTCATCAAAAAAAAAACACAATCCTTAGTCCACAAATTCCATAATCCCTCACACCAAAAATAAATAAATCCACAGTCCTATAAATTCATAAACCGTCATCACCAAAAAACCATAACCATTATATTAAAAAAATTAAAATAGCCATACATTAAGAAAAAACATCCCTCAGGAGTAAATAACTCATAACCCTATTCCAAATAAAAACCAAACCCTCATCCCCAAGAATCACCAAAAACTAATCCCAAAAAAGCACAAAAACATAATAACCAAAAGAATACCCTTAAATCAAAAAAAAATTCATAAGCCCCAAAAATATGTAAACCATTAGAACCAAAACCACAAATTACCCTAAAACATAAAAAACATCGTGAAATTAAAACAAACAAAAACCCAAACCCCCATCCTAATAAAACATTAAACCATCAGCAAAGAAAACATAAAACTTATCCCCAAAAAAATCTATATACTCAACCACAAAAAACCATACATTCTCCTCCCCAAAATATTATATTCCCTCATCCACAAAAAATTCCCAAAAAATATGTTTTAAAAAATATAAAATTTCAACCCCAGGAAAAACCTAAAACCACATCCTATGAAAATCCCAAACCCTCACCACAAAAAAAGAAATCCTAAACCGTAAAAAAACCATTCTTAAATCCACAATAAATCATAAACCCTTATCCTCATTAAACCATAAACCCTATGAACAAAACAAAATAAACTGACATCCCCAGAAAACATTTTCATTAATTAAAAAACCCTATAAACTCATCCAAAAATACATAAACCCCCAACCATAAAAAACCATAAACCATCCTCCCCCCAAAACCAAAAACTCTTAGTCCCAAAAAAAAATCCCTTGGCCCAAAAATATTCTATTCCCACATCCCCATAATCTAACAAATCCTCATCCATAGAAAAACCTGATTCTAGCAGTACCCAAAAATCATATAATCTAAACCAACAAATAAATTATACCATCTATCACAAAAAACACTATACCCTTATCCTCAAAATACCCTAAAACCATAGTCCCAATAAACCATAAACACTTAACCACAATAATCTCTAATCCCTCATCCCTAAATACTCTAAACCCTCATCCTTAAAAACACTAATACATCTGTTCCAAAACACCTTAACACCTCATCTCCATATCACCCATATCCCCCATCTCCAAATCCATAAACCCTCATCCCCAAAAAAATCCTCAACCTTCATCCCGAAAAAACAAAAAAACCACAATAAAAAATTACATAAACCATCATCCCATGAAAATCATAACCTTCATCACTAAAAAATAGAGAACACTCATCCACATGAAACATAAAACCCCTATCCCAAAAAATCCAAAACTCTCACCTCCAAAAACCCCAAACCCGCATCACCAAGAAAACTAAAATTTCAACCTCATAAAACACTAATCCACCACTTCCATAAAACACTAAACCCTCACACCCTTATACCAAAAACCCTCATCAAAAAAAACCCCAAAACACTCATTTGTAAAAAACCCTATACCCTTAGACCCAAAAAAACCCGACACCCTCATCAGTAAAGAATAGTAGACACATTGGATAAAAATCCTAAAACCTCCTCCCCATAAAACCAAAATATATCATCCCAAAATAATCTCAATCCATTAACCCCAAAAAACTCTAAACTGTCATCTGAAAAGTTAATTATACCCTTATCCCTGAAAAATAATATAACCATTCCCCAAAAAATCATAAACACTTATACATAAAAAACCATAATACCACATCCCAAAAAACAATAATCCCTCAACACATAATACCCTAAACAATAATTCCTTAAAACCATCCACAAACAACCCCAAAAAACATATTCCCTAACACCGAAATAACCCTATACCCTCACCCACAAAAAATCCTAATCTCCCATTAATGAATGTCAGTAAACCCTTTTCCATAAACAATCCTAAACCATCAGTCCCAAAAAACAATAAAAGCTCAACACAAAAAATCATGAATCCTCAGCCATATGAAACCCTTGAACATACTCCGCATAAATCCATATACCATAATACCCAAAAAAATTAATTTCCATCCACAAAGAACCTAAAACCATATCCCCCAAAACCCAAAAACCCAAAGACCCAAACAACCATAAAAACTCAACCACAAAAAACAATAATCACTATATCATAAAAAACTGTATATTGTCCGACCCAAAACCCATAAATCTGCACCCCCAAAAATCAATAAATCCTGCACACCAAAAATACCTTAAGCCACTGGCCTCTGAAATCCTAAACCCTCTGACAAAAAAACCCTAAACCATCACCTACCAAAAACCCGAAACCCACTTCCACAAAAAATACAATTCCTACATCCCAAAAAACTCCATATCCATAGCCCTATATAATAACAAACCCAAATACCTACAAAACACCAAACCCTTATAAATACAAAAACACCAAACCACATGCATTAAAAAAACCAAACCCTTATACCTAGAAAATCCAAAACCATGATCATGTGAAAACTCTAATCCCCCATACCCAAATAACCACAAACCATAATCCACAAAAAACCCTAAATCATGATCCCCCAAAACCCAAGACAATCACTCGAAAAAATTGACCATCACTTAGTTAAAAAAAATTCTAAAATATCATCCCCAGAAACTGATTGACCGTCACCCAAAAAACATGAAACCCTCTCTAAGAAAATTCATCACACCCTAATCCCTCATAAAACCCTCCAAAATCAATAAAAACCCAAAAACAACACATGGTAAAAACAAAGAACACCCTCAACACAAAAAAACCATAATTTCTCATACCCATAAAAATAGAAAACCCTTATACCCAAAAAAACCCCAAACCTGATCCCCATGAAACATAACACCCTCATCCTACACTACAAAAAACCCTAATACCAAAAATAATCAAATAACTGAGACCCAAAAAAATTCCACCCTCCCCAAATACCCCCAAAAATTACAACCCATACACATCCCAAAACCTCATCCCCAAAAAACCCAATCCCCAACCACAAAAAACCTAGATCTCTCAGCATTGAAAAACATAAATCCCATACCAAAAAAACCGTTAACCATCATCCCAAAAAAACCATAAAACCTGATCCATAAAAACATAATCCCTAGTCCCCCAAACCATAAATACTAATATCATAAAATCATAAACCATCACCCCTAAAAAAATCTAAACCCTCATCACTGAAAAACTATAAACGCCTAGCTCCCGAAACACCTAAACCATCCTCCCCAAAATACTTCATGCATTGTGAAAAAAATACCCTATACGCTTTTCCATAATAAACCATATGCGCTAAGCCCCCCAAAAACCATATCTACTACTTCCCCTATATCTATAATCTCATAGACCCAAAAAAACCTAAACCTTCTTGACCAAAAAAACATAATCCCCCCTCCTCGAAAAACCCCAGATCCACCGTCCCAAAAAATCCTAAACGCTCATCCCTAAATAACCATACATTATCACCCCTAGAAAATCCTATACTCTATGCCCCAAAAATCATAAACCACATATGTGAAAACACTTAATCTAATCCCAAAAATTCCTAATGTCTCATTCGAAAAAATATTAAATGATCATCCGTAAATATCCATAAACCCTCATATCCCTAAAAACATAATCTCTTGTCCCCTTTAACCCTAAAAGGAATCCATAAGTAACTCCAATCCATAAAACCCATAAAAATATTAAGCCCCATCCCAATAAAATCCTAAAATCTCATCCCCCAAAAAACTCTTAACACTCATCCCCAAAAAATAGTATACCCTCATCAAACCAAAACCCCAAACCCTATTACCAAAAAACCCTAAACCATCGTCCCAAAAAAACCATAATCTCGTATCCCCAAAAAACCAAAAACCCTCCCCAAAAAAATGATCCCTCATCACAAAAAACCAAGAACACTCAAACTCAGAAAACCAAAACTATTAGTCCAAAAAACCCTCAATCCTCATCCATTAAAAACCCTTATCCCATAACCAAAATAAACCCAAAACTCATATCCATAAAATTTAATGATCTTGTTACGTGAAAAATTCATAAACCATCATCCACAAACATCCCTAAACCCAAATATGCATAAATCCCTAATCCCTCACCCTAAAAACCCCAAAGCACTAAGGCAAAAAAAAACCATCAACACACATATCCAATAATCCCTAATTCCTCACCCATAAATGTACCTAAACCCACAATCCATAAAAACCATAAAATCCCATAAAAATTGAAACCATCAACCCCCAAAAACCCTAAACAGTCATTAGAAAAAAAACCCAAAACCAACATTCCCCGAGAAACCCAATCCCTCAACACCAAATTACCTCAGACACAAAATGTAAAAAAACAAACCCTCACCTGAAAAAACTGACAACCTACATCCCCAAAAAATTTCAATCCCTAACAGAAAAAACCACAATACCATCAACTGAAAAAACACAAAAAAACCTTCCTCCCCAAACCCCCAAATTCTGATCCCCCAAAACCCAACACCATAATCACCAATATCACAAACCCATAACAATAAAATAATCCAAAATCTCATCCCTAAATAACCCCAAACCCTCAGCCCCAAAAAAACTGAAAATTCCCATATCTAAATACCCCAAACAATAATCCACAAATGAAAATAAAAGAATTCATTCAACCCAAAAAACACCAAACATGAAAATGCTGAAAAATCATGAACAATCCAATGAAAATAGGATAAATCCAGTTTGTCGATGAAAATAATCCATCATCCAAAAAAACAAATACCTTCATCCCTAAAATCCCTAAACCCTTAGAGAAAAATTTCTAAAACCCACATCCCTAGAAAACCGTAACCCAAAATACAAAAAATCTAAAAATACCTCCATGAAATCACCTAATCCATCATCCCACAAATACCTGAAACCTAATCCCTAGACAACCGTAAAAATATGGCCATGAAAAACCCCAAACAGTCAGACCAAATCAACTATAATCACTCATCCCCAAAAGACCCTAATCCCTCATCCCAAAAACACTAAACCCTCATCTCTGAAAAAATACCAATCCCACTTTCATAAAAACCCATAGATCCACTCCCCCAAAAAAATAATCCCTCATATCCTTAAGTACCCAATACTCAAGAAATATTGAACCCTCATCCCAAAATATCCAAACTACTCAGTCCTATAAAACATAAACTCTCATCCCAAAAAAATCATACACCCACAATCCTAAAAAACATTATAACCTATACCCCAATGCCTAAAACAACACCCTCAACAAACCATAAATCATTATCCATAATTATTCCTAACCCATATTCCATAAAAAAAATCTAATCCCAAATCCATAAATAAACTCTAAACCCTCATCCCTAAATGACTATAAACCCTCAACCCTTAAAAAACAGAAAGATATTCCCCAAAAATTCATATATATTATGCCCTAAATAACCCTATTAGTTACCCATTAAAACCACCAAACCCACATCCCCAAAATAGTATATACCATAAGGCCTGTGAAACCTTAAAATCAAAGAACTGAAAAATCCAAAACCTCATCCATGAAAAATCAGAAACCCGCATCTTAAAAAAATAAAATCCTTCATCCAAAAAATGCTCAAAAAACCTAGACCCTTTTCCAAAATAAATTGAAAACTCTCATCCCCCAAAAAGCCCTATACCATCACACTAAAAAAACATAAAACCATCAACCCCCCCCCCCCCAAAAAAAAATTAACCCACATCCAGAAAAAACCCTAAACCCTAAACCCCAAAAAACCCTTAACTTTTATCCCAACAAAAACCTAAACCATCTTCCCTAGGAAAATAATAATCCATCAACCCCAAAAAATAGTAAACTCTAATCTTGAAAAAAACCCTAAAAACTCATACCCACAAAATCCTATGTCCCTAAGCACAAGAAAACCCAAATCCCATTACCACAGAAGCCCTACATCCTCATCCCTAAAACATTAAAACCTAATCAACAAAAAACCCTAAAACCGCACCCCCAATAAATCTGAAATGCACATCCTAAAAATTCTATCAGCCTAATATTTATTAACATTGTACCCTCAAACCTTATGGAACGATAAACCCCAATCCCCTCCAATAACGAATCCTTTTTCCATAAAACCCATTAAACCTTACAAAAAAAAACCATACAACCTTAGATTTAATATATATTATTTACTTTACCCCAAATAACCATCAACCCGAAGACCCAAAAAACACACAATACATCACCCAAAAAGGAATAAATCCCCATAAAAAATATTAATATACCATATGCCAATGAAAACCATAAAACATCATCTTCAAAAAACTATAAATAATTATAACCCATAAACCACAAAACACTGTCCCCTAAAATTCATAAACCATCATCCCAAAATGTCAAAAATCCCCAGGCCCAAAACCCTAAACATTCATCATCAAAAAACATTAAACCATAAGAACCAAAAATCCGTAAAATAACATCCCTAAAAAACCATATACAGATATCCCAAAAATAACCCAAACCCTCTACCAAAAACACCGAAAACCTTAATCCAAAAAAACCCTAAACACATAGTCCTAAAAAACTAAAAACCCTCAAACATAAAAAAACCCCTAAACCATCTCCCCCTAATAAATTGAATCCCCTATCCCAAAAAACCATAAACACTATGACCCTTAAAAACACAAAACCCTCATCCCCAAATATCTAAATCCTTCATCCAAAAAACCACTAAACCCATAGCCTAAAAACCCCAAAACCCTTAGGCTCCAAAAATTATCTTCACCATAAAACACTATTCCATCAGTCACAAAAAAATCCCAAATCCATATTCATAATAAAATCATAACGCATCATCCCTAATAATCCCGTAACTTTCAACCCCAAAAAACCATAAACACATAGCCCCAAAAAACCATAGTAATCTCACTCCAAAAAAACCCTAAACCCTTATCCCCAAAAATTTGATACCCTCAATGCCAAAACCCTAAACAGAAATCCCTAAAACTCAAAAAAAATTAATAAAAAAAACACAGCCCTATCAAATACTAATTCCATATCCCTAAAAAATACTATACCTCATCACATAAAATATCTACTTCCACATCCCCAAAAAACACTAAACCATTATCCGAAGTATTCTTGAACCATTAGCTCAAAAATAGTAGACCGTCCTGTGCATGAAAACATTAACCATCATCCCAAAAAAACCCTAAACACTCAGCCCCACAAAACATTAAGCCTTTAGAAGCAATAAATTCATAAAATCATAACCCTAAAAAACCACAAACTCCCACCCCAACAAATCCCTAATTCCACATTCTAATATAAATCTAAATCATCACAGATGTAAAAAACAATACCCTAGAACCTATTAAACAATCATACATCATCAACATAAAACCATAATTCCACATTACAACATGATGAAAAAATTTTATCCTTATAAAACAATACATCATAATCCAAAAAAAACTAAAAACACAGCCCCAAAAAACCATAAACATTCATTCATAAAATCCCCAACATCCTCATAAAAAAATAAAACCACATTCCCAAAGAACCCTAATCCCTCATCTAAAAAAATCCGTAAACTTTTCTCACAAAAAAAAATAATCCCACAACCAATGTGAACACTAAACTCTCATCCTAATGAAAAAATAATCCCATAACCACACATAACACTACACCCCGTTCAACAAAAAAACATTAACCCCAGGCCACATGACCCAAGAAAATCATATACAGAAAGAAAACATATACCATTTCCCCCCATAAAACCATCATATCCCATCATAAATAAAACCAGATAGCATTAAATTCAAAACCCCCAAATACCGCACCCCAAGAAACCCAAAACCCTCAGCCCCTAAAGACCATCGACATTTAACTACAAAAAATAATAAAACATCACCACTATAAAAACATAACCACTCTTCCAAACAAACCACAAACCATCTTTCAAAAAAAACCCCAAACCCTAATCCTGCAAAATCCTAAACCTCAAGCACCAAAGGACACTAAACCTTCAGTACCAGAAATACTCTAAACCCTCTACAAAAAAACCCTAAACTCTTAGTTTCCAACGAACATGAACCATGAACATTAATAATTCCTAATCCCGGAACACCAAAAAACCATAAACCATCATCACCATAAATAATCTAAACTCGAAACACAATTAAATAATACATTAGCCCCCTACAACCCGAAATCAATGAATGAGAAATCCCAAAACCCTTATTCCCAAAAACCCAATAACTGTCATCCCCAAATAACCTTGAACCCTGATCCCTAAAAAACCAAATATCCTCATCCCCAAAAAACACTACTCCCTTTTCCCTTAAAAAACCTAAACACTGATGCCCCAAAATATGTAAACCATTAGCCCAAATAAACCAAAGCTAACCTCCCCAAAATTCCATAATACTTATACCCAAAAAATCCTTAAATCATTAATCCCAGAAAACCCGACATCCTTATCCCCTTGAAACCCTAACCATCATCCCCAAAAAACACTAATCCCCCATCCCACAAAAAATCCTAAACCATCTTCCCTGTTAAAGTCTAAATCCTCACCCCTAAATAACCATAAACCATAAGTCCCAAGAAACCATAAACCATAAGACCAGAAAGGCCCCGAACTCTTAGCCCCCAAAAAACATAAACCCTCATCAATAAAAAAACACAATTCCACTTCTCTATAAAATCATGAACCCTTATCTCTAAAAAATCCAAAATGCCTTAGCCCCAAAAAACCTTAACCTTCATCCCTAGATTCGTAATCCCTCATCGAAAAAAATAAAAAATAAAAAACCTCATCACTAGAAAACTCTAAAACCATAGCCCCAAATAAATTCATCATTCAACCCAAAAACAACATAAATCCTCTATCGCATAGAACCCTAAACCCTCATAATAAAAAAACACAATAAATTTATCCCCATGTAACCCTAAACCATTATCACTATTAAACCATTAACCCTCATCTCCATGAAACACTAAACACTCATCCTTATAAAACAGTAAACCCTCAAACACAAAAATACATTAAACATCATCCACAGAAATCCATAAAACATCATCATTAAAAAAACATCATCCCCATTAAACCATAAACCCGAAGGCCAATGATAGCCCAATCAAAAATCAACAAAATACAAAACTATGATTCCAAAAAACCCAAAACCGTCAACCCTAGAAAACAAAAATCCCACATACCCCAAAAAAACCTGAATCCCTATGCTAATGAAAATAATATACCTATATCCAAAAAATACATTAAACCATCATACCCAAATAACCCTACACCCAATCCGTAAAAAATTATAATCACCCATACCAAAAAAATCATAAACCCTCTTCCCCAAAAAACCATAAATCATCATCCCAAAAAAATTGTAAACCCTTATTCAAAAAAAAAACATAAAAAAATAGTCCCATAAATTACTAGATCATTAGCCCCAAAAAACAAAAATCCATTTGTTTCAAAAGACAATAATCCTTATGCCCTGAAAACCCCCAAACATTTATCTTTGAAAATCCATTAACCGAAAACATCAAAAAACAAAATATCCTCATCCAAAAAGTAACTAAAGCTTTATCCCAAGAGATCCCAAAACTCTAATCCCCAAAAACCCCAACCCCTCAAACCCAAAAAACATAAAAAACTCATCCCCAAAAAACCAAAAACCCTCATCTACCAAAAAACCCTAAACCCCCATCCTTTAAAAACTCTAATCCCTAATCTTCAATAACCAAAAAACCCATATCCCCATAACCCTATACCATAGGACCCAAACAACCCAAATACATCATCCCCAAAATTAATAAACCATCATCATCACAAAATCATAAACCATCATCTCCAAAAAAAATCAGCATCTTCAAAATAATATAATCAATCTTCCCCAAAAAACAGTAAAAATCTCATTGAAAAAAACCCTCAATCTCATACCCAAAAAACCTGAAACCCCTTACCCGTAACCAAAAACCTCATCACTATGAAATCATAAACCCTCATCCCCCAAAATATCAAAACCCTCATTCCCATAAATAACTAAAACCTCATCCCCATAAAACCCTGAATCACCCACCAAAAACACCCCAAAAACATTTCACCAGAAACCCCTTAACCCTCACCCATAAAAACCTTAAACCCCCACTCTTGAAGAACCATAAACCCCATCTCGAAAATTCCAAAACAATCATTCAAAAAAATCCATTGCCCTCCTAAAAAAACCAAAAACCTCAGCCCCAAAATACCTTAACTCTTTGATAGAAAAATACCATAAACCCTATTCCCTCCAAAAATACCTAATCCAACATCCCCAAAAATCCCAAATACTATTCCCTCAGAACCCGACACCCTCATATCTAAAAAACTAAAAAACTCTAAACAATAAAAAAACCATAATACACAGGACCCAAAGAACCCTATATCCACCTCCTAAAAAACACTACACCCTAATCCCCAAAAATCCATTACACACATCCTCGTAAATTCCTAAACCATATTCCCAATCAAACACTATATACAAATCCCTGTAAATTGAAAAATGCACATCCCCATAAAAAAATTAACCCCCAAACTCATTAAAAGCATAATCCATTATGCCAAAATACTATATAACCTAATCCCTATAAAATAAAAAATCATCATATGAAAAAAACCCTAAAAAATCATTTATAAATAAATGAAAATCCCTCCTCCCAAAAAAACCATAATCATCAAACCCAAAAATTCCAAAACCCTTATCCCCAAAAAACACCAATCCCTTAGAGAGAAATACCCTAAACCCGCAAAAAAAATCAACATCTCATCCCAAAAAAATCATAAACACTCAATCCCAAAATAACATCAATTATCAACACCAAACAACCCTAAATAATCATCCCTTAAAAACCCTAAACCCTCATCCACCGAAATTAGTAAACACTCAACCACAATAAATCATCAACTCTCATCCCTAGAAAAACCTAAACCCCCAAAAAAAGAATACTTATACCCTCAGACCCAAAAACCTTAATCCGCCAGCCCCGAAACACTGTAATCCATTAACCACAAAAAACCTGAAACCAACATTTCAAAAAATAATTCAATACCTCTATTCCCAAATAATTAGTAACTAAACAACAAAAACCCCTAAACTCTAACCCCAAAAAAATGTAATCCATCATCACAAAAAAACACTAAACCCTCATCTTCAAAAAACCCTAAATCCATATCCCCAAATAAAATCCCCCACCTTTATCCCCAAAAAACCCTCCAAACTAATCCTCAAAATATAATCAAAGTTCTTTAAAAAAATTTCAATAGTATGTCCTAAAAAACCCTAAAACCTTATCCCTAAAAAAATCATGAACTCTCAACCACAGGAAAACAAGAACCCTCATAAAAAAATATATCCTCATCCTCAAAAAATTCTAATCACTAACCCCTAGAAAATCCTAAACCCTCGGCACCAAAAATACCCTGAACCCACATCCCCAAAAATCCACAAACCCCCATCCCCCAAAAACCATGAACCCTAACCCCCAAGAAAACATGAATTCTTAGTTCTAAAAAATCCCCAAACTGTTATCCCTAAAAAACATGAAAACATAATCCCCAAAGACTCACAATCTTGTAAGTGAAAAAACGCTCAAACATCATCCCCATTAAACCTAAAACCCACTTCTCAAAAAAAACTAAACCTTTATCCCTAAAAAACCATATGAACTTTATCCTAATAGACAAAAAACCATTGTCCCTAATAGACTGTGAACCCTCATCCCAAAAAAAACCCTGAATTTTCATCCCCTTCAAACCGAAAATCAATAGCACCAAAAAAACCTAAACCCACGTCCCAAAAAACTCTCATGCATTAGTCCCAAAAATATGTATCTTTAATCCCTAAAAACCACAAAAATCCCCCCCCCCCAAAAAAAACCCTTATCGGGAAAAAAAATAAAACTGTAGTTCCAAAAAAACTAGACTCACTACCTTAAAAACATTAAACCCTCGGCCAAGAAAAGCCTAAATCATCCACCAAAAGAATTAATCCTCTACACCAAGAAAACATAGTCACTCATCCCCAAAAAGAACCCATATCCCCATAAACCCCTAAAAACACACCCCCAAAAATCCAAAATCTCTCCAAAAACCCTAACAACCATAAAAAACTATAAAAACCTCTTCCCATGAAAACACAAAATCCCTAGCCCCAAAAATCAGTAAACCCCTAGCTCTAAAAAAACCGTAATCTATCATCCCCAAAAGACCTTAAACCCTCATCCATTGAACATAATAAAAACTCAGCCCCAAAAAACCCTCAACCCACATCCTCGAAATACACGCAACCCACTTCCACAATAAACACTAAACCTTAAACACTATAAATCCATGATACCTTGCCACCAATACACTCAGAACCCAGATCCCCAAATCCCCAAAACCCAAAACCATAAATAACCCTAAAAACTCAGCCCAAAATAACCCCAGACCCACCACCCGCAAGAACCCTAGATTTTCACCCCAAAAAAATCCTAACACATGAGTGCCAAATTACCAGTAACCCCATAACCCCCATTCCGGAAAAACCCCAAACCATAATATATAATAATAATTATAATTACCGATCACCAAACTACCCTAAACTATCATCCACAAAAATCCCTCAACCCCTAAACAAAATAAATCATAAACTGACATTCCAAATAAATTATAAACTCTCATCCCCAATAAACCCTAAACCCTCATCCCCCAAAAACCATGAACACTAATCCCCCCAAAAAACTAAATCATCATCCCCAAATAACCAAAACTCATCATCCCTAATAATCCTAAAAACCTCATTCCAAAAAATACTAAACAGTCGTCCGAAATACATCCCAAAAAACTCATCCAAAAAATACATGATACATATTTCCCAAAATAACACAAAAACCTCATCCAGAAAGAACCATCAACCCTCATCCTAGAAAATGTTAAAACCTACGCCCAAAATAATTGGAAAACCTTGCCCCAATAAATTGAAACCCTCTTTTCTATAAAATCCCAAACCCTCAACCACATATATAATTAAACCCTCACCCACAAAAGGCCCAAATCCTTCAAACCCAATAAATGGCTAATCCATCATCCTTAAACAGCCCTCCAACCTAATATCTATAAAACACTTAACCATCAATCCTTAAAAACCCTCAATCATCATCCACAAAAATCATTAAACCTGCATCCCTAAAAACCCTAAATTATTAGGCATAAAATACACTTAACAACCAGCCCTAATAAACTCTAAACCCTCATCCACCAAAGACACTCAAACCTAATCTAAATAAAACCCAAATCCAAACTTCTCAATAACACCTCAACCCTCAGAACCAAAAAAACATGAATCCCCAACCCCAAAAAACCGTAAATTCTTATCCCCAAAATACATTAAACTCTCATCCAAGAAAACCCTAAACCCTATTCCCCAAGAAACCATAAACCATCATTATAAAAAAACACTAAAGCCCTAGAACCAGAAAACCCTAAACCCTCATACCAATAAAACACTAAACCCTCAACCCGACACAATCATTAAACCCTTAGACCCATAAAATCCTTAAAACGACAAACTAGTAAAATCCTATTCCCACAACAATAGAAACAATTAATCCCTTTTCCCATGAAAAACCTAATAGCTCATTCCTTTAAAAACCTACAACCTTAACCTTAGAAATGACAAAAATCGCATCCCTAGAAAACCGTAAAACATATGCTACATAAAACACTATACCCTAATCCTAAAAAACCCCAAATAATCAACCCAAGAGAACCATAAACCCTCATCACATGAAAATCCTACACCCCCATCCCCAAAACACCCAAATATCAAGAAAATACTAAAACATTAACCTGAGAAAACCATAAAACCTCTGCCCAATAATACCCATCTCCCTCATCCTTACAAACCCCCAAACACTAATCCCAAAACAAAACAATACCCTCCTTGTACCATTCTACTTCAAACTGATATATGCCATGAAATGCTTTGATTTGATTAAAACGGCATTGATCTCACCTCCACTTGCTTTAGACCCCTACCTCAATTTCAATATCAAAATCAGGTAATGAGAAAATAATTCATCATATATTATTTTTCTAATGACATCAAATGCTAAATTTTCTTCCTTTGAGAACTCAAACATCACATTAACAAGAATTTCGTGATACGTTTAATGATAGTAATGAAATTGAAAATAATGTGATGATAAGAATATTCAAAACCAGGAAATCTTTTTACATTTATTAATTATTCACGTAGTGGTAAGGAATATATTGGTTTCACTAATTATTTTTCCATAATGATTCCTTCTTTGGATACCACATTTCCAAAAAACATCACATGAATTGAAAAAAACACTTACTTTTCCAAAGTTATATATCGATTTTGTTCTCATAATAATATAAATAATATCCAAAGAACATCCAAATTTCTCCCCATATCATTTTTTAATTAAAAATAATATTAATATAAACAAATCAAAATTCACTAATAAATCGTTTCATAACATCATTTTGGAGTCATGTGAATGTACTATAAGAGATTGAGAGGCCGAATGAGATGACCAACCTCCCAAACACTTCACCATTTGTTCATAAATCCATTTTACACCCATCCCCTTCCTTACATTGATTTCTATGTTTTCTAGTAAAAATATACTCCTTAAAAAATAATGATGACCCATGTAATTGATCAACCATATCATTGAGTTGTGGAATTTGATACCTATATTTTATTGTAATATTTTTTTCTCTACTGTAAAAACACATGTGGTAAATATTTTCATTCATAAATACCGACAATGATTGAAATGAACACAATATATTTCTTCAATATATAAATCCTCAATCCATCACTTCATACACTAAATTCATAAATTCGTTTGATTCCTCTTGAATACAACGATATGTTTCTTCAAATGGGAATTGTGCACCTGGTATGAGATCAATCTAGAGTTTAATTCCCCCAAAGGGGGTTAGTCCACCAAGTGGATCAATTGAATAAAAAATGATATTATTTTATCATAGAATGAGCTAACAGATAGTGATGAATCCTCTACACATGGAATAACTTCCACAACATCAACATTTTAAGAACCATATTTTTTACATATTTTTTCTTCGAATGAAAAATATTTATAAGTACAAATCCTTTAAGATATTCTTGAACAAATTATTCATAAATAATATATTAAGGCTCTAAATGAGAATGTGTAATATTATTTTCCATAAATTTTATAGAATATGTCTTCTTCATCCCATCTTATATCCTTCAATATCAAACATCCATGGACATCTATATAACAAATTATAAGCATCCATAAGAATTAAATCACAAAAAACCTCATCAAAATGGTTCATATTAATGGAAAATGGAATAAAGTCCTATATTTTGATGTGAATTTTATTCTAATTGTTCAACCACTATAGTTTTTATAACCAAGGATTATTCTTTGTTCGAAGCTTTAATATTAAGACCAATATTTCTATCAATTATTTTTAAAACTTAAAATATCAATAATAACCCAGCATAATAGAAAATTTATATTGAAGAGTGTTTGGAAAAATTATTCTCATTGATATTTTCAAAGGAAAAAATTTATATTGAAAAAATCTTTGTATAATAAGAATGAAATCCACACAATCTTCTTCCATAATGTGATTTTTTTTATATTTTTCACCACAATGTTCATCCTCTTCAAATTCATTATCATTCACATTTATATTCATTATAGTAATAGTTCAATGGTTAGTGTTATTGGCCTAATAATTACTATAACCATGAAATTTGATTCAATTATTGATTTCCACTTTCATAAGAGTTGGATTTTACTTTTGGTTATTACATTGTCTTTTCATTTCGTTTATCTAGAATCATGTTATTCCAAAACTCATTATCACCAAAAAAGTTAACTAGAAGAAATACATTTATAAAAGGATGTTACACTATTTTATTTCATGGGTTATTGCGCCTTTGTGGATCTATTTTTCATTACCAATGTGATTTATGGTTTGCAATCATCATAAAGTGAAGAGAATGGTTCTGTGATAAATTAATGTGTAATTCACAAGTTTTATCCACCCAAATCCTAGAAATCATTTCATTTTATTTGGGAACATCACAAAACATAAAAAATGAATAATTTCTAAAATTAAATATAGAACATATTTATCTCACAGATGTGTGATATGAATTCAAAAATAAATCTCTTGCTTATAATTATTGGAATGATATCATATTCTCAAATTCATATCCTAATTATCCCATACGAATTAATTTTCTTCTCATTATTTTCCAAAAAAATTCATAGATTCACACCAAATGGATGCATAATATTAAAATTTTACAATTTCATTATTTAACATCATATCATCGGAAAAATTCATAAATTTGATGAATCATTCGATTTCCAACAACCAATAATGAATATCATCGGGATACACAGTCCAATGAAAATCTAGAATTTCAATTCTCAATCCGATATCAATATATTTATTCTCTCTTCTTCATAGAATATACACCGATGAATTGATGGAATCATCTCCAATCGTGTTATCATAATAAAATGCTTGCAAATTATGACAATTATGTGGATATGGAAGTGGAGGATGTTGTTGTGGTGGAATGGAATATGTTAATGTTCTATCAATAGATGAGAAACATTCTCTCCAATTTTAGTAATTTGATATTATATAAGAACATTAGTTATTTCCCATGGAGTAGGAGTTGTAGAAGATCGTCTTTTGTGGGATATGGTGCTGAAGATTAATTTTTCTGTAGATTAATAAGATGTTTGGGGATGAATAAACTTATAGGAACCACAGAACCAATACTAAATTTTGGCTTCAAAAATATAATGAAATGAGTACGTGAATATTGAATAGGTAACTATATATTAATTAATAACAATTAATAGAAATTCCATTGGCCAAGGATTCTCCATGATTAACCACTATGTCACCAGAAATGTAGTTTAAACATAAATTTCATGCAATGGGGAGAGTCTAAAGCAATAATGTTTCACACTAGAAATCATAATTCATTTAATTCAATTTTAACAGTAAAAATTTAACGAAAATAAATTATAAATACAAAATAATTTGATATTTAGGACAATAATTGGATTGAAAGGAACTGAGGAACTCATATTGTCACATATTAAGTAAAAAACAACATTCACAAGGTAAATAATGACCCCACTAAATAAAATAAATAGATTCAATATTAATGATTATTTTCTCTATGATCTCAGTTCTCATTAATGTATTGTTTAAAATTTTCGTCCATTTCGATGTGGAAATTTCTTTTTGGGAACCATATATGTGTGTTGTGGCCAATCATTTTGTAGGATGAAATAAAGTGTGGGATGGCATAGTTTAAATTACAATTAGCCAAAACATTCTTGTGAATAGAAAAAGTATTATCATTGAGATGGACATATTATTTATCACCATAATCCCAAAAAAACATAAACACTCTGCCCAAAAAACCATAAACGATAAACCCAAAAAACCCCTCCGTGCCAAATAAATCTGATATAGTCAAAACCAAAAAACACTAAACCCTCATCCCCCAAAACCCAATTCTCTCATCTTTAATAACCCTAAAACCAAATCATTAAAAAATTGTAATCTTTCTGAGCCAAAAAAAATACCCATCCTTATAAAATAATAATCCCTTATCTACAATACACCATAGTTTCTCATCCATAGAAAAACACAAACACTCATCCCAATAAACTATTAACCAACTCCCCCAAAAAATATAAACATCCATCCAAATAAAACACTAAACCATAATTCTTAAAAACCCTAAAACATCAACCAAAAAACCCCTAAACCTATATTTATAAAAAAACCATAAACCATTAGCAACATAAAACAACGAAACCACATCCCCAAAAAAAACACTAAAACATTATCCCCTAAAAACCCTAACCACTCAGTTCCATATAAACATTATACCCCAGACCAAAAAACCCCTAAACCAACATTTCTGAAATAAACTAAACCCTCATCCTCCATAAACCATATACACATAGACATAAAATCCATAATTCATAAACCCTAAAACCCTGACCCCCCAGCTTGATGAAACACTAAATCCTAAGCCCCAAAATTCTAAAACTCTCATCCTCAAAAAGATTAAAACCTCTTACCCAATAAACCCTAAACTATCTTCCCAAAAAACCCAAACTCATATTACCAAAAAAAATTAAACCCTCTGACTCAATAAACTCTAAGCCCTCATCCCTAAAAATCCATAAATACTCATCCCTAAATAAACCCAAAACAACCATTCCCAAAAAAAATAATACCTCAATAATAGAAATCCAATAACACTCACCCTCGAGAACCCTCAACACTGAACTCCAAAAAACCCTAAACCTGTATCCCAAAAAACAAAAAACCCCTAGACTCAAAAATCCTTAAACAATTATCCCCAAAAAATGAATAACCCAACGATCCGATAAACTCTAGATCCTCACTCCAAAAAATCATAAAATTTCAGACACATAAAACAATAAACCCTCTTCCCAAATAAAAATTAAACCCAAAAACCATAGGAGACCATGCACCCTCTTCCCCCAAAATCACTAAACTCACATCGCAATAAAACTAAATTGTAATCACCAAAAATTACTAAACCCAAATCCCGAAAAAACTCTAAACCTAGAGCCCTAAAAATATCTAATCACTTATTCACAAAACACCATACAGACTCATTCTATGAAATCAATAAACCCTCAAATAGTAAACACCTTTAACTCATACCCCTAAAACCCCCGAATCCTCATCGCAAAAATTACTCTATAAACTCATCCAAAACTACACCAAAACCCAAAAAAAAAACATAAACCATCATCCCTATAATACCATAAACACTCAGCACTAAATAAACTAAAACCATCATCAAAAAAAAAATCCTAACCCCTCATCCTCAAAAACACAAAAATCAGCTTCCAGAAAACCATTAGATTCTCTGTGCCAAAAAACCATAAACCCTCATCCCCAAGATTTCATAAACCTTAATCACCAAAAAATTCTAATCCAACATCCCTAAAATACAAAACAAAATCATTCCAAACTAATCATCAACTCGGATCCTGAGAATACCATAAACCACCATCCCCAAAAAAACCATAAACCAATAACATGGAATACATAAACCCTCATCCCCAATAAAAAAAATCTGTAATCACCAAAAAATTCTAATCTATCATCCATAAAAAACCTATTCCCACAATATAAAATAACCCAAAATACTCATATAAAAAAACACTAAACCCAAAACCATATAGAACAATAACCCTCATACCCAATAAACCATAAACTCTTATCCCCAAAAACAGTAATTCTTTATCCCAAAAACTCTTAAACACTCATCCCCAAAAAGAAAAACCACCTTCCATAAAAGAAACCAAAACCCATAGCCCCCAAAATAACTAATCCCTCAACCTATAAAAGCATCAAACATTCAGCGCATAAAACACTAATCCATTATCCAGAAAAAATCCTTAACACCCATCATTAAAAAATCATGCACCTGCATCCCCCAAAAATAGAAAAACCTCTCCCCGGATCACCTTATCTCTGAGTATTTATTTTCCCTAGACCTGTAACCTAAAAAACACTAAACATTCATCCCCAAAACCAGGAAACAATCAAAAAAAAACCTCTAACCCTTTAACCAAAAACCACCAAACCCGCAGCCCCAAAATATCCTAAACCCTCATCCTAATAAAACATACAACCCTTAGTCCCAAATAATGAAAATTCCACATCCCCAATAAAACAAAAACAATCAGCCCAAAAAAATATGAAATCCACATCAATAAACCGAAAACTATCCTCCAAAAATATCCCTATACACATAGGTGAAAAATTGAAAAACGCACATCATCAGAAAATGTAAATCATTGGCTTAAAACCCAGAAACCCCCATCTCCAAAAAACCATACTCCATCAGTTCTAGAATTGCCAAAACCCTTATCCAAAAAAACACTTAAACCATCATCCAGATAACCCATAAACCCGCATTCCAAAAACCCCAAACCCATTTTCCAAAAACCCCCAAACCGCTAATACATATAATCCCCTAACAAATTAGCCCAAACAACCCTTAATCCATCAACTCCAAAACCCAGTAGTCCCAAATCCGACCAAGCCCCAAAACCCTCAAAACCAAAATATAGTCAACCCACAAGACCAAAAAATCAAAAACCATAATCCACAGAAACAAAAAAACACATCCCCAAAATCCTTTAATCCATCATCCCCAAAAACCCCATAAACCCACTTTTTTAAAAACCCATAATCTATCTTCCCCGAAATAGTAAATCATCATTGAAAAACCCCCTAAAAATATCAATTCCCAAAACACAAAACGCTCAATCCCAAAAACCCCAACCATGGACCATAAAAACCACTAAACCTTAATCCCCACTCCCCATTTATCCTCAGACCCATAAAAAATATAATAACATAATTCCAAATTCCCCTAAAATCTCATCCCCACTAACATTATACCCTTATCCAAAAAACCCCTAATACCTTATCCCCCAAACCATAATCCTTCTACCCCACAAACCCAAAACCCTCATCCCCCCGAAAAACCAAATTCATCAGACCCAAAAACACTAGACCCTCTTCCAAAAAACACCTAAACCCTCTTACATAGAAAAACATAATCCCTAAGCCCCCCAAAAAAATTAAACTAATATCCCCATAAAATCAAAAATCCCTAGACCCCCCCAAATCCCAAATCCCTCAAACCTAAAATCCCATAAACTCTAAAACCCATAATGAAATATACAATCATACCTAAGAAACCCCTATATCCATATTCTTATAAAATAAATAACCCTAATACTTAAAAACACCAAAACCCTATTTACTGAAATACCTAAACATTTATCCCAAAAAAACACCTAAACCCTCATCCCAGTAAAACCCTAAACATTCATCCCCAAAAAACACTAAACCCTTTACTTCAAAAAAACCCAGAACCCTTAACCAAAATATTCCAAAAACTGTAATCCATAAATGACCTAAACCTTTAGCCTCCAAACCTACTATAACTTCATCCCCCAAAACCCAAAATACTCATGCCTAAAAAATTCTAAACCAATATCCTGTGAAAAACCTAATCAAAAATCCCCCAAAACACCTAAACCCGTAGTGAAAAAACATAAACTATCAGCCCCAAAAAACAAAAAACAAAAATACCCCTAAAACCATAACCCCACTACCCCCAAAAAACATTATTCCCTTTTCAAAAAAAATTAACCATCAACCCTAAAAACCATATAAACACATCCTAAAAATACCCTAAACACTAAACCTCTAAAACCCCTAATAACACATCCAAAAATCCTCTAAACTGTCATACCCTGACATCACTAAACCATCAACCTGAATCAAATGAAAAAATACCATTTTAATACCCCCAAAACTGTAAGAACAAAAATACATAAGCACTCATTCTTATTAAACCCAAACCCCCAAACCCAAATACCAAAAACCATCATCCCCCAAACCAACTAATTAATCTACCACAAAAAAACCGTAATCCATAATCCTAAAAAAAATTTCTATTCCCTAATCCCATAAAACCCATAATACTTATAATTGGAAACACTTAGCCCTTCATCCAAATAATAATTTGAACAATCACCTTGAAAAAAATTCTCATCCCCACAAAACCATAAACCCTTATCCTCATAAAACTTGAAACCCTCAGCCCAAAAAACCCCAAAAAACATATCCAAAAACTACCCTCTATCTACATCCCAAATGAACTCTACACTCATACCCAAAACAAATACTAGAACCTCAGTACGAAAATATCATAAACCCTCATTCGCAAAAAATCACTAATCCATAATCCATGAAAACCCCTAACCCTCATTAAAATCATCAAAAACTCATCCAGAAAAAATTCTAAACCAATTATCCCAAAAATTCCATAAACACTCACCCCAAAACACTATTCCCTAACCCCAAAATGCCCATAAATCAATATCCCCCCCAAAAAATAGACCTTTATCTCTATGAGATCAAAATCTCTCATCAAAAAACCCTAAAACTCTACCCCAAAAACATCTATACCCTAAGCCTTGAAAATCCTTAAATGATAAACCCCAAAAAAGAAAACCCCACATAATAAAAAAACATAACCCTCATCACCAAAAAAATCTAATCCCTCATCACTAATGAAACATAAAACCATATAACCAAATACCATAGAACACCAAAATATTTGTAAATGCACAGTTTAAAAATCCCTAAACCATCATCCCATGAATTCTCTAAATCTTAGTTCGCAAAAAATCAAAATCACTCCACAATAAAAAATCATACACCTTAATCCCTAAAGAACCATAATCCCTCATCCAAAAAAAACACTAAACTATTGGTACCATGAAAATCAAAAATAGAACTCCATAAAACCTAAATAGTCATCCCAAAATAAACCTATACCTTCATCCCCAAGAAACCCCAAACACTCCACCCCAAAAATTACCTAAACACTCATCCATAAAATACCTAAACATTAAAAAAAATACTTAAACTATCATACTCTTAAAAACCTAACCCTTTATTCTCCTAAACCCGAATCTCCCATCTCCGAAAAAATAAAATTATCATCCCAAAAAATCCTAAACACTGAATCCCATAAAACACTAAACACATAGCCCTTAGAAACCCTAAATTCTCATCACCAGTAATACAAATCCACCATCTCTAAAAATCCATAGAACCTCTTCCAAAAAATCATTAATCCATCATCCAATAAACCAACAAATAAACATCCCTAAAAACCCATAAAACCTCATTTCTAATAAATAGTAAACCCTAATCACAAAAATCCCTAAAAACCTAGCACCAATAAAACATAAACCCTATTCCCCGAAAATCATGAAACAGCCTAACCCAAAGAACCCTAAACCCCAAATTTTAAAGAATCATAAATATTTAGTCAAATATTATTTCAACCCCTCGCCCCCAAAAAAACCAAAACCCTCATCCCCCAAAAAAACATAAACTCACATTCCAAAAAAAACTATAAATCCACATCCCCAAAAAATCTAAATCGTTATCCCAAAAAACAAATAATCCCATGGTCCCAAAAAACCAAATACCCTCAACCACCCAAATAAACCCTAATAACAAAAAATCATAGAACAATTGGCTTCGAATAAACTAATCCCACGACACCCCAAAACCCAAAACAAAAATCCCAAAAGACCACAAAACCATTATCTCGAAAATCCATTAATTCTTTTCCCCAAATATTCCAAAACTCTAACCCTATAAAATAATAAATTTTCTTCCCAAAATCATCCCCTAAAAACCCTAAACCATCATCCAAAAAACCCAAAACCCTGATCTCCATAATCCCTAATACATCAAACCAAATTTCACTAATCCCTTATTTCAAGAAAACTTAAACCCTTAATCCCTAAAGAAAATTAATCCCTCATTCCCAATAACCATAAATAATCATCATCCAATAAAAATAAACCATCATCCACAAAAATTAATAGACACTCATCCAAATAAAATCAAAATCCTCATACCCAAAAAACCAATAAACCCCTACCCCACAAAACCCTAAACGATTAGTCCCAAATATCATTTAAGGGTCCACAACCAAAAACCATTAACACACATTCCCCCAAAACCCTAAACAATCATATTAAAAAACCCTAAATCCTATGGCCCAAAAACCCTATACCCATCACACACAAAATTGAAAAATCATATCCCCAAACAAACCCTAAAACAATTTCTCCAAGAGCCCCTAAGCACTTTTCCCCAAAAATGATAAACCCTAATCCATAAATAAACATAAACTCTGATACCCAAAAAACCCGAACTAAATAATCATGAATCCCAAAAAACCAAAAACCCATTTCCTATAAAATCTATAAATCCTCGTCCCAGATAAATCTCAGAACCATCATCCTAAAAAAACCATAATCCCGTATTGCACAAAAAGCCTAATCCCTCACCACCAAAAAACCACAATCTAATAACCCCAAAAAAATACTATTCCATCATGCCCAAATAACCCAAAACCATTATCCCCAAAAAAAGTTAAAATCTAATTACCCAAAAACCCTTTAAACACATCCCCAAATTCTGATAAACCCTCACCCCACATGAAATACCAAAACCCTTTCCCCTAATAACCCCTGATCACTCAGCCTAAAAACCCCCAAAACACTATTTTTAAAAAAAACAATAAACCCTTGGCCCTAGAAAACCCTAAACCCTAAACCCCTAAATACACAAAACACTCACCATCAAAAAACAATAAACCCTAATCCTTAAAATACACTAAACAATCATCCATAAAAAACCATGAAGTCCCATCCCCCAAAAAATAAACCCTACCACCAAAAAACACTAAACCCTCACACCAAAATTACCTTAAACATAATCCTAAAAAACATTATTTAATTACCACAAAAAATCTAAAATACTTCGACAAAATAAACCTATATCCTCGTCCCCAAAAAACACTATAAACATAGTTCCCAAAAAACATAAACTCTCAACCAAAAAAATGTACCAAAACCATCACCCCAAAAAACCCTAAACCACATCCCCCAAAAACAATAAATTAACATCCATAAAATCTCCAATGCCTTTAGTCCCAAAAAACATAAACCCTCATCCGAAAACCCCCTAAACTATCACACCAAAAATACCCTAAACCCTCATCCCAAAAAACCCTATTCCATCATCCAAAAAAGCTGCACCCCCATCTCAAAAATCCCTTAAACCTCTTCCCAAAAAATTATAATCCCAATACTTAATTACAAATTAAGACCTCATCCAAAAAAACCTAAACCTACATCTCAAAATACCCCATTAATAATCAATATTAATATATCCTAAAACCTAAACCCCATGAAATCCTAGACACTTATCCCCAAAATACACCAACCCTAATTCATAAATAACACTAAAACCTCATCCCAAAAAAATTCTAAGAACACATCCACAAAAAACCATATACCCAAAACTTTAAAAACTCATAAACCCTATGATCATAAAATAACATAAAACCTCAACCCATAAAACCTAAATCCTAAACCATAAAATTTCTAGAAACTCATTCTAGAAATACCATAAACCCTATATTGAATAAATCATAAAACCATATACCCAAATAACACGAAAACCTCAGCCCCTAAATATACTGAAATCCTCATCCCCAAAAAACTGTAAATCCTAAAAAAACAATGAAAACCCCTTGGACCAAAAAAATATACACCCCCAACCCCCCAACACCCTAATCCTTTATCCCAAAAAATCAATTACTACTGAACCTTAAATAACCAAAAAATACAAACCCAAAAAGACCAATCCTTCAGATCCAAAAAAACCTAAACCCTTAAACTCATCAATCCCTAAACCCCCAGTTCCAAAAAATGATAAACATTGCGCCACTAGAAGACATAACTATTATCCCTAAAAACACTATACAACTATATACCAAAAATACCCTAATCTTTTATCCCCAAAACTGTTATACAAATAAAACTATAAACTCTCACCCCCAATTTACCATAAACTATCATCTATAATAAATCATAACCCCCCCCCCCCACACCGCACCATATAACCCAAAATCCTTCACCATAAAAATACATAAAACCTCTTATGAAAAAATAATAAAACATCATCCCCATTAAACCATATACAGTTTACCCCAATAAACCATAAACCCTCAACACCATAAAACTCCAAACCCCCATCTAAAAAAAACATAAACACACATTCCGAAAATACGTAAATAGTAATTCCTGAAAAACCAAAATCCCTTTGTCCAAAATACGTTAAACCACGAGTCTCAAGATACCCTGAATAAAAATCCACAAAACACATTATACATTCATCCAAATATTAAAATTAACCATCATCACCCAATAAACCTAAACCATCTTCCTCAAAATCCCCTAAAGCTTTACCCTAATAACCCATGTTCCAAAAATCATAAAAACCATAATCCCATATAACACAGAAACTCTTAACCCTTAGGAATAGAAGAACGTAGACCCACAACCCCAATAAACACAAAACACCCCATCTATAAAAAACCCTAAACAATCATCCAAACAAAACCCCAAACCCTCAACCTCTAAAAACCAAAAACCCTAGACCCCAATATAACCAAAACACATATGCCACCAAATCACAAAACCCAAAATCCAAACCCCCCCACCAATCCCAAAACCATCAGCCCTAAAAATAAATAAACCCTCAACCCAAAAAAATAATCCATCAACCCTAATAACCATAATCCCTTTATGACCAAAAATAATTTCAACCTAAACACCAAAACACCAAAACATTCACCCCAAATAATACCTTACACTCATCACCAAAACCACTAAAACATCATCCAAAATAACCGAAAAGCATCAGGCAAAAAAAACCCCAAAACCCTAAGTCCCAAAAACCCTACACGCTCACCCAAAAAACTCCCTAAACCGTAACCCCCCACCCAAAACATAAACCATCATCTATAAAAAACCAAAAACCCACTTTCCAAAAAAACACTAAATCATGTCTTCAAACAAAATCCTAATCCTTTATCTAACAAAACACTAACCCCTCATCCTTAAAAAATCATAAAACATATTCCCTGAAAAACCATAAACCCTTATCCCCATAAAATATTATATGATATTCCCAAGAAAACTGTCAACCCCTAATCACAAAAAAACATAAACCGACATTCCCAAAAAACCAGTATTCACAAAATACCCTAAACCATTATCACCATCGCAAAAAACCACGAACCCACAACCCCAAAACCCCAAAACCCACATCCCAAGAAACCCCTAAACCCTCATCCCTAAAAAATAGAAATCCTTTATCCACAGAAAACCATAAAACATTAACCCAAAATAAAACCATGATATCTAAACACAAAAAAATCATAATCCTCATCTCTAGAAAACCAGAAACCCTATACCCCAAACAACCCTAAATCATTAGCTGAAGAGATCTGTAATCCCATATCCCAAAAAAACCATAAGACATCATCTGTATAAAATACTAAACCCACTTCCAACAAAAACCATATAACCTAATCACTAAAAACCCTAATTCTATAACCCTAATAAACCTTTAAACATCCACCACAAAAAAACAATAAAACCACAGTCGCAAAAAATCCTAAACCCTCATCCCAAAAATACCAAAACCATCAGTTCAAAAAAATGGAAAACCCTTAGCCCCCCAAAACCATAATCACTCAACCAAAAAATACCCTAAACCATATGATCCAATATATCTATAATCCTCTAACCTAAAAAACATAAACCATTTCCCCAATATATACCTAAACCCTCATTCCCATAATCACTAAACACTCATCCCCACAAAACCCTAAACACTAAACACAAAAAAACCAAAACCCACATGCATCAAAAACCCTAATGCTTCACCCAAAAAACAACCTACAACCACAATACCCAAAAAACCCAAATCCAAAAACCCAACACACCCAAAACACCCTTAACACTAAGACCCCAAAATCCCTAAAACCTCATTCCTAGAATAACCCAAACCCAAAACCACAGAAAACCTTATACCCTCATCACCATAAACACAAAACCAACATCCCTACCAAACCTGAAGCCCTCACCCCCAAAAACAATAAACCCTTATCCATATAAAAAATAAACCCTCAATAATAATAAATAGTAATCCCTCAAACCTAGAAAACCATAAACATTTGACCCTAGAAAACCATAATCCCATAACTCAAGGAAACCTGAAACCCAAATCCCAAGATAAACATAAAATCATAGCCCAAAAAAACCATAACCCAAATCCCTTAATATTCAAATACCATCGTCCCATGAAGACCCAAAACCCAAAACCCCCCAAAACCCCCAACCCCTCACCTATAAAAACCTAAAACCATAGAATTGAAATAAATAAACCTTCAAACCTAGAAAACCATAACCCCTCATCCCTAGAAAACCCCAAAACCTCATACGTAAAAAACACTGAACCCTTAGAACCAAAAAAAACCCCCATTCCATTATAACCCTAAAACCATAGCCCCAAATAACAATAAAACATCATGCCCATAATACAATAAAACCACATCCCTAAAATGAACTAGAACGTTATCCACATAAAACCCTAAATCATAATCCATAAAACCCAAAGCCTTCATCCCAAGAAAATAAAGAACATTGTCCCCATAAAACCCTAAAACCTGATCCCAATAAAACCATAAACTCTCACCCCCCATTCAACACATAACCCAAAACTATAAAAAACATAAAAATTATCACTTGAGAAATACTAAACCCTCATCCATAGAAAACCTCAAATCCTCTACCACAAAAAACTAGAAACCCCAATCTGGAAAATGAACCCACACAATTATTACTACAAATCCATAAACACTCATCCCTAGAAAATAGGAAACCATTATCCCCACAAATCCCTAAACCTTCTACCCAAGAAAACCCTATTCCCTAACTCAAATAAAATAAAAAACCCTCTGACCTATAATTCCCGAAACATCATCCTTAGAAAACCATATAAACCCTACCCTAGAAAATAATTAATAGTCATCCACAAGAAATCCTAAACCCCTAGCCCAAGATAATAGAAATCCTTTATCCTATGGAAACCCTAAATATTCACCATAGAAACCAATATATCCAATTCCCTAGAAAACCCTAAATATTTAGCCCTAGAAATCCCTAATCCCTCAATAGTAGAAAACCTTAAACCCTTAGACCCCGAAAACCATAACTCTTCTTCCAATGAAAATCCTTTAAGCAATTCCCAAGAAAAACCCTATGCCTCAACACTGGAAAAACATAAACCAACGTCACTAGAAAACCACAATCACTAATTTGAATAAGACACAATCCCTTCTTCCCAAGAATACTCTAAACCCTTATAAAAAACCGTAAACCCTTAGAACCAATAAAATACACTAACCCCATAAACAACTAAACCATCACCCAAAAAAACTAAACTCTAAACATAAAAAATCCTAACCCATACCCCAAAAACCAAATACCCATATCCCTAAAATAACGTAAATCCCTAGAATAAAAAAACATATACACTAATCCTTCAATACAATTAATCCCTCAGAAAAAAAACACCACTAAACCCTAATACCCAAATGAATCACAAACTATCATCCCCAAAACCCCCAAAACCATCAAATCTAGAAAACTATAATCCATAATACCCTATTAAAACTATTAATCCATCAAACACAATACCACTAAAAACTCATCCAAAACCCCCACAAAAAATATATAAAAATACCCCAAATTCATCATCCCCCAAAACAACCTAAAAAATCATCCCCAAAAATCCTATAACCTTGGCCTAAAAAACCCTTAAACATATGACTCTAAGAAGACATTAAACCCCTAGCCTGAAAAAACCATAGACCCTCATACCAATAATCACTTCCACACTAAGCACCCAAAAAATTTAAATGCACATCCCATAACCCCAAAACCATAATTCTAAAAAACCCAAAACCTTATTCCATAAATACAAAAAAACCCTCACTTCAATAAAAAAACCATTAACCACAAAAAATCCATGAACATCATCCCAAAAAACTCTAAGAACTCAGCCCCCAAAAAACTATAATCCTTAATCCCCAATTCACCCTAAACCATGCACCCCAAAAAACCCTAGCTTCTCAATTCAAATAACCCTAAAATCTCAATGAAAAAATATACTAGTTCATTAGCCACAATACACTCTAAATCAACAACTATGAAGCCACCTAAAACCATTGTCTCAAATGATAAAACTAACATCCATGAAAATTAAAAAACCCTCATAAAAAACAGTAAACCCTAATCCCAAAATATCTAAAACAAAATCTCAAAAAATCCATAGACCCACATCACCAAACATTTACTAAATCATTGCTAAAAAATTCCCTATGCCACAAAATAACCATCAACCCCCAAAAACAGAAATAGTATACCCCAAAATAACCCAAAAACATCTTCCCTAAATAACAAAAAATAGTAAACTAAAAAAACCTAAACTGTTATCCCTAAAACAAGATAATCACAAAATCAAGAAATCCTAAAACCATATCCTCCAAAACAACAAAATCCTCATTTCCATGAATACCTAATCACTCAGCCCCAAAATACCCCAAATAATCACCCATAAAAAAACCAAAAACATCATCCCTAAAAAACCATATTTCATCGCCCAAAAATAACCAAAAAAATTTCCCCAAAATCCCTATCCTTTAATCCTTTAAGAAAAATATATCCTCATCCAAAATAATTCTATTCCTCATCCCCAAAATTCATTAAAATATCATCCCCCAAAAAACGTAAACTCACATCCCAATAAAACAAGAATTACTCATCATTGAAAATCTCTAAACCCTCTACCCCAAAAACCATTAACCCTTTTTCCAAAAAAAACGAAAACCCAAATCCAGAAATAATCTATACTATCAACCAAAAAATTGATCCCTCATACCGAAGAATTATTAATCCTCAGCCCCAAAAAACATAACCCCTCATCCCCAAAACCCCAAACGTCCATCCAAAAAATACATAACCCCCATGAATAATAAAATGATGAACCATGATACCCAAAAGAAATTTTATCCATCATACCAAAAAATACCTAACCCCACATCGCTAAAAACCACAAAACCTCCTCCCAATAAATACATAAAACCACATCCAAAAATACCCTACACTATATTCCCTAAAACTCTAAACTATCATCCCCAAAAATACCTAAATCCCACAGACCCAAAAAATCATAAACACTAAGGAATAATAAACCAAGAACTAAAAAACAACCAAAAACCTAAAAACATATCTACCAAAACCCATAAACCTGGTTCTCTAAAAATTAGTAAAATTGAAATCCCCAAAAATCTTCAAACCAAAAATACCATAAACCCTCAAAATAAATATATTAAAATCTAAACACAAAAAAAACTATAAACCCTTATCCCAAAAAACCATGAAACATGACAACAAATAACCATGAACCATATAGCTAACCAAACATAAATCTATCTATATCAATAAACCTACAACCCTGAGCCACATTAAATCATTAATCGTCATCCTCGTGTAACCCGAAAGCATTATCCCCAAGAATCCCCAAACCACTATATACAAGAAACCCATAACCCTTAGCCCTATGAAACTATGAACCCTTTTCTCAAATAAACCCACAAACGTCATCCCAAAAAACTGCTAGCCCACATCCAAAGAAATCCTTGAAACCTTATAAAAAAAATGAAAATTGTACCCCAAAAAACCTTGAATAATCATCCTAAAAATCCTTAAATAATAATCTTCATAAATCCATGATTACTTATATCCAAAAAATCATGAACCCTTAGTCTGAAGAAACATTGAACCTTGAGTCCCAATAAACCCAATATCACTAAAAAAATAAAAATATTACCATCAATCCAAAAAATAGAAGGGCCAACAACCACAAAATTCTCTTAACCCTCAAACACTAAATCTTCTGGAACCTTGACCACAATAAAACACAAAAACAAAATCCCATGAAAACCCACGAATCCTTAGAGCTAAATTACCATATACCCGCATCACAAAAAAATCATGCACTAGTATCCCAAATATTTATTGTACCAACAATCCCAAAAATTCTTTAACCATTAGCACTAAAAATATTTGAACACTCAGATCCAAAATAAAGTAAAATCTCATCATAAAAAACTGATCCCCCAGCCCCAAAAAGTCGTTCAACCTTCATCAAAAATGAACCATGAACCAACAACCCCAAAAAACCCTGAACCCCCCTTGCCAAAAGAATATGAAACCTTAAACCCAAAATCCCTAAACCCTCATCCCTATAAAACATTATACCCTCAACTCCATTGTTCCATAAACCCTTTCAAAAAACCCCATAACCACTATCCTAAAAAACCAAAAACCCCTACTTCTCAAAATAAATAAACTCTAAACCCCAAAAATACATTGTCCTAAAGCCCCAAAAACTAGAACCCTAAACTCAAAAAAACAACTATGAACCCACTTCATTAAAAACATTCACCCTCCCTTATAAAAATACCATTAATCCTCATCCTAAAAATTACTAAAACGTCATCCGAAAAACACCCTGAAACCCCATCCCCAAGAAACCGTGAACCTTCGTCCCCAAAAAAACACTATAACCTCATCCAAAAGAATCTATGATACTCCAACAACAAAAACAAACAAGGAACGTCACCCAAAAATCCTAAAAACATCAGCCCCAAAAAAACCACGAACCCTCTTTCCCAAAAAACCATGAACCCTCAATACCAAAAATATCATAATCTCACAACAACAAAAAAACCCTTAACCTTCAATCCCAATAATCCTGGAACACTCATCCATAAAAATCTTTTAACCATTATATAAGAAATTACTAAATACTCATCTACAAAAAAACTGAAACCCATCCCCAAAAATCAATGAAACATCATCAACCCAAAAAAACTAAACCCACTTCTAGATAAACATTAAACCCTCATCCATAATAAATCATTAACACACTTGCCCAAAAAAACATGAACACCCATCCCAAAAAACAATGGTGCTACAATAATCTTTAAACCATCATCCCAAAAATCCATGAACCATTAGCCAAATAAAATCATGAACCCAAAGCCACTCCAATCCTTGATCACTTATACCAAAAAACCATGAATACAAAACATACCTAAACACTCATCCAAAAAAATATTGAACCCTTATCCACAAAAAAACCTTAAACCCTGAATGTAAAAAAACACTAACCATTATCCCTAAAATAATTGAAACACTCTGCCCACAAAATAACCTAAAACAGAACATATAAATAATAAGAACACTCCTTCCCAAACCATTGATTAACCCTCATCCCAGAAAAACCCTAAATATTTACCCCAATATAATGATAAAATGTCACCTAGAAAAAACCCATAACAAAATCCAAAAAAAAGTTCCATTGGCCAAAAAACCATAAACCCAAAGTCGCATAAAAACCTAAACCCTTAGCCCCTATAATCCTAATGCCTAATTACAATTAAACCCTAAACCAAATAGCCCGGAAAAACCTAAATCATCATCTTTAGACCCTCGTACACATAAAACAATAAACACTCATCACCAAAAAACCCTTAACCTATAACCTAATAAAACATAACACCCTCATCCTCAAATCCACCAATCCTAGGCCCCAAAAATCCCTAAACACCAATACCCAATAAATAAAAATCCCTTATACCCAATAATCCCAAAACCCATTGAATGAAAGATTAATCGCTAGTCCCATATAACCCAAATCATCTTACAGAAGAAACCCTAATACACCACCCACAAAAATCCCTAAACACTAAATAATATAAATCCATTATCCCTCACCCCCAAAAAACATAATCCAATAATGCCTAAAAACCCTAAACCCTAATTCTCAAATAACATAAACCCTTTGACTCTAAAAAAACATAAACATTTATCACAAAAAAACCCTTAACCCACATACCATAATAACCCTAAACCCTCATCAACAAAATTCACAATACCCTAATCCACGAAAAACCCTAAACCGTGATCCATAATAAATATAAACCAATATCCCCAACAAACACAAAAACCACATCCCTTAAAAACCATTAACACTCCGCCCAAAATACCCAATAAACTATTCCATAAAAATACAAAACCCTTATCCCAAAAAACCCATAAATATGTCCGAAAATGAATGAAAACCCTTAACCCCAAAAAACCCCAAACCCTCATCCCCAAAATAACATAATCCCTCATTACCAAACATTCATAAACACTTTTCCAAAAAAAAACACAAGAACTCAGTCCCAAGATCCTCATAAACATCATCTCTAAAATCCTCCACCCTCATCTCAATAAAAGAAAAAAAACGTCATCCCTCAATAATCTGCCCCCCTAGTACCAAAAATATTAAAATACTATCAGAAAAACCCATACTCAATCATCCCCTAAAAACCGTAACCATCAAACCTGAAAACACTACACCCCCAGCAAAAAAAAACCCTAAACCGTCATCCCTAAAAAACACTAAACCTGCATCCCAAAAAAACAAACCCTTGGCATCAATAAACCCTAAACCCTATGTGAAATTAAATATAAATGCCGCATCCCAAAATTCCCTTAATCTTCACCACCAAAAAACCACAAACACACTTTCCCCAAAAACACTAAACCCTTACCCCTAAAAAATTATAAATTCACACTGTATAATAAAATACTAAACCCTCATTCCCCAAAACCCGAAAGCATTTACCCCAAAACAACTCTAAACCGCCAATCCCAAAAAAAACCATTAACACTTAGTCTAAAAGAAATCCTATACTCTCATCCCCAACAATTATCAATCAATCATCTTAAAATAATATGAAAACCTCATACGCAAAAAACCAAATACCCATAACCATAAGAACCCCAAAACCCTTATCACTCTATAACATTGATCTGTCACCACCCAAAAAAACACTAAACAATCAGCCCCCAAAAAAACCCAAACCATCGACACATATAATCCATAAATCGTAATCCAAAAAATACAACACTATAATCCCAAAAAACTCCAAAAACATATCCCCTAAAAACTCCTAAACACTCATCTATAAAAACCAAATAACATATACCCAAAAACCCTAAACCCACCAACACAAAACATAAAATTCATCCTCAAAAAAAAATTCAGCCTTGACCATAAAAAACACTAATCATTGATCCCCAAAAATTCCTAAACCCTCCTCCCCGAAAACCCATAAGCCCTGATGAACAAAAATTCTTAAAAAATCATCCCCAGAAAAATAGATATCATCACCCTTAAAAAGAAATAAACAATCATCCATTAAAATGCCAAAATCTTCATCCACAAAACACCCTAAACCATTATCCCCAAAAAAACGTGAAACCATCCTCCCAATAAACCCTAAACTCTCTAACCCATCAAAACCCAAACACTCTGTCCCAGAAAACCCTAAATGGCCATTTTACTATTAAAAAACACTCATTCATAAAAAACCCCAAACCGCAAAGCCCCAAAACTATAAACCCAAGTCAACAAAAAATATCTTAACCCACGATACCAATAAACCCCTAATCATTATTCCGTAAAAATACCTAACCCCTCATACCCAAAAACCCCCAAAAACCTTAACCCAAAATACTCTAAACACTCATCCCAAAAACAACAAAACCCTCATACCCAAAAAACACTAAATCATAAGTCATAAAAAATCCTTATATCGTAGACCCCATGATATCTATACCTTATTCAAAAAAATGATGTTATCCCCAATACCAGACAACCCTAAACCATCGATCAGAAAAAACAAGAAACCATCACCGCCAGTAAAACCCTAGACACGTTGTCTAATAAATCCAAAACACCCATCCTTAGAAAACCGTAATCCATCATCCCAATAAAACCCTATTCCATTATCCTTAGAAAATACCAAACCCTTAGTCCCAATAAACCCTAAACACTCTAACCTGAAATACTATAATCTCGAAACCCAAAAAATCCAAAACCTCAACAAAAATATATAATAAACCCTAATCTCCAAAATAATCACAAACATAATTTTAAATATTACCTTGATCCCCTATACCTAGACAACCCAATACCATTACCATAGCAATTCCAAAACTCTAAACCCCAAAAACCCCAATATACATTGTTCTAAAAAAAGTCCAAAACCCCATCACCAAAAACACCTAACCCTTAGGCACAAAAAACCCAATACCTAAGCCTAGAAAAACAATAAACCATCATCCCTAGAAAAACTCTTTCACTCGACCACAAAAACCTGAAGTCCCTCAACCCAAAAAACCCAAAACCCTATGGCCATAATTACCTAAAACCCTCAACACCAAAAGACCCCAAACCCTCAACCAAAAAATTCCCCAAACCCTCAACCCTAAAAAAACCCGTAACCATCATCCCCAAAACCCAATACCCTCATCCCCCAAAAACCCCAAACCATAATCCAAATTAAAATACAAAAAAACTTATCCCCATCAAATGTTAAATAATTACCCACTAATAACCCCAAAAAAATCAAACCCAAAAAAACAGCAAACTCTATGCCCCAAAAATTCCCAAATCCTCATCCCAAAAAACCACAACCAATTTTCCTAAAAAAATCCTAGACACTCATCCCCGAAAAAACCCTAAACCCTCATCCCAAAATACCAAAACACATAACCCTAGACTACGCAAAACCCAGTTCAAAAATAGAATGAATAAAATACCAGATAAAGAAAACTCTATCCCCTTAACCCCATAAGATCCTAGACATTCATCCCCATAAAACCCCAAACCCTTATAGCCTGGAAACCCTAAACCACCAACTAGAGTACCATAATACACCATCCCCGTAAAAACTATATTTCTCAACAATATAAAACTCTATTCCCTCAGCCCTAGATTACACTAATCCCTATGACCATGAAACACCTAATACATCAGGCCTAGAAACACTAAACCCTCCATGAAACCCTAAACCCTCAAACCAAAAATGATATAACCTCATTCCAAATAATACTTAAATCATCTTATTTATCAAATAGTAAAGATTTTTTCCCCAAAAATCAAAAAACCTTCAACCCCAACAAACCATTAACCATCATACCATGAAAAAACTATACCCTCATAACCAAAAAACCTAATCCCTATGACCCAAAACACCATAAACACTCGACCCTAGAAAACTCTAAAACAACATTCCTAGAAATCCCCAATCCCGCATAGAAACCCCAAAACCGATTTTCATAGATGTCGATAAACTCTCATCCCAAACAACCCAAATGTATCATCCCCATAAAAACCAAAACACTTATCCCCAAAACTCCATAATCCCTCAGTACCATAAAAACCAAAAACTCATACCTATAAAAAAAATCATCCACCCCAAAAAACCAAAAATCCACATCCACATAATTTATTAATCTCAGAAAAATATAGAACCCTAAATGCTCAGCTATAAAAACCCTAAACCCTCATTCCTAAAAAACACTAAACAATCAGCCCCAAAAAATCATAATCCCGGAAACAGATGAAATAAAAATCACACAACCAAAAAAAATTGAATACTCATCACCATAAAACCATAAATTCGTGGACCCAACACCCTAAATACGCAATCCTAGAAACCACTAATCACCCGTCCTAGAAAACCTCAAATCCATCATCCCATGAAAACCCGAGGAACTCATCCCTAAAATAACTTAATCCATCATCCATAGAATATGGTATACACAAAGTTGAAATAATCCATAAACCCTTATCTTGAAGAAACCCTGAAACCTCATCACCAAGATTTCCAAAAACCTCAAAAATAAGAATCCCTATACCCATAACCATACGAAATCCTAAATACACATCCCTTATAAACTCAAAACTATTGGCCCAAAAAATACTCAAACAATCGAGCATAAAAAACTAATTCCCTAATCCCTAAATATCTGTAATACCATAAGCCCACAGACCATAAAACCCCAAAACACTCACCCCAAACAACACTAAACTATTATCCATATAAAAACCAAAACATGATGCCTATAAAAACCCAAACCCTTCATCCCTAGGAATAGAAATACAATCATCCCCCCTAAAAAACATAAAACTGCATTCCAAGAAAATATGAAACCCTCCTCCCAATGAATCACTAAAACCTCATAACTAGGAAACCAAAAATCATTTACCTAAGAAACCCAAATTCCAGATACCAAAGAAACCCAATAACATGTTACCCACGAAAACACTAAACCTGTAGATAAAAAACCCAAAGCCCTCATCCCGAAAAAAAAGTATACCCTCAGACCTAGAAAACCTCAAACCATTAGAAAAAGAAAACCAAAAAACCTAATCCCAATAAATTCATAAACACTCTTCCCTAGAAAACTATAAATTCACAAAAACAATAAAACAAAATTATGGGCCCCAAAAATGGTAAACCCTCAACCACAATAACCCTAAACCCTCAACACAAATATTTCTAAACACATAGCCCCAAAATACACTAAACCCTCTTTATATGAAAACCCATAACCCTCTTCCCTAAAAACCCAAAACCATAAATCCAAAAAAAAAATACTAATGCATTAGGAACAAAATAACCATAAACCCTCATCCCCAAAAACACCAAATTCTCTAAGGATAAAATAATCCTAAACCATCAAGAGAAAAAATCCCTAAACTCTTATCCCTAAAAAATACCAAATTGTCTACATAAAAAAAATACCTAAACCCTATACCATAAAAATATATATATTGTTATCCCCATGATACCCTATTCCCACAACCCCTTGAAACCCTAAAACCTCATCCCAAATTAACCATAACCCCTCATCCCCATTAAACATTAAAACCTTTTCCACAAGAAACTCCAAAATCTCATCCCCATGAAACTCTAAACCCTTATCCTTGAGATACCAAAAACACTTTTCCCCAATAAAAAAACCATAATCCCCAATAAACCCTAAATATTCATCCCAAAAAATCCTTCAACACTCAAACTAAAGAAACCATAAACACTTATCCTAAAGAATCACAAAAACACAAGCCACCATAAACCATATACCCTCGTAACTATGATATCCTAAACCATCATCCCTAAGAACCCCTAAACCATCTGCCATAATAAACCCTAATCCCACAATTCCAATAATCCAAAAAAAACATCCACACGAAATCAAGAACTAACTATCCAAAGAAACCATGTACCTTCCACCCCATGAAAATATAAACACTCATCTTAAGGGAACACTAAACCCTCATCCTAATAATCCAAAATTCGTTAACACAATGTAATGTAATATACTCATCCACAACAAACACTAAAACATCATCCCACAAAACACTAAACCCTTAGCCACATTAATTGCTAAACCATAATCCACAAAAACAACTATACCCACATTCCTAAAGAATACTAAATCTTCATCCCCAATATCTCATAAAACTCATACAAATGAAAACCCTAATCCATCACCCACTAAAAAACACAAAACCATAACCCCATGAAAGACTAAACCATCACCCCCATAAAGCCTTAAACCGTCATACACATGAACCCATTAAACCTCATCCATATGATTCTCTAAACCCACATATTAGTGAAAACCAGAACCCACATTCCCAAATAACCATATATGATTAACCCCAAGAAAACCTAAATTATCATCCCAAGAAACCTAAACGCTCAAATATGAGAAACACAATGTCCTCATACCCAATAAATAACAAATTTTCATCCCCAAGATACTCTATATCCTAATCCAAAAGAAAACATAAACCCTCCTCAAAAAAAATCAAAACCCTCAGCCCCCGGAAATCAAAACCACAATCCCATGTAAACCCTAAACCATATTCTAGATGAAACCATGAACCACCATCTATAATAAAACAAAAATCCTCTAACTCAAAAAACTCTAAAACCTTATCCTCTAAAAACCCATAACACTAGAACCCAAAAAATCTGTAAAAACTCATCCCATAAAATCTTAAAACCTTATATTCAAAAATCACTAAACCCACAGACATAAGAAACCATAGACCCTCATCACATGAAAACTATACACCCATAGAAACATAAATCTTAAAACAAAAATCTTTAAAAAACCCAAACCCTTACTCCTTGAAATTCCTTCACCCCCATCCCCTGAAAAACCATAAACCGCATCCCCAAAAAACATTAAACTATCATCCCCAATAATTCCCATAACCCTAGATCCTAAAAACCATAAACCCTCATCTCCAAAAAACAGTAACCCAGAGATGGATAAAACTATGAACACTTAGTCCATGAAATTCCTAAACCCTCATTACCATAATACCCAAAATCTATAGTCCAAAAAAATCTAAACGCTCAATTTCAATAAACCCCAAAATATTATCCATTGAAAAGCCTAATGCCAAAACACTCATCCCCTAAAAATAATATCCATTAGCACCAGAAATATTGAAACCCAGATCCTATAAATACATATACCATGCTCATGAAAATCCTTTACACACATCCCCAAATAACTATAATCTAGTATACCTAGAAAATCCTAAACCCTCAACCCTAAAAAACCCAAAACATGCATCCCAATGCAAACCCTAAACCATCATCCCCATAAAAACCTAAAGAATAATTCCTATGAAATCCTAATCCCTCAGTCCTAGAAAAAACTAAATCCACATCCAAAAAAAACCTTATACCATGACCCCATGAAAATCCATAACCCTGAACACTAGAAAAAAAATTAAATCATACCTAGACAACCCTAAATCGTCATCCATAGAAAAACCTAAACCCTTAGCACCAGAAAACTGTAAATCTATAACCCTAGAAAAAGATAAACCATCAACCCATTAAAACTCTTAGCACTATACCCTATAGAACAATAAACCCATTTACCCATATATCCTTAAAACCACAACCCCTTAAAAGAATTTTCTTATTTCCCTACAAATCCATAAGAAACATTCCGTAGAAAACCCTAAACCCTCATTCTAGAAAACCCTAAACATGTACCCCCAAAAAACCCTACAACATCATTACTTGAAAACTATAAAACCTTGGCACCAAAAATAATTGATCTATATTCCTCAAAATTGGAGAAAACCCCCAAACATAAAAAACCCTAAACCCTTTTACCCAAAAAACCACAATCCATCACCCCTAGAATACCCTAAACCCTCCTACTATGTAATCCCTAAATCCTCCACCAAATAAAAATACTAACCCTTAGACCTATATATCCTTAAATTATCATCCCCTATAAACCCTAAGACCTCAACACCAGAATGCCATAAAATGACATCCTTAGGAAACCCTAAACCCACGTAAATTAAAACACTAAAACCATAGCTTCAAAAAAGTTATGAAATGTAAAATAAAAAACCATAAACCATAAATAACAAAATAAAAACCTATACACTCATCTCCAAAATACCCCAAACCCTCACCCCCCTAAAAAACCAAAACCAATTGTCCCATAAAATTGTATCCCTCATTTCCAAAAAACACTAAAATGTCAACCCATGAAAACCATGACCCATATTCCCCCAATAAACATAAAACCTCAGATCCAAAAAGCACTAAACCCCCATCCCCCAAAAAACATAAACACATTTCCCCATGAAACCCTAATAAATAGTTATAAACCCAAATACTATAGTCCCAAAAAACCATAAACCATCATCCCCAAAAATCCAAAAACACTTATCCCTAGAATAAACTCCAAAACAAAATCCTAAAATATACCCAAAATCAGAATCCCCTTAAAACCCTAAGCACTTAGCGCTTTAAATTCATATAAACTCATCATTAGAAACCATAAATTATCATCCCCAAAAATACCTGAATACTCATTGAAAAAACCCTATATCTTCATCGCACATAACCATAAACAATATAAACCAAAAAATAATAATCACTCCACCTCCAAAAATCAGAATCCCATAGAAAAAAACCTAAACCATCAGAACATGAAAACCCTAAAAAGTCTAAGCCACAAAAAAATGTACCATTAGCCATAATGAAAACTCTAACCACTCGTTACCATAAAATCAAATACACTAATCGTAGAAAATCCCGAAACCCTCATCCTGAAAACCCGTAAACCCTCATGCCCCGAAAACCATAAACCATATCAACAAAAAACCCTATAACATAGGCCCCAAATTTACCAAAACCCATACAAAAAATTAAAATAATACCTAAACAATAAAAAAAATTAACAATTCATCCCTTAAAAACCTAAAAGCATTACCCTATGAAATCGGATGTAATATAAAAAACCCCTTCCTCTCAGCACTTAGAAACGCTAGACACTCAGCCCCAAAAATATCGAACCCATGTCTAGAAAGACCCCCAAACTGTTAGACCAAAAAAACCTAATCCCTCATCCCCAAATAAAACCCAAACCCACATTACCAAAATAAATTTAACCCTCACCCATATAAAACCTATACCAATGGCACGAAAAAACCCCAAATGACTCTCGCAAAAAAACATCAAACCCAAAAACCAAAAACATTCGACCCAAACAAACAAAAATCATCATCCTATAGTACCCAAAACCCTCATCCCCAATAAAACCTAGTCACTTATCCCCAAAAACCCCTAACCCATCACCTCAAGAAATAGGAAAGCATAGGCTCTATAAAATCCTAATCCGGGGGCATTAGAAAACGCTAAACCCTTATCCCTAAAAACACCCAAACCATTATCCCTATTAAACCATAAACCCTAAACACCAAGAAAATATTGAACATCTTCCCATGAAACCCTAAATAATTATCCCATGAAATCCATAAACCCCCTCATATAAAACATGAATCCCACATACACATAATTTCTTACACCCTCATCTCACAGGAATCCTATGGCCTCATCCCTAGTTTACACAAAAAATTTCATCCATTGAAAAACCTAAACACATAGCCCCAGAATACACAAAAACCATAATCCTAAAAAACCATAAATCCTTATCCATATAAAACCCTAAACCCTTAGCCTCATGAAACAAAAAAACCTTCATCCTTTAAAACCCCTAAATCCTCATCTCTGTAAAACATCTCATCCTTAGAAATATATGATCCTATTCCATGAAAAATCCTAAAGCCTCATCCCCCTAAATCCCTAAAAATACATCCCTAGAAAATCTGAAACCCTCAATCCCAAAAAACCCTAAACCCTCAGCACTAGAAAGCCCAAGACACTAATTCTCATTAAAACCTAAACCCTCAAACACATAATTAACTAAATCACCAGTCCAAGAAAACCCAAAACATCTATCCCTAAAAATTTATAAAATGTCATTCCATGAAACCCATAAACCCTCAGTCGTAAAAATACTAAAACCTCAACCCTTTAAAACCATAGAATCATATCCATAGTTAACAAAAACCCTAATCCCCAGAAAACATGAAATTCCCATATTGTGAAAACCATATAACATTAACCCTAGAAAACCCAATAACTTCAACCCAAGAAACCCCATTCCCCCAATTCCAAAAATCCATAACCATTATTTTCTAAAAACCATAAACCCACATCCGCAAAAAAATACAGTACCTTAATCCCTAGAAAACCATAAACCCCACCCAAGAAATTCCTAAACCCTATGTCTCAGAATAACCAAAAACCATAGGACCAAAAAACAATAAAGATCCAACCCTATAAATTGCTAAGCCCCCATCACGATAAAACCCTAATCCTTCATCCCCAGAAATCACTAAACACATATCCCAAAACTACCCTAAGCACCTATCCCTATAATACCCTAAACCACCTAGCACTAATCACCTTAATCCTACCACCCAAAAAATCCTAAACCCTCATCATGAAAAAACCATAAACCCACCACTAGAAAACACCAAGCCATCATACACAAAAAATCATAAACACACAAAAAAAAATTTATAACCCTTGGTCCCAAAAATTTAAACTCTCATCCCTAGAAAAATATAATCCATCAACCCCAAAATCCCAAATCACCCTGCCCCAGATAACCCAAAACCCCAAGCCCCAGATAACCTTAACCCCTAGCTGTAGAAAACCCAAAACCCCATGTTGTAGAAAACTGGAAAACCCTAAACCCACAGTACCAAAAAACTGTAAACCCCCAACCCTAGAATGCTCAAAACCCCCGCCAGATAAACCAATAAACCCCAACCCCAGATATCTTGAAGCCCATATTTCTTGAAAACCCTAAACCCCCTACCCTATAAAACCATAAAACACACTTTCTAGAATCCCCTATAACTCCACCACATGAAAACTATAACCCGTAACCCCATTAAACACAAATCCCACATACCTAGAAAATCCAAAACCTGCTTCCCTAGAAACATTTAAACTCTCACCCATAGAAAACCAAAAACCATCAGGCCAAAAAAAATCACAATGCCCCACAATGAAAAAAATAGAATATATATCCTAGAAAATACTAAACACTCGACCCCAATAAGACTATAAACCCACAACCCTAGAAAATCATAAACAATCATCCACAAAAAACCATATACTCTTAGTCTTAGAAATCCATTATCCCTCATCCCCAGAAGATCATAATCTATCATCCCAATAAAAAAAAACACATTGAGCTCTTGAAATCACCAAACCCTCATCCCCTAAAAACCCTAAACCCTCAAACCTAGAGAACCCTACACCCTCATCCATAAGGAATCATAAATCCAAAACCATATAGAAACATAAAACATCATTTGTAGATAACCCGATTCAATGATCCAATAAAATCCTTAAACCATCATCCAAAGAAAACTATATAGCATCAGTCCTAGTCTTCCATATATCCACACACTATAAACCATAAACCATTATCCCTGAGGAATCCAAGAAACAAACCCCAGAAAACCCTATAACCCATTATTTGAAAACCATAAAACTATGTACCTAGAATCCAGAATCTCCAATCTGAGTAAAATATAAATTCACATCCCTTGAAAATCATAAATCCCAATCCCATGAAAACTAAAAACCCACATCTATATAATACCCTAAAATCACACAACTAGAAATATATAAACAATCGATACTAAAAACCCGTTAACAAAAATGCCCATAAAACCCTAAACCCAAATCCCCAAAAAACACTAATCATCCATCCCAAAAAAACTTTAATCCCCCATCCCAAAAAGTCTATAGTACCCCATCCCCAAAAAAACTAAACCCAAAGCCCCATCAATCATTAAATCAAAAAACCTAGGTAACTCCAAACCCCAAGAAACCAAAAACACGAAAGACCCAAAACCCCAGTGCTAGTATACCCTAAATCTCTATCCCCAAAAAAACATAAAACCCCATCCCTCAAAAACTGTAAACCCCTATCCCCAAAAAAACCTAAACCCACATACGCAAAAAACTATAACAACCCTTCCCCATTTAAAAGTAAACCCCACCAATAGAAACACCTCTTCCCCCAACCCCATAATAACCTAAACCCCGTACCTAAAGAACCCTAAACACCAAACCCTAGAAATCACTAATCCCCAATCCCCAGAAAAACTAAAACACCTCTCCCTAGAAAATCTTAAACCATCACCCACCCAAAAAATTAATTCATTAGCCCTAGAAAAACCTAATGCATAACCCTAATAAAAAAATAATCCATCCACCTTAGAAAACATAAACACACATCCCCTAAAAACTATAAAACATCATTCGTGTAAAACCCAATAACCACATCCTATAAAAAACCAAAACACTCATCCCCAGAAATCCCCAAAATGCCATCCAAAGAAGACACAAAATCATCATTCCCAAAAATAACTAAACTCTAATCCCCAAAAAGCACTAAACCCTCATTCCTAGAAAATCATTAACACCCATCCCTTGAAAACCTTAAACTCCTATACCCAGAAAACGAAAATCCATGTGACCCAGATAAACCTTCTACAACATCCCATGAAAACCCTATAACATCATCCCTAGAAAAACCTAGAACATCCTCCCTAGTAATATGTAAAACATCATCCATAAAAAACCCTAAACCATCGTCCCCAAAAATCCATAATTACTTACCCCTATAAAACACTAAAAAAACTCACATCCTCAAAAAACACAAATACTATACTTTCAAAAAACCCTTATTCTAAAACCACATAAAAATCTAAATTCTCAGTGTCACGACCAATCCCCCAAGGCCCGTGCCGAGACTAACCCAAGCCTGCCATCCATTGGCCAGGGGCTGGCAACTTTCACCAAAGGTGTAATTAACTAATACTGGGAATTCATTGCCTTTATAACTATAAACACACACAAGAATGTACATGATGGAAGAAAAACAGTAATTAAAACTGAAAATCCAACAAAAGTGTACAGAAAGTGGAAAGGGGCCAGAATACATGCCCAACTGGAAATTACAAGAAACTGAATCTACAAGTACTGGAAAATGGGAAAACAGCTCCTGGATCACCCACTTGGAAATCCTACCTAAAGGGTAGGTACATATAGACTCAAAAACACACCATTTAACACCGTCCACTACCAGCTGCACGACCATCTCCTCTTCCACATATGTCTTCTCCCTGCGGACTGCCTCGATCGAACCTATGACTCTGATTTGGAGGTCCCTCAATATTCTTCTGATCATCCGAACGTCGAGTCAGATAGTCACGAGCCATGTGACCCTTCCCACCGCATGTAAAACACTACACATTCCTCGAATAACTGGCTCTATCTTGTGTGCCTCGCACAACTGAACCCGTGTCCAGAGGTCATCCATCGGATGGTCTAGTATGCCTGGACCTCTATGACTTATGTCTGTTGTGAGCTGCAAGAGACTCCGCTACGTGATTCCTGGTGGCGGGTCTCGCTGTTGGTGACTTCTCAACAAGGAAACACTCCACTAAGAGTGCTTGCTCCAATACCCCAGCCTGCGTCGGGATGCTGATGGAGATTATTGAATCCCTGATATCTCGCTTGATCCTATACTCGAATGGTCAGGCCCTGAAGAATGGGTCTCGTACCATATCTGTGGAGTATTGCAAGAGGATTGTGAACCTTACTGAGTATTGTGCCACGGTCATGATACCGTGTTGTAGATGAAGTAGCTTCAATATCTTCATTGCTCGTAGGGTGGCTTGGATAGACTCCACCCAAACTAGGCTATCAAAGTCTACCCAATGTAGTGTCACCTCGTCATGCAACTAGACCATCAGGCTCCACCATCTGCCTGCTAATTCCTGAAGGAGACTCACGGAAAAGATCACCATAATGTTTTCTGGTGTCCCTACCTGTCTGAAGACTCTCACCACAGCCTCCAGCCAATCCTTAGATGCCTGATGGTCCGTCTCACCCTAGTACCTAGGCGAACTCTAGCGCTGGAACTCATGCAACATGCTCAGGTGGCGTGCACTCTCTGTTTCTAGGGCTGGTGGCATCAGTGGCCCAATGGGTAGTGGTACCAAAGGAGAATCCGATGTAATATGGCCCTACACCGAGGCCTCGTCACTCGGTGGGATGCCATCTCGTATAAATCCTGGAACCCTGGATGAATTTATGCGTGGAGGCATCATATAAATAAACATGCGCACCACAGTCAATAATTCATACCTAGTGAGATGACTGAAAAATATCAATAATAAAACTCTTGAAACACACAAGCAATTAGTGTTTTTGTGAACTGAGTCGGAAATCAGAAGACTAGGTCGTAGTGTATGGATACGTCAGCCCCCCCACTAACAATGCACTCCCTCAATTCAAAACCAGACTTAGTACACTTAACACTCTTGCTTCATAGAAAATATCAGATTCCAATGTTCTGCCGTAGAACCATTCCTATGATACCAATTTGTCATGACCCATCCCCCAGGGCCTGTACCGAGCCAACCCCAATACTGCCATTCATAGGCCAGGGGATGGAGACTAGCAAAAAAGGTGTAATTCCCTAAATCTGGGAAGGCATTTCCTTTATAACTATAATCACACAAAAAATAGTAAAAGCTAAAAGAAAACTACTAATTATAACTGAAAAACAAACAAGACAGTACAAAAAGTGAAAAGGTGGCATAATACAAGCCCAACTGGAATGTTCAATAATCGGAATGTACAATTACTAGAAAAGGGAAAACAGCTCCTAGATCATCCACTGGGAAAGCCTACATGAAGGGTAAGTACAGATAGCCTCCAATGCACACCACGTCCATCAGTCTCCTCTGTGTACAATCATGCTGTGTGATCCAGCTTTGAGTACCGTCTAGTCCTAGTACACTCATCATTGGTATGCAATGTTCATCATCTACATCCAACACAACGAGATGCGTGAATAGCCCATGCAGGGGTGAATATAATGATACTCAGTAGGGATCCTGAGACCCTCAATGTATCACAAAATCCAATAAGGATAATCAACAATGTTTGAGATCAACATGTTACCCCAATTTGGTATATGCCCTTACAGATACCTAAGTAATCACGTAATCCATCTCAATCATGAGGAAAACACAATGTAACTGACTCAACCCAAACAGGTATACAACATATGTTGAGAGATAGAGATCATTGTATGTAGCCACTGAATCATCTATTCTATCTAACTAACACAGGATCCATGTACTGAGATCAGAACTGTCGAACCCACATTGGATCCAGGAATAGTAAATCAAGCTATCGAACCCACACAGAATCCAGGAACAGTTGTCAAAGCTGTCATACCCACACAGGATCCAAGAACAGTCGTTAGTGTTATTGAACCGACACAGGATCCTGGAATAGTCATCAGTGCTTTCAAACCCACACATGATCCAGGAATAGTCGCATGTGCTATCGAACCCACATAGGATCTAAGAACAGTGATCAGTGCACAACCAACCACTAGGTTCCACACAAATCATGCTTGATTCCGGGAGGGTCCTATTTTAATAAAGTGTTGATATATCATCTACAATTAATTTCTATTTTTATTTATCCAAAAGATCCTTCTTGCCATAATAAACTCAATGTGATAGACGTCAATTGGACGCCCGATCTGAGAGTTATTGGAATTTCTGTTCTGAGGGCCCGGTTGGATTTAGGATCTATCCAACCCAGATGTACCACAAAATTTCCCAAATCAAGAATGAAGATTACCAAAAGAACCATCTCATCCCATGGTTTCTGTCACTGTTGACAGTTCGTAAATCGAACAACTGTAGCTCATGTTATTAGAAGAAGAGTGGAAACAGGTCAAACGAGTTCGGGTTCGGTCCCACCCAGTCGGACCGACTTGGTCCGTAGGGATGGCCAGGACTGTGAGACTGACCCACCTCGCCAGGGTCGCCAGGCCCATAGGGGGTCTGGCCTACGGACTGGGTCGGTCCAACTGTGTCGGACCGGATCTGAACCCGTTTGATCGATTTCCACTCATTTTCCAGTTAAATGAGCTACAAATGTCCGATTGACGAACCGTCTACAATGACAGAAATCATGGGAGGATACGATTCATTTTTAATCCCAATTCATGTTTTGGGAAACGTTGGGGTACGTTCGGGTTGGATAGAACATAAATACAACCAGGCCCTCGGAATGGAAATGCCAATAACTCTCAGACTAAGCGTTCGATTGACGCACCGTCTGTCACATTGAGTTTCTTATGAAAAGACGAATCATTTGGATACATCAACATTGGACTTCATGTAATTTTATGTATTGAAACTTGGATTGAGGAGTGAAACCTCTGAGAATCAATAATGCTTTGTGCGGAACCATGTGGCTGGTTGTGCACATACGATTGTTCCAGGATCCTGTGTGGGTTCAACAGCACTGATGACTATTCATGGATCTTGTGTGGGTTTGACAGCACAAATGACTATTCTTGGATCCTGTGTGGTTAGACAACACTGATGACTATTCCTTGATCTAGTGTGGGTTTGACAGCTCTGTTTACTATTCCTAGATCATGTGTGAGTTCAACAGTTCTGATTTCTCTTCCGGGATCAAGTGTGGGTTCGACATAATAGATGATTCAATGGCTACATCTAATCATATCTATCTCTCTATGTATGTTGTATACCTGTGTGAGCTAAGTCAGAAATTTTTTGTTTTCATAATGATTGACATGGATTACTTGATAACATAAGTATATGTATGGGCATGTAGCTAGGTGGGGTTCTCTGATGATCTCATTCTTTGTTGTTTATCCTTGTTGGATTTTGTGATACTATGATGGTCACAGGGTCCCTACTGAGTATCATTATACTCACCCCTATAGTAGATATGACCACACCTCATTGTGTTGGATGTAGACGATGGACAACACTGACCGAGGATGAGTGTACCAGGACTGAACAATACTTGAAGGTGGATCACACAGTGTGATATTACACGGAGGAGAGAAATAGATGTGGTGTGCTGTGGAGGCTATCTGTACCTACCATTTTGATAGGATTTCCTAGTGGACGATCCAAGAGCTGTTTTTCCTTTTTCCAGTACTTGTACATTTAGTTTCTCATACTTTCCTATTGGGATTGTTTTCTTGACCCTTTTCAATTTCTGTACTCTATTGTTCGTTTCACAGTTTTACATAGTTTCTTCCTTCCATCTTGTACTCTATTGTGGGTGTTTACAGTTATAAAGGTAATTCCTTCCCATATATAGGGAATTATGCATTTAGTGCTAGTCTCCAGCCCCTGGTGAATGGAAGGCGGGTTTGGGGTAGTCTCGGCACATGCCCCGGGGGACGGGTCATGACACTCAGGCTCAAAAACCCTAAAAGATTCTCTTAAAAATAATCTAAACCCTTGTCCATAAAATCCCCAAACCGATATCAAAAAAAAATTGAATCCCTCAACTGATGAAACATTATACCCAAAACCCTAAAAATTCATGAAACCTTCACAAAAAAACCATAATATATTTTAACTAAAAAACCTAAATACATTACACAAACCAATACCCTAAATCCATACCCTCAAAAAGCTATAAAACCACTTATTGGAGAATCCCCAAACTATCCGCCCCAAAAAACAGTAATCTTTCAACCCAAAAAACTATATACCCTAATCCCCAAAATTCCTAAGACACTAGTTTCAAAATAACCAAAACCCTCATCACCAAAAAAACTAATCCCACCACCCCAAAAAACAAAAAACCATAATCCCTATAAATACCCAATCCCTCATCCCAAAAAAATTCCATACCCTTACCGAAAAAACACTCAGACTTAAGTCGCATTTAACCCCAAATTATAATCCCCAAATAAACCCAAACCCTCAAACCATAAAAACCCTATTTACATGTTCCTAATAAATCATAATCCCAGATCCACAAATTACCAAATTTAGCAGCCCCAAAAAATCCTTAATAATCAACCCTGGAAAACCCCCACCCTCATCAACAAAAAACAATAATCCCACATTCCAAGAAAAAAAAACATAGGGCCACAAAACACTTAACCCTTTTCCTCTAAAAAACACAAACACTTATCCCCCAAAAACCCCCCAATAAATTATCCCTAATAAAACTAGAACACTCAGAACTAAAACAACCTAAACCATCAACCCCAGAAAACTTCCATCCCTAACCCCTAAATAATAAGAAACCCTTAAACACAAGAAAAACATGATACCCTAAGACCAAAATATCCCATAAAACCATAGACCTCAAAAAACAAATACACAATATACCATAAACTCTAAATACCAATTCACAAAACTTTTAACACAAAAACAAAAAAAACCAAATTCCATAACCCTAAAAACCATATCATTCAGCCCCATGAAAATAAATCCCCACCCCTAAAAACCCTTATCCTACTACACAAAAAATACTAAAACCCTCATCCTCAAGAAATTCAAACCCAGAGCTCCAAAAAAAGTAAAACATCATTAAACAAATATTCAATTCTATACCCCAATAAAATATAAATCCTCAACCCAAATAAATCCTAAACAATAATTCACAAAAAAAACCCACAACTCATTTGCAAAAATCTCAAACTCTCATCCTCAAAATTCATTAACATCATTTCTAAAAAACCCAAAACCATCAAACCAAAAAAATCATTAACCCTCAACCTAAAAAACCTAAAAAAATTATCCCCCAAAAACCAAAAACCATCATCCCAAAACCCTAAACCATAGCACCAAGAATCATGAAAGATACCAAAACTAAAATCAATGAATCCATTTCCCCAAAACCCCCCAAAACCTCATCTCTATAATCAAATAAAACATGATCCCCCAAAAACTAGAATCCGTCATCCCCAAAAAACTAAACCCTCTTTCCCAAAAAAATACTAAACGTTCTACCCCCAAAAAACCCAAAAATTATCATCCCCAAAAGCCATAATCTTTCCACACCATTGAACCCCAAACCGTCATCCTAAAAAAAATAGAACCTTCATACGCCAAAAAACATAATCCTACAATACTAAAAAAACATAATATCATATCCTAAAAAAGCCTCAAACACATAGCCCAAAAAACCATCTACCTGTATCCCAATAGTTGAATTTGAAACCCCTAGGCCTGTAGTACACTAAACCCTCATCCACAAAAAACCCTAAAACCACTTCCCCAAAACCCCAAAACCCTTTGCCCAAAAATACTATACATTCCACCCCAAAACCTATATCCTCAACCCAATAAACCCATCAACCATCATACCCAAAAAAAAACACTAATCCCTTATACCCAAAAAAACCCAAAACCCTCATCCCAAAAATACAATAATATCTGACCCAATCATAAACAGAAAAAATAATTACCCCAAAAAACTAAATCATTATCCCCAAAAAATCCATATCCTTTAGCCCCCCAAAACCAATAACTATCAAATCCAAAAAAATTATAAACCCTCATCACTAAAAAACCAAATCCCTCACCCCAAATATACATCAATCCCTCATCCCCAAAAAACCCAAAACCATCATCCTAAAGAACCCTATTACTCAGCCCAGGAATAACCCTCAACCATCTTCCCAATAAAACCTCAAAACATCAGCCCAAAACCCTAAATCCTCATCCCAAAAATCCCAATAATCTTATCCCCTAATAACACCAAACTATTTTACATAAAAAAATCCCAAACCTTCAGCAAACAAAATCACAAATCCATAAAAAACCCAAACCCTCATCACCAAAATATCCTAAATGTTCCACCATAAAAAACTAAAACCTCATACAAAAAAAAAATCCAACACCCTTGTACCCATAACAGCCCTGAAAAATAATCTCCAAAAATCATTAAACTATCATCCTTGATAATTCCTAAACACTCATTATCAAAAAACACTGAACCCTCTTCCCTAAAATACTTGAAATTGTAATCCCCAGAAAACCCTCACACCCACAACCTTAAAAATTACAAAATAATTAGGCTCAAAAAATGCAATACCATTATCCTAGAAAACTATAAACCATTATAATCAGAAAAAATAAAAACCCAAAAAACCCATAAACCCAGAAACCCTTAATCCATCAGCCTAAAAACTCTAAAAACACATAACAAAAAAATACTAAACCCTTGGAACAAGAAAACCTAAACCCTCCTCATATAAAATCACAAAACCTACATCACAAAAAATCACTATACCCTCATCCCCAAACAACCATTACTTAATAGATGGAATAAATGCACAACCATTAGCCTTAAAAAATAATCAACCATCTACCCCGAAAAAATTGTAGTCCCCCATCTCCCAGAAAACATAATCCATCAACCTCAAAAAAACCCCAAACCTCAACCCCCAAACACTTGACCCTTCAACCCAAAAACCCCAAACAATCAGCTTCAAAAATCCACGAACTCTCATCTCTAGAAAAACCTAACCACTCCATCATAAAATAATTCAAACCCCCATCCCCAATATACATCAAACCCTCATCCCCAAACAACCATAAACAATGCCCCCTAGAAAACCCAACATTTTTATTTCAAAAATTAAACTATACCCACAAATCCCCAATTAACCATTAAAATGTATCCCTAAAAACCCTATTCCCTCAAACACTTTAAATTAAAATCCCTTAGTCAAAAAAAATCCAAACCCTCATCCCAAAAATTCAAAAAACCCTCAACCCAAAGAAAAATCAAAACCCTAATCCAAAAACACCCTAAACTAATTGCATTAACAAACAAAAAAAATAATCACAACAAAACCTAAACCAAAATTCCCAAAAAAGAACCAATAACATAGCCTCAAAAAAATACTAACCCTCATCATTAAAAAACTCCAAATCCTAATCCAAAAGACTCGAAAAACTTATCCAAATAATACAGTAAACCCATAGTCCATGAAATACAAAAACCTCCAAGCCAAAAATACTAAACCCTTAGACCCAGATTAACCGCACACCCTCATTAAAAAATTAAAAAAAACATAATCCCAAGAAACCACTTATTCTTCAAAAAAACCCCTATGAATCAGATAACCATAGTAACTTAGACAGAAAAAACCACAAACTCCCAGTCCAAAAAAACCAACACTTTCGTCCTTGAGAAAACCTATACCCTTAACCCCAAAAAACTAGAATTAATATTCCAAAAAGATACCAAACCTATAGACCCAAAAAACCATAATCCTCATCCTCAAAAATCACATAACCATCATCCCCATAAATGATGAAACCCTCATCACAAAAAACCATAAATTCTCATCCATAAAAAATCCTATTTCTCGGGACACAAAAATTATTATTCACCCAACCCTAGAAAACCATAAACCCTTAAACCAAAAAAACCTATACCCTTGGCCCCAAAAAAACTAATCATTATCCCTAAATAAACATACACTCCCATCTCTAAAAACCATAAACCATCATCACATAAAAATACTAAACCACTATCCCAAAAAAACCTATACACATAGAACAAAAAACCCTAAACCATCAGCGCTATAAAATAATAGACCATCTTACCAAAAAAAACCTAAACTCACATACCCCAAAAACCATATATCCTTAGATCAATATAAACACTAAACACACATCTGAATAAAACAATAACTATCTTCCTAGAAAAAACATAATCACTTGGACCCAAAAACACAAAAAACACTCGGCCAAAAAAATCCCATATGCTCATCGTCAAAAATAATTAAACTCACTTATATAAATAAACATAATCCTTTATCAATGAAATAAACTTAACCATAATCCCAAAAACATTCCAAAAAAATAGTCCCAGAAAACATTAAACCCACAGCCCCAAAAAACCAAATCTCGTTAAACTAAAAATCCCAATGAATCATCTCTAAAAAACCTAAAACCCTAAATCCTATAAAATATCTAGACACATAACTTTAGAAAAGAATAATATATATTCCAAGAAATTCCTAAACCATCATCCCTGAAAAACCCCCTGAGCCATAACTTTTTTTTCTCCCAGCCCAAAAAATCCATAAACCCTTATGGCCTCTAAAGTACTAATATTGATCCCAAAAAACCCAAAACTTCTTCACCAATAAACCTGATCCTTTAATACCCTAAAAACCCCATTCTATGAGCCCCAAATAAAACCCAAAAACACATATCCCTAAAAAATCCTAAACACTTAGAATCCCAAAAGGCCTAATCCATCAGCCCCAGAAAAACTATACCCTCAACCAGAAATCCCCAAACCACCAGCACAAAATATTGTATCCCACAATCATAAAAAAACCAAATCCCTCATCACTAAAAAATTTGAAACGCTCATCTCCAACAAAGTCGAATCTCAACTCCTAAAAAAGCCTCAATCCCTTGGCCCTAGTAAACCCCAACCGTTCTTTCCAATGATTTCACAATCCCTTTTCTGTAGAAATCCCTAATACTTCGGCACCAAAAAACCTAATACCTTATCAAAAAAACCCTAAAACCTCATCCCCCAAATCCCAAAACCCATAACACCCAAAAATCATAAGCCGCCTCCATGGAAACATAAAAAAATCATCACAAAAAAAACCAAAACCCTCAGCACTAGAAAACACTAATCCCACAGCCCTAGAGAAACCTAAAATTATAGTCTTTAAAACCCATACACAATAATTACTAGTAATGCTTAAATATTCAACCCTAGAAAATGCTAACCCCTCATCACTATAAAACATTAAAACCTCATCCCCAAATACCCATAAAATTCCTCTGAAAAAACATAAACAATCAAACCCAAAAAAGTAGTAAGCCTTGAGACCCAAATAAAAATAAACACTTTTCCCCAAATAAAACCTAAACACACCAATCCCTAAAACCCTAAATCCTCATCCCCAACAGCCCTAGGAACCCATCTCTTAAAATCCCAAATCCAACATCCCCAAAAAACCCAAAACCAATAGAAAAATTAATAAACGCTCACCCCCAATGAAACCTAAACCCCCAACCAAAAAACCCAAATAACCATATCCCTAGAAACCCTAAACTGTCATTCAAAAAATCCATAAACACTCAGCCTCATAAATCCCTATACCCTAATTCCTAAAAAACCATAAATCCTCATAAAAAACTAAATTCCTAGGCCGAAAAAAACCCTAAACCCTCATCCCCAAAAAACCAAAAACACATTCCTCCAAAAGACAGTATATCATCATATAAAAAAAATGTAAAATCCACAGAACTAAAAAACCCCAAAACACTCATACCCAAATAGAATTAAACCATCAAAAAAATAATAATAAAACATTATCCTCAAAAAATAATAATCAATATTCCTCTGAAATCCCTAAACACTCATCCCCAAAACCCCAAAACTGACAACCCCTATAAAACTCTCATTACCAAGCCTCCTAAATCCTCTAATTCAAAACCCCTAAACCAACATCCCTATATACCAGAAAGCACTCATCCCAAAACATGTAATCTCCCATCCCCAAAAAATATATAATCCAACAATAATTCTTAATGATCAGTATTAAAAAAATATAATCCCGGGACCAAAATGTTCTAGATACCCATATCCTTAAAAACCCTTGAATAAATAGCCCCATGAAACTCTAAAACCTCATCCCTAGAAGCCCTTAAACTGACATCCACAAATCACAAAACCCTCATCTTTAGAAATGTATAAAATTTCATCCGAAATATCTGTTAACTATTATAATAGAAAACCCTAAACTCTCAATCCCAATAAAACTATATGACATCAACCCCTAAAACTGTAATAACGCAATCCCAACATTCTTTCCACAATTAGTCTTCAATATTTCTAAACCATCATCAACAAAAAAACTTAAACCGCTATCCCAAAAAATCACATTACTCTTGTCCACCAAAATCTTAAAACCTTTTCCCAAAACCCCATAACACTCACCCACCATAACACAAATCCTTCAGCCCCCGAATTCCCTCTCCCCTCAGCCCCAACAACCAATAAACACTCATCAATAAAAAACATCTAATCCCTCATCCCCAAAAACCCAAAACATTGAACCCTAGTAAAACTTTCCCCATGAAACCCTAAACACTAATCTCAAATATACCCGAATACCTCACCCCAAAGAATACCTAAACCCTCATCCCCAAAAACCCAAAACATTCAACCCTAGTAACATTTTCCCCACGAAACCCTATACACTAATCTCAAATAAACCTGAATAACTAACCCCAAAGAATCCCTAATCCATAATCCATATGAAAACATATACCATAATCAATAAAAATTCCATGACGCTCATCCCCAAGAATCCTAGAACTCTCATCCATAAGAAACCAAGGAACCTTATACATATTAATCATTGGACCCTCAGTCCTATGATACCATGAACCCTTGTAATATAGAAACCTTAAACACCTAGCCCATGAAACACAACACCATCATCACTGAGAATCCATGAAACCTCATCTTTGATAAAAACCTCAAACCATATCCCCAGGAAATATTATACGACCATGCCCAAAAATTCATGAACACTCAGCCCAACTAAACCTTTAATCCTCATCCCAATGAAACTTGGATCCCTAAACCTCCTGATATATTGAACCCTTATCTCCAATGAACCCTCAAACCTAATCCTTAAAAAACCTAAATCCACATCCGTAAGAAACCCTGAACCCTCTTCCCCATGATTCCTTGAACCCCTATCCCTTTGAAACCATGATCCCTCTACCACATGAAACCCCTAACCCTCAGCTCCCAGAAGCCCTAAATACTCATTCCCAATAAAAACCTAACCCTCATCTCAACAATACCATGAACCCCCATAATTAAAAAACAATGAAACCATGACACCAAGAATCACTAAAAAAATTCTCCCCACAAAAGTAAGAACCCTTATGAAAATGAGAAAATGAACCCTCATCCCTATGAAAAACATAAAAATCATCCCTAATAATCCATGAAAACTTTACCAAAATAAATTCCTAATCCTTATTCACTATGAAACCATGAACACTCAGCCTAATAAAAATCTAAACCCCTATCCCCCTGAAACCCATAACCCTCTGCCCTATAAAACCCAGAACCCTCTCATTATGAATCCCTGGAATCTATTCCACATGAATCCCGAAACAAAAAGTACAATGAAATGTAACACCTCCTCCATAAGACACATCAAACCCTCATCCCTAAAAATCCCCAAACTGTCATTCCTTTGAAACATCATCCATCATACCCAAGAAACCCTAAAACCCCATCCCTAAAAATCCTACACACCATAAACCTAAGAAACCCAACACCATCATCCCTTTGAAAAATTGAACACTCAACCCCAAAAAATGCTAAACCTCCATCCCCATGAAATCATTATCACCCAACCATTATATACAATGATCCTTTTTCCCCAAATAAATTTCAAACCTCACCCCAAAAAATCATAAACCATCCCCCAATGATAATCTGAACCCTAACCCCCAAAACCATAAATCCTCACAAACATGAAACTATATAAACATAATGCCATGAAATAAACATACCTCATCCACAAGAGAGAATTGAACACTCATCCCCAAGAAACCCAGTTACCACATCCCCAAGAAACACTAGACCATCATTCCCAAGATTCCCTCAACCCTCATCCCCATGAAATACATAACCCACATTCCCATGAAACCTTAAAACATAATTTGAATGAAACCCTAAACCATCATCCCCATGAACACCTAATCCCATGCCTGAAAAAACTAGAACCATGATCTCCATGAATATTTGATTCTTCATCCCCCATGAAACTCTGAAACCTCATCCCAAAAAACCCTAAACCCTCATTCCTCAAAATCCATTAAAATTCATCACTAAAAAACATTGAAAACTCATACCCAAAATGATCCATGAACCCTCGTCCCTAAAAAACCGTATAAATTTAGCCCCTAATATCCTTGAACATTAAACCCCAAAAATCCATGAACCCTTATCCCCATGAAATATCAAACCATTAGCCCAAAATAACATAGGAAACTTATACCCAAAAAACCCATAACCCTTATCAAATAAAAAAACATAAAATTCACCACCAAAAAACAAAAAACACAAATCCCCAAAAAACATTGAACCCTCATCCAAAAAAACCAAGAACTACATAAATACCATAACCCATAGAATGAAAAAAACCCTCATCCCCTAAAAAATGAATATTAAATCCCAAAAAATTCCTAAATATTCATCCTAAAATATAGTAATCCCCCATACCCAAAAAAACCTAAACTATCAGCCCAATAATAACCAGGAACCATCATCTATAAAATAACATATTCCCTCATCACAGAATATCCAAAAAACGTCATCCCCAACAAACCATAATCCACAATTCCCATAAAAGAAATGAACCTCCCTCCAGTATAATCATAAAACCACATCTCAAATAAACCTAAACCCTATTCCTGAAAACAACATCTACCCTCATCCAAAAAAAATCCATCATACCCCTAGTAGCCTTTCCCCTCAACCCAACAAACCCTAATCCCTAATAACTAAAATAATCTTATACACTTATCCCCAAAAAAACCATGAACCATGAACCATGAATTATCCTCAATGATCATAACCAAAAAATGCATGATCCCTCAACCCCCAAAAAACACTAAACCCTAAACCTCCAAATGATAGAATACTCTACCATAAAACCCTAAAATCTCATCCCTGAAAAACAATGAAAACATACCATAAAATGAACTCTTAACCTTCATCCATATAAATCATGAACCCCCATCACAAAAAAACCGTCAACCCTTCTCCCCAAAATTTCTTGATTTCCCGTCTGAAAAAATTATGTAGTCCCCATCCCCAAAAAACCTAAACCATTGTCCCCCCAAAAAACTAAACCATAAACCCCCAAATAATTGAATCCTCGGCACCAAAAACCCTTAAACATTGATCCCCAAAAAACCATTGCACCCTCATCCCAAAAAAAACATTAACCCTAATCCCATAAAAATCCATGAACCACCAACACCTAAAGACGCATAACTGTGATTCCCATGAAACCATGAACCCTAATCCATATGATAACACGAACACTTATCCATAAAAAACCATAAACCACATTCTGAAAAATCCATGAACTTTCATCACAAGAAAACCATGAACGTATAGCCCCATAAAACACTTAACCCATATCCTTAAAAAACGCTACAATACAAAAACATTGATCCCCCATGCCCAAAAAACCCTAAACCCTCTAACAAAAAAATCATTGATCCCTATGTTAAAAAAACCATGTATCATTAAATAAAAATAACCCACACTCCCAACATCATGATCTCCATTAACATCATATATAAAAAAACTAGAACCTAGAGACTAAATAAAATGAACCATGAATTCAAAAAAACATGAAACCATATACCCGAAATAACCCTGAACACTTATCCTAATTAAATATTTGAACCCTATCCCCCCAAAATACCTTTATCCCCAACCAAAAATGTCCCTGAACACTTTGTTCCAAAATGTATTGTACACTCAGCCAACAAATAAACACAACCCATAAACCTCCAAAAACAAAAAAAAACCCTTAACCCAAAAATACTAAACCATCATACAAATAAAATCCCAAAATCCACTACCCCAAATAATCTAGAACCCTCCCCCCCCAATTTACACTAAACACTTTTCCTCCAAAACTGCTAAACCATTATCCCCAAAAAATAGAAACAATTTTCCCAATAAAACCCTATACAATCATCCTTGGAAAACCCCAAATCTTCATCACTAGAAAACAATAATTCCCTAACAACATAATATCAAATACTTTCATACATATTATACATGAAATCAACATTAAAATAAACCATAATCTACAATCCCATATACACAAAATACTTAACCTCCCAAAACCCTAAACCCAAAGCATAATAACCCTAATACCTTATCCCATATGACCCTAAACTCTCATACAAAATAATACCAAAAACCCCATCCTAAAAATCCCAAATCCCTGATAAAAAAACCCAAAACTCGCAACCCCAAAAACCCTCAATCTCACAGCACAAAAAATTACATACCCCTCAACTGAAAATAACTTAAACCCTCAACCCCAAACAACCCTAAACAAAAAACACCAAAAAACCCTAATATATTATTATGAAAAAACTATACCCTTAGAAAAAAATACATTAATCCCTCATCAAAAAAAACTTTAACAGCCAGGACCAAAAAACTACAAACCCTCATCCCCAAAAAAATGAAAATTATCATCCCTAAAAAACAGAAAAAAATTTCTTCAAATAACCTAAAAACCAAAAAATAAAAAATACCTACAGCCGCATCCCTGTAAAACCTCAAAATCTAAGACCCCCAAAACCCAAAACACTAAATCCCAAAAAAACCATATACCATTATCCCAAAAAAACCCAAAATCCCTCAACCGTAACACCCCAAAAATCATTATCTCTGAACAACTCTATATCATGTGCACCAAAACCCCAAATACTCATCAAAATAAAAACATAAACCCTCATCCCCAAAATACATAAAAATTCATCCCTAAAAAATCCCAAATCATCAATCCAAAAAACCCTAAGTCATTATATCCAAAACAAACCTAAACCCTCACTCTAAAAACCACATACCCTAAAAAACTAAAACCTTATCCCAAACACTCCCTCATCCTAAAAACATGAAATCCTCTACCTTATAGACCATAATATATATGCTAAAAAATTAAATATAAAACATTCCAAAAAAACCCTAACCAACTTCCCCAAAAATCCCTAAAAGGAATTATAAAAAAAAACCCTAAACCGTCATCCCCAAAATTCAATAAACTCATAGTCCCAAGAATCTATATAACCTTATGAATGAAAAACATTAATCCCACATCCCCCAAAATCTCTTAATCCACCCATACCCAAAAAATTTTAAATTGTCATCCCAGAAATCCTGAAACCCTCATCCACCCTAAACAGTAAACAAGTTTCCTAATAAACCCAAAACCATCATTCACGAAAAACAATCAATCTTCATACCCAAAGACCACAATCTCATAGCCATAATAACCGCAAAACATTAGTCTAAAAAAACCCTAAACCCAAATACAAAAAAAATAGTAGACCCTCACCCCCCCAAAACCCTAAACTCTTAATCCCATGAAATCGTAAATTCTTAGACATAAAAAGCCCCAAACCCTTAGTCCCAAAAAACCCTAATTCTTTAGCAGAAAAAACCTCAAAACCCAAATACCGAAAAAAAACCCAATCCATCTTTCCCATAAAATCCAAAAACATCATCCCCAAAAAATCTGAATCCCTCAACCCCAAAACCCTAAACCTACATCCCCCAATCCTTGAACCCTCATCCCCAAAAAACATTAAATATCAACCCCAAAAAGAATTAAATATAAATCCCCAAAACAATTTTTATTGTATTCCCTAAAAAACACAAAATCATTAGCTGTAAAAAAACCATCAAACCAAAACCCCACAATACACTACCATATTATCTCCAAAAAATCATAAAATATTTGAAAAAAAACCTATAACCCTCAACCCCAGGAAACTAAAAAATAACACACACCAAAAAAAACCAAAACCCCCATCACCATTGAACAATAACTGTTATCCCAAAATAATCCTACATCCACTACCCAATAGAAAACTATAACTCACAGCACCCAAAAACCTTAAACCCTCAGACCACGAAAAACTATAAATCCTTATCCCCAAAAATACAAAAAACATCATCCCTAGAAAACCCTAAACCTACATCCCCAAAAAATATGAAACCCTAAGACAAAAAAAAACACTTAACCACAAAAAACACTAAAAAATATACACTAGAAATAAATTGAATCCTCAACCCTAAAATACCCCAAATTCATATCCCTAAAAATCCAAATCCAACTGCTCTAAAAAACATAAAATCTAAACCCTAAATATCCAAAAACATCTATCCTATAAAAAAACTAAACCCTTTTCCCTAAAAATTCCCAAAACCCCAATCCTTAAACAACATTAAACCCTCAGCCCCAAAAATACCCAAATCCCCCATCCAAATGAAACAATATAGCGTTATCCGCAAAAAACCCAAAAAAATAGCCCTAAAAACTATTAACACTCAAACCCAAAAATCCATGAACCCAAAACCCAAAAAAACCATAAACTATAAACTCCAAAAAACTCTATAACATTAGAATAAAAAAACCTAAACACTCAGCCCAAAATAAAAGTAAACCACCAATACAAAAACATTACACTATGTTCCAAAAAACCCTAAACCCAATGTTGAAAAAACCCCTAACCCCTTGGACACAAAAAAACCTATTCTCTCCAATGAAAAAAATATTAAACCCTCAACCCCATAAAACCATAAAAATTGAGCCAAAAAATACCCCAAACCATCAGCATCAAAAAATTCTTAAACAATTCGCCAAAAATCATAATCCCTCATCCAAAAATAACAAACCCTTAGAATAAAAAAAACTAAACACCCACTCCCTAAAACCCCCCAATCAATCATCTCTTCAAAACAACAAACCATTAGCTTAATGAATCCCTAAATCCTCATTAAGTAAAATCTCTATACAGAAATCACTGAATTACCGAAAACCCACATCCCAAAAAAAATCAAACCCTCTCCCAAAAAAACCCTAACCCCTCGACCAAAAAAATACTAAATCCACCTCACAAAACCCCCAAAACCTTCACCCTAAACACACCCATACCCCAAAAAATGAAATCATTTCTATAAAAACCCAATAACCCACATCCCCAAAAATCCAAATCTCACTTCCCCAAATAGAGCTTAACCATCGCCCAAAAAAAACAAGAACACCTCATCACCAATATATCATAGACTCTCATACCCCCATTAAATCCAAACCCACCCTAGATAACCCAAAACCATCATACCCGAAAAACCTATAATACTAATACCCAAAACATGCAAATCATCAATCATAAAAAATCCATCATCCCCCAAAACCCCTAAAAACATGTCCTAATGAAATTGAAACACCTCATCCATAGAAAACAAAAAACTCTCACCCCCAAAAAATCTAATCACTTTGACTAAAATATAATAAAACCTCACACTAAAAAACCATAAACCCTCAACCTCATAAAACCAGAAAAAAAATCACCAAAAGCCCATAAACCATTTACACTAAAAAACAAAAAATGTAAGCCTGAAACCCATCATCCAAAACACACCTAAAAATCAGTTACAAAAAACAAAAATCCCTCCATTGAAAAATACCGAAAAAGATCATCTCTAAAACCCTAAAAACTCATCCCATTGAAACATGAAACCCTCTGCATCAGGAATCCATAAACCCTCATAAATGAAACTAATCCCTCATTATAAAAATACATACACCCATATCATCAAAAAAACACCAAAATAGTCTACCCAAAAACTCTAAAATAAGGTCTCATGAATATTACGAAACCTCATCCTCAAAAAACAATAAATCATTATCCTTAAGAGACTAGAAACCATCATCCCCAAAATATCTCAACCCCTCACCTGCCAAAAAAAAATCCACTGGCCCGAAAAAACCATTGGCCCCCATTCCATAAAATACATGATTCTTCATCCTAAATAATCCACCAACACTCTGTTCGAAAAAACCCTAAACCCTCATCCATAGAAACATAAAAACCTTATGCCCCAACAAAAGACAATACAAAAACCCCCAAAATAGAAATTACATATCCCACCAAAAAAACCAAAAACCTTAGTCCCATAAAACCCCAAACCCACATCCCCCCAAAACCCTAATCACTGATACCCCAAAAAACATTAACAATAAGCCTTATAGAACCACAAAACCCTGGTCCTAAAAAATCCTAATAGCGTACACCTGAAAAACTCCAAACCCTCAACTCCAAAACCCCTAATCCATCACCCTCAAAACACCTTATACCCTATAAACAAAATAAACTAAATACCACAGAGCCAAAAAACCCTTTAACCTCATCCCCAAGAATCCATAGACACTCACCCATATAAAAAACTAAAACCTCCACCATGAAAACCCTAAACCCTCATCCCCCCAAAACACAAACCCCTTAGCACCAAAAAACCATAGACCCTCAGCCACCCAGAACCCAAAACCCTCATCCCCTAGAAACCCTATTTCCTCCTCACATGTAAATTTAAATCCCTCATATAAATGAAACAATAAACACGTAGTAAAAATAACCTAAAACCCTCATACCCAAAAAAATCCGTAACCCTTAGCCAAAAAACCAAAACTCTCATCCCCAAAAAAACTTATTAAAATAGCCCTAGAAATCCATTAAGCCACATCCCGTGAAATACGGTACTCACCCCCAAAACCCATATACCCACAGCCCCAAAAAACTATAAACTTCAATCATCAAAAAACACCAAACCCTCAACCATAAAAACCATAATCCCACAGCCCAAAAAATAAAAAACCTAATCCCCCAAATACATCAAACCGTCATCCCCAAAAAACCATAAATTCTATACACAAAAATGAATAAACCATTGACCCCAAAATTCCCCAATACCTCCTCCCAAAAAACCCTAAACCCTCATCTCCATAAAATTGAACCCTCAACCTTGAAAAACAATAAAACCTCATAAAAACACTTATCCCCTCATCCAAAAGTACCTGAAATCCTCATCCCTAAAACCTACAAACTTCACCACAAAAAAACCCTTAGTCGAAAGAAATCTAATGTTTTCATCCAAAAAATGAGAAATATCATCATCCCTAAAAAATCATAAACATTGATCCCCAAAAAACAGATAACCCACACAACAATAAAACATAATCCTGATTCCACAAAAAACCATAAACCCTTGGCACAAAAAACCCAATTACCCCATCCCCAAAAAACATTAAATCATCATCCGCAAAAACCACTATACGGTCATCTAAAAAAAAGACATTACACTATGTTCAAAAAACCCAAAACCCGCATCCCCAAAAAACAATAAATACTCAATCCCCAATACCCAAAACCCTAAACCCAAAAAACCATAATACATCAACCTCAATAAATCCAAACCCCTCAACCAAAAAAATTATAATCCCTCAACCATATAAAACTAAATTACCTCAGCCCAAATGAACCACAAAACATTGGCTCTAGAAAAATCCCATAGTACATATAAAAAAACCCTAAAAACATTTCCAAAAAAACAGTAAACCTTCATTCCCAAAAAACCCTAATTCCTCAGCCCCCAAGAAAACATAAACCCTTAGGCACAAAAATTCTTTATATGTGATCCCCAAAACAGACTAACCCTCTCCCTAAAAAACACAAACCCTCATCCTTAATTAATTAGACCCTTAGTCCGAAAAAATGGAATCCCCTCATCCCCAAAAAAATGGTAATCTCTATTCCCAAAAAACCCCTAAACCCTCTTCTACAAAACCCCAAAACCCTCAGACCCAAAAAACCATCAACCCACGCCAACAAAAAAAACCTAAAAAATATGCATGAAAACCGATAAACCATTGGAACTAAAAAATACCAAACCCTCTTAAAAAACTGTAAGCCCTCATCCCCAAAACCCTAAACACCCTTCCTCAATAAACCCTCAACACACTGGTCCTAAATTCATAAATTGCCTCCAAAAATAATCCCTAAACCCACTCCACCAATAAACCACCAAACATCATCCCTAGAGAAACCACAACCATATCACTAACAAGCAATAAGTCGTCATCCCCAAAACTCCCAAAAATCTATGCCACAAAATTCTAGAAATAGTCAACTCCCAAAAACAGTAAAAACATATCCTCCAATAATTCATATACACTCATCCCTAAAAAACAACAAACCCTCATAGCCAAAAAATACTAAATATATAAACCTATGAAAAAACCATCAACCATGGAAAACCCTACTCCCTCACCGCATGAAACAAAAAAACCTGATCCCCAAGAAAAACGAATACTCATCCCCAAAAAACCAAAAAACTTATCCATAAAAACCCTAGAACCTTATCCTAAAATACTTTAAACCCTAATCCATAAAAAACCCTGAACAATAGTCCCCAAAAAAACCCTAATCCCACAAATCTATTAATCCCTAATAAATCAACCACATAATACCCTAATCCATCAGTCACAAAAAATAATAATACCTCATAACCAAAAAAACTTAATAATCCATCCTCCAAACCCCCTAAAATCTCAGCCCCAAAAAACCACCTAAACCCTCAGCCCCATAAAACCCTAGACAGTCAGTCCCAAATACATAATCACCTAAGTCCAAAAAACCTGAAACCCTCATCACAAAAATCTATAAACAGTCATCCCAAAAAAACCAAAATCCCTTATCCCCATAATAACCTATACACTCATCTTCAAGAAACTGTAAACCCATAGTAAAAATAAAACCTCAATCCTCAGATGAAAAACACACTAAAAAATCATCAAAAAATCCTAAACCGTCATACCAAAAGGTCCCCAAACCCTTAGCATAAAATGAATTGTACCCTCAGTCCCAAAGAAATTAATCCGTCATCCCTAAGAAAACTTTTAAATTCCTAATCCCCAAGAAAAACCCAAACCACTACTAGAATGAACCCAATAACCACATCCATGATATACATAAAACACTCCAACCAAAAACCCCAAAAACCCATAGCACCAAAATCCCTAAACCATTAGACCAAAAATATCCAAACCCTCATCATCAATATACACGAAAATCTATACCACAAAAAATACTAACACAAAAAATACTTAAATCCTCCCTCATAGAATACTATTAACAATCATTACAAAAAAAAACATAAACCATCATCAATCAAAATCCTAATCACTCAGCCTCAGAAACCCCCTAAATCTACTACAAAAAAATCCCATAAATGTTTAACCCAATTAAATCCTAAATCCTGAGCCCCAAAATTACATAAATCCTTATCTATATAAAACCATAAATCTTTAGGAACAATAAGACTATAATATCTGCCCCAAATAACAATAAACTTGTGGCCCTAAAAACCCAAAACTCTCATTAGGTAAAAATTGTAATCCCTCAGCTCAAAAAATTTAACATTGTCAAATCAATATCTAATATTTCGGCCCAAAATAACAGAGAACCTGCATCCACTACAAAAAAAAAGCAAACACATAGCCCCAATAATCCAACTCCCTAATCCCAAAAAATTCAAAATCCTTATACCAAAAAAACTGAAAAACCACTGCCCCAAAAAGTCTAAACCTTTATCTAAAAAAAACCATAATATCATATCCACAAATTTGATAAATCATGGACATAGAAAACCATAAACAGTCATCCCTTAAATATCATAAACCCTTGGGCTATAAAAATCATCACTTGTCATCCACATTGTAAAAAAACCCTCATTCCACAACATAACAAGAACTCATCCCTAGAAAACACTATACACTCATCCCAAAAAACCCTAATGCCATTGGCCCAAAAAACCCTAAACCCTCAGTATCTAAGAAAACTAAAATTTAATCCCCAATAACCCCTAATCCTACATCCCAAAAAAATTCTATTCCATCAGCTCCATCAAACCCTCTATATCTGGCCAAAAAATACATAAATCATCATTGCTAAAGAACACTAAACCAACCTCCAAAAAATTCTATAATCTTGCAACCCTAAAAATCATAATCCTCATTCAAAAACCCATACAATATTAACCCAAAAAACCATAAATACACAGCACCCAAAACCCCAAACTGCTAGCTCCTAAATAATCAAACCCAAAGCCCCCAAAAAAACCAAAACCATCATCCAAAAAAACCCTAACATACATCCCCAAAACCACTGAACACTAAGAAATAAACCCTTAGTCCCAAAAACCATAAACCATTAGCCCCCAAAGAAACACAAAACCCACATCGCCAAAAAATCCAAAACATTTAGCACAAAAGAATCATAAATTATCATCCATATAACACCCCAATTGAGCATCCCCCTAAAAACATATACACATATTCCCAAAAAAAACATACACCCATAGCAACAAATAAAGAAAAACACGTATTAAAAAACAACAATACTCAACCCCGTAATCATTCCTCATACTAGGCAAAACAATCTAAACCCTCATCCTGAAAATAAAATCAACCCTAAAAACACAAAATCCACAGCCTCAAAAACATATAACTCTCTATCCAATAATTCCATAATATCTCGGACCTAAAAAAACTCAACCACCAGACCTACAATACACTTATTCCTCATCCATAATAAAACTGTCAACCCGTAGCCACAATAACAAAGGACCTTCACCACTATAAATTCACAAAACCTCTAGCCTAGAGAACCAAAACCCCCATGAAACATAAATCCCTCAAAACTAATCCCCCAAAAGACATCAACCCTCTTTCCCAAATAACCCTCAACCATCTGTCAAAATTTAAACTAGAGAGTTATCCTTAACAAACACTCAACCCATAGCCCAAAAAATTAACCATAATCTTCAAGAATTATAAATCTCTCAGCACCACGAAACCAAAAAACCAAAACCCCCCAAAGAAACCAACACACCCAACTCTAAAAAATACCTAAAAAATCATCCGAGAAAATGCTGAATGTTTATTCCCAAAAATCCATAAACCCTTGTCTACAAAAAACCATAATCCCTCAGACCCCCAAAAATGAAATCCCACCACCTTAAAAAACATTATACCCTCATCAACAATAAACCTTCAACCCTCCTCCCCTAAAAACCCTAAACCCTCATTCACAATAATCCATAAACACTAATACCCAATAAAATCACTAACCAAATTTACAAAAAAACTCAACTTTATGCATCATGAAAACCTAAACCCTAACCCACAAATAAACCACAACCATTGGACAGAAGAACCCTCAACCCTCATCTCCAAAACAACATATTACCAGAACCCCATGAGATTCAAATCCCACGACCCCCAAAACCCTAAAAATTATCACAAAAAACCATAAACACCCAACCCAACAAAAATCATAAACCCACTTCCCAAAGGAAAAAAATCAACCTTCGACCAGAAAAAACCCTCAAACCCCATTCCCAAAAACCGTCAACCCTCATACCCAAAAAAACTAGAACCTCGTCACTTAGAAACAATCAACCCATATCACCCAAAACCCTACTCCCTCAACCCCATGAAACCCTAAAACCTTATACCCATAAAAAAATTCAACCATCATCCCAAAATAATATATAAAATCGACCCAAAAAATCCAAACCCTTCATCCCAAAATTACCCAAAATCATTATCCTTAAAAAAACCCAAACCAATTTTCCCCAAAAAATGAAAAACCCCCACCCAAAAAATCCATCAGCCCACATCCTAAAAACCATAAACTCGTAGAACCTATAATATCTAAAAAAATCAAAAAAATACCCTAAAACCCCAACCCAAAAAAATACTAAATTTTCAACCCCATGAAACTGTAATCCCTAATCATCCAAATACCTTAAACCCATGGTCCAAAAAAACTGATTCCCTCGACCCCAAATAACAATAAACATCAGCCCCAAAAATATTCAAACCTCTAGCCCCCAAAAAATCCTAAACCCTCAGCCCATAAAATAGTAATCCCTTGCCCACAAAAAAATTCACACTATGTCCCAAATAACCCTCAATCCTCAGTCCCAAAACCCATATTTATTCAAAAAAAAATTTCCTAAACCCTTTTACCAAAAAAACCATAAAACCTAATCCCTAAAAAACCATGAATACTCAGTCAAAAAAATTCGTAATCCCAAAAACACTAATCAATCAACCCCAAAAAAACCTTAAATCCTCATTACAGAAAAATATTTACCATCATCCCAATAACCCTCCACCATCTTCCAAGAAAAAAATCAAACATTAACCCCAAAAATCACTCAATCCTCATCCCAAAAAAAGATAAACATCATCCCTAGAAAACCCAAAAATCTCATCATAAACAAATCCTTCATCCTCAAAACCAAAAAGACACAACCTTCAATGCTAGGAAACCCACCTACAATTAACCCCAAAAACCCCTAAACCATTATCCTGAAAAAAAATAAACCCTCATCCCTAAGAATTCCACAACCATTATCTCTATAAATCCCTAAACCCTAATCTTGAAATCCCCAAATCCCAATTTAAATATTCCAAAACACAAAACCCATAAATAACATAAAAAATCTTCCCCGAAATAGCCAAAACCAATAGACCTAAAAAACCATTACACTCAACCCCAAAAAAGCTCAACCCAAGGCCCCAAATACCCATAAAACCTCACCGGTAATAAAATTTTACCCATAAAATTGAATAATCCAAATACATAATCTCCAAAAACCCATAAACACAATTCCCCAAAAATCACTAAACCCTCAACACCAAAAACCCAAAATCCATCATGTGAAAAAAAACAAAACAACAATTCCTCAAGAAAATCATAAACCATCACCCCTAAAAAACGTAAAACCTCATACTAAAAAAACACAATACACTGAGCCCCAAAAAAATGTACCCTTTGTAAAAAAAACATAATCCCAAGGGAAAAAAATCTATAATCATTCATTCCCAAAACATCATAAAATATTTTCCACATAAATCCCTAAATCACCATCCACAATTAACATAAACCCACACCCCCATGAAAAAATAAACAACAATCCCCAAAGAACCCTAATCGCGTAAGCCTAAAATTTCCATACACTCATCCCAAAAAACCCCATACCCTGATCCCAAAAAATCATAAACCCTCATCCCCAAAAAACACAAAATAAATAATCAAAAAAAATAAGAAAACATCATCACCAGAAAACACCAATCACATATCTGAAAAAAATCCCAATTTCCTTTCCCGCAAAAATCCCAACCTTAATCCCTAAAAAAACTCAACCCTCAGTCCGAAAAACACTAAACCATATTCCCCACAAAACCCTAATTTTCCATCCCCAATTAAATCAAAAACAACTTCACAAAAAACCCTCAACCATTATCCCCAAAAAATTATTACCACTGATCCCAAAAATCCCCTAAAACACCATAATAAATCATTAACATTTGAAAGCATACTATCAAAAACCATCAGCCCCAAATAACCCTAAATCCTCATGCTACCAAAACCCTTAAATCATACCCAAAAACCCTGTACCCCAAGAATCCTAACCCTCAACTTTAAGAAATCCAAAACACTTAGTTTTTAAAAGACCTAAAACCCTCATGAAAAAAACCTTAAGACCTCATCCCCACAATATCATAAAACTCCTTAAAAAACCTCATAAAAATAGTATACCCTCCTGACCAAAAAACTCTAAACCCTAAGACTCAAAAATCACAAAAGACTCATCCCTTGAAAACCCTAAAAATTAATCCCCAAAAACACCCAAACCATGTGCTCCAAAAAAAATCATATATACTCATCTTCATAAGACACTAAACCCTAAGATATATATTACCCTCAACCCCACCCCAGGAAACCCATAATCCTATTACCAAGGAATCCTTAATATTATAGGCATTGTAAAGACACGAGCATTATCCCTAGAAAATAGTAAAATATCAGCCCCATATAATCCTTCACATTCATCTCTATAGAAATATAAAACCTCAGACATAGATATCCGTAAACCATCCATTGAAGAAAACCCATTCCCAACAAACCCAGAATATTCTAAATTAGAATAAAATTTAAATCATAAACACACAACCCCAAAAAAATCCTAAACCAAATTCCCCAAAAAACCCTAAACCCTCATCACTAGAAAACCATAAACCCACAACCCAAGAAAACCTAAAAGAAATTCCCTAGATATCCCTCACAATAAATTCTCTATAAAACTCTAAGAATTATTCACAACTATATCCTAATCCCTCCAACCGAGGAAAACCTAAATCCTCATCACCAAAACTGTTTTCAAAAAAAAAATATAAAATCCAAATCCCCCAAAATCCTAAACCCTCATAACAAAAATAAATCTAATCCATTATGCCAATAAAAACTAAACCCTTGACCTAAGAAACCCAATAATAGTATCCCTTGAAAACCTAAGATCATCATCCCAAACTAACCCAAACCCTCAGTCCCAAAAAACAAAAAACCAAAGACATAAAAAATAGCGAACCATATTCACATGAAAACCATAAAACACCCACCAACAAAACACCCAAACACCTCATCCACAAACAACTATAGGCTCTCATCCCTCAAAAAATCTTAAACCCTAACCCTAAAAACCAAAATACTATTATTTCCAAAAATATTAACCCTATGCCAAAAAAATCACTAATCACTCATCCACAAAAACCCCAAACCCTTTTCCCCCAAAACCAAAAACCCTTATCCCCCAAATACACTAAACCCATTTCATGAAAAACCTATAAACACATAGAAACAAAAAAACCCAAAACCCTAATCCCCAAAAAACCGAAAACCTCTACCCCAAAAACCCAAAAACCTTAAAACCAAAATATAATTAAACATTTAGGCCATAAAAACATAAAAACTCAAACACAAAATATCCTAAAACCTTGGTCAATAAATACTATAAACCTAAAACACCAAAAACATTAAACCCCATAACAAAAAATATATACATCCTTAGTCCCAAAATATTCATAATTCTCAACCTCCAAACCCTAAATTCTCAGCCCAAAAAATCCTACACTGTTATCCAAAAAAATTCGAAACACTAAGTCCTATAAAATCGTAAACTCCAAAACCCAAAAAAATGATAACCGTAATATAAAATATAAAAAACCATCAACTAAAAAAATATAATAACTTTTTCTCAAAAAAATTCTCAACCACCAGCTCCAAGAAACAATAAACTATATTCCTTAAAAAATCAAAATTCTTATCACTAAAAAATGTTATAACCTCATCCAAAAATTAAGAAAATCCCACTTCCAGAAAAAACCCTAAATCTCCCCAAAAAAGTACGAGTACAACCTAAAATAAATCCTTATGCCCTTATACCCCAATGTTAGTAAACCCTCCACCAATGAACCCATAAACCATTAAAAAATCCGCAAAACCTCATCCAAAAAATAAAACACTTGGCCATAAAAATCCTAATTGCACTTTAAAAAAAACAAAAAATCCTCAAAATAAAAGAATCACAATACCCTAATCCCCATAAATCACTAAAGAGTTTTCCCAAGAAAACTTCCACCCCTTTTCCAAAAAAACACCAAACGCTCATCCCCAAAAAACAATAAATGAACATTCCAGAAAATACATAATCCCTCGGCATAAAAAAACCCTATACACACATCCCCAAAAACCCAATGCCATTTGTCCTAAAATATATAATCCCCCAACACCAAAAACCCCCAAACCATAAGTGTCAAAATACCTTAAATCCATAGCCATAAAAACCCTAAACATTATTCCTCCCAAAACACTAATATTTCATCCCTAAAACCCCTAAAATAATTATCCCCATATCCTCTAAACCCATTGCCCCAAAAAACCCCTCCAGGACCAAATAAACAAAAACCATTATCCCCAAAATCCCTTAAACCCTTGATCACAAATACACCAAATCCCTCACAACCTAAAAACACTAAACCCACATCCAAAAAAATCCTAAACATGAATCTCCAAAAAAACCCTAAACATGCATCCCCATAGATCCATAAACCACCAGGCCTAGATACCCCAAAACCCTTAACCACATAAATTGGTAAAATAATAATAACTAATAAACACAAAACCCTCATCCTAGAAAACCCAAGAACATTACCTCCATAAAACCATAAACACTCTTCCTCAAAAATCCCTAATCCCTCCCCAAAAAAACTATAAACACTTAACCATAAGATACAATATACCCTCATCTACATAAATAATCATGAATGACTCATCCAAAATTAAACCTAAATCCATAAATAAAAACTAAACCCCATGACCCAAAACACAATAAAAAATCATCACAAAAAAACCCAAACCATATCCCCAAAAAACACTAAACCCTTAAATTCAGAAAAATCGTAGTCCTATATCCCCAAATGACCCTAAAACCTCAGTCCCTCCAAAAAATAATTCCTCATCACAAATAAAAAAAATTGGTCAGCCTAAAAAATCATTTACCCTCAGCCAAAAAAATCAGAAACTCTCAACCAAAAAAACACCAACTCTAAAAAAATATAAATCTCTCAGTCACAAAAAACTCTTGTCCCTCATCCCCAAATCACTAAAAACCCATTTCCCCCAAATATATGAACCCTAATACCTAAAAAAACATTAAAACCATTATCCACAAAAAAAACCCTAAAAGCACGGCTAAAATGGACCCCAAACTGTCTACACCAAAAAATAAACAAACCATCATCTAAAAATTCAAAAAAAACTCTTATAACCATAAAACCATATACCCTCAGACCCAAAATTACCAGAACCTTCACCAACAATAAAAAAAAATTCTATAATACCATAAAAAAAACAAATGCCACAAAAATTACACAGGCAAAGAAAACTCATAACCATCTGTCCCCAAAAAACCCCATACCCTCATCCTAAAAAACCATAAACACATAGCCCTAAAACCCATAAAACCTCATGCAATAAACCCCTAAACACATAGCTCCCGAAACCCTAATCCCTGCTCCCCCAAATAACATAAATCCTAATCCCTAAAAAACCATAACCATTCAGGCCCAAAATGAACTAACCATATTCCCCAAAAAACCATAAACCCCAATCCCTAACAACCAAAAAATATCGAAACTAAAATAAAATTAACCCTTTTCTAAGAAAATAACAATAATACGAACAAAAAAAATATACAAACACTCACCGCATAAAAAATCCAAAACATGTCCCCCAATTACACAATAATCTTAGCCCCAATAAACCCAACTCCCTATGCCACAATAATCCCAAATTCCTAATCCCTAACAACCCCAAACACTCTGCCCGAAAATTCAAAAACCCCCAACCCCTAAGACCATAATCTCACAACCACAAAAATACACAATCCTTGTCCCATGAAAACCATAAATACTAATCAATAAAATTACCTATACCCACAACCCATGTTAAATCTTAATCGATCAGCCCCAAAGAACAACAAACCATAGGCCCACAAAACATTGAGTACTCAGCCCTATAAAACTCTAAAAACATGGACCAAATTATCCTAATCCCTCAAATCCAAAAAACCCTAAACCCTATTGTCTATAAAACAAAAACCCTCATCCTCAAAAATCCCTAAACCCTCTTATACAATAAATTCATATCAATCAAGCCCAACAAACCCTAAATCATCAGCCCCCAAAAAAGATACAACATCATTTCTAAATAACACTAAACCATAATACCAAAAAAACGTATTCTCCCAACACTAAATAACAAAAATAATCATCCAAAAAACCATAAACTATTGTCCCAAAAAATCATAAACACACAGCCCCCAGAACCCAAAACCCCAATCTCCAAAATTCTCCAACCCTAATCCCCAAGAAAACATTAATCATCATCACTAAAAATCTCTAACCCATATCCCTAAAACCCCCAAATACTGTTACAAAAAAACACCTCAACCCCCACCCCCATTAAACCTTTATGCCTTCGCCCAAATGAAAATAGAATCCATCATCCTCAAAAAATAAAAAACTATTAGCCCAAAAGAATCCAAAACCAATATCTCTTTAACAACATAAATCATCATCCCTTACAAAAAAAACTATACATCTGTCATGTGAAACTATAAATTCATAGCACCAAAAAATAAAACAACTTTATCCCAAAAAACAACCAATTCTTATCCCCAACATCCTTCATCCAATTTCCCAAATAAAACTCAACCCTCAACCAAAAAAAACCCATAACTCGAAAAAATCCTAAACCCCCAAGCACAAAAAAATCCTAACCTTAAACCCAATAAAATCATAAATTATCATCCCTATATAACCCTCAACCCTTAGACCTAGAAAACCTTTAATCCTAATCTTAAAAAACCCACTACACTTAGCTACAAAAATACTAAACCCCCACTACGAGAAATCCATCAACCATCTATCATAGAAAACCCAAAATAATCAGCCCCGAAAATCCCTCAAAACTCAATCCCATAAATCCATCAACCCTCAGTCCCCAAGAACCCACAACCATCAGTCGAAATAAAAACAATCTCTAAGCCCAAAAAACACATAGCCAATAGCCACAAAAAAACGGTAAACCTTAAACCCCATTAAATGTAAAACCCTCCCCAGTAAAAATCATAGAGACTAAACGCACAAAAAGCCTTAAACACTCTGCCCTAAAAAAATGATAACCTCACCCCAAAAAATGATAAAATTCTTCTGAAAAAGTCCCTATAACCAAATCCCCCAAATCCCCCAAAACCATAAACCCTCATCCTAAAAAAATGATGAACCATCAGTTTAAAAACCACTAAACCATCATCACCATACCTAGTCCCTTAAAACCCCCCAATAATAATCCCCAAAATTCCATAAACCCTCATTCCCTAAAAACACTTTAAGAAAAGGGGCCAAAAAAACTAAATCTAGAAACAAAAATAAACCACATCCCTCATCCTAAAAAAACACCCATCCCTAATCCCCAAAATACCATCTTATGAAACCCCAAGAAACCAAAAACCCATATAAAAAAACACTAAACAATCAATCCCAAATAACCATAATCACCGAACCCAAAAATAATCATAAAGCCTCATCACAAAAGAAACATCATCCGTCATCCTAAAAAAACCCTAAACCCTTATTGCCATGGAAAATATTCAACCCTATTCCCAAAAAAAATAACAAAACTGTCATCCCTAATAAACAAAAACCCATATCCCCCAAAACCCAAAACCCAAAACCCAAAACCCCAAGAAACCCTAAACCCACATCCCCCAAAAAACCATAACATTATTCCCCAAAACAACCTATACCATCATCCCGAAATAATCAAAACCATTATCCCCCAAAAACACAAAACCATAGTCTGCATAAAACCGAAACCCTCAAACACCAGAACCATTACCCACATCCCATAAACCATATTCTCATAGGGCATAAAAATACTAAAAAATAATCCTGAGGATACCCTAAATCCCAAGAATAAACACTAAATCCTCAAACCCATGGAACCCTAAAACATAATCCACAAATTCTATAAACCCTTGGTCAAGAAAGTACATTATACATCGATCTTGAAATAATTATAAACCCTCATCCCCAAAAATCCCATAACCTATAGTCCCAAAAAATCCATAAACATCAGCCACAAAAATCACAAATCCTCACCATGATAAAACAATTACACTCTTCCTAAAAAACCCACTCCCCTATGTCTAAATAAACCATAAAAATTTATCCCACAGATACCTTATAAATTTTTGTTTCTAAAAACCATAAATAAATATCCAAAAAAATAAATAATCCCTAATTCATGAAAACCCTATGCCCTCATCCAAAATGACTCAGATCCCACATCCCCATAAAACCCTAAACCATAACCTCCAAAAAAACTATAAACCATCACCCCAAACACCCTCTACCCTAAACCCAAAAATTTCTTAAACCCCCGTCCCCCCCAAAAAATAAACCATCAACACCGAAAATAATTCAACCTTCAACCCGAAAAAATACTAAACCCTCCTCCAATGAAAACCCACAAATTTATTCATAAAAAACCCATCAACCTTAAGCCCCAAAAAATTCACAACACATAGCACTAAAAACCCTCAACAATATTCCCCAAGAAAACCCTAAACCATTAGACCAAAAAACTGTCAACCCTCTTCCTTAATAAAGCATCAAACATCATCTCAAAAAAAACCTCAACCCTAAGCTCCCAGGCCCCTAAAACCTCATCCCATAAAATACAGAAACACAAAACCCCAAAACACCCACAACACTCTTCCCCCAAATAATGAAAATGAATAGCCCAAAAAAACCCTAACTCCCACAAAAAAACACTCAACCCAAATACTATAGAAACTCGAAAAACATTCCCATAAAAAAACTATATCCATAAACCCATATAACCCTAATTCATAAGAACGAAAAAACTGTAAACCTACATCAATAAAAAAACACTCAACCCACACCCCTAAAAAATCAAAATCCCTCATCCCAAAATTAACTCGAACATTATGCCTCAAAAAACCCAAAGTAGTCACCCCCACAAAACCTAAAACCCCATAATAAAAAATCTCTATACACTTAGACCCCAAAATAACATGTACCCTTAGACCAAAAAAACCCTAAAACCGTCGCATAATAACTCCACAAACCCTCATCCCTAAAATCCTTAAAACCTCTTCCATAGAATTTCTATAATCTCCATACTCATCAGACATAAACCCTCACTCTCCCACCATATAAACCCTAATCCTCGATAAAAACCTAAACCCTTAGGCTAGAAATATCCAAAAACATCAGCCACACAAACCCCAAACCCTTAGCCCAAAAAAACATAAACACTCACACCGAAAAATCCCCAAAAACCAAACACAAAAAAATCTGGAAACATCACCACCAAAAAAATCCCCATCCCCATAAATCCATAAAGACTCAGCGAAAATAAATCTCAAACATCATCTCTAAAAAACACTCACCCATTATCCCCCAAAACTAAAAACCCTATTTCTCAACAAACCCAAATCCCTGATTCCCTGAAAACCATATACCCTCACCACAAAAAAACTTAAACCATTGAACCCCAAATAATATTATCACTCATCCCTAAAAACCACTAAAACCGCCTTTTTTATGAACCAAAATCTCTCAACATCCAAAAAACCCTAAACCATAAGCCCTAATATAACCATAAAACCTAAGCCTCCCAAAACCCTCAAACTCATCCACAAAACCCCATAACCCTAAAAAAACCTAACCCCTCAACTACAGAATAGCTAAAATAATTATCTATAAAAAACCATAGAATAACATCGAAATGACTATTAAGAAATAATCTCCAAAAAATCATAATACCCATTCCTAGGAAAACTAAAATCTTCATAAAAATTGATAACCCTAATGACCGTAAAAATGCAAAAACCCTTATACCTAGAAAGTAGAAAATGCTCATCCCTAGAATATCCAAGACACTAATCCCCATGAAACCCCGATCCCTATTTTCCAATAAAATATCAATCCTCATCATCTAAAGACCCTAAACCCTCATCCATATATAAACCAAAAACCTCAACACTAGAAAACCATAAACGATTGGCCCTAGAAAACCCCAATCCCATAGACATTGTTAATCATAAACCCTAAGCCCTAGAAAGCATTAAAATCCCATCCTCATAAAAACAATGACTCACATCTCTAGAAAAATCTACAACCTCAGCCTAAGAAATCCCTAAAAAATCAGATGAAAAAAACCCTATCCCTACAACCCTATAATACCCTATTAAAAAATCCATAAAAAATCCTTAATACTTTGCTCTAAAAAAAATCCAAAACCCACTTCCCCAAATAACCCTCAACCCTTATAAGTAGAAAACCATTAATCCAAAACCCTAGAAAACCCTAAACAAAAATACCTCAAAAAACCCATTCCATATTCTCTATAATTCCACAAACATTCATCCTAAAAATATCCCAAAACCCCCACCTAAGAAAACCATAAATTCTCATCCTTGAAACAATTTTCACCAAAAAAATGCCTAAATCCTTATCCACAAAAATCATTAAACACCAATCACCAAAAAGAAATAAAAACCTATATCTCAAATAAACATAAGATCTCAACCTAAATAACCCTATACTCTCATCCTTAGAAAAAAACAATTATAATCATCCCTAAATAACCCTAACCCTCATCCCCCCAAAACCATAACCTCATTACCCTAAACAAATTAAAACCTATTCCATTAAAAACAATAAACACACACAAAAAAAAATCCACTAAAGCCTCATACCCAACAAACAGTAGACCCTCTGTCCCAAAACAACCCTAACCCCCATCCCAAAAAAACTGAAACTCTTAAGACCAAGAATCCCTAAACCCTCATCCCTGAAACACAAAACACCATATTCCACAAAACCATTAAGCACATACCCCCAAAAACCCAAGAAACTCATACCCAAAATCCATAATCCATCATACCCAAAGTCCCTAAACCCTAATCCCCAAACACACTAATCCATTTTAACAATGAAACTCTAATCCCCCATGCCAAAAAATCCAAAAAAACTCCGCCATAAATTATACTAAATCCTCAGTCCCAAAATATTTTAAAACATCAGCACAAAAACCCCTAAAACAAAAATAAAAAAAATAAATGCACCCTAAATAACAAAAATTCTATAATGGTAAATCCAAAAGTCTGAATGTTATCAAACCCAAAAACCCCTATGTCGTTGTCCAAAAAAACAACAGACATTGAGTCCAAAAAAACCCAAAACCCAAAAACCCAAAAAACACTAAACATACCCCATAAATAATAAACCATCATCTCAAAAACATTTATAAATATTGTGCCACATAAACCCCAAACATTTAATTACATGAAAAAATGAACCCTCTCCCTCAAAAAAACAACAAAATTATCATCCTTAAAAAACCCTAAAACGTTTGAAAAAAAGTAACAATATCCCTCTTCCACCAAAGTTATGAACCCTCATCCCACCAAAACACTACACCTAAAACATGATATAAAACCTTAAACACTCATACACCAAATAACACAAACCCTCAACCAAAATAATCTATAAACCCTAAACCCAAATGACCTTCAAAACATAATATAAAAACACATACCCTTGGACAAAATGAAACTACATTCCCTTAGCCCAAAAAACAGAAATCGTAATAAGAAAGAAACCATAATCCCCACATATCACCAAACCCTTAGCCATAGAAAACTCCAAACCATTAGTCATAAAAAATCCCAAACCCTCATCCCAAAAAAACATGTAAATAAAGATCCCACAAAATATGAAAACCCTTAACACAATAAAACCCTATACACTCTTTCCCAATAATCCCAAAGCCCTTTATACCAAAAAACAAAACCCTAATCCTAAAAAAGCACAAACCATAATAGTCTATAGAACTAAAATCTATAGCCTCAAAAAAGCCTACCATAGGCCCCCAATATCTTAATATTTCATACATAAATCCCCTAAAAACATATTTCCAAAGTCCTATATTCCATTGGACCCAAAACCACTAAACCCTTAGCCCCAATATCCACAAAGAATTGTCACCAAAATCATATAAACCCTAAATTCCAAAAATCCTAAACCCTCATTCCCCAATACCGAAAACCAACACATAAAAAAAATCCTAAACCTACAGCCCCCAAATAAACAATAAACATTAACCCCCATAAATCTATAATCCCAATGAACTAAATAACCCTACACCATTAACCACAAACAACCATAAACACTAATCCCTAGAAAATACAAAAAACACATATCAAAAAAAACAATAGACCCATAGCTCCATAAAACCTTAAAACTTTATCCTCAAAACCCTAAATCATCCCCGAAAAAACAACAAACACTAAACCCTCAAAAAAATTATACCCTCATTTTCAAACAAATACATGAAACAATCATCCAAAACAAATACTAAATCCCTAAAAATTTGAACCCCATTACCCAGAAAAGGTAAAAAAGTAATCCAAACCAAAATAACCCAAAAATCCCTACCCCCATAAAACAAAACTCTCATCCATAGAAAAAACCTGAACCCCCATCACCAATATAACCTTAACCCTCAATCCCCAAATAAATAAAGAATCATCTCAAAAAACCTAATCAATCAGCGCCAAAAAATTTCTTAACCTCATCAAAAAAAATCCAAAATCCTCAACCTGAAAAAACCTAAATCTCAACACCAAGCCATGAAACACTCTTCCCAATAAAACTATAGCTTTTTAGCCCCAGAACCCAAAATACCCTTCACACCCAAACCACTAAATCCTCATACCCAAAACACCTAAATCATCATACATAAATAATCATCCTCAAAAAACCATAAACCCATAACAATATAATATACTAAACACATATATCCAAAATAACACAACGCCTATAGTCCCACAAGACACTAATCCCAAAACCCTTGTAATTCCTAATCCCCAATCCCCAAAATACCATAAACCCATAGAAACGAAAAACCCTTAAACCCTATACCCTAAAATCCATATATCATTTTCCCTATGAAACCCACAACATTCAGGCCCAAAAAACCCAGACCTCTCTTCCCCAAAACATCTAAAAACATCTTCCCCCAAATAAAATAATCCAATGACCATTAAAAATACCATGCTAACAGGCCCAAAAAACTAAAATTTCATCCCCATAAAATATTAAAACCTTATCCAAAAATACCCCTAAACTTATTGCCAAAAAAACTTAAAACACTCAATATGAAGAAACCCTAAACCCTCTTACCCAATAAACCCTAAACCTCAATCCCCAAAAATCCCAAAATAATCGTCCTAAAAAACCCTTAAACCCTTATACCCATAAAATCGTAATCCCTTAATCCCAAAAAATCTGAAATCCCATTGTCTCAAAAACACAAAACCCAAAACCCCCAAAACCCGAAATACTATTTCCCAAAACTCCCTAAATCCTCATCCCCAATAGACAAAAAAACCTATACGCAAATATCCCAAAAACATCATCTATGAAAATCCATAAACCCTTATAAACAAAAAACACAATATCAACACAACCAAAACCTGAAACCCTCAAACGAGAAAAACTCATACTATCACCCCTGATGATTATGAATACCTCCTCCCCGAAAAACCTAATCACTAATTAAAAAAAGACCCCAAAAATCATTCCCAAAAAACCAAAATCCTCAACCCCATAAATCCCAAGACCTTGAACAGTAAAAATCTAGAACCTCTGCCCAAAAAATCTATTAACCCTCAACCCCAATAAACCTCGAACCATTACTCCCCAAAAAACCGAAAACCATATTCCAAATAATCCATAAACCCTCCTCTCTAATAATATTAAACCCTATGTCCCAGAAGAAACTTAAACCCCCATCCCCCAAAAAATAAAAAAACCCTCATACCCACAAAACCCTAAAACACTCATACCCAACAAACCCTAAACTCTAATACCCAAAAAAGGCTAAAAATACAACCACACTAACGAAAAACCGTCTCCCCACAATACCATATGTCCTCATTCCCAAAAAACCTACACCATTAGCCCAAAAACCATATACCCTCATCCCAAAAAAACATTAAACACTCAACCATAGAATACCATAGTTGCATAGCTCTATAAAACACTACTTCTTCATCCTAAATAAACTCTCATACAATCATCTGTAGGAAAAATTATACCCTACACTCTAGAAGATCCTAAATCCTCTACACAATAAACAAATGGAACCTCATCCATAGAGAACCAAAAAAAAAACAAATCAAACAAATTATAAAACATAATATCCTATAAAACTTCTAATTCCTTTTCCCTAAAAAGATTAACCCTTCTCTCTTGAAAACCCCTTACAATCATCCCTAGAAAACCATATTTCTTACATCCCATAAAACACTAAACCCTCTCCTAAAAAAACTTAAACCCCTATCCCAAACAATTATAATACCACAGCCTAAATAAACCCTAAATCATCTTCTCCAATTACCCCTAATCAAAAATACCAAAAGACCCAAAGAAACCCTTATCCCAGGTAACACCCTCAGCTGTAAAAACCATAAAAAACCACTTTTAAATAACCTAAAATCATCGGTCTGAGAAAAATCTAAAACATAATCCCCAAAAACTGTAACCCTCTTCCCTAGAAAACCCAGAACTCTAATCCCAAGAATCCCCTAAACCCACATCCATAGGAACCCGTAAACCGAAATCACTAGAAACAATTTTATCATCCAGCCTGAAAACTGCAAAACCATTATCCCAAAAACCCCAAAACCCATAGCCCAAAAAACCCCATAAACCTCAGCCTCATAAAACCCAAAGAACATAGACCAAAACACACATATAAAATAATCCTAAGGAATCCAAAATTCCTCAACCTCAGGAAACACTAAACCCTCAGCCAAAGAAAATAGAAAACACTCATTCCTATGAAACCCTAAACCCTCATCTGTAAAAAACTCTATACTCACATCCATAGAAAACCCTAAAAGCTAGGCCCTATGAAAAAATAAACCATAATCCCTATGAATCCATATTCCCATATCCCCATGAAATCCAAAATACAAGAATAATGGAAAATTAGGACCCTTAGTCCACAGAAACCCTAAAAAATCATCGTCAGTAATCACTTGAACCACATCCCCAAGAAACATTAAACCATCATCCCTAAGAAAGGTGAAACCCTTAGCCCAAGAAAATCCTAAAACATATCCCTAAGAAAACCATGAACCTTAATACCAAGAAACCCAGAACCCAACCCTCTATGAAAACCAACACCCTCAACCCTTGGAAGCCTTAAAAAATCATCCCTATGAAACCCAAAAAAACAATATAACATATAACCCATGATCACCACCACCAAGAAACTATATACCCGGAACAATAGGAAGCCCTATCCCATCTTCCCCAAGGACCTGTAAACCCTAATCCCTAGAAAACCAAAGACAGTCATCCCTAAAATACCCTAAACCCTCATCCATAGAAAATAATAATACATCATTACCAAAAAAACCGAAACACATAAATTTATAAAACACTAAATCCTAAATCTTAGAGAATCATAAACCCTCCTCCATAAAAAAACATAAACCCTCATCCGCTAAAATCCATGTTACGTCATCCACAAAAAAACCAAAAACCTCATCCCTAAAATAACCTAAAACATCATCCCTAGTGATGATGAAAACCACATCGCGTAAAATATAAATCCTTAATCCATATAAACACTTAATCCCTCATCCCAAAACAACACTAAATCCTAAGTACTAAAAAATCATTAATCCTCAACCCTTGATGTCAACAAAACCTCATCCCCATAAAATAATAAATACTGACCAACATAAAACCCATAAGTCTCATCTATATAAAAAAATCTATTATATAAAACCATAAACCCCTATTCACAAAAAACCTTATACTCTTAGCCCCTGAAAACTATAAAATCTTAATACCAAATAACACAAAACCCTCAGCCTTACAAAACCATAAATCCTCAGCCCATGAGACCCTAAACCCATATCAATAGAAAACCCTAAACCATCATCCCTATACATCCATAAACCCTCATCCTTGGAAACCCCAAAACCCTAGGCCCCATAAAAACTAACCAAATAACCCTAAAAAATTTCAATCCCTTATCCACAAAAATCGCTAAATTGTCATCCCTAAAAACCCATAAACCGTCATCCCCCAAAAAACCCTAAAGACACATCCCAAAAAAACCCTAAACCTATGTCCCCAAACAACATTAAAACGTTTATTCCAAGAATTACCTAACTCACATCTCCAAAAATACCAAAACCATCAGCCCCAAAAAATACTAAACCCTTAACACAATAACACATTTGACCCTCAACCCAAAAAAGCATTAATCCTTTAGCCCCAAAAAAATATATTCCTTAATCCCACAAACCCCCATTATCCTATGTCTCAAAAATCATAATACCACTTCCCTAAAAAAAGATAATCCCCAACAACAATATACCATAAACCCTAACCTCAAAAAATAATAAATCATATGCCCTAATATACAAAAAACCCCTATTCCACAAAACCTAATCAGTATAGCCCAGAAATAAATGAAATACGTATCTCGAAAATAAAGGAAACCCTCATAACAAAAAATGGGCCCCAAAAATCCCTAATACTTTATCTCAAAAAACCCTAAACACTCACACCAAAAAAATGAAACCCTTAGCCCCAAAATATTCACAATACACAGACCCAAAAAACCCAAAACTATAACCCCGAAAATTTCCTAAACCCTCATCCCCAGAAAACACTATACTCCAAACCATAACAAAACCTACAAACTTGTCTCCAAAAAAATAGAAAACATCATTATCAAAATATCCCAAAACCCTCGGCCCCTGATGACCCAAATCCATAGGCCAAAAAAAGTTAATCCATCATCAATAAAAAACATTAAACCCTAGGTCCCCAAAAAACCCGAATATATTTATTCCAAATAACCATAAATATTCATCATAAAAAACTCACCCTTTAACATGAGAAAACCATAATCCCTCATAAGAAAACATTAAAACCACATCCCTACAAAACCCTTATCCATCATCCACAAAAAAACCTACACACTCAACCCCCAAAATACCTTAACATTAATCCCCAATTAATATAAAAATGTCATCCCCAAATAACATGAAGCCCTCCCCCCCCCAAAAAAACCCAACGACCATAGACTTAAAATACCCAAACAATTTTTCCAAAAAATCCCAAAACACTCACCACCAAAAACCCAAAACCCTCATCCCTTGGAGTCACTATACACTGAACCCCCAAAACACAAAACACTATTTTAAAAATACCTAAAACCACAACATCAAAACCCAAAACCATCATCCATGAAATATTATACCAAATTTCCCAAAAAATCCAATTCAATCCTTGAATATAAACCCTAAACTGTTATCCCAAAAAACCATAAAACCATGACCTAAAAAATCATACCATAAAAGACATATACCCTCCTCCCTAGAAGTCCCCAAACCACTTAACCCCCAAAACACTAAATAATTATACAAAAAAAATAATCTCTTACCACTGAAAACCTAAAACCCCAAGCCCAAAAAAATTCTCACCCTCCAATGCGAATCTCTATTATAAACAACCCAAAAAAATTTCCCCAAAAACCCTCTAATCCGAATTCTTTAAAAATAAAAAACACTCAGCCCCAAAAAGACTTAAACACTCAGCCATAAAAATAATTAATCCCTCATCCAAAAAAACCCTAAACCCCCATCCCAAATATCCCTAAAACCTTATAAAAACATAAATCAATTTCTTCAAAATACAATAATACCTTCGCCCCATATATCCCTATGTACTATTCCCCCCAAAACCACCAACTCGCCTACCCAAATAACACAAACCACTCATACCAAAAAAATGTTAAACCATAAGCACTAACAAAAACTAAAACATAGTCCATAAATCCCTAAAAACTAATCCAAAACCCCATAAAAAAGGAAAAAACACTAAAAAATCATCCCCAATCATGCTAAACACTTGGGTTTAAAAAACCCTAAACACTCATCCAAAAAAACACACATGGAGAGAATAATAAATCCCCAAATTCATCCCCAAAAAATACTAAACCCCCATGCACAAAATCCCATCGACCCCCATCCCCCAATAACAGTAAACTGATTTGGACTGATTGTGTGATTGTGTACGTATTCATGCATTTCCGGGTTTGGTATCAATATGTGTTGAATTTCAATGTTTCCAATTGTTGAAAAAAAACATAAATATCATCCATGGAGACCATCAGTGGTATCAAAACAAATATTATGTGAATTGTTATAGAGATTGAATGACTATTTAATAGAAATATTTTTCTCAACATTAATCCACATTACACTTTATTATAATGTTATTAGTTTCCAAATAATAATTTTTTTTCAGAGAATCAATTATAATTTTAACACTCTGGGATAATTTTGTTGAACAAATGAATTCATGAATGATGATTCATAGCCAATAAAAATTTTAGTGATTCAAATGGTTTATGTGAATGGAGATAATGATATGTTTTAACTAATATCAATTTTTTTATGTGAATAGAGATAATGAAAATTCATAGCCAAAATTATTTCAATAATTTTTTTTTCGTTTCACATATAAGATATTACATGAATAGGTAAATATATTAGGAATTACGTGTATATACAATGAATTTTAATTTTTAAATGACTCAAATTATATATTTTTTATAACATTAATTTATATATGGTGCATGATGAACTCAAATTACATCATTGATGAACTTCATTATAAATTCACTTAGGTATTCATAATCAATGAAAAAAATATTAAATATGATTTTCCATTTCTCTTAGAATTGTAATTTATGAGGAATAATAATAAACTCATTATTTTTTGAATAACATTCATGGTTCGGATTTGACCTGGTCATAGTGCTCATCCACATATCGATGTTCCCTTTAAAATTCATCCATCTTGTAGATAATTTGTGGAATATTCTTTTAGATCATCTGAACATGTAGTCAGATAAGTTATTCATATTCCTCTATCCACCTTAACATTTTCTTTTCCTTCTCTTGCAAGGCTATGAGAGTGTATTGATGTGAAAATAGTTTTCTCGGCATCTGTGGATCTCCAACAACCATATATGAAGGGGCATTGTCTCTACTGTTCACTCAATGATATACTTTTTATATATATTATTTACATATATTTTTTTAACATGCGTATCTTTGATACATTAAATATTTTTTTCACTCAATTTAATAGTTTATTCATGATTTTTTTTATTTTTTAATCATATGGTTTTTGTTTCTACATGTTAGATAGTCCCCTTATTGTTCTCATTCGGAGGTATTTTTTACCATGGCCTTATTGGCATCTATTACCTATGGTTTTTGTTTCTGATTCTCTATTCTCCATTTCTGATTATCAATTTACATGTTCACACCCATTACCTATGTATTCCATTTTACATTTCCCGGTTCATGCCCATTTCCTATTTCAATAATTATTCAATATTTTATTATGTTAAATTTTTTCCAAAAATCATTCATAGAAATATTTGAACTCATTTGGTGTGGTAGAATGATAGTGATTTTTTCCTAGTTTAGCATAGTGGACCTGATGTTAGAGATGGAAAAAATGCTGTGGTGGGTGAGGGTTGTGGGAATTGGTCATTCATGCTCTTACCAAATTTTTTATATGTCAATAGGGTTGGTGAAAAATGATCAATAGGTAAAACATTTCCGTTGGATCTATCACGCTTGTCCTGGGGAATGGATGGCTTGCGGGTGCTTGTTGGTCCATGGTGTGTCATAGATGGGTTAGAGCTGGTGTTCTGGACTTGGGGCATGGATCGGTTGTGCTGGACCTTAGTGTGGTATAGAATTGTTGCAGTTGGCCATTAGGGGAGCAGTGTGGGTTAGTGGGGTCTATAATTGACCAAGTATGTGGATGGATTTTTTATTGGTTTTGTTTTTATTAAATATATTCATAAATATGTGTATTAATTTTCATTATAATTTTAAAAATGATTCAAAATATTCTCTTTTAATCATTAATAATTTAAAATAAAAATTATTTATGATAATTTAATAAATATAATATTACATATAATAATTGATAGGAATTTATAATTTATATTCAATTGTAATTTATAATGTTATATTATATATTGGTAATATTTCTACCAATAGAAAAAAAAATTCAATATAACGTATTTCTAAACACTTTATCTATTATATATATTAGATATTTGTATTATTATAATTGTTTCAAAATTATTTGATAAATTTTTAAATAATTTAACCTCAATTATTTTTCTGATAGATTAGTGATGTGGACGTATGTGCGGGTAATTTTTTTACCATGATTAAATGTACTTTTAACAAAATATTTTCCACCTTTGGAAGAAATGAAAATATATTACTATTTAAAAAGAAACCCTTAATCTCAAAAAACCCAAATTAGTATGCTTTAATAATACATAATCTAAAAATCCCAAAAGTCCCTAAACCGTCTTCACTATCATTATAAATTCAAATCCCCAAACAATAGTAAACCCTCGTATATAAAAACATTGGTCCCCTAGCATAAAAAACACTAAACCCTCATCTACAAAATCCATAAATAAAATTCCCTAGATATCCAAAAAATTTCATCCTCAAAAAAACTAAATCATCAGACCCCTAAATATCATAAACCAATCGACCTAGAAAATTTTAACTAATATTCCCAATAATCTCTAAACCTTAAACCACAAAAACCCCTTAAACATTTGTCCAAATGAAACACTAGAACCCCATCCGCAAAAAAATCCTAATCCCTTAGCCCAAAAAAAACATAAAACCCTCATCCAAAAATATCCTAAACCCCTGACCCAAAAAACCCGAAACCCTCACCTCAAAAAATTGTAAACCCTCAAAAACTATAACTTTTAAACACTAATTATCATATAATACTAAAAACTTGAAAAAAAAACACAAAAACCTCTTCCCAAAAACCCAAAACCCTCATCCCCAAATCACCGTAAACCCTCATCCTAAAAACCTAAACCCTCAACCCCAAAAAAAACTAATCAATCAACAAACATAAACATAAAATCCATTTTCCAAAATAATCATAAACACCGAACACCAAAAAACACTAATAAATCTTCCTCATGAAAAATAACCATCATCCCCAAAATTCAGTAAAATCTAATCCCTAAAAATCTCTACTCCATAGGCCTAAAAATCCAAAAACATCTTCCCCAAAAGCACACTAAACAGAAGAACCCCCCAAACCATAAACTTCTTATAGAAATAACCCTATACCATCCTTCCCAAAAAACTCAAAACCACAATCCTCATGAAACCCTAAACCCTTCCCCCAAAACCATAAACCCTCATCCCAAAAAAACCCTAAACTCTTATCCCTAAAAACCCAAATCACTAAGTCCCAGGGAAACATATACCCTCACCCCCAATAACAAAAACACCTCAACACCAAAAAACTGTAAACCATAATCCTCAAAAAAACCCTAATCCCTCATCCAATAAAATAAGGCCTAAAAAACCAAATCCATCATCACAAAAATTACAAACACCTTCAACCCCAAAAACCATAAAAACTTATCCAAAAACCTATAATTCATCATGCCAAAAGACCTCAAATCTCTATAAAGAAAACCCTATTTTATAGTCCCACGAAATATTAAACCCTCATCCCTAAAAATGCCAAATCTCTAGGCCTAGAAAATCAAAACAGCCTCTACCCCAAAAACTCTTTACCCTCTTACTGAAAACATCTAAACCCTCCATTCGGAAAATTTCTAATCACTAATCCAAAAAATACCCTAAAATAATCTCCCGAAAAAATAATTCCAATAAACCCCAAATCCCTCATCCTTAAAAAATTCGATACCACTACCCCTAAAAACCAATAATTCCATAGCCAAAAAAAACCCCAAATCATCATCAAAAAATAATAAACTCCTAGCACTACATAAATGCTAAATAGAATTCACTACAATAAGATAAATTATTAGAACAATAAAACCACGAATCTTCCATGCAATAAAATCATTAACCCTCAAAAAATAAAAACCATAAATAGGGACCCTAAAAATACATTACACTAAGCACCAAAAAACCAAAAACACTCATCCCAAAAAACCCAAAATCCACATCCCTAAAAAACCCAAATCCTCTACCCAAAATAATGTAAACACCACATTCACAAGAGAAAATACACAACCCACTAAAACCACAAACCATTTACCACAAGAATCCCAGAACAGTCAATACCAAAACCATTTTTCATTAAGCCCCAAAAACACCATACGATATTCCCCAAAATACACTAAACCCATGTCCCAAAAAACCCTAAAAATTTTGCTAGAAAAACATATATCCCTCACAAAAAAAAACCCTATTCCATCACACACAAAACCCATAAAACCAAACCCCAAAAAATCTAAAACCCAAAAACCAAAATTCCCAAATCACACAGCCCCAAAATCCCCAAAATAATGCCACCAAAAAACCCAAAACCCTCAGTACCAAAAATCCCGAAACTCTCCACCAAAAAAACAAACAATCCCACATCCCTCATAAACCCCAAATAGACTTCCATAATAACCCCTAAACCATCATAAACAAAGCCACATAAAAGATTATCCCAAGAAAAAACCTCATCAATAAAAAATTTTAAATATCACTCATAAATACCCTAAAATCATCAGGCCTAGAAAAACATAAAACCAAATCCCCAAAATCATTAAACCATCTTCCCAAGAAAACCTTAAACCCTCATCCCACGAAACCCCTAAACCCTCAATCCTAGAAACCCCTAAACCCAAATCCCTAGAAACCAATAAACCCTCAACCCTAGAAACCATTAAACCCCTATCCCAAAAAACCCCAAAACCCAGAGCCCCAAAAACCCCATAACCCTCACCCTCATAAAACCCTAAGCACTCAGACCAAATCACACATAAACCCTAATATTAAGGAATCCCAAATCAATCATCATTAAGAAACACTAAACCCTCAACACCATGAAATAGTAAACCCTCTTTCCTAAGAGACCCTTAACCCTCAGCTGTATGAAACGTTATACTCACATCCATAGGAAACCCTAAATCCTCAGTACTAGGAAACCAAAAACAATAATTCATATGAATCCATATTACACCATCCCTAGGAAAATCAAAATCATTAAAAAATGTAAAACCATGACCCTTTGTTCAGAGAAACCGTACAACCCCATCCACAAGAATCTCTAGACCCATATCTCCGTGAAAATCTAAAACCACGTCCCTAGGAAACCCAAACCCCTTAGCCCCAGAAAACCCGAAAAACATATCCCTACGAAACCCTTGATCCTTAATCCCAAGAAACCATAAACCTTCACCTCTATTAAAACCAATACCCTCAACAATCGGAATCCTTAAACAATCATCACTAAAAAACCCTAAAATCACATACCCATAAAACTCAGGATCAACACCTCCATGAAACCCTATACCCTGAACCATAGAAATATTCCATCTTCCCCAAGAACCTGTAATCCCTAATCCCTAGAAAACCCAATACCCTCATCATTAAGATACCCTAAAACCTCATCCCCATAAGATACTAATACATCATCACTAGAAAACCCTAAATGCTAAATTTTATAAAACCCTAAACCCTATATCCTAGACAATCGTAAACCCTCCTCCCTTGAAAACATGAAACTCTCATCTGGAAAAACCCATATTTCATTATCAATATAAATCCCAAAAACCTCATCCCTAGAGAACCATAAAACCTCTTGCCCAATGAAGATGAAAACCGCATCCCATAAAATCTTATCCATCATCCATAGAAACCCCTAATCCACAATCTTTAAACAACACTAAATCCTCATTACAAATAACTTCATAAATTCTCATCCCTAGATGACAATAAAACCTCTTTACTAGAAAATTGTAAATCCTGATCACTATAAAATCCATAAGTCTAATACAAATAAAAACACTCTATTATATAAAACCATAAACCCCAAATCGAAGAAAACACTATAATCTCAACCTTTGAAAACTATAAACCCTCTGTCCCAAATAACACTGAACCCCCATTCTTAAAAAACCATAAATCCTCATCCCTAGAATCCCTAATTCCACATCAATGGAAAAATCTAAACCATTATCCCTAGATTACCCTTAACCCTCATCCATGAAAAACCCAATACCCTCGGCCCCATAAAAACTAATCAAATGACCCAATAAATGAATAATCCCTTATCCACAAAAATAGAAACAATTTCATCCCTAAAAACCCCTAATCCATAAGCCCCCAAAAGACCCTAAATACACAACCTAAAAAACCCAAAACCTATGGCCCCAGAAACAATAAACTATCAGCACAAACAAATCGTATACCATTTATTCCAAAAATTCCCTAAACACACATCCGCAAAAATACATAAACCACAAACACCAAAAAAATATTATACCCTCAACACAAATAAACATTCAGCCCTCTCCCCCAAAGAAACATAAAACCTAATCCCCCAAAAACCCTATATCCTATGTATCAAAAAATAATAAAACCACATCCCCAAAAAATAAAACCCCGACCACATAAAAACATAAACCCTCACCTCAAAAAATAATAAATCATCTGCCCTAAAATACACAAATCACCTATTCCAAAAAACCTAATCTCTATGCCCTAGAAAAAAACGAAATCCATATCCCAAATATACAAGAAAATCTCATCACAAAAAAAACAATGTCCACCAAAAAACCCTAAAACATCATCCCAAAAAACCATAAATACTTGTCCCAAAAAAACATGAAACCCTTTGACCCAATAAACCCAAAACACACAGACTAGAAAAAACCAAAATTATCTCCCCGAAAATTTCCTAAACACTCATCCCTAGAAAACACTAATCTATCAAACATAAAAAAACATAAAACCTTATATCCAAAAAATAGATATCACCCTAAATAAAATATTCCTAAATCATCAGCCCTTGAAATCCCAAATCCCTTGGCCAGAAAAAGTTAATCCCTCATCCAAAAAAACCCTAAACCGTAGGCCCCCAAAAACCTTATTCCATTAATGCCAAATAACCATAAATAGTCATCCTAAAAAAATCCTCAACCCTTAACATGAGAAAACATTAATCCCTCATAAAAAGAACATTGAACCCCAATCCCTAGAGAACCCTAAACCCTCATCCTCAAAAAAATTACACACTCAACCCCCAAAATACCTAAACACTAATCCCCAATAAACCTGAAACTGTAATCCCCAAATAACATGAATCCTCCCCCACCCAAAACCCAAAACCCTTAGACTTGAAATACCTTCAAAATTTGTCCACAAAATCCCAAAACACTCACCACCAAAACCCCCAAACCCTCAGCCCCTAGAGACACAAAACCATAATCCCTCAAAACCCATAAACACTCTTCGAATCAACCTAAACCCACAACCTCAAAATACCCAATACCTTTGGCCAAAAATTCATATACCTACGTCCCCATAAATCTATATTCAATCCTCAACAAAAAACCCTAAACCCTCAGCCCAAAAAACACTAAAATATGTACCTAAGAAAATTCATACCATAAAAAACATATACCCTCTTACATAAAATTCCCCAAACCAGTTAAACCAAAAGTCCCTAAATAGATAGAACAAAAAATCCTAATCCCTCATCCCCAAAATCCAAAAACACCATGCACAAAAAAAATCTCACCCCCCCCCCCCCCACAAAGCTAATCTCTGTTAAAAACAACCAAAAAAGTTCCAAAAAAAACCTATTCCCAGTTGTAGAAAAATAATAAACACTCAACCCCAAATAGACGTAAACACTCAGCCATAAAAATAACAAATCACTCATCCCCAAATAACCATAAACCCCCATCCCCATAAAATACCTAACCCTTATAAAAAACATAAATCCATTCCCCAAAATACGATAATACGTTCAACTCATATATACCTATGTTTTATGCCCCCCAAAAACCACAAACACTCCACCCCAAATAACACAAACCACTCATCCCAATAAAAAGTACACCCTAATCATTAACAAACACTAAATTGTAGTCCATACAACCATAAAAACTCCTCCAAAACCCCCTAAAACATGTCAAAAAAACAATAAAACCACATCCCAAATCATGATAAACACTAGGGCATAAAAAACCCAACACCCTCGGCCCAGGAAAACAATAATGGCCCGAATAATAAATCCCTAAACATTCTCCCCCAAAAATACTAAACCCCCAGCCCCAAAAACCCATCAACCCTCAGCCCCTAAATACACTAAATTTGGTTGGAAAAACTATGTGATGGTGTACTTGATCATGATTTTTATTTTTCGGTATCAATATGTGTTGAATTTTGATGTATTCAATTGTTGTTAAAAACATTAATGTCATCCAAGGAATCCATCATTGGTATTAAAAGATATAGGTTGTGAATTGTTATAGATAATGAATGATTACTTTATAGACATATTTTTCTCAACATTAAGCCACATTAAACTTAATTTTAATGTTATTTAATTCCATATTATAATTTTTTCAGATGATCAATTATAAATATAACACTCTGGGATACTTCTGTTGAACAAATGAATTCATGATTGACAATTCATATCCAAGATCTATTTAGGTGATTCAATTGTTTTATGTGATATGACATAGTGGTATGCTTTACTAATATCAATGTTTGCTATAATAACATCAATATCATGCACCTTAAAAATTATTCAATAATATTGTTTCATGTACAGCCTAGATGATCCTATAATTGTTTCTATAATCCTCAATATAATAAAAAAATTATTCAGTCCTTATAATACATATGTTGAAAGGTTCAAATCTAGGTGATTTATTATATAAAAATTTCATAACTATATAAAATATATATACAATCTATTTGGTTATTCATGTTCTTGTACTATAGTAAAATGTATGAAATTGTGTTATTTTATAAACAATACATAATCAATGTTCATATATTTTTTAATTAATCCGATTATGTTTTATGTTAACACCCTTGTTTTCTTCCCGACTTATAAAACCATAATCTACAACAATTTTGTGTGCTTATTCTACTCCACAAATATTTCACATGATAAAAAAATACTCTACATGATATCAATGAGTTTTAAAAGGGAACAAAAATCATCATGAAAATTTAAATTTATAGAGATAAATAAAAATTTTCAATTATATAACTTTCATTTATTACAAAAATAAGTTTCATATACGTACATCCAAACTAATTATCATAACTGTTCACATTTAGAAGTTATTATTAAACCTGCTATAAAAATTTCATTACATTAATATAGAATATATTTATTTAGAACTATTTCTAAACTGCTTATTGATATATTAAATTTCATTCGTGGAAAAAATAAATTTTAATATTTATTTTAATTTACACAATTTAAATATAAATATATGAAACACCACCACAATTTATTTTTCAAATTATTCTCTAATATAAAGAATGCAACAATTTTTTTTATGTTGTTTTTAATGAATGACTGAAATTGCAGTTATTCTAAATATTGTCCTACATTGTTAGACCAAAATAAATTCCACATATTCTATACAGAATTTATTCTTTCAATAACTTTTCTCATTAATTCACATATAATATGTTACATGAATAGAAAAATATATTAGGTATTACGTGTATATGCAACGAATTGTATTTTTTAAATGATGCAATTTATATATTTTTAACCACATTAATTTTGATATGTTTCGTGATGAACTCCAATTACACCATTGATGAAATTAATTATAAATTATTTTATTTATTCATAACCAATGATAGAAAATTCATAAATATACTTTTTTGTTTCTCTTAGAAAGATAATTTATGATTAATAACAATAAACTCATTATTTACCAAATATGAATCTTGGGTTGAATTTAACCTGATCATACTGCCCATCCATAGAGCAATGTGCCCATTAAAATTCATCCACCATATAGATCATTTGTGGATTCTTCTTGAATAAAATCTGAACAGGTTGTCAGAACAATTATTCATATTCCTCTATCAACCATAACATTTATTTTTCCCTTCTATTATCAGGATATGGGAGTCGATTGGTGTGAAAAATAGTGTGATCAACATCTGTGGATCTCCAGCAACAATAGATGTGGGTGTGTTTTCTCTGTTATTCATTCAATGTAGAACTATTTGTATATAAGTATTTTTAACATATATTTGTTTAATATGATTATCATTGTTTCAATAAATATATTTTTTCAATCAATGTAACATTTAATTCATGAAATGTTTGATCATTTATTTATCATATGGTTTTTGTGTCTACCTATTAGATAGTCCTATTTTTTATTCTCAGTGGAAGGTATTTTCTAACATTTCCTTATTGGAATCTACCATGAATTGTAATTTTTTCACTACTTTTATGGATCAATAGTTTATGAGGAAATATGTTATTTATGTTAGTAGTTTAGTTTATTCTATTTCAAGTTTAATGGAATACTTTTTTCCCACTCTTCCTACAAATGATGTTTAGTTTTTAAATGGGTACTGATATGTGTGAAGTACTGAAAACATATTCCCGGATTTGTGAATTCATCCATGTTTCAACAATCTATTCACTCATTAAATATCCAATTTATGGTATGAAAAAGTATGCACATTATTCTGTTCATGTTCATTTCCATTTCCTAGGTATTATCATTTCTTATTGCACATTTTAGGCCCATTTCTCATGTACAGACATTTCCTATACCCTAGGTATTCTGATTGCCTATTTTCCATTTATGATTTCCCACTTCCAAGATTGCCCCCATTTCTCAGGTCTTCCATTTCACATTTCCCAGTTCTTTCCCATTTCCTATTTCAATAATTATTCAATATTTTTTAATGTCAAATTTTTTCCAAAAACCAAAATATACATATTTGACCTCAATTGGTGAGGTGTAGTGATTGTGATTTTTCTCTTAGTTTAGCATAGTGGACTTGATGTTAAGGATGGAAAAGGTGATGTGGTGGGAGAGGGTTGCTATAAATGGACATTCTTGCTCTTAAAAAATTTTTGATTTGTCAACAGAGATGATGAAAAATGATCAATATGTAAATCATTTCAGTTGGAGCTATCTCGCTTGTCCTGGGGCATGGATGGGTTGCTGGTGCTTGCTGGTCCATGTTGTGTCATAGATGTGTTAGAGATGGCATACTGGTATTGGGGCATGGATGGGTGGTGCTAGTCCATGGTGTGGTATGGTAGTGTTGCAGCTGGGAATGGGGGGCCATTGTGGGTTAGTTGGGTTTGTGATTGATCTTTTTTGGGGGATTGATTTTGTATTGGTTTTGTTTGTATTTAATATCATTATTGATATAAATAATATTTTTTTTAAATATTTTTGAACATGATTCAAAATCATCTCTACTTCTCACTAATAATTAAATATATAAATTTTTTATGATAAATTAATAAATATAAAATTAAATATAAGTATGAAAAAATATTAATAATTTTTATTCAATTGTAATTTATAATGTGATTTCATATATTGGAAATATTTATACCAACTGAAAAAAATTCTTTATAACAGATTGATAAAAACAATATCTAGTATATAAATTATATATTTGTATAATTATAATTGTAACAAAATGACTTTATCTATCGCAAACGATTTATCAACAAATTTTTTTCTGATAGATTAGTGATAGGGACGTATGAGGGGGTAATTTTTTTTAACCAAGATTGAATGTAATTTTAACAATAGATATGCCACTATTGGAAAAAGTGAAAAAAAATTGTCTGTACAAAAACCCTTAGTCCCGAAAAACCCAAAACATTCAACTTCAATAATACATAATCTCGAAAGCTGAAAAAATCCGTAATCCATTATCACCAAAAGTTTAAATTTACATCTACAAACAATAATAAACTATCATATCTAATAGCACTGATCTCCTGGCGTAAAAATACAGTTTAAGATAATCTAATAAAATGCTAAATCAAATTCCCTAGAAATCCATAAAATCTCATCCCCAAGAAACCATAAACCATCAGACCCCAACAAATCTTAAACACTCAGACCTAGAAAATATTAAATTAATTATCCAATTAAACTGTAAACCCAAAACCCCCCTAAAAAACCCTAAACAGTTGTCCAAATGAAACCCTAGAACCCAATCCCCCAAAAAATCCTAAACCCTTAGACCAAAAAAATACCAAACTCTCATCCCAAAATATCAGAAACCATTGACCCAAAAAACCTGAAACCCTCACCCCCAAAAAATTTTAAACCCTCAAATACTATAAATTTTAAACACCTGTCATCAAAAAATCCAAAACACATGGACAAAATATACACTGAACCATCTTCCAAAAAACCCAAAATCCAAATCCCAAAAAACCATAAACACTCATCCTAATAAAACCTAAACCCTCATCCCCCAAAAAAACCAAAAAAAACTCAAGAAAAATAAACCTAAAATTCATTTTCCCAAAAAATTATAAACACACAGCCCCACAAAACCCTAATCCATCTTCCTAATAAAAAATGAACCCTCATCCCCATAATTCAAAAAAAACTAATCCCTCAAAATCCTTAATCCAAATGCCTAAAAATCCAAAATCCACATCCCCAAAAAACACTAAACAAAAGACCCCCAAATACTATAATCACTCATATCGAAATAACCCTATACCATCCTTCCCAACAAAACTCAAAATCACCATCCTCAGAAAACCCAAAACCCTTCCCCCAAAAACAATAATCTCTCATACCAAAAAAAACCCTAAACTCATAGCCCTAAATAATCCCATATCACTTAGTCCTAGATAAACATATACCGTCACCCCCAATAACAAAAACACCTCAACCCCAAAAAAGAGTAAACCCTAACCCTAAATGAACTCTAAACCCTTAGAAAAAACATGGCATTTGAAAAAAATCTAAACCATCATTCCAAAAATTCCAAACACCATCAACCCCAAAAACGATAAAACCATATCCTAAAAAAATATAACAGCTCATCCCATAAAAACCCCAAATATCAATAAAGAAAATCCTTATCCATAAACCCCAAAAAATATTATACCCTCATCCCTAAAAATCCATAATCCATGAGCACAGAAAATAAAAGAAACCTCTACCCCAAATCCCCTTTACCCTCTACCAAAAAATTATAAACTCTCTATCTGAATAATTACTAATCACTAAGCCCCAAAATACCCTAAAATCTCCACCCTAAAAACTCATCCCAAAAAAACCAAAAATGCTCATCCTTAAAACATTCGACCCCACTACCCCGAAAAACCACTAATGCCATAGCCCAAATAAAGCTATAATCATCATTACAAAATAATAAACTCCTTGCACCAAAACCCCCAACCCCCAAAAAAGACAATCTATTATCCCCAAAAATACCATACACCATAAAACCCAAAAAAAAACCTCAAACCTATAAAACCACTAAACCCAAAGACCCAAAAATCATTAATGCATTAGTCACAAAGGACCCTATCACATAGCCATAAATATCCCTAAACCATAATCCCCATAAATAATAATCCTTCTACTAAAAATAGAACTAAACACTCAGCCCAAAATTTCATAAGCCATCAACCTCAAATATCCTTAAACCCTTGGAACATATAAAACCGTAAAACCTATTCCCGATGTTACAATAAACCTCATCCCCAAAAAAACCACAAACCCTCATCACCATAAAACCATGATCCCCCATCCCTGAAAAACCTAAAAACTTAATCCAAAAAAAACCCTAGATACTAACCCCCCAAACACTAATTCATCATCCCCAAAAATTCCTAAACCCTCATCCATACAATACTCTCTTCCCTCAACCCCTGAAACCATGTCCTATGGTTCCAAAAAACCATAAAACCTTATCCCCGAAAACTCTAAACACTTGTACTCATATATCACTAAATCATCCACCCCAATGAAACTGTAAACCACAAAAACCCTAAACCCTTGACCACAAACAACCCTAAACCAACAGCCAAAAAATACCCTAAACTCTTGAAACAAAAAAAGCCTAATCCCTAATTCCCTAAATTCTATTAGATTTAATCCCCAAAAAACCTAAACCCTCATCTAACCAAAACCCTCAAAACATAACCACATAGTTCACTAAACTCTTAGTACCATTGAACTATAAACCCAAAACCCCAAAATATCCCTCAACGATAGAAAAATGATATTTGTCACCACCAAAAAACCCTAAACCCCCATCCTTAAAAAAACATAAACACTCTACACTAAAAACCAAAATCCATCGGCCCCAAGATTAAAGAAACAAAAATCCAAAAAAAACATTAATCCCAATAAAACATGAATCCATCAACACGAAAAAACACTATACCCTACACCCCACAACACCCTAAAATCTCATCAACAATAAAATAATCCATCCATCCAAAAAACCAATAGCCTAAAAAAACCCAACACTTGACATCAAAAAAATATAAAACCACATAAAAAAAATTCTAAAACATCATCCCAAAAATAAGCAAAAACATCAACCCCAAAAAATGTAATATATGACCCCTAGAAAAACCCTAATACAATATACCTAAAAACTCTAGACCCTAAAAAATAATAAAAACATTAAATTCATAGAACTAAAAAAAATAAACCCTCTTCCCCAAAAAAGTCAAACCCCTTAGCCCCCAAAAATCCCACTATACACTCATCCCCAAGAAACAGAAATTCAATAGCACAATAAGTCTATTAAACCATCTTCCAAAAAAACCAAAATACTTAAGCTCCATATTCCAGAAACCCATAGTCTTTGAAAACCCCAAACCCTCATCAAAAAATAAAACCTTAACCCTTTGTGCCAAAAAACTCAACCCTCATCCCCAAAAGACCATATACACTCATCTAAAAAAACCATAAATAATTAGGCACAAAAATCACAAACCGTGTACCCACAATAAAACAATAAACCCCTATCCCCCAAAAAAAAATAAACTTGTCCAAAAAACATCAAAAACCTTATCCCTAAAATTCCATGATCCATACAAATAGAGTAACCAAATCCCTCATCCAATAAAATGAAAACCCTCATAAAAACTAACCCCTTATCCAGAAAAACCACTATACACTCAGACCCAAAATTTCTTAATATCTTTCCACTCAAAAAACTAAACCCCCAGCCTAAAAAATAATCACAATAAAAAACCCTATAAATCATCCATAAAAAAAACACTAAACCATTAATCCCACAAAACCCAAAACATAATCCATAAAAAAAATAAACCCACATCCCCAAAAATCTGTATCACCTTATCCCAAAAAACACTAATCCTTCATCCCTAAAAACCCTTAATTGCATAGCCCAAAAAACATTAAACTATCACAACAAAAATACACTTAACCTTATCCCAATAAAATACAAATTTGTATTCCCCAAAAATTCATAAACTCTGATCACAAAAAAATAGACCCCACCCCCAAAAAATCATTAACCATACATCCCAAAAATTTATAAAACATCATCCACATAAATTTAGAAACCCTCATCTCCAGAAAATACCAAACTGTCAGCTCTCAAAAACCTGAAACCCTTGACACCAATAAAAAAACCATATTCCACAAGGAACAAAAAACCCCTCATCCCAAAAAAAACCCAATCAAAATCACCCCCAAAACACTCTATACCTTATTAAAAAAATTAATCATCCATCCCCATAAAACCCTATATCCATGGAACCAAAATCCCTAAACATTTGGTCCACAAAAACCCTAAACCATCATCCCCAAAAAACTCTATTATCTTAACCACAAAAATCAATATACTCTTGGTCCCAAAAACCTTAAATCCTAATTAAAGAAGAAATATATAAAAACCCCAATACCATATATCCATAAAACCTTAATCCCATATCTCCAAACAAAACCCAAAACTCTCACCCTAAAACCCCTAAAATCTTAGCATCATAAAACCCTGAACCATCATCCCAAAAAAAATCATATTACCATAGCTCAAAAAACCAATAAACCAAAATCCCAAAATACCAAAATCCATCATCCCCCAAAAACACTAAACGATATTCCCCAAAAAACACTAATCCCTCAGCCCCAAAAAACCTAAATCCTCATATAAAAATACTAGTCCCTCATTACTAAAAAACTATAAAACCTCATCCTCAAAAAACCTTAATCCAACTAAAAATAAAAACCCCACACACCATATCCCCAAAACCCGAAGCCCTATAAAACCCTAAACAATATTTCCTAAAATACCCTAAACCCACAACATCAAAAAAACCTCAAACTCGATGCCCCATAAAACCTTGAAACTTTGTCCCCAAACAACCCTATCCCATGTAACCAAAATGCCCCTCAATCCTCTCAACTAAATACACATAACCCTCAACACCAGAAAAAAACCCATACCATCTACCACAAAAAATATCAACCGCTATCCCCCAAATATCCACAACACTCATACCAGAAAATCCCAAAACCCCTAGCCCAAAAAATAACTTAACCCATTTCCAAAAATATTATAAACCCTCATCTTCCAAATACCCTAAACCCTATCACAAAAATCATGAATCCCTCAGACCAAAAACCCTAAATCCTAAGCCCTAAAACCCCCCAATCCCCAGTCTGAAAAAACTTTCAACCACATCCCAAATCAAAGTCAACACTTTGTTCTAGAAAACAATCAACATTTTTCATTGAAATCCTATATCCTCACTGCAAAATAACTAATCCCTCATACCCAAAAAATCATCCACCATTATCCCAAAAAGTGATTTAACCCTCAATCCTTAAAAAACCCATAACCCTTAGCCTTGAATCCGAAAATAGGCAATAGTCACCCCAAGAATGTACTCAACCCCATGAATTCGAAATATCTAAACCCTCAAAACTAAATGATATTCAATGCTCTACCTCATAGAACCCTCTACTCATAACCCGAAATAACCATAAACCCCCATTGAAAAAAATATAACAAAACCCTCATCCCCAAAAAAACCCTCAATAAAAATCTAGAAATATTCATAAACCCTCTACCCCATTAAAAAATAAACCCTTTTCCCCAAAAAACACTTATAACTCAGCTCCAAAATACCCTATTCCCTTATCACAAAACCAATAAATTATTGTCCAGAAAAACTCTCAACCCTCATCCCCAAAAATATCTATACAATCATTCCAAAAATACCCTATACCTCCACCCTCATAAGACCCTAATCCTACATCCATAAAAACACAAAACCCTTATCCCATAGAAACCCATAAACCACATGACCCTTAAAACACTATACACCCATATCCATGAAACTATCAAACCTCATCTCCAAATATCCAACAAAACATGGCTCCATAAATATTGAACCCTCATCCCAAAAAATCATCAAACATAATCCATATAAACCCTCAAACCTCATGCCCAGAAAATCATCAACCCTTGGTCCCAATAAATACTTCTAACCCCTATCCAGAAAAATGATGACACCCTCTTCCCCAATTATAACTATAAACTCAACCCCTAAATAATCTAAAACCACCTTCTAAAAAAAGAATAAATCCTCATCCCCAAAGATCCTCCACCACCCGTCCCCAAGAAACCTAGACGCACCTCCACAAAACCCCTCAACACTCTATCTAAATAAAAACATATTCCCTCAACCCCCCAAAAATCATTACACCCATAGAACCAAAAAACCCTAAATGCACAACCCCATGGATTTTTAAACCATAATCTCAAAAAATTCAACAAAATCAATCCACTATATACAATATACCTTGCACTCCAAAAAATCCTAAACCCTCAACCCCAATAAATCTTGAACACTTATCCCCCAAAAAAACCTAAGACCCTTATTTCGAAAAAGAAGCAATCCCATAACCCCACAACCCCCCAAAAAACCCATATCACTACCTAGAAACCATAATCTTACAACCCCCAAAAATATTAACAATAAGAATGAAAATAATCTAAACTTCCATTCCAAATAAACACCAAACACTCATACCCCAGAAAGCATAACCCTATATCCACTTGAACAATTAAACCTTTTTTCCGAAAAAAATCCTAAACCCACATCCCCCATAAATACCTAAACACTCAGCCCAAAAAACCATCAACACTCTGAACAAAAAATCCCTCAAACCACAGCAAAAATAACCCTAAACCTTTACCTCACAAATGAACCCTACACCCATCCCCCCCAAAAAAAAATCCCACATTCCCAAAAAACAATAAATCCTCAGCCCCTGAAAAACCAAAACAATCAACCCCAAAAATCACTAATATCTTATCCGATGAAATTCTAAAATCATATCCCCAAAAGATCCAAAAACCTTATCCCCAAAAGATAATCTACCATGAGAATGAAAATTACATAAACCATCACCCCTATAAAATAATAAAACCTCATCCCCAAAAAACACTCTACGCTCATCCCTAATAAACACAAAACCCTCACCCCCATGAAACCATAATCCCTCAGCACCATAAAACCCCCAAACCATAGAATCCTAAAACCCTCAACCTCATCAGAAAAAAACACTCAACAGTCATCCCTAAAAATTCTCAACAATAAACCCCATTAATCTTTCAATAATTATCCAAATAAACCCACAACACTTACCCCAAAAAACCGTCATCCATAATCCACTAAAAATATTCAACCCCCAGACCAAAAAACCCAAAACACTCATCACAAAAAAAAACCATAAACCTCATTACCATTTTACCCAAAATTATCAGCTGGAAAAACCACAATCCATATGCCCCAAATACCTTAAACAATAGGAGCCAATAAAATAACCCATAGCCAAAAAAGCAATTAAATTGTAAGCCCCAATATACCTTAAACCTCTAATGCCAAAAAACCATATTCACTAAGTACCAAAAAATACTCAAACATTTCCCCAAAAACCCCTAGACCATTTACCATAAAAAATAAAACCATCGACCTATGAAACCCTAACCAATAATCACTAAAAAACCCCCAAATACTCACCCCCATTAAACTATAAACCATCAGTCCCATCATAATATTATACCCTCTATTAGACTCCTCAATATTTAATCATGTTTTAATGACCACAAATCCTATATATCCTATATATCTTGTTAATCCAATTTAAATCTAATTCAAATAATGTTTATAGATGGTTGGTTTCATTGTGATTTAAATAAACCTACCCAAGATCTTAATTTCTGTAAATCATGTTTGATTATAGTAAAATATATTTTTATTTGGTCTATAATGATTTATTCTATGAATTATTAAGAATAATTCATTTTGTGAATATTACTACTTATGTCTATATATTGATATTTGGAGATGTCTGAGAAACTGTTAGTCTGCCACCAGTTTTGGTTTTCTGGAAAAGGACCCATACATGGTGAACCATACAGCATGACCCAAACATCATGACAAAGACACCATTACTATACAATGTGACCGAGCCACTGTGACCCAGAGATACTGAGCATACAACATGATCGAGACACCATTACCAAGACAATGTGACAAAACACTGTAACCAATTTCTGATCTCAGGAAGTATGGGATAATAGTTCCTTACTATTACATCACACGATTTTCGGAAAAACAGTACACTTTGTGATCCTAACACCACATCTATGCTAATGGTTCTTGATTTCAATACAATAATCCCATCATGACTTTTTCAGTACTTAGAGGCCAAGAAGAAGACACCATTTTATGGTGACACTACTTCCAAGTGATAATGTTTCTAGAAATATTGTGACACCATTCATTAATCTATTTCATCTTTTATATTTAATTTCAAACGATCGTATTTGAGTATTTTAATTGTAGTGACATAATAAATAATTAAATTTAAATACATCACCTGACCGTAGGAGGTACTATGTGCATGATACATGCATACTAATGGATAAAATAGATGTACTCCGTGAATAAAATGAAAGGCGTGGACATGAAATAAGCGTGAGATGTAGTGTGTTGTAGAAGAATGAGAATTCTTGAAAAGTGGACAGATTCATGCACCAAGATACATCATAAGAACACCCAAATCATTTTGGAATAAAAAATATTGAAAACCGCAGAACCAAACCAAATATTATTCACAATAAAATCTCCACGAAAATAATGATCTAGATCTAAATGAAATACAGTGCACCAGACTTTCGATACTATGTTTCTCCAAGAGGACTCGATACTTGAATATACCTCATCCTAGAAGTCTAGAGATAAAAAGAATAACATTCAGAGCACTTCTAACATTATCCCATCATCTTTTCACTATTGTGTATTGTTTTTAGATTTTGAGCAGTGTGTGTGTTGTATTAAGGACACACATTGTCTCTTGTATTAAACTAGAGGATACAAGATATCTATCCTATCTAATTTTTTAATACCTTTTTACTCCCACAGATACGGTTAGGAGTGGTCCTTGGGTGACCTAATAGTTTTTACACACACTAAACTATGTAAGAGGTCATGTGACCTGGATAGTCTTGTGCACTATTTTATAACCCCAATCCAGGGTGTGGATCATGCTTATTAATATAAAAAACTTTCTTGTAGGTTATCACCATCTAGAGTTGATTTTGTCTTATCTTGATACTGAACCATTAGTTTTATCTACTATGTTGTTTAATTTCATCTTTCTCTATTTTACTATATAAATCAAATATAAATTGATTTACATTGATAATTAATTTTTTATAGATGTTATAATATTTTTTCCACATTTGAATAGATTCAAATGTAATATCACTATCACATTCTGATATTGCTGAGAATAAATCATTCTACATAGAGGTTTTTTAAACAATCAAACATTTATAACCATATTACATTAATTTATTGGGTTGTAAATATTATTATTAGTGAACCCTTTGAAGAAAACATTTTAACAAAATAATTTATAGATACTCAATTCACCCCTATTCAGTACTCTACTCCGACCAGCATTTCTTATTATAGGATTTATTAAGACTCTGTAGTTTATATTATTGAAATGTTATTATTGTTTCAATTTAATGATATGTATAATTAAGTTAGTTCTAAATTTAGATATCATTTAAAGTATTTCCTTATTATGGATAATAAACTGGATTGTGTTGCAACAAACAGACCACCATTCTATAGTGGAACTAATTATGCCCAATGGAAAATTAAAATGAAAATTCATTTAGAAAGTATGGGTTTTGAAATTTTGTCTTCAATTATAGATTAGTATAAGATTCTTTATTATGATAGAATTAATTTTAATGACTCAACCCAGATAGTATGTAACAACAATTTCAAGGCAATGAAGGCTTTATATTCCTCTTTAGGAGATGATGAATTTAACAGAATTTCTTCATGTAAAACCGCCCATGAAATTTTGGAAACAATGTCTATTTCACATGAAGGAACATATAATATGAAATAAATGATACATAATACATACACTATTAAATATTCTAACATTATAATGAAGCCCAATGAGACAATTATAGACATATATCTCAGGATCTACGAAATGTCCATCACAATGATTTCTCTTGGATGAGAAGTTACTGCAATAGAAGAAATCATGAGAATTCTTAGATACCTACCTGATAGATGGAGTAGAACCTTTTTTTCTATTAAAGAGTCACGTGATATCAGAAAATTGACTATCAAAGAACTAATTGGGAAACTAATGAGGTATGAAGGGGAGTTGAAAGTGAATAAGGAAGAGGAGGACGATCCAAAAAGAAAATTTGTTGCATCTAAGATGACCACATCTAAACACAGACAAAAAGGGAGATTAGAATCCTCTGTATAAAGTTCTAGTAGTGAATAATCACCATGTGACAATGAAAATTATATGGATCAAATACCAGAAAGTATAAAAAAACTTTAGAAGATAAAGAAATATTTCAGAAAGCCTAACTTCAAAATGGTATATGATCAAAAGGGATTCTATAAGAAAGATAGGAAAAGAAGTGACAAGTTGGATGGGATAGTATTCTATGAATGTAAATGAATGGGACATGTGAAGGAGAACTGCCCCAAGCTCATCAAAAAAATGAAATATGAGGACAGATATAGAAAGTATAAAAAGGAAATGAAAGCAACTTGTAGTGTTTTAGGATAGTTCAACTAAATCAGAGTCTTCACATGATTAACAGTCTAACAAATCCAATATGTGTTTCATGAAAAACACATATAAGGTAACACTAGAATCTCCTATACAAAATTAATATTATTCTAGATATGAATGTGATTCTTAAAATATTTCTGAAGAAGAAATGTTTGAGTATTAAAATAAGATTTAAGATACATGTAACAAACTATAAGATAAATATATTTCTTTAAACGAAAAAAAATTCTCTTAACTCAACTGTTAAATCTGATAATACTGTAGAAAGAGAGAAAATGTTCAATTACTCAGAGAAAAAAATGTACTAAATCTATCTAATATGAAATTAAAAAATAAAAATGAAAGGTTTACTAAAGGAAAATATAATTTGGTAAATTTCTAGGTAAAAATATTGTTTCTAAATCTACTAATGGTATTTTCTATCAAACTTATAAAATATATTTTGGAAAAAACAATTTTTTTTTTCTAAATCTAGGATATACAACATTACTTCATGTTCTGGAAAAAATTCTGGTAGTTCAAATTATGATACACTCTATACTATTTCATTATTTTCTAGAAAAAATAGTGTTTATTTTTCTATCTCATTAGATAATTCTTTTAGGAATCCTATGAGGCAGATGTGGGTTCTTAAAGCAGTAGTACCAAATATTATTGGACCCCAACAAATTTGGGTACCAAAGTATGTTTTTATTATACAATTTTTTTAAAAAATTGTTTAAAGAGATCCTCCAAAAGATTATTGTACTTGGATAGTGGGTTTTCATGACACATGACATGATACCATTCACATTTCAAGAACTTATTAAAAATGTATAGTTGAAATGTCATATTTGGTGACAATTCAAATGGAATGGTCATTGGCCTTAGCCAAATCGGTAACTATAACAGAGATTTAATTTCCAAATTACATTATTTTGATGGATTGAAATATCATATACATATTATTTCACATCTATGTTATAATATATTTCATGTTAAATTTGAGAATGATTATTTCAATGTCAATTATTCAAATAATGAATTAGATTTTTCAACATTTATAAAAGAGTATATATACTCTCTTAACATATATTCTTTAGTTTCTCAAAACTATTTGAATTATTTTTTATGTCAAAATGATTATTGGCTTTGCATAAAATACAAGGACACTGTAATTTTCTCTTCCTTAGAATGATAACTAGAAAATTTATATCAATGAACTACCCAAACATGAGTTTCAAAATGATAATGTACAATATACTTGTCAAAAGTTAAAGCAATGGAAAATTTCATTCCAACCAAAGATATAAGTGTCATGTTCTCAACCTCTCGAACTAGTTCACATGGACTTGTTTGGACCATTTAGGGTTTCTAGTTCATATGGTAAGAACTATGTTTGGGTTCTTGTAGATGAAATTTCTAGATATAATTGGACATTCTTTTTAGCTCAAAAAATTGAATCCTTCTTTCATTTCACCAAATATGCTAAAAATGTAGAAAATCATAGTGAACTTGAAATTTAATCCTTAATAAGAGATCGTGGCTGTTAGTTTGAAAATCATGAGTATGAATCCTTTTTCTCATAAAATCGATATAGACACAATTTCTCTGCCCCTAGAAGAACTCCATAAAAATGGAGTTCTAGAATGATGAAATAGAACCTTGCAAGTGATTTCTAGAACCATTATTAGTGAATATGAGTTACCAATCAATTTCTGGACTGAAGCAGTAAACACATCATGCAATATCATTAACAGAGTGTTGATTAGACACATTCTAAAAAATTTCCCTATGAGTTATAAAACAATATAAAACACAAATTATGATACATTAATGTTTCTGGTTTCAAAGTGTATATCCTTAATACTAAGGACAATCATGACACTTTTTCATCCAAGAGTGATGAAGGAATAATTCTTGGATATTCAATCTCTATTAAATCTGATAGAGTGTTTAACAAAAGAACGAAACACGTGGAATAATATGTTCATGTCATGTTTCATGATATAGATCAACATAAGCGTAAGACTACTATAGAAATCCTAGAGGATGCTATGTCAAATCTGGTCATTAATGCTAAATCATCTAGACACCCTACAAATGAATCAGTGAAAACTTGTAGTTATAGAATTTCTCTAGATTCAAGTCAGAATGAACCTGAACCAATTGATGAACATGAAATCAGTAGTCCCTCTTTCTATAGTTGTTAGAAACCTTCTGAACCATCTGTTAGATGGTTTTTTTTGGAAATTTATAAAAATTAACTCAATGTAGATTTTCTTCTAGAAATCAGATTGACATCATGTTCTCTTGTTACAACATGAACCTCATAACATTAATGATGCTATCAATGATAAATTTTGGGTGATGTATATGAATGAAGAACATAATCAGTTTGAAAGAATTTTTTTTGAAACTTGTTGATAGACCTAAAGGCACATTTAACATAGACAGTAAGTTGGTGTTTATAAATAAGGTTGAGGAATCAAGTAACATAATAAGAAACAAGTATACATTGGTTGCACAAGGCTATAGTCAAGAATATTTAATTGAATATGTGGATACCTATGCACCAGTAGCTAGACATGAAACCATTGGAATCCTGACCGCTTATGCTGCAAATCTAAATTTCAAAATATATTAAATGGATGTTAACGGTGCATTCCTAAACTGGTATATAGATGAGGATATTTTAATTGAACAACCCCCTGGTTTAACAAATCCACACTTTCCAAATCATGTTTTTAAATTATCAAAAGATTTTTATGGTTTAAAGCAAGTTCCAAGAGATTGGTATTATTGATAATGTACATTTATATTTCCAAATGTTATACAAAAGGTATAGTTTATCCAACCATTTTTATAAAATTAATTTCCAATGATGTTTTATCAGTTCATATTTATGCAAATGACATTATTTTTAGATCTTTATAAAAATCATGATGTATTGAATTTTTTGAAATGATGCAAAGTGAATTTGAAATGAGTTTAATGGGTGAAATTAAATTTCTTCTTGGATTTCAAATCATTCAAAATAATTATGGTATTATTTTGAATCAATTAAAATGTAGTAGAGATCTTCTAAAACATTTTTTTCATGGACAATACTAAATGTCGTGACACTTCAATGAGTACAACTTTTATGTTGGAACTTGATGATGATGGAATATCTGTTGATAAAACCGCATACAGAGAAATTATTGGCAGCTTACTCTACTTAACTCCAAGACAATATGATATTATGTTTAGCGTATGTATCTGTGCTCATTTTCAAGAAAACTATAAGAAATATCATTTAAATTCTATTAATAGTATTTTCAAATACCTCAAACAATCACCTAAACTAGGACTATTTTGTATGAGTGGACATCATTTGCGATAGATAGCAATTGTAATGCAGATTTTGGTGGTTGTAAGTTAGATAGAAAAGTAACATCTTGAACATGTCACTTTTTTGGAAAGTATCTAGTATCATACTATAGTAATAAACAAAACTATTTTGTATTATCTACTATTGAACCTGAATACATTGTTGTTGGTATTTGTTTTGAAAAAGAGTTTTAGATGAATCACACATTACTAGATTATAGATATCAATTCATACATGTACCTATAAATTGTGAAAATACAAGTGCTATTAACATCTCCAAAAATCTTCTTTCATAATCCAGGAAAAAACTTATTGATGTAAGACAGCACTTTTTGAATGACCATTATCAAAAAGGTTATATCACAATGAAATTATCTTGAAATGAATATCATCTTGCTGATATATTCACCAATCCATTATATTATGAAATAATAGATAACATCATACATGAATTGGGAATGATAAATCTAAAGTAGGAAGTGAAATATTTCATAGTTTAAGATTTCGTGAGTCACTTTCGTAGAATTACTATCTCACTCTCACATGTTCCGTTACTGTCTTAATGTTGTTGTCTCATGTTTTTTCTCACACAGTTACTGTCTCTCTGTTTACATATTGCATATACAATTTCAAACAATACAGTTTCACCGTTTTTATGTCACAATGTAGAGATGACACCATGGACACCTATTATGGTCTCACCATGAATGTATGTTCTGATATCACTTTAATAACACCTTTTCTTTGTCTTTATATATAATTACTCATATCACTATAATTGATTATTTTATTTATTTTCTTTCACGTTATTTTAAATTTGCGATGCTTGCTATCCCTAAATGATAAAAATGAATGAAGATTCACTCTTCTCTTCAATTGAGATCTCTTATCTCAAAGTGTATGTACTTTAAAAAATTAGGTCTCTCTAAATCTATGTCTCTCTATATCTCTCTTACCCCTATTGAATGCCTAGAATGAAACTCCCCTCATAATCATATCCTGATAAGTGATCAATTAAGAAAATAAAAAGAGAACCCAAGATATAACCCAATGTTCCATCAAATCTGAATATTGTTGATAGAATAGTGGTACCAAAAAATGGGATCTAACAGAAGTGGTTTTTGTCATGTATTTATTTGGTGTCGAATGTACTGAAAGAAAATATATGGCTGGCCTGGTTTACAAAATAAATAAGTATGATTTATCCAAATCTAGTAGCTTAGTTCAATCAGTTTGTTCAATTATCTTTCAATACATAATATGATTATGTTGTGAGAAGAAGGATTAATGGCCATAGATGAACCTTATATTCAATGTTATGGGCCTCTTTCCCAGGGACAACTTATGAGGGAATTTTGTAGGACAACCAGAGAGGTACACATCCTCCCAATGGTATAGTTTTTTTAGAAGAAACCTTGGGAAACATAACTGGAAATAGAACAAAGAGTAGAACTGTTTATATATAGTTGTATGTTGAAACCTGATTATTGATAAATTGTATTCAGAATATGGTTAGTTTGAGAAAAGTACAATTTTCTACCCGTAAGTATCATTATTTATATTTGATACATATTATGAGGAATGGACACAAGATTAACCTTCCCAAGTATTTTATAGTTCATATGTGTGAGATGATTAAGGCATCCTCAAAGTCAATATCCTTGTTCTACTCAAGGTTAATCTCATCAATGCTATATGATTAAGGGATGATAGGACCAAATGAAAAAGCTATTAAGGAATTTGAATTATGTCTCTCAATTTTTGCAGCCAAAATAATGAAATTCAGTAGGAATCTATGGAGAATGGACTAGGTGGAGGATTAACAAAGGGTATATGAAATGTTTAATCCGGTTGAGAATCCTTCAAAAGCTAAGAAAATTTTTCCCTTATTTGTAACCAGATGAAATTGTTGACTATATTGTTGAAGAATGAGAACAATAAGATATTGATTCACCTACATGTGATAATATCTATGATAAATCGGTAATTGGACATATTTCTCAAGACATAGTCTTTAAGGAAGTTCTTATTTATGAATAAACTATTGATTTGGTAGAAGGGACTATTTTTAAACAAGAGTATGTTGTTAATTAAAGGAAAAAAATTTATTCTGGAAGTTCATATAGAATAAGAAATTTCTCTTTATAAAGAAGCTTCATTTGAGGAACATATAGATAATCACACATTCCATGAAATTATCCTATCAGTTAGGGATAAAATTGAGAAAAATTTTCAGATGGATATAAAAGATATGCATGAACCTATTGGCAATGAAATATTGGAACAAGATCAATTAATAGAATCTATTTGTCCTATGAGAGATTCACTTATTACGGGGGACCAAAATTCTATTCTAGAGAGTGATGAAATTCCTAATCCAGTAGATCCAAGCACAATGGATACGTGGAATAAATTCACATGCTACATTGATTTGAATGATACCTATGAATTCTCAATTGAAAATATCGACTGTTCAACTATCTTTCAATTGAAATTATACTATGATCTTCTCTCTACAAAGAAACCTAATCCTATCTCGGCTCTTGTTCTTGAACCATCATACGAACCTCCTACTTTCATGAGTCAGAATGATTTGAAAGCCTTTTGAGCTATTCTATTTGGAGGAGTGGAATATTCCATGAACACCCAACGTAATCCTGTGAAAAACATGAGTGAATTTGATGATTCCATACTTTTACAAAAGATTAAATGGTAAATTCATCCAAAGTGCTACATGAAATTCAAGAGGTCATAATTGAGAACAAAAACCTATGTTTTGAACTGATGTCTCTTAGAGCTATGGTTGACGATATACAGAAATTGTTGAAATTAGTTCCAAATCATTATTTTCATCCTTTTAAATAAGTCAGTCGTAAGATTCCATAGAGAGTGGCCACTATGATTCAACCAATCCTAACATCCTTTGCTGACAAGGTGGATGAGTGAAACAAACATATATTTCAAGACATGTGTGTCCTGTTATTGGTCTTGACAATTAGACTGATGAATACAATGGTTATCAACAGAAAGATCTAAATCAGCCCAAGTACCTCTATATAGATGTTGTAGCATCCAATACCTATGGACAATAATCTCAACACTTTGACTATGATCTACTCAAAACTAATGTTAAAAAGGAACATTAATCTATGCTAAGGGTCTTTGACAAGGATAGTCTATTTATAGTTGTGAAAATAGTGAATGAGTCCTTGATTTGTTAATGATTCATTCCAAGATTGAAAATGATTATCATGATGAAATTACTAAGAAGATGTATTTTTTACATCAATAGGATTTTCTTTAAGTATGATTTGACAGACCATGTGACTTACCTTGTAGAGAATTTGAAAATTCCACCTGTCACATAGGATTTCGAGACACATGTTCAAAAGATGAAAGAATTCACTCCTTTTTTGACATGTTTAGGGAGATAAAAGATGATTTTGAGAAATCAATGTAGAATGGTGGTGGGATTATTACTGAATTCAACATGTTATTAAGGACATATCTTCAAGTGAAGAGAACTTTTATTGTGGGTCATGTATTTACACCCGTGCAGCATAGTTTTCCTCATTCCATATCCACTTCATTTACCTCTACCTCAACGTGTGTCACTCAAGCACTGAGTCATATCAGACCTACTTTCATTGAAAAACAATTACCTCAGTCTTCCACCAAAACTAACATGGATCCCTATATTTTCCAAGGAATCACTCACACTTATTTTACAATTTGTTCACTCCCTGAATCAGCTACTACCTCTGCTTCTGTGGATCCTCCTGCTACTGCTACCAAGGGAAAAGGGAAGACAACCAGTGCTGATGAAAAGTGAACACTGTCATTTGATCGGTATATTTTTTATTTTTGTTCCCTATAGCGTTTAATTATACATTATTTCCATCTAATGCATTGTGAAATATTTTTTTCTATTCTCTTATTTACTTTTTTACATAATTGATAATCCCAAAAGGGGGAGAGACATGTACTCTAAGGGGATAAGAACAAACATGATTTGTGATCATAAAAAAGGGAGCTATTTTTCGACTCCTCATGTTTAAATCATGTTTTAATGATCACAAATTTTATACATCATGTAGATAATTTTAATCATATTTAAATCTATCTCAAATCATGTGTATAGATGGGTGGTATCTTTATTCTTTAAATATACCAACCCAAGATCATAATTGCTATAAATCATTTTTGATTCTATGAAATTATATTTTACTTTGATCTATAATGATTTCAATTATCCAGGATTAAGTATAATTAATTTTTTTAATATTAAAACTTATATCCATATACAAGTATTTGGGTATGTCTGAGAAATTGTGAGTCTGCCACCAGTTTTGGTTTTCTAGAAAAGGACCCAGACATCGTGACCCAGACACCGTGACCAGACAATGTGACCCTCACAATGTGACCTCGGAACCATGAATAGACACCATGACATAGGAACCATGGACCCGAAACCTTGACAAGACACCATAACTAGTTTCATATCTCATGATGTTTGTGACACTGGTTCCTTGCCGAGACGCCATTCGAATTTGGGAATAGAACCAATCATTGTGATCCTGATACTACATCTATGCTACCAGTTCTTGATCATAATACAATCATTCCATCATGACTGTCTCAATTCTCAAAGGTAATGAATAAGACACCATTTGGTGGTGAGACTACTTCCAAGTGACATTGTTTCTAGATATATTGCGAAATCACTATTTAATCTGTTTTTTCATTTTCAATTTAATTTCTAATGGAAATATTTGTGTCTTTTAAATGAACTAATAGAATAATTATATTTTTGTAGACATGTCAGCTAAAGGTAAGAGGTAAGAGGTGCAGGATACATGCATCCTTTTGGATCCAACACATAAACTCCGTGAATAAAACGAATAGTGTGGCCCAGAAACAAGAATATGTAGTAGGGTATAGCAGAAGAGTGAGCAATCTTGAAAAGTGGACGGGTCCATGCAACAAGATGCTTCTGAAGAACCAAAGAATAATTTTCAAATAAAAAAGTTCTAAAACCATAGATCAGAACCAAGTCATCTTCCCAATACAAATTTCATGAATAACACTAGCACATTCTAACTAAAAACCAGGGAGGTAATTTGAACATTCAAACTATTATAACTGTATTACATTGATTGACTGGGTTATATTTATTTTTATTGGGAAAAAATTTATTGATAAAAATTTTAACATAAGTTTTTATAGATACTCAATTTACCCCCACTTGTGTACTCTACTACAACCAACATCCACATCGAAAAAATCCACAAAATCATGGACCCCAAAAATCACAAAACCTATACAAAAATGTCACTAAACCCTCATCCCAAAAAACCATAATCCATCATCTCCTAAAATACCAAAATCATCCTACCTAAAATACCTAATCCCTCACCCCTAATGAACCATAAATCATCATCCCCAAAACACTTTAATCATTTAGACGCAAAATATCATGAACCCACATCCCCAAAAAACACAAAAACCTCAAACCCAAGAAATCCACAAACCCAAACCCCCAAAAAACTCTATACTCTCATCCCCAAAAAATTGAAACCCTCCTCACCAAAAAAACACCCAAAACTTCATCCCTAAAATACCTAAACCCTAAAACACCCATAAACTTCAAACCTTATCCCTAAAAAACATTCATCCCTCGGCCCTGATAAAACATAAATCTAAATCCCAAAAAACAAAAAATCTTATACCCGAATAAAAATAAAAACTATGCACCAAAATATTCTATAGTTGACTGTAAAATGATCTCATAATTCACCCCCAATTAACACAAAAACTACATTATCAAAAAACTATAAACCCACATCAACAAAAAACAAATAAACCTACACTAAAAAACCATAAAGCTTCATCCAAAAAAATACTCAATCTTATCCCAAATGAAACCCACGTCCCCAAAAATTCATAAAACCTCAATCTCACAGAATCGTAAACACATAGTGGAAATTGACCATCAACTCTAATCCAGAGAAAACCCCTAGCATTGAACCTCAGAAAAATAGAAACACCCATCCCTAGAAATCCCTAATCCCTCGTCCCTAAAAAAACTAGTCACTCACCCCCTTAAAACCCAATAGTCACATCCCTTGAAAACCAAAAACCGTATTCTCTCATAACACTAAACCAACAGACCCCAATTACCCTAAAAAATCACTAGAAAATTATAAACCCATATCTCTAGAAAACCATAAACCTGAAAACATAGAAATCCTTGAAACCTCATAATTAGAATACCCTAAAACCACATCCCCGTTAAAACCTAAAAGAACATACCTTGAAAACCGTAAACCCTCATCCCTAGAAAACCCAAATCCATCAAACCTAGAAAACTATAAACCCTAATCCCATGAAATCACTAAACCCTCTACCCCATAAAACCCTAATTCCTCGGCCCTAGAGATACCAAAAACATCATTGCTAAAAACCCATAAACCTAAGGAATGATAGAACCCAAAACCGTAATCCCCATAAAAATCCAAATCATCATCCCTAGAAAATCTTAATCCCTATTCCAAAAAATACCGTAAACCCTCCACCCAAGAACATAGACAACATTACCCCTAGCCACATAGTTCCAAAAAACCCTAAACCCACTTCCACAAAAAATCATTAAATATTTATACCCATAAAACAGTAAACCTCTCACCCAAAATTCCTGAGAAGAACATTCCCAAGAAACCCTAAAACATCATCCAAAAAAAAACCTATATCCCCACCCCATAATAAATAAAAAAACACAATCCCTAAGAAACTATAACCCAATATTGTAAAACAATTTATACACTCAACCAAATAAATACATAAACCCACATCCCCTAAAAACCATAAACACACGTATAAAAAACCAATATCTCCATTCTCCTAAAAAACCATATACTGATGGCCCTAATTAAACCCTGAACTCGATGTCTAGAAAACCTAAAACCCTTATTCTCAGATAAATATAATCCCTATACAATAAAAAACACTAAAACATTATCAAAAAAAAACTAAACCCTCAAACCAAAAATTCAATATATCCCCAACCATCAAAAACCTAACCACCAAGCCCCAGAATAACTGTAAACACATCGTGGCAGAAACCCCTAAAACCTCACCCCCAAATACCAAAACACTTATCCCAATAAAAATCTAAAATTTCCACCCAAAAAAATAATCCATCATGAAAAAAACCCTAATCTCACATCAAAAAATACCCTAAACTGTAAATCCAAATAAATCATTAATCCCACAACCCGAAAAAAAGATACCCCCCTCCTTGAAAGAACACTAATCCCATATCCCAAAACACTAGTTACACTAATACCCAAAAACCACTAAACCCTCAAACCCCCAAAACCCAAAACCCTCTGCCACAACAAACCCCAAACAATATCCTTCAAAAAATCCCAAAACCCTCATCCCCAAAATACACTATACCCTCTGATAATAAATCCCTTAAACTATCATATCCCAAAAAAACATAATGCATCACCCAAAAAAACCCCCATCCATCGCCTGAAAAAAGATTAAACCCTCACCCTATAAACAATACCCAAAATACTAAACTCTAAATAAACGAAATCCTCATCCAAAAATCACTAAAAACCCACTACCCCCAAAAAGTAATGAATCCTCAGACCGAAATTACCCAACACCCTCAGCACCAAAATAACCAAAAACATCAGCCCCAAAAAACCCTGAATCCCCAACCCCCAAAAAACATAATCGCTCGACTAATAAAACCACAAAACCACATCAACGATAAACCACTAACACATATCCCTCTAAACCCAAAATTGGTTTCCATAATAAACCTCAAACCATAATCATAAAAAAAACACGATCCCTGACACCAAAAATTTCGAATCCCTCGTCCCCAAAAACACCGAACCCTCAACCCGAAAAAATTATAATCCCCCATAAATAAAAAATTGTAACCCTTCGAACCAAAAATAACTAGACCCACACCCCCCAAAACCATTATACTTCATCTCAAAATATTCCCTTACCCTCAGCCCCAAAAAATCTAAAATTTATAATCCTTAGAAAACCAAAAAACTTCAGCCATAGAAAACAAAACCTTCTTCATGAAAATTCCCTAAAAACACATCACAATAAGCTCTTTATATATTATCCCAAAAATCCATTAATACCTTCGAATTAAACACACCAAAACCCTCATCCCAAAAACCATAAAATTGAAATCCCCAAAATCCCCTTTATCCTCATCCCCAATGCACCTAAGCCATCTACACCAAAAAACCTAAACCCACATCCCAAAAATATTTATCCTACAAAACACACAAAAACCCAATACCCACATCCCCACAAAACCCTAATCCTCATACCTCGAAACCCTTAAACCCTCTGCCCCAAAAATCCCTAAACAATCATCCTAAGAAACCGCTATATTATCTTCCGTCGAAAACCATATACACGTATACCTAGATAACCCTAAATCATCATCCACAAAAAATCCTAAAACCGTAGATCCAAGAACACCTAATCCATCAACCATGAAAAACCATAAATTCTAATCCCTAATAAAAATATATATCCACATCTCCGAAAAACCCTAAACACTCATACAAAAGAACCCTAAACCCCCAGATCAAAAAAAACATGAACCCTCATCACATAAATCATTAGTCATTGTACCCCAAAAATTAATAAACTATAATTCATTAACAAAACTCTAAATATATAGCTAAAAAATGCAGAAACCATCATCCATAAAAAAATACTAAACCAACATCACAAAAAAACATAAATCCCATGGCACAAAAACCAAAAAAAAACTCATCCCCATAAAACTATATACCTGCATCATCTAAAAACTAAACCATTATCCCTAAAAAACTCAAATCAATCATCCCTAACAAAACGTAAACCACCATATCATAAAAAATAGCAAAACCCTCATCCCCTAAAAAACATTAACCCTCACAACAAATAACCCTAAACCCTTAACCCCATTAATCCCAAAATACTCTACCTAAAACCACGTAAAACCAATTCCAAAAACCTCTAATATTTTTGACCCAAAATTCCTAATCTCCGATCCAAAAAACCAAAAACCCTCATTCATTTGAATCCATGAACTCAAATCAAAATAAAATACATAATGAATAGTACAAAAAACACCATCACCCAAAGTCCCAAAATACATAAAACCCACAACCCTATAAAACCCTAATACCTCAGGCTAAAAAATAAATAATCTTACAACCCCAAAACACCCAAACTCTCATACTAAAAAAATCCATCAGCACCATCACCCAAAAACCATAAAACCCAATCCCAAAAAATATCTAAACCCCTATCCCAAGAAAAATTAAACCATTAGTCCAAAAAAATACTTAACCCTCCACCCCAAAAAATAGTGAAACTCATTCCCAAAAAACCATAAAACCTCTTCCCAAAAAACACTAAAAATCACAACTGATAAAACAAAAATCTTCTAACCCCAAATAAGTATAAAAAATCATATTAGAAAACCATAAACCCACCTATTTAAATCCACAAACCCTCAACCCAAAAACACCAAAACACTCATAAAAAAACCCAAACACAGAACCCCAATGAATCTGAAACCTTTCTCCCAAAAAACACTAAACCATTATCACTCATATTACCCAAAAACCCCATCCATAAAAAACCAATCACTTATCAGAAAAAATCCACAGAGCCACAACCATATAAACCCCAAACCCTCAGCCCCAAAATCTAGAAATCCCTCAGCCCCAAAAACAAAAACCCTCAATCTGAAAAAGTACCATAAACCCCCAACCGAAAAAATCATAAACCCACATTAAAAAAACCCTAATCCCTAAAGAAATCATATACCATTAGTCCCCAAAACCCAAAAACCCTTAGCCCGAAAAAACCATAAACCCTCCGAGCTAAAAATAACTGAAATCCCTAATTCCCAAATAAACATAAACCCTCATAGTAAATTAATACTAATCCCTGTTAAAAAAACATAAATCATCATCCATAAAAAACACTAATACTTCACCCCCAAAAACCATAGACCCTCATCTTCAAAATACCATGAATACTAATCCCATGAATCCCTAAACCTCTAGCTACAAAAATACCTAATCCCTAAAACCTCATCATAAAATTAGTTAGATATCATCCCTGAATACCCAAAAAAATTAAACTCTAATAAATAGAAAACATACTATTCAGAAACATTAAAATATCAATGTCAAAATAACCTCATTTATGAGAGTCAAAAAATTCTAAACCCTTAGACCATGAAAACACTAAACCCTAATCACTAGAAAACCCTAAAACATCTTCCCCATTAATTTTAAACCCCCTTATTAAGAAAACCTCAATATCTATTTCCCATATAACATTAAACCATCATCCCCCAAAAACCAAAAGCCCTCATACACAAAAACTCCAAATATTTATTCAAAAAAATCATATATCCTTCACCCCCAAAAAAACACAAAATCGCATCTCCCATAACCACACATAACCACCACCAAAAAACCCAAAACCCAATACACTTATTCCCAATAAACTCAATACCATATATTCCAAAACTATAAAAATCGTATAAAAATTCAAAAACTGTCATCCTAAAAACCCCTTAAAAAACATCCTCAAAGAATACCAAACATTGAACCACAAAAATAGAAAACCACTTTCCCATAAAACCAAAACAATAATCTAAAAAATAATAAAACACTCATCCCAATAAAAGGGTAAACTTGTTCCCATAACACCTTTATACGCCAAGCACGAAATAACCCCAAACCATCTTCCTATAAAATCCATAAAGCCCCATCCCCAAAAATCACATTAAACCACAACCCTCAAAACCCTAAAACATCAGCCTTGGAAAACTAGAAACCCCAACTGTCATAAAATTTAAACTCCCAACCCCAAATAAACCTAAACACTCTGCCCAACATATCCATAGACCCTCATTCACAAAATCCCAAAAAACCATTTCCCCATGAAATCATAAACCTCTAGCTCCGAAAATCCCTAAAGACTCATCCCTAAAAGAAACCCAAACACTAATCCCAAAACCCCATAAACCCTCTACCCCCCAAAACCCCAAACCCGCATCCCAGGAAAACTAAAACCTAGACCCCAAAACATCCTAAACCATCAAACCCTAATATTTCTAAACTTCTATTCATGGAAGTCCCTAAACAGATATAAATAAAACACATAATATAAGCCCCAAAAAACCCTATACCATCTAACCAAAACCCCCAAAAATGTATGTTAAGAAAATACTAAACCCTTCTCTTGAAGAATCCAAACCCCAAAACCAAAAAAACCATAAACCCTCATCCCCATAAATTCCCTAAACCATGATCCCCCAAAATCCTCAAACACTCAACAAAACAAATGAAAACCCACAAACCCTAAAAATCTAATAACATCATCCCCAATAATAGACAAATACTATATCCCAATATACTACACAATCTTACATTATAATCCATGAACCCCCATCCCAAAAATCCATAAAACCGTATCCACAAAAAACCTCAATCCCTCAGTGACAAAAACCCCAAACTGTCATCCTTAAAAATTCCAACATTTTCATCCATGAGAAGTCAAAAATTATTATCCCCATCAAATCATAAACCCTCAGCTACGAAAATCCCCACACCTTCTTTGTAAAAAAACCCCCAATACCTTACACCCAAAAATCCCTCTGACCCACATCCTCCAAAAATTCAAACCCTTAATCCATATACAAACCTAATCCCTCATACCCCAAATGGAGAGAACAATCATCCCCAAAACACAGAAAACCATCATCTCAAAAAATAACTACACACAAAACCAATATATATAAAAATCACTCAAAAAAACCCTAAACACACATACATAAAAATCTTAAACCATTGGGCCCTAAAATCCAAAAACAATATCCCCTAAAAACATAAACCCTCAACCCAAAATATATTTTTAACATTATCCACATATCACATCATCCCTCAATCCCTAAAAACCATAAACCCTCATCCATAAAAACCATTGTATCCTCATCCCCAAGAATCCTAAAACTCTAAGACCCCAAAAAACTAATCCATCAACTCAAAAAACTCCAAAATCTCTCTATCCAAAGATACATTATACCATCAGAACCAAAATCCCCTATACCATAAACCATCAACAAAAAAAATCCACAAACCATCAGCCTAAAAAAATCTTTAACCCTCATCCCAAAAACCCCTAAAAACGTATCCCCCAATAACCATAAACCAGAAGACTAAAAAAACCCAAGACCCTTCATCCCAAAAAGAAAACTAAACACCCACCCCATACAACCATAAACGATTATCCCGAAAAACATGTAAACTCTAAGCCCCAAATAACCACAAAACATCATCCCAAAAAACCATTAACCCAAACCCCCAAACCGACAACCCTAAATAACTAAAAAAAACCACATCCAATCCAAAATCAAAATACTCAAAAATCATAAATGCTCAGCCCCCCAAAAATGAAATTCATCATCCTGAAACCACTACACCTACAACACCAAATACCCATTTTCCATCATCCCCTTATAACTTTAAATCATAAACCCCAAAATTCCTCATAGACTCTTACAAAAAAACACAAAAACACCATCTCTAAAAACCTAAAAACCCTTTGTCCAAAAAACTCATAAACTCTCAACCTCCAAACCCATAATCCCTTATCCTAAAAAAATCCTAAACCCTCATCCCCAAAAACCCTAAACTCTCCCCCCCAACAAATGCGAAAACCATAGCCTAAAAATTACCTATAAACACATCCCAAAAAATTGGAAATCCCTCTACCCCAAAAACCCTAAAAGAATCACCCCACAAACCCATAAACCCACAGTCGCAAAAAACCATAAACACTCATCCCCCAAAAATCCCTAATCCCTCACCCATAAAAAAAATAAAACATAATCCAAAAAAATCATTAACACTAATCCTCATAAAATAAATAAACATGAGGACAAAAAAACAATAATACCCCATAATACAATAAACCAACACCCCTAGAAAACATTAAAAACTCTACCACTAAATACCTAAAACCATAAATCCTAGAAACCCTAACCCCTAATCCACATGGAACCATATACCCCAGCCTAAAACCCCCCTAAAAGCTCTAACTAATAACCCTCAATCCATAGCATGAAAAAATCCTAAACACTCATCCCCAAAACCCCAAAATCCATACTCCAAACAACAAAAGACCATCAACCCCAATAACACTAAACCCTAAGCACTATGAAAACCTAAACCATCATCCCAACAAATAATAAATCTTTATCCCCAAAAATTACAACCCACATATCATGAAAAAATCCCAAATAGTCAGCCCAAGAAAACATTTATCCCTTAGCACTAGATAACTCTAATATATCATCCTCAAAAAACAAAAACACTCACCCCTATAAAACAGTAAACTATCATACCCAATGATCGATAAAAACACATAAAATAAACCCTAATCCCATAGTCCCAAAATCTTGACACACTTATTCCCAAAACAATTAAATCCATTTCCCGAAAAGTTCAAAAATCCTCCACTAAAAAAACCCTAAAATTGATTAAACAAATTTCCTTCGTCTGAATTCCTATAATAAAACTAAACATTCAATCCCAAAAAATCACAATAACTTATCCCTAAAAAATAGGAATCCCTCATCCCAAGAAAACCCTAAACCCTAAGCCACATAAAACCTAAAAAAATTAGCCCCCAAAAAAACCTAAACCATAAGATTTGAATAAACCCCAACCCTCATCATCAAAAACCATAAACCCTTGTCCCCAATAATCCATAAACCCTCATCCCAAAAAATCCCTAAAACCTCATCCTAAAAAAATACTATGATATCATCCCAAATAACCTCAAAACAATCACTCAAAAAAACACTAATCGCACATCGCAAAAACAATTAAACTTTCATTCTAGAAGAAACATAAATCCATGTTCCCCAAAAAACCCAAAACCATACCACCAAAAATTCCCTATGAACACTATCTAAAAAATATCAAAAGACTTTTCCAATTAAATAATAAAACAATATCTCACAAAAAACCCTAAACCCCTTACAAAATACACATAAACCCTCTGTCCTAAATAAACCTATATTCTCAGCTATAAAACACCCCCTAAACCTTAGCTGCAAAAATCACTAAATCCTCATCCCCCAAAAATCATTAAGAATCATCTCAAAAACCCTAAAACATTTTTCCCAATAAAACTATATACCATCTTCCCCCAAAAAACCTACATCCTCATTCAAGAAAACCCATAAACCCGCAATGTCAACAAACACTAAACCCTGACCATTTAAAATTTTTAAACCCATTTCCCTAAAAAACCCTAAAACCAAAATAGTGAAAATACCAATCCTTCATCCCAAAAAAGACACTGATCCCTAAATCCTAGAAAACCATAAACTTTAATCCTTAGAATACCATAATCCACATCACATAAAACCATACACCTAGAGAACAAAAAAAATACAATCACTCTGGCCAAGTAAAACTAAACCCTCATTCTAAGAAGACCATTAATCCTCATCACAAAAACACCATAAATCGTCCGCACAAAAATAAATAAACTCACATTACTAAAAAACCGTAAACTATTAGCCTAAATATTTTATCATACATCAGAACAAAAAAACTAAACCATTGTCCCCAAAAAACATAAACCTCTAGCACCTAAAATCCTTTAAACCACAGCCCCAAAAATCCCCAAACACACACTCCCCAAGATCCCTAAAAACTCATAAAATAAAATCCATAAATCTAAGCCCCATAAAACCCCAAAACCATAGCCCCAAATAACCGTAAAAATTGAAAACGCTAAACACTCATCCATAAAAAAACACTAAACCCTCATCCCCCAAAACCCCAAAACCCTTATCAATAATAATCCCTAAAATATCATACCTAGAACCCAAAACCCTCAACCCAAACAACCCGGATACATCATCTAATAGATCCCTTAAACCATAAAAATTAATGAAACCTTAAACCTCAACCAAAAAAATCCCAAATTTCTTATCCCAACCCCTAAACCCACTCCTCAAAAAACCTAATTCTAACACCCACAAAATACCATGAACCCTCTTTCCCAGAAAAAAATAAAATTTCATCCCTAATATCCTAAAATCATCAACCCCAAGAAAACATAAATCCTCAAACCAAAAAAAACACCAAACCGTCATCCCAAAAAAAACACCAAACCATCAACCACAAAAAAACCCCAATCCCTCGTCAAAAAATAGCTTTAATACTCAGACCAAAAACCCCAATAACATTTCTCCCAAAACCATATAATCATAGATAGAAAAAATCATAAACCATCACCCCCAAAACACAATCACTAATATCCAAAAAACTCTAAATCATCAAATTAAAAAAACCATACAACCATGATACTAAAAACCCTAAAACCTCAGTGAAAAATACTCCTAACCCATACCCAAAAAACCCTATACCATAATCATAAAAAAACCAAAACTCATGATTCAAAAAACCATAAAACATCATCCCCAATCCCCTAAACCCCAATCAAAAAAACATATAACCCACATCCCATCAAATTCCCTAAACCCACAACCCAAGACAATAATGTTCGCTTATCCCCAAAAAACAGTTAACACTTTTCTCTAAAAAAATTTATCCATGGCCCAGAAAAAGGTCTTAAACCGACATCCCCAAAAACCAAAAATCATCATCCCCAAATAATAATAAACCCTTATCCTAATAACCCTATACCCTTAGCCTAAAAATTTAAAATCCTCATCTAGAAAAAATTCTTAACCCTGAAATTGAAAAAATCATAAACCCTCATCCCCGAAATACCATAAACAGTCAACCCCAAAGATCCCAAAACCATCATATCTATGTTACCCAAAACCCACAACCAAAAATATCCATAAAAAATCAACCCAATAAAACACTAAACCCTTAGTCCCTAAAAAGATATTCCCTATGGTTGAAGAAAACCAAAACCATCTTCCCCAAAAAACAATAATCCCCGAGCCACAATTAATCCTAAACACGTAGCCCAATAATACCCAAAACCATAATCCCAACAACCCCTAGACCATAATTCATTTATAAAATATTACCACGGTGCCAAAAAACCCAAAACACTATTCCCAAAATATCCCTAAACAGTAATCCCCCATAAAACCTAATTCCTCATCCAAAAAAACATAATCTATTAGCCCCCCAATACCACAAACTCCCATAAATTAAAATAATAAACCATCACCCAAAATAACCATAAATATTCATCCCCAAAAAATCGTAAATCATCATAAACAAAATCCTAAACCACTAGCCCAAAATAAACATAAACCATTATCCATACAAACCCAAATCCTAAATTATAGAAAAACTAAAACCCACAGCCCTAAAAACCTCTAAACCCTATACCCTAAAAATAATAGACCATTTCCCCTAAAAATAATGAATCCCTCCTCCCCAAATGATCCTAAACACTGATACCCAAAAAAATCATATTCTAAACCCAAAATATCCAGAAAATTGCTTTCACCAGAAAACATCCATCCCTTATCCAGAGAAAACCACAAAACCCTCATCCCCAAAAAAACAAATAGTATTCCCCAAAATGCTTAAAAGAATTATAGAATAAACAGTATACTCCCATCGACAAAAAACCTAAAAAATATATAACTAAAAAAATCATAAATCCTTAGCCCAAAAAACCATAAACCCACAACCCTAAAAAACCATAAATCCCTCGCCCAAAAAAAGAGTAAACCATAAAACCCTCATAACGTAAATTCTCAACCAAAAAAAAACACTAACCCATTATCCTAAAAAAACCCAAATCCATTAGCCCAAAAATTCATAATACCACTAGCTCAAAAAAACCATATTAACTCATCCAAAAAAGAAACATCGACCATTTCACCCAAAAAAAAGTAATAACCCCTCCCCAAAAAACCCTAATCCCTAAGCCCCAAATACCAAAATCCTCATCCCCAAAAATCCCTTAGCCTCGAAAAAAACCAAAACTGTTAACCCCCAAAAAATAACTAATCCAAGTAACAAAAAAACAATAACCACTCAATAGAATGTCCATATACCACAAAATATTATATGTCCTCATCCCCTCAAAACCAAATACTCCAAACCAAACAAACATAACCCCTCAGCCCCAAAGAACTCCAAACCCTAATCCAAAAAAACCCCCCTAAACCCACATCCCCAAAAAACCCTAATCCCTTAGAAAAAAATATACCTAAACCAATATACTCAACAAATAATAATACCTTATCTAAAAACACCATAAAATATCATCCCACAAATCCCAAAACCCGAAACCCCAAAAAACACGAAACCTATAGCCCCAAAAACAATAAATCGTTACCCCCAAATACCCCAAACCCCCTTCCCCAAAAAAACCTCAACCCCCTTCCATAAAAAAACATAATGCCCCTTACACAAGAGATTCTCAAAACACGTCCCAAAAAATCACTAATCCCACAATCCATGAAATCCATTATCCCTGATCACCAAAAACCAAAAAAATCATATCAAATCCAAAAATACTCATCCCTGAAGACCCATATTCCCTCATCCCACAAAAATACCATAATCCCCTATCCACAAATAACCTGAAACCGCTAGTCCAAAAGTCCTTAAATCATTATCTACAAAAGTGCCTATACCCTCGCTGTTAAAAACACTAAACCCTTATCACTACTAATCCCTAAAATCATTGCGAGAAGTCATCAGAACCCCTCTCCAAAAAAACCTGAAATTCCCATCCACAAAAAACCTAATCTCTCAAATCCAAAAGACACTATACCTATACAACTAAATAATCTAGAAAACATCAAACTAAATAATGTTAAACAATCATTCATAAAATCCCTAAACCCTCAGCCCCAAATAACCCATAAGCAGGTGCGTAAAAAACACTAAATCAATATCATCAAAAAACAAGAACCCCTATGGGTAATAACTTCTATGTCCTCATCCACAAGAGCCCAAATCACCCCATACAATAAAACACTTCACCATCATCCCTGGAAGACCTTAAACCATCAAATCCATATACCCCAGACTAGTATACCCAAAAACACTAAATATTGCACCCAAAACATTAAACACAATGTAACAAAAAAACCAAATACCTCATACGCAAAAATACCCTAAAACCTTATCCCCAAAAAATAATAAACCCTAACCCTAAAAAAACAATAAAATCATGGCTGAAAAAACCATAAACACTCAGCCAAAATAAACCGTAAACCCTTATCCCCAATATCCCCCAAACCTAGTGACCAAGAGAACCGTAAAAATTCATCCTAAAAAAATAATAAATACTCAACACCATTAAAACCCCAAATCAAAAGGCTCAAATAATTTTACTATTTTTCCCTATATGACCTTAAATCATCATCCCAAAACCCATAAAAACTCAAAAAAAATCCCTATAATCCAAAAAACACAAACCCCTCTCACAATATACATAAACCCTATGAATGAAAAAACATAATACCTCATCAATAAAAAACCCTAACCACTAAGCCCAAATAACCCCTAAACCCTCAAACACCTAAACCCTAAATAGAAAAAATGTGAAACCCACATTGCTAAAAAAACCTAAACACTATACCCTAGAAAACCATAAATCCTTCGCTCCAAAAAAAAAACAAAACCCTCATCTCCAAAAATCCCAAAACTACCCTCCCCCAAAAACCCTAAACCCCAGCCACCAAAATGTGTAAAAAATCACCCTGAAAACCCCAAAACCCACAACCATTAAATTTCACAACCCATCATCACCAAAAATCCCAAAAAAATCATTAGCAAAAAACACTTAACCATTACCAAAAAAATACCTAAACAGTAATCCAAAAAACCTGAAAACCCTTATCCTAAAAAATCCTTAACCCTCATCCCAAAAAATCCTTAAACCCTCTGTGAAAAAAAAAATTAAACCCTCATCCAAGATAGAACCATAAACCCTAAACCCACAAAAAACACCAAACAATAATCTGCAAAAAAACCCCATTCCATATTCCCCAAAAACTGTGAACCCTTATCCCCCAAACCCAAGCACCTCATTTGGAAATATCCCAACACCCTCATCCCCAAAAAACCCTAATACCTCATCAAACAAAAAACCAAAACCCTATGCCCCCAAAATCCTGAAACATTCAACTTCAAAATTCCCTCAAACCTCTTTCCAAAAATAATAAACCCACATCTAAAAAAACGTAAACCAGCATCCCAAAAATTCATAAATATTAACCTTATAAAAACAAAAACACATAGCCCCCAAAATCCCAGAAACCACAACCCCAAAAGAAACCAAAAACTCACCACCCCAAAAAAATCCCAAACACTAATCCATATAAAAAACGAATCCCTAATTCCCATGAAAATGTAAAAACTCAACCAAGAAAACAATAACAACATAGACCTATAATATAATAATACCACATCTCCAAAAAATATAATAACCTTCAACACTAATAAACCATAATCCCTCAACCGCAAAAAAAAATTAAGGCCTTATCCAAAAAAATCATATTCCCTCATCCACAATAAAAACCTTATCACCCAACCAAAAACATCCAACAAAACAGAACCCAATAAATACCCTAATCCCCTACCCAAAAATCAAAAATCCATCTACCCAAAAATGTAATAATTCTTCTAGACTAAAAAATACAAATCCCTCAATTCTAAAAAATCCCAAACTATCCACCTCAACAAACACTATTCCCTTATTACAATAAACCATAATCCCTCATCCCTATAAATCCTTAAATAGTTGGACCCAAAAAACACTAAACACTCATACGTAGAATCCCTAAACCCTAAGTCAAAAAAAAAGTGAACACTAATCCAAAAAAAAACCTTAATCTGTCATCCCTGAAAAACAATTAACCCTGATCCCCCCAAAACACTGAACCATCTGTCCCAAAAACCTAAACCCTAATCCAAAAAATACCTAAACCATCATCCCTACAAATTATAATCTCTAATCATAAAAAAACATAATCCCCATTCCTAAGAAAACCCTAAACCATCGACCCAAGATATCCATAAAGCCTCTACCCAATAAACTATAATCCTTCAACTATGATAAACCCTAAACCCTCACTCAAAATACCCCAAAAATTAATCCAAAAAAATACATAAAACTAAAAAAACACCCTAAACAATTATCATGGATAAAAATAAAATCTCATCCCGAATAATATAAACTTGTATCCCAAAAAAACCTAATACCTTGGTCCAAGAAAAATATTAATCCCTCGTCCCAAAATATTCCAAACTGTTGGACCTAAAATAACCCTAAACAGTCATCCCTAAGGCACCCTATACCCTCATCCCCAAATAACCATAAAATCGTGGTACCAAATAACATGAAACCATCATCCATAAGAAATCCCAATCCCATGACCCAAAAAATTACTAAACCCACATCCTCATAAAACTCTAAAGAATAAGGCCCAAAAGTCCCTAAAACCCCCACTCCTCAAAACACTAAACCGTCATCTACCAAAAACCCAACTACCAATAACCCAAAAATACCTAATCTCACAATTTCAAAAAAACCTTAATCCCTCATCCACAAAAACCTCAACCCACAGGCACAAAAAACCCTACACCCTCATACAAAAAAATCACTAAACCCTAATTCCCCAAATACCTTAATCAATACACGCTAAAAAAACTCAATTCCATGATACCAAAAAACCAATAACCATCATAAAAAAAATAAAAAACCATTATCCCCATAAATCACAAATAATTATGTCACCAAAATAGTAACCCTTTCCCTCCAACAAAAAATCCCCAATTCCTAAAAAATCCAGAAACCAAATCCTTAAAATAGCTAAACCCTTATCCCTAAAAAACATAAAACCATCATCCAAAAATACCCAAATAGTCGTAAATATAATCACCTAAAAAAACATAACCTTATCCATAAAAACACACAAACCATCATAAAAAAAATAGAAACACTCTTCCCTAATAACCCATAATCCCTTTCCCTAAAGAACCCCCAATACCTCATCATAAAAAACCTTATAACGAAATCGCTAATAAATATAATCACCTTTCCCCATAAATCCACAAACACAATGTCCACCAAAACAATAAATCGTTAAAAATAAAAATTCAAATACCCTAACCACAAAAAACAGAAACCCTCTCCCTTAAAAAAATCATAATCGTTCCCCCCCCCCAAAACCCTATATTGTTCGCCCAAAAAACCCCAAAATCATTATCTATAAAAGAACCTAAAACATCATCACCAAAAAACATTAAACCCATTACACTAGATAGACTTCACCCTCTAAAAAATAATCTCAACATCCTCCCCAAAAATCCCTTAACTGCCAGCCCCAAAACAACCCTAACCCCTTATCAACAAAAAAACACACTGGATACTTACCCAAGATGAACAACAGACCTACCACTCTAAAAAACAAATAAACAGAAAACCCAACAAATAGTTTTCCCTCAGGCCCCATAAAACTATATGAACATCCCCAACAAAATAATAAATCATCGAACCAAAAAAACATTACGAACTATTCCACAAAAAATCCTAAACCCTCACCCCAAAAACTCTTAATCCCACACCCAAAAAAAACTCCTATATATTTCCTAAACCATTTGACCAATAAAATATTATAACCTCATTAGTAAATTATCCAAAACCCTCAACCACCCAAAAGACATAGGACCCAGACCCATACAAAATCCTAAACCCTCATCCTGAAAAAATAAAATTTTGTTGGCACCACAAAACTAAAAACACACAATCCCATATAACTGTAAACACACATCCCCAAATAACCATATACCCTTTCCTCAAAAAACCCAAACCCTCACTCCCAAAACACCCTATACTGTCATAACCACAACATCCCAAAGTCATAGCCCTATAATATCTTAAACACTAAACCCCAAACATTCATAAACACTCAACCCCAAAAAAAACCAAAACACGCATCCCAAAAAAAATTATTAAACCACCTCCAATAAAATCATAATCCCTCTGTCCTAAAAATCCTAAATCCACATCCCCAAAATAACCTAAACCCAAGTCCCAAAAAACCTAGACCATATTCCCTAAAGAAATATAATCCCTCATCCCCATGACATATCTAAGCCCATAAACCCAAAAAAATTCTAAACACTCTGAAGAATCATTGTTAGAAGGAAACGAGTAAGTGATGATTGGACATCAAAATGTATTTGTTGGCTCCAACACAAACCTTTTAATAAAAATCAAAATTCAATTGAATTATTATGGCTATAATGCTACCCCACCTTTCAAGGATCATCAACGATTAATTTATATGCCTTTACCAATTGAAATGCACCACCAATTTCAATCAATGGCAGGTAGATAAATGAAGAATATTTCACAACATGTTCCAAAATTCATAGGATTTAATTTTTACTTTAATATAAGAGTGAAAATAAATTATTAAGGTAAATTAAGGATATATTAATGGTAAAAATTGAATAAAATTAAATAAGGTCACATAAATATCACAAAAAAAAACAAAAAATAACATTCACATGCTCATAAATGACACCACTAACTGAATTGGAGATATTCCTTCATGATGATTTTTTCTCAATGTTCCCAATCATGTTTATTGTGTTGCATTGAATTTTCTTCCATTACCTTCTATATATATCAATTTGGGACCCAAAAACCTATATTGTGTCCCACAATTTTGTTATATTCCAAAAGGATCTTGTTGGACCAATTCAATATAATATTTGGAATAAAATTCTTTTCATCCCAAAAGTCTTATAGTTTAATTTAATTTGTCTCATACCAATCCCTTTTAGTTTTTTGGGATATTCTATCAAACCAATGGAATCATCGTCTTTAATGTATGGGAAAAAATATCCCATGAACATTGTTCAATAAAGTCAACCCAAGTCATTATGTAAATTGATAATGTAGACATTTTTCCCACTCATTTATGTACCATAAGAGGGCCTTAATAACATTGTATAATCAATAAATTAATCTTGTATAAAAATATATCATTTTCAAGTTCAATCAACGCATTTTCTTGTTTTTGGAAAATGGACTTATTTAGAAGCATGTTACCTAGCTTCTAATATTCTTCATCAGACATATGTATTTGAGCTTGAGTATATTCCTAATAAATAGTAGTATTTTTTACTTCTACTCCACATTAATATCCACCAATAAACCAATATTCGAATAAAATGATTCAATATAAGTATATTGATCAATTACATAAACTAATCTAAATGGATAATGTCGACTCGTTGAAGATGGAGATTTTTTGTATGAAAAATAATCTTTTTCAAGCTATAAATTCCAATCTATCCATTTATTATTCAACATTTTTCATAGAATATTTTTCATTGTATTATTGGTAACATCCATTTTCCCATTATTTTGAATGTCATGAGACATTATAAAAAGAATCTTCAGACCATATTTCTCCATAATGTCTTCCAAAATGGATGAGAAAGTTAGTGCCTTTATCCAAAAAAATGTTTCAAGGAATTACATGAAGGATATTGGTCATTATAAAAAAAAATTCTCATAGAGGCATTATTAAATCCATAATGAAATAAATGTTGATATATTAACATTAATTCCTTAGAATATGAAATGGATTATATAAACAATGAAGGAGATAGATCATTTTTCTTTGATATGTCCCAAACCTCGAAATAATTTCATTATTAACTGATTGAATCCTTTCTCTATTGAAATTCACCTTTAGTAACTCCTTGTTTTTGTAGATTCAAAAATAAAAATCTATCCCTCCTTCCAGATTCAATCGTATGAGAATGTATATGGAATTTCCCATTCGAATAGACACCTTTTTTGAAATTAAGGTAAATCCATCATGCATAGAATAATCCTCTAGAAATGAATTTTTATATTAGTTTAAATTGAATTTATATCCAAATCATTATGATAATCAATTCTCATAAGCCAAAATCCATGAATTAAAGTATCTAGAATAGTATGTAATGATTTCTTTATAGACAATGAATCTTCTAGTAGTTTATCTTGGACCTTCTTTTATTTGGACAGAAATTTGGATCATTGAATGAATTCTACACATATTACATTCAATGAAATTACCTTGTGTTAAGAATTGATAAATCACAATACATGACTGTCTGAATGAAGAATTAACAATTTTTGTATTAAATAATGATAAAATGTTCACGTGGTATCACAATCACATAATAATTTCTATCATATTCACCTTTATTCCACCTTAAATCATTCATACTCTCACTATAATATACAATGGGATTATTTTTCAGATAAGAAAATAGTTGATCCCAACTCCACATGCTTCACAATCCCATTCCTTGACATGATATAAATTTGGTAATTCCGACCTAGGTGGTTCACATAACCTTTTTCAATAAAACTAACTAATCAATAATATACAAATATCATATTTTATTATGAAATTATACACATTTTAATCTATCATGATTGTTGTAGTCCATCTGAAATATTATTAGGGAATACATCGTGATAGTAGTCAATTAATGATTGATATAAGAGATGGTGATTACTGTTCTCCTAATTTGATAACTTATCAATCATTAATAAAGAAAAACTAGACTTCTCTTTATGAATATTTATTATAAATTTGTTTTATTGATAAATATTATACCTTTGGGGATTTCTAAAACAATTTTTTCATGAAGAATCATGAATGGAATCATGATGTGATATTATAATATTATTTTCCCTAATTGATGAAATATGGGTTCTTCCAACAACTATATTTCAAATACCAATTAATCTAAAATGTCCATCTAAAAACATGTTCCAAAAATCTATAGGAATTATGTCACACAATACATCGTCAAGATAGTTCGTACTAATAGAAAATGAAATCAGAAATAGTCTATTAACATGAAGTGTGCTACTATTGTTCAACTATGGAATTTTGTATGATTGGGGATAATTTTGATTTGGATGCTTTGATTAGACAAATACTATTGTTGGAGAAATTTTTTCCCTAGTACAACGATAAAAAATTACCATGCTTACATTATGAATTATAATGAAACATGTTTTGAATAAATTTTCTTATTAACCATCTTGGGGGGATAAATTCAGATTTAATGACACATTATAGAGTAAGAATGTTTCCCATATCAGCTTATTCTACAACATGATCTTTATTTACATAATTCTTATCACCATAATCATTATCCTTGATATCCTATTCAATAGTCTTAATCTTCATTGTAGTAATAATTATATTTTCAGCGAAATTATCTTGAAAATATATGATAGTTGAAGGGTATTCAATTCCCACATCCAAAGGATTTGTATTTTCTTATTTGTTGTTTCATATCGTTCTCATTCCCTTTATCCATTATCTTATTCATTATAAATTATATATCAACAACACCAGATTTATTTGAAGAGATACCCTGATAAAAATATGTACCACTATTTTAGTTTATGAGTGTTTCTGCATTTGAGGTCCTCTTTTTCCATTCAATTTGATTACCTAATTAATAAAAAAAATCTACTGAATAGAATGTATTTATCTTTACTAATAAATCAATTTCATAATTTAATAAATAAAATACATTATAATTATTTTACCATTGTATTTTGGAACATCACATCCAATTAATAAATCATCAAACTCATGAATTTACTCATCAAAATATTTATCTCCTTATCACAATCTATAAATTTGGAAATAAATATTGCACATATAATTATCATGTTGAAATCATTTTATCAAAATATTATTCAACATCAACCAAGAGTTTACTTTTTTATTCCCGTAATTTTTATGACATTTCTTCATTTTTTTTTTCAGAAATGATATTCATGATCATGAAATTTCAAAATTTATACCTTGAATTCTTCTAATCATGTCAATTATTAAATTTTAATGACCATTAAATTTCAAGAAGCCTCACTAGAAACATATAGAATTATAGTCCCATAAAAATAATGATTTTTATTACTCAATTCTCGTTAAATATCTTTATCATCTCTTATTTTCCATATATCCACCTTTTCCTTTTGGCATCATCTCAATTTGTACTATCATTATAAAGTTGTGTTGTATTTCACAAAATATTTTGCAATAAAAATTTGGGATGTTTCTAAAGTAAAGATGAATCATATTATTATTGTCATAATAGTTTATCATTTTTCTCAAAATGAATAGTAACTTGGGATTATTACAACATGTTGGATTTTTCTCAAGGAGTGGGAATAGTAATAGGTCATCTTTTGCGAGACATGGTAGAGAGGTTATTTTGTTTCAGATTGACAAAAAGAATGTTGAAGATCATAATTATTAGAAAAATAGCTCTTATTCCAGATTGATTTGTTTCTAGAAGAATTAAATGATTAAGGGAATATTGAATCATGAATTCTAAATAGATGAAAGAGGCTTAAAGGCAACACCCCCACCACTTTTCTCTATTCTGAAGGATTCACACACTATAAGTGGACATAAACCACCAATTTTTGGAAAAGGAATAGGCTTAAGAATGAATGTTATTCAAAAATCATCAAAATTCATCGGATTCAATTATATCCACTAAAAAGTGTAAAAATAATTTATAAAGAAAAACATTGACCGTAATGACCCAAATTAAATTACATGTCTTGGGGGAAATCAAATGGAACATAAACCAACACAAACCACATTCCCATGTTTTTTAATGGCACATCTAATTGATCCAACACAATACATCATAATGAGAATTTATCCTAGTTACTAATCATATTTAATGATTTTATATGAATTTAATCACCTTTCCATGTGGATATATCATTTTTGGCAATAAATAATTGTCTTCTGTCCCACAATTGTATTGGATGAAATTTTTATAGAATGATAAATTTGAATAAATGTTGGGAATAAAATTATTTTCAAACCCAATAGTGTTCTTATTGTGTTTAATTTGATCCATATAATCACTAGCACAAATACAAATCAAATCCAACATCCCCCATAACCCTAAATCCTCATCCACAAGAATGGGAAAACCCTGAGTCCCAAAAAACTATAATCCAGGAGCCCTAAGAAAAAAATAACTCTCATCCTCATGAATCACTAAACATTAATCCCAATAAATACCCAATTCCCTTTACCATAAAGAAATCCCAAAACCTCAGCCCCCAAAAACCCAAAACACTCAACAATAAAAACCACTACACCTTCTATCCAAAAGAACTCTAAACAATTCACCCCCAAAAAAATTATAAACACACATTCCCATAAAAATCTAAAAACTAAATCTCACAAAATCCTAAATTCTCATCCCCCATCCCCCAAAAACACAAACACCACATCCTTAAAAAATACTAAACACTCAGACCAAAAAACCATATTACCTCAGTGAAAAATACCATTAACCCAAAATAAAATGCACTCTAAATCCACATCCCAAAAATACAAACCATCATCCCTGTAAAATATTAAACCCTTATCCTCTAAAAACAAAAAAAACACCCATATAGAAAAATCCTATTCCCTCCGTCTTAAATACTCTAAACACTCTTCCCCAAAAAATCCAATCCCTTTATCCCCAAAAAATCATTAAATCCATAACCCAATATAAAAATATTATCTATTATCCTAAAAACACTAAGCACTCATCCCAAAAAACAATAAACCTACATCCCCCTAAAATACCTAAAACCATTATCCCAATGAAATCCTAAAAAACCATCACCCAAATTCAGAAAACCTCATCCTAAGATACCATTAATCCAATCCTCAAAAAATAGAAAACCTCATCCCCAAAAAACGCTAAACCCTTTCCCCATAAAAACATATACCCTCATGAAAAATAACTCTATGACCCAAAAACTGATTCCTTTATACCAAAAAATAGAATATCCTCATCCCCAAAAAACCCACAAACCCTCATCCTTAAAAAAAACAAAAAAAACTCAGCCTTAAAAATCCATAAAAACTACACCTAAAAACTAAAAAACCCTCACTCCAAAAAAAACTAAACCCTCTTCCCTAACCAACCATAAAATCTCATCCCCCAAAATAACTACCCTTATCTACAAAATACAAAAACACCATCATCATAGAAAACTCCCAAACCCTAAGCCCCAAAAAACCCAAAATCCTTATCCAAAAAACCCTACACTATCATCCTCAAAATTCCCTAAACTCTAATCCCCACAAATCCCTAAACCATTATACTATATATTACCTAAATAATCACCACAAAAAAACCGTTAACATGTATCCACAAAAAAACTATATCCTTTAACCAAAATTCCTTAAACACTTATCAAAAAAAAATTGTAAACACTCACCACCAACAATTCCTAAGTTGTTTTCCCCTAAAACATCTACAAACACATCCATAAAAATCAAAATACACTTACCCACCAAAAAAATAAACACTCATCCAAAAAAACACAAAACCTTTATATCATTAATAAATGTAATCCCATAAATAGAAAAAACCCTGAAACCTTTAGCCCCAAAAATTCCAAAACACTCAGCGAAAAAAAACAAAAACCTAAGACAAACAAACCTAAATACTCCCCCCAAAAAATATCTAATCCCTCATGAAAAAAATTTCTAACGCCACAACCTCAAAAAATAAAACCATAATATATTAGCCAAAACCCCCTAAACGCTCTTCCCCAAAAGGCCTCAACCCATAGAACCAAAACCATAAACCCTCAAAACCAAATATACCAAAACCATCATCTCTAAAAAACCATAATATATTAGCCAAAAAAGACTAAAATCTCCTCCCTATGAGAACCTAAACCCACCACCCACTAAAACCTATACCCTCAACCTAAAAAACTCAAAACCCTCATTCGTAAGAATCCATAACCCATCATACAAAAAAATCCAACCCCCCTCTCACACCCATAATTGTCATCACCAAAAAACCATAAACCATCATCACCAATACCCCCTACCCTTCAGTTATAAATAACCTGAACCCTTATCCCCCAAAACCATAAAACCTTATCACCCTAAATCCCACATTTCTTTTAGAAATAAAAATTATGCAGTCATAAAAAAATCTCCCAAATCCCTCAATGATTATTCAATCTAAACCCTCATCACCAAAAATCCAACCAGCTCATCTGAAAAACTATTAAATCCTCAATCCCCCAAAACCCAAAACCCTCATGCCCAAACGAACCCTATACACTCATCCCCAAAATACCTAAACATGAATCCATAATATCCTAAAATATTTGTCTAAAAACACCCTAAACTATTAGTCATAACATACCTAAACACTTATCCTTAAAAAACAATACCCTCAGTTCCAAAACACCCCTATACATTCATCCCTAGAAAACCATAATCGAACATCAAAAAACCCCCAAGCCCTCGTCCCCATAAATCCATAATGACTCATCCCCAAAAAACCCTTAAACAGTCAGGCCCTAAAACCCCTAAACACTCATCCCCAAAAAAGTATTACCTCAGAAAAAAAAACCCATAAAACCTCATATTCCTAATTATGAAGCCCCCTCCCCAAAACCATAACATCTATAGCACCCAAAGCCTAAACAAATCATCCAAAAAAAAGCATTAAACATTAATCCCCAGCAAATCCTAAAACCCCATCCCTGAAGAACCTTATCACATCAGACCCAAAAAAACTTAACCATCATCGCAAAAAACTCATAATCCGTCTACACAAAATTCCGAAACTCTAATCCTCAAAAAAACTAAAAATCATTCAACCAAAAAAACAAAAAAATATATATAGCCCTTAAAACCACTAAACAATCATCCCCCAATAAAATAAACCATCATCCCTAAAAAATCATCATCCCTTATCCCCCACACACCTAAACCATCATAAAATTAATGAAAACCACATATATACAATATCCTAAAACCTTTAAACCGAAATAACCCAATGGATCATCCAAAATACCAAAAAAGCCAAAACCCTAATGTACCCTAAACCATCAACCCAAGAATACCAATAGTGTTATCCCATAAAAAAAGTATACTCTCATTCAAAAAAAAATATTTTGCCCCTTGGACCAAAAACATGTAAACACTCATCCCCAAAAATCCCAAAATTATACATACGAAATCTCCCTAAAACATTAGCACCTAAAAAAATAAACCCTTAAACGAAAAACCCCAAAAACCTTATCTCATACACCTCATAACCCATCATCCCTCAAAAAAACATAAAACCAAAACATTAGAAAACTAACATTGAGATCTTATTAAAACAAAAAACCCTCAGATCTAGAATATTTGATATTCTCCTCCCAAAAAAATACTAAAACATCTTCCCCAAAAAAACCTAAACCCTCAGTCCCCAAAAACTATTAATCCTTATCCCAAAAAAACCCTAAACCATCAGACCCAAAAAAACCTAAACCATAATCCACAAAACCCCCAATCATTGAGCCCCAGAAAACCCCAAACCCTATTACCTTGAAACCAACATACCCTCTTCCCAAGAAAACCCCAAACCATCAACAGTAGAAAACCATAAACCCATATCCCCAAAAATCCCTAAACCCTCAACTGCCCAGAACATGAAACCATAATTCCTAAAAAACCAAACCCTCATCCCCAGAAGAACCTATACACTATTTTCTAGGATTCACTAAAACCTCATACCAATAAATACCTAATCTATAATTCATTGAAAACCCCAAGATATCCTCCCTAGAAACCCCAAAAACCTAAATAAAAAAACAACATCCACTCATCTCCATAAACCCCCAAAACCCCATCACCTGTATCCCCAGAACCCCAATACCAAGAAAACCAAAATCTATTACCCCAAACAACCCAAAAAACATGTCACTAAAAACCTTTAAATCATTATCCCTATAAAATTGAAAACCCCCACCACCTAAAAAACCACAAACCCTCACATATAAAAAGACCCTAAACCCCCAACCCCCAAAAAAACATAATCCCTCATCCACAATTAATCATATTCCCTCACCCATAAATAACATAAACCCTCAGCCCCAAAAATACCTAAAATCACATCACAAAAAACTACAAACCCAAATCCACAAAATCAAAATACTCTTAGCCTAAAAATCCCTAAATTCTCAGCCATGAAAATACATAAACCCACTAAACCAAAAATAATAATAATAATTGTGAAACAAAAACCATAAACACATGGCCCCAAAAAACCCTCAACCATAAACCATAAAAAACATAATTACTGAGCCCTAATATTTCATATAACCTAACCCCGAAATATAAAAAAACACACACTGACGAAACACTAATCCCTTATTCCAATGTACTCTACACCCTCAAAATCTAAATAACCAAAATCCTCCAACCCAAAAAACCAAAATCCATTTTCACAATAAAAAAACCTAACCATCCACCCAAAAAATCCCTAATGACACATCCCAGAAAAATTATAAAATCTATACCCCAATGAATCATAATCAGTCATCCCTCAAAATACCAAATTCATTTTCCCCAATTACCCAACAACTATTAATAACAAAAAAAACCCTACACCCTAATAGAAAAAAATATCTAATACATTCTCCAAAAAACTCATACACCCTCAGCCCAAAAAAACCCAAAACACACATCCTAGAATAACCATAAATCATCATCCATAAAAACATCTGACCTCACCACTCCAATAAACGAAAAATACTCTACCTATGAAATCCAAAAACTATCTGCCATAAAAATCCTAATTTTTTTGGCAAAAATTTATAATCCATCGTAACTAACAAACTCTAAACCATTTACTGCAAAGTCCCATAAAATCATAGTCCAATAAAACCCCATACCCTTATCCCATAAAACCACAACCATCATCCCCCAAAAATCACGAACACGGTTCCCAAAAAATCTTATTCCCATGGAAACAAACAACAAAAAACTCTTGACCCCAAAAAACATAATATCATCATCCATAAAAAATAAAAAACCCTCTACCCCATTTATATCACCATACCCACAACACTGTAAAACCATAAACCTTCAGTCCCATGTAACCCTATTAAATCTTCATAATAAAACCGTAATGCCTCTGCCATAAGAAATCCCAAAGGATCATCCCCATAAAAAAATCTTATTTCACAAAATACATTAAACGTTCATCCCTAAGAAATAGTAAACCTTATCCCAAAAAAACACTAAAAAACCATCCCCAACTACCCTAAACCATATGCCCCAAAAAAACATGATCCCATGAAAACTATAACCTATCATCCCCCAAAAAGCTAAGATCACCTGTCGGAAAAAATCATATACCCTCAGCCTCAAAAACTCTACTCATGCAACCCTAAAAATCCAAAAAACCTCTACCTTAAAAACAAAAAACTATTTCATAAATAAAATATAATCCATATATCCCATAAAAACCTAAAGCATCATCCCCTTAAAACCCAATATACTCTTCCTTATAAATCCCCCAAACCAAAACCCCTAAAAACCATTAATCCACATCCCCAAAAAACCCAACCCCTAATCATAGAATAACATAAAGCCTAATCTAAAAAAACATTAAAACCTAAACCCCAAAAGATCCATAACCCTCAACCATATTAATCCCTAAACCACTATCCTAAAAAATCCATAAACGTTCACCCTAAAAAATGTTAATCTCTTGAGGAAAAACAATCATAACCCTTGTCCCCATAGAATCATAAACACACATCCCAATTAAACCGAATACCAGGAACCAAAACAACAAAAACCCTATTCCACAAAAAACACCAACCCATCGATCCAAAAAATCCAAAAAACCATATACCCTCATCCCCAAAACACCATGAACCCACAGACCAAAAAATCCCCATACACAAAGCCCAAAAATACCATAAACTATTAGAAAGAAAACAAACACTCAACCTAAAAACCCCTTGAAATCATTACAACAAAAAACTATAAAATCCCATCCTCAATAAAATCTAGCCCCCCCAACCAAAACCCCTAAAAAATCAACCCTGAAATACGATAAACCATTATCTCCAAATCCACTTCTAAAAAAGATAGAAAACCCTCATCCCAAAAAAACATAAAACATGGATCAAAAAAATCCAAAAACCCCAGCCCAGAATTCCTATATAACTAATCTATAAACACCCTAAATCATAATACCTAAAAATACCAAAACCATTGGAACCATGAAAATATAAACCCTTGTCCCCATAAATCGCAAACTCTAATGGAAAAAATCGAATGCAAATGGAAAAAACCCAAAAAACCTCAATGCCAAAAAAACCCAAAACATATATCTCTAAAACACCCAAAACCCAAATCCACAAAAAAATACAAACCCTCTATCTAAAATAATACCCAAAAACCTGATCCAAAAAAACCTTAACATTCAGCATAAAAAACATTAGACCCCATTCCCAAAAAAGATAAACCCTCATCCCTATATAACCCAAAATTCTCTACACAAAATACACTAAAACCTTATCCAAATAAAAACCTTAAACAATCAACACCAAAAAAACACTAAACCCCAAGACACAAAAACCCCTAAACCCTTATCCATAAATAACCCCAAACCTTCACCATGAAAAAACATAAAAATTAAGTTTCAAAAAACCCAAATTCCCCAACACCAGAAATAGATAGATCCTCAACCCCTAAAAACACTATAGTATCAGCTCACAAATTATTTAAACCCTCATCCCCAGAAAACAATAATCATCTGCCCAAAAAAAACCCTAAACCCTCATCACTAAAAAATTAAAAACCCACCAGCCCATAACACCCTCAATCCCCATCCCAAAAAACCAATAGTCCTCACTCCCAAAAAATCGTCAACTCACAACAACAAAAAACCTAAACCCTCATCATAAAAAATACTATTAAACCACATCACTAAAAAATCATAAAACTTGGGACCTAGAAAGGTCCTAAATCATCACCCACAAAAAAACTAGAATGTCATAACTGAAATATACAATACCCTAAATCCCCCAAAAACCTAAACCCTCATCTACAAAAAACAAAAAACATGAAACCACAATAAACCGTAGTCCATAATCTCCAAAAATCCCATCAACCATCATCAATACAAACACCACAACCATCCATCCCATGAAACCCTAGACACTAAAAGCCAAATAAAACTATACACACACAACCGCAACAATGACTTAAAAATTAGAAAAACAATAAATCCTTATCACCCATATAAAAAAACCAGTAATGAAAAATTATATACCATCATCCCTAAAAACCCATAATCATCATCACAAGAAGAAACTAAAACTCAATTCCTAAAAAACCCCAAACCATCATCTGCAAAAATCCCAAAACAGTACATCATAAAAAACCAAATTACTCTCCCAAAAATCCCCTAATCCCTCAACCCCATGAAACACTATATCTTATTCCAAAAAAATCCTAAAAACGTCACTCATAAATTCCAAACCCCATCCCAAAATACCCAAACCCATATCCCCCAAAAAAAACCAAAACCATGCGTCCCAAGATACCCTAAACCATAATCCATCATCAAAACTAATCCCTCATACCAAAAATTCCCCATACAATCAGACCACAATAAACCCTGATCCCTCATCCAAAAAAACCCCCTTAAATATCATCCCCAAAAAAACTATAATCCATCAACACCCAAAAAACCATAATCCCTCTATCCTAAAAAACCCATCATACCAACAAATGGGAACATGCATCCGAAAGAACCATAAGCATCAGCTAAAAAACCCTATACCCTTAGATGAATAACCCTAAACCCTAGGGCCCTAAAAACCAAAAATAATTTAAAAAACCCATAACGAGATACCCCCAAAAAAATTGTATGTTGTGATACCCAAAATTCCATAAACCATCATCCCCATGAATCCCTAAACACTCAAACCCAAAAAAAAAACCCAAAGAAATTGATCCCAAAAAACACTATACCCTCATCCAAAAAAATCCCACACCATCAACCACAAAAAAAATTGAACCAACAATCCCAAGAAAAACTCAATACCCTCGTGTCCAAAAAACCATACCCACAAACCAAAAAAACCTTAAACTATTGGACCAAAAAAACCCTAAACCCATATCCCCAGAAAACACTAAACCCTCAGCCCTCAAAACCCTAAATCAACATCTAAATAAAATCCTCATCCCTAAAAATCACAAACCCTCAATACTAAAAAACCATAAACCATCATCCCCAAAGAACTATAAACCCTCATTCTCTACAATCAATAAATCCACTTCCAAAAAAAAAATTAAATCTGCTACCCTAAAAAATCCCATAGCCTCAATGAAAAAAATAAATACACCATCATCCTGAAAAATACATAATCCATAAACCCGATATAAACCCAAAAAATACCACCATAAAACCCCAAACTCTCACACCCAAAATCCATAAAACCTAGGAAAAAAAGAACATGACACCATCCAACCCAAAAAAACCCCAAACTCTCATCACCATACAAATTCCTATTACATTCTTCCAAAACATCCTAAAACCCCACACCTAAAAAACTACAAGTATCTAGCCCCAAAGAACCAAAACCCATAGCCTCAAAAATCCGAAATGCATAGCCTAAAAAAACTAAAAACCCTCTTCCATCAAAAAACCTAAACATTTCTTCCCAAATACACTAATCATTTCACCCAAAAACTCTAAACCCTCATACATAGATGAACTAAAATGATAGCCATAAAACCACATAAACACACAACAATAAATTTTCCAAAAATCATAGGGCCAAAAAAAACTAAACACAGAGTCCCAAATATCCATTAAAAATCAAAAAAAAAAACAAAATATAAACCCTCATCAAAAAGAATACCATAAGCTTTCATCCGCAAAAAATCATAAATGCCCAACCTCAAAAAATTAAAAAACGCTCAGCCCTAAAAAAAACATATACACTCAGCCCTAACAACCCCCGTACCCTCATCCCAAAAAACCATAAGTCATTATTCCAAAATAAAATAACCACTTCTTTCCCAAAACCCTAAACTATTGGACTTGAGGACCCCAAAAACTCATACCCAAATGAAACATAAAATGACAAACCTAAAATACCTAAAAACCCATCCTCAAAATCCCCAAAGCCTCATATCCAAAACCATTAAACACGCTACCTAAAAAACCCTCAACCCTCAACCCCAAAAAACCATAAACCCATATCATCATAATACCTAAGGCCTCAACACCAAAACACAATTAACCCTCGCCCCCAATAAGAAATAAACCATTAACTCTGAAATTAACTAATCCTATAGCCATAAAAACCCCTAAATGATCAGGCACAAATTTACAAAAACATTCTACCCTAAAATACCCTAATCCCACTACACCAAATTACCCTAAAACCATGGACACAAAACCCTAAACTCTTTTCACTAAAAACCCTAAAACCAGAGAACCAAAAAATCCAATACCTTCGGCCTGAAAAACCATATACCCTTCAACCAAAAAAATATACCCTCATCCAGGGAAATCCAAAACAATCATAACCAAAAACTCAAAAACACAGTGCCCCAAATACCCCAACCCCTCTACCTTTGATGAAAACTAAACCCTCATCTCGTAAAAACCCTAAATGATCATTCCTAAAAATACCTAAACAGATAGGCCCAAAATATTCTTAACCATGATCCACAAAATACCCTAAATACTTAGGCAAAAAAAACCATAAACCAATTCTACGTAAACATCCAAAACCCTCATATCCAAAAATACCTAATCCCTCCGCCAGAAAACCCTATACGCTCAGCATCAAAATACTATATACTTCTAGGGACAAAAACTCCTTATCATTCAACCAGAAAAAATGTAATCCCACTGCTAGAAAATCCATGATATTATTCTCATAAAATTGTAAAACATCAACCTAAAATAAACCCTAAACTGATGAATAAAACATAACCTACAAGTAAAAAAAAACCAAACCCCCAGTCCCAAGAAACACGAAATTTAAGGCACAGAATACCCCAAAACTGCAGCCTACAAAACCAATAATAACGTATCCAAATAATCCTCAATCCAAAAGGTAAAAAACCATAAAACAAAAAAACCCAAAGCCGTCATCCCCAAATTACCTGGAACCCTCATCCCCAAAAAAATACTTATCTTTACACCAAAAAAAACCAAAACCATCACCACCAAAAAAACTAAACCATCATCCCCATGATACCAAATAAATCTACCTGTGAAAAAATAATCCCTATTCGAAAAAACATCCTTAAACCCACATCAATAGAAATTCATAAACCTTTTCCCGGATTTATCCTAAACCCTCAGCCCCAGAAAACCCTGAAACCTAGACACCAAAAAAACATAATCATTGATCCTATAAAGATAAAAAATTATCCTTGAAAATCCATAAATCCCCAGCCATGAAAACTTGAATACCTCTTCTCTAAACACCTATTAACCCCATTACCCAAAAAACATATACCATTGGTTCCAAAAAACTTCACTCTAAAAAAAACCGAAACACTCAGCCTACAGAGCCCTACACCATTGGTGTTGAAAACCCCATATCCCTCATCCATATAATCTCTTAAACCAACAACATGAATAATACAAAACCCTACTCCTATGAAAAACTAAAATCTACATCATCCATGAAAACTACATTCTTATCCCCACAAACCCCAAACCTTCGACCCCAAAAAACCTGAATTCATAGGCCCCAAATAGCCCCAAATCCTTGTCCCCAAAAAACCCATATATAAATTCGCGATAAAACCCTAAGCCATAAGCCCCACAAAACCCTATACCCTCTTCCCCAAAAAACATGAATCCCTCGACCACCAAAAAACCCTAAACCATGATCCTAAAAAATAGGAAACTATCATTAGAAGGAAACCCAAATCTATCAGACTCATGAAATGAAATTCCCTTTGCCCCAAAAAACCATAATACCACAACCCCAAAAAACCCTATACCCCCAACCCAAAAAAACATCCCCCAAAATCCCCATACCCTCAGCACCAAAAAACACATATCGTCATATCAAAAATAACCTAAAGACTCATCCAATGAAATAGAAAACCCTCAGCCCAATACCCCTAAACTCTTATCCCCAACAAATCCTAAAATCACATAACTCTAAACCCTTACCTAGGTAACCCGAAAAATTTATCCCAAAACACACAGACCCTTGGGAACAAAATAGACCAAAACCTCAACCCCAAAATAAAAATAATCACTTTTCACTAAAAAAACATAAACCACTGGCACAAAAAATTCCAAATCGACAAACATGAAAAACAATATACCATCATCCCCCAAGACACTATACCCCAAAAAAAACCTAAACCTCTACTCCCAAAAACACCAAAATATTCAACCCAAACAATCTAAATGTACATAAATGAAAAACTATAACCCCTCATACAAAAAAACTATAAACCCTCATCACCAAAAAATATAAAACCCTCAGACCCAATAATCCCTAAACACTCCACCAAAAATAATATCCTCGACCTACAATCAATAAAATAACGTATGCTACTACCCAAAAATATCCCAATCCTTCATCCCCAGAAAACACTAAACACCCAACCTAAAAAAACCTAAACTCTTTTCCTAAAAAAACAACAAATCCATTTCTCCCAAAAAACACAAAACCCATAGCAACCAATAAAACCTACACTATTCACCCAAAAACACTAATTCGTTGACCCCAAAAATCCATAATCCCTTACAAAAAAAAACATATACCCTTAGTATGAATAAACCATAAACACATAGTCCCAAAAAACTCTATATCCCATCCCCAAAAATTCTATACCCTCAGCCCATAAAGAAACATATATCATCAGATCAAAAAAATCCTAATCCCTCAGCCTCAAAGAACTAAAATCCCTCCACCCAAAACACCCTAAACAATCATTCCCAAAAAATATAAACACTAGTGCCAAAATGACCCTCACGTTCTGGGAAAAAATTCCTCTACCATGAGTGCCAAAAAATCCTCTACCATCGGTCCCAACAAACCCTAAACCCACATCCCCTAAAAAACCATTAACACTCATCCCAAAAAAAAACCCAAAACCCCCAGACCTAAAAGACCTACAATACACAACCCAAAATATTTCAACAAAACAAGTACAAAAAAACCCTTAACCCATAGACCAAAAAAACCCTAAACCCCCAACTTTCATAGAACATCATCCCTTAAAAACAAAAACATAGAACCCAAAATATATATATACCCAAATTTCCAAAAACCCTCCAAACCCAAATCCTAAATAAACAACCAACCATCATCTGCATAAATCCCGCAACAATCATCCAAATAAAACCATTATCCCACAATACCAAAATTCCATCATCCCTCATTCCTAAAAAACAGTAAATATATAGCCTGAAAAATCCTTAAACCCTCATCTATAATAATACCTAAACCCTAAAACCAAAAATTTCCAAAAAAATCATCCCAAATAAACCCTAATCCCCCACCCCACAACATCAACCCTTATCATTTAAAAACCATCCACCCACTTCCCATTCTAAACTAGTAAAATCAACCCCAAATAACCATAAAACCCCAAGCTGAAAATGATATAAACCCTTAGCCTAAAAAATCATAATCATTCTTCCCCTATAAACCACGCCTCCTCATCCCCAAATAAATTTGAAACCTGGAACCCCAAAAAAATCCTCAAAAACATCCCCAAAAAACCCTAAACCATCTGAACTAAAAACATCCTAACCCCGCATCCTAGAAAAGCCTTCAAACCTCTACCCTAAATGTCCATCTACCCTTAGGCCCACAAAATTATCACCCCTCATCCCTAAAAAAATTGAACACTCGTCACAAGAAACCGTAGACCCCAATTCCATAAATTCAACAAACTATCATCCCAAAAACACCCATACAATATGCCCCAAAAAAACCCTCAACCCTCAGCTCCAAAAAATCTTCAACCCTCAACCCCAAAAAACACTATATCCTAATGAACAAAAAAACCACAAACCTCAACCCCAATAAACAAAAAACCATTGATACTGAAAAGATAACAACCCTCAATCCCAAAATCTCTCAATATGATCCCAAAAATACATTCAATATTCAACAAAAAAATAATAAACCCCCATAATCAAGAAAAAACCTTCCCACAACCCAGTCAAGCCATCAACATTCAAATCTGAAAAACTATATACCCTCAACTACAAAATACCCTCAACCATCTACCCAAAAATCCCCCAACATTGATAAAAAATAAATAGTCAACCCTCATCCCAAAAAATCCCTCAAACCATTTGTCTAAAAACCCCTCAACAATCATCCCTAAAAACCATCAATCCTCAAACCCTAAAAATTATAACCCTCCTCCCCAAAATATCATAAACACTAAACCACTGAGAAACCTTCAACTCCTAGACCAATAAACCCTCAACCCACAACCCCGTAGAAAAATCAACCATCAACCCCCAAAAAACCACTACCATCATCATCAAAAAAACCTAAACCCTTAGACACACAAAATTCATGAACCCGTAGCCCATAGAAACCCTCATAAATCATCCCAAAAATTCCATAAACTCTATGCCCTAAAAAACAATAATTTTTATCCCCATGTAACCCTAAACAAACATCAAAATAGATCCATAAACCCACAACCTCAAAATAACATCATCATATATCCTAAAAAACATTCAACTATTATCCCTAAAATAACCCCCACCATCACCCGCAAAAAACCAGAAATCCAAAAGTGCGAATAACAATCAACCCACACTCTATGAAACCCTATTACCATATCCCTGAAAAACCATAATCCATCAGACCCAAAAAACCATAAACCATTATCCTTCCAAATCCCCCAACCATCAACCACAAAAAATAGTCAATTCTAAGCAGCAAGAAATCCCAATCCATTATCCCTAAAAAACCCTAACCCATCATCCCCCAAAAACCAATACCCTCATACCAATAAACCCCTAGACAATATTCCCAAAAAACATATTTCATCATCCACTAATTAATTTAAATCCTCGCCCTAAAAAATCCATTAAACCTCATCCTAAAAATAAAATAATACACTGCCTCAAAAAACATAAATACTCAGTCACAAAAAACAATAATTCATCATCCCAAAAAAACATACACCATCAGATCCAAAAATATATAAAACATATCCCGAGTAAAACAAAAACACATAGCTCCAAAAAATCCAAAACCATGATCCCTAGAAATCTCTAAACCCTTGTCAAAAAATAACACACATCCAAAAATACCCTCAACCCTCAGCCCCTTAAAATACTAAATCATCAATCCCAAAAAATAGAAAGCACTCATCCACAACATTCCATAAACACTCAACACTAAAAAATCATAAACGCACATCCCCTAAAAACCATAAATTCTATGTCCTATGAAACCATAAATCATCATCCCCAAAAACCCATCAACCTTACGCCACAAAAAATTCTAAACCCACAACACCAAAAAACCCACATCTCATAGTCCCAAAAACTCCAACCCAAAATACCATCAACTCTAATACCCAAAGAATCCTTAAAATTGATCCCCACAAACCCCCAACCCCAAAAACCCATAAACCATTAGAACCAATATACATATAGCATTAGTTCAAATAATCTTTTACCCTTTGCCCCAAAAAACCATTAGCCATGAGTAGAAAACCACCATTCAAAGTCACCTCAATAAACCCTAAACCACCAAATTCCGAAAAAAATTTGACCACCACCCCAAAATAAAATCAACCCTAAGCCATAATATACCATCGTCCCTCAAACGCAAAACACCCACAACCCTCTGCATTAGAAAACAATCGACCAGATTCCCAAAATAACACTCAAAACTCAACCCTAAATACCCTCAACAAAAAGCCGTCATCCATCGTCCCAAAACATCCCACACATCATACATAATAAAAATAATCTCTTATTCAAAAAAACCTCAAACATCCCCCCCAAAAAATTATTAAAATTCATCACCAAAAAATGTAATCTCCTAGACTCAAAAATCCCTAAATCCTCTTAAAAAATCACTAGCTCTTAATATCCATTAAAACTCAATCCCAAAAAACACACAATGTTGTACCTAATACAATGAAAATCAATAGCCTAAAAGAACCATATTCCAACATCCTCAAAAAAAAATTTAAGTCACAGCCCCGAAAAATGCTAATCCCAGAGCCACAAATATTCCTTAACAATCATCCCCAAAAATCCCTCAATGATCACCCCAAGAATCCCTCAACCATAACCCACAAAAAAAATAAACCCTCCTCCAAAAAAACCCTAAAAACATATCCCCAGAAAACCCATCATCCATCAAAACCAACAAATCCATCAACCCTATTCCCCAAGAAACACCATACCCTTAGATATAAGAAAACCTCAACCAATATCTCTAATAAAGACCTCATCTCTTAGTACCAAAAAACACAGAACAAATAGATAAAAAATCCCTCAACCCTCAACCCCAACAATCCCTCAACCATCTACCCCAGAAAACAGTAAACCCTCATACCCATAAAAAATTAAACCATATCCAAAAATAACACAAAACACTCAGTTTCAAAAAATCCACAACACCAAATACCCTAAACACTCATCCCCAAAAAAACCATCTATCCTCACACAATAAATAATTCAATCATCCTTATAAAAAACATGTTCAACCTTATCCCCAAAAAACCATCAACCCTCATCCCAAAAACCCCCAGTTCCTTAGCCCTAAAAGACACTCAACCATGATCCCTATAAATCCATCAACCATTATACCCAAAATACTCTCAACCCCCAACCCCAAAATACCCCAAACCCTCATCACTAAAAAACAATACAAAAGTCACCTAGAAGAAAACCTCACATCACTTCCTCAAAAAACACTAAACCATCAGCCATAAGAAACTGTCTTATTGCATCCCTATAAATTCATCAACACTCGGCCCAATGAACCCCGAAACCCCATGGTCCAAAAACCATGCAGCCTTATCCCCAAAAAACCATATGCCCACAACCCAAAATTCCAAATATCATTAGACCCATAAAACTATAAACCATTCATCCCAAAATAGTATAAACCCTCACCCCCAAAACCCTCAATACTCATCCTCATAATACCCTAAACCCTTAGTACAAAAAAAATAATCAACCATCTAATAAAAAAAAACATAAAATGTCATCCCCAAAAAAACCTAAAACCTTATCCCCATTAAAATGGAGTCCCTCATCCCCAAATAACCCTCAACACTCAACCCCATAAAATTCTCAATTCTTAGTATGAAGCAAATATACACCCCAACCATCTAAAATCATAAAACATTCTTCCTTAAAAAACCCTCATCCCTCTCCCTCAAAAAACAACAATACCTCTTCTTTACAATTCCTTAACCCTCATCCCAAATAAACCCAAATACCATCTCCCACAATCACACCTAAACCCCCATCCCCAAAATACCCTTAATCATTATACCCAACAAACCATCAACCCCCAGATAAAAAAATATAAACCATTAACAAAAAAAATTCCTATCCCCTAATCCCAAAAAACCCCCAAATCATTATCCCCATAAAATTATTAACCATAATCCACAAAATACCCCAAAACCTCATCTCCCAAAACCATAAAATCAAATTAATGATTAACCCAGTACTCTCTTCCTTGAGAAAACCTCAACCAAATCCCCATGAAACAATGAAACATATGCCCCAAATAATACATGACCCTCGACCCAAAATAAATGCTTCACCGAATGCTCAAAACTACCCTCAACACTAAGACCCAAAAAAACAAAATCCCACATCCCAAAAAAAACACTAAACCCTTCACCGTAAAAAAACCCAAACCCTCAGGAACAAAATCCCTTAAATATTCATCCCCATAAAACACTATAATATCGAACTAAAAAACCATAAAACCTAGTCCAAAGAAAACTCCAAACACTTGTTCCTAGAAAACTATTAACACTTGTCCCTAGAAAACCGTACACACTATGAATCCAAATAACCAAAAACTATCAGCTTCGAATCCCTCTCACACTTATCCCTAAAAACCCCCCAATCACCTTTCCCCAAAACCCCTTCACAAATATACCTAAATAATCCCTAAACACTTCCCCCTAACAAATTATAAACCCTCAGCCCCCAAAACCCTCAAACCTCTGCCCTAGAGAACCCTAAACCCTCAGTCCAAAAAACAGTCAACCATACGCTACAAAAAAACTTATACCATCATCCCCCCAAAACCCAACAAACATATCCCCAATAAACCGGAATCCCTAAACCCAAAAAAAAACCGTAAACAATCGTCCCCCAATAAACTAAACCATCATCCCTAAAAAATCCTCATCCCTTATCCCCCACACACCTAAACGATCATACAATTAACGAAAAACACATATATTCAAAATCCTAAACCCTTAAACCCCAAATAACCCAATGGATCATCCAAAATACCCAAAAAACCAAAACCCTAATGTTACCTAAACCATCAACCCAATAATACCTATAGTATTATCCCATAAAAAGTATACTCTCATTACAAAAAAAAATATTTTGACCCTTGGACCAAAAAACAAGTAAACACTCATCCCCAAAAAACCCAAAATTATACACACCAAAACTCCCTAAAACATTAGCACCTAAAAAAATAAACCCTTAAATGAAAACCCCCTAAAAACTTATCCCACACACCTCATAAAACATCATCCCTCAAAAAAACCTAAAACCAAAACATTAGAAAACTAACCTTGTCATCTTATTAAAACAAAAAGCCCTCAGACCTATAATATTTGAAATTCTCCTCACAAAAAAATATACCAAAACATTTTCCCCAAAATAACCTAAACCCTCAGTCCCCAAAAACCGTTAACCCTTATCCCCAAAAAACCCTTAACCAGCAGACCTGAAAAAACCAAACCCATCATCCACAAAACCCCCAATCATTGAGCCCGAGAAAACCCCAAACCCTATTCCCTAGAAACCAACATACCCTATTCCCAAGAAAACCCCAAACCTTCAATAGTAGAAAACCATAAACCCCTATCCCCAAAAATCCCTAAACCCTCAACTGCCCAGAACATGAAACCATAATTCCTAAAAAAACAAACCCTCATCCCCAGAAGAACTAATACACTATTTCCTAGGATGCACTAAAACCACATACCAAGAAATACCTAATCTATAATTCATTGAAAACCCCAAGATATCCGCCCTAGAAACCCCAAAAACCTAAATAAAAAAACATCATCCACTCATCTCCATAAACCCCAAAAACCCCATCACCTGAATCCCCAGAACCCCAATGCCAAGAAAACCAAAATCCATCACCCCAAACAACCCAAAACCCATGTCACTAAAAACCATTAAATCATTATGCCTAGAAAATTGAAAACCCCCACCACCTAAAAAACCACAAACCCTCATATATAAAAAAACCCCTAAACCCTCAACCCCCCAAAACATAATCCCTCATTCCCAACTAATCATATTCCCTCGCCCAATAATAACATACAACCTCAGCCCCAAAAAAACCTAAAATCACATCACAAAAAACTACAAACCCAAATACACAAAATCCAAATACCCTTAGCCAAAAAAACCCTAAATTCTGAGCCATGAAAATACATAGACCCACTAGACCAAAAAAATAATAAAAATTATGAAACAAAAACCATAAACACATGGCCCCAAAAAAACCCTCAACCATAATCCTTAAAAAACATAATTACTGAGCCTTAATAGGTCATATAACCTAAGCCCAAAATATAAAAAAAACACACCCTGATGAATCCCTAATCCCTCATTCCAAAATACTCTACACCCTCAAAATCTAAATAACCAAAATCCTACAACCCAAAAAACCACAAACCATTTTCACCATAAAAAACCATAACCATCCCCACAAAAATCCCAAATGACACATCCCAAAAAAATTACAAAATATTTACCCCAATTAATCTTAAATCACTCATCCCTCAAAAAAACCAAATCATTTTCCCCAATTACCCAACAACTATTAATAACAAAAAACCCGTAAACCCTAATAGAAAAAATAATCTAAAGCATTATCCAAAAAACTCATACACCCTCATCCCAAAAAATATGAAACACACATCCTATAATAACCATAAATCCTCATAAAAAAAACATCTGACCTCACCACTCCAATAAACAAAAAATACTCTACCTAAGAAATCCAAAAACTATCAGCCATAAAAATCGTAAATTTTTTTGGCAAAAATTTATAATCCCACATCACTAACAGACTCTAAACCATTTACCGCAAAGACCCCTAAAATCATAGTCCAATAAAACCCCAAACCCTTATCCCATAAAACCACAGCCATCATCCCCCAAAAATCACGAACACTATGCCCACAAAATCATATTCACATGGAAACAAACAACAAAAAACCCTTGACCCCAAAAAACATAATATATTCATCCATAAAAAATACTAAACCCTCTGCCCCATTTATATCACCATACCCACTACACAGTAAAACCATAAACCTTTAGTCCCAAGAAACCCAATTAAATCTTAAAAATGAAACCCTAATGCCTCGGCCATAAAAAATACCAAATGATCATCCCCATAATATAAAATCTTATTTCCCAAAATACATTAAACGTTCATCCCTAAGAAATAGTAAACCTTATCCCAAAAAAACACTAAAAACCCTTCCCCAACTACCCTAAACCATATGCCCCAAAAAAACCTGATCCCATGAAAAATATAGCCTATCATCGGCCAAAACGCTAAGATCACCTGTCGGAAAAAATCATATACCCTCAGCCTCAAAAAACTCTACTCATGCAACCCTAAAAATCCAAAAAAACTCTACCTTAAAAACAAAAAACTATTGCATAAATAAACTATAATCCATATAGCCCATAAAAACCTAAACCATCATCCCCTTAAAACCCAATATACTCTTCCTTATAAATCCCCCAAACCAAAACCCCTAAAAACCATTATTACACATCCCCAAAAAACACGACCCCTCAACATAAAATAACATAAACCCTAATCTAAAAAAACATAAAAACCTAAACCCCAAAAAATCCATAACCCTCAACCATAATAATCCTAAACCACTATCCTAAATAAACCACAAACTGTCACCCTAAAAAATGTTAATCTCATAGAGGAAAAACAATCATAACCCTTGTCCCCATAGAAACATAAACCTGCATCCCAATAAAACTGAATCACCAGGAACCAAAACAACCAAAACCCTATTCCACAAAAAACACCAAACCCATGGATCCAAAAAATCCCAAAAACCATAGCACTAAAAAACCATATACCCTCATCCCGAAAACACCATGAGCCCACAGACCAAAAAATCCCCATACACAAAGCCCAAATATACCATAAACTGTTAGCAAGAAAACAAACATTCAACTTAAAAACCCCCTAAAATCACAACAACAAAAAACTCTAAAATCCCATCCACAATAAAATCTAACCCCCGCCCCACCAAAACCCCTAAAACATCAACCCTGAAATATGATAAACCATTATTTCCAAAACCACTTCTCGAAAAGATAGAAAACCCTCAGCCCAAAAAAACATAAAACATGGAACAAAAAATCCTAAAACCACATCCCAGAATTCCTATATAACTAGTCTCTAAACACCATAAATCATAATACCTATAAATACCTAAACCATTGGAACCATGAAAATATAAACCATTGTCCCCAAAAATCTCCTACTCTCAGGGAAAAAATTGAATCCAAATGAAAAAAACCCAAAAACCCTCAATGCCCAAAAAAACCCAAAACCCATACATCTAAAACACCCAAAATCAAATTCCACAAAAAAAATACAAAACCTCTATCTAAAATAATACCCAAAAACCTCATCAAAAAAAAAACTTATCATTCAGCATAATAAAATTTAGACCCCATTCCCAAAAAAAATAAACCCTCATCCCTATATAACCCAAAATTCTCTACAAAAAAACACTAGAACCTTATCTGAATAAAAACCATAAACACTCAACACCAAAAAAACACTAAACCCCAAGACACAAAAATCCCTAAACCCTTATCCATAAATAACCCCAAACCTTCACCATGAAAAAACATGAACATTCAGTTTCAAAAAACCCAAATCCCTCAACACCAGAAATAGAAAGATCCTCAACCCCTAAAAACTCTATAGCATCATCTCAAAAATTCTTTAAACCTCATCCCCAGAAAACGACAATCCTCTACAAAGAAATCCCTAAACCCTCATCACTAAAAAATTAGAAACCCACCATACCATAACACCCTCAATCCCCATCCCAATAAACAAGCAATCCTCACTCCCAAAAAATCGTCAACTCACAACAACAAAAAACCTAATCCCTCATCATCAAAAATACTATTAAACCATATCACTAAAAACCATAAAACCTGAGACCTAGAAAGGTCCTAAATAATCACCCACAAAAAAACGAGAATGTCATAACTGAAATAAACAATACCCTAAATCCCCCAAAAACCTAAACCCTCATCTATAACAAACCCAAAACATGAAACCACAATAAACCATAGTCCATAATCTACAAAAATCCCATCATCCATCATCACTAAAAACACCACAACCATCCATCCCAAAAAACCCTAGACACTAAGAGCCAAATAAAACTATACACACACAACCGCAACAATGACTTAACAATTAGAAAAACAATAAATCCTTATCACCCATATAAATAAACCAGTAATAAAAAATTATATACTATCATCCCTAAAAACCCATAATCATCATCACAAGAAAAAACTAAAACTAAATTCCAAAAAACCCCGAACCATCATCTGCAAAAATCCAAAAACAGTACATGAAAAAAAAATCCTCTCCGAAAAATCCCCTAATCCATCAACCCCATGAAAAAATATATCTTGATCCCAAAAAAATCCTAAAAAAATCACTCATAAATTCCAAACCCCATCCCAAAATACCCAAACCCATATCCCCCAAAAAAACCAAAACCATGCATCCCAAGATACCCTAAACCTTAATCCCTCATAGAACCTAATCCCTCACACCAAAAATATCCCATAAAATCAAACCACAATAAACCCTGATCCCTCATCCAAAAAAAACCCTTAAATATCATCCCCAAAAAACAATAATCCATCAACAACCAAAAAACCATAATCCCTCTATCCTAAAAAACCCACCATACCAACAAATGGGAACCCACATCCGAAAGAACCACAAGCATCAGTTAAAAAACCCTATACCTTTAGATGAATAAACCTAAACCCTAGGGCCCTAAAAACAAAAAATAATTTAAAAAATCCCTAAAAAGTTACCCCCAAAAAATTGTATGTTGTGATACCCAAAATACCATAAACCCTCATCCCCAAGAATCCATAAACTCTCAACCCTAATAAAAACCCAAAGACATTGATCCCAAAAAACACTATACCTTCATCCAAAAAAAATCCCAAACTTTCAACCACAAAAAAATTGAACCCCCAATCCAAAGAAAAATTCAATACCCTCGTGCCCAACAACCCAAACCCACAACCCAAAAAAACCTTAAACTATTGGACCCAAAAAACCCTAAACCCATATCCCCAGAAAACACTAAACCCTCAGCCCTCAAAACCCTAAATCAACATCTAAATAAAATCCTCATCCCTAAAAATCGCAAACCCAAAATACTAAAAAACCATAAACCATCATCCCCGAAGAACTCTAAACCCTCATTCCCTACAATCAATAATTCCACTTCCAGAAAATAAAATTAAATCTGGTACTCTAAAAAACCCCATAGCCTCAATGAAAAAAATAAATAAACCATCATCCTGAAAAATCCATAATCCATAAACCCCATATAAACACAAAAACATACCACCATAAATCCCCAAACTCTCACCCCAAAATCCATAAAACCTAGGAACCAAAGAACATGACACCATTCAACCCAAAAAACCCCAAACCCTCATCACCATACAAATCCCAATTCCATTATGCCAAAACATCCTAAACCCCCACACCTAAAAAACTACAAGTCTCTAGCCCCAAAAAACCAAAACCCATAGCCTCAAAAAACAGAAATGCAAACCCTAAAAATACTAAAAACCCTCTTCCATAAAAAATCTTAAACATGTCCTCCCAAATACCCTAAACATTTCAACCTAAAAACTCTAAACCCTCAAACATGGAATAACCAAAATGATAGCCATAAAACCACATAAACACTCAGTAAAAAATATTCCAAAAATTGTAGGCCCAAAAAAACTAAACACATAGTCCCAAATAATCAATAAAAATCAACAAAAACAAAATATAAACCCTCATCCCAAAAAATACCATAAGCCTTCATCCCCAAAAAATTATAAATTCCCAACCTCTGAAAATTAAAAAACTCTCTTCTCGAACAAAACATATACACTCAGCCCTAACAACCCTCGTACCCTCATCCCAACAAACCCTATGTCATTAATCCAAAATCAAATAACCATTTCTTTCCCAAAACCTTAAACTGTTGGACTTGAAGACCCCAAAAACACATACCCAAATGAAACATAATATCAAAAACCTAAATTACCTAAAACCCCATCCTCAAAATCCCAAATCCTCATATCAAAAACCTTTAAACACGTTACCTAAAAAACCCTCAACCCTCAACCCCAAAAAACCATAAACTCATATCATTATAATCCCTAAGGCCTTAGCCCGAAAACAGAATTATCCCTCACCCCAAATAACAAATAAACCATTCACTCTGAAATTAACAAATCATATAGCCATAAAACCCCTAAATGATCAGCCACAAATTTACAAAAGCATTCTACCCTAAAATTCCCTAATCCCACTACACAAAAATACCCAAAACACATGGACAAAAAACCCTAAACCCTCTTCACTAAAAAACCCTAAAACCAGAGAACCAAAAAATCCAATACCTTCAGCCTAAAAAACCATATAACCTTCACCCAAAAAAATGTACCCTCATCCCAGGAAATCCAAAACAATCATAACCAAAAACTCAAAAACACAGAGCCCCAAATACCACAACCCCTCTACCTTTGATGAAAACTATACACTCGTCCCGTAAAAAACCTAAATGATCATTCCTAAAAATGCCTAAACACTTAGGCCCAAATAATACATAACCATGATCCACAAAATACCCTAAATACTTAGGCCAAAAAACCCATAAACATATTCTAAGTAAAAAACCTAAAACCTCATAACCAAAAATACCTAATCCCTCCGCCAGAAAACCCTATACCCTCAGCATCAAAATACTATATACTTCTAGGGACAAATACTCCTAATCATTCGACCACAAAAAAATGTAATCCCACTACTAGAAAATCCATAATATTATTCTCATAAAACTGTAAAACATCAACCTAAAATAAACCCTAAAATAATGAATAAAACATAAACAACAAGTAAAAAAAACCCCAACCCCCAGTCCCAAGAAACACAAAATTTAAGGCACAAAATACCCCAAAACTGCAGCCTACAAAACCAATAATAACATATCCAAATAATCCTCAATCCAAATGGGAAAAAACCATAAAACAAAAAAAACCCAAAGCCCTCATCCCCAAATTACCTGAAACCCTCATCCCCCAAAAAAACTAATCTTTACAACAACAAAAACCAAAACCATCACCACCAAAAAAACTAAACCATCATCCCCATGATACCATATAAATCGACATCTAAAAAAATAATCCCTATTCAAAAAAAAATCCTTAAACCCACATCAATAGAAATTCATTAACTTTGTTCCCTGATTAATCCTAAACCCTCAGCACCAGAAATCCCAGAACCCTAGACAAAAAAAAAACATAATCATTGATCCTATAAAAAAAATTATCCCTGAAAATCCATAAATCCCCAGCCATGAAAACTTGAATCCCTCTTCTCTAAACACCCATTAACCCCAAGACCCAAAAAAAAATATACCATTGGTTCCAAAAAGCTTCAGTCTACAAAAAACCTAAACACTCAGCCTAAATGGGCCCTAAACCATTGGTCTTGAAAACCCCATATCCCTCAGCCATAAAATCTCTTAAACCATCAACATGAATAATAAAAAACCCATATTCCTATGAAAAACTAAAATCTACATCATCCATGAAAACTAAATTCTTATCCCCACAATCCCCAAACCTTCGACCCCAAAAAACATGCATTCCTAGGCCCCAAACAGCCCCAAATCCATGTCCCCAAAAAACCCAAAAATAAATTCTTGAAAAAACCCAAAGCCATAAGCCCCACAAAACCCTATACCCTCTTCCCCAAAAAACATGAATCCCTCGACCACCAAAAATCCCTAAACCATTATCCTAAAAAACCTGAAACCATCATTAGAAGGAAACCCAAATCTACCAGACTCATGAAATGAAATTCCCTTTGTCCCAAAAAACCATAATACCACAAACCCAAAAAACCATATACCCCCATCCCAAAAAACAAAAAACAACATCCCCCAAAATCCCCATACCCTCAGCACCATAAACACATATCTTCATATCAAAAATAACCTAAATACTCATCCAATGAAATAGAAAACCCTCAGCCCAATACCCCCAAAACCCTTATCCCCAACAAATCCTAAAATCACATAACTCTAAACCCTTACCCTAGGAAACCTGAAACATTTATCCCAAAACACATAGACCCTTGGGATCAAAATACACCAAAACCTCAACCCCAAAATAACCATAATCACTTTTCACTAAAAAAACAAAAACCAATGGCCCAAAAAACTCTAAATCGACAAACCTGAAAAACAATATACCATTATCCCCCAAAACACTATACCCCAAAAAAACCTAAACTTCTACTCATAAAAACCCCAATATATTAAGCCCAAACAATCTAAATGTACATAAATGAAAAACTATAACCCCTCATACAAAAAAACTATAAACCCTCATCACCAAAAAATCCAAAACACTCAGACCCAAAAATCCCTAAACACTCCACCCAAAATAATATCCTCGACCTACAATCAATAAAATTACTTATTCTACTACACAAAAATATCCCAATCCTTCATCCCCAAAAAACACTAAACCCCCATTATTAAAAACCTAAACTATTTTCCTAAAAAACAACAAATCCATTTCTCCCAAAAAACACAAATCCCATAGCACCCAATAAAACCTACACTATTCACCCAAAAACACTAATTCCTTGACCCCAAAAAACCGTAATCCCTTACAACAACAAAAAACATATACCCTTAGTATGAATAAACAACAAAAAAATAGTCCCAAAAAACTCTATATCTCATCCAAAAAAATTCTATACCCTCAGCCCGTAAAGAAACCTATATCATTAGCTCAAAAAAATCCTAAACCCATAGCATCAAAGAACCAAAATCCCTCTACCCAAAACACCCTAAACAATTATTCCCGAAAAATATAAACACTCATGCCAAAATAACAGTCATGTTCTGGCCAAAAAATCATCTACCATGAGTGCCAAAAAATCCTCTACCATCAGTCCCAACAAACCCTAAACCCACATCCCCTAAAAACCCATTAACACTCATCCCGAAAAAAACCCAAAACCCCCATACCTAAAAGTCCTACAATCAAAAACCAAAAATATTTCAACAAAACAAGTAAATAAACCCATAACCCATAGCCCAAAAAAAACTCGAAACCCCCAAATTTCATAGAACATCCTCCCCTAAAAACCAAAACATAGAACCCAAAATATATATAAACCAACATTTCAAAAAACCCAACAAACCCAAATACTAAAGAAACAACCAAACATCATCTGCAAAAAAACCCTCAACAATCATCCAAATAAAACCATTATCCCCCAATACCAAAATGCCATCATCCCTCATTCCCAAAAAACACTAAATATATAGCCCTAAAAATCTCTAACCCTCATCTATAATAAACCCTAAACCCTAAAACCTAAAAATTCAAAAAAACTCATCCCAAATAAACCCTAATCCCCCCCCCACAACATCGACCCTTATCCTTTAAAAACCAACCACCCACTTCCCAGTCTAAACTAGTAAAATCAACCCCAAATGACCATAAAACCCCAAGCTAAATATGATATAAACCATTAGACCAAAAAATCCTAATCATTCATCCCCTATAAACCACGCCTCCTCATCTCCAAATAAATCTGAAACCAGGAACCCAAAAAAACCTAACCAACATCCCCAAAAAACCCTAAACCATCTGATCTAAAAACATCCTAAACCCGCATCCTAGAAAAGCCTTCAAACCTCTACCCTAAATGTACATCTAACCTCAGGCCCACAAAATCATCACCCCTCATCCCTAAAAAAATTGAACCCTCGTCACAAGAAACCCAAATCCCCAATTCCATAAATTCAATAAACTATCATCCCAAAAACACCCATACAATATGCCCCAAAAAACCCTCAACCCTCAGCTCCAAAAAATCTTCATCCCTCAACCCCAAAAAACCCTACATCCTAATGACCAAAAAACCACAACCCTCATCCCCAATTAACAAAAAACCATTCACACTGAAAAGATATCAACCCTCAATCCCAAAAGCACTAAATATGATCCCTAAAATACCTTCAACATTCAACCAAAAAAATTCTAAACCCCCATAATCAAGAAAACACCTTCCCACAACCCAGTCAAACCATCAACACTCAAATCTAAAAAACTATATACCCTCAACTGCAAAATACCCTCAACCATCTACCCAAAAATCCCCCAACATTGATAAAAACTAAATAGTCAACCCTCATCCCAAATAATCTCTCAAACCATTTGTCTAAAAACCCCTCAACAATCGCCTCTAAAAACCATCAATCCTCAACCCCTAAAAACAATAACCCTCCTCCCCAATATAACATAAACACTAAACCACTGAGAAACATTCAACTCCTAGACCAATAAACCCTCAACCCACAACCCGTAGAAAAATCAACCATCAACCCCCAAAAAAACACTACCCTCATCATCAAAAAACCTAAACCCTTAGACACACAACATTGAGGAACCCATAGCCCATAGAAACACTCTTAAATCATCCCAAAAATTCCATAAAATATATGCCCTAAAAACAATAATTTTTATCCCCATGTAACCCTAAACAAACATCAACATAGATCCCTCAACCCACAACCTCAAAATAACATCATCAAATATGCTAAAAAACAAACAACTATTATCTCTAAAATAACCCCAACCATCACCCACGAAAACCATAAATCCAAAAGTGCGAATAACAATCATCCCACACCCTATGAAACCCTATTACCATATCCCGGAAAAACCATAATCCCTTAGACCCAAAAAACCATAAACCCTTATCCTTCGAAATCCCTTCTCCATTATCCCAAAAATAACCTAAATTCTCTTCCACAATAGAATCCACAATCCTTAGCCTGGAAAAAAATTAACCATTAGCCCCAAATCCCCCATCCATCAACCACAAAAAATAGTAAACGCCAAGCAGCAAGAAATCCCAAACCATTATCCCAAAAAAACCCTAACCCATCATCCCCCAAAAACCAATACCCTCATACCAATAAACCCCTAGACAATATTCCAAAAAAACATATATCATCATCCACTAATGAATTTAAAACATCACCGTAAAAAATCCAAAAAACCTCATCCTAAAAAACAAAAAATACACAGCCCCAAAAAACATAAATACTCAGTCACAAAAAACAATAATTCCTCATCCCAAAAAAACCTACACCGTCAGATTCAAAAATATATAAAACATATCCCGAGTAAAACCTAAAAACACATAGCTCCAAAAAACCCAAACCATGATCCCTAGAAAACCCTAAACCCTTGGCCAAAAATAACACACATCCCATAATACCCTCAACCATCAGCCCCTTAAAATCCTAAATCATCAATCCCAAAAAATAGTAAGCACTCATCCACAACATTCCATCAACACTCATCACTGAAAAATCATAAACGCACATCCCCTAAAAACCCTAAATTCTATGTCTTATGAAAACATAAATCATCATCCCCAAAAACCCATCGTCCTTCCGCCACAAACAATTCTAAACCCACAACACCAAAAAACCCACATCTCATAGGCCCAAAAACTCCAACCCAAAATACCGTCAACTCTGATACCCAAGGAATCTTTAAAATTTATCCCCAAAAACCCCCAACACCAAAAACCCCTAAAATCCCAACACCAATATACATATACCATTAGCCCAAAAAATCTTTTACCCTTGCCCCCAAAAAAACATCATCCCTGAGCAGAAAAAACCCCATTAAAACTCAGCTCAATAAACCCAAAACCACCAAATTCAGAAAAAAAGATTGACCACCACCCCAAAATAAAATCAACCCTCATCCATAAAATACCATCGTCCCTCACACGCAAAACACCCACCACCCTCTGCATTAGAAAAGAATCGATCATCATCCAAAAATAACACTCAAAACTCAGCCCTAAATACCCTCAACACAAAACCGTCATCCATCGTCCCAAAACATCTTATACCTCATGCATAATAAAAATAATCACTTTTTCAAAAAAAAACTCAAACATCCCCCCAAAAAAAATTTCAATTCATCACCAAAAATCGTAATCTCCTAGACTCAAAAATTTGTAAATCCTCTTAAAAAATCACTTAGCTCCTAATATCCATGAAAACTCAATCCCAAAAAACCCACAATGTTGTACCTAATAAACTGCAAATCAATAGCCCGAAATAACCATATGCCATCATCCTCAAAAAAACATTTAAGCCACAACCCCAAAAAATTCTAAACCCAGAGCCACAAATATTCCTTAACAATCATCCCAAAAAACCCTCAACGATCACCCCAAAAATCCCTCAACCATCACCCACAAAAAACTATAAACCCTCCCCCTAAAAAACCTAAAAACTCATCCCCATAAAACCCATCAACCATCAAACCCAAAAAATACATCAACCATATTCCCCAAGAAGGACCATACCCTTAGATATAAGAAAACATGAACCCATATCTCTAATAAAAACCTCAACTCTTAGTACCAAAAAACACAGAACACTTAGCTAAAAAAATCCCTCAACCCTCAACCCCAACAATCCCTCAACCATCTACCCTAGAAAACAGTAAACCCTCTTACCCATAAAAAATTAAACCATATCCAAAAAAAACAAAAAACACTCAGTTTCAAAAAATCCACAACACCAAATACCATAAACACTCATCCCCAAAAAAACTATCTATCCTCACACAATAAATCATTCAATCCACACTATAAAAAACTCGTTCAACCTTATCCCCAAAAAACCATCAACCCTCATCCCAAAAACCCCCAGATCCATAGCTCCAAAAGACACTCAACCATGATCCCTATAAATCCATCAACTCTTATACCCAGAATACTCTCAACCCCCAACCCCAAAATACCACAAACCCTTATCACTAAAAAAACTCTTCAAAAGTCACCTAGAAAAAAACCTCACTGTACATCCTCAAAAAACACTAAACCATCAACCATAAGAAACTGTCTCACTGCATCCCTTTAAAGTCATCAACACTCTTCCCAATGAACCCCGAAACCCCATGGCCCAAAAACCATGCATCCTTATCCCCAAAAAATCATAAACCCACAACCCAAAAATGCCAAATATCATTAGACCCATAAAACTATAAACCATTCATCCCAAAAAAAAATATAAACCCTCACCCCCAAAACCCTCAATACTCATCCTCATAAAACCCTAAACCCTTAGTAAAAAAAATACTCAACCATCTAATACAAAAAACATAAACCGTCATCCCCAAAAAACCCTAAAACCTTATCCCCATCAAACTGGAGGCCCTCATCCCCAAAAAACCCTCAACACTCAACCCTATAAAATTATAAATTCTTAGTATGAAATAAATATACAACCCACCCATCTAAAATCATAAAACATTCCCCCCTAAAAAACCCTCAACCCTCTCCCTCGAAAAACAACAATCCCTATTATTTATAATTCCTTAACCCTCATCCTAAATAAACCCACATACCATCTCCCTTAGTCACACCTAAACCCCCATCCCCAAAATACCCTTAACCATAATCCCCAACAAACCCTCAACCCCCAGCTAAAAAAATATAAACCATTAACAAAAAAAATCCTAACCCCTAATACCAAAAAACCCCCAAATCATTATCTCCATAAAATTATGAACCATAATCCACAAAATACCCCAAAACCTCATCTCCCAAAACCATAAAATCCAATTAAAAATTAACCCAGTACTCTCTTCCCTAAAAACCCTCAATAAAATCCCCATTCAACAATGAAACATATGCCCCAAATAATACATGACCCTCGACCCAAAATAAATGCTTTACCAAATTCTCAAAACTACCCTCGACACTGAGACCCAAAAAAACCAAATCCCACATCCCAAAAAAAACACTAAACCCTTCACCGTAAAAAACCCAAACCCTCAGGAACAAAATCCCTTAAATATTCATCCCCATAAAAAACTATAACAACTAACTAAATAACCCTAAAACGTAGTCCAAAGAAAACTCTAAACACATGTTCCTAGAAAACTATTAACTGTTGTCCCTAGAAAACCACACACACTATGCACCCAAAAAACCCAAAACTATCAGCTTCGAATCCCTTTCACACTTTTCCCTAAAAACCCCCCAAACACATTTACCCAAAACCCCTTCACAAATATACCTAAATTATCCCTAAACACATATCCCTATAAAATTATAAACCCTCTTCCCCCAAAACCCTCAACCTTCTGCCCTAGAGAACCCTAAACCCTCAGTCCAAAAAAATATTCAACCATACGCTACAGAAAAACTTATACCATCAACCCCCCAAAACCCAAAAAACATATCCCCAATAAACCTGAATCCATAAACCCCAAAAAACAGTCAACACTCAACCCAAAAAGCACTCAACCCTTAATATGAAAAAAATTATACACTGACCTCCAAAACCTAAACACAGTTATTCCATAATAAATCATCATCCTTCTCCCCCAAAATGCAATAGTCCCTCCGATTAAAAAAACCATAAGCTTCATCCATAAAACACCACTAAACCCACTCCCCACTAAACACCTTAACCCTAATCCAGAAAATACCGTTAATCATTAACCCTAACAAACCATTAACCCGCAACTCAAAGAAAAACCCTCAACCCTTAACAAAAAAAATCCTAACCCCTCATCTGAAAAAACCATTATATCATTATCCCCACAAAACCATGAACCATCATCCATAAAAATACCATAAACCCCCATCTTCGAAAAACCATAAAAGTGAATCCCAAATTAACCCTTAACCCTCATCCCTAAAAATCCCTCCACCGAATCCCCAGACAACACTGAATCCAATGCCCCAAAATATAATCAAGCCAGGAACCAAAAAAACCCTTCAAACAAAACACAAAATACCTTCAAGAAAAATTAATAATAAACCATCAATGATGATCACAAAAAACCCTAAACACTTTTTCCCAATAAAACCATAAACCCACAACCCTTGGAAACATAATTCCTAAATCCCAAAAAACCTCAATCCTCTACCTATAAAATACTCTATACCCTAACCCTTAAAACCCAATAAACCTAGCCCTTAATAACCCATATCCTTCAACTAATAAATTTGATAACCCATTAGTCCCAAAAAAACACTCAATACTTAGAACCAAAAAACTCAAATCCATTATCCCCCAAAAAAAATGAATCCCTTCTCACAAAAAACCCCAAACCCTCTACACCCACGTCCATTGAACCATCATCCCCTTAAAACACTATTACCACTACCTAAAAAACCATAAACCCAAGTACAAATAAATCTCTAAAAACTTATCCCTAGAAAAACATACAATCTAAACACAAACAAAACATAAATTGTAATCCCCAAAACACCATATCACTTATCCCTGTAATACCCCAAACCCTTCACCCAAAAAGTCCCATTACACACATCCCACAAATCTCCTATAATATAATCCACGAAATAACTCTAAACCCTATTCATCCAAAATCCCAAAAATGTCACCCTCAAAAACTATAATCAATTATACCGAAAAAATCCTTAAATAATCATCCTAAAAAAATAAAATACCCTCATACACAAAAAAACATGAACCCTCATTACAAGAATACACAATACCACCATCACCAAAAAATACTAAACATTCATCAATTTAAAGCCATAAACCCATATCCCCAATACAACACAAAACCCTAGCAACAAAAACACCAAACTACTAGCCATACGTGACTCTAAACCGTATTCACCGAAGAAATACTAAATCTCCAGACCCAAAAACCCAAAAAATTTCATCGAGAAAAAAACACTAAAACATCTTATAGAACCAACACAATCCCTCATCCCACAAATACCCAAAAACCACTACCCCAAAATACCCTAATCATTGAATCCTAAAAAATATAGACCCATAGAAATAAAAATCCCTAAAACATCATTCCCAAAAATTGAAATTATCTCATCCTAGAAAACTATGAGCCCCTATCCACAATAATGCATAAAACCTCCATCGAAAAAACCCAAAATCATCAAACCTAAAAATATTAACTTAAGAATAAAAATCCCAATTTCTTTTTCCCCAAAAATTCATAAACCATTAGACCAAATAAATCCTACACCCTTATCCCCAAAAAACCCAAACCCCCTTCCCTAAAAAATATCTATACCATTATCCCTAAAAAACCCTAAACCCTAAACCCCAAAAAATGTTAACCGCTCTTCCCCAAATAGCGTAATCCCTCCACCTCAAAAAAAAACCCCGCATAATGAAAAAAATTGTAATCCATCATTCCAATATATCACTAAACACTCATCCCAAAGTAAAATCCTATACCATCATTCCATTAAAACCCTATAACATCTACTCTAAAAATTAGAAATGTCCAATCCTCAAAACCATTAAACATTAGGCCCCATAAACCCAGAACCCTCATGTACAAAAAATTCTCAACACTCATGCCAAAAACACCATCAACAATAATCCTTGAGAAACCCCCCTACCCATCCCCAAAAAACCCTCTACCATGAACCATAAAAACCTTATACCATAAAATTAAAAAAAATAAACCCTTACCTCAAAAATCCATAAACCCTCAGACCCAAAAAACACGATATCCACAACCTTAAAAACCCTAAATATAAAGAACAAAAAACACCAAACCCTCATCCCCAAAAAAACCCACAAACAATAGACCCAAAAAACCACAAACCCTTATTACCAAGAAAATCATTCAACCATCATCCCTAAAAAACCATTAACCCACCTACCTATAAAACCCTCAACACATAGCCCCAAAAACAACATCACCACAAAGTCCAAAAATACCATCAACCCTCAGCCCTCCAAATCCCTATATCATTATCACCAAAAAATTAATAAACCCCCCACCATAAAAAACCGGTACACTTTTATCCATACAAAAATGATAAACCCTCCATCCCAAAAAACCTAAAACCAATTCCCCAAAAATTCCTCAAGACAAAGGACTAAAAACCACTCCACAATATGCACAAAAAATTTAATTCCATAATCACTAGAAAATGTAAATCCTTTGGACAAAAACATTCATAAGAACACAGTAACGAAACCCTAAATCATATACCCAAAACCCATTATTCATCATTAATAAATAAACTATAAATCCTCACCCCCCATAAATACCTACACCGTTATATCAACTAAATTCTTAACCCTCTTCCCCCCAAATCCCTAATTCCCCATGCCCCAAAAACCTTCAACCCTCATCCTCAAATAACCTTCAACCGTTATCTGAAAAAACACACAACCCTCATCCTCAAAAAAACCTAAACCCACATCCCCTGAAACCCCTAAACCCCGAACTCCAAATAACCCTCGACCACTATATCCAAAAAACTCCAACCATCTTTCCCAAAAAACGATCGAACCCAATCCAATAAAAAACCTCAACCTTCTGCCCCAAAAATCCCTAAGAATTATTCCCCAAAACACCCAACCTTGATCCTCTGAAAATCTCATTTCCATACCCTATCAAAACCATTAACACTCAGCCCCAAAATTCCCCTAAACACATATCCAAAAATCCCCTCAAACCTCAGCCCCAAAAATCCATCATCACTCAACCCCAAATAACTATCAACCATCAGCCATAATTAAACCTCTACTCTCCGCCAGAAAAAGCCTTAACACTCATCACAAAAAAAAACAATCAAAAAAATCCCTCCTAATGTCCTCAACCCTTATACATAAAAAACAAGAAATCTACATACCTAAAATCCTACAACCCTTAGATACAAATATTACTCGACCCACATCCAAAAAAACCCCAAACCCAAAACCCCAATGAAACCCTAAATCCTATTGACCAAAGAACCATCACCCATCATCCAAAAAACTTCATCAACCCTCATATCCAAAAATCCCATAACCCTTATCTGCAAAATATCATAAACCTCAGAAAGATAAACATTCTACCCTTCGAAACAAAATAACCTAAACCCTAAAAAGACATCCAAAAAAGACTAGAAACCCATATCTAACGAAACCTCAACCCTTATCACCAAAAAATCCTTCAACCGTCATCCCATGAAATCCCTCAACCCCTATCCCCTAAATTTCACCAACCTTCATACATAGAAATCCCTAAATACTCAACAATATATATCCCCCAATAATCATATTCTATGATCTCCAAATACCATGATCTCTTAGCACCCAAAAATGAATAACCCTAATCAATCCACATCCCCTAACACCTATCCCCAAATGACACAAATCCCTCTACCCCAAAAAACATTCACCCCTCATCCGAAAAACCCCTAATCCCTCAAATCCAAAATACCCCCAACCAAAATTGTAATTAACTTAGACCATCATCTAAAAAAAGTCCCAAACCATAATCCCTAAAAATCATTAAACCATCTGACATAAAAAATTCTACACCCCCATTACAAAATAATCATAAACCCTCTTCTCTAAAAATTCTAAACACTATGCTCCAAAAAACCTTAAACCCTCTCTCTAAAAAACCATAATCCCTATGAATAGAAAATAAAAAACCATAAACCCTTTTAATAGAAAATAAAATATACAAAACCCAAAAAACATAAACCCTTAGTCCCAAGGCACCCAATCATTCAACAATAAAAAACAACTAAACTTCTGTCCTCAAAAAAATTAAACATACATAACCAAAAACCCCTAATCCTACACAAGGAAAAGACAATAAATCATATGACCCAAAAAACCTAAAAACATCATCCCTTTAATACCCTAAATCTATAGTAACAACGAAACATAATCCATCATCCCTGAAAAACTATCAACACTAAGTACCAAAAATTAATAATCCTTCAGTCCAATAAAATCCTAAATCCTTCTCCCCAAAATAACTTAATCCCTCATACCCAAAATTCCTAAAAACTCTGCCACCAAAAATCCTAAATTTTCATTATGGAAAAAAAATAAATTTGAATACCAAAAAACCCCCTCAAGACGCAGTAACAAAATAAATTAACTCATGGAACCAAACTCTCATAAAACCTCATATTAGTAAAACCCAAACAGTAATCCCTAAAATCACTCATCAATGATATCCAAAAATCTCTCATCCCCAAAAAACTATCAATCCTCATACAAATAAAAACTCTAAACCCTCATACCCCCAAAAAAACTCCCATATATAATTTATCATAATGAATAAGCCCAAAATTGATCAATCCTCATCCACAAAAACTCAAAAACCTCATGATAATTAAAACTCAACCGACTACCCCAAAAACCATCAACCCCAACCCCATAAAACAATAAACCCATAGATATAAAAATTTGGTAACTATAAGACCAAACGACCCACCATCCTTAATATAAAAAAACAAACTGTCATCAACACCAATGAGCACAGAATCCTCATCCCAAGAAAAATATAGAACAATCATCCCCCAAAAAACATCCTCCTTTATCCCCAAAAAACTCTCATCCATCATCCCTAATAAGAAGAAACTCATAGGGAAAAAAACACACAACCCTCCACGCTATAAAAATCTCTACCATCATCCCCCAAAAATAAAAACCCTCAGACCCAAAAAAACCCCTAAACCCTCCATCCTAAATCAACCTAATCCCTCACTTGTAAAAAACATTCAATTACTAACACTAAAAATCACAAAACACTTCTAAAAAAACCTGTTATCATTTCCACAATACCATAAACCCCACATTCCAAAAAAACCCTCAACCCTCATTTTCAAAATACACTAAACAAATAGACCCAAAAAATTCTCAAACATAAAGCAAAATTAACCCAAACCCCTAGCCAAGAAAACGATATATTCTCACCCCAAAAATCACCAACTGTTATCCCCCAAAAACCCAAAACCACCATCCCCCCAAATTCTTAAACAGTCTTACCCAAAAAAACATTCATCCATCAACCCAAAAAAACACCATATCCCAAAGCCCCAAAAAACATAATCCCTCAACACCAAAAAAAGCCACAACCCATAGCCCCAAAAATACCTCAATCCTGAGCACCATAAAATCCTAAACAATTAAGGGAATAAACCCCCCACCCTCAGCGCAAAAATTCTCCCAAAAATCAACCCAAAAAACTCCAAAACGAGCAGTCCCAAAAACATTGAACCCTTCAACCCAAAAACACAAAAAACTCTTCCCAAGAAACCATCAAAACTCACCCCCCCCCCAAACCCATATATATTACCCCACATAAAATAAAATTCTCACCACAAGAAACCATCAATAGTCCCCCTACAAACATTAAAACATCAACCATAAAAAACATTCATCACTCATCTAGAAAAAACATCTACCATCATCCCTAAAAAACCCTCAATCATGAGGTCTATAAATCCCTAATACCATAGTTCAATAAAACCGATAACCCTATGCTCTAAAAAAACATAAAACTTGATCCCAATAAAATGACTCCATCCACCCCCAGAAAAAACCCATAACCTTCTGCCCAAATAAAACGTAAACACTATACCCACGTCCACATTAAACTATTTACACTCATCCCAAAAAAAAACCATATAACCTATTCACACAAAAAAACTCAACCCATATCCCCAACAAAAAATAAAACCACATCTCCATAAAAATTCAACCCACACCCCGAAAATAAAAAAACCCTCAGTTATAAAAACCCATTAATGATCATCCCCAAAAAAACCCTCAAAACCCATTCATAAAATACATTAAACCCTTGGCCCTAAAAACACCTCATCCATCTGCCACAAAATTATGGAAACCCTTGTCCCCAAAAAACCCTAAAACCTCTACCATAAAACCCTAAACCCTATTCGATAAAAACACTAAAACCTCACACCCAATTACCAAAAACATTCAATCCTAAAAAATAATGAATCCTCACCCCCCCCCCCCAAAAAAAAACTAAGATCCTCAGTTAGAAAAAAAACCTCAACCCTATCATCAAAAAATACCATATTACCTCAACCCTAGAAAACCCTAACCCTCATAGAAAATGTAAAACCCTTATCCCAAAGAAAATAAAATCCCTAATCCACAATAATCCCCCAAACCTCAGCCCTATGAATCCCACCACCGCCAGACTTAACAACCCATCAAGCCTAAGTCCAAAAAAATCATTAACCCACATCCCCCCAAAATGGGCAACCCTCATCCCTGAAAGACCCTTGACCATCATATCCTATATCCCCTAAACACTTAGCACCCAAAACCCAAAAAAAATCATCCATTAAACACCTTCAACCCTATCCAAAAGAAACACTCAACCAATCCACAAAAAAATATTAAACGCTCACCCCAAGAAGACACGACCCTCTACCCCAAAACCATTAAACCAAAGCAACACAAAAACCCTCAACTATATATTGTAAAAGTTCATCAAAACAATTCACAACAAATACTAACCCCTATATCCTAAAAACCCTAAATACTATTTCCCAAAAAAAAATCAAAATTACTTCAATAAAAAGTCACACAATCCTCATACTCAAAAATATGAATCTAAAAACAAAAAAAATCAATACACTGAATGACCCTAAAAACCGTTAACCCTCAACCCCGAAAAAACTAAACCCATAATACTATAAAACTCTAATCCTCTCCCCAAAATACATAAATCCTATGTCCTTAAATACACACAGCACATGGAACCAAAATAACCTAACCCTCTTCCCCAAAAAACATAAACCCTCTTCCCCAAAATAACCAAAACCATTGGACCAAAAAATACATAAACCCTCAACATCATAAAACACTCAACCCTAATCTAAAAAATTCATCTTCGATCTAAACCATATATCATAACCCCCCACCCAAAAAAGTATGATCCTCCAACACTAGAAAACACTAAATCCTCATCCCTAAAAAACATGAAAATTCATCCCAAAAATACCCTCAACCCACAAAATTAAAAAAACATTATACCCTAAACCCCAGAACCATAATCCATTTTCCCTAGAAAATAATACCACCACCATCCATAAAAACACAAAACATTATGTCCTAAAACACCTCAACCCACACCCCAAAAATCCCTAAACCCTCTCCCCCAAAAAACCCACTTCACAAAAAACCGCAATCTATCAGCCCGAAAAAAACCCTCAACCCTCATCCCCAAAAAACTATCATCCATCTACCCAAAAATCAGTAAACCCCCATCCCCAAAATAAACTTATTCCCTCATCCCACAAAATACTCAAAAAATTATTCCTAATCAATCCTAAAATCTTATCCCCGGGACTCAATAAACCCTCATCTCCAAAATACACTAAACATCATATTCTAATAAATCCTAAATTATCAGTCGAAAAAACCCAGAGCCCTAAGTCCAAAAAATTCATTGACCCCCTTTCCCAAAACCACATTACACTTGTCCCAACAAAACTAAACTCTCACACCCGAAAACCCTAAACCCCCATGAATAAAAAACACAAAACACTCATCCTAATAGAAATCAATTGTATACCCAACATATAACCAAACCACTCATAACCAAAAACCCTAGACTCTCATACATAAAAACTATGAACCCTTACACCAAAAATTACCTAAAACCCAATTCCAAAAAATCCCTATACCGACAAACACAAAAAATATTTGAACCCCCAATCCTAGAAAACTCTAAACCCTCATTCACAAAAAAATTAACAATCATCCCAAAAAAACACTATACCCTTAGCCAAAAAAATAAATCAAATCCTATGTGCTAAAAACCCCAAAACCTCATCCAAAATAAATATTAAACCATCATCCCAAAAAAAATCATAAACCCCCAGGCCCAAAAATACCCAAATCATTATCCCAAAAATCCCACAAACAACATTTCCAAAAAAACAATACCTTTTAACCCCAAAAACCATGAATTCTAACCCCCCAAAACCCTAAAATATCATCCCCAGAAACACCATAACAGCAGCACAAAATAAACCAGAACCAACATCCTCAAAAATCCCTAAATCTTCATACCTAAACAATTGTATACCCTTAGCCCTCATCCTCCAAAATTCTAGAACCCTAAACCACCCCCAAAACCTTATAACCATAGCCTTAACAAATTATGACCCATCATCCCCTAAAAAAACTAGAACCCTGATCCCCAAAAATGATTGATCCATCATCCCCAAGAAACCATGTACCCTCCACCCAAATAATTTCAAACCCTAATCCCCGAATAACTGAAACTCTCATCCCCATTAACTCAAACCCTTAGCTTCAAAAACCCACGAAAAATCTACCCCAACACATTCCAACCACGTACACCCAAAAAACCATGAACCATTATCCCTATAAAACATAGAATCAACATCCTAAAAAAACATGAACCCTCAGCGTCTCCAAGAAACCCTAAACGCAATGCCCTTAAAATTGAACCCAAATCCATCAAAAATTTGAACCACCACCCCTATGAAACACTTAACCCTCATCCACACAACCCCACACACTAGATCTCCAAAAAACCATGAACCATCATCGCTAAAAAAAATTAAACCACACCACCAAAAAACACTAAACCCCCATCTCTAAATTATAATGATCTCTAAAAACCCCAAAACCTAGAACCCTCTTCCCCAAAAAACCCAAAACCTCATCCCTAAAAATCCATGAACCTACACCACCCAAAAACACTAAAAACTCATTAAATAATAAAAAACCATCATCCAAAAAAACCACAAAGATACCTCAATCATATGGGCCTAAACACGTGTACCAAGAAAAATAATGAAAACTAAGCCCCATAATACCATGAATCATAACCCACAAAACTCCTAAAACACTGGTTGAAAATAAACATAGATCCCTCTCCTATAAAAACCCTTGACCCTTAGAACAAAAAATCCTAAATCATTATCCTGAAATAATCATGAACACAAATCCAAGATCCCTAAAACTCATCCCTATAAAACCTAAACACTCATGAAAAAATATTTGCACACTCAACCCCAAAATACCCTATACCACATAGCAAAAAAACCAAAAACCTCATCACTAATCCCTCTTCTTAAATAAATGCTAAACTAGGATCCCAAAAAACGATGAACACTATTAATCAATAAAATCATAACCCTCATCCCCAAAAAACAGAAACCCTTATCACCAAAATGTTGGAACCCTCATTCCCAAATATCACGGACTCCATACAAATTAAAAACAGTGAACACTTAGTTTAATAAAACATTATCCATCCGGCCCTAAAAACCATAAACCCAAATCCTAAAAAAATAAAGATTCCACAACCAAAAAAATAATCTAAAATGAGAACCCCAAAAAATGATGAACCCCTAATCGCAAAAAACCCAAAAACCCACTTCCCCAAAAAATATTTGGATCAATCAACCCAAAAATACCTCGATCCCTCATCAGAAATGAAGTGGAACACTCTTCCACCAATGTCCCAAAACATCCATAACCATGATCCCAAAAAACCCATAAGCCATCAACACCAAAAACTTCTCAACCATCATCCCCAAAATCCCACATTCCTCATCCCCAAGTTTCCAGAAACCCTCATCCCCAAATTGTTTTTATCCCCCATACCTGGAACAACCATGACCCCTAAGCCCAAAAAACAAATTAACCCTCACCACCCATATGCTTAAAACCCCAACCCCAAATAATTTTGATCCCTTAGTCCTAAAAAACATAGAACCATCAACCCCAAAAAACCATGAACCCTCTGCCCAAAATAACCATCTACACTCATCCATATAAAGCAGTAACCCATCAGACCCAAAAAAACCAAATTTATAGCACTAGAAAATCCATAAACCCCTGTCCTATGAAATCATGAAACCTAAATCAATTGAATCCAATAAACCAACATCCCAAGAAATCTATAATCACTCCCCCTAGAAAACCCTAAAACCTAATCCCTATTGAACCAAAAAACATTGGACAAAAAAACCTTGATCCATTGTCCCTAGACAATCATAAACCCATGTCAACTTAAAACACTAAACCCTCATCCCAGAAATCTCTAAATCCACATCCCTAGATAAAAAAAAACAATATGTACTAGAAAACCCTAAATCATCAACCCCTTAAAACCATAAACCATCATCTCTAAAAAAACCCTGAACCCTGAACCATTGAAAACAATAAATCTTCATACCCATAAAATGTGGAAGCATTATCCCAAGAAAAATATAAACCCTCATCCCTTGAAATCCCAAAACCCCCATCCCCTAAAAACTCTAAAACCTCTATTTATAAATACTAATAATCATAGCCCATGGAAATTGTAAACCCTCAGCCCCTATAAATCCTAAAACCACTACCCCAGAAAACATAAAAACATCCTCTTAGTAAAAACCTAAACACCAGTCCTTAGAAAATGATAAATCCCCTTATCTAGAATTATCTAAATCATTGGTCCTAGAAAACACAACCCCATAGACAACATAAATCCGTAATACCTCATCCCTAAAAAAACCCTAAACCCTATGTCCTAAAAAAACCCTAAATCCTCATCCAAGAGAACACAAACCCCTCAATGCCAGAATAGCCTAAACAACAATCCAATGAAACTGCTATACATCCTTCCATAGAAAAACCTAGACCATCAACACTATAATACCCCATACAATATTCCCATTATATCCCTAAACCCTTAGTTCAATAAATCTCATCACCCACTACCATGAAAAAACCCTAAACCCAAATCACTAGACAACATTCCAGCATCCCTAAAACCACCTAAAACCTTTTATTTAGAAAACCCAAAACTATAATCCCCAAATATACCCTATAACCACATCCCAAAATAAAACCCTAATCCCAAAACCCCATAAAACCCCAAACACTATCCTCTAAAAAAACACTCAACCCTCAACCCCAAAAAACCTTAAACCCAACATAAAAAATCAAAAAACCCTCATCGTAAAAAAAATCCTAAAACATCATCCCCCAAAACACAAATCTGTCTTCCAAATAATACCATTAAAATATAGAATGAGAGAACCCTAAACCCTCATCAACATAAAAGTTTAAAATCACACCCCCCAAAATCCCTAAACACACTTCTTGGAAAACAATAATCCCTCAACCCCAAAAAAAAACCTAACCCAAATGCGCCAAAAACAATCAATACTCAATCCAAAAAACCCATCAACCCTCATCCCCTAAAAAACTACAACCCCCATTACCAAACAAAATATAACCCATCAGACATAAAAAATCATGTACCTACATCCAGAAAAAACTCTAAACCCAGATCCCAAAAAATTGTAATCCCTAATATCTAAACACTCTAAAACAATAGAGCTAAAACTCCCTCAACCATCAACATCAAAAAACCTAACCACATATAAAATAAAAAATATAACCTCATCCCTAAGAACCCTAAACAATCAAACCTATAAAACCAGAAATCCGTCGATTTAGAAATACATTATCTCAATTCAACAAAATTATCTAAATGATCACACACAAAAAGCCGGAACACCAACCCCCAAAAAACCTAAAACCCTTTTCACAAAAAACCCTAACCCCCCCTCAACAAAATAACAAAATAATATTTCAAAAATAACACGATATACTTGTCCTTGAAACCCATAAATAAATATCAAAAAATAATCTTAATAAAACATCACAAAAAAACCCTAAATCGTATGTGCAAAAAATATGTAAACACTCAAGCCTCAAAAACCCTTAACCCCTAGACATACAAAATACTAAATGGACACCCCCCCAGAAAATACTAGTCCCAAATCCCTATAAAATTTTTAACCCTCACCCCTAAAAAACCATCATTCCACTATAACCTTCATCCCTCCCCCAATCCTTATTTCCTAATCCAAAAATAACAAAACTGTCATCCCTAAAAAACCCAAAACACTCATTTTTTAAAACCCCTAATCCTTATTCCCAAAACAAAAATAAACCCTCATCCCAAAACAATGTAAACACTGGTACCCAAATAAATCATCAACCACAGTCTACAAAAACACGAAACACTCATCCCAATAAAAATCAACTCTCAAAAAAAAAACCTTCAAACCTCAATCATAATATTTATTATATACTCAACCCTCACCCCCAAAACACTCAACCCTCATACCCCAAAACAATAAACCAAATTATCCAAAAAAATATAAATCTTATAAACCAAAAAAATATCATCCATTAGTCCCAAAAACCCAAAACCCATAACCCAAAAAAAACATGCAACCTCATCCCTAAAAAATCTCAACCCTCACCCTTAAAATCCCCTGAAACCTCATCACATAATTACTACGAAATATATTCCCCAAAAATCCCCTGAACAGTCGACACCAATAAAACAAAAAATAGTCATCCATAAGATCATAAACCTCATACACCAAAATCTAGCACACTATCCCCTAAAATCTTCTAAACTCATATCACTAAAATACTTACAACATCAACCCCAACAAACCCTAAACCCTCATACCAAAAAACCTAATCCCATAGATAAAAAATACAAAAACCCTACGAACTAAAACCCCCCAAAACCCATATCCCTATGAACCCCTAAAATGTCATCCACAAAAACCCCTAACTATCATCCACAAAACAACCCATGACCATCATCTCAAAAAAACTAGAATCCCTCATCCTTAGAAAACCCTATTCCTTCATAATTAAAATACCTGAAATCCTCATCCAAAAAACTCCTGAATACTCAATCACAATAACCACTAACCCACATCCCCCAAAAATAGAAAACCCTTATGCCCAAACCACAATAAACCATAATCCCACCCAAAAAAACCCAAACTATCATCCCTAAGAAATCCACACCATAGCCCCATAAAAATCTAAACCAGCACCCAAAATAACTCTAGACCCTCGTCCAAAAAAAACTCAAACACCCATCCCCCAAAAACAAGAATCCCATAGTTCCAGACGACCGTAAACACATAAAAAGACCCAAAAAACTCATCCCAAAACATCAAATTCCCTTAATACTAGACAATGATATATCAGTATCCTCAAAACACAATAACCTCATAAAAAAATCAGACTCCCTCATCCCCAAAAAAACCCAATGACCAATGTCCTATAATAACATAAAAACTCATCAAAATACAAGAAACCTCATACCAAAACAATCCATGATGTGGATCAAAAATTACGTTAATCATTTGTCACAAAAAACGACAGGATTTTCATCTTAAAAAAACTCCAAATCCTTATCACCGACAAAAAATAAATTTGGACGCCCTCAAAACCCTAAATCATTATCCATAAAAGTCTATAAATCCTCATCCCTAAAAACCCAAACACTACCCCCAATAGAGCCAAAAAACCACAACCCCCAAACCACAATATCTCGCACTATAAAAACCATAAATCTTAGGTCCCATAAAAACCTAAACCTTCAACTTGAAAACCCCAAAATCCTAATCACCAAAACCCTAAATCCATGGCCAAAAAACAGTAAACCATTGGCCCCAAAAAACCCAAAACCAAAAAAACCCCAAAAAAACTAAACCCAAGGACCAAAAAAACCATAATCCCTCATCAATAATAAATATTAAACTATATATCCAAAAAAAGAAAAACCATCAGCCCAAAATAATAAACTATTTAACCTTAAGACCTGAAGCCCTCAACCCCCCAAAAAAACTAAATCCTAATTCCCAAAATACAAAAAAACCATCATCCACAAAACCACTCAACCACTATAACTAAAAAAAGAAACAATTGAACACAAAAAACACCAAACTTGCATCTCTAAAAATCCCCAAACCAACTGTGCCAACAATTCCTACACCCTCCTCTCAAAAAAAACCCACCATAGCACCAAAAAATACCAAAGCCTTTTCCCAAGAAAAATATCCATCATCCCCCAAAATATATAAACCCACAAAAAACCCATTAACCTAGATAAAAAACCATAAAACCACATCCCAAAACCATGTAATCCATCATCCCCCAAAAAAACCGTAAACCCTCATCCATAAAAACCCATAAAAATTACTGAACCCCGAACCCTCGGCACCAAAAAAACATAGTCCATTATCCTGAAATAACCAAAACTCATGAAAAAAAACCTGAAACCAACTGGCCCAAAAAACATGAAACCATCATCCAAAAAACCTCTAAACTCTTATCAACAAAAAACCATAAACCCAAATACACAATGAAAATATAACCTTAATACTAAATATCATAAACACCACATCCCTAATAAAACACCAATATTGCAGCCCAAAAATAGCCTAAATTCGTATCCTAAATAAACCAGATGCACACATCCCCAAAAAATATGTAACCATCAACCAATGAAACAATAAACACTTATACTATAAAAACCCAAAACATTCATTCATAATAAACCCTAAAAATCATCTCCAAAAAAACCCTCAAATTGCATTTATAAATAACTCTAATCCTTCATCCCAAAAAACCCTAATGGATTAGGAAAAATCAACTAATCTCTCATACCCCTAATACCCACAAAACTCAGCCCCCAAAAACATAGAACCCCTATATCTAAAAATTTTCATACCCTCCACTATAAAAACTACACAATCGGTCATCGTCAAAAAATAAAAAACCATCTAACTCAAATAATCCATAAATCTGAAGACCCAAAAAATATTATTCGTTGTTCCAAAAAATAACCATAAACCCTTATAACAAAAAATAGAAAACCGTTATCCTCAAAACCTCCATACCCAGAGCATCAAAAATGAATTATCCAAAACCCCCAAAAATATTCAACTCAACCAAAGAAAAACTCTAAAAACTCTCATAGCTAAATATAAAATATTACAGAGCCCTAGAAAACCCAAAACCCTGAACCAAAACACTATAATCCATAATTCCCCTAAAACCCTAAACCCACATTCCATATCAGAGTTAAACACCCTCGTCCCTAAATTACCAAAAACCCTCATTAAAAAAACCGCAAAACCCTCATCCCTAAAAAACCCAAACACTCATCCCTAAAAAACCCAAACCCTCATACCATTAAAAACATGAAAACTTATGACAAAAAAACCCAAAACCATATACGACAAAAATATAGAAATATCCCCATTAAATTAAAAAACCCGAGCCTTATTAAATAATAAACCCTAGTCCCCAAAAAACCTAAAATCTGAGCACCAAAAAACCATAAAACCTCAGCTCTATAATTCCAAAACACCTATCCTCCTAAACCTCAAATCCCTCACCCCATCAATTCCAAAACCCTCTTCCAAATAAACATGAATTTTATTTTCCAAAAAACCATAAAAATTCACCACAAAATGACTCTAGACACTACTCCCAAAAAAATACTATATCGTAATCCCAAGAAAACCATAAACACCCTGCCCCAAAAATATCCCATACAATCAGCCTTGGAATATACTAATCCCATAGCTCTAAAAAACCAAATCTCATATACCCAAAATCCCCAAAATACTCAATCCTAAAAATCAACATACCCTTAATACCCACAAACCATACTCCCTCATCCAAAAAATGTTGATACTCTCATCCCCAGAATACCCTAAACCCTCTTCACCAAAACCACCAAACCCTCCACCCGCAAAATCCCAAAATGCTCAGCCCAGAAAAACGACCAACCCTCCACCCCAAAATATGTTAATCCAGTTTCCATAACAATCACCAAACCCGTAGCCATGGGAAATATAAACCCTCATCCCCGTAAAAAATATCTAACCCCCAACCCGTAAAAAAATATATAATAATTCCAAAGAAACCCCATTCCTTTAACTACAAGAAAACCTTAACCCCATGAAAACCTAAAACTGTTGCCCCAAATATCCTCAAAAGACACTTCCCCAAAAAACCCAAAATCCTCAGCCCTGTGAAACCCCAAACTGTCCTCCCAAATAATTCCTAAAACCTCATCCCCAAAACCATAATCCCTCGTACAAAAAACCTATGACCTCATTATTCCATAAAAAATAGTCTAAAAACATAAATCATCATCCACAATAATCCTCAAACCATCATTCCCAAAAAACACCAAACTCTAATCTCTAATTGAATTAAACCCTCAGTTCGATAATATCCTAAACACTGAGTCCAAAAAACTCCATACTCTAATCCACATTGTATCCTAAAACCTCACCCCCAATAAAACTAAACCGTATATTCCCAAGAAACACAAAACACTCATCACCAAATAACATAAGACAAACAACCCCCATCTAGACAAAGTACCCAAACAAAAAAGGACCCAATAATCAGTCGAAAAAGACACCAATCCATCGTCAATATATACTCAAAAATCATAGAAACCAAATCCCTGAATTGATCATCATAAAAAACATGAAAAACATAGCACTAATAAATCCTAAACCCACATCCCAAAAAACCACTAACCATTAGTCCCAAAAAACCAATAAACATTAATCCCCAAAAAACACCAAGCCACTAACCACAACAAAGCCACACCCCCATCCGAAAAAACTCAAATCCCTCAGGTGAAAAAACCTAAATAACTTATCCCCCAGATTCTAGAAACACTCAGAGAAAAACCCCAACAAGCAAACCATAAAAAACCATAAACCCACCGCACAAAAAGATGTTCAACCCTATATCCCATGAAAACCTAACCCTTTCATCCCCCAATGACACTAAGTTTTCATGCCCATAAAACCATAAATCCTAAAAACTCCCAAACAAAAATCCAAAGAAACCCATATACCATCAGTAGGGAAAAACCGTACACCATCTTACCCCAAAAATCCAAACCCCTCAGTCCGAAAAAAACCCAAAAACCCCCCATAAAAAAACATTTAACCCATACCCCAAAAACCCAAAAAACCTATCTCCAAAAAGGATCAAACCCTCTGCTCAAAAAATCCATAAAACCTCATCCCCAAAAACCATTATATGCTAGTCCCCAAAATACTCCAAAACCTCAGTCCTAAAAAACCCTAAACAACTATCCATAAAAAATCACAAACCATCATCCACAAAAACCACAAACACATAGCCCCTAAAAAAACTAAACATTCAACAATAAAAAATCTAAACTCGAATCCCCAAATAAGCACAAATCCTTATACCCAAAAAAACCAAATCCCTTATCCCTAAAAAACTGTAAACCATATTCCCCAGAAGACACTAAACCGCCATCCCAAAAGAACCCCACACCCTTGGGAAAAAAATACTGCAATCCTCATCCCAACAAACCCAAACACTCTACCCCCAAAATAACCTAAACCATCACCTATAAAAACCGATAAACCATCAACTCCAAATAACTAAAAATGCTCACCACTAAAAAACAGAAAACACAAAAACCAAATACCACCCTAAAAACCTAAACTCTCATCCCAAAAAAAAAACAGAAACACTCACACCAGAAAACCCTAATTACTCTAACCCAATAAACACTGAACCCACTACCACAAAAAACCCAAAACCATTTACTCTAATGAAGCCTAAAACCTCACACCATGAAAAAAAACTTAAGAGTTAGCACCAAAATTCTATAATCATTAACACCCCAATCCCCTAAACCCTCAATATATATATAATTTATACCCATAGCCCCCGAAGAAAAGAAACTCTCAGCCACAAACAATAGAAACCCTAAACATAAAAACACTATAAACTCATAAACATCAAAACCCCAAACCGTATGGCCCAAAAAACCCTAAACCCTCTGCCCCAAATAACACCAAACCCTCATTCCTAAAATATCCCAAACACCGCACTATAAAAATCCCTAAACCCACACCCGTAGGAATACATTATCTCATATCCCAAAAAACCTCAAACCCTTATCACTAAAAAACCCTGAACCCACAACCCCAAAAAACACTAAACCCTCACCCCCAAAAACCACAAACATTGAAGTCCAATACTCCCCAAATCCTTAACCTAAAATAACCAAAAACAATTAGCCCCAAATACCCCCTAAACATCATCTACAAAATTCGAAACACTCAACTCCAAATAAATCTTACAACAGTTTCCATAAAACCATACACTAGAACCCAAGACAATAAAAATCATCAAAAAAACACCATAAACAATAATAAAAAGAACCTAATTTCTAGGACATAAAAATCACTGATCAATTTTCGCTAAAAAATATAAAAATCATACTAAAAACACCCAAAACCTATTCCCCAATATCCCTAAACACGCAGCTCGAAAAATCCCCACACAGTCAACCCCAAAATATTATAAAACCTCTAACCCATAAACTCTCTAAACCCTTAGTGCCAAAATGAAAAATTATCATCCCGAAAATCCCTATATAGTTTTCCTAGAAAAACCCCAAACCCACAACACCAAAACCCTACACCCCTATCCTCTTAAATCTTCAAACCCTTTCTACCAAAAAATTTGAATCCCTCCGCCCCAAAAGACCCAGTAAAAACAAACCCAAAATACCCAAAAAAATGAGCTCTAGAAAACATGAATCCATCCACCTCAAAAAACACCCAACTAATAACACTGAAGTACACAATACACTTAGCACCAAAAACCCCAAAACCCAAAACCCCCAAGACCCAAATCACCAATGAAACGAAAACATGCATCCCCAAAAAACCAAATACCCTTAACACCAAATAACCAAAAACCATTAGACACAAAAAACCATAATAAATTTATCAAAAATAACACCAGACTAGAATCCCTATAAAAACCCAAACACCCGTAAAAAAGACTATAATATCCTCCAAAAAATCATAAAAACAAAATTTCTAAATAACACTAAAAACTATGCACCAAAAATTTGAAAACACACCACCCCAAAAACCCTAAACCATCATCCCCTGAAAAGATTAAACCCTCATCCAAGAAACCCTAACCATAAAACCCTGAATGTAAACCAACCTTGTGCCTCAATATTTCTTAATCCCTCAGTCCCAAAAATGAAAAACAAATATCCTCCAAAACCCCCAAGCCATCATCCCCCAAACCCCCAAAAACCATATCCCCCAAGAACCCCAAACTGAGATCTCTAAAATCCCTATATCATCATCACAAAAAAACACTATACACTAAACCAAATATTCCCTAAAAATAGCACAAAAAACCCCAAAACCATATACCCTAAAACCTTAAAACCGTATCTATGACATACACTAAACCCTCATCCCAAAAAACCCTAAACCCATATAACCAATAAATTCTACTCCCCCATCTCCAAATAACCCCAAAATTCTGTACCCCATAAAACCCTAAACCCTCATCCCAAAAAAAACAATACCCCACAAAAAAACCTATGCACTCTTCCTAAAAATCCCCAATCCTTCCTCCAAAAAAACAAAAAAGACACAGTAGCATAAAAACCTTAAATCCTCGCCAGTAAAAAAACAAACACAAAAACAAAAAATACCCCAATCCCCCCCCCCCACGACCCAAAATACCAAACCATACAACTAGAAATACTTATTTCTTCAACCCTATGAAACATAAATTCTTATCCCTAATAAAACCTAAATCATTGTCCATTTAAAACCGAAACCATCTTCCCCACATATCATAAACCCCTGGACCTATGAAAAACATAAAACCCAAACCCCGAAACATTATTTTTTCACCCCAAAAATCTCTAACCCATATCCACAAAAAACACTAAACCCCCATAAAAAACCACAATCAGTAATCCCCCCAAAAAATAAAAAACCCTAGTGCAAGAAAATCAATACACTCACATCGCCAATAAAACCCTAGATCCGAATATAAAAAAATTGTAAACCAATAAGCCATATACCCTAAACACCCATCCAATAAAACACTATACTTTTATCCCACAAAAAACTTGAATCCATGTGCACCAGAAAACCCCAAACCCATACCCCCAAAGATATTAAAATTTCATCACCAAAATTGCCTCAACCCTCATTCATAATAAATATGAAATCCTCTTCCCAAAAAACCCATTACACATATCCCCTAAAAACTCTAATCCATCATCCCCAAAAATTCCCAAAACCCTAACCCCAAAAACCCAATGACATCATCCACAAAAAATCTAAAACCCTCAGTTCTAAAAACCCTAAACCATCAACAAAAAATATACCAAACCCTCATCCTAGTAATACCCTATACCCACATCCATCTAAAACCATAAACCCTCTTCCTAGAAAACCCTACACCCTCATCCTCAATAAACATATAACCCTCAATCAAAAAAACCCTAAACCCTTGTTGACAAATTCCTCTAAAACCTCAACCAAAAAAGGGATACACCCATTTCCAAAAAAACACAAATCGAATGACCAAAATATCCTAAACCCTAATCCCTAAAAACCATATTCTACCAACCCAGAAATAAAAAATATCATACACTAAAAATACGATAAACTCTAATACAACAAAAAACCACACCTTTACCCACCACACCAAAAATAAAACCCATATCCCTCACTTTTTAAAACCATATACCCTCATCCCTAAAAATCATAAAACTCTCAGCACCACAAATAAAAAACAATGAGCACCAAAAAACCCTCTTCCATGAAAAAAACTAATCCTTTAGCCACAAAATTAACATTAACCCATAATCCCATAGATACCCCAATTCCACACCCCAAAAAACACTAAAAACTAATCCACAATGAATCAATAAACACCTAGACCCAAAATAATTGTAAACACTTATAAGGAAAACAATAAACCATCAAACCCAAAAAAAAACATTAGCACATGGGCTAAATACATAATATATATTTTCACCAAAAAATCTAATCCATGCCCCCCTTCGCCAATCAAAATACTCAATAACCACTAAACCCTTATCCCAAAAATACTGTAAAAAATTTCATGACCAAAAAAATAAAAATCCTAGACCCCAAATTTTTTAAAAAACATATCACAAAGAAACCAAAAATATCAATCCCCAAAAACCATAATCCCTTAACCCCAAATAACTATAAATCGTTAGTCTCAAAAAACCCCAAACCCTCAGCCCTATGAATCTATAGGTACTCTAACAAAGAAAATAATTAACCCTAAAATCCAAAATCCTCTGAACCCAAATACCTATAAAATCACAAACCCACAACCCAAAAAATGAAAACACATATGATTGAAAATTACCTAAAAACCTAATCCAAACAAAACCAAAACATACATCCCAAATAACATGAAGTCATTATCCACATAAACCCTCATGTCTTCATCCTAGGTGACCATAAACACATATCCCAAAATAACAAAATACATATTTTCCAAAAAAATATCATAATCACTCAACCCCAAGAAAACATAATACCTTATCCCCCAAAACCATAATCCCTTAGCCCAAAAAAAATTAATACAATACCTAATATAACCTTAAACCCTCAACCATTAAAAAACTAATCCTTCTTACCCAAAAAACTTAAACCCTAATAACAAATAATCCCAAAACCATTAGACATAAAAAACCCTAAATTCTAACACACACAAAAAATTTTTCCCTTATCCACAATAAAAGCATAGGCCCTCAACCCAAAAAAAACCAAATCCCTATTCCCCAAAAAACAAAAACCGTAGGCCAAAAAATCCCAAAATATCACATACCTAAAAAAAGCTAAACACTTAGTTTGAAAAACACGTAAACCCCCATCATAAATAACCCCCGAAACATTCAGCCCCAAAATACCCCAAACCCTCATTCAAAAGGAAACAATGGACCCTCTATCCCCGAAATCCCTTATCCCAAAGCCCTGACCCGTCATCCCCAACAAACCCCAAACCCTTAATGTAAAAAAATCCCAATCCTTTATCCCCAAAAATCCCAATCCCAATGGTCAAAGAATCCAAAAACTATACCCCAAAATACACTGAACTCTCTTAACTAGAAAACCCCAAAACCTCGGCCCCAATAATTCCTAGTCACAGATACCCTAAAAACACCAAACTCAAACCCCAAAAATCCATTAAACCATAAACCTAATAACCCCAAATCCATCATAAAAAAACTACAATCCATAATACGAAAAATACCCATACCCTTAACCATAAATCCCTAAACCCTCAGACCCAACATGCCCTAAAATAATATTTCAAATTACCCAAAACCCATAGTCCCAAACCAAGCTAAAATACTAGTCACGAAAAACTGTAGACTCTCATCCCAACATAACATTGAACTATCAACCCCAAAATAACATAAACCATCAACCTTAATATACATAATACACTCATCCCAGAAATACCCAAAACCCCCATCACAAGAATACCCCAAACCCTCACCCCTAGAAAAACTCAATCCCTCAAACCTGAAAACCCAAAACCATGATCCCAAAAATTCATAACACTCATTTACAAAAAAACCCAAGCCCTCCTCCCAAAAAAATAGAAAACCATCAGTCCCAAAAAACCCCAAACCCTCATCACAAAAAAACTGAAAATCCTCATTCCTAAACACAATCCCCAAAATACAATAATATATATCCCAAAAAAACCAAGACCTGCATCCCCAAAACCCTGACCCCACATCACAAAATTCATATAACCCTCAACAATTAAATATTCTATACCTTTATCCACCCAAAACATTAAATCATTAACCCCAAAACACCAAAATAATCATCCCCAAAAATCCCTAAATCATCATCCAAAAAATCCACTATACCCACATTCCCAAATAACTATAATATTTTATCCCCCAATAATCCATAACCCCACACATTAATAATTATTACACCCATAACCCAAAAACCGATAAACACGTAGCCACAAAATATCATAGACATTCTGGCATAAAAACACAAATCACATAGTCAAAAAAACCATATTACCTCTCAGCAATACCCTAAAAAATCTTCCCCAAAAAACACTAAAACATAAAAACCAAGAAAACCTAAACCATCGTCGCTATGAATCCATAAACCCTTGAACCCTAGAAACCCTAAATGCTTAACTGCCATAATCCCTAACCCCTCAGCCCAAAAACCCATAAACCACTCACATTAAGAGTCCCTAAAAACCTGTATTGCACAATCCCTATACCCTATGCTCCAAAAAACCATAAACCCTCTAACCCAAAACACCTTATACCCCATGCTTTAGAATACCCTAAACCATAATCCCTAAAAAACATAAAAACCCTAATACATGACATATATAAACCCTCACAACCAAAAAATCATATCCCAATTTCAACAAAAAACATAAAAACTCATCCACAAAAAGACCCTAACACTCATCCATAAAAAACATAAATTCATTAACCACAAAAAACCCACAACCCTAATCCTGAAAATACCATAAAACCCCATCCCTAAGAAACACTAAATACACAGCCTGAATAACCCCACAATCCTCATCCCCAAAAATCCATAAAAAATTCAGCCACCAAGAAAAACATAACACCCCAATCCTGATAATCCATAGATTCCTAGACACATAAAACCATTTCCCATCATCCTCAAAAAAATTCTAAACCATCATCCTAAAAAATATACACCCTTAACCCCTAAAAATCCAAAACCATTACTTCCTAAAAAACCTAAAACCTCAAACCAATAAAACCCTAAACCTTCAATCACAGAAAATCCAAAACATATCAACCCTATAATACCCTAAACACTCATGATTAAAAAATCCTAAACCATTAGACCATGAAAACCCTAAATAATCAATTTGATAAAACCATAAACTTTCAATCCCAGAAAACCCAATACCCTCTTATGATGAAAACCCAATACCCACAACCCCATTTTACCATAAACACTCAAAATTAGAAAACACAAAACCTTCATCTCCATAAATCCCTAATACATCATCACTAGAAATCCCAAAACCCACAGACAGTGAAAAACTTAATCACTCATCCCTAAAAAATAAATAACACACAACACTAGGAAACCTGATCCCACATCTCCAAATAACACAAAACAGTCATCCCCAACATCTCAATAACCTCATAACAAAAACAACACAATTCCATAGCCCTAAATAATCTAAGACCATCATTCTTGAAAAATCATAGACCCTCCGCCACAAAAAACCTAATACAATTAGTCCCAAATAACCCTGAACCATCACAAGAAAAACTATAAAACCTTTTCACAAAAAAAGTATAAATCATCAATCCAAGAAAAATATGAACCCCATGGTCCAAAAAAACATAAACCTATATCCATAAAAAACCCTAAACAGTCAAATGAAAAAACCCAAAAACACCCAACCCACAAAAAATCACTAAACCAGCTACCCTAGAAAATCCTAAAATCACAACCCTAGTAAAATAAAATCTCTGAGCACTAGAATAAAAAAACCCATATCTCTAAAAAGAACTAAACCATAATCCCCAGGAATCCCCAATCTCTCATTCCTAAAGATATATAAATCCTCATTCCCAAAATAACCAACAACCTTATACATAGAGAAAACTAAACCCATTTCTCCAATATCCGTAATCCCCAATAACCAAAAAATAAACCAGAATCCTTTCCCCCCATAACCCTATCCACATTTTCCCCAAAACCCTTCTACCATAACCCGATACAACCCTAACCCACAAACCTAACAAAATTATCCCTCATGCATAAAACTTCTAATCCCCCATCCCTAAAAAACAATAATCCCTCGGGCCTTAAAAACAAAAACCCTCAGCCCCAAAATCCATAAATGTTCATAAAAAAATATATACAATATTCCTAAAAAAACCTAATCCTATAGCCCCAAAAAACCATAATACATATTCCATGAAAGGCCCTAAACCCTCATCCCCAATATTCCTTAAATACTTATCCACAAGAAAGCCTAAACCCTTAGTCACAAAAACTAATATACCCTAATCCACAAAAACCCATAATCAATCAACCCCAAAAGAACCTAAACCCTATTCTCTAAAAAAACCCTAATATATCATCAAAAAAACACCAGAATCCCTTTTTCCAAAAAAAATGTAATCCCAAAACAAATAAAAATCAATAAATAATTTACCCCAGAAAACCGTGAACATTGATACTAAGAAATCCCTAAACCCTCTGCACTCCATATCCCGAAAAAACATCAATCATATACCCCATAAAACATGTATCCCTCAGCCACATAAAACACAAAACCCCTAACCCCAAAATCATTAAAACCAAATTCCTAAACAACCCTAAACCAATAGCCCTAGAAAACACTAAACCACCATCCCCGCAAAAACCTAATCCCACACCTCTATAAAATGATAATCCCATAGCCCCAAAAATTTAACAACCCTAATCCCTACATAAACCTAATCTCGTACTTACATAAAACCCTAAACCCTTAGTCAAAAAAATCTAAATCCCCATCCATCGGAATTCCTAAACCGTTATCAACAAAATACCCTACACTATCTTCCCAAGAATACCCAAAAACCACATACCTAGAAAACCTTATACCCACATTATAGGAAAAACATAAACCCACATCCTTATAAAACCCTAAACCCACCGCCATAGAAAACCAAAAAACACCATCCCAAAAATAACATAAACCCTCATTCCTAGAAAATACTAATTCCTCTAACAATGAAAACTATAAACCATAATACATAAATTAAACATTAATCTATCATCCCCAATATCCCTACTCTAACCCAAAAAAACCAAAAAACCTCATCCCCAAAAAGAACCAAACCCATGTCCCATGAAAATATTATACCCCCATCCCATAGGAAACCCTAATCCATAATCCAAGAAAACCCTAAACACACATCCAATGAAAAACCTAAACCATTAGCCACAAAAAACCTAATATGTATATCCCTAGGATATAATAAACCCATATCTAGAACAAAAACCCTTAACTGTCTATAGTAGAAAACCCTATACCATCATCCATAGAAACCTAAAAACCCAAATCCCCAGAAACCCCTATCCCTCAACCCCAAAAATGCTAAGCCCTCGGCCCCATCAATGCCAAAGCTTATACGATTGAAAACCCTAATACATATTCCCAAATAAACCGTAAACCATCATCCACACATACTCCTACACCATTAGCATCAAATACCCTAAACCCTAATCGACCAAAAAACAATATAACCTCATCCCCCAAAAAACATATTAAATTCTCCCCAAATAATCCTATAACCTATACGCCAAAATATCCTAACACACATCCCAAAATTACCATAAAACCTCACTAATAAATTACAATAAACACTCACCACCAAAAAATCCCAAATCGAGAGCCATAAATACCACTAAACCCTCAATCATAAAAATCGTAATACCCATAGCCCAAAAAAACACTAAACCCACAACTCCATGAAAAAAAAAACTTAAGCCCTAAAAGAACATAAACCCTCATCACCAAAAAAACACAAAAAATTCGTCCATGAAAAACCACTAAGCCTCATCCAACAATCCCATAATCCCCACCTTCAAAAAACCAAACCCCACATCGCCAAAACATCCTAATCCCTACGAAACATAAAATCATAAACCCAATTACCTTGAAAAACCCTAAATCATCAACACAAAACCCCATAATCCCTCACCACCTAGAAATAGTAAACTTTTTTCTCCACGAAAACATATACCCTCATCCCTAGAGATCCCTAAACCCTAAAATGCACAAAATCATAACCCATCAACCCCCAATTTACACAAATCCCTTATCCCAAAACACCTTAGACCCCTTCCCCCAATAACCCTAAACTCCCATCCTCAAAAAACCCTAAACCCCTAGTCAAAAAACATCATTAAACATAATAATAATAATACCAATAGCCACTATCCATAAAAATCACTATTCCGACTACCCTGAAATCCTAAAGTCCTATGCCCCATAAACCCCTATGCCCTTAACCGAAAATGAACCTAAACTAGGATCCCTATAATACATATAACCCTTAGCCCTAGAGAAACCTAAACCCTCAACACCACAGAACACAAAACCCACATCCCCAAAAAACCCTAAAACCATGTCCATATAATTATATATTCCCTTAATCATAGAAAAATGAAAACCCTCATCCCCATAAAACCCTAATCCCCCATCCCTACAAAACCAAAAACCCGCATCCTGAGAAAACCGTAAGACCTCTACACAATTAAAACATAAACACTCATCCCCAAAAAACCTAATCCTCAACCCCATAATATCCTAAAAACATAGCCCCAAGAAAAAATGTAAACCCTAATCATTAGAAAAAATAATTACATAGCCATAGAGAACCCTAAACCCTCATCCACAGAAAAACCTAAACCCTAATTCCTAGAAAACCCTAAACCCTCAGCCTCAAAAAACCCCAAACCCGTATCCACAAAAATTCCCAATCCCATAGCCCATAATCCCAATAACCATTACCCCAGAAAATAATAAAGCTTTAGCATCATAAAATCCTAATCGGTTATCCCCAATAAATCTCAAACAATAATCCCCCATTAAATCTCAAACCCTCTCCCATATAAAATGTTAAACCATCTTCCATAGAAAACTATAAACCATCATCCCATGATAACCCTACAATTTCATCCATAGAAAACCCTAAACCAATATATATAAAAATCATAAACCCTTATCCCTAGAAATTCCTACACTCTCAGCCTCAGAAAATAATAACAACTCATCACTAGAAATCCAAAAATCCAAATCCCTATATAACCCTAATGCTCCATCCCTAGAAAACAATAATCTCACATCCCTTTAAACCATTAAACTCCCATCCCAAGACATCCCTAAACATTCATCTATGAAAACCCTAAACACTCAGACTTAGAAAACTCTAAAAACTGCAAGCCTAAAAACCCTAAACAGTCAAACGTAGAAAACTCTAAAAAATCAACACATAAACACCCTAAACCATAGTCCCCAAAACCCATATACCTTTATACCCCAAAACAAATAATACCATACCCTAAAAAATAGGAAACTCTAGTCCTAAAAAACCCCATAAAATAATTCGGAAAAACACTAAAAAGTAAACCTAAAATACTTCGAACCCTCATCCCTAAAAAATCCCAAACCGCCATCCCAAAGAAAACTCTAAACCCTTATCCCTAAGAAAACACAACCCCTCGACCCTAAAAATACCAAACCTCCATGAATAAATAAATTATACACCCTTTACACACACAAAAATATACCATATCCCAAATAAATTCCAAACCCACAACCACAAAAAACATAAAACCTCATGCCCAAAAAACATTAACATTCAACTCTAATAATACCAAACACACATGCCCACCCAACCCCCAACCATTCATCCCTAAGATACCTTAAACACTCTTCCTGACAAAACCCCAAAACATATTCCAAAAAATATGAAAAACTAATCCCAAAAATAACCAAACCTAATCCAAAAAGTCACCTAAACCATAAAACCAAAAAAAATCAAATAACATATTATAAAAACACTAAACCCTCATCCCAAAAACCCTAAACCAAAACACAAATAATGAATAAAATATTAGTCCCAAAAAACCCCTATTATTTTTCCCTAAAAATTGTAACACCCCATCCTAATATACCCCTTTATTGTCTTCCCCTAAACACTCAAACATGAAGCCAATGAAAACCCTATACACTTGCCCCAAAAACCACATAACACATAGCACAAATAAAAAACAAAACCTCAATTCCCAGAACATCTATAACCTAAAACCTAAAAAATCATTAAACCCTTATACCCCAAAACCACTAAATTCCAAATTCCAAAACACACTATACACTCATCTCCAAAATAGTCAAAATTCTATAGCCCCAAATATATTAAACCCTTTTCACAAAAAATTCTAAACCCTCATCCCCCAAAATCCTAAAACCCACATCATCAAAAAACCAAGAACCCTCAACCCCAAAAATACCAAAATCCTCATTTCCACAAAACCATAAAGCCCTCATCCCATTAAAAATTGAATCCCACCTCCCAAAATACCTGACTCACTGAGCACTAGAAATCCCAAAACTCTATTCCCCAAAACAATGTATACCATGTTTTTTATAAAAAAACAAATTTCTCAACCCCGAAAAATAATAAATACATAACCCCAAAAAACCCTAAAACTCACCTCTAGATGACCATAAACCACCATCCTTAGAATACCATAATCTTTCTACCTAAGAAAACCCTAAATAAACTTCCCATAAAGTCCTAAACCACAAGGCCCTAAAAAACCTAAACCCTCGACCCCAAAAAAACCTATAACCCCATTATTGAAAAAACCCAAAACCATTACCCTAGAATACCAAAAACCCTCATCCAAAAAAATAATAAATCCTTGACCACACCAAATCTTAAAGCGTCATCCCTAGAAATCTATAAACCCTCCACAATAGAAAAAATAATCCCTCAGGCCCTAAAAAACCTAAACACGCCAGTCTATGAAAACCTTACAATATCATCCCCCTAAAGCATAATAACATCATATATAGAAAACCAGGAACCCTTATCCCTAGAATTACTTGAACCCTCAACCTCATAAAACCCTGGACCATTAGCCCTAGAAAAAAAAAACCATTAATGAATGAAAACCCCAAACCTTGTAACCCATAAACCCAAAATTCCATGACATATGAAGAACCTTAATTTCCTTCCCCAAGTCACCAATACCCTCAAACCCAAAAAACCATAATCCCATAGATTAAAATAAACCTAAACACTCAACACCGAAAAACCCTACGTCATCATGCCCAAAAACTCCAATCCCATTTTCCTAAATCCTCATAAACTACCATCCTGAAAATACCATAAACCCTCATCCCAGATAACCATAAACCCTCATCCATCAAATGAGGTAAACCCTAATCTCAATTTAACCATAAACATTCATCCCCCCAAAACAATAAACCATTATCCTCAAAATAATGAAACACATGTTGGCCTAAATCCCTAAAATTGCATCCCCAAAAAGTCCATAAACCAGAATTTCAAAATACTCTAACCACTAATCCCCAAATAATACTAAACCACATTACCCAAAATTCTCTAAATCCTCATATAAAACACTAATCATTCACCCATTAAAATCCTCAAACACTCAACCCCAAAACCCCAATACCTCAACCCCTAAACCCCTTAACCATTAGAAATACAATATCCCAACCCATTATCCCCAAAAAACACCAAATACCCAGACCCAGAAAATGAAGAACTCTAATCACAAAAAAACCATAAACCATCAGCCCTAAAAACATTATACACATGGGATCCAAAAACCCTATACCCTTTTTCTAAAAAACACTAAACTGGTCTCACTGAGAAAATCCAAAACCCATAGCCTTGAAAACCCCAAAATATTGACCTGAGAAACCCCTGAACCCTCATTACCTTAAAACCCTAAACTCTAAACCCCATCAAAACCATTTAGAATCTCCCCCAATTCACCCCATCCCCCAACCCAAAATAACCCAACCCTTATCCCTAAAAAATCTAAATCCACAACCCTAGAAAAAACTGCAACCATCAGCCCCAAAACCATAGACCATTGACTATAAAAATAATACTAAACCCTTGGTCCTAAAAAATAATAAACTCTCAAACAAAGAAAAAACTAACGCTCAATCCCAAAAACCATAAAGACTTAAAATAAGAAAATTCAAAAAACCACTTCCCAAAAAACCACTCAACTCTCGGCACCATGAATTTGTTAAATCATCATCCTAAAAAACTATAGACCCTAGGCCCCAAAAAATTCTAAACCCTCCCCCCCAAAAATAACCATGAGCACTAATCCCAAAAAAAACCCAAACCCTCATGACCAAAAACCCTAAAAACTCATAAAAAATACCTAAACATTAATCCATAAAAATACAATTAACCCTTGTCCCAAATAAATACATTAACCCTCAACATAGAAAAACACGAAACCATCATTCAAAATTATCTGAAAACCCTACTCCTTAAAAAACCATTACCCCACAGTCCCTTAAAACTGTAAACTATCACCCCAAAAATACCGAAACACTTATCCCCCAAAAACCTAAACCGTGATCCCGAAATAATCATAAGATGTTTTACCAATATAACCCTAAATGTTTATTAATAAATAACTATAAACCATCATTCCCCAAATAAAAAAATATGATGTTCCCCAAACCCTTAATCGTCTCCCAAAAAACGCAAAACCCATGGCCCCAAAATCCCAAAAAACCACAAAATAAAAAAAACCCTCATCCAAAAATCCCAATATCCTCAACCACAAAAAACAAAAAATCCTCATCCCCGGTGTAACCTAAACCCTCATCCCCAAAGAAACCCTAAACACTCATCCCCATAATAACCTAGGACATCAACCCCAAATAACCATATTCCTTCAACCCTAAAAAGCCCTCATCTCATATCCTAAAAAACTCTAATCTCATTTTCATAAATAACTCTATGTCGGGATTACAAAAATATCATAAACCCTCAACCTAAAAAACCCTAAACAGACATCCAAAAAACCCTAAGCCCTTAAATCCAACAATCCTTAAATCATAATCCCCCCAAAAATGAAATTATAAATCTCAAAATAAATTAATCGATCAGTCTTAAATAAACCATAATACCAATCATCAAAAAATCATAAACCATCATCCAAAAAAACCCTTACACCTCATCCCTAAAAAACCCACACTCTTAGCCCCATTAAAACCTGAATCATTAGTCCAACATCAGTCTTATACCTTATCCATAGAAACCATAAATTTTAAGCACAATGAAATCCTTAACTCTCATCCCCAAAAAATAAAATTCCATCATCCATAAAAAACCCTATACACTCATCCCCAAATAAACCTATACCCTCAAAACCATAAATACCTAAAACCGCATCCAAAAAAATATGAAACCATATCCAAAAAACCCATACACTATCACCCCAAATTAATTCAATCATCATCCCCAAAAAACACCAAACACTAATACCAAAAAACAATGAACCATCAACAATAAACCCCCCCCTAAATAATCATCCCCCAGAAACACTGAACAATCATTCCAAAAAACCTGAAACATTGTCTGAAAAAAAAATTGAACCCATAGAAACAAAAAACTCTTAACCATAAACCCAGAAAAACCCTGAACCCTCATCCTTATAGAAAACTAACCACTCTAGTCCTAAAAACTGAGAACCACTATCCCAAAAATCATTGAACTGTCATCCGTAACAAAAGAAAAAACCTCAGGCACAATAACCATGAAGTCTTGGCCCCCAAATAACCATGAACCCTAAACCAAAAAATTCATTAAATCACATACCTAATGTTCACCATCAAAAATATCAACAATTCTCATTTCTAAAAACCATAATCATAGATCCTAAAAAAATTGTAAACCCTCATGCATAGAAATCCATAATACCTCATCCCCCCAAAAAACCTAAAACCTAATCCCCAAAACCCATTAATCCTCTTCCTTAAACAACACTAAACCACTGTCCTAAAAATACCCTAACCCTCAGCAACAAAAAACCCACTACCCACTCTCCCCACATCCAAAAACCCTCAAGACCTAAATTCCCAATACCCACATCTTAAAAAAACTATGAACCCTCTACCACAATAAATCATAATCCCTCAGTACCAAAATACATTGAAACTATGCGACAAGGAAACCTAAAACTATTTTCAAAAAACCAATATACCCTCATCCCCATAAAATCTTAAACCCTTTTCCTAGAAAACCCCAAACCATTATCCCCAAACAACTATAAACCCTCATCCCCAAAAAACAATGAACTATCATTCCCAAAAAACCATAAATACCTAGTCCCAAAAGATTAGATACCTTATACCCAAATAAAATCTGAACCATGATTCTTATAATCCCTATACACATATTTAAAAAAATCTTATATAGTCTACCACAAAAACAATAAACCCTCATCCCCATTAAAATTTGAACCCTCCTACCTAATAAACACTAAACCCACATCCCCAACAAAACCTAAACGTTATATCCAAAAAAAACCTAAACCATAATCCCCAAAAATTCGTGAACACTAATATATAAAATAACTATAATACCCATGAAACTGTAGCACCAAAAATTCCCTAAAAATTTATCACTAAAAAACTGTGAACCTTATAACCCAAGAAAACTTGAATCATCATCCCAAAATACATTAAACCCTCAAACCCAAAACCCTTAACCCTTCATCTGGAAAGTAGTTAACCATATACCAAAAACAACTATGAACCATGATCTATTGAAATCTTATAATAGTTTGCCACAAAACAACATAAACCCTCAACATAAAAAAATACAAATTCCTCATCACAAAAACAATGATCTATTAGCCCCAAAATACCGTGGTACCTCATCCCAATAAAAACCTGAAACCACATCCCCAAAAAACCCAGAATCCTCATCCGCAAAATTCCATTATCCTTGACCCCAAATAACCCTCAACCCTCAGTCCCTAAAAACCATGAACCATTACGCCAGGAAAATCCCAAACCCTTTGTTCCAAAAACGAAAAACATTGGTCCCAAAATAATCTTAAACTCTTATCCCCAATGAATGGTGAACGCTCTTCCCAAAAATACCAAAGCCATCAAGAATAAAAATCTATAAACCATTAGTCCCAATAAACCCTGAACAGTCATCCTTAATGAACCCTAAACACTCAACCACAATAAACATGGAAATCTTGTCCCCAAAAATCCATTAACCCTCATCTTCAAAAAGATCCATCCAACATCCGCAAAAAACAGTTATTCTTGACACCTAAAAACACTTAATATCAATCCCCAATAATCTATAAACACTCTTCTTCAAAAACCCCAGTCCCCCAATAATAGAAAACCCAGAAACCCCAGCCCTAAAAGAACCCTAGACCCACTAACCCCAAACACCCTTCACTTTTAGCCCCCAAAAATTAATAACTATCATCTGTATTGAAAACATGATCCATAATAAAAAAAACATTATCCCTCATTCAAAAAAATCATATGACCCATCTCTAAAACTTTGAATCTATACCCCCAAAATTCCAAAAACACAGCTCTACAAAAGACCTTAAACCCACATCCCCCAATAACTATTATCACTATGGCTCAGAAAATATAGAACCCTCATCCAAAGAAACCCCAATACCCCTAGAACATATAAAACCATAAAATATCATTCTAATAAAATCCCTAACCCCTACCCCAAAAAAATTATAACCTATCTTCAAAAAAACCATAAACTCCAATCCCCAAAAAAATATTATAACTCGGTTACAAAATCCCAAAACAAATGCACAAAAAAAAACAAACATCACTGTGACCCAAAAAACCACCATCCCTCAAACCAAAAAACTCAAACCCCATTCCCCAAAAAACCATAAAACATCATCCCAAAAAACCTTCAACCCACTTCCATTAAAAAAATCGACCAACAACCACAAAAAAATGATCCATCTCCAGTCTTGAATAAACCTACAACACTCAACTCTAAAAAACCGTAAAATCTTGTTCTATAAAACCTACATACCATTACCAAAACATACTGTAAACTATCATTGAAAATAACCCTCGACACATATGCCAAAAAACACCTTAATCCCTACAATAATGAACCATAAAATCATAGTCATAAAATACATAAACTCATAACCATTAAATCACATAATCATCATCCATAAAATAACAACAACACTCAACCACAAATAACCTTAATCATACAATAGAAAAATTCATCTATCTACAGAAAATAAACCTAATCACACAGCCCCAACAAACAATATACCGTTTACCACAAAAAAACACATAACCCATAGCTCCCCATAAAACCTAAACCCTCAACCCAAAAAATCATTGAACCTTTTTCACCATAAAACCCAAAAACCTCACTCAAAAAATACCTAATCCATCACACCCAAAAACCCATAAACCATTATCCTCACAAAAAATTAAACACTCACTCCCAATAAAAAAACATTCAACCGAAAAAACCCACAAAACCACAAAACCTAAACTATTCAACTAAAAAACACTCAACCTTCAACCCTAAAATAACTAGACCTCCATCCCCCCCCTAAACCAGATACCCTCATCAAAAAAATTATAACCACCAAGGCCCCAACAAAATTAAAATCATTTCTTAAAAAACCAAAATATCCCCATCATAAAAAACCCTAAAAAACCATCCCAAAAAAACCTAAACACTTACCATAAAAATACCAAAACCCCCTGACCCAAAAAACCCTCAACCCTTATCCCCCAAGAAATATAATACCCAACCCCCCCCCCCCAAAACCATCAACCCACAACACCAAAACCATCAACCCACAGAATATAAAAATAATCAACCCACAGTTACAAAAAACTCTTCATCCCTTTTTCCTTAAAGTCCCCAAACACATATCCAGAATAAACCTAAACATTCAGCCCAAAAAATTAGTATTCTCTCAGGCAAAAAAACACTAAATTATCATCATAAAAGTTTCTCAAAACATATCCCAAGGAAAAATTTATTCCATGGGCCATAAAAATCTAAACCTCCATCAACAAAAAACACTAAAACCCATCCCCAAAATACCCTAAACTCTCATCCCTGGGGAACCCTCATCCCATGTCCCCAAAAACACTAAGCCCCCAGCCCAAAAAAAATAGTCAACCAAAATCCAAAAAACAAACATCCTGTAGCCCTTAAAAAAATCAACCCACAGACCCAAAAGGTTGTCATCCAATGCTTTTAGAAAACTCACATCCCCTATCTGATGAAAACCCTAAACCCTCACCCCCACAAACCAAATTCCCATAGCCCTAAACACCCATAATACCTCATCCCCACATAATGTAAAACCTCATCCCCAAAAAACCATGTACCCTAGCCCCAAAAAAACGTACAACCTCAACAGCAAAATAATCTACAGCCTTAACCACAAAAAAACTACACAATCAGTATAAAAAAACATTAACACACGCCCTTCAAAACCTTTAACCAGCTTCCCTAAAACAACCCTCCACCCTCAATTGCATAAAAACCCTCAACCCTTAGCCCCCAAAAAACACTAGACTCTTAGCCCCAAAAATGCCCAACCCATAGCCCCAAAACACTCGACCAACAGTCATTAAAAGCACTCAACCCATAGTAAAAAAAACAGAAACCCTAATTCCAAAAAAAAACCACAATACTCAACAAAAAAATATAAAATAGTTATCCAAATAAAACCATCCATCATCCCCAAAATAATGTAAAACTCAACTGAAATAACTCACAACCCCTATCCCAAAAAAAATTCCTTATTCCCGAGCCCAAAAATGAATCATATTCTCACTAGTAAAGACCCAAACCCTCACCCATAAAAACCCTAAAACAGCTTCTAAATGAAACACTAAACACTAAACAACATAACATCATAAATAGAAAAACCCATTAAATAGTCCACACTTAGCCCCAGAAAACCCTAAACCACCAATCCCCATGAACCCTAAAATCGTATTTCAAACAACCCGTAAACCTCAGACCCCCAAAAAAACATAAAACCTCATCCCACAAAAAAATATTCCCTTTTACACAATAAACTTTAAACCCTCTCTGCAAAGAAATCCAAAATCCTCAACCATAAAAACCCATAAACACTTATCCAAAAAATTTATCTAACACTCAATCCCAAATAACAATAAACACTCACCCCAAAAATACCATAATACCTCATTCCAAAAACCCTCAGACCTCAGCCACATAAATAACTAAACACTCATACTAATAAAACCCAAAACCATCATTCAAAAAAACCCCAAATGCTTATCTCAAAAGAAACACTAATCCCTCATCCAAAAAACCTGTAAACCCTCATCCTCAAAAAACCCAACATCATAAGCTCCAAAAAACACTAAACCCCAAACACAAAATATTCCTAAACATTAGCCCAAATGAATTCCTAGCCCCCATCCCAAATCTCAATAACCCATCATCCTCGATAAACCATAAACCCTCATCACACAAAATCAATAAATCCACAACCCTTAAAAACCTAAAACTCCAGGACCCAAAAATATTGAAATCGTCCATCAAATAGTCCCTAAAACCTCATCCCTAAAAAATCTTCATCCATTGACCCCATGATACCCTAATACCCTTTCCCTAAATAATCCCAAACACACATCATCAAAAAACCCAAAACTCGAAGCACAAAAAAACCCTAATCTTCATCCCCATAAAACTGTAAACTATCCTCCCCAAGAAACCCACAACCATTAGCGCCATAAATCCATCATCCATCAATCTGAAAATAATTGTCAACCCTCATATGTAATGTACCCTTAATCCATGGCAATGAAAACACTAAATCCACATCACTGAAAAAAAATCAATAATGTCATCACAATAAAAATCACAACCCATCATCTCTTATAAAACCTATACCCATAGCCCAAAAAACCTTATACAATCCCCCCAAAAAACAAAACCCCCAAGCCCAAAAAAACATTAAACCCATAGCCTCCAAAACGTTAAAACCTCGTCCCCTAAAAATCATAATCCCTCTCCCCTAAAAATAAAATAATTCTAGCCCCAAAAAAACATAAAACCTAATACTTAAAAAAACTAAATCCTTATGACCTAAAAACATTAAAACCTCATCCAAAAAAAATATACTATCATTCCCATAAAAACACTAAACCATCACTTATAAAACCATATAAAGTGAAACCTAAAATACCACAAACCATTAAAACACTAATACCCTAAAAAATAGCCACAATCAAAATAAAATCCTCATTAAAAACCCTATACCATTATCAATAAAAACCGTAACAGAGGATCCCCTAAAAAACAATCCATCATCCCAATAAACCATAAAACCTTTTCTAGAAAAAACCCTAAACCCACACCCTAAAAACACCTAAACCCATATCTAAAATAACCCCTAATCCCAAAGCCCAGAAATAATCTAAACTGTCTTCCCCAGAATATTCTAAACCCTTAGCCCAAGACACTACCTACTCTATACCCAAAATTCCCCAAACACACATCTCAGAAAACCCTAAACTCTTAAACAAGAAAACCCACAAACCCCCAACCTCATTAAAACCTAAAACATGTTCTATAAAACTCTAAACCCTCATATCCCAAAATCCTTAAACCCTTAAAAACAAATTACCCAAAATCATCTTCAACCAAAAATGATAAACCCTCATAAAAAAACAATCATCTACAAAAAAAACCCTAAACACTCAACTCTAAAAATCATAAAGCCTAAGCTCAAAAAAACCATAAAACATCATCCTAAAAAAACCCTCAACCCTTAACCACAAAAAACTAAAAAACCCTTATTCCTAAAAAATAGTATACCCTAAACACTAAAAAAACATAAAAATATCTTCTCAAAAAACTCTAAAACATCAAATGAACAACCCTAAACTCACAACCACAAAAACCCTTATCCCATTTCAATATAAACCCCAAACCCTAATCCCTCGGTGATAAATATCATAAATCCTTATCCCAATAAAACCATAAACCATTAGAAAAAACACTAAACACTCTGAAATAAAAGATCGAGTCTATAGACCATTAAAACCATAAAACTTCATCTCTCCTAAATCATTAACCCTCATCATGATAAAAATATATATATTATTCCCAAAAAAACCTTAAACCCTTAGACATAAAAAAACATAAATTCCCCACCCTGAATAACCCTAAAATCTTATCCCATGAAAACTCGACAACCACATCCCTAGAAAAACCATCTTCCTCATCCCTAGAAATCCCTAAACCATCATCCCCATAAAACCCCATTCCCTCATCCCCAAAATATCCTCAAATGTAAGTCCTAGAAAACCCTAAATCATTAGCCCTATAAAACCTTATACCCTCATCCCTAGAAAACTATAAACCCTAAAACCCAAAAACTGTCATCCTAGAGAACAACGAAACCCTCACCCATAACTAACCCTAAACAATCAACCCTGGAAATCACTAAACAATCCTCTTGGGAAAGCCTAAATCCTAAACCCTAAAAAAATATGAGCACACATTCTCATAAAACCCTATACCCTTAGACCCATAAAAATATAAACCATCAATTATTGAAAACCCAAAAACCTCATCCCCAAATAACACTAAAATCTCATCCCTAAAAAACCCTATACCTCATCCCCCAGTAAACCCTAAACACTAACATCCAAAAAACCAAAATCCATCAGCCCAAAAAACACAAAACATTCAGTCCAAAAAAACCCAAAACCCCATATCCCATAAAAACCTAAATCCAGATCCCCAAAAAACAACAAATCCTCATACCCATGATAACCCTATACCATTAGCCCTAGGAGTACCAAAACTATCTTACTGAGAATATACTAAACACTCACCCATTGAAAACCCCAAAACATCATCCATAGAAAACCGCAAGCACTCTTCCCTAGAAACCGCAATCCCTAAGAACAAGAATACCCTAAACCCTCATACCCATAAAACCCTAAATCTCATCACCACAAAACCTTAGAATCTCTTCCATAGATAACCAAAAAACCTCATCCATAGTAAAATTTAAACCCATGAATATAGAAAACCTTAATCCCTCATCCCAAAACTACTCAAAAACCTCTACCCCAAAAAAGCTAAACCCCCTGACTTGAAAACCCTAAAACCACAACCCCAAAAACCCTAGACGCTCAACCAAAAAAAACCCCAAAACCCAATACACAAAAAAACAATAAACATTCTGACCATGAAATAACTAAATATTTGTCTTCCAAAAATCATAAATCCTCACCCACAAAAATACAACAAACCCTCATTCCCAGAAAACTATAAAACCTCTTCACTAGAAGACTCTAAGCACTCATCCCCAAAAAGCTGTCAACCCTCAGTATAAAAAACCATAATCTCTTATCCTAGAATACCCTAAACCCTTGGCCCCACAAAACCCAAAACACTCTTCCATAAAAAACCTTCAAACCTGAGCCCTAGAATAAAATTATACCCCAACTAAAAAAAACATGAAACAAAAAACCCCAAAAACCCAAAAACCTCATCCCAAAAAAACGTGTACAAAATAGTAATCCATATAATCACGAAAATAAAAAATACCCATTAATAGAAAATTGTAAACCAATAGTCCAAGAAATTAATAAACCTTCATCCTTGAAAAATCATAAATTCTCAACCTTAGAAAATCTTGAACCCTCATCCAATAATGACCCTAAACACTCATCCCAATGATAATCTAAACACTCAACAATAGAAAACCATAGATACTCCACCAAAATACCCCCCAACCCTCATCCAAAATCAACCCATAACCCATTATCAAAAAAATCCTAAAAAACCATCTCAATAAAACTATATACACTCCCCCAAAAAAACATCCAAAACCACATCCCTAAAAAATATAGGCCAAACCCAAACCACCGTCATCCCTCAGCCCAAAAAAATCTAAATTCTAAGCCTCCAAAAACCAACAGCACCCAAACCCATGAAATAAAAAACCATAATCCCCAAGAAACCCTTAGGCCCAAGTTGTAAAGGGAGCTGAATCCCTCATCCATATGATACCCTAAACCCTCATGGTTAAAAAAGTCTATAACATCAACTCCAAAAAACAATGACCCATCAACCCTAAATAAACCCCAATTCTACAGACCCAAGAAACTATAAATCATCAACCTAAATAATATACTAATGAATCTGCCGAAAAAATATAAAACACTCACCACTAAAGAAACATAAACCCCCATCCCTAATTAATAATTTACCCATAGCTCCAGAAAACAATAATCCCTCAGCACCAAAAACCTGAAATAGTCATCCCTAATAATCCATAAAATCGTATTCCCAAATAACACTAAACCCAAAAACCCAAAAAACCTGAAATTGACATCTCCATAAATCACTAAACTCTCATCCCCAAAAAATAAAATACACTTAGAAACAAATAATACCTAAAACCAAGTACATAAAAATAGTAAACTATCATCTGAAAAATAATAATAACCCTTGGCCTAAAAAACAACTTAAATGTCTTCTCCATGAATCTCTCAACATCGATCCCTAACAAACCCTAATAACATATCCTAGAAAACACTAAACCATCATCCCCCCAAAACCCTAAACCCTCATCCAAGGGAAAAAATATCATAATACCAAAAAATCTTAATACATCATCCCCCAATAACCTGAACACCTCCAAAAAAATATACCTAAACTCCCATCACTAAGAATCCCTATGACCTCAGTCCAAAAAATCATCAAACCCAAAACAAATGTATCAAACTTCAACCCCCCAAAACCCTAATCCATCATCCAATAGACTAGTAAAAAATCATCCACAAAAAATCCTCAACCATCCTACTAAAATAAAAATCTATAGTTATCCCCATACAATCCTAAACCATCATCCCTAAAAAACATATAACATGAACCGCAAAAAACACTAAACCATCATCTCCAAAAAACACACTAGACTCCAATTTAAAAATAAAATCCTCAGCAAAAAAACCTCAATGTTCAGCCCCAAAAACCCCTAAAATGATATCCCTATGAATCCTTAAAACCTAATACCCATGAAACCCTAAATCCTTAGCCCCATGAACATTAAACTGACTCCCCATGAAATATTAAACCCTCATACCAACGAATCCCTAATTTCAAATCCCTGAAAACCCAAAATGCTCATCCCACTAATCCCTAAAGCCTTATACACAAAAAAACCTGTACACTCAACCCCAAAAAACCATAATCCCTCACAAACAAAAATATATACCTCCATAACTAAAATTACATAAACAATAATCCCCCAAAAACCATCTACCCTACCCCCAAAAAACCTTGAATCCTCCTCACCGTAAATCCCAAAATAATTTTCTCCCAAAACACTAAATCCAATTACACAACAAAACCCTAAATTTTCATACATAAAAAACCCTCAACCCTCTTCCTCAAAAAACCTCCTACCATTAAATCCAATAAACAATCAAAACTCCTCCCCCAAAAATCCATAACCCTAAACCCAAAAAAACCATCATAATCAACCTCAATGAAATGTAAACACTCTTCCCCAAAACGCTAAACCCACATCCCTAAAAAACCCTCAATTCATGTAGAAAAATTTAATCAACCCTCGTTCCCAAAAAACAAAAATAAAATATCATTCCCAAAATCCAAAACCCTTATCCAAAAAACCCTCAACACTCATACCCAAAAAACCATAAACCCTCATCAAAATAAAAGCCTTAACCATCATCCCCAAAAAATACTATACCCTTATCCGCTAAAAACCATATAACCCATCCCCAAAACATATTAAACCCTTGGAAACAAAAATCCCATAACAATTATCTTAAAAAATTTATATCATGAACGCCCAAAAAACATCAATCCTCACCCCCAAACAATAATCTTCCCCAAAAACCGTCCAAACCATTCCACAAAAATCACAAAAACCTTTTCATTAAAAAAACATAAAACCTCATCACCTATGAACCCTTAACCCCCATCCCCAAAAATTCTTCCACTGTAATCCCACATAACCATCACCCCTTGTCCCCGAACAACCTAAAATACTCAACTAAAATTAAATATCTAAACAATCCACTACATGAAACCTTTAACCCTTCTTCCTAAAAAAACATCAATACTCAAATAAAAAAAACACTAACAATCAACCCTGGAAAACCGTCAACCCTCATATAGAAAGAACCCAAATAACATTGAACCAAAAACTCTAAACACACAACCCAAAACCCTTAAATCCTCATCCTCATAAAACCAAAATATAATCACCTAAAAATGAATAAATAATTAGTCCTAAAAAACACTCAACCTAAACCCCAAAACACCCTAAACACTCAGGCCCATAAAACCTTAAACCCCACCCCCAAAAGCACAAATTCATCAGCATTAAAAAATAGTTCCCTCATCCAAAAAAATGAAAAAATATCAAGCCAAAAAAACCTCGACATCAACCCACAAATAAACATAATCCTTCAATCCCTAAAAGCAATCAACATTAATCTTCCAAAACCATAAACACACAAACCAAAAACCCTTAAGATCTCATCCCCAAAAGACATAATGTATTATCCCCAAAAATCACAAAAACATTACTATCAAAAAACACTAAAATATAACCCCAAAAAACCCTATACAATAATCCCTATAAAACCCAATGCCCCCAACAACAAAAAAACAAACCCATTAGCCCTATAAAACACTGAAACTCATCCAAAAAAATGAAAGACATTCAACCTCAATATCTTTTTACCCTCACCCCCAAATAAAAAAAATAATTTTGTGAAGAAAAACTCTAAATCATTATTCCCCCAATGCATTAAACTCCATCACAAAATAATAAAAAAACCCTCAACCCCAAATAACACTGAACCTTCCACCAAAAAAAATATAAAACCTCATCCAAAAAAAATATAAACCCTCATCCCTAGAAAACCCTTAAACCATAACACCAAAAAAATTATAAACCGTCAGCCCTAAAAAAATAAGAAATCCACAGTCCAAAAATAAAATAATCCATCATCCCCAAACAACCCTAACCCCACAACTCCAAAAAAAACCTAAACCCAAAACCCAAAAATTACCCTAAACAATCAGCACCAAAAAAACCATAACCTTTAGTAAACAAAACCCTCAATCCCCAACCTAAAAAACACCAACCTTCATCCACAAGAATTAATTAACCCTAAACCAAAAAATAATATAAATTATTATGCCCAAAAACCCAATTCCCCAACCCCTAAATAACCATTTTCCCTCATCCCCAAACAACATTAAAATCTCATACCCAAAAAACTATAAACCCTTAGCACCAAATAATCCCCAATCTAATGCTCCAAAAAAATCCCCAACCCTTATCCCCAAACACCCTCAACCCTTAGTCCCAAAAAACCATCAACCCACATCCCCAAAATACCATACAATAACATCTAATTTTTTTATTCTTTAATCCCTAAAATGCACTAAACTGTAATCCCAATAAAACCCACTACCCTCATACCATAAAATCCTTTAGAATTTATCCCTAGAAAATCTAAATCCCTCAACCAAAAATCCATCAAAGATCATCCATTATGACACTAAACTACAATTCAAAAAAACCCATCATCCCTCTACCATAAAAATTATAAACCATTGCAACAAAAATACTAATAATACATCCCCAAAAATCCCTAAACACATAACCCCTCATAGTCAATGAACCCAAATTCGTCAGCCCAAAAAATCCCTAATCCATTATCATTAAACAACACTAAACCATTAGCCCCAAAAAACCCTCATCAGATATCCGCCAAAAAAATTTAATCATCATCCTCAAAAAACCATAAACCCTTTCCCCAACAAAAAATATATAATCATCCCTTAAAAATACTCAACTATAATCCACAAAAATCAGTCAACCTTTATCCAAAAAAACTATAAATCACTTACACAAAAAACTCTAAAACCTCAGCACTAAAAAGCCTTAACACCAAACTAAAAATATTCCTCAACTATCGAAACCATAAAACCCTAACCCTTATCTGAAAAAAACCATCATGTATCATTCCAAAAATCTATGGACCATCATTCCTCTTGAACAAAAAACCCTGAATCGTTGTCCCTATAAAACCTTGAACTCTCATCTCCAAATAAACCTAATCACTTTTTCCTAAAAAACCCCCGAACCCGCAGCCCCATAAAACCATACGTCCTCATACCCCATCAACCCTTAACCCTCATCCCAGAATTACAAAAAAAAACCATTACCTAGAAACACTATACAGTTGTCCATAAAAAACCATACACCCATATCCCCAAAATACCTCAAACCATATATCCAAACAATCCTTAACACTCAACCACAAAAACCATAAACATTAAACCCAAAAAAACATTACACTTTTTCCCAAGAAAATCCAAATACTTATAAAAAAATCCTGAAACCCTCTTCCCCAAAAAAACTTAACCCTCAGCCCAACAAAACCATCAACCCACGTCATTTTAAAACCATGAACCCTCACAATGAAAGTATCCAAAATACTAATCCCCAAAATACCGTCATCCTTCAGCCCCAAAAGTCCCTTATACCACATCACAAAAAATCCCTAAACCCTCATCCCCCAAAAAAAATATACTCTTACCTCCATGAAAATGTAAATGCTCATCCCAAATAAACCTTCCATCTTTTGCACCAAAAAAATCATCAACCCTCATCCCAATAAAACTATCAACCCAGTCCCCCAAAAACCAATATTTACAAAAAACAAAAATAAACAAAACCCCTTAAAAACCTCAAAAATAATACAGAAAATCCCACAACCATTAGTCCCCAAAAAACATTATACCCTCTTAAATTGAAATCCCTCTACCATCAGCGTTAAAGATAGATATTAACATGTAATTAAAAAAATAGAAACCCACAGTCCCAAAATACTCAAAACCCCTAGACCTAAAAAACCTCAACCCCTAAAGACCCTTAAAACTCCAGCCACTGAAAACTCTCATCAATTATCCCCCAAAAAACCCACAATCTAGATCCATAAAAACCCTTAACACTAAACACCAATAAACTCATATAATCTAGTACCAAAAAACCATTTACCCTTAGACACAAATCCCTCAACACTCATCTCTATAAAAATAATTAAACCTCTCCCCCAAACCCCAAAACCCCCATACCTAAAAAACCATAAATCCTCGGCCCCCAAAAAACCCTAATCCATCATATCAAAAAAATCCTCAAATATAATCCTGAAAAAACCCACAAAGACAATCCAAAAAACTGTCACGATCATCCCAAAAAAACAATAAATTGTCAGCCCAAAAAATATCTCAACCCTCATTCCCAAAATACTATAAACAATCAATCCCAAAAAACAATTAAACCTTTTCCCTATAAAAATACTAAAACACCAGCACCAAAAAATCTTCTAAACATTATCTCTAAAAAACATAAAACCCTGACCCCATAAAAACATTATCCCATAGACCAATAAAACACTAAACCACCTCTCAAAAAACCAGAACCCTCATCACCAATCCCCTCAAACTATATCCCAAAAAAACACTATTCCATTTCAACAAAAAAACACCAAACCCTCAACCCCAAAAAATGATCATCCATTAGGCCCAAAAATATCTCAACAAACATCCCTAATACCCTCACCACATGGACCCTAAAAAACCCAACCCCTCATCCAAAACCTGTCATCCATCATCCATAAAAACTATACACCCTCAGCTCACAGAAACAATAAACACTCATCATAATTAAACCCACAACCCAATGTCCAAACAAACCTTAAACACAAAAGCCTAAATATATTTAAACCCTCATCCCCAAAAAACACTAAACCCTCATCCCCAGAAAACTCCAATAACATCATCCCCAAAATAAGTAAACCCCATTCCCTAAATAACCCTAAACCCTTAGACCCCAAAACACGAAAAAACCCCCACAACACAAAAAACCCAAAAACCTTAGGCCAAAAAATCCTTAAAAACTCAACACGTAAAATATAAACACATGTCACTAAAAAACACTAAGCCAAGACCTAAAACCCTAAACTCATAGCTGAAATAAAGTAATCCCTCAGATGAAAAAACCATAGAGACTCAATCCCAAAATTACCCTAATCGTGCATCCTCTAGAAACCATAACCTTTTTCCCTAATAAAAAACTCAAACATAATCCCAATTAAACCATGAACATTGAACAGTAAAAATCCATCATTTTCTTGCCCCCAAAATCCTAAAACCTCAGTCCCAAAAATCCTTTATCCCTCATCCCAAAATCATCAATCAATCAGCCCCAAAATACCTCATCAACCATCCCTAAAATTCTATCGAACCCCCATCCCCATAAAACCATGAATCCTAATCCCCATAACACCATTACCCCTTAGCACCGAATAACCCAATATCCTACTTCTGATGAAAAACCAAAACACTCATACCCATAAAACCATAAAAATTCATTCAAAAAAATCCCTCATACACTAAAACCCCAAAACACACATAAAAAAACAATAAACCATCATCTCCCAATAAACATCAACAGCCAACACAAATAAACTGTGAACTCTCATCCCCAAACCCCCTGAACCCCAAACCCTCTATATCCATGAACACATAGAACAAATATACATTAATACTTCATCCCCAAAGAACACACAATGAGCATCCCTAAGAAACCCTATACCCTTATCCCCAAATATCAATAAACCCTCCATCCATAAAAAAACACTAAACTATTTTCCCCAAAAAACTCGTAAACACTCCTCCATAAAAAACCCTCAACCAACATCCCCAAAAAAAATATCAAACCTTATAAAACCCACATACATCGACACCAAAATATACTCAACCCACATCCCAAAAAACACCCTCAATAATCAACCCTAAAAAACTCTAAAACCCAAATAAAAAATACCCATAACCCTCATCCTTGAATATAGCTTCAACCCTTGGTAGTACAAAACCATAACCATCAACCCCAAAAATTGTAGACCCATAGAAAAAAAAAATACATAGAAACACTATAAATTTTTGAAAAAATCTCTTCAAACATTATCCCAAAAAACCCTAAAACTATAGCTCTAAAGATACAAAATATCTAAGAGAAAAAAACTAGCAACCCTCAACCCATCAAAAACCACACACCTCATCCCCATAAAACTCTAAACACTCAACACCAAAAAAAACCCACAGTAATAAAAAACCCATAACAGTCAACCAAAAAAAACAATGAACCCTCAACAATAATGATTCTTGATCCATGAACCCCATAAATCCATAATCCATAAACCCCTAAAAAATATTTAACCCTCCACCCTAAAAACCCATGAATCATCAACCAAAATTGAAATTGATACCTGAGCGACAAAAACCCTGAATCAATATCCCAAAAAGACCTAAAATAGTAATCCCTAACTAATAAAAAATAGTCTTCCAAAAAAGGATCATAAAACCTTTACCCCACAGAACCCTCCAACTTCATCCCACTGAAACCCAAAACACAAAACAAAAACCAATACACTCATGAAAACATTCCTAAACTCTTATACCAATAAAAAACATTATATTTCACCCCAAAATACCCTAATCCACAAATAAATATAACCTTATCCCAAAAAAAACGTTAAGCAATCATCCAATAAATCAGCGACCCTCATCCCCTAAAAAACATTCATCCCTTGTCCCCAACCTAACCTCAACCATTATCTTAAAAACTCCCAATACTAAGACCAAAAAATATCCCAACACTATCCCCCAAAAAACAATAACATCATAGTAAAAACCGAACCCAAAACACTCATCCCGAAAAAAGACCTAAACCCTAATCCCCAAATTTCCATCACCATTCTCCCAAAAACGTAAAATAATCATCCAAGAAAAGAACATAATCCCTCAGTCCTAAAAATTCTTTAGCACTCACCCCAAATAAACAACCATACCTTAACCCACAAAATCCATTACATCTTCGCCAAAAAATTTCCCTATAAAATTATCCCAAAAAACCTCAAACCTCATCCTCGAAAATCATTCATCCCTCATCCCCATGAAAATCCGAAATCCTCTCTCTAAAATACCATAAACCCTCATCCCTGGAAAACCGTAAACCCTAATCCCCAATAAAGTGTAAAAAATCCACCCTAAAAATCATAAAACCTCAAAAACAAAAAATACCCTCAATACCAAAAAAATCTCTGAACCTGCATCCCTAAAACACTGTAAAAAATTAGTACCAAAACACACTAAAACATCAACATCAGTAAACTAAAAACCAACTTTACCAAAAAAACATAACCCTCATACCCAGAAAACCCTCAGCACTTATCCCCAGGGAACCCTAAAACCTCACCCTCCCAATACCAAAATATTATTTTCCTAAAATCACCCTAAAAAATCATTCCCAAAAAACACTTATCACCAACCCCAAAAAAAATGTCCCAAAATACCCTAATCATTCATAACTAATGCCTAAAATGTAAACCACAAAAACACATTTATCCATCTGCCCAAAAAATCATGATTTATATTCCCAAAAAACCCAAACCCTCGACCCTATAAAACCCCAAGATCCTCTCCCCCTGAAAAAATCTTTACCCAGTGTCCCAAAAATCCCATAAAACTGATCACCCAAAAATGATATGTCAACATCCCCAAAAAACCTAATCCATAGCCCCTAAAAGAACTATAATTGTTCCCCCAAACCACACTAAAACGTAATTACCAAACAACCCACAACCATCATCACTATGAAACACTCTACACTCATCCCCAAGATACCCTATCCCACATCCTCAAAATATCATAATCCTTCAACCACAAAAAACCCTAAATATTTATTACCTATAATCACTAAAATCTATATCCCAAATAACCATAGACCCTCATACTTAATAAATCCTATACCTTAATTCCCATGAATATATATTCAATAATCCCCAATACACGAAATCTGTATCCTATAAAAATATCTAAACCCTTATTTCCATGAAAAAATAAACCCCTTAACCCCTAAATCCTAAATCCTCATCCCTCGAAACACTAATAATTATGCCTAAAAAAACTCTAAACCCTCTAGCCCAAAAAATACTTAACCTATAACCCAGGAATCTAAAATCGTTAATCACATAAAACCCTAAAACCTCATCCCAAAAAATATAACAACCTCAAACCCAAATAACAATAATAAATGATCCCTAGAAACCCTAATATCTTATCCTCAAGCACCCTAAACACTAATCTGCAAAAACATTAAATATCCATAAAAAACAAAAATACATCAGTCCCAAAAAAATACCTATGATCCCTCAACACAAAAAAACCTTGAACCCATATACATAAAGGCCATAAACGATCATTCCCAAAAAACCCTAAATTACAAGCCCCAAAAAACCATAAACAGTAGGTCAAAAATTATACCTAAAAACTACTCCAAAAATAAATTAATTCATCATACCCAAAAACCACTAAACCCACCGTGAAAAAAATACCTAAACCCTTAGCCCCAAAAATTTTCAATCTTCCTCAAATAACGAAACTCAATAAACCATAATACCAAAAACCCCAAAACACATAGCTTAGGAAACCATTAATAATCATACCCAAAATACAAAAATTATCATCTTCAAAATAATCCTTCCACCCTCAACTGAAAAATGCCTTCAACCCTCTACCCAAAAAACCCTAAACTATCAACAAAAATAAATACTCAACCTTATTCCCCCATGAAAACCACTCATCCCTCATCCTTAATAAACCCTAATTATTTATCCCCATAAATCCCAAAACGCCCACCCCAAAAACCCGCATCCCTCAACCCTAGAACACTTTAAACCCTTACCCAAAAAAACTCAACCCTATGAGCCAAAAAATAGAAACCCTAAAATTGGAAAATCTATAAACATATATGAATAAAGACACCGTAAAACCACAATAAAAATTACCTAAATAATCACCCAAAAAAAATTCTCAACCCTCCTCCAAAAAAAATTGTACTTCCCAATAATATCTTTACTCGAAACAAAAAAAAAGAGAAACACATTTCCCAAAAAAAAACCCTCAACATTAATCGCAAAAAAACCCATCAAACCTTTACCCCAGAACAATCGACCTTGTTTTCATGAAAACCATGATACATTCGACCCAAAAAAACAATCAAAACTACGAACCAAAAAACCCTCAACCCTCATCCCCAAATACACATCAACCCACTACCCAACAAAACTCTCCACACACAGATGAAAAACTCATCAACCCTTAGTTGTAGAAAACCATCGACCCTTAAACCCCCAAAACCCTCATAACTAATAAAAAAAAATACTAAACACTAATCCACCAAAAACCATTATATTGTAATCCCAAAAAAACCATTATCCCTTATCCCTAAAACCATTACTGCTTAGTCTGATAAAATCCAAAACTAACCTCCCCAAAAAATACACCACACTACCCAAAAAATTCATAATGCCCTTGTCCTAAAAAACTCAAAACCCTCATCAATAAAAAACTATAAACTCTCGTCCCAAAAAAACCCTCAAACCTCATCCCCATAAAACATTAACGTGAAAACCAAACATAACCCCCATCTCTAGAACTAAAAATAACTCAATAGTAAATACTATAAAAAAATAAATGCTCATCCCAAAAACCATTCATTCCCCACCCCCAAAAAACTATCAACCCTCATCCTAGAAAAACCCTCATCCTTCAGCCCCAAAAATCCCTACATCATTATCCACAAAATATTCTCAACCGATAGCCTCAAAAATCCTACAACCATATACACAAAAAAAAAACAATAAACTATCATCAACAAAAAAAACCATTAACCTTTGTCCTAAAATAATCATCTACCCCATACCCTATAAAACCATCAACCATCTGCACAAAAAAATCCTCAACAATACCCACTCAAAAAAACATCAACCATTACCCCAAAAACAACTATAAAACACTTCACAAAAATCATGAAACCCCTATCTCCAAAAAACTCATCCCTCAACTCCAAAAATAACCATCCACCCTCATCCAAAAAAACAATCAATCATAGGACACAAAAATACCTCAACCCTCTTCCACAAAATTACCCCAACCGTAATACCCCAAAAAACTATACCTTTATCACCAATAAATCATATATCCCCAACATCAAAAAATCCAAAACCGTTAGCCAATAAATTATTCAACATTCAACACAAACAAAACATACACCCCAACCCCCATGAAACCTCTCCATGTTTCACTAAGACACCCTAAATAGTCATCTACGTGAATACCTAAATCCATATCACCAAAATTACCTAATATCTCATACCTAGGAAACGTAGAACCCAAAATCCTTATAAATCGTAAACCCTCCTCCTCAAAATACCCAAAAATATTTATCCCTAGAATAATAAAAACCAAAATCCTAGAAAACCCCCATCCCTCACTCCTAGTATACCACAACTGTCTTCCCCATAAAAAACATTTCCTTTATCCATAGATAACCCCAATCCCTCTGCCCCGAAAAACCTGAATGACCATCCCTAAGAAAATCCTAAACCCTCATCATAGGGAAACCCAACACTCATCCCCATCAAACTTGTAACCATCATCCCCAAAAAACCACAATAACTTATCTATAGTAAACCCCAAAACCATACACCTAGTGAACCCAAAACCTTGATCCTACAAAATCCACAAACAAACACTAAGCAAAACCACAAAACCTCACCCACAAAAAACCATAAACCCTCATCCTCAAAAATAATTAAACCCTAATCCCCAAAAAAATTAACCTCTCCTCCCTTTTAAACACTAAACCCTTAGCCATATAAAACACTAAACAATCATCTTTGAGAAACCCTGCACTATTTTCCATAGAAAATCCAAATCCATAATCCCATAACCCAAAAACACCAATCTAAATAATCCGTAGACCCAAATACATAAAAATTCAAAAACTATAACCTTAGAACCCACTAATCTCATAGTACAATAATAAACCAAAATATAAATCCCATAAAAATGAAAAACCTAGGCCCAAAAAATTGTTACCCTCATCCCCAGAAAACTGAAAACCCATATCCCTTGAAAAACATAATCCCTTAAACCATGACATCCTTAAAACATTATCCCTGTAAACCCCAAAAACCTTGTCCCCAGAAAATAAAAAATTGTCATCCCAGGAAAACCAAAATCCCCCAACCCCATGAAACCCTATAACCCAACACCAGATTACCCTAAACCCTCATAAATAGAAAACCATTAAAAAAATTCATAGAAAACAATAAAGAATCAACTATATAAAATACTAAACATTCCCCCCCCCCCAGAAAACCATAAACCCACATATGTTGAAAACCCTCACACCTCATCACCATAAAAGCCAATACACTCAGCCCCATAAATATTAAAACAGCATGTCATAGAAAATTTGAATCCAAATTCCCCTGAAAACCTCATACCCTTATCCTATGAAAATTATGAAAATCTACACGAGAAATTCCCAATCACAAATTGCTTGAAAACGCAAATACCTCATACCTAAATACACACTTATCCCTAGAAAACCATTAACCTTCAACTGATTATTAACCTAAATCCACATTCCTAGAACACCAGAAACCCCTATATTTGAAAACCAAAAAACTATCAACCTTAGAAAACCACAAACCCTCTACCATATTGAATTTTAAAACCTCATGACCAAAAAACCCTAAACTGTCATAACTAAAAAATAGTGGACATTAATACCATGAAAATATAAAAACATTATCCATATAAAACGCTAAGCCCTTAGCCCTATGAATAACATGAAATCTCTTCCCATAAAACATAAAAACCACCACCCAAAAAAAAATCGCATCCCAAAAAAACCAAATTCCCTCACCTATAAAAAACCCTAATCACTCATCCTTAGAAAATAATAAACTCTCATCACCAAAAATCCATAAACTAGATTCCCCATAAAACACTAATCCATCATAACTAAAAAATCAGAATCCATAGCCCTAGAAAACCCATAACCCTCTTCCCAAAAAAAACTGGACCATTATCATATGAAAACCATAAACCAAAAACACCATAAGAAACTATACTCATAAACCCAGTCAATCCTAAAACCTCATCTTATGAAAACAATAAACCCTTATACATATATAAACATAAAACCATGGTTATATAAAAACTGAATCACACAACACCAGAAAACCTTAAACCCTAACCCCATGAAAACCCTAAACCCTCATAAAAAACACTAAATCCCCAACACCAAACAACAGTAAAACATCTAACCAAAAATAACCTAAACCATTAGTAATTGAAAACCCAAAACCATAGAAATAGAAAACCCTAAACCCTCATCCCCAAAAAATCCAATATTGACATTCCCAAAATACATTAAATCATATTCCCTAGAATACAATAATCTCTTAAGCCTATGAAAACCTAAACCACCATCTCAAGAAATTCTAAACACTCATACCCATAAATCTATAAACCCTAATCCCTAGAAAGAACTAACTCATATTCACTAGAAAAACCAAAACCATCATCTGTAGAAGACCGTAAACCATTATCCCCTAAACACTCAAACCCAAAGAATACATAGCCTAAGAAATCCATAATCCATCACCATTAGATAATGTTAATACCACATCCCCCTAGAACCCAAAAAATTCACCCCTAGAAAACCATTAACACACATACCCAGAAAACCCTATACACACATTCTTAGAATGAAAAATTGCATCATCTCTGGAAAAAAATATAACCTTAGCCGTGGATAACCATTATCTATCTGCACATGAAAAATATAATCACACAAAAAATCAAAAACCTAAATCATTATCCCTATAAAACCATAAACCATAATTCATAAAAAACCATAAACCCCAGCCCCACAAAACCCTAAATCCCTAAACCCTAAATTATTTATAACATTAGACCATAAAATAATTAAACAGTTATCTTAAAAAAAATGATTAACATTGTTCCATAGAAAAACCTAACCCCTCATCACCATAAATAATAAAAACCCCACTCTCAACAAATTATAAATCCTCATATGTAGAATACCCTAGACCCTCAGTTCAAGAAGTCCTCAACCCAATATCATTGAAAAACACTATTCCCTTTTCATGGAAAAGAACCTACAACCTAATACCTTGAAACCTCAAAACAATTATCCCAAGATAACAATTAACCCTCATCACCAAAACCTCATCTATAAAAAACCTATAATATGACCATAAAAAACCTCAAATCCTCATAAATAGAAATCCGGATACCCTCAACACATGAAAACCCCAAACCCTAGTCCCCATTAAAACATTAACACTCATCCCCATTCAATCCAAGAGACTCATCTCTAGAAATACACAGACCCTTAAATCTGAAAAACTCAAAAGGTGCATCCCTAGAAAACCATAAACCATAAACACAATAAAAATGAAAACCGTCAACCCTATAAAACCATAATCCATTATACATATAAATACCAAAATCCTCATACCATTAAAAACTTAAATCCTCAATAAAAAAAACAAAATACTATAATCCTTATAAAATCAATCCTTATTCCTCATAAACCAAAAACCCCCAGTACCAAAAAAATAAAAAACATCAGTTTTCGAAAAACCTATGCCCTCAAAAACATAGAACACAAAATCGTCATCCCCAGATAATCCTTGACCCCCACCTTAAAAAAACATTAAAACATCATTCCCAGAATATCGAAAACTCCCATCAATAAAATAACCAAAACTGACAACCCTATAAAACCCAAAACACTTTACCATAGAAGACCTCTAATCCTAGTCCCTAGAAAAAAATATATCATCTTCCCTAGATAACCCCAAACCCTCATACATGGAAAACACAAAACCCTCACGCTCAAAAACCCTTAAACCCTCATACCCATAAAACCCAAACCCATCATCCTTAAAAAACATGAATCACTCTTGAACAATAATCTTTAAGCCCATAACCCCATAAATCCCCAAAATATCATCCATAAAAATCCTCAATCAATAATCCCTGGAAAAATCCAAACCCACACCCTGGAAAACCCCACAAGCATGGCCTCTGAAGTCCCATAAATCTCATCCCAATAATATATAATGCCTAAATATATAGAAAAACCTAAACACATAGTCCTTGAAACCCTTAAACCATTATTATCAAAATACAATAAACCATAAACCCCTGAAAAACCAATATCATCTTCTCTAAAATTCAAAACCCTAAGGCACATAATACCCTGAACCATTACATTATAAATCTATAAACCACAATCCCACTAAAAATCCTAATCTCTCATCCATATAAAACCCCTAACCCTCATGTTTTTAAAACTTAAAACCCTCATCCCTAGAAAACCACAAACCCTCATCCCCAAAATACATGAAAAAATAATCCCCATAAAACATTAAACCATAATCCACCGAAAAGACCAATATCTCATAGAAAAACATATTCCCTTATACCAAGAAACACTAAAACACATAGTCCCATAAATCCCAAAACCGTATTACCCAAAAAAACATCAACCCATAGTGCCAAAAAACAATAAAACCCCAACACATTAAATATAAATTTTTTAATCCCCATAAAACCGTAAACTCACATCCCCCAAAAACCGTAAACCCATATATAAAAAAAATGAAACACATCCAAAAAAATCCCTAAACACCCAGTCCCAGAAAACCATAAACCCTCATTTCAAAAAAAAACAAAAAAAAACACAACCATGAAAAAACTATACCCTCATACTTATATAACCTTAAACCCATAGATAGAGAAATATATAAAACCTCTTCTATATAAAACCCCATAAACTCATCCTTAAAAACCCTAAAACCTAATCCCATAAAAACCCCAAACCCTCTTCTAGTGAAAACATGAATCCCACAACAAGTGAAAAACCCAAACCCTTTGCCCAAGAATAACCTAAACCCTAATCCAAAAAAAACAATGATCCTTCATCACAAAAAATAACTTATTCCTCAACACCACAAAAACAAAAACCCTCTACCCCAGAAAACCCTCCACACTCCACCCCCAAAAATGATCAACCATCATCTGAAAAATATCTTAAACCCTCATAAAAAAAACCCTAATCTATCAACACAAAAAAAACCCTAAACCCCCATCCCCAAAAGAACCTCAATTGTGAGAACCAATATAACATGAACCCTCATCCATAAAAAATCCTGAATGATTTCCACTAAAAATCCCTCGTCACTCAACCCCAAGAAAACATTCATCCTTATCCACCAAAACCGCTATACCCTTAGCGTTGAAAGTACTCTGATCAGATACCATAGCTAAAACCCATAATCTATAGCCCTAAAAAACCTTAAATAACCACCACAAAAAAATCCTAACTAATCTTTCCAAAAAAAAATATGATACCCCCCAATCCACAAAAAATATAACCTCTAAAACCCTAATCCTTTACCACCAAAAACCGAATACCCCTATCCCCAAAAAACATAAAAATACTTAATCCTCATTAAAATAATTGAAATTGATCCACAAATTATCCTCAAAAAGAATTATAAAAACCATCAATCCTCAAAATAAAAAATACATCAACTCTCATCCCGAAAAAAACTATCCTCTCATCACAAAAAAATAAAAAACTCAGGCCTAAAAAACCCTTAAAATTCGCCCCCATCATAACCCAAACCCATAGCCCCAAAATACATAAATCCATCATCCCCAAGAAAACCTAAACCCAAACCCTAAAAACACAAAAACTCATCCCTAAAAAATCCTCAAACCCCATCCTGAAAAATCCTTCATCCCTCCTCACAAAAAACCCATAAAATACCAAAAATTATATCTAACCTCGGTAAAAAAATTACCATAAAACCTCTTCCACAAAAATCCATAAGAATTGACCCTTTAAAAAACAAAAATTCATAGAACATCCCTCAATACTCATCCCCAAAATACCTCAACCAATAGACCCAAAAATCTCTAAACCCTAAATGCTAAAAAACCCCTAAAACCTCATCCTTAAAAAACACTAAAAAAACATCCCCAAAAAACCTTCAACCATATTCACCAAAAAACACTCATCACCAAAATTCCCATTTCCCTCTTACTAAGATAACCCTACACCCTCATCCATAAATAATCCTAAATAGTCCGCCATGATAAAAAGCTAATCCAAAATCCCTAAAAACCATTGCATCTAGTTCCAAAAATATAGGAAACCTGATCTGATGAAAACCCAAAACCCCATCCCCAAAAAACCATAGAACTTCATCCCCAAAAAACCCTAAATCCTAATCCAATAAAAATAAACACTAATCCTAAAAAAAATAAAAACACTCATCCCACAAAAAACCTAATCCAGATCCCAAAAAACACATAACCCTCTACCCAGAAAAAACCTAAACACTTATCCCCCAAAAAACATGATCCAAAATCTAGAAAAATCATTGAACCTCCTCCCCAAAAACCTCAAAGAAAAAACCCAAATAGAAACCTAACCCTTAACCCATAAAAACCCTGAACACTCATCCCAAAAACCCAATACCCATAATGAAAAAATTCATAAACCAATAGCCTCAATAAAACATAAATCATATAGCCCTAAAACCCCAAAACCCCTACATCCTAAAAAATTCTAAATCCTTTTCAGTTAGAATCCCCATAACGTCATCCCCAAAAAACACAAAACCACCATACAAAATAAACTATACTTGCATCTCGAAAAAAACTCTAATCCGCCATCACCAAAACACCCTAAACCTTCAACCCCCAAAAAATACAAAACCGACATCCACAAACCATCTTAAACCCTCAGCTCAAAAAAACTGAAAAGAACATTCCAAATATAGCATAAAGCCTTATCACTAAATATAACTAATAATTAATATAATAAAAACCCTAATTATTCTTCCCTAAAAAACCCAAAATCCCAAACCCCAGAAAAACACACAGCACCATAAATACCATAACCCACATAAAAAAAACTCTAATCCAATGCACCTAGAAAATCATAAAACCTCATCCAAAAATCTAGAATTATAATTCCCAAAAACCATATACCCTCATTTCTATGAAAAAATATACCAATAGCCCTAATCCTTTTAAAAATAATCCATAGTAAAACCTAAACACATAACCAAAAATAACAATATACCCTTGGTATTATAATGAACAATACATCTATTCCAAAAAAATCCCAAACCTCCGCCCCAAAAATTCCCAAACCCCTAGACAAGAACTCCCAAAACCCACATCCTCAAAATACCCCAATCCATCATCTTGAAAAAACCATACTCTTTAGTCATAAATAATCCTTAAACCCATCATTATAAAAAATCAAATTCCATAATCTTCAAAAATACCCTTTTACTCTAAAAAACACTATGAAATTAACCCCTAAACCCTCACCCTAGAAAACATGAAACCCTCAACCCATGAAAAACCTATATTCTCATGACCATAAAACAAAAAATCATCAACCATATAAAACCAAAAAGACCCATCCAATGAATACTCGATGAACCCATCTAGAGAAGACCCTAAACCCTCATCCTGAAAAACCCTAAACCCTATGTCCCAAAAAACCCCAAGACCTCATCCCCAAAACCCCAATCCCATAACACTAAAAAAACCATAAAACCTTATCCAAAAAAACAAAAACCCTTATCAGAAAATAACACCAAACCATCATTGCCCAAAAAACCTTTACCCCCCAGCCCCCCAAACCCACAAACCTTCATCCTCAGATAACTCTAACCCCTCATCTCAAAAAAAATCTAAGCCATCTTCAATGAAAAACCATATTCCATATTTCCATAAAAACCCTACACCCTGAATCCAATAAAAATGGAATCCCCCATCCCTGACATACCCTAAACCCTCAACATAAAATAAATCAAAATTACATAACTAAGCAAGACAAAACCCTCATTCCGAAAAACTAAAAATACCTTGCATCGAAAAATGAAAAACCATCTATCCTAGAAAAACATCATTTATACTCACTAAACACTCTATTACCTTATCATCAATAAACCTGAATCCTTTATCCCTAAAAAACCTAATCCTTCATCCAAACAACATTATAAATTTTCCTCAACATACCAAACCTAAAATCTCATTCAAAATAATCATATAACACTAATCCCCAAAATACCCTAATTCATATACCTCAAAAAACATTGTACCCTCATCCCCTGAAACCCAAAACCCTCATCCAAAGTAACACATATTCCCAAAAAACAAAAATCCGTTGTCAATAGAAAAAACCAAACACTCGGACCCAAAAAATACAAAACCCTCAACCAATAAAATTTAAAACCATCCAACCCAAAAAAAAACCCAGATATAATAGCTCCATCAAACCCTTAAACACATCCCAAAAAAATATAATACCTTTTCCTGAAAAAAAACCAATCTGTATTCCGTAAAAAAACATAAACCTTCAGATCCATGAAATTATCATTATATTATTAGTATCTAATTTATATATTCACTATCATGAATTTTTTATTCTAGAAGGATAATACATTATATGTTCTAGAATGATATGATATGAACATTATGTTCCAAATAATCAACAAACAAATTGGAATGGGGTGGGTTGAATTAGTTGTTTCACTTTTTCTGTGTATCTAGAATTTTAGAATCCTATCATTTACAACATGATATGATTTATTTTTTATCCATGATTTATTAAATAATCATGAATGAATGTTTATGATAGAATGTGAAGGATAAAATCATTACAAGGTTCAACTTCAATTTTAGAACCTACATCCTTTCGAAAACTACTCTTGTGGGTTTTTAGTAAAGAACTATTATGAAAAAGGGAGTAAAATTTAAGAGAAATATAGTTAGAATACTACTATATCTTGATAGGAATGATTATACAGACTCTTATTAGATAAAAACTCTTCTTACGAAATATTTGGAAAAAATAAAAAAGACATCATTCAATTTTCTCCGCAAAAGTTTTAGGGTGTGATGACCCTGAGTCTGATGGCCTTTATAACGATTTTCCTAGCCTGATTGACTTTATAAAATCAAATCAATATGATATTTTCATTCATAAAATGAAATTATCAATATCTTTTTAATCACTATTAATAATCATCTTCAATCTTCATGACTAAATGCGATATTCTCAATGTAATATTTCTCAATATAGTAAACCAAAAAACATATGTCTGATCTACTAATGATACCTCTATGTTGAAGGATATGTCACTATAATTCATCGGTTCTACACCTTTTCTGCTTATAGGAAATGATTAAAAATTTGAAAGAACCAAGAAACTATTTGTTTTCCACATATAATGTAAACAGATGGAATCTTGAAAACATTTTATTCTTCATCAAATTCAAAAACTACTTGATTTATGATTAATTGAATATCATGTATGACCAATTAAACTATTCACATATCATCTTATCTAAAATAAGCCTACTTGAACATCCTATAATTTCATTAGTACAATGAAACCACTTCATCCCATTATGATGATCCTTCAATAGCTTCAGCTACCTCTACTCATTACGATTCTCCTTCCTTTCTCACCTCATTACTATTTTTCTTTATTTTATTCTGGTCATTATGATGAACCATAAATCCTTAAAAGAGTTAGTCATATGGAATACACATAATGATGGAATTATCATTACAATGGAATTCCAATTATCATTTATTTTAAATTTACAATAGAAGTCACATTATGTGGGATTTTCCCATTTTGATGAATTTCTAATAATGATGGATATACCATTATGATATATTTTACCATTATAGTAGAAAGGAAATTCTGATGATTTAACCATAATGATTTAAATTATTCAATGTTGATTCAACTTATAAAATTTTATATTCTTCAAACCATGGCAGCTCTAACTCATTTACGGTTCTGACTACATCTGTGTTCGGTACTATTTGATCCAATGAATTAGTTTCCTTGATCTCTAGAATATATTATATCATTAAGATTCCTCCACTTCATAAAATTATTTTATTATGATTATGTTTCTTTGATTTACGAGATCTTCATGGTCAATAGAGAATTTCTTGACTTGTGTTACAAATTATGAAAACATTCAATCTCATGACATCACTACATTGATTCAAAAACACATAAAAATTATAGCTTCTCCACCCAATAACATCTAAAATTCTAAAAAACATTTTGTTTTATAGATCAATATCTTCCTACTGATGGTGAATCGTATTAACAACTCCATCTTTCTAACCACCTCTTCATATGGGTCTACTCCGTTAGATACTCTGTTTGGGGCTTCTTAGTTAGATATTACGAGTCCATAAAATATCATATATAAAAAAACATTTCTCCCACTTTATACATGGGATTGAACTATTATGAAAGAACCAAATTTCTTACAATTATCACAATAATGGACTATGTTCAATCTGGAATAACTAAAAATATCATTAAAAAATAAATGTTTCCAAATAATTGGAAAACAATTACAACAAATTATCAAAATTATTCATCAATATTCCATGTTGGATGTGTTAATAAACATATATAACTAATTTTCCAACTCTCATAATTTTGTGGTCGCGCAAGGATAAACATTCCTCTCTTCCACACTTATATATTTCTCTTCCCCATTTTATAATAACCACAGCTTCATATTTCCTCAAATCCTCACATTTATTTTTTCACTCCCCATTTCACGATAACCACACATTCAAATTCATAAAAATATTTATGTAAAAAATCATAAAAAAGTAAAAAAAATTTAATTTTTTATCCTCCTTTGTTAAAATAATTCAAATCATGATTGGGTACTTCATTAAGATATTTTGGAGGTCATTAGATGAAGAAAAACCTTAAGTAACAAGTGCAACGCAACCAATGTTTTTTGGAATTGCATTTGTGATGATATCCAAAATTTGACCAATTGTTCGATATATTTGAGAAAAACATATCTAGAAGAAAAATTGTCTTTCATAAATGGAATCATTATATAAACATGTTTTTACACAGAATGATGGGTGGAAATTTTAGAAATATAATTTTCACTATGATTATCAAAAAGTATCTCCAATGGTTTAGAAACATTCACATTCATTTCTTCCATCTTAACACTCATCCACAACATTTGAGTATATGCATGTGTGGCTTCCACATATTATAATTCCATTGTGATTTATGCTACTATAATTTTTTTATTACTATTAAAACTCACACATGATTCACCAAAGAAGAATTTTCCTTCGTAGGTTGACTTTTTATCATTAAAATCTCCAACCCAATCAGAATTATAAAAACAATGATACTTAATTTGTGGAAATTTTTATAATATCCCATGGTAGGTTAATCATTTTTTAAATCTTAAAATTCTATTATATACCATCATATTTCATTCTATTTGATTATTTGATAACTGAAACAGAAATTCCAAAAATAAACATTATCAGGCCTTGAGGATGTACATTAAAGTAAAATTTCTTTTATATTCAAAATTGATTTGTAGTTTAAAATTATTATGGATTTATGCTTAATCAAATTTATTCTGAGAGATATATGACTTGAAAATTCTTTTTATTCTACCTTCCCAAAAATCATTTACAATTACCTGTCATAATTTTCTTGAGATATTATATTGTAAATTTATTTTTGTGGATCTTTTATGAAATTTATGAAATTTTAATCTCCCAACATTTACATTTAATAATTATACTTAATTTCCTCATCAAATCCATTTCGAAAAATTTATTCCTCCCAAAACAAAATTATATCATCAACATAAATAATAATAATTTTTCTACTCGATTAAACATCTTATACATAAATTATCTATCATATTTTCCATCGAAAAAATTAAACATTCTCAAACAATTATTTTTTTATTACCAGACATGTGGGGAATATTTCAATCAATTCATGTCTTTATTCATTCTATTTTTTTTAAACAAAATCATGGTGTGAACCACTAGTTCTTTCAATGTAAACTACATCCTCGGTCTAATCATTAATGAAAGATTAATTTATATCCCTTTTATAATCTTTGAAATGTAGATTTGTGCACAATGATAGAAACATTATAATAGTTTATAATCTTGAAAATATGGACAATGTTTATTTAAAATATACACCTTCAAAATGTGGACAACCATTACAAATAAGTTTTTATTTGTTTCTTAAAACATCTCTATACACATTAAATTTTTTTGTAAACTCACATAGTTACAACAACATTTTTATACTCATTCAATGGAATGTGTTCCCATGATTCATTTTTCCTAATCTGATCTAGTGCTTCATTCATGGAATCCACCAATTCATTTTGAATTGTTGTTCAAATTGATTCTAGTCCGACTAATGAAATGAATAATGTGTGTTTTTGTAATTTCAGATGAGTTATGGTCTGAATTGGAAACATTGGATTCCAAACAATATTTTCAGTCTCAACATTTTTTTTAAATTACAAAATTTCAATATTTCTCTAACATCTAGAGGTTTCTCATTACACTATTATTCTAAATATTCAAATGGAAGTTTTGAATCTGTTTCACTATAATTCGTGATATCAATTTTATATGCCACAACATTCACATTTCCTTTTTTAATGAAGTTTTATTTTTAATTTCCTTCAAATCATAGGAGTCTGCCCCCTTCTATAAATGTTTTCTCAAACATTTTATCTTATTAAATTTTGTGAATAACAGATAAGAATTCATTCCTCAGATTTATCATCATAAATTAGCAGATTTGTATCTTTTATTTTTTTGTAAAATCGACTTCTAAAAACAATTAATTACTTAAATAAGGTTGTTGTATTACTCTAAATTTTATAAGAAGTCGTGTTTTCTTTCGATATCAACAAGAAGTTTTTTTGAACATGTACAACAGTACTAAATACTTCCTTCATATATAATGATGAATGTTTGTATTCTTCAAAAATACATCATCCCATTTCAACCAAAATTTTATTCTTTCTTTCTGATACTACATTTTTTTATGTAATTTAGGCAAAACTATACTTTTTTTATTCCACAGTTTCTCATATATCATTAATTGTTTTTCTATTTGACACCATTATCCATTCTAAAAATCATTGTAGAAACTCCCATTTATTTCAAATATTATTTTCGGATAAACATAAACATTTCCACATCCCCTGACATGTCTTTCATAAACATGATATTTTTATTGTGAAATGATCTATAATAGTGTAAACGTATATATATACGTTTTTTGATAGATGAATAATCAGACTACATTAGTCAAAATTAATATGTTCAATAGGTATAATATATTGATTCACAACTCTAATTTGAATATTTTTAATCATACATCATTTATGATAAGTAATAAATACAAATTATTCTATTCTATTCAATTCTAGAATGATTCAAAAAGAATAAAATATATAATTCTTTTTCTTATTTTACTACTCCATGATTCAATGTATTTGGTGCCAATATTTTTCTAATCATCATCACTTATGTTTTAGAATTTATAAAATTCACCTATTTGGAATAGATTCCCACTAGTTCATTCCCATTTTGTAGTAACTTTGGCGTCTTTTCATTTTGATAACACGATATTCTATTATAATTATTACTTATTTTCCATCATTATAGTGTCACTTACTCTATGTATGTTATGTTTTACTCTATCAAAAAATAATAAATACTTGGATTTCCACTTTTCTATTTCAATATCAGCAATTTGGATTCCTCTTAATTTTAATGAACATTAATTTCCAATGGAAACATCGCCTCCTTCATGATTCTCAACATGTTTTACTATCCTCAAATAACCTATCATTTTTTAAGAAAAATCATTATATTTTATCCACGGTTGGATCTTTTTATAATCTAATAAAGTTATCTCATCAACAAAAGATCATTCTGCAATTTCCTTGTTCCAAGCTTCCATATATTTTATTTTGATTGGAACAAGATCTAGAAGTAGTGTCAATAATTTTTCTGCATCATGACTAGCCACATCACATCTCCCCAAAACCCCTTCTAGATATTCAAGTTGATATCTTTTTGCAATGTTTCTATCATATTGGGAATTCATTTTTTCATCTTCTTGTATGTTATCAATGTTAATCACTATATATCCACTATATCTTCCACTTTACTGAAATCCTCATACAGTTAGTGAAATGTTGTTCCCAAAATTATATTCCTAATGACTATATATTCTATATCACTAAAAATAACCATCAAATAATTATTTTATATTGAAATAATATATTTATCTATAAAAACTCTATTGAGTTTGATAATTTCATAATGCGTTAACAATATATTTATTTGGAAAATCATTCATCATGAGTGTTTTTAATCATTTGTTTATTAAATAGTTTTTTAAAATTCTTTTTTCCATATAATATTTCCCAACACATTTTTAGGAACCTGAGATGTTAAATAAATAAGATGAAACATTATTTATTGTCAGTGTGGATTTCACGTGATTTTTTCTTTGAGCCTTCTAAGAAACATCACAAGTATATAATTTTACATCCACAACACTATTGAATATTTCTTTTATCTCCCTCAAGGAAATGTTGGACTCAATATGTTTTTTTTCTAATTGTTAACTTCTACATACATAGCATTCATATTCTTATTGTGATAGTCAACCATCTTTCGTTGTTTAGAAATACTATATTTGTAACCTAATATCTCCTAGATGTATTAATCCTTTAGATTTATTATATCCTTTCATCCTTCAACATCTTATTCAAAATCATTCTTCATTACTCTATTTTATTTCTTTAGAGTCTAGTAATTCTCAAGTCATGTTAAATGTTATATTTTGACCAAGTACTCAGTGTAATAATTTTCACCTTATTCTTCTTCATTATTCGGGGAGTTCTCAAGTCTCTCAATTTTTTGTAATTAATGTTATGAAAATTTATTAACATGCATCCCCTATGTAGATTATTTCAGTGGAGTATTATTCATCTTTCATAATAAGCATAATTCTATCATCCCTAGTAATAGTTTTTTTAGACTATTTAGATGAAATATATTCTTTAAACCATTTTACCAATTTTTTCATCGAGGGTTTTCATTAATGTCTTATCAATATTATATAAATTTCATCTTTGGAAGATTCATATAATTGTGTCGAATTCCACTATTCTCAAAACATTTTAAAGGATGTTTATCCCCATACTTTACTCTTCCTCTTCTATAGTTCTTAGCAATAAGTGACATGATTATATCATTAAATTCATTATCCTATTTATCATTTGAGTCATAAGGATCATCATCCCCAACATTATGTATTTTTCATTTTCTCACAGCATCCTAAGATATGTAATCATTCATATTAATTTTGAATATTGATTCATTTGGCATTTTATAAGAAACTTGAATGTCATTGAGTTCATAAAGAGATAAATTGTCAATATCTTTTAAAGAGAAAATTTTAGAATAGATCCTATCTGAAATGTTTCTCATAAGACTCATCAAAGTTAGAGAATCATCGAAGACAACATTTAATCCTCTGATGCTTAAAATAATTAATTTTTTCTGGTGAATTTTTCATCAATTGTTTCATCATATCTCATTTGGATGTCTTCATATATACTACTAATATATTTGTAGCTTTCTTCCTTCACATTAGTATTCCATTTAAATATACTTTCTAGATGGACCCCCACACTATTTTCACTTTAATGACCAATCACATTCAAATATAAATTTTATATTAAGTAAAAAGGATAGTGTTTATATCTTTTTAATCCACCATGATATTTATATTGTCCAAAAAAGTCACACGGGGTTCCTTCTCAATAGGTGGAAAACAGGTTGTAGTAGTGTCAAAAACATCTAGTATATTCCCAAACAATATATCATATATCATTATTTTTCTACTATTAAATGAAATTTTTTTCCATGGGGAGGATTAATCAAGGGATCCTTCTGTCAGATATCATTTAAATATCCAAAGGATTGAAAAAAACATAGATGGGGGGTTGTATCAGTTGGTCACTTTTTTTTATAGCGAAGACATTTATAATTAGGAACCATGAAACATGTTAAGATTTATATACTTATCCTATTTTTCTAAATTCTAATTCATGATAATTTAGGAAATCATGTAAATCACACAATATTAACATGTTTCAACCTCAGTGACATAGCAACTCATAAGGGTCTATGGAAATTCTATATTATGATGAAACGAATAAAACATGTGCCAAAATTTATTAGATATAATCTAACTCTATATAAATATAATTATACTGACACATGTATGTTTACAAAGTTTCTTACAAAAAATTAAATCCATGAAATAAGAATGGAGACTTTTTTTGATTTTCTCTAGAAAATTTCATGGGTCATATGACCTTGAATTCGATGGCCTTTTTGTCAAATTAACCATGTCCAATTAAATCAATATTAACATTTTGAACTCATTATGAAATTCTTAAAATAATCTTAAACACACAAAATTTTCTTATTTAGTTCTATTGACCCAATATGATATTCACAATACGATGATTCTATATCTACTAAACAAATAATCGATTTTTGATCTTCTAAAGAGATCTATGTTTGAAAGATACTGACACTGTAATTATTTAGAACTCCACCTTTTCTTCTTATGTGAAAAGTGTAAAAATGTAAATTAATTGAGAAGCTATGTATATTCTACCTAGAATACAAATGGCATTAAACATGAAAACATTCCTCGCATCCCCATATTAAAAAAATCATTGATTTAAACTGAATTGAATATCGTGTCTGACAAATTAAACTATTAACATATATTCTTCTACATAATAATGCTTGTTGAAAAATAAAATCATTTTCTATGTATGATTAATATTCTTTAGATTTTTATGATGAATCTTTCATGGAATTAGCTACCTCTACTCATTATGATATTCCATTCCTTCTCAACTCATTACAATATGCCTTTCTATTCAACAGATGATTATGATTAACAAAAATTCCATGTCAAATTCATTTTGATGGAAGCCTCTTAATGATGTAATTCTCATTACAATGGATTTTCCAATTAAGCTGAAAATTCCATTACGTTGATTTTCCTATAATGATAAAAATCCTGTTACGATGGATTTTTCCATTATGATGGAAATTCGATTATGATTTTTTACAAATAATGATGGAATATATTAAATGTTGAATCCAAATATGAAATTCAAGATTATTTAAACATTATCAGTTAAAACCCATTAAGACTTCAGACTACTTCTATGTCTGATAATACTGGATCAAATGAAAACAATTCCTGGATCTATGGATCATATTTTATCATTATGATTCCTCTATTGCATCAAAATATCTTATGATGATTAGAATTCATGTTATATTAATACATCATAATCAACCAATCAACATCTAAGTTTTGTTAGAATGTATTAGAACTTTATAAATATTGAATTGAATATTGTCTTTCAAAAACTCATGAGAAACATTTTAAATTAATTTCTATGAAACATATGAATTTATAACAAACATAGACTCTATTGGATGATAAACTTAATAAAAATTGTTCTGAGACTCATTTTGAGTCTAATAAACAACATCATATTTCAGACCACCTCTACGTGTGGGGAAACTCACTCTAATACTCTGAATCTAGGGCATCTCAGTCTAATCTCCAGAGTCTGGAAAACACCATTCTTTAAAATAAAACATCCACCCCATTTTGTTCTGGATTGAAATATTAGTAAATTTAAAAATTATTACAAAACTCAATATTATTTATTGGGTCCAATCCTAAATAAAATATTATTATTTTACAAAAAATCATAGTTGACAAAAAAAATCATAAAAAAATAATCTCAGAGGTTATTCAGAACTATTATCTTCATAGGATGATTCATTAGGGAATGTATTTCAATGATGAGTTTCATGAAATTAAGGACACTAATTTTTGGAGGATACCATTGAGGAGTGGTTGTTAAATTTTTATTGTAAATTTTTTTTTTCAAAACTTGTATGTCATACATTTTCCCATGACAATTGTTATGGTGGGAGATATCCAGAGATCCAAGTGGGAGGTATACCTGGGCACCACAAATATGTTTTATGACATGCATTGATTATTAAAGTGACAATGTTTGATAAGAATCATTACTAATTTTTCCTCTCATTATTATACCAATCAGTAGGTCATGAATGAAAACAAGAACCATTTGGGATACTCCATCCCAATTTAGTGGGATCATAGATGAGGGATGATATCTCAATGGGATTCCTGGTAAGAATAACATATACTCTTTAAAGGAGGAATTTTATATGGTTTGTTCTCAATTTGTAACACCCCAAGCTTCCATGGTACGTTTCCCTTTGAATAATGCAATAGTGTGTGTTGTACGCAACCTCAAGCTCTAACACACACCACAACTAATTAAACTAGCCGTTGTGAATATTAATACCTAATTATTGAAATTTTATAAATTTTATTTATCAAAATGGACTTCATTTTTGGATTCGGAATATCGAAATTAGCCTATGTTGTATTTTTGGTATTTTTCTGAGAACTTCTAAATTTTTATGAATAGTGAAAAATAATTAAAAACAACTTTTTTAATAAAAATAATTTATAGTGATAAATTATACTATTTATCGGTTTTAAAGTATAATTAGAATATATTTTTACCATTTTATACAATGGTGGTCATTAGAATTAATTTAACATTGAAATTGGACATAAACAATTGCCAATCTTTTGATATAAATTGTTTTTTAAAAACATGCTATTTGTTGTAACAGCGGGAATTAATTATAAAATTAATTAATGAAACTTATATGTTTGGAATTTTGTAAAATAGAAATCATTTTTGAATTCGGAATATCAATTATAGCTTAGGGTGAAATTTTGGCCTTATTCTGAAAAACTTCAATTTTTGATGAATTGTGAAACCACTAAGTTGTTGTTAAAAACTGATTTTTCGTTAAAATGAAATATTACCACTTCTGTGATTTGATTTTCAAAAATCCGACATACATGGTTGTCATTAAGAAGTAAAATGTGGTTCAATGAGATTAAAATAATTTTTTGGTGAATAGTATGTTTTAAGTTCTTAATCGCGATTAGAGGTAATTAGTGTAGTTTAAGGTAAAAATAATGTTTTAATAATATGAGATGAGCTTGAAACTTGTCATAATCCTATTGGATGAGTCATGGCCGACCAATAAAACCCATGGGTCAACTTGGGGACCCCATGGAGCCACATTGGTTGGAAAATGACATTAATATATATTTATTTAATGTTAAAATTAAATTGACACAAACAAGAGTTGTTTTACTAAAACAGTTTTTAAGTGGGGATACACAAGTACAAATTTTTACTATAAGTATTCATTAGAAAGCTAAAACGATTTCCTACATCATAGTATTTTTTTATAATTTTTAGACATTAAATAAATTAAATTATTTATGACATCATTATGATGAAGCGATGACCTCATTATTTAACGATTTTAATAAAATGAAAAGATAATGTAAAATCCAAGGCTACAACTTGTCCAAATACTATTGGATGGGTATATTTCGAACCCTTATCACCTTATCCTCGAATTATATAAGTGTGGGAGCTTTAGAATCCGAAAATCATTGTATAATAATGTAACATTTCAATCTTTCCAAAAGAGCCCCTCCTCTCCTCTTATAAAAGGCCCCCACCTCTACCACCTTATTCACACTATCATGCCTTTTGGATCGGCCAAACTCTGCTCAAATACTCTCCCAACTTCTCTCCCTTCATCCTAGAAGCTTTACTTTAGTCAGAAAGCCATCCTATAGAGTCCTTTTGATCAAATCAAAAGGAAGAACCCGAAGAAGAGGTAACATTTTCATCACCCTCTTTCAAGTTTCTTTCTTCTTCCACTCCCTCTTTGTTTATTCTTTCAATTCTAAAATTATAACTCCAGTATATTCTATATACTGTGATGTTATTATAAATATGGAACAACCATATTCAGTATTATACCCATCATTTTAATGACATGTCACCATGCGTGCGTACGTACGGCTTACCGTCTCCACGTCGTGGTGTAATTGTTATTCAATATATTATTATTTAGATGGGCATAATAATGATATGTAATTCATGTAAATAATAAATTTAACATGATAATGATTCTGTATATATGATATACTATCCAATTTTATATTATTTTAATATCAAAATAATGATATTGTCGCTCGTGCGTACGTACGGACTACCGTCTCCACGAACGCGATGAGATTCATTCTTCGTCGTATCCATTCAAGTATAATTATCATTTGATGATTTAAAAATAATGTTTAAAGACATGATATAATTATGGATATGAATAAGATACAACATATCCATGAAAAACACGACTTACGTAACAAAACATATAAAAGATAACGAGTAAGTTAACACCCGAAACAACGATAAATCTAAGATATTGTTAACAAAGAAATGTTAAAAGATCATATATGATATCATATGAATGTATATGATTCTTTTATAATTTAATAACAATTATTTCACCATTATACAGGGGGTTAACCTACCCCAACCAAGGAAAAGTACAATGTAAGGGTTTACTTCACAACCTCTTCATTATCCAAGGTATTTTATACATAATTATCTACTGGGACCTCGTTATCATCCACATCCATGTTTCTTAAAAATGTCTTTAAAAACATTTTTACTATTAAATGGAAAATGGGTTAAAGTCATTTATACCCTTATACGTTTTTGAAAGGAATCTTACTGTCGTTTTCCAAACAATATACTTTTAGACCTTTTTGACAAATTTAAGGTAAGAATGTTTTTTTATCTTATACGGCGGGTGCGGCTATTTTCCGCCATTATAAATTCGTCGAAGCTTCCCTTACAAGTTTAATAATAATATTTTCAATGTAAATGTATTATTTTATAATTATGGGACTTTTAAATGATTTCAAAAAAGAGAGATATTTCTCTCAAATAGCTTTGATTTCACCCATGTCAACATCCTTTGATGTGTTTTAAGTTTATTTGAAATTGATTTATGATACAAAACTTCCATTGAGAATTTTGTGAAACATTTGACTGTGGATGTGTTATTTTTATACCATCCATAGTTTATGGAGAAATTGTTGACATTTCGTATGCTAGTTTTAATACGAATATTTATGTTATGTTTAAACCTATTCATATGCTGAATGTATTGGACTTAATAAGTGACGGGAGGAGCCCGCTATAGCTCCTCGATGCATAGGTAGGTCTCATGAGATAACTAGACGTGGAATTGGCCAAGGCCCTTTCCCAATTTGATTTATGGTTTTGGCCGAGGCCTTAATCATTTTAGACGTCTTGGCCGAGACCTTGACAAAATTTTTCAGAATGTCTGGCATTATACATTCCCTCATTATGAAAGTGGTTATTGATATTTCATGTGATTATTCGTCTATTAGAATATCCATGTGAGTATGTAATGGCATTATTTTATTTTTCTTTTGCCATATTATGCTGAAGTTCAAGTTCAATAAGGCTTTTGTTTTAGTTATACATTGCCTTAAATGCTTATGTTTTCTTATGAAAGTTTCCGCTATATTGTTATCCTTACGGAGCATTTGACCTCACCCCTTTCAATGTTTTATTTTTCCCCAGATGTGAATAATTGTATTATGACTGACTTGCAAGAATAGTCAGTGAGGATATGAGTGTGGACTAAGGAGACCATGTTATTGTAGTTTTCATTTTTATGATGTAATGTAATTTTTATGAATGTATCTAGTGTTTCCAAGGCTACTAAACTAATCGGTCTTTCGAGACGTGATCTTTTGTGATCATGCCAATGTTACAAAGTAATGCACCGACTCTGGGTAGCTGGGGTCGGGGCGTTACACAATTGAATGAATAAATATACATAATTCATCTCCATTTATGGTATAAAAAATTTTGAGGACTTGGGAAATCTCTTACGATAGACTGTTGTGATATTTCAATGATTTCAATCAATTACAGTTTTTTTAGATATCCCCTGTCCAATTATCATTTTCTAAGAGTCCATTATGAGGTAATAGGACCTAGTTACATTCAAGAATGACATATCATCTGTAGAATGATTGAAAAATAGAAGGAGTAATACAAATTTGTGAAGATAGGTTTCATGATTTTGTTCATGATTTTTCTAGACAATGGGATAACAAGATGATATTAGTTTATTTTTTTCATTAACAATTTTTACCATTATTCCATTTGGATAGTACCCTTTGATTACATGCATGGTTTCTGATGAAATTCTCTACTATGTTGGAATAATATTAGTGAGACATCATTGTATGGACCTTGTTCACCCCAAGAGATGGTCATATAGATTTAGTTGACTTATCAGAGAATGGTTACAAATCATAGATGTTAGAAATTATATTTTGATCAATATAGATTTAATTTGGATATATATATATATATTGGTGACTTCTGTTTTTTAGAGTATCACCCCATTTGTAACACTGGAAGTTTGGAAAATAGAGATATCATGATCCATGATACATGATTCGATTAGAGGTTTTGGGAAGATTGGTATGTTTGATTATGATTTTCCTTTGGAACACCAATTAACATCAATTCATAATGTGCTCTAGGCATCGCATTGTATAATATATATCTTTAATTCATATCATTTCTTAATGTTGGATGGGCTTAAAATGGAACCAAATTATTCTACTATTTTATAGCACGTTTGGATTTTTATTATAATAATAAGGTTCTCAAATAGAATATCATATGTCTGGTTTAAGTGTTATGGGGACATGGTTTTTTTCTCTTGAGACATGGTAGCATGAGGCACTGATGATAGTTTAGTGACATCAACTTGTAGACTAGGAGTTTTCATGACAAGATTTCTAGGAATATAAATCATTTATGGTGGAGAGATTATAACATCACATTACATGATTTCATGTATATTTCCCCATTTTTTGATAATCATATTTTGGATCATGTGTATGGTTGTTTTTGAAGAATTTTTAAAAAATTTGGAATCATTTGGGTCTATGAATTATTGGCACATAGTTAGCGGAAAATATGCAGGTCAAACCAAGAAATTGTGTTCCGCATTTAAAGGATCGTGATGGGGCATGGTTAGAAAAAACTATGTGTTATCCTCCAACACTGTTCAGTTATTGTAAATGTAGATCATATGGTTAGCTTATAGTTTTTCAAACCATCTGGCCAAACAGTGCACTAATTTATTGTTTCATGGGAGGGGGAACATGATCAATTCACAGTCCATAAAAATGTGAGCCCTTACCATGATTCACTCTCCTGAATCACAATAAGGGTGCATGGTTTTTTATAATCGTGTTTCGTAAACATGAAAACCACGAGAATAAGTTATTAATCCCCAAAAACTATATTTTATGTTCAAAACCCCTTTTAAAAATAATAAGAAAACCATAATCAAACTAAACTAGAAATCTTGTATTTTAGAGTCTCTCTATAAAGAAGGATGTATAATCCAACCCCTTTCATCTATGATTGATGTGTTGGTGGATGCAATTGATCTTTATCTATTAAGTGATTTTTCTTTGCCTAAGAAACCATTTTTATTAACATCATTACACATTTTATCCTAATGAATCCTTATGTATCTAGTGGATCATGACATTTATATTATATATTGTAACTCTATATATACCACTCTTATCTTCCTCTTTTTCGATTCTTCATCATAAATTCCCATTTGGGTGATCAATATATCTCATGACTAAAGTTGTGTGTTCTATAAGAGTTCTCCATACAATTGAATCCATGATTTTATTTCATGAGTTAATTGTTTTCAATTTTATTTCCTAAATGTGATTTACATTGATGTTTTATTTAAAAAATCATCTATTTAGAGAAGAAAACACTTTTCCGATGGATTTGATAAATTATATGAATTTTGAGAAAGATTATTTTAAATGAGAATCTATTTGATGCTGATCTCTGAGAAAAAATATTTAAAATTATATATTATTTTGAAATGAGTGAACATTATGGAATCTATTGATTGTATTTTATAAATAAAAAGACATGTTGAATCATGAATTGGGTATTTGAACTGTGAATTGATTTTAAATGAATGAATTTTCCTTGACTGAATGATTTATTGATTGAAAGTGCATGTGTACGTAGACTATTTGTGGAGGATTGTGAAAATAATTCAAGGAATATAAGTCCTTATAAAAGGATTGATGATGAAAAAACTAATTAATAAAAAAATGTAGCATTATTTACCCAATGAGTTTTGGATTGATTATACATATATCAAATTCATTAGATACATGACACATACTTTTATCTATGATTGTTAAGTATGTAGAGTGAGGATTTTAGAGCCTAAAACCATAGAACCACAGTAATTATGAACACGTATCTTGGTTTTAAAATATTTATTACATTCCATTGATTATAGAACTATTTTAAACATGACCAATTTATGGTGAAATGAATATTTATTACTTTTTTAATATACCTTCTGTATATCTATTTAAAAAATGAAAGGAAATCTGAAATAGCTAACAATACCTTATCTTTATTTAAAATAAATCATAAATGATTTTTGGTATTAGAATTTCTTATGTAATATTTGGTATAAACTACCCAGATATTTAGATTACATCCTTTCATTACCTTTATATGATTATTGATTATGTAATTATAGTTCCAAGAAAATTGGATTAAGCACTAGGAGGTGGTGGATATTCTAGACCCTTAAACCTTGGATGAAAGTGGTTATCAGTGGAGCAATTATCCACCCATTGTATAGAGATTATAATTTTTGAGTTATTGGACATTGTCTAATGTTTTGGATAATATATTAAATTGGGATTTTTTATGACTTTTTATGGTACTCTTTTCTCATTGATGAGTTGTTTCGAATATAGATTGTACTATGTTTTATCTTCCTCAGTTACATATTGATTATTTTTTATAGGTGTAAAATAATTCTCTTTAACCATTATATGATGTTATATTACAAATAACCAGCCCATGGGCCTTGGGAATTCACTGCGTGAAATTTCATAAAATTCTAATGTATTGATGTGTAAATGTATTTTTTGGACTAGGATTGTACTGAAAACCTCGTGTCCCCTATTTGATGAAATCACTTTGTATTTTTATATTTAATCTCCCATAATTGAGTGGTGTTGACAAAATTGTTCACCCTTGGTTGTTTGGTTATTTTGATAATCTCAAATAACTGGTTGTAAATTATCTTTTTCGATGTTGGTGGGTTTGTAGGAAATCATTTTGTTGATTAAAATAACAAATTTATGTTTGGATCCACGATGGTCATAATTACTATATGATGGTCACAAATATCCAAATGTATGAACAAATGTTCATAAAAATAAGAAACTATAAATAACAAGTATATATGATTACTATTCATTCATTGGAATGAGCAGTAGTGACTTGATTAGTATATTTAGAGAACTAGACTTCTCTTTTCCCATTATATAGCAACATAGATCAAATGATATGGATTAAGTCTGTTTTTGGTGTTGTAGTGGTTTATAAAACGTGGGATATTTTATTTTAATGGATTTAATATCACGACATTCTTAATCTTTTTCATTTTTCATAGCATCCATTTAGTTGGATGAATTAGAATATCGTGGAAATTTTACGATGAGGGTTTCATATTAATTTTGTTTTGGATTTTCCATGATTTGGTAATAGTAAATTTTCATACATTTATTACAATGGTTGGTCCGTCCAATGTTCCAATTTTAACATACATAATTTTCCACCTATATTTTTTGTTTCTAGGTAATCTATTTCTGTCATTGTAGAACACATTTGTGAAAGGTTAATTGATGTTAGTGGGGGTGTCATTGGTGGTATTGTGTTTTGTTTGGTTAGTGAGGGTTTATGTTCATTGGTGTATATCTTTAACGACATTTATGGGGAGTTCATGGGAACACAATATTGAAAATGTATGTAATTTAGGAATACTATGTTGATGTTATCTTAATGGGGTTTTGAGGTAGTTTACTTTTATTATTTTTATTTTTGGGAATCTTATTTTCTAATATTAAACTTTTAATTTTTATGTGGTTCTCAATATAACATAATGTGTGTCTTTGGTAATCAAAATAAATTAATTGAGATATTAATGAAATTCTATATATTTTGGATGAATTTATAAATAATCATTAGCAATGTGACATTATATTAATGTGGATCCATTACCAAAATAAATAATTTTTTCATTAATAAAAATGAAAATTAAATTTGTAATTGTGTTTGGATCATGGAATTAATAAACTTCTCGATATAATATAAAAACTGAATAATGTGCTTTTAAAACTGATGGATTAAAATATTATAGTTTCACTTTAGATTTAAATGTCAATTAAACCACAATATAGAAACATTTATTAAATATAGTCTACAAAACAAACCAAAATAATAATACCACCGTTTTACTTCAATTTTGGTTTATTCCGTGTTTGGTTCTATTTGGGTTATTTTTTTCCTCCCAAACCGAAATCACAATGTAAACATGAACATGAATCCTAAAAAAGAATCCCTATACCACTCCCATTAAACATAATATAAAATCAATATCCTAAACCTATCTCATAAAACAATACTCAAACCTCTCTAGCTCACCATAATCACAAAACACAACCCCCAAACCAAACACTAACCCTCTAAAGACCCATAAATTTAAAGGAAATTGTTTTCTTAATTTCATTGGAATTTTACGAGTACACAGTTTCTAACGGCACTTGATTCTGAGGCGTGGTGTGCCCGGAATCAATTTCTGAAGTTTAGCTCGGGTACGTTTAGTGAACGACTGAGCATGTTTTTCTATCTTTTGAATTATTGCACTGAATTGAAATTCAAGGACACCAATTAATTCGTAGCGCCAATATTCGCTTAAGGAGACCATCACCACAGTTGCATTTTAAGCGGGATGAACGTTAATATTAGGGAATCTAGAGTTAAATAAATAAAATTTATGTGTACAATTTTATTTATATCTGAGGTAGTTATATCCTACATAGGGGAGTTAAGGGTGGAACCCACAACCACCTAACTACCCAAGTGTGGATATTTGAGAGGTCGGGCCTACACGAGCCCCAACCATTCATCACCCTTAACCCTCCTTAAACCCCCTTCATTAAGTTGTAAACTCCCTTGTTTAATTATTCAACCCCCATTTTTTATGAAATATCTTCACCTTCCTCTCTCCATTAATTATATCAAACGCACACATTAATTAATGAATTGAATCTCCTCAATTAATTTATTATTGTTGTTTGAATTTTAATGGCTTCTATGAATAAAATAATAGCTTAGCTATTATATTATTTTTGCTTGGGTTGTGTTGGAACTTTGGAGAGGTCTTGAGAAATAGAGAATGGTGTTCTTCTCTCAAAGAAAAAACACCATTCTTCCAATGAAGAACCACCGCGGAACATCATCTTTTCCTTCGATCGTCGGCCTAGCCAAATGAGAAGAAGCCACCCGCAAGGAACACCAATGATGAAGTGTCTTCCTTTTTCAACGCTGTAACATGTGAGGAGAGGTAATTTCCTCCTCGGACACACTCCGACGTCGTCAATGAATCCTCTTTCTGCGATGCCATACCCCACGATGCTCGACTACCATTAATCTTTTTCGAGGTAGGGGGATTTTTTATATTTATGTTTATGTGATTTATACCCTCTAGCAGGGAAGATTATTTTTTTGGGTGATAATTAAAACAACTAACATGGTGGGTATGGACTAAAGAACTACTCTGAACCCACCGCCAACTTGTTCTGAATTCACGGATTGACGGGCGACGAAGAAACGGGGCCACAATGGCGTTTTGGAGCCCTCTTATTAATGTTCAGAACCTGAGATGACTGTCAACGCAGAATGACGGAAAAACAAACCACCAAAAAGACTTTGGTGGCCCGCGGAACCTCACGGCGGGACGGGTCGCCGGCCACCAGAGACGGTGGAGGGTGCCGGTCGGCCGCCGGGAAGCAGCGTCGCCGCAGCGCGCCGCTGGAGAAAATCCGACGCAGCAGCGACATATAAGATCCTGCGGCCGTGCGGGATCTGGGACAACCGGGGGCGCGCCAGCTGGCACCACATGTTTCAAATTGCGGAGGGGATACTCCCCCCATGCTCGGCCAGCTGGCCGAGCCAGCACCCCCCCCCCCCCCCCCCGCCCGGGTTGGGGTGGGTCACGCGGGCCTGGTCGGGGCGGGTCATGGGGGTGGGGCCGCACCGGTCAGGCCGGACCCCACCGGCCGGGGCGGTCCGTGCCCCACTGGGCCAGACCTGGACCTGGACCTGGGTCGGGACGCCTGGTTTGGGCTACCCCATGGGGTGTTGGGTCGGGTCGGACAGGGCCTATACCAACTATTTTCAGACCGTTTTAGGTTAAATGGAAATAACATGAGTTACTGACCTCCGATCCATGCACCATTAGTTGCATAGAATTCCTTGGATCGAGACGGTCATTTTGGTATATTACATTCATGTTTCTGGGGATGTTTTGGTATGACTGGGTTGGTTCGAACCTGAAAGCAACTGGGCCCTCGGAGCGGTAACAATTATTACTTGAGGATCAGACGTCTGATTAACATGTCATTGATTACGTTGGATTCCACTTGATGAGAAGTCTCTTTTGGCATACTCTATGTGGGAATTAGAGGATGGTCGGGTTGGTTTTATCTTAAAAACCAACCAGTCCCCTAGAACAGAAAAGTTAATAACTCACAGACTGGGCATCTGATTGACGCGTCATATGTTGCGTAGAGACCCCAATGACGAGGCGGTCCATTGAGATACTTCTTCTTGGTAATTCGTGGCACATGGAGTGCCGACCAGTAGCTCGTGGTGCGGATCCTCTTGGAGACGAGCGTACAGTGTACGGTGACCTTGTAGACGGCTGAGAACAGATGACTGCTTGTCTAATTTGATTGGGAGTGGATTTACTAGCCCAGTGGAGATCGCTACTGTGTTGGGGTAACAGACCCATGGAAAAGGAGTGCTACTTTGTTGGGGTAGTAGTCCCATAGTACTCGATAGGAGGAGTACCTCAGTAAGCTATTAGGGGGTGCATTACTATGTTGGGGCAGCAGACCCATGGCGGGGATCACTACTATGTTGAAGCGACATACCTGTGGTACTCGATAGAGGATGAGTACCTCAGTAGTCTATGGTTAGTCAGTGGAACCTTGGAGTCGTGATAGGACTACTACGCTCGACAGAGAAGGGTTCTCCAACAGCCGTGTTTTCATCATCATGAATAAAAATCGTGATTAAGCTGAATCAATGACCTTTGAGTTTTTCTCAGGATGAAGATGGGTTACTTGATAACTTATTTATATGTGTGGGAATATACCTATTTAATGGTTATCTATTTAGGTAATTCATTGTGGATTATCCTTGATGAATTTTTTGTGACCTTGAGGGTCTTGGGTTTCCTACTAGGTATCGTTAGACTCCCCCCCCCTGCACGGGCAATGACTTCACCTCGTAGTGTTGGATGCATATGATGGACAATGATGACCATGGTAGAGTGTACGAGGACTGGACGGTACCCGGAGGTGGACACTTGGCGTGACAACACACAGAGCAGACCGATAGACGCGAAGTGCTGAGGATAACATTTGTACCTACCCTTCATGTAGTAACTCAGAGGATGATTCAGGAGCTGCTTCTATCTTCCACCTGCTTGTCCTTTCAGTTGTACTTTATTTCATCTATAGGTGTACCTTTCTATTGGGCATGTATTTTTGGCCCTATTGTACTTTCAGCACACTTGTTATACTTATTTACATCGTGTTTGTTTCTGCTTGTTCTCAGGTTGTGTGTGTGTTTACGTTTTATAAAGGAAATTCCTTCAAAGTTCTAAGGAAATACACCTTTGGTGCTAGTCACCAGCCCCTTTCCTATGGAATGCGGGCTTGGGGTTGTCACAATATTGGCCCCGGGGGATGGGTCTTGAAAAATTGGTCTCAAAGGAGTCGGTTCAACCGCATATAATATGACTCTGATATTTTCTTTTCTATGAAGCAATAGTGTTAAGGGTACTAAGTGTGGTTCTCAGTTCACGGAATCAAGTGTTGGTGCGGGCGACTGACATATCCATACACCAAGACCTTAACTTCTGATTTCCGACTCGGTGCATGAAATCACTGATTGCGTGTGTGTTTTCAAAAGTTTCTTTTAAATCATCTCAAACCTGGTCAGCTCACCAGGTATAGTCATTTGATCCTAGAACACATGTTTCTTTTTTAGGATGTGTTCACCCAGTCAGTCAGCGTGGGTACCGAGTGTAGAACACGATGATAGCCCACCGAGCAGTGAGGCCTCAGTACAAGGCCCTCTCTTAGTTGACACACTAGCAGAGAGTGAACGCTGCTTGAGCATGTTGGACGAGTTCCATCGATAGAGGCCTCCGAGGATTCGAGGAGAGTCGTATTTTCAGACGGCTGGGTACTGGATGGAGTTTGTAGCATGAGCTTTCCATAATGATGGGACACCCGCTGACTTGATGGTGAACCTAGCGGTTAGTCTCTTTTAGGGAGCATCTAAGAGGTGGTGGAGCCAGATGCTCTAGTTTTGTGATGAGACGACCTTCACCTGGGGAATCTTCGAGACTTTTTTCAGGGTGAAGTTTATACCACTGACTCTACACTCTGATCATGCTCAGCAGCTGCTTCCCTTTCCGCAGAGTTTTCCTTCAGTAGCTGAGTCATTTGTAGGAAGTGTACAGATTTCGCCGAGGTCCAAGTGGACCAGACCTGTAGGTGGTCGACCACACGACTCGGGATCGGTAGTGAGTGGCACCCGGGGTGGAGTTAGAGCCTGGAATACCATGAATGAATAGTGTTTATCATGTGGTGGGCTTGGTCACATGGCACGTGACTGTCTGAATCCCCGCAATGTTGATCAGCATGCATTGGAGGATTCAAAAAGATAGAAGCAGCGGGGGGTGCTTGAGCATCGGCCGAGTAGTGGACAAGGTAGTGCAATAGGTGGACATGGGAGAGCACATCTTCAGGTAGCTGAAGCATACGACTATGGAGCTCTGGAAGCAGGTGGATAGTTGGGAGACTAGTTATAGGCATGGAGGCCTTAGTTCTTGGTGCATCTATGTTCCATGTTGTTCTTGTTTGTGGTTGTTATGTGTCTTTGTACTTCGAGCTGCAGTAAAAAAAGACACTTATCATTGTGATGTTTACTTTACTGTCCTTTTGGTATAGTTGATACTAAGAGAATTTGGTTAAAATGTTGAATTGACCCTAACTTGTGAGATTCCTACTGGAGGAGACCCAGTAACCATGCACTGATGACGACAGTGTGACTGAACGCATAGAGGCATGTGTAGCGGTTGGATCTCATAGTAGTAGTGTCGAGGCCTTACGATGTCATTCAAGACATGAATTGTACCGTTCATGTCAGGATTGACTATATTAGGGAAAGAACGTGGTTCATCTAGGGGATGAGACCATATTTCACTTTTCGTAAGAGGATAAATCTTAGCAGCTCTTTGGCAGAATGTAAAAGAAGAAGGGTGGAGTTGAGTTCTTACAATTGGATAGTCTCACCCATTGTTCATTGAGCCAATGGTTTACGATTCTCTCCAACTCAATAGTCTTAGGTGTATCTTCTCTCAGAAGAACATGAACCTGAGATAGCAGTGATTGTTTGAATACCTCTTGGAATCTGACTTCAAGATAGTTTATACTCCTGGGGAGGGGAACATTGTAGCAGATTCTCTTAGTAGGAGATCAGACATTCAGCTATTAGAAGTGGTGAGACAGCAGGTAGCTGCATTCCTGATATCCTTTTTGGATAGTGATGGAGTTAGCAAGTGTATAACTAGAGATGGTTCAGTCTACGATGGAGAATGTACAGATCATCTAGGAGCAGATGAAGACTGCATAGTGTAGACAGAATTCCTAAGCTGATAGGAGATGGAGACCACTGGAGTTCAAGGATAGCAACCACGTCTTCATACAGGTCTCACCTCGATGAGGTATATGGAGATTTAGCCAAGGATGCACGTTATCTCCATGATTCATCGTACTATTCTAGGTCCTTGGAAAAGTAGGTGAGGTGGGTTTCCACTTGGCCCTTCCACCTCAATTTCACCGAGTGCATGACATCATTCATGTATCTCAGCTGAAGAGATACGTGCATGACCGGTCTCAAATCATCGACCACAGGGAGCTTGATATCGATGAAGGGTTGACTTTCACAGGGGTTTTAGTGGATATTGAGGATCGATAAGAGCGGGTCCTACGTGGATGGTTGATTCCTCGAGTCTGCATTTGCTGGCAGCACAGAAACTTCCAGGGAATCATATAGGAGCTAGAGGCTCAGATGCGTGCTCAGTACCCCCTTTAGTTTCCATACTATATGTTGATGCTTTATGGGGATGTAAAGCCCTGAGGTGGGAGTAATGCAAGGACACAGAAATTTCAAGTAAAATTATTTCTTAATTTCTTTGGAATTATATAAGTACGCAATTTCTGACGGCACTTGATTCTGAGGCCTGGTGTGCCCGGAATCAATTTCTGAAGTTTAGCTCGGTTACATTCTGTGAAAAAATGAGCATGTTTTTCTATCTTTTGAACTGGTGCTCGAAATTGAAATCTGATAACACTGATGAATCTGCAGTGCTGATATTCACTTAAGGGGAACTTCACCACAGTTGTGTTTTATGCAGGTCAAATGGTAATATAATGTAATCTAGAGTTAAATAAATAAAACTGGCGTGTAATATTTTTTTCTATCTGAGATAGTTATATCCTACAAAGGGGATTTAAGGGTGGAACCCACAGCCACCTAACTACCTTTGTGTGGATGTTTGAGAGGTGGGGCGCACACGAGCCCCAACATTTCCTCTCCCTTAACCCTATTTAAACCTCCTTTATTATGTTGTAAACTCCCTTATTAAATTCATCAACTCCCTTATTTATGAAATATCTTCACCTTCCCCTCTCCATAAATTTTACCCAACAAACACTTTAATTAAGGAATTGAATCTCCTCAATTAATTAATTATAGTTTTTTGAATTTTAATGGCTTTTGTGAATAAAATAATAGCTTATATATTATTTTATTTTTGATTTTTTTGTGTTGGAATGGTGGGGAGATCTTAAGAATTAGATAAGGGTGATCTTCTCACAATCATAGAACACCATTCATCGAATGAAGAACCGCCGAGGAAAGTCATCTTCACCTTCGATAATCGGCCTAGACAAAGTAGATGAAACCAGTCGCAAGGAACGCCAACGATGATGTGTCTTCCTTATTCATATCTGCAACAAGTGAGGAGATGTCGTTTTCTCCTCGGACGCACTCTGACGTCGTCAACAAATCCACTTTCCATGACGCCGTCTTCCATGATGCTCGGATATTGCGAATCTTTTTTGAGGTAGGGGATTTTTTATATTTACATTTATGTGATTTATACCCTCGATCATGGATGATTATTTTTTTGGGTGATAATTCAAACTACTAACACAGTAGGTACGGACTAACGAACAAGTCCAGACCCACCACCAACTGGTTCTTGATGTGCGGATTGATGGGCGGCGACAAAACATGGCCGAAATGGCGTTTTGGAGCCTTCGCAGTAACGTTTGGGACCAAAGATGACTGCCGGTGTAGACAAAAGGTAAAACAAACCACTGGAGTGACTTCGGTGACTTGCGGAACCTCGCGGCAAGGCAGATCGCCGGCACGGCGTCGCCGGCGACCGGAGACGGGGGCCGATGTCGGCCGGCCACCCAGAGGTGGGGGCCGGCGTCGGCCTGCCACCCGGAGGTTGTGGCCGATGGCGGCCGGCAACCCGGAGGCAGCATCGCCCCAGCGCGCCACCTGATAAAATCCACTGCGGCCACTGCCGCGGTAGAAACGCAGAGGATCCCGTAGCCGTGTGGGTTCTGGGATGACCAGGGGCGGCACCAGCTGTGGCCGCGCCCCCCATGCACCCCTCGGCCGGCCCGGGGCAGGCCACGTGGGTTGGGCCGCGCCGGTCGGGCTGGACCACGCCGGACGGGCCGGGCCACACCAGTTGGTCTGGGCCACGCGCAACCAGGCAGGACCCAGACCCGGATTAGGTCAACCTAGTTCGGGCTGACCCGGGGGGTGTTGGGTTGGGTCAGACCGGGCCTAGACCCCTATTTTCGGACTGTTTTTGGTAAAACAACCATAACATGAGCTGAAGACCCTTGATATATGCTCCATCAGTTGCGTATTATTCCTTGGTTTGGGGAGGTCGAATATGTATATTACACTCAAGTTTTTGGTGAAGTTAGGGTACAACCAGGTTTGTTTGAACCCAAAACCAACAGGGCCGTCGGAGCGGAAACGCTTATAACTTGAGGACAGGATGTCTGATTGACGTTGCATGGACTACGTTGGATTTCACATGATGAGACAGTTCTTTTGATATACTCTACATGGGATTTGGATTATTTTCAGGTTGGTTTTAGCATAAAAACCAACCAGGACCCTAGAACGAAAAGGCTAATAACTCACAGACCGGGCATCCGATTGACGCACCAACTGTTGCGTAGAAAACACTATGACGAGGTGGTCCTTTGAAATACGTATTCATGGTACTTTGTGACACTTGGAGTGTCGAACGGTAGATCATGGAGCGGATCCTTCTGGAGACGATTGTACGGAGTACGGTGACCTTGTCGCTGGCTGAGACCTGATGACGGCTTGTTCGATTCGATTCAGAGTGACTTGAATAGCCTAGTGGGGATCACTACTGTGTTGGGCCGACATACCCATGGAAGAGGAGCGCTACTGTGTTGGGGCAGAAGACCTATGGTACTCGATAAGAGGAGTACATCTGTAGGCTATTAGGGGGAGCACTACTATGTTGGGGCGATAGGCCCATGACGGGGATCGATACTGTGTTGGATCGGTAGACCCATGATGGGGATTACTACTCTGTTTGGGCGATATACACATAGTACTAGACAGAGGAGGAGTACCTCAACAGTATATGGTTAGTGAGTGGCACCTCGAAGTCATGACCGGACTATTGTGCTCGACAGAGGAGGAGTTCTCTAGCAGCCGTGTTTTCGTCCTTGTGAAAAAAAAATATAATTGAGCTTAGTCAATGACCTCTATGTTTTTTTCATGATTGATATGGTTACTTGAAAACATAGGTATATATATGGGAATATACCTATGTAATGGTTATCTGTTGAGATCATTCTTTGTGGATTATCCTTTTTGGATTTAGTGAGTCCTTGAGGGTCTCGGGGTCCCAACTAAGTATCATTATACTCACTCCTGCATGGGCTATGCCTGCACCTCGTTGTGTTGGATGCAGACGACGGACAATGCTGACAGAGGCAGAGTGTATGAGGACTCGCTTGTACCTGGAGGTGGACACTCAGTGTGACGGAACACAGAGCGGACTGATAGACGCAGAGTGCTGAGGAGGACATTTGTACCTACCCTCCAGGTAGGAACCCAGAGGACAATTCAGAAGCTTCTTCCATCTTCTAGTTTCTTGTTTTTTCAGTTGAAAATTCTTTCAGTTGTAGTTGTACCTTTCTGTTGGGCTTGTATTTCCGGCCCCTTTGTACTTTTTCCACAATTGTTATACTGCTTTACGTAGTGTTTGCTTCCGCTTGTTTTCTAGTTGTGTGTGTGTTTACATTTTATAAAGGCTATGCCTTCCCAGTTCTAGGGAAATACACCTTTGGTTCTAGTCACCAGCCCCTAGCCTATGGATGGTGGGCTTGGGGTAGTAATGATACGAGCCCTGGGGGACGGGTCATGACCGACCGAAACTCTTAAAAAATATACTTCCAATAAAATATTACTTAATAATTAATAGAACTCAAAACATTTTCTCACCCTCTCCACCTAAATTTTGTATTCTTGATCCCTAAACCTAGAACCCCAACCCCAAACCCATCCCAACACCTAAACTTAACCCTATAACATACTACCAAACCTAACACTATCTCACCCGGAAACCCAAATCATATGCCCTACCTAATAAAATGTATAACCCAACATAAATCTAAACATACACTGTAAATAAATCCTAAAAATACCTTAACCACATAAACATAAAGAGAACCCAATATATATATACTATATCCCTTATTCTAATCCCAAAACATAAACACTATATTCTAGATCCAACCCTAACACTACCTCACCCACAAACCTCAAGCACAACTCGCAAACATAACATATAGATAACATAACATAAATATTAACCACAACCCCCTAATAGATATATTTAACATACCCCAACACATAAACATAATTATAATCTTACATCCAAAATCTTAAGTCCAACCCTAAACCCCAAACTCATAAAAAATACCCTTGAAGAAATAAATAAATATATATACAAAAAAAATTCATCCAATCTACCTCACTCTAATATTTATGCCTAAAAATAATCCTCCCCGAACAAATTATATCCCTTAAACATATCAATGCAACCTAAGACCGAACCTAGACTATAAAAAAATTGCTAAACATAATCTTATACAACATACATCACTCGTAAACTATAAACCCTAAACACCCCCATTCTCAACTCTAACCCTGACCCCTAATCATATCCACTGTACCCCAAACCCTAATAACTTTACATAAATATAACCCAAACCTAGTAACTCATCCTTAAACCATAAAATTAAATCTAATATGTATACAAATCTCCAAAATCAATCCCCTATACTCTCTACCTAACCATAAAATAGAAACACAAAATCACCACCAAAACATAAATCCAAATCGTAAACCTTAATCTAACAGGTAAACAAAACCCATCAATCATAATTCAATTCCTAACACTATCATACACTAATTCATAAATATGAAACCCCAATAAAACATATTGATAACTAAAAATTCATCCAGACTTTCACCCTTGAACTAAACAATAATCATTACACCACCAGCAAAACATAATTCCAAATTTACACCTAGAAACTATACTCTACCCATAATCCCATCCTATTAAACAATAAACTCAACCCTAAAACTATATTTAAACCCTAAAACCAAACTCTATCCCCTCTATATCACTTTAAAACCTAATACTAACACCCATCCCCCCAACCCAAACACCATCCCATAAACATAACCACATAATGTAAAATTAATCCTAAACTCAAAACCCTAAATTCTGACATCCAACCTCATTCTTAAACCCTAATCCATAAACATCGCCCTAAAATCAGCCACAAAACTATCTCTTAATCCTACTCTCTAAACCCCTACATCACACATAAATAATGTTATTACATCTAATCCAAATAACCAACTCTTAAATGTATCATTTATTATTCCCACCCCATCCTAATCTCTTATCCTAACACCACCATGACAACCTCAAAGAATAAACCTAACCACCCTCACCCATTACTGATCATAATCTGGAAACTAAAATCTAATTACCCAACTCCCTCTTAAATACTGTACCATAAAACTAACACCCCCACCTCCTAAATATAACACCTCTAATCAAAATGAAAACATAACACTACCACTCCATTTAACCCCAAACATACCCTTACCTAAACAAATAGATATACTAATATAAATTTAAACAATCTCAGTATGACCCAAACCTAAACACTACTTCCCTCAACCTAAACCTAACAACCAACATAAACATAAAGGTATCCAAATTTTTCATTATCAATATTCCCTAAAACTAAACCCTAATCATGACCACCCTCACCTAATCATAAAGACAAATAAATGTAAATAAAAACCTACACACTAATAATAATCCATAATACAAAACCCCCATCTCATAAATATAATCATATAACCTTAAATTAAATTCAAACCTTAAAAATAAGTCCTAACAAAAAACTCTAAACTCTCCACCTCACCTGATACCTAACCCCAGTCACACTAAAAAATCCTAACTCAAAAGTGTTTCCACATAACCTAAAACTACACATAAACCATTAAAAAATCATAAACCTAAACTATTACATCCCGACCCACTCTTCAAACATAAACCCAAATCATAACCATCCTAACCTCAACCTATCACTAACACCTAAATATATCCCATCTTACATAAATGTAATCTTACACATAACTCCAAAACCTAAACACTAATCCCCATTTATAATCACCCACACTAAAATTCCACCCTAAATCTGACACAACACACTAAACATATAATAATATAACATCCAAGGAAACTAACCCACTATCCAATAACCATCTAAAACAATTTCTTTAAACAATATCCTGATATCCTAACCTCTAGCCACCCATGTGCTGAAATTCAAAACATAAAATAATAATGAATTATTTATAAAAGTATTATGATTAAATTTTTGAATTGAATTATAATGTTATTAATATTTGAATGTTTTCATTTTAGTATAATTGAAATTAATAATTCATTTTAATGGTCGAAATAAAATGTTATTCAGACATGTACACTTACATAGAAAAACATTACCATTTATAGAGACACAAAAATTGTTTTTTTATTTTTCAAGGCCATATGGTCAGATTAAGATAAAATTTCAGCAGTTTCCTTTTTCAACCTACCATACCTTCATTCTTCCATTTTACCTGGTTCAAAAATCATGCATCCTAGTAGATAACATCACCTTACATTTAGTATCCTTAATGGAAACATTTTCCAATTTACCCTTTGCATTTTAGTATCTAAATTTCACAAAAAAATAATAGTTATAGTAATATAAACCAATCTAATGAAATTTTAATATTTAACTGGAAGTGATTTATAAAATTAGAATTACCAATGAAAATAATTATTTTATATAAAAATACCCTCATCTGTGTTATTTATATTTATAAAAAAAATACAATATATCATTTTTATAAGAGAAATACTAAACTACATCAATAGATTGATAATTTTTATATGATATCTATTACCATAAGTGATAAATAACAAAATTGTTTCATGATTACTAACTTCCAATCATAAATATATTCATGATTAAAATAGTAAAATAAAAATATATACTATTTCCTAGGTTTCAATGAAATACATTCACATAAAATTATTGACTAACCAACTAAAATAAGTTGTAGAAAAACACATATTAAAATAATTTGGAAACACATGTATAAAAGAATTTATCACAAGTGGATAATTACTCTATGAGTATTTTAATAAGTACTTCCACATAGAACATTAATATTGATCTATATTTGAAATAAACATTCCAAAAATTTTAATTTTAATTTTAAAATAATTTAACATAAATTAAAGGTAAAAACATTTTCAACAAATTATAAAACACTTATACAAAATAATTTATCATAAGAGTTATGTACTATTAGATGTTTTTTATTATAACATCAAATTATCTTACCTTTTAAAGAATTTTTTTTTTCAAATAGTCAATCACAATAGTAACACATATAATTCTACATGAATAAGACTTGTATTTATAATAGTATGCAACCATGAAATGTCAACACCAATTATACATAATTTTCATTATTAGCATAACATTACATCATATAATATATCCAAGGATAAATAAAATAATTCTAAGGGCCATGGGGAGGCTACCATATATCAAATAATAAATACACATTATTAAATGTATTTGGAAAAAATGGAAAAAATATTATTAATTCCAAAAAAATTAGAAAACATTATAATTTGACATAACCACTACAAATTAGATCAGAAGAATCATATAATGTTTATTTTGAAGAGACCATAGTGTATTCATAGTATTTTAATTAACTAGTGACACAACTTATAAAAATATATCTGTTAAATTAGAAAATAAATTGTAAAAATACTTATAAAAACTTAATACCTCAACTTTTATTTGGTCTGAGATTTTAATAATGTTCATTTTTCCTAATATAGAATTAAATTTTTTATTTTTTATAGAATAACATATAGTATAATACTTAACTTTAAATTATAATATATCATTTTTATCATATACAATAGAGATTTATGATTTCTCATTCATTCTTCTTTACCCAGGATGGGAAGAATGCATATTTTTTTGTATTTTTTTCAATGTTTCTCCCTTTCGTAGATGGATAAAATATTCTAGTGGTGGTGGAAAATTAACTTAAACCAAATAATAAATACTAAATTTATCATTCAAATCAATTTCATTGTATTATATTTCCAACATTAAATGAAGTAATTACTAACATTCAATCATTTAAAAAGACAATACTGATAATTTTATGAATTCCGTAGACATGTAATCTATAGAGATATAGGATGTCAGAGTATTTAGGTATTTTTTAAGTGGGTATTGACTAGTTCTATCTTATCATATATTTTCCTTTAGTTTTATTTTTGAATTTATATAAATTGGATTTAATATATTATGTTTCTAGGATACGATTTCCATATTTACTATGAAAACCATCATCATTGTAAAGCATATAGTATACTTTTTAAACCTACAATCACACTTTTATATACAATAAAATAATATAAGTCAAGCTGACTATAAATTTCTGATCAATAATGAAAGTAATATAAAAGGACCAAAAATTGAAACCCATCTAATACGAAAACTAGATATAGAATGATATCAATTATATTTATTTTAACTATAAATGCATCAAAAAGAAATTTGTATCATGAGGTATTTACCTAAAAATTATTTTCTAATCAGAAAATGTAATAAATATTTAACACAAATTATATTTTTTGGTGTAGAATTTATGTGGGAAAATATATGTAAGCTAAACTCTAAAAGTTATTTAAAAAATACATGTTCCATGATTATGTCAAAATTGGATATATGTGATTATAAAGTAATGTTTTATGGCTAATAAATATTTTTAGATTATATTGAGGTATTGAATTTATAAAAAACATGATTTGTTGAGATTGTCATACGATAGGTTTATCCTAACAGTTTTTGTTTCATTTATATCTCAAATTCAAAATGTTGTGTAATGCACCAAGTGAATATATTAAAATATATGACATAATGAAAAATCAGGGGAATCCAATTTTTCTGATTCCCTTATAAGTGGTTGTGTCATTTTATTTAATATAGGTATAATTAAAATTTATGAATAATGGAAATAAAATATGAAGGGTAATAAGACATTTGAATACATAAAAATATGTTACATGAAGCCCCTAATAGGACCAACCCATGTTTTTACCTCCAATAGGGGTCTATAGATTTGAATTTATATTCCACACAAACACAAATCACTAAAGCTACTAAAAATTAGTATATTAATGAGAGTAAAAAGGTCAAACCCAGATGGAACACATAATCTAAGAGCCTAATCCTCATCAAATGTTATGTTATCAGGATTTTATCTGAATCATAACATTGAATTCCCATTAAAAAAGAAATTACTAATGACACAATTAGGAAATAAACTAATGGGATATGAAAAATCTGGTGAGATTGGAGGATGATTACATGGGTGGTTTTAATAAAAATTTTGACCCAACATCACTCAAAACATAATAAAATAATAATAATGTTCACATTCGTAATTAAATCCTATAGAAATTTGGACAGTTACTACATAAATTACATTAGTATTTTGGCCCCCGTGAACTAACAAGCCAGAGTGACTAAAGTTCAAATTGTTGATCACAAAGGAAGAATGATAATGTAATTCACTATATCTGGATTAATCACATTCACTAGGATGGGGATAATTTATTATTAAACAAATTTAGGAGATAAATCAATAATGAAGAAAAAATTATGTTATCGGTCATCAAAAAATTATGAGATTATTCTACGAGAAATGAAATAATCAAAACATTCACTACAATCCTACTTTGATAGAAACCTCTCCCTCTTATGGGATCAACTAAAAATCTTCTACTATTCACCAATGATTAATAACCCATACAAAATATAACTATTGATTGAGTAGATATAATATATCACCTAGTTACTATAAAATATATTAGAATTATATAAAATAAAATAACACCGAAAACAGAGAAAGAAATTAAATATTGTACATGTGAACTCCATTGGAAAGATACTTGGTCCTCCTCTGCATGGTTGTTTGATAACCCACTAAATTTGATTACACTACTAATAATATGCCTGAATTATAGACCAAAATCTCCCATAACATCTACTTTTCTATCCTAAGGATATAGGAGATATAAAAATTCATATTTTAGAAATTATCTTTAAAATAAATTAATTTTCATCATCGTGACGTGGTAACTCCCATTTGATTCGAAATATATCTTCCCCACAACCATATATTCTCCCCCACACAATAAATAATGAATAAAAAATATTTAAATCCTATATTTTATTTTAATATTTCATTATTTTCAATCATCATCATTAAATTCCAATTATTCCATGTCTCTTCTCAACATGTCAATTTATCGTCATTATATGTTTCATCCACCAAATCAAAGGCCACACTGAAACCATTCCCATTTTAGATTTGAAACATCTATTTGATTCATGTATTATCTAACTTTTTTTATTCATATAATTTTTCCACCATGAATAATTATTATTTTATTTTTTATTGCTCTTCTTACTATGGAATGTTATACATCTACAATTTTCCTTGATATTTTCGAGATACATTGTCCAAAACAATTATTTTCATCACCTATCACACATAATCTCCAATTTTCACCATGAATAATTCCAAACTACCATATTATTCCTTATTATATATTATATTATCATATTTTTCTTGCATCCCATATATTGATTCCCTATTATTGTTACTATTTCCTTCAATGAATTTCTTATGTCTGACAATTCACATGCAATCCCATCCCTATTATGTTACATCAATATCATTTCCCTGATGGATGAATGTTTTTCTTCATACATGGAATATTTTATCTCCATCGGTGTGGATGATCAGTGATCGTTTATTTGTATAAAAAATGGAAATTAATGATCCAATATAGGCATTAGATTTATTATGATGTTAATTACCTTGGTTTAGTTAATGCCAGATACAGATCAAATATGACCCAATCACCACGAACTCATACAGATCCTAGATGATCAATTCTATAGTAATTAATAGTGGGTGGAATTTATTTTTGTCAAATTAATACATTGATATCATGTTCTATTTTTTATCCATGTATCACTTCCATTCCATGTAATGTTTTTGGAATTCTAATTCATCACAATGATCCCCCTTAAATCTACATCTTTTGCATCCTTTAATGCATGGTACACCTCTTTCGCACCACTCCCATTTCACCTATTGTCTCAACAATGTGAAAAAATTAATCATATTATTCTTTCATCTGTTATTTCTATTCATGAAACTTGTTCATTGGATGTTTCCTTCATCTGGGTAGTTCATGTTTATATGAAGAGGTCATGAGGTTAGAATGGCCATGGCATGCAACCAATTCTCATGTTTTTCTAATATTTTTGTTAGGTGTTTCAAAATTGAAACCCATAATCTTTCATGGAAGATGGTGAAAACATCAACATATTAGTTGAAATCACATAATTTCATAATTTTAGATACGTCTATAATTAAAAGATACAATATTGAGGTTTATATCACTTTAAATCTGCTTCATATACGAAGGCATTCCAATGAAACACTATTGTTATCTACTTGTGCTATGACATATCAGGCCCCTTACATTTCTAAAGGTGACTTTCTCTAGGCATTAACCCATATATGCATCCAATACTGAAAATTTGAAAATTTTCATTATCCACTTTAGACATGTATTTTTTTATTTTCCAATATATTTGAAAAAACATATTAATATCCATTATAAAATAAAACTGATAAAAATTAATGAAGAGTACATATTTTTCTTGTCAAAATAAGAAGAAAATAATTATAATATTTTATGGAAATAAAGATATTAAAAACAAATATCAAATCCCCTCCCCCAATCATTATTAATCATTATCATATCATAAAAAATATCAATATCAATGAATAAAGAATCCATACCTCTATAAGGGAGAATTTGAAATCATCATACTCATAGAAATAATTTTACAATTATAAATTTCAAAATCACACCTATTATACACATATAAAATCAAGCATTATATATTTTTCTCAACTAATGAAACTCTTCCATATGTTGTCACGTTATTCATTTATACATAAATATACATGGATTTTATTATTTACTCTATAGAATTGTTTTTCAGTCACAAATCGAGAACATACAATTTGGGTTATTCTCAATCTCAAGAAATATGCATTCTATCAATAGGATTTTATATATTCTACAACTCCAATTCAAAATCAAACCAGAAAAAATAAAAGAGTAATTTTTTATTTAACGTTCTAATGTATTTGAGAGAAAAGGGTAGGAGTATAATGAAGTGAAAAATATAATTTTATGTCTCAAAAATGTGGGATGAGTTTTTAATAATAAATAATTATATTCAAGGTAATGATCAATATAAATAATTCATCCCTAATCATCCTAAAATATTATAGTATCTTCCCTTGTGATTATTAATGTTGGGATTACAACGAAGCATGAAAAATAATGTTTATATTTTACTTTTTATCTTTGACCATCTCTGGTCATATTTTAAAATGGAAATTATGCAATACAAATTCAATCACTATGAAAGAAAACCTCACTAGCACAAAAATACCCAACATAAATCTCTTACACACACTAATTAGAATAGATTTTACATGAAGAGGCCATGTGTGTTAAGAAATAGTCAATCAATGATATCACATGTTCTCACATTTATCATAATTTATTTTTTAGACATTACTTTTCCTTTTACTTTATTCAAAATGTGGAGGCTTATATAAAGCATACTGAACAAAAATTATCCATCTCGAATAACGAAGAGATGGCCCCCTCTACACTCATTCATGGAACCCTCACTAAATGGTACATCGAAACATCCATATCAATATTTAATGATTATTTTATGACATGAAATTGATATAAAATAATAATTTTAGGAATGAAGAAAAATCTTGTAATGCTACTTCCTATCATGGAATTTCCTTGTTTATATTGGTTTCACAAAATGTCGAATATAAGGTATGTCTCACGATCAAATAAGCTCAAATAAAATCAATAGTTTCACTCATTAATTTTAATGTGGATTAAAATTATATTTTCTAATAAGACTATAAATAATGTTCTAGTTCGGGTGTCTACCCTTTGTTCTTCAAGAAAGATGGTATAAGAGAAAATAATCATAAGTTGGATCAAAATACTTTCTGGAATGGAAAGAAAAAAAAATTCAATAACGTCCTAAAATGAAAAAATATAATCAATTTAGATAGAAAATTAATATCCGAATTAGTATTAAGATTCAAAAACCAAAAAGACAATCATTTTTAGGAAACACCAAATTGAAGTAATATGTCACATTAAAAAATTTCAAACATTATCATTATAATTTATTAGAAATATAATTCAATTTTTATGTAATTATAAAATAAATATTATATGTACTTACATATCATAAATTATTGGCTGTGAAAAATTATTCAAGGTTTTGTGGTGCAGTTTAATTCAATTTAAATTTTACATAAATTCTACTTCTTTTTAAAAAAATGAGTTGGATAAATTGATGAGTAACATTATAGGAATGTGAAAAATAGTAATTCCATATAATAAACAAAATATTTGTTATATTATTTCTTTTAAAATTCTTATTAATCTTTAGAACATGAAAATGAAAAGGAGTAATCTAAAGTTCCATGTATCCAACCCATTTTTGCTAAAATAGATAAAAGAATCAACCATGCAGAGTTATCATTAACTATACTAATTTTATAATAAATTTTCCTCAAAATCAATTAAAAAAAATATTTCCCCATACATAGATCATTATATGAAGTGTTTATGCTAGACCATTTACCATAATGTTGTGTAAGTGGACAATAAAACAATGTTACCCATTCTGAGGTTGAAGATAATTTTAAATTATGCCCATATAGAATGAATGATCACCTTTTTTATTAAGAAAATTGAGACATTATGTTCTAGTGGATTCCATTTTTGGAATATATTTAATGAAATGGACAAGAATTCAAGATCTATCCATATTTTTATACATAATTATTCATAAAATTCTTCCTACTTCTCTGGGTCTTAGAATGTTGTACAGAATATATTAATTCCAACACCATTCTATTCATTCAGTTTCACATATACTACTTCTTGGAATTATTTTCATTCCCCATTCAATTCTCCTATATCAATTATTTCTAATATTTACTGACATCATGATTTGAAATATCCATTTTCTTCCATTTATCAAAAAATTGTGATTTTTTTAGATTTGCTATCATGATACCTCTATAGATTCTTCTTCCACAACTTTATATTCATTCTCATTTTTATTTTTTTGAGTGTTTCATGGATTTCAGCCAATGATTATTATTTACGAGATAGGGGATCTTTTTAAATGAAAAATTAATATATTTTATAGAATTACAACTCCTAAAATGTGTTCTATTTTTAACAGCTTCAAATCCAATTATATCATAATCTCCTAACAGTTTTCCTTTCGTAGGCACCATGTCATCAATTATTTCCATCATGATCCTTTAATCTTTTTCATGTATAGGCCTGGAAGTTTATATTAATTATTTTTCTAGTGAGCTAATGAGGTAGGGTTTTTCTCATTCTTATTTTAGATTCAATGGATACTCTATTGCTGAATTCTCAAGGAATTCAAAACACTCTACAACATCTTCATTATGCTTTTCACTCACACTCATCACTTATTCTAACTCCTTCACCAATCCTTTATTTCATTCCATATATATGAATGAAAAAAACATACATACGAATGAATAAAATTGATAATAAATTTTGTATGTTTATTTTTATTCTCTATAAACTCAATAGTAAATTCATCATAAATTTTGGAAATCCTTTAAAAATTTCAATAGTCTTCATGAGAAATTCCACAAGTCTTTATTGAAAATCAGGCTTGTATGGTACATGAATGTCAATTCCATAATAAACGTTATCATCATCCTTGGATCCACCTTATATATTTTACATTTGAAATTTCTACCATTTTATGGATGATAGTTTGCATTGAACTATTTTTTATATGGGTCATCGTTTTAATATAATTGTGATTTTTTCTATTGTGCTCCATGTTATCACCACCATTATGAATTTTATGCCTCCCATGATGTAAACTGATATTGGAATCATGTGTACTCCAAGGATGGTGTATCATAGTAATTTCATGTGTTATATTCTACCATGAACACCACAAAAAAATTGCTTGTGCGTAAAAAAAATATAACAAATAAAAAAAATAAAAACTATGGCTTAACCCAAAATAAAAAATCTAAAAAGGGAAAGTGAAATGTCTATGCACACTAATGAAGTCGTATTAAGTTATTATTAGAATTTTTTGTTTCATGAAAATGAATTAACAAACATGACTGGACTGGTTGGTTTCTTTAACACTGGTGGGATGGAAATGTTTTGAATTTAAAGTGAAAAATGGCACAACATGTTAAAAATATATAAAGGTGGTGCATGGATTCAAATGTTGAGGTTGAACTAATATGGAAAAAAGGAATCATAAATAAATCTATTGAAAAAATGTTATGTTTTCATAACATTTTTAGAACCCTGCCACTCAATTGTCTAAAATTAAATAATTTACTAATGAGATAAATGAAAAGTAACGTAATGTAGATAGAAAGATGAAGGGATGGTAACTTGTTTCCTTGGTGTATTCAATATTAAGGCGATGGTTAATTCAATATGTTCTTCACAGATTAATAACATTTTTGTAGATAAGTTAATTCATTATTAAACACAATTATATGATCCCTTATACAATAATCAATAAATTTCAATGTTAATTCATAGGACAACACTAAATTACATGATTATTCTATGAGTGAGTATATATTCATTCCAAGGAGTACCATTTCATCAAATGAAACCTCTATATCCAATGTGTTCATCCAATGAACATAAATTGTTCATTCAACATGAATAAACCACACACTATCAGAGAGATGTTAGTGTTGATATGAGTATGAGATAATCAACAAGCACTAGAAAATATATTTGGAATTTAGAATAAAAAAAATATAGAAAAAATTTAAACAAAAAATAAAACCATACTACAAAAGCTCCGTCGGGTAGATGCATGGTCTCCACCATGAGATAGTTTGATCACCCTCAAAATCCATCATGTCTACCATATAATGATCCTAATTCTCACATCTAAATCCTAGTTTAAATCTTATTATCACATTAGTGGATATAAGATAGATGAATTATTCTTATTGTTGAAATAATCATCAAAAATCATTGTTTACATCACTATTGTGTGGTTACTACCATTTCCATCCATGTCTCCATTAATTATTCCTTTGGTACCACATCCATTCCATAAAAAATAAATATCAAATTTTATAACTCCTTAAAAGATTATAATACTTAATTGCTTCAAATGTTCATCATTTTCATCACACCATGTATCAAAACTTCTAAAAAACATAATTTAGTATCATCACAAAACACATCCACTATGTCAAATGCGACACTAAAAGAAAGCATGTTTCATATTTTCAACTTATATATGATCCATGGATTCTCAATATATGGAAATTTCATTTGACTATTCCACAAACATCATTATAACTCATATTTGGGTTGATCATTTCACTATGATATAAATGTCTTGTTTCCCACCATTTTTCTTGTTATTTTCTACATGAATCAATACGAAAATTAATTTTATTTAGTGTTCAGGGTGACGACCTCATAAATTCCTTACACCCTTTGAATAAATATCATGCTATTGTGAGTGTTTTATTCATGTAATTATCAATATGATTCTCATATAAACCCAATTTCTTTATGAACTAGTGTCAATGTTTCCTACATGTAGTAAATTTTTCATTGATGATAGGTAGAGTCACAGTGCATTCATTTTAGATAGATCATAAGTCATTTTTTTCATTAGCATTGTTGAATGTTATGACAATAAATCAGTATATTATGTTATAAAGTAGTGACTATACACTTAATCCATTATAATGACTTCATCATTCCTATTAAATCATAGTTTAGTTCACATAGGATAGAGCTAAAATACATCACAACCACCACATATTCCTACACAACCTATACCATGCATGTTATCATTTTTATTTGATGGCATTGTGTGGTTATTATTTAATGGATGTGGGTTTTATGTTTTCATTAGTGAATGAAGATCACAATTTAGTGTCACTAAAACTATGTACAACCATTTCATATAATGTTTTTGGAATTCTAGACAATCCCATTGAGCCCCCTTGAATTTTTACTTCCTCTTCCATGAGTTATCATTTCAACACATCATCACTATACATATTTCAAATATTGTCACCTTAAACTATAATTTTTCTTATATTTTCATTTTATATATGGTAATTCTTGTCATGTGCCATGTTAGTTGATTTTATCACTCATGCTGGAATGTTATGTATACATAAATTTGAAAATATACCACAATAATCATGTCATGAAGTCGTTTCTCCAATTTTTGTTAGCATCGACTAATGTATTTCACAAGTGAAAACCCATGGACCAAGAAAAAATTAAAATAAATATCCGATCTCATTTATTCTCATCACATTTTATTATTTTTAAAATGTGGTTCAGATAGGAATATTGTATCAATGTTCATCTCATTAATAATCTGCTTCATATACCGATTCAGTCTGTTGAGAAAAATATCTTTTGAGTTGTTGATGTGTTATCAAAAAACAGGTTATGAAGGATGAATTATGGATATATTGTTTTATATTTTGTTAAAAATAAAAAAAATTAACACTATTAATATGATTAATCATGTATCATTGTTTCCTAATTTAATATTTCCTTAGAAAAATTCTAATTTCATGAGATTGATGGACTTTGTTATTATAATGATGTTAAATTGTTATGATGTTAACAAAATATAGTTTACTGTAATGACGTATGTACAATGTTAAGGGTACATAGATTAAAATTATACCGGTTTGATAATAGATTGATAATTCTATTTTGTGTATTAAAACATATAATATTAATCAAAATGTGCTTGAAAGTTATATCACACATATTTGTTCTATTAAAAATATACTGATTCTTTTTTTGTCTTCTAATGATTCAAACATCATGATGATTGTATGTTTTCAAAAAATAATATTGATTATAATGTGGGGTTTGAGATGAGGCTATAAAAATCTTACTCTGAAGTGTTTTTAATTACATCAGACTGATTCTATAAGAAAAGGTTTTGTCTAGGTTAAAGTTCAAGACGAGAATTAATAAGGTTTCATGCTTCTAAGTTAAAGTGTTAAAATTTTATTGTGTTATATGTATAAAGTGTTTTTTTGGGTGAAATATATGTAATCTTATGATTAGATGATGATTGTAAAAGTATCAGATAGATATCACAATTATATATCATTGTACGATAATTTCTTTAGTGAATTTTTTTAGTTCATCTTATATTGTACACAAAATGGATAATTGTTCTTCCTCGGTCTTATGATATTTTGAGAGTTTCCCAAATGAACGTTTATATATTTATTGGATGTAATAATGTTTTATTTCATATGATTTTTATCTAACAAAATTTGGTAAGATTATTTTGTGAGTTAAATCTGTTATAGGATGATCAAACAGAGGACTCTGAGTAATTGGACATAATTCTTTGTATAAATTAATTAGATGAAGAGTTTTATTTTATGTTTATCATATATATGTTTCACAACAAAGTAATCTAATGATATTTTTTTAGGAAATTCATTGAATAAAGTAAGTGTCTTTTGAAAGACGTTGAGATGTCCCTATGAAATTATGATGGAACATAAGACAGAGTTTCACTAGATTGAAGAGGAGTTAAGAATATTACCATACAAGTTATTCGAATGTATTTATGAATATTTCATAATTTCTTTTATGTGATAATATTGATCCACTCATTAAACATTTAAACAATCATGGTGGAAGGTACCTGATTGTCACTATGTTCTAAGGATGTTTTATGTTTTTTAGTTCAACTTTCCTGATGTATTCCCAATGAATCATTGACACCTATCTTTAAGAAATAATTAAGGTCTTCCAACATTTGGAATGTTATATTGGGATACATAATTTTTTAGTGAATGGATATTATTTGAATCATATACTACACCTTATGTACACATGGAAATAATTCCTTCATAAAGTGCATGGTGCGATGAGAAGGTGTGTATTTTGTGGTTGTTTGGTGAAGTGCTACAGATATTAATAGATGATTGGAAAAATTCCATGAAGATAAATTAATCAAAAAAATACCCAAAAATGATTCCAACCTATTATTATTACACACATATTGTGTAGAGGAGAAAAAAATAGGTTTCTGAAGTGATCAAACGAAAAAAATTTGAGAAAAATGGAAGAACAAGTCAGAAACTGAATTTCATCAGACTGAGTATACATGATAAAAATATAATCATACATTTTGTTTCATACATATTATGGAAAATTTCATTTCTCATTGTTCTTCAATAATTTTAAGAAGAAGAAGAAAAATCAATAATAGAAAGTGTAATGAATGATCAAGAAGCACAATGAGAATATTTCAAATCCTTTTGTTAATAGTTCATACATTTGTGACCAAAAATTATTATATCATTTATATGAGTGAGGGGAAAAATATCATTCAATTACATATAGATCATTAAAAATGAAAAGATGTTCCATTATTGTAGTAACAATCAAAAAATTTATTTTCTATTGCATGTGTAGTCCTGGATTACATCCAAACCATGACAAGGACATGATTCTCTTATTTTGTGGAGAACCTTGTAAATACATATATTTAAATGGATATTATTGTTATTTTTTTCTTGTAGGGTCTATTCTATCTAAGTGGAGGTGAATGTTGTTTCTTAAAAAGGATAATAGATAAACAAACAATCAATGATTCCCCCTCACCCTCACAGTGATCACATAGATCCTAATTGGATTTTTCGCATTCTATATAAATGTCAGGGATTATCTCCTCATTCCACATCACAATAGGTTTATAACTACATCACCACATGGTAAACCTCGCTAATATTTTCCCTCTATTACCACTATATAGAAATGATATTATGTTCTTCTCTAAAAATTTAAAAACATTATTGTTACTTTTATTTTATTCCTGCTAATTTGAAATAATCCTATTTTAAGTAATTATAATATAAAACCAATATAAATTAAGAAAAAAAATTTCCAAACACTAATAAAATGATATTACATATTCAATATGATGAAAGAAACAAATTTAAAATAGAGACATCATGCTCCCCCACATAGGAATATTTGTCACATCCTCTATGAAAACCATAAAATCCTTAAATAAATTATTCATGCCATGATAATGGAAATATTAAATTAAATTTATTTATGAGAATAAAGATATAATTGATTATTTTTAAAGTAGAAAGAATACGTAATAATGTAATTTCAAATCAGGATTCATATATAATTCTAAACCCCTGGCATTTTTCCTCTTCTAGTAAAATTATTCATCCTCTAATAAATATTAAGGGAATTTATAATAATTCTCAATGTAATTTCCATTCAATCATAACTCATGAAAATATGATTATATTTATGAAATTTTTTTAAAAAATATACACATTATCCATAGGCTTTCAAGTACTCTACATTTCTAGTTATAAATATAGACACAAAAAACTCAGGAGGATATTTCATTTAAGGATATAATTTCATTTAGGCTAATGTTTAAGCATATAATGTTTGAAAAAATGTAATTTGTGTTTTGAAAAATGTGGGTTTAGTTGTTTAATCCTAATGAATGATATACAAAAAGAATATCAGATAAAACTCTTCCCCATAAAATTTTCTTCCATTGAAAGCATATCCACACCCACTTATATCATCATTGGATTTACAACATGACATGAGAAATAGTAAATAAACTGATCTTTTTCCAATTATTTTTAAACCTGTACGTTGAAATGGAAAATATGTAAATACAAAGTCTCACACCATTGTTTTTCAATGCAACTAATAGCTTAATCCCCACCATCAATCATTAATTACAGTAATTTGAATAGTTTTCAAAGTATCGGGAATGTTATATTTGGCTATGTTCAACCAAAGGATCAAAACATTCAAAAAAATTACTTCATTATATTTTCATTTCATTTTTCACTTTTTTTCATTGTGTGGAGGATTTAGTAAATTATGGTGGATTTTTTTTAACAATATCAAATAACCTTGATATAGTTACCATGAAAACTATGTATCATTATGGACAGTGGATGTATATTCGAAGGGGATTTAAATTTTTTCACCAACGGATCGACATAAAAACATTGTCTCTGTAGATTTGAATCCTAATTAAATGTCTAGAATATCATGAGAATAATTTTTAGGAAAAATATGAAAATTGATAAATTACCTCCTTCAAAAAGAAGTTATATTTTGTAAACTCTCCTCACCAACAACCATTTCATGATGTAATTGAGGTTAGATCCTTCTATATATTCCAAATTCACTTCTAAATTCTATAGGAAAACATATAATTGATATTTTGGTTCTAGATATAATATTCCACAAGGAATATGGGGCCCTTATTATCAACCTTGCACCATTCATTTCATATATGAAGGTGATCATGGATCAATTTATTTGAATGAGTGGTTCTCTCTCTACCATGTAGGAGGGGGAGTGAGTAATTCTTCATTTTTGAGTGGAAGAAAATTTGATCAAATAATTGGTGTGTCATTGTTATATATTAAAGGTTGAACAATCAGAAAGAGATCTATGATTCATTTTTATGTAATTGTCAAAAAAATTCATAAATGAAATGTTATGCCCAACTATTTCTTTCATAATCATCATTTATATTTTTCTCACTTACATGAAATATAATGGAAGTATTCCTTGTTAAATGAATTTTTTGAACACAAATCGTACTTCGCAAAAAATTTAAATGAACATTGAATGTTAAAATATTATTACATCATTAAATAATTTATCATGTACTTAGCTAAATAAAAATAAATACATTTTATAAATAAACCATGCCCAAATTATTATATACATGAATAATAATGAATTTATTTTTTCATTGTGATCATTTATTCTCATGCATCCGTCAAACCACATGTTTAAAGCCCCTGATGTTTTATACTCCTATTCATTTTTAAATTCTTTTATTTTTAAAATGATATGTGTGTAACCCAATTGGAACATATATCAATATTAGATAATACAATTCAATGAACATGACTGGGGACTAGTAACCCATTAATTCCCCAATGAAGATAATTAAATTTTATAATATTGACATCCATTCTAATGAACACATGTCATATAATATAATCACATTGTCCTGTGATGTCTCATAATGTAGGATGAAAACATTATGTCATCATCCATTCTTATTTTAAAATTCACTCACCTCACTGGATTGGCATATATTTTTCTACTATTGAAATGGATTTAGAGAATGTACTAACATGCTTATAAAGTGTTCCCCAAATATCTATTCATTTTAGTGTAGTAAAAAATTTGTCTTCATTATTTAATCAGTGTCATATTATTAATGGTGAACCCAGTATAAGCTACCTTTCCATGATATAAATCTCAGAGTTTTTTTCCTCGTGTCATTGTATGAAATCAAATGATATACAGTAAAAATAATCTAAATCATGGAGACCATTTCCCACTATCACAATTTTAAATTAAAAATTACACATGAATCATGTGGTGTTCAAATTTGGGGGTAATTCCTCATGATATCAACTACTCAGTATCACCATCTCCAAACACCATGAGAATGATTATAAATGTTTATATGTCCCTAGATCATGATAATCACACATCCCATTTGACCCAACACCATGATGTATCTGGAACATATTACATACATTTATGACCATTATAATAGTGTCTCTTGGTTCTCATTATAGACCAAGAACTGAAATAATCATTTTATTTGACATGCAATATTAGGATGTCAATTTATTTATATAGTGAACCCTATTGTATCACTACTATTATGGTAAAACAAACAAAGGTATATATAAAACTATATACATGTAATTATAATTAATGTACATATTTTATTTCTGTCTTGGACACCAACTCAAAATTACACAATAATTTATGGAACCCAAAAAACGGTACCATGAAACTCTCTTCTACATCATTAAATATATATTTATTTCATGTAATTTACCTCAATGATAATTTTTGGTAATGAATCATATGACCATTAGTGAATTCATGTCATGGTATTCTAGGTTTTTTATTTTTTTTAAAAATGCTCTAATTTTTGGAAGGTGACATAGTCAAATGGACTCCATTAAAATCAATTGATTACCTCAATCAAATTAATGTGTCATAAGTAGTCATGATTTAATAATAAAAATAAGAATGTTCTTATAGTGTTTCATAACATTATTTTATTCATTAAATATAGATTGAGAAATAAATTTTAAAAATAGTCTTAGAACCATCTCTAGAATGGGTACCATGAAATGATTTAATTAGGTCATTTCAGGAACATCAACAAGAAGTTTACTTTAAACAATCACAACGGAATAAATTCCAATAATAAAAAAGTATATAAATAGTCAATTTTATGAATCCCAAAATTCATATATGAATTTTAATTTTTAAAATATAATCCTATATCTATAATATAAAAATATTACTTTAATTTAAAATAAGTAAAATATCAGGTGATCTCTCTTAAGAAATTCCTTTATAGTTGTTATGAAATAAATTTCATCTTAGTAACATATAAATGTAGAATAAATAATATTACTTTGTATGGTGTTGATTGTGATTTTAATGTCTACTCATCCCAAAATAATAGCCTTTTTTATTTCCAAGTCTTGGTTTCTACGTTTTGGTAAGTTTTATATTTTTTTTTATATTTAATGAATGAACCTAGATATAAAAATTTGACCATATTTTGTAGCATGATTTTTTCACTACGTTTTACAATTTCTATGTGACTTAAAATATTGTGATGTATATATGAATCCAATACAATTATTTATTATTTTAGTGATTTTGGTGCTTCTTCTTGTAATGTTTCTACATTCCCCATGTTTTTTCCCTTATCCATTTCTTCTTTATTCATTCTCTTTATGTTTAAATATTGCAATGACTTCTTTGATTGTAGCTGACATTTTATCCAATTTTTTAAATATGGGATATTTCTTTTTTATGAAGGTCTCATCTATCCCTAGGGGAACATCCACCATTGATTCAGCTCCCTTCCAATTTTTATGTGTTGTGATGGTATAATGTATGTAAAAATGCATTCTTCCTCATGTGTTTTATGATATTCTTCATTGAAAATTTTGGTTATATCACTAAAGTCCAACTTCACCTCCACTTTTTCCTTTTTTTGACATATTAGAATCCAATTATACAATAAAAATTTGAATTTTATCATTTCTTAGATACAATTTCATTAATTATATAAATCATGTTCCTTCATTTTTTCATGTTATTGATCAAGGTATTTCGATTATTTTTTTTCATGATGAGTATCAAAGGGAGTGTTATTTTTTTTTATTTTGAAGTCAAAGGATCATATTTTCTAGTATGATCAGTTAATTTGTGACACATACCATTCTCATAAATAATATTTTTTCCCACAACCTTCACAATACAAATGCCCTTTAGTTCATCAACTTTTTAAATTCACCACATCAGAATGAAACCACAACATACGTACCAGGGAATCTAAATTCATAATTGTTTGGGAAAGGTTATTGGTCATATTTTATTTTCCATTATTATTTTCCTCATGTGTGACCTTCATTGTTTAAAAAAATCAATAGACATATCGATTAATTGCAAAATTATATCATGATAAACTATCAAATAATGAGTATGAACAGATATTCCATCTGGATGGTAATCGTTGTCTAATGATCAATTTGTTATCAGGGTCATCATAACCCTAAAAATATGAACTATCCCAACCTTCTTTTTATAACAACATCTATTTATAATTTTCTCTCTACATGAAGTAGACTTTTCTAAGTATCTTGAGTACTCTAATGATGTTGTATCATAGTAAAACGACACCAAATCCTACAATAAACCAACAAAACATTAACCTCGCCCCCTAACCACCCCATACACATATCCTCAATCTCATTAATCCACATCCTAAACCTAATCCCCCTGACATAAACACCATACAAATACTCTTTACCCAAACTCACCTAATCTTAACCCCCCCAACCACATTATCCCAAATCCCAAACCCCTTAGTCATACCACCTATCCTATTTTCCCTAAATCAACCCACACATCATCCCTAACCATTCCCATTTTCCCTACCTCCCCTAAAAACACACACACACACAAGCAAACCACATTCCCCCTCCAAAATCCGACACTCTCTTAACCAAGCCCCACTAAACCGACCCACTAGTCCCAATCCCTAAACCGACCCTCTGAAATTATCTATCCCATATCTACCCTCAACCTTGGCCCATAATCTAACCCCCCAACAACATGCATGAGTCAACATCCTACCCTCAAACCCTATTATTAAATTTAACAAACCACCTAGACTATCCCAATACAAAAAAATATCCCTAACCAAACCCCTAAACATTCTCTCAACTCTATCACTAAACCTCGTCCCCGCCCATGGCCATATCCTTAACAAATACCCTCGTCCCACACCCCCATCTCTAACCCCATCTCTTAACCTAATACCTTTCCCAAAAACTACCCCTTTCAATGACCTAACATTTTTCCCACCCATGACACTCACCCTAAACCCCCCTGACACATATCCTAGACCCTAAACCTACCATCAAGCCCTTGTTCTTAAAGATACACCTTCTAAAAACTAGTCTAAGCCTTAAATATCTACACAACCCAACCATGGATGTATTTCCCCTGGTTTATGTTATGTAACCCTTTCTTGATTCTTTTAATGGTTATAATGATACGGGTGACGAATGGGAGAGTCCGGAGAACATGGAATGTGTTTTGAAGCAAACAGGAAGTCTCGTGGGTGGCGCACGGTTTGTCTAAACCGTACGGCCAAACCATGCGTAGTGGGTCTTTGAGGGAGTAGCTTCCATGTGGTTGCCACACTTTTTGTCTAACCGTGGGGCCAAACTATGCGATAATGGTGGACGAGGTAGTAGCTAACTCACGGTTAGCGCGCAGTTTGTCAAACCGAGCGAACTAACCTTGCGACCACTTAAAAGAGATCTTATAAAGGTGGATCTCACGAGTTATTGCCTCTATGTAGAACTTCTTTCCTTGTAAGCGGACTTAAATCGGGATTTTGGTTCTCCAAAGGCCATGGAGGGTTCTCCCATCATTCCAGAGGCGATCCGAAAGCTTCTCTTGTCGAATCAAAGATGGATTTTTGAGGTTTGTGATCATTCTTGTTTGGTTTCTTATATCAACATAGATCTACTTCTCTTCTTCTCTAGGTTTCTTAGATATAAGCACATTATGGGTAGATCTAAGTGTGTAGATGGAAAATATTATGTGATTTGGTCTTGGATGTGTTAGGATAAGAGATATAAGGAGGATCCTTGGTGAATCGACCTCGTTTTCTTATGCACTCTCCATTTGTTAGGGTTATCTTCAAAACCATTGAGGTAGGAGGCGTCACCCTCGACTCCTCTTGTTATAATTTATTGGATTAGTTTCATATTGGGTTATTTGAATGAAATTTATTGTGAAAATCATGGAGTAAAACTTCTTTGGTGATAATTTATGGTTTTGATAAAATTGTGAAATCTTGGTAGATTATTGTAGAAAGTGATTTGGCTTCTTGAATATAAAATGTTGGTTTTAAATTATGGATTTCCTGGAATAGTAAATGGTTTGAGGAAATATGGGTTTTCAATAAAAAGGGGTTTTTTATTTAAATGGTTTGGTATTTTAATGGCTTGATGGAATTGATTCATTCTTTGGTTTTCAATAATATTATGGTTTTATTTAAATGGTTTCAATTGGTTGAACACATATGGTTTTTATGGAAATGGTTTTCAATAAAAGTTGTTCTATAGAAAGGATGGTTTTGGCATGATTTTTGTGAATGTGTGTTGTGTGTTCATGTTTCATTTGTGATGGATAAGGGTTAGGAGTCTCCCCCATCAGTGTTGGTATTGATAAGGGTTAGGGTTATCCCCCATCAAAAATTCATATTGCATTTGAGACAGATAAGGGTTAGGGGACTCCCCCATCAGTGTTGGGATGGATAAGGGTCAGGGCTCTCCCGCATCAATCATTCATGTGTATTTGAGTTGTATAAGGGTAAGAGGTCTCCACCATCATGGTTGGGATGGATAAGGGTTAGGGCTTCTCCCCTTTTCCAGGTAGCATGCATGGTTGGTTGCATGGGATTTTGAAATGGTTGGGTAATACAAAAAGGGATTTTGTGAAATGGTTCTAAAGCTGGATTGGTAATTTTTCTGGAAAAATAATTTGTTGGAAAATTGGTTTCAATTTCTCTTGAATGCTTTTGGTTATGAATGGTTTTGGAAACATGTTTATATTTAGTTATAAACTACTTTTGAGAAAATGATTTATATATATTGTTTTTATATAATTTATGCTAACTCTTCTATCATAGTGGAATGAGTATAGAAGTCATTGGGGAAAACCTACTAAGTTTTATACTCACCCCTACTTTGGAACGATGGTTATTTTTCAGATGCCGTATTCTGGGACATAGGTAAAGGCAAGGCAACTCATTACTAGTGGTTTGTAGTGATTCATGGAAGATTTGGTGGTTCTTGGTGCATGGAGCTCTGTGTGGAGTCGTGGAGTGTGTCTTGGCTTGTGTTGGGTCTTCTGTTTATTCTTCCTCTTGGTACCCTGATTTTGTGTTGGTTATTTAGTGATTTGTGGAATAGTGTAGTTCTCATTTGGTAATGAAAGAGTTGGTTGTTTCTTTTGTTCATACATAATATAGTGATTGTTTGGTTGTGGTTTGTTTTTGGGCTTATTTCATAAAGGGTAAATCATTCCCCAACATATATTTGAAACCCTTTGGCATTTATTTCCAGCCTTTGGCATCTTGGGGATGTCTCTTAAGGCCATGTATCCCTCATTGCCTCCTAAATCCAATGTGGTTGGGGTGGGGTGTTACAAATTATATCAGCGTGTTCGGTCCTTTCCTAACAAGTGGTCATCATTGTTTTTGGACTTGGAGTTGAAATTCATTCTTATCTATTCCTTTGGTCGAAATCACAGAATGGATTTGGATTGTCGGAACATGATATGTATAGCGTAAAAGGATGTAGCTAACCCGTTTATGATAAAATTAATGCTACTAGGTTGTTGGGTACATAAGTGTTTTGGATACATTTCTAGACTGTTGGAAATCTGATTTTCATGGGTTTAGCCAGTGACAAAATCATGAAATTTATTGTAGAGGAATGACTTCATGCTAGTATTTCATATCTCATTATGAATAATTATTAAGGTTTTTGTGCAAGGCTGAATTTTTGAAAAAATTTGAAATTGTTTTCATGTAAATGATTTTGAAAACATGGAAGTTATTGTATTTTAAAAATGGGTTGATTTTCAAAAAGCATTCTAAATGTTTTCAAACATGGTTGAACATGGAAAACAGTTGTTTTTAGAAAAACAATGTTGTGATAGATGATGTGATAGAATTTGAATGCTAAGGCATCACTTGCTAGAAAGTGAGATTGATGGGGTTTGTTGTTGGTTTAGAAAATGGAACTCAATAGGCGTTGTTGGAACCTACCTAAAAAGGCTGTGAAGAATGTGATTGCACCTGAACCTCGTGTGAAAGAAGAGCTAGTTCAGAGTATTTTTCAGGCATTTCATGTTGTGGATACGGGGAACCAGTGGAATGAACCAATGCGTGTGGATCATACCATCCAGATCATGAAGCAGATTCCACCAAACATTTTCGGTGATGATGAACCTGAAAAGGCGTTGGTATGGCTAAATAAGATGAATTGTATCTTCGACTTCATCGGCACACCATCAGAGCTGAAGTTCACGTTGGCGACGTATATGCTCGAGGATCTTGCATGTCAATGGTGGGACTTAGCGGTGAAGGCTAAATTGGATGAAGGCCTTACATGGGAGTATTTTGAAGAATTTTTCAACAATCAATTAAATCCTCATACATTCATGATCTGGAAGATGACGGAACTGATCAGCCTGAAACAAGAGAGTCTCTATGTCACAGAGTATGCGGCTAAATTCATGAATTTAGTCTGTTTTGTAATAGAGGTAGCAGAAAGTCCTTCATTGAAGGCACACATCTTCGAATCTTGGCTAAGGTATGATATTCAATCGAATATTACGGTTCCATGTATTACATATTATACAATGATGGTGAAAAGAGTGACTGTTGCTGAACATGACATCTCGGGATCGATGGGAGGAGGAATTTTGATACCTATGGAAAACGATGGGAACTCAGCCATGGGGACCAAAAGGAAATGGGACACTTATTTCCATCGTGCAAGTGGAAATCAGAACCAGTAGCCGGGATCATTGAACCTTCATCCAAGACCCTAGAGCAAAGAATGTTGTTTTCAATGTGGATCATTTCACCAAAAAATGAGAGATTTTATGGAACAACCTATAGCATGTCACAATTGCAAGCAGATGGGGAATCTACAACGCTATTGTAGAAATTATCTGAGGTCAGTTGCACGTTACACTTATTAGGCGTCACAGGCATCAAATACTCTGACAGGACGAGGACAGTAGAATGAGTCTCGTCAGCATAACAGTGCTAGCCATGGTGATTCTCGAAATACCATGATTCCTCAACCATGGAAATCTCTACAAGGAAACAAGGATAATAGTGCAGCGATGAAGAAATTGTATGGATTTGAGAAATTATAGTCGATGATCAGGATGGACCATCTATGGTAAAATATACGGTTCTTTTGAATTATACACTTGTGCAAGTGCTCTTCGATACTGGTGCAACACATTCCTTCATTGGTTCTCGTGTTGTTGACTTTCTATGTTTAAAACTGCAAATGATGACTTCTATTTTGAAACTAAAAACGCCCCTTGGTGAAAGACAATGTCAAACCATTGTGTGTAGAGCATGTGATATTACTATTGATAGAGTTGAGTTAAAATGGTACTTCTCGATGATGTACATGGATTTCTATGACCTAATACATGGTATGTATTCTTTGGAAATGTTTAAGGCTCACAACAACTATTATAGGAGAATGGCTAGTTTCACGATGGAAGATGTCATCAACCATATCTTCAGAGGAGACTGAATGGTAAACAAAGATGCAAAGAGCTTGTTGGCATCAATTGTGGGAACGATCTCTTAACAACTGGCGGCATTGACTTCGGAATCAATGGAAGAGTTCAGGAGAGTTAGTTTTCCAGCTGTAGTGGATCAATTTCAAGATGTGTTTCCCAGTAACTTCTAAGGGTTACCACCTCTGGGGGAAGTGGAGGTTACGATTGATCTCCTTTTAGGGACTAGTACTATTTCACTTCCGCCTTATAGGATGGCACCGACAGAGTTTCAGGAACTGAAAATGATGTTAGAGAAGCTGGAAAGCAAGGGTTTCATTCGACCAAGTACTTCTCAGTGGGCAGCACCGATGTTGTTTGTGAAGAAGGCAGATGGAACTCTTCGGCCGTCTGCTTATTATCATAACCTTAACCAAGTTACAATAATGAATAGATATCCACATCCATTCATTGATGATCTCTTCGATCAATTAAAGGGTGCATAGTGGTTCTTGATGAATGACTTGCGATCAGGATATGACCAATTGCATGTTCAGAAGGAGGATATTCCAAAGACAGCTTTCAAAAGTAGATATGGCCACTAAAAATATGTAGTCATGCCATTCGGTCTAACGAATTCACCAGCGGTCTTCATGGTTTTAATGAATAAGATATTTTAATGATATCTGTAATCTTTTTTTGTGGTGTTTTTCGATGATATCATGGTGTATTCAAAGACAAGGGCTTATCATGAGGAGCACCTAGAAACAGTGTTACAAATCTTGAGAGATCATCAATTGAATGCCAAATTATCAATGTGTAATTTTTGGATACAGGAAGTATGTTTCCTTGGCCATTTCATTTTCGAGAAATCATTTTAGTTGATCATGAAATGATAGAAGTCGTTATCTCTTGGGAACCACAGATGAATGTTTTTGATATACGATGTTTTCTTGGTCTAGTTGGTTACTACCGACGATTTGTGTGTGATTTCTCACGACTACCATCACCAATGAAATCTCTGAAAAAGAAGAATGCTCTATTCCAATGGAAAAAAAATGTCAAAAATCCTTTTAGGAACTGAATGTTCACTTTACATCAGCACCTACCGTGATATTACCTGAATCAGGAAAGGGGAATGTGGTGTATTCTAATGCTTCGAGATCTATATTGGGATGTTTTCTCATGTAAGGAGACCATGTGGGTTCTTATTGTTCAATGTAGATGAGGGTGCATGAGAATAATTACAAACACATGATTTGGAGTTGGCTGCTGTCATCTATGCTTTGAAAACATGGAGACATTATCTCTTTGGTGATAAATTTACAATTTTACGAATCAAAAAATCATGAAAGATATTTTTTCATATCTATATTTGAATCTGAGGTAAAGAAGATGGATGGAGTATCTCCAGATGTTTGACTTTGACTAGATGTACACACCGAGAAAAGAAAGTTCAGTGGTGGATGCATTGAGTAGAAAGACATATGCTCAGTTGGTGAAAGAAGCTTTAGATGAATGGAAGTTGATGTCGGTCTTAGCCGAAATGCATATGGAATGTGAAGACTGAGGGGATGAGGCTGATTTATTTTCAACGACACATGTTCCTAATTTAGTAATGATGATCAATGATGCACAAAAATCTGATACAGAATGCCTGGTTTTAATGTCAAAACACAATGGTGGGGAGACCATTGATGGCCGGAAACATGAAGGTAGTTCAGTTTTGTGTTTTAGAGATCGAATGGTTGTACATATGGTTTTCCAAGAACAACTCTTTCATACATACCACCATTCACGATGGGATATACATCCAGGTACACAGAAGATGTAAAAGGCGTTGCAGGCGCATTTTTTGTGGAGAGGCATGAAAAAGAAGGTGGTCACATTCGTCTCGTGGTGCTTAACATGTCAATAGGTTAAAACAGAGCATCAGAGACCAGCTTGTATGTTTCAATATTTACATATCCTTGTGTGGAAATGGGATCAGATAACAATAGATTTTTTTACAGGTATTCAAATAACGTCACAGAAACACGATTCTATTTGGGTGATAGTGGATCATTTAACCAAGTCACCCCATTTCATCCCTATTCGTGAAACCCATATGGTGGAACATATTTCAAAAATCTATATTCGAGAAGTGGTAAAGTGGCATGTTGTACCAATGTCTATAGTCTCAAATAGATATTTGAGGTTCACATCCCATTTCAAGAAATCATTTTAGCAAGCCCTTGGAACTCAGTTTATTATGATCACGGTGTATCATCCTCAGACGGATAGGCAATCCGAGCGGACGATACAGATGTTGGAAAACATGTTTCATGATTTTGTAATGGATTTTGGTGGCTCATGGGTGGATCATAAATGCTTAGTGGAGTTCTCAAACAATAATAGCTTTCAATCCTCGATACACATGGCTCTGTTTGAAGAATTGTATGGGCATCCTTGTCATTCTCCACTATCATGGGTGGAAACTGGTTATACATGACTAGTTGGGCCAAGCCTTGTCCAGGAAACAACAGAAAAGGTTCATTTGATTAGAATGAGGATGGAGACAGATCAGAGTCATCATAAATCTTATGCAGATCACTGTCAAAGACTATTATCATTCATTGTGGGTGATCATGTTTCTTCAAGATCTCTTTAATACATGGACATCATTGTTTCTGGAAGTAGGGAAAGTTATATACTAGACAAATTGGCCATTTTGAGATACATAAATCGGTTGGAGAGTTTTCATATCAGTTGGCATTACCACCACGGTTTAGTTCAGTGCATAATGTGATCCAAGTATCTCAGTTGAAAAAGTATCAACATAATTCGGACCATGTGATCAGATGGGATCATGTTGACCTAGAGCTAGATTCTTTGTTGATACATATCTTGGTATGGATAGTGGATAGGAAAGAGAACGTATTCCGTGGAGAAATCATCGGTCTAGTGCGTGTTTTATGGAAGAATGGTCAGATTCAGGAAGAGACTTGGGAATGTGAAATGGAAATGAAATAATAGGGGCTGGAAATCATTCAGCTGGGGAACGGTTTTGAACTCTCCAAAGATGGAATGACCGATGGTGGGGAGAATGTAGTACCCCCGATTTCTGGTATGTATGCATTGCTTTGTGCTTTAAATGTTTATAATGTTATGGGTGATGAACGGGAGAGTCAGGAGAACATGAAATGTGTTTTGAAGTAAAGGGGAAGTTGCATGGGTGGCACACGGTTTGTCTAAACTGTGGGGCCAAACAGTGCACAATGGGTCTTGGAGGCAGCAGCTTCCACATGGTCGGCACACATTTTGTCTAATCGTGCGGCCAAAACGTTCGGTAATGGTGGTCGAGGTTGTAGCTAACGCACGGTTAGCACAGGGTTTGTCAACCCGTGTGAACTAACCGTGCGACCACATAAACGAGATCCTATAAAGGTGGATCTCATGAGTTTTTTCCTCTATGTATCTCGTTTTTCCTCCTAAGTGGCCCTTACTGTGGATTTTGATTCTCCCAAGGTCATGGATGGTTCTCCCATCGTTCCAGAGGTTATTTGAAAGCTTCTCTTGGCAAATTGAAGCTGGATTCTTGATGTATGTGATCGATCTTGTTTGGTTTCTTAGATCTACTTAGATCTACTTCTCCTATTCCATCAGTTTCTTAAATCTACACCCGTTATGTGAAGATCATAGTGTGTGGATGCCAAATATGATGATATTTGGTCTTACTTGTCCTAGGAGAAGAGTCCTATGGAGGATCCTTGGTGAATTGACCCGTTTTTCTTATGTGTTCTCTGTTTATTAGGGTTTTCGTCAAAACATTTGAGGTAAGAGGCTTCACTCTCAACTCCACTTATAATAATTGGTTGGATTAGTTTCAAATTAGAATATTTGAATGAAATTGATTGTTCAGTGCATATAGTAAATCTTTTTTATTAATGATTTTGGGTTTTGATGAAATTGGGAAATCTTGGTAGATTGTTGTACAAAGTGATTTGGCTTCTTGAATTTAAAATGTTGATTTTAAATTATGGATTTTCTGGAATGGTAAATGGTTTGAAGGAAGATGGTTTTTCAATAAAAAAGGGTCGTTTTATTGAAATGGTTTGGTATTTAAATGGCTTAATGTAATTGTTTCATTATTTGGTTTTCAATAAACGTACTGTTTTATTGAAATGGTTTGAATTGGTTGAACACAGTTGGTTTCAATGGAAATGGTTTTGAATAAAATGTGTTTTTTTGAATGGTTGATTGTCCCATTATTGTTGTTAATGTGTATTCTGTTTTCATGTTGCATTTGGGACAGAAAATTGTTAGGAGTCTCTCCCATCAGTGTTGGGATGGGTAAGGGTTAGGGCTCTCCCACGTCAAAAATTTATATTGCATTTTGGACAGATAAGGGTTAGGGGTCTCCCCCATCAGTGTTGGGAAGGATAAGTGGCAGGGATCTCCCTCATCAAGCAATCATATGCATTTGGGATGGATAAGGGTAAGAGGTCTTCCCCATCATGGATGGGATGGATATGGGTTAGGGCTTCTCCCATCTTCCATGTAGCATGAATGGTTGGTTGCATGGGATTTTGAAATGGCTGGGTATGCCAAAAAGGGATTTTGTGAAATGATTCTAAATCCGGATTGGTTATTTTTCTGGAAAAATAAATTGTTGGAAAATTTTAGTTTCAATTGATCTTGGATGCTTTTGGTTACGAATGGTTTTGGAATGATGTTTATATTTAGTTATAAACTACTTTTGATAAAATGTTTTATATAAAATGTTTTTATATAATTGATGATAACCCTTATATCCTAGTGGCGTGAGTAGGGAAGTCATCTGGGAAAACCTACTGAGTTTTATACTCACCCCTGCTTTGGAATGTTGGTGATTTTGCAGATGTTGTATTCTAGGACACAGGTAAAGGTAAGGCATCTCATTACTAGTGGTTCGTGGTGATGCTTGGAAGATGTGGTGGTGTTTGGTGCATAGAGCTCTATGTGGAGCTGTGGAGTGTGTCTTGGCTTGTGTTGGGTCTTTTTTTAGTCTTCTATTGTTACTCTGATTTTGTGTTGGTTATGTAGTGATTTGTGGAACAGTGTAGTTCTCTTTTGGTAATGCATGTGTTGGTTGTTTCTTTTTTTCATGCATCATATAGTGATTTTTTGGTTGGGTTTGGTTTTTGGGATTATTTTTTTAGGGTTAATCGTCCCCTAACATATATCTAAATCCATTTGGAATTTATTGCAATCATTTTGCATCATGGGGGTGTCTTTTAAGGCCAAGTAGCCCCCACCACATCTTCCACCCAATGAGGTTGGGGTGGGGTGTTACAATGGAAAAGTCATAACCATGTACCAACACTGACCCCAACCCATAACCTACACATGGCTCATGACTGAAGTCATAAACCTATCCCTGATCATAGCCCAAAATCCTCACTCCACTACAACCGTTAGGCTTAACCTATCCCATTATCACATCCACAATTTCATACATAAACCTAGCTACTATCCCTAGTCCTTCTCATTCCACCTCTCGGCCAATCCCTAACACTATACCAAACTCCACCATTTCTGTAAACCCATCACACCACCCTACAACTATCCCAAGTCCAAGGCCTTACCCCTCTACCCCTTACCACGAAACCTACCCTCCCCCACCTCTACCATGATCTAATCCTATACAAACCCCCATCCCTATCCCTAAACCAACCTTCCCTTGAACATATCCTGTAACACATGCCTTAAAAACACGCAAGACAAAAACCCTGAACCCCAACCCGCCCACTACTCCTATCCTTAAATTATACACCTAGTCCCTACCCCCCTCCCATTCATTTTAATGGATCTTCTTATCCATATATTATTCCACTATTGGTCTGAAGGGTCATAATATCTATAAAAAATATAAACTATCCTTGCTTCTATCAATTGTTAACTCCATTCCAAATTTTGTAGCACCCAAAAAGTTTGACTCCTTTTTCCATCCTACATACTCCAATTATGGTGTGGGATCATAAATCTACCACAACCACTACACTAAATAAACTCATGGTCACTACAATAAACCTAACCTCGATCCATTAATCCTAAATCCCTCACCCCAACCTAAACCTGCCTCTACAGCCTATGTCCCCCTTAAGCTATCTCAAGTACCTAGACGGATCCCAAAAAATCCCTAACCCTATACCCAGACCCTAGCCTTAACTTATCACCCAGTCCCCTCCCCCACCCCATACCCATCACAAACCAACCTCCCCACCCATCCCCTCACTACCTATCCCTAAAACAACTACTATTATTAACATAAAGAAACCCCTGACCCTAGTCCCCCTTAACACTGACCCCCTACCCATGTGCCAAGCTGACCTCCCATATGTAGACAAAAACCTACAAAACCAACCAATGCCCCCCCACAATAAATGCATTAAACCTCCCCCATTACCCTGATTTACATCCCAACCACACCATACCCCCCCCCCATGGTAAATCAATAAACCTCCCCCTCCCAGTCGGAGCCCCCGTAGGTGTAAACCCCAATATCATATCTTATCCCCTCATATGTATCCATAATCCCACCCCACCCTCGACCCAATACTTAAACATAACTCCCCCCATTTACACCCTTCTACAGTCTAACCCCTCTCCCGCCTAGCCTTAGATTTAAACCAACCCCCCCCCCCCCCATCTCGTTCCCCCAAGACCCAAACCCTCAGGTCCCAACCTAACCTATGTCCCCATCACTTAACCCACAACTACCCCAAAAATAACCTTATACCTTCCCCCAACACTTATCCGAAGAACTAAAACTACCCTCGACAGTAGCCATAATCCTCTTCCCCACCCAAGGCCCCTAGCCTTAACCTACCCCATTGCCCAAACCCTTACCCATAACCCCAACACAATGCCTATCTCTTTAGAACATACCACCCAACCACACAAATAACCCATATCCTAGAACTATCCTTAACCTACTCCCAAAATGTATACCCCCCTAAACCCCCATACCTATCCATAAACCTATCCATCCCTTTAGACAACTATCTTATTTCGTAAACCTAAATGAACCACGCCCAAGACCCCTTTACAACCTTATCCATAATCCATAACATACCCCAACCCCCACCAATGTTGAACCTATCCCCTATCCCCAGTCTAAATCTTACACCCAACCCCAGGCCAAATCCAACACCTGACCCTATCCATAATCTAGCCCAAAAACACTTACCTTTTCCCCTAATAACACACTTAAACTATTCCCGCATATGTATCCATCACAAGACCTTAAAAACCACATGGTCTCAACATATTCTATCTTCGGCACTAAAACCAACCCCATCCAATACATGATCCAAGAACCACAATGTAGTGTCATAAGAATTGTTTTTAATTATTTCATTTTCAGCACCCTGATCTCTTAACAAAAATAGGTGACACTAGTCATACGAGTCTAAAATTGGGAAGAATAGGATGTGTTTGACAAGTTACAATGTAATGAGAACATGTCTCTACGAAAAAATTACATAATATTTTAAAAATGATAATTAAACACTTGTTAATTCATGAATTAAGAAACATGAGAACGGTTTCAAGAAAAACACTCAAAAATAACACTAAATGTGGTCATTGTTGTCCCAAAAGTACAATATTGTGGCTATTTATATCAGATGATTGGTATTATATTATGTAGTTATGTCATGTCATGATTCCTAAAGGATAATTCTCCTAACTTTGGCTCATGATCATGACATTAGGAGGAAACTAACAAACCATTGTTATTGTAATAAAAACTAATCCAACACTTTTAAAATTTTATTCTCTAACTGTGAATTTGATGATTTTCTTATGGGGTGGTCTTGAAATTTAGAGGACCTGAATTCATGGGTTATTAAACTCACATTTAGACATTAATTACTGTCACTATAGGTTCAGATGCCTCCCCCAAGATAGTGTAATGTGTCTCACAATTTATATTCATGATAAATCCATGTAAGGGAATATTCATTCATTCATACTTATTATTTCATTGGGACTAAAATTCCTCACAATTGTTCTTGTCCATCTGTATGTGTTCTTCCATCTTAGTCATGTGCGCCATGAATCCCTTGATCCCATTGTATTCAAATATCCACATCATTGTCGCTATGACTAAACTCATGCCCCTCCAACGACATCAAGCCATACCTATCCCCCCATCCCCAATCCCACAACAACACCCACATCACTATCCCTAAGCCTACCCCCTGAACCCATCCCTAATCGTACCCCCAACCCTATCCCAAAGATGACCCTCCCTCACTTACCCACCCCAAACCAAAAACAACACTAGACCCACTCCCCATAACCCATCCTTATAATCCTCCCCCCCCCCCCCCCCCCGACCTACACCACTCTCATGGAAACATGTACAAAACCACCTTGGTCAAAGTCTAACCCCACTAGTCAAAGCCTATCCCCCATTGATATCAAAAAACAACCCCCCCCCCCCACTCAGAACTTATCCCTCGGACATCACCCCATTCACGTAGCCTAATCCCTAATCCTACCCCTATCCTTAGACCTCAACCCACCCCCCAAACCCCTAATCCAATACTAAACATATTCCCTTAGTCACCATAAACCAACCCCAATAGTAGACCCACTAAACCTACACCCCATATCCCCCTAATCCATAAACATCCATGGTGTTATCCTACCCCCTTTAGGCCGAAACTGCCCCCCCCCCCCACACCTCCCTAGACTAATCTGCAAACATTATTCCTTCCCAATTCCTAATCCATGAACTCCCCCTTGCCTCTAGCATAAACCTACCCCACACCACCAATCTCCCACACTATCCATAACCCTAAATATACCCACATCCCCCCCCCCACCTTCACCTACAACATAAACTTATTCCTAAACCTACCAACACCACATAAAACCACCATACATAAACTAGGACAATACAACCACACCCCCCCTCATACCAATATAATATCCCTAAATATAGCCCTAACCCAGCCCTCATAAACCCATACCCCATGGCCCTTACACTAAACCTACTCCTCGACACCAATCCCACTCCCTTAACATACCCTATCCCTAACCCTACCTCGACCCCACACCCATACCCAACAAAACACTAACCACCACCCCAACAAGAATCTGACCCACAAACGGATGCAAAAATCTCCCCACCCCACTTACCTCCCAACCCAAAAAAAAACCCAAATACTACACCCTCAGCACTACTTGGCTGAAGCACCCGTAAACATACCCCCTCCCTAACCCTCCTAAACCCATGCCCCCAAACACTTCTCCATAAACCCTATATGGCCAACCCTTAACTATACCACCTAATCCCACACCCCTCACTCCATTACCCCTAACCCTATCCCACCAATGGTCTTAGTCACCCCCACATCCATCCAATGGAACCCATTACCTCCCCCCAGCCATGCTCGAAGCCTACCACACACAGTCGATAGTTATCTAGAGCACAAAAGCTACCCCAATCCCCAGGAAAAAACCTATCCCAATGTCCTAACCACTAACTTCCATAAAAACCTACCCCACCCTGGTCCTCCTATACCTAGACCCCTCGACCCTTTAGCCTTTAACCCCCAAAACCTACCCTCTCCCAAGAACTCAAAATACCTACACCCTAGCCCGTTTTCCCTAAACACCAACTGGTGCTAGCTTAACTCCCCCCTAGCACCCATCACCACCCCACTCCATTACCCCCTTAATCTGAACCCCTCATGTCCCCATCCCAAAACATACCACATTCCATGCCCTGAACCAACCCTAGTCCCAAGAACCTAGCTTGAGCCCCAAACATTCTCCCATCCAAAACATACTATACATCCCCAACAATAAACATATCCCAACTCCCTTACCCTTATTCCCATCTACCACCACCCTTACCCAAATCCTACCCCTGAATATTTCCTGCTTACACCTCTCTCTCACTAACCCTCGAACAAAACCTAAGCCAACCCCACCCCCGACAGACACACATACACCTAACACTAAGCCTACCCCATAACCCCACCAAAATTTACAATGTATCCCTAATCCAACCCCCTATCCCCATCCCCAACACACCCTACCATTCCTAATCCTGTCCCCATCCTAGACACATACCCCTTATCCCATCTACCCTTATACTAGACAACCAACACCCCTATGTTAGCACCAAACATACCCACCCCACAACATACCACTGTATCCCAAACCATCCCACAGAAAACAAATACACTTAGCCCTAAACCACCCCCAACATACATACTTGAACCTAGATCTAAACCTACCCAACAAACATTATAACAATCCCCAAACCAACCCCTACCCTCCAACAAATCCTAAACCAATACACCCAAACTACCAATCAATCTCCTACATTATCCAAAATTCTACCCCCCCCCACTTACCACCCTAACCGTATTCTACCACCCCCACACTCACACACACAATGATACCCCTACCCCTAATACACCCCCAACTAATAACCAAATCATAAGTTCAAAACCTAACAAACTACCTACATCCTTATCCCCCATCGAACCCTCAAACACCCCCAATCCTAAACCTGTTCCCCAAACCTACCACATACACCACCCCACAATCTCCCACCCACCCCATCCATAATCCTACCCCCCATAAACAATAATAAATCCCCATTCCCCCTTCCATTGATAAATTATACCCTCTAACCTAATAACAACCCCCCCCCCCACCATAGTAGTTACCTCCAAACACCAAAGCAACCCACCAACATATACCCCTTATTGTAGACATATAACATAAACTCATACCAGTGACCAAAAGCAACCACCTACAAGCCCTATCATACACCTACATACCAACTTACTCCCCTATCAATCATACACATACATCCCTAGCCCAAAACAACCCCCACCTATACCAAGAACCATTTCCAAAACCTAACCAAAAACCCCATGCCCCAATCCTAAACCTACCCTCCCCCACCCCCAACCCTTATAGTCATATACATATGCCCCTAAACTACCCCACAATAACCCCCATCCCCGGTGCTAAACATAACATTGAGAAATAACATTAAACCATCCCTCAATCCAAGCCCTAAACCTAACCATCATCTCCAACACTAAAACAACCCTTTACCTTACAGTAATCATAGCCCCCCCACACATACCTACCCTATCCTTACCTCACCCCCACCACCTAAACCCATGACCCAATCCATTATCCTACCCACACAACCCATTCCTTAGCCATAAATCAACCCATATCCCCCCCATGCCCTAAACATACCTCTCCCACATACTCCTCTTACCCCTCCCAACCCACATACCCTCAAACCTATCACTAATCCACCCCCACATACCACCATCCAACCCCCACCCCCGGCCCTAGCACTAATCCTACCAACAGACCCCTTGACTCTGACCATATAACAACCCCCTCCCAATACTAAAATAGAACCCCAACCTACCCACTAGCCTCGACTACCTACCTCATGCCATGACTAATCCATACCACATCCCCCAACCTAATAAGAACAAAACCAAGGCCAACCCCTACGCACCCCACATACCCCCTACTACACCTACACCCATGATTGTTCCCCTAGATCTACACATGTACCCTCTTTAGGTTCTGGGCATATTGGATGCATTTTGGTGGGTGTACCCAACCTTAATTTTAGCATTAACAATGATCAATTTGAGATCTATCATGATATTAAAACATCGGATCTTCATAATAGAATGAAGAACGAAAAATAAAGATTGCAGTCCTGAAACCATCGATAGGATCTTCATATGTTCGGTCAAATTAATTTAATTAATTGAAAATAATTACCATGAAGAAATTCTTTCTTTGTTTATGTTTCCTGACACTATATGATGTGATCCATCGTTGTGTCATATAATCAAAGTGAAGGTTTCCTATAGAGGTGTTCCACACTTACTCAATGTATCTCTGCATGTTTCTAAAGGGATCTTTGGGTGATATCATAGAAGAAACATCACATGCGAGGTCTGACATTGATCACCCTGATCTGGTGGAGGTGGATCTCTCTCTCTTGTAGATTGAGAGAATTCTTGGTGGAAATGAAATACTATCTTGGATTGAGTGATTTTCACAATAAGATATGTATAACAACCCAATAAATGGACAGGCAAATTATATTATATTTTTATGATTTTTTATAACACAGAATAATAAAATGAATTAATTACGTGAAGGAATTTATTCATTTCATTTAATTCATATTAATACCCTATGTTGAATGATAACAGTTGACTAACATTATTACTTGTCATGCGCCCAACGAATAACACCAAATATTATTTAATTAAATAAATAATATTATTTCTCATAAATTCCGAAAAAAATACACTGCATGTACTTTTATTTGTTCATTTTTCTTTAATTCCTCCACCACATTTATTAGACCTTGAATAATGGCTATTTATTTATAAAATAAATATCACTGCATTACATGCTAATAAATATATTATTTCTCCCACAATATATTCTATCGAATAACTATAATTGAAATAAAAGTGATAAGCCATCCAAAAATAACTATTAATCCAAAATCAGGAATAGTCATTATTTAACATGTTATATTAGTATATAACTGAGATATATGGGCACAGATAATGTGTGACCCTCTAGGCCTCTTTCTCAGTTGCATTATATGGATCCTACCTAATGTCCAAGGTTAGAATCTAGCAACACTCTAAGGCACCCATAGGGAAAGTTGTTCATGCCACAATGAAGTGTAACCTCCTATGAACGCTTACTGTGAAATATAATATATTTTTCTCAATATCTGGAATCAAGAGGGATGATTTCTAGTTCCATCAACCCATGTGCTCAACTATGTTTTCATTGACTTTTGAGAATTAAACTTTCCCATTCCTCACCATGACCATGGATTTATTTAGGCTATATCAATTCCATGAGAGGGCCTAAGATATCTACATCCATTATGGAATAGAAGGGAAAAATACTATCTTGCATTATCTATTAATGTAGAATCACTCGGGACGCACCCAACATATACTACCTCCCTACGAATAGTGTGTCATCATAGTTTTTGTCAATACATACAAGTGCATGAGTTGGCATACCCATTAATAGTAATCTTAATGTCTAAGGACCGATACACACGTCTCCATATTGAAACATCCAATGACACCATGAAATGTGGATTTCCTACTGGTGGGTCTCGTTCTCATAATATCGTCGTGGATATTTCCATGGGCGCCCAGCAGGAGAAGGTGGCTCAAAATTTTTATGAGTCATCACCTCTAATGTCGCATATTATTTATGTCTCTCAAATAACATCACTCATCCATAGAACATATATTCCAGAATTGTTTTATGGAACTTTTGGGTTCTCATCATTGCAGGGATCTACTATGACCATTTAATTCAACATCTATCCTTAGGACATAATCACATTCATTGCCACGTAGAAGAACAATGATGATGTGATATGTTATTTATTAATGAATAAAGTTAAAAGTAGTTGGATCTAGGCCACCAACACCAATATACTCCCACATTGACTATAGATAACTTCTAACAACCTTTAACCTGCTAGCTCTCACATGATATTCATGCTTCTGTAGATATAAGCCTTTAGTCATGGTGTCTTCCACAATCTCTTTTGTGGACACTCTTCTCACAAAACCATCACCCCATTGATAGAAATCCTTCAAGAGGTGATACATCTGGATTATGTGCTTTGGCAATTAATGTGACCGTGGTTTTTTTGCAAGATCCATTGTGGAAGTATTATCACAATACAATATGATAGGATCATTAATGCTATGAACCACATCAAGCTCATGGAAAATTTTCTAAATCCAGACGGCTTCCTTGGCCACATATGAAGCCACTATATATTCATACTCCATTGAATATTCAGTGACAACTGGATTCCTTAAAGTCATCCTACTCACAACACCTCTATTGAGAGAGAAAACATATCCAGATTACAACATCAGATCATTCTGATCTATTAGAAAACCAGCATCAGCATGCCCTTTTGATGAAAAGCTCCTCATCTCCTCCATATACCGGAAAAATATTCTTAGTTATTATCAGATACATACAGATAGTCTTAACAGTATTACAATGTTATTCTCCTGAATCATCTTGATATATGTCTACCATGCTCAGTGCATAGGCAACACCAAACCTGGTATATAACATGGCATACATGATGGATCCAATAGTTGAATCTTATGGGATCATACTCATTCTATCTTTCTCTTGTTGTGTCTGAGGACAAATTTTCTTAGAAAGGTGTAGGCCACATGATAGTGGAACCAATTCCATATTAGATTTTTCTATACAAAATCTCTTTATTTTTTGTTCAATATATGTACTCAGAAATAGTTAAAGCTGCCTCTTGGATCTATCATGACTGATCTTGATCCCTATATTGGAGGATACTTCACCTAAGTCCTTCATGGAGAATCAGTTGTTCAACCAGTCCTTAACTGACTGTAATACTGGTAAATCATTTCCAATAAGAAATATGTCGTCAACATTTACTACAAGTGTAACTATCGAATTCCCATTAAACCGCTTATAAACACATGGATTACATTCATTCTTAATGATACCAAATTCATGCATGGCTTCATAAAATCAAATTTTCAACGACCTAGATGATTTCTTTAATCCATAAATGGATTTCTACACCTTGAAAAACCGTTTGGATTCACCTGGTGTCATAAACCCTTCTAGTTGTGTCAAATAGAAAATTTGCTGAAGTTTCCCATTAAGGAATGTTGTTTTGAAATCCATTTACCAAAACTCATATCCATGGTAATATGTTATCTCAAGTATGATTCTTATGGATTTAAACATGGAAACTGGCGATAAGGTTTCATCATTGTCAATTCCTAGATGTTTTCCAAATCCTTTATCTACTATCCATGCTTTATAGGTGCTACAATAAACTTCCATTTCTAGTTTTCAATTGAATAACCATTTTCATTTGATAGGATTTTCATCAACTAAATCATCTACCAAAACCCATACTATTTTATGATACATGGTATCCATCTCATAATTTATTTATTCTAGACAACTTTTAGCTTCTGAGATTTCTACTGCTTCCTTGTAGGAGATTGGTTCATCCTGATCTATTAAAAAAAATTCACCATCCTCAGTGAGTAGGAAACCAGATATCTCTGGTTCCTTTACCTCTCTTGAGCTCCTAGGTAGTACTTTTGTTACTAGAACCTCTTCTACAGGGACTTGTGTAACATGTTCATATACCAACTCATGTGTATCTTGAGCATCAACTTCATTTAAGTCAATCGTGCTCCCACTATCCTTTTTAGGACATTCTCCCTCTCAAAAAAATGACTTTTCTAGCGACAGTCACTTTCCTTTCTTAAGGGTTATATATATAATATCCTTTATTTTCCTTATTATATCCTGTAAATATACACTTCATGCACTGGGTTTCTAGTTTGTTTCCTGTTAAAGTCATAAAAAATTCCTCGCATCCCCATACACGTGTGTGTGACAAAATGGATTTCATTCCATACCATAACTCGGAGGGAATTCCATTTTCCACCAGGGTTGGTTCTATGTTTTATGTGTATGTTGGATTCTATAACGAATACACCAAATAGAATAATGGATGATGTATATTATTCATCATCAACCTCACCATGTCCATCAAGGTGTGGTTCCTCCTTTCACTAACACCATTCCACACACATCCGTGTGCACAAATCCTAGAATCTCTGGGGCACTTTCACACTGTCCACTGAAAGGTAGGTTAGCCATTTTTATTTGTAAAAAATCATGACAGATATCAAATGTTTTTACCTCTGTAGTGTCTAAATAGCAATCTTGGAAGAGCTTTGTTAAGCTATTCTCATTTACATGACCGATATTGTGATGCCAAAATGGGGCGATGTATAGGTCTTGTGAGTTTGCTTCATTATCTATTTTGATTACCTAGTTTTCCTAAATTAATACATTCAAGCCATTATCTAAACGCTCCAATCCATAACAAATGTTGTTCTTATAAAAGAGACAACCCTTATATTCAAACATTAACATAAATCAATCCATATCCCAACAAGATACAAATATTATGTTCTTGGTAACACTAGGAACATAAAAACATGTATATAAAACCAAAATCATCGTAGTTAGAAATGAGAGGTAGAAATATCCAAAGGATAACATAGCTAGCCTTGTGACATTGGTAGCTCGAAGATCCACCAATCCTTGGTAAATGTTTATAAATCTATATGGTTCTTGCATTTGAATACATATGTGAGCCCCACAAGCTATATCTGATACACAATGTGTAGAAATAGAATGATTACACTTGATAACCAATGCAACTTTTGTGTCCCCACTCTTCTGGGTGTATTTAGTCTTCTAGTGTCCTTTCATGCCACATGAAAAACATACCACATCTCCTTCCATGCCCTACCTCTAGAGCATCCCCTCCTTGGAGGGACGTTGCTCAGGGGGGATTCAGATAGTTTAAAAGTATATGCCCCCTTTTCCTTTTCCTTCTATTTCTTATTTAACATAAGGACTGCAGGTTTTTCAAGACCCATGTCATTATCTAACTTGAGAAAGAATGTAAAATGATTAGATAGACTATTTTCATTTTTTCTCATGTTTTAGTAGACAATAAATCAAGAGTAGGTTTTGGGCTTTTCGGATAGGATGAGATTTAAATGCAACTCATCCAGGAACATAATCCATATGATTTCCAAGCGTTAAATGAATCCAATGAGCTAGAGTACAGGAGGCTCAGCTGGCACAGACTCTCCAAGCGTAGTTGTAAACAATTCATTGGATATATCATATCTCTTTTTTCTCGCCTTCTCATGATTGAGATCCTTAAGGTGAGACATCATTCTATACCCGTCAATGTTTTCATGTTTCTTCAAGAGTTCATAAGACATGTCTGATTTTCATGAAACAGTAGACATATGTGGCATTATCAATTTGTTTCCTATAGAGAGATTGTTTGTCATCCCTGGCCTCTATTCCAGGCACAACTAGAATAGGATCATCCACCATATACAATTTCCTCTCGTGGTGAAAGATGACGCGTAAACGCCTCCACCTCTTTATGAAATTGTTGTTGGTGAGAAGGTTTTCATTATCGAGTATGGTTTGTAATGACATTTTTGAAATCATTTTTCTTGTTTTTTCTACAAATTAAGTTGAGCAAAGGATTAGATCATTATTATAATAAAATTGAGACAAATAAATAAATTGATACTTATTAGTATCCTACTATTTTATCTAAATCCAATATCTCTCACCACTGACTTAGAAATATTGTGTTTCCATAATATTTTTGTGTAATGGATCCATATTGGCCATAGCATTACCCCAACTAGTGTTGGTAAACCAACATGAAGGGTTTTAGGCCGGCATTCTGAATTCCAACTTCATTAACTTGCTGCTCCTTGATCTACTGAGTGGACTCCCCAATCCCGAAAACCTTTTATTTTTGGATTTCCTCTACATTTGCCTCCTCGTCACAACATGTCCTATTGTGGTTTTCAATCATTGACGAAAAACAAGCGAAGTCAACCGAAAACCTTTAATTATAATTCCCATATAATTGTAATCACTCCAACTTGGGTTGGTCAACCATTTTGAAATATGGATTGATTCTAACCATGATTATGGAAGTCTATACCGACTTAATATTTCATTGAGAGATTTTATCTTTATATGTAAATTTTAATTTTACTATATTGATTACATGCTTGTTAATATTATGTGGTATAAACATATGTGATTTTCCATGTCGAAGGTAATATTTTATGCATAAGCTTGTTTTATTTTAGTTCCATATTGAACGTTTCATTAATTCATTAATTGTGTTATCATGACAACAATCCCACAATAAATACACCATGAAACAGACATAAATAAAATAAATGGTATGATCATGAGTTTTTTCTATTGGATAGTTTATCTAGTGGTTGATGAACTATCATATCTCCTAGGGGAGAAACACCATGAATCTTTTGGGTTCGTGGTTACATCTCTCCACCCATCCACCTTTGTGTATCCTTGGATTAGTTTCACCTTGGATCCTAACATGAGCCATCTCCACCAGCTTGGGAGCTACATCTATCACATATGCATTCAACTAACACACAGTTGAAGGGTAAAACATGGTTTTATATGAAATAAACCTTGGTCACACAAGCCCTACATATTAATGAGGATAAGGCTCTCAGGCCAACAAATTTAATTTATATAAATAAATTAAAAGAAACAATTAACATAAAAAGGTCTTGGTATAGCTCAGGATCATCCATACATGCAATGATATATACACATAAATAAACTAGCATTCAATTCATTAATCATTCTGGTTTATGTTAAATCACACTCAATTCAATTAAATATATTTAATTAATTAATCCTTTTATCCTAAACCCTTTTCTGAATTTCATATAGATTATCATCCATCATAATTTTAAACAAATAAATTCATATAATGTTATCATTGTACATAACTTGTTCCTTGGAGGCAAATAGGTGAATTCCCTTTATTAACTTCCCAATGAGTGGAAATGAACATTACACATATGTTAAATTAAACACACATATATAAAACACCTATCACATGTGGTGCCTCAGCTTTACACATACACTATGGTACACGTCTCAAGGGTTTGTATAATATAATAAGAAATTTTAATAAACGTGTATAATTTGGATGAGTACATGACATGTAGCTCCGACTACACGACATGTACATTTTTTCACCAGCCATCTGAAGTACATGCCCAAGGACATGGAGTTTTGTTGTAATTTAGAAATATTCAGAGTACAAATTGTGTTCAGTGGGACACACGCCATGTAGTATCCACATAACACAATTTCCTCCCATGCAAGTAGTGTACAGGGTACACGGTCCAACCCTATCCCAAAGGGAATACACGCCGTGCTGAGTGGACCACGCAACATGTAATCTAGAAACCGTGTTCCAACTGTACCTGGTCAACACACGAAGTCATTTATGTCATAGAAATTCTCCAACACACCACCTGATTTGGGAAAACAATCTGATGCATTGAACCTAGACTGCATGACGTGAACATCCAAATACACACACTGTATTCTGGTGTTGTACGGACCAGAAAGTTTGTCACCTATGAATGATATCCTCTATTTTATTTTAATCAAAATTAAAAAAATAATTTGTTTCTATAAGGTGAACGAGAAACGCGAGAGGAGGAACTGATCTCGAGATTCAGATTTTAAAGAACGATTAATTTGAATTGAAACAACTAAATTATTAAATGCGTAAATCCCCAACGAAAAACATAAATAATTATATCCAATGATATGACCCCTCTGATACCACTTGTAGGTTCCGAGCGTAGAAGAAGCACGTTGGTTGGTGTACCCAACTTAAATTTTAGCATTTAAAATGATCTATCTGAGATCTTTCGCAATAAAAAAATGCAGGATATTCAGAATAGAATGAAGAGAGAAAAAGAAAGAGGGGAGTCTTAGAACCATTGATAGGATTATCATATAATGGATATAATTAATTTAATTAATTTACATGAATTGCCTTGATGGAATTATTTCTTCGTTGATGTTTCTAGTCATGATCAGATGTGATCCACCAAGGCGTCGTTCAATCAAAGTGTAGAATTCCTCTAGCGGTGATCCACACATGCTCCACGTATCTGTAGACATTGCCGAAGGGATATCTGGGGTCTAGAGTGGAAGATCCTTCAGTTGAGATGGTTTCCATCGATCGCCTTGATCCGGTGGGGAAGGATCTCTCTCCCTCATAGCTTGAGAGCGTTCTTGGTGGAAAAATAATTCTCTCTTGGCTTGAGAGCTTTTTGAAATCCATTGTTCACAACCACCCAAAAAATGGCTAGGCTAATGAGAAATACATAATTGGGATTTATAATTACCTAGAATATTAAAATGAATTAATTACCCAAATGCATTTATTCATTTCATTTAATTCTTTGTAATAACCCATCTATAATAATAACCGTTGACTATTATTATTACTCGACATGGGCCCAGCAAATTTCACCTATTATTATTTAATTAATGGAATATTATTATTTATCATAAATTCCCTAAAAAAATATACGACGTGTACTTTTATTCTTTCATTTTTCATTATTTCCTCCACCACATTTATTAGACATTTAATAATAGCTATTTATTTCATAAGTAAATATCACAACATTACACACTGATAAATATATTATTTCACCCACAATATATTCTCTCGAATAACTAGTGATGAAATAAATGTGATCAGCTATCATTTATTAATTATTAAACCAAGATCAAGAATAATCATGATTTCACTTGGTAAATTAATATTTAACTGAGATACTAGGACACACATTGTGTGTGACTCTCCATGCCTCTTTCTTAGGGGAATTAGATGGATCCTACATAGAGTCCATGGTTAGTGCCTAGAACATGCCAAGTCACCCTTAGAAAATGATGTTAACAACGCAATGATGTGTCACCTCCTACCGACGCTTACTGTGTAATATAATCCCTTTGTCTTGATATCTCGAATCAAGCAGGTTGCATGCTAGTTCCATAAACCCATGTGCTCGATTATTATTTCTTTGTCATTTCAGAAATGAACAAACCCATCCGTCTCCATGGCCATGTATTTATCCTGGCTATATCAGTTCCATCAATGGGCCTGAGATATCTACCTCTGTTATGGAACCGAAGGGACACATCATTTCTTTCATTATCTATTATTGTAGTATAACTCAGGACGCACCCAATGTATCCTACCTCACTGCGAACAGTGTGTTGTCATAGTTTTCTTCAATACATCTAAGTGTGTGACATGAAATACCCATTAATAATAATCTTAAATTATATAGACCAATACACAATTTCACTGATAGGAACATCCAATGACACTATGAAATGGGGATTTCTTACTGGCGGATCTCATTCTCATAATATTCTCCATGATATTACCATGTGAACACACCATGAGAAGGTTCCTCAGTGTTTTTTGAGTCCTCACCCCTAATGTCATGTATTATTTGTGTCCATCCAATAACATCATCCTGCAATATAAAATATATTCAATACTAGTGCTATGGAACATCCGGGTTCTCATTATAGCAGGGATCAGTTATGACCCTTTAATGCAACAACTCTCCTTATTATATTATCATATGCATTGTCATGAAAAAGAACAATCTAGATGTGATATTGTATTTATTAATCAGTAATGTGCAAAGTATTTGGTTCAAGACACCATCTCCAACACCCTCATACCCTAGGGCCATAGTCCTGAACTAAACCAACGACCACCATTCCTAGAACTAATCCATCCCCCTACCCACCCTCCCTTTCCCAAACATATCCCACCACCCACAAAGGACCATAGAAATAGCCCACCATGCCTCCACCCCACCAATAATATTTTACAAAGCCCACAAAACATTTCCCCTCCCAGTCGTAAACCACCTCCCCCCTCCCCACACATACCCCAATTCAATGCCAAACCCCAACCAGTATCCCCTCAATTATCCCCCACCATTCTAACATACACCTCGAACCCTATCCATTAACCTACAATCCTACCACCATTCCATATCCCTAAATGAACCACCACCCCCACCAACTCCCACACCCCACTAACCCTTAGTTCTAAACCTACCCACCCTAAACACTACCCCCTAGACCATGCCTAAAACTACCCACCCAACCACCTACCCACCCCTCCCCCATCCAACCAATAAACCCCCCATACCATAGCCACCACCACATACCCATCTACCTCCCACCAACACCCGAAAAATATTATGTAGAAATACCAACCTACCCATGGGCCCTAGACCAAATCCAAGCCTCAAATCCCCTCCCAATACAAAACCTACCTCCCCAACTACCCACACCCCCACTCCTACCACATCACCCCCACCCACCCTAAACTAGTCAAAAACCTACCCCCCCCCCCCCCAACACCTACCAAGACACATAACCTCCACTCCACAGACACCTCCCAACAACTACCCTTCCCCCACCCACAAAAACTACTACCCCAATACCCCCATGTCATAATCATAAACCCATCTATGTTAGGAAAAATCTTCCAACCTACACCACCAAGCCCTATGCCAACTCCCACATAGATTCCAAACCATATCCATGAATATAACCACTTTCCTAGTGTCCCACACCCTATAACAAGCCTCATACTTCACCCTTATAATACTAAAATTACATCCCTTACCAACACCTCACACTCCACCACCCCAACCCACCGCCACCCCTAACTACACAACCAACCCTAAATATAGACACCACCAACCCCACATAACCCCCTCAAAACATTCCCAACCTGCCCGCCCCCATCAATAAACAATCAACTGACCAAGACCACTACCATAGACATAAACCTTCTGTGTGCACCTATCCTAGAAGCTCTGTGGCCCTTCCACACTTTCCACTAAATGGCATCTTGAACATTTTTCATTATAAAAAAGCATGTCATCTATCAAGTGGTTTTACCTCAGTAGTGTGTAAATAGCCATCTTGTAGGAGATTTGTTATACACTTTTCATTTACATGACCGAGATGGTGATGCCACAATTGGGTTATTTCTGGGTCTTGTGAGTTTTCTTCATTATCAATTTCCAAAACATGGTTTTCCAAATTTAATAAATTCAAACAATTATTTAAATGCTCTATACCATAATAAACGTTGTTCCTATAAAAGAGACAACCCTTATATCCGAACATTAAAATAAATCAATCTATATCCCAACAAGATACAGAAATTATGATCTTGGTAACACTAGCAACATAATAACATTTATATGAAACCAAAATCATCGTAGTTGGCAATGAGAGGTTGTAATCACCAATGGAAAACATAGCTAGCCTTGTGCCATTGGTAGATCAAGGATCCACCTCTCCTAGATAAATATTCCTAAATCTACATGGTTCTTGCATTTGAATATAGATATGAGACCCACAAGCTATATATGATACCCAATGTGTAGAAATAGAATGATTACACTTGATAACGAATGCACCTTTTATGTACCCATGCTTCTGGGTGCATTTCGTCTTCCAGTGGCCTTGCTTGCCACATGAAAAACATACCACTTCCCATTCCTTTCCCTACCTATGTATCTTCCCCTCCTTGGAGGGATGACGCTCGGGGGGCTTCAGATCGTTTAAAAGTCATTGTCCCCTTTTCCTTTTCCTTCCATTTCTTATTCACCATAAGGACTGCAGGTCTGTCATTACCCATGTCCTTACCTACCTTGAGAATTAATGTCAAATGTTTATATAGACTCTTCTCATTGTTTATCATGCTATAGTTTCCAATAAATCAAGAGTAGGTTTTGGTCTTTGTAGATAGGATGAGATCGGTATGCAACTCGTCTGGGAACATAATCCCTAAGATGTCGAAGCGTTCAACGAAGCAAATGATCTTGACTACATGAGGCCCAGTTGGCATAGACTCTCAATGCATAGTTGTAAACAAAGCATTGGAGATCTCATATCAATTTTGTCTCATCTTCTCTTGATAGAGATCCTTAAGGTGAGACACCATTATATATGCGTCAATGTTTTTATGTTTCTTCAAGAGTTCATTAACATGGCTGATAGCATGTAACACTAGACATATTAGGCATCATCCATGTGTTTCATATAGAGAGATAGTTCATCATCACTGGACTCTATTACTAGCACAACTAGAATAGGAACTTCCAGCACATACAATTTTTTCTCGTGGTGAAAGATGACGCGTAAATGCCTCTGCCACTTTTGGAAATTGTTTCTAGTGAGCAGGGTTTCCTTATCGAGTATGGTTTTCAATGATATATTTGAATTCATTTTTATTTTAATTTCTACATATTAAGATGAGAAAAGGTTTAGATCTTTATTATGATAAAATTGAGACAATGAAATAAATTAACAATTATTAGTCTCCTACTATGTTATCTAAATTCAATATCCCTCACCATTGACTTCAAAATATACTGTTTCCATAATATTATTGTGTAAAGGATCTATATTGCCCATAGAATTACCCAAAATAGGGTTGGAAAAGCAACATGAAGTGTTTTAGGTAGGCATTATGAATGCCAACTGCATTAACTCGCTGTTCCTTGTTCCGTTGAGAGGACTCCCCAATCCCGAAATCCTTGTATTTTTGGATTTCCTATACATTTGCCTCCTAGTCACAGCATGTCCTATTATTGCAATCAACCATTGATGCAAACCAAGCCATGTCAACCCAAAACCTTGAATTATAATTCCCAGATAATTGTAATCACTCTACCTAGGGTTGGTCTAGCATTTTGAAATATGGATCGATTCTAACCAAGATTATGGAAGGCTATACTGACATAATATTTCATTGAGGGATTTTATCCTTATATATAAATTTCAATATTATTATTTTGAATACATTGTTCTTAATATTAATTTAGATATACTTAAGTGATTATCCATGTCTAATATAATATTTTATGCATAAGCTTGTTTTCTGTTAGTTCCATCTTGCATGTTTCATTAATTAATTAATTGTGTTATTGTGACAACACATCCACAATAAATACACCATGAAACTAATAGAAACAAAATAAATGGTAAGATTATGAGCTTTTCTTATTGGATAGTTTATCTAGTGGTTGATAAACTATCCCATGACATAGTGGAGAAACACCTTTATCCTTTTGGGTTCGTGTTTACAACATTCCACTTGTCCACCTTTGTGTCTCCTTGGACTAGTTTAACCTTGGATCCTAACATGAGCCGTCTCCACCTTCTTAGGAGCTCCATATATCACATATGCTTTTATCCAACACACCAGTGAGGGATAAAATGTGGTTTTATATAAAAGAAACCTTGGGCATGCAAGCCTTATATATTAATGTGGAGAAGGCTCTCGGGCGAACAAATTTAATTTAAATAAATAAATTAAAATAAATGATTAACATACAATGGTCTTGAAATAGCTCATGACCATCCGTATATGAAATTATTTATAAACATAAATAAACTATAATTAAATTCATTAATCATTCTGGTTTAAGTTAAATCACACAAAAATCAATTAATTATATTTAATTAATCAATCCTTTTATCTTAAACCCTTTTCTGAATTTATTAGAGATTCTCATCCATTATAATTTCAATCAAATAAATTCATTTAAAATTATCATTGTATATAACTTGTACCATGGAGGAAACCCAGTGAATTACCTTTCATAACAACCCAATGAATGGAAATCAACATTAAACATATGTTAAATTAAACACATATATATATAAAACACCTATCCCATGTGGTGCCTCATCTTTTATCCTACACTATGGTACAATTATCAAGGGTTTGTATAATATAATAATAAATTTTATAAAATCTTCATAATTTGGATGAGTACATGGCATGTAGTTCGGACTACATGGCTTGTACATTTGTTCACCATCAATCTGAAGTACACACCCAGGGACATGGCATGTAGATTTACATTAGAAATATTCAGAGTACACATCGTGTTTAGTGGGACACACGCCGTGTAGTATCCGGGTTACACAATTTACAGCCATGCCAGTTGTGTACGGGGTACACGTTCCAACCCTATCCCAATGGTACTACACACCGTGTTCAGTGGACCACACGACGTGTAATCCAGAAACCGTGTGCCAATTGTTCCTGGTCATCACATGGTGTCATTTATGCCTTATGAATAATCCAACACACAACGTGATTTGACGGACCAGTCTAACACATTGATCATAGACAACACGATGTGAACATCCGAATACACACCGTCTATTCTGTTGTTGTACGAACTAGAATGTTTGGCCCCTCAGAATGAGATCATCTATTTTATTTTAATCAAAATTACAGGAAGAATTTGTTTCTATAAGGTGAAAGAGAAACGCAAGAGGAGGAACTGATCTCGAGATTCAGATTTTAAAGAACGATTAATTTGAATTGAAACAAATAAATTATTAAATGCGTAAATCACCAACGAAAAACATAAATAATTATATCCTATGATATTTCACCATTGATACCACTTGTTGGTTCCAAGGGTAGTAGAAGTGTGTTGGTGGGTGTACCCAGCATTAATTTTTGAATTAATAATGATCAATCCAAGATCTGTATCAATAATAAAATGCAGGATATTCAGAATAGGAGGAAGAATGAAAAAGAAATAGGGGAGTCTCAGAACCATATATAGGATCAACATATGGAAGATATAATTAAATTAATTAACTGAAAAGAATTATCGTGAAAGAATTGTTTCTAAATTGATGTTTCTGGTCATGATTTGATGTGATCCACTGCTGCATCATATAATCCATGAGTAGAATTCCTCTACCAGTGATCCACACATGCTCCATGTATCTCTAGACATCGCTGAAGGGATCTCCAGGTGATAGCACAGAATATCCTTCTCTTGAGATGTCTGAAATCTCTCGCCTTGATCTAGAGGAGGTGGATCTTTGTCCCTCATAGCTTTAGAGCATTATTGGTGGAAAATAATTCTCTCTTGGCTTGAGAGATTTTTGAAATCTGTTGTGAACAACCACCGAAAAAATGCTATGCTAATGGGGAAAATATAATTGGGATTTTTAAATACATAGAATAAGAATATGAATTAATTACCCGAATGCATTTATTCATTTCATTTAATTCTTGGTAATACCCCATTTATAATAATAACAGTTGACTATTAATATTACTTGTCATGCACCCATCTAATTAGACATATTATTATTTAATTAATTGAATATTATTGTTTATCATAAATTCCCAAGAAAATACATGGTGTGTACTTTTATTTTTTGTATATTTCATTATTTCCTCCACCACATTTCATATACGTTGAATAATGGGTATTTATTTCAAATATACATATCACAACATTACTCTCTAATAAATATATTATTTCACCCAAAATATATTCTTTTGAATAACTAGTGTTGAAATAAATGTGATCATCCATCCTTGAATAATTATTAAATCAGGATCAGGGATAATCTTTATTTAACTTGTTAAATTAATATTTAACTGAGATTCTTGGACACACTTTGTGTGTGACCCTCAATGCCTCATTCTCAGGGTAATTAGATGGAGCATGCCTAAAGTCCATGGTTAGTGCGTAGCACATGCCAAGGCACCCATAGAGAATGATGTTAACACTACAATGACGTGTCACCTCCTACGAATGCTTACCATGTAATATAATCCCTTTGTCTTGAAATATAAAATCATGCATGTTGCATGCCACTGCCATCAACCCATGTGATCGATTATTCTTTCATTTCATTCCCGAATTGAATAAACCCATTCATATCAATGGTCCATGTATTTATCTTAGTTATATCAGTTCCATCAAAGGGCCTGAGATATCTACTTCTATTATGGATCATAAGGGACAAATCCATTCTCGCATTATATATTATTGTAGTATCACTCATGATTCACCCAATGTATCCTACCTCGCTGCGAACAGTGTGTTGTCACAGTTTTCTTCAATACATCTATGTACATGAGTTGCAATACCAATTAATAATAATCTTAATGTCTAATGACCAATAAACAATTCTGTAGATTGGAACATCCAATGACAACATGAAATGCGGATTTCCTACTGGAGAGTCTCATTCTCATAATATCCTCTTGGATATTACCATGTGAACACACCATGAGATGGTTCCTCAATGTTTTTTAAGTCATCCATCTGTTGGAAAGTATTATTTGGGTCCCTCAAATAGCATAATCCTGTAGTAGAAAATATATTCAATACTAGTGTTATGGAACTTCCAGGTTCTCATTATAGTCGGGATCCGCTGTGACTATTTAATGCAACAGCTATCCTTAGTATATTATCATATGCATTTTCATGAAAAATAACAATCAAGATGTGATAATGTATTTATTAATGAATAATCTACGAAGTATTTGGTTGTATCCACCAACTCCAACACCCTCTTACCCTAGTTCCATATCCCTGATTCAACACAATAACAACCATTCCTAGAACAAATCCATCCCTCTACCCACCCTCCCTTTCCAAAACCTATCCCACCGCCCACAAAGAACCTTAGAACATTCCCACCATGCCTCCACCCTAACAGTCAAATTTTACAAAGCCCACCAAACTTATCCCCTCCCAGTCGTAAACCCCCCCTCCTCCACGCACATATTGCAATTCAATTCCAAACCTCACCCATTCTCCCCTCAATTACCCCCACCATCCAAACATACACCCCGAACCCTATCCATAAACCTACAAACCTACCGCCATTCCATATCCCTAAATGAACCACCACCCCACCAAATCCCCACACCCCACTAACCCTTAGTTCTAAACCTACCTACCCTAATCACAACCCCCTAGACCTTTCCTAAAACTACCCACCCTACCACCTACCCACCCCTCCCCCATCCCACCACAAAAACCCCCCATCCCTAAGACACCACCACATACCCATCAACCTCCCACCAACACCCGAAAATCATTATGTAGACATACCAACCTTCCCTTGGGACCTATTCCAAAACCAAACCTCAAATCCCCTCCCATTTCAAAACCTACCTCCCCAACTTCCAACACACCCACACCAACCACATCACCCCCACGTACCCCAAACCAGTCATAATCCTACCCCCCCCCCCAAAGAAAATCAACCATGCCACATACCCTCCACTCCACAGACACCTCCCAACAATTACCCTAACCCCACCCACCAAAACTACTACCCCAATACCCCCCAACTCGTCATCCTAAATCCATCTGTGTTATGATAAATCTTCCAACCTATGCCCCAAGACCTATGCCAACCCCCACATAGATCCCAATACCTATCCATGAACATACCCACTTACCAGGTGGCCAAAACCCTATACCAAGCCTCTTACATCCCCATCCCAGTACTAATATTACTTCCCCAACCTACACCTCACATTCAACCACCCCAACCCACAGCTACCCTTAACTACATAGCCAGCCCTAAATATACACACCCTAACCACACCTACCCCCTAAAATCATTCCCAACCAGCCACTAGGCCGTCCATAAACAAGCCACTGACCAAGACCACTACCAAAGTCTTAATCCTTCCTACCTACCCCGAGGCATTAATCCCACCCCCACCCCTAATACTATTCCTACAACCCCATTCCAACTGCTACCAAACCCTCCCACACACATATTCCATCCCATACCCGTCATAAACACCCACCCCACCCAATGTACCCCTCAGCCGAGAACCCCCCAACCTACATTCCTCCCCCTGACAGTCCTAGACCAAAACCTACAACCGACCACACCAACCTCCTCAGACCTAGCCTAAACACTCCCCCCACACATAACCTAAATCCAACACCCTCCCACCTACAACCTTGAATATAGACCTAAACACACACAGCTAAACCCCCAACACACCTAAATCCAACACCCTCTCACCTACACCCTGTCTTGTTTGGATGAGGGGCCAGCCCACTGGTCGCCCGATGACCCATTCTAGTCCCTCTTGGCCCGAAGGTCACGGTTTCGACCTCCTGGAATGTGTTCGGACTACTGGGTGGTTCACACCCAGCCCATTCTACCATAGGTAGAATGTTCCACCTCACTGGGATGTAGCTGGATGCCACGTTCGGTCTACTGCCATCACCCCATGGGTTGCCGCAGGGCACCTCCAATATCACGGTCGATTGAGCGCACCCCGCCACGTGGGACGTGGAATGGTGATGCATCTGCGACCCTCCAACATGGTCGATCAAACAAATACACCACCTCCAGTCACCTGCCTTCTAGTGAATCCTCCCACTACGTCACAGTCCGAGTCAGTCATGACCCATCCATCAGCATTTTATCGTGGCGTGCCGACTAACTATTCTGTGGACCACTTGGTCCGCACTGTTTATCCATTCCGCATGCATCTTGGTCTTGAACTCTCTAAGAAACTTCCTATCTAATGGAAATGTCTAAAATTTATCTTGTCATGGATTTGAGAGTTTGGCCACGAAGAACACACACGATGTAGGGGCTTGGGCCATGTTCACATATGCTCACGCCCTCCGTGTACGAAGTTTATAGTCAATGGAATTGATGGAATTATAATTCGAACAATAATGATGATTAAGAAGTGGGTATAAAAATCCCAAATGAAAATTCACCCTCCCGCATAAATGCACGAATCAGAGATCAACATGTTTGTGGGTTAATCTATGTTCGTCGATTCTATAAAATTAATGGAGAATAATATTAAAAAAATTAAACAACCCCTACCATGTTGACATTTGTTTCCAATGTATTCATGCTCAAGGTTTAAAGATATTGACATTGCTTCTGGATACATTTTTCAAGGCATGTCAATGATAATAAATTCTCTCCATTGTTCATTATTCTTCATTGGAGAGGAAAACTACAGATTATTTTTTTGATAATCCTCTCTTTTTAATTCCATATACTTCGACGTGTTGATTTAATAAAAATAATCATGTCGTAGCATTTCTATTACACTGCAATGTTGCATCATTATGTTGTTTAATTTATGAAATAACATCATTGTTACTCTTACATTATTGTATCGTTATGCTGTGTGATATTGGCTATTAATGAACCTCATTATTAACCATGGTTTTTTTCTAGTCTTTACACATTAGCGTCTCCATACACCACCCAAAATTGAGTAAAGAAATAAAATAATTCCTTCAAATTATTTTATTATTTTTCTGAAATGTCAAAAAAATATCATTTCCTCTCAGCCCTTTCTTGTTGAAGTTATGTCATTTCTAAGAAAATCCTGAAGATCCAAATTCAACAGTTCCATTAGATTTTTGATCCGATCACCGGTTCAAAATATATAAATACCCGCTCACATGTTTACTAAATGTACCTTTTAAAAGTTCTAAATTCCATTAAGGCCTCTCCAGGCTTCAGAATAATTTTCTGTACGAGTGTGTGGTCTCAAAATAAATCTATATAATTTAAAAAAAATTACACAAGATTTCTGAGACATTACATTCTCCCCAACTTATGGATTTACATCCCTAAAAGGAAAACATGGATATCGAAATAATTGGGGGTTCGGAGTAGGAATCCAAGCCTCCCGTAACCATGCTCTCTCTAAGAGATTCTATTTCTACCACCAAACTTGCTCCAGAGGAACTGACCGCCCCCATAGGACCCAATCCTGTCGATCCTATATCTTTACCAAGAACGTCACAATCATCACTCCATTATCAATGTAGAGCTCACCCCATTCCATGGCGTGTGATTGATCATGAACATATCTCATCAGCTGTGACACGGGGAAAAAATTATGCACCTGGTGCATATGTGGTGGAAGGGATAGGCAGTACACCACCTCTCCAACTCTGCTCAGGATCTGAAAATGTATGAAGAAACGTGGAAATTGATTGTGACCCTGGAAAAATCTCAGTAATCCTCATTAAGGGAGACCCAAAATAATAGATGATCACCCTCATGAAAATACATGGGTCTCCATCTCCTTTTAGAATAAGAAATTTGTCTTCTTTGTGGAGTCCTCATCCACTCCTAGATGATTTTAAATTCTCAGCGGTAGTCCATACCAGCTATGGTCCCAGGAGTGCTGACACCCCTGGGTCTTTCCAGTACATGGGTGATTTTCATGGATTCATGTACAAGGCCTCAAACAGTTTCATGCCAATGTTGGAGTGATAAATGTTGCGGTATGAAAATGCCACCAGTGGAAGGTGGTCCTCCCAAATGTGTCCAAAGTCCAAGACACAAGAACGAAGAATGTAATCCAATGATTGTATGGTATTATATGTCTAACCATCCATCTGAGGATGAAAAGCTATGCACAAACACAGTCGAGCCCTGAATTCCTCCGCCAACCCCTTCTACAACTGATATTCAAATCATGATTCACAGTCCGAGATAATTGATGAAGGAACCCTTTAGAGAAACACTATTTTCTGGAAGTAGAACAATCCTAATACCTCTACCAAACCCTACTCCCGAATTGGTTAAATGTGAGATTACATGGTGATTCAGTCAATGATTACCCGAATGGAATCATGGACCCATGATATACGTGGTAACCCCATCACAATGTCCATCAAGATACCATCCCATTTCAATTATAGTACCTTGAGTGGTTGTGACATGCATGCTGAAACCTGATTCTTGACCTTCACTTTCTAACGAAGTGACACATCGAAAAATGAAATCCTCCACCACATTCTTAATCCCTAGTCCCCAGTACTGACATAGGAAGTCCTCAGTAGTTGATACATTTCCATTAAGGTCACCAGGTTTAGGCAGTGGAAGTCCACACATAGCCTTAATCCCCTACATTTCTTCTTGGAAAACAACACTGGGGTTTCCCCTAGAGAAACCCTGGGCCTTAAAAACCCCTTCCCTTGCATGTCCCCCCAATATACCATCAACTCAAAAAGCTATGTGGGAGACATCCGATATGCAGGTGAAGATATAAGTGTTATCCCATGGTTCACGCCAATGAATAAGTCTACCTATCTATAAAGAGGTTGTCCTAGGAAATATTTTGCAAAGACATCCACATATTCGTCCCCCGCTATAAGAAATCTTAGACTCCCCTCATCCACCACACTGATGGTGGGTTTAACAGACTATAGAGTGATCAGCTGTACTTTCCTATGAGAAAGTCAATCCTGTGCTGCAAAAGTTCCCTTCTATCCAGTGAAGGAAATCATGATCCCGTCATCAGGGAAACAACACCCTTTACAGCTAAATATATTTTATCTAAGAATAGACAATGGATAACTTGTCCATACACAAGACGACAATGTATGAACTCGATTCTTCTACTAGGACAACCCAATCGAAACTCTTCCCTTATATAGTATGCTGACAATGCTATCACCATGGTCTTATCTTCGAATCATCTCTTTTCAGAATCTATAATTGTAAGGATCGATCCAACAGCTCCACCGGAATCTCTGAGCCTCAAATGTGGTCTGTGTAAGGGAATGTTTTACGGGATCCTATGTCTATGAGAACTACTGGTAACATGGATTAGATAATGATCGTACCACTAATTATCACTAGATAACTGTGGTAATAGGTCTCTATCAACAATAGCTGGTCTCCTACCTATCCACCTGCTCCTAGAGCTCGTGGTGGACCTCCTAGGGGTGGTGGTGGTAGTACATCAAATCAACATCTACCTCCTTCCAATCGTCCTGATCTCATGCCACATTCACTGCCATGTAGACCTCCTCGCTTGAACCTCAGTCATTGTCTCAATGGTCCCTCGATCATCAGCTGGTCATCCGCAAGGGGTGTCAAATAGTAGCAATCGGTGTGCCCTTTTCTACTGCAGTGTAACAAAATCTTGTGCTAATATGACCTCCTCTACCTCACGAGCTCCGAACCTCTGACCCAACATCTTGGGCTCATCTTCATGATGGTTTGGTCCTTTTGGGACTCTGTGCCATCTGCCTACTACCTGCAACTGCTGACTCCACCACCTTTCATCTGGTTGTGTCCCTCATCTTCCGTACCTTCTCGGCATGTAATCTCTCCACCAGTTGGGATCTATCTATTACTCTAGCTAGTGTAATGTTGCTGAGATAAATCATTGGTTCCTTGATCCCCAACTGAAGTCCCTGCCTAATGGTCTGGCCCATATAGAAAGGGTTTCATACCATGTCGGTGGAGTGGCATGAGAGGTCGGTAAGCATCAATGAGTATTGGGCCATAGTTAGTCTGCCCTGATACCAGTGCATTAACACCTTAATACGCACTGAGCATAGTGTAGTTGGTATGATATACGCCCTAAAAAGGATCTTGAATTCCATCAGAAAAAGGGTCGTCTCCTCGTGTGGATAGAGCATCAATATCCACCACCTCACTATCATGCTTAAAAAAATTCGAGCACCTAGAAATATAATTAGGTCTATCAGTGTCTCTACTAGGTGAAAAACCTGAGTAACTACCTTCAGAAATTCCTAACCTTCTTGAGGATCCATCTCACCTCGAATCCTTAGAGGCATATGTCTCTGGAAATTGTGCAGCGCACCAAGTCTGTGTAGTGTCTGTTATTGGGGATGGTAGAAATTGTTACTCTCTAGGTGGTGGTGCTGCTGGAACACCAACATAAGGTTCTAGTGATGTAAGCAGTCCCTACACTGAGACCTCATCACTCGGTGGACCATCATCATTATATCTCTCTAGAATCATGGTTAGTTGTCTTCATGGAGGTATCCGATAAAGAAACTGATGCACCAAAATAAATAACTTATACCTTGTAAGATGACAAAAAATAAATAAAGAGAAAAACATTTTCGAAACACATGAAACTAGTGTTTTCGTGTAATGAGTTTGAAAATAGAATTCAGGGTCCCAGTGTATGGATACGTCAGCTGCCACACCAACACGGGACTCCTAGGCCTGGAAGACAAACTTAAAACACATAACATTAATATCTCATAAAAAACATAGAATCATAATTCATCTATTAGAACTATCCTCCCTTTGATACTACTTTGTCACGACCCGTCCCACAAGGCATGTTCCATGACTACCTAGATAATCCTTCCATAGGCTAGGGGCTGATGATTACCACTAAAAATTCATATCCCAAAAATGGAAGACATTGAATTTAAGAATGTACACAGGCACACCACAAACCACATCCCAACACACTGAAAGGTGAAAAAAAGAATACCACTGTAACAAAGATCAGTGAAAGTACATTTAAAATTAATTGGTCCAAAATAAAAACCCAACATTGAACCATAAATTGAAAATTAAAAATAGAAACTCTATCAACAATCCACAGAAAACCACACCAACTTCTGAAAACATTGAAGCTTCTGGAAGCCGATGTAGTATATCATGCCTGCACGGTCCTACTTGGCCCCACCTAGTCCTTGGCCACAAATCCACCCATCCTAGTGTTAGTAAGTCATGTACCCATGTTCTCCTATTACAAAACATTGATCTCTTACACCGGAAAGAACACGGGCATGCAAAACCCATACAGGGGAGAGTATAACAATACTGAGTAGCGACATCATAAACCTAAAGGACTCATAGTAATCGATGAAGGAAAATAACACAAAGAAAATACCACAAAGGTAATACCAGCAAGTAAGACCTCAAACACATTACAAAAATTAAAATATGTAGCTAAAATTAGGAATAACATAAGTGAAAAATTAATGGTGATTAGTCATAAAGCTAGATCATCCTATTCTATCAAGAGGTACCGCTGTTAACCTACAATAGGTCGCTAGGTTCTGACCAATAGAGGATTTCTATGTGCTGACCCATAAGGGATCCCTAGGTGATGACCCACATAGGATCACTAGATTATGACCAGCAAAGGATCGCTAGGTTCTAAACCACAATTGTTTGAAGATGTTGACATATATAGGATTGTTGGGTGCTAACCCAAGCAGGAACGTTATTCATTCTTCACATCATACCTATCCACTAGATTCCATTAGTTAGCACGCATGATTCTAGACGGATCTGCTCCACAATCCATCGGTTGTACCTTAACCACCACTATGTCCCACATAGATAAATTCCAATTTACCATCCCATCGTAATGGTCCCAACACAACAGAAAGCTTTCCAAAGAGACACCCAACCTGTATGATATATGCATTTTCAAAAAAAGGGCCTGGTTGGATTTGAGACCAATCCAGCCCAACCATATGCTGACATCCAAAAAAACTCAAATAGTGTATCTCAGAAGAACCACCTCATCTCATGTGTCCTACCTCCATTGAAGACATATAAATCTGATGCCTAGTTTGAGAGATTCGGGAATTTTAGTAAATATGGGATGGTTGTGTTTGGGCCCAGTCCGACCCCGTCGGACCAACCCGATCAACTCAGTTTGGGGGTTCCACATACCATGTTATAATTAGAAATCATCTACATGAACTATTTTGGGTCAGAATCACTCTAGACTGGCCTGAACAGTTGTCCAAGCCCAGTGGACCTCGTTGGACACAACCCAGTTTTGCTTAGGGTTCGACCTGTCAGGTCTCTCGGCACGGCCTGAAGGGAATGTGTCTGAACCGCCTTCGTGTGTGATCCCACTGGGGGATGGAATATCCTGATGGTGTGGGACCAGAATTATTTGGGTGATCCCGGCCCTCTGGTATGTGGGTCGAGACTGTTGGGCGGTTCACGACCTGCCCGATCAGTTAGAGGCAGACTTATCCGCCTCTCTGGGACACGATAGGATGTCGCATCTACTGCACAGCCATAACCCAGTGTGTTTCCATGGAGCTCCTCCTCTATTACCGTTGAGAGGCTATGGACCAACACATATGATGTAGCCTGGTTCAACTTCTGTTGCCCTCAAATGGGGTTGAGCGACCGTGTCCACCGCATCCAGCCAACAACCCACCTGGCAGCTCCTCCCGTTGCAGTACAACCAGATCCAGCCGTGGCCCTTCCTCCAGAATGACATTGTGGTGAACCACCACCAGACAATGTCCACCACTATAGGTCACCCCTGGAAATTTCCACCACCACTCTCAATGTCAGTGCACCGACAGACTATTCCGTTGATCAGTGGATCCACAATGGTGGTTCGTTAAGCATGTCATATGCACCTTTTCTCTCTGTAGAACATCCTCTCCCCTAGGAATGTCTCAAATATGTCTTGTTGTCGATTCAATTGATTGGAAATGAAGAACACCTACTAAGCAGGGGACTGGGGCTTGTTTTTGTCACTTGTGCCTTCCATAGTATATTTTTATAATCAAGGGAGGTAAGGTGATTTTAATTCGAACAATAATGATGATTCATCCCCAGATAATGAAATCCCAAAAGAAAAGTGACCTTCTCTCATAAATGTACAAATCATAGATCTACCTATTCATGGGTTGAACTATGTTATTCCTTTCTAACAAGACAATAGGGAATAACATTTAAAAAATTAAATAACCCGCTACCTCATTGACATTCGATGCTGAATCAGTCGTGCTCGAAGATTGAAGATGTCGACGTCTCATCGGGCTTTATTCTTTCAGGAACGTCAATGAAAATGAAGTCTCGATAGCATTCATCATTCTTCAATGGAGTGTAAAAATGTCAGAAGTTCCTCATAAAATCCCCACAGTTTAAGTCCACATTATCCTACGTGATTATTTTATAAGAAGAATCATGTCACATCATTTCTGTTATGTTGTGACGTTGCATCATTACACTGTTTCATTTATGAAAAAATGTTTTTGTTACACAAACATTATTGAAATGTTAATCTGTTTGATATATGCTATTAATGATCCTCATTCATTTGACTCGTCATCGCTTTTTCAATTCACCACTGTGTCACCGTCCGCCACTAACGGTGGGTAATGAAATTAAATAATTCCTTTAAAATATTTTATTATTTTTATCGAAATGACTGAAAAATAAATTTTCCCCTCGGCCCTTTTTGGGTAAAGTTATGTCATTTCTAGGTGTGTCTAGTCATTCTAAATTCAATGGTGCCCTTATATTTTCAATCTGAATACCTGTTAAAATTATATAAGAACTCGCTCACTTTTTTACTAAACATACCTTTAAAAAGTTCAAAATTCCATTCCAGCCTCTTCGGGCCTCAAAATCACGTGCCATATGAGCATGTGGTCTCAGAACAGTTACCAATAATAAAAAATATTACATGGAATTTTTGAGTTATTAAAATATTTTTTTTATCAGAACATATATTCCCACATTTATTTCTCCAACAATAATAACATACCACAAATCAATCCATTTATTAACAAATCTCTATTGTTAATGGTTATTCATTTGAAAAAATACATAAAGGGAGTAACAGATGAACATCATGAATATTTATAAGACTAAATTTTAATAGTACGTTATTTACAATAGCATGATTGGTTGAGGTATCACCTAGATCTTCCAGGAGAATAGGAAGCTCAGTTCTTGTTTTGTGAGATACTTAAATACATAATCTCACAAAAAAAATTAGGAATCGATTATTGTGTAACATATCTCCTTGTATATGGTACAATATACCTATCTCTACAGTGTAATAGGTGGGTGATGATGGATATAATTCATATTCACCTTCCAAATGTTTAATTTTAGCATAATAATGTTATTATTATTTATAATATTCACATTTGATAAAAACATTTTTGATAAAATCAATTTTCTTCGCTAAAAAATGTTATTGAGGGGAATGGATTTCATCAAAGCTAGTGAGGAATGTGTATTCATGTAGAGGACATTGTTAAATTTTTTGTGGTGTTGGAAACCATTGTAAATAATTCTTCATCAAACTAGACTACATAATAAATATTTATGTTTTTTAATTTTTCTTGAATGACTTTGATTTTCTCAATATTTCCACATGTGACTTTTCTTTTTAAAAATTGCTCAAGGTGAAAGTCTAAAAACTATACCTCTTAAATTTCTATATTCTAATGTGTACATATAATCTAATAGATGTAGCTGTTCTTCTGGTAAAAAATTTACAGTTAGAGCATATTAAACAATAAAAAAATATTAAAAGCTAAGTAGATATTTTTATGTAGTTTTGTTATAAATAATAAAAAATTAATATAATTTCATGCAAACACATTATTCATATACATGTTCTATATTTTTATATTTTTTATTCAGTATTTATTTACAATATGATTATTCTATAACAGAAGACAAGTGATTTAAGAGAATTTCTATTTTTATTAACCAATATGTATGTAAAAATAATTTGTTTTTATGCCACATAGATGTATTAATATAGATTTAAAATAAATACTATTGTTATTAAAGTGAATCATAACCTAAACATGTTTTATAGTAGGGGTATGATGGTTTAAATGCATGTTTATTATTTTTTACCATATATTCTTATTTTATTAATTTATAATAATGAATACATCAGAACAATACAAATAATGTCAAATAATTTTTTACTAATTACAATGCACCTGAAATGATTCATCCTCACAGGGACCAGTGAAATAGTTCTATTTTTTTGTTTTATCATGTGTGTATACATAGTATAAGGGTGGGATTTAATTTCACTTCAACATAACTAATATGTTTCTTTTAATAATTGACTCAAAGGCTCCATGATCCTTTATTTTCACCATTATTAAAAAAATTATACAGAAATCATCAAAAATAAAAGTAAACATCATGGGATAATGAAAAGTAAATAAGATTTTTAATATATTATTTTTTATTTGGGTGGATAAATTATTTCATAAAATTACACAAATGTATTCTCAAATTATTATCTTCAATACAGGTAGAATTTTGAATCAAATATCTATATTAATTTCTGCATGCTTTCAAGTTGTGATCCCAATGTATCTAATGAATATTGATTTATATGGGACAAAAAAATTGTCTCATTGATTTCATCCAACATCCAATTTAATAAATTTTATTCCTTCGTAAATTTTTGAACAGTATGTTGTTACAAAATTCGTGTTTTTCATACAGTTGTTGTTGAACACCTTTCAATTCATGAGTTTTTTTCATTGTTGGTGTATTGTTCCTAGATATCAAAAACATCCACATGTGGATTATTTTTATTAAATATGATTAGTTAAAAATGTAATTCATATAACATAAATTCAGTATTTAATACTTAATAATATGAGGAAAAAATTGGATATTAATAAAAAATTTACATATTCATTAAAATGTACTATTATTATTTAAAGTTTTATGGGTTCTAGATCCTCGATTGACTATATGTACCCCCTAATTTTGGTCCCCTCTATTGTAAAATACACTATCAAAACAAGAAAAACTGTGAAATAATTGTGAATTCTTAATAAATGGTTAAACCTCTATTAAATTATCATCAAACACTGCAGATCTTTTAGTCACCAACATAATAATTAAACAGTTTCTATTTGTAGGATCTAAGACCTAAAATAATATCACTTCTAGTGACACCAATATAAATGGTCCATCCTTGTACCCCTTATTCGATTACCCTTTACTTTTAAACACATTTAAGATGAAAAATGTGCTCTTTAAATTTCATATAATCGAACTCAAATATTTGTGCGATGTTTTTAAAGAATGACATATTCATGTAAATTTTATTCCAATTATAGGTGGGAGATACATGAATCACATTAACAATGAGATTAAATCAACTATTTCATATGGTTATATTTTCATAATGATCCTTTTTATAGAACAATAATGAGTTAAATACATTGATAATGTAAAATAATACATGTACACATGTTTCTCTTACTAGAAATCTATTTTTTTTATAAGATGAATTCATGTTTGAAAAGTTCTCATTTAAAATATTTTCTCAAACCCATCTTATATATTGATAATTTTATTTATCTGATTTCTAAGTTTCTTTTTTTGATTGATTAAAATTATAAATAATTATAATGTGGATTTCAATTTAAAAAACAACCTCTACAAAATTATATAAAATGTTAGGTGAACATACCATTCTGTATAATGGTTTTTAAATAAAATCATTTTGGAAATCATTTCATTCAATAGAAATATTCTATGGAGATATTTTTGAAGACCAATGATATCATCATATAAAATGTTCTAGGTATAAAATTTAATATCTACTTCCACTATATATCACCTAGTAATAAAAACTTATGACTGAATATGATATTTGATGTACACTTTAATATTCATCATATACCATTAAATAGTGTATACCTATTGATAATGTGTAGGATTATATAGATATATCTCTCTAACATAGTGAACCGTCTAGTGAACTGTCATATAAATAACTAAAAGTGAGATGTACATTTCTTATACTCCCAAAATTATAGTAATTGCCTTTTCCATATTTGGAATCATTTTCGTGTATAAAAATTTTACAACATATTTCTTTGAAAAATAAACAATACATGGTTATTTTCAGTCAATAATTTTTGGTAAGAATGATGTTTAAATTTATATGCATTAAAATTTGCATCTGCACATGAGATTCACGTTATTATAGGTCTGTTAGCTTCAAATAATTCACTAATATGATATTATTGATTTTTTTTGAGTACCCACCAGGAATATTTATATTATTAAAAATGTATTGAATAAAATTTCTATTATTCCTTTAATTAGTGTAATATGTTTGATAAATAAATGTTCACCCTAAACCATTCAATTGGTGTAACTTTTCTCTTATCCATGTGTTCATCATTTCCAACCTTGCATTAAAGCCCTCATTTTATTCCATGTTTATTTAATAATGTTCCAATAACAGTGTAATATATATTTTTTCTATGTTAAATACATAAATAAAATGTAATAAATACATAAAACTCTTGTATGAAATTTAAAAAAAATATAGATAACTTTTTCCAACAACTTTTCATAAGTTTTTTAAAAAATGATTAAAGAAAACAAGGAAAATATCTTATTCATCCTTAAACTAATTATTTCACATTAATGGAGATGGTGTCATACCATTATATTCATTCCCATCATATGATGTTGCCCATATTGAAATTTATATCATTTGTGTCAAAAATTACAATCTTTGAAAAATAATGTATTTGAAAAATATATCAACATAACTGATTCATCTCATTTTTCATAGATGGGACACCCCAATATTCCGTTAATGTGAAATCCTGATATATTTCCATATGTAAGGGAGTTAATTTTCATCCAAAAAAATATCACTCTTAATTAGAACATTTCACTTCTATTGGACCCAAACAATATAACATATGTATTTTACAACATTTTCAGATCATTGATCAATAGAGATAAATAACCATCAATATCATCTCCATGTTTTTTAGACTATATATAAGTAGAGACAACATATTTAATTTGATTTTCATGCATAAACATTGATTCACGATAAAATATACTAACATAATGAACCAAAAACTATGTTTACTATAATTTAAAACAAAAGGATTCATTCCATTTCTAGGTAACACATGAAATAATAATCTTGGATGATTTCAAAATATACGATACTCATGATCAATCTCTTCTATTGAAGAGATTCCATTGGGATATGTAGTTTCCAATATTGAAATTACATATCTTCTTTCCACATGACATTTATAGATGTATTCATACATCTATATTATTATTTAATCTTCAGAATTATTATGATGTACCATATAACTTTTAAATGACATGATTCATTGTACTTGTATTGGGCCATGCCCCACAAAATAGTTTGTATGTTATTTAATATCCCTGAAAAATGTTATCCTGTCATTTTGATTGGTTTTTATTATTTCAAGTAGTATTCAATTGGTAGACAATTGTCTTACAAAAAAATATATTCTCAAAAAACATTGAAAAATCATGATTTTTATCTTCAATTTCCATTATTATTTATTCGATATGACCACAAACATCATTTAAAATTTTATTCATATCAGATTATCCATAAATTACAATTTCATCTGAATTCGTGTATAAATTTATTTATTCCTCATGTTTAGTCTGTCATTATTTTATTTGATCTATTTTGCGATAGATTAAATGTTCTTCTAGCTATTACAATGTATTTTATTTTTATGAACAACAATGTAAGCATTGAAAAAGAAATTGTGAAGGGTCATATGAATTTTATACTGAAATTTATATGAACTCTTTAACCCCATACGCATACACCCTTTTTATATGATTAGAATCTATCCAATTTCAATTCATATCCAACCAATTTGGTTTATTATATTTGTTTTTTTGAAAAACTAAATATTTTAACATAAGGTATGAATATGATGTATAAATGTTTATATCATTAAATATTATAATGTATAACTTTAAAAAATATAATTAAAATTTCCAATACATAATATACAACTTATATAAAATAATAAATATGAAAAATATGTATTATAATAAAATATAAAATTTTTACATATAGTAAATCCTTTATTTTTGAATGGATTATGTCTTCTCTCTATGATTGATTTATTTCCCAAATTTGGGGAATGAAACTTCATGAACGATGCATTGATATAATGTGAATTTTTTGGGATGTTTATGAATTAAAATTTTGTATAAACTATTATTAGAATTAAAATTAATAAAAATATATATTAATAGATTCACAAAATTTAACAAATGGATTTATAAGTAGCAAAAGTACATAAAAATATATATATATATACATACATCAATACGTATTATAATTAAAAAATAACAAATATTTATATAAATAAATAAAGAAATATGAATATCTATTAAAACATCATATCTAATGTCATTTTTCTATAAAACACCTTAAATTATAATCTTTTATCATTATCATTTCAATTATAGTAACATGCTTATCGCAAACCACAACCCAATGAACAATCCTTAATCAATTAATATTTTTAAGTCCTATACATATTTATTACATTATAAATATTTATTTCTTATCTAAAAACTACCCAAGAATATAATTCAACACTTAATGATAAAACCCATATTCATTCCATTGAACTGAACATAAATTTTTAATTGATATTATATAATAATTTTTCTAATTTTTCTGTTGAAAATAAACATATATGGTCTAATATTTTTGATGGAATTTTACAAATAGATAGATAGAAAATAAATTTTTATATGATAAAAATCGATCTAGTGAAATTAGAAAATCATTTAATATTGCCTCCATATACACTACGGCCCACCAAGTGATAATTATTGTGGTTAACATCATGTCTAGAAATGTAAAAAGTGATAGATTATAATTGCCCCATATAAAAAATTAACATCTTCATAATAAGTCTAAATGGTTGAAAACCATCATTCATTTCCAAAATAGCATCAATAACGGTCGGGTATTCAAATTCAAGGAAAAATGACTTCCAATATTTCACATTGGGTGACTACATAACCAAAAGAATAACTAATTCATTATTATTTAGTGGGCTCCAACTAAAAATAAAATATCTAAGGATATATATATAAATGAAGTATTTATAATCTCGATAAATCTGACTAACAACCACCTTATGTTTATAGTCAATGTTGCAAAAAAAATTCACCTTAATTATACCATGTAAAGGATGGGACATTCAACCCATAAAAATATATCTATTTATTTATGTATAAAAATATATTTTATGTTCTATGGATATAAACCTTATGTTTTCCATGAAACTACAATGTATTTTAGTAGGTTGAAATGCTTATGTAGAAATACATTTTACAGAACCATATCATCCTAGAAACTAAGTGAGGATTCTAAAATATTTCAAAATTGATTTAATAGAACCAATGGGATATATTTTATGATAAATAAATATGAATATAAATAATGTCCTAATAATTCTCCCTCCCTACATTCTTAAAAAACTTATCTCCATAAAAATTTTGAATCGCATGTGAATGGGATTGGATTTCATAGATATAAATAGATAATAAAGGGTCACTATTGGAGTGATATTTATATAGAAACTCTCTCATGGTAAGGATATTAAATCCAATCCACCACCATAAACACATAATCATAGGTAATAATGAGATCGTATATAGGCACTTGTATTAATGGGAAACCGATGAATAAGGAGAGTCAATATTGATCCTATAACATTACATGAAAATATATATACTAGATACCCCTTAAAATAAAATAAAATGTCTAGTTACAATCCAACCATAATTGGATTACTGAAAATAATATCTGGGTCCCAAATATTGAACTAGGAAGAAACATTATCCGTACACTATCTACCCCTATTATAATTATATTACACCAGAAAATTTTCATGTTCAAAGTCTTTAAGAACCATTGTGCTACCCCTTATTCATCTATGATCAATATTACATGTTTTAGTAAGAATATAAACCTTCTAACCATCACCGATTCTTCAATAGATAACATTATTCAATAGAAGACATGAACCACATATGTTTCTTCATATAATGTCAGGAAATGGATCTAATATTGAATTCATATAATCCAATTGAGAATAATACATAGCATATTGAAAATGGATTCTCATGAAACAAATATTTTACAGGAGGATTAATTTATTTAGAAAAAAAATCATCATTAAAATAACTCAAATACATTATACACATAACCCCACAATCCTTTTTGTCCCCATAATTTTTTTCATGCCTTAAAAGGGTATTTCAACATTCTGTTACAGTATTCCCACCATTTAGTAGAAAAATAAAATGAGATGGGTCCAAAATACCAACTAAGGGAAAAAATTACCATGATATATGTGGGGATTGATTAAAAATCACCTTAATTATAATATATTTTATATAATTTGAAGCCCTCTTGGTAGGCCACATATAAACATTCAGATCAATATTTATAGTAATAGTAGAATAATCTTCATTATTTGATCTTCCAAAATCATTAGGAATGAAAAATAATTTTAAATGATTGTCTACTACATTGATACCAGACATACCAAAATGTTTATCTTTCTAAAAAGGATAGTAAAAAATTGTAATGGATACCTCAAATTTAAAAAGGATCACCGACTGACATGGTGTCAATTCATAAATTGAGATAATAAATGTAATAAAACAGTATTTCTCTAACATGTCTTATGTAATTAAAACGATACCATCAAAAAATTATAAATAGTTGAAAAATGAAAAAAAACATTTTCACCATGTTTTAGATTCTTATTTGATGCATCTATGATAATATATAATAAAATTTCATCCAAAGGATAAACACGTATGGTGAATGTGGAAATCCCATAAGAAGTTCACGAGGAGCAATATATCTATGGGTAATATTGCCTTGACCCTGATCATAAATGAAGCTAAGGAAACACATTACATAATGAAATACACCAATCAGTTATAGAAAACATTCCAAAAACACACAAATTGAAAAATAACCATTAAACTTTATCATATTCCTTATTCATGTCTAGTTTCTAATAAATTACACAACATATATAGATAGAGATGCTTCATTGAATGAAATATCTCATGTTAAATGATATAATTATTTTATATGAGCATTTTGGGCCCAAATGAAACATAATATTCAAAATCAACATAAATCATCAGTATTCTAAGATGAATGATAATAATTCTTGATAATATCATACATGTCACGTGGAAAATTCATTAGGTCATATATTATGTGCCTCTAGAAGGATTTTTCAATTTTTGAATATGTATAATTTGAGATTCATTTATTTATTTTAGGAAATTCATTCTTTTCAATATGTCCTTATTAATATGTATGATACCATGCCCCAATATATGCCAAATGTTTTTGATGAAATGGGAATGAGTCCCCTTTGGACTACTAGTATATGTTAAATAAATTTTTGGAAGATACAAGGTGACAGAATCATTATTAATGTATTTTTAAGGATCCCTATTCATTGAATATATCACTACTAGGGAGATAAATTATGCATCCTCGCTAAATATAAATAATTAAAATTAAGATTATAAATCATGAATGAAACTCTAAATTATATCTTGGATTTCATTCTCCTAGCTCTTAAAACATCATTTAATCCTCACCAACATTGAAATATTGTTCATCCAATAACTTGTAGTATACATATGATGAAATTTAACATATTAATATTCCCATATTTAATGTGTTATTCCTACAACTGTATGAACCAAAAACCCTATTTATTCAAAATATTAGATTATGACGCTTTCTCAAGTGACAATATATGTGATATTAAAAGTGATTTGGTTAGAAGATAATAACATACATTTAAGGCCTTCTAAAAAGGTTTAATATCACAATCAATATTATGATATTTGGAGTTTATATATTTCCTTAAGAAACTATAAACAATTCCAACTCTAAAATAATAAATATTAAAGGAACTACACATTGGACGAACAATACCTCCAAATTCCTCCTCATTTTTTCTACATGATTTCAAATCTATAGAAAACAGTTATTATGATGATGTATCCAAATTCAGTTTGTATAAATAACAATAATACACTAGTCCAAATAAATATGGGAGAGATGGGAGATTGGGAACAAAGAATAAATTATTTTTGAATTAATATGACCCTAGAAATATATTCAGACATTCTATAATTCAAGTATTATTTGAATTACCCCAAAATAATGTGAACCAATTTCATGTGTAACCATAATAAGAAAACAAAATATAAATCTAAACATCCTAGAAATCCTCCATTATAAAAGGTGGCATGGAAACACCCCATCATTTTAATTTTGGAGAAGAATTTAAATTATACCAAAACATAGTAATAATTTTTCATAGATGTCACTACATAAAAACCTTATTAAATATCAATATTTCCAATTTTCTTCTAGAATGGGAAGTCCATAAAAGCCCAAAAATAACCATTAATGATTTTCTTCATGCTAAATGGAATAGGAAATATGATTATGAGAGTAATATTGTGTTTTGAGAACTAGATCATATTTATTAAGAAGGCATAAATGACCTGCATGATCTCATATATCAATTATAAAAAATTACTTCAAAACCCATTTTAGAGGTTATATCAATCATGACCTTTCAGTACATCATGGTTTTATATGGAAAATCCTCACATTGGTAGTATTATGAGCTCTAAAAATGGAATGAATAAACATTTAATGGGTTGATAGGCACATGATAGTTCTAGATAAATAGATTCATTGATAAAGGTGGGGAAAGACATGCCTTTTCCAATGAAATTATGTAAAAAAAATTGGTGAGCTAGATGGCCAGATTAAATAGATAAGATGAACTAGGTGAAACTGATTTGATAAAATTGATAAAATAGATATGAAAAGATTATGATAAATATCCAACATAATATACAATATGAAAAATATTGAATTTAAATTAGAATACACAATCATTTTATCTGAAAATGCATAAAAATAAAAAACACTCCTAGTGCATTAGATGATTTGAAGCCACATCAAGAGAGAGGATTTTTGATTTGAATATCATGATACCTCAAACTCTAATAACAAATAAAACATTGGATGATGTGAACAAAATAATATACCATCCATGTCTCTTAGGTAAAGTGAAAAAAATTCATGAATATAAATTAGGGGAGGTATTGATATGAAACATTTTATGAAATACCTTCAAAGATCATGGCCAAATGAAAACCTACAATTCTGAAGAAATCTATTCAACCACAATAAGAAAAAAATATAAAATCAAAAAATAATGAATCAAAATAAGAAACATGATAAAAAAATACACAAAATGGTTTGAAACAACATAAAAATAATGAATAATACTCTCAAGTAAGAGAAAAAAATAATAGCGCTTAGATACATTTTTTATTTTTAATTACACCACAAAATAAAAAACAATAAATTATGAAAATAAACAAAGATCAATGAACATAAATGGAAAGCACCCATAATGTGTTAATTAAACCAAAAAATAATTATGAACAATAAATAAAACAAATTATAGACAAAATGTAGGTAATGAACTATTATGAAAGAGAACATGATGTTAAACATACATAACATTATCATAAAACATAAATGATCAGGTGAGAATCCATAAAAAATAAGTTCACAATAACATAGCTTCGTATTAGGTATTTGATTTTAAAAAATAAATGACATTAATTGATAAAATATGGTAATTAAAACACCAAAAAAATGAACATTGAAAAGCAATGAAATATCATCTAACAGTTCATAAGAACATTACTAGAATTTCGTACAAACAATTTTGAGGTTTTATTATTCCAAAAAAATTGAATTTGGTTGTTGGAGTCATGAGAGTATGAATGTGGAGGGATGAGAAATGATTTGAGAGGGTTTATTTTGAAAATGATGAAGGGTATTATGAACATTAATAGAAAACACATATACAAGATCATTTTATCAACGCTATAAATATAAGGGTTGATAAATAACAATTTTTTAATGATTTCTTTGTACTGTTAATCTAATAAAATTAGGTGCTCTGAAAAACTTGTATTTAAAGGTGATTATTTTTAAGGGACCATAAAACAAAACTTTTTCAATGCTTAATCTATTGCTGAAAAAATATAATAAATTAATAAAAAAATAATCTTAATTATATAAATAACAAAATTATAAAAATTGAATTATACAGTTTAGTCAAAATAAAAAATTTATACAAAAAATTCATTTAAATATATTGTTAAAACAGCATCCCAACATATTAAAAAAACAAATAATAATGAAAATATTGGAATCATAAATATTGAAAAAAAATTACAATTATAAAACATAACTTATATATGTTTTTTTAAATTATCATATCATAAAATTATAATAAAAGAATATATAAAATTGAATGAATAAAAACAAAATATATTTAATTTTATTTTAAAAAAAATTAATAACTGAATTAAAAACATTAATTACATAAATTAAAATCAGTAAAGAATTAAATAAAATGTATGAACAAATAATATTATTATTTTTTGAATGTTCCAAAATTCCCCACCATTTTATTAATTATAAATCAATGTAAAGGATATGGAATTGCAAAATACAAAAAATAATTCCAAATATGTAACACCCCAGGTAAATAAATAATATGAAATTTTCATATTTATCCATATTTGTGAATGAAATACTAATACTACTTTAATGGTAATGCTATGTTAGATGGCGTATCCAATACACAACAACGAGTTTCTTTGAAATCTTATGTTGCACTCTAATAATAATATAATATTATTTTAAATGGTAGTTAACGCCTAGTCGTTGTAATGGAGGGAATGAACGGAACTAATGAAAAATCATTATATATGTTTTTCAAATATTTTGACTTTTATCCAATAAATGTTAGAGGCTTAAAATACAAATGAATCCAATTTTAAGCATAAATCATCTAATATTCTTTAAAAGTTAGACTAACCGACTTTTGATGGAGAACCGTTTTTAAATATACATTTGACAATTTTATATGTTGTATTTGACAAAATAAAATCCTTCTTTATAATCTGAACATCAAAATTTACTTTGTGTAAATTTTTTTTATTTTACTGATAAAGATAATTTTTATTGAAAATGTTGCATTTTAATTCAAAACCTCCTTTTAATTTGATTTATTTATATGGATAGATTATATTTTTAATTGATATTAAAGTTTATTTAGAATATATTTTTACCATTTAATCCAATTTTGATCATTGAAATTAATTTCACTTTGAAATTGGACTTAAACTAGTGTCAATCTTTTAATAGATATTGCTTCTTAAAAACACTCTATTTGTTTTGACATCAGGAATTAATTATTAAATTAATTAATGAAACATATATGTTTTGAATTATGTAAAATAGACATCATTTTTGAATTCGGAATATTAAATATAGTTTATGGTGAATTTTTGGTATTTTTTTGAAAAACTTCATTTTTTGATGAATAGTGAAACCACTAAGTGGTAGTTAATTGAACTGATTTTTCGTTAAAATGAAAATTTTCCACTTATGTGATTTTATTTTCAAAAATCCAACATACATGGTTGTCATTAAAATGTAAAATATGGTACAATGAGATTAAAATAATTTTTGGTGAATAGAAACTTTTAAGTTTTATTAATCGTGATTAAAGGTAATTAGTGTATTTTAAGATAAAAATAATGTTTTAATAATATGAAATGACCTAGACACATGTCCTACCCACCTTGGATGTTTCATGGACCACCATGAAAATCCATGGGTCAACTTTAGGACCCCATGGAGCCACTTTGGTAGGAAAATGACTTAAATAACTTTTTATTTAAAGTTAAAATAAAAATGTCACAAACAAGAGTTGTTTTACTCAAACAATTTTTACATGGGGTTATACAAGTCATATTTATTACTATAAATATTAATTAGAAATATAAAAATATTTCCTACATAATGATATTTTTTTTATATTTTTTATACATTAAATAAATTATATTATTTATGACACCATGATGTTGCAGTGATTACCTCATTATTTAACGATTTAAATAAAATTAAAAGATAATTTAAAATCTATGACCTACACTTGTAAAAAACCTATTTTATGGGTGGATTCATAACTAATATTACCTTATCCTCTAAATATATAATTTTGTGACCTTTAAAATCCGAAAATCATTTTATAATAAAGTAAAAGTTTATAACTTTCCAAGAGTGCTCCTCCTCTCCTCTTATAAAAGGCCCCCACCTCTACCACCTTAATCACACCATTCAAGCCTTTTTCTCGGCCAACCCCTGACCATTTAATCTCTCCACACCCCTCTCTTCATCATTTAATCCTCTTCTTTTGGTTGAATCCTTTCCATGGAATCCTTTGTGCTCAAATCAAAAAGAGTCACCCGATTTAAAGGTAATGTCTTCCCTTGAGTTCTTTTGTTTTATTTTGCTTCTCCAACACTCGAAACTATTTTTATTACGTTCTTTCGTAAAAACACGAGTATCTACAATATAAAAGGATGTTGTTATGTGAATTATTCGAGTTACACTTACACACACCTTCGTCTAATGGTTAATGAACAAACTGTTTCCGTGGATGTCGAATTTCTGCCTCACGAAACGATGATTGTTCAATATTATCTTAAAACCTTTCATGGTGGCCATTATTATGTCAGTATATTTTATATATGATATATATGGTATTTATGTTTTCTATATGCTTCTGAATTTTATATTTAAAACATGCCTTTATGATTTTCATGTTGTGAAAATGCGATAATTTCATACGAGGAAGTGTGGACTACCGCCCCCTCAAGTGATGTGACTCGTTCATGCAATACATGGAATGTTTAAAGAATGAAATTAATGAAAATATTTGACTTATATAACATATATATTATACTGGAATTATAATATATATATATATATCTCAATTATTTTTAATTCCATTAATATGACAAAGTAATGAAACCAGCGTTCATGCGTACGTACGGCCTACCGTCTCCATGAACGGTGTATTTCATTTCTTTTAATCTCCAAATGTTATGGAGTAGTATATAATGAATATGTGACGGATATATATGATATTTAAATCATTAATTCTATTCTGGGGATGATTCAATTATAACTACATGGACAATCATTTTTTCAAACAAATTCATTTTTGACTCATATACCAAACATCGACAAAAACGTCTAATATGAACTCACTTTATTTACCAATTATTATAACATTATAATATGTTATATAATCTGAATAATAATCTTTAAAAGAAATATTTAAGCAATTATAAATTTTCCAACGTTTATTATTTAGGAATATAAAGAAACGAACAAGACAAGTCAGACTTGAGGTAAGGGATCCGACCTCTCTCTTTCTTTTCAAGTACCATCTTTTATTTCATTTCATTTATGCTCCATGTTCTTATGTTGGAGGATGTTCTTTAATATTAACCATACTGAAATTTGTATTTTCATATGATAAGTTACCCCCTCTTACTCTCATCAATTCATTTTAATAATTTTAATGTGGCGCCGTTAGGCTGCCGAATTTTTGTAAGGGATCAAACCTCTCTCTTTCTTTTTAAGAACTCTCTTTTATGTAATTTCTTTTAAGAACATCTTTATTGTGTTTGGGGATGTTATTTTATATCCCTCATACTGTAATTTTTATGTTCATATTATGAGAGACCATATTTGATCTCATAAATCCATTTTTGGATGTTTTAAGTGGCGCTGTTTGGCTGCCGAGTTTTCGTAATGGGTTTTTCATCTCACTTTTATTCCCGTGACATTTATGCTACGTTTTCCACTATTTCCTTTGAGTGATGTATGCACTACCCATTATTATACACTTTGTGTAGTATAATTTCATTAATGGGTATTTACATCTTCATTGTATGACCCTTCTTCGATGGGGTGTACGTTTCGAAAGTTACCCAACTCGATAAGGGGACCTTTCACCCTCCTCTTTTTAAAATACTTCTTTTGTTATTTCTTTTAATTCACATACTATTATGTTGGGATATGTTCTTATATATCATTATTTATGTAAATTTTATGTCTAAGTGATGAGATTCCATTATCTCTCTCATCAACTCATATTCTAAATTTTAAAGTGATGTCGTTAGTATGTCGGATTTCTGTAAGGGAACTTCTTAACCCACTATCAATTCATTGGGTTAAACCTCTACTTCTTGATTTTAGTATTCCAATATTATGTGTGGAATCTCTATGTTGTAATTTCCACAAACCTTTTTGGGGATATATTATTTCTACACATAATCATCTCATTGATAAATTCTTACGAACTTGTATGGGAAATCATAACGTAATCTCATTTCATTGAGTTAAATATCTATGTCATTTGTTTTGTTTTTCCATGATTATGTGTGAATTACCTATGATTTTTTCTATCATAATATCCAATTATATTGGGTCTATTTATATTTCTCACAAACAATTATGTGATAGATTTATCCTTATTTTAATGATACTATCTTTATAATGGATTTCATCTCAATATACATTTCCTTTGAGACTTCATTGTTGTTATGCACCAATTCACACTAATATGATGTGTATACTGTCCTTTGACATATTATATCACGAATCCCTTTTTTCATGATATTATAAAGTTCAGATTAAATGTTATTCCGTAATTAGTTTTATTCAAGAAACTTTGATTTTGTTAAAAACTCGTTAAAAAAATAGCGTTTTAAATGTTTTAAAGAATAATTATTCTAAATCATTATCTTTAATGTCCATGTTTTCAAAATGGTTTCATTATTTATTTATATTTACATTAATGTTATCATTCCATTAGAAGATTCAAATTGGTATGGGACACTTTGATTCAAAAATCTCTTTTAAATGATTCCTGGAAATGGATTGATTAATTAAATATCCTGGAATTACTTATTGTGATTGCAAATGAAATGTTGTTATTTAAATGTTTATATTTTCAATATTTTATGTGCAATGATGGTACATGGACATTTTACAGGTGGTTACGTGATAAACCATATGATGGGTGGTGTCGTAAATACCAGGACGGGTGGTTATGTTATAACCTCCAATGCATTGGGTATGGAAGTCGTCCATATGGCTATTTGATTAAGAATGTGTGGAAGTAGACCGTATGGTTATTCCATTTAAGTATGTTTTTGTCCCAAGATACCTCTATATATTATGTATTATTTATATGGGTTTTATGGTATTCTTTTGGTTACAAAAGGGTAAGTAATGGTCTTTTATTCAGTGAAGAGTTTTTACTACTTCATAAATGTGAAAAGTATTACTTTGGTAAAGTACTCATGGTTTACATGTTGTTTTGAAAAACTAACAGTTTTCTTTCTTTGTGTGTCCTTTACTAGGATTTTTATTCTCATCCCATGTTTTTGAAATTTTTTCCAAAGGACTTAAATATGAATAGGGTCTAGGATAGGATCAAGGAAATACATTCTATCTAAAACATGGATCTAGACATGTATCTTTTTAAGTGTTTTTTTTATTATATGGAAACATAGTAGAAGTGTCTAGTATGTAATATTTTGAGATGTAATAGTAATGACCTATTTCTCTAAAACAATAATCCTAAAAAGATCCTCTATTTGAATTATTCATTTAATTCATGATTGAGTAATGTATAAGGCTGGGTCCTTATAAAATTAAAATGAAAATGAAAAAAATATGGTCACTTTTGTTTGCCTCTAGATCCCATATTTGTTGGAAACCTATGTAGTCATGAGCAATACTGACATTGCCTTCAAATATTGTGTTTCTGAGTGATTTCATGATCTTACACTAATGAAAAATTAGTAGGTACCTCTTGAATGGATAAAATAATGAATTTACATGATAAATCTTGATAATTCAGCTCTAGATTAGAGTAAAATATTACATCAAGGTGGAAGGATACTAATTTTAGAACTAAAAGGTTGTATTAGAAGCCCAACACATCTTGTTCCATTTACGAATAATGAAACACATTTTTTGAATAGAACATATCATCAACATTCTCAAAATGATCTCTACAAACCCATTCACTTTCCTAGTCTTCAAAAGGAATTTTTTCTTTGGAATTGGTGAATCATTCATCATCACATTGATGAATTAATGTATAATCAGAGAATCATATATATTTATCAATAGTTGAGAGGTCAACGGAGGGTAATACCATCTCTCTTTTTAGCTCCATCGGTTCCATTATCGCTCATCATACATTAAAGATATATAATTGGTGTATTGGTCTAAATAGGGGGAGCAGTGTTGATTACCTGACCACTAATGTGATCCATTGATTCTATCTAATATTGGATTTGGATAGATGAAGCTACCCCATGCATAAACCTGGCCCCATGCAAGCTGCCATTCATATGGATGACCAACTATGAAACCTCATTGTCCATTAAAATATTTATTCCTATTGTTTTTTGAGAACTGCATACTACCAATAGATGATCAAAAAAAGAGATATTATGTGAAGAAGTGGGAGAAATAGTATTTATATTTTTTTGAATTTTGTATCTACTAGTTAGAATTTTCATTTCCATTTAGTCATGGCTAATGATCATTCCTACCACATTTCATTATGAGCATCATCTTGCACATCATTCAGACAATCATATTGACCATCAGAAGAATATTCATTTTGAATAGAATGTTAGGAACTGTTGTAAGTGGCCAATAGGATCAGGACCTCCTCTTCAGCTACCATATCATCCATATGTTTTTTAGAGCTAACAATCTACCCCTAACTTTTCATACAACATACTGAATAAAATGTTGATAATATTCCCATGGCGTTCCAATCTTATGACTTGCCTCCACAATATTTTGGAAAACTAAAACTATAATTCTACATGAATCCTAAGGGTGTATAGAACCACTCGCCATGATAGTATTTAGTGATAAACAATCAATGGATTTTGTTGGACCAGAGGTAGGAGAGTCTGTTAAAACAATAACCCTTGACGAAAATGAAGCATCATCTAGTTTAATGAATTTATGATTATCAATAATGTTAACGAACATCAAGAAATTCTGGCATAAAAAAATTTCATGTCAATTTCCATTGTAAATTCCATTGATTTAAAACATGGAATAAAAGGGATGATGATTTTCCAGAGCAATGAATATTCCAACTCTATACTCAAAAGGCACCAAAATCACAGTTTCAATTAAGAGACATAGAATATCAACATCATCATTGAATTTTTCATAGAACTCAAACCAAAAAATCTTTGTTTCATTTTTGATCTTAATGGAAACACCAAACATGGAGTAAAATACATAATGAATATAGGGTTTCTAGAAAAAGAAGCAAAACCCCTTGATTTGAGACAAAATTTGGGAAATTACATTTCTTTATTTTGAGGGATTGAACAATATATCCTAATAAAAGATTCTCAAAATGATAATTTCGTGGGAAAAAAATCCATAACCCTATACCCTAGTTTTGAGATCTACAGAAGGAGGTATGATGTGAAGAAAACCCATACATATTTATGTCATGCTCCAATCATTGAACTCCACATTTGCGATAGAAATTTTCATAAATCATCCATCTTCCACTTGCATTCAAATATACACAATGTTACCCAAGTGACAATTGTATATGGATATTATTTATGTTAATCCTCTCTGATGGAGTAATTTTCATTGACAAAGCAAGCTTCCCATTCATGGGTATCATGTAATAATATTTTTGGACATCACTATAAAATATACATTTCCTATTTTTTCGGAAGTAGTTATTTCAAACGATGTGCTTCCAAGGGCATAATATTCCTATTACTAGAAATTTCCACTTCTACTTATATTAGACCGAAAAAATTCCCAGGGGTCAAAGTAGTATTCCAATATTGTGTTCATATCCATGAACCCCTAATCATCTTCATCATTACCATAGGGTCATTCCCATCCCACGTCATGACTCCCTTGAATAAATAAATAATATTAATTATATAAATAATGATATTATTAAAAAATGAATTATTTAAATTATTTAAATAAAAATAATAATTAAATTCATTTAAATTAATGAATTATATAAATTTTAAACATAATTAAAATATTGAACCATAATTAATTGAAAAGAATAAATATTAATCATATCAATTACAAGAATATTTAAAATATTAAAATTTAGAAAATAAATAAATAAATATTATTACTAAAAATGAATAATTTAAAAAAAAATAAAATTGAAAAAGTAATTTTAAATGAATGAATTTTAGAATTGAATAATTAGAATCTAATAAATAAAAATAATTATAAAAAAGTTAATTCATTATATTACTTACAATAATTAATAACACATGAAAACACCAATAAAAATGAATAAATCAATAATATTAATGATTTAAATTATGAAAAAAAAATTAAACTGAATTTTATTATTTATAAAATTAAACAAATATTTAAAATTAATTTAAATAAATTAATTATAAAAAATCCAAATATTATTAAAAAATAAAAAAATAATAAATAAGATTGGATGAATATTAATAATATAAATTACAGTTAAAATGAAGATAATAAAACATAGTAAATAAATATAAATAAATAATTATAAAAATAAATAAATTATAGAAATATTAAAAATTAACCTATATCTAAAATGAATAAATGATATTAAATGAAATTACATTAAAATTGAATAAAAATTACTGAATATATATTAAATATGTATAGACCTATAAAATTCAAGGAAATTTTTTTTCTTAATTTTCTTTTGAATTTTACAAGAACGCAGTTTCTGAAGGCACCTGATTCTGAGGCCCGGTGTGCCCGGAATCATTTTCCGAAGTTTGGCTCAGGTACGTTCAGTGAACGAAAGAGCAGGTTTTTTCTAACTTTTGTACCGGTGCTCGGAATCGAATTATGAGGGCACCGATGGAATCGCATCGCTGACATTTACTTAGAAACATCTTTTCCGGAGTTGCGTTTGCTCGGGTGTGGTTTTTAGTTTTTGGGGTTAAGATAAGAAATAAAATAAAATGGTACGACAACTTTATTTTATTTCACATAAAGCCACTTAAAGCCACTTAAGATGAGTTGGAGTGGATAGGGTGGAACCCAAAATATCCTACCCACATGGTAGGATATTTGTGAGGTGGGGCCCGCAAGAGCCCCACTGTTTCTTTTCCTCTAAGTAACGAACCGGCGAAAACCCCTTTTTTAACTGAAAGTCAACCGGTGTGTTTTCTTAAATTCTTAACTCCCCTTTTAATTGGGCAGTAAATTTTTTACCATTAATTCATCGAATTAATGGTTCGTTTCTTAATTTTGTTTTTCGTTTCTTGGCATTAGAATAAAATAATACCAACACATGTGGGTGTCTTGTTAAGAGAGTTTGGAGAAACTGTAGTTCTTCATCCTCCTTCGTGAAGAACGCGAAGAACGCGAAGAACACCGATCCCTCGAAGATCGATGATGCGGCGTCGTGTACCGCGACACCGATGATCTTCCTTCCGCGACGCTTGTTCCGCGACGTTCCTTCCCCACGACAATCTTCGATCAACACCCATTTGAGGTACGAGATTTCGGATCTTTTAAATTCCTTTGTGGATTTTATGCTCAACTTGGGTTTAAACGTGCAATTAAATCTGTGTGTTTTCTATAACCCTCGGAGATCGTCGACGAGACGCCGTGTACCACGACGACGTGACACCCCTTCCACGACGTGATGATCCTCTTCTTCCGCGACGGTCAATTCCACGAAGAACTCACGTTCGACGACTACGATGAGTTAGGGGTTTGATTCATTTAAATCATTGTGATTTATACCTACGGCGTTTGATTAAATATTTGTTGTGAGATTTTTTAAACTGCTAACGCGGTGGGTGCGGACCAATGAACATGTCCTAACCCACCGTCCCTTTCGTTCATGGTGTGTGAAACGGCAGACGTCGACAAAACAAGCCGCACAGGCTATGTGAGGTCCTCACAGTGAAGGACGGACCCCGGGAGGGACTTTGGAGAATACTGTATGAATTTCCGACCACTGGAACTCATCCAGTGGTCCGCGGAGCAACCCGCCGGCGCGCCACGCTGGCACGGTGGCGGAAGGCGGCTGCGTCTGGCACGCCGCCGCCGAGAACTGCTGCGGATTCAGCCACGCTGGCGGGCTAGCTGTCCTGCGACCATGCGGGATCGGCGAAGGATGGGACGCGGCTGGCTGCCGCGTCCACTGGCAAGGGCGGCCCCATGCGGGGCCGCGGCTCCATCACGCTGGCGCAGCACGCCCCCCGCTCCGCTCGGACGTAACCGGGTGAGCCGACCTGCTGGCCGAGCCCGGTCGCGTCCAGGCCGGGCTGGGCCACCCCGGCCGGGCCGGGTCATGCCATCCGGGTCGGACCCGGACCTGGGTCGGGTCGACCCAGGGGGGTTGGGCCGGGTCGGTCCGGGACCAGACCCCCCATTTTCGGACCTTTTCGTTCTGTTGCCCATAACTTTAGCTACGGGCCTATGATCGATGTACCGTCAGCGGTGATGCGATCCTTGGACTGATACGGTCGTTTTGACATATCACACTCAAGGTTACAGAATACTTTGGGTTCGGCCGGGTTGGTTCGTACACGAAACCAATCGGGGCCTCGGAGCGGAAACTCTCATAACTTGAGCTCCGGATGTCCGATTGACGTGCCGTCAACTTTGATGGATTCCTCATTGTGAGATGGATAGTTTGGATTACTCTGCCCGAGGTTTGGACGCAGGTTAACTACGATCGTGTTGGTTTTGACATAAAAACCAACCGGGCCCTTGGGACGAAAAAGCCTATAACTCTCAGACTGGGCGTATGAATGATGCGTCGTTTGTGACGTTGAGTTCCTGTTGACAATACGAAACTTTTGGATACATCATCTCCAGATTATGTGTAAGTTTCTGTATCAACCCCTCATCTCGTTGAACAGACCCTCCTAAATGAGCTTGTTGTGTGCGGGAACCCTAGAGCTGGCTGCGTCTACGACGACAATGAAGATAGTATGAGAATCCTCCGTGGGGTCGATAGTGACCACTACGGTACTTTTTGGGATACATTAACTTCGGAATACATGTCAATAAATTTATCGTCCTCTTGGCTCGTGGAGTGGACCCTCCCGGAATGAGCATGCTGTGTGCGAAAACCCTAGTGCCGGTTGAGACTTGACAACTGCTAATCGAATGACTCAGTGTGTTACATATAGCCCAATGGGAAGCGCTTGGTTGTAGCAGCAGACCCACGGCAGAGGAGCTCTTGGTTGTTGTGACAGACCCGCGGTACTCAACAGAATGACTACCTCTGGAGGCTATCAGGGTGAGCGCTTGGTTGTAGCGGCAGACCCACGATGGAGGAGCGCTTGGTTGTAGCGGCATACCTATGACGGAGGAGCGCTTTGTTGTAGCAGCATGGGAGAGCACTTGGTTGTAGCAGCAGACCCACAACAGGGGAGCGCTTGGTTGTATCAGCAGACCCATGGTACTCAACAGAAGGAGTACCTCTAGAGGCTATGAGAGGGAGCGCTTGGTTGTAGTGGCAGACCCATGGTGGGAAGCGCTTGGTTGTAGCAGCAGGCCCACAATACTCATTAGGTGGAGTACTACAGCAGTCCAAGGTTATAGGGAAGCTCTTGGTTGTAACGGCATACCCACTGTTCTTTGTAGAGAAGATGTTTCCCAATATCTATGGTTTCAACTTCATGATCGATCCTGTGTGGGTCATTGCGGGGGTTAGTACCTATCGATCCTTTGTGCGTCCAACGACTAAGATGAATCAGTGGCTATATCTGATCATATATATCGTCATATGAAGATGTTTACCTGTGTGATCTGAATCCTGTTTTTCTTTCCTATGTAGATTGGGTTGTTCTATCCTGTGTGGATTTACGTTTTTCTTTCCTGTGTGGAATGGGTTGTACTTCAGCTCGGATGTTGGAGCGTACTGGAATTCATAACTTAGTTATATGTATGGGCATATACCTAAGCATTGTCGGATGTTACTTCTTGATTGTATCTTTCTTTTGTGGTTTAACCTTTGTGGATTCTGGGAGACCTTTGGGGGTATCAGGTTCCCTACTGAGTAGAATATACTCACCCCTGCATGGGCTATGCCCGCACTACGTTGTGTTGGTTGAAGACGACAGACAGTGCTGATCGGGGTGGAGGCTTGTGGAGCAGGACGGTACCTGGAGGTGGACCACTGGGTGAGACGTACTCGGAGCGGACGTCTGGACCTGAGGAGCTGTGGAGGAAATTTGTACTCACCCTTCAGGTGGGACTTACAATGGGCGGCTCGACGTTGTGGTTTTACATTCAGTTGTTGTTTTTCCTTTTTGAGATGTACTTTACATTCAATTTGGGTTTGTAATCTGGCCCACTTACTTTTCGGCTCTTACTGTTATACTCAGTTTTTACTTAGTGTTTACTTCTACTGCTTGCTTTCTCTATGGTGTTTGTTTACATTACAAAGGCAATGCCTTCCCTTTTTACCGGGATTTATTTATTGGTGCTAGTCGCCAGCCCCTGGCCTATGGAAGGCGGGCTTGGGGTAGTCACGGCACGGGCCCCGAGGACGGATCATGACAAATTGGTATCAGAGGAGTTCGGTTCAACCGCAGAACGTTGGACTATGATCTTTTTCTATGTTATGCAATAGTGTTAAGCGTATTTGGTGTGGTTATCAGTCCATGGAGTCCAGTGTTGGTGCGGCGGCCGACGTATCCATACACAAGGACCCTGACTTCTGATTTCCAACTTAATGCACGAAAACATTGATTGCATTGTGTTTCAAGTTTTCATTGTGAATACATTATGTCAGCTCACCAGGTATACTATTTGACTGTGGCACACCTGTTTATTTTCAGGATGGCCCCATGACGGCAGCCAGCTAGGGTTCCGAGAGTTGAGCGTGACGACAGCCCTCCGAGCGACGAGGCCTCGGTACAGAGCCCTTTGATAGCTGAGGCACCGACAGTACCTCTACCCGTCGAGCCACCGATGCTTCCAGCCCCAGGCGCTGACAATGCACGTCGCCTTAGTGCACTGCATGAGTTCCAGCGCTAGCGACCACAAAGTTTCTGCAGGGAGACGGACCCCCAGGAAGCCGAGGACTGGCTGGAGGTAGTGGTGAGAGTTTTCTGGTTAGTGTGGACACCAACAGACCACATGGTGATCCTCGCAGCGAGCCTACTGCACGGGGCAGCGGGCCGATGGTGGAGTATGATGCTCCAGGTGCACGATGAGGCATCGCTGCTCTAGACGGACTTTGAGAGCCTCTATTTCTTGGAGTTTGTCCCAGCCACCCTCAGTGCGGTGCACATCCAGGAGTTTCTTCAGCTGCGGTAGGGAAGCTTGACAGTAGCCCAGTACGCGGCGAGGTTTACCGAAGTATCGCTCTATTCGACAGACATAGTACGTGACGCATTCTTCAGAGCCCGAACCTTCAAGAAGGGGCTCAGGTGATAGATCAGAGCTTCAGTTGTTTCTCATAGCATTCTGACATAGACATGGGTGTTGGAGCGAGCCCTCTTAGTGGAGAGTTTCCTTTCCGAGCTCTCCAGTAGTAGGACCCACCACTAGCCGGCATGCGGCAGAGTCTTCTGTAGCAGGTAGTAGACAAATGACGCAGAGGTCCAAGAGGACTAGACCTACAGGTGTTTGACCGCATGACACAGGATCGTTTGTGCGAGGCACCTGGGGTAGAGAACGACTTACCATGTGTGGGCAGTGTTACTCCTGTGGCAGGGTTGGTCACATGGCTCGTGACTGTCCGACCCGCCATACAGATGACCAGCAAATGAAGGAAGGACCTCCCAGGAAGAGGCAGAGGTTTGATCGAGGCGGACCACAGGGAACAGTTGGACGTGGGAGAGCTCAGCTTCAGGCAACTGAGGTCTAGGATCATGGAGCTTCGGTAGCAGATGGACAGGAGCGGGACTAGCTCCAGACCTGGAGACTTTTGATCATGTTGCTTCCATCTCAATTGATGTTTGTTTGTTGTTTCTTTGTGTCCTTGTACTTTGAGCTGCAGTAATAAAAATACACCTTTCTTTTGGTGTTTACCTTCCTCTCCTCTCTTTTTTTGTTACTAAGAGGTTCCGGTTTAAAAACCGTTGACTTGACCCTCACATTGAGATACCTACTGGAGGAGACCCAGTGACCACATACTGATGCCGGCAGTGTGACTTGACCGTTGGAGGTGACAGTAACAGTTGGATCTCTTGGTAATAGCATCGAGGCCTTACGACGTCATCCTTGGTATGGGTTAGTATCATCCATGTCGGGATTGACTGTATTAGGTGAAGAATGTGGTTCAACCAGGGGATGAGACCAGATTTCTCTTCTCAGCAAAGAAGAAATCTCAGCAGCTATTGTAGGACCATAAAGGTCCAAATCATCCAAGAGCGGATGAGGACATTTCAGAGCTGGAAAAAGTCTTTTGCTGACAGGAGGCGGAGACCACTAGAGTTCGAGGTTAGTGACCACGTTTTCCTACGGGTCTCACCTCGACATGAGTTACGGAGATGTGGTCAAGGCAACAAGTCATATCCGAGGTTCAACGGACCTTTCTAGGTCCTCGGAAGAGTAGGAGAGGTGGTTTACCGCTTGATCCACCCACCTTAGTTGCACTAGGTGCACAAAGACTTCCATGTATCTCAACTGGGGAGATACAAGCATGACCTGACACATATCATTGACCTTGGGGAGGTGGATGTTGATGATGGGGCGACTTTTGCTTAGGTCCCGGTGGAGAACGAGGATTGACAGGATCAGGTCCTAAATGGATGGTCGATTCCTCTAGTGTGCATTAGATGGAAGCACGAGAACCTCCATGAGAGCACTTGGGAGCGGGAGGCTCAGATGCGTGTTGAGTACCCACTTTTGTTTCCCTAGTTTATGATGTATCTTTACGGACACGTAAAGCCCTGAGTTGGGAGTGATGTAAAGACCTATAAAATTCAAGGAAATTTTTTTTCTTAATTTTCATTGGAATTTTACAAGAATATATTTTCTGACGGCACCTGATTCCGAGGCCCGGTGTGCCCGGAATCATTTTCCGAAGTTTGGCCCGGGTACGTTCAGTGAACGAACAAGCGGGTTTTTTCTAACTTTTGAACTGGTGCTCAGAATCGAATTTCGAGGGCATCGAGGGAATTGCAGCACCAACATTTGATTAGAAACACCTTTTCCGGAGTTGCGTTTGCTTGGGTGTGGTTTTTAGTTTTTGGGGTTAAGTTAAGAATTAAAATAAAGTGGTACGACAACTTTATTTTATTTCACTTAAAGCCACTTAAAGCCACTTAAGCTGAGTTGAAGTAGATAGGGTGGAACCCAAAAAATTCACCCACTTGGTAGGATATTTGTGAGGTGGGGCCCACAGGAGCCCCACCATTTCTTTTCCTCTAAGTAACGCACCCACAAAAACCCCCTTTTTAACTGAAATTCAACCGTTGCATTTTCTTAAATTCTTAACGCCCCTTTTAATTGGGCAGTTAAGTCGTTGCCATTAATTCATCGAATTAATGGTTTATTTCATAACATTGTTTTTCGTTTGTTGGAATAAGAATAAAATAAGACCAACACATGTGGGTTACTTGTTAAGAGAGTTTAGATAAACTCTATGTTCTTCTTCCTCCTTCGCGAAGAACGCGAAGAACGCGAAGAACGCGAATAACGCGAAGAAAGCGAAGAACATGAAGAACGTGAAGAATGCAAAGAACGCGAAAAACGCTAAACCCTTGGAGATCGGTGACGCATCATCGTGTACCGCGACGTCGACGGTCCTCCTTCCACGACGCTTCTTCCGCGACGTTCCATCCCCACGACAATATTCGATCAACAACCATTTGAGGTAGGGGATTTCAGATCTTTTAAATTCCATTGTGGATTTTATCCTCAACTTGGGTTTAAATGTGGAATTAAATCTGTGTGTTTTATTTAACCCTCAGAGATCGTCGACACGATGTCATGTACCGCGACGACCTCATGCCCCTTCCACGACGCGACGATCCACTTCTTCCGCGACGGTGAATTCCGCGAAGAACTCACGTTCGACGACTACGACGAGGTGGGGGTTTGATTAATTTAAATCTTTGTGATTTATACCTGCAGCATTTGATTAAATATTTGTTGTGAGATTTTTCAAACTGCTAACGCGGTCGGTGCGGACTAATGAACAAATCCGAACCCACCACCCCTTTCATTCATGGTTTGAAAAATGGCGGACGTCAACAAAACAAGCCGCATGAGCGATGTGAGGTCCTCAAAGTGAAGGATGGACCCCGGGAGGGCCTTTGCCAACACGACCTGAATTTCTGACCACTAGAACTCATCCGGTGGTCCGCGGAGCGACCCGTCGGTGCGCCGCCATGGAGAACCGCCTGGGCTTCAGCCACGGCGGCGGGCTGGCCGTCCCGCGACCGCGCGGGACCAGTGAAGGACGGGACGCAGTTGGCTGCCGCATCCGCTGGCAAGGGCAGCCCCACGCTGGGTCACAGCTCCATCACGCGTGGGCAGCGTGCCCCCCGCTCCGCTCGGCCGTAACAGGCCGAGCCGACCCACCGACCAGGCCAGGTCGCGCCCAGGCTGGGCCAAGCCACCCGGCCGGGCCAGGTCACACCATCCGGGTCGGACCCGGACCCGGGTTGGGTCGACCCAGTGGGGGTTGGGCCGGGTCAGTCCGGGCCCAGACCCCCCTTTTTCAGACCTTTCGGTCTGTTGACCATAACATGCTCTACGGGACACCGATCGACGTACCGTCAGCGGCGATGCGATCCTTGGACCGAGAAGGTCGTTTTGACATATCACACTCAAGGTTTCGAAATAAATTGAGTTCGGCTGGGTTGGTTCGTACACGAAATCAACCATGCACTTGGAGCGGAAACGCTCGTAACTTGAGCTCCAGACGTCCGATTGATGTGTCGTCGACTTTGATAGATTCCTCTTAGTGAGAAGGATATTATGGCTTACTCTTCCCAAGGATTGGATTCAGGTGGAGTACGGTCGGGTTGGTTTTGACTTATAAACCAATTGGGCCCCTGGGACGAAAAAGCCTATAACTCTCAGACCGGGCGTCTGATTGACGCGCTGTCTGTGACGTTGAGTTCCTGTTGACGATACTGAACTTTTGGATATATCAACTCCGGATTATGTGTTAGTTGGTGTATCAGCCCCTCAGCTCATGGAGCGGACTCTCCCGAATGAGCATGTTGTGTGCGAGAACCCTAGATGTGGCTGCGTCTGCGACGACAATGAAGACAGCACAGGAATCCTCCATGGGTTCAGTAGTGACCACTACCGTAATTTTTGGGATACATCAACTCTGGACTACATGTCCGTTGATTCATCGACCTCTTGGCTCATGGAGTAGACCCTCCCGAAATGAGCATGCTGTGTGCGGAAACCGTAGATCTGGTTGAGACTTGACGACTGTTGATCGAACAACTCGGTGTGTTACGGATAGCCCAGTGGGAAGCGCTTGGTTGTAGAAGCAGACCCATAGCGGAGGAGCGCTTGGTTGTAGTGGCAGACCCGCGGTACTCAACAGAAAGAGTACCTCTGGAGGCTATGAGGGGGAGCGCTTGGTTGTAGTGGAAGACCCACGACAGAGGAGCGCTTGGTTGTAGCGGCAGACCTACGACGGAGGAGCGCTTGGTTGTAGAAGCATGGGGGAGCGCTTTGTTGTAGCAGCAGACCCATGACAGGGGAGCACATGGTTGTATCGGCAGACCCGTGGTACTCAACAGAAGGACTACCTCTAAAGGATATTAGGGGGAGCGCTTGGTTATAGCGGCAGACCCATGGTGGAAAGCGCTTGGTTGTAGCAGCAAGCCCACAGTACTCGATAGGTGGAGTACTACTGTAGTCCAAGGTTAAAGGGAAGCACTTGGTTGTAGCGGCATACCCAATGTTCTAGATATAGAAGAAGTTTCCCAATATATATGGATTCAACTTCATGATCAATCCTATGTTGGTCGTTGCGGGGGTTAGTACCTATCGATCCTTTGTGGGTCTGACAGCTTAGATGAATCAGTGGCTATATCTGATCATCTATATTGTCATACGAAGAAGTTTACCTGTGTGAGCTGAATCCTATTTTTCTTTCCTATGTTGATTGTGTTGTGCTATCCTGTGTGGATTTACGTTTTTCTTTCCTGTCTGGACTGGGTAGTACTTGAGCTCGGATGTTGGAGCGTACTGGAATTCATGACTTAGGTATATGTATGGGCATATACCTAAGCAGTGTCGGATGTTACTTCGTGATTGTATCTTTCCTTTGTGGTTTATCCTTTGTGGATTCTGGGAGACCTTTTGGGGTCTTGGGGTCCCTACTGAGTAGCTTATACTTACCCCTGCACGGGCTATGACCGCACTACGTTGTGTTGGTTGCAGACGACGGACATCGCTGTTCGGGGTGGAGGCTTGCGGAGCAAGATTGTACCTGGAGGTGGACCACTGGGCGAGATGTACTCGGAGCGGACGGGTGGACCCGAGGAGCTGTGGAGGCTATCTGTACTCACCCTTCAGGTGGTACTTCCAGTGGCCGGCTCGACGTTGCGGTTTTATTTTCAGTTGCTCTTATCCCTTTTTGAGTTATACTTTACTTTCAGTTTGGGTTTGTAATTTGGCCCACTTAATTTTCCGATCTTACTGTTGTACTCAGTTTTTACTTATTGTTTACTTCTACTGCATGTTTTCTCTAGGGTGTTTGTTTACTTTACAATGGAAATGCCTTTCCTTTTTACCGGGATTTACGCCTTGGTGCTAGTCGCCAGCCCCTGGCCTATGGAAGGCGGGCTTGGGGTAGTCATGGCACGGGCCCCGAGGATGGGTCGTGACAAAATATATTAAGAATAGTGTATTGATTAAATTACTTACATGAATTACAAACATATTAAAAATATTATAATTTAATAATAAAAAATAAATATTAATCATATAAATTACAAAGATATTATAAATATTTTCACGTAGAAAATAAATGTGTAAAAATATAAAAATATGACAAAAATAAAAGAATATTTAAAATTAATATATATTAAAATGAATAAATAATATTTAGTGGAAAAAATTTAAAATTGAATAAAAAATTGAATAAATTATAAATATATTTTTTAATAAAGTTAATTTGTAACAATAATAACATGAATTACAATCATAATAAAATGAATATAAAGTTATAAAAAAATAAAAATATTATTTCTAATTAATGATGCATGTATTGTATTGGTTATATATAAAAAATATTGATAATTTTTAACATTTAAAATTTTTAATAATAAAAAATATTGCAATTTATTTAAATATATACATATTTTAAAAAATCATTTCAAATATTCATGTTTAATTAATAAAATATATATATATATATATGTGCATAGATTTGTATGAATGATATATCAGCTATGTCATATAAACCCCATGCTTGATGGGATGTGTTGTCATTTGATACACCAACCAATTTAAGATATGAGTGGAGACACCATTCAATTTGTTCATATAGTTGTATATTTTTTTATACCTGATTAACTATAGTATATATGAAATAAAAAAAATATTTTATGTATTCCTTTTTTTTAAAACAGAATAAATTTCAATGTATATATATACATTATATGTTTAAGAACATATACTAATAGTTGTATAAATAACATTTAAAAGTATATAAATATATAAAAATAATTAAAATTATTCCTAATAATTATTTTACAATGGTATTTTATAATCAATAAATATATAATTTTATCAAATATATTTACTAATGATAATGAAACACCATTATAATCCCTATTAATGAGTGCTGATAAATTATGGATTTTATCTATACTGATAAAAGCCACTGCTAAATGAAGAAGCGTATGTAGTAATGATCATGTGATAAATTGAAAAACGATTTACACACTCGGTTTGATTGGCTATAGGGTTATCCTTAGGGAAATCCCCATAAGTAGTTGTGATATGGAAACACACAAAAATGTTAAAATATCACACAATCAGGTGAAATAATTTCCCCATTTTTACTGTAGATTCCTATGTAATAAGGGAAACATTTCGAGTGTTTGTCAAGGAAAATGAAAATTGATGGGCTAGTTGTAGTTTGATGTTTCAAAGGATTGGATATATAGATCTTAGTTCATTCTTATAGGACGCATTATAAGTGTTGTGATGACTGATTATCATTGCATGAATTTTTTAGAATCATCTTATATATTTTGTAATATATCACTTTAATTGTTATTGTAAGACCCTAATATATGGTAAATAATTTAGAAATTATTATTATATATTTTAAATTTATAGGAGGTAAATAATAATTTTCCTATAATTTATTTATGACATCATGTTTACATTGAAATGTTGATGAAATCATTCAATACATGATTAACTTATATCCATGAGAAATATATAATCATGATTACCATACTACATTGTTAATAATTTTTTATTAAAAAGACTTCATGATTTCATATTTACCTATGAACTAAACATTCATTCAATGGACATATTAAATCTAATAAATGCTTACTGATATAAATGTTTGGATATCTAAATATAAAAGGATATGAATTTGAGTGTATTTATAGGAGAATATATCAAAATTAATCATTATTATTATTAATATTTTCATCAACATCATTATTGTTAATGTGGTTGATATTATTATTATTATTATTCTCCCCCATGGGTAATGATGTGTAAGTTGCATCCCTGTGTTGTCATAGAGAAGTCTTATGTTTTTCTCTCCCAGAATACCTAATCTTGTGGTAAATTTATGGTGGATTTTCTTTGTAATTTTACCCTTTCCCTCACATAAATGTATATAATTATTAATAATAGTATTATTAAAATAGTATTTAGTGATGAAAACGGCCCCCTGAAATTATCCTACAACATAATACTATGGAGTATATATTACTCAGTGGTACCGTTTTTAGGGGCTCAAAATCATACTGATAGAGAATAAACTTTTATCACTTAAAACTAATAATTATGATTGATGTACCTTTTATGAGTGCTAAAAAGTGTTGATAAAATACTATCTTTACCAGAACTTCTTTTAGAACTGATAAAGAGCTCCCCTATCTTTATTTTAGTTAGCGATGATAAATAGGACAATTAATAATTTAATTTATACATACAATATTATATATAAAAAAACATGACTTAGATACCTATAAAATTACAACATTACCACAAAATGTGAGATATTCAGTGCAAACTTTTATTTTCCCTAGACAAAATCATTAATAAATGGGGAACTTTTATTTGCGCTTGAAAAAAACATAGATGATGTTATCATATATCAATGTGAAAAAAATCCTTGAGAAATGGTACCCTTTTTTAGTGCTTTTTTATCATGGAAAAATTATGATCATTATCATGACATATTTTTATCGTAACAAAAGTCACAACTATAGTATCATTTTTTATGTAACACTAATAATGGTTGTTAATTTAATTTATATTATGATAAGTTTATATGTGAAAATATAATATATAAATATGATTTACATTGATTTTAATAAAATATGAAAATTATTTTCATCAATTTTTTTATATGTAATTAACAATAAAGTTATATATTTTGACATTTTTTTATTCTTATATATATTAATTACAAAATATTTATGTAATTAAAATAAATATAATATATTTATGTTTATAATATACATTAATAACAAAATTAATTTAAAGAATATGTATATATAGGATATATCAATATATTTTTTATAAATTGAAATAACTATATAAATATGAATGAAATATTTTTATTATGTGATATTTGAAATTATATATTTATATTAATTATTAGGTGAATATATGTGTATGGGCATGTTTGTAAAAGAACATATGTACATATGTGTGTGTTTGAACATATAGGTTGGATTGCATAGGTGTATTACTTGTGTACATGTATATCTATTCATTTATTATACATATTTATATTTTACCCAGTATTATTTCAATATTTTTTAAATAGATATTATTGATGTTTTTAGATTTTTTATTAAGTGGAAACATTTAAAATATGTTTGAAACTTAAATAATAAATTTATATAAATGAATACATTAATAGTATTATATTTTAATAAATTAATAAATTTTTTAATTTAGTTTATTTTATTTAATAGTTTTTAATATTATTTCAGCTAATATAAACTTTCTTCATTTTTCTTATTTGTGGAATTTAATAATATTTTAATATTTAATCATATTTATTCAATATGGTTTTTTATTACATATATATTCATCTTTATTTTACTAAATATATATATATATTCATTTTTATATGATTTTTTAATTTAAATAAAACATATATTTGATATTTTTCAACTCTTGTGATTTTTTTATTCAATTTCAAATTTTTTTAACATTCATACATTTAGGTTTATATATTGAGTAATAAAGTTTAAAAAATACTTATAAAAATATATTTCTATACATATATTTATAAATATTTTTATATATATAAATATCATTATGTTTTTTAATTAATATATTTATATTTATATATAAATATGTTTAAAAATAATAATAATTATATTTTTTATAAGTATATTTATGTATAGTTAAATTTATAGATTTATCTTTACATTATATATATAATTATACATTTTCAATTTTCAATAAATATATGTAGTTTTTTAAAAAAGTAGAAATATAATTATAAATAATTATGTGTATTTATAATAAATTTTAAATTTTAAAAAAATATATATATAGTAATTATATATGTTATATTTATAAATATTTTTATAAATATATTTATTTATACATTAATATATATGTATATATATATATTTCGAAATATTATATATAATATTAAATATATATAATATTAAAAAATAAATAAAAAATTATTATTATTTATAAATAATAAATATAATAAATATATTATTAATTATATATTTTTATATATTATTAATTATATAATAATTTTTATTAATATATATAATTATATAATTATATTGAAAATTATATAAAATTATTTATAAATATATATATTTAAAATTTTAATTACAAATATACAACTATAAGTATATATATAAATAGATATTTACAATTATATTAATATATTTTTCATTATATAAATAATTATATGTTTATAATTATATATATATATATATATATATTATTCATAAATTAATATTTACGATTCATTAAAAAAATTTATTGTTAAATAAATAAATATATATAATTATAAAAATTTCTATTTATTTATAATAATATAAATTTGAATTTTTTATAAAATCTAATTATAGAATTAATAATAATATTAAAGGTATTTATCAATGTTAGAGTAGCATTGATATAACATATCTTTTTAAACATTAGAATATGTGTTCTTATAATGATATGTTTTATCATTTCTTTTATAGTGTTTTTGAAGACCTATCATTATTAGTTGTAGAAAACCTCTTGTAAAGAGGGAGTTTTTAGTGGTTACAAATTTATCACGGTTAAATAAATCATTATGTGTTCTTTTTTTAGATTCATTGATAAAAATTATCGCTCTCTTATAAATTTTACCATCACTAAAATAATTATCTTTTACTGTTCATTCCAACATGGATTTAAAACCTCATTTCCACTACCCCTCCCTCATTGCTTCTACCCCACCCACTTCCCAACTATCCTCATCTTCCACAGTCCCTTGTAATTTATCCCTCGCACATATTCTCCCTCTCATTGTTTTTATCCCTCACTACATTTTTTCCTCATTGATGCTCTCCCTGGCCATAATGTGCCCAATCCATAGTACCATCTCCCTCTATATCTCCCTCAGACGAATCAAACATTCAAATCCCACCTTATATGAATTTTTATCCTCTAGTCAATATTTCAACATTTTTAGTTCTTCTGTGGGCATATTTAGTTTTTTCCAACTTCATTTGAAAGACATATCACATTCACACATAGATGATAAGACATAATTTTCACAAAATACATGACTATCGCCACAATCACCTTATCATTTGAAAGGTGTCTCATTTTTCAGGTGACTAATATTTTCATATGTGACATTTCTCCACCGACATGTTTTGATCACCAGAACATTCCTACATCTTCATCATCCAAAGGTAAATTTAGAGTGAGGGCTTGGATTGAACTAAAATGATGGAGAAAAGGCTGATTTTAATATATAATTCTTTATATAATTGATTACAATCCAAAAATTCTACCCATTTTCTTCATTTAACAAAAAAAATAACCCTAGCCTTTTTTATATTTTAATTTCCATGTACATATTTTGATCTCAGTGGTAAATCCTCATTTCAAAATTTTATTAATTTTCATAATCATTATCTTTGTCATGATGGAACTCTTAATTATTTGATTTTTAAATCAATAACTCTACCTTTGATAAACATAATGTTTCTACTTTAGTGTCATAATCTGTAATGAACCCAACATTTTCAAAAAAAATCCCCCTTATAATTTAATTAAATGACATACTATGTATTCTATTTGTAGGAACACATGCACTAATTTTGATTTACTCTATCATATCTAATTTACAAGATTGTTAAAAATCTATACTCTATATTATATAATGGTTCAATAGTGATGTTATGATTTTTGTATGTATAGGGCATTGATAAATCCAATTGACATAGAAAAATATGCAATGTATTTAACTAGTAGGATCACACCTGATGAAGCCCATTTATTAGAGCATACAAGGGAGATAGTATCACATTGAATTTCCATTGACCATGCCTATCCTAGTATCAAACTAATAAAGCATGAGGGAATGTTTTTGTGGGAGAAGTTCCTGGTCATTTGGATCATGGCCCAAACCATGTATGTTGAACCATCCCATGAAAATCTGACTGTCTTTCACCTAACCCATTGGCAATTTTTTTGAGTATTAAAGGGATATGAATCAAGGCCATAATTATATGAAAATTTCATTGGTATATTCAATAGAAAAATGGATGTAGTTACTTATTATTGTTACCTTATAAATTATTTTTATATTTATTTAATAAACCAGAAATTTTACTTTTAATTAGTATTCAATTTAAATTAAGATTCTTATATAAATGAATTAATTGATTTTTAAATAAACAATATTATAATAAAGTATTTTTATTAAATACTTTTTGGTAAATATAAATTATCATAAAATTTTTATGATGTCCAATTTAATTTTTATAAGGGTTTGAAAAATGTTGTTTTCAAAAACCCATTACATCTCAAAAAATAAATTTCTTTTTTTAAAAGTGAAAATAAATATAAATAGAAAATTATTGTGAAAATATAAATATTATATTATGGAATTATAACATAAAAAGTATCTAATATATTTTTTTTTCAAAATTTTCTGAGAGTTGAATTTTTGGTAAAAACCTAAATATTGTATAAATAAATGGTGTGTGTTATTACATCATTATGACCCCTAAGTGCAATAATAAATACAATAAGGCTATCCACGTACAAATATATGGTTTCCCTTTAAGATAATTTTATTTTATGTTTATTTTATTAATTTTATGATTCCTTTACGAAACCTCTGAAAAATTGAATATATTTTATGATTTGAAATTCATTTTATTAAGAGCATGAATCGATTCGAAATATTTAATTTCATTATTTTAATATTTTCACCCCTTATCCAAATATATAATTTAAAATACCAATATACGTAAAAAACCATGGGAAAAACCATGGGATGGTTTGTGGTTTTGGTTATATTATTAAATGGAATCCAAAACCTTTGATTGGGAAATAATAAATAACTCCCTCTATTTTCCAATATTAACCCATAAAAGATCCCATTATTTGTCATAAAAAACCTTCAGAACATGTTATTACTCTTCCATCCCCTATATATTGTCCACCCAATGTTCCGTCGAGCTCTCAAGAAGCTCCTTCCAAGCATTTGGAGCCACAATCTCAAGGCAATGATTATTTTCATTTTCCACATCATTCAAGTGTCATCATTATATTTTGAATGTTTTTTGCAATTACTAATGTTTGGGTTTTTTCTTACATATCCACATTAATGAACCTATGTTAATAAAACAATTCCAAACCCCTTTATCTCTTATTAATCTTATCCATGACAAAATATACCACCCCATTTTGTTGCAGAAATTTCACGATGATTTTTCATGAAAAAAATGTGTAGTAAATACCCATACACTATTCTATTAAAGGGTGTTCACCATTATGAAATTTTACTTTTTATATTTGGTAAATTCTTGTATTTATTCAACATTAAATCATCACCGAGTAGAATCTGGTGAAAAATGATTCCTTGTTCTTGGTTATATATGGTACACTTAAGCATGGGAATTAAACGAAAGTGGTAGGTGCACCAAAAATTATACAGATATCCAATGCATTGGGTAGTTTTGTATTCTCACGATACATCATACAAGGTATTATTGGTTAAAACTATTCTATCATGAAAATTTTTCCATGATGACATCTTTCAGTTAGCATTGACATATAGTTATGATGATTTATTTTATGTTATTTCCACATTTCTTATGCTACCTTTATGTAATCATGTTATATCATGCCTCATTGTTCATTTTTATGATTTTATCCCCTTTTATGTATTGTGGATATTTCTATTTTCTATCATATATTACAATATTAATTATATCAATGGTTTATTCCCATACTGGGCTTTACAACTCTCCTCTTTATTTTGTTTTTCCTCAAGTTATCCCATGTAGTTTAATGTAAAACGGAATAATATGATCATATTTTGGGTTTTTTCATTAAATATTACATCTTCCATGTTTTAAGTTCATATGTTATATAACAAATTCCCAAATAAAATAGGCATTTTGATATTATATGTAGTATTATGTTCTATTTTACGGAATAAGTGATGAATTTATGTTTATTAAAAATAAAGGGTTTTCATAGTTTCTATCAAAGGAACATTTAGTTATTTTTTGGGATACGATTAGAGAACTCTAGGAAAGTCATACGGATAAAAATAACTATTATATTAAATAACTAAATTTTTTTAAAGTAAAGAGTATGTTTCATATAAAGAAAATATATCCATTTATGTATACTACATGTTGTTATGTCTCTAGCATGGATGTAGATTGGTGTAAAACCCCAAAACAACACATTGATCTAGTATATATTGGGAACATGTGCATGAAAACAAGCCTTTATGAATACTTTGTTGGAATATTATAGGGGATATAATTTATGAAATCCACAAGCTCATGGATATCCATTATTGAGGGAACAAAATTACCATTATAGTATTTTTTTTAAATCGATAATGGAAAACATAAATTGAATCCGTTAAAGTAATTAGTTTTGAAATAAATATCATTTATATATAATACATTTACTTTCATTGGAATATTGTTTATGTGTATAATATTTTAAAATTACTCAGCCCTAATTTTTTTTGTATATTGTAGCTATTGGATGGATGTGTGAGGAATCTGGTAAACTAAAAATGTGAAGGGAAATTTAATTACTTCCTAAATGAGGTTCCCAAACTGATTAGAGTGGGAATCACGAACATTGTGATGATAGTCACTCATGCGACTCTGGTTTTGAATATAAACCATGACCAGGAAGAGCACCAAACCCCCCTAAAATGTAATCATCTATGACTGATAGCTTTATCTTAAAAATGACTCCATCGGTAAATTGGTCATCTAATCCCACAATCACAAAACAATCAGTCTATGCAATTGAGAAGATCATATCCATCGTTAATTGTTCCAATCAAGGGAAGGCTCTTCTTGTTATTATTCATAGGGTGGAAAAAGCCGATTCGTGGGGGAAATTGTTCAAGAATACTAATCCATCAGAGGATATAAATGTGATGTTGTGGATTGAATTCCATAAAATGTATTTTGAATAACTATTTCTCATTTCACTCTATGACATGAAATATTATTTGATTTTATTTACCAGAAGTAAAAAATCATAATGAATCTATTGGGGTGCAGTAGAATAATTTTAAAGAAAAAAATCATCACATGCCTCCAAACATTTCTTTAAAAAAAAAATTTCAACTTCATTGGTTAAGATAAAACATAGTCTACGAATATTAATGGTGATTTGAGACATCCATATCTATGAGGAAAATGTTTGATATGCCCCCAATGTCTAAATGTAGACTGGATAATCTCATGGGTATCATTGGAATATGAAACAAGAAGTGGTGTTTAATTTTGGAGGTTTTATAGAGAAATCTATCTGTACTATGAAACATCAAGATCCAACATTTCAAATGTGTGAATAGAAGTACATCATAAATTACCTAAGGGGATTGCATAAATGCATTTGGAATGGAGATGAAGATAAGCTATCAAGATACTACAAATGGAAGAAGTCTTATAATGTGTTGAGGAAAGGAATGCTCCAGTCAACCCTCAATGAATGTTTCATTTTTTCAACTCAAATTATTTAGGACACATATTCCAACCAATTCACTATGACAACATTTTTTTGAGACATCCAACAAAATACATGTCAGCAATTGAGAGCATATTCTATCAAAACCACTATGGTGGATCCCATCAATGATGCGGTGATAAGTTTGCAAGTTATTCATTCAAGAATAGTGAACACAAATTTTTATTCTTGGAATACACATTAATTCATATAATGAATATTTAGTAGAAATATTCAAACACAACCATAATGTTTGGAAGAAGAGTTATTAATGAAAATGGAAAATATGGATATTATTTTACCTTAAGAATATAATTTCTCCCCTTTCAAAATTTGTGGTATGAACGTCCTAGTGAATCTTGTGATACTACCTCTAGTATAATTTGATTCAATTCTGGGTATGTAATGGATTTACATATATAGAGTCAACATAAATTTCCATGAGAAGTAAATAACCCTTGGTATTGTGGATCATACTCTGATTTTTAAAAAATGATAGGATAAAGATGAATCATATTTATCACCAACATACCAATAATGCACATTAATGTCCAAATATCAAACATATATGTCTCAAATGAATGATTCTAAGGAGAGTATCATCTTTTAAGAATAGCCCATTATGAGGGAATAAGTTGGTGTCTTTAATTAATAATTTCCTAGTGTTCCTCCTTTCTTAGAGGTTGAACATTATATTTATATTATACATTGAGAATTATCATTATCAAACATTACATATAGAATATGTATTTTGGAACTTGTATAGATAAAGAAAAAAATAAATTGAAATATATATAATGGATTTTTATGAACTAATTCTTCACCAGAGGGTGAACCTGTCCTCTTTATTAAGAAGAAGGATGGGTCAATGAGCCTAAAAATTGATTTTAATTATCTTGAAAAGATCTTCATAATGGACAAGTATCATCATCCATGGATTGATGGATTTCTAGATAAGGTAAAAGGAGAAAAATATTTATCATAGGTGGATTATCATTTGAGGTATTACCATGTTTGGGTTATTAAAGAGGATATCCTTCTGGCTTTTTTCATACTAGGTACATGAACTATGAGTTCATAGTAATGAAATTAAGAATCACTAATGATCTAAAAATAATCATGGTATTCATAAATAGATTCTTTTGATATTACCTTGAAATATTATTGTTAATATTTATTGATTATATTATGATATACTCCAATATAAATGGGGAGGATTACGAGAATATGGGAACAATGCTAATGACCATATGAAAGGAGAATATGTACAAAAACAATATAAAATTTTAGTTCTGGGTAAATGAATTTTTTTCATGGGGAATACATCATATTTATTGCGATATATATTGAACATAAAAATATAGATGTATTTAAAGGATTTATAAGGTTATAATCAGTGACAAATACTCATACATTTTTGGATTATCATGGTACTATCATCGATTTCTGAAAAAATTATTAGGATTTTCAAACCCTATAACCAACATAACATGTATGGGATTCATGTTTTCATTAGAATAATTAATATGAATATAGATTCAAGGGTTTAAAAAAAGATTATCACAAAAACTTTTATCACACTACCCACAATTAGAGATATTTTTGGGTATTTTGAAATGTTTTGAAGAGGGGCTTGGACTATGTGTCTATGTATAATTAGAATGTGATAGACTATGATTAAATTAAATCGAATTTTCATGAAAATAACATCAGAAATCTTGAATAATAGATGGATTCAATGATTTTCATATTGAAAATCTAGATCCATTATCTATTTGTGTTGAAGTGTGAAATATATACAGATAAAATCATGGCTTTAGTATATTTTCACATAGAGAGACCTGAACATGAGCCAACAGTGTTGGATAATGATGATCAAGGAAGGTAAATCTTAAATCCAATACCATCAACATAAATATAATAATATTGATAATGATCTATGTAGAAATGATTTATCAACATAATCATTTATGAAAATTGATAATGATTTGTTCCTCTTATATTCAAAAGGGATTAACATGTGAATCAAAAAGGATATAACATCATTAGTACTTTCAAAAAATCAATTCACATCCATCCCTTTTGGAGAGCATAAAAAATGATAAAAGTGACGATGTGGTAATTTAGAAGAATGTGAAAACTCTAAAAAAGGAAAATCCTTAGAGTTAAATGTTAATGAAGGAGTTTTAAAATTGGGGCCATGATTTAGTGTACCAAAATATCATGAGATAAAGAAAGATATAATGGATGATTTATATAGATTTACCTTATTCATCCATACTGGGAGAAAAAATATGTATAGAAATATCTGAGAGCACTATTGGTGGGATAATATAGAGAAGGATAACGGAGAATATATAACGTTATCAAGTCAAGGCATAAAGGAATAATTCCTTGGGGAAGATGCAAAAATTATTCAAAGAAAAATGGAAATAGGAATGCATCACCATGTATGTTTTCGTTGTTCTTCTAATGGAATCATTTGGAAATAACGAAATATCTTATTACAAAGACTACACACTTTATTATGATTTGGTAGGGATTCTCAATCGATCAACAAACAATGATATACATTATATAAGTGGAAAGGTTAAATTGAACACCACTATTGTATATATATAATCTAGACCCATGATTTACCTATATTTTTATAGAATATTATCCAAAATTCAAGTAATCATGAGACTAACATTAACATGGATTATCACTCTCATACTGATATCCAATCTAAGAATAATTTCCAAAACTCAAGGAAATATTGTGAGAACTCTCAATTGACATGAAAGGAGGATTTGATTAACTTTTTATTATATTAGAGTACTCATACCACAACATCATCCACTAATGCATCCCAATGAGTCACTATAACAAAATTTATTATGAGATGGGTCGGACACATGCATGCTAGTGTATAGTTCGGGATCACATACAACTAGGATTTAATTTTTTTGAGAAAATGTTGGAAAAGGCCAAGATCATTATTTAGAATGTTTAGGCTGTTTTGAGTTGAAAAATAGGTATGTTTACAATCATCTATAATACCATGATCCTGAGGTTGAATTCAAGGGATTCCATTGCATATCTCTATTGAATTAATTCATGATATTTTGGAATAAGGGATATCATAGACCATGATGCATCATTCCTTTTGTGATCCTTGATCACATTGGAGTGGTGGAAAATCTACTAGATCACCGACCAAGAAAATATCATGTACAAGATGTATTCCATGAACCCCTCTTGAGAAGTACACAATGTATTCCACACATGTACTCAATCAAGAGCCGGTACCATTGGAGAGTGCCCTTTCTTATGAGGATCAGTCGGTTATGATCATAGATCATGGAGACAATGTTTTACAATATAAGATAATTAACCTAGTCATAGGGATATAGAGAAACCACATGTTTGAAGAAGAAATATGGGAACTAGAAAATTTGATGAAATTGAATTACCCACAACTATTTAAATGTGCGAAATCAAATAATTGAGGGATATGTTTTTAAGGGGGGATATTGTAACGACATGAAACATTATAAATATAATACCCCTTATGATTTCATAAAATCTGACGATATACTATTGTTATATAAAATACATAGAATAATTTTTTTTCTATATATTAATTGATTTAACAGAATATTGAGATTATTTACCACAGATAATATAGCCTTTGAATATTTATCTTATTATTAGTATATGTATAGGGTTTTAAAAAATCCAATTCTCACAAACAAAATATGTAATGACCTCAACTAGTCGGATCACACTCTATAAAGCCCATTTTTAAGAGCTTATGAGGTTGAGAGCATCAACGATAATTTCTATTAACCATGGCAATGTTGAGATCCAACTAATAAGTTATGAGAGAACCTGTTTTTAGGGTATTTTCAAGGTTAACTAGATCATGACCGAAACCAGATATTTCAAACAACCCCAAGAAAATTTCACTATCACACACCTTACCCATAGAGAATTTACTGATTTGTTAAAGGGATATGGATCATGACCCTAAAAATATGCGAATAAAAATTTTATATTAAATTAAATAATGTTTATATTTACTTCTTATCTTTACATTATAAATTATGTGTATTTTATATAATAAAATTCAACTTGTATTTTTAGACAGTATGAAATTACAATTAAGATTCTAATTTTGATTAAATAATAATTTTTAATAAATATAATTATTAAATATTTTTTATAATATATCTATTACCATATAATTCTTATGAATTCAAATTTTGTTTTTTAAATGATTTGAAAAATGTTATTGTCAAAAAATTAATTCCATTTCAGAATAAATATTCATTTTTATTTTAAACGCGAGATAAAATATTTAGATAATTATTTTGAAAAAATTAATTTTTTTTGAATTAGAGCATCAATATTATCCATATGTTTATGATTAATATTTTTATTAGATATTAGATCATTAGGGTAAAAATTAAAAACTGTATAAATATATGCTGTGTATTTTCATGTAATAATGAAACAAAAGTGATGAAATAAATCAAATAAAATATATCAATGGAAAAGTATATTTTTTCTATTTAAAACAAAGTTAATTTATGTTTATTTTATAAGTTTTATAAATCCATTATGAATCCACCTAATCATGTAATAAATTTTATGGGATTAAAAGAATTTTTTATGATTATGAATTACATCCACATAGGTATGGTTTTCATTTGCAAATGATTGGACTGTGAAATTATAATTTGATGAATAAAGAAACACATTAGAGTAAATAATTGAAAAATATCATGGGAGGATTTTGGTTTTTGTTATTTTATTATATAGTGCCCAAAACATATGTTTGGAAAATAATAAATAACACCTCTCTCTTTTCTCATATAAGTCCACCCATGTTCCCATTATTCATTACTAATAATCCTTTGACAATGTTCATATTATTCCCTGCCAATATAGAGTCCAACTGGGGTTCCCAATGCTACCATGATGTTCCTCTCAATCATTTAGAGTCACACTCTCAATGTATTGGTTCATTTCATTCTCTATTTTATTCAAGTATCTACATAATAATATCCCCATTTTCCCAGATTCCTACTGTTGGGATATGTTATTATGTATCCCAATTTATGCAATTATGGTGAATAAATGATGATAGAATTTGTAAAATATAACTAATAACTCCACTGAACATTGATATTCCCATGATTTGCTACCAAAATTTCACCATGTTTTTCCATGACAAACAAATATGTAGTTAATAACCATAAAAAATTCCTATAAATGGTGTTAATCATTTAGAACATATACTTATATAATGGTTACATGTATATATTTTACATTCCTTCATTGTGGAATAAAAATTGTTGAATATTAATTCCATGATTTATGAGCTATGTGGAAAAGTAAAGCATGATAATGAAAAGAAAGTGGCGGGTGCAAACCTTATTATATAGAGTGTCAATGAATTTGGAAATATATTATTCTAATGAGATGTCATTAAATGGGTTAAGGAGTGTACCAAATCCATCACTAGACTTTTTTAATCATGATATATTGGTAGTTATCTCTGGCATATGTTTTTGATGTATTGTTTTAATTTGTTGTTATGTTTCCCCGATTCTTTTATGCTATCATGCAATATAATTCTTCATTTTTCATGTATATGATTCTCACCACGTTTATGTCTCATTGACATGCATATTGTCTAAAATGTAAAAATACCTTTTTGTTATCCATGTTTATTCCCATATGGAGCTTTATAGATCACCCATTTCATATGTATTTCGGCATGTAATCCCTTGTAGTGTTATATACAAATGAATAATATGATCATGTTAAGGATGTTTTCTTTAAAGATTATTTATTCTCCATTTTAGGATGTTATTTGATTTACATAATTTCCATTGACACTAGACTACTCAAATTTTAATGTTTTATTTTGTGTAATTTTATGTAACAAATCTTGAATCTGTGTGAAATGAAGAGAAATGTTGTCATATTTTAACAAATTTATTCAAAATATAATTTTTATAATAAATGTATTTTTTGAGTATATATATATATATTTTTACATTATATATATTATAAAAATTAGGATGTAATGTTTTTAGTTCTTTAGTAGGTGAACATCTTGTTAAATCCTAATAATTTTCTCTTTTTGTTTCTCTAAAAATTTGAAAATTTGTTGTGAAAAATAAAATATATCAAAATTTAAATCACTTAAATGGAATGTTAAAGTAAAAACATTGTTTTTCTTTTCAAACAATATAGTATATATGTGTAACATTATTTAGTAATATATATATATATATATATATATCAATATATTTCATTAAGGCATCATACCATACTATGTGAATTGTTTAAATTTCATTCTTTCGTGAAACCGCAATTAGCTTATTCTTAATTGTTTTGAATATCTTGAGAACATCATACTAATAATTTTGATTCATTGGATTTAAATTCATGTGTTTTTGAAATGTTGGGTTGTGAGGATTATGTTATTGGGCCCTCTCAAGGTTTTTGTAAAATGAATAAAGGAATACATTACTTCTTAAAAATTATGTCACTGATAAACCACCAGTCCATCCACATACCAAGTGAAGAAAGGAATGATAATAAAAAACATCCTCATTTTTTACACCAACTGAATAAATTTTTAGAATCTATCATTGATATATATGTTTTTAAGTAAATGTAATTTTAACTCTTGTTTTATCTATATATATATATATATATCAATCATTTTATTCTTTCAATTATTTCCAACTCAATAAAACAATATTAGTACAAATTATTTAACAGAAATTATCATAGAATAATGTATTAATTTATATTAAATTAATCTATAAGAATTTCCATTAATGGTTCTCGGATCATACATTTTTTTCTTTTTGTTTATTCTATAAACTATTAATATTAAGAAATAAAATAGGATAAATTTGAATCGAAAATGGATAGATTCCAGTCTCCTGACAAAAGTGTGTCCCAATGGCCCAAAAGAGTTCATCATGCATGTAAAATATAATACATATAACACATCTCAAATACTTTTTCAATTTTTATGTTGTTGTTATTAAATAAAAAAATTTCAATAGAAGATATAAGAACACATGATCTGTACTGGAATAGATTGTTGTTATAAATATTTGACTAATCATAGAGAAATAGTTAATACTACTAGTGACTAGGATAACACTATGTTATATGGATCAATTTATATGATTACAAGTGTAAAAAATTATGAATACTATATCGAGGATATTATTATAGGTGTGAGAAGTTATGATGATCATATTTATGAAATGTCAAGGATAGTTGAATATAAACATCATGATTTTCCAAAATTTTATAAGAACCTAAAGACTGGTGCAAGGATGCCAGTGTAGTCTAGTTGTGTTAAATATAATCCATTTTCCTCCATAATAATTCTATATAATATAACATATAGAAATATGTTGAATGACTCCATTTTTTCTGCATTGCTTTCTCTCATCAATTATTTCCACTGAGAATATATTGAGATTCCTTTCCAAAAATTTGAAATTAGGAAAATTCTATATTCAATGGTTGTGATATCTAACAAAATATGTGCCAATCCAAATGACTATATAAAACATTATAAGAACCAAAAATCATATAAAAATTCAGAAATTTTGTTATGTATCGATACTAAAGAGATGAATAATGTCATATCAATGTTTAAGGTATGTTAAAATCAATATAAGTACAAGGAGCATATATGGATGTGATGAGAATACATGGAAATTAACATTGTGGAATGATATGAGAATTAAATATGTGGAACTACATCACCTAATAGGGTCTCCTCATGGGATCAAAACTGATCAAGATTATCCAGAATTGGGAAACAAGGTGAGATAAATTCATCATGCACTATCTAAAGATGGATGTGGATCATTTTTGTTTTAACATGATCAGTCATACTACAAGATCTATTATTTTGGTAAATTATAACTTTAAATAATTATTATTCATGAAATTAAAATAAAATATGTATTCAATAATTATATTAGGACATAATCAACCGAATAATGATATCAATATTTTTTCCATAGATAGATAATTTGAAGTTGTTGTGGGATTAATGTGTCACAATTTATAATAATTATAGAAATGGAGACTGCATACTGAGAGACATGTTTCATAGGATGATAAATGAAATTCCTACTTATGTAAATTATATTGGATATATAATTTATTGAACTCAAGGGTGACCCATTTGTGAGCATGTTACTCAGTCTGTTTTGTTGAATCAATCATCGAAGACATTGATTCCAAGAGACTGTAGAAATCTTCCTCATTGAAAAAAATACCAATTATTCGCATCCCCATTATATGGGGATTCAAAACAATTTATAACACTATATAAACTAATACATGACAAATTTACTGATAAAGTAATAGATATGGACACTTCTTTTGGTAAAACATCATATAAAAATCATACAAATGTAGTTAAAAAAACGATCATTTTCATAATTACCATATTGAAATTGTTTGTAATTCAAGAAGTTTCATGATTTTATGGATTTGGAAATGATTTATGTGATTGTGTCACTGGAACACTACTAAATAAATATGAAAAAGGATAAAATTATAGCTATGTTAGACATTATTGAAATAGGGATAGGGGAAGATATATGCCCCTGAACAATGAAAAAATGGACTCTTAATTATCTAACTACATACACTATTTCAAAAATGGAGGAATATGAGTTTTTAAACATAAATAATGAAGTAATAGTTTTATATGTGTTTTAATTTGATATCAAGAATACTATGTCAATGATTGATTTAAGGATAAAACGTCTGATATATCCTGATTTTGATGTTTTCATACAATATCTAGTGATTATACCTTTTCATTAAATTTACCCCAAGGATTTCATCCATATATTAACCAATCTCTATTTATTATTAATGGAAAGAAAATAGATGTAATATTATCTGAATTGGCTATTATTTTCCCATAAAAATTAATTGATTGGATAGTTCACATTGAAAGAGATATTTGAATATATGGTCATGTACATTATAAATATATGTACCCCATTAAGTAGTATATGATGATTTTGAAAGGTTAGGTCAAAAATAAAATTTAGAAAATATGTTGTAATGTAGAATGATATGTTTTTGTGGAATCCACTGAACTCTTTACTGACCAACTGTCTATTGTTGAAATAATTAGTCTATAAAGATTTAATAAAACTAAGAGGCATGTGGTTGACAAGATTTTTGGAAATGATGTTGTCATAATTACTATCTTAAAGTAAGATTAGGCTCTAAATTAATGTTTTTAAAATAGATAAGTTGTTAAAAAATCACTTGAAACTCAATAAAAAATCGTAGTCATTTTAATACAATATGGTATCAGTGATGGATATCTAATATATATATATATATAATTTATAAGATAGTTTTTAAGCACTTTTATTATGGATTGAACAATTAATACCAAATCTATTTCAAAACCCCTTCGATGTCTAGCCTGAAGAACCATGTGTGAATGTATTGTATTATATTTGTTAAGTACTAAATGGTTTTACATTTTATAAAAATGAACATGATGGATGTAGTACCATAATATATCGGGGAGCTACACTTGTGGATGACGTGACTAATATATGAAGTAAAAAATATATAAATCCAATTTATGTAAATCAATAATATTTTGCAATAAAATAAATATGTGGGTTCGATAATACAATGTTTCAAATGTTTATTTGTCAATTAAATGGACTCGATAATAGGTGACTAGTAAAAATTGATGAATTGGAATTAATGAGAGAATATTTTCGTAAGGAAATGGTACAAAAATGAACCATTTATAATGGAATCTAATGTATCATAATTATTTTATAACCTAGATCTAGGAAACACTATGTGATCAATTATTCAATTATCGAAGGATACCAATGAAGGTCCATATGTCAATTCAACTAAGGATTACTATTTTGTTGGGTTGTCACAATCATATCATAATGGTCTAAATCTAAACCTGATTTTGGATTTCAAAAGAGACCATAATAAGTGGATTTTGATATACAATAGTGGGGTCAAATACAATAAACTATTGATTAATTATTGTTCAATAATCAGGTTATATTATTATTTATAATATAGCATTTTTTCCTCATATTTTTATATATTTTCTACAAAATTTCTGTAATCTAAAATAAATGTTCAACCAAATAAATATATTACAAATTTCACATATGATGACAACCCAAATTATGAAGAACAATTGGTTTCTCAACAAGATGATACTCCAAATGTATAGGAACAACACACCACTTCACATGTTGATGCTAGTAATGTAGAGTAACAACATATTGGAACGATTAGAGATAAAGAAACAATAGATTGTGAAATACCTATGTCCCCTAAAAAATATGAGTTTCATATCATGATGTTGTTAAAAAAATATTAAGGTGAGAGATAGAGGCATCAAATTTGAGGATGAGTGGAATGCATGTGGCCAGACTATTAATCCAAATAATGACACGTTTCGTAGATACATTGGGTTAACCACTTAAACAGATGTTATGAATGAAATATATTGAGGGTTTACTATAAATCCTATTATTATGGCACTAATTCGAAATTAGATTGGGATAAAATTACAATACAGTTCATTTATTTTACTATAATAAAAATAAGGAAGCATTGGATTAACTGTTCATTATCCTTTGAAACGTGCTTTTATAGTAGATGAGTGTCGAATAAATTTATATTAATTCTCATTAGAAATTATCATAGCATATTATATAAAATAACAATGATGTATCATCTTATTGATGATGAATGGGAATTAAACCCAAACCCATCAAAGATATATTCATGCCTGATAACTCAAGATATGTGGAATTCATTTATTTGTTATAGTGAAAAGAATAATTTTCATGTACGAGGTGATTTGTAATTAATTTCCTTGTAATACAGGTATTAATTTATTTTATTTATAATTTTTATTTTATTAAACATTATCTATGTGGTGAAAATATGAAAAATGTAGTAAAACCAATGTACCCCATAAATAAAGGACGATGAACACTACTTTTGAAAAAAAATGTATGTATTTTAAATCAAAAAAAATAATTTTATGTGACATGAAGAAGAACATAATTTTATTATTTTTTTATATACATTTTCATGAATCAAAATCTATTTCCAGTTCTACCCCAGGTCATATGTTATAGAAGGGGGATTATGTAAATAAAGATAGGATAATAATACACAAAAATACATGAAAATTGTATGAATCATATGTAGGTATGACATATTAAGAAAATTCTATTTAAATCTCTATTACAGAATAATTATTAATTATTTTTCTATATTATTTTATCCATATTAGAAACAGGAATCAACATCAGTGGTTCCAAATGGACAAGTACTATCAATGTCCTTATAGTGGAAATGTCATTATGGATGCATCAAAGGCGTGGGTTTTTAGGTGAAACTCAAACATATTTATAGAAAATAATTAATCTAGTGAATAATGAAAATTAAATGGAAAATATAAATGAAATAAAAGATATACAAGAAGAAAAACATAATTGGATGTTTGATTTGATAGAGAATTTTGTGGGAAAGAATGAAAGAGAAGAAACAATACTGGAGATACAACTGCATGATTACTCCCTCCCCACTGCATTTTAGGAAATCCATTCCCCTTAAGGATATGTCATAGGGGGGAGGTATTCGTTTATTCATAATTATTTCTATGAAACGTCAACATGATACACATTGAAACCGTTAATGTAAGGATATTCTACAGGATAAAAATGATTGTTATTTATAGTTATGAGTATCCACAAATTACATTGTTTTGAGGGTTAACTTGTACAATATAAATAGGGATTTTCTACAGAGAGAACTAATTCCAATACGTCATTTGAGAAAGGGGTCACCTAGATCGTGAGATAGACACCAGGCTACATTTCCTATAATATGATTCAAATTTTCATATGTAAAAGCATTCTATTAGACCATTTATTTCAAGGCCATCATATATGGCTAAAATAAATAAAAACTGGCCTAATTCGAGGAATTTTAATATTGATTTATAAAGGTAATGGGGAGAAATAAATGGTTGAATAAAAATGATCTTAATGATCAACCATTCAATTGAATATATCATTAGAAAATAACTTCACCTTGCTCATTCAATATCCACATTTTCTTACATTAATGGTTCTTGTGGATACAACATTAATAAGTGATGATACTATCTTAATAGATTTTATGAAAGGGTTTATGGAGATGGAATTATAGAATCTCTTGTAGTGGATAGTGTAAATGAAATCCTCACATGAGGATGACTTGGAGAGTCAACTATAATTGTATACACGAGGCATGTTTTCATGATTTTGTTTCCAATAAAAGATATCATTAGTTAATTATGACTATGTAAAATTAATTTTTTTTTCATGTGTATACTTAAATACTATTTCATGTGAAAAAACCACGAATTTAAATTTTGAATCATTAGTCCTCACATCACTTCTACACAAGAAAACCCAATGTTAGAAAATCAATTTCGTGCAATAGTGGAAGAACGTTCCACAATTTTCGAGTAAAATATTAAATATGACTGACTCTTATTAATAAACATGATGCTAGGATAAAATTATATAATTTATTTATATCAAATATATTTTTATTTTTTCCAACACTTATTCCATTTTGTTTCTTAGAATGTATTGGTTAATCATTAAATTAGATTTAAATACTCCAAATATTTTTTCTCTTCATTTAATGCATAAATATAGATGAAACTGACCATACATGATGGCATTATCATTTTATAATAGAATACATACAATTTTTAACAAATAAACTTCCATTGAAAAATTTTATATTGTGTTTTAATTAAAATTATGTTTTGATTGGGATGGGTTTAAAAACATCATAGTCATATAATGCATAATGTCCATGAGATTGTGAAACCTATGCAAATTTAACTATGGATAAATATTATTGCATATATAAAAAAAATATCAACATAAAAACATGTATATAATGAAATTTCATATTTCAGTCATTGTTTGTATAATGTATTAAAAACCCAAAGGAATGTTTTCTTGTTATTGTTTTATAATATTTATGAATGATATCATATTCTATCAGAAAATTAGTATCATAGTAGATGTATATTCAATGATACCTACAATTTGAATTAAAATATTGATTAGTAATTTGTTTATATTTTTCTTATACTACAAGGACCATCCAAATTCCCCGTATTTAGATGAAAAAATAGATTTTTTTTATAAATGAATGGTCAACATACTTTATGTTATAATGTTTACATATATCATGAAAAGGTGAAATCATACTACATATTTACTTGATTTCTCATCATATTATGCCCATTGTTACTTTAAATTTATGTATTTATTTTATCATTGAATATTTTTTTATAAAACATGTCAGATAATAATGAAATGAGAAAACAAATTCATGTAGTTTTGATACATTATTAAAATTTTCATCAATTCATTTTTGTAGTGTAGAATTCAGCCACCGGTCTTTTTGATACAGAGTGTTCCGAAAAGTACATAATGTGTCCACTACCAGTCGAAAATAAAAATATTTCAAAAACAATGCTACTCACTTAAAATATATAAAACATAGTATTATTTTTATGATACAATTAGAAAATTAATCATATGGACTTTTTGTTGTATTAGAATTAGTCTCACTTAAAACTGATACATGATGTGACTAGTATGACTCAATGTGTGTTCTTCCAAATTAAAATGAAATTACAATAAAAAAAGAAAACTGACGAACTCAAAATATATCAAACACAATTAGATTGCATTGAAATAATTAGGATAATTATTTATTTGACATTTCTTCCATGCATGTATTATCACCCCCAGAATATTACTCACAATGCAACAAGTATGACTCCATGTGTGATTTTTTAAGAATTTCCATATTATTCAAATATAAAAATTAGAAACTAAACATAGATAAAACCAATTCATAATAATTTTATACATTAGTAAAAAGATACATATGTCTTTTTTGATGTGTAAGAATCCATAGCATATTAACTCAAGAAACATTTTTCCTCGTATTAATCAAAGTGTCTATTATCAATTGAAAGTTGAAAATTTCAGTCAAAACATAGTGTACTCACTGAAGACTAAAAAACAAAATTAGATTATATTGATATATCAGAACAAAATATCCTAGATCATTTGTGACATGTTGGAATAAATATGATGTCAAACCGACACACAATGTGTCCCATATCACTCAAAGTGTGTATTTTCATCTAAAATTAACATTGTATTAATAATAAATAGTGACATTCCTAAAAAATAAATCACATTCACGTTATTTGGATAATATAGGAAAATTATCCATTAGTTACTTTTGAGATTTATGAATTATCAGCACCTCAAAATGATGAAATGTGTGGCTAGTAAGACTCAAAGTGTGAGTTTTTATTTAAAATTGACATATTTGTAATAAATCAAGATACATACTCAAGAAAACATATGGATTATGTAGATACATTAGTAGAAATATCCATAAGTCATTTTTGTTGTTGTGGATTTATCCAAACATCAATCTGATATAAATTTTTCCCGTTATGAGATAAAGAGTATTTTATCACTTAAAAATTGACATTTTAGTTGGAAACATGTTTTACTCATTGAAAACCATGGCAACATGCTCATAATGACTTAATAAATTATGAAAACGATTCTTATTTCCTTTTTGATGTGTATAAATTAGTATGAGATAAATATGACATAAACATTCACCAGTATGCCCCAAAGGGCATGTTTTCAGATTAAATCAGTAAAAAGATATGTTACAAACTCAAAACCATGAAAAATCATATGGATTATTTTAGTACGTTAGTACAATGATCCATAACTGATTTGTGATGTTTATGAATCTTCTTCAACTCAATCCGACACATGGTCGAACCAACATTACTCTAATTGTTTCCTTTTATCTAAAATTGAAAATTTATTAAAAATACAAAAGGGACAGACTCAAAACCAAGAAAAATATACTTTTTTTTGGAAAAATTATGAATTAATCCATATTTCAATTTTTATGTGTATGAATTAAGAAATCACCATTATGACACATGGTCTTCTTGATAAGACTCAATAAGTTTTGTATCATTATAAATTGATGTTTTTAAATCAAAACATCTATCACATATTAAAAAACAAGAAGACATGCTCAGATTGTTTATATACTTTACGGAAGTGATTCAGAACAAATTTCTAACATGTAATATTCAAAATGATATTAAATTGATACATGATGTGACTAGTACATCTCAAATTGAGTTTTCTCAGTTCAAAATCACATTTTAGTAAAAAAGACGTGTTACAAACTCAAAAATAATAAAATTCAATCATATATTTTTAATAAATTATGAAAAATATCCTTACCTTATTTGAGATGTGCATAAATACGACGAACTTCAATCCAATGCACTATGTGACCGATATAACTCCAAGAGTGTATATTTATTTAAAATTTGAATTTTAGTAAAAAAAAATGTGATATATTTAAACAAATAAAACATATTAGGATTGTTTTGATACATTAAAAAATGTTCCACACGTCATTTTTGATATATATGAATTAGTTTCACCTCTATTTGATAAATAGTGTTCCTGGTATGAAAAAATCTCATGCTATCAGTATAAAATTTACATTTTAGTTCAAAACATGTGTCACTCAAGGATGGATTAGAAAAAAAATTTGATTGTCAAGATATTTTAGTCTAAATATTAATATGTCCTTTTAGATGTGTTTGTATCAGTCTCTTGTCAAACTAGTACTTGATATGACAAAAATGTCTCAATGTGTCTCTTTTTATTTTTAAATGAGATATTTAAAAAAAATGACATATTTAGAACTGATGAAATTACTTCATATTGTTTTTATACATTATAAAAACTATCAATTGGTTATTTTTTAGGTGTAAGATTCTACCTGACCATAATCCAATGCACAATGTGACCCGTTTCACTCAAATTTGTTCTTTTTATATAATATTTTAGTAAAAAGGATAGGTTACATACTCAAAACTGAGAAAACACGTTTGGATTAACATTATATAATATGAAAATGCTTCATATGTAATTTCAGATACGTATGAGTCAAAAAAACCTCAATCGAGTACATTTTTTTCCTAGTAATACTCAATGTGTCTATTATTTTTCAAAAACTAAATTTTAGTTCAAAATGAGTGTCACTAAGAAAAATGATAAAAATAAATATAATTGTGGTTTTACAATTGGAAAATTATTTGAATGAAAATTATAATTGAATGGAATTAGTCTTGAATCATACCGACACATGATGTTACCGGTATGAATCAATGTGCAGGTTTTCAGTTTAAAAGGACAAATAATTAAAAATACATGCACACTCAAAAATGAGAAACCAAAATCATATTATTTAAATATATTATCAAATGTAAATATAACTCACTTTAACATGTTTGGAGTTTGGAAAACTCAATTAGATTCATGTTTTCGTTGATATGACTCCAACTGTTTCTTTTTATTTAAATTTGAATTATTAGTAAAATGTGAAGTAAAAACAAAACATTGAGATTTGATTTTGGATTGTTTCGATACATTAAGAAAATAATCCATATGACATTTTTACATTTTTGAATAAACCGAACCATAGTCTGATACATGGTGTGCTGGTTATTACTCAATGTGTTAGTTATTCTAAAATATCTATTTTACACCCAGAAGTAGATCACTCACTAACAAATCAAGAGATAATGTTCATATTGTCATTTAAATTTTGGAAAATTTTCTTAATTCATTTTTGATATGAATGATTTAGTTTCTTATCAAACGAATAGATGATTTGATCAATTTGACTCAACATGCATGTTATATGATTAAAAAGAATATTTAGAAAAAAACAGACGTGAGATAGTCAAAACAAAGAAAAAAATTCAAATTATTTTGATTCATTAGAAAAATGATAGATGAAAAATTTTTTACATGTAAGATTTATCCTTACATCAATCGTACAAATTGTGTGACAAGTGTGACTCCATATGTGCCTTTTTATTTAAAATTATTATATTTGTAAAAATGAATTGTGACATACTCAAAACTGATCAAACACAATCAGATTATTTTGATACATTAGTAAAATAATCCATTTTTTTAGTTTTGATATGTTGGAATAAAATGAACCACAATTTCTCTATCATTGTTCCTGAAATGACTCAATGTTTCCATTATCTATTAACATTCTAGTTCAAAAGAAGTATTAATCAATGAAAACCAATAAAACACACATATATTGTCTTGTTACATTTGGAAAATGAGTATTACAACATTCATGATGTTTATGAATCAGTTTCAGGACAAACAGACACACAATATGACTTGTATGACTCAAAGTGCATGTTTTTTTGTTAAATTGATATATTTATTAAAAAAATTACATATAAAAAATTAAAAAAACACAATTGGAATGTATTGATAATTTATGAATATTATCCATATGTCATTTTTGATGTGTATGGATTATCTGTACCTCAATAGAATACAATGTGTGGCCATTATGACTCTAGGTGTGTCTTTAATTTTAAATTTAAAATATAGTAAAAAATAAACATGACATAATAAAAGCAAATAAAAGCAAATTCATATTCTTTTGATACCTTGTTAAAATGTTTTATAAGACCTTTTTGACATTTGGGAATAATCTACACCTTAATGATATACACATTTTTTCAGTGTATGGATCAAATATCCCATTCCTAATCTAAAAATTAAAAATTTGTCCAATTATGTGTAACTCACTAAAAATAGAAGAAAAAAAACATGTATTACCTTGATACTTTTGAAAAATTATTCTCACGTCATTTTTGATGTGTAGGAATCAGTCTCAAATAAAAAAACACTTATGTCCTGAGTATGACTCATGGTGTGGGATTTCAGTTAAAATTGATATTTTAGTACAAAAGACAAGTGATATTATAAATAATAGAAAAAAATTAATATTACTTTGTTACATTAGTAAAACGATCAATAAAAAGTTTCTGTCTTTTTGGAATCTACCTTACCTTTATCCAATGCATTGTATGACTGGTATGACTCCATGTGTGTCTTTTTATTGAAAATAAACATTTCATTTAAATAATATAAGTGATATACTAAAACCCAAGAAAATAATTTCTGAGAGTATTAATACAAAATTAAAAGTATACATAAGTCATCTGTTCAATGAAGGAAATATCCATAGCTAAATACAACACACGATGTGGTGAATATGACCCAATTTTTCCTTTACTTTTCTAAAATTAATACTTTAGATCAAAACATGCGTCACTCACGAAAAATAGATAAAATGACCTCTTATTGTCTTGATACAATATAAAAATGATTCCAATGTCATTTATGAAGTCTATGTGTCAATATACCATCAAAATGACACTTCTTGTATCCAATATGACTAAATGTACATGTTTTTAGTTTAAACTAACATTCTAGTAATCAAAGAAAATTGAAATAGTCAAAACCAATATAACAAATTCATATTGATTTTTTTAATTATAAAAATGGTCCACTATGCATTTGTGACATTTAGGAATATTCCACAAAAAAAATATGATGTATGATGTGACCGTTATGACTCCATATGTATCATTTAAATTAAAATTTCCATTTTAGTAGAAAAAAGTAACAATCTCAAAACAAGAAAAAAATCTATTAGTTTTGTTACCTTTGTCAAATGATCCATAAGTCAATTTAAACTTATAATAATTATCCAAACCTAAATCCAAAACCTTGCGGGATCTAAATGGGACTTACTCAAACCCTATAAAATAGGTTATGATTTCTTTTATACATCAGTGAAAAAAATGCTATTTTATATGTTCCAAAATTAGATGTACCTCAATCCAATAAATGTTAATCCTATGTATGACACAATGAGTTTGATATTTTTCTAAAATAGATATTTGGTAGAAAATAATTCTTACTCTCTAAAATTGAATAAATGTTTCATAAATTATCATTATACGTTAGAAAAATGAATATTAAATGATTTGTGACATGTAGGAATCTGTCTCATGTCAAATGGACACATGATGTTACTGATATGACTCAGAGTGTGTGTATTTTGTATAAAATTAAATTTTATTAAAAAAGATAAATTACATACTCAAAAACCAATAATACACATTCATATTTTTCTAATACATTTGGAAATTGTTCTATAACTCATTTGTGGCATGTAGGATTCATCTTTAGCTCAAGATGATGAACGGTTTGACCCTTATGACTCCAAGTGTGACATTTTGTTTAAAATATGCATTTATTAAATTATGGATTCATATTTATGTTAAATATATTTTATTATATTATTATTGACATAATAATTGGTTTCTTATTTTGGTGGATACTTTTTCATGAGTTGTGTTTGTTTGTTTGACAACTGATTCCATGAACAATATTTTTTTAGAGTGGGTCTGGTGTCATCAATAAGGAATCAATTAATTTTTATGAATGTTAGGGATCGATTGTACTTTCTCATGTAGTGGTGTGAAACAATGTTTTAAATGTATATAATATAGTCTTTTATTTTTTTAAATTGTGATGTATTTTTAATTTAAATTAATGTGTGAATTTTCCATATACATGTTGCTACTACAATGTAATTTCATTTTAATATCACAATATAGTATTTTGACCTTTATCATACCTATTGTTATCAGTTATTAATTGTTAACTTTATCAGTAATAAAAAATCATTGATAATTTGGTAGCATCAATCAGTTTTGAACTGAAACTCATAAAGGACTAACATTATCAGTTATTTCTTATTATTAATAAAAGGATCCATATTTTAATGGTTCATAGATCAACAATGATTTTTAGAACTTATAACAGATTTTTCGAGCACTGACTATTGTTTGATCCGTTGTAATAAAAATACAATATATATATGTATATATATTATAAATATTATAATATTTTATTATACATCAACCCATGCACATCATACAGGTCAAAATGTTCTCCCTAGGAATTGAATCTTGTTGTGACAACCTCCGACACACACACACACACACACACACACATATATATATATATGATTTATATGAAAATAAGTAAATATGTTTATATAAAACTTGTTTATAAATATAACTATATTTAATGTATTTATAAATTTTATCAATTTTGTATGGGCTTTTCATTGTCAATGATGTTGTTGTTGATGCGTGAAATGATGTAGGTGATGATGAATTTAGGGTTGTAAGCCAAGGTACAAACTATCGTAGCATAATACATAAGCATGGTGAATTGGGAAAGGATGATGGGAACTTCTTCCATTGTAATAGATTTCTGGATACATGGTGTTCAAGATATTGTAAAAAGTCATCTATAGAGTGGGACATTCCCTTTAGGGGGTGTGACCTATGCTTGATGGAAAAAAGGGAATGTTTATTTATAAACTCTATGGCCTAAAAATTATAAAAATAAATAAATTTGATACTATATTTGGATTTATATATTTATATTGACATTAAATATTTAAAATGTTGAATCCCCACAAGAAAAAGTGATTATTAAAATATGAAATGATACTATCCAATTCAATGAGGGGTACTTTTCCTTTCGAGTGCTTATATAATAAGAACTCTACATTTATGTTTGTTTATCTTGGAGTAGAATCAAACTAGGTGACATTATAGTATGTTCACTAGGGTTTGTTAATGTTAGAAAAAAGTGAACAGAAAGATCATGTGTCGGTCTATGGAGATAGGGAATATCCAAAAATGTTTTTCTTCTAGGTAATATCATATGGAATGATGATAAGAAAATCATTGAATTACAGAAGACTCATTGGATCAGATGACATGGTTCATGGTTGAGGGAGGTTCGGTAGATTGAAATTATTTTTGAGCTGATACATATCCTGAATTGAATTGTTACAACCTTGGGATTATACAAGGGGTCCGCAATAATGTTATTATTCACTAAAGTGGTGGAGAGTGCATCACCCCTAGAAAAGTGAAATTTGAATGACTAAATTTTTTTACACATGTCAATAAGTCACACCCTTTTTTTGGGAACCTATCTAATATGAATTACAAATTTTAGATTTATTTTCTTAGACTAGGGTTATGATGGGAGACCTACCATGATGTTTCCAAGGGTTTCTTTAATGAGGACAAAGCAAGCTGAAATAACATTTGTTCGCATTTGGGACATGTCATTATCTTGTTAAGTGATCTTGGTAGGCAACAAACCAGAGTGTGATGGTAATGGAAAAAGGTATTATTGGTGTCCCATGACGTCCAATGATGTGGGAAATGGAACATCAGTTTTGGTCATTAAATATATATATATATATATATATATATTTGATTTTATGTCCAAGCTGGTGTATGTATGTCGATGAATGTGCATGCAAGTATGTGTATGTACATACATATGTGTATGTATGAATATGTTTGTGTATCAATAAATGTGTATTTGAATATATGTGTATACATTTATATTAATCTGTATGTCCGAGTATGTACATATTGTATGCTAATGAATGTTCAGTTTATTAGTTACTAATATTTATTTTTTTTTAAAAAATAACCATTCTTTAATTTTTTTGTAATTTATTCATTATTAATATTTTAAATTTTTAAATTTTTTATTCTATTAAATTTTATGAAATTATTTTTTCATATATACATAAAAAATTTTAAATATTCATATTCAATATTATAATATGATTGTAATTTCTTTTAATAATATTTATTAATTTTCTTAACAAACCTGTATTCCAATATTTATAAAATTATTAATTATTAATTATTAATTAATACATCGTTACAAATATGTTTCTTTTAAAAGTAATTTTTGATCTTTATTTTTTTTATTTTAATGTTTATTCAGTTTTAATATTTTATTAATTAACTTAATTAATGTTATTAATTAATTTTTTCATCTTTGTGTAATTTATTCATTTATTATTACTAAATTTTATTTATTTGTAATATTATTTCTTTTATTAATATCTAAATATTATAAATTCATGTAGATGTTTAAAAAAATATTTATTTATTTATAATATTTATCCATGTAATATTTTCAATGTTTATTCAATGTTTTAATATTTTTATAGATTTTTAATTTTCAATATTTTGTATTTTTAATAATTTCTCAATTGACATAAATAATATGTATTCATTTATAATGTATTTTTTATTTAAATGTTTATATAGTTATTACATATTCAATTTTAATTATTAATATGTTGTAATTGTTTTATATTTAAATCTAATATTAAAATTTAATTATATATTAATTCAATATCTATTCATTTCTAATATTTTTATATGTTACATAATTAATAATATATATTCATATATTATTTTAATTTTTTCTATTTAATAATAAATATTAATTTAATATTAAAGATATATTTTTAATATTTTTATAATTTATCTATTTTTTATAATTTTTTATTTAATTAATTTTAAATATTTAGTCCTTTTTTATCAAGTAATATTTAATTTTTATTTATTTTTATATATTTAGAAATTCATAATAAATTCTAAATATAATTTTTAGTTTTTATTAACTACTATTTCTCACAGATAAATATTGACCTTTTAGCACTAAATTGGTCATTGAAAAATCCATACATTATAAACATTGATAAAAATATATTTTCATTTTAGCACATATAAATTTATCTATTATTGGTGGTTTTTATTATCATTGATAAACCCCGTTCAATTATTTTAAAATTACCACAATAGATATCTATGTTCCTCAGGACATTGATGGATTCCCAGAATATTGAACAGTATTTTGTCCTTATGGGGCATTTTCGACAAATTTAAACCCTCCGTACTGATGGTATGATACTTCAATCATGTGTTTGTGTATTTCTCAAATGATTTAGCACATATGAATCATTTTTATTATTATTCCCAATTAGTGTTGGGCATCATGGGCCTGGTAATCTTCTCGAATCACACAAACATTTTCCATTTCTTGAGGAACATCAATTCATTTGTTTTGGGTGGTAATTCATATCTTATTTTTATTACCTCATCTTATATTACATCATGGTTTTTTCTTATTTTTCTAGCTTCAACACCTTCATTGGTTTCAAAATATACGTTTATTTAATGAAAATGGATTATACGTTTTTACTTAATTAATATGAGGGTTTTATTTGAGAAATTTATGTATTCTAGGGTGATATTTTTAAAATATGTTAAACATAAAATATTAAAAACTAGGTTTAAAACCCCTAGGTCTTTTTTCTGTTTGTTTTTTGTTTGATTAGAAGTATATAACATTATATCTGAGTTATTTGGTGCTGCAAGTTGGAAGACTGTGTTGACTTTTGAAAAATATGATACATGTAATCAAAATTTATAGTTGTATATTATTCATGTGATCTTCATAATTTTGTGAATATTTTATAGGAAAAATTTTCTAGGTTTTTTTAAATTCTTTCTATGTCATTATTTAATTAATATATAATGGGTTGCCATAATTTATTCCATATTTTAGTATTTATTTTTTGTAAATTTACATTTATTCATTAAAATAAATTTTCACACATTATTCCATTTTAAATAGTGGAAACATTGTTAGAAAAAATAATTACTATTTATATATTTTTATATTGAAATATTATTATATATACATGAATTAATATATAGTTGTAGAAATCGATACGTTTTTTGAGCATTTTGAAAGTGGCTAAAAGTGAGTTATATCATTTGATGAATCTATCCCAATATTAGAATTTATTATCCTAAGAGTCTTATTGGAAGAAAAAAATTAACTATTATTATAATTTCAATTCTTATAATTAATCCTCTTCAAATGTTATAACTTGTTTATTTACGCAATAAAAATTTATATAAAATATGATGACTATAAGAAGGTGTGTATAAAAAATAACCATTCATGAATCTATGTTCACTCCATAAATATATTTATTTATTTTTTGATAAATATATATATTATTGAATAAATTATTATTGATATAAAAAAATGGATGGATTTCTATCATATAAAACTGAGTGTGAATATGGGGTGACAGAGTACATCATGTTTAGAAAAATTCATGTAGATTACCCATCTCAAATCTTCTAGTGATGTTTACTATATTGTTATTCATTACTGATAATTATAGAGAAGTTAGAAGAACACCTAATCTATATTAGATTAGATCAAATTTAAAAATATTATAATATACAAATGGACGAATTGAATATGGATATTGATTGGGATGAAATTATCTTTTATGGATCATTCGATATGATTATAGGTGTAAAGAGCGTATCAGGTATATGATTACAATTGTAAAAGGGGAATAATATCATATATAGGAAATTTCAATGATAGTTGAATATGAACATCGGGATTGTCAAATGTTCTTTCGGAAGATAATGAGATAATAAAAGAAAAAAGTTAATTCTAGTTGTTCTAAATATAAAAGTGTTAGTCATAATGACATAATATACTTTGAAAGCTGACAATGGATAGAGTTAACCATATTTACAGAATTACTTTCTCTCTTTAATGACATCATATCAATAGATAATTAATTTCCATGATGAATTGAAAACATTAAACAGGTGTTTTGTTCAATGGGTATGATATATAAAATAATTTGTACATGTATAAATGATTGTATATTGTTTCACATGTGCTATGGATCTTGTAAAAAATTACCTAAGTATTATGTTTCTCGATAAAACAAGGATGAATCATTTCCATAGAATTTAATATATAATTTTTCATTCATTCGATTATTTCAATTATATATATATGTGCAGTAACTAAAAAAATTGTCATAGAATTAAAATACACAAATTCAAGAAGAGAAACATCATCACCATTCTAACTCTTCTTAGTTGAAGAAAATTAATTAGGAGAATCCTGAATCTGGGAATGAGCCATGATAACATTATCTTTAACTATCTACAGAAGGAATGAATCCTCCTGGAATACAATGTATCCTTCATTGTAGATGGCCAATAATGTTGGTAAATTATAAATTTCACATGTGGTTATGCATGATATAAAAATTCAATGGGTTATATCTTTTTTTATTAGGACTAAAAATACCATGTAATTATATTTATGATTATTTTCCTTCATTGATCGATGATCTAAAATTAATATGTGATTCATGCTTAATAATTTATGAATCTTATAAAGATGAATATTTAACATTGAGGGTCACATTTAGTGTTATGATAAATGAAATTCAGGCTTATGGAAATTTTCTATGATGTAAAATTAAATAAATGATATTGAGTCCCATTTTTGAACAAGGTACACACACAGTTTTGATAACACTTTCATTCCAAAATGAATTTCTAGATCATAAATATTTTTACATCAACAATATAAAAACCTAGTTTGGAAAACATTATTATATGAGAATTTAGAAATGGAATAACACAATTCCAACTATATGTTGATACATTGTTAAAGAATGTAATGGATATGGTCCATGTTATCAATAAATTGTTTTCGAAAACCCTTATTAAAAAAAAGTAGAAAAAAGTGATTTTTTTGAGTTACTATAACATAATTGTTTCTATAGTTAAAATTTTCTAAAAATTGTCACCCTTGAAAAAAATAAATGTGAAAATTTAATTGGAACATTATTAAAGTCACAAAAGAAAGGATGACATAAAATCTAGGTTTCACATTACTTACTTGAGTATAATGTAAGTGTAAGAACTGATACAGGGTGAATGGAACAATTTTATTCAACACATACAATACACTCTTTCCATGAAAGGGGGATTTTAGTTTTTAAAATTAAAAAAATGATGTAATGGTTCTAAAGGGGTACCAATAAAAATTAAGAATATCATATAAATTACTCCACTAATTATAAGTAGCCTAAAATCACATGACTATATTGTTTTGATGAAATGATTAATTTCTTTTAGAATTATTTTTCATTCATCTTAAAAATGTTTGACATACAATTACCAAATTTTATTTATTTTCAATGATATATTTAGTAAAGTTATATACTAAAAGAATTTTCCAATAATGGAAAATGAAATTATTATCATTTTATGTGAGTTAGATATGTTCTTCATATCGCCATTCCTTGATACAATGGTTCAAATGGTCAAATTTATCTAAATATGTTGTCCTATAAACAATTGCTGGATGCAACCAATTATGAAATATATGGATGTTTTTAAAAGGTAACTCAAAAATAAAATTTTGACAGAATGATGTATAGTAGACTGCAATATTGTTCTTGAAGCTACTGAATTCTGTACTAACTATAGGTCTAATGTGTATAAAATTGATCTCCCAAAATATCTTCATAATGATAATCATGTGTGTGGATGAACTTATATAATATTATTTGTCACCATGACCATTACAGATTGGGAGTATAATGAGATTTACATTTGACACATTAGTTTAGAGGTTGTATTATAAGTTCAAGCCAACAATTTATTTTCTAGGAGGTTTAATCCATCAATGAATGAAATGTAGTTATGGAATAAACATTACCTATAGTTTATAGTATGGTTTTAGATAAATACATTTCATGATTAATATGTAAATAAAAATTAATTTTTAGAATGACATCGATGGATATCTAGGGGAAAATGTTGTAATGTATTAACATTTAATGTTAAGGAAATTAATGGATATATGTCCTATAAAATGAATCACGGTGACCATAATACCATGTAAAATAGTCAGGTTTATTTTGAGGTTCTATGGATGAATGTATCTAGTAAAAATGATAGAAATAAAATTCACACAAACATGTAAAACATTGGCATCATCAAAAAATATGGGAATTGGATTTTACATCTTTCCAATTGTTTATATTTTGATTTAAATGAGTTGATAACATTAGTGATGTTAAAATAAATGATCTAGGATATGTGAAATTAGATTTTCTAGTATATAATGTTTTAAAAATGAACCTTTCATAAATCCATTACTAGAAGTACATGTATTTTTTTTATCATTGATCCTATAAATAGAAAGTTGTAATTACTCTATTCTTGGTCAAAACCACTATAAGATCAAATATCAATTCAATTAATGATAACCATTTCATTGGGATGATATAATCATTTAACATTGTTCCCAATGTATACATGTTCATATTTTATATATGTTACAACAAGAAGGGATTTGGATACTTCATTGAGATGTCAAATCCATATAACCTATAATGAAAAAAGGAGAGTTCAATAATGATTTAAATTTTATGGTAATATACATTATTTACCTGAAAATATAATGTGTAAACAACAATAATTATATAATTTAAATTAAATTTCCAACTACATTTTCAAATAAAGGACACTTTACATGCTGATGTTGTCAATCCTAATGAATAGTATGTTTTTCCACATGATGATGCTACCTATCCCGAGGAAAAAACATACTAAAAACATTGAAACTATAGAATTGGAAGAAGTAAAATAGTACATTACTAAAAAATGAAGGATCATATTTATGTAAATAAAACATATTAATATTTAATGATATGATTTTTGGTAATGTCCTCTTATTTTTTTAAATATCATTTTCTCCAATGAATCCATTTTAATAATATATTTAATTTTAAACACAATTAAAAATATAATTTGATAAAATCTAATTATTTTTTAATTTAGAATGTCGACATTAGCATAGGGTGAACTTTTGGGATTTTTCTGATAAACATCATTTATTGATGAACAGTGTAAAATAATATTTTTAATATAAAATCATCATTTTTTTAAAATTAATTATTAATGTTAAATGATATTATAAATTTTTAATGTAAAATTGGATAAATATTATATATATTAATACAATTTACTTCTCTATAATTACATTCACTTTGAAATTTAATGTAAAATCACAACAATCATTTTAACATTTTCCAATATTAAAAACCCATTATTTCGTCCTGTCTATGGGATTAACATTATTCTTCATATTGATACATCTAAGATTTTAATTTATAATTATATAAATTTACCCTTAAATTCATTATAATATTTAGATTATAACATTACCATGTTAATTTTTCACCAAAATGATATTAAAAGTGATAGATATTAATAACATTGATTAATACCAAAATAAATATAATTTAGGACTAAACCATAAAATTAAGAGCCCATGTGACATGTATTCTGATCCAAAACCCATTTTCTGTCCATAGTAAAGAAACAAACGTTTTATTGGTGATTATTATGGGTTTTTATTACTATTTTTAGGTAATAACATGTGTCCACAAAACTCGTTTCTAAAAATTTGATGTCAGCTCCTTTTCCTTCCCTGTAAAATACTACAACTTCTCATACTTCCCCGTACCTCTCAAAACTACTATTTTCGTCCAATAACATCCTAATACACTTCCCATAATCTCTATATTACTCATATAATCATTCTCTTTGTTTTAAGTAAATCTAGGGAATCCTTTTTGCACAAATCAAAAAGACTTACCCTATCAAGAGATAATGGCTTCTCTAAAGTCATTTATTTTATTTTCATTCAACACCCCTCAAATTTTATTTCTTCTCTTATTTTTTATAACAAAATTGTCCTTAATATAATTTTATATAATTATGATGAGGTATCAATCTACAAATAGATGCACCACCATCTAATGGATACTCAACATATTTTTTCTGTCTACGTTAAAATAATTCCTCAAGAAATGAAGATTGTGTATTTATGTTTTACCACCTATCATAGTGGTCATTATGATGGAAAATATATTTATATGTGATATATTTTATTTCATCAAAGTCAATATACTTTTTAATAACCCGCACCTTTTTATGTTCTATTGGATTTTAATACTATAATCTTGTTGTAGAATGTGCGGACTACTACCCCCTAAAAGTGATGTTATTCTTCACATACCACATGCAATGAATTAAAGATGGGTTTAGTGAAATTATATGATATAAATGATATAATAATTTTTTGGGAAAAATAATATATATATATATATATATTAACATATTATATATACAAACATTCTTTCAATACAACAATAAAAATGAAAACATCATTAATGCATACGTACAGCTTATCATTTACATGAATGATGTATTCAATCTCAAAAAAATTATTCGACTGGATATTAAAATTTAAATATACTGATTAGTAATGATATTTATATATTTTTTTAAAAGTTGGTATCACGAAATAATTATAAGGACCTATGAAATGGAAAATGTAGACCCATACGAAGAACAAAGCGAATATTATCTGATGTGAAACCTTAACAGAGGATCATTAACTATCGGGTAATATAAGGTCAAAATCAAAACATATATAGTAATATATATATATTTTTGTGGTTATATAAAATATTTATAACAAATTTTGATTTCATATACATGTGTTTTAGCGACTAGGAAGCGAGTCAAGACACATCGTATGGAGATTTCATCCCAATTTTAATTTTCGTGAGATATATTCTATGTTCTACACTCATTATTTTTGTGTTGGGTATGTAAAGAGCATAATTGAATTTTATTTATCTTATACCAAAATTTATGGGTATCTACATATCCAATTTATTAACAATCATTCTTGGGGTTTATGATTTTTAATACACCTAATCAGTAAAAATGAATTGTCTCAATTTTTATTCCTTGAGAGTCATGTTTTGTTACTCACAAAAATTCACTTTCCAGGTTTGTGTTCATCTATTTAACATGTTATATCAAGTACCTCCTAATTTTCATGTTATTTTATGATTTATGTAATTTCCTTTTTATTATATTTAGAGTATGATCCCAAGTGAACATGTTAGAAGAGTTTATTTAGACAATCTCATTGCTTTTCAAGATTGGTCATGTGTATGCTTCCATTGATGATATAATTGATGAAACTCTCATGAATACCCATGAGTTTCATTATCCTTTTTTATTATAGATATACTCATGTTTTAGTTCAACTTTTGAACTCATTGGTACATCAGATACTGTTTTTAGGTTAAATCTAATCGTCTCTCTCCCTCTTCGGTCAAAATTCTATTATATTAAAAACCATATATTTTTTTAAAAATTAACTATTTTTTCAAATGGTCGTTGAGATAATTTTCAGGGAAAATTAATTTAAAATATTTTATTGTTTTCAACGTTTCCATTATAATTTTTTAAATCCATTTTCAAATAATTTTTTTTTCAAATGTTATATGTTGTAAAGAGTACTTTTCAAAAATGAAATGTTAATTTTCCCAAAATATTTTTTGAATGATCTTCCAAAATTATTTCCCAAGTAAGATAATATCTATTTGGGTTACTCATGAATTTATGGGGAATTTAGTCAATGTTTCAATTGATATTATTTCTCTGAATGGATTATGTTTTTATGGAGTGATGTTTATTGAACCCATTTCACATTCATAGGTTACATGATTTTGAAAACAGTTTCTTTTTCACAGGTTATGTTTATGATTAAATTATTTTCAAACTAGTGTTGTTCCACATGTTATTATATTATTACATGTTTATAATACCATTTTATGTTCAGTGGTTATGATATGATAATTTATGAACTTGTGGCACCTATATGTATGTTTCCATAATGAGATAGTGAAACCTACATCTCCCCTAATGTGTTTGGTAGTGATTTATAACTCACGTGATAGACTATAATGGTCTTGGGAATGAACCTTTCATACTACGATTTCCATGGGAGTGAACCATGAATTCCATGATTGTATGGGGGTTGATCTAATACTACCACGATTGTCTTGGTAATGATACCTTGGATACTATGGAAATCTTATTTTATACTTATATGTTGTCCACAATTAATTCCATGTTTCAGTCCAATGTTATGATTTCAGGGATTATGTTATCTATTTCATTTTTATTCATTTCAATTTAATTGCCAAGATTTTTACAATGATTCATGTATATAATTATTGATAAGCAGGGTACGATCTACTATTTTCATTATCATGTACTCTTATGCTTATTCTCATGATTTTGTTTATATTTCTTCATTGGTTAACCTAAATGAGTATTTGAGATCACAAATTTTAATGTTTTATTTCCCATGTTGGGATGATATGTATTCTATTTGATGTGTTTATGAAGGTTCCTATTCATGATGAACTTAGTGTTACATTATATAGCTCATTTATGTACTAGTTTTTATTATGACATGTTTCAAAAATCTATATACTGGTGTGGTATTCATGAATTTTCATGTTTAATGTCTTAAAAATTATGTAAAACTATTGTAATGTTAGTGTTTGTCAATTTTGGGTCAGTATACCCGACCCCCATTCTAAAAATACCACCTCACCAACCCCCAAACCCAAAGCATCCTTTAATCATAGCCCCAAAACCTACTTGGGCCCCATCACTAGACCTGCCCTAGACATCGTCACTCCATATACACCCCAACCATAGCCACCCTATGACCAACCATCTCCCCTAATCCTTCCACAATACCAATCCCTAAACCAAAACCTACCTGCACGATCTCATGACCTATCCTTAGACACTTCCAAAAACCTACATGCCTCTTCCAAACTAAATGACCCCCCACCCACTGTAGGTTGTACCCCTCATCCCAATCCCAAATTATACACCCACTAAACCCATAACTACCCCCATTCCTAATCATAAAACCCACAACACACAAACACAATCCCTAATAATTCTACAACTCTAACAAACCCATGCCATCTTAAAACCTAACATTATATTAGCCCAAAACCTATCCCCCAAAACTCATCACTAAACCTTCCCCTTGATCATAAACATAATCCTCCCCCAATACAAACCCTAAACTGACACACAAAATCCTATAAGTAACCCTACACCCTACCCCTAGGCCTATCTCCCATAACCTACCCACCTAACCCACATCTCCTAACCCTTTCCCCATACCTACAAATAGAAATTACCCCAACCCTATAACCAACCAAATCCAAAAAATGTACCCTACCTCTTTATCTACCCACAAACAACCCCCCCAACCAATGGTACCTAGAACTATTCCTTTTATAAATCCCCTCAAAACAAACCTAAACTTACCCCCATCCCCAACCCTAGACATACCCAAACGCTAGACCAACATGTACTCCCTCATCCCCTTCCCTAAACCTACTCCCACCCCTATCCATAAACGTACCCCATGACCCATCCATAAAAATACCCTCGAACCATTCCCTAAACCTACCCTCCCTGGACAAAACTGTATTCCTACATACCTTAATCAACACACCTACTTCCATCCCTAAACCTACCACCCCACCTACCACCAAATTATAATCCTACTAATCCCATCACATAATAATCCTACCTACTTCCAACCAAATATATCCCACACCTAATAAAAATCCTTCTAACCACCATTAAAACCCCCATCCCCTGCCCAATACTAACACCCAACCACATCCCAAATCCAAATCGTAACGGAATCCCAAAACCACTAAATAACTGTAGTCCAAAACGTACCCCCAAAACCCATCACAAATCCTACCCCCTGAACCCTAGAACAACACCACCTAAACCTAACCTCTAGCCATAGCCCTAAACCTACCCCTAAATCACATCCCTTCCTCCCCAAAACAAACTCCCAACCCGAAGTCCTAATCCTAGACTAAATCCCTTCAACATTAACCCTATCTCTACCCCAACCCATAGACAGAATTAGACCTCCAGGACCTCATCTGTACCCCCAATAACCTTCCTCACTATCCATTATCTATTAACCCTATCCCTATCACTAATCCATCAGCCCAACCCAAATCCTACCCATAGATCCAATCGCTAAACCTACCACCCATCCCCAACCCTCCACATACCCAAACCCCCATCCCTAAACCAAACCATCATTCCAATCCCTAAACATCCCCCAACCCCATCCTTAAATCACTCCATGACCCATCCAAAGACCAACCCCCTATATTGCATCCCTAATCCTACAAACTGAACCAATAACTAAAACACACCCATAGTCCTTGAACTAAACAAACACTTGGACAAGGCTCCGTCATAAACTGACACACCAAACACATCTCTAAACCTTCTACACTAGACTATTGCTCTAATTCTACCATAACCTAACCCCATGCTCTACACACATCCATTTTCGCTATCCATAGACCCAAACCTATCCCCCAACCCCATCCCTAAAACATACCCAATATCACAGGCCATAGACATACCCCCATCAGAGAACCAATACCGACCCCCACACTATCCTACCCCATTCCAACCCCTAGACCTACCTCTAGATAATGACCATGATCCTTACCATTGTCATGTGCCTTAACATACCATGACCACTAGCCTTTCCCCAACCCTAAAACAACACCCTTCCCCTATCCCTAGTCCATTTACCTAAAAATAACCCTACCTCATAACCCTTGCCAAGGACCACAACCTACCCAGTACCCAGCCCTATACCCAATACTAACCCTATGACTCATCCCATATACGATACCCAATAAAACTACACCCAACCCACAAACAACCCCAAAACCAACCCATTACCCCAACCATAGCACATATCCAGCCCCTCCCCTAGTCCTAGCTATAAACCCACCCACCCAATCTAATCATTAACCCCACCCATCACTCGACTCTAGCCATTACACCTACCCAATCAACTGCCTCCCAGGATCCTAGATCTAACCCCCACCATACCCTCCCAATCCGTAATCCCATGGCATTAGTTGTAGCCCTAACCCCCATCCTTATCTTGGACACTAATTTCCTCACCCCAGCCCTTACCCAACCTCGAATACCTTATTAAAATCCATCCCTAACATAGCCCTAAACCTACCCTTGAATAAACCTTAGTCATAAAATGACCCCACAACCCCAGTCTTCATCCATGCTCTGGACCCAACCCTATTCCCACCCACTGACCCGAGTCCTAAAACTCACCCAACCCTATCCTTAGATTCCCCGACCATAGACCTAAACCTAGCCATATCCAACACCATGTCCAAAATACCCCATCCTCTAATGTAAACTTATCCTTGAGCTAGGCCATTGTCTTACCCCCAACCATGACCATAAAATCACAACCATGTCCCAATCCATAAGAACACCCCCACCCCTTTCTATAGAAGCATCAATAATCCTACCCCACCCCAAATATATATCTAAATCAATTAATCTACATCACATCCATAACACCACCCTTTACTGAATCACATTGCCTCAATCCCTACCCCACATTACTGACATTTGACAGTGCCTTTAACATTCCCCCATCCAATCTCTAAACCTACCTCAAGCCCTACTACCTCTCCTCCTTCCCTACCTCCTCCCATTTCTTGAGTCTTATCCCCATACCCATACCTACTCTGACCACGCTCCCACACTTGTCTACAAATCCTTCCCCCATACTCAGTCGTAATCCTAAACCTCTCTACAGTCTTACCCTCAACACTGACCCTAAAATTTCTTTTACCATAGACCTAATCCTCCCCCACCCTGTCCATATTCCTACCCCACCCCAACTATAGACATAAACCTACCCCTCCCAAGACTATACCCATAAAACCCCCCACTTAGTTCCATCCCTAAGACAACCGACATGAGCGCTTCCCCTAACCCCCTACGCCTTTACCATAGACCTAGCCCCCCTAATACTACCCATATCATATCCCTAAACATACACATAACCACATACCACACCTACACCTATCCATATCCATTCCTATCCCTAAAACTATAACCATATCACAAATCTACCTCGTTTGAGATATCCTACAAATCCCAATCCCTAATCGCCCTAACCATAGATCTAAACATACACTCCCATCATAGACCTAAAACTACCTCTTCCCTAACACTAATCCTACCCTATCCCCAAAGATAAATATATGCCATTCCCAGCCACTAATCAACCATCCATCCTAAGCCCCAAACCATTCCTACACCAACCTGGACCCCTATACCTATCCTCCCTAAACCTAACTGCAACATAAACCTAATCCTCAGACCAACACCTAGAACACTCTACATAGACACACCGCATCCATAAACTTACACCTATCATTTTCCCTAGACGTACACCACAAACCCAATCCCTACCCCATACCTAAAACATAACCCTACCCACCATATAAAAATACCGTAGCCCTAACCACTAACTCTATCCTAAAACAAAATTTCACCAATTTTATCCCTAAACCCCGACCCTACTACCACGTCATAGAGATAATCCTATGCTAACCATGATAATATCCATTTCCCTAATCATGAATCGTACCCTAATCCCCCTCACATGGACCTAGCTGTAACCCCCTTACATGAACCATATCCATAACCCCCCACTAATTCTCTAAACAAATCTCTCTAATCCTACCCCACTCCTTATCTCTAAACCTACCCATGACCCTACCCTAGACCAATATACCATTCATAGACCTACCCAAAATCTAGCCTAAAACATAAATCTAGAATCAGACCAACAAAAAATGACATAGGACTAATCATACCCCACCCTTGGACTTAGAACATGCCCTAACACCCCATATATACCCTAAACCTACCCACCAATAGCCACTACTTCCAAGATATTAGCTATATCTTTAACCCTCAGTACATACCAACCCTGCCACTATCCCATCCATAAATCTCCCCCAACCCCACCCAAAACCCTACCCCTACCATACCCCTACCACATGTCCCTATTCATACACAACCCCCAGCTCTAACCCACACTCGACCCAAGCCCTAAAATCCCCATCCTTATACTTAAACCATCCCTTACAAATCCATAAACATCCCTCAACCCAAGCCCTAACTGCATATCCCTACACTATATCCCTGACCTGAAATATCCCTCCATATCCCTAACTAGACCCCATTGGCCACATTAAAAACCTACCCCTATCATTCTCCCTAAAGCTTCCCTAACCATTGCCCTAATCCCCCAGGACATAGCCTGAAACCCCCATCCCTATCCATAAATAGCCACCCAACCTACACATCCCACCATTCCAAAGCCCTAACCCCATCCCAACAATACAATATACCCCACTACCATATTCCTAACCCTAACGACACATACCTACATATACTTCATACCAATCCCTAACATCCACGGCCAGATCTATCCCTAATCCCCAGCCCACAGAACCTGCACCACCCAACAAGAGACCATGCCCCCCAACCATAGAACCGAACCACTCTATACCCACCCTATCCCTAACTAAATCGCATCCTTGGATATAAACCCAACCCAAAAAGTAGAAAATAATATTCTTGCCTCCCAAACATTAACACCCAAACATATCCTGACACACCGTTCTCTAGCCCTAAAACCACAGTACTAGAACATACATAAAATTTGATTCATATCCCACTAAACATATATCTAATCCTACCTTGGGACAAGGAAAACCCCTCAGCTAGCCCTACCACCAAATCCCTCTTTATTAGGACATACCCCTTGGTTGCGTAACTAACCATGACAACCTTGTTTATGAACCCCGAATTGTCATGAATAAACCTGGCCCCAGTACTAAACTCCCCGTACCCAAGAACCTACCCCAAGAACTGATACCTAACCAAATAGACTAATACATAAACCAACCCATGGCCTTATCCATAATCCAACCCCCATTCCTATATCTAACATCCCCAACCCAGTCCTTACCACTCCCCCTCTAGATCACTATCTCACCCCATCCCCAACCTTAAACCTCTTGACCCAATAACCTAACCCAATCCAATTATTAATTGAGGAAGACTTAATCCCCCATCCCGAGAACATGTCCTCTCCTAACCAAGGATTGTATCCCATATACATATTTGTAAACCTACCCCATCCATATACTTAATCCAATCCCTAAACATTTCCCCATAACACCCATTCCCTAGAACGAACCCCATGACCAATCCCCTATACCCCTAAGCCCAAGACATTAAACTCCAACATTTTTACATACCCTTTTATTCAAGTCATCACCATAGAAGTTATTACTAAACCTACCCTCAATGTTTTACATAGTCCTACCATATTCATTTCTCTTAAACTAAACATGAACCAAGACCTAACCCCTAAGCCCTCTCCCTACACACAACACCCAAGACCTAACCATCCCATACATGGCCCTATCCTTAAACCCCCCCGCCCACTCTAAAACCTATCTCCAAATTGATACTCTAATCAACTATACATATCCTTTAACAAAACCCATAATATATCCTTATCCCCCCACATGGCCCAAGACCTAAACACTCTCAAACCGAGAACAAACCTTAAACCGATCCCTAAACCCTATCCTAACTATAGATCGAAACATACCCCCTATACATAACCATAATCTGGACCAAATATGCTATACATAAGACATGAGTCTTATCAATATATTCACATACTAGCCCTAATATTCCCTCTAGAACCTTGCACTAAATGAACCTGATGCAATAACATACCCACCAACCCACGAGGTATCCCTCCCCATGCTTAGCCGCAAAACTGCCACTCTATCCCACACCCCCCGATCAGCCCTTGATCTAAATTCCACATTCTTATAACCAACCTCTTGAACTGATTCCTAACCCCCTGAACCACGAACCTAACCCCACATAATCAATTAAACCCCAATCCATCTGTTACACACTTCTGCATTTTCTATAAATATCTCTAACCAAACCCCAAATGCCTGTCCAAACCCCCCCCTATTTGAGTCCTAATTCACCAACCATAGAACCATCACATAAACAAAGCGTTAATCTGACTACCCTTTCCCATAAAACAATCATCGTCTATATTATTAAACCCCACCCAACCTCAACCATCCCTATTACTAAACCCTACAACCCATATTACTCACCCCCCAACTAAGCCATAACCACCCACCCATAGAACCTACCCTTACAACTTCCCTAATCCCATTCGATCCTAGAACCCCATTCCTTAATCCTAGTCCCCATGTTTCATGAACATTCCTCTTGAAACATTCCCAAACCCCTTGACCATTATTCTGAACCTACCTTTACCATATCCAGAAAACCCACTTGATGGATGAAACCTTAAATCCCCCATCCATTGAACCTACACCCATCCTAAGACCTAACTACCCCTAGACCTATAACATAGCCTTTCATGAGACTCAAACCCATAAAACATTTACCCTAACCACAAACCATTCCCTAACCAAACCAAATCTTGTACCTAGACCCTCACTATCATTAACTCCCCACAAGTAACCATAAATACATATTCCCTATACATAACCCCCCTGAACCTGGCTATAAAAACCCCAGACCAAGATTAATTGATCGTATACATAATCCTAATCAATAAAATATATCCCTTGACTCAATTTATAAGCAACCATTCCTTATCCATAACCCTAACCTGACCATATCCCAAACACACTCTAGTATGACCAATTCCTAATATCATAGGCCCTAAAACCTAATACCTAGTCCTTTGTTATAACCCTTAGCCCTAGAACCTCACCCCATACATTCCTCAAACCTAAAAAAATCCAAAAAAATCCATGAAAAATTACCTAAACACTATACCCAAGACCATACCCACCACCCCACCCACCCCATTGTTGCCCAATCATGCCAGACCTCGCCCTAATGCCCCTACCCACCCTAGACTAGTCCAAACAGACCCCAGATGACCTGATACCTAAAGAATCCTAGCCCTATAACCTACCCTGAGACCAGATCCATAACCTCCCCGACCGTTGAACTAGGTCATGTGATATCCTAAACCCACTAAACCTAGCCATAAACCCCCTAAACCTTGCCTTAATCTACATTGACTATTGAAAGGACCTCTGACCCACGCTATAACCCTAGAACCTAAATCCACCTTATTCCTAAAGGACATAGCCATAGGCCTAATCACCCTGACCCTATATTTAAACCCCCTGACCCTTAATATACACCACCATCCCAATAACCTACCCCAACCAATCCTTAACATCCCACCCCACCCTAAATCCTAACAACAACCAATTCATATGCCACATCACCTATCACTAAAACCCTGATCCCATGACCCCACAATGGATCCCTAACTTCCCAGCCTTATCCATAATCCTACCCTCAACCATAGAACTTCTCCTTATCTGAACGTATCCGTTGTCCCATGGGCCCTAAAACCTAACCTTATTAGAGCCCTATCCCACTGAACCTATGAACATAACCCCTCACTGTCCATAAGGCCCATGTCCATAGCCTCAACAAGAGACTTAACCACCTCAACCCCATAACCTGACCTCACCCAGTACATATCCCCCCATCCTAATCCATAACACTCCACCCCACAACTCTAACAAAAGAACAATATCACTAGAACTTACCCTCAACAAAATCAATCACCTTCTCCCATCCATCAAAAGACCCATTCCATTAACCCACCAGACCCTATAACATACCCTCGACCGGATCCATACCCTCAAGCATACAACCTAAACCCACCCTATAAATAATGACAACAATCCTTGTAATAAACCCCTAAATTATTTCCCTAACCCCCACCTGGTCGGCCCTAGACCCAACCCCAACACATCCCTAGAAACTACCCTCGACTTGATCCCTAACCCCCCTGAGCATAGAATCTAAACACACCGAAGACCAGAATGCACAATCCAATGAACTAAACTGCACTGGGCCCTAGAAAATAACTCAAAACCCAAGCCTTAACCCCACCAACCTAAAAATATATCATCCAACTCTACCTTATACCTATACTAGAACCCCAACCCTTACCATACATCCAACCCCTATACAACCCCCTAGAACCAATCCATACACACTCATCCTTTATCACATACATACCTTCATACCACAGACCAATGATATTCGCTTTCCCTTAGTCCTAAATATACCCCCTACCATAGCCCTATATTTATTGGATCCATCCCTATAGACCCAACCCAATCCCCAACCCTTAGTACTTATCACTAAAAAAAACCCCAACTCTAGTTGTACCTGCATCCATCCCTATCCTAATCCTCCAAAACCTAGACCTCATCCCGACCCCAGGACTAACCCCATCGACCATACCCATAGAACCCTCATACAAAGAACGTACCCCTATACACGAGTCCTAACCCATTGACCTATATTTTATCCATAACCCGAGAACTGTCCCAATGACCCTAGAATTTTACACATACCTATCCCAAATCCACTTCATCCCCATTCCTATACCTACCTACATTTCCCTAGACCCATTCCTAGATTTATCATACCAACCATCCTATTACCTATCCTCTAATTACATATAATAATTAAACCCCAACCTTACCCAACCCCAAATCCTTTCTTTACATCCACATCCCAGTCCCAACACCCCTGGCATGTTCCCTAACCCCCAAACATATAACCTAACCCAACCCTATCATTATCCCCACTTCCATGTAACATACCATCAATAATATCTCTAATACCTCAATCATAGATCCTATCAACATCCCTAGTAACATATTTTAAAACAAATCATATACCCAATACATCAAATCTAAAGCCAACCCCCACCCCTATATACTATCCTTATAACCTACCCTTTACAATAGAACATACCCTCCCCTCAACCCTAGCTCATGAACCTATACATTTATACCTATCCCCTTTCTATAGAAACTTCCTCGACCCAAGAACCTACCCCGAACACTGAATCTTGTCCAAAACCATATAACCTACAATTCCGGACCTACAACCAACCCCAAACCCTATCATATAACCTATAAACTACACCTAGATCTATGAACTACCTCAACCCTATAACCTACACCATAGACCCAAGACCGAAACCCCTGACACTAGAAAATAACCCAAGACTCGATCCCAAACCCTAACATTATCCATAAATGTACCACTAACCCTAGACATAAAATCCATAGCCATTGAACCTATCCCCTCTTATCTATAACCTTCTACTAAAGGTATTTTTAACCCCCGCCCCTATAACCTAACCTTGACCCTCGAACATAACCTATAACATAACATTAAAACCATTTATTCTATAACCTACCCCCACTATATCCCTTACCCCTATCTATAGAAATATCCCTTAAACTGATACTTGTTCCCTAGATATATCCCTATACTATCCACAAACCTGACACCTAAACACCCCATCCCATGATCATACCTGTAGAACTAGATGATACCCTCCTACCCAACCATAATCCCCAAAAAGTTATAAAAATACCCCCAATACTAGAACCTACACCAATCGTAAACCTATACACCTCAATTCTAGAGCCATCCACAAGACCTAAGATCAATAAAACTCAAATATAGCCTACCCCATCCCTACCCATATCCCTATTGTCCATAGCCCTACCCCAACCATATCCCTTATCCACCACCCTGATCCCTATCACCCAACCCTAGCCCCTCGATCCATTCCCTAAACCCCATGCATATACAACCTACCCGAGGCATAAAATCTAACCCTCAATAATATCGGTTAACCACTTCTCTCATAAACCTACCCCAATTACATAGACCCTTCCTAACCCCCATCATCCATGTCCATAGTTCCCCTAGACAAACCGATAAAACCCACAACCATAGCTCACCTCAACCAAGCCCTATCAACCCTAGACATACCCTATATACACCACCACCAACCCAATCCCTAACCCCTACAGACTCTATAAAAAACCCTCCCAGCTATACCCCCCTCATTACCCCAACCCCCTAGAAATACCCTTAACCCCCTTAGACAAACCCTAACCACCTAACTGTAGCCCTAAACACCCAGTCCTAGAACATGCACCAATCATATCCTAAAACCCACCCCTAAATATATCCATAATCCCTAGAATCTATAACCTACCCCTACCCCATCCCTAACATTAGACATATCACCAAAAAATCCCTCAAACTAGCCCGAAACTCCCTATATCTTGATCCTACCCAGACCGTTTCCTTAACCACCTGGCCCTTGACCATTATATTGACCCAAACCCTTGACTATTGAAACTACCACCAATACTATCCTTCAGATATAGATCATACCCCTACCCTTGAACTCACCCCCATCCATTTTCCTTGACACAATAAAATAAAAATTAGTATAAATACTACCCAGACCAATGAACATAGCCCCAATCCAATCCATATACCTCCTCCCCCTCCTCAATAACATCCCCCTAAACTGATCCTTAACCCTTTTCTCAGCCTTAAACCTACCATAGATTATATCCCTAAACCCCCATGAAATAATCCTAACCCCATCCCGTGAACCACGTAGAACCAAGCCATAAACCCTTGACTGTTGAACATACCCACAACACGTGAAATAACCCCTCCAGCTATAAACCATTTCCCCTAAACTAAGCTCAATGCCCATTGTATTATCTATAAACCTACCCCTACTCATGCCATAACCCTCTAACCATGATCCTTCCCCTGAACATATACCTAAACCCCTTAAATCTATATCATAACATCATCAGCAGAACCAACAAAAAAACAAATAACATAAACCCACAACAATATGACATATTCCATGACATAAGTCATAACCCATTTCCTTATCCCTAAACCAACACGTGACACTATTACTACCCCCCACCCTATGCTTTACATCCCATCCATATATCCTATCCCATTGACCCACGTCCCAACCCTCTGCCATAGCCCTAAACCTCACTCAACCCTACACTAAATATGCCACCTTATCCCTACACCATGACCCTAGAACCTAACACCATAACTTAAACCACCACGAAAAATAGATAATGAAACCAAGATCAATAACCTACCCTCAATCCTGATCCTGATCCCCCTACTCTATAACCTTCCCATTGACCATATCCCTAACTTCATTATTCTTATCTCTAAAACTCATCTACAATGTAGCCCTAGGAACTACCCCCGAACCAACACATTAATCCCCTAGATCTAAAACCTTCCAATATCCCTATATCCTATTCTTACCATGTCCTAATTACCTCATGTCTAGATCCTACACCAACCAAATTCCTAACCCAACAGACCACCCACACATCATCCCTACAATAAAACATAGCCATTATCCCGGGTCCTCTCTTTTAGCCATATATCTAACCGCAGACACTAGAATCTATTCCTAGACCTAACTCTAAAACCTAGTATACCAATAACATTCCAAAACATGAGAACTTACCCATCATCCTTATCCCTAATCCTACACCCACAATAGCCCCAAACCCCACACCCCTAGAACACACCCTTGGCCTTATTCCTAATCTCCAAGTTCTATAACCAACCACCGACCCTATAATCTTCCCTCACACCCATCCATAATCCTCCTTCTTATAGAACATACACATAACTCGATATTGAGCCTCCATACCTTAACCAAAATCCCACCCTCACCCAACACATAACCTCTCAGACCCTAGCACTAAACCAATCCCCTAGCCGATTCACCTATCTTATCCTTAAAACTACCCTAACCTTGTGATATACCACTGACCATATCTTCAAACCCCCTCATCCCCAGAACCAACCTCCAACTCATTCCATAAACTTTTCTACCTTATCTATACACCTAACCCCATGGACCTAGATCCTACCCCAACTTGAGCCATAATCCAAGCACCTCCCACTAGCCTAATCACCAACACAACCTAAAACTAATACATAATCCCTAAACCATAACCCATATGACTATGAATAAATTGACATCTCATATGATGATCCATAAGATTATTAATGTATATAACATTATCCATTGGGTGGAGCACATTAATTTTTTAATGTAATCAAATTAACAAATCTATTTCTGCATTAATTATAGTAATACATCGATATTTTGAAAAATATAAATGCATTAAAATATATTTTTCCAATTAAAACCAAAAATTTACTGAACATAGTATTTTCATATATACATAAATTCAATCATGGGCCATGTGTTTTCAACATCAATCCCAATATTAGGGGATACAACCTTATCCCAAACTCTATGATCTAGCATTATCAACGACCCAAAATCCATGTACATGCATGACGCTAATATAATAAAAAATCATAGCCTCTAAAAAGATGTAGATAATAATTTGGCCTCAATTTATTGTTGATATACATTTTTGAATTAAATAATAATTTCATTTATAGAAAATAACACAAAACTCCACAACAAAATTTAATAATCTTCAGTGATTTTTGTTGATTTTTTCACAACTCACCAACCAAGATGTTATCATCCTATTAATGGAAGAATATCACATCTTGGTATACACAACCCAATTCAAATATATGAATGAATTAAATTATGTATCATATTTCTTTAATGTCAATTCATCATATGGGGGTTCCATTCTAACCAAACTCCCAGCGATTGTTTGCTACCAATTGAAAAAATATTACATCACATAAATACATAGTTTTCAAATCATATATAAAGTCTACTAACGATTTCCAATGTGTTTTTTTATAAAAATTATAAATTATGTTACCCTTAAAGAAATAATAAAATTATAAATGAATAAAAAATCATTTCATGACTAAATTCACATATATGCATTTTGGGTATTTGAGGCCAATTATTGACGGTTTTTTGGGGTAGAATGTTGAGTGTTATTTTGGATAAGGGTTGATTTTTTATAAGTATATGGGTTTAGGGATATTTAGTGATGAGTGTTTATGGTTTTTTGGGTCTAAGGGATAAGGGTTTTTTTGGGACCTAGTGTTTTTTTACACAGCTTAGGGTCGATGATTTTTTTGGGTTGAATGGTTGATTGATTTTTTTGGGGCTGTGGACTTAGTTTTTTTGGTATTGAGGATTGATAGATTTTATGGGGATAAGGGTTGAAAGGTTTTTTTTCTTTTGAGGTTTTAGGGGGTTTTTTATTAGTGTTTATGGTTTTTTGGTGATGTGATTGGACAGATTTTTGTGGTATAGTGGTTAGTGGTTAGGGTTCTCTGGGGATTTGGGTTTAACATTTTTTTACTGAGGGTTTCAGTATTTTTGGCTAAGGGTTTTGGGTTATTTGGGCATAAATGTTTGGGTTATTTGGGAATGAAATTTTAGGGGTTTTTTGTTATATGGGTTGATGCTTTTAGTGTGGAGTATTAAGGTCTTTTATGGACTAGGTTTCAGTGTTTTTAGGGATGATGGTTGAGTATTTTAAGGGGATGTGAGATGAGGGTTAATTGGGATGAGGTTTTTTGGTTTTTTGGGGATGAGTTTTGACTCTATATCCTAGAAGAGGTTTGATAATTTATTTTGGAATATGTTGTTGAGCATTATTGGGCTGAATTTTGAAGGCTTTGTTGGGTATTATGAATTGGTTCTTTTTAAAGAGTGTTTAAGGTATTTTGTGTATAATGGCTAAGGGTTGAGTGTTTTTTGGGTCAGTGGGATTATGTTTTCTTTGGGAATGTGGGTTGATGATTTTTTGGGCCCTAGATTATTTAGGGTTGAATGTTTTTTGGGATGAAGGATTAGTGTTTTTGGTGCTGAGGGCTATAGTTTTTTGGGACAAATGATTGGATTTTTTGTGTGCTGAGGGTTTATAGATTTTCGGGCTAAGGGTTTATAGATGTTTGGGGGAGAGGGTAGATTAATTTTTGTTTATAATAGTTTAGGATTTTCTAGGGACTGAGGATTAAGGGCCATTTGGAATTAGGATTCATCGTTATTAGTGGATGGGGGGTCATGGTTTTTTGGGGCTACATGTTTAGAGTGTTTTAAGACTGAGGGTCAAAGTTTTTCTTGCACTGAGGGGTTACGATTTATTGGGTTTATGTGTTTAGGGTGTATTTAAGATTATGGTTATGGATTTTTTGGGGATGAGGGTCATTTTTTCACAGCGTTTGACGGTTTAGGGTTTTTTAGGGGTTGTGATTTTGGATTTTTTTGGTTGAAGGATGAGGTATTTTTAATAAAATGGATTTAGCGGTTTTCATGGATGAGGGTTTAGAGTTTTATTGGAATATGGGAAAATGGTAATTTGGTGTTTCATCAGAAGGTGGTTTATGTTTTTTGGTAGATGATGTGTGGGGTTTTTCTGGTTATAATGGTTGATGGTTTTGGGTTTGAGGATTGATGGGTTTTTTGGCCTTAGGGTTGAGGGTTTTTTGGGCATGAGGGTTTAGGGTATTTAGTGCTATGTGTTGATGATTATTTGTGGCTAGGGTTTTGGTTATTTTGGGTAAAGGGATTTTGGGACTGAGGCTTCATGTTTTTTGTGGTAGATGGATGAGGGTATATTGGAGAGCAGAGTTTAGGGTTTTTTCGAGCAGAAGGATGAGGGTTTTTTGGGGATAAGGGTCAAGGTTCTTTGGGGAAGATGGTTGAGGGTTTTTTTTGGGTTATATGTTGCTGGTTTTTATATTATTACGGTAGAAGGTTTATTTGGAGGAGGTTTGAAGATTATTTGGTGTTATGGGATGATGGTTTTTGGGGGATAAGGATTGAGTATATTGAAGGGATGATACATTGTGGGTTTTTAAGGCCAGTGGTTGATATTTTTTAGGACATAGCATGGATGGTTTTGGGGGTTTGGGGTTGAGTTTATTTTGTGGATAAGAGTTAATGATTTTTTAAGGATGAGGGATAATGGTCTTTTGGGGTATAAGGTTTAATTTTTATATCGGTAATAGGGTTGAGGGTTTTTGAATATGAGGAATGATGGATTTGTGGGAGGCATATTTAGGGTTTTTTGAGGTTGAGGGTAAATTTTGGGGGGAGGGGGTTATGGTTTTTGTAGGTGATAGATGATTGTATTATTGAGAAGAGGATTTATGGTTATCGGTGGGGTGTGTTTAGGGTTAATTGTTGTGTGGTTTTAGTGTTTCTTGTTTATTTTGACTGTGGATTTTTAGGGATGATGTTTTAGGGATTTTTAGTTTTGAAGGTTGACGGGATTTGGAGGAAAATGGATGTGTGTTTTTTGGGTCTGAGGAAAATTGGTTTATTATGGTCAATGGATGGGGGTTCAGGGGGCTAAGTGTTAATAATTTTTTGGGACTACTGGTTTATGGTTTTTTTGGATTTTTATGGTTTGTTTATGGTAAGTGCTTACGGTTTTATGGGGATAAGGATTTATGATTTTTTTGTAGTATATGGGTTTCAACTTTTTCTGGTTAATGGTTTTGGGTTTTTTGGGGTTATTCCTCTGGGTTTTTAGGGAACATGGATTATTATTATTCATAAAAACTAGTCTTGACATAAATTAACATTAAATCACTTTTGTAAAATACACATAATATAACATAAAAAGTCCACCAAAGACTGTATAACTCTAGTTCCTTTGGATTCATGGAAACATAAAACTAGTACGTAATTAAGATAAATCATCTTGAAATAATATATTCATGACTAAAACAATTATTAAATACATAAAACATAGTATGTATCTTCAGAACGTGGGGGAATAAAACATAATAATGGGTGAGTTCAGATGTTCAGTAGGGGTAATGAAGGGAGACATGCAAGCATAAACATGATCATATGAATATGATAATGTGATCAAAACATTTGTATATCATACACTACATATCAAAAATGAGAATGATGGATCATGGAATAACGATTTATGGCTCATCATACTAGAATCATATGGTAAATAAAGAACATAATCCATAAAATCATAACATATGAATAAAAAATGGAATTGTGGTAGTCACATAAGTAAATATAATATGATTTTAATAGTCATAATGACATCACATCCAATCTAATCATAGTATTATGTGTTCACTCCCCATACCATCTTGATAGTCATGTTACACTCCCATGTCCATCTTAGTATTCAAGGATCACTCCCAAGACCATCTCAGTATATCTCATGATATATAAATAATTAACCAATGCCTTAGTAGAAAATATATGTATCACCATTTTATTAATGTAATAATAAATTGATGGGAAAAAATCATAAAAATGCTCAAAAAATAACCCACAAAATAAAATATGTATTATAAAAATGTAATCATATCATAGTATATGAATATATATATATATATAATAATAATTAACCAATCGTAAAAATAACCTATGAAATGAAGTGGATTTTCTAGACATATAACCCATGAAAAGAAGTGAGATTCATAAACACCAAGTTATCTATAAATAAACTATTTAGAGAAAAAATATTAATGGAACATTTAGATAATTTCCTATAAATGCATGTGTTACATCAATATATGTCATCTTATATTGGAAATAGTTTTTAAGGATCTTCAAAAAACAATTATTGAGGAAAACGTCGTTCTTCTTTGAAAAATAATTTTTAAAACCTAAATAGTTTTGAAAATTATTTTCTTTTAATGTTTAAGTGAAACCCAATAATTTAATCTGTAAAAAATTTCTAAAACAAATTTTCTTGTAACTTATAATGAAACATCAAAACCGTTTCAAAACTGTTTTCCTTGAGAATGTATAAATTAATTTTAGAATACCTTATGAAACATATACCCAATTAAAGTAAGATCATAGAATGGAGATGTAAATAATAATGAATTTAATAATAATAATCATATAATAAATTCATGTGTATTATATACACAATCCAAATAAAATATTACTGAACATGGAATGCATCTCACAAATATACAATGTGAGATGAAATTATCTTACCTTTTGTTCTGACACTATTTGTACACATAAAATCATCTTATATAATAAATGAATCATTATTATAAATCATTAAATGAATAATATATATATATATAATTACATATATGGATTTATTAGGACCATACATTACAAGATTGTTAACAATTAAATGTTATGGTTTTACTTTAGTTAATATCTACTTGGTTTTTCACAGGTGTCTTAATTTGTTATATGTTTGGTCATAATACTTATATCGCAATATTAATAATTTAAAACATGGTCTAAATAAAATTCATATTAATTATAATTTAACTATAATAATCCATATACTATAGATGTATGATATGGAATACACTGTTCATGAAGACGGTAGACCGTGTGTACGCATGAACAGTATTTTCATTTAATTGTGGTGTTAAATGAATGAATGTAAAATAAATAAGTATATATAAGTATATATATAATTATTAAATTATAAATATTGTATAATATAAATATTATATATTCACTAAATCCATTATTACTAAAATAAATGTAGTGTAAGAATGAATCAAATTGCATTGAGGTGTCAGTAGTCCACACTTCCCTAAAGAAAACTATCAAATTTACGCAAGGTGGAATGATTAAAGATATGTGTTGTAAAATAATTAAATAATACTGAAAAAATTAAAAATATAATATATTTCATATATAAACAGTGTTTCAACCATAATATTCCACATGAGAAACATTAAATTAATAAAAACTAAAAATTACCATTTAGTGAGGTGGTAGTTCCCTGTACATGTAAACAATATATTCGTTACCCGTTAGATTGAGGTGTGTGTTTGTATGTGTAGGTAAAAATAATATATTAAAAAATCAATGAATATTCAGGATAATGGTGTTGTGATGCATTCATGGAATAAAAATATTTGAGGGAGTACAGAAATAATATAGAAGAATTGGAGTTTGAGGGAGGGTGTAACCTCTTAATCAGGTAACTCATTTTGGATCGATCAAAAGGGATTCCTTGGAAGGATTTATTTCCTTGGTATTATTTAAAAAGGATGTGAGAGAAGGTTTGATGATATTTTGGGTAATTTTGGGTGAAAAAAATCGTCTTTAATGGTGTGAGGAAGTGGGAGGAGGGAATGCCATTTATAATGGAGGCATAGTGGCACTCTAGTAATATTTTGGAAATGGTCAACCCCACACACATTGTTTTATCTACTATTGATAAAATAATGGTAAATAGTTTACAAAACGGAGAATCGTGTTTATGTATGGAAATTAAATGGACATTAGGAAACATTATTGGTTGTTTTGGGCCTTCAGGTTATGGATTAGCCCCTTATCAAGCTTAATTTAAGATTAATCGTTGTAATTATTTTTTAATAAGTTCGCAAATATGTTTTGTCAAAAACTTTGTTGACCATATTTGGAATTAAAAACAACTATTATTAATAATATGGAATTAATTTTTACAAATTCCATCACAAAATTGGATGAAATTGTATTAAATACAATCCCTCGGACAGGACGACTATGTAGGTTTTGATGTAAAAATGTTCAAATGTTTTCTAGGTTTTTATATTCAATATAAAAGTGAGATTGATTATAATTACATAAATTGGATTTATTGACATGAACATAATCCTATAGACATTAAAACCATCTTAATATATAATTTAACTATGTAAATAACATAGATGAAAGAGCAGTTTTGTGTAAAATTTAAGTATATTTCCTTAATAATTAAATGAATTTCATAGAAAAAACAAAAAATTAACCATAATATAAATTGTTTTAATTTCAAAAAATAATATTTATTTTTTACATATAAAATTTATAACATTTATAAATTTTATATTTAATGTATTAGAACTATAAAATGCCTATAAAAATACCTTAATAAAAACATAGGTTTTTATGTGTAATATTGGGTTAGATATTATCTTATGACTAACAAATCTATTGGTTGAATATAAAAATATTTTTTTGAATATAATATATATATATTACACTAATATCACTCAAAAAGTATAATTAATTTAATTTATTTCGATAAAATTACATTGTGAGAATAAAAATATTTATCCATAAAAATACACTATTTTTATTAATTTTTTTCATTGTAATAAATAAATACATTTTATATTTGTGTAATCCATAGGATTTAATAACATATTTAGTATTATTCATAACTTATAACATATAGTATATGTTCATTTTTAATATATAGTTTTTCAATAATATATTTTTTTTTCATAAAATATTGTTTTCTATTAAATATAAACCTTGTTGGGGTCGTGGGAAGGGAATGATTTACTTATTTCATTTCAAAAATTCTATGAAAATTAATTCGATAAAAAAAAGGACTTTAAAAACCCAGGTTGTCACATTCTACAATGCTTATAATGAATTTCCCCTTCAAAATACAACATTCGAGTACAAAAAATAATGATACATTTAATTAATCATGTCCTCATGTTCCCACGTAGCTTCCTCTATCTTTTGGTTTCTATACAAAACATTGACTAGATTAGTGGCCTTATTTCATAGAACATTTTCTACACCACCTATAATTTCAATTGTTTTCTCCTCGTAATAAATATCCTTATCTGATAGTATGGCCCCTTGGTTCAATACATTTAAAGGATCAGGTATTTACTTACTCGGGAGAGATACATGGAACACATCATGGACATCGGGGTTTTCATTGGATGAGGCTTTATGGTTTTCTAGGAATTAGTTTTTATGGTCTTATTGGACTGCGGGTTTTTTCGTTTTCTATGGCTTATGGTGTAGTGTTTTATAGGATTGAGTTTTTAGTTTTTTATAGGGTTAAAAGATTATGGTTTTCTGGGGATATGCATTTCAGATTTTCTACTTTTTAGGATTTATAGTTTTTTGGGGATTATGTTTCAGAGTTTTATGAGGGGTTAGGGATTTTGGGTTTTTTGGGGCTAAGGTTTTTCTGTTTTCTTTTGATGAGTGTATTATTATTTTGGGTATGAGGGTCTATGTTTATTTTTGGTGGGAATGTATATTGGTTTATCTAGGAAGAGGTTTTTGGGGTTTTTTGGTAATGATGGTTTAGCTTCTTCTTGGGAAGAGGTATTAGGGTTTTCTAGGGATTATATATTGAGGAATTCTCAAGGATAAGGGTTTAGGTTTTTCATCGGATAAGGTTTTAGGGCTTTCTGGGGATCGGGTTTTAGGGTTTTCTATGGTTTATGGTAATGTTTTTCTTAGTTAGAGGATTCAGGGTATTCATGAGAAAGGGGTTTAGGGTTTCTTAGTTTGGCATAATGTTTATGGTTTTTTATGGACTAGGGTTTTGTAATTTTTTGGCTAATCAAATAGGGATTCATGGGGTTAGGGGTTTTGGGATATTAATGAATGAGTGTTTAGAGTATTTGGGGTTGAGGTAATACAGTTTTTGGGGTCTTATAGATCAGGTTCGTTTGGTGTTGAGGTATTATGGTGTTTGGGGATGAGCTTTTGTAGTTTTTTGGGGAGTGAGGGTTTATTATTCTTTCGGGATGATGGTTTAGTGTTTTTATTTATGAGGATTTATGGTTTTTTGGGACAGAGGGATTTTGGTTAGTTGGGTCATATGGTTTACTATTTTTTAGACATGGTGTTTAGAGATTTTTGGGACTTATGGATTCGGGGTTTTTGGGATATATATTTAGTTTTTTATAGATGAGGGTTTATATATTATATGGGGCTGATAGAGTAGGGTTATTTTGGGACAAGTGTTTATGGTTTTATTGGGGATTTTGGATTAGGGTTTTTTGGAGAAGGAGGTTATGGTGTTTGGATGGTTTTTTATTTTGGGGACACGTGTATTGTTTTGTTTGTTTTATGGTTAAGGGGTTTTTGGGGAAGATGGTTTAGGTTTATATTGGGATAAGGGATTAGGTTTTTTAAGGTGAGTGTTTAGTGTTTCTTTTTTGTGAGGGAATAATATTTTTAGGGGATGCATGTTTATGGATTTTAGGGGATTAGGGATAACATTTATATTGGATTAGTGTAACACCCCAAAACTCAATCCTCATGTATTGATATGTTTATGTTTACATTTTGTTTTAATTTTATAACAACTAGACAAAACATGTTTCTCATGAGGAAGTAATAATATGGTTTTAATTTATATTAGAATACAACCAATTAAAACACACAAATGGACAAAAATATTTTCATTTAAATAATAACACCATAGTGTTTACAAAACACCAATCAAAAGAGTAATCATGATAAGCACACAAACCTATTAAAAACCCTCTCAGTATTATAGGGACACCACTTAAAACAATGAGCACACCATGGTAGTAATATGGGTCCTTTGAATCTGACATAATAAACATAAGAATAGCCAAACCCACTGCAAACACATTAAACACCAATGGTATGACTTGAACCATCTTCATCAATCTACTTGAATTTAGGACACACTAAGGAATGGTTTTACATAAGGCAATGACATGACCATTGGCTTGGGTGACCGTTAGATTCCAACGGTAATAATTACAGTCGTTGGCCTTGAGGTGAATTAACTAAAAATAATCGAGTACAACTCAGTTTTCCAAAATTTATGAATTGGAGATTATAGGATAACTCCTGGTTATATTGAAAAATATTGAATTACATGATTTTTTAATGTATTAACGAATTCAAAATATTGTGAAAATATTCCAAAAATATAGAGTAATGATCTTCATCTCTTAAAAAAAGTGTTTTAAACTATATATAAATTCATTTAACCAAAATATATATTTTTACATAATTTTGACTGCTATAATATTAATAAAAAATATATTATGTGGGTATAAAAAAATGTCAACTTATAACCTTGAATGTAAAATCATTAGTATCTATAAATAACTTGAGAAATAATATATTTAAGAAATTTATATTTAGGCATTCATAATTTTTTTAAATGTTATGTTTAAAAAGGATAATTTTTATAAAGTGTTATTATTTAAGACCTCATATTCTTTTTAGGTTAGTTTTTATAGAAAAAATTTGGCCCGCTAGGGCCAGCCCATTATGGTTTAGACAGGGGAGGAAACTCCCGTTAGGTGGTTGAGCCTATCCCTCAGCCCAAGCGTAGGCCAGCCCGAGGCATATGTTTCCCAATGGACACATTGGATGAGGAACACATGAGCGCACTGCGCAGATGCAAGGTCGCGGTGGGCCATTGGTAGGCTGACGCCTACGGGGGAAGCGGGTGCCCGTGTGTAAGGCCACATGTGTGTGTGTTATATGATTTCTGATTGATTCTTCAGAGGCTACGGCTTATAAGAAAGCCGAGTGCGCCTCCCTGATTCGATGTGGGACACATTGTTTCAGGCGAAATGAGATCATGGCCATCAAATCACGTAGCGTGCAATCTAGGCCATTGATCTCGACCCCATGCTCGAATATCAACAACTGCATGTCTCTGTGAATTTTGTGATTGTTCGCGGTTTTAAAAAAACAACACCACATCAATCTCAGGCCGTTCGATTAAACATGGATTAAATCTGAGTTGGTCAGTACCTTTATAAACCACAAACACATCACAACCTTTGAATCCAAGACAGATCTGATCCTGGATGTCCAATTTCCTCCAAATTTTCTACTCGAAGTGTTGTCTTCTTCCCTGCAGTGTGCCATGTACCAGTACCCTACCTCCCTTTTTGTACCAGTTTTTCTTCACCCTTACAGCTACTAGACCATCCTCTCACACAGTTTCCCCATAGATCTCATTCAATGGGATTTTTATAAGCTATGTTGGCCTCAGATCCCATACATCTTGCATTAAAATAATCATTATAGGTATAGTTTATAATAAACGACATTGAGGAATCCTATGAACCTCTCAGTTTCTTGCACACAAACCTCCAGCGGTCCTCAACAAGTCCTCTGAATTTTCTAGTCTTTCATGACTCCCACTTTCTCTTCAAGCTAATGTATGGGATTAATTAATTCTTTGATTTTTGGGGATGAAAGTTTATGGATTTTTAGTAATTAAGGTAAAGGGTTTTTTGGGATTGAGGTTTATGTTTTTTAGGATATAGTGGTTGTCATTTTCTAGAGATGATGGATACGTTTTATATTGGGACTGACGGGTTTTAGATTATAACGGCCGAGGGATTATATTTTTTTGGTGCTGATTCTTTATGTATTTTTGGGAAGTGGGTTTATGATTTCTTGGGTAAGTTGGTTTTTCAATTTTGGGGGATAAAGTATAATAGTTCTTCGGTGTTGATGGTTTAGGGTCTGATTGGGCCACTGTTTTTGTGTTTTTTATATAGCTGAGGGTTTATGGTTTTGGGGATGAAGGTTTGTGGTTCATTAGGAATATTGGTTAAGGGTTATTTTTGGATCATTTTTTACATTTTCTAGGGCTATGAGATTAGGGCTTTTAGAGGTTTTTATGTTTTTTGTGGAGATATTTTTACGGTTTTTATGGGAAGAGAGTTTATAATCATATTGCGAAGATGTTTTCTAGATTTTTTGGGTTGACAGTTTAGGTTTTTGTATGGAAAATGGTTCAGAGTTTGATTGGGATAGTGGTTTATAATTTTTTTTGGGATGAGTGTTTCTTGTTTTTTAGGGTTTAGGGTTATGTGTTTTTTCGTTTTGAATGCTTAGGGATTTTTGGGGTAGATTGTTCACATTTTTCTACGGAAGAGAGATTAGGGTTTTTTGAGGATTTGGATATAGTGGATTTTTTGTTTGAGTGTGTAGGGATTTTCTGTATGATGGTTTAGGGGTTTTTTTGGAGTTAAGGGTTTAATGGTTTTTTGTTGGTGAATGTTTATGGTATATTGATGATGATGATTTATTGTGTTTGGTTAGGGTGGTTAGAGTTTTTTGAGATGAGTTTTTAGAGTTTCTTTGGTGTTAAAGGTTTCGAGTTTTGTGGGATTAAGGTTAAGAGTTATTTACGGATAATTGTCTAGGTTTTATTTGCAATGCGGTTTAGGGTTTTTTTTTGTGAATGTGGGTTTAGGGATTACTTGGTATGTGAGTTTTTTGTTTGATGGGACAAATGTTTATGGTTTTTTTGGATGAGGATTTTGGGAATTTTGGGGATCTGGATTTATGATTTTTTGGGGACATGGATTCATGGTATTTTAGGGATATGGATATTGTGTTTCATTGGATAAGGGGGTTTAGATATTTATATGGTTGGGAGTTTTATTTTTTGTGGTTAAGAGGGTTTTAGGTTTTATGTGGGAAAGGGTTTAGGGTTTTCTTCGATTAAGGGTTTAATGTTTTCTCATGTTGAGGGTTTCTATTTTTCTTATTCTATGTGGATTATAGTTTAGGATAAGATATTTTGTAGCTTTTCTATTTTATATGGATGAGGATTATAGAACATTGGGGATGCAGGATTAGAGTTCTCTAAGGACTAATATTTAGGGTTCTATAAGGCTAATTGTTTAGGAATTTCAAGGGAATAAGGTTAATGGTATTCAATGGATGAGGGCCTAGTTTATATTATTTATGAGGTATTAGGGTTTTAATGGGGTTTGGGTATAGGTATTTTCTCGGGAATTAAGTTTAGAACATTTCAGGGGGTTTCAGTTTATCAATTGATGGGGATGTGGGTTTACTAATTTTTAGACTTGAGGTTTTACTGTTATCTAATTATTAGGGTTTTGGATATTATTGGGATTAGATTTTATGGTTTTATTGGTTGGAGGTTTATTGATTTTTGGGGATGAAGGTTGAAGATATTTTAGGGTTGATTCTTTACTATTTTCATGGGATGAGGGATTATGTTTTTATATGGATGATGTTTTAGGATTTTTGGGGATTAAGGTTTAGTGTTTTTGAGGAATGATGGATAATTATTTATTGAGATGTGGGTTTAGGGTTTGTTGGGGATGATAGTATTGTGTTTTAGGGTGATAGGGGTTTATTGTTTTTTTGGAATAAGGGGTTATAGTTTTTAGGGTTTCATGTTTTATTTTTTTTCGGATAGAGGGAATATGTTTTTCTAGTGATGTAGGTTTAGGGATTCTTGGGGATGATTCTAGAAGGACTTATAGGGAATATGTCTAATGGTTTTCTATTTTTGGGGGTTTACAAAAAAAATTGAATGATGATTTAATATTTTTAGGGGACATGGTTTTATGTTCTCATGTGATTTATGATTAGGTTATTCTGTGGATTAGGGTTTGTGGATTTATAGGGATAATGGAATATGGTTTTCTAGGATCAATGAGTTTAGAGTTAACTATTACTCGGGGTTTAGGGGGTTCATGTGCTGATGAATTAGGGACTTTAGGGGATGAGTTATTAGGGTTTTATAAGGATGAGAGTTCACAGTTTTCTTGGGATGAGGTTTTAGGGTTTTCTAGGGATGATGGGTTATGGTTTTCTAGGGATGATGGTTAAGTGTTTCTTAGGGAGGATGGACTATGGTTGGAAGGGGGTGATTGTTTATTTTCAATGTATGAGGGTTTATATTTTCTTTATGGTGAGTGTTTTGGTTTTTTTGGTCATGATGTGTTAAGGAATTTTTGGGATGAGGGTTTAAAATTTTATAGCGATGATGATTTTGGGTTTTTGATGGTAGAGGGTTTAGGGTTTTTTTGGGGATGGTGGTTTCTTTTTGTTTGGTGGTGTTAGAGACTATGTGTTTTATTTTTTTGAATTATGATTATTTTTGGAGCTTATGGATTATGGTTTTTTGAGTTGGAGGTTTAGGGTATTGGTGTTGGAGGGTTTCGGGGTCTTGGATTTGGCAGGTTCATGTTTTTTAGGGTCAATTGTTTAGGTGTTCTAGGGAATGGGGGATTAGAGTTTTCAAGGCCTAAATTTTAGGGTTTTTTGGGAAAATGTGTTTTGGATTTAATGGGGACGATGGTTTATGAATTTTGGGGCTTAGAGTTTAGTGTTTTCTTGGGATGGTGATTTTGATATATTTTTGGTTGGTGTATTTATGGTAATTATGGGTTTAGGGTTAATGGTTAATTAGTGATGAGTGATTAATATTTTTTAGGGATCAGGGTTAATGGTTCTTAGGGACGAGGGTTTTCGGTTTTTATTTCTATGGAGGGTTTATGGTTTTTTATGATATCTTTTGTGATTTTGTTCTGAAAGTTTAGTGTTTTTTGGGTTGTAGGAATCAAATTTTTTTTGGGACGGTGGAATTATGGTTATCATGGTAGAGATTTTTTTTTTGATTTTTTGTAGTTGGGGTTTATAGTTTTTCATTGATGAGGTCTTAGGTTGTTCTATTGTATAATTTTTTGGGACCTTTTGGGATTATGATTTAGGTTATTTTGGGTCTAGGTGTTTATTGAATTTTTGGGATTGCTATTTTTTAGCCTTTTTTGGTAATGTTTTAGTGTCTTTTGGGGTTGAGGGTTAAGGTTTAGATGGGGATAATGGATTTTGATCATTTTAGGATGAGGGTTTAGGGACTTTTGGGGATGCCGGGTTTTTGATTTTTGTGGAAGAGTGTTTAGATTTTTTTCAAAGATGTAATTTTATGGGTTTTTGATGATGACGGTTCATGAATTTTTTTATGAGATTTTAGTGTTTTTTGGGGATGAGGGTTTTAGGATGTTTGGGGATCATGTTTTAGGGTTTTTTGGGTTAGAATTTAGTGTTTTTTGGGGATTTTCGTTCAGGGGTTTTGATGGATGATGGTATTTTGTTTTATGAGGTTGTGACTTTTTGGTATTTTGAGGGCCAATGGTTTTGGGGTTTTTTGGGGTGACGTTTTAGTGATTTTGCAACTGATGTATGGTTTTGGGGAAGCAGTATTAGGGTATTTTGTGATTGGGGTATTGGTTTTTTGGGAACAAACCTTTTATAGAAAATTTGAGGTTGATGGTTTATCATTTTGGGGATGATGGTTTAGTGTTTATTATATCTGGGGAGTTTGTGTTTCTTTGGGGTATTTTGGTTAGGGTTTTTTTTGGAATATTGTTTTTTATGTTGTTTTAGATTTTGGGGGTTGAAGGTTTCATATATTTATTGGGAGAGGTTTTTTGGATTTTTTTGGAGGTCAGATTTTGGGTTTTTACAGATTATGGATTAGGGAATTTAAGGGATGATATTTTATGGATTTTTAGAGATAGGGTATTGGGTAATTGGGACTGAGGGTTCATGTTTTTTTGGGGATGATGGTGTGTGGTTTATTAGGGAAGTGGTATTAGGGATTTTTGGTGATGATTTTTTATCTTTTTTCAAGGCTGAGGGTTAATAGTTTTTTGGGGAAGTGGGGTAGGGGTTTTGGGGTTTAGGGTTTAAGGATTTTGGGGATAAGGATTTTGGGTTTCATAGGGATGATGGATTGGAATTAGTAATTGATTTTTTAGTATTCTTGGTTTAGAGGGTTTAGGGTTTTCTTGTTATGAGGGATTTTTTGTTTTTGGGGGTAAAGGGTCTAAGAGTTTTTTTGTTTAATGTTTAGATTATTTTGGGGATGAGGGTTTATTTGTATTTATGAATGAGGGTTACGATGTCATAACCACCTTTTTCCAAAGACAACCATTCAATGATGGAAAAAAATATGGGAGATAATGATCCCTGAGCCTAGGATCCAGTAGTCCCTCGGATGGAAACAAGCACCAATGGTGTAAAAATCTCATAATATGGGAGGAATCACCCTCTATAAGGTAAAACGATCAAGAGATAGGATGTATCGACCTCAATAAACAGCATGAAAGTTAATAAAAATCATAACCATCCCACAATGAATTTATAAATAAAAAACAATTGCATATAAAAGTATACAAATTTCCCAAATGAATAAAAAAAGGCAGTGACACACCAACAGCTCCAAAGGTCCAAACTAAAAATGATCAACACAGTCCATAAAGTCCTCCAAGAAACCTGAAAGATGCTTTTATATATGTTGGGTGAGCTTATAGGTATACTAATTAGGAAAACCAAGGTCTCTCATGGACATGTGAGAAGTTACAACTAACACACCCATATGAAAACAATAGAACCAAACAACAGATAAGAAGTTATACTGACCACCCCAACCGCACCAAGGCACATTAACCAAATAACACAAGTAAGGTAATAAAATCTAATGAAAACTGATGATTGGTTACCCTGCACTACTCTTCCAAGGATTATATACTTTCACACCATTACAGAAAATTTATTGGGGCTCCCACCTCTTCCAAACATACCACATCACAACCTGACCACACAATCCTGGGACTCCCAACCACATCCCGCCCGCAGACACCTAGGAAACATACCAAACAACATTCTGCTCACAGAAAACTGGGACACATACCACACAACATCCAACTCACATGATCCAAGGATACATACCACATCACATCCGTTTCATGGACACCTTGTCTATAAACAATGTCTCATCGCAAAGATTCATAGGAAAGCATAACACATCTCATCACAAAGACACCTTGGAAAGAACAACATTCCCACACATAGAAGCGCCTAACGAAACACAACCATCACAAAGAATCTTGGGCTCTCACCACCTGGGAGTGGGATCATGGAAGTGTTGGTGGCAAGACTACCATCATCCCATATAGATTCTTGGGCAAGACACCCTCTCCCTTGATGATGTGGGTGTTCGAAACATAGTGCTCAATTAGGGTGGCCTATGTATATAAATAAAGAGAATGTATAGTGTATATACATATAGTGTTACATTACACAAGCCGTAATATGTGTTTATAACTACAACTATATATATCACAGAATCCACACAATCACTGCCACTTCTAAATGCAAAAAAATAACACAACATAATAAAAACCACAACTCGGTTCCATTCACTGAACAATATTCCAGAGTCTATCATTCATCAATAATTGACACTTTTCGACTTCTTTTAATTTTTTAATCAATATTAATTAAGAATCCTATTTCAAATAATTTTAAATTTCCAACCTATTTTTTATCAATAAACATAAACCAGTTAACCAACACATCCCATCATCCATTTCCTCATTAAACATGAAAGTTTAAAATTATTAACATAATGTATTTATTCCATTAATAATTTGGTTGATGTAATAGAACAAACCACATCACATAATCATTACATCATATATGCATAACAATATCCATAAGTCACATTATTCATTTAATTCAAATTTTGATGCATGATATATTTCACAAATATTGAATAATTCTATATTATCATCGCATTGGTTAAATAACATACATCAAATTATCATTCATTGATTAGTTTTTATCATTCCATGTTCCATTTCAAATAATCCATTTTTTTAGTTCATTAGAAAACTAATATTCCATTTTAGTTTCATAATTCCAATGATACAAAAAAAATTTCACCAAATAAAATAACCAACACAAAGAAAGTCGCACCACACAATGAATCATTATGATCTTAAAAATAATACCACATCATCACCAACTCACAAACACATCCTATTTTTTTCATAGCCCCACTACATAACCATACCAGACCCACCATAAAATCCCTACTACACCACCGTATCAAAACAACCATCATTGCCCTTGTACATAAAACATCTCATACACTACCCCACATATCATAACACATTCATATTCCATCTATCATTTCACCATATACAACCCACAAAACAAAATCTTTTCATGAAACACTTTACATTGAATAACTGAGAAAAATATAGTTTTAGATTTAGCATGGAGTCCCTTATTGAATTTTGCATAATTTGAAGAGTTATTAGAGAAACCATATTATACTAGGGAACTCATTTATTTTAATCAAATTTATGTGTTTAAACAATTATATAATTAGTCACATAAATAGCCACAAGTCATGCAGGTATTTCACAACCAATATAATAGTGTACAAGCAAGGACCACCAATGACCTTGATTTTCAGTAGGTATTTAGCCATTACGATTATACATAACAACCAAACACAAATAATAAAAAAATTAATCCTCACTTTCTCATATCCCCAGTAAAGTGATCTTAATCCAATTCTATAATTATATATTAATTGAGATGCAACAATATTAATAAGAGGAGAAAATAGTACAACCACACTTCTTGATACACATAATGAGAAATGAAGGAAAAATGTACATAGAAGAAGGATGATCGACCTAGACATTTTCCCAGGCTTGCTGCACCAGAATAAGGGGTGAAAACATGACCAAACTCTTTAAGGAAACACAAACCAACTTCACGAAATAGGTTACACGAATCCTATGGGAATATAAAGTGGTACGAGTATATCTTGATAAAGATGAAGGAATGATCAAAGAGAAAATATCCAACTTTGAATGATTAGATCCCAATTAAACGAGATTTGAAATGGTTTAGTAGACCATTAAAGAGGATAACATTAAACCATTCAATTTGAAAATTTAGAATCATAAAAGCAATGGAGAAATTTAAGACATTATATATATCCTTTGAAATGGATTTAAAACCCATTAAATTATTCATGTATCCCATTTCCCATCATAATAGATGTAAAGATGGAAAAAGAGGAATATCTAGAAACCTTGTTCCCTCCACCAAATAGGGAGTCTACACCACTGCTAGAAAAGTAACATCCAGATGTGATAACACCGAAAAGTCACCCTCATACGACTCATAACCATTGATTCATGGTCAGAGGATTTACCTCCAGGGAGTCACCACTAGACGAGTCACCAATAGATGAGTCACCGCCCGTGAGTCACCACAAGAAAGATACAGCTAAACGAGTCACCACCAGGGAGGCACCACCAAACGAGTCTCTACCAATGAGCTGCCGAAAGAATGAACTTCTTCTAATATGAGATATGACTAGAATGATATACCCATATAATTAACTATAGCTATATTGTGTTATCCCTAGAATTATCTTCTATTGGAAAATTGAAATTTTGCTGAATTCTTGAAATGATCCACTACTCGAATGACTCATTTGTCCCAAAAACACCTCACACTACCCTCAAACACCTCAAACACCAGATTTCATAAAATTTAATAGACTATAATGCCTTTTCCATTACATCAAATTCTTTTCAAACTATAATTTCCCTCGATAATTCAAAACCAACCGATATGAAATGAGGGGAAGGGTATGAACAACCATCCCTTGAGATACCTCACAATGATCAAGATGCACATGAAATACTATCATCAACTAAAACAGTTTCCCCAAACACCCCAAACATCATAACATAAAATACCTCATTGACCATATGAATAAGGGAATACCACCCTCCAGAAGACCATGCCTTCAAAACACCGAAACCAAGGAAATGGTTCCTCCCTGAGAACCAAAACAAAAATAGAAGGCAAGAGAATGGTGGTCTGACCAACCCATTAGATACCACTATTGAATATAGATTATTTGGAACTCTACATACACTATGGGAAGATTTTAAAATCTAAAAAACACATTAAACGAAATCTTCAAGGGGAGACACCTCTCAAACAAGAAAAACATCACATAGATTGGTATAAAAACTCCATTATGCAATGAATATAAATAAAAAATCATAATAACACCAATTAAGGAATCACATTATAAAAATCCTACACATTTTCGCAAATAGAATGATTAGGTATCATATAAGATAAAAGATTGTTATATATTTTTAAAATCAACAACATAACATGGACATTTCATTGAATGAATATGTTTTCATGAGTTTTTCTCTTTTCATAATCAATAAAATTTAAAATTTACATATTTAAAACGTTTCATGATTAAAATAAAATGAATAAAAATATTACCATGATCGAATAAAAATTTACTAAAATTAATGAAAAGGTATATATTAAAATTTATTATACCAGTTTGGTAGAGTTTAAAAAATAAGAATGATTTTTAAAATGATCAATTATGTTCAATACTTGTATCTCAACATTTTATTTTGAATCATGTTTATTTTGAAAACATTCATATTTAATCATTTCGTTGAAAAAGCTAAATCAATGTTCTGTAGCATTGGAAATCAACATTGAGTCGAAACCACTTTTGAAAAAAATTTAATGCATGAAATTTATCATCTTCCACTTTGTGAAAAAACATTGATTTTTTTAAAACTAATTTTCCTCATCATGTTTCTCAAGACCTATTACATAAATTCGTAGGGTTCATGTATTAAAAAATTTAATACTATTCTTCTAATAGAACACTTTTTTTTTCTTTAGCAAATTTAAATTGTTAAAATATAACCTCAAATTTATATAACATGAAAAAAATGGCATGAATCACAAATATGAAATTTGTTTTAAACGAACCATATAATCTATGTCCAAAATTTTCTATGTTTTTGATCAAAAAATTAATTAACCATAACATACTTATGCATAATCCAAATGTGGATCAAAATTTTAAATTTCTATTTTCATAGTTTCATGTCTTTAATTACAAAAGAGTCAAAAAGAATTCCTCTTACAACATGAACACTTATATTAATATAGAAATAGATACCTAAATCATACAAATTCGTGAAACCCATAAACCAAACCATAATATTGTTTGCATTGGTAGCACTGACTCGCCCACATAGTTATAAAACGTGTTATAGCATAACTTGTTGCGAAGAAGGGAAATGGTTTACCTTTATTCATATGAATGAGGTCATAATATGTTTGATGAATATAAGATAAATCCCAACCAGAATAACCAAAATGTTTGTATTGAAATACTCTCAACACATCCTTCATAATAAAGGATTTAGTTGTGGGAGGAAAGCACATTGTTATTTCTATCATGATTTTCTAAATGTCCAGTATATTTTATTGCTGCCATTATGTGATTAAAACTTTTTATGAGAGGTGAGGTATTCCGTCAATTTAATTGAATCAATAAAAAAATCTATATCATAAAAAAATGGGAAACACATCTCAACCACTTCATATCACTACCACTGTACAACACAAGCATTGACCAAACATAATATCAAACAGAAAACATACACAAGTTATTCCATACAACCACATCACCACACCAAATTTCCATCAACACACAACCATCATTTTCACATAACCTCCATCTCCACATCCTTATCCACTTTTCCAAAAAAAACACTACTATCCTCATAGAAAAATTCCCAAGCTCACAAATTGAGGAACTGTATATCCCAAGTCGAGATATTATCTTCATTGGGGGGCACTAAATATCCCTCATGGTTCTAATCACATAAATGTATAACACCTCGTAGTTAGGTACTAGGTTTTCCAATGTTTTTATTCACATTGGTTTTAAACCACATCTCACACAAGGAAACAAATCCAGAATAATCACACATAACAGCAGCATTAAGAATCTTCAAGAAGGATTTATGGACTCAAATATTTTGAACTTATTATTTTACGTGGCCATATTCATGTAATTTAAAAAATTACATGGGGATCAGTTCAATAGCTGTATATAAGACTATATAATTTTAATATATTAGGAGTTTAAAAAAAATTTCAAATCAAGGGTATCATTTTCTACAAAAATCCTATCACAACAAGTTTTCCCAAAATTGTTATTTTTTGCAAGGCATATCAACACATCATATCAATGATAGATATGAAACCACTAACAACACAAAACGTTTGGGGGATGTTTGTAATGAAACATCTTGTAATGAATTTAAACATATATAACCTGAATCCGCATTATAGACAATATTGAATACATATCATATCACTCACCATATATAATATCGTTATAAAAGTCAGTATAGGCTTATATTATAATCAAGGTCTGAAACATCCATATTCATATGAAAAACTCCATGTTTAGTATTATTATGTTCAATTCAAAGGTTGTATTACATAAACAACATGATGTCATAATCATCATAGTAAAAACTTATTTTGAAAACAAAAGATTAACTACACATGTTTTATTACAATTATTCATGATTCATCGTGATCAAACTGAATATTCTATATTGATATCATTTTTCAAGGAAACATGCTTTATGAAAACATGATAAAAACTACACATGTTATATTAAAAAATATAATGCTTGGCTATTCTAAATATAAACATTATATAATCATTTAATAGTCAATAAAACATTATTATATTCTAAAATAAGTAAAATATGATTCTACATTAATATTTAAATGAATCATATTAAACGTGGAACATTTGAAGGTATCTTATACTAGAATTTCCCTTGTTTCCAACCTAATGATTTCAAATTTAGACATGATTCCCATAAAAAATGCACATGTAATAACATGTGAGGTAAGGTTATTTTAGTGCATAAATGTTCTTAAAATTCATAGAATAATATATGTAATAACTTACATAGTTTTATGCCTCAAAATGATACCACAAATAATGCTTATCGTGTTTCAAAATTTAGAAATAAATGTCACATGGATTTCAAGAAAGGCCATAGATATTGTCTTGTCTTTCCTCATGGGTTTGTCCTAGAGGTGAATGATATTTATCTGATTCTGTGGATATTAAATGTTGAGCACTGGGTGTAAATGATGAATATTTTCTATAGATGGGGAGGAGCTCGTGTCGTGCGAGGAAGATAGATTGCATGGGTTCTTAGAAGGACGATGCTGGCTCATGGAGGAATAGGAAAAAATCAATGATGATGGAGAAGCTTTGGGATGCAGCCTTTTGGTGCACTCCATGGAGAGGAATATGATAAGGTCACACATTTGCAGAAGGGTAGGAAGGTTTGGTTGATGTCAAAGTAGTGATAGGTGGGAGGAGGTATCGCATCACGAGGAGAGGAGGGGAAGTGACATATGTGGGAGGTAGTGGGTTAAGAGGAGGGTTTCTAGTTGTTCAGAGAAGAGGGAAATGTTCATGGTTTGTGACCCTTCGATAACATTCTAATGACTGACCTGAGCCGGGTCGCAACATATACCAGATTGACACATCATTAACCTTGAGAAAAATCAATTTTTATTGCCACAATGGTTCACATCATGATATGTGGGTTAACGATGTTTACATCATTGGTTAACTCTATTTCTCCCTCTTTTCATTCCTTACCTCATTATTTATGAGAAAAGAAAACTGTAATGTTATTTTTTCTATTCTAACTTAACAAAATCGTATCCTGGGATTCCTCCCATTTGACACATCATTTACAGATGATATTTTGACATAATTAAAGATCATTTGATGAAATAGTTCTTGCAGAATGGTTCATAACTTCTTCAATCCATTATCATTAAATTTGTATGGTGATCTATCCTTGTATAACATAGAGTAGACAATAATGGGTAAGGAGGTGTATTCCCCTTGAAATGAGTACATTGACGTGATGGGATGAATGATGTGTGGAGATAACAAAGGTACCACCTATCTAGTGGTCGTTCAAAAATGTTGACCTTTTTAATGTTACAGAATCTTTTCTACATGATAGAGTCATCAAATTCATCCTTCATAGTCAGGTAATCATCCTCGTTCTAGTTAAATTATATGATGTTACATTCCTTGTTTTCATCTGGTGGTTTCTCAACATTAAGTTGGACGAACACAATTTGTTCTTATCCTACCATGAAGCTGAGAATTAATTGGATTTAATAAATTAGTGCATTTCCTATAGCTAGTAATTGACATCCATGTATAATGGAAACATTTACATCTTCTTCCATATCCCAAACCGATAAATGAACTGGGAAAATGAACAAGCCGACTTTTACTAGAACATCTTCTAGTTTTCCTCGCAGTTACATGACTGTGGGATCAGCTAATTTCAGTGCCACTATTGTTTATTTGAGTTCCCTGAGTCAGAGTTATTGAAAAGTTCTCATTATCATTTGTTTAATGCTTTCTCTAATATCATAGAGTGCTCTTACAAATTTGCATGTGCCTATCTCACAAGGGATTAAGAATCTTCCAGGCTCTGTCATTTTTTGTGGAAGTTTCTACTGTACAATAACAGAACATTATTCATTTCAAGAGATGACTCCTAGGTCTTATATTTTCATTTTTTTAAATTTTTATATGAACATGGCATAAATGGGATCTGGGAAATAGTTTGGGAATAAGGGATATTGATATGTAATTTCATGAACCTGTATAGGAACATCATGTATTGTGTTTCATACCTATGTTGTCAGGATTTCTCTGGATAGGGACACAGTGACTTGTTTGGAGGTGGGGAAACATACATAGGTTCCTCCAGATACTTAGGAATATGTTCCTTTGGTAATAATTCATGATGTTAGGAGGGATTGAATTCATCAGTTTTTTCATCAGATATGGGTTTTTCTCTCATCTCCTTATCTTGTGGCCTTGATTATTTGGGTTTTTGGAAGTCCATAATCATTCCACTCCTCAACACCACATCCCTAGCTTCCTCTCATGGGCATGTCTCAGTGTTACCAGGTAGTGTACCTGGTAATCTATCAGATAAGGACTTTGAGATTTGACCAATTTTTACTTCATTGTTCCATAGTGTAGCTATGTGGTATTTCATATATGTCTCATGGGTCGTCATTCTTTGATCAGACATTTTCAAAAATGAACCCAGGAGGTTTTCTAAATTTTGTTGCATAGGTGATTGCTGGGGTTTTGGATGAGTTGTCTGGAATTGTTTTTCTCTATTAGGGAATGGTTTCTGTTCATATTTTGGTTTTGGTATAGTGTTCATCAAAGGGTATCCTGGTAGTCCTTGAGCTCTGAATTGGTTCTTTCCTCCCCTTGGTAGAAAACAACCCTGATTGTTTTGAGGTTACTGCAGGAATGGAGGGTTTGGTTGATTGTAATTGATGTAATTTTAATATTGTTTTTGTTCTTAGTATCCAAATTTATAGTCATGATATAGATACAGGTCACTATACATCTCACATGATTGTAATTCCATTATTGGGGCATGGGGTGTTGAGTAGTCAGTTTTTGAAATGCATCTAACATTTTAGTTAATGCTTAAACTTTTGATGCTAGCCTTGTGGTATCCTCATTTTAGTGTATTCCACACCATGGGGGTCCATGATCATTCTCTCATAGAATTTAATTGTTATATAGTTCCTCTAAAATGGATCTTTCGGCTTCAAGAGTGTTGAAAATGAGACCTCCATCAGCGGTTACATATTCAAAGTTATGTGATGCTTGTTGGATTCCTTGATAGAAATTTTGGAGTTTCATACACATATCTAGTCCATTATTTTGATACATCCTCATTAATTGATAAAGTTGTCTCATTCTTTCGAAGAAAATTCTCCATCAATTTGGTGGAAATTTTGAATGACTATCTCGATCTTCCAGGTCCAGATGAAAGGGATGTACATGATTGGAAACTTCTTTTCTAGTTCGTCCCAAGAAGTAATTGACCTAGGAGTATGACATTTTATCTATTCCTTGGCTAGGTCTTGTATGGACAATGGGAAGAAGAAGATCGTTATTATAATAGATGAAACACCCCAATTGCAAAATGTATCGCAATCCACCAATAAGTTGGAAATATGTTAAGGTGTATCTTTTCTCAAATGATCGCTAAATTTCTCCATCATCTAAATCATATGATTGAGTCTAGGATTAACTCAAATGTGTGGGATCAAATAGTCCTAATACATTCATTAAACATATCAATGTGTTTATGGAAAAAATTAATTTTTTATTTTTTTATTCTTAATCTAGATGTTACATTGAATAATAGTAAGGATTTGGAGATCCAAGTGGATCATATTTGGTAGGTATTTGTAATAATATTAGAAAAAAAACACATGGAATGATTGAAATGATTTAGTTATTTTCAATTCAAATGGTTTTTTTTGTTTCTGTGGTTTCCAAATAATGAATTATTTTGGATCAATCAAATTTGAATGAAATAAGGGCATTGAAAAAATCATTATCCATCATAAAATTAATGTGTTTTAATTTTTTGGAATCTTCTTACCTTATATTTGACTCCACTTTTTTCTCTATAATAGAACCCATAATAAAATTACTGAAAATTAGGAAATTTCAGTTTCCAAGGGAAGAAAAATATATCATTTCTAATCATTAATAAAATGTGATGTGGAGAAATATATTTTTAATTAGATGATATTGATCATGTATCTGTAGTAGAGTGTTATTAATGCAGAGCTTGGACAAATAACATTTTTATCCATAGAAATAATCTCATTTTATATTTCAGTAAGTTGTTAAATTATTCAGCGACGAATTCCAAAATTAATGAAATTAAATTAAATTAAATTGTTAGAACAGTAGATTAATGGTCTTTGTAATTTAGAATTTTTTTTCATTATGACCCTCTTGCATTGATATTTTTTTATGGTCATCACAATAGTAGATCATGGAATGAAATTTTGGTGGAATCCATGCAATAATTATCATTTTTTCAAAATACATTTAGGGGAAATATATCCTTGTGGAAAATTTTTTATCTTGATTGTATGAATTATTTTCCATTATAGATTCTCAAATTCATTGATTTCATTTTATAAAATTAGATTATAATCATGATATGTTTTATAATTTCATTTTAATAATATTTAAAAAAGTTTTTCTAGAGGATTATTTTATGCATGATCGGTTTATCATCAATAGAATTCGGTTCTGCCTACCAGTGTGTAATTTCATGGAATTTTGCAATGGGAGACCCATGATGGAGGACAACATGGACATTTTGGTATCCAAAAAACATTTAGATAGTAACGGATAATTTATACCGAGAAAAGATGATATTAGATGTCGAGGAAATTCATTTTATATGTGGGATATGTCAAAGATAAAATACTAATTTCTAGCATCCAATGTACAAACGATTACATATTTTAGACTGGAAATGTTATAATGTCACTATAGAGGTCAATATTGATTTACCCAAATATTAGAAAAAAGTATAGTTTATATAGTATTTTTGAATTCAGGGAATTCCTCATTGCATTTTTTTGGATAGAGAAACAAAATTTATCAGCCACTTTTAGGGGAGAGTAAAGGTGAATTTCAATAAAAAGATTATTTTTGTCACATTCTATAACCTTCAAATTGATTCAAAAATAAAAGGTACCAATCATACATTAGGAAATACTGTTTTATCATTTCTGGTCAAGAATATTAATGATTTGGATATACATGTTGGGAAGATGAATTTTCTTAAAATATATCACCAAGGGACACTAGATATTATCTATTTGATGTGTTTTATAAAATCAAACCAATCACTCCTAGAGAATTATGGTCTTTTCATATTGTTATTTAAGTGAATATTTATATATACCAAAAGGAAAAATATATGAATAATCATCAATAATCTATTCGAGATAAAAAATAGATGCCTAATGATTGATTTAAGAGACTAGCTTACAAGCATCAAATGCAGTCAATTTTCCATCCTAGTGAAAAACTATTGATTTACCATAATATGAAAATATTTCAATATGATAAATAAAAATTCTATAACACCATAGTGATGGTATTTTAGATGTAATTTAATAAGTGCGAATGAATTCCCACATATTGTTTTACTCGATTATTGTGGTTAAATTTCAACAATGTTCAACATTGGGGAATTATCTCCCTACATTGATGAATACAATGCCATGTTTTTGAGGTAAAGTCCATTCTAACCTAATGGGAATTATATGAACTATGATCAAAATTTGAAGAATGCCTTTGGGATTGAGAAATATTTGACTCCCAATTGTTATTCAAAATAGACCAACCCACAATTTTTTGTCATCCAACACAATGGTTGAATGAAAAAAAAAATTCGAATTGAAAATGAAATATCCACTTTTAAAATGATATATTTTTTGGTCGCATATTAAATAAGTGAAATAACAGGGAGA